>CM062817.1:407356776-409911857 GCA_031772625.1 Pinus tabuliformis | reverse complement strand
TTGTTATATGATAATAAATTTAAACCACTTCAAAGGGAAACTTTCAACCAGGTGGTTGGGATTTTATGAGGTGGAAGCAACGTCTTTGATAATGGCTCAGTTATAATAATAAACTATTGATGTTGATCATACCACATTCGTGGTTGATGGCCACAGATTGAAGATCTATTATGTCCACTCTCTCCAAGAATTTTTGCAAGATGTGATGTGAGATCCATAAATGGAGTTGGTTTAAAAGAAGGATCCATCTCTTACTGGTTATTCAAACTGATATATATATCTATATATATGTGTGTGTGTGTGTGTGTGTGTGTGTGTGTGTGTGTATAGTATAAAATAATAGTGAGATGACTGGCTTAATTTCCCCCACAACTCACATAGAATAAAGGGGAAATATGCCAAGGGTAATATTTTTTTCCTTTATCCATAATTGATAGACTACTTATGGAATAGGACAATTTGGAGTCCTCTTTGAACGTTCTAGACTCCCAAAAATTGAATGTTTCAAGTAAGGACTGACCCTGCTAGTAAATATTAATGGGAGAATGGTAGTTAGGGATTGTTGAGTACACAATTATCTTTTATGGGATCATTAGAATAAGTACAGAAAAGAAATGCCCTTGGCATCTACTTTTGTTTTTTAGACTCTCTAAAGAGGAATACTTGAGCAACGACTAACTCAGGCTTGGTAAATCTATGAGGTAGTAGTAGCTAGGGATTTGCTATGTATTAATTATTCTTTTCCTGGGCTCAGCAGAATAAGTATGGAAACAAAGCCTTCTTAAGTCTTCTTTTTTTTCATTTCAGACTCTCTAAAAACGAAAATGGTCTAGGCAGTAATCATTCCAGGCTTGGTCAAAATCCATGGAATGATGATTCATATTATGTGTAGTAACGAGAAGGCAAATTTTAGCCAAAGTTCTCAGTCGGGCTACATAAGATATTCAAGAATATTTTTGTTCATTTTTCAGTTCAGTTCGGGGATTTTGTACTTAAAGCTGGTATTATGATAAACCAGGAATGGGTAGTAAACAATTTCTTACTAAAATTTATATAGTAAATTCAGAAGAAGTGTACAGGGAGCAACTTTCACCTACTAGCCCCAAAATTAGTGAAGATGGTAAATTATAAATACTTTGAAATATCTATAGTTTTATGAATTAATTTATCATCATAAATCCAGTAATGAATATTATACTTCACCGAAGATCAAAGTTAGTATTGCCATCGTTTCTCTCAAGTTTCAGAATATTAATAATAGCCAAATCAAGGTAGGGGAACATTTTTTTATGTTACTTAGACTATATTGAAGTATATTAATAATAAACTAGTAATAGTATATCTCCATTTATCGCTATGATTCACCCGTCCTTCCACATTCAAATTTCTGTCTTGTCCCCACTACACTTTCCTTTTATTTTTATTTGCGTGGATTACATTTTGAGCACCAATTCATCATTGATATAACCAATCCATGCCACCAATCGAATTTACATTCTGCCCCACTACCTTTTCCCTCATTTTTTCTCATGCGGCTCACATATCAAGCATCAATTCATCATTGTTGTTGCCCATGCATATCATTATTGAAATATCACAAGTACTATTTCCTAAATTAATTTGAAGTCATGAGACTCGACATGGTAATTGTACATTTCAATGATAAGTTGTATTTGGAAGTCAAACTATCAGCCCTCTAATTCTATGACAACTTTCAGTATTGCTTCACATTCGGCATGGGAGATGATCGCCACAAACCTACATTTGTTCAATTTTAAAAAAGCCTCGAGTATGCTAATTGTAAGGAATTATTCGAAGAAAAGGGTTGGATTGTTTTCCTTTAGAAGTTACAGGGTTATAATGATAGAGTGGCCTTGGATTTTTCACAGAGTTTTAATGGGGAGGTTGTAGAGATTGGGAATTTGAATTTCAAAATCACTGAAGAATCCATAAGCAGAAGGACCGGGTTACCACTATCTAGGGAGAAGTTTTTCAAAGGAGGACCAATCGACTTAGAGGACTTCACTAAATTCCTCAAACCGTCTTACAAGTCTATAAATTGGTCAAAAGTGATTCTACACAGTTGGCTGGAGGAAGAATGGAATCCACTTATCAGGGTGCTTCAAATATTTGTTACTTGTGAAGGAAGGTATGTTGTAGTATTCCTTTATCACATTAGATTTCTCTTACATTTTTCAGAAGATCGAGGAGTTAAATTTCCATTCTTCTTGCACAAGAGCTTGTATAAGGTTGCTAGGGGAGTTCAATCAGCTGTTAAAAATCTTGAAACCGGTGTGTGCCATCATAGCCTTATTAAAACATTGGTTGTTGCTAAGTTAAGTAGATGACGAAAGTCCAACGAAGATTTTATGGTGGAAATTTTTCTAGGGGAAGAAACCCAAGTAAAGGTTCGACAAAGGCTCACGAGTCCCCTGTCAAAGAATTTAAGTCCTAGAATTGAGGCTCCACCAGGACTAGTTCTAAATAGGGTTAGAGCCCTGCTTTAATAACTATATCTACAAAGGGAAAGAGTTTTCAGCAAAACCCCCAAAGAAGTTGGCAAACCCTAGCACATTCACATATAAAGTAGCCCAACTGTCAAAAGGGAAGAAATGTAAAATGAATAAGGTACAAAAAAGTGAACCTGGCCACAAGGAAGTACCAGTTGAGGAACCTCAGTCAAACAAGTAAGAAAAATCCTTCTGTGGAAGTTGTGGAATTAGTTGTTGCACAAGTAGAACAAAAACGTGAGAAGGTTAATGTTTCCCTTAAGAAAAAGAAAAGGAAACTCTTTAAAGGAGAGTAGGAAGTGACGTATGTGCCTTCCACACCAATAAAGAAATCAACAAAGAATCCAACCTCGTCACAAGTATGACAACGTACACGAAGCATGTCCAAACAAGAACCATCTATTTTCGGTACTCAAGACCGAGAGTTGGTCACCATTCTATATTTTTCAGAACAAGAGATGAAAAGCCCCTCTCAAGTGAATGAGGAAGCAAGGGATCCTATGTCTACATGAGATGGTCCAACATATAACACTCAAGACCTTCTGAATAGTTTATCGCCTTAGAATCCATCTTATAAGAAACTAGGAAAGAAAAAACGAGTGCCTAAGTTTAAGAAGAGCAAGACATTTACTGGGTTAGCTCAGGGGGGAAGTAACTCTCAACAACATACAATACCGGTTGAAAATACCTCAGCCTGTAACGAAGAGAATCTATAGTTACTAGTGGCCAAGTTGCAAATAAATAATACAAATTTGAAGGATAAGGCTTATAAATATAAAACCCTATTTCACTATGTGCGATCTATGAATGAATGATATTGGAAGAAGCACCTGGTTAACTAGAAGCTAAAATGGAAGAGGCCTATTAAGAAGCCTAGTTCTCAGGAACGAGCTTTGAAATTTATGAAGTCATTAATGAAAGAAAACCATGGTCTATAGGTCTTGGTCAAAGTGGTGGGAATCTGAAGTATGGGATCCCCTAATTTTATTTATGATTGGTTGGAATAGAGAAGGACAGTTGCATGAGGGCATGCATCCCCTTAGGCATGGGGGGATGTTGGGCCCTAGTTTTGTACTCATTTTTCATATCCTATTCCCTTCGTTTAATTTATATTTACTATCTTTTACCCTTTTTGTACAATGATACCACTCTACATTAACCAAACTGCACTATTTTGCAAGTGGAGGTAAGATTTGTTACTTAGTGCTATTTTTTATATGTCTTTAATCAATTTAAGTAGGTAATAATGGACCTTTAACTCTTGAATTAATTTGACTAATCTTTACAAGGACTCGCAGACATTTAAAGACATGTGGACAAGTCAGAAAGTACTCTAGCATACAATCCAGCACACCATTTAACAACGTAGCAGACAACTTGTTATGAAACCAGCTCACAAAAAGATAGAAAAGAAAGATCAACGTCTTAGAAATAAGCCTCTTAGAGGTGGAAACATCCTTTACATTACACAAATGAACAAGATGATACAAATGACAAGACCTCCTTTCTATATATAGCAGTCTAAGGGGTCATAATATAATCAGCTGACATAACAATAATAATGAAAGGGTACAATAATAACAATAGTGGGCTTTTATGCGGCACAATAATAAGAATATGGGGATTGTATGGGTACAACAATATAATAAGGGGGTTGTACTAATAACAATAAGGGGTTACACTAGTAGTATAGGGGCCTAACATGCCCCTCTCCTCCAAAAGTGTTGTCATCAATGCTTGAGTAGTTCTTGATGCTTCTGTATAAAATTCTTGTCCTCCCATGTGGAATATTCAGCGGGTAAGTTCTTCCACTTGATCAGATACTTAGAAATTGATTTATTTTGTAGCTTTTGATTTCTCGGTTCTGTGATTGCTTCAGGTTCCAATATGAGTTTTCCTTTCTTGTCAAGTTCTTGTAATATTGTTTGAACTGGGATCTTCTGCAACTTTTGAATGAGTTCCCACTCCTTTGGGCATATGCATATATGTAAGGCCTGATGTTTGGAGGAACACTTCATGGAATCAAATGAATAGCATGATCATGATCACAAATAGGTGGGAGGCCTTTGGGAGTCTCAAATACGTTGGAATGATTGTCCAAAACGTTTTGGAGATCTGGAGAAATACATGATTTCGATGCGGGATCCTCTAGTGAACATAATTGTGCAATTACACCCCATCATTCTTTATTTAGAAGCTTTTTCATACTGTTAGATTTGATTACCTTTCTAGGTTTTCCTTCAACACCCCTCAATTCAACTTCCTTTCCTTCCCAAAACAATTCCAAGAAAAGTTCTTGAAAATTAAAAGCTATCGTACCCAAAGATTGTAGCCATTGGACACCTAGTAAAACATCAACACCACCCATTGGAATGGAAAGAATTGGACTATTAAATACATATTCTCCCATGGATAGCTTGATATTATGCCACTTTCCAGAGCAATTTATGGTTCCTCCACTTGCAACCATCACTTGACACTCCGGTGTTGGATATAGGAAGCAATTCAATTCCTTGCCTATCTTACAATCAATAAAATTATGGGTACTGCCCAAATCAATCAACACTCTTACCTTTTTCTTCTTGACATGTCCTTCTATCTTGATAGTTTGAGGAGTGGTAATTTCTTCCAATGCATTACAAGATATAGTCAGATTGATTTCTTGAGACTCGATGTGATATTTCAATTCTTGAACATTCTTCTTCTTGATATGTCCTTCTATATTTATAGTTTGAGGAGTGATAATTTCGTCCAATGCATTACAAGATATGGTCGGATTCATTTCTTCTTTCTCGATGTGATATTTCACTTCCTGAACCTTTTTCTTCTTGATATGTCCTTCTATATTGAGAGTTTTAGGAGTGGTAATTCTTTCAAATGTTTTACAAGATATGGTCAGATTCATTTCTTCTTTCTCTGGGGTTGGTTCCTGGTGTATATACTCTTTTTTTTATGTTTTTTGATCCTTTTCTTCCTCCTCTCCACAATCAATGTAAAATAATTTCTTCTCAGCACACTTACGACCTTTAATGTATTTTTTATCACAATTGTAACAAATCCTTTTTTCTCTTTTTTCTTCCAATTGTTGTGGTGTAACTCTTGTAGGTTGTGGAAGGCTAGGAGAAACAACACTTCCATCTTTATAGTTGTGAGGGGTAGACTTCCTTCTTGCCATAATTTTTCTTTCCACTTTGTAACAAAGCCCTTTTTCTCTTTTTTCTTCCAATTGTTGTGGTGTTGCTCTAAAGAATATGTTGCTCTTTGTATCCTCATAATGTGCTATCATTTCCTCTATGATAATTGACCACGTAACAAGTTGTTTATGAGAACAAAGCCCTTTATAACATAAAAATTGATCTGGTTCTAAATATGAAGATACAATACATATCTTTTGTAATAGTGGTACACCATGTAGATCAAAATATTGCTCCATCTGTAGTATCCAATTTACTGGATCCTTTCCATCAAACTTCCTCATCTCACCTTTTCTTGATTTCAGGAGCTCGACCTTGAAATGACTGTAAATTTGTACTTTCATATCTCAAAGTTTTGAAATTGTCTCCTACAGTATCCCTCTGAGTCTTCTTTCTAACCTCGCAAGTCTAATCAGAATTTGATTCTCCAAGAAACAGTTATGCCTAATCTCCTAAAATGACCTGATTATAGAATGTTTCAGTAGTGTGAACTTGTACGACATGCCACGTGTCACTGTTTTGACCTTCAGATCCAAAAACGATGCAGAGAAAACTGCAGTCCGTCGTCTTTCTATAACTTCTTATGAAATTTCAATTTGTTGCTCAGAGAGAAAGTTATGACCATTTTCCTAAGGTGACTTGTTTGGAATGTAATTCGGGGGTCTGGAAAAACCCTAACTTCCTAAAACTATATCTCCGAAACTATAGAGGGACAAGATCTCAAATTCGGAGCTGAGGTTTAGCCTGATTTATTTTGAAATTGGTTTTTGTTTTAGCTTCTGAAACTTTGTAGCGAAGGAGTTATAGTGAAAATCCCACAATGACCTGCTTTAGTTGAAATTCTGAAGCTTGCAAAAACCCTAAATTCCTCATATCATATCTCTAAAAATATAGCAAGACAAGATCTAAAATTTGAATGCATGGTTCAGCAAGATTTCTTCTCAAATGGGTTTTTTTATCTTCTGAAACATCACAGAAGAAAAATTTATAGCGAAAAGACCATGATGGCCTGTTTGGAGCAGTGAAACCCTAGAAGCCAAAGCTCTAATACCAAATGTTATGAAACCAGCTCACAAAAAGATAGAAAAGATAGATCGATGCCTTAGAAATAAGCCTCTATGAGGGGGAAACCTCCTTTAAATTACACAAATGAACAATTCTTAGATGATACAAATGACAAGACCTCGTTTCTATATGAAGGAGTCTAAGGGGTCATAATATAATTAGAGCCGACATAACAACAATAATGTAAGGGTACAATAATAACAATAGTGGGCTTCTATGGGGCACAATAATAACAATATGGGGATTCCATGGGTACAACAATATAATAAGGGGCTTGTACTAATAACAATAAGGGGTTACACCGGTAGTATAGGGGCCTAACACAAATATTTGTGGACTTACTATTTCATACCTAATTTTGCACCTCATTTTGCGCTCTACTCAGTAGCAGACATCCAGTCAAATCTTCGGCATCCCAGAATAGGTCTCTTTACTCTCAATATGGAATCAGTTTCATTAATCGTGATGTGATCATGATAAGCTCAACTGCAATATTTTCGAAGTCATTTGAGATATTTCATATAGCCTGACTTAGCTTTGGCATTACATGTTTACTTTTCTCAGTCAATTAGTTATAACTATTTCTCCATTGGTTGAATGCTTTATAAAGCTTGATGTTTTTGTATGTAAGCTAGTAGAAAATACCATATGCATAGCCTTGTGTAAAAATTTATATGCTCAGATAACACTGGAGATTGTGGCATACTTCTTATTGATGTCTGAATTGATGTTTCATTGAACTTAATATAATTATGGTTTCGACATTTATTTTCCTCTAAGTGTTATGATTTTTTATTTTTAAGGTATTGAGTTAGTTTAAGACTTGCTCCAGAAAGTTTCAAGGGCCCACCACAACCTAGAATTGAGTCCTGTAATCATTGTATATTACATGAAGTGTGTTTTGATAAAATTCGTAGATTTAAATTTCGATTCAAAGTCTTTTGCCGAATCGAACTCAGATTTACTCTCTTCCATTCTGTACTTAAATTACTTGCTCTGTTTTTCTTGAATCTAGAAGAACATATTATCTTTGAGCCTTCGTCAACAGAGGAACAATGTTAATTCATATTTCCTATGCATGAATGATTTCATAATCGCATTTCCACAAGTCAAGAACACTCAGAAGGATGCTTTCCAATTTCAAAACGAATGATAATTGTGTTATGAGCTAAATCTGTTGATTCAAATTGGATTTTGTCTTTGTTATTTAAAATCTGCTTAACAATAGCACAAAGATCTTGTAGCATTGCATTTTATATGAAATATCCAGAAATCGTAGATGTAGAATGTTATGCATTAATATAAGTTGTGTGTTAATATTTTAGGATTTGTAGCATAGCTCTAAGACACATTAGAACTGTAGTATAATCGATTGAAATAGGTCATACGTTACTACTCTTTTTCATACGAAGCTTTTTCTAAGTTTATTCTGATTAGTTTTGAATTAGAATATAAGATTTGAATTTTTGAAGTCTTTCAAATCTGAGAGTGTTGAATGAGGTAGCATAGAAGCATTGATTTAAGTTGTCATTTAGTTTCCTTTTGTAATCTTTGAAAATTGAATATGTGAACTAGATAGGATTGAGGAATTAATTTTGAGTTATCTTTGTCTTTTCTTTGGTTAATAAACCCTGGGTATTGCTTGAACAGTGATTGGTATTGCTTGTGTAGTGACTTATCTTACTTGTGTAATAACTTGAATTGCCTATGCAGTAATTTGTATTTCTTATAACAATTATTTGTATTGCCTATTCAAATATTTGGATAATGTACCATGATTTTCAAGTAGCTTGTACAGTGATTTTGAATTAGGATGCTTGTGTTGGAAACATTGATAAGTGTTAGTTGTCTGTTTTTTTTTCTGAGTAAGTTTTTAAGTTAAATAGGCCATGGTTTAAGCAAAACACTAATTGGAGTTTTCAATAGAACATAGATTTAATCATAGATTAATAGGTTTCTTCACTTCAACTTGTTGTGATTGTAAGAAGTAAATATTGAAAATTTCATACTTAATTTTGCACTAAATTGTTTAGAACCTGAATCGAAAAGTAGTGTAACTCAATGATTATGAACCTCAACTCATATTTTAATTTAGGGGATTTGACAAAAAATAAAACCCCTAACAAAGAGAAAGGTCAACATTGATTGAACTTCTCCCACTGGAAAATCACATTCAGAAATATTATCCTCCATGATGGGTATGGTTTTCATTGCCTATACATAAATAATTTTTCTTTCATTTTCAATTTTCATTTTTGTCTTTTACTCCTTTGATTTATGTTTTTTCCTATCAACCTTGTTTTTCTTCCCTTGTACATGAGAAAACCCTATTCTGAGGATAAAATCCATGTAGTGACTTGACAGTGATATTATGGCCAAGGTACATCACTCATTCATAGCACAGGTTAGACCCTCAGTTTATATGTGATAACTGAGATCCCTTTGCCAATGTCACAATCTCGAGTTTTCCTCATACAATATGATAATGGTCAAGTGGGGAACACTATGCGAACAATGAGAATGTTGAGTAAACACAGATCTAAAAAATGATATGGCCATGAAATCTTAAATGCCCTTTGAAATATTAACTAAGGCCTAATTCTGATATGAAAACTCAAGCTCAGGAAGTTATTTCGAGGAGACATACTTATAATAAGAAATATTTAAATTTTCTTAAGGAACCAGCCTAGTTGTGATTTAGGATCCACTCATCCACATGGTGGGAAACTGATCCCAATAAAGAAAATGACAAGAAACGAATGAATGTAAATGAATCAAAGTTAGATGCTTGAGAATGGTATATTAAGAAGCTAGGATATGCAAGTTTGTTGGTGCTATAGATTCTCACTAGCAATGAATCAATGTGTATGATTCTTAGGTGATCTTAGTGGGGCTATGGACACTAGATGGTAGTAGAGATAACACTAGAAACTCATCATTGTTGCTTGATCTTACAGTATTTTGAGGTATCACTAATTTTTTCACCAAAATCTAGGTGAAGAGGTAGACCCTTGGTAAAATTCATACCCTTTTGGCTATCATCAAGATGTCGCGTAAATGATTCTATTAAGTGATGAATATAGACTAGTAGAGTTTGTTAAAGAACACAAAACTAGGACTTATTGAAATTATGATTTTATTAAAAGTTAAACCTATATTCCAACAAGCCATAAACATGGTGGACATTTGAAGCCATGTAGGATGAACCAACCCAGATATATGGAAATGGATGTGTTGCTAATGTGGTGGTTTGGGTAAAGCTTTATGACATGGAACGTTGATGGGGCATGCCAACATGGCATGCTTATGTGTCATTGTAGTATGGAAGAGTTGTCATGGGCTTTAATGTGGTGCTTGTGTGGCAGGGATGAGATGGAGGTGATGAAGTGGGACCGGAGATCTAGAAATTTAGAATTTTGTAGAAATGGACTTTTAAGAGTTTTTTGGAGTTATATGTGATTGAAAGAATGCAAATTAAAATTTGTTAGTTGTTATTTTGGAGTGTTCCCTTCTTCTAACAAAATTCATATTTAGAATTTGTTAATCCAAAAAACCAACATTTAGAAAAATGGTCTTATAGGAATCTTTCTATATCTAGATGTGATTGGGCAATCCTACATGCCTACTCTGTGAATGTGGCGCAATGCATTAACATGGACGCATTTCCACATGTCAACAATGTGTTAATTGACATGGCATAATGTAGTGGTGACATGTTGTCACATGCAACCACATGTTAAATGTACTATTGTTGATGTGGCATGAGATATTTAACCTTGGAGAGCCTTAATTTTGTGTAGGTAGCTCAAATTTGAATGAAATTTATATCATTGGAAAGTTGTCAATAACTAGAGCATGATGATGACCTTAGAAAAGAAATCTAAAGTGACTAAAATAAGACAAAAAATGATAATAACATTTTCTTAATATAGATTAAAGTGTTGGAACTTAAGAACATAATAATGAAACTATAACAGGAAATTATATATCAAATTTTGTATATCGTGCTTTCTTTCATATACATGAATATATTTAAATCTTAATTTTTGGTAATTGGAATGTATTAAATACCAACAAACTTCATATTTTGAGTTTCCACAATTTGAAGTTATTGTTTATATTGAATTGTTCCATCTCAACTCGGTGTAAATCAAAATCCTTATTTTTTATTTGTTAAATATGTAAATTAAGAAAAAAGTGAAATTAAAAGATATATATAACTTGGTTTCCATAAAAGTGTGTTTAAACCCCAAGATAGACAAAATTCAGGCCCTCTTTTTGATGGTTAGATATTTACAATAAATCAACATTGTGATACTACCTTTTGTATAAGCATAAATTTTTTAATAAAAAAATTGGAACCATGAATCTATATCTAACTTGCTATCAATTCCATTTATACTATTAAAATTG
This sequence comes from Pinus tabuliformis, assembly GCA_031772625.1. Classification (NCBI taxonomy): domain Eukaryota; kingdom Viridiplantae; phylum Streptophyta; class Pinopsida; order Pinales; family Pinaceae; genus Pinus; species Pinus tabuliformis. The sequence continues at coordinate 409,900,675 of CM062817.1, read as the reverse complement.
TAAATATTAATAGTTAAAAAAAAATGTATAAAGTAAAAAATATGAATATTTTAACTTTAATATTGTTATATAAAAAATTGTGAAAAACAATATTACACATCATGGTCATCAGGTATTTTTCGGCGTCCGGATTCTCAGATTCCGTAGCTCCAACTCCATATGTCACAGTCCCACCATAGTTATTCAATGCCACAGGATTTCAAACTCACGAATTTCGGGGGAAACTTTAACAGGGCTGTCGAGTACACTACTCACCCAGCTAATCGGTCAAAGTGCAGTCCAGACCAAGAGAATTTCTGCAATAGTTTTTTTAACCAGAGATGTGGTGGTTCTCTGTTTAATTTTTGTGCACCGGGATGATGATGTGGTGGCTATCTGTTTACTTTTTTTTGCGTTCTGTGACTCTCATCATCTCCACTCTAGAGTGTCTCATCCATCGATTATATTTTGAGATCACACGACACACAACGTGTAAACCAAAGCGCGTGTGTTAAATTCTGCGATTCAAACCTAAGTGGGGAGGTTATTAGTAAACACTCCCAATTATCGGGGATAACATCCACGTACATGGTTAATCTATGGCTTCTGACCATATCTTTTTAGAGAAATTTATTCAACATTTTAAATTCTGTAATTTAAAAAAAAATATTGGAAAAATTCAATGATATTAAAATTTCAAATCGCACGGTTATGTTATAATATTTTTTTATAATATTGAAAAGTTTTTTATTAATAATATTAAAAGGACATTTTAGGCTGCATAAATTTTTGGTTCATGGGTGATAATGCAAAGAAAATTAAATATTATAATGTGAATTCATTTAAAGTTAAAATAAAAAAATTTATGTATTTTTTTTAATTTTAATAATAATATTATAAGATATAATCTATTTATTTATATATATATATATATATATATATATATATATATATTTATTTATTTATTTATTGTTTTACAATACGTGTAAATTATATAAAAATAATAATATAATAAATATAGTATTAAAAGTAAGTTTATGAAAAGATTAATATAAACACAAATAGATATGAAAAACTATATCTACTAAAATTAAAATTATTAAATTATTTATCTAAAATGAGAATTGAATAATTGAGAAACAAAATAAAACATGGAATTATCAATAAGAATAGCTAATTAAAATGTTAACTAAAATCATAAAACAACATGAGTAGTGAATTGAGAAGCTACCTAAAATTGAGATTATGCCATCAATTAATTTAGATATGTTATTTACTTTAATCTATTTATTATAAAAGTTAGCTACAAAATTAGAAATCTAACGTTACTTAACACATTGGTTAGTAGTATGGTTTATGAGATTCTCATATCTTGGATATCACTCTTGCTTTTAGCAATATGCGTAGTTCCCATAACTATAGAGATCCAATTTGGTAATTCATATTGATGTCATTCACCAATATAATCATCATCGCCACTAAAATTTTTAGAGAAATAATGTCATGAAGCATTCACATTTTTTATAATATACATGCTAGAGGAAAGACAAGTACAATGTCCATGGAATAGTTCTATGTTTTTTATAATTGAAGGTTCATCATGTATAAAAATTGAAGTGTTTCACTAAGTATCCACTATAAACAACAAATTTCACAATGAAGTAATCATCAAATTTGATTAGATGTTGAGGGAATTTGCTATGATTGTGACAATTATAATTAACTAGGTGACAACTAGTGTAAGTGTTCAAGCATTTTGGTTCATGCAATTCCAAAAAAATGAAGTTACAAAATTAAATATTCACAATTGAGTGGAATAATCTTTGATAAAGGCAATATTAATCCTTCATCATTGATGTTTTTTGGTTTGATGTTCATCTTCTACATATTTTGTTGGATGCGTGTATAGTTAAAAGTTTGCACTTTAATGGATTTGATCTTTCTTAACCTATAATAGATTTGTAGTTAAAATAAATCTACACTTGTAGTAGTTATAACTAAAAGTAAAGATAGTAAAGTTCAATGTGTTAATGTTAAAGGAATAACTCTCACATATGGAAATGGATTCTAACCAAACTTGTAATTTTGAGATGAGATAATGATTTTGAATTTATTGAATAGAAAGTAAAATCTTTAATATGTTTTGTTTCTTTTTAAGATGATATGTTTTCCTTTCTTTTTTTTATTTATTGTTTTCTCTTGATGTCCATTTTAGTAAAAAGGGCAATTAGAAATTTGCATACAAAAGGTTTAGAAATATTTTTCATGAGATTCAAATAAATCAATAGGGCATTGAAAAAATCAAAAGGTGTAACCAAAGCCCCATAATATCCTTCATGTGTGCAAAAGGTAGAATTAGGAATTCCCTACCACTTTATCTAGATTTCATGATACCTAGAGAATTGGTGTAGTCTAATGAAGAATTGGGTACCATGTAGCACATCCAAGAGGTCATTAATGGCTACAATATGACATTTGTTTTCTACCATCAACTTATTAATATCATGGGAGTATAGCCACATGCTCTACAAGTTTCCTTATTTTTTCAATATCATGATGACTAGGCAAGAGTAAGAACTAGTAGTAGGACATATTACATCTATTATCAACATTTTTTTAATTATGTTTTCAATATTTTTCTTACAAGTTATGGGGTGTTTCACAAACATATTGATGTTTATTCAAAATCAAATGTAAACTAGGTTGAATTTCTTGTGGGTGTGTATCCATAACTAGGATGCCTACAGATTGGGAAATAATTCCTAGGTAACATTTCTTTCAGAGATTATCCCTATAATAAGAGTTGATAATTTCTAGTGAATTGGCATAGATACCTTTGAGGATGTGCTTGTGGCCCTCATTATTGAATCCCAAATATAACCCTTCAAAATCCATTAAACCTAATGAGCCCTGAAATTAGGTTACTTGGTTAATTGTTTATGACCATTTTCTCATCAAATACCTTGGGAATGGCCACTTTTAAGACTAATACCTATTGCACAGACCAATTTTCTAGCCATTTAATACTTTACTAATTAATAACTTACAATAGTTATTTTGGTTATTATTGTAAGTTATTGAATAGTTGTTAATGATAAATCTACTCATGGGTTATCAATGATGTTTGAATGGATATTAAATGTTATTGTTGGAGAATGACTATTTAATTGTTTTATCAACGTTAGGTGTCTTCTACCAAAACTTCTCCATGTTGCAAAATGAGAGGATATTAAGAGACTATACAGTCCCTTCTATCCTAAAAGCTATATACATTGATGAAGTCAACAAATCATCTAAGCTAGTAGTGGAATTATTTATTAGAAAACTAGGACATGTAGGTCTAACTCACTATTGTAGCTTAAACAAGACGACAATAGGCCCATGAACATGTGATTTCAAGCTACTCCTTATCTACTTCCATTAAAATATATATATTGAATACCTCTATCATAATTTAATGACAACCCTATCTACTTCCATTAAAAAAATTCTATCGAGGTTTCATGTGAAAATAAAAACAATGAAACCAACCCTAAGTACACTAATGAGTGTAAAATTTCTAAATAACCCATTAAGGATTCTTCTAATGATTCATTAAAATTCAATCAAATAAATAGATCCAAATCCATAATGAAAAGGAAAAGGAGGACCTACATAAAATAGGAATGAAGAAAATATTTTGTATCTATCTAAGCTAGATTTTTAATAAATTTTGGATGTAAATATTGACTTTTAAAACTAAAGAAATTCATATGATTCCCCTAATGAACTGTAGAATTCTTTTCATAAAAATATTGATTAATCCCCTAATTATGTGGATAACATTCCAAATATTTCTGTGAAGAGTGAAAGTTTTTATATAGAAGACATAAGTTTCGGGGTTAAAAGATTGGCAAAAGGAAAATATAAGGACATTGAAGGTTATAAAGTTGAAATCTTAAAATATGGACGGTATATCCTTATCCATGACATATACACATTGCTCAATTTAGAAATGAAATAGGGATTCCTTATACCTTAGACTTAAAGCCTCATTGTACCTATTTTTAAAAGTGGAGATAAAAGAAATCCCACTAATTATATGACCATTATGATTAGTCCATTTTAGGTAAGACATATGGAAATATTTTGAAAGAAAGAAAAAATTTACATATGACTAGAAAACCATGGCAAAGAGCTAAAGACCAATATTTTTTTAGAGGCTATCATTCAACATTGGACCAACTTGTTATGTTTATGATCATTGCAGAGTGAAATAATACTAAAAACTATCTCCTTTGTTGTTTCATTAAATTTTGAAAATATTTTGACACGGTTCCAAAAACTAATATTTAGAATATTTTAGATGAGCTAAAAGTTCCTTTCGAGTTAAGAGATGTTGTCGTAATATTGCATGAGAATGTTAATCCCAAGTATATCAACATTAAGGGATGTCCCAAATAAATTAATATACGATTCAGGTAAGGTTATCCCATATCCCTTACGGATTTTGGAATATACATTGGCAAGTTAGAAAAATGGTTTGAAAACTACAGGTTGTGTTGGCTTGACTCTCATTAATATAGTCATCAACCTTCTTTGTACCAATTATATTGTTCATATGATGAGGAGTCCCTTTATGAACTTACTAAGAAACCAAGGATCGTCAAAAAATTATATTCTAACATAGGTAAATCTATGAACACTAACAAAATGAAGATTATGATAATTAAATCCAAATAGATCATCTACAATACTCTCATCTAGGATAATATGAAATCAAAGAAATTTCACATAGATATATATATATATATATATATATATATATATATATATATATATATATATATATATATATATATATATATATGTTTGAATTGGTACTCATCCCAACCTCAATAGGAATTATAACTTTGAGAAAAAGAAAAATGGGGTGGAAAATATTTTGTATGCTTGAAAGAAATTGTAAATAAGTGGACAATTAACTATGGGATAAGAAAAAAAATCCTCTTTGAGAATATTGTCACTCATGATATCTTCTATGGATGTGAAGTTGAAGTTATCCAATTTTAAATTTTAAAATAAAGGAATTGAAGTCTCAAATTTCCAGATAACATTTTCGGTGTCTCTAATTACCAAATAACATTGTCGATGTATTTTTGAAATAAAGGAGTTGAAGCCTGACTGAGGAGGCCTATTTATGTACCTTTGTCTACCTTGGTCTATACAAGATAATTGTTCACTGCGAGAAGCTACATGCAATATTCATCGATGATTCACAAGTCGTGGGTGACTCGGAGTACCAAGGACAAATATGATCCTTTACTTTCCACCAGACCTTTAACATAATAGTCAAAGATGCTATCTTCCACTTAATGTCGCTACACGCTACCAGGCTTGTGCTAAAAGTTCTTTTGTTTTTGTTTCATATAAAAATAGTATATTAAATATTATAACATATTAAAATTTATTAAATTTATAATAAAATTAAAATTAATAAAAAATAGATAAAAATTAAGTAAAAAAAATAATTATATTAAGTTGATGTAACATTTAAGTCGTACTTGTTAAATGATATTAGTTCAAGTGTTTGGTGAATAATTTTGGGGAGATGTTTTAACTCGTTCATTTGTGAAATAGTTGTATTTGGTAGTTATTGATTCTCTAGAAATTTTCATTCTAGTTTATTTGTTTGTTTGTTTTTTTGGTTCTTCTTTTTTAATATAGCAGAATCGGTAATTGGAAGGCCTAATTGTGACGCCACCCCAAATCGAGTCAGACTGCTGCCCTATAACCAGTGGAGAGTTGCATCACCCTGTAAGCACACTTCTTTGGTATGGAAGGTTTCGAATGTCCCCATATGGAGCAGCATATCATTTGGGCAAACCCTCACTGTAAATTTTCATTCTAGTTTGATATATATATATATATATATATATATATCTAACACTTTGTGTTAGAAAATAATTAATGAAGCTTTGGGAAATTAGTAATAAAAAATTTGTAGATTGTCATTGAGAAAGTGTTAAAGGTGTTAGTGTTTACCTGGTCACGAATTTTAAAGGGGATTATGAGATTCCATGTGAAGGGAGTGATGTTAATCATACCAAAGGTTATTGTGGTAGTTAGTTTTTCTTTCAAATCAAAGTCTCTTTTCCCTCATGTAGCACTTCCTTGAACCTCTAGTTTGTGCTATAATGCCTTATTTACCATTATCTCAATGCTACACCCTCAAATTTGAACTTCAAACTTAATCTTTTGGCATTCCAACTCAACATAGTGCCCTCCTAGACCTCAATCCTATATTATAGTGCCCCCTTTAGCATCAATCAAGTCCTACAAACTTAGAATTAGCCTTGTTTTGTGTCTCCCTCTCATTTTTTTTTATTTTTTATGTCTCCATAACAACCCGATGAGTTTTTATGCAATGCTACAACGCCTTTTGGAATTTTCAGATGATTTTCTCTATCCATATCTCCATAGTGCTTGATTGAGTCTCTAGCCAGCGCATTAGCATACCAAAGACCCTTAGTGCAGTGCTACCTCTTCAATTTCTGTCTCTTTAACTCATTTTTTAGCTTCCTTTCTTAGCATAATGCCCTGACAAGCACTAAAGGAGTATTACAACACCCAATTAATCCTCAAAACACCACTATAGTGCATGACTAAGCCTTAAGCCTAAGATTTTTCTTATTTTTCTAAAGTTGTCTCACACTTTTAAAGTTATGTTTTGATACTTTGTTACTTTGAGTTAAGAGAAGACAAAAGGAAAAAAAAAAGGTTAAGTGTAATAAGGAAATTATTCAACTTAATACATGCAAAACCCAATAAAATAATTTAAATGAAGCTAGTAGCTGTCTATCTCCCTCAAACACCATCTTGGCTCTATTCTCTAAACATTAAATCACTCGGATTAGAGTGTCCCACCCTAGTTTATTGAGCCAACTTTAGCTACGACTAGCTTAGTACCAAATAAGTGTTTTTTAATGCTTCTACTTTTTTGTTGTTTACAATATTTTACTGTAATTATTTACCCATCAAATGTTTTTCACTAGATGAAATCTTATCTTATGCTTAATTTTAACATAGTGAATAACCTTTAAATATATTTTGTTGCTCCTCGAGGTTGTTATGTTTTGTTTTCTCTTGGACCATCATCCTCACTAACCAAGTGCCCACTTCTGCCACTTGATGTAGCTCAAACCTATTGAAAAAACCATTTTCCTAGATAAGAAATAGTTAAAACATGATTTAAGATCCATTTCACCTACTTCCCCTTCTTGGTATTTTCTCTCATTCTTTTCCCAAGCCAACTCATGGTTATGCTCTAGCTCTCTAGCAGCTTATTTTTGGCTAAAATAACACTTTATATTGCAACAAACCCCAAAAATGGTTTTCCATATCTTTGGAATGCTCAACTATAGATTTTCCTCATGATACCTAGAGTTTTTATATAAAGCACCTAGAGTCCTTTTTCATGGACCCATTTTCATGTTTCCAACCCATCTATTAGCTATACTTTTTAATTGGTTTTTTATTCTCTATGTTGCGTACATGAGTAAATATTTTTTTCCCTGAAACCTTAGGTGTCCCCCTACCCTTTAAGTGATATTTAAATGGGGAAAACAATCTACCATCATAGTAAAGATAATGAACCTATCATTCTACTTTTTCCTCTCCATTAACAATGATTTATTGCTAAAACTCGACTAATTATGAAACCTAGAAACCTCATTCACCTAGATTCTATTTCTAAGATAATATTTATAATTGGTGCTTCTTTTTTTTTGCATTTGTAGCAGAACCATGTTTTCTTCTAGGATACAGGCTACAAGACAACAATAGTTGAATCCTTCAGTGATGAGGAACCCAATAACTCTTTGTTTGGTGAGTTCTAGGATATTGCATGTTGTATTGACATCTATACCTCATATATGGTATGAGGTCTACTAGATGTTTCAGAGAGGGAATTCTCCTCTAGATTATCCAAATTTTAAGGTGTAAAAAGTTACCAAGAGATCTTAGTTTCCTAAGGTGGATGAAAACTTGGTTGTCATTCCCTGTGCAAAAGTGGTTGAGTGGTTGATTCAACATGTAGAACTTGATGGAGTCATGATATGAGATAACCGTGGAAAACCCATTACTTCCTTCGACGAGTCCAATTACATCGATAAGTATTAGTAATTTCCAATGGTGGAAGTATGCTTGGACAAATTTTGGTTAGCCTACTTCAAGATTCTACTGAAGGAGATGCTTAAGAAATGGTGGACTAGCAAGGGGACATTCAAAATGAGGGTGAACAAGGGGTATCTCATCAATTTTGTTAAGACTTTCTTTCACCTAATATTTTTCATGCTATTTAGGCCATATGGTAGACCAAATGCAAAAAATCCTCCCCATGGGTTGGGTCCCACTCATGTACACTATTGAATTTGAGGGGAAGATCTTTAACTAGGTAGATATTTAGCATGACCCATCATGGACACTATTGAGTAGGAACAAATAGATATTAAACAAGGCCAACAAGGTCAGTTATTCATGGTTTCATATATTATAGACATGATCTGTATGAAGATAATTTTCCCGGTCATGAAATGAAAGTGGGCCACTCATGAAGATTAGGCTCAATTTTATTACAAACTCTTCTAGGAGTACCACTATATATCAACATATGGATAGATATGAAATGACTTTTTTATGCCTTTACATAATGTGTTTTTTGATAAAACTACCGCTTGCATGCTAGAGAGATCCATGCAACTAGTACCCTTGATGGGTAACTGGCTTTTTGATTAGGAGGTTATTGTGAAAATTCCTTAAAATGCAACAACTAGAATTTATTCTTCTAACTAATTAATTATGCAATCTATATTTCTTACGAAAAAATAATTAATAAATCACACGATAATTTATTCAAAATAAAAACTTTGTAGAAAATAAACTGGAACTATGAAAAATAATGCACACACACACACACAATAAAATTGACACTTTTGTTTTGGATAAATGTCCCTAAAAAGCTCAATCTGAGAAAACGAATGTAGCAAATGAACGTTTTATTATTATTATTCAACAATGAAATTTGAGTTAATAAATATGGATGCCAAACTAGAAATACTCAGTAAAATAATTTGGCCAAAAATTAATGAGACAATTTTGGTCTCACCCGAAACTGATCTTAGTGCTTAAAATGGCGCAAACTGGCTACTCGAACACCCCTACATCAACCTCTGCACTGGCCAATTCATACCACCTTAAAAAATGATTTCATGTTGTCAACCTCCCCAACTCAGTCTCCAGAAATTATTCACTTAGCCTTCTAGAAATCTTCTCGACCTCCAACAACCAAATCCTTCTAATTTTTATCTAAAACAAACCCTCCTCTAAAGTTGTTTGTGCAGGTGTTGCATAGACTAATTGAGCATAACTCTACCCTATTGTTGCTAACCCTCTAAAATTGAAAACTTCTCTTGATGTCACTTATGATGCTCCCTCTCACCTCTGCATCCTTCTAGATCAAACTCTTCTTCCCTGCTCAACTTCTACAACTGGATAACTCAATCTACCAAGGAACTCACTCTTTTGGTGTGCTCAAGTGTATATTTCCCTATAACCATCAAGTTTCTCTTATAATCGCTCATTGGTGAACCAATAACCATGATTAAATCTCCATCAATGGCTAATATCATCTCAAACTCAATCCATGTGACTTAGTAGAGCATTCTCACATTTCCTTAATTAATTCCTATTGATTAACCAATTTTCTTAAGTTATACTTAGGAAAAGATTAAATGATGGCTAATTGATTTAATTAAGGCATTTCACAAGCTTATCTCGTGAAACCTTTTATGGGTTTTTAAGATCTCATGCTCTTGGCCTCTTTGACATAAGTTGAGACTATAAAACCTATTCGATGCTACAAAAATTAACACTCCCTCTTAGTGAGGAAGGTGTTCACTCCCATAACATCTTCCCTCATGCTAATGATGTTTGACAACCGTGACAACATATCAATGTCCACCAATCCACTATGCACACTTTGATTCATAATCCACTATGTAGCTAAATCACCTTGCATTTACGTTGCTGCTAACAGTGCATTTTGTCTCCTGCACGACTACCAACTCTATTTTGCACTGCAATTAATCTCATGTTATTGCTACTACTACAACTACTGCAACTGATAACCAATCTATGAGTCTATTGTTTCCTTGTACTAGCTTCACAGTTGTCTCTTGAGGATCTCACTTCAACTAGCCTCTACATTGTCTACTGAGTGTGTCTGCATGTTGACTGGTTTTGTGCTACTCAATAACTGACTACAACTAATTCTGCAATATTCCCTCAATATCTGAGTACACCATGATGACACTATTTCATCTACCACTAAAAATTATGGGCCCTTGTAGTAAGCGTATTGATCCATGATAAAACACTTGTCTGATCTTACCCTCCTTGGACCCTTCCCATAGTCTCTGTAACTGTGGGAACTAGAGTTCAAGGTCTCTCCACCTTTCTCTTGGAGGTATAGCTGCATACAAAGCGAATTTGTCCTCCAACCTATTGGAAAATTATTGATCTCTGTCAAAATTGTTGCTTGATCCTTCTTCTCCTTCTTCTTCATGGGAGTTTGGGTACTATAACGACCAAACTCCACACATATGGAGCAATTGATCTTTGACAAATCTTTCTTCTTATTTTCTTCTCCCTTTGATCTTTGTCCCTGACTGGGACCTTTCTTTGCCTTCCATTTCGATGCAAGGGCTACATTCTCCTCATATTTCATACTCTTTCGTCATTTTCTATTGCTGCCACTTATTGTAACATGATTAGTTTTGATCAAACAATTTTAAATTTATGTATTAAATTAGGATTAATTGAGAAATAAATAAATGAGGGTGAGCACATTTAAAATGCACCCTACCTTGTTATTTGTATAGATTAGGGAAAAGAGGTAACGTGTTTAATAAACCTTGGAAATACAACTTATCCTAAAGTTTTGGCATTCATTAATAAATTGCTCCACTGAAGATCCAATGGGGACCACCAACACTAATCCCCAAGCATGTCCACACCATAGATTTCAAATCCACCCAAATTCGATGCCCACCTAATTGTTTCAGACCCCCTCAATGTGATTTTGTTTAACGTTGAGGGGAGGTCCGAAAATGCAGTTTCCCACTGCTACGTTTCCTTCTGTTGATATTTCAAACCCTCCTCCACCAATACAAGAAACTGCTCTCCCCCCCACCCATTATCTTCTCCCCGTGTAAACCACCCATCTTGATTATGTCGGCTTTCATAGAATTTCCCTGCGAATGCACCACTGTGACTTATATCCTCCCGCCTGATCTCATTCTCGCTTACCGTTCCATTCCCACGCCTTCCTTACGTGTCCACAGATCAACTATTTCTGCCAACCATGTTCCTCCACATCATCTCCTACCTCCACGTCATATGTCTGTCTCATGGTCATCTAAAACTATGTTTTCTCCCTATACAACACAGTAATTTCATTTTTCCAATAGTTGTTATGGTTTGGGAGATTCAAATGCATCTTTCCAGGCATGTTTTCGAGAATTGTCCTGTTTTAGTCACCTTTTTTCAGAGGATATTGTGGCCAAAAAAACATGAATATTTGGAATGTGGAAGAGGTTTTGGTTCCGAAGATTCCAAAATACAAAAACATATCTCACTTTTCATACAGGTGTCATGGGTTGGGAGATACGGTCTCATCACGTTTAGCCAATTTTATGACTCTGCAATGTCCTGTTTAAGCCACCTTTTTTAAAAACAATTGTGGATAATCAGAGACGAATCTTCGGAAAATGGACGAGGTTTTTGTTCCTAAGATACTAGAATACAACAAAATTTCCCAGTTTTCACACACCTAGCTTAGATTGAGATATTAAAAGGGATTATTGGACCCTATTTTTCATAAATTCGACAGGAAAAAGCTCAAAGACAGTTAGTGACTTGGAGGCCACCTCATCAAATATGAGTTGCAATCAAATTTGAATTTCTCTTCTTTATCAATAGAAATCCTCAAGGATAGTACCAAAATGCTTGAAATAGTTTTAGTTACCTTTATTTGTGTTCTATTTTTGTAATAGAGTTTTCATATATTTGTAATAACTCTTGATATTTTTATCAAGATATTTTGTGAGGAAAATGTATAAATACTTCATCAATTGAAGTAATATGTGTGGGTTTTTTAGGACAAGGCTCTTCACTTTGTAATAGCCTATATTATAGGATTTCTAATGAAAGCCTTCTGGCTTCAGTTTGATAGAATTTTGAGTTTTCTAGTATGTCTTTCTAGTGTTTCATATCTTATTTCATCACATGTTCAAAGCATTTATAGGAAGGTCTGGGTAAGTGTAGATTGAGTATCAATCTATTCTTAAATCCCCTGCAAAATCATAACCTTTAGAAAGACATTACGTTATTGCACTGTTTGTCCAAGATATCTCCTCTTTCACTGGTTTTTGTGTTATGCCTTTTGATAGACATTAAAAGAGATTGGCTTATTGGATTATCTATTTGAAATAACTCCTCCTAGAATTGGTTTCAGTTTGGCCTTCTTGAATATTCTGAAATGTGTTTTGTTGGGCTATATAAATAATCTAAACGCATCCAAATTTCCCTAGTTTTTAAGAAGTATGTCTGACTGCTTAACTATTAGGAATCCCCTTACATTCTTCTATCATAATCCTTGAAAAGCTAAGTCATTCTAACAGGATGGAAGCTAACACGTTCTGAAAGGACCCTGTGAGAGAGGCCTTTAATCATGGACAAGGACTGTCATTCATCACTAACCACCCCCAATTAAATAAATAAATATAGCCATTGTGCTTCAAAGGTTGTTGTTTAGTGAAAGGTGAACAATGTTAAACAGAGCCTCGTATCCACTAAGGGAGGCCCCTCTGGTTCAAGGGCTAGCTTGAACCTAAAGGCTAGTTGAGATGGTTTCCTGGCGTAGTTTTTTGTAGCCAAGGACTGCCTACGGAAATAGGTACAACATCTGTCGTCATTGCTGGGGAGCGAAGTAACGAAGATATCTTTCTCTAGGGAACGATAAATATTAGATCTATTCCTTGCTGGTGAACAAGGAGTAGGCATTTAGTATTGGTTGCATTTCTTTCACCTGGCGAATCCACTTTGTCATATGCCAATTCCATTTGGTAACCAATCCCATTGCTTTGAAATTTCAGCTGCCTTTACTGCTATGCAAGGTTCTTTTATACTTGCAATCAACAGTATATGTCTCTCCATCTCAGCCATGGTCAGAAATCTAAAATGTCTGTAGAGGATGCAGCTTTTAAAGTACGCCTGTGAGTATAAGTTTCCCATGGGATTTCAAGTTCATATTATATATACTCTTCAGTTTTTTTGTTGTTGGCAACGTGGTTGGTCAATAAATCCACTCCGCACTTGGTTACATTGGAAAGAAGATTACACCTAACAGTGTAAAGTTTTTCAGTTCAATTAGATATAGGTGTGGGGACTGAATAGATATTCTGAGTTTCAGTATGCAATAGATCAGCGTGTTAATCATTTGTGAGTGGTGTGATTTGAGGAGTATATTATAGATCATATTATATTTTCAGTCTCTAGAAACTTTCAGTTTTCAGATTTCAGTATGAAAGAGTATCTGAATTAGTGCAGGCATATGGTTGCATTTCAGAGTTGTAGGTTGCAGTGTGCAGTGGAAGAGTATTCAAATAACAACACTGATCCATGAGGATTAGTTATATTTATACATAATATGGTAGATCAGTGGTTGATGGTTTTATGGTATGACTCCATGCCCAACGCTAAGGGTAACCGGTCTACTAGTTCTCTGCATCCCACATGGGGAAGCAGTCCACATTGGAGCCAACATTGTAACATGATTAGTTTTGATCAAACTGTATGATCAAACAATTTTAAATTTATGTATTAAATTAGGATTAATTGATAAATAAATTGAAAAGGGTCAACACATTTAAAATGCACCCTACCTAGTTTATTTGTATAAATCAGGGAAAAGAGGTAACCTGTTTAATAAACCTTGGAAATACATCTTATCCTAAATTTTTGGCATTCATTAATAAATTTCTCCACTAAATATCCAATGGGGACTACCAACACTAATCCCCGGGCATTTCCTCACTGTAGATTTCAACTCCACCCAAATCCGACGGCCACCTAATTGTTTCGGACCCCCTCTATGTGATTATGTTTAATGTCAAGAGGGGGGAGGGGGGGGTGGGGGGGGTGGGGGGGGTCTAAAAAATCAGTTTCCTTCCGCCAATATTTCGGAGCCCCCACCATCAATACAAGAAATTTCTCTCCCCTCCCCTCCAAAAATGGTATCTGATCCCCGCATAAACCACCCATCTTGATTGCGTTGACTTTCATAGCATTTCCTTGCCAATCCACCAATGCAATTTAGGATCTCCAAGGACTTTAATTTTTTCTTATGGTAACCCTCTGAAACATATTTCTAGCCCCATAGGTCTGATCAAGATTGGAGTGTTCAAGAAAGAGTTGGGCCAAATCTCCCTCATAGGCCTGATTATAGACTTCTTCAGTAGATCCGACTTGTACTAAGTGTCACGGATCACTGTCTTCACCTTTGAACCTAGAAATTCTACACAAAAAACTACATCTCGTCCTATTTATGTAACTTCTTGTGAAATTTCTATCTGATACTTAGAGAGAAAGTTACGATGATTTTACCAAGGTCACATCTTTAGGATGTAATTCAGGATCCTGCAAAAACCCTAACTTCCTTGGATCATATCTCCTAAAATTTAGCTGGAAATAATCTAAAATTTGTACCCAAGGTTTGGCACAATTTCGGCTCAAATGGGTTTGTTTTTTAGCTTCTGAAACGTCACATAAAAAAAATTATAGCGCAATTTCCACAATGGCCTGTTTGGAGATGCGAAACCCTAGAATCCAAAGCTCTGATACCAAATGTTATGCAACCAACTCACGAAATAGAAGAAAATATAGATCAAGGCCTTCAAAATAAGCCTCTTCAAGGGGGAAGCCTCATTTACATTACACAATTGAACATTTCTTGGATGATTCAAATGACACAACCTCCTTTCTATATATAGGAGTCTAAGGGGTCACAATATATTCAGAGCTGACATAAAAATAATAATGTAAGGGCACCACAATAACAATAGTGGGCTTCTATGGGGCACAACAATAGCAATAAGGGGGCTACACTAATAACAATGAGGGAATAGTGGGCTTCTATGGGGCACAACAATAACAATAAGGGGGCTACACTAATAACAATGAGGGAATACACTAGTATTATAGGGACCTAGCAATCTCAACCTAGATGCTACCCATGTGGGAGCTAGCTAAAGAAAGAGGCATTGATCTACAAGGAGTACTAAAAGTTGTCATTTAGCTAGAAAAAAAACTAAAATAATATCTTTAGGCCATAATTGATGTTCCTGCAGTTGATGCATGGAAGTTACTTTATGACTCCATACTAAACAATTCAACTATTAAAATTCAAGAAAAGCTAGAAAATGAAATAGCTCAGTCAATGGCCGAGTATGAACAAAATTACTCCTTGGTAAAAAGTATCATTAAGATGAATAAGATTCCATCAATGGGGAATCAAGGAAATTCCATAACATATGAAGAATTAAATATGGAACTAGATGAAATATTGGATGCAAAAGAATTTTCCTTTAGTGCTGTAACACCTAGCCCACATTTACCCACTTTGACCTCCTCACCAAGGTAAACATGAGATGAGAGTTAGTATGCATGACCCGATTTCTAAGATGCACTTATGAAGAATAGGGTCCACGTGTAAATAACTAACTATAAACATCCACTAACATATAATTACGGTGTTATCAGCTTAACTTTACCCAACACTATTACCTTTCGGATTAGTTTCCTTAAAGTTAACAAAACTTTCTATTTTTGGCATTTTTTCAGATACTAAACTTTTGAGGATGTTTTTAGGGCCTAAATGAAATTTTCAGGAAAAAAGGGAGATCAGAAAAGTGCTAAATTTATTTCACATATTTTCTTCTCTGCCTCCTAAAGAACATATTCAAAATGATATATTATGATAGTCAAACAAAGACCGTATGCTAAAGATATGACCACGGGAAGT
Source organism: Pinus tabuliformis (assembly GCA_031772625.1). NCBI lineage: Eukaryota > Viridiplantae > Streptophyta > Pinopsida > Pinales > Pinaceae > Pinus > Pinus tabuliformis. Next base: position 409,884,576 of record CM062817.1, on the reverse strand, counting down.
TGGAGGTCCAAATCACTCATTTATACAAACACTTTGTGTACATAGTACCTGTAGTTCATAAATACATATATATTCACTGATTCAATAATCTCACCAGAGAATCATCAAGAAGGCTCTATGCCCTCTCATGCTAGTTGCACACCACTGGTTAGCCCACACATTCATCAACTATTCATTAACTTATCAAAACATGACACGAGCCATAGATGTAATACATCATATAACCCACATATAACCAGCTTATAACTTGAATTGAAACCATGGCCAAACAACCATATGATTACCATCATAATCAGTACAAATACTCATAGATCACAATAGGAAAATATCTCATATTAACATGTGAAAACAGCAAGTCGGGGACTTCCACATAACACCCAACCATGTATTGGCTGAACCAAAATTTCTCTTTCACCCAATCACCCCTGTGCCATATTCCAAGCATGAATGTAGGATCATAAGGGTAAAAGCAAAACAGATCCATCTAGGGATTCCAGAGGCCAAACCATCCCAACCCTCAACTGCAATGATTCCACCTCTATTGTGTAGAAATCACTAACCATAACTAGATCGGTCTAGCCAACTTGTGTAGGGCTCAAGGAACTAATAACTCAACCAACAATTTTCAAAGGGCTCCATAGAATTTGTCCCAAACTAGGCTCTAGGATTAATAAATCAACCCAAGTTTTTCAAGGGCTCAAGAGCGTTTGTTCCAACCCATAGCCATAGGGAGAACTAAGAACCAATTACAAATAAAACAAGCAGAGAAAATCCACAACACCATGGTTATCGAGGAAATGGCAAGGAAAGGCTAAAACCACTAGCAATCTAGGAAAATCTCCATGCCAATGACAACACATAACCATAAAATCAAATGTATATACCTTGCATCTAGAGATCAATAAGGAAATCATGAATGCAACTTGTTACCTGCAAAGAGATCCAGCTATTCCCTTGTGCTTTCGTTCTTTCCTTTTCCTTCTTTCTCCAATCCAAGTGAATACCCAAGTGTTTTAAGAATGCTCCAAGATTTGTTTAAGTGTGCAAGAGTGTATGAGAGAGACATCATCAACAAGAGGTCAACCAAAAACTATAAAAAAACTATGAACTGATCCTCACAAGCCTTCTAATCATTTATGCCTCTATTTTCTTCATTTTCCTCTATTTTCTCTTCAATTTGCTTCTCATGAAAATTTGTGACTCTTCATCTCCCTTTTCTCCTATTTTCCTTCATTTTCATAAATAAATGGAAATTTATGCCACTTTTCCTTTGCCAGTGCCTTTGCTAATTTCCATAGACATAAATTAATCACAAGTGATCCCCATCGCTATGTTTTTCCCAACATTCAGCTTGGAATATATGTCCCATGATCTTGGTATTATTTTATTTACATGGAAAATCAACTAGGGGTTATTACAAGTGTGTTCACCATTAAAATGACTAAGGAAAATCTGAAACAACATTGAGTGGAACCTACTAAGTAGCACACAATTCTAAATTCGTCTATCGTTTCATTAAAGAAGGATGTCTCAATGATATCATAAAACAATAGAATTCCATGTCACTATGGAGAGCTTGATGTCTTATAGGATGCTAATGATCTCATCCTACTACCAATATGGGTGGCATAACTTTAGGAAATCCCAAAGATCCTACTTGAAGACCTAGTCAAAATATAAAACTTATAAATGTCACAGTTGAAGTTTATTAAACATTTTACTTGAAGACCTAGTCAAAATATAAAACTTATAAATGTCGCAGTTGAAGTTTATTAAACATTTTATTTTATTTGTAAATTACAAGAAGATGAAGATTTCTAGTTGAATTGACAAAAAAATGAATAGCCATAAATGATATTTACTAACTCTCACTTATAAATATTGTAAAACATTTAGTTAAAATGGTTCCTAATTTTATAATTTTGGTTTTGATTTTCTGAAGTTTGCCATAACTGTGGTTTTTGTATTTTTGATATACCTATGTACCAAAGTGGGGAGGCTTATACTTATGAATTCACTACTTTGGTATTATGAAGCCTTAATAGGCCATTGTTGGAGTTTTGTGATTGCATTCATCTTGTCCTTGTTCTTTGATTGTTCTTGAATTGTTCATGTATGTGTTTACTTTATGGGATACATATTTCTAGATTATGGACAATTTTGTGTATTATATGGTTTCTCTCACATACTTAAAGTTTTTTTACATTTCATTTATGGGCACTTATTATATCAATATACTAGCTATTCTAGAGTTGTTCTGGTAAGTTAGGCATCGAATGCTATCTTGAATATCAACTAACTATTTTCTTAACTGTGCAACTATATGTTTGTTGGATCATCACTTCTTGTTGTGATCATTACCCACATCTCACAACATTCTCAAGAAACTAAGAATGATTACTAGGCCAGAATTTAGATGCATCTCTTATCCAAAATAGTGTGACATACAATTGGTACCTTATACGTCTAAAGCAACCCCCTTGACTGTTGTCAGGTCATTTACCCTAGTAAATAATTAATTTTTCACTAGAAGGATGACTTGAAGTTCATGTCTAGTATAATTTATTATTGTTGCTAACAAAACATTTCAAGTGAATAGAACCACTCCCAACCACTCCAAATTCCATCTACCCATACTAAGACTTTTGAGAGAGAGACAAGCTACGAAGATGTTGCTTCTGAGTCAGAAAAAGAAGAAATTTCCCAAGTATCTATATACATTGTTTCTCCTACTAAAGTGAATTCCATTAGAAATAACTCCCATGCTTATTTTGAATTATTCAAAAGACTTCTTGTAGTCCCTCTTCTCCCCAAGAAGAAGGAAGTGAAAAGACTAGTCACCAAGCATGGTGTCCTAGTTGATTCTATCAAGGATTTCATTGGATAGGCCCTTGAGGTTATGTTGTAGTGGCAACAACCCTCCAAAATTTTGCGTTAGCCTATTTTGGAGCCTCCCTACCAACCTTTCACAGCACCTTGTCTTGCTTTGTCAAGTACTTAACCTTTAGTGTTTTTCTCGCACAAAGGAAACCTATCGATCACTATTGATCCATTCCCCTAACAGCCTGCACAGCCGGACTTGGTCTAGCTACAAGCCAAGCAAATTTCCGTTGAAAATTACGCATTTCTCGAGGGAAACCAGCCTTCCCTCCAGAAACTGCACAATCCTCTCTAACAACCTGCTGGATTCCAGAATTGTGCAATCCTGCTAGCCAACACTCCCAATGGGATTTGTGCAAATTTCCCCAGCAGGTTGTTCAGCCCAGGATTTCCTCAAATCTGGGCAGCAGTCAGCTACTCTACCCAGAAATTGCGCAATCCTCATGGGTAGTCAGCCCAACTCCCATCCAAGAATGCACATTTTTCCCAAGCAGTTGAACAACTACATGCATAAGCAGTCTGCTTGACCAATTCCACCTAGGACCTAGTAGAGTTGACTTGCATGCATGCATGACTGGTTCTCCCCAGAATAGCAAGAGGAAACACGCAAAATGCATCCCATGATTCAGGGAGATATTTTTAGCAGCTAGGGGTTACATGGAAAGTTGTTTTTGAAACTTCCCCAAGGGTTATTGTTCGGCATTGCAGATTGGTATGCCTCACCATCCAGCACGTTCATCTGAATGTTCAATGCGGAGAAGCCTCCACATGTTCTACCAAAGATTTCCTTGGACGAACTTGTTATGCAGGAAGTAGCATATCATATCTCGACAAGATTGATAGTTGGGATGCAGTGGAAGAAGAAGGCAACTTGACCCACTTTTCCATTGTGGATTGGGTTATATGAGATCCGGAGTATCAAGCAGGCATATGTCGAACCAAAATAGATGAAGAAGTACCCGTTTGACTTCCAAATCTTCAATCCATATGACCAACATGGCATTATGAAGGATCACTGCACAAGAATTCAGTTCAACTAGATCCACGGGGCATTTCATTGGGCCGAGGAGGCCTCATGGAGGTATTGCTACATTTCCTCCCGACCCAATGAACCGTTAGGCTTTGCTATGGAGTGGATAGCGAAGCAACATGAAGCAGCATCACGGATAGCACCAACAGTAGTAGTAGTAGCAGCAGCAGAAGAGGAAAGCACGCCTATTTGCGACAAAGGGAAGAGGAAGATTTTCGACCACACGGAGGAGGATAAAAGCTGCAAGTTTCAAGCAAATCCACTTGTAGAACAAGCAGCTATGGCTATTCAGGCAAAGATGCAACAACGTGACAACTGAATCGCATGAAGGCAAAGGGATAAGAAGAGAATGGAAGCAACAGAGAAGGAGTTACATGAGCTGAGGGAGCAACTCCAGAAAGAACAAGAACTGTGCCAACAGGAGAAGGAAGCACAGCAATAACAGATACATCAGGGATCACAACATGTGAAAATAGATGAAGCAGCACGGTCCGTACAAGTAGATGACTCATTTGAACAGCTAGTACCATGAACAAGGTAGTCGTCCATCTCAACGGATGGCAGCAGCGATGTGCTAGAAGAGCACGCATCTTGACAAATGTGCATACTGTTGTTGATGACATCCAAACATGGATGATGAAGTACAAGGGAGCCCTGCTTCACTTGCCTAAGGTGATGAGGGTCAACGAGGTCAAGCTGAAAGCACGTATCCAAAATTAAATCTGGAGCTATGAAGATCTCCCACAGCTCATCACTAGTATACAGGCTTCCCATGCACGACTATTCAAGAGCTTGGATGTGGTTGTGTGCACACATGTGATTCCATCACTTGGGACTCTCACCTAGGTGAAGACCAAGAAGCAAGTCCAACTAGAGCTTGACTTTACTTAGACAAGTTGATGCACATCACCACCAGCCCAGACTTGCCTATCATTGTAGACATCATGCACAAGTATGTTGCTGCTCTGGCCACATTGAAGACAATGATCACATTCTTTCAAAAGAGTTGGACAGAGGAGCCCAAGCGGTGTACCCGAATGCTATGGAGGCAAGGTTCATGTTTCAGACAAATGTCACCGTGGAACACACAGACACTATCAATGACTACAGATCTTGGCATCAAAATGTTTCTGTTGATCAGCATGAGGATGTTGAGCAGTTGGACTTCTATAGTTTTCTAAGTCATAATGATGTCTAGTTTGGTTTGTTCAAGCCATTGTTCACATGGGTGAATGTGCATTGTAATGTTGAGTCATGTGAAGTGTGATAAAAGTGTCAATAGTGGATGTAGTAGTCATAGAGTAGGTGAAGAGTCATAAGGGTAGTTGAATGGTCACAAAAGGGGAATGTCAAGGGTCACCCCACCCTTTGCTATAAATAGTCCCTCATAACTCAATGTAAAGGCCTTTTGTCAGCCAAGCTTCTGATAAGACTATCTTGGAAAGGGCTTGGACAGTATTGTAACGCGCCTTAGCTTCTCCACTGCACGGAGCTATTTCATCTCTTTGAAGGAGAAGATGGATGTGGCTGTAACATTGCACTATTGGGGCTAGCAGGTTTACATGGATGTATTGTATGATTGTGACTTACACTTTTTATATAATAAGAGTTAGCAAAATTCCATGCATATGTTGTCATTGTAGTTAGACTGATCTGGTTTCCTTAATGATATATGTTGTTTAACTTGCGTATTTGTGTATGAACTGATTTGTATGCAATTATATGAATCTTGTTGTTAATGTGTTGTATATGTTGTTAATGTTGTCACCGTCCATGTCGACTTCTCTGTCGAACATTAGACAAAACTTTCACATGAACATTGTTGTAACAACTGTCACACTCGTCTCAAACTAATCCGTGAGTGTTGTACGTGTTATCTTACCTTGCATGATGTGACTGTCGCATCTGAGTGGACTACTCTGTCGGAAGCTGTGCATGTTCTTTTGTTTTGTGTGTTCCTAGCCGAGTTGGGATTGATCCCTTTCAACCTGGAACTCACCTTCACCCTCATATCCCCCTCATGTGTTAGAACCTCTCATATATCTTCCTTGACTCACTGCATCAATCACACCCTTACTATTGACAGAGTTATCTTACTTGCCTCTATGCGACATCGTGGTCAATGCATTATCTTACGACCCACTGCTGGGAATCCTAAAACAAACGGTCTGAGCTATAATTGGGAATTCTTACCAAGAAGATCCCCTTGACATGTTGGCGGGTCCAACACCATTAACAAGTTATTTTAGGTACGTTCTCTCAAATCATCAAACTCCTTCCAAATTTCCCCATCCACTCACACACCATCTAATACCAATAGGGAAAGTGGTTTTGTTTACCATCTCAATTCCTCCTTGGAATTTGAAGAATAAATTCATTAGGAATGCATACCATTTATAATTTGTAGTTAAACTCTACATGAATGGATGTCATAGGAATCCTTAAAACTCGCATGTGGCATGCACGATTTTCCCAAGTGAATAGAAAGGTTGCTTCCCACATTTGATCCTAATAAGGCTACCTCACTTGAACACCATATTAAAAAAAATACTTTTCTTTGCAACTGATGAATCTAGAACATTAATTTGTGGTTTGTTGAGTATTCCCATACATATTTTAGAATAAAGCCTCAACATGTTATTGCAATTTTATTGTTACTTCCATAGCCAATTGGGATGCCTTTGAAATGATTTTCCTTCGCAAATTTGGTTAAGGCTAGCGACTTCTTTTTTAAAAGACTTTATTGCCACTAAAATGGACAAGAATGATAAGGTTAAAGACTTCAATTACTCCTTCACAATTTATATGAATTGTTGACTCTCAACATGCTACTACAACTTTCATGTTTCTTCCATAACCAATTGGGATGCTTTTGAAAGGATTTTCTACAAATTTGGTGAAGAGAAGTTACCCTCTTCTCTTTTAAAATATTTTATTTCTACTAAAATGGAGAAGAAATATAAGGTTAAAGACTTCAATTAGTGCTTCTCATATTGTTGAATATGATCCTTGTTGACTGTCACCCTTTTGATAATTTGGTTGTTCAGTATTACATCTCTTCCTTACACCCATCCATAGTTATGATTTTCAAGGGAAAAAAAAACACCCTATCCTTGAAATTTTAGAAGGATATTAAAGTTGAAAGAGAGATGATTTATCTTTCTGCAATATTCCTAAAGAGAAACCTAGGTCCAGTGGAAAGAACCCCTCGATATTGAGTAGGCCAGCTAAAAAACAACCCACCAATATGGAGTGTTTTCTTAAACTTGTTAAGAATATCCTAAACAAAATAATCGAACTAAAGAAAAATTTAGGAGAAAGCTTGTTCAGGAATAATATTGTACACCTATTCCATAAGAAGACTAATAATTAAACAAAACCTACTAATGATTGGAATATGAGTTTGAAGATTGATGACTTTGGTATGGAAAATTTTTATTCATACCATTAGGTTAATCACTCGAAAGAAAACATGTCCATAGTATGTCAACTAAATCACACTAGCTATTGATAAAGTTTTGGACTAGAAATCCTTATTTGATGACTCTACACAAGGCGCAGACGAGGAGCCTAGAAAATATGAAGAAGAGGCTAATGAAAGATATGTTATGTTCCTTTGGAGCTAGGTTATAGACACAGACACACGAAATATTAGAGAAGTATCTATTGGTGAAAAATGAGTCACTTAGAAAACCCTAAGGAACTATAGTCCCTATAGGAAAGATCCTAGATCTGAAATTGCTCGACCTGCCAAGGGTAAATCCATTTTAAGGGAACTACTTATTCCCTTGTAGAAAAAATTTAAGCCTGCCCCCCCCACAAATTTATATGTATAATAATGGGTGAATTCCCATGGCATAAAGAAAACTATATATACTATTCTTTCAATAATATAATATAGATATATAATGTTTTGGCTATTCTTTCTCTAAAATATACAATTTTGTTAAATCTTGACAAAATTTTCACCAAGTTATAAAGTACTTTAAATTCTTGGTTAATCTTCTTAAAAAATGAGAAAAAATTGTAAAATATTGGTGCTTCTTTGATAATGTATAGAAATTTATATAATGATAAGAAAAATATTTAGTTAAACTATAATATACTAATTTTCTATGTCTGGGAAAAGAAAAATCATGGGTAATGTTGCTCTAGGTTCTTATTATACACTATTGCAAATATTTTTGCATGTTTTTATCATGTTTTACTGCAAAGTTTTATTACATCCCAAGGCGAAACTAGTTGGAGAGACACCCCCAAAGGTGTGTGATGTTGAACTAAAGTAATCTAAATCTAAATTAAGTATGAGAACATACAAATCTAAATCTAAATATATTTAGTAAAAAATTTATTACTAACCAATTAACCATTTATTACTAACCAAATGGAAAATATATTTACTAATCTAAATATAATTACTAACTAAATAACATAACTATCAGCATCAACAAGTTTTCATAATACAAAATTGTGTTTATTAGTCAAGAATTGGACATATATATATATATATATATATATATATATATATATATATATATATATATATATATATATATATATATATATATATATATATATATAGATATATATAAAGCAAATGAATGTTTCGCAATTTGAATATGAGCATATACAGTAGGAAAAATAAATCTAAATTTAAATATCTTTAGTAATAAATTTATTACTGACCAAATATATTTACTAATCTAAATATGTTTATTAACTAATTAACATAAATTCTTATAAAATTGTGCTTATTAGTCAAGAGTTGGACTTATGTATATGCATAAAGAAAATAAATGTTTCCAGATTTGGATCTAAGTGCATACACTAAGAAAAAAAAATTAAGTATGAGAATATATGTAAATATAAATCTAAATATATTTAGTAAAAAAATTATTACTAACCAATTTACCATTTATTACTAACTAAATATATCTACTAATCTAAATATATTTACTAAGCAATTAACATAATTGTTAGCACTGATAATTTTTCATGATATAAAAATGTGTTAAATAGTAGAGAGTTGGACTTATGTATATACATAAAGCAAATGAATGTTTTAAGATTTGAATTTGAGCATATGTAGTAAGAAAAATAAATGAAGTATGAGAATATGCAAATATAAATCTAAATTTATGTAGTAAAAATTTTATTACTAACCAAAAATATTTACTGATCAATTAATCATTTATTACTAATCAAATGTATTTACTAATCTAAATATATTTAGTAACCAATTAACATAATTATTAGCATTGTCAAGTTTTCATAATATAAAATTATGTTTATTAGTGGAGAGTTGGACTTATGTATATATAAAAAGAAAATGAATGTTTCAAGATTTGAATTTGAGCTTATGCAGTAGGAAAATAAATTAATTATGAGAAGATACAAATCTAAATATAGATATATTTAGTAAAAAACATATTACTAAACAAATATATTTACCAACCAATTAACCATTTATTACTAACCAAAAATATTTACTAATATAAGTATATATACTAACCAATTAACATAAACTATTAGCATCCCCAAGCTTTCCTGAAATAAAACTTTGTTTATTAGTCGAGAGTTGGACTTATGTATATATATAAAGCAAATGAAAAAATTTCGAAGGCATGGGAAAACCATTCTCATGTTTCCTTATTCATTGCATTCCATTATAACCGTACATGCTACAATATGGTGAAATTAGGTAGTAATAGTAATCCTTTTAGTTCCAGTGAATGTTGCTACAACACAAATGGACTTCACCCCTTTGAGTAAGCTATTCACCTTAACTGTTAGTATTAGAACATGATATTATCGTTAGTTTTATTTTTATTTGTTTATCATGTAAAATATTCCAATAAACTTTGATTTGTGTGTACATCGCAGAGCAAGGTACGTATTTCTATATTTTTTCTTTATAAATACAAGTTATTCTCCATCTACTTTTTTATCTATGTTTTCTTCCTCTCTATTTCCTTTTTATCTAGATTTTTCTCCTATGTCATTGTTTCTTTAGTTGAATATTGAATGGATTTGAATTTGTTGGATCTTGTAAACATTACAAATAAGTAGGTAATCCCTTCAATATATTCTTATCTACCCTCTTTGTTGAATTGTGTTGAACAAAAAAAGAGATCGAATCCACTAGACTAGAGAATTGCTACTCAATAGACACACTTGATGATAAAACACCATTTATTTTTTTTGGATATCATGTATTTTAATCTGTGATGGGTAGAGATAATCAAACATGCTTATTTTATTACCAAAACCCACTACTTTTATAGACAAAAATTGTTATGGTTCCCAAAAAAGAGAAATAAAATATAAGAGGAAAAGGGAGAGCACATAAGAGGAATTGGAATGCAGAACAGAGACACAGAGTTACCTTTACCACTTTGTTCTGAGTCTTGACATTTTAATTTAAATTCGACTACTTTTTTAACAACCCTATACTACTATGTGTTGAGTCTTTACTTCTTAACTCAAATTCCACAACTCTGTGAACAACCATCGACCCTTATATATGATTGTGACTAAATAGATGCAAACTTCAAAGATGTAAAGAACACTATTGGATCTTTAAATAGACATGACAATAAGACTCTTGAATTTTTAAATAGAGATGAATTAATCTTTTGTGACAATTTGTTCCAAAAAATGGGGGTCATTTTCTCCAAATTAATCCCAATACCATGAAATGAGGGCCAATGAAAGAAAAAAACTTATTTTCCACCAAATGGGGAAGGTTAAATAGATATCATAAATACATATTCTTGGAAATTGGAGATAATGGAAGGTTGTAACACCTGATTTCAAGGGATAAATTTACTTCTTTCACCTCTCCCTTAAAATTAGGTGGGTTAACCTCGATATCTAAATTTTTTTATAAAATAAATTTGAGGCGATTTCTAATAATGTGCTATGATACAAAAAAAAATCACTTGATAAAAATTTAAAACCCTTTGATTTCAGCCAAGGGTGAGAATTCACCCTTGAAATTTTCTATGTTGTTTTGCGTAGAATGTAAAGTCTAAGGTGAGCCCTATGGAGAAGAGCTAAGTAGACCTTAGCTCTTTTCCCAAACACCATAACTACTACCCAGGCATAAGAATTCAATTCCACCCCTCCTCTTAAAAATATTGAAACATTAGTCTCTTTACAAAAGGTGATGGAAGATAATGTTATTAAAGATATGAAGAAAACAAGGGATAAGATATATCAATCAAGGTACCAATATAGATCTTAGCCCCTGGGGACTTCACTTAATGAACCTCTGCCACACGTGCATTCATGTCATACTAAACAATACCCATAATTTGACTACTATTGGAAAATGCCTCTAAAAATCACATTATTCAACCCCCTACTAATACGAACCCAGTACACCTTCCCAATTAGAAAAACCCCTACTTTCACTAGATATTGTAGCTATCTATTTTTTCATTAACATTTTTATACCCTTTAATATTTTTTTCATTAATTTTGAGCTCCAGTTTTTTATACCTGCCAATATAAAAACCCTTTAACCCCTAATATATGCTAAATATATTATGTCATTTTCCCCTCAATATATATCCCCCAATATGAACCCATGTGGTATGGTGTTTCTCCCCGAGTGAAGCTGTTGTGACTTTGCCAAAGATCCTACTATCCATATGGGAGAGTGAACTTGTTCATCAACTTCTTGAGTCTAGCTATCTGTTGTGCCACAGATTACTACCACATTTACTCATTATTCTATCATCTTCATCCTACGAATATTTCCTTCGATTAGAGAAACCATGTTCCATCAATATCTGTTCAACAATGCCAAATCGATATGATAGCCTCTACTGTCATTTTCCTCTTTTGAGGCCAAATATATATTAACCTCACATTGATCTAAATATTTTCAGTCTGCATCTATTAATCATCATATTCTTGGAATTAACTAGTCAACAAGTGTTAGATATATGATCTAAGAGGGATTTTATATCTTTTATAGAAGTTGTATTTTCTTTCTTTAAGAATATTATAATGGATGTTGATCAATATCATAAAGCTTCTTTTTATAGCTCCCTCTTTCTATCATTCTCACAATTCTTCACAGAGTTCACAACAAGCATGAATACTTTTATTCAATTTTCTTTCTTCGGTCCTTTATTACATACCTCAATTCTCAACACAACCAAGCATGATGTCAATTTTGTTAGTCTAGGATTTATCCTTATAGCGGAATCATTTTGTCCTGGGGTCCTAAGATCCATCTTCAAATTTTGATAGGGTTTAGTACATACCCTAGAAATCTACTCAAAATTCTATTATGGTTTCAAGATACTTAGCAAAGAAATAACTAGCTAGCAAACCCTAGATGTCATACCCAAGAAATAAGAATTCATAAAGATAATCATCAATTAGGGTTAGGGGTTTTGTCTTTAGGTTTTACTTCCATCTAGGGTTCAAAATCCCTAAATAACAACAATCCCTAAATTCTCAAGATTTATATAATATCTTTAAAAATCTCATAGATACTTTACATAAATATTTTCAAACAATCACAACAACATAAATAGAAAACATACCTCAAAAAATCTTCTACTACCTTTTGTATTTTTCCTAGTTGCAACTCTTATTAGTATAAGATTCTTATGATCTTATTATGCCATAATATTGATGCATAAAGTGATCTAGATGGCTTGCTGGATGATTGATTTTTAAAAAGTGCCAGAATATTCTTTTATTGATGCGCCTACATGTGCACATTTTAACTACTAACTTTAAACTTGAGAGTTGACCTACTCCCTCTAGCCATAATAGTTTCACTACATTTTACCTACAATCCTTTTCAGGGAGGTCATCAAAGAAAATATTATAATCAAGTGATAACAAGGCTAGATATACTAAGGAAGTCAATAATGCAATGAAAGAAAGGAAATATAATACTTATATTTTGTGAATAGCAGTGACTCCCTCTTGATCTTGAATTGATCTAGACATCATTTAGGTCTTTCCTTATTTTAACTACTCATACTAGTGACTTTGACCAAAAGTCTAGGAAATCTCTCTTTTCAAACTATATTAGGTTCAGAAAACCTAGAAAACAAAAACCTCAAATGATCAAGGAAGGACATAATCTAAAGTTACAACTAGAATCAATAATGATCCTATAAGGGGTTTCTTACAAAACCTATATTGAAAGGCCTAAACATTATTATATACAAGGGATATGATACACTAACAATCCCTAAGAATCCAAGTCTCTTCTTGATCAATAGTACAAACCTTTGACATCAAAATCTTATCCTTTAACAATCTTTGATGGTTCATCCGTATCAGCAATAGTAGGATGATATCTTTCTCTCTTCTTGTTATAATTTTATTTTTTGGGACATTGGTTTCTATAGTACCCAAATTCATGACATCAAAAACATTGAAATTTTGATAGATCAGTCTTCTTGTGATGATTTCTCTTTCAACCTTTATCAGTTTTCGTATTTCCTCCTTTCTTCTTGAAACAAGTTGAATAAGAATTGGAGATAACATTTTATTATTCTTGATTTCCTCCTATTAGAGCAAGCCGAGCTTCTTCTTGAGTACATGCATACCATAATTATTTAAAAGATGGAGCTTATTTCCAACTATTAATACTAACAACAAAATAATTCCAAGTCTTGGGTAATCCTAGTCTGGTTGATATTGCAGGTTCCTTATCAGGGATTATTTCATCAATTTCTTGGAGTTCATCTCTTAAACGGGATATTATCAAAAAATATGAAAATATAGTGTCATCTTTTGTCATCTTGATAGTTCGAAGTTTATTCATTAAGCTTGCTACTTGGCCAATATTTTGATTGTAAATAATTTCGAGAGAGATTCATACATTTTCTTTGAGGTGTCTTGACAGGATATGTAGGGAATCAGATTGTCCTCAACTGAATCTGCAATGAGGATCATCGCTATAATGTCATTCTCTTTGAATTTTTCTTTACTACCATCATCTTTTGGTTCTTTAACTTTACCTTGCAGAATGTCCTTGAAGGTCTTCCAAGCTCTAAAATTTGAAGCTCCTTGAAGCTTATTTTCTAATTTCATTGATGATTCCATTGGTGCACTTGTTAATGTCATTCATGTAGAGGCCTAGATCTCTTGTAGATTTTAATAGGACTCTTTGAATTTTGTTAATAGTCCCAAGGTGATAGTTACTCCTCCTTTAATTATGCTCCAAAGGTTCTAAAAAATTCTTTCTTTAATTATGGTCCCAAAAGTATTTTATAAGATATTTTAGGAGAGAGATATCCTATATTAAGATAGTGTTATATCATGTCTTCCAAAAACCTTGAAAAGTTCTTTCAAGATGCTTCTTCCAAGATGTCTTCAAATGGCTTTTCCCAAGTAGCCCTCCTTCAAGATCAATGGTGAGCTTTATTTTATAATAGCCTCTTTTTATACCCTTCCTTGTATCCTTTCCAACATGATTATAGAAAATGATCTTCAAGCTACCTTTTTCCTTCCTCACCTTAGCTCTAATACCATGTTAGAAAATCAAAAGGCCAAAAATATTTTCTTACTTTGATAACAGCTTGTGATAATTTTAATTTATATTATATTTTTTTGTCTTCTTTTCATCAAGCAACTATCAAACCATAAATAACATGAAGATCACAAGCACAATAGAACAGAGTGTTTGGGATCTCAGCTAGGGAAAAATCCCTTTCCAAGGGGAATGCCTAGTCAAACTCGCATTATTTTTATAGAATCAAGACAATAATGAGACATTCAAGACCTTTCGACCAAGACAAAGACCCTATCCAATCACCAAGTTAGCCCGCCTTCCAAGTAGTCAAAGTCAACTACAATAAAATATGGTAAACACCCTTGAAGTCTACTTTAAAACAAAATTGGCCCCTGTAAATTCATCATTTTAGTCTTGTGCAGTCACTATAGAAATTTTGGCCCCTACAATTGTCCCATAAACCCTAAAAATTCTGCACATGTGAGAGAGAAGTTTCTCTAAAACTCGTTTTTCTTTCTTCTTTTATTTTGTCTTCTCACTTCTTTGACTAAGCTCCCTCTTTGCCTTCTTTCTTTTCATTAAAAGAACTTGCTTGAATAGCTGCCCAAATATGCTGAATTCATCTTGTATATATCACTTTTCCAGGGTTGAATAGCCTTCCACGGGGGCGACTTGGTGAGGGAGGAAAAAATGATTTTCTTGACACAAAATAATTTAGTTTTTTCATGTCACAAATGCCCAAGAAGGGTCTTATACATTTGATAATGACTCTTTTGACTCAATAAAATCCTAGAAGCATGAAGAACATGCTTGAACTAGTTTGACAAATGAAAAGAGCATGAAACCCATGCTTCGAAAATAATTTTCGTTTTCTCTTTTCATTTTTACAATAAAAGTATAAAGATATAAATATAATAGCAATTATGAAGACTGAACATAGTTATATTTCTCTACACATAGTGGAGAGAATGACCTTTCAACCCTCTTATGCTCAATCTCAATATTATCCTCTATTTTTATATCAATGTTGGTTGATCGAAAATTCAAGGGAAAAGGTTGGCCACTTTGAATAATTAATTCATCGCCAAATATGGTTCGGAACAAATAGTTTAATGTCTAATGAATCTTTTATTTATAATAATCCATTCGAGAGAACTTTACCAATATTTATCAAATTTGTTTCGAAACCCTGTAGCTGTCTATTAAATCTCCTATAACTATAAAAAACATGATAATGGTAAGTCCATTGTAAACACAACAAGCATAGGAGCTCATTTTAAGTCATATACCCAATCTTTTCTTCTAGCATTCAAAATTTTTAATCATAATATACACAACAATTTGGTAGAATATAGAGATTCCTCTAATGTCACGCCCTATTTTGTGTCCAAAAAGATCAATGTTGTCCCAAATAAGACTAATATTAAGATCATTCAATTAGACACAACATAAGTAAATGTAAATGGTGAGGTGAACATTGTTATGATCTAATTTCTCTCTGATCTATGATTCCACCAGACGATTGATATCATAGTCATGGACATACCTAAGGAATACGGCCTGCTACTAAGTAGGGACTAGTGTGAGAACTACATGGGTAATTTCTTTCATTTTCAAATTTTTTTTTGTCTTTTATTCCATCGGTTTATCTTCTTTTCTACCAATCTTGTTTTTCTTCCCTTATACATCAATAAACCCTGTTTTGATGATGAACTTCAAAGTAGTGACTCAAAAGGCGATATTGTGACCAAGTTACTTCATTCATGCATAGCACGGGTTAGATCTTAAATCTATATGTGATGCTCGAGATTTTTTCTCCAATGTCACGATCTCAAATATATTGTAGTATCACTATTTTCTACATTGAAGTCTAGGTAAAGAGGTAGACCCTCGGTAAAAATGATGCCAATTTGGCTATCCTCAAGTTGTGATCTAAATGAATTCTATTAAGCGATGGAGATAGGCTAGAAGAGTTTTTTAAAGAACAAAAAAGCTAGAACTTATGGAAAGTATGATTTTATGAAAAAGTCGAGTCTATATGCCAACAAGCCATGGCACATGGGGGACTTCTGGAGCCATGTAAGATGAACCCACCCAGTTTCATGGAAATAGATGTGTTGGTAAATATGTGGTAGCTTTGATAAAGGTTGATGACATGGAATTTTGATGTGGCATGCCAACATGGCATGGTTATGTGCCATTGTATTATAGAAGAGTTGTCATGGCAATTAATGTGGTTCTTGTGCGGCAAGTATGACACAGAGGTGATGGAGTGGGACCCAAGATATATAAATTCAATGTCTTGTAAAAATAGACTTTTAAGTTTATTTTGGATCTAAACGTGATTGACAAAATACACATCAGAATTTGTTAGCTTTTGCTCTCATGGAGTGTTCCCTTCTTCTCACAAAATTCATTTCTAGCACATGTTAATCGAGAAATCCAACTTTTTGAAAAATGGTCTTATAGGAATTTTCCTAGATCCAGATGTGATTGGGCAATCTAATGTGCCTACACCATGAAAGTAGCACAATGCAGTGACATGGATGCATTGCCACATGTCAACGATTTGTCAAATGATATGGCATAATACAGTGGTGACATGTAGTCACTTGCAACCGCATGTTAGCCACATGTTGAATGTACTGTTGTTGATGTAGCATAAGATATTGAACTTCATAGAGGCCTGACTTTGTGTACGTAGCTCAAATTTGAATGAAATTTATATCATTGGAAAGCTCTTGATGAATAGAACATGACGGTGACCTAAGAAAATAAATTTAAAGTGATTGAAATAAGAAGAACTTTGATAGTTGCATTTTCTTAAGATAGATCAAAGTGTTTGAACTTAAACATATTAATGGAACCATAACATGAAATTATATATCAAGTTCTGTATATTATTCTTCCTTATCATATACTTGAATACATTTAAATTTTAATTTTTGATAATTGGAATGTATTAAATATCAACAAATTTCATATTTTTAATTTCGAGAATTCAAAGTGATTATTTATGTTGAACTTCTACATTTTAAAATTTATATTTATTCTCTTTTGCTTTAACTTTCTACACAAAAACTCCCTTTAAATTAATTTTTTTATTTCTTCAAAAACAATTATATATATATAAACTAACTTGACTTCTATAAAAATAAATGTGCAAATTTAAATCCAAACCTAACAACATTCTGACCCTTTTCTTAACTATTAGATATTTACAATAAATCCTCAATTATGGTACTACCTTTTGCATAAACCCAGAATTTTTTATAATAAAAAAAAAATGGAACCATATATCTATATCAAACTCGGAGCCAATTTGGTTTATAATGTTAAATTATAAATATCAATAATTAAAAATTGTATAAGAAAAAAAATTGAATATTTAAACTTGGACATTTTTATATAAATATTTGTCAAAAACACTATTAAAGAACATAAGTTTATAATTTACATTTTGCTCATGGCAATTGGTTGTTATGTTCCTTTGTTTATTTTGGTAGGCTCTGTCACGTTGCTGATGAAGTATATCGGATCTCATTTTCTGAATGAAGATTTTTTGTTTTTTCTTCTCAAAACAACTGAAAAAAATAAAAAGAGGAAGTTTATAATTTACCTATTTTAATTTTATCTCATAAATTATATATCATAATATCCTCAACTAACCAATAAGAAAATACAATACTGAATTCACCATTTGCGACTTCAGTGACTTTTCATTGCTCAAAAGTTGCACGCAAACTTTCTTGCGCGCCAAAAATGGTGGGAGTACTGAGCAAGCATGTAACCTTTTCACATGTGAGCAAGCCTGCCCGTCGGATTGCAGTCGGCTGCGAATTTCGTATTTCGACATTGCCGGATTGCAAGTAAGATTCCACGGGAAATTGGGAATCTGAAAAACATTGTGGAGATGACGCTGTTCGGAAATTATATTTAAATGTCAGTTGCTAAAGTGTTGGTGTCGGTAACTTATTGATGGAATAAATTAATGATTGAAGTATTGTTGATTAATATGTATTGATTTAAAAAGTATTGAATAATCTTTTGATTCGAGAGAAATAAGTATTGGCCATATCAACAATATTGACTATATTGATTAATCAATTAAATTTATATCAACTATATATTAATGGAATATATACCAATTATATTGATTAAATATATTACAAATAATATAAAATATTCTATCTAATTAACAAACCACATATCAGGAAATTCTATATTAAAAAAGAATATTCCCATATTATCAAATCTACGTCATTAGTAATTTTAAAATTTGAAATTCCTAAAATCTAATTCTAATATAAACAACACTTTCAACATGTATAACATAAAAAAATCCTGAGATTCAATATTTGCCTGATTTTTAACCAATGAGATGAAAAACAATGACAGATTCATTGAATTCAATATTTGGGAGATTTTTCAGTAGCATTGTCTACCTATTGAATTTTCATTGCTTAGAAGCACCGTCTTTCATTGCTGTTGAATTTTCTTGACACGTGGAAAATACCGTCTTTGTCAGTTCTAAGTGACTTTTGATGTGCAAGCAAACTTTTCTTGAGCACCGTTTGTTTTTATAATTCACTTGGTTTTTATCAATATTTGCCTGAACGACTTTATTGACGCGTCGAAAAGGCCAGGTTTGTCTTGAGGTTGAATTTTTATTGCTCAAAAGCTTCACACAAACTTCCTTGACGCGTGGAAAAGACTGCCTTTGTCTATTGTAAGTGACTTTTGATGTGCAAAGCAAACTTTCCCTGAAAAGGACACGTTTGTTCTTAGTGATTTGCTTGAGGTGTCCACGAAAAGGGTCTGAGCTGGGCGATTTGTCTTGTGTACCTTTGTCCTTCCTGAGTGACTTTCTTGACGGGTTGAAAAGGCGACATTTTGACTATTCTTTGTTTCTTGACTTTTCATGTGCATGCAAACTTGCTTAAAGGGGTGGAAGCAGGGGTTAAATTTGACGGGTGACCCTACCCGTCAAGGAATTTTTTTATGACGTTTTTATTTTTAAACTGCCCATCATATGACTTTTAAAATTTATTTGTACAAGTTTCATCTAATTTCAAATTGTACTCATAATTGTTCAAATTTTTCATTTTTTGTTGTACAATTCGGCTCAAGTCTCATTGCTACACTTTGTTTTGAGACCTGCTGATCAAATTTTTCTACAAATTTTCCAGATTGTTCAAATGTTCTGAGTTTTTTTGTTTAAAATAGAAATACTGATAAAATAGATGGGAAATATATATAGAAACAACAAAAAATAATATTATGAAATGAAAAAATATATATTCATAATTATATTTATGCATACACTACTAGCCAAAATTCAATTCAAGAAAATAGTAATGCACGTTAACAGAAACAAGGTAATTTACAGTACCATTTTGGTCCGAACTAGGTTCTGGGTAGACGTTGACAGCAGTAATTGGAACCACATTCATCACCGAAAAGGGAAATGTGCATCCATCCCGCTCAATTTCGGGCTTTCTTAGCTCACCGCTTGTCTGGCAATCATCAAGCCCCTTACTACTCTCATCGATCTCTTCAACAATGGGAGTACCGAAACAACCACCATAATTATATTTTTCCAAATCTTCAGTGACCTCAATTTTCGGCTTTTTCAAAACACTGGTGGTCGGAGGCAGGACGAAAGGTGGTGGCTCGCAGGCAACTCTCTTCCCTCTCCCTTCAATCTCATTTTCGCAGGTAATTCTCTTCCCTCTCCCTTCAATCTCAATCTCGTTTTCGTAGGCAATTCGCTTCCCTCTCCCTTCAATCTCATTTTCGTTTTGAAGCCGTGAACTAACTCGTTGGCCGCTGGCAGAGGCAGAGGCAGACACAGAGGAAGCGAAAGAGCCAATTCTGTGCCTGGAACTTCTACGGGGAGGGGAAGAGGGAGCCTCTGCTGCTTCCTACTCAATGGACACACCATTTCCACCATGGAAACCCTCCTCTACGTCTACGATTTCCTCATTTTTGGGTTTATTAACCAAAGCACTGAGAGCTCGAGTCAAGGGAGGCACAAATTCATATTGACATTCATGCTCACTCTCAGTATCACCGTAATCATCATCAAATTCTTCAACTGTCCGTTTACCCCGCCTCTTTCCTTCTTTTCTCTTGTGCTGAAACAAAAAGCCCAATTACTTACATGCAAGTAAAGAAACTATCTATATATACATAAAGACAGCACATACTTCTACCTCTAGCTCTTCTTCCCGCGACTCGAACTGTTCTTCCCGCGATTCGAGCACAGCATCTGCCAAAACTCTGTAGCTTTCGGCCTCTATGAGAGGCCACTCATTGTCATATACCTGTACCAGAACGCCCAAAATCAAAAAAAAAAATCAAAATGCAATAACTATCATACATGGAATTATACAGCTGGAAATGCAAGTATACCTTCAGCAAACGCTTCAGGACTGGAGATACATCATTACTCGTAAGGCCTAGAGGCTTCATGGCCTTCAGAGCTCTCACGAATTTCTCGTTCCCCATTTTTTCCCAGCTCAAATATGTTAGCTTTCTCAACCTCTATGCAGAGACGGGTAAAATTCAAAGCGAAAAACAGACATACACGTGCCGCGCGGCCGGAAGATCGATGCCTCTGTGAAGTCCATTTCTTGTGGTCTGCCTAAAAGGTCATGCATGTGTTCACTAACGAATCATCCAGGTTCTTTCCGTTGTAGTCTCCATAGAAATAGTAATAAATCCTCCTCTTCTACTATGATGGCGCTGCAGACACAGGCCAACACCAACACAAACCTGAAACTTTGGATGAAAGAGAGCATGTCGTTCGATAACAAGGCGCAACAAGATATTTGAAAACAAAGCGGGAAATCAAATTTGAAATTCGAATGAGTGCGGACTCCGGAGTGCCATCACTGCAGTATGCGGTGTATATATAAAATAATATATATATAAAAGTTAAAACTTGTTAATTTTCGACATACCCGGTGTATATATAAAATAATATATATATAAAAGTTAAAACCTGTTAATTTTCGATATACCCGGTGTATATATAAAATAATATATATATAAAAGTTAAAACTTGTTAATTTTCGATATACCCGTCAATATGACTTTTTCAAATATAATTGGCCAGTCAGCGATTACGTGCAGATTTGGAAACCAATCGTATTTAACATGTAAAAACTCAAAAAACGGGCATACGGGCGTCAAATTTAACCCCTGGGTGGAAGAAAAGGATCTGAGCTGGGCGATTTCTCTAGTCTACGTGTGACTATTCATTCTGCACGCAAACTTTCATGACGCGTCCAAAAAGATATCATTGTCTGTTCTGGGTGACGCGCCCAAAAGGGTATGAGGAGGGCGATTTGTGTAGTCTACCTTTGTTTGTTTGAGTGACTTTTCAAGCATGGTGCAAGCAAAGTCGTAACATATCAACTTTGACCTGCTGCTGCCCGTTGGTGCACCAATCAAACCTGTCGCTTTTGAAACTTACTTACATGTGACATTCAACCGTGCCAAAAACGCAATCAAGATAAGACTTGGTGGAGTCTAGTCTTTGTTTCAATAATTAACTTGCAACAATATTCTTTGTCAGCTGAAATCCGTTGTAGTAGCAGGTAACACATGCGGACAATGAAGATAAGATTTGCTCAAAGACTTGGTGGAGTCTAGTCTTTGTTTCAATAATTTAATTAACTTCCAACAATATTCTTTGTCAGCTGAAATCCGTCTGTTGTAGTAGCAGGTAACACATGCGGACGACTACAAGCTCCAAGCAGCTGTTTACAGTTGGAATTTCCTTATCAACGAAGGTTCTGTGTATGTTAATAACAAAGACTCCACCAAATCTTATGGCTTGAATTGTATGGAAAGTACTTTGGTGGAAAGGGGTAGTATTACTTTGATTCAACTTCTCACCACCATCACATAAAGTACTTTGACTTCTAAGTTGTATGAATATTACTTTGGTCGAAGATGGCACGTTCAACGATACGGTAGGGAAGTTAGTCTGGTGAAAGACGGCCGGTTCTTGTCCCTCACGACAACAAATAAATCCTATACTATCGGGTTGTATATCGTTCGATTTTGGCCTATTACATAAGATTTATTTGTTGCCATCTCTCACGAATCACGATTCTCATATAAATAAATAATTAGTTATAAATAGTTCATGGCAGGAGGAGCCACTGACACTCACATAGCCAATTGTTCATGATGTTGCTTGATCCAAGCAGCAGAGCAGGCAAGATGAGAATGAAAGGATACAATCTTCCGTGTCTACTAATATTAATGTTTATTGTCATTCATACTCAGGTCAATTATTTTGGCCCATTACCTGCACTTATTTGCAGCGCTAACGCTCTGTCGGCAGATGGAGTGGCCCTTTTACAAATCAAGTCATATTTTGCAGTTCCTCCTAATGTTCTTTCAAGTTGGAGAAACGACAGCTCTTCTGATGTCAATCCGTGTAGCTGGGAAGGTGTAGGCTGCAGCAGTTATGGAAGGCGGGTCACATCAATTTCCCTGCCATACAAAGGGCTGTCTGGCCGTCTTTCCAGTGCAGTAGGCAAGATTGCTGCCCTGGAGAAGCTCGACCTTTCGGGCAATAGGTTATCCGGCACGGTTCCTAGCCAGTTAGCCAACTGCACAGAGCTTCGAGAACTCAATCTCGCCAACAATTTCTTCACGGGCTTCATCCCTCCGGATATCACGAATTGTAGCCTTCTTACAGTTCTGAATATCAGTACCAACAATATATCAGGTATTATTCCACCTGCACTGGGTAATCTAATAAGCCTGACTACGCTCGTTGTGGATACAAATAATCTCAATGGTATCATTCCTTCGTCTATTGGAAAGCTTTCCAATGTTGATACAATCACCGCATACTCCAACTATTTCAGTGGCTCTCTACTGCCCGAAATCGGCAATTGCAGTCGGCTGCGAATTTTGTATTTCGACACTGCGGGATTGCAAGGAAAGATTCCACGGGAAATTGGGAATCTGAAAAAACATTGTGGAGATGACGCTGTTCGGAAACTATTTGACGGGTACCATCCCTTCTTCCATCGGCAACTGCAGCCGCCTCGAAGCCATTGCAATTTATGCGAACTCCCTAGAAGGTACGATACCATGGGAGATAGCCCTGCTGGAAAATTTGAGATTTTTTTGGGTTTATGAAAATCATATTACAGGCTCCATCCCCCAAGGGTTTTTCGGCAGACTGCCTAAGTTGGAGGCGTTTGATGCATCATACAATAATCTGAGTGGGGTTATACCATATGAAATGGGCAATCTGAAGAATTTGAGAGTCTTGCACTTAGATTTTAATAACATGTCAGGTTCGATCCCCTCATCCTTTGCCAATCTTACAAACCTGCAGGCGCTAGGCCTATCTTACAATAATCTGAGTGGGGTTGTACCATATGAAATGGGCAATCTGAAGAATTTTAGAGTCTTGCACTTAGATTTCAATAACATGTCAGGTTCGATCCCCTCATCCTTTGCCAATCTTACAAACCTGCAGGTGCTAGGCCTATCTTACAATAATCTGAGTGGGGTTATACCATATGAAATGGGCAATCTGAAGAATTTGAGAGTCTTGCACTTAGAATTCAATAACATGTCAGGGTCGATCCCCTCATCCTTTTCCAATCTTACAAGCCTGCAGCAGCTAGATTTATCAGAGAATAAGTTTGAAGACACTTTGCCTCAAGGAATCGGCCGTCTTCCCAATCTGACAGAGTTGTATCTCTACGATAACAACTTCGAAGGTCCGCTGCCTTCTGGACTTGGCAGCTTCAGCAACCTGGAGTACCTGGAATCATTTTCCAGCGGACTGAATGGATCCATTCCTTCGGGGTTGTGCAGCGGTAGGTCGTTGACCCAGCTTGCCATCTTCGACAATCGGCTGGAGGGGAACATCACCGGCCTTCTACAAGACTGCGTCTCACTACAACGCGTCCGCCTGCAGAACAACCTCTTCACGGGCTTCATACCGAGTAACATCTCTAAGCTCTCCAAGTTGAATTACTTTGAGATTTCTGGTAACAAAATCCATGGAAGTATACCCTCTTCCATAGGACAGATGGAGAACCTTACTAATCTTGTGCTCGCGGACAATAATATCTGCGGCGTCATTCCTGCTGAAATAGGAGACTTGAGAAAACTGGGAAAACTCGATCTGAGCCGAAATAATCTCACTGGAACGATTCCTCCAGAAATAGGAAATTTAATTAATTTAGAGGTTTTAAATCTCAGCGCAAACTCGTTGGAAGGCAGCATACCGGCAGCAGTTGGTCACCTTCAGATGCTGGAGAAATTAGATTTGAGCGTAAACGCACTGACAGGAAGGATCCCCGGTTCATTGGGGAATTGCGGACAATTAGGCGAGCTATACCTGGCTAGAAATAAACTGAGCATGACCATTCCTTTGGAGTTGGCAATGCTAGCAGACACTCTCATATATGGGTTAGATCTAAGCTGGAACAATCTTTCAGGATCTCTTCCTCCTCAGATTGGAAGCTTGACGTTACTTGAATCCTTGGACGTCTCCCATAACCAGCTCTCCGGTCAGATTCCTCAGTCTTTCCTAGACATGAGGAGCCTGGATCATTTCAATTTCTCTTTCAACCTTTTTACAGGGAGCATTCCTTCATTGAGGAAATTTTTACAAGGTCCGCAGAATGCATTTGAGGGAAATCCAGGTCTCTGTGGACCTCCGACAACCAAGAATTGTTCCGATGCAGAAGTTGCACGTAATAAGAAAAGAATAAGCTCGGTGGCAGTGGCGGGGATTACCATCGCCTGTTTTGGGACCATAATCATTTTCAGCCTTGCGCTGATGTACATGATAAAAATATCAAGGTCGAGGAAGGAACGACAGAACAATGAAGATGCTACAGTGGGTATTAATTCGGCAGATGGGCGAGGTATAATCAAATACAGAGATATAGTAGAAGCTACTGAGAACTTCAGCGATGATTACGTCATCGGCTCTGGCACATCCGGGATGGTGTACAAGGTAGTTATTCCAGGACGAGACAAAATCCTTGCGGCCAAGTGCTTAAAAGTAGCAAATCATGGCATGGACGATAATGGATATCGCAGTCTGAGGCACGAGATCGAATCCTTGAAGCACGCCCGTCACAGAAACATCCTGCGTCATCGGGACCTGATAAGAGAGCATGATGGAACGAATGAGGTAATAGTTCTTTTGTGTGACTACATGGTCAATGGATCGTTGTGGGAATATCTGGGCGGAGCATCGAAACGTCCTAATCAGAGGCTGGACTGGAGGACTCGGTATAACATTGCAGTGGGCGTGGCAGAGGGACTCAAATATCTACACCACGACTGCGAACCTCCAATAATTCACTGCGACATAAAGTCTGCCAACATATTGCTGGATGATGAATATGTAGCACACATCGCAGATTTTGGACTTGCCAGGCTACTGAAAAACCCATCAGTGGATTCTGAATCAAGTTCTCTTTTCGGAGGGACTCTTGGCTACATTGCGCCCGGTACTAAATCTCCATTTGTTTTCTGTTTACAAAGCTGAATGAATCCACGAATTATTGTTATTATTATGTTAGTAAATCATATTCCATTTCATGCGAATAGTCATAAACTCCGAAGATTAATGTTTTGTGCAGAATGTGGGTATGGAGTGAAAGCATCAACAAAGCAAGACGTGTATAGCTTCGGAGTGGTGTTATTTGAGATGGTAAGTTGAAAGCCTCCAGTGATAGAAGAGGACGATTAAGAATTTGTGCATATCACTGCATGGGCTGCGAAGATGGCGCAGGAAGGGAGGATTGATGAAATAATTGACGAGGATTTGAGACGTAGCAGTGATTATAATAACGTGAAGGATGAAATAGTGAAGATAATGGAGATTGCCACGCTTTGTAGTCGATCTGCTCCCAATCTGAGGCCGCCGATGAACGTAGTTGTTGACATGCTTAATTGTCTAAAATCAGATCAGGTGGTTGTCTCTTCTCCGTTCCCATAGATGTTAGATAATTATAACAGCGATTCTCTAAATGCGGAATAACTAAAAGAATCGTTTTAAAAAGCCTTAATGCCCAGGGATACGAATTACCTCCAGCCATTGGTGATGTTTTGATGCAGGCCACAGTCCACCTGGTTCTTCTTCAGCACTCCAGCGTCAATCCAAGCAAAAGGAAAAGAATACAAAAATTCTGAAGGCACTTCCAAGCTCTGCTATCTCAGCTAGATGGTGTAAAAAACTGAAGGGGATTGAGATACAAGCTTGGGGACCAAACAGATGAATTTATAGCTAAGCTTCCATCAAGCTTCTGATAGCTATGTGTCAGATGTCCCACAGATCAAGGCACAGAACTCCAGATGAGAGTAATGGACCACTTCAGTAGCTCCCAACAATAAATTTATTAACTGCAGTTGATTTCCTTAACTTAAGGAAACTACTGCAGTTGGTTTCCATAAGTTAAGGAAAGACTGCAGTTTAAATTCCATAATTGTAGGCAGCAATTGTGCAAAAATTAATGGAGCTTAACATTCTCCCACTTGGTCCATACTTCCAAACTTAATGTCTCAACTTAAAAACCATTGATAATCTGTATTAAGTAATAGATACATGAATCATGGCGATAAGTCCTCTAATGACGAGTATTATCTTCCATGTATTACTATGCATTTATTCTTATTATAATTTATGTGGCAACAATTTCTTAATGAATAAACCTTATGTTTATTCTTGGTCCTTCTTAAATGAATTTTCTCAAATCAACTTAAAGTGCACATAAATATGAGAAAAAACATCACAAAAATTAAGAATTTCATTAAAATAACATTGTCCATACAATGAGAAACTACATAATGGAACCAAGTCCCATATTCAATACATGATCCTTGAATTTAAACGGTGGCATGCCCTTAGTCAAAGGATCAACAATCATTAACTCAATGATGACGTGCTCAATGACCACTTTCTTTTCTTTAACACGTTCCCTTATAGCTAAATACTTAATGTCGATGTGTTTATTTCGACTCCCACTTTTATTGTTTTTAGCCATAAAAACAACAGCTGAATTATCACAATATATTCTCAATGGCTTAGAGATAGAATCCATAATTCTAAGCCCATAAATGAAACTCCTAAGCCATACACCATGTAAAGTAGCCTCAAAACAGGAGACGAACTCAGCTTCCATAGTGGAAGTGGCAATCAAGGTCTGCTTGGCACTCCTCCATGATACAGCTCCACCGACCATCATAAAAATGTATCCTGATGTTGATTTGCGTGAATCAACACATCCAGCAAAGTCAGAATCTGAGTAGCCAATTACTTCCAAGTTGTCTGTCCGTCTATACATAAGCATGTAGTCTTTGGTTCCTTGAAGGTACCTCATTACTTTCTTTGCAGCTCTCCAGTGGTCTAAACCTGGATCACTCTGATATCGTCCCAACATTCCCACAGCAAATGCAATGTCAGGTCTTGTGCAGACTTGAGCATACATTAGGCTTCCGACAGCAGAAGCATATGGAATGTTCTTCATTTGTTCCCTTTCAAATTCGTTCTTCAGGCATTGGTTCAAATTGAACCTATCACCCTTCACAATGGGAGCTACACTTGGTGAACAATCCTTCATCCGAAATCTCTCTAAAATTTTATTAATATAGGTTTCCTGTGACAGACCCAAGATGCCTCGAAATCTGTCTCTATGGATCTTAATGCCAATGACATAAGATGCCTCACCCATATCCTTCATATCAAAAAAATTTAGAGAGGAATTGTTTCACCTCATGTAGCAAACCCTTATCATTGGTTGCTAGCAAAATGTCATCCACATATAAAACAAGAAAACAAATTTTACTCCCACTAACTTTCAGGTATATACATTGATCCATAATGTTTTCTACAAAACCAAAAGAAGAAATTACATTATGGAATTTCAAATACCATTGGCGGGATGCTTGTTTTAAACCATATAATGAATTTTTGAGCTTGCAAACCAATTTCTCACCATCACTAGAGGGGAATCCTTCAGGTTGTTTCATGTAAACCTCCTCCTCTAGATCTCCATTAAGAAAAGTCGTTTTCACATCCATTTGATGCAACTCCAAGTCAAAATGGGCTACTAATGCCATAATAACGTGCAAGGAATCTTTCTTAGATACAGGAGAAAAAATCTCCATGTAGTCGATTCCTTCTTTCTGAGTGAATCCCTTAGTAACAAGTCTTGCCTTGTATCTCTCAATGTTGCCCAATGAGTCTTTCTTTGTCTTAAAGACCCATTTACATCCAATGGCTTTTGCACCATTAGGCAACTCAACAAGATCCCAGACTTTGTTACTCTTTATGGAATTCATCTCTTCCTTCATGGAATTGTACCATAGTTCCGATTCTTTGCAACTCATGGATTGTGAAAATGACTCTGGATCATTTTCGGCTCCAATGTTGTAGTCAGATTATTGTAGATACACAATATAATCATTAGGAATTGATGATCTCTTAGGTCTAGTAGATCTTCTTAATATTGTACCATCATCTTCCTGAGAAGTATGTGGTTCAACTCGTTGTTCAAAAGTTCTTGGCAACTCTTGAACTCCTTGATCTACTGGAATATCGACAGCAGCTTGTGGAACTTCAACAATTGGTTGTTCAACACCAGTTTGTACTTGAGGGGTGATATGAACAATAACCAATCTATCACTTGAAGTGGAAGGTTGAGATTCTAAATGATCCTTCTCAGAAACTATGTTTCTGGTTTGATCGCTCCCACTGATCAAGTCATTTTCAAGAAACTTTGCATTTCTTGATTCCACAATCCTAGTGCTGTGAGATGGACAATAAAATCTGTAACCTTTAGACCTTTCAGCATATCCAATGAAATACCCACTAATGGTCCTTGGGTTCAGCTTCTTCTCTTGTGGATTATAAATTCTCACTTCAGACGGGCATCCCCAAACGCGCATATGTCGCAAACTCGGTTTCCAACCTTTCCATAATTCAAAAGGCGTTTTAGGAACCGCCTTGGTTAGAACTCGGTTAAATATATACACTGCCGTCTTAAGTGCTTTAGTCCACAAGGATTTAGGAAGATTGGAGCTACTAAGCATACTCCGCACCATGTCCAATAATGTTCGATTTCTTCTTTCTGCTACACCATTCTGGTCGGGTGAACCAGGCATGGTGTATTGGGCAACAATCCCATGCTCTTGAAGAAATTTAGCAAATGGCCCAGGTGCTTGTCCATCTTCTGTGTATCTACCATAATATTCTCCACCTCTATCTGATCTCACGATCTTAATTTGCTTGCCGCATTGTTTCTCTACTTCAGCCTTAAAGATCTTAAAGGCATCTAATGCTTCGCTCTTTTTATGAAGCATGTAGAGATACATATATCGTGAGTAATCATCTATAAAGGAGATGAAGTATCTCTGACCATGTGAGTCCATGTCTGGACTACATATATCAGTATGTATGATCTCTAATATGTCCGAACTCCTTTTGGCACCTTTCTTTGACTTGTTGATTTGCTTTCCCTTTATGCAGTCGACACAAGTCTCAAAATCAGTAAAATCTAGAGTATCAAGTATTCCTTCATTTACCAATCTTTTAATTCTATCTATGGAGATATGACCTAGTCTCCGGTGCCATAATTTAGAGGAATCTTCATTAATAACACATCTTTTAGTGCCAGTGTGAACATGCATTGAATCATAAGTGACATTGTTTTGTAAATTAATGCAGTAAAGACCGTTAGACAAAATACCATTCCCAACACAATCAGATTTATAGAATAGACTGAAAGATTTTTCTGAAAAGTTTAAGGAATATCCAAAAGGTACAAGCCTTGAAACTGAAATCAAGTTTCTAGAAAAACTTGGAACATAAAAGGTCTTTTCTAATTCCAAAACAAAGCCACTACTTAAAGTTAAATAACATGTTCCTATAGCTTCTACATGCGAGCCCATCTTGTTTCCTGATAAGATGCTTTGCTCACTTCCCACTGGCTTCCTTAGGTTTTTCAAACCTTGCAAGGAATTCGAAATGTGAATTGTTGATCCAGAATCAATCCACCATGTGTTAATATTAACGTTAACCATATTAGATTCATAACAAACAAACGAGATTACTTCCTTAAGTTCGGGAATGTCACAACGTATTTCAGAGAAATTTGCAGGTTGTACTACTACATTAAAAAATCACATGCTTATGTTAAAATTGAAGCTTAATAAACTTTCATGTTTTACCAATGTAAATCATGCTAAAAAATTGAATCAAATGACATAAAAATTGCCTGTGGGCTAAATTTTTAATTCAAACAGATTCAATAAAACATTATGATAAAACTTATTAATTCATAACTCTTGTGGGTAGGTTATGAAATTTTATTCTAATTAATTACATAAATATAATAAAGATTCCTGTGGGATAAAATTTATTATATTCAGTGTAATTAATTACAATTTAATTGTAAATCATGCTTAAAAAGAATTGAATCTAATGACATAAAAATTGCCTGTGGGCTAAATTTTTATTTCAAACAAATTCAATAAAACTTTATGATAAAACTTATTAATTCATAACTCCTGTGGGTAGGTTATGAAATTTTATCCTAATTAATTAGATAAATATAATAAAGATTCCTGTGGGATAAAATTTATTATATTCAGTCTAATTAATTACAATTTAATGTCTAAATAATCTTTATGTGATCTAACCAATCAAAATATATAATTTTATTTAATTAAAGATGTTGTGGCTATTCTCTAATTAATTAAAATTATATGGATCACTAGACATTATTTTTGTTGCATAAACAAAACTTAACCAGAGACAAAAATAATGTTTACTGAAAGGAGTAAGTCAAAATGACATTTTAATAAACTCCATATAGCTGTAATAATTCTCTAGCAAAATCAAAATTAAGGTTAAAGTAGTCAGCATTACCGCAAATCACTACAAATTGCATTGCAAGGCTATTGAATTCAAAATAGAGATTCTCACAATTTAGAGTTATTTTCTTTAAGTAATACTTCAAAGGTCATCGCTATATTCATTTCCTCTAATATTTTTATAAAATGAATACAAAACCTCATATTTAAACTCTTTGCTAATGAAGAATTGCAAAGCAACTTTATATTTCAATCAGTGTAAATATAAAACCAAACAAAACACTCTGCAAAATAATCAAATTCCAAAATATGCTAACATAAACCCATTTGCTAATGCAAAATTAGCAATGCGCCTATATATTGCAATCAGGGCAGGTATAAAATTAAGCAAACTAGCTTGTACAATATAATAACAGAACATGATGAGATAGACCTATTTGCTCATGCAAATAACGTAACTATATACTGCTAAAACAAATATTGTAATGCAGCGATATATCACAATTCAAGGAAATATACAATCAAGTAAAATACCTTGTACAAAATTATCAAATAACAGTACAACTATTATAAACCTTTACCAGGCAAGCCGTCCAAGTAGCCTTTCTTGTGCATACCAATTCTATTTTTATATATAGAGTACCGTATTGGAATTCGAGTTGGGTCTCGAAGCCACAAATAGGATCGCTTCATTTTTCAGAATGCCATGTTTCAACAACTAAAATAAAAAAAAAAAAAAGTACGAAGACTTCGCCTTAGAAGTTCGAAACGTCGACAAGACAAACTCGCGGGTAGAAAAATTCAAGATATTTTATAACTAAATGATTTGTATGAGTAAACTTAAAATTTAACTCCGGATTTCAATCAAAGTTCCAATGAGAGAACAATAGATAGGGTTTAGCCTATTTTGAAAGTTAATTATTTTCCATTGCACGGATCAGCTAGTTCAATTAACCTAAGCTAGTTGCATTTACTGAAAATCTATTTTCAGTTTCTTGCCATAAAACTTCCATTATAAATATGTACTCATTTGTAATATAAACACACACAATTTTGGATCCTAAAAATGCGAAAAACCCATTCAAATAATACACTAATGGCCGCCACCAATAAAATCGAGAAATTGAAAATATATCAAGCCCTGTCGAAATTTCGACCGAGAAACGAGATTCGCCCTTTACAAAACAGCGATACTACTTCAACCCTGATCTGGGTTTCTCCGTCCAAATAAATTGGATTAAATTCAGTCGCGGGCTTTAGATTGAGCTAGACTCCAGCAAAATCAAAATTATAGGTTCGAATCCACTGGAGACTAGGGTTATAGACCAGGAAAGCCAGCTGGCCCGCCTGGAAGAAGAGAATCTCACGTTGAAGGAACGGCTGTTTTAATGGAGCAGGAAATGCAGGCTTTTATAGGGCTTGAAGCCCAGAAGGGAGCGGGGAACATAATGTTGACCAACGTTTTGAAATTTCAGTTTCGCGTGGAGACAAAGTGAAAAATGAATTCAACAATTTATTTATTTGCGCTTTGTTCGATATAGCATACAAAGGCTACAATAGTAACAGCGCTCAGACGTTTTTCTTGGCCAACAGAAAGCAAGGCAGAGGTAAAAGGGCTCTGATACCAAATGTTAGATAATTATAACAGCGATTCTATATGCGGAATAACTGAAAGAATCGTTTTAAAAACTTAATGCCCAGGGATACGAATTACCTCCAGCCATTGGTGATGTTTTGATGCAGGCCACAGTCCACTTGCTTCTTCTTCAGCACTCCAGCTTCAATCCAAGCAAAAGGAAAAGAATACAAAAATTCTGAAGGCACTTCCAAGCTCTGCTATCTCAGCTAGATGGTGTAAAAAACTGAAGGGGATTGAGATACAAGCTTGGGGACCAAACAGATGAATTTATAGCTAAGCTTCCATCAAGCTTCTGATAGCTATGTGTCAGATGTCCCACAGATCAAGGCAGAGAACTCCAGATGGGAGTAATGGACCACTTCAGTAGCTCCCAACAATAAATTTATTAACTGCAGTTGATTTCCTTAACTTAAGGAAACTACTGCAGTTGGTTTCCATAAGTTAAGGAAAGACTGCAGTTTAAATTCCATAATTGTAGGCAGCAATTGTGCAAAAATTAATGGAGCTTAACAATAGAAAGTCGGGGTTTTGTTTTTTTTTGTTTTTTTAAATGATGATAGGTGTAGAATTGTTTATTTTGGAAAAGGATTTTCAAAACATTTAATTAGGATTTAAATTTCTCAATTTCTAAATAAATAAAAAGTGGAGATTTATTTTTAAAGTAATTATATTTTGTAATTAAGGATATGAGTTAGTTTTATAAGAAAAGAGTGATAGTTGATTTGTTGGACATGTGTTATTGATAATTAATGTTGTAACAATGTCTATTTATATATTAATAATCTTTATTGTAAAGTTGAGGACCAAATTTCCATGGTTAAGAATCTTGTTACATATTTTTTTAACTGTATATTTTTAATTATTTTTTTAATTTTAATAAGAGACATGTATGATGAAAGAAGTGCATGCTTATCATGAATTGATGTCTATCACATGCATTAATGTAACATTCTTAAAGTGCAAGTGATGATTCTATACTTATGTATATATGTATTTTCTTTTTTTCTTTTGGTATGTATACTCTGTAGAGTTAATAGCTACCATTATATTTTTTCCTTTAGATGCTTCATAACTTATTAAGTATGGGGGAGACGTTGTACTGGTATATCAAATGAAATGTTAGATGAAAAATAACAAGCCCAACCACATTAATTAAATGATTCATAAATGTTCATATGCGTCAAAACACTCACTTAACCCACAATGTCACAATACCCAAATTAAAAAATAAAAATCCATAAAAAAAAACTAAATTATAACTTTATTTTAAACTTTGATTATTATTAATTATAAAAATAACTAAAATATGAGTTAAACAATATTTGTAACATGAAGATTCACCCCACTCTACCATGAAATTTTTTAACTTGTAAATAGCTTTTGTTATAATATCATGGCTTATCAATACCACATGTTCAATATGACAAGTGTTGATATGAAATTTTCTTTAATTATTTAATTTGAGATCAATTTATTAGAGGATCATAACTAACTTAGAGATAAAAATTAATCCTTGATTTGTGAATCTTACAGTGAATATTCCAACATATTCCATGAAGGTTAAATCTCTATCATCCACCTAATAAGTATTGATAATTAAATTAAAATTCTGGAAAGCCTATTATGAAATAAACATACTTATCAACATAATAATAAAACATAATTTCTACTCAATTAGAAATTGATAAAAAATAAATAAATTAATAAAAAAATAAATTTAATTTAATTTTTTCTTCTGTAATTTTCTTTTTATTAATAAAATTATAAACATTTTTTCCAAAAACAAAAATTTATAACATATTTTAAATATATATAATAAGAAAATAAATTTAAGTGATAAAAATTCACATTTATAACTATAATAACTTAAAACATAAAATGAATAACATTTATAACAAAATCCATGGAAGTATACCCTCTTCCATAGGACAGATGGAGAACCTTACTAATCTTCTGCTCGCGGACAATAATCTCTGCGGCGTCATTCCTGCTGAAATAGGAGACTTGAGAAAACTGGGAAAACTGGATCTGAGCCGAAATAATCTCACTGGAACGGTTCCTCTAGAAATAGGAAATTTAATTAATTTAGAGGTTTTAAATCTCAGCGCAAACTCATTGGAAGGCAGCATACCGGCAGCAGTTGGTCACCTTCAGATGATGGAGAAATTAAATTTGAGCATAAACGCACTAACAGGAAGGATCCCCGTTCATTGGGGAATCGCGGACAATTAGGCGAGCTATACCTGGCTAGAAATAAACTGAGCATGACCATTCCTTTGGATTTGGCAATGCTAGCAGACACTCTCATATATGGGTTAGATCTAAGCTGGAACAATCTTTCAGGATCTCTTCCTCCTCAGATTGGAAGCTTGAACTTACTTGAATCCTTGGACGTCTCCCATAACTAGCTCTCAGGTCAGATTCCTCAGTCTTTCCTAGACATGAGGAGCCTGGATCATTTCAATTTCTCTTTCAACCTTTTTACAGGGAGAATTCCTTCTTTGAGGAAATTTTTACAAGGATCGCAGAATGCATTTGAGGGAAATCCAGATCTTTGTGGACCTCAGACAACCAAGAATTGTTCCGATGCAGAAGTTGCACGTAATAAGAAAACAACAAGCTCGGTGACAAATAAAATGTGAACAGAATTAAAAAGAAGGAGATGTAGTTCTTAGGTTTGGCCTGCACCTGGAGACTACACTCACAAAACAGAGAGATCACTCTCGTACACTCTATTACAATCAATGAAAAGATTACATCATTAAATACAACTCTGGAAATCAGGAAGTTGCAACCACACTCCTAAACTCTAGGAACAAATCCTAAACTAAGGAGATACGTTACAACTATGTAACTATTTTCTCCATTAATACAAAATAATATTAATTATTTTCAACTCCCCCCTTAATGGAGAAATGGTTCTCCTGAACTCCTAACATCCTTCTAAACAATTCAAATTTCACACGTGCAAGTGGCTTTGTAAAAATATCAGCCAAATTGTCACAAGTTTTACAATATTCAACAGCAATTT
The DNA here is from genome assembly GCA_031772625.1 of Pinus tabuliformis. Taxonomy (NCBI): domain Eukaryota; kingdom Viridiplantae; phylum Streptophyta; class Pinopsida; order Pinales; family Pinaceae; genus Pinus; species Pinus tabuliformis. The sequence goes on along the minus strand of CM062817.1, from coordinate 409,848,626 downwards.
CTTTTGACTGTATTTTCTCTCTAACAAAATGGAGTTGAGTGTCTATATGTTTGGTGTTTTTATGGAACACTGGATTGTATGCCAATTTAATGGTGCTCTGGTTGTCGCTTTTGATGGAAGTGGGATTTTTCTGTTCTTTTCCTGCATCTTTGAGAAGCCTTCTCAACCAGATTGTTTCACACATCGCTGCACACAATGCTTGATACTCAGCTTCACACAAAGACAAAGCTACAGTACTCTGCTTCTTGTTGCTCCATGCTATGACCCCGGATCCTATGTTGAATGCGTAACCTGTGATGGACCTCCGATCATCCAAGTTACCTGCCCAGTCTGAGTCTGAAAAACCTGCTAGAGTAACATCAAATGTGTCAGTGTATAAAATACCATAATTAACAGTACCACAAAGATACCTCAACACGCTTTTTGCTGCTACCTAGTGACTTTCAAGCAGTTTCGACATGAATTGGCTCAACACACTAACAGAATATGCCAAGTCAGGTCGGGTTGTTGTAAGATATATCAAGCTGCCAACCAGCTGTCTGTACATTGTGGCATCAACCTCTTTAGTGCCATCGTCACTGCTCAATTTCAGATTCTGCTACAAAGGTGCCGCTGCTGATCTACACTGATCCATACCAAACTTTTCCAACTAATTTCTGGCATACTTCCCTTGGGTAAGAAAAGTTTGCCCAATATCTTTGCATACTTCTAATCCCATACAGTAGTGAAGGTTTCCGAGATCTTTCATCTCAAAAACTTGTGCCATAATCCTTTTGATTCCTCTGATTAAATCATCTGCATTTCCTGTTATAATCATGTCATCCACATACAAAGAAATCAAAATAATCTGCCCTTGATTATTGTACTTGTTATACAAATTTGGGTCATTTAAACTTCTATGAAAGCCATGCTCTACAAAGAAAGAATCAACCTTTTCGTACCAAGACCTGGGTGCTTGCTTTAAACCATATAAGGCCTTTTTCAATCTATAAACAAGATGTTCCTGCCCCTGCTTTACAAATCCTTCTGGCTGTACTAAGTAAATTTCCTCTTTTAAATCACCATTTAAAAATGCAGATTTAACATCAAGCTGGTGTAATTCCCAATTACATTTAGTAGCTAAAGCAATAAGCATTCCGATTGTCTTTAACTTTGCTACAGGTGCAAAAGTATCATCAAAATCTATACCTTCCTACTGTGAATATCCTTTTGCAACCAGCCTAGCTTTTAATTTCTCTATGCTTCCGTCTACATTCATTTTTGGTTTAAACAGCCATTTACATCCTATGGATGTTTTATTCTTAGGCATCTCAACTAAATCCCAAGTATCATTTCTAAGAATTGATTCCATTTCTTCATTCATTACAGCTCTCCACTCTTTAAATTGACTAGCTTCTTTGTAATTAGTGGGTTCTACAATGTTCAAAACCTTTGACATCAAAGCATAGTCTCTCAATTTTAATGGTAATTGAGTCTTCCTACCTGACCTCCTTGGTAGGGGACTTACCTCAAATTTGTTTTCTTCTGCTATAATTGGGCTTGCATTATCACCTTCTTGTTGTTCTTCTTTTTGCTCTTCCTTCTGCTCCCGCTCTCTTTCATCCTCGTTGCTTTCCTCCAACAACAATGGAATGTGCCAATCATCACCAACATCATCTTTCCCTTCCTGTACCCATTCATGAAACACTACATTCCTGCTTGCAAATGTCTTACGAGACTCGGGATTGAATAATTTATATGCTTTAAATTATGTGCCATAACCAACAAAGATGCATCTAACTGCTTTAGGGTCTAATTTCTTCCTATCAGCTTTGTGTACATGGGAAAATGCTTTTGACCCAAATACTCTTAGATGGTTTACTGCTGGTTTAAATCCATATAGAGCTTCAAAAGGGGTTTTGAAGCCAAGATACCTGGTAGGACTTCTGTTCTTCAAGTATACATCAGTGTTAATAGCCTCTGCCCAAAAACTATTAGACAAACCCTTACCTTGTAACATGCTCCTTGCGCACTCCACCAAGGTTCTGTTTTTGCGCTCTGCAACTCCATTCTGCTGTGGTGTGTGTGGCACTGTATACTGTTGAACAATCCCGTGAGATTTGCAGAATTTCATCAATTCCTTTAGCTTGTATTCTCCCCCTTGATCAGATCGAAGAATTTTTATACTCTTACCAAACTGTTTTTCCACCAAGGTTTTAAATTCTATAAAGCATTGGAAAGTCTAACTTTTCTTATTCAAAAAATAAACCCATGAATATCTAGTGCAGTCATCAGTAAATAACAGAAAATAATATGCTCCTCCTAGCGACCTTGTCTGCATAAGTCCACATACATCAGTGTGCACTAGTTCTAAAATATCTGTTTCCTTCCTCTTATCATGCACAGGAAACTGTTCTCTACGAATTTTTCCTAAGGCACAACCATCACAATTTAACTGAATATTAAGAAAGATAGGGAGTCCCTCAACCATACGTTTCTTCTGCAATAACATGAGGTCCTGCAAATTCAAGTGACCGAACCTCTGATGCCAGAGTTGTTCGGCTATCGATCCTCCTGCAACCATGGCTTGCTTTGGTATACTTTTTGCATCCAGTTTGTATAGGCTTCCAACTCGTATGCCTGTTGCAACTATTTCATTACTGCAATCCTTTATCACACAATGAGTCTTGAAGAACTCGACTTGCATATCTTGATCAGCCATCATGGATACAGATATCAGATTTTTCTTAATTCCAAGTACATATAAAACATTTTTAAGGTGACTAATTTTTCCATTTGGTAACTTAACTGAAATCACTCCATAACCTTTAATCTCGTATCCACTATCATCTCCTAGGTATATTTTTGATCCATTTATACTTTCTTCAAGACTATCAAAAAATTCCTTTTTACCTATCATGTGAGAGGATGCTTCGGAGTCGACATACCAAATATCATCCTCATTAGATGCTGAAAGGGCACAGTCGACTGTGAACAGTCGAAATTCATGACTGAAGTCTTTATCTTCTTCTTCAACAAAGTATCCTCTATGCTTTGCATTTGCCTGCTTCCTCTTTGCATCATCAGCCTGCTTCTTATAACATTCACTCTGTATATGACCCTTCTTTCCACAATAATAAAATTTCTTTTTAGAATGATTTGCAAGCATACCTTTATGAGAATGTGAATTATTATGTGATGTTCCTCCTTTCTGCTTTGATTTCTGCTGTGACTGCTTTCCTTTGAATGATCGTCGTTTTGCCATCAGCGCAAGATCATCACTCTGGGGGTTCAAGTTCTGCCGCCGCTCCTCCTCTTGCTATAAGATTCCTGTCAGATCATCGAATGAGGGCGCTTTCTCCCGTGCCGCCAATCCAGTGATGAACGTTTGAAATTCATCTCGCATCCCGTTCAGTGTGATTGCGACAAGATCAGAGTCAGACACTGTCACTCCGATGTTCCCCAATCCGTCTTTCACATCTTTGATTCGCGCAACAAATGCAGCAACAGTCTCATTTTCGTTCATCCTCATCGAAAATAGCTTGCTTTTAAGTGCCAAGACTCGGCTTGTGTTCTGGGTCTGATACAGATTTTTGATGGTCGTCCAGATCTCCGTGGACGATTTACAGTCTCTGATGTGTGCAATAACGTTGTCCTTCACAGACATTTTCAGCAAAACTTTTGCCTTGTTCTCTCGTTTATCCTGGTCTTGCTCTTGTGGCCCTACGTTTGGCTTCTGCTTATCGCCTGTAACTATGGACCAAGCATTTGCACCCTCAAGCAAGGTGTGGATCTTAAACTTCCAGTTTGTGAAGTTAGATCCATCAAGTTTACCAGACTCGTGAAGGTAAGATTCCATCGTATTACTCATTCTGATCAGATCTACAAAATGAATCTACCCAACAACAAAAAACGATACGTGTCATATCGATCTTTCACCTCTGCCACCGATCTACAATGTCTAGCAATCTCGCTCCGATGAGCAAATTCGGCGTTTTCAATACAGCCGAAGAATTGATCTGATCAAAATTGATCTGATCTGCCTCTCCCAGATAGATCTGCAACTTCGCCGATCTACACCCCTCGCAAATCGCCAAACGAAGATGAGGCTTCCCGCAGATCCCCTTGAAGGTGAGTTGGCGCTCTCCCGAGCGAAAATCCCGCGCCAAGATAAAATCGGTGCGAGGCAAAATGTCTGGCGCGATTTCCCCCTTAAATTCTGTGCCAATCCAGTATTCTGGCGCGGTGGCGCGCTTAATAACTGAACAGACGCACCAATATAGAATTCTGGCACGCTCCCAAGCCAGAAACCCGCGCCAACCCCCTTCTACTCAGGAAAAAAAATATTTCCGAGTCTAAGCCAGGTGTTCTGTAGTCCACCTGCTCAATTGAGCACAGAGCTCTTGTGTACACGCGGCCACAAAGGCACTTCAAGCCACACAGGCAATTCTACCACACAGGCAAGCTAGCTACAAAGGCACTTCAGCCACAAAGGTGATAAAAGATCAGGCTCACCCAATCTGAGCTCTGATACCAAGATAAAATGTGAACAGAATTGAAAAGAAGGAGATGTAGCTCTCAGGTGTGGCCTGCACCTGGAGACTACACTCACAAAACAGAGAGATCACTCTCGTACACTCTATTACAATCAATGAAAAGATTACATCATTAAATACAACTCTGGAAATCAGGAAGTTGCAACCACACTCCTAAACTCTAGGAACAAATCCTAAACTAAGGAGATACGTTACAACTATGTAACCATTTCTCCATTAATACAAAATAATATTAATTATTTTCAACTGTGGCAGTGGTGGGGATTACCATCGCCTGTTTTGGGACCATAATCATTTTCAGCCTTGCGCTGATGTACATGATAAAAATATCAAGGTCGAGGAAGGAACGACAGAACAACGAAGATGGTACAGTGGGTATTAATTCGACAGATGGGCGAGGTATAATCAAATACAGAGATATAGTAGAAACTACTGAGAACTTCAATGATGATTACGTCATCGGATCTGGCACATTCGGGATGGTTTACAAGGTAGTTATTTCAGGACGAGACAAAATCCTTGCGGACAAGTGCTTAAAAGTAGCAAATCATGGCATCAACAATAATGGATGTCGCAGTCTGAGGCACGAGATTGAATCCTTGAAGCACGCCCGTCACAGAAACATCCTGCGTCATCGGGACCTGAAAGAGAGCATGATGTAACAAATGAGGTAATAGTTCTTTTGTGTGACTACATGGTCAATGGATCATTGTGGGAATATCTGGGCAGAGCATCGAAACATCCTAATCAGAGGCTGGACTGGAGGACTCGGTATAACATTGCAGTGGGCGTGGCAGAGGGTCTCAAATATCTACACCACGACTGCGAACCTCCAATAATTCACTGCGACATAAAGTCTGCAACATATTGCTGGATGATGAATATGTATTAAAGAGAGATTCCATACAGGCTGGTAGAATATTTTTTGCTAATGGAAAAACCTGTGAGCAATTTATGAAACCGACGTTTCGGACTAGCTAGGTGAGTCCATCATCAGGGTAATGAGATCTTTATTTTGAGAAGAGAGAGTCAAGAAATTGTGAACCTATTAATAGAAGGATAGAGAGATCACTTTGGGCTTGTGAGGTCGGCTAGATTTTCATATATTTACAGATAAATTAATTAAGTTGATTTTAATTTGGTTTTAAATTTTATTTTAATTAATAAACTAAAAACTACATTAAAAAATAAAATTAATTTAACCTAAATTAAAAATAAAAATAAAATTAATTTAACCTAAATTTAACCTAAATTAAATTAATTTAACCTAAATTAAATTGATTTAACCTAAATTAAATTAATTTAATTTATCCTAAATAAAATTAATTTAACCTAAATTAATTTTATTTAAGTTGAATTAATTTAACCTAAGTAAAATTAATTTAACCTAAATTAAATTAATTTAACCTAAATTAAATTAATTTAACCACATCGCAGATTTTGGACTTGCCAGGCTACTGAAAAACCCATCAGTGGATTCTGAATCAAGTTCTCTTTTCGGAGGGACTCTTGGCTACATTGCGCCAGTACTAAATCTCCATTTGTTTTCTGTTTACAAAGCTGAATGAATCCACGAATTATTGTTATTATTATGTTAGTAAATCATATTCCATTTCATGCGAATAGTCATAAACTCCGAAGATTAATGTTTTGTGCAGAATGTGGGTATGGAGTGAAAGCATCAACAAAGCAAGACGTGTATAGCTTCGGAGTGGTGTTATTTGAGATGGTAAGCGGAAAGCCTCCAGCGGTAGAAGAGGACGATGAAGAATTTGTGCATATCACTGCATGGGCTGCGAAGATGGCGCAGGAAGGGAGGATTGATGAAATAATTGACGAGGATTTGAGAAGTAGCAGTGATTATAATAACGTGAAGGATGAAATAGTGAAGATAATGGAGATTGCCACGCTTTGTAGTCGATCTACTCCCAATCTGAGGCCGCCGATGAACGTAGTTGTTGACATGCTTAATTGTCTAAAATCTGATCAGGTGGCTGTCTCTTCTCCGTTCCAATAGAAAGCCGGGGTTTTGGTTTTTTTTGTTTTTTTAAATGATGATAGGTGTAGAATTGCTTATTTTGGAAAAGGATTTTCAAAACATTTAATTAGGATTTAAATTTCTCAATTTATAAATAAATAAAAAGTAGAGATTTATTTTTAAAGTAATTATATTTTGTAATTAACAATATGAGTTAGTTTTATAAGAAAAGAGTGGGTTGATTTGTTGGATATGTGTTATTGATAATTAATGTTGTAACAATGTCTATTTATATATTAATAATCTTTATTGTAAAGTTGAGGACCAATTTCTATGGTTAAGAATCTTGTTACATATTTTTTTAACTGTATATTTTTTATTATTTTTTAAATTTTAATAAGAGACATGTATGATGAAGGAAGTGCATGCTTATCATGATTTGATGTCTATCACATGCATTAATGTAACATTCTTAAAGTGCAAGTGATGATTCTATACTTATGTATATATGTATTTTCTTTTTTTCTTTTGGTATGTATACTCTGTAGAGTTAATAGCTAACATTATATATTTTTCCTTTAGATGCTTCATAACTTTTTAAGTATGGGGGAGATGTTGTAGTGGTATATAAAATGAAATGTTAGATGAAAAATAACTATCCCAACCACATGAATTAAATGATTCATAAATGTTCATACGCGTCAAAACACTCACTTAACCCACGATATGTCACAATACCCAGATTAAAAAATAAAATAAATCCATAAAAATGAACTAAATTATAACTTTATTTTAAACTTTGATTATTATTAAATATAAAAATAATTAAAATATGAGTTAAACAATATTTGTAACATGAAAATTCGCCCCTTTCTATCATGAAAATTTTTAACTTGTAAATAGCTTTTGTTATAATATCATGGCTTATCAATACCACATGTTCAATATGACAAGTGTTGACATGAAATTTCTTTAATTATTTAATTTGAGATAAATTTATTAGAAGATCATAACTAATTTGGAGCTAAGAATTGATTTTTGATTTATGAATATTATAGGGAATATTCCAACATATTCCATGAAGGTTAAATCTCTACCATCCACCTAATAAATATTGATAATTAAATTAAAATTATAAAAAACCTATTTTGAAATAAACATACTTATCAACATAATAATAAAACATAATTTCTACTCAATTAAAAAATATTAAAAATAAATAAATTAATAAAGAAATAAATTTAATTTAATTTTTTCATATGTAATTTTCTTTTTATTAATAAAATTATAAACATTTTTTCCAAAAATAAAAATTTATAACATATTTTTATAATATATATAATAAGAAAATAAATTTAAATAATAAAAATTCACATTTATAACTATAATAACTTAAAACATAAAATTAATAAATTTACACAATAACACATAAAAACTTAATATTTACATAATATATTTTTTCCTGACTACATATCACATTAAAAACTACAAAATAAAAAATATGTCAATGAAAAATTGTTAAGTTCATAAATATGTAACAATATTTATTATCAATGTTTCAATCATGAGAGCTCGGTGGATCTGAGGGGAAGTGTTAGGGTTTCCCGCGCTGCAGGCTTCGCTGCCACAGAGCCCCTATTTGTTTTCACTTCATGCAACAATTTTCGACCTCTGGAGATCAGCTCTAGACAGGCGATGGTGGATGGTCTCCTTCAGGCGACAGACCTCTTGCACAAAATACCAAACATGTCTCCATTCCACAGATCTCCTCATGTTGTGGTTTTTCTCTTCTCATGTAACGAGACAGGGGCCTCTCGCGACGTGTTTTTCTCCACATCTGGATTTTTTTTTTGTTATCGCAGGCTCTAAGCCCTCGTGTGGGTTAGAACTATCGTTTTCACTACGGGATCTGGGCGTTGGGACTGCAAAACAATGCTTCTGTCTCCAAAAATATTTCTAGTTTGGTTATGCCTTGTATTTTATTTATGTTCAAGGTCTTGCTGGGGGCGTTTCTTGTTGTTTTTCTGGATTTGCAGTTTTTGTCTGTCCGTGGGACGAGAAACAGGTTTAATGGTCGAAACCAGGTCCTTTTTGTGCACCCAACGCTGGAAGATGTATGGGATCGCTTTTTCACAGTACAGAAAAGGTTCCTGGGCAGATCAATACATTTTTTGGTTGGAGAACGATGGTGATGGGGAGTAAAGCGAAGCTTTTTCCCATCAGTCGTTTGTTGGGACCTATGGATCTTTTAATCTTGAAGAGATTTGATCCGGGGGCTATTGGAAGCGTAAATGAAAACCAAACCCCACATCTGATAGTGAAACCTCCTTTCCAAACTTTCGTTAAATCTATCGCTGGGAAATCAGTCGTTATTATGGTATGGGCTAGGGATCTGGTAAAAGACCTAAAATGGAAGATCCATAAAAAGATGTGTATTCCACAACCTCTTAAAAGTTTGACCTTTGCACGGAAATCATTGCAGATGCAGGATTGTGGCATTAAAGAGAGTCGTCCATCATATTAAATCTGAGGTTATGTGGAGAAAGCTCTGGATCTAGTAATCTAAAAGGCGAAGCTCTGGATTCAGTAATCGAAAAGGCCCAGCCTCCTTTAAGAATGCCGTAAAAGCGAAGACTAAAAATTCCCAAATCTTCTGATCTGCACCTAAATGTTCAGGGTCCCTATATTGTGGAATAGACAAATCAACTGCCCGCCATTACAATAAAATTGCCAGGGGTAAATGACCTCCATTCTAAGTTTCAATCCGAAGAATTTATATGCAGATTTAAGGGTTTATCGCCAAATAAAGAGGCTTTATATTATTGGATATTTTCTTCTTGGACTGAAAACTGTGATATTCACCTATGTTTAAAGGTATTTTTTTATTTTCAAATTTGATACATCAAAATATCTAGACTTCATTTTAAACGGGGACCATGGTTTTGGTGTAGCTCAAGTTTTTTTTTTTAATGATCCCATAGTTTCTGGACAATATTTTTGATGCAAATACCATGGACAATTTTTTAGGCAACTTTCTTAAGGTGGATGTGGAAAAGGCCTCAAAAGGAATCTATACTTTTTCGAGGATTTGCACAAAGGTGGGCCTTAGTAAAAGTTTACTTGATTGTATTTGTCTTCTCGACATCTTCAAAACTAGTGTCCACAAGCAAAGAAAGATCCCAAAGGAAAAAGGGACCAGCTCAAAAGCCTAAGGAATGGCAGTTCTGAGATCCATCGGATGTTGAAGCAAAAGAAGATGAGTCCATAGAGAATACCACAAATAATGTTGAATGTAATTCCCAAGAAATTATAGGAAAGAAGTGTGGAGCAAGAGAATACCACAAATAATGTTGAATGTAATTCCCAAGAAATTATAGAAAAGAGGGGTGGAGCAAGAGAATACCACAAATAATGTTGAATGTAATTCCCAAAAAATTATAGAAAAGAGAGGAGTGGAGCACGTAGAAATGATGGTTTTGTCCACAGAAGAAAAGGACTGCTGCAACTCATGAGTAGGGGATCAAGAAGGCTTTATTTAAAAAAAGAAGCAAGCGACACTAAAAGAATTCATGCATATGAGAGATTCTAAGGTCATTGAATCTCCAACTCCCAACCTCGGTTGTAATGACCTGCGGTTCCGCCCGAAGTGCGACCGCGTTCAAACAATGTGTGCGCGTGGTTGGGAGCTGAACGAACGACATTCGGTTGAAGTGCGACTGCAATTTGGAAGCACGGGAGCTCAGAATTGGTTATGTGAGTTCAGTGCGCATAATAAAAGGAGGGCGAGCGTGTATATACGCATAGGAGCATGCGTTAACACCTATGGAGGCCGACCAACGTTGATGGGGGGGCCGACATGATATTTGATGGCGTGTGGAGCGTTGGGCGAGTCGGCTGGGCAGCCAGACTTCGCCCCACGTTTGATATATATTGGGTGAGCGTGGAGCTCATTCGAACCATCACTCATTCACTTAACATCTTCGCTCTATGAGGTAGAGGCGCAGGCCTAGTGCGCAGATCTAAGGAGGAGGCGCAGGTTTAGTGATGCACCCATTCTTGGGTAGGGCTGCACGGTGACAGCGCGGTTGTGGGTGAAGGTGCGGGTAGGAGCGCCCGATGGTTGGGTGAGGGCGTGCATGGGTGTGTGGCGCTCGGTTTGTGCGACGACTTGGCACGAGTGTCTTGGAGACTCGGGTGAGCGCCCGCCCGTCGTGCAAGTGTGCACGGTGACTTGGTGAAGTGTTGAGATTGTGGACAAAGGTGTGTCTCGGGTGGAGGCGCCCGTGTGTGGCGACTTGGAGGCGCGCCCAAGTTGGGCAAACAACACGATCGTGCGACGAGGTGAACGAAGGGTTGGTGAGTCATGCGACGACCGTGTAGAGGCGCCGACGAGCTGGGCAACCGAGTTTGCCAAAGATTGTAAATTTGGCTAAGTATGAAACTTGGGGTTTCCAAGTATACTTGTAAAAGCTTGTAATATTGAAAGACTGTATAATATATTGTTGGGCAGACTCATTGTTCAGGGAGTTGCCCCTCCCTTTATACTGTTGTGCATTTCTCTTGTATAATGTTGTTTATGTGAATGTTATGGGCTTTCACTTGTATAAAGGAACACACTAATAATACTTGGTTGCGAAACACAAACTAAGTAGGAGTAAGTGGTTAGGCGTAGTCCACGAACATAAGTATTGGTGAAAAGAAAGTGTTCGGTGGTGCCGCACCTCGCTAAGAGCGGTTAGAAGACTACCGTCGGCTTGGGGGCGTGACAGTTGGTATCAGAGCTCGGTTGGAGCTGGTGATTGAAGCTGATTCAGGGTTGAAGAAGCTTGACAGTTGATGACAGGTGAACAGGTACTTGCAGGTGAAGGAAGCTGATTTCACATATAAGTGGAACAAGAGCTGGTTCATGCTTGCAGGGAACTTGGAGAAGGTTGAAAGGCAAGATGGTGGATGAACCTATGGCAGGTGAATCTAGCCATGATGCAGGTGAAGTCTTCCGGTACAAAGTGTTGGAACAGATGAGTCGATGGAGTTCTAACTGGGTTTCGATGAAGGCTGAGAACATGAAGATTCAGGAAAGTTGTTCGGAACTAAGGAGGGAACTTGAAGAACTCAAGAGCCAATGCAGAAGTACGACAGATGTTGAACTCAAGGAACTTGATGAGGAGATCCGACAAAGTGGTCTTGGTCTTCAAGAGCTCTTGGATGAAAGAGCCCGTTAAGGAAGAAAAGTGCCATGGTGGAAGCCGAAATCAAGCAAGTTGAGGAAGAGATAAAGAAGAAGCTTCTTGGTAAGAAGATCGTTGTAATTGAGCAGGAAGAGCTCGACTACATTGACAAGCTGGGAACTCACTACGTGACAATCCAGAGGATGTTCAGAAGCTTAGTTCTATGGAAGTAGTCAATGGGCACTTGGTTGGTGCACTTGAGCAAAAGTCGATGGAGGACAAGCTTGATGGGAATCAAGCTAGACCAGGATCAAGTTGCTTAGAAGAGCCAAGCAAGGAAGTGAAGTACCTTAGGAGGAATGTCAAGTTGGAGCACAAGCCAATTGACACTTCTGAGGCCGAATTCTTGAAGAAGGTTGCTGATGTAAGACACAAGATAAAGCGGACAGAAGGAGGTGATGCCTTGAAGCTGAGTTTTGTGCAGGTAACCGTGAAGGGCAAGAGATTTGCAGCGTTGGTGGATACGGGAGCTACTCATAGCTTCTTAAGCAGGAAAGTAGCAAAGTCTTTTGGGAATAAAGGAAAGATGGAGAGGGAATGGAGTACTTTCAAAGCAGTCAACTCTACCATGAAAGCTGTTGTTGGTGTGATGGAAAACACTTAGGTGAGAGTGGGATCGTGGTTTGGAAAGTTGGACTTGAGGATCATGGACATGGATGATCATTCTATGGTGCTGGGGAAAGATTTCATGAAGCTTGCACAAGCCATACCAATGGTGGACCAGACATTCTCTTGATCACAGCTGAAGGAAGAACCATGATTGTTCTGATGAATAGAAGGAGTTGCTTGGGGTATAGACCAAGGATGAATTCTATGTCTTTGTATCCCGAAGATCCGAATGTGAAGCATGAGGATGTGGAGCAAAGAGGACTTGGGAGTATGACTCAAACAATGAAGGAAGGGAAGTTGATTGACTTCGTTGAAAGAGCGAGGAAGGAAGGAAGTGAGAGGACAATCTCACGAATCAGGGAGCACTTGACAGAGACATCTTCTACTGATGATCTTCATAATGGAGTTGCAAATGAAGGGAGTTCGAGTACTACTTCAGAAGTGGTGGTTGATGAGGATTATGAAGGTAGAGATCCGGTTGGTATAGTGGATTTTTGTAGGTATGCTATGGGCATATATGACTTTCAATTGACGGAAGACAAGCTAGGTGAGCTTGGGTGTACATGTGAGGAGATTGAGGCTGTGCACAGATACTTGAGGACACAACATCAATCTGATACATGGGTGGATGAGAGTCAGGGAGGAAACTTCCTGGCCCTCCTTTTTCTATAGACAAACTTGGAGATGGGTAGGTGCAGGGACCTTGATTGGAAGGGGCTGCACCAACTTAGCAAGGGGCCTTGAGAGAAGGCTTCTTTATGATAGATTGCAGACTTGGATGCAGATGGCCAGATGTTGGGATGGAGTCTAGATGGGTTGGACATCATGGACAACTAGATTCATGGACATTAGGTTGGAGATATGGAGCATGACAGTTATGCAGGGACATTATGCAGGAGCATGTGTAGAGGTGTCATACATGGACATTTTATGGGGAATGCTGAAGCAAAGGTGTTGTGCAGATGCTGTTGTGACATGGAGATGTATGAGCCAGTGGAGGGGTTGTACACTCTTGTACAACAAGACCATGGTTCGAACATGTTGCAAATGGGATGGAGTTTCCATGGACTTGAGCATGGGAATTGGACAGATTCTTGATGAGTCCGAGATGTAGCAGAAGTCAGGGAAAGACTGATGAGGACATAAGGATGTGCATTCTTATGATTTGAGCGTGACAGTTGGACTGATCACCCGACTAGTTCGAGTCATGAGGGGTACCAATGTGTAGAGATGTGTTCATATCAGGTGGAGTATCTTGACAGGCAGCCTACGAAGGGACGAGACATGATGGAGATGGTGGTTCTACATATGTTGCAGGGATGTTTGCAGTATGTGGAGGAGTTGATATCATGGATAAGACTGTTCGGATATGAAAATCTTGATCTTGGTGGATGGCTACCAGGATGGTATGTTGTCGAGGACGACAACGACTTCAGGTGGAGGAGGATGTAACGACCTGCGGTTCCGCCCGAAGTGTGACCGCGTTCAAACAATGTGCACGCGCAGTTGGGAGCTGAACGAATGGCGTTCAGTTGAAGTGCGACTGCGATTTGCAAGCATGCGAGCTCAGACTTGGTTATGTGAGTGTAGTGCGCATAATAAAAGGAGGGCGAGTGTGTATATATGCATAGGAGCATGCGTTAACACCTATGGAGGCCGACCAACATTGATGAGGGGGCCGACATGATATTTGATGGCGTGTGGAGCGTTGGGCGAGTCGGCTTGGTAGCCAGACTTCGCCCCACGTTTGATATATATTGGATGAGCGTGGAGCTCATTCGAACCATCACTCATTCGCTCAACATCTTCGCTCTATGAGGTAGAGGCGCAGGTCTAGTGCGCAGATCGAAGGAGGAGGCACAGGTTTAGTGATGCGCCCATTCTTGGGCAGGGCTGCACGGTGACAGCGCAGTTGTGGGTGAAGGTGCGGGTAGGAGCGCCCGATGGTTGGGTGAGGGCATGCACGGGTGTGTGGTGCTCGATTTGTGCGACGACTTGGCACGGGTGTCTTGGAGACTCGGGTGAGCGCCCGCCCGTCGTGAAAGTGTGCACGGTGACTTGGTGAAGTGTTGAGATTGTGGACAAAGGTGTGTCTCGGGTGGAGGCGCCCGTGTGTGGCGACTTGGAGGCGCGCCCAAGTTGGGCAAACAACACGATCGTGCGACGAGGTGAATGAAGGGTTGGTGAGTCGTGCGACGACCGTGCAGAGGCACCGACGAGCTGGGCAACCGAGTTTGCCAAAGATTGTAAATTTGGCTAAGTATGAAACTTGGGGTTTCCAAGTATACTTGTAAAAGCTTGTAATATTGAAAGACTGTATAATATATTGTTGGGCAGACTCATTGTTCAGGGAGTTGCCCCTCCCTTTATACTGTTGTGCATTTCTCTTGTATAATGTTGTTTATGTGAATGTTATGGGCTTTCACTTATATAAAGGAACGCATTAATAATACTTGGTTGCGAAACACAAACTAAGTAGGAGTAAGTGGTTAGGCGTAGTCCACGAACATAAGTATTGGTGAAAAGAAAGTGTTCAGTTGTGCCGCACCTCGCTAAGAGCGGTTGGAAGACTACCGCCAGCTTGGGGGCGTGACACTGGTGGTTGGTGAAAAGTGAAGAAAAAGAAGGGTAGGAAAGAATAGTTAGTCTGTTTTTTGGGGAACTAGGTAGTATTGGTCTCATCTGATGCTTTTTAGCATATACAACATGTAATTTTATTCTTTTGAATAAAATTGTGATTTTTCCTTAAGGAAAAAAAATGTTTCAACAAAATTAACAATTGTGGAGTTTTGTGAACCCAACGTTTCGGACTACAAAGTGAGTCCATCATCAGGGGATGCGATAATAGATAATCTTTAACATTAATGATGTATCCCAGAGCTATGATTATTAATATATATATATATATATGAGAGTTATTAAGAATGTGAGAAATTAGGTCGGCTTATTTAATTTCATTTATTTATTATTATTTTATTATTATTATTATTATATATATGTTTTTATTATTATTATTTATTATTATTATTATTTTATTTATTTATTTATTATTATTATTTATTTATTAAATTTATTTGTTTTATTGATTTTAATTTTTTAATTAGATTCTTTAATCTATTTAATATTCCTTTAATAATATTATTTATATATATTATTATTATATTATTATTATTGATTTATTATTATTATTAGATTATTATTTTTAATTTGATTTTTAATTAATTGATTGAATTCTTATTGAGATTAATTACATAGGAGGAAAGGGTCTAACTTTTATAGGTTTAATTATATTGTTAACTAATTAATTTACATATTTTAAATTATTTTTATTATTTATTAATTTATTTATTTTTTTAATTTATTATTATTATTTATTTATTTATTTATTTATTTACTTACTTACTTATATATTTTTTATATTAAATTTGTATATTCAAATAATTAATTTCAAATTAATTAATTAGATATATAGGAACAGTAAGAAATTCTTACAGTATCATCTATAATCCTAGAGGTGATTTTTTAATTTGACTTAAGTTTAACTATATGAATTAACTAAGGAGAGTTATTAATGATATCAAGATATATGAGAAGAAATCTAATAGTGAATTTTAAGAAAGAAGGATGAAGGAGGATGGTTAAGAATTAATTAAGGGAGGAAGGTGAAAGAGCAGATCAATGATTTTTTAAGATTTCTAATAAAGGTTTCCAAGTGTTACTCAGTTTTAATCCATCATCGCGGTTAAAGTTATTTTTCCTTTTTTCTATTTCAATTGCTTCTTTAATTTTTCTTTTGAGACAATGATCTTCTTTCCTAACAAGTTTGGCCTCTTCCATGCAGATGTAATGAGAGGAAGAGTGAACATGCTCTGCTAAGGCTGATTTAGAAATTCTTTCTCTTCTTAAGTCAGCAGTGTGTTCTTTGATTCTAACCTTAAGAGATCTTCCTGTTTCACCTATGTATTCTTTGCCGCATGAGCAAGGAATCACATAAACACCTTTCTGGAGGTTAGGGTTTATAGGATCTTTGACAGAGTTGAATAATTGTCTAATGGTGTTAGCAGGGGTGAATGCTACACTAATGTTATGTTTATTGAGAACTTTAGAAATTTTATCTGTGGTGCCTTTTATGGATTCACTATTTAACAAAATTAACAATGTAAATATTTGTATAAAAAGAATTGTGAAATTTATAGAAATATGAATAATATTATTAAGTGTTAGTAGAAATTCATTTTAATTTTGGACTTATAGAGTGTTAAGGGTCATAAAATATCTTAAAATGTAAAACTTTTTTTAACTTGTGTACTCAAAGAAGAATTTACATCCTCAAAAGTTAAATCTTTTCTAACTCTATGTAAATCTAGAATTAAATGAATCTTTAACTTGTGTACTCAAAAAGAAGTTTACATCCTCAAAAGTTAAATCTTTTCTAACTTTATGTAAATCTAGAATTAAATGAATCCATATAATTATTAAATTATATATTTTCATTAATTAATCATTGCATTATATTTGAGAAACTCTAACGATTATCACAATTATTTAATCTAACTAATAGACAAAATAATATTTTTATTTTTATTTTCTAATTCCCATACAAAATTATCATATAATATTATAATACAATAATCAAAATTGAGATTAAATATTATAATACAATAATCAAAATTGAGTTTAAAAGAATTTAATATTTCATTGAAAAAAGAAATTACATATACATAATGTAAATAATGTTATCCAATGATCTTATTAGTAGTTGGGAGGAATTTTAGCTACCAATTTACACTTTTGGATTGTTGCATGGATTTTTAAAATCAAGTCCATTTTGATTGAGAGTGATCAAAGTAGCCTACTTGAAAATGTTGATTGAGGACAATAACTCTACAGAGTATATTTGCATCAAAAATATGGACAATAACTCCATGGTATTTACATCAAAAATATTGTTCATAGAATTTTGGATTTATAGAGTGTTAAGGGTAATAAAATATCTTGAAATGTAAGACTTTTTTAACTTGTGTACTCAAGAAGAAATTTACATCCTCAAAAGTTAAATCTTTTCTAACTCTATGTAAATCTAGAATTAAATGAATCTTTAACTTGTGTACTCAAAAAGAATTTTACATCCTCAAAAGTTAAATCTTTTCTAACTCTATGTAAATCTAGAATTAAATGAATCCATATAATTATTAAATTATATATTTTCATTAATTAATCATTGCATTATATTTAAGAAACTCTAACGATTATCACAATTATTTAATCTAACTAATAGACAAAATAATATTTTTATTTATTTTTTTCTAATTCCCATACAAAATTATCCTATAATATTATAATACAATAATCAAAATTGAGTTTAAAAGAATTTAATATTTCATTGAAAAAAGAAATTACATATACATAATGTAAATAATGTTATCCAATAATCTAATCCGTAGTTAGGAGGAATTTTAGCTACCATTTTAAACTTTTGGATTGTTGCACGGATTTTTAAAATCACGTCCATTTTGAGAGTTTGTTAGTGTCTATTTTTGTATTGATGTTTTTTTAGGGTTATTTATAAGTTGGTGGTGTTGTTATTATTGATATTTAGTATCAATGCGTCGAGTAGCTTTTATTTATTTATTTTTATATTTAATTATTTGTTTTATAGATGGTTAATATTATAAATGGTTATTTTGTAATATTAATGTTTTATAGAAGGGTAATATTGTTATGGTGTAGTTGAATTTATAGAAAAATGTTTTATAGAGGGGTAATATTATTGTGGTGTAGTCAAATTTATAGATTAAATAATTTTTTATCATAATTCATTAAAATTCGGCAATATAATTTCAAGATTTTTTGATGTTTAAAATATATTTTTGAATGTATAAATGGATTCAACACCTTAATAAACCCCTATGGCACTCGAATTACTCATATTAAACAATTTAAACTCATGTTTTTAAAAATCGATGTCAGAGTTTGATTAAAATTAAATAGAAAATTCTTCGTGAAAAGGGCATTTCATCTATAAGTTAGACTATGCCTATTATTATCATGGTGTTATTTGATTATTTAATAATTCAGATGTTTTTGGAGAAATTATTTTTTTTGTTAGATCAAATTTCTAATTTCAACAAGTTTTTTTTTATAAGATTTGGAAAAATATAGCAGAAAAATATAATCAGATAACCTCTAAAATGTAGAATAATTAAACTAAAAACAATAACAATTTAATTTTGGTATCATGTTAAAGTTATACATAAAATTGATATATCTATGGATAGTGAGCTTTGTTTGTAATTTGGAATTACGAAAATCTATTTGTATAATATAATTTTATTATTGTTTTATGTTTATGGACAAATTTAGATGTTTTTGGAGAAATTATTTTTTGTTAGATCAAATTTCTAATTTCAACAATATTTTTTTTTTTTAAGATTTGGGAAAATATCTCAGAAAAATATAATTCGTCTCAGAATAATTCGTCTAACAACAATAACAATTTAATTTGGGTATCATGTTAAAGTTATACATAAAATTGATATATCTATGGATAGTGAGCTTTGTTTGTAATTTGGAATTACTAAAATCTGATTGTATAATATAATTTTTATTATTGTTTTATGTTTATGGACACATTGCTAATATAGTGTATAGCTTGAGTAAGCTGACCATGTGCTTCTTTATAACCAGTCATAGAATTATATTCAAATATATATTTCTTTATAAATCATAAAAAAAAAAAGAGTATATACATTTTTGTAAAGTTTAAATTAAATTCCTTATGCTATAATTATATATTAGTTATTCAATATATTTATATTAATAAATATTATCATAAATATGTATAGTTATTGACTTTATTTATATTAATAAATATTATTTTATGTTTTCGTGTACATAAATAATTTTTTAAATTATTGTTTAATCATAATAATTATTATTTATATATATGTTAACCATAAAAGTTCTGATAAAAAAATATCTAGCAAATATTTATTAAACAAAAATTAAACTACTTGTAAAGCAATTGAGTGTTAAAAACATTAAAATCTAAACTACTTGTAAAGAAATTGAGCGTTAAAAACACTAAAATCTTAATTATATAAGATAATAACGAGAATATTACGGGAATAACTCAGTCTCATATATTGTATTGGATTTTTTCCTTGAGATCATGTTTCACTTGAGCTTTATTTTTTTGGGATATATTAATGTAATGACTCATATTTTCGTGGGCCGATATATTAAAAATATTATTGGTTATTTATTTTAAGGAAAAAAATTATTCAAAATTATTATGAGTGGTTGTATTAGTTCTTGTAACGAGTGATAACCAGTGATGAAGAATCTTTCGTTTATTCATAAAATATTGAATGAGAAAGAATTTTATTATATATATTATTTTCTCTACATGATACTTAAGTGAGATAGGATCAATTTGGTGCAGTGGACACAATTGAGGCGTGGTACAAGTAATATGGTACTTGTAACTTACATAAATTTTGTATAAGGAATTTTTTTCTGATAAAGTTAGATTTGGTATGATATATTTTTTTTGATGTAGTAATGTGGATATAGAGGGATGTATGAGAATTTTTTTTTTTATAAATTTATGAAACACATTAATTTACATAGTTGAGTGATTTTTTGTGGAGTGTTTATATTTGAGTGATTTTTTATGGAGTGTTTAGTTATAGGTCAATATTTAGGCAAAGTTAAGAAGGGGAATTGCAAAAAAACTTTGGTTGTCATCATCCTTTCATTCACATTCATTCATGATATTGTTTGGATTTAATTAAAGTTATATTTTCTTCATGGTTTCACATTCATTCATGATATTGTTTGGATTTAATTAAAGTTATATTTTCTTCATGGTTTTGTTTGTATTTGATGAGTGAATCTATATTATTAGCCACTATGAATCCTTCTTAAAATCAACTGTTAAGATAATCTTCATGGTTACTTAATAAAAGGCTTCATAAGATAATCTTCATGGTTACTTAATAAAAGGCTTCATATTCCATGAGAAGCTTCCACGTGGCATTTTTTTTTATAAGGTCAAGGTTAAAAACATGAAAATGGGTGATGCATTTTAGACTAAGGCACAACAGTGCTACATGAAAATTCAAAAAATCTCGTGTAATATTTTTTTATACATTCTTTGATGAGGTTTTGCAAGTTTCTACCCCATATAATTATTAAAAACTATTGGTGAAGAGATTACAAAACTCTCTTAACCTATAGTTTATAAAAATCTAATCCAAAATATTTTTTGACTAATATTTTTGGTCAACTAGAACAACAAAGTTTCTTATATTTTTCGGGAACCTACAACACCAACAAAGCTAGATCCATACAAGTTTTTTAAACCCTCTATTATTATTGCTACTAATGGATAAGTCTTTTGATAAAATTGTTGGATTAATTTGTCATCGCTGGTTTACGACCCGTGGCATTAGGTAACCCATGTTATTTTCATGGCATCACATATGATGAAGTCTATTCAATGGCATAGAATACTATAGTGTAAGATGTCTCATAACGTCTATTAGGTAACTTAATTGTTTTTAAATTCCTTTCACTTAATTATTAACGGAAATTGTAATTTTGTGAAACATTGACACTATCTATATATGATTTAGTTATTTCTAAAAAAGAATTACTAAATGATAAATTTTAAAACAACCAGATAAAATTCAACAAGATTTAATCAAATTTGTTATCTATAGAATTATTTAGTTTAACATCTTATTATAGCATTTAATAATTTAATGTAATGACCCATCCTAACAATATATAATTATAACAAATATAAAAATTGATATATATAATACTTATGAAAGCCAATTTGTACATTGCAAATTATGTAAATCAAATGACTATATTATATAAATTTTATATATTACAACTTAACAATAAATACAACATTGTAAAAGTAAATGTATTTTATACATGTAATATGTATCGTTTATGTAATATGCAATCTAACAAATTTATATCGAATATATTTTCACGGGATACTACTAACTTGAATCAAGTGTTACATGCGTTAATTTAAATTGAAGGCAGGACACACTCACTCAATCAACTCGCTCAAATCAACTCAATTAAATCAACATAATCAAACCGACATAATCCAATTTCATGGGTGTGGATATATTTTTTAAAACTGAAAGGTTAGTGTAATGTGTAGTAATAATAATAAATAATATAATATAATATTAAAATATAAGAAAATAAATAATAAACCATAAAGAAAGATAATAATAGTAAATAGATAATAAATAATGAAGAAATATATTAATAACAAATAAATAAAATAGTAAAGTTTTAAAAAGTATATATAAAAGTAAAATATAAAATAGTAAGTAAAGTTAACAAAAATTAAATTAAAATAAGAATGGTTAAGTAAAAGAATTATAAAGATAGTAAAAAGAAGTAAAATTAAAAAAAAAAACTAAAAATGAATAAAATAAGAAATAAATAAATTAACAGAAAATTTAACATAAGTAAAACTTAAAATAAAAAATAAAAATAAAAGTTACATGTTGACAAATGAAATGTGTGCATATGGTTCTCCTTCCAATGTTTGATCTATTTGTGGAACTCCTTCCAATGTTTGGTCTATTTAATAGAGGGTGAGGAAGATGATAGATCATTCCATCATCTATTCTATTGGGAGAAAAGTGTTGTGAGACAAAGGATTCTTTGACAATAGTACGTTGATTGAGGGCTCGAGGATGGCTAGTGGTAGAAAGATTTTGTGCAACTGAGCCTACGGTCAGGTGGAGAATCATCCCCAAAACCTTGTTGCGGTTAGCGGCATTCAAATAAGGTTGAAGTCCGAAATTACAAGTAAGGAATATTATCACTACAGGTAAGTTGTTTTTGTTCCTATTTCTTAAAAATTCTATGCTAATTAGTTAAAGAGAGGTGTGTTGATTGTAAATCACATAAATGATATAATTAATTGAGTGTTTTAATTTGGAGTTGTTACATATGGTATCATAAGCATGTTTCAAACTCTCTTGAACCTTTAGATTATCTTCTCATGATTGATTAATTTTTTAATTAATTTTATTTTGGTATATACAAATGAAAATTAAATTATTTTATTTAATAAATAATTATATATATTGAATATTATATATATCCAAATATATTTTTCTAATTTAATTTCAAAATAATAAAAATAAATATATATTTAAACTCTGTTTTAATTAGTGTATTAAAAAAAATGGCCTCGTAATTATGGATGTTAAGGCTAAGTGTTTCCAAAAGAAAGAGTGCCATATATATTCATTATTGATTTAATTAAAATTTATTAATAACATATAATTAAATTAAAATCTATTAATAATGCCAAATAAAAATTAGTGGCGTACAATAATCTTATTAAAATAAAATAAAAAAATTAACATACAACCCTCACCCGCCCTCAAAATCTCACAAACGTCCCAGTACCTGCTCCTCCTCGTCGGGTTCATAGAGGGGCGAGGGAAAATATGGCAGTCGCAATGTGCATACAACATATTCTGCATATATAAAATTTTGGGGCAAAACAGAGATTCTATTTTGCCCCAAAATTTTATATATGCAGAATATATATAAAATTTTGGGGCAAAATAGAATCTCTGTTTTTTCCTGGATGTTGTCTTTTCTATGGTTTTTTTTTTCCTTTTCATTTCTTGCTTCTAAAGACTGTTTATGATATATGGATGCCCAGCGGTATCTCTGGTCTAGTTTTTCATATCTGAATTGCTCTTGTATGTGTCGCATATATACATGGTTTTGTTTATCACTGATGCTCTTTTTGGAATTTTTTGTCATCAGAATGTATCTTCAAAATCAAAATCCTACAGCAACTGAATGTTGTTATTTGTACAATCTGGAACCTTATATTCTCTCAATATAATATTATGATGCTTTTTCGTTCTGAAAAAGAAAAATTTTGAAAAAAAAAAAATCTTGGCCTTTAAGTCAGTAACAAGATTCAGGTTCAGCTTGCTAATTTGCTAATTAAGTAGCGTAGGGCATTTTGAAAATTTCCCTTAAGAGTAAAAGCTTTTACTGAAAACAACAGTTATATATATATATATATATATATAAATAACAGTGTATGATATAATCATCACTAGATTATGACCGTAAAAAAATAAAATCTGCAAGTTAAAGTGACATGCCACTCAATAAATCCACAATATTATCAGCTTTAGTGCAGCAAATATAGTATTTAATAATTTTAACGGAATTCATTTAGAGTTATAAAAGTGTTATGCAAAATAAATACATGTTTATATGATTGATTAATTTTGCAGGGAAGGTAATGAATATAAAATTATATTATGAGTTATTTTTACGGTTTTTATATTTTTAATATAGAAAGCGTTAGTTTTATAATATATATAAAATTGTTAAATTTAATTTATTTAATTATCATTCATTTTGAAATAGGTATGTAGGAATAGGAAATTATTATATATAGTTACATATATATAGGGATTAATAAAATGGTTGATATAAAATTCAAATTTAATTATTTATGTGATATTATAAGTGAGTTAATTAAATATATGATTGTAGAGAGAAATTTCATAAATTATTTTTGGAATATTTTATATACATTGATTATTGATAGTGGAGAAATTGCGAACTTGTGAATTTTATGAATTTCATGGTTGATTTATAATTATTGAGTGACATTTTGAATATAGTTAGTAATAATATTTGAAATGTACGTAGTTATCGATAGAATCTAATAAGAAGTTCGAATGTATACTAAAAATAAAAGAAGAGCATTTCATTTTCTTTATGGAAAAGTAAATTAGATAATTATAGAAACAAATTGAAGTGTATATAGTTGCAACTGCAATTAAATTTTAAATACAATTTTGAAGCATTAACAATGTTCAACTTTCATGATTATTGATTGTCTTATTATATGGTCACAATGCACTATTTTGTGTAAGTGTGAACTTTTGGATAAATGTAACATTGGAAGTGATGTAGAATTCAAACTTGATTCGATATAGGGGAGATCATGGCTCCTAAATGTCGAAGGCAAACCCAAGTCACCCCTGAGGTGGAAACCCCACCTCCCGCTACTATAGAGATTGGAACCCCAACTGAGCAAGCTATATTACGCTCCCTTGGAGAAATGAAAAATATCTTTAAGGATTGGGTCACAAGCCAAGGACAAGGTCAAAGAAATGATCAAGGTAAAGGAGGAGAGTTGGGACGAAAATAGAAACAAGAGCTAAATTTTCAGTTCAATGTTGAAGATGGACAAACAAACCTTGATATTATGAAAGAAGTCCAAAAATCCAAATTACCAGAGTTCACAGGTCAAGAGGGGGGTTCAAAAGCAGATGCATGGGTAATTGTTGTCAAAAGAGCACTTCGCTTTAAGGCATACACTTCAAGGGAAAATGCCCAAATAACAATGAGTCTACTAAAAGGAGAAGCTCTATTATGGTGGGTAAATGAAGAAATAAAGATGCAAGTCACCCCATTGCAAGTTACTTGGGAAATGTTTGAGGAAGCCTTTAGAACTAGGTACCTATCAGAGGAGTACAAACAATAACAAGTAGGGGCTTTTCATGCAGTGCGACAGAATGGTAGATCTATCAAGGACTATGAAGCTAAATACTATGTGTTGGTCCATCATGTGGACTATATGGCAGATGATAAATGTCAAGCTGAAAGATTCTTGCATGGACTCGATCCTTTGGTCCGAGTAGAAGTTGCCATGTGGAAACCCACCATTATGGCAACAACCACTAGTTTAGCCAAACAAGTCCTGAGGATGATAAATATGAAAAAGCGAATGGTGGTTGATGGGAATACAGAGAGGGAACACCCCACATCGAGGGTAAATAGACCAGGGGGCACCCATATGGATTCCAAGAAAGACAAAACAATGTTGCCCAGATTGCTAGTGCAACTTTTGGGCTGCCTCCAGGAGGACGTAGGGGTCAGCCCTACTTGAGAAGAACTAATAGTGGGGGTAGAGGATTTGGTGGCCAAGGACAAGGACAGATAGGGGATCAAGTTCAATTAGAATGTTGGGAATGTGGGGGTCCACATTATAAAAGGGATTGTCCGAAGTATCAAGTTGGGATGAGACAACAAGGACATCATGGAAAATGAGAAAAACCACAAACCCAACATTGAATTCATGCCATTGTAAACCATCGTCAGGATGAGCACCAAGCCACCATTTTGGAGTCCACGAATTCCCTAGGAGGGAGTCCTTCTGGTTGAACCATTTTGTATACTTCACTATCGGGTTCGTTGACTTAGGAATCATGAGTTTTAGCAAGTCAAGGCCAGTGGGACCAATATAGCCTAGGGTCAGCAACCTGGGAAGATGAAGATATTATTTTAATGACCTTCCTTATCTATTTGATTAAATTGTGTGATGAGCTAGATAGGAGTGCATAACTTAGCTAAGGTAGATACTTTTATGGAACATCTAGATCATGTCTTATTGTTTAAATTTTATTGATACATATAAATCATACACTATGATTTCAATTATGGTTTAGTTAATTGTTATGTCAAATAGGGTCGTTGAGTATAATGTTGGATGAGGTTCATGATATGATGGTATGAGGATAACGATGCACATGTGGTTCTTATTTATTTATTTTTGTTATGATAATGATGTTGTATGTTCATGATGGATATGATATGAATATTGTGGCATAGGGATTATGATGTTATGATGTGAGGTTATATTGACATGTGCTTCATTTATTATGTGATGTCATGATATGACTTTGATGTTGATACGTTGATGTTATAATTTAAGAGGGTACTTTATGTGGTAATCACATGTTGATTTTATGATATGCAAGAGTATGCAGTAATTTACTATTCAAAATGTGATGATTAACAATGATCTTTTGTTATCACGATGAAATGCAAGAGTTGGCATGTGGATTATTTTCTATGATACTATGGTTATTGCTAATGCATTGGATGTATGTTGAGATGTGGTGATGGACAGGAAATACACAAATGGGCTGAGAGGGTCGGTTTATTTGATGATCTTGTAGGGGCCCATGCCTGCGAGGGAGAATATGTAACACCATATGGGCTAGGGATATACTCAATCAACACTACATATGCCAATGGTTCCTTTGTCTTGTATAGATCTTGATGGATAGCTCTTGAGGGGCTATGGGACCATCTTGAAGAGGCCAAGTGCCTGATATTATAGGCTAGGTGCCTAGTATTGGATTGGGATACCAAAGTCTGGTGGGGGTGTAAGGACTTCGATGCTTGAGGTTGTGCACCTTAGTAGGTGTGGAGGGAGTGGGCCAGCCTTGCGAGATGCCCGAAGTCGTTGAGTACCGTACCAGATGCCTGCCTTGGGGCAAATGAGGGTTGAGTCAAGCGTGAGCCTTGAGGCTAGCCTTGGACTAAGATACAGACTGATGAGGCTTATGCCTAGTTCCAAAAGTGGGAAAAGGACATAGATCCCTCGAGATTTCCCTGGTGTTTTGAAAACTTTCGATGCCTGCTGGTTATACTAATTTAGCAGAGGGTGTAGGGAAAATATGAAGTAATAAATAACTAAATAAATAAAATTTTAAATGATTCAATTTAACTTCAGGACGAAGTTCCTTAAAGAGGGGGAGTATGTAATGTCCCCTAATAATAATAATAATAATAATAATAAATAATATAATATAATATTAAAATATAATAAAATAAATAATAAATAAAAAAGAAAAGATAGTAATAGTAAATAGATAATAAATAATGAATAAATATAATAATAACAAATAAATAAAATAGTAAAGTTATAAATAAGTATATATAAAAGTAAAATATAAAATAGTAAGTAAAGTTAACAAAAAGGTAAAATAAAATAAGAAAGAGTTAACTAAAAGAACTATAAAAATAGTAAAAATAAGTAAAGTTATCAAAAAATAAAAATGAATAAAATAAGAAAGAAATAAATTAAGAGAAAATTTAACTTAAGTAAAACTTAAAATAAAAAAATAAAAGTTGCATGTTGACATATGGAATGTGTGCATGCGGTTCCCCTTCCAATGTTTGGTCTATTTAATAGACGGTGAGGAAGATGAGAGATCATTCCATCATCCATTCTCTTTGGAGAAAAGTGTTGTGAGACAAAGGATTCCCTGGCAGTAGTATGTTGATTGAGGGCTCGGGAGTGGCCAGTTGTAGAAAGATTTTGTGCAACTGAGCCTACGGTCGGGTGGAGAGTCGTCCCCAAAACTTTGTTGCAGTTAGCAGGATTCAAATAACATTCAACTCCGAAATTACAAGGAATATCATCGCTACAGGTAAGTTGCTTTTGCTCCTATTTCTTAAAAATTCTATGCTAATTGGTTGAAGAGAGGTGTGTTGATTGTAAATCACATAATTGATCTAATTAGTTGCATTTTTTAATTTCGGGGTTGTTAAAGTTAGTGACCAAAAAAACTAGAATACCATAAATAGAACCATAATTATCAATTCCTTTATTAATGAGATTAATGCTACTTTCCTCTTCAAGTGGGGAACCTCTAATTGACTAGAACTATAAACATAGTTTTCTTTAGAAGACATCTAATTACATTACTTATAATGTTTCACATAGTTTCTATCTAACTCCCTATAAAGTTTCTAATAAAAAAATCTTCCATACAAATATTTTCACAATTATTTCTTTCATATTATATCTAATACATAAAACTTAAACCTTATATACCAAAGATAACTTCTATACTTAGAATCCAATCTATCTTCTCAAAAAAAGTAAAAATAAAGGTCAAACAACATGTACAATATGTATTCAAAAATCAATTCTAAAATAACAAATTTTACATTAAAAAATCAAATGTGACTTAAAATGAATATACATAAAATAGAATACACATGGTTTCAATATTGTTAGGCCCTCGAGTTGGGTGAATGCGCATAGTGTGCGACATCCCCATCGCACAAATTGCAACATATATATCTCATAAAATTCGACATTTTGGGGGTTTTGGTAGAGGAATTATGTGTAAGTGAGGGCATGCCAAGGTGAGTTTGGCTAGACGAGTTAGGCGACGAAGCGAGTCCATGTTGGAGAGGGACCATACAATCAGACGAGGATGAATCAATTGGTTGAAGCAAGTGATGGAGCCAATTGGCTTGACACCTTGGTTAAACGAAATGAGGGCATGCTCGATTAGATGAGTCAACTTCCATTAGGGGAATTTTGAGGTCTAAAATGGGTCTCCTAAAAAAAATGTACAACCAAAATAAACTTTATTAGAACCAAGAGGATTCAAGATGATGATTTTAACCATGGCGATGATTTACCATTTTTGGAGTAAAAAAGTAAAAAGATTAAAAAATAATAAAATAATAAAACTACTTTTTCAACTTGTATTTTCAACCTATCTCCTAAAGTTTTACTCAAATTTCAAGTAGGAGTACTCATTGGATGAAAAATTTGGTTCCTCATCCAAGGAGTACCCATGTTGCATACTTTTGATGGACCCTGCTACATGAAAAAATGAGAAATACATGAAAAATGTTATTGCAATCACGATTTTCATGTATTTAATAATTTTTCGTGTAGTAGGGTCCATCGAAAGTATTAAACATGGGTACTCCTTGGATGAGGAATCAAATTATGCATCCAACGAATGTTTCCGCTTGAAATTTGAGTAAACCCATAGGGAGATAAGTTGAAAATACGAGTTGAAAAATATTTTTTTTCTTTTTTCCCTCTAAAATTTGATGATGTAATCTAATATTATTTTATTATTTCCACTATTATTTTATAATTTCCTTAGGAGCCCCATTTTAGACCTCAAAATTCTCCTAATGAGGCATGAGCCACCCAATGAGGGGTTTCCATTTTGGCAAACTGAAAAGTGATAGAGAGGACACACAACATATGAGGCGCATGGCTATGCAATATCAGCATGGTGGAATGGGCGCTAGGTGCACAAGGGTATTAGTTCGAATGAGCAGCCACCCTTGTGAAGGAGGAGGTGTGTTGGAAGAACGAACCAAGTTAAGTGGTGTGAAACAACATGTGAACTAACGCATAGACAAGTGAATGCGAGTGTAGTCTATGCAAATGCGAGAAGAGTTGAGCCAACGTGATGGTTCACTTGTCCCATCACATCACATAAATAGAATAGGGTAGCATCCATTTGGGAAAAGAATAGAGTCACAAGGTAGGACAAACAAGAAGAACAAGAGCTTAGACAATCTATGATAAGAGTTCATGCAAACTGCGTTAAGAATTTTGGGTGAGGAGTGAACAAGGGATTTTGGGCAACTTTGTGGTAGGGCGGACTGCATGAACAAATAGGCGAGATGGTTTTTCACGAAACTTGGTATTTTGCAGCTGGTAGTTGGGACAACTAAGTTTTCATAACAGACCAACCCTAGAGTATATTTAGTGACTTTTTTCATGTATAAGGAGCGAGTGGAGCGAGGGGGCTAAGGCTACCCATTTATTGTAAATATCACTATTATAACAATTTTGAAGGCTAAAGAGTGGTTCCATGTAAAAATTGCATTTTGTATAATCTTGTGTATGACTATGGACTTATGATATTATGCTTCATAGTTATTTAAATAATTTTTATACACAGATTTTGAAAATATCAATGCTTATTTTTTTTTGTGAAGAGTTTATGTAATTTTGTTAAGTAACTTGTATAGAGGTTTTATAAGTAACATATTGTGGATTAACATTGTGCTACTCTAACAAGCTGCAAAACACATCGATGTCACACGTTCAATGGGTTACAGTGTGCAAAAAATGCCTTGTAACTAAGTAGATCCATGGGGTTTTTACAAGTGGTATTAAAAAAAACAGCAAAGTAGAATAATATTGAAGTAGAAGCAGTAAGATCATAACCTAAACTTGGTGGTAGTGGTTGTAGGTGAAGTTTCTCTTTCACTATTGCAGGTGATAAGGAAAATTTCTATATGATAGATTACCGAGAGAGAAAGGTTAGGTTGGCTATTGGTTTCTTATGCAAGATACATTTGGACAAATAACTTGTGTGAGATTTAGCAAGGCCATACTAGAGGTATACAATTATCAGGTTAGAATAGTGAACACGAGAGGTAGCTTGAGGAACCAAGATGAAGCTACATTGGTAGACAGGATCCAAGTTGTTGAAAGAAGCTTGGTTCAAACAATGGATGTTATGGAAGGTCATGGAAATTATTTTGATGAAATTAGGATAGATATTGGAGAGATGAAGGAAGTTATCCAGATAGATTCATATGTGCTTGACGAAGCTACCGACTAGTGAAGGATTCTCAATATCAAGAAGTTTGTATGAGGTACTTGGAAGAGAAAGTGGCATTGCTTGTGACTTTGACACATGATCAAGCCAAAATGATGGTAGTATTGAACAAGCCCATTGGATAGGGTTTGAAAAGTTGATCATGAAGGCGAAGATGAAGGAAATAGAGTTGTACGATGGGACTAGGAGTACCAAATTACTTGGGAACTTTTGTTGGGATGTAGAGCATATGTGGCAACAAATGGGAGGTTGTTCCTATGAAGTTAAATTAAATGTTGTTGCAATGTATCTCATGAGAACTATAATTGTATGGTGGACAAATCAAGTGGATGATTTGGCATTCGATCATATCATGGATAAGGTATCAGATTGGGTGGAGCTAAATACAACTTTGCACATGCAGTTTGGACTAGGAAATCAGGCATGGGTTGAAAGGGATCACCTTAAGACATTGAAGCATACAGGAAGGTTCTGAACTTATATGAAGTAATTTTCTAGACTTATGTTGGATATTATGGAGATGTACGATGAAGATCATTTATACCACTTCATTAGTAGTTTGTAGCCATGGGAAAAAAAGGAAATCAAGAAGCAGGGAGCCCTAACACTTGTACAAGATATTACTATAGTAGAAAAACTATTGGATTACCATACTGATGGGAAGGGAAAAAAGGAAGGACATGGTGATAAGGAAAATAAGAAGAAGGACAAAGAGAAGAATAAGTCTTGCCAGGAAGGAAAATCAAAATAGGCGGGTACTGTAAAGGAGATGAGACTCATCACATGTTGGATATGTGGTGAGACATGATAAGAGCTAAGGAAAGTTGTGATAAGAAATCTGGGCGAGCAACAGATGAGGTAGCTCATGTGGGTTTGTGGTAATTCATACTACACGAACATATATGAAATTTAAGTTCACATGCAACTTGGTATTTTGGAGCCATGGGTTGGGAACTCGGTTACACAGACCAACAACGGAGTTTTGGTAATAGACTGACCATATTGTGTATTTGGTTATTTTTTCATGTATGTGGAGGGAGATGAGTCGAAGGGCTCGGGCTACCCATTTATTGTAAAATATAAATACTATAATAAAGTTGAATGCTAGAGAGCCATTCCATATAAAAATTACATTTTGTACATCTTGTGCAAATTATGGATTTATGGTATTATAACGTATAGATATTTGAAGAATTGTTATTGGGATTGCCATAATATGAAATCTTTGTGTGAAGAAGTTATGATATTCCACTAATTAACTTGTATAGAACCTTTTAACAAACATCATATTATCAGGCATAGTTCACGTGGATTAATAATGTGTTACTCTAGGAAGTTGTGAAACATGTCTGTGCCTCATGCTCGAAGTGTCATGGTGCACCAAAAGCACCATGAAATCGTACATAACCCTAGAGTTATAAAAAACATGAAATGGAAAAATGAAACAACATATAAAACCTAATATTTCTTTTTGAAACTTTAAAAATAAATATTTCAAAAATATAAATAGAATATACAATTCAACTTAATAATATTATACAATGCCCAAAAAAAGAGTTTTTATTAAAATAATTAATATAAATCTAAATTAGTTATTATAAATATTAATATATAAATACTTAGAATAATGCTTACAATAGCATATAGGTAGGATCAGTTTGTTGGTTGTTGGAGTTTTGTTGAGAGATTTTCTCAACAATATTCTCCTTGTTTGGAATCTGTTGGATCTCATAAGCACTATTTATGTGGTTTGCATTTTGGTCTTCATTTGCAATATGCAAATAGTTTTTGTGTGGAATTTATGTGCACTATGTGTTCTCCTCAAAGTTCTTATTTGGTAGCAAAGCGTGTATGGGCTTGAGTCCCTCAAGCGAGGGCTCGGGAGAATGGAAGAGATATGAGAATTGATACGCTGTACATAGATTAATATAGGTGTGTGTGGGATTTTAGTGTGTAAGAGAATATTGTTGGGTTTCTTTTTTTAGAATTTTTGTAGTTCGGTGCATAACTTTGTTTGAATTTTGTCCAATCTATGAGCCATTGATAGTCGAAACTCTGTCTAATTCGTGAACCATTGATAGCGATTGACCTTAGGTGGAGGTGTTGTTGTAGTATGTATTCATAATGAGGAGTTAGCATTGCGATTTGAAGTGTACCAATCAATGCCACGTTGGTGCCAATTTTCATTTGCAGTTTGAAATTGTTGAGGTTACTATGTTTGTAAGAGTGTTGTAGTGACGAGCAACATGGGAACACAAAATGAAAGATGATGCAGGTGTTTTGTGGTTTTCCACTTGTCTTTGATATAATATACTCATGTGTTAATCAGAAGATTATTATTGGATGATTTCTAAACATAGGTGTTTGAATATGCAAACTCTATGGAGATCTCATGTCAGCGAATACCAAATCGAATTGTTGTGGTCCATTGTATGATTGCATAAGGCATCCAACAATGTTATTTTTTGGCTACAGAGTCTTCTCTATAATGACAAGGCATGATATATTTTCTAACATATACACAATTATTATACAATTGTGCTACAACATCGTCAATTCCCATCCTATAATCGTGGAGGAAACTGTTGTGGCGAGGCCCAATCCTTCCTAGGGAGTAACCCTCTATGCTTTTTATGAGCACCAGTCCGTCATTGAATGACATAACAGAGGCAAAGATGATTTCATTTTTCAGAAAGCGATTGCCTCACTACATGGTTCCCAAAACTGTGGTGTTCATAGAGTCGTTGCCTAAGATTTACATGAGTAAAATACAAATTCTCCCATGCATTGTCCTATATGTTGGGCCAAAACTGGTTTACTGAGGAAATGAAAGAACGCACAGAGTCACAGGACATACACTGTGATTGTTTATACCTAGATGACAACTGTAGTTTCATGATTATTGATTTTGTTGTTGTAAGATTTGTGTAGTTTTCCATTTTGTTTGTAAAAAGTGCAAAACGAATTATTGAGTAGTGTTGCATAAATCATATTAGTGGTTCTTGGCACCCGAAAACCCTTGAACACATCACTAGTTTGATTATTTTTATACTATTACGGTTTGTTATTCTTGGCGCTCGAAAACCCCTGAAAAATGACTATAGGTTTGTTATAGCTCCAAATCTCACTCTTATGGTTTGTGATGCTGTACTTATGGCCTAGGGCAACCCCTCCTTCCAGACCTGGTCCTCAAATTTAAAAAACAGTGTTTTATCCCTTATACGCGACATTGCCATGAGTTAAACGCGTGTATACACGGGTCTATGTATAGCCAACCCGCGTGTATGTATTAAAACACTTAAAAAAATATAAACTCCTTATTTTCGGGCAGAGATCGTGGGTTTTACCTGTTGATCACCTGTTAGTACCCGTGGCCCAACTGTTCCCAACCAACTCCCAACTAAAAAACTACTTTGGGAGAGGTATAAAAAGACCTCAAAGGGAAGGCCTAAAGGAGGAGAGAAGAGAGAGAAAGGTTATTATGCTGAGATTTTTCCCTGACCAAGTCTGAAGTCCCTTGTGCCTTCTGCACTTCCCCCATTTGTGTAGGAAACCTTTGTTTCCTTGTGTGTTGATGTTCATCCACCATTTATGACATCATGGAGATGGTCATAGAAGGAGTTTGTTAAAGGCTTGAGGCTGAAACAGATCTGGAAGGAAGCCTTGCTTGGAGCCTGCTGAAGGTGATTCAAGTGAAAATATTACTTTTTATGTACTTTATTTGTCTATGATAAAAGAAACACATGTCTTGGTTCCCGAAATGAATCTTCTTTATGTTAATGATATTCATGGTTAGAATTCATATGTAGATGGTTGTTTGGATTTCATAACTAACTACCTGTGTTTATAACATGAAGATGGTTTCTTTATAAGGTTTTTTCCATATACTGCTGTGTTCTTACAATAGAATTTGCTTATAATAGCATAATGGCTGTGTGAATGTGTGCTTCTTTGAATAGACAACTTTCAATCTGCTAGGGTTTCAACCCAAAAAGCCCTAGGGGAACATTTCCCTCCATCAAGGTTATAATATGAGATCCTTGTGTGTTAGTAAGGTCAAGTTGTTTGATCAACTTTTGAACATATTCAGTGTCTATACCGTCTTCCAAGCAACTAACGAATAGCCAGAAGCAAAATATGTGAAAAATGGTGATTGGGCCATAGGATGGTTCATTACATGACAACTTTTATCAGGGAAGCCCCGACAAGATGAGTTTGTCAACATTGTTGATCATGCAAGTTCGTCAAAGATGGTCAAATGTGTTTATGTTTTAAATGGAGTTCAAGTGACAGCTCGAAGATGATGTGGTGAAGAAAGAGAAGTGTTTGCGAGATTCCAGAGTGGATATGAGTGTTGATGAAGAGCATCTAGACATATGTGACTATATATAATTTATGATTCTATTAATAATCTTCGTAATGATTTAATATAAGCATTAAATGAAGGCTTGGATTAATGCTTACAATAGTATATAAGTAGGAATGGTTCGTTGGAGTTTTGTTGGAGTTTGGTTGATATATTTTCTCAACAATATTCTCCTTTCCGGAATCTATTGGATCTCAAAAAAATTATTTAAGGGTTTGTATTTTAGTCTTGATTTGTAATATACAAATAGTTTTTGTATAAAATATTTGTGCACTATATGTTTTTTTCAAATTTCTTATTTAAATTATAATTTTATTTAAAAATATAAAATATAAATAATAATATAAATAATGTTTCACATTTTTATCATTAATAAATTAAATTAGAAAATACAATTATAAAAATAACTAAATATAAACAAAAACACGGTGAAGTAAAGATATGATGATCCAAATCAAGTCATACTCAATAGGGATTGTGCATATTTATTGTATACATGATTTTATGATCCACTTTGTTACAATGTCATGATTATTGCTTGATAATCAATAAAATGTTGTTTAGTTTAAAATTTTAGGTTATGTATTGCTTTTTAGGGGATAGTTAAAAGTAATGTAATTAGGATTTAGGGGATAACGTTAAAAATAATATAAATACGATGATGTAATTTTTATTAATGATAATTAATAAAATGTTGTTTTGTATAATAATTTGGGTTTTATATATAGAGAGAGGGGATAACTTTAGAGTAATATAATTAGGCATAAAAAAATTTAATTGTTAGATATTTTTGATTTTTTTATTAAAATTTGGTGATATAATTTTTAGTAAAATTGTAATTTTTCATTATTTAAATTTTAATTTTCAAAATATAAGTTTAGTTGACAATATAATTCTAAATAAGATTGTAATTTTTTGTTTTTAAAATTGTATTTTTAAATGTATAAATAAACTCAACACCCAATTTTTTTTTATAAAACATTTAGATTATACACACTACACAACTCAATTCTATAATTATAACAAATCTCCATTTAAAAAAAATAAAAACATTAAATAATAAAACTACAAAATTAAATATAATATAATTATTTATAAATATTAAAAAATATATAATTTTAAAAAAAATAGCATATACATATTTCAATTTTAATATAATCAATACAATTATGCAATTTCAAAAATAAAAATTCAGTAAGTTTTTAATACTATTTAATTTATAATTTAAAAATTATTATATTATAATTTCTATATCAAATAATAATTTACTCATTTCACTAAAGTCTATTCTTATAAAACCAAAAAGACTCACGAAATCATGGAAATAGTTCCGTAATGGTGTGGCGATGCCAAATGTGCAGTAATCCATAAAGATTGCATAGTAACATACCGTAATCCATAAAGATTGCATAGTAACATAATGGTATGGCCATCCCAAATATCCAGCCATAAAAAAGACTTTGCCTACATAATCCCATCATCTAGAATTTATTATCAACGTTAATTATGGGAAAGGAATTTGTGGAGCAGGCAAACAATAGCCAAAATAATTTGTGGAGCAGGCAAACAATGGCCAAAATAATTTGTGGAGAAATGTAATGAATAAATCTGATTTTGGTTGGCTTCAATGATCCCCAAGTTTTATATAATGTTTATTCGAAAGTAAGGAAATACCATTCACTTTCTAATTACATGCTGTCAATCCAAATCTTCTTCATCATCACGGATCATGTGCTCTTTGACTGCTTTCCAATCTGTTTGGACACTGGCCACACACCAAACACACAATACCTACCCTGCAATAACCTGTCTGGATACTGGCCACACATGAAATACACACAATACCTACCCAGCAATAACCTGTCTCCACGTAGACTCGACCGCTTCATATTCAACAACTCACCAAACCCACATAACTTGGTGGGCTTCGATTCCTTCACCAAGTCCTGAATGTTGAGCCACATTCTTATTCATGCATGAATATTCAGATTAATATTTTAGTCCTCCGTTAAGTTTCTTATAAAGAATTCCTCTGTTCAATGGTGGAGTTTATTACAGCATTTTGGACTAAGTTGCTTATTGATGTTGCGTGCTCTCTAATACCCGCTTCCCTCGTCTCCGTCTTCTTTCTCATCTGCAGGCTTCTCTACTTTGGTTACTTTGGCTTTACCTTCGATGGTATTTCTACTTAACTCATCTCCGTGCTTCTACCGTCACGACCTTTTTCCCATCCTGAGTTGTAACTTATAGTTTCTCCCACTGTCTCCACCTTTTCTGTCATGGCTCCCTCATCGGTCTCGACTTCCTCAACGATATCCTCGACGAACGTCTCACCCTCCTTGTTCGGCTCAGTCGCCGCTTCGACAACTGGTGCAGCTTCCGTGGGAAGAGATTCAACTCCCATATCCTCGGCAATGAATGTAGATGTCTTCCGTAAAATGTACGTCATGGACTCTAGTACTAGTCTCCAGAAAATTTCCAGACTCAAGCACCGCTCCACATAGTCTCCACACAATTTTCTATGCAGAGGCACTCCTACTGCACTCTAGATGACATCAATATTTGCGCTATGACTTTCTCCTGCTGCATTCACGCTTCAATTCATATCGTGCCACTTGCCTTTGTTGCAGTAGCTTGTTGAACGCTCGCATTTTAAGTATTTCATAGATGCTCTTGCATCAACTTCACACTTTCTTCAATTCATATCGTGCCACTTGCCTCTGTTGCAGTAGCTTGGCGAACGCTCACATTTTAAGTATTTCATAGATGCTTTATTGCCTTCACTTCAGCACGCCCTACACCGTTGCTAGAATGTCACTTCCTTAAACTACATAGGAAAAATTTATGTATAATCTTTTTGTTTTTTAAGATACATTTTACATAAATACTATATTATAGTTTTGAATCTGAAACTTTTTAAGAGGAAACACATGTTTTTAATTATTAGGCTTACTCAAGTTCTATGGTCAAGTCCTAGTAGCACAACCAATTGATGATGGGCCTCCTTAAGAAGGCGACCCAAGATCAAACCTCATGGGGGTGGTTGTGCGCTATGCTAGGGAGAGGCGATATGCTAAAAAATCCAATACGCTAAGGCAGGGTGCAATTCTCGAGTGACTTTGATGACTTGCTTAGATGCCCCTAGATTGCAGCGCCTCAAATAAACAAAAAAATTATAATAATTATGATTAAGTATAAAATGAATTAATATATAAAACCTACATATATTTTTTACTATGGAGATATGAAATGATTTGTGGTTTTTTCTACATGTGGTATTGATAAACCAGGTTGTTGCTCATGGTATTATAACTAAACTTATTTACAAATTAAGAATCTCCATACTAAAATGAGAGTGAATATCCAAAACTAAAAATCTCTTTATATGTTCATAT
The DNA here is from genome assembly GCA_031772625.1 of Pinus tabuliformis. Taxonomy (NCBI): domain Eukaryota; kingdom Viridiplantae; phylum Streptophyta; class Pinopsida; order Pinales; family Pinaceae; genus Pinus; species Pinus tabuliformis. Next base: position 409,810,234 of record CM062817.1, on the reverse strand, counting down.
ATCTATATATATATATATGTATATATATATATATATATATATATATAGGTATTTATAAACCATGTTGTTGCTCATGATATTATAACTAAACTTATTTACAAATTAAGAATCTCCATACTAAAATGAGAGTGAATGTCCAAAACTAAAAATCTCTTTATATGTTCATATATAAACATATATATATATATATATATATATATATATATATATATATCTATATCTATATCTATCTATCTATATATATATATATATATATATACATATACATATACATATACATATATAGATATATGAGACCCAAAATATCCTCTGGATAAGAAATTAATTTGCACCTGGAATAATATCGACATACATAGTTGCTCACAGGAATGGAACATAAGCTTATGGGGACTTAACCCCACATGCAGCGATTGGAGATAATTTAATTTTTTTTTATGATGTTTTTGCATGTTGAAATGTATCATGACGTAATTGTTTTCATGTGTATTATTTATAGATATTTATAAATCATTTAATTTGTATAACTATATGAGTAATTATCGATAGATCAAATTATAATTTTGAAAATCCTTATTCTAAAATAAACCTATATTTTGTTTTTTTTGTTTTTATAATTAAATGTATCTTATCAACTTCATATTGGAAATTAATCTTAAGTGCTCAACCATGAATTGGGATTCAACAGGAACATGTGTGAGCACTCTACCATATCGATGAATAAGATTTTGGACATTGAGTAGAGTTTCAAGGAGATTTAAGAATTGGCGAATGTGGACGAAGGAGTTATGTTGACTCTCGATCTCATAGTATCAAGGTATCCCCATATCTCACAAGAATCAACTTTTACATGCCCATGTGTTAACTAATGCTCCTTGTTATCTACGTAAATTTAAATCTCCAAGTTCAACCATTGAAATTGGTATGTCATAGTATCAAGGTATCCCCATATCTCAGGAATCAACTTTTACATGTTCATGTGTTAACTAATGCTCCTTGTTATCTCGGTAAATTTAAATCTCCAAGTTCAACCATTGAAACTGATATGTTATTTGTGTGTAGTTAACGAAATTTGGATAACGTGTGTTTGTAGACATATGGGTGAACACATTTTTGATGATTTCTAAAATAGCCAAACAACTTATGCTCATTCTCACCCTCCAGCGAACCAACCAGAATGAAACACATTCCCTCAATACTCCAACAACTATGTTCTTCGAGCTTCTCAAATGGGGCACATATCTACATTCCGAACTGGATTGACTCCATCCTTTGGGCAACCTCCTAGGTTGTAGCTCATGTGATTCAATACTGGTAACACTCTTTCTTGATTCCTATTCAATCATATATCTCACCTAATGTGAAAAAAGGAACGTTTAATACTCATAATATAGTAATTCGAGTCAAGATAGAAATTTGGGAGTTAAAAGTGGCTATTAATAAAGTGAAGCACATTTGATGCAATTTTCTTCATCAATGGCATGGCTACAAAGTGTCTCCTTTTGAAGAAGTTGTAGTTAATAAAACGGTGCTTTTAAAAAGTAAGTTAAAACAGTGGAATACCTAGTTCAGTATCTCTTTTCTACTTTTTATACGGAATAGCTAAATTCTAAATCAAACAAAATTTGCCATGCATCCCTCGTAAATTTTAGGTTTTGAAAATATTTGGATAAATATAAATATGATTTATTATAATGTGGCTAAAATTAACTGAACCAAATTAAAGTACTTTAATATTTTTGTTTAATTTCTTTACCCTATCAGGGCTGGCAAGTCCTTGGAAAGTGCATGCCTATGATTACTTATATAATGTTCAGTTGCTCACGGGAGGTTTACTGTAGTAGAAGAGTAAGTCTGGAAGTAGGTATATACACAATGATGACTGAGGAAACAGGTGTAATATGATAGTAACCTTTTAATGTACAAATAATTATTGCAGCTACCTGCAACTTTTGCTTTCATTCTTCCTCTTCTGTCTAATATTAAATTAGACATTTGGACGATGTAGTAAGATTTATAGATATATTTTTTTTTTTATAAATAAGACTGAACTATTATATTACAGCAAGAGCAAAATTACATCAGTGGTATTACAACAGGGTCGAGGCCCTGTAGAACATGTCCTGGGACGAACAGTAAGCTCGAGAGAATGCATACCAGAATTACAAAAATGGAACCCAGAGTGATACTCCTGTAGCCGACACACGGACTGAAGCAGAAGGAGATTGAAACAATAGAAACACATAGAGAACAACGACCCCAAGACAGAGATAACAGATAACCGACACCATAACAGAGATGGACAGAGATACATAGTAGCAAACACATATAAGATCGCGAAGGGAGCTGACAGAGAGAAAAATTCGTGCAGAGGAACCTGGAGCGCAAGCCGGGCACGCTAATCTTCTTCCGTAGTCTGCGGTTCATCCTCCTTCTTGTAGCAGGGAGGCTGGAGTATTGCCTTACCAGTATTGCGTTGCACTGGCTCACTCGGGCCGGCTCCAAGATCAAGAACAGGCCTCAGCATGTCAATGGCAGGAAATTCCATTTCCACTGTGGGAACAATCCCAGGAATACGCGGAGGGTTGACTCGAGGGGCTTCCTCTTCTTCCCACGGATTACTACAGTGCTCCACTGAAACTGTAATGAAGAAAGTGGAATTGGATAAATTGCATGGAAGACGATATCTTACCATAGGGTGTTCAGTATGTCCACATTCCATTCTTGCTGGAGGTTCCGCCATTCTTCCTCTGCCCGGAGGCCTTCCCCTCGGTCTTCTGCGTTCAGAAGATTCCTCAATTGAGGAAGAGGGCGAAAGGGCTCTTCCACTGAAGCTACCCCGTCGACTGGTTCCCCTCTGACGTTCCGGCTGCATATTGGAAATGGGCGGTTGGCGAGTGTAAGCCAGGTTCGCAACTCCTCCAATCTCCCTCTGAATTGGATTATCCCTCTGAACTGGATATCCAATCCCCCAACCAGAATGCGGAAGGCGGGTTCGCAACACCTCCAATCTCCCTGGATCACACCCAAACTACCCGTAAACTCTCCAATTGCCCAAGTCGACGGCCTCTGGACCCTCACAGTCGCTCTCAGAGCCTGGCAGAGAGCCGAAACAATGAGCCTCCAAAACTTCCTTCAAGATCAGAACAGGAGCAATCGAAAAATGCGGGGGAATGTCTGAAACCATCCGGCTATAAAGCGCCATGTTACCTTTCTCAATGCAGGCAATGAATGCCGAAGAGACGTCGCTACAGTAAACCTTAACTGCATACCTTAAATGTTGCATGCCTGAACGTTTATGGCTTGTCCTCCTGAGATACGTGGCTTGTCCGGGCGGACAGATGCCCTGCAGACAAGCCATGAGCCCTATGTTTCTAACAACCACCCGCATCCGGGGGGGAGAGATCCTTTTGCACCAAAGTGATGCAGTCCTTTTTGAGTTGATCATCTTCAACTGTGTCCAGGGGACCTGAAAAGTAAGTTAATGTCTGCGAGACTCCTTGGTTAGCCAATCTATCGGCTACCTGATTTGCTGTTCTTCGCACATGCGGAAAGGTAATGCTATGTGGATTTGTAAGCTTAGCTTCCAATGATTCCAACCTGCTCAAAAGTCTCCAGCTGGTTGCTACTTTGTCCGCTGTTGTTCCTGCTTGGATTTTCTTGGCTGCATTGATTAAGATGAGAGAATCACCTTCAACCTCAAGTGGAAAGAAGCTGTGCTGCTCTGCAAAACAGAACCCTTGCCAAAGTCCTTCCATTTCCGCTACATTATTAGTATCTTTGCCTAGAAATCCATAATAAATATGCATGGGTGCGCCTGTGTGACTTCTTATGATTCCTCCATAGCCTGTCGGACCAGGATTACCCTTTGCTGCTCCATCAAAGTTGAGCTTGAAAGAGTTGAGAGCTGGTGGGGCCCAAGAGGTCGGGGAGGTGGAGCTGCAGGGGGGACGTGTAATTACCTTTGCAAAGGTTGAGAGGTCAAGATTCCATTCTTTAAATATTTCCCTTTCGTGTTGCATTTCCGGCATATCAGTGTCAAACCAGGTTCTTATGGCTAAGGTTTCCTGGATATTTCTTTTGTATATAAGCCACAGAGCGTCTATAGTCCAGGAAGTACTGTTGAAGATGCGTGAGTTACGCTCTTTCCAGAGGAGCCAGTACAGAAAACCTGGAATGAGATCCCATAAAGTGTTGAGGAGTTGGCTTCGGAATGGGTTCTTGTCCCAGTTCCTAATATTGTCCGTTACATCCTCACCCCTTGGTGTTGTTCTTTTGTTGCAGTACTCCACCTTCTCCCAGAGCTGTTGTGCTAGAGGACAGGACTCCATTAGATGGTTGATTGTCTCAGTATGAAGATTACAATTTGGGCATCTAGAGGGCCCAATGAATCCTCGTTTTATCAGGTTATCCCAAGTAAGTATCCGTCTTTTACTGAGCAGCCATAGGAAGGTTGAAATTTTAGGCCAAAGCCCTGGAAGCCAGACTCGTGCCCAGATTTGGTCTTGATTCCCTTGGTTGTTTGAATAACGCAGCTGATGTGCTTCTTTGGTGGTGAATGTGCCTTTGTGCTTGTGACCCCATCTGAGCTTGTCCTGTTGGTTGGAGTAGCGTATTCTGCGTTGTGTGAGTTCCTGGTCCAAGTCGGAGTATGTTTCTCCTGCCCAGTCCCTTTGCCAGCTGTTTACAGGTCTCCATGTTCGGTAGTCTTGTTGCTGCGTTTGTTGCCAGAATTGTTGCACCTGAATCAGGTTTTCTTGCTGCAAATACGAGTGCCAAAGTGGCATCTGGAATAGATTTGCCAGTTTGGGAAGCTGCTGCCACGAATCCTCCCATAACTTGGCGGATGTGCCAGAGTGTATTTCCCAAAAACTGTGTTCCTGTATGAAACTACTGTGTATCTTAGCTGCATTCCAGATTGGAGAGCCTTGGGCGCTGGGGTTGATTCTTATTAGATCTTGCCATTGACTTCCCATAGCATACTTTGCTTGCCATAAGCGGGCCCAAGGTGAATGAGGCTTGGAGAGCCAGTTCCACCACAGACGGGCTCCCATAGTGTTGTTACTTTGAAGTGGATCTCGAAGCCCGAGTCCACCCTCTGTTTTGAGTTTACACACATCTTTCCAATTCACAAGGACCCATTTTCGATTCCTGCCTGTGGATCCCCAAAGGAAATTGCGTTGTAAGTTGCGGATAGCTTTGAGTACCCATTTTGGAGCTGCCAGGGTGGAGAAGAGGTACAGCGGCATAGCTTGAAGGACAGACTTAATCAAGACCAATCTACCTGCCATGTTGAGAGCACGAAAGGTCCACGAAGAAAGTTTTGATTCTAACTTGTCAAGGAGGGATCTCCATGAAGCGTTTTTAATGGCTGAAGCTGAGAGGGGTGCTCCAAGATATTTAGAAGGCAGATGGGAAATGGTGAATCCCAAGATTCTGGCAATGTTCCTTTGAGTGGAGGGAGGGGTGTTGAAAAAGAAGAGCTGCGACTTGGAGGCGTTGATGGAGGTACCAGAGGCATCAGAGTATAGGGAGAGGAGTGATTTAAACATAGAGGCTTCTTTTGAGGAAGGATGGCCAAATAACATGGTGTCATCCACGAATTGTTGATGGGACAACGGGTTGAGACCATGAAGAGAAATGCCTTTAAGCTTGTGAGAGGCTATAGCTGCTTTGAGTAATCTGATGAGACCCTCAGCCATTAGAACAAAGAGAAAAGGAGAGAGAAGATCCCCTTGTCTTATGCCTCGGGAGGGCCGAAAGGGAGAAGAGGGAGATCCATTCAAAAGAACTGAAAAACTAGGGGAAGTAATAAGATTCATTATCCACCAGGTCCAAGTTGCACTGAATCCAAAGGCTAGAAGCATTTTTTGAATGAAATTCCAACTTAGCTTATCAAAAGCTTTGGAAAGGTCTAGTTTAGAATCATACCTGGTTTCTTGAGAATCTTTAAAGAGTGTATGACCTCATTTGATAGTATGATGTCGTCCATAATCTGACGACCTTCCACATATCCGGTCTGTTCTGGAGATATGAGCAGGGGTAAGAGAGGTTTGAGCCTGTTTGCAATAACCTTTGAAATTAGCTTGTATATGACATTGCAGAGTGCGATAGGTCTAAAGTTTTCCAGCCTATTGGGTTCTTCACCTTTAGGAACCAGAGCTAGAAAGGTGGTATTGAGAGACGGGAGGATCCAATGCATACTTCGGGATTCTTCAACCAAATTCCATACTTCAGTCTTGATGAGGTCCCAGAATTCGTGGAAAAAATTGGCTGTGAAGCCATCAGGACCCGACGCTTTTCCATCCTTGAGTTGGGCCATGGCTTCTTCAACTTCTTGCAGGGTAGTGGGCTGGAGCAATCTATTGTTGTGATCTTCAGTTATGATGCTTGGAATGTGCTGTGTGATGGCCCGAATTGCTGCATCCCTGTTCTCAATGGGCTCTGTTAAGATTTCTTTAAAATATCCTGTGAACTCCTTCTCCATATCCTCATGCTTTTCAATCCTATCGCCTTGTTGGTTATTGATGAACGCTACATTATTATGCATTCGCCTTTGAATTGTGGTCTTGTGGAAGAATTTTGTATTCTTATCCCCTTCTTTGAGCTAGTTGATTCTCGATTTTTGCCGCCAGAGTATTTCTTCTTGCTTCCTGCGTTCTTCGATTTGGTTCCAAAGTTCCTGTTCCTGTTGAGCTTGTTCTTCTGTTCTGCCATGGAGAATTAGATTTTGTTGGAGTTTGCTCATTTGCTGCTCTAATTGGGAACGCTTTTCCTGAATGTTGCCAAAACTTGTGCGATTCCAGACTTTGAGGACAGATTTCAGATTTTTTAGTTTTTGTTGGAATTGATACATTTTGGCCCCCTGCGGCGGAATGTAGGCTGCCCAAGCGTCGCTGACTACCTTTCTGAAAGTGGCGTTTGTGAGCCAGAACGCTTCAAATCTGAAGGGTCTGTTGCATTGATTGCCTGGTCTGGACCATTGAAGCAAAATTGGCCAGTGATCAGACCCACTGTGGGGTAGGATAGACGCATGGAAGTCCCTGCCTAGATGGATTGCATTGTCAGAGAGAAAGAATCTGTCAAGACGGGAGGCTATGTGTTGAATGCCTCGTCGCTTGTTTGTCCATGTGAAGATTCCATTAGAGGTAGGAATGTCCATGAGGTGATTGGTTTGAATGAAATCTTTGAGGCTTTCACTATCACTGTCAAGTCCGATTCGGCCTCCCTGTTTCTCTGTCATAGAAGTTATTATATTGAAGTGACCACCCCCGATCCATAGCGGGAATTGTCTGTTTTCATTGAGAAGTGGGAGTGTTTCCAGAAGTTCTATTTTTTGTTGAACTAATTGAGGAAAATAAACATTTGTGAGATGACCATGTATACCAGTGCCCACGAGGTGGAAGGAGGCTTGAATGAGATGGAGAGTGTCGTGGAAGTCATATAATGTAATGATCTGGGGGTTCCATAGAATAGCTAGACCACCTGAGGCTCCGGAGGCATCCACAGAAATGGCCCTGCTTCCCGCCCAGATTTTGCCCCGGATTCGTTCAATAGCATCTGTGTTGCTTTTGGTTTCTTGCAGAAAAACTATGGTAGGTTTTTCTTGCTGTATCAAATGTTTGATCATTCTGTGTTTTGAGGGACTGTTGAGTCCTCTCACATTCCATGATATTAACTTCACGGAAACTGTGATTTGGGTTTGTAAAACTTTGTCAACTTAGGGAATCGCCCTGATTCCATAAGTATTTCACCTATTTCTATGGTGCGCTGGAGTTCAGTCTTTCGTCCCCTTTTCTTGAGATCCTTGAGTAACTTTTTTCCATCCCATGGACTGCCTCCCTGGATGCCCAGGCTTTTATTGTGCTGCACCTTAGCTAGGACTCCTTCCAGCTTGTCGATTTGCCAAGGTTGGATGGAGTTGTATTCTTTTTGTTTGCATGCTGCCTCAAGTGTAAAGATATCTAATCCATCAATAGTGACATCTGCTTGATCTTCTTCCATGACAGTATTTTCATCTGGAACTTCCTCATCCTCCTCTTGTTGAAGCCTGTGAGCCAGAGTAGTATCGGTTTCCATATCGACATCCTGCTGCTCATTATCCACTGAGATGTGTTCTTTAGAGAACGAGAGGGGATTTAGTCTTGATATGGATTTACCTTTTTCCAAAGAAGGACCAGGAGAGGGTTTCATTAGGTCAGGGACAGAGGACTGCAAGGGATCTAAGAGAGAGAGGGAGGAAGATGGCGTAGAGGGATTGTGAGGGGAATCAGAACTGGGTTGATCATTTATTTCATGCGAAGCAAGAACAGAGAATTTGTTCTGATGGTCTGATTTGAGAGTGTTGTCAATAACGGGCTGACTCTTTTTGGCATGCCTGCGGCGGTTAGGGATTTTGATGAAACCTTCAGAATCTATATCAGAGACAACAGCAACAGCTTTGGACTGGGAATTTAAAGGACAGTCACGGAATAGATGGCCGTGCTAATGACACTTACGACAGCGGAAGGGAATATGTTCATAATCTAAAGGTTGTGTCCATTCATAATCATCGTGATAGAGCTTTACCGTGTCCGCGAGGGCTTTGGTCAGATGCATCTGGACGCAGATCCTAGCATATGAGGTGTACTTGCGAGTTTTTGTTTCCGCTGCAACTCGGATGAAGGTGCCTAGTTTGTTGCCTATGTCTGCCAGAGTTTCTTCTTTCCAATATTCTGCAGGGAGGGAGTACATCCTGATCCAGACGGGTGCCCAACTGAAGTCCTCCTTGTCGGGATTGAATCTGGGCTTCCATTCGGTGAGATAAAGGCCTGAAGAGTTGAAGAAATACGGCCCTCCTTCGAATATCCTTATTCTGTCTTCTACACAGTGAAACATAGCTGTAAAGAAGCCCTTTGGTCCTAGTTGCAGCGTTATTTGTCCTTTGGGCTTCCACTTTGAGGCTATCCAGCCTTGTAAGGCTTTTTCTGTGGGCCAGAAGCCTAAAATTTTCCTATGAGTGCATGATCTTGCATGTACTGGATTTCACCATTGATGCGGTGGCTGGGCAAGTCCACCTTGATGGGTTCTGCAGCTTTTGGGATACAAGTGGCTGAGGATGCTTTAAACGGAGTCGCCTTAGCTTTATCATGAGTCTCTTTGTCAGCTTTACCTTCTTCTGTCGGGGTCGTATGAAGCCTTGCCTCAGCTTTCCGATTAGCTCCTTGTCCTGCATCCGGGCTGGCGTCAGAAGGGCGCAGAGGCTGAGAGTGCAGGGTGTTGTCAGAACTCGCAGAGTGTTTTGGAGGGGAAGCAGAGCTCTCCCCTCTGCCTGCCATGTCCATTGCTATCGACCAGCAAGGGAGCGGCGGCTGTAACAGAGAAAACAGTCAGTGCGGCGGCTAGTTAGGGTTCGGCTACAGTGAACAGGAAATCGCATCAGAGCGTTTTAAAATTAGTTCATATCTCGCATTATACTTTTTCTTTATAGATATTATAATAATGCAAAATCATTTTTTTATTATTGTCATGGTTTTTTCATTAGAGATTTGCTTAAGCTATGTTGTACTCGTTTTGGTTTTGAGGAGGGGAGAATAGGGTTTAGTGACATTTTATTATTGAATATTAAATATGAGGTTCAATTTTTAGGAAATTTAATTGTATCTATTTTTAGTTTGTGAATCATGAAGGATTTATAAGATAATTGTTTTTATAGTAGTTGTTTGCCTCATATTTCTTGTTAATGATTATGTTAAACATAAAGATAATTTGTTTTCAATAGGTCAATTTCACATTAAGAGGGAATTAAATAGGAATTTATTTAAACATTTAATACCCAATCCAAGTTATTAGTATCTTATTTTCTTCACAATATTTGAGGTTGGGATGGTGGAAGTACTACACTTGAATGGCTCCTTGAATCCCACATACAATATGTAAAAGCTAAGATGATCCAAAAAATGAGAAAGAACAAGAGCAATAACTACAAGGATTAGCTTTTTAAGATGTTGCATTTTTCATTTTCTTGGAATTGAGGCTATTTATTGTAATTATACCATTGAAAATACAATATAATCACCATAAATCCAAATTAAAACCCATGTTTTGAGCTGCAACCTGAAAAAAAAAATAGATTCAATGCATCATAAAAAATATTGGATGGTAAAAATGATGATATTGTTCAATCATCAATGTCCACCATTGTTAAAAGGGAAACTATATGCTTGGATTATCCATAAAATATGCCCAAAACATCTCAAAGATATTCCAAAAACATCTTTCAAAATGTCCAAAACCTGTTCGAGATGAAATTGGAAAATTGAAAAGTCCTGTTGAGGTGTCTGAGTTCCAAATCAATTTGACAAGTAATACACCTCCTTTTATCGAAAATGCAGTAGTTTTGAAACCATTTCTATTAATAACAACTTCTTACATGGTAAGATAATAAGGGAGATAAGCTAGTTGGAAAATATGAGACATTTATGGGTTTACCAGAGCCAGCTTATAGGCTCAATTCCTACCAGATTTTTGATTAGACTATTGTAGTTGGAGGAGTTCGATGCATCTACCGGTAATCTGAGTGAGGCATCCTTATGTCTATTATTGACTGGGACTATACCAAATGAAATGGGTTGTCTAAATATTTTGACACACTTGTCCCTTTCTTTCAATAACACATCCAACTTGATTGCCTCATGTTTTTCCAATCTAACAAGCCTATGGTAGCTAAGATTATCAAAAAATAAGTTTGAAGGAACTTTGCCTCAAGTAATTGGCCACCTTCCCAATATGACAGAGTTGTTTCTCGACAATAACAACCTCGAAGGTGTAATATCCCTCTACTATGTAATGTTGTTTCATTTCTTTTGTTAAATATCTATGTGTATAAGAATGGCAGAAAAGCCATGAAGATACTTTGGAAGAAAAAACAATTGTTGTAAATAAGTAATTTTTTTTTAATAAAATGGATGAAACTTAGGCACTCAAATTATACACTCGAGGTTGGTTTCGAAAAAGAGGAAAACCTAGAAGATCTCATTGCTAATGAAATTTCATAAATCCTTCAAGATAACAATTCTAGAAAAATTCTAGATAAGACTAAGGGATGGGAGAGAAAAATCCCTTAGAAGGACTTAGCTGAGGAAAAATGCTAAGTTGATTGCACTTAAAGCACCACGGCAAAAAAAGGTGGGTTGTTAACAAAAAAGCCTAGGAAGGTGGGAAATAAAGCCCACAAAAGCAGGACACCGCAAAAATGAAACAATTATCATGAAGGAAGAGTACAAAATACCCATGAAGGGGATCAATGAGGACGTTGTTACCCTAACATAAAATCTCAGCTTGGGGGTGAACTGGAGGAACTCAGTTTTACAGTTGGGTGGTAAAGGTGTTGGATTCCCACTTTTGTTTCTCCACAACAACTCTGGTTAGACTGTTCATTGTTTGATTTACTTCTGTAATACGTGAAGATAGATGTAGATACAATTTTTATCTGAAATATTGTTGGCATAACTTTAGTCCTTCGAAGTTGGCATTTCAGTTAGGATAAAGTGTTATAGTGAAAATGAATGCTGGAAAATAATTTGATGTTCTGCAAAATGGGAAATGGAATTATGTGCATATAAACTTCCTAAAATATAAACTGATTTATGACTATGTGATACTTGTACTCATAACTGTTATAAATTGTCATTGATGTATTTAAGTTTACAAAATTATATAAGTATAGATTGCATGACCACTATTGTTGCATAGGAAGGTATGACTCTAGGTTAAATACTATTTGATGGATTTTATCATAGCAGGAAAAAGTCTGGAATTAAAAGAATTAAATTTCCATGCAATTGTACCCCCTGGGAAGATGTGGTTGTTAAGTATTCAAGGTGTGAAGTTATTTTGGAAAAGTGAGATAGAAATATGTCAAACTGTGAGTGCTATAGTATTACAGGAATAACTAATATTTACTTGAAATTGTAGTTCTATTTATGTAACTTATAAACAGAAATTGGGTTTGTTATAGTTCAAAAATGGGAGCTAATGAGAAGATAACATGATGAGTGAAATACTTAGTAGTGCACAAGATTTTCAATTAAATCAATTTACGGAAAAAGAATGTCAAATGGACATTCTGGGACAGCATGAAAACAATTGGATGTTGGAAAAAAATTATATGTAAAAATATAGAAGACCACAGTCATGGGACACGTATTCCAAGTTGAATGGTGAGAAAAACATCATAGTGGGTGTTCATTTCGGTTATTATTCCTAAGGAAATTGGAAAAGGAAATGGAAATGTCTTTGGAAAGGCATGAGGCATTTATTGGCATTTATTTATGAAAATAATGGAAATTAGGAGAAAAGGGAGGTGAAAGGTCAAAGGTTGCATGTGAGGAGGAAAATGAAGGAAAATAATGGGAAATGAAGAAAATACAGACCTCATTAATAAAAATGCTTATGAGGATCAGTGGGTAAGCTTGGGTAGTTCAATGTTGGAGCTCTCTCATTATTCTCTCTCTCTCTCTCTCTCTCTCTCTCTCTCTCTCTCTCTCTCTCTTTCTTCGACACTTAGAGTTTTCTTGGAGAATTTTGGCATTGGATCAAGAAAGGAAAATAAGGAAACATGAAGGAAGGAGAAAGAAAGGAAGAGTAAGATCAAGCAACTACAACAATAATATTTGTAGGTATCAATATGCATGTGTGTTTTCCTTGCTAGATTTGGCATGCATGGTATTGCATGTGGTTCTTTTCTCTCATGCCATGGTCTTTTCCAGGTGTGACAGTGTTTTCAGCCTAGCCTTGCCATTTCTAGATAGCCTTGATGAGATGGGTTCTCATACTTCAGTTGAGTCGGATTGCCAGATGGATTCGAAGCTGAGTGGGGTGGATCTCTGAAATGACAAACACATGGCCTAGTGGTCCCTGAACTAGAATGTGGATCATGGTAAAGCCACTGGCCTAGTAACCCCTGAGCCACACTATGGGTTGTGGTAAAGCCATGATTGTGTGCCTCGGTGGGCCTATGAATCCTTGTCAGTGAATGGAGGGATATACGGTAAAACTGAGAGGTGGATTTCTCTCTGTTGGGCCTAGTAGTCGCGATATTAGACGTACAGTAAAGCCTGGAGAGTGTGTCTCGGTGTAGGGCTTAGTGATCCCTAGATCGAACTATGAATTACAGTAAATCTTGAGAGAATAGGAGGCAATAAAATTCCTCACGGTGTAGGCGAAGAACTCCGATAGCATCCATGCTTGTTTCGTTCTTTTTGGTTGGTTATGAGTCCCACATTCATGCATGGAATATGACTCGGGGGTGATTGGATGAAAAGATATTTGGCTTAGCCAATCTATGGTCAGGTGGAACGTGGTAGCCCCATCCCCGGTTGGTTTATACATTGATTAATGATAAATTCATTCCCTTGGATTTTCATGTTTACATGTACTAGTTTATATGTCGATTCTAAGGCTAATGTATTCATGTTGTTTTTGTTATTATGTTTTTGGTTATAAGCATGTATTCTGACAATGATGATGTATGGATCTCCTCATGTTTCTATTTGTAAATGAATAAATAATGTATCTATGACCTAATAGATGGTACTGCAGCTAATGATGTAAGGGAGCAATGATTCCTAGTGATTCTCATATAAGAATAAGACCCCTTTGTTTCGATATGTTATTTAAACATATAGATTTCATTCATGCCAAGTGTTTGACAAAATGTCAGTCATGGTTGGGTATGGTCAAGCCTAGTCCTGGAGTTGGTTTATGGTTTATTGGTCTTGTCATCATGTGTTTAATGGATTCTGAAAGCTATAGCATGTTATGGGCAGTGGCCGGAATTCTAGGCTTGAAAAGTGCCTTAAATTACCCGAACTCTGGCACACGTTTGCTAGAAATAATCCATAAAGGTAGGCATGCAGGCTTGTGGGAACATTCAGAGCTCTCTCGAGACTGACATGTCCATATCGTGGGAGAATCTAGAGGTTTAATAGCTTAAAAAATTAGTGGGACCCAAGGGCATGATACATGAGTGGTTAGGATGGCTCCTAGCAGTGTTGTTGTTAATGTAGAAGGTATGTTTGATGTGTTTCCATCGATTCCACTTCCTTAAGGTCACCTAGGAGGTTTAATCATATCATAGTAGCCTTTCATCGCATGTTTACCCCAGTTTGTCGGTTAATTGGGTAGATGTGGCATGAGGGTGTTATAGAGTGCTATTAGAGCAGGATTCACCCCTCGAACTAGATGGCATGTGTTTTTCTCATGGATTCATGTTGGTTTCATGTGTGTTTATCATCCTTGTGGTCTATGTGCTTGTTGCATTTGCATGGTGTTGATCATGGTGGTAGTGATGTCGCCATGTGAAGGTTGATGGTTTTGTCGTCATGAGTGTGCGGTTGTATATGAATTTTTTATGTATGTATGGTAGGCCAGACATGCATTGTGAGGTCATTGTATGCAATTAGGTCATCATGAGGCTGTTGGTTGTTATGATGTTGATGTGTTGCCTGAGATAGAACAAGAGATGCAAATCATTAAAGTGAAGTTTCAGCATTGGACCTTGAGGCAAGAGCTTGTCATCATACATGTTTGGATTTTGGGCATACAGGAATGTTAGTTAATGGATTGTTATATGCATTAGGATTATATACATGTTTTTCACTCTGCTATTATTGTGGTTATATGTATGTTAAATTCTAGTTGATTAGTGTAGTCATATACACGTGTTGGATCATCATGAATGATAGTAACATGTGGTTGTATGCATTGTTATTGTTGTTTTATGTTAGATAACTTGATGATTATGTTATATGTTGTTGATGAGCATGATATATAACTTCTTGTTGTTATATGCTACTAACTTGATGATTAGGGTTATTACATTAATATCTTGATGTTATATGTATCATACTAAGTTGGATTTGTCTATGTGAATGGTTAGGGTCATGACATTCATGTATGAGTTAATATGTTGTAATATTATGTCATTCTAATCTAGACTAACTGTGCAGATGTGATTGTTATGTATGAATGATAAATGTTTATGAGCTTATGATGGGGATATGTTAGCTAGTGACTATTATGGATATCATGACCTTATTTGTGGTTGAGCTACTATGTTGTGAAATTGTATCATGCTAATATGGCTTGATTGTGCAGACGATATAGCCTCCCCTAAGATACATTAAGGTATGAGTTTTCTTATGTCGCCTATTTGGTGTTTAAATGTTTCACTATGTCATTTATTTGGTGTTTGAGTGTTTGGTGTCTATTGTGTCATCTATCTAATGTCTGAATGTTTGATTACTTGAATGATATGAGTATGTGTCTATAAGATTTATTGCTAAAATGATCTTGTTTTAAGATGGTTCTACAAATACATATGTGTTGAGACAACTGATATGTGCTTGAGTGTAGGTAGGTGATAGTTGTAGCACTATGTATTGTGATTGATGACTATGAGTTAACTATGGATTATGACATGATTGTTAGTCTTGGTAAAGGTTGATTTCAAATTGATAGATATGATTGTCTTGATATTTGGAACATGTGGCTAACATGTGTGAGAAGTTCTAGGGTAACATGCTTGGTATTAGCTTGACAAGGTAATAGATGATGTGTTATATAACTAACAGTTGGGTGATGTGACAATTCATAGTAAGACTTTATTGCAAGCAAGTAAAAAGGTAAAAGAAAGGAATTGGGCAAGAATTCTTTTGGCTATGTTTGGAAACCCTAATTCCAAACGAATGAGTACTTTGCATATAGGAAGTCTTCTTAACCTTGATTTTTTCTGACATTATGTGGATATGTGTTATATTGATGGACATGTATTTGACAAGTATAACAAACCGTGTCTATTTATAGCTAGATCCGTCAAGGAATTGGAGTCCCTTGAGAGATGGCGTGGATGTGTTCAGTTGCAAGACAACATGCTTGGTACAACAAGATAAGGTAACTAGTGTATTTTTATGTTTAATTATGCACTGACAGTTATGCATTCATGGAAATAAGATGAAGGGGATTGCATGTCAAAGACACTGCCATGAAATCTTAAAGAAGGCTTAGGTTGAGATCTCCCTTGGAAGCACTAGGAACCATGGGGAATGAGTCATGGTGTCTGTTGTTAGTCTTGTTCTTTTGGTCTTTTGTGATTTTCTTGTGCTTGATTTACAATTTTTTTTATGTCTGATGCATGATTGTGCCACTTTGTTTATGGTGTCGTATTGTTATTGGTTTCCATGGTTTCCTTATTGTTGGTTTCTTGTGCTTTCCTTTTAAGTTTTGAGTCTTGGGAATTGGTTGGGAAAGAGGAAAGTTAGTGGAGCTCAGAGAGAGCTGAATGAAATCTACTAGGCAATATAAGACTCAGATGAAGCTGGTGCATGTATAATGGAAGTTGAAGGCAAGAGTATGATAGTCAGGTTGACTAGTTGGGTCCATTGGTGTAAATGGATGATGACGGGATAGTCATGGGAAATGTAATCAAGAAAGGTGAAGTAAATGGATATGAGGTGGCAGATTCCTTTGCTATGATGGGAACTTTTGTTCTCAATGTTGTGCATGTTGTGCACAAATAGAGGAGGGAGTTCTCTTAAACTTGACCTTACGATATCTAATAATTATGTTATGATCATGATTATGCTGATTTTTATATATGTATACATGTATATATGTATGTATGTATGTAGTTGACTGACTAGATTATTGTTATCTTATGTTTATTCTTATATGTATATATGTGTATGTATGCATATCATTGCCTGACAGGATCATGATTGTTTATGCTAATGTTTATGTATATGTATGTCATGTCTGACAGGGTCATCATGGATCATGATTATTTTATGCTAATATTTATATGTATATATATGGATGTATGTATGTTGTTGTCTGACAGGGTTGTTAGGAATCTTTCTTGTGGAGGAATGATTGCTTACGCAGGTGAATGACATGAAGAGGTTCCTAGTTCATGAAGAATAAAGTGGGAAGAGTATTCATGACAAATATATGAGGTCAGTATCATGTGGATATGAATTGATATTATATGCTTGTACTATGTCTACACTTATATTATGACAAGTAACTCTGAGGCATACATCGGTTAAATGAAAGCAGCGTGGTCTGCAGGATGCTAGGACAAGAATGGTGTTACACAAAAATATCGTCACTATGATTATTTATAGTCAGTATGGGTCTATCATCACTTGTACTGTCCTCCTAAGCAAGTCTAAAACCTCAGCTCTTCAAATCAAGCTTTGGAAATGGGAGAAAGACATTAAAAATCAATGTAACTCTGGTTTCGCACTTTCTCTCATGGTCACCTGCAGTCCCGCACCTTCTGTGTACAAAAGTTGCGTACCTACCCGCTCTGTCCCTAACGGTGTAGGTGCGGACCCCTGTGAAAGTCAAAAGGCGCAAGTTTTATCTTAAAAAACTCACTTTGGGTTAATTCTAGAGTTTTCTAGAAGGAATTTTGACGTGGATTGTTCGCTCTGAGGTGGTTCATGCATTCCAAAAGAGAAGGAGCTAATCCCTTGACTAAAGGAGCTATCCCTTTGAAGGAGGGCTTTATCCCTTTGAAGGAGGACCTAGTAACTTCCCTCCATTGCACTATAAATACAGGCATTGGGGTGAGGACTAGAGAGGTTAGAAGCTGAACATTTTGAGGGTAAATGCTGGTGAAATTAAGACTCTTTGGTTGAGCTTGGGAGGAGAGATCACATACCTCTTGGTTCCATTAGAGAGTGAGTGAAACTTGTCAAAGTAGAGGAGACATCATGTTGGACCCTGGGAGGAGCTTGTACAGCGTCAAGGCAAAGGTTGTAAGGTTCTTCTTCTTTTGAATTAATACAATCAAACTCATTTTTCTCAAAAAGTATCTTATGTTATTTGTTTCATGGACTCCTTGTGTTGTTGCGAAAAGTATCCAATACGGAATGCCCCTATCCCACTCTAAGGAGTGACAGTACCTCAGCAACAAACAAGACAAAACTATCTAAGTGTTCTTCTTTATGAAATGTAAATAGAGGAGAAGGATGTAACTAACCGATGTCTTTCGCTAGTTTGTTGATCCAATCTCACTCTCTCCTGCTTGCTTCCGGCTGCTTACTCTTTCACTGGCCCAGCTACACCAAGTTCCTACAAAATGGCAGGAGAAGGAAACTACAAGAAGCATACATTCATAACTAGTTTAAGGATTAGTATAAACTAAATATGCAAATACAACAAAACATCATTGAGATACATGCATATAGAAGAAACTCAAATGGCTTTATTGATGAAGTAAAGTTCAGGAAGTGATACAACCATATGAGGCCCAATCCAGCATCACCTTCCCAGCAGAAAGGAATCTCTTTCTTCACCTCCTTCAAAGAAAATCACCCAATAGTTCTAACCTCAAACCAACAGCAATTCTTTGCAAATACCAATTTCCAGCCCCTGGATCTCATGGAGGAGAGATCCATATATAGATTTTTGGAGAGAGGATGAGTCAGCTTGAGATCTGACTAGTGTCCTCTCCCTCTGTGAGTTCTTGATTCCACTTGGAGGTTCTTGCTTCCACTTGGAGATTTGGAACCTCTTACTCATCACCAGTCGAATTCCCTGAGGCAAGTGTCATTTTGGAAGCTTCCTGGGTTTTGACACCTTGAGAAATGAGTTTGCCACATGTCCACTCTCGCTCAGCGCAGGTAGTCAGTGGAGCTACTGAATTGACCCTGAATTGACTTGTTTTGAGCAGTTTCTGGTGGAGAACTTCTGGGAACTGCTGTGGTTTGTTAGCCTTGTTCCTCTAGGGGTAGGAACAACATGTTTAGGGACTTTGGATCCCTTAGATTATGGACATTTCATGCTCAATGCTGTAAGGCACAAAAATGTCTATAACAGTTGCCCCTAAAGTATGAGGCCGTTTATCGGGTGAAATGCTTTATCAGGAGGATCCGAAGTTCATCCAATGCTGGGAGGAGACCTGTAACAAGATACAATACAATACATTATTTTTCATACTGCTTTCATGATCTAGATGAGGCGGGCATTCCCATGCTCAGCTTTATAAATTCATTTTTTTGTACATAGAACAGACAATCGTCTGATGGTAGACTGATAATTTTGATGAAATTATCATCCTTTGAGTAGGATGATCATCTGCTGCAATGATGTACATGTCAAATGTCTTTATCTTTCCTGAATATATATCGCAACCCGGATGGATGAAACTAGATACGGGGTCTTCAAACTCGTTCGATCTTCACTCTAAGTACAAGTCGATCCATGTGAGAATTGTTCTGAAGTCGAACATGGAAAGACATCGCTTGATTACCGGTCAATGAGGTAAACCGTTAACAAGCGCGAGAGGAATCACCGATAATGATAATGACCCTCAAGGTACTGCAGTACAATTCACGTGGTGTGAATAAAGGACTTGGCGTCAAACACCACGCAAAATCTTCTGGTCGAAGGTCATTGATGTATACCTGTCGCCGGAAGTGAGAAACTTGCCATTGAGGCATGCAAGCTTCAAAGTACTGAAGGGGTTATTCCTAGATCAACTTCTTGGATAATGAGCTGATGTCGACAAGAAGCGATCCGTCAAAGGAGGGCCTTAATGAATCCCACATCAGTGACACGGAATGGAGCTAATGATTTTGATGGAGGTGAAAACGATCTGTGACATATGATTCAGGGTGGCGGTCATGAAAGGATGAAGGATAATGTATGGCAGTGGATGGGACACGGTTGACTCTTTCTGAACGAATTCTCTTGAACATATGGCGACACTGATGCGATGGATCGGTAGCATTACCCCAATTATGGATGGTATGGCGAGACCATGGTGATGTGACTGGTGAATGAAACAACCCAACCTGATTGTGGTACGGAGGAAAAGTGTCATGTTCAAGAGCGACTTGCTACCATCAAAGTTTCCTTGAGTTTCTCCCAATTTTTCCCCAGTCATTGCTGACCAGTACCTCTTTATTTTTGTCAAGCTTGAGGAGGATAACATATGCTTGTTCTATAACCTGCCCTTCGGGCAAGCCCATCGCTATATTTTAACGAGCCTAGCGATAGGGAAACTCGTTCTCGTCTAAAGACAAGTTTGTCGCTATTTAATGCATTTAACGAGTCTAGCGACAAAGACAAGTCGGTCCTTTTCATTTTTAGAGAGTCTGAAAAGGTACGTAAAGTCAACTCCGAAAGTCCTTTTTCGTCATCTAATCCCTTAGGTCTGAAAAAGTATAAAACAATACAGAAGGGATGAGTTTTCGATACTTTTAACGAGCCGAATAAAACAAGCGCTCGATATTTTTGTGCAATAATCCCTCAGGTCCAAAAAGATTAAAATCTAGAGGAGGGATAGCACTTCCGGTCGCTTTAACGAGCTGGAAGGCCAAAACTCAGCAATCTTTTCATATTTTACGAGTCAGTTGAAAAGAGCTTAAAGAAGACTCATCTTTTGAGGAACGAGTGATAAACAGGGTTAGCAGCTGATTCCAGGTACAGGTTGGAATTTTCCAATCATGGCAGTGTCACAAGGATGGCTAAGTGAAATCACTCTTCGCAGCTGTTCCTCAAAATGGGTAAACAATCAAATGGAGGTGAATGATCGGCCAATGGAAAAGTGGAGGTGACGGTGCAAACACGACCAAGGCTTTACTGGCTGATAAATTTACTATCGCATTGGTTATTTACCGGATAGTTCATTTTTTAACGAGCTTAAACGCGGAAAAACACTGCTCAATCTTATGTTTATTTTTTAACGAGCATGAACTATGCGCTAAAACTGCTCGGATCTTGCGTTTATTTTTTAACGAGCATGAACTGTGTGCTAAAACTGCTCGTTGATAAGTTTTCATGCCCCCAGCATAATAACGCAAGTCGAGGTGCATGCCCCCCAAGCTTCATTGCATTCAATTTGGTGGTTGGAATGAAGGTTTACCTTTGAGAAAGGGAATTTGTTTCATTTTTTAATGAGGTTGACAGAGTAAAAGAACTATCCTCATGACTCCTTGTTTCATTTTTTAACGAGGTTGACACGAGATAAGAACCGTCCTCGGAGCCCACTGTATTTATAGTATTTCTATTAGGGTGATGATCCATGACGACAAAATGTTTAGGAATCTTCCGAATCCATTAGATATAGAAGATTTCATTTTGTAGGTTTCCACTGTGGCCACTTCCGCCAGATTACTTGGAGGCGGTAGGGAAAAAGCACCCATTAAGGCAGGGTCTTTTAGGAGGCCTACCCCAATATTTTGAAGCGAATGATCGCTTCCATGGATCATTGGGCTGCTTCCCGTAACTTGTGAACTGTTGGGGAGAAAAGTTTGTTGGTCGACGATTGCAATTCTTCCTTGAAAGGGAAATGCAATCTTCCTGAAGTAGGTCGACACGACCGCGGCCATGGCATATATCCAGGGCCTTCCCAGTAGGATGTTGTAATCGAGGTTTCCGTCGATTACTTCAACATCAACTTCTACTGTTTTGCCCCCCAGTTCAACTTGCAAGTTACTTAAAATCCCGTATGGAGTGTATGATCGTCCATCAAATGCTTTTAACGTCGTTGACGATCTAGACAAGGGTGGTGAGCCTAAATTTTTCCAGCAACTCATCGACATAATACATGTAGATGCCCCCTCATCAACAATTGTTCGATGAATAGTTTTGTTGAGGGCTTTCACTTGAATAAGGAAAGCTTGTTGAGCTGGTAACTGAGGGTCATATCCTTTATGATCAAAGGCCACAAGATTGGAATCCATTGGGCCAATCCCACCTATTGCTGATAATAAAGCTTGCTCTTGGGAGGGGCAATTTTGCGGTACCTCAAGTGTCGACATAGTGGACGACGATTGAGCCAGGTCCTCCATTATATTATAATTCTGTGTTGTTCTTGCACGAGGATTAAATGTCGATTTTTGTACTGCTCCCTTTTGCGACTTTATCATTTGTTCAGGAATGATGGGTGGCACAACTTTGGTCAAAGTTGTCGTCGAACTACTAGGTTGTTTATTAGCCTTGTCATTCGACAGCTGTGGATTCCCGTAATCTTTATTCCTCGTCAAAGCATCACTTTGCTGCTTTGATATAGACAACATAAGCACTTGGGATCGGGAAGCATTTTGATTAGCAACCAGTTCGGTTCTCAGGCTTGGAAACAGATCAGTCAAAACTGCTGAGGTTTTTGAACTCTTACAGAGTTTTTTAAGCTCAGCTTTGTATGGACAATCTGTTGTCCAATGATCCTCATCGCATATATGACACCCCGTAGGAGGTTTCCTTTTTCTCCCTTTCTTTTTCTTCTTGCCCCCTGGTTGCTTCAGTTGTTTGCCCTTGTCGGTCGACACGGCATTTACTTTTGAGGCAAGAAGTTCGTCATTTGCATTTTGACTAGAAATCTTACAGGCCTTTTTAGACGTAGCCTTTGTCGATTTTGCATTTGTCGTGCCAATCATGCCATCGCCGGCATGAGAGTCATTGTTTGATTTAGGAGGAGGACAAATTGAGAATTCCGGTCTAGGGACATCAAGTATTTTGTCGTAGAGCGTGCCGGACTGAGTGTAAACCAAGTCTAGATATTGCGCACGAGCGATGACTTGCTCTTCCGTTACGACTCCCCCCTTTGCCACATCTTCCGTGATGGCAGGAAGTAAGGACTTGATAAACCATTCAGCTAATAGCTGATTGGGAACGTACGTTTTTACCATCCTACGACGACGTCGCCACTCATGTATATGATCAGATATGTGAGTGGTCGTTGTCTGTTTGAAGTTGGTTAGGATTTCCATTCCCGTTTCATACCTTATTGGTAATTGAAAATGGGTTAAGAAAGTCGTGACTAAGGTACTAAAGTTGTCGAACGAAGCTCTAGGAAATTCAATGTACCATTTTGCCGCTGGACCCGTTAACGTCCTCTGAAAGAGGCGAAGTCTTATCGAATCATCATTCAGGGTGTTTGATGAACACCATAGATGGAATGTCATCACATGATTCAACGGATCTTCACCCGGATTTCCATTAAATTTAGGAATGTCTGACGGAAGTTTATGCGGAATCGTTGGCCACCAAGGGGCATAAGCAATTGGATCATTCGTCAGCCGGTTTAGATCTGGTAATTCTAGAGTTGCTATATAGGGCAACTGTTGATTCAGGTTAGGCGAAGCATACCCAGGATAATATGGGATCGCCTGAGCAATGGGTCTTTGCAAACCAGCATAATGCTGGCAACTTTGATAAGGTTGATGGGCATAACCATTATAGTATGGTTGCCCATTACTTACAAAGGCTTGTTGCTCAGGTCCTTGATATGACTGCTGGAATGGCGGTTGTTGAGATTGAACCAGCTCTGGTTGTTGGACCATTTGTTGTTGTCCAATACTGGATGATTGACCAAGATGAGGATTCATAGTACTTGTTTGAGCCTGAGTCGCTCCAAATAAGGAGGCACTAACCTGAGGTTGTGATTGAGTTGTTGAGACAAGGGGCTGTTGTATTGCAACCTGAGAAACTTGGGGTCGACATACAACAGGTAGTGCTTGTACTTGCGACGCATTCACCATAACAGGTATGGTGGGAATATTCGACACAGGGTGTACTGGTTGCATTGAATATACAACCCCTGGTTGTTGAGGCAGTATTGGTACCCAACCGCTGGATGTAATTCCAGTTTGACCTGAACTTTGTTGTAAACTCCCATATGGTTGTTCTCTGGGAGGGAACAATGAAAGAGCATACTGCCCTCCATATGGTGGAAATCCAGTACTTAAAGGGTAGATTGGCCTTTGAAGACACATTGGATCAATTTGTTGAGTTTCAACATAAGAAATACCAGATGATAATCTGGATGAAGAAATAGGAACTAACCATGTCGTCGAAACAGTCTCTGATTGGACTCTAGCTTGTTGTTGACAATTTGCCAGGACAGATGGTATACCAGCGAACATCGTTGGAGTAGCGGCAGGAGGCTCTGCCGCTGCTGTGTCGGATGACACAGTCCTAGATGTCGACGGTTGTTCAGACATATTTAGTCTATCCAAAAGATTTCCTAGCGATTCTACAAGAACTTTGTGATGAAGGGAGACTAACTTCGAAGATCAACGAGGGAAAGGTGATGATTATTCCGTTTAAAATAAATTTTAACGATGCTTTAGACACAACTTGTTTTTTCAGTTTTAAAGAGTCGAGAAAAAACAAAAGATGACTCTAGTCTCCTTCGATGTTTTAACGAGCCCGAAGTGACAAATGCTCGGATGGAATTTTTCTGTTATAGAGTCCGAAAAAGGCCAAAAGGAACTGCTCTGGAGATCTAGGTAGAGGGTGTGCCAAACTTTTCGCAAAACTGCAGAATACTTTTTAAGGTACCGGCGGTCGATCTTCCTGAATGCTGTGTTCAGTGCATTGCGATCAGTAGGGCGGCCGACACGGCTTCCTATGGATAAAGGATTTATTCCTATAGGGGTCTCCCAATATATACGCGACGGCACGTGGGAGCACAATCCGTACTGATACTTATCGCTTCACCGTGGAGGAATCACCCAACCACTCGACGGTAAGATATCAGGCTTTACGACGCCGGAACACGTCTCTAGCCTAGACCTCTATGTTGTGCGTTATGTTACAAAGCGTTGTTAAGTTCATTCAATTTATTTTAGGTTGATCTTTTTAGAAGTTTGCCTTTTTGGATCACCACGAGATGTATGATACAACTCCTAAATGCAGTCTAAAGATGATAAGCAAGCTTTTTATATCTTTTCAACGGATGAAAATCCTAGCTACAAGAGGAAAAGAAAGACATCATCTTTTCTCACAGAACATAGAGCACACAGTAATGCACTTTTCCTAAATCAACATACAAGCTGTCAAAATGCAAATGCACAAATGCATGTATTTCTTTTCTCTTTCTTAATATTGATGCTTATATAAAGAAAGATGTTGTATAACTTTGAATTCAATTTCAAGTGAAAACATAAACAAGTTCCTTTTTCAAAATCAAAAGACGGTTACGAAACCTTATGATTTACTTGTTTCGACACTAGAAATGCATAAATTCAAACCAAACGACGAAAGTAAAAGCTAAATCAACTGTGAACAACAAACAAACTCACTCCTAAGATAAAAACGACACTTATGACAGGTCTAGATCTAAGGGTCACAGTAAGACTAGTTTACTTTCGTAATGGGAAACTGCAAATGATGTAACAAATACACAAAGAACAAATACAGTTTCTTTATACAACTGAGGCGAAATTGAGGCAAAGAGAGGTGGTTTCAGATAGGAACACTGACTGATAACAGGCTGCAAAAACAGAGGTGAAATTGAGCAGAAAGAAACAGGGAAACACAGCTGCACAAGGCAAAGACTGGTTCAGCACAGGTCTAACACAGAAGTTTTGACATTCAGCGCAGGTAGCCTTCACGGGACCTGCGTTGAAATGCAGAACCTCTTCTCTGGGTCTGCGCTGATACAGAAACGAGAATTTTTTCTGGGTTCCGGGTTACATACTTCAGTCAAATTCATAGTTTTTGGCCAAATAAAAGCTATCAATCAAGTACACTCTAAAGGATGATTCAAAGGAGGATGAAGATCTATCACTAAGAGCTGTTAGAGCACTTGTGGATCAGCTAATTAGATCATAAACAGGCCTAGTGAATGGACTAGAGTAGCTGCCCTCTACTTTGCATTTGAAAGAGACAAATGCAGTTCGATTCGGTACTCTTTGAGTTTATGAAATGAATAGCAAAAACACAAATAAACCAACAAGATACGATCCCCAACGGAGTCGCCAATTTGTTGTTGGGAAAAGTATCCAATACAGAATGCCCCTATCCCACTCTAAGGAGTGACAGTACCTCAGCAACAAACAAGACAAAATTATCTAAGTGTTCTTCTTTATGAAATGTAAATAGAGGAGAAGGATGTAACTAACCGATGTCTTGCGCTAGTTTGTTGATCCAATCTCACTCTCTCCTGCTTGCTTCCAGCTGCTTGCTCTTTCACTGGCCCAGCTACACCAAGTTCCTGCAAAATGGCAAGAGAAGGAAACTACAAGAAGCATACATTCATAACTAGTTTAAGGATTAGTATAAACTAAATATGCAAATACAACAAAACATCATTGAGATACATGCATATAGAAGAAACTCAAATGGCTTTATTGATGAAGTAAGTAAAGTTCAGGAAGTGATACAACCATATGAGGCCCAATCCAGCATCACCTTCCCAGCATAAAGGAATCTCTTTCTTCACCTCCTTCAAAGAAAATCACCCAATAGTTCTAACCTCAAACCAACAGCAATTCTTTGCAAATACCAATTTCCAGCCCCTGGATCTCATGGAGGAGAGATCCATATATAGATTTTTGGAGAGAGGATGAGTCAGCTTGAGATCTGACTAGTGTCCTCTCCCTCTGTGAGTTCTTGATTCCACTTGGAGGTTCTTGCTTCCACTTGGAGATTTGGAACCTCTTACTCATCACCAGTCGAATTCCCCGAGGCAAGTGTCATTTTGGAAGCTTCCTGGGTTTTGACACCTTGAGAAATGAGCTTGCCACATGTCCACTCTCGCTCAGCGCAGGTAGCCAGTGTTGGCTTTGACATTCAACGCAGGTAGTCAGTGTTGCCCTTGACATTCAGCGCAGGTAGTCAGTGGAGCTACTGAATTGAATCTGAATTGACTTGTTTTGAGCAGTTTCTGGTGGAGAACTTCTGGGAACTGTTGTGGTTTGTTAGCCTTGTTCCTCTAGGGGTAGGAACAACATGTTTAGGGACTTTGGATCCCTTAGATTATGGACATTTCATGCTCAATGCTGTAAGGCACAAAAATGTCTATAAGACCTTGACTTTCATGTTAAATATGTTTTATGCAATTGGATTTTCAGGTGCTATTTAATTTGTTTGCCTTGTTTGTGTTTGCAGATTCGCGAAAAGGAGCTCATTTGGATCAAAGGAGCGAGGGCATCCACAAGCTTGCGTTGGACCAAAGGTAGGCCCTAAAAACACTTGTTTGCTATTGTTTATTGAAGCATATTTAGAGAAAGATAGTGTCTGGTTGGTTTGCTTGTCATTAGGTCTTCTTTAGATTCTAGGAAGGTCTATCTTGTCCACAAGATCGACTCATTCCGTGCGACAAAATGGCGACTCTGCTGGGGACTTGATTGTTTTCCTTGTTTATACTTTGACCTGAGAAACTGTATTTTCTGTTTCTATTTTTGACTTGATGATTGTGGGATTGGGTGAAGTTAGTTAATTTTGAGTCAGTTTTATTTTTCATAGCTTTGGGAGAGGTACGCACCCTCTGAGTTAAGCACCATGCGTACCTGTACGCACTTTTCCTTTGTGCACAGAGCGTGGACGCACCTGTGTAAACAAGTTGCCTGCGTACCCTATCAAAAATTTGAAAAATTTTATATTTTTCTCTTTTTTATCAATTTAGAATTTGTTTATAGGTTTTAGCCATTGCCCAGACCTGCTTGTTCCTTGTCAAAAACTTTCCTTGGTTTAATTTCATTAGTGTTAGGGTTTAGGTGGAATTCCTAGGAATTTTGCTTGTTGGGTTTGTTTTCGTTTTTGGTTGTGTAGTGGCTCTGAGCTTAGAAGCCGTAGGGACCTCAGATTACCTTGGTGTCTACCAGTCTTCTTATGAGTCTGACCATTTATGAAATCTCCCCTTGTTGAGGAATCCACTTTGTGTTTTCTCATTTCAAAATTTTGAAAAACTTGTATTTGAAAGTTGGAATTTTCATTTTTAAAAAAGAAAAACGAAAGATTAGTTGTTTTTGACTAATTGTGATTCTGCATAAATTAGTCCTTAGCTCACATTTGGCTAACTAAAACATCCTCAAAAAGGCTTTTAGTAGGCTTTGACTTCAAGTAGGGTTTTTATAGTTTGTAGATCTCAAGATTAGTCATTTGCTTAGTTTTGAGTGTTTTATGCAAAATATAAAAAATCTCTTTTGGAAAAAGTTTGTTTTTGTAGTGGTTGGGTGCTTTGAAAAGAAAAGGGAAATTTTTGTGAAATAATTAGATGTCTCGTTTTGAGTGCTTTGGAAAGGAAAAAGCTCTTCTTTAAATTTGTTTAATTGAGAAAGATTTGTGTTTACAAAATATTTGCATTCTCAAACCCTTTCTTAGTGTAGAAGTTCATCGAAGAGAAAAGATTGTTTAAATCATCTTAGGTGCATCTTTTTAGTGATTTCGAGTCGAGTCTTTACACCACGAGTTTCATCTCCGCCACCTCTTGACTTAAACAACAACCACTAAAATTAATGATTAAAGTAAAATTCACCTAGTAACATTTTATTTCTAGGGCTCTGATACACCAACTTAGCTTAGGCTAGCGTCTTGGAGTAGGAGAGTAATTAACTCTCCAAGACAGTAAAAACAAACAAGTAGTTGTATCTTGTGGTAGGAAGAAATCCAATTGTTGCATTTATGCTCTGGGAAAGCTCCTCTTAAAGGAGAAGCACGAGATCGTGTCCGAACCAGTGTGGGAATCAATCCTTCCTCATTGGGAACGACGCCAGATATTCACGTATTAAAAACGGTAAACCTCGGATTAACCATTGTCGAGGAGCCTGGGGTCACTTGTTGGTAAACCTTCGATTATGTCAAGGAGCCTTCAAGGGGATTGAGCTTGCTACTCTGCCCTTGCGTGCGTATCGGATCGTAGACTATTCCCCCAGGTGTATTTGTCTCAGTTGGTAACCTGGAGTAGACATCGGCTAGACTCACTTGGATTTTCTGGGGGGTTCACTTCACTCGAGATGGTTAAGTGGAGGAACTTGGTCCAGTCTATTCATTAAGCAGGTTGCCGGGGTAACTGTTCCAACCGCCATTTCTTTACTGAATTCTGCGACGTTGGATTTCATCACCAACTAGTGTTTTCGGTCCGGACAGTTACTGTTTGTATGTGTTTGATCTCTAGATTCTTTAGGCGTGTGATTCAAATTTGTTTGGTTATTTAGAGGCTTTAGGTGGTTTTCATTTAGATTTTACTTTGTTTGTGTGTGAAGTAGTTAAAAGTTTTTAACTGTGGCTGAATTACCAAGACAGTCCCGTAGACTTCGGGGCCAGTCTCCTGAGTTTGTAACCGTGGCTGATTTACTGAGGAAGTCCCGTAGACTTCGGGGCCAACCTCCTGAAGAAGTCCTGAGCCATCTTGAAGGCTTGAAAGTCCTCATAACTCCTAGTGGCAGTAAAGTTGGGTCACCTAAAGAAGGAGAGTCTTCAATGGTTGTACATCCTGATTACCAAACTCTAGTAACAGGTTATAATCCTGAATCTATTTCGGTTTCCGAACTTGCTGGTTGCTTTTCATCTACTAGTGATATAGGTGAAGAACCTGAGATATCTGAACCTGTTACTCCAACATCGGGGTTTGTCTCTCCAACTTCTAGTGCTCCTAATTCACCTAGGGTAGAAAGAGTAATCACCGAAAATCTTCCTTCTGGTTTGATAGCTATCGAAGAACTTGCTCCAGAAGAAGAAGTAGGCATCCCTATCCCTGAAAAATCAACCTGTTTTTGATCTAAGGGAGCGTGAATCAATTTTTTACAATCCACCTAGAAGTACTACTTGGTATCTTTCTTTGACTAATTATTTGGAAAACCCAGCGTTAAGTTTTTCACCACCTCGTCCTCCTTATCATCCAAGAGGTTTTTATACTCCCGTAAATATGTCAGGTCAGTCGTCCATGTTTACTCAATCGCCTGAATCCTTTTTCTACGACGGTCCTTCTGTTCCCTATGGGTATCAGTCACTTTCTGGTACTTTTTCGGGAGCATCTCCTCAACCCATTGAACAAGGGTTATTCACTGGAACTAATGGTGCAAAGCCGTTGAGCGTAGAAGACATTCTT
This sequence comes from Pinus tabuliformis, assembly GCA_031772625.1. Lineage (NCBI taxonomy): Eukaryota > Viridiplantae > Streptophyta > Pinopsida > Pinales > Pinaceae > Pinus > Pinus tabuliformis. Next base: position 409,780,407 of record CM062817.1, on the reverse strand, counting down.
ATGATGTCAGGTTCTATTCCCAATTCTCAACCTCAAGGTGGCCAGTTACCGCCTGAGGGGCAGCCTCAATTAACGCCTAGGGGGCAACCTCAAGGTACAAAATTTGCATCTGGGGGCAACCTCAAGGACAGTACGTACCTACGGTACAATATGTTGCTCAAGGTCAACCCCAGATTCAATATGTACCCCAAGGTCAACCCCAGTATCAATTTATACCTCAAGGTCAACCCGAGTATCAGTACGCGCCTCAGGGGTATCTACCCCAAGGTCAGTACTCGAACCAAGGTTTCCAACCACCCCAAGGTCAATCTTACATTCAAGGAATGGGAAATGTACCTTTCAATTATCAGTCCTACCCTCAACCCGGTTATAGTCCTCAATATTCTCAGCCTGTTATGGGTCAGTACCCCAGAATGAACATAGTGTGGGATCCATTGCAAACTCAACAAGTATTGCAGCCAAGTGTACAGTTTTCATCTCAAACTGGACAACCCTTAGTTTCTGATTCACCCCAGCAACCAGTCCAGTCTAACATTCAAACTTCTGTACCTTCGGTAGTTTCTCAGTCTGGGCCTAATGCGCCTTGTACTCCATCTCAAACGACCACTGCAACTACCACAACATCGGTTCAATCTACCCCACCTACTTCTGGAGTATCGACAACTCCGGTTTCTACTATTCCTGTATTTACTCCTCAAACATCTTTACCACCGTTTGGATCCATGATTCAAACTACGGTTCAGATGCCTGTAGGACAACCTGGTTTAAGTACGGTTGTCACAAGTCAACCTCAATTCACCTATCAACCGTACCAGGGATAGTACCAATTCGGTCCTGCTGTCCAGCAGCCAGTTTATCAGTATCAACCGTATCTTGGGTACACTTATCAACAACCCCAGTACGGTCCGGTTAATCCTGGTTTTCCAGGAGGGTACAATATCCCGAACGCGATTCCTATTCCTAGTTATCCCGGATATACTCCTCCTGGGGCTGGTCTCATGACCCAGAGTTTTAGGGATCCTAATCGGCAATTACCATTTATCGCAACTTTGGACTTGCCTGACTTGTCGTGCCTAACGAACGATCCGATTAATTATCTTCCATTTTGGCCGCCAATGCCGAATAAGTTGCCCAGTGACATTCCCAAGTTCGAAGGTAAATCAGGAGAGGACCCGTTGAACCATGTGATGACTTACCACCTCTGGTGTGCGTCTAACTCCATCACAGATGATTCGATCCGTCTTAGACTTTTCCAGCGCACTCTAATAGGTCTCGTGGCCAAGTGGTACATTGAGTTACCGCGAGGCACTTTTTATAATTTTAGTCAGTTAGCCACCTCGTTTTTAACTCATTTCCAGTTGCCAGTCCAATATGACAATGGCACGGAATTGTTAACTTCGCTAAAACAGTCAACATCCACGTACATTTCAGATCATATTCATGAGTGGAGACGTCGACGACGTTTAGTGAAGGTATTTATTCCGGATCAAATCTTGGTTGAGTGGTTTGTAAAATCTTTGTTGCCAAGGATCACTGAAGATGTTGCTAAAGCCGAAGTTGTTACTGAGGAGCAAGTGATTGCTCAAGCACAGTACCTTGACTTGGTCTATACTCAGTCAGGTACATTACACGAAAACATCCCCGATCTTCCCAAGTCAAATCAAATCACTGCAGCTCCTTCGGGATCTCATGCCACTGACGGTATGATTGGTACGGTTAACACTAAAAGTAAGAAGAAGTCTTCCAAGAATTCTTCTCCTATCATAACCTTGCCTGATTCCCCGACAGGAGATTCTTCTGCAGAGGTTTCCACCGATATTCACGTTGTAGAGTCATCTACGGCTAAATCAAAATCCGGTGGGAAGAAGAAAGGAAAGAAGAAGAATAAAACGGACAAAAGTTCAAAGGAGAAACCTGAAAAGGTGGAATCCAATGATGAAAAGCGCAAACCTCATTATCCATGTCTCATTTGTGATGAAGAACATTTTACAAGAGACTGCCCTCATCGTGCAGAGGTTGCAAAGATTGTCAAAGGTTCCCAAACTCCTGCTGTCTTGAAGGATCCATTTCCAAGTCAAGACAGTAAGATGATAGCTTCTTCCTCGAGTGCCAATGAAGAACCCATATTGATGATGTCCCATGTTAGGATTGTGACTCGATCGCAAGATTATGGTAGCAAAAGTCCTGTTGATTGCAAAGAAGCAGAATCTTCTCATTCTAATCCATCAACCTCAGCTCCCGGCTCTGATCCACTACAGATCGAGAAACCTAACCCAGACTTAGTAATCAAACTGCCCGCCAAGGGTATACTTCGAAAGTCTGCTTTCAATCCACATGCGAGAGTGGCCCAGAATTATAACATTGTTGAGGATTTAGCTGTTTCACACTCAACAATGTCGGCTTTGGAAGTGTTGCAATCATGCCCAGCACAACGTAAATTACTTTTGTCGGCTATAGGAGCTGTTGATGCTCACGACCCGAATCTAATAATCTTCGATCTAAAAAATAGTACACCGCATTTGCCTCATCAAATGGCTTTCCAGATTCCAGTGATAGTCAAAAACAGGCCTATTCATCGGACTGTAATTGATGAGGGAGCCTCAACGTGTATTATGTCGATACAGTGTTGGAGATCGCTTGGTTCTCCTTCACTAAATCAATCCCCGACAATTCTTAAGGCCTTTGATGGCCGTGGGTTTCATCCTTTTGGCATTCTACAGGATTTGCCTATAGGGATTGAAGGAAAAACCGTTAGTCTAGATGTGGAGGTGGTTGATGCCCCTCTAGATTACAACCTTCTCTTGGGTCGAAGTTGGTCTTACGCTATGACAGCGGTAGTTTCATCGGTCTTTCGAGTAATAAAGTTTCCACATAATGGAAAGATCATAACAATAGATCAGCTGGCTTACTTTTCATCCGACCCAGCCCTTCGGAGAGTATTCAGCATGTTGGTAAAACAACTATCCCATATAAGGATGTTGGAGTAGGATTAGTTAAAGATGCCGGTTTACTAGGCACTTTTCCTTTTCCTCCAATCAATGCATTTTCCTCATTTACAACAATCCATATGATTACATCAGACACCATTGTTTATGATGATCCTTGGATCACTCCTTCTGAATCTGAGATAGAATCATTTGGTGATGCTATGCCTTTGAGTACATATGAAATTTCTTATGAAGCCGTGCAGTCGTTTGCCAACCCTTTTTCAACCAAAAATGACTTAATGAATGTGGTTCGTGAGGAATCACTTTTCACATCAACCTCGGGTTTAATCATGTTTCCTGAACTTGTTCACTCTGACGAGCAAATTCGCGAAATCCTATGTGTAGATGATTTACCATGGGAAGATCTCCATCACAGATCTTCGTTTTTACCTGAGGATGATCGTTTTGAAAATGATTTCTCATCAATTTTTACAACTGAATATGTCAAGGAACCTCAGAATCCAATGAAACACCCCGATTCAGAGTTAAATTTGGGAAACATCTCTCGAACTATCCCCATTGACATTTCGGTTAAGCCTGGAATTGTTGAAAACATTCATATAGGTGCCTCGTGTAAAGATGACGAAATTCATTTATATAAGGCCCTATTTCAAGAATTCCGCGACGTGTTTGCCTGGACCTATGAGGAAATGCCAAGAATTGATCCTACGATTGTTGTTCATGAGATCAAGACTTACCCGGACGCTAAAGCCGTCCGGCAACGTTTGCGTCAAATTCACCCACGAAAAGCTGCTGCAATTAAAGCAGAAGTTGAGAAACTGTTGAAAGTAGGTTTCATTTATCTGATCCCGTTAACGGATTGGGTATCGAATATTGTTCTGGTTAACAAAAAGAAGGGAACAATAAGAATATGCATCGATTACAGGGACATTAATCGAGTCTGTCCAAAGGACAATTACCCAACCCCCTATATCGATCAAATCATTGACGATTGTGCCGGCAGCGAAACATTTTCCTTTATGGACGGTTTTTCTGGATACAATCAAATCAACATTCTACCTGCCGATCAACCAAAAACGGCTTTCATTTGTCCATGGGGGACATTTGCTTATTGCAAATTGCCTTTTAGGCTTAAGAATGCTGGAGAAACTTTTCAAAGGGCAATGTCTTATGCGTTTCATGACATCAAACACATTGTGCAACCGTATGTCGATGATTTTCCTGCTCATTCATTACATCGAGCAGATCACCTCGTCCATTTACGAGCAATCTTTATGAGGTGTAGGCATTATCGAATTCAGTTGAATCCACACAAATGTGTCTTCTGTATAGAAACGGGTCGATTGCTGGGATTTGTAGTTTCGAAAGCCGGCATTCGCGTTGATCCCTCAAAGGTCGAAGCTATCATCAAATTGCCTCCTCCTTCGAGTCTTCGCCAACTCCAAAGTTTGCAGGGGAAAGCAAACTTTTTACAACGATTCATTCCTAACTACACCGAGGTTACAAAGGGTTTTACCCAGTTGTTGAAACAAAATACTCAATTCTCTTGGGATGAGATAGCTCAGAAATCTTTTGATGCACTCAAACACGCGTTGACCCATGCACCGTTGTTGCATCCTCCCAACTACAACCAGGATTACTTCTTGTATCTCGCCGCCTCCCATTCCACCATTGGAATGGTCTTAGTTCAGGAAGATGAATTCGGAACAGAACATGTGATATATTACCTTAGTTGAACGTAAAATCCAACTGAGCTAAAATACTCACATGTGGAGAAATTGGCATTGGCAGCCGTTCAAGCTGTCCAACGTTTTCGTCACTACATTTTACTATGTAAAACTACAGTAATTTCAGATTGCAACCCTATGATCTACATTTTGACCAAACAATTGCTAGGGGGCAAGTACTCTAAATGGATCGTTATCCTGCAGGAGTTCGACTTGGAATTTGAGAAATCTAAGTCTAAGAAATCTTTAGTTTTTGCAGAGTTAATGTGTGACTTCCCGCGTGCTGACACAGAAACTGTGGCAGAGGAGCCCATTGCGGACGAATCTTTGTTTCTAATCAGCACTTTAGATCCGTGGTATGGGGATATCATCGTCTATCTCTAGACCCAATCCTTTCGGCCTGAAATTTCAAGGTCGGAACGTCGGGAAATTCGATTCCAGTCCCAAAAATTCAAAATTATTGGAGATACTCTTTATCGCCGTGGAGCGGACTCTATTTTTCGACGTTGCTTAACTCACGAAGAGGCTGAAAGGGTTCTAAATGACTTTCACTCTGGAGCATGTGGCAGTCATATGTTTGGTTATGCCACAGCCCAAAAGATATTGCGTGCTGGCTATTTCTGGCCGTCCTTGTTTAAAGATTGTATTACGGCGGTTCGAAAATGCCACAACTGCTAGATTTTTTATCGTAAGATGCGCGCTCCACCTGCTCCTCTCCACCCTATAATTGTCATTGGTCCTTTTGCCAAATGGGGTATCGACTTTATTACATGTAACCCTCACTCGACCGGGGGGCATGCGTATATCATCCTTGCGGTAGATTATTTTACTAAGTGGGCCGAGGTGATGCCTACATTCGAGGCAGATGGCAAAACAACTGCAATTTTCATGTTCAATCATATAATTGCTAGGTTTGGTGTCCCACAAGCAATAATCACTGATCATGGGCGTCATTTTCGAAACGTTATGATGACCGAACTTACAGGCCAGCTTGGTTTACGTCACGATAGTTCAACCCCTTATTATCCACAAGCGAATGGTCTGGTTGAATCTATCAACAAAGTTTTAGTTATCATGATCCGATGAATCATTGGGATTCATCGGTCGAATTGGCACAACATGCTATTTTCAGCGCTTTGGGTGTACCAAACTTCAGTAAAAACATCAACAGGGTTCACTCCTTTCCAACTAGTCTATGGTTTGGAAGCCGTGTTACCCATTGAATGCGAAATCCCGTCACTGCAAATGGCCATCGAATTACTTCCAGCCACTTCCGAAGATGAAAAGCGTTTGTTATACTTGGCTCAATTAGATGAGAATCGACATGATGCTGCATTGGCGATCGAGACTCATGCAAAATGAATGAAAGCTCAGTATGATCGAAATGTGACCCCTCGAAATTTTGCGGAAGGGGATCTAGTCATAGTTTATGATCAAGCTAATGATAAATTAGGCGCTGGAAAATTCGTTCCTATGTGGCATGGTCCCTATGTTGTCAAGCAAAAGCTAGCCAAAGGGGCTTATGAATTGGTAGACTTTGACGGGGACTCTTTGGGTAAACCCAGAAATGGCCTTTACTTGAAGAGGTATTATGCTTAAAACAAAGGGGTATGGAGATTTTTAGTTAGGATAGTTTTTCTTTCTAGCTTGTGTGTTTTAGTTTAAAAAGTGTGCTTAGCTTAGAGAGTGTTTTTCCCTTCATTATTCCTGCTTATCTTGGTTTTACTCTTGATATTGCAGATGTCGATGCCTCTCCAAACATACATTGGATTTGCTGATGGTGCTTGTCGTAATACACGGAACATCTCTTCCGCAGCTTGGGTTATCTATTCGCCCTCTGACGAGTTAGTTTCTATGCATGGGGTAAGCCTCGGTCAAACAAAAAACAACATTGCAGAGTATAGTGCAGTGATTGAGTTATTGTCTGAATCTATTTCATTTGGGATTCGGAGTTTGATAGTGAGGTTAGATTCTGAACTCGTTGTATTACAGCTTAATAGAGTGTATGCCATTAGAAATCCAGTGTTATTAAGATTATTTTTGAGAGTGCGTCTCTTGGAACGTGAGTTTGATTATATTGAATATCAGCATATTCCAAGGTCTTTAAATACATTAGCAGATGAAATCGCTTATCGAATGTTAAATAGACATTTGCAATAATCATACATGTAAATTTAAAACCATTCCATAACATGATTTACAAGATAAGCCGGTAATAGTGATATATATATAGGAGTGTGTCAAAAAATACATCGTCTTCGATCATAGGTTGAAAAACACCTTATGATCAGCAAAAATGATAAGTACAAAAAACAAAAATGTCACATGTGCCCACAATAGGCGATCATCCTATCACTGGTGATGATCTCTATAAGAAACCACTGCCCGGGCCACCTTGCAAAGGAACCTCCTAAAAGGTCCCGGGACTCCAATCACATAGCGCTGAAGTCGACGAGGAATGTCGTCTATGGTGGTCTGAGAAATATCCCCTGTCAAGAGCTCAAGATGACCCTCCAACTCGGCCAAAACCTCTGCCGATTCGTCTTGTGGGGCTGGCGCGGGTGCAACTGGTTGCCTCCTCTCGAAAGGCCCGAGAGCGGCTGGTCGTTGTGGACCCACATTTGCATTTGAAATTTTTACTATCAGTTTTGAGACGATGGAAAAATAAAAAAAAATTTAAATAGGAAAATTTGAAAAGGATTTTACCTGACTCGTCCCACTGCTCTCCTGGTGGAAGAGCCATGTCTGGGTCACCACGAAAATCTATCCCAGTGTAAGGGAAGTCCTGAATGGAAAATACCTGGTTTTCCAACCATTGGAAATACTCAGGTTTGAACCAAGCAACCTCTGTCCTCTCGTCCTGGTGACGAGCTATGACTGCGACCCATCACATCATTTTGGGCTCTCGAAGAAGCCCAGCTCCGACGGTAAGGTGTTGTGGGATCAGCATAGGAACCCTCTCCAGGCCAAAAATCACAACCAAAGCCCCATAACCAAAGGTCTTTATTTGTCCGCTCTTGGCCCTGGTCAGTTGGCCTTTCACATTGGCCAGCACAGCATTGCACCAGTTGAAGATGGTGCCTCGAAAGCAATCAACTGCCATACGCATCTGGGATCCGGTGGCAATATGTAATGCGGCAGCTCCGCAAAGTCTGGTGACAGTAAACGCAATCACCATGAGCTCAGGACGGGATATGGTCTTTATGTTTATCCCTTTGTCTCTAACCTGGTTGTTGTAGTACTCTAGCCGGAGGCTATCGACAGACTGGCCACCTAGCCTAGTCCCATGCAGAGTCAAGTCTTTGCCTCTCTTAGGCAAACAAGTCAAGAAATAAATGTCCGCCAGCTCGATTTCGAGCCGGTGGCCGCCAATGAAAAAGCACTGGTCCTGTATGCTCCATCTGTCAACCAGCCACTGTAAGAAATCCACCTGAGCCCTCATGCCAGGAATGGTCCAGAATTTGTACAGTCCGCACGCCCTCAAAGCATCAAGTGAAGGCTGATGATTCCATGCGGCAGCATCCACGTCCTCATGCTCTCGTTCACGCCAATCTAGTATGATGTACTCTCTGCATCAAGTATAAGGATTAATTAAATTGCTAGAAAACATTTTGATTGGTCCATTTTTGAGAATTTTTGGGTTCAAAACCCTTGCGGCAAGGTACGCACCCTCCGAGTTAGAAACAGTGCATGGGTCCGCACTTTGTCTACATGGGAGGTGCGGACCCCGAGCTTTTTCCCAATGGAGAAAAAGTCGGGGTTCGCGGGTCCGCAATGGTAAACGTGCAGACCCCCGCGTGCGGGTTTTGCGCCTAAAAACCCTCCCAAAAAATGAAATGAAGGACTAAATAAAAAAACTAAATGGTTGAAAATGAAGAGTAGGATGATGTGGATTACCTGGAGAAGACGACGCTCGAATCTGACGGTTGGATTTTCTGCAATCTTCATGGGAAGTTTTTTGAGCAAAAGCACTATTTTCTCACCCAAACTCAAACGGTAAAAATGAATTGTCAAAACCCCTTTTTATAAGTTTTTTGAGTAAATGAATTGCAAATTTGTTTATGTTTCACTTTGAAAAGGTATTTTACGACATTTTTATCTATTTCAAACAGGGATGAGTAATGTTTGCGTTTTTGTGCAGAATAAAGGATTATTCAGGCGAAATCTATCATTTTCAATGAAAAAACAAGTAGAGTCATCTTTAAGCCCTTTTCTAACTCCTAAAATATGAAAAGATTGCCGATCGTTTCTTTTACACTCATTAAAATAGAATTAAAAGACGGTCCACTTACAGCTCTTTTCTAACCGTAAAAATACGAAAAGATTACCGGATTTTTGTCGTTTCAAATTCGATATTGGTTATAAAACGACGTGTCATTGATCACTTTTTTACATTTTCGGATCAATGACACTAATAACGAAAAGTACTCCTTGGTTGTAAAAGATCAAGCGGTTCTCTCAAGTATTATTTTATACTTTTTCGGGCTTAGGAGACACAAATTTACGAAAAAGGTCAACCCTAGAGTCTTCTTAAGTTTTTTCAGACTCTCTAAAATTGAAAAACGCCGAGTTTCTCCTATACTGGACTCGTTAAAATTTTACAGTAAAGGACCTGTTCAATTACAAATAGGAACGAACCACTCCTTCTTAGGGTTTGAATCTAAACTAAGTTGGACTCATCCGAAGGATGAGCTTATAATCAAGCAAATGTTATCCTCCTCAAGCTTGTCAAAAATAAAGAGGTACTTTCCAAAAATGGTGGGGAAAAAGAGAGAAAAATGAGTCTGTTTGTCATACTTTGTAACCACTCTTGAACACGACACTTTCATTCACCTGGGTTGGGAAATCCTTTGCCTAACAGTTGGTCAAACCACATTGAAAGTCTTCAGCCGGTTTCTGGGTATTAACTTTGGGTCAATTGTCACCAAGCCATCTGTCGTGTCGTTATGTGTTCAAGAGGTCACTGCCAATAAGCCATTCATATGCAAAATATCTGTCATCCATCTTGACCATCCCTGAGTCAGTCCTTGCAACTAAATTTCTTCAACTTGATCTATGATTTCGTGTTGTGGGCTTGCCTACAACGGATCGCTTTCTATCGACATCAGCACATTATCTAGAAAGATGATCTAGGAATCATCAGTACCTTGAGATCTGCATGCCTCAATGGCAGGTTTCTCGCCTTTGACGATAGTTTACATCATTGAATTTCGATCGAAGGATTCCGTGATATGTTCGACATCAACACATTTATTCACATCTCATGGATTGTACTGGGTACTTTGAGAGCCATTGACATCACTGGTGGTTTCTCTCACACTTGTTAAGAGTTTACATCATTGACTGGTAATCAAGTGGTTTCTAACATGTTCGACATCAATACATTTATTCGCATGGATAGAATCGTACTATTTCGGGAAGTAGAAATGAAAACCCTGGATCTAGTTTCCACCATCCAGGCTGCGAGGAATTTTGTATTCATTATATTGTGGACTATTCATAAACAGATGGCTGCGTCCATACTGTGTTCACATGAGTCTATACTTGTGATGTTTTACAAGATCATTCCTATATCAAAGCAGTAGATAGTTTTCTAGTTAGTTTTGATATGAGTATGGGAATGCCTACCTCAGCGATGATATGATCTCATATATATATATATATATATATATATATATATATATATATATATATATATAGATATATATATATATATATATATATATATATAGATATGTAGATATTGCATTGAATGTTTTTACAGGTTCCGACCGGGCTCTCCACAAGATGATCCTTGAAATGATAAAGTACTTCACTCTTCCTATATGATAAATGAAATCCTCATCTACTACAGACTTCGCACTTTAGGGGGCAATCTGTTACACAAAAATATCGTCACTATGATTATTTACGGTCAGTATGGGTCTATCATCACTTGTACTGTCCTCCTAAGCAAGTCTAAAACCTCAGCTCTTCAAATCAAGCTTTGGAAATGGGAGAAAGACATTAAAAATCAATGTAACTCTGGTTCCGCACTTTCTCTCATGGTCACCTGCGGTCCCGCACCTTCTGTGTAAAAAAGCTGCGTACCTACCCGCTTTGTCCCTAACGGTGTAGGTGCGAACCCCTGTGAAAGTCAAAAGGCACAAGTTTTATCTTAAAAAACTCACTTTGGGTTAATTCTAGAGTTTTCTAGATGGAATTTTGACGTGGATTGTTCGCTCTGAGGTGGTTCATGCATCCCAAAAGAGAAGGAGCTAATCCCTTAACTAAAGGAGATATCCTTTTGAAGGAGGGCTTTATCCCTTTGAAGGAGGACCTAGTAACTTCCCTCCATTACACTATAAATACAGGCATTGGGGTGAGGATTAGAGAGGTTAGAAGCTGAACATTTTGAGGGTAGATGCTAGTGAAATTAAGACTCTTTGGTTGAGCTTGAGAGGAGAGATCATATACCTCTTGGTTCCATTGGAGAGTGAGTGAAACTTGTCAAAGTAGAGGAGACATCTTGTTGGACCCTGGGAGGAGCTTGTACAGCATCAAGGCAAAGGTTGTAAGGTTCTTCTTCTTTTGAATTAATACAATCAAACTCATTTTTCTCAACAAGTATCTTATGTTATTTGTTTCATGGACTCCTTGACTTTCATGTTAAATATGTTTTATGCAATTGGTTTTTCAGGTGCTATTTAATTTGTTTGCCTTGTTTGTGTTTGCAGATTCGCGAAAAGGAGCTCATTTGGATCAAAGGAGCGAGGGCATCCACAAGCTTGCGTTGGACCAAAGGTAGGCCCTAAAAACACTTGTTTGCTATTGTTTATTGAAGCATATTTAGAGAAAGATAGTGTATGGTTGGTTTGCTTTTCATTAGGTCTTCTTTAGATTCTAGGAAGGTCTATCCTGTCCGCAAGATCGACTCATTCCGTGCGACAAAATGGTGACTCTGCAGGGGACTTGATTGTTTTCCTTGTTTATACTTTGACCTGAGAAACTGTATTTTCTGTTTCTATTTTTGACTTGATGATTGTGGGATTGGGTGAATTTTGTTAATTTTGAGTCAGTTTTATTTTTCAATGCTTTGGGAGAGGTACACACCCTCTGAGTTAAGCACGGTGCGTACCTATACGCACTTTTCCTTTGTGCACAGAGCGTGGACGCACCTGTGTAAACAGGTTGCCTGCGTACCCTATCAAAAATTTGAAAAATTTTAAATTTTTCTCTTTTTTATCAGTTTAGAATTTGTTTATAGGTTTTAGCCATTGCCCAGACCTGCTTGTTCCTTGTCAAAAACTTTCCTTGGTTTAATTTCATTAGTGTTAGGGTTTAGGTGGAATTCCTAGGAATTTTGCTTGTTGGGTTTGTTTTCGTTTTTGGTTGTGTAGTGGCTCTGAGCTTAGAAGCCGTAGGGACCTCAGATTACCTTGGTGTCTACCAGTCTTCTTATGAGTCTGACAATTTAGGAAATCAACCCTTGTTGAGGAATCCGCTTTGTGTTTTCTCATTTCAAAATTTCGAAAAACTTGTATTTGAAAGTTGGAATTTTCATTTTTAAAAAAGAAAAACGAAAGATTGGTTGTTTTTGACTAATTGTGATTCTGCATAAATTAGTCCTTAGCTCACATTTGGCTAAGTAAAACATCCTCAAAAAGGCTTTTAGTAGGCTTTGACTTCAAGTACGGTTTTTATAGTTTGTAGATCTCAAGATTAGTCATTTGCTTAGTTTTGAGTGTTTTATGCAAAATATAAAAAATCTCTTTTGGAAAAAGTTTGTTTTTGTAGTGGTTGGGTGCTTTGAAAAGAAAAGGGAAATTTTTGTGAAATAACTAGATGTCTCGTTTTGAGTGCTTTGGAAAGGAAAAAGCTCTTCTTTAAATTTGTTTAATTGAGAAAGATTTGTGTTTACAAAATATTTGATTTCTCAAACCCTTTCTTAGTGTAGAAGTTCATCGAAGAGAAAAGATTGTTTAAATCATCTTAGGTGCATCTTTTTAGTGATTTCGAGTCAAGTCTTTACACCACGAGTTTCATCTCCGCCACCTCTTGACTTAAACAACAACCACTAAAATTAACGCTTAAAGTAAAATTCACCTAGTAACATTTTATTTCTAGGGCTCTGATACACCAACTTAGCTTAGGCTAGTGTCTTGGAGTAGGAGAGTAATTAACTCTCCAAGACAGTAAAAACAAACAAGTAGTTGTATCTTGTGGTAGGAAGAAATCCAATTGTTGCATTTATTCTCTGGGAAATCTCCTCTTAAAGGAGAAGCACGAGATCGTGTCCGAACCAGTGTGGGAATCAATCCTTCGTCATTGGGAACGACGTCAGATATTCACGTATTAAAAACAGTAAACCTCGGATTAACCATTGTCGAGGAACCTGGGGTCACTTGTTGGTAAACCTTGGATTATGTCAAGGAGCCTTCAAGGGGATTGAGCTTGCTACTCTTCCCTTGCGTGTGTATCAGATCGTAGACTATTCCCCCAGGTGTATTTGTCTCAGTTGGTAACCTTAGTGGCCATATTCTTTAGGATTCTTCCTAAGGTGACAGTGGTGGGAAGATCCCACTGTACCTGGAGCAGACGTCGGCTAGACTCACTTGGATTTTCTGGGGGGTTCACTTCACTCGAGACGGTTAAGTGGAGGAACTTGGTCCAGTCTATTCATTAAGCAGGTTGCCGGGGTAACTGTTCCAACCGCCATTTCTGTACTGAATTCTGCGACGTTGGATTTCATCACCAACTAGTGTTTTTGGTCCGGAAAGTTACTGTTTGTATGTGTTTGATCTCTAGATTCTTTAGGCGTGTGATTCAAATTTGTTTGGTTATTTAGAGGCTTTAGGTGGTTTTCATTGAGATTTTACTTTGTTTGTGTGTGAAGTAGTTAAAAGTTTTTAACTGTGGCTGAATTACCAAGACAGTCCCGTAGACTTCGGGGCCAGTCTCCTGAGTTTGTAACCGTGGCTGATTTACTGAGGAAGTCCCGTAGACTTCGGGGCCAACCTCCTGAAGAAGTCCCGAGCCATCTTGAAGGCTTGAAAGTCCTCGTAACTCCTAGTGGCAGTAAAGTTGGGTCACCTGAAGAAGGAGAGTCTTCATTGGTTGTACATCCTGATTACCAAACTCTAGTAACAGGTTATAATCCTGAATCTATTTCGGTTTCTGAACTTGCTGGTAGCTTTTCATCTACTAGTGATATAGGTGAAGAACCTGAGATATCTGAACCTGTTACTCCAACATCGGGGTTTGTCTCTCCAACTTCTAGTGCTCCTAATTCACCTAGGGTAGAAAGAGTAATCACCGAAAATCTTCCTTCTGGTTTGATAGCTATTGAAGAACTTGCTCTAGAAGAAGAAGTAGGCATCCCTATCCCTGAAAATCAACCTGTTTTTGATCTAAGGGAGCGTGAATCAATTTTTTACAGTCCACCTAGAAGTACTACTTGGTATCTTTCTTTGACTAATTATTTGGAAAACCCAGCGTTAAGTTTTTCACCACCTCGTCCTCCTTATCATCCTAGAGGTTTTTATACTCCCGTAAATATGTCAGGTCAGTCGTCCATGTTTACTCAATCGCCTGAACCTTTTTTGTACAGTGGTCCTTCTGTTCCCTATGGGTATCAGTCACTTTCTGGTACTTTTTCGGGAGCATCTCCTCAACCCATTGAACAAGGGTTATTCACTGGAACCAATGGTGCAAAGCCGTTGAGTGTAGAAGACATTCTTATGATGTCAGGTTCTATTCCCAATTCTCAACCTCAAGGTGGCCAGTTACCGCCTGAGGGGCAGCCTCAATTAACGCCTGGGGGGCAACCTGAAGGTACACAATTTGCATCTGGGGGGGAAACCTCTAGAACAGTACATACCTACGGTACAATATGTTCCTCAAGGTCAACCCCAAATTCAATATGTACCCCAAGGTCAACCCCAGTATCAATTTATACCTCAAGGTCAACCCCAGTATCAGTACGCGCCTCAGGGGTATCTACCCCAAGGTCAGTACTCGAACCAAGGTTTCCAACCACCCCGAGGTCAATCTTATGTTCAAGGAATGGGAAATGTACCTTTCAATTATCAATCCTACCCTCAACCCGGTTATAGTCCTCAATATTCTCAGCCTGTTATGGGTCAGTACCCCGGAATGAACATAGTGTGGGATCCATCGCAAACTCAACAGGTATTGCAACCAAGTGTACAGTTGTCATCTCAAACTGGACAACCCTTAGTTTCTGGTTCACCCCAGCAACCAGTCCAGTCTAACATTCAAACTTCTGTACCTTCGGTAGTTTCTCAGTTTGGGCCTACTGCGCCTTGTACTCCATCTCAAACGACCGCTGCAACTGCCACAACATCTGTTCAATCTACCCCACCTACTTCTGGAGTATCGACAACTCCGGTTTCTACTATTCCTGTATCTACTCCTCAGACATCTTTACCACCGTCTGGATCCATGATTCAAACTACGGTTCAGATGCCTGTAGGACAACCTAGTTTAAGTACGGTTGTCACAAGTCAACCTCAATTCACCTATCAACCGTACCAGGGATAGTACCAATTCGGTCCTGCTGTCCAGCAGCCAGTTTATCAGTATCAACCGTATCCTGGGTACACTTATCAACAACCCCAGTACGGTCTGGTTAATCCTGGTTTTCCGGGAGGTTACAATATCCCGAACGCGATTCCTATTCCTAGTTATCCCGGATATCCTCCTCCTGGGGCTGGTCTCATGACCCAGAGTTTTAGGGATCCTAATCGGCAGTTAGAATTTATCGCAACTTTGGACTTTCCTGACTTGTCGCGCCTAACGAACGATCCGATTAATTATCTTCCGTTTTGGCCGCCAATGCCGAATAAGTTGCCCAGTGACATTCCCAAGTTCGAAGGTAAATCAGGAGAGGACCCGTCGAACCATGTGATGACTTACCACCTCTGGTGTGCGTCTAACTCCATCACAGATGATTCAATCCGTCTTAGACTTTTCCAGCGCACTCTAATTGGTCTCGCGGCCAAGTGGTACATTGAGTTACCGCGAGGCACTTTTTATAATTTTAGTCAGTTATCCACCTCGTTTTTAACTCATTTCCAGTTGCCAGTCCGATATGACAATGGCACAGAATTGTTAACTTCACTAAAACAGTCAACATCCACGTACATTTCAGATCATATTCATGAGTGGAGACGTCGACGACGTTTAGTGAAGGTATTTATTCCGGATCAAATCTTGGTTGAGTGGTTTGTAAAATCTTTGTTGCCAAGGATCACTAAAGATGTTGCTAAAGCCGGAGTTGTTACTGAGGAGCAAGTGATTGCTCAAGCACAGTACCTTGACTTGGTCTATACTCAGTCAGGTACGTTACACGAAAAGATCCCCGATCTTCCCAAGTCAAATCAAATCACTGCAGCTCCTTCGGGATCTCATGCCGCTGACGGTATGATTGGTACGGTTAACACTAAAAGTAAGAAGAAGTCTTCCAAGAATTCTTCTCCTATCATAACCTTGCCTGATTCCCCGACAGGAGATTCTTCTGCAGAGGTTTCCACCGATATTCACGTTGTAGAGTCATCTACGGCTAAATCAAAATCCGGTGGGAAGAAGAAAGGAAAGAAGAAGAATAAAACGGACAAAAGTTCAAAGGAGAAACCTGAAAAGGCGGAATCCAATGATGAAAAGTGCAAACCTCGTTATCCATGTCTCATTTGTGACGAAGAACATTTTACAAGAGACTGCCCTCATCGTGCAGAGGTTGCGAAGATTGTCAAAGGTTCCCAAACTCCTGCTGTCTTGAAGGATCCATTTCCAAGTCAAGACAATAAGATGATAGGTTCTTCCTCGAGTGCCAATGAAGAACCCATATTGATGATGTCCCATGTTAGGATTGTGACTCGATCGCAAGATTATGGTAGTAAAAGTCCTGTTGATGGAAAAGAAGCAGAATCTTCTCATTCTAATCCATCAACCTCAGCTCCCGGTTCCGATCCACTACAGATCGAGAAACCTAACCCGGACTTAGTAATCAAACCGCCCGCCAAGGGTATACTTCGAAAGTCTACTTTCAATCCACATGCGAGAGTGGCCCAGAATTATAACATTGTTGAGGATTTAGCTGTTTCACACTCAGCAATGTCGGCTTTGGAAGTGCTGCAATCATGGCCAGCACAACGTAAATTACTTTTGTCGGCTATAGGAGCTGTTGATGCTCAGGACCCGAATCTAATAATCTTCGATCTAGAAAATAGTACATCGCGTTTGCCTCATCAAATGGCTTTCCAGATTCCAGTGATAGTAAAAAACAGGCCTATTCATCGGACTGTAATTGATGAGGGAGCCTCAACGTGTATTATGTCGATACAGTGTTGGAGATCGCTTGGTTCTCCTTCACTAAATCAATCCCCGACAATTCTTAAGGCCTTTGATGGCCGTGGGTTTCATCCTTTTGGCATTCTACAGGATTTGCCTATAGGGGTTGAAGGAAAAACCGTTAGTCTAGATGTGGAGGTGGTTGATGCCCCTCTAGATTACAACCTTCTCTTGGGTCGAAGTTGGTCTTACGCTATGACAGCGGTCGTTTCATCGGTCTTTTGAGTAATAAAGTTTCCACATAATGGAAAGATCGTAACAATAGATCAGCTGGCTTACTTTTCATCCGACCCAGCCTCTTCAGAGAGTATTCAGCATGTTGGTAAAACAACTATCCCATATAAGGATGTTGGAGTAGGATTAGTTAAAGATGTCGGTTTACTGGGCACTTTTCCTTTTCCTCCAATCAACGCATCATCCTCATTTGCAACAATCCATATGATTACATCAGACACCATTGTTTATGATGATCCTTGGATCACTCCTTCTGAATCTGAGATAGACTCATTTGGTGATGCTATGCCTTTGAGTCCATATGAAATTTCTTATGAAGCCGTGCAGTCATTTGCCAAACCTTTTTCAACCGAAAATGACTTAATGAATGTGGTCCGTGAGGAATCACTTTTCACATCAACCTCGGGTTTAATCACGTTTCCTGAACTTGTTCACTCTGACAAGCAAATTCGCGAAATCCTATGTGTAGATGATTTACCATGGGAAGATCTCCATCACAGATCTTCATTTTTACCTGAGGATGATCGTTTTGAAAATGATTTCTCATCAATTTTTACAACTGAATATGTCAAGGAACCTCAGAATCCAATGAAACACCCCGATTCAGAGTTAAATTTGGGAAACATCTCTCGAACTATCCCCATTGACATTTCAGTTAAGCTTGGAATTGTTGAAAACATTCATATAGGTGCCTCGTGTACAGATGACGAAATTCATTTATATAAGGCCCTATTTCAAGAATTTCGCGACGTGTTTGCCTGGTCCTATGAGGAAATGCCAGGAATTGATCCCGCGATTGTTGTTCATGAGATCAAGACTTACCCGGACGCTAAACCCGTCCGGCAACGTTTGCGTCAGATTCACCCACGAAAAGCTGCTGCAATTAAAGCAGAAGTTGAGAAACTGTTGAAAGCAGGTTTCATTTATCCGATCCCGTTAACGGATTGGGTATCGAATATTGTTCCGGTTAACAAAAAGCAGGGAACAATAAGAATATGCATCAATTACAGGGACATTAATCGAGTCTGTCCAAAGGACAATTACCCAACCCCCTATATCGATCAAATCATTGATGATTATGCCGGCAGCGAAATATTTTCCTTTATGCACAGTTTTTCCGGATACAATCAAATCAACATTCTACCTGCCGATCAACCAAAAACGGCTTTCATTTGTCCATGGGGGACATTTGCTTATTGAAAATTGCCTTTTGGGCTTAAGAATGCCAGAGCAACTTTTCAAAGGGTGATGTCTTATGCGTTTCATGACATCAAACACATTGTGCAACCGTATCTCGATGATTTGCCTGCTCATTCATTACATCGAGCTGATCACCTCGTCCATTTACGAGCAATCTTTATGAGGTGTAGGCATTATCGAATTCGGTTGAATCCACACAAATGTGTCTTCTGTATAGAAACGGGTCGATTGCTGGGATTTGTAGTTTCGAAAGCCGGCATTCGCGTTGATCCCTCAAAGGTCGAAGCTATCATCAAATTGCCTCCTCCTTCGAGTCTTCGCCAACTCCAAAGTTTGCAGGGGAAAGCAAACTTTTTACGACGATTCATTCCTAACTACGCCGAGGTTACAAAGGGTTTTACCCAGTTGTTGAAACAAAATACTCAATTCTCTTGGGATGAGATAGCTCAGAAATCTTTTGATGCACTAAAACACGCGTTGACCCATGCACCGTTGTTGCATCCTCCCAACTACAACCAGGATTACTTCTTGTATCTCGCCGCCTCCCATTCCACCATTGGAATGGTCTTAGTTCAGGAAGATGAATTCGGAACGGAACATGTGATATATTACCTTAGTTGAACGTTAAATCCAACTGAGCTAAAATACTCACATGTGGAGAAATTGGCATTGGCAGCCATTCAAGCTGTCCAACGTTTTCGTCACTACATTTTACTATGTAAAACTACAGTAATTTCGGATTGCAACCCTATGATCTACATTTTGACCAAAAAATTGCTAGGGGGCAAGTACTCTAAATGGATCATTATCCTGCAGGAGTTCGACTTGGAATTTGAGAAATCTAAGTCTAAGAAATCTTTAGTTTTTGCAGAGTTAATGTGTGACTTCCCGCGTGCTGACACAGAAACTGTGGCAGAGGAGCCCATTGCGAACGAATCTTTGTTTCTAATCAGCACTTTAGATCCGTGGTATGGGGATATCATTGTCTATCTCCAGACCCAATCCTTTCGGCCAGAAATTTCAAGGTTGGAACGTCGGAAAATTCGATTCCAGTCCCAAAAATTCAAAATTATTGGAGATACTCTTTATCGCCGTGGGGCGGACTCTATTTTTCGACATTGCTTAACTCATGAAGAGGCTGAAAGGGTTCTAAATGACTGTCACTCTGGAGCATGTGGCGGTCATATGTCTGGGTATGCCACAGCCCAAAAGATATTGCGCACTGGCTATTTCTAGCCGTCCTTGTTTAAAGATTGTATTACGACAGTTCGAAAATGCCACAACTGCCAGATTTTTTATCGTAAGATGCGCACTCCACCTGCTCCTCTCCACCCTATAATTTCCGTTGGTCCTTTTTCCAAATGGGGTATCGATTTTATTACATGTAACCCTCACTCGGCCAGGGGGCATGCGTATATCATCCTTGCGGTAGATTATTTTACTAAGTGGGCCGAGGCGATGCCTACATTCGAGGCAGACGGCAAAACAACTGCAATTTTCGTGTTCAATCATATAATTGCTAGGTTTGGTGTCCCACAAGAAATAATCACTGATCATGGGCATCATTTTCGAAACGTTATGATGACCGAACTTACAGGCTAGCTTGGTTTACGTCACGATAGTTCAACCCCTTATTATCCACAAGCAAATGGTCTGGTTGAATCTATCAACAAAGTTTTAGTTATCATGATCCGACGAATTATTGGGATTCATTGGTCGAATTGGCACAACATGCTATTTTCAGCGCTTTGGGCGTACCGAACTTCAGTAAAAACATCAACAGGGTTCACTCCTTTCCAACTAGTCTATGGTTTGGAAGCCGTGTTACCCATTGAATGCGAAATCCTGTCAGTGCAAATGGCCATCGAATTACATCCAACCACTTCCGAAGAGGAAAAGCATTTGTTATACTTGGCTCAATTAGATGAGAATCGACGCGATGCTGAATTGGCGATCGAGACTCATGCAAAACGAATGAAAGCTCAGTATGATCAAAATGTGACCCCTCGAAATTTTGCGGAAGGGGATCTAGTCTTAGTTTATGATCAAGCTAATGATAAATTAGGCGCTGGAAAATTCGTTCCTATGTGGCATGGTCCCTATGTTGTCAAGCGAAAGCTAGCCAAAGGGGCTTATGAATTGGTAGACTTTGATGGGGACTCTTTGGGTAAACCCAGAAATGGCCTTTACTTGAAGAGGTATTACGCTTAAAACAAAGGGGTATGGAGATTTTTAGTTAGGATAGTTTTTCTTTCTAGCTTGTGTGTTTTAGTTTAAAAAGTGTGCTTAGCTTAGAGAGTGTTTTTCCCTTCATTATTCCTGCTTATCTTGGTTTTACTCTTGATATTGCAGATGTCGATGCCTCTCCAAACATACATTGGATTTGCTGATGGTTCTTGTGCTGGGTCTTCCGCAGCTTGGGTTATCTATTCGCCCTCTGACGAGTTAGTTTCTATGCATGGGGTAAGCCTCGGTCAAACAACAAACAACATTGCAGAGTATAGTGCAGTGATTGAGTTATTGTCTGAATCTATTTCATTTGGGATTCGGAGTTTGATAGTGAGGTTAGATTCTGAACTCGTTGTATTACAGCTTAATAGAGTGTATGCCATTAGAAATCCAGTGTTATTAAGATTATTTTTGAGAGTGTGTCTCTTGGAACGTGAGTTTGATTATATTGAATATCAGCATATTCCAAGGTCTTTAAATACATTAGCAGATGCAATCGCTTCTCGAATGTTAAATAGACATTTGCAATAATCATACATGTAAATTTAAAACCATTCCATAACATGATTTACAAGATAAGCCGGTAATAGTGATATATATATAGGAGTGTGTCAAAAAATACATCGTATTCGATCATAGGTTGAAAAACACCTTATGATCAGCAAAAATGATAAGTACAAAAAACAAAAATGTCACATGTGCCCACAATAGGCGATCATCCTATCACTGGTGATGATCTCTATAAGAAACCACTGCCCGGGCCACTTTGCAAAGGAACCTCCTAAAAGGTCCCGGGACTCCAATCACATAGCGCTGAAGTCGACGAGGAATGTCGTCTATGGTGGTCTCAGGAATATCCCCTGTCAAGCGCTCAAGATGACCCTCCAACTCGGCCAAAACCTCTGCTGATTCGTCCTTGTGGGGCTGGCGCGGGTGCAACTGGTTGCCTCCTCTCGAAAGGCCGGAGAGCGGCTGGTCGCTGTGGACCCACATCTGCATTTGAAATTTTTACTATCAGTTTTGAGACGATGGAAAAATAAAAAAAAAATTAAATAGGAAAAGTTGAAAAGGATTTTACCTGACTCGTCCCACTGCTCTCCTGGTGGAAGAGCCATGTCTGGGTCACCACGAAAATCTATCCCAGCGTAAGGGAAGTCCTGAATGGAAAAGACTTGGTTTTCCAACCATTGGAAATACTCAGGTTTGAACTGAGCAACCTCTGTCCTCTCGTCCGGGTGACGAGCCATGACTGCAACCCATCACATCAGTTTGGGCTCTCGAGGAAGCCCAGCTCCAACGGTAAGGTGCTATGGGATCAGCATAGGAACCCTCTCCAGGCTAAAACTCATGACCAAAGCCCCATAACCAAAGGTCTTTAGTCGTCCGCTCTTGGCCCTGGTCAGTTGGCCTTTCACATTGGCCAGCACAGCATTGCACCAATTGAAGATGGTGCCTCGAAAGCAATCAACTGCCATACGCATCTGGGATCCGGTGGCAATATGTAATGCGGCAGCTCCGCAAAGTCTGGTGACAGTAAACGCAATCACCATGAGCTCAGGACGGGATATGGTCTTTATGTCTATCCCTTTGTCTCTAACCTGGTTGTTGCAATACTCTAGCCGGAGGCTATCGACAGACTGGCCACCTGGCCTAGTCCCGTGCAGAGTCAAGTCTTCACCTCTCTTAGGCAAACCAGTCAAGAAATAAATGTCCGCCGGCTCAATTTCGAGCCGGTTGCCGCCAATGAAAAAGCACTGGTCCTGTATGCTCCATCTATCAACTAGCCACTGTAAGAAATCCACCTGAGCCCTCATGCCAGGAATGGTCCAGAATTTGTACAGTCCGCACGCCCTCAAAGCTTCAAGTGAAGGCTGATGATTCCATGCGGCAGCATCCACGTCCTCATGCTCTCGTTCACACCAATCTAGCATGATGTACTCTCTGCATCAAGTATAAGGATTAATTAAATTGCTAGAAAACATTTTGATTGGTCCATTTTTGAGAATTTTTGGGTTCAAAACCCTTGCGGCGGGGTACGCACCCTCCGAGTTAGACACAGTGTGTGGGTCCGCACTTTGTCTACACGGGAGGTGCGGACCCCGAGCTTTTTCGCAATGGAGAAAAAGTCGGGGTTCGCGGGTCCGTAATGGTAAACCTGAGGACCCCCGCGCGCGGGTTTTGCGCCTAAAAACCCTCCCAAAAAATGAAATGAAGGACTAAATCAAAAAACTAAACGGTTGAAAATGAAGAGTAGGATGATGTGGATTACCTAGAGAAGACGGCGCTCGATTCCGACGGTTGGATTTTCCGCAATCTTCACGGGAAGTTTTTTGAGCAAAAGCACTATTTTCTCACCCAAACTCAAACGGTAAAAATGAATTGTCAAAACCCCTTTTTATAATTTTTTGAGTAAATTAATTGCAAATTTGTTTATGTTTCACTTTGAAAAGGTATTTTACGACATTTTTATCTATTTCAAACAGGGATGAGTAATGTTTGTGTTTTTGTGCAGAATAAAGGATTATTCAGGCGAAATCTATCATTTTCAATGAAAAAACAAGTAGAGTCATCTTTAAGCCCTTTTCTGACTCCTAAAATATGAAAAGATTGCCGATCGTTTCTTTTACACTCGTTAAAACGGAATTAAAAGACGGTCCACTTACAACTCTTTTCCGACCGTAAAAATACGAAAAGATTGCCGGATTTTTGTCTTTTCAAATTCGATATTGGTTACAAAATGACGTGTCATTGATCACCTTTTTACTTTTTCGGATCAATGACACTAATAACGAAAAGTACTCCTTGGTCGTAAAAGATCAAGCGGTTCTCTCAAGTATTATTTTATACTTTTTCGGGCTTGGGAGACACAAATTTACGAAAAAGGTCAACCCCGAAGTCTTCTTAACTTTTTTCAGACTCTCTAAAATTGAAAAACGCCGAGTTTCTCCTATACTGGACTCGTTAAAATTTTACAGTAAAAGACTTGTTCAATTACAAACAGGAACGAACCACTCCTTATTAGGGTTCGAATCTAAACTAAGTTGGACTCATCCGAAGGATGAGCTTATAATCAAGCAAATGTTATCCTCCTCAAGCTTGTCAAAAATAAAGAGGTACTTGCCAAAAATGGTGGGGGAAAAGAGAGAAGAATGAGTCATTTTGTCATACTTTGTAACCACTCTTGAACACAACACTTTCATTCACCTGGGTTGGGAAATCCTTTGCCTAACTGTTGGTCAAACCACATTGAAAGTCTTCAGCCGGTTTCTGGGTATTAACTTTGGGTCAATTGTCACCAAGCCATCTATCGTGTCGTTATGTGTTCAAGAGGTCACTGCCAATAAGCCATTCATATGCAAAATATTTGTCATCCATCTTGACCATCCCTGAGTCAGTCCTTGCAACTAAATTTCTTCAACTTGATCTATGATTTCGTGTTGTGAGCTTGCCTACGACGGATCGCTTTCTATCGACATCAGCACATTATCTAGAAAGATGATCTAGGAATCATCAGTACCTTGAGATCTGCATGCCTCAATGGCAAGTTTCTCGCCTTTGACGATAGTTTACATCATTGATTTTCGATCGAAGGATTCCGTGATATGTTCGACATCAACACATTTATTCACATCTCATGGATTGTACTGGGTACTTTGAGAGCCATTGACATCACTGGTGGTTTCTCTCACACTTGTTAATAGTTTACATCATTGACTGGTAATCAAGTGGTTTCTACCATGTTCGACATCAATACATTTATTCGCATGGATAGAATCATACTATTTCGGGAAGTAGAAATGAAGACCCTGGATCTAGTTTCCACCATCCAGGCTGCGAGGAATTTTGTATTCATTATATTGTGGACTATTCATAAACAGATGGCTGCGTCCATACTGTGTTCACATGAGTCTATACTTGTGATGTTTTACAATATCATTCCTATATCAAAGCAGTAGATAGTTTTCTAGTTAGTTTTGATCTGAGTATGGGAATGCCTACCTCAGCGATGATATGATCTCATATATATATATTGCATTTAATGTTTTTATAGGTTTCGACCAGGCTCTCCACAAGATGATCCTCGAAATGATAAAGTACTTCACTCTTCCTATATGATAAATGAAATCCTCATCTACTACAGACTTCGCACTTTAGGGGGCAATCTGTTACACAAAAATATCGTCACTATGATTATTTACAGTTAGTATGGGTCTATCATCACTTGTACTGTCCTCCTAAGCAAGTCTAAAACCTCAGCTCTTCAAATCAAGCTTTGGAAATGGGAGAAAGGCATTAAAAAGCAATGTAACTCTGGTTCCGCACTTTCTCTCATGGTCACCTGCGGTCCCGCACCTTCTGTGTACAAAAGCTGCGTACCTACCCGCTCCGTCCCTAACGGTGTAGGTGCGGACCCCTGTGAAAGTCAAAAGGCGCAAGTTATATCTTAAAAAACTCACTTTGGGTTAATTCTAGAGTTTTCTAGAAGGAATTTTGACGTCGATTGTTCGCTCTGAGGTGGTTCATGCATCCCAAAAGAGAAGGAGCTAATCCCTTGAATAAAGGAGCTATCCCTTTGAAGGAGGGCTTTATCCCTTTGAAGGAGGACCTAGTAACTTCCCTCCATTGCACTATAAATACAGGCATTGGGGTGAGGATTAGAGAGGTTAGAAGCTGAACATTTTGAGGGTAAATGCTAGTGAAATTAAGACTCTTTGGTTGAGCTTGAGAGGAGAGATCATATACCTCTTGGTTCCATTGGAGAGTGAGTGAAACTTGTCAAAGTAGAGGAGACATCTTGTTGGACCCTGGGAGGAGCTTGTACAGCGTCAAGGCAAAGGTTGTAAGGTTCTTCTTCTTTTGAATTAATACAATCAAACTCATTTTTCTCAACAAGTATCTTATGTTATTTGTTTCATGGACTCCTTGACTTTCATGTTAAATATGTTTTATGCAATTGGTTTTTCAGGTGCTATTTAATTTGTTTGCCTTGTTTGTGTTTGTAGATTCGCGAAAAGGAGCTCATTTGGATCAAAGGAGTGAGGGCATCCACAAGCTTGCGTTGGACCAAAGGTAGGCCCTAAAAACACTTGTTTGCTATTGTTTATTGAAGCATATTTAGAGAAAGATAGTGTCTGGTTGGTTTGCTTGTCGTTAGGTCTTCTTTAGATTATAGGAAGGTCTATCTTGTCCGCAAGATCGACTCATTCTGTGCGACAAATGGATAAGACACTGGAAGCAAGATTACTTAGTAGAGACAATGTAATTTTGGATGTGTGCTACTATTATTGTGTATATGTTGTATATGTTATACATGTTCCATATGTGATGTGTGCATGTGTTGTTGTGTATATAGTATGTGTACATGTTGTTTATGCAATTTTATATATAGGGTGCTACAAATAGTGTTGTGTGAATATTGCATATGCAGTGCTGGGCATACACAGTGCTATGTACATATTGTGTTGTGCGCATGATGGATATGTGGTGTTGTGTGCATATGGTGTTGTGCGCATGTTGGATATGCATTGTTGTGTAGATAGGGTACTATGTACATGTTGTATATGCAATGTTATGTACATATGGTGTTGTTTTCATGTTGTAAATTTGGTACTATGTACATATGGTGTTGTGTGCATGATTGTACATGTGGTGTTTTGTACATGTTTTACATATGGTGTTGTGTACATGTTGGGCATATGTTGTTGTGTACATGTGGTGTCGTGTACATGTCATACATGTGGTGTTGTGTACGTTTGGAATTGTGCACACATTGTACAGGTAGTACAATGCACATGTGGTGTTGTGTACACATCGTGCAGGTGGTGTCATCAACATGTGATGTTGTGCGCATGTTGTGCAGGTGGTGCTTTGTACAGGTGGTACTATGTACATGTTGTACATGTGGTACTAGTGTACATGTGGTATTATGTGCATGTTGTACATGTTGTTTTGTGTACGTGTGGTACTATGTATGTGCATTGTGTAGTCATGTTATCGTGACCTATGTATTGGTTGTGTTGTACTTTGTGTAGTAAATGTATTGTATTGTGTTGTAGGCCATGTGTAGGTACATGTATTGTGTGGCATTTTACATCAAGTATAGATGTATTTTTTTGTACAATGAGTGTAGGTGAATGTATTGTGTGGAGGTGTACACCAGGTGTAGGTGCATGTATTGTGTTGTGTTGTACATTGGGTGTAGGTGTATATGTTGTGTGTCAGGTGTAGATCCATGTATTTCATGGTGTTGTATGTTGTGTGTGGTTGTATATGTGTGATACACACTATGTGTATGTGCACATGGTTGAGGAGAAGGCATTGGGTGTGGGCGGGTGTCGAAACTAATTCAATGTGCATACAGAATAAGGACAAAGGCAGAAGCTAAGGATTGATTAAAAGATAAGTATCCATATTTTATTTCATTTTTATTATGCATGTGATTTATGAATCTGATCTATGATGATTACATGTGATCTATCATTCTTGTTTATGATGGTTACATGTGATTTATGATTTTGATCTATGATGGTTGTGTTTTGAGTTAACCTAATGTGACATGTTTATACATGATGATTTGATCAAGGATGCTAGTTTGACTTGTTGTGACAGGGAGCGAACAAAATTGAAAGTATACCTTATTGGCGAGCTACCAATGAGGTATGATTTGAAGTCATTTCAATTTATTTTTGAATCTAATGAAAATTATGTGCTTGGTACAGGAAAGCATGAAATGCCTGGTTCGGTGGCTGAAACTGACTGTAAGAAGTAGCAACAACAACGAAAGAAATTGGAACATGCAACAATGTGTTGGTAAAGCATTCATTAGCAGGGCCATTGTAGGACACTAGTATCCAATAGTTTCCATTGATTACCATGAGAATGCTATGACTGGTATGTTGGTTTTAAGGTAGGGATATGCCTTGGTTTTTGTATATTCCGATGCTAGCAAGCCTTGCCAAGGGATGGACTACTCAGGATGGGGGTGCCAGTGGAACTTGGAAGGTGTGTGACTGCATAGAAGGTGGTGACCAGATTGCCCAAGGGACTGTGTAACGGAGAAGGGAGGGTCGGGGATGGATTTTTTTTGGTCATTAGAATTGCCAGATGGAATCTAATGCAAATTGGGAGTGTGCCCCTGAGAAATGAGACTGTAACTGTTCATTGAGAGGACAAGTGGCGTAGGATTATAGCGCTAGACATTGGATGCAGATTTGACGTTGTAATGGATTATGGAATTCTTGGGAAGGAGGTCAATCATGGTATTACTTTTGAGGGTGGACGTGTGAGCCTCCATATTCCCTTGTTGCGGATGAAGATATCATATCCTTTTATTTGTTGGTTCAGCAAGTTTGCATATTTGTATATGTGTCTATTATTGTAAATAATGTATCAAGTTGGATTTATAAAGCTCCATAGACAATATAATTATTTGTTGGGTGAAGAAAATGTGTATGTGCATATATGTGGTTATTATTGTAAATATCGTAATGAGCTATGTTATAAAGCTCCAATAAATGATATGTTTTTCATGTTTTAGGAAATGGTCATTATAAATACTGCAACGAGATATGTTATAAAGCTCCATGGGCAGTATGTTTTGTTTTTAGCAGTCTTGTTGGTTATAGGTGTCACTGAACACCGAGGAAGGTGTTCCCCCAAGGGGGAGGGTTTTGTAACAACCCTGGTTAAAAATTCTATGTAAAAATATATAATACCACAGTCATTGGACATGTATTCCAAGATGAATGGTGGGTAAAAAATCCTAGTGGGTGTTCATTTCGGTTATTATGGCTAAGGAAATTAGCAAAGGCAATGAAAAAGGATTTGGAAAGGCATGAGGCATTTATTGGCATTTATTTATGAAAATAATGGAAATTAGGAGAAAAGGGAGGTGAAAGCTCATAGGTTGCATGTGAGAAGGAAAATGAAGAAAATAGAGGCCTCATTAATAAAAAAGTTTATGAGGATCAGTGGGTAAGCTTGGTTAGTTCAGTGTTGGAGCTCTCTCATTATTCTCTCTCTCTCTCTCTCTCTCTCACTCTTTGACACTTAGAGTTTTCTTGGAGCACTTTGGCATTGGATCAAGAAAGGAAAAGAAGGAAAGAGGAAGGAAGGAGAAAGAAAGGAAGAGGAGGATCAAGCAGCTACAACAATGTTATTTGCAGGTATCAATTTGCATGTGTGTTTTCCTTGCTAGATTTGGCATGCATGGTATTGCATGTGCTTATTTTCTATCATGGCATGGTTTTTGCCATGTGTGACAGTGTTTTCAGTCTATCCTTTCCATTTCCAAATAGCCTTGATGAGATGGGTTCTCATACATCGGTTGAGCTTGATTGCCGGATGGATGCAAAGTTGAGTGGGGTGGATCTCTGAAATGACAAACACATGGCCTAGTGGTCCTTGAACCGAACTATGGATCACGGTAAAGCCATTGGCCTAGTAACCCTTGAGCCAGACTATGGGTTGCGGTAAAGAAAGGATTTGGTGCCTCAGTGGGCCTTGGAATCCTTGCTGGTGAATAGCAGGATATACGGTAAATCTAAGAGGTGGATTTCTCTCCGTTGGGCCTAGTATTCCTGGATGGGATGTACGGTAAAGCCTGGAGAGTGGGTCTCGATGTATTGCCTAGTGATCCCTGGATCAGATTGTGGATTATGGTAAAGCCTAAGAGGCTAGGAGGCACTAAAATTCCTCACGGTGTAGGCATAGAACTTTGGTAGCATCCATGATTATTTGGTTCTTTAAAGTTGGTTATAAGCTCCACATTCATGCTTGGAATATCGCACGAGGGTGATTGGATGAAGGGAGATTTGGCTCAGCCAATCTATGGTTGGGTGGAACGTGGTAGTCCCATCGGTTGTTGGTTTCTACATTCATTAATGAGAAATTAATTCCCTTGGTTTTACATGTGTAAATGTACTGGTTTATATATGGATTCTAAGGCTGATGTATTCATGGTATTTATGTTATTATGTTTCTGGTTATAAGCATGCATTCTAATAGTGATGATGTATGGCTCTCCTCATGTTTCTATTTGTAAATGAATAAAAAATGTATCTATGACCTAATAGATGGTATTTCATCTAATGATGTAAGGGAGTAATGATTCTTAGTGATTCTCAGATAAGTATAAGACCACTATGTTTAAATCTGTTATTTAAACCTATAGATTTCATTCATGCCAAGTGTTTGAAAGAATGTCAGTCCCAGTTGGGGATGGCCAGGCCTAGTCCTGGAGTTAGTTTTTAGTTTATTGGTCTTATCATCATGTCTTTAATGGATTCTCAAAGTTACAATAAGTTATGGGCAGTGGCCAAAATTCTAGGCTTGAAAAGTGCCTTAAATTCCATAGACTCTGGGATAGGTCTACTGGAAATGGTCCCTGGATGCAGGCATGCAGGCTTGTGGGAGCGTCCAGAGCTCTCTTGATGCTGGAAATCCCATGGCATGGGAGCATCCAGAGGTTTAATAGCTTAAAAACTCAGTGGGACCTAGGGGCATGATACCTTAGTGGTTGGGATGACTGCTAGGAGTGTTGTTGCTGATCTGGAAGTTATGTTTTATTGGTTTCCATTGATTCCACTTCCTTAAGGTCACCTAGGAGGTTGAATCATATCATAGTAGCCTCTCGTCACATGTTTAACCTAGTTATCTGGTTACTTGGGTAGATGTGGGATGAGGGTGTTACATGTTTTTCATAATTCGAAAGTAAGAGCTAATGCGAAGCTAGCATACTGTGTGCGATACTCAACAATGCACAAGATTTTTAACTAAATCAGTTTTGGGAAAAAGAATGTCAAATGGACATTCAGGGATAACACGAAAACAATTGGATGTCGGAAAGAAAAGTTCCGGTGTCAGCTATAATTTTTTTTACCAAGGTTGAGATGCCTAATATCCCTTACACAATATATATCTTTATCGCTATAAGAGTGCTAATTTCAACAATGTACTGCATGTATCTAATTTGAGTGTAGAAAAACATATAATAAAATCATTGAAATGAGCACACACACCATTGTGATCCACCAAATCAAAATAGGGGTAATTGCTAAGTAGTACTATCCAAAGATCGTACCTCAAACTGCAACTAGATTGAAAAATTGATTACCACAGGCGGTGACCAAAATAAGTAATTAAAATTGGCTACCACATATTTGTACACTCGACCCAGAACAACAAGCTACATTGGCATCCCATGCAGAACCATAACTAACCCTAAGTTGAGTACAACAGATGATATAAACATAGTATGCATATATATTATCCCACTGAACTACTTAAAGAAGTAAACGAAACGTGTAACCAAAAATCATAAAATAATCATACATATATACATACATACATATGAATATATAAACATTAGCATAAAATAATCATGATCCATGATGACCCTGTCAGACATGACATACATGTATACACATATAGACATCAACATAATCATGATCAAAACATAATTACCAGATAACATATAGTCAAGGTTAAGATAACTCCTTCTATCCATGCACATCATGCACAACATTGAGAACAATCATTCCCAACATAGCTAAGGCATCTGACGCCTCAAATCTATTTACCTGACATTTCTTAATTACTTTTCTCATGATTGTCCCGCCATCGTCCATTTACACCAATGGACCCAACCAATCCAACTAGCTGTCATAGTTTTACCTTTTGTTGCACTTACTCATGCACTAAGCTTCGTCTGTGCCTTACATTGCCTATTGGGTACCACATAGCTCTCCCCGAGCTCCATTAACTTCCTCTTTCCCATAAAATTCCCAAGACTCAAAACTTAAAAGGAAAGATAAGAAACAAACAAGAATAAAACCATGAAAACCAATAACAATACAACACCACAATAGAGTGGCCTGATCATGCACTAGACATAACAAAACTAGAAATAAAGTGCAAGAAAATCACAAGAGACCAAAAGAACAAGACTAACAATAGACACCATGACTCAATCCCCATGGTTCCGAGTGCTTCCAAAGTAAAGCTCAACCTGAGCCTTCTTCAAGATTGCATGGAAATTTCTTTTCCATCCAATCTCTTGCATCATACTACCATCAACACATAAGTTTCAGTGCTTAAATAAACATAACAACATACTAGTTACCTTACCTTGCTGTGCCAAGCATGTTGCTTGACAGTGTACACATCTGCGCCATCTCTCAAGGGACTGCAATTCCCTGGACAGATCCACCTATAACTAGACACTAGCTAATTTACCTGTCAAATACATGTTCATGAGTGTAGCACATATCCACATAATGTCAGACAAATTCAAGGTTAAGAAGACTTCCTACATGCAAGCACTCATGTGTTTGGAATTAGGGTTTCCAAACATAGCCATAGGAATTCTTGCCCAATTCCTTTCTTTTACCTTTTATCTTGCTGCAATTGAGTCTTATTATGTGCTATCACATCATCCAACTATTAGTTATATAAAAATATAAATTGTTACCTTGTCACACTATAACCAAGCATGTTACCCTTCAACTATTCACAGATGTCAATCACATGTCCCAAATATCAAGACAAACATATCTATCAATTTGAAATCAACCTTTACCAAGACTAATAATCATGTCATAATCCATAGTCAACTCATAGTCATTAGACATAATGCTACAACTATCACCTACTTACACTCAATTATACACCAACCTTCTCAACACATATGTATTAGTACAACCATCTTAAAATAGGATCATTCCTTCATGAAATATTATAGACTCATACTCATATCATGCAATAAATCAAACATTCAACAAACTATAAATGTACCATGTTAAATTAATCAACTAAATGACATAATCAAACATTCAAGCACAAAGTAGACGACACAAGCAAGCTCATACCTTAATGTATCTCAGGGGAGGCTCTCTTATCTGCACAATCAATCTAGTTAGCATGGTATAACTTCACAATGTATCAGTTCAAACACAAATAATATCATGATATCCATAATAGTAACTAACTAACATGTTCACATCATAAACTCTTAAACATTTGTTGTTCATGCATAATAATCACATATGTACGATTAGTCTAGATTAGTACAACACAACGTCACAAATAGGTCGACTCATACCTAAATTGCATAACCCTAACCATCTTCACAGAACAATCCAACTTAGTATGATACATATAACATCAATATCTTAACGTAATAACCCTAATCATCAAATTAACTAACATATAACAACAACAGGTTAACATATAACATACTCATCAACAACATATAACCTAATCATCAAGCTATCATATAACAACAACAATTTAACCTATAACATACTCATCAACAACATATAACATAATCATCAATTTATCTAACATAAAAAAACAATAGAAATGTATACAACCACAAGTTACTATCATTCATGACTATTTGACACGTGCATATGACTACACTAATCAACTAGCATCTATCATGTATATAACCATAACATCAATAGAATGAATGGCATGCACATAACCATAATGCATATAACAAACCTTAACCTACATACCTGCATATACAACATACAAACCTGTATGAGGACATGCTCTTGCCTCAAGGTCCAATGTTGCAACTTCACTTTGATGATCTACATCTCCTGCTCTATCTCAGCCAACAAATTATAATCATAACAACCAATAGAATCATGATGACCTAATGCATACAATGACCTCAAAATGCATGTCTAACCTACCATATATGCTTAACCATAACCATGACAATGCATGCATATAGAAATCGACACACATAACAATGCATATACACCATACAGTCATGATGACACATCCCACAACAACACCATCAACCTTCACATGGCGACATTACTACAACCATGATCAACACCATGAAAATACAACAAGCACATGGACTAAAAACATAAGGAACACATATGCAATCAACATGAATGCATGACCAACACACAATCGATTTACTCTGAGGGGTGAACCATGCTCTGATACCAATTTGTAACACCGTCCTCCCACATCTACCCAAGCAACTAGCCAACCAGGGTAGACATGTAACAAGAGGCTACTATAATACGATTCGACCTCCTAAGTCATTTTAAGGAACTGAAACTGATAAAAACACACCATACAGACATCCAACATCAACATTAGGACCCTCAAGAACCAACCCAACCTTTCTGCCAACTAGCCCCTGGATAACACTAACATTTTGGACTACTTAGCCTTTGGATTCTCTCATGCTATGGGCATGCCAGTGTCCAGGGACCTTTGAACGCTCTCACAGGCCTGCAAGCCAAGATCCAAGGATTCTTTTGCTCAGTTATGTGCAAGTGTCCCCGGGATTTAGGCCACCTTTTTAGCACCAGAGCCTAGGTCACTGCCTAAAATTGAATGACACCTTCAAAATAGTAAGATAAAATGGAAATCACAATACTAATGCAAATACTTGAATAAAACCTTGACTAGACCCCTCCTAGCCATGATAGCAATTTCATCAAACATATCATGAATATGTAATCTACATGTGTAAATAATATATTTGAGCATATGGGTTTCATACTTAGCTGAGAATCGCTAAGAAACATTAATGCGAAAAAACATAAACTTCCATTTCATCCATTAGTCCATAGATATATTGGTCATTCATATACAGGTAAAAACATGATGAGAGACATACATAAATATTGTCATAAAACATATACTTAACCAACATAATAGGGACAAAAATACCAAGGAAACAACAACAATCTAACTCACATATAAACCAGTACAATACTCATAAATAACAAGGAGAAATAACCTCTTATTAATGATGTAATGACCAACCTGGTATGGGACTACCACGTTGCACCCAACCGTAGAATTGTTGAGACAAATCTCTCTTCAGCCATTCACCCCCATAACATATTCTAAGCATGAATTTGGTATCTCACAAAACACATCAATCAAAACAATTCAGGGCTTCTAGAGCCCAACCACCTCAAACCATCAAACAAATATTCCACCTCATGGTGAAACATCACAAATCCATCATCAAATTGGCCTCTATCAAAGCTTTCCAGGGCTTCCAAAGCGTTTGTCCAACCAAGGCCTGCAAGACTAGTAACTCAACCCACAGCTTTTACCGTGATTCCAAAGCATTTTTCCAAGTAGGGCTTCCAGGACTAGTAACTCAACCCACCAAGGGCTTCTAGAGCATTTGTCCAACCAAGGCTTCCAGGACTAGTAACTCAACCAAAGTTGTTACAGGGCTTCCAAAGTGTTTGTCCAACCAGGGCTTCTCGGACTAATAACTCAATCCAAGCTAAGGAAACATGAGAACCAACGAAAGCAAAACAATTAAATAAACCTAAAATATCCATGGCTATCCAAGAAATGGTCAGGCAAGGGAAATCCACTATCAATCCAGGAAAAATCCTCCATGCCAATGACATATTATAACCAAGAAACCACATGCATGTGCCATGCATGTCACAACTAGTGAGGAAACATACATGCAAATTGGTACCTGCAAGAAAAACCTATTGTAGCTGTTGATCCCGATGTCCTCTTGCAATTCCCTACTCTTCGTTTTCCTTCTTACTCAAAAACTCCAGGTATGCCACACTCCTCTAAGAGTGCTCCAAGAAACTCTAAGTGTCCAAGAGTATGAGACAGAGAGAATAGAAGAGAGCTCCACCAAAACCTATCAAAAGCTTACCCATTGATCCTCATAAGAATTTTTATCAGCCCTCTATTTTCTTCATTTTCCATTATTTTCCTTCATTTTCCTCCTCACATGAAACCTATGACCTTTCCAAAGCCTTTGCCATTTCCTTTTCCAATTTCCTTAGCCATAATTAACCGAATGAACACCCACTAGAATGTTCTTCCCACCATTCAGCTTAGAATACATGTCCCATGGTTGTGGTCTTATATATTTTCACATGGATTTGACACAGTGGGTTGTTACATATTTAATTATTCAACAACCTTATTTTACAAGTGTTTTTACGATAGCTTAAGCCAAGGATATTACATACTCCCCCCCTTAAATAGAACATCGTCCTCGATGTTCTTATCTTGTTGGAACACTAACATTTTCTCATAATATAACAATCTAAATAACCATAAATGGAATATTTTCTGTTCGGTATGAAGTATTTTTATGTTCAATAGGTAGAATCAATAATGTTTGTCCAATGAAATACTTTTCATTATCAATTATTTATGCAATGTGAAATAATATTTCAATCATAATACTTTCACAAGTGCTCTAAGTGCACTAGCCTTCTAATCATAAAAATGATAAAAAAAAGTTGTATCAAGTGGATGTGGTCTTATATTTAGGGGTTGCACCACTCTTTCTTTCTCACTCGTATTGTTTGTAAATTTCTATCTCTCTCTCCCACAATAATTTCAATCAAATTCAAACTCATGGAATTCATCTCCAACCATTTTCCTCTCGTCTCACTGTTTCCACCATAAATTAAGTCATAAGTATATACATTAACAACTTATTTTCTCTATGCATGCATATAGATAAGTCATTTCTCACATGTTCATTTGCTCATACAAACCTACAAACACAACCCGTTTCATCAAAATTGTCACTTAGATAAATTAATAGATCATGCATGCAAAAATATAACACATACAACAACTTAGAGACATGAAACTTACCGTTTATTCTAACATCCAACATCTTTAGATGATTTCTAAATCAATAGAAAAATATAGACATAATTTCATCTGACCGTGGTTAATGTCTAGGAATTATTCACAAACTAAGCATATTCCACCCAACTGTGAACTATATCCAATAGTTACCCACTGAGCTAAGATCTACTTGCCACTAGAATCAACAACCTCATTGATTCCTTGGTGGTTTCTTCCCAGGAGATTTTTACTAGTGTCATGCTTTAAGGTCTGCCAACCTTTTGCCTAGGTCTTTTTGTTTTAGTTTTTTTCGAAAATGATTCTTTTATTTTTTCTTAAAGCACCCCTTCCTCTCCCAATGTGCTTTATTTTACTCCAGTTAGTATTTCTCTCCAAGTAAGTGATTAACATAATATTTCTCTCCCATTATGTTAATATTTTCTATTATTTTCTCCTAAGGATTTTTAGGAGACTTTTAGACAAGGTCCATCTTGGATGTAACCACCAATAGTTTTTCATAATCTGACAAGAAGTCTTCTAAAATTGTAGATTTATTTTCTAAATATCTCAAACAATGTATTCATTAACTGAATAATAAAATAAATTATTGCATCATCACATAAGTCTCATCATGGCTTCCATATCCATTCAATCCAATAATAATTAAACGTCTAAAAATCCATTGTAATTTACATAATTTTCCATTTTCATGTTATCATCAAAGTAAAGGAATATTTATGTACACCATGCATCTATACTTGACCCTCAACATGGGTCCCACAATTTGTAAAATTACATTGACGACAATTCATCACATGTCATACAGGTGGTATACATTCAAAATTTCCACATAACAACAATCATGCAACATAGAAAAAAAACATTAGCGTATCTTGCATACCATAGAATTATACTTTCTGTAAGGTCCCACCTTACCAACCATGGATATTATAGAGAAATAACAGACTCATTGAACACTAGGACACAATGCATTTTTTATTTTTTTTTACAATTATCTTGTAGCCATGTAAGCGACAACCATTGGGGAATTTTGGGCAAACAATTTGCAATCATGCAATATACAACCACTATTGTATTTTATCAAATAGTTTGCAAGCATGAAATCTACAACCATTGAGGGATTTTAACAAACAATTTGCATGCACACAATCTACAACCATTGAAGTTTTTTAACCAATAGTTTGCAAGCATGCGATCTACCGACATTGGGGAATTTTAGCAATTAGTTAGTAGACATGAAATAATTTTCATAAATAAGCTTAA
This sequence comes from Pinus tabuliformis, assembly GCA_031772625.1. Classification (NCBI taxonomy): domain Eukaryota; kingdom Viridiplantae; phylum Streptophyta; class Pinopsida; order Pinales; family Pinaceae; genus Pinus; species Pinus tabuliformis. Next base: position 409,742,822 of record CM062817.1, on the reverse strand, counting down.
ACTATCAGAGAGACAGTAAAACTAGAATTTAAAAAATAGAATGAATCATATTAATGTCATCAATGGTAAAATTTCTACAAAACAACTCAATCAGCAATCACTATAGGGCAACGACAAATCAACAAAATCGACCAGATTATGTGTCTAAGTCTGAAAAGCACTTTTTTGGAATCAAAGTGGGGGTTACATGGTCTTAAGGTAAAAATACCCGCTGATGTTGAGCTGAATTGCATCCAAAACTCTCAGGGACGCAATTTTTTAAAACAACAAAACTTTGGATCTCATTTACTACTTTTGCCAAATGCATGGAATGCAAACTTTCATCTACAACTCTACATGAAGAAATAAAACCCAACATTATGCTACTATGAGTTTTTCATTGAATTTAAGTTCACTATATGAATTCTACTTGACTCATTGTTCATTTTTAACATCTAAACATGTTCTTTCAATGTATTTTTTTTTTAAACATTCTATTGTCCTCTTCAGGGTCAACCCCAACTTCTACATTCTTTAGTTATCACACAAACCATACATGCATTCATTCTTTATAAGCAGTGCATTGCAACTTTAGTCATTTTTTTTATGCACCATAATCATTATTGTAATAATATGCATGCAAAGGTTGGTAATTAACCCTTACTATAACTAGTTAGTTTTCAAGATTGTTCATAGGTGCAATAGAGGTTTTATTGTCTTTTATCTGCATCCATATTCAAATGTCATGAGCACAACTTTTAAAGAAGCATTATCACTTTCTACTCTTTAATGTGGTCATTAATCATGCATCACACATCTCATGTTAATTTTAGTCTACTACAAGTTCAATTAGAATCATACTTGAGATGATGCCCACTAGCATCATACCTCTAGTTCTTTTTTTCTTAATGATTCAGAAAAGGTGTCAGTGTTGCAACCATTTTCTCTGATACCACTTATAACATCCCTAGGTAACCTTGCAGGAAAATGCATGGAGTTAAGAATTTTTTATTTATTTTTAACATTTACCAATGTGTAACTTTCTAAATTACTTTCTATATTCCCTCCATGACCATTATAATAACCATCATCATTACATAGAGAAATATTTAGTAAAAACATAGTGAGTTACACAACCATTTACTACCATTATTGTAGCATATTAACTTAAACTTTCGAATGTAACATTGCATTAATTCAATGATTATTTTAACTCAATTAGTTAATCATACTCTTGATAATATAACCATCACATCATGTAAGGAAGACAAAACAAGAAATCACATCATTAGACACCGATATGCCATCGAAACCCCGTAGGGTGAAAACCAACAAATGTATAATTTTATTATTAAACGCCCGTGAGGGTGTTCACCCCTCACTCAATAGCTTATAAAGGAGTCCATCCCTTAACCATTTTTTTAAAATAGTATAAATAATTATTATATGAATTGAAGCATAATTAGTTATAGGCTATTACAAACATCATGATATCATTTACCCATCTTCCCATTAGTGGATCAACCGACAGTTGACATTTCTAAATCTGCATGGACCAACAAATCTTTATCTACCACAACGTTAAATGTGAATTATCCTTTGCACAAGTCAGCTTCATTTCCTATCGTTGCTTTTATCATCACACTAGATATCATGATCAGATAAAACATAAAATATTAATTATCCAATAACCAATTTCTATTAGTGACACTTCAACATCTATCCGTGTGCATGCATAAATCATAGACAATGTAATGAAATATATTCTTTAATATCATTGCACATGCATTAGTAACAAGAAAATCATTATCAAGTGTCATCTTTCCAACAAAACACTAACATAATCTTGCATGCACTTTCATATTTTTCCCAACGAAAAGCTAACATACTAGATATTGTTCTTATGCATGCAAATACATAACAATATTTCAGGAGAACTAGCCCAACAAGTAATTTTCTTTGTGCCTACTATTATGTTTTCTTTTCCAAATGGATTAATGCAATAGATTATATACTTATACATGTGAATACATGTTCTTTTCCAAAAAAAAAATTCCATAGGAGAGTTATTTACAATGACTATTATGTATAAAATGCAAGCTCTATTTCAAACAAAGTTAACATAACAGTTATAATTTCATTCATGCAACTACTTTACCTCTTCAACAAAAAATAACATGATAGCTTATTGTTCTTGCATGTGAAACATATATTTCTTTCCAAAGGAAACTAACTAAATCTTGCATGGAAAGATAAACACATTTCTTTTCCAAGAGATCAAACACATAACATTTATTCTTTCATGCATGCAAAGAAACACTTTCCTCTTACCAAAATATCTAATCTAATAACTATACATAATCTTTTCCTAAAAGAAAACTAATACCATAGCTAATCCCTTTAGGTGTGGAAATGCATATTATTCTTCTCAAAAGAAGGATAATACAATCAATATTATGCGATTGCACCTTCCTTTTCACCAAAAATCCAATTCCAAAAGTATATTTTTCCATGCATGCAAGTGTATATGTTTCTCTAAAGAATCTTCCAAAAGAATCTTAACACAATAAAGAATACATTTACACATTTTCCTCTCTAAGAATGTTGAAAGCGGCTGGGCATTTTGAAGCAACTGGAAGTCTGTGAAAGGATGGATATTATCAAAATAATTTCTTATTTAATAACGTCAATTAGGTAATAAACGTCGTAAGTTCTCCATGGCGTGCTCCATTGTTCATGTATCATAAAATAATATAAATAGCAGATTAATAGATTAATAGCTGTGGTGCACCTTCCATCGAAACCCCTCCTTAGTGAGGAAGAGATGTTTCTAGCTATATATAATAAATAAAAACAGTAAATGTAGTCAACGTAAAATCGTACGTTCCTGTGTGCATGGTTTGAGATGTGAACCCTGTGGACATGCTTCTTCTGCTTTTCTCTTTGCCATGCCTTTCATGCGGACATCTAGAAAGTTGATTTGAGTGGTAGTCACTTGCTTATATAATAATTTTATATTCAATTGAGTAGCATGGTCACATTATTCTAAATATTTTATGCAATATGTTATTGTTAGCTTATATATATATATATATTTGAAACTGGTCATTTTCTGATTTTCTGATTTGCCCCTCATTATGACACTTTCTAAAATTATTGGCAAGTTACCAATGACGTGTTTATTTTGAAATAAATCATATATGACAGCTAAAAACAGTGAAAACGTGTATACGAGCGTCAATTTTAAAGCCTGGTACTGATGATTAGTATGGCTACCATCATAATTGATTCCAAATCGCTGCCCATTAAACCTCTGTACAGATGGCAGCTCAGAAAACAAATGATGGGGCAGAATCAGGGTTGGAATTTGGATTTTTCTTTACCCGTCATACAAAATTTTTTTGACGTTTTGGGTCCTTATGCTTCCCATCAAGAAACGTTATATTAAAAAATTTTCCCTTCAAGAGTGATGTTCTCATAATAAATTAACCCTTCATTAATAAAGTTTTGATTAAAAAATTACCATTCAATAAATAATTATGTTGAAAATTTTCATATATTTATCGTAAGAAAAAAAACCAAAATTTGAAAAAACTCAATTGTGGAGGTTTCAATAAAAAGTGTTGAACATTTGAAATTTGCTCATTTAAATTATATAATCAGTCCAAGGTAAAACACTTGATGGTTATCCATTTCATATATTTAAATTATCATTTAAATCCAACAATTTACATTATGCTACATGAATATTTAGATGCCTAATAAGACTAAGTTCCATCCTGGACTAAGACATGCCTTGTTCATTTTCAAATCCACGATGCCACTCAACTCCCTTAGTTCCAAACACAACATCGACTGCGGCCCGTCTTCGGATTTTTCTTTTTTCATTCATGCATGGAACTTACAATTTCAGATTGTCCAAAACACCGTTTCCGAAGGTGATTTAATCATTGATGTATTTTTATTTGTTTTTTAAATTGATAATTACGCAGAAGGCTTCGTCTATATTGACTTGGGTTTAAAGAATTTCATATTTTTAAATTATGAATAGTCAAGATTTAATAATCTCGAAATATTTTTAATTCAATACATGATCTGATCAATAATATAGAAGATATCTAAATAGTTTTTTAGTGTCTAGATTATTTAATAATTTATATTTAATGATAGTTTCGTTTGGCTGATGTATGGGCTCTCTGTTTCCTCTACCTGGATGTCGCATCGACATTGGTATGATGGTGGGAGTAAAATCAAATGAGTGTCATACACATAGTTTTCAAAGTCAAATTTCGGTTGTTCTTATTGAATTTAATTTTTTTACGGTAGTTTTGGGCACAATAAATTCTCCAGTACACGCATAAATTTTGAAAGCAATTAAATGGCAGCATGGGAATGTTTGCATGGAGAAATTGTGTTTTTTTGAAGAACTGTTTACTGAAAGTATTTTTTTTGTGGAAAACTGTTAAATGATAGCATGTTTTTTCAAGAACAGTTTATGTAAATTTGTTGAAACAAATCCGTGTTGTTTTTTAGAACAAGTTCCTATTTTTCAGAATCACAGTGGGTTTCTCTCGTACCAATTTCTAAAACTCTACTGTTATCTAGTCGTCTCCTATACAACAGTATAATATATTATTTTTAGACCAAGATTTGAAAAAAAAATGATTGTAAAATACAATAATCCATTGGGAATCGTGAACAACTACAATACCTTAAAATGCTAATAAAAAATTAAAAGCTAGCAACAATCAGATGGTAGACTCTTGTGATATTTATGAAATAAAAAATTAAAAGCTAATAACAATCAGACAGTAGACCCACAGTGTTTGAAGAATAAAAAATCAATCACTAACCTGAACTTTGAAGCACAATTTGTAATTTCCTCGCAGTTTCCTTGGAGGCTGGAGCCAATCTTGAGCTGGGCGACAGGCGTAAGTTTGAATCGGCAATGCGTTGAGAGAGAGTGTGCACTGTGAATCATGAACTCGATTGTACAAAGAAAACAAGCCCACGGGCCACATTCGTTGGGTAAAAGACAGGGAGACCATGCAGTGGCATGCACAGATCTCCGAAATCATCCAGGGAAAGATTCCAAATTTTCCCAGAGAAAAAATCTTCGGCTAAAAGGGAATTGCCCATTCTCTACAAAAAAAACTAAATCTCTGACTGAGAAAAAATGGCTATTGCCATTGGCTGCTCCCACATGCTAATTTCGTTCCTCCCACATGCTAATTTGACAGCCTCCGCCCTCTTGAAATTTCCACAATTGCCAAGAGTTTCACGCAAAAGGAAGGAAACAGTGACGGCCCTGCAGGCTGTGAGATAACAGAAACTATACCTAGGACGTGAGGTGACGTGAGGATGATAAGAAATAGCCATATTATAAGGAAACAGAACTATACCTAGGTATAAGAACGTTTTGGAAAAAATTCGAAACGTCAAAAAAACGTTTTTAACTCTTCTGGGCACGTCAGTCAAAACGGGCATGGACAAATTCCAGCCGTCAAATACGTTTAAAAAGGCTTATGACGGGCAAAATGCCCGTCAAATTCCATCCTTGGGCAGAATGAACGAGACACTCAGGGAAATGGCGACTGAGATCAATGAACGCCATTGGGTATCAAGGACGCGTATTTATCGAGAGAAGTAAAGTTTCTTTTATTTATCAATGTTTGACTTTTACTTTCTACAGAAATTGAAGTTATCAACGTTTCATGGCAACTTTTTTTAAAAAGGGTGCGAAACCTTGGAAGAAGCCCGTTTCGGCTTAATTCACTAAACGGTAGATACATCTAATATATATAATATTGTTGTCTTATCAGATATACAACATAATTTTGTTATGAAATTGGAATCTGGGTAGGGAAGTTATCATTAAACTTTGCCGCTATTTTCCAATTTTTTAATTGGTTTAAGAAGTGAAAATGTACACTGCCAATTCTGGCATGCCCATTTCTCTTGAGGATTGCAAAAAGGAGTCCTCTACAAAGGAGGCCGAGGAATTAATTGGATGACCAAAAGTAGTTGGAATTTGGATTAAAAAATTTCAAAAATTTTTACAATGACAGTGTTTGAAACTTGTTTTTGACAGTGAAAATAGATTCAGCACCATCAAAAACCTCCTAAATACTTAAAATATTGAAATTTAACAACTATGACTTAAATGTAGAAAAATTCCCGTCAAATTTTGATAAAATCTAGCTTAAATTTCCATGATTTTCAAACAAAAAAAATAAACGGACTGGACTACGGTTTCCAGAAATAATTCTACTGTGACACGAATGAAAGGTACTCTGCTCAAGAATCTTATACAAACCACCGATAATTAAGGTCTGAATTGCGTGACAAGGGCTCCTTCCAAAGAAAGCACGGTTGCTGTATCTTCCAAGTCGCAAGATTGTGGTATAATCGTTAAATTAAGTAGGAAAATTTGGTCCCCAGAAGCCGTCTTCTTCTGAGTCAATCCAGAGAGAGAACTGAAACTATATATATGATTGAAAGCTGCTCCAGACCTAATTTCTTTAGTTGAATAAAAGATTGCTGCTCCCCCGCCCATAATTCCGATAATTAATGTTTGAATTCCGTGACAAGGGCTCCGTTCAAAGACCCAAGAATTACGTTACATTTGTTGCCAAATCAATTATCAACATAAACAAATATTTCCACGGCACGTTCATCTAGAATATCGAATTTTCAATCTAAATTCCATCAATCTGGACTTTCATACCCGCTGATTTCTTTGTTCATCTAGAATATCGAATTTTCTATTCCATGAATCCGGACCTTCATACCCGCTGAGTTCCTTTCGGATCTTGATATGTATCTTTATAATTTTCTTTGTTTTGAAATTTCAAAGGAAAGCATACCATATTATATTATATTATATTATATTATATATATATATATATATCATTTGATTTATGGTTATTGTTGTCAGTGAGTACAACCATTCATTCTTATAAATAATAATAATCATTATTTAAATTAATTAAAATAATTTTAAATTATGTTTTATAATTAAAAAAATTATCATAATATTTTATTATACTTATTCAACATAATATATTATAATATTTATTCAATAGAGTGTATTATTAATTTTGTTGATATAAATATTAAATTTATTTATTTTTAAACTAAAAAATATTTTGTAAATTTTTATTTTTTTAGTGATAGATTGGTTTAAATTTTTGGGAAGATTTTCATTCGAATGCATTCTTTACGTTTGCGTCGACACATGCATTCAAATGTGATTTACGCCGAAAAATCCTCTGAAAACTTGATATGGATCACATAAGGTTAAATTCAACAGATTGGTTTAAAATCAAATTTTCGGAATTTAAAATTATTTATTAAAAATAAAAACCTCTCAATTATTGATTTTTTTTTTCAAATTTATTGATTGTTCAATAATTAATATTTTATTTAAAAAAACAGTTGCTATTACTTACTTTCCATGTTTTTATTAACCATGAAGCTAGCCGACTTAAAAAACAGAATAAACAATGTTGCATGTTACACTTATTTTTTATTATTGAATAGACTTGGTTCAGTCATTTCACAACTCAATTTTAAATCACGATACAATATAAAAAATGAAATTTAACTCAACACTACAAGAAAAAGAAAAATAGGAATCTTTTGCGCTTACACTTAAGACTTCGTGTAATTTTTTATTTTAGTATATTAGTGATTGCAATTTTTTATATTAAATATTTTATTACACATGAATTCTTTGTCACATGATCATATCAATTTGATTTTTCTAACATAGAAATTCTACCATAAATTATTTATTTTGTAAAGATATTAGACATCGTAATTTCTCTTTCTTATTTTGTCCCATAAACAAAAGATTCAATAAAATGTGGGTAACCAAATAAATCTTAACTTTTGTAACAAAAGATGATGTTAGGGCTAATGTTTCATCTAAAATTATCAATACAGCTTATTTTTATTTGATTCCAATGTTATTAAGTTCATTGATTATTTATGTTACATCCCTTCTTTTCATTATATTTAAATGTATTTCATTATTAAATTTATGAATTTCAAACATTCAATAATTACCATTGCTGTGTTTTATTATTAAATTTATAAATTTATTTTAACGTTCAATAATCAAACTGCATATTGATGATGATGATGATGATGGTTAACGTCCACTGAGACCAAATTGGTCTATCGGACCTACAATTTTCTTAATTTTTACTTGTCTGGCTCCTCGTCTTTCTTGGCGAGATTGGCGTTGTAGCTTTCTTTCTTTTCTCTACGGTCTTCCAACTTCCTTTGTCTTGCATCTCCTTCATCTCTTCTGGTTCTTGGGACATTGGTGTCTTAGCTTCGCGATCTATTGTGTTCGTTCTTTTGAAAATAGTCGGAGAAGAAGTTTGGTTTAGAAGATCTGCTTCGCTGTTAAATGAAGATTTATTTTCTGCGGTATTCAAATCCTCATAACTGTTGATTTGTTGGGGCATGCTTTCTCCTTGATTGTTTTGAGAGTTGTTTCTTTCTTCCTTGATTTCTTGTGACTCAGAGTTTTCTCTAGAATATTCTTCTTTGATCACAGTGTAGTGTTCTTTTTGTGCTCCTTCCCACCATGTAGATCTGTGGTGGTTTTTTCTAGCAAAATTTTTCTCAGAGGCTTTTGGGCAATTTTTGGCTAGATGCCCCATCTCAAAGCACGATCAACATCTGAAGAGGACACTTTCATAATCAATCTTCTGGTTCCATACATAGTCTTTACTTGTTAGGTTTATTTCAGCTGGGAATCCGGCACTGAAATCCATTTCCACACAGATGCGTGCATAGGTGGTTCTGGCATATTCCTCTGTTTCTGGGCACCTGCAGTAAAATTTCCCAATTGCATTTCCGATGGCTTTTAGCGAGGAGAGATTCCAGAGATGCAAGGGTAGGCTTGGCAATCTCACCCAAACTGGTGCTGAGGTTATCACTGTTGTAGAAGGATCGAATGATGGGTTCCATGGCTTCATGAATAGGCCTGATTTTTCCCAAAACCAAGGGCCGGAATCTAGAATACATTGTCTGCTTTCAGGATTTTCAAAATCTACTATAAAGAAACCTCTAGCACAGGGGTAGATATTAATATCATCAGAAATGATAGGCTTCCATACCTCCGAGATCCAATTGTGGAGTGCTATCAGCCGCGGCCAAAAACCATTGAACCGGCAAATTAGGGCACTTTCAGAGAACTTCAAAGCTTCATCGAGTGAGTCCTGGACCACTTGGATAGTGGGAGCTGGGGCTTCACTCACGATATGGGCAGGAGATTGCCCTCCAGAGGCCGATGAGCCACTAATTATTTTTGCGAAGCTCGGAGCCATATCGCAGATCTGCACCAGATCTATACCGTATACCGAGATCCGTATTGAGGAGAAGCTGCAGATCGCACCGAGATCCGTATTGATCGAATATAGATCTGCTACGAGACCGCAGCGGTAGAAGCCGCAGATCGCAGAAGCCGCAGCGGGAGAAGTCGCAGATCGCAGAATATCAGCCGGGAGAAACCGCAGATCGCAGAATATCAGCGGGAGAAGCCGCAGATCTAATGAAGCCGCCGATCTAATGAAGCCGCAGTGTTATCACCGGGAGAAGCCAGTCTCCTATCTCTTTCCGAGAGATATAGTGAAACTTACACTGGTTTTATTTAAAAATATATCAAACTTATTTTTCAATATTACCGTGTATCTCTATATAAGTATCTATCTACCATGGTATTTACTCTATCCGTCTATGTTTTGATCACTCAACGTTAGTAGCCTTTCGACCTTAGTATCTACCATGTTATTTACCCTATTTTAAATTTTATAGTCGTTAGAGTTATATATAACCATGTATTACAAATGGAAAAAAAAATAAAAAATAAAACTATTGAGAAACAAAAGTATGATGTTATGGTGTAATTTGAATCGAGTTCTATTAATTGAATTTTGTACTTAGTTTGATAATTCTTCTTCATATAAAAAAATTATTTAATTTTTAGTGGTAAAGAATATTTTGAAAATTAAAAATTTAATATAAAATTAGTAAAAACTAAATTTATCATAATAAATTAAAATTTTTATATAAAAAATATATTGGGATTTAGTGGAGAATGGTTTTAAGAACCAGCAGATATAGCAGCATATAATGCCTTATCTCAATAAGAAAGAGATGTGTTAAGGGGCAATTGTAAGAAGGATTCAAAATCCCTGTTTTATATCTTTCAAGCAGTTTATGAAAGTATTTTCCCAAGGGTTGCAGCAGCAATGAAGTCCAAGCAAGCATGGGACACCCTCCAAATAGCCTACCAAGGCATGGCAAAAGTCAAAACATCAAAGCTGCAAATGTTGAGGAGAGATTTTGAAACACTTTCTATGAAAGAGTCTGATAATATAGACTCATTTTTTACACATGTAAGTGGGCTGGTTACTCAAATCAGGTCTCATGGTGAGACACTTGAGGAAAGAAGAATAGTTGAGAAAGTTTTGAGAAGTTTGCTAGCAAGGTTTGAGGCCATTGTTGTGGCCATAGAAGAGACGAAGGATCTCTCACAGTTATCAGTGGATGAGCTTAATGCATCACTAATTTCACATGAACATAAACTGAATAGAGCAGCAAGCTCCTCATTGGAGCATGCCTTCAAGACACAAGTATCATTTGGTCAAGGTCGAGGCAGAGGAAGATCATATGCTAGAGGAAGAGGAAGAAGCCCACACAGAGGTGGAAGAAGCAACCCTTCAAGCTCAAATGGAAGAGGCAGCAATCAAAATCCAAGTCAAGCCCCAAGCCAAAATCAAGCACAAGGTCAGAGGTATGATAAATCTCAAGTTCAATGTGATTACTGTAAGAAGTATGGTCATTATGCAAATGAATATAGAAATAAGCAATATGATATTAGTAACAAACCAAGTGTAAATTTCACAAGAGAAAATCAGAACCATGATAGCATGTTTTTAACTTGTAATGTAGCACAAGAAAAACAGAGTGATATATGGTATCTAGATTCAGGGTGTAGCAACCACATGTCAGGAAACATATAAATGTTTTTTGATCTAGATGAAAGTGTGAAATCTGAAGTGACATTAGGGATTGATAGCAAAGTCTCTGTCATGGGAAAAGGTAGAGTTAATATCCTAACAAAGAAGGGGGAGAAGAAATACATCTCTGATGTTTACTTTGTCCTCGATATGAAACATAATCTCATGAGCGTTGGACAGCTCATGCAGAAAGGCTACAATGTCTTCTTCAAAAATGATGTGTGCACAATTTTGGATAGGCCTCCAAGCAGACAGTTGATTGCAAAGGTTCAGATGACAGACAATAGAATGTTTCCCCTAATAATAATATCAGATTTGCAGAAAAAAGGTGCACAAGCACAACTATCTATGAACTCACAAGAAAATGGAAGAAAAGGGACAACGGTCACACAAGCAAACTTTCAAGCAGAGGTAAAAGATGAAAACTGGTTATGGCACTTGAGATTTGGACATTTCAACTTCGGAGGTTTGAATTTGCTGCATAGGAAAGGCATGGTGAAGGGTTTACCACTCATACAAAACCCAGATAGCATATGTGAAGGATGTATCTTGGACAAGAAACATAGAGAGACATTTCTAGCAGGAAAGTCAGTGAGGGCAAAGGCACCTTTGGAGATTGTCCACTCAGACCTATGTGGACCAATGCAAACACCATCAATTGGTGGCAGCCACTATGCATTGACCTTCATAGATGATTACATAAGGAAGACATGGGTCTTTCTCCTAAAACAGAAAAGTGAAGTGTTTGAGCGCTTTCGCCAATTGATCCAGGTGGATATCGAGACACTAAGGGGATGGATAAGGCTCGAAATCCAAAATGGCAGAATGGAGAATTTGGTGGCATCAGTTGAAAGGGCTCGTCTTCCTGATCGCAGTGGCGCAAACGGTTCGTCAATCTTAGCTCTTATACAAAAGATAGAGCTCTTCAAAGTTTGGTATGGCAGGGGAGAAATAGGACCCAAAGTGCACCACATGGTATCCCAGTCAGCACATGGGACCCACATGGTAGCCCATCAAACTCCGACACATGGCAGCCCGTCATTGGCCTTCTAAACCTGCACTAGCAACAAGAAAACCATTTTTGAGTTAAAATTATATAACAAAAATTAGTTTAAAATATGGTTATATAAACCATCTCAAAACAAAATATATATTTTTATATTAACTAATATAAAAAAAGTTAATATATAAATATATTTCATATAAAAACCAAACCCAAATGGGGGGCAACAAATATTGGTTGGTTAATATATAGTTCAAACATACAACGCATATGGGGGAGACACTGTATGATATCATATAACATATATGGTATGTAAAACAAAATATGTAACCAACGTATAATGCATGGTGGAGTGGTTATAACAAAATGTAACCAACGTATATCTTTACATTACCCAAACGCATATGGTTGACCACCGAAACGGGCATGGCTTGGGTGGGCGGCCATGTGGTGGTCCCGCCGCCTAAGGCCATGTAAAAATGGGCAACCAATAAATCCCATGCTATCGGGGTCATAAATGAACGGCGGTTGTATATGCCTACCGTTCGATTTTGCTAAGACCCAAATCAAACGGTGGGCATATACAGCCGCCGTTCATTTATGGCCCAATAGCATGGGAAATATGGCTGGCCCTAAAAATGTACACACCATTAAAGCGCCGGCTAATGCATTCCGTAGACTTGGTTGGGATGGAGATGGGTGCCGTCCTGTGAAGTATGGGCCCACCCCCCAACGATGAGTTAAATATATGGTTGGAAACTATACGCTTGGGTTTTGTAAAATCACATATTTTATTTATATATGTGTTAAAAATAAAACCCATAACAACCAAACCATGGTAAATCCGCCCATGAATTTATATAAACTCAGATTTTTACCAGAGCTGGGAAGAGGAGGACCGCACGAATTTCGAGACACGAGTGGACACGCAAATCGAGGTAGTTTAATAATTTTTTAATGCAGGGATCATGAATTTTGCAGGAGGGCAAAATTTTCAACTTCTTAGAAATTGACAAATTTTATATGGTTTTTACACCACTCGTCGCCACGAGCGCAATGGTGCCGTCTGTTTATTCATTAGAGGTCTGCATTTTTTGTCATTTCTAGATTGCACGTAGAACCATGATTTCAGCGAAAACATGGAGCGGAACCATGAACCATGAAATTTTCCCGAGGAGGTAAAATTTCACTTTGTCAGAATATGGTTGAGTTTCTACTTGTTTTTCATGGTTTTTCACAGGGATCCTAATGGTGAAGTCAAATTTGACATCTGAGCAGCGGATTTTTAGCTCATTCTTGAAACAGAATCCTTGAGGAATCCCGAGGGAATCTAAAAGATTCTTTGAGCTCTGAATTTTCAAATTCTCAGAATTTGGATTTTGGACAGTCGTTTCAGCATTGCTCGACACCACAAATATGATGGTGTATTCAGATTTGTCTTTCTCTCATTTATTATTTCAGTCACTTTTCTAAGCGTAGTGCAGATGTCTATCTTCATGTGCAAACAATGTTCTTCTTGCAATTGATTATGTGAAATCGATGTTTCAGCAAGCTTCAGCACTTTGACAGCCTTTGCTTCTGATGGCCCTTGGTGGTGAGGTATATGATGTGCTCATGTACTTCTTCATTGTGGCCCAATGTAATGTATGAATTGAGGGGATTATCAGGGGATTATTCTTTTCATTTCTTAACTATGGGATAAATTTATAAAATTCTAAAATTTCAAAATATTTATTTTAATTTTTTAAATTTTAATACATTTACATTAACCATTTTCAGTAAATCATGAAATTATGAGAAAGTAATTTTTTGCCAAGTGAGATTTGTGAAGCTCAAAATGTATTCTAAATATATCGTGCAAAACATTTGCTATGGGGAAAAGGGGTATTTTAAATATTATGTGCAGAAACATATTTAACAAAAATGCCAATCAAATTAAACCTCGATGTTATAATGTATAAAGTCGACTTTGTTCCTCCATTCATATGTGTCTTCATTTTTTTACTCTAATTTAATTATAATTAAACCAAGCAAGAGTATCTAGAATGCAACATTTGTTGAAATGTGGCAATTAGTTCATACATTTCAAATTTCAATAATTAAACTAAGTGGTAAAGAACGCTAGCTATATGGCCTTGTTCCCTGTTGCCAAATGTTATGAAATTTTATCTGTAAAACTCATTTCTTATTATTTTTAATACCATTAACATTCATCTAATAATACTTATTTTAAATATTTAAAAATATTTCATAATTTTTTTTTTATCTTCTACCTTATCCTAAACTTAAAATTAATAAATTGTATCATTTACCTTCTTAATGGTTGAAACAACAATTTTGATATTTAAAAAGAAATTTTAAAAAATTATTTAAGAGAAACATAATTTAATACAAGAAGAAGTAGCCTAATTATGCATTATACTCGTAACATCTACTTTCTCCCACATGTTTGGATGGCATGAGAGATAGGGTCAAAGTTGTTTTTGGATCAATGACGGGAATGTGTATGGTCTGAGAGAGAGTCAAAATTGTTTTCGGGTCAAAGACGACATGTATATCTATTCAATGGTATGAAATACTACTGCTCTGGCCAGTATATTACCTAATACCCTGTAACCCGATTCGTCGTCCTCTTCTAGTTTTACTTACAGTTTCACTTAATACTCAGTAACCCAATTCGTCCTCCTCTTCCAGTTTCATGACCCATGCAGCAGAGTAGGATGAAAATGCAAGGATATAATTTTATGTGTCTCATAGCATTTCTAGTTTTCAATATTTTCCAGTATTTTGGCAGCTTACCTGCACTCATTTGCTGCGTTAACGCTCTGTCGGAAGATGGAGCCGCCCTTTTACAAATCAAGTCATCCTTTGTGGTTCCAAAGAATGTTCTTTCAAGCTGGACAAACGATGTGGATCCATGTAAGTGGGAAGGTGTGCAGTGCAGCACCCATGTAAGGCGGGTTATTTCAATTTCCCTACCAAATAGAGGTCTGTCTGGCCGTCTTTCCAGTGCAATAGGAAAGATGCCTGCCCTGCAGAAGCTCGATCTTTCGGGCAATAACTTGTCGGGTGCTATTCCTGCCCAAATAGCCAACTGCTCTCAGCTTTGTCAACTCAATCTCGCTAACAATTCCTTCACAGGCTTCATCCCTCCGATATAGGGAACTGCAGCCTTCTTACCGTTCTGAAAATCAGTACCAATGATATTTCTGGTTTTATTCCCTCTGAACTGGGTAATCTCGTAAGCCTGACTACTCTGTCGTTAAATACAAATAAACTCAGTGGTGTCATTCCATCGTCTCTGGGAAGGCTTGCCAATCTCGATACCATTAGGGCAGAGTCCAACTAGTTCAGTGGCTCTGTACCACCCGAAATAGGCAATTGCAGTAAATTGCGCATCTTGATCTTGAAAGAATCAGGATTGCGAGGAAGGATTCCTTGGGAAATTGGGAATTTGAAAAATCTTGTTATGTTGTCCCTTTTCGGCAACAATTTGACGGGTACTATCCCTTGTTCTATCGGCAACTGCAGCAGCCTTGAAACCATTGCTGTTTACAAGAACTTGTTACATGGTACGATACCAAGGGAGATAGCTCGGTTGGAAAATCTGAGACATCTATGGTTTTATCAGAACCATATTACAGGCTCAATTCCTGCAGGATTTTTCAGTGGACTGCTAAAATTGGAGTCGTTTGATGCATCTACCAATAATCTGAGTGGGGTTATACCATATGAAATGGGTAATCTTAAGAATTTGGCATTCTTGTCCTTTGCTTACAATAACATGTCAGGGTCGATCCCCTCGTCCTTCACCAATCTTACAAACCTGCAGATCCTAGATCTATCTTACAATAATTTTGAAGGCACTTTGCCTGAAGGAATCGGCCTCCTTCCCAATCTGACAATGTTGTATCTCAGTAAAAACATGTTCAAAGGTCCGCTGCCTGCTCGACTTGGAAGCTTTGGCAACCTGGAAAAGCTTGATTCATATTCAAGCGGATTAAGCGGATCGATTCCCTCTGGACTATGCAACGGTAGGTCTTTGATTCATCTTGCCATCTTCGATAACCGAATAGAGGGGAACATCACCGGCCTTCTACAAGACTGCGTCTCACTGCAACGCGTCCGGCTGCAGAACAACCTCTTCACGGGCTTCATACCAAGTAATATTTCTATGCTCTCGGTCTTGTATTACCTTGAGATTTCTTACAACAACATCCATGGAAGTATACCTTCTTCCATTGGACGGTTGCAGAACCTTACAAATCTCCTCCTTGCCCACAGCAATCTGAGTGGTGCCATTCCTCCCGAGATAGGAGAGTTGAGAAATCTGGGAAAGCTCAATTTGAGCCGCAATAATCTCAGTGGAACCATTCCTCCAGAAGTAGGGAACTTAATTAATTTGGAGGTTTTAGATTTGAGCGGAAACCGGTTGGAAGGAAGCATACCGGCAGCCTTGGTCCATCTTACGAATCTGTTGACATTAAACTTGAGTGTAAACGCATTAACAGGAAGAATCCCCAGTTCGCTGGGGTATTGCAAACAATTAAGCGGCCTATACCTGGCTAGAAATAAGCTGAGCATGACCATTCCTTTGGAGATGGGAAAGCTTGCAGCCAGTCTCAGATATGGGTTGGATCTAAGCTGGAACAATCTATCTGGATCTCTTTCTCCTCAGATAGGAAACTTGAAGTTCCTTGAATCCTTGGACCTCTCCCATAACCGCCTGTCTGGTAATATTCCTCAATCTCTCACAGATATGGTAAGCCTAGATCATTTCAACTTCTCTTTCAACCTATTCACAGGGGCCATTCCTTCATTAAGGGCATTTTTACAAGGCCCGCAGAATGCATTTGAGGGTAATCCAGGCCTTTGCGGACCACCAACAAGGAACAGTTGTTCGGATTCAGAAGTAGCAGGTAAAAAGGAAGAATTAAGCTCAGCCGAAGTCGCAGGGATTACCGTTGCCTGTATTGGGATCCTAACTATTCTCATGCTTGCGCTGCTATACGTTTTAAAAGCGTCAAAGCCGAACAGTAATAGACACAGCAAATGTACTATTTTTCCAGGAGATGGACAACTCGGTATAGTCAAATACAGATACAGAGATATAGTGGAAGCTACAGACAACTTCAGTGATGATTACGTCATCGGCTCTGGCACATCCGGCATGGTCTACAAGGTGATGATTCCAGGACAGAACAAAATCCTTGCGGCCAAATGCTTAAAATTAGCAAATCATCATCAGGACAATATTCAATATCGCAGTCTGACGCACGGGATCGAATCATTGAAATACGCCCGTCACAGAAACATCCTGCGTCATCGGGACCTGATAACAGAGCATGATGGAACGAATGAGGTAATAGTTCTTTTGTGTGACTACATGGTCAATGGATCGTTGTGGGAATATCTGGGCGGAGCATCGGAACGTCCTAATCAGAGGCTGGACTGGAGGACTCGGTATAACATTGCAGTGGGCGTGGCAGAGGGACTCAAATATCTGCACCAAGACTGCGAACCTCCAATAATTCACTGCGACATAAAGTCTGCCAACATATTGCTGGATGATGAATATGTAGCACACATCGCAGACTTTGGACTTGCAAGGCTAGTGAAGAATTCATCAATAGATTCTGAATCAAGTTCTCTTCTAGGAGGGACTCATGGCTACATTGCTCCCGGTACTAAATCTCCATGCGTTTTACTTTTCTCTTTGATCGTCACGCATTTTTTTTTGTTTTGAAATGTAATCGTAGAGATTATCATATTCTATGTCACGCTAATACATTAATGTTATGTGCAGAATGTGGGTATGGAGTGAAGGCATCGACGAAGCAAGATGTGTATAGCTTCGGAGTGGTGTTGTTAGAAATGGTAAGCGGAAAACCTCCTGTGGTTGAAGAGGACAATCAAGAATTTGTACATCTAACTGCATGGGCTGCGAAGAAGGCCAAGGAAGGGAGAATGGATGAAATAACTGATAAGGATTTGAGAAGGAGCGGTGATTATAATAACGTGAAGGATGAAATAAGGAAGATGATGGAGATTGCCACATTTTGCACTCGATCTGCACCCAATCTCAGGCCATCCATGAACGTAGTTCTTGGCATGTTTAATCGGCCACAGTCTGACCACTACTTGTTTCTCCCTTCAGAAACTGAGATCTTAGAATGAAATTAACAGAATGATGTAATCTTAGAAATATCGCTAACTTAGGCTAGTGAAGCTAAATTTGACTCAGTAAGAGATTCAATTTACTTTGGCGGTTTTTGCACTTTTGGTTTTGCCTAGAGCGCTTTTTTGTAATCTAGTCTACTTTCCCTCTTTATAAATCAAGGTTTTAGATTGAAAATAAAAGTATGATGTGATTTTTGACCTAATTGAAAATAACATCAAGATTTAATTTTTGAAATATCTTACAATTCTCCGGTTTAGCTCTGTATTGTGTTAAAGGTAGTTCAGTAAATTTGACTTAGCAATAAAGTGAATTTAAAATCGATGGTTTTTAAGTTCCAGTTTTTTATAATATATTGCTTTGCCCATAATTTTTTTTTGCGATATAATTTATATTTCAATCTGTAAATGGCATAAATTTACAAATACTTTTAGAAATATAGATTATAATTCACTCTGGTAAAATTTTTAGAACAAGAAAATATGATGTCCCTAATATTATTGATATATGTATTTCTCTAGCAGTATTGTTCTCATTTCCTAACACTTTGTTGTGCACTTTTGTGTAAATACATATATATTATTGGTATCCGCTTAGTTTCACTTGATAGGTGTGTGATACACCAAAATATTGTTTCTTCTGTTTTACCCGAACTGTAGTAGCATGTGACGAAGCAATCTACAGGACCCCATACTTCTGTTTTTATAGTCTTTTGTAGCCTCTGTCAGAACATCCTATAATGCTATTCTTGTCTTACTGCGTGTTGCTTCATTGTCTACATATGCTTATCTTGAAGAGCTTAAATAGTTATATGAGTCAGAGACATTACCTGAATATAGAAAACCTTATGACATTTTTCTTGATTTTATTACATTTTTGCGTATTTAAACTGTATGATGAGGATCACTTTAATTACACTCTTGTTTGACATTTGTTTAATCTAATTAAATAGTTTTATACTTAAAAGTGAATTTAATTAGCATAAGTATATCATTTTATTGCTATTATGTTTACTTCAACATGCTGGCTTATATGAAAAAATTATATATATATAGATGACCTTTGTTTCTTTGTTTGTTCTTAGCGATTTGTCTTGTGCACCTTTGTCCGTCCTGAGTGACTTTTCATGCTGCACCGCCAAAGGCGACTTTTGACGCGACCAAAAAGATATCATTGTCTGTTCTGGGTGGCGCGCCCAAACGGGTATCATTGTCTGTTCCTGTGATTGTCTGTCGGATTAGATCAACGGTCGCGTACAGGTCTGCACCACATTGCGTGAAGTGAAATGAATTTTGTTTGACCGCAAGTGTGCCGGTGAAGTAATTAATTGAATTTACAGCTATTGGTAAATGAAGGTGAAAAGTCTTTAATTTTATTTTTTCTTATTCACGGGAGTATGGTATAGGAAAATTGCATTGTCATTTTGTTGTGTTGTTGAAATGTAATGCGCAGTAGCGCGATAGTAAGAAAGAGAAGATTTTTTTTACGCATAGCAATGCAAGAGTAAAAGAAAAAGTGAAATGTTTTTCACATAGCAGTGGATGTAAGAAATATTTACACACAGCAGTGTAAATTTGTACGCTGGGACAGAATAATTGTTCAGTTGAAAAAGAGGGCAATGCGCAGCAGCGCGCCAATGTTTTTTTGGAGGATGCAATGTAATGCAAAAGGGGAATACACAGCTGAATGCGAATGTAAAGAATTTTTTTTACACAGCAGTGTAAGAAAATTTGCAAGCAGAATCACAAAGAATGAAATGCAGAGTAGTGCAATCACAGGAGTGTTTTTTTCCAGGAGTGTTGATTTTTGAATAAATAGAGTATTGTTCTTTGTTGCAAAGACAGAGTAAACTTTTCTCTGTGTTTTGCAAACAAATTTTTGATCCTGTAGTAAAAACAGAGCATCATTCTCTATTCATATTTTGTTTGGAATTATCAGAAATTCCCAACACTATCTGGATCTCTTCCTCCTCAGATAGGAAACTTGCACTTACTTGAATCCTTGGACCTCTCCCATAACCGCCTGTCTGGTAATATTCCTCAATCTCTCACAGATATGATAAGCCTAGATCATTTCAACTTCTCTTTCAACCTATTCACAGGGGCCATTCCTTCATTAAGGGCATTTTTACAAGGCCCGCAGAATGCATTTGAGGGTAATCCAGGCCTTTGCGGACCACCAACAAGGAACAATTGTTCGGATTCAGAAGTAGCAGGTAAAAAGGAAGAATTAAGCTCAGCCGAAGTGACAGGGATTACCGTTGCCTGTATTGGGACCCTAACTATTCTCATGCTTGCGCTGCTATACGTTTTAAAAGCGTCAAAGCCGAACAGTAATAGACACAAGTGTACTATTTTTTCAGGACATGGACAACTCGGTATAGTCAAATACAGAGATATAGTGGAAGCTACAGACAACTTCAGTGATGATTACGTCATCGGCTCTGGCAGCCAAAGTATTTATGTGATGGTGGTGGCGTCAGTGGCTGGGTAACCCTGCCCTTTTTGCACATAAAATTTATTTGACCAGCCTACTTTCCGTACCATTCAGACCAGAGTATCAGTGATGGTACCGTCTTCCACCGAAGTAATATTCATACAACTCAGAAGCCAAAGTACTTATGTGATGGTGGTGGGAACTGGGAAGAATAAGTAAAGTAAAATTAACCCGTTCGACCAAAGTACTTTCCATACAATTCACGTCACAATATTTCATGGAATCTTTGGTCTTTTATTCAATAATTAACCTCATTCCTTGATAAGGAAAGTTGTTTCAAGTTATTACGGGAAGAAAGGCTAGACTCTACGAAGTCTTTGAGGAAAGTTGTTGCAAGTTATTACGGGAAGAAAGACTACACGAAATCTTTGAGCAATTCTCGTCTCTATTGCGTAAAGAATATGGTTGCAAGTTATTATGGGAAGAAAGACTACACGAAAAGAATGTTATTGCAAGTTACTAGTGCTGAAAGACAGCTAGACTCCACGAAGTCTTTGAGCAATTCTCATGTATATTGCAAGTTATTATTGGAAAAAAGACGAGAGTAAAAGAATATTGATGCAAGTTATTAGTGCTCAAAGACTAGACTCCACGAAGTCTTTGAAAATTTCTCATCTGGATTGCGAAAAGAACATTCTTGTGAGTTATTACTGGAAAAAAGACTAGACTAAAAGAATATTGTTGCAAGTTATTAGCAGTCATCATCTCATCTAGATTGTGAAAAGAACATTGTTGCAAGTTATAGACTAGACTCCACTAAGTCTTTGAGGACAAGAAGTCTCGAAGGCTTATCTTCATGGCATTTTTTGCATGGTCAACAACCAAAATCAAAGAGGATGTCGATTCTCATCTCGATTGCCAAAAGAACATTGTTCCAAGTTATTATTGGAAAAAGGACTAGACTATATAAATTTAATTGATTGTGAAGAAATAAAAAATTCAATTTAAAGGTAGCTTTTGTGCAGAAAGTTAAAGGAAAAGAGAATAAATGTAAATTTTAAAATGTAGAAGTTCAACATAAGTAATCACTTTGAATTCTTGAAATTAAAAATATGAAATTTGTTGGTATTTAATACATTCCAATTATCAAAAATTAAAATTTAAATGTATTCAAGTATATGATAAGGAAGAACAATATACAAAACTTGATATATAATTTCATGTTATGGTTCCATTGATATGTTTAAGTTCATATAAATTTCATTCAAATTTGAGCTAGGTACACAAAGTTATGCCTCTATGAAGTCCAATATCTTATGCTACATCAACAACAATATATTAAACATGTGGCTAACATGCGGTTGCATGTGACTACATGTCACGACTGTATTATGCCATATCATTTGACAAATGGATGACATGTGGCAATGCATCCATGTCACTACATTGCGCTACTTTCATGGTGTAGGCACATCACATTGCCCAATCACATCTAGATCTAGGAAAATTCCTATAAAACCATTTTTCAAAAAGTTGGATTTCTGGATTAACATGTGCTAGAAATGAATTTTGTGAGAAGAAGGGAACACTCCATGAGAGCAAAACATAACAAATTCTAATGTGTATTTTTTCAATCACGTCTAGATCCAAAATAATCTTAAAAGTCTATTTTTACAAGACATTGGATTTCTATATCTCAGGTCCCACTCCATCACCTTTGTTTCATGCTTGTCGCACAAGAACCACATTAATTGCCATGACAACTCTTCTGTACTACAATGGCACATAACCATGCACATTTATCTGTTAGAAAACAATACATACAAACATTTATGCAAATTTGTGATATAAAATTGTGTCAGACAACCATTGTCAAAGTGTAAAAGCCGGTTAGTGTTTACCTGGGTAAGGACATTCGGAGGGTGTTATGAGATTCCATGTTAAGAGGGTGGTGATGATGAGCACATTTATGGATCCCAAATTTCTAGCCATGAATGAAAGGCCTGTATGGTAAACTGTTGAAAGAATACGAAGCAGCAGCAAAGTGCTGTGAGCAGCAGGTATGCGGCAGAAGTAGGGACTCGAACAAAATAAATAAACGAGTTGAAGCGTACGGGCGAGGAGGCATATTTATACCATTGTTTTAAGAAACGGCCGTTTCGAAACCGAAATGGTCGGGTTGATCCGAGCCAATACCTTTTTCTATGACCCGGCCTTTGGAACGGTTCGATTGGCCGAGTCAGCCATGACTCGGCCGAGTCACTGAATGACTCGGCCGAGTCATGGCTGACTCGGCCAACTCGGCCGTTTCCGTTATGACTCGGCGGAGTCACAAAAAAACGCCCAGCATCACGTCAAACTGTGATTTAATAAAATTTTAATGATTTTTAAATTATTTTTTGGTTGGTTTGGACTTTAAGCAGTTATAAATTTTCATGGTAATGTTAAATTCTTAAAGTAAAAGTGACATTCTCCTTAATCTTCATTTTCATCCTTTTACTTAAATTTTTAACATTACCATGAAATGACTCAGGATGTTTGAGAGTGGTTTCGGCCTCATTGGATTTCATATGGAGAAAGTAGAATTTTAGATTTCATTCAAAATCCAACAGACTTATCAGTTTTTCAGGGTTTCAGGATTGGAGGATTGCAATGTTTCCATTGAATTTTGTCATGTATTAGGGTATGGATTCTGGAACTCGTATTTAATCAAGAGCACCAATCCCTCTATGTACCTTGATGTTAGTGACATTGGTTGTCGAACTCCTCTGGGATTCGCTCCCAAACCAAGAACTTCTCAAAATGTCGCTCCCGCTCCCGTTTTCGCTCTCGCTCCCAACTTTCGCTCCTGCTCCCAAGTAACACTGAGCCAGATGACATTGGCAACTCTAGCAGTAGCCAGTAGTACTGGTCACAGAGTTTTGTTGTAGAGGCCATTTATAGCCTCCTTGGTTATGTGTTTTTGTTTTGATCTCTATATCATCATCGTGTATGTATTGGACAATGTACTGGGTGCCATTTTGATATAATGGATATATTCATGAGCCTACTTTGATCATATGTTGTCTTCTATCTATATTCTAATGCTGTGTGTTTGGAAACATGAATGAAAATCTTTAAAATTATGTGTTTTTATAAAAAATAAATATTTAATGTATTTTTTACAAGGACCGAGTCACTGAAATCGAGCCGGCCGAGTTGAAACCGAGTCGGAGTCGGAGTCGGAGTCAACTCTCGGCCGAGTCGGAGTCGGAGTCAGAGTTTTAAAACATTGATTTATACTGTTCAGGATACTGCTCAGAAGCTGCATGCAATCTTCCTTGATGACTCACAAGTCGTGGGCGACTGGGCGTGCCAAGGACACATATGATCCAGTACCAGTCAAAGATGCCACCTTTGACTTATTGTTTTGCGACAATTCCGTGCTCAGAAGGCACATTTATGAGTAGGGCGGTCTGTTCAGGATAACTCTTCCGTGCTCACAAGTCGTGGGCGACTGGACGTGCCAAGGACACACATGATCCTTTACTTTCCGCCTACCACACATTTTCCGCCTACCCTTTAGCGCACCAGTGAAAGTTGCGACAGTTCAAACAAGTGTTGTGTTTTTGATGTCGCTACACGCTACCGCTTGTGACTAGAGTTCTTGTATTTTTGTGTATATATATATATATATATATATATATATATATATATATATATATATAATATTAAATATTTAACCTATTATAATTTAATAAATTTATAATAAATTAAAAATATATATATATATATATATATTAAGTTGTTATAACATTTAAGTCATGCTTGTTAAATGATACTACTTCGAGTGAAATAATAATTGTGAAGACATGTTGGCAAATAATTCTGGAGACTACTCATTTGTGAAATTGTGATATATTGCATTTTTTTTTAAAGAAATTATATATATATATATATATATACACTACTAGGCTTGTGACTAGAGTTCTTGTATTTTTGTGTATATATATAAATAGAATATTAAATATTCAACCTATTATAATTTATTGAATTTATAATAAATTTAAAAAAATTATTTATATCAAGTTGTTGTAACATTTAAGTCATACTTGGAGTGAAATAATAATTGTGAAGACATGTGGGCAAATAATTCTGGAGACTACTCATTTGTGAAATTGTGATATCTTGCATTTTTTTAAAGTATATATGTATGTATGTATATATATATATATATATATATAGATATATATATATATATATATCTATATATATATATATATCTATATATATATATATATATATATATATATATATATATATATTATTTTATGCCTTACAAAAGAGTTAATAAATATAGGAAATTAGTGATAAAAATTTGCCAGAATACAATTGAGAAAGTGTTAAACTTGTTAGTGTTCACCTGTAATGACTTTCAAAGGGAATTATGAGATTCCATGTAAAGAAAATGATGTTGAGGGCACCAAAAAGTCATTATGGATCCCAAATCTCTACCCATGAATGGCTTGTAGGGTGAAATGCTAGAGAGAAGAAGCAACGATATGTACTGTGGTGGATTGTTTATGAAAAGAATTAGGGGAGTTGAATAAAATAAATAATGAAATCGAATAAGCAAGGTGAGGAATTTAATGTTTTTTAGTTGCGTTTTCTTAGCAGTTTTGTTTAGATTTTTGTTTCAAATATAGAAGAATGGTTGAATTTGTAGATGTAAATGAATGCTCCATCAATGTTAATTGCGTTTTCTTACCAGTTTTGTTTAGATTTTTGTTTGAAATATAGAAGAATGGTTTGACTTTGTAGATATAAATGAACGCTCGAAAAAAAGAAATACTCTATGAGATCTTCTAACGTGGTCGAAAGGGTTAGTATTAGTATGGTTAAACTTCTCACCACCATCACATAAATACATGACTTTTGATTTGTATTAGTTTGGCCATGGTTGAGGATCAATTTCTACACAACCAAAAAAATAAATGATAAACGTGGATCGAGGGTTTGCATAGTCGCATTCATAAGAAAAAGTCGTCATCATGTTGTTTGTACAAGTGTCATTCAAGGTTGTTCATTGAAGGAACCATGAACAGTCTTCCATAACCATCATGTTAGGAACCAAGTAACCCAACATTTGCAAAGCCGCCATATTCCCCAATTGAGCTGTCACGAGCCACCATTGAGTGAAGGTCTGAAGGGTACTTTTAAAAAGTATTCAAGTTATTAAATTCATAGGTAATTCCAAAATCCTATAGTTTCTTTTTATCCTCTTTTTTCTAGTAGAGTGGTATCACAACCAAAGAACCTATTGTTATTGTTGCAACAACTTTCCTCAATTCTTTTTAATGCCTCTTTCTTAGAGGGTTTTGAGGGGCTCACTCTTAGAAAAAAATACGAAGATCATTTTGCCAAGTCTATGTAACACCCCCTCCCACATTTACCCAAGTTCACTGGTCTACCAACGTAAACATGTGAAGAAGAGTTATTATGACATGATCCAACCTCCTTGATACAATTATGAAAGTGGGGTCGATAAACGAAACTTAAAAATCACAACCACACATCCTACAAAGTTTACACAACACTCAAAGGCAGTATCACCACTCCCACTGCCCAAACTCTAAGTTAATGTTGGGTCCCTATAATACTAGTGATTACCCCATTACTATTGTAGTTATACCCCTTATTTATATTGTTGTGCCCCTATTACCCCCATATTGTTATTTCTGTAACCCATAGAATCCCTCTATTGTTATTTTTGTGGCTTTATATTATTATTGTTAGGTCGGCTGGATTATATTGTGACTCCTTAGACTCCTATATATAGAAAGGAGGTTTTGTCATTTGTATCATCCAAGAATTGTTCATTTATGTAATGTAAAGGAGGTTGCCCCTCGAAGAGGCTGAATTCTAAGGCGTTGATCTATCTTTTCTATCTTTTCTTGAGCTGGTTTCATAACATTTGGTATCAGAGCTTTGGATTCTAGGGTTTCGCTGCTCCAAACAGGTCATCGTGGCATTTTCGCTATAACTTTTTTTCTGTGACGTTTCAGAAGTCACAAAAAAAACCCATTTGAGAAGAAATCGCGTTGAAATTTGGGTCCAAATTTCAGAGCTTTTCGCGTGATATTTGCGGAGATATGATCTGAGGAAGTTGGTCTTTTTGCAGACTCCTGAATTACATTCAAAACAGGTGACCTGGGGAAAATCGTCATAACTTTCTCTCTGGGGATCGGATTGAAATTTCGTAAGAAGGTACAGAAAGAGGACGAACTGTAGTTTCTTGTATGTGTGTTTCAGATTCAAAGGTTGAAACAGTGACTCGTGGCACGTCGTACAAGTTCGCTCTACTGAACGAGTCTAAAAGCAAGTCACTGTGGGAGATTTCACATAACTCTTCCTTGGAGAATCCAATTTGGCTCAGACTTGTGGCATTGGAAAGAGGACACAGAAGGCTACTACATGTAGCAATTTAGGAACTGGATGATCCAAAATTACAGAGATACATCAGATTCAATATCAGGCTTCTATAAAGTGAAAAAAGGTGTGTAGTTTTTTTTTTTAATTTTTGTGTAAGCTTGGTTTAACGGAATTCAAAGGGCATAGTAAAGCATTATTATCGGTAACTGATGCCCCGAGGAAAGAAAATGCAAACACCTAGTAAGGAACCTGAAAGCTCTAGCATGACTCATGAAGAAGAGGAAGAAATGCTACATGATATATCAAAATTACAAGAACAAGTGCAACAAATGTCACGCTCACAAAAGCTAACAGAAGCTAAGATAAGTGGCATGGAATCTAAGATAAATGGCGTGGAATCTAAGATAAATGGCATGGAAGCTAAGATGGAGGATTCGATGGCAGATTTGAAGATAGATTTGAAGACAGACATGGAAGAATTGAAGAAGTTGCTACAAGAAAGGGTCACTAATGGTGAAAAGGTAGTAAAGGAAACTCATGATGAGAACAAAAGAAATGTTAATCATGATTCCATAGACGCTAATGTTGGATCGAAGAATCACCATATTCCAAAAATCGATATGAGGAAGTTTGATGGCAAGGATCCCGCCACATGGATATTACAGATGGAGCAATTCTTCGATCTCAATAATGTGCAAAACACACAAAAGGTACGTATGGCAACTGTATATTTGGAACCAAATCAGTTTGTATGGTATCAATGGCTTTGCTCTCGTAAACAATTTATCACTTGGGCAATTTTTACGGAAGAATTGATAGCACATTATGAAGATACAAAAAGCAACACTTTTTTTAGCCAATTGATAAGTCTCAAACAAAAGGGTTCAGTAATGGAGCACATTGAGGAGTTCCAAAAATTGAACATAAGGGTAAAAGATATTCCAGAGGAGCATAGGATTGATGTGTTCATAGGGTCTTTAAAGGATAATATCCAACATGATGTTCGCCTTTGGGAACCTGATTCATTAGAGAAGGCATTCAGGTTAGCAAGAAAAATGGAAAGCAAAATTATGGCAACCAGGAAGCATACCACTCACAACTATAAAGACGGAAGTGTTGTTGCCCCTAGTCTTCCACAACCTATAAGGTTGACACCACAACAATTGGAAGAAAAAAGAGCAAAAGGGCTTTGTTACAGTTGTGATAGCAAATACACTAAAGGTCATAAGTGTGCTGAGAAGAAATTATTCTACATAGATTGTGAAGAGGAAGAAGAAAAGGAGCAAGAAAGGTCAAAAGAAGAAGATATACTCCAGGAACAAAGCCTAGATGAAGAACAAATAAATCCGACCATATCTTGTAATGCATTGGCGGGAATTACCACTCCTCAAACCATCAAGATAGAAGGACAAATCAAGAAGAAAAAGGTAATAGTGTTGATTGATTCAGGAAGCACCCACAATTTTATTCATTGTAGGGTAGCAAAAGAATTGAATTGCTTCCTATATCCAGCACCAGAGTGTCAAGTGATGATTGCAAATGGAGGAACAATAAATTGCTCTGGAAAGTGCCATAATATCAAGCTATCCATGGGAGAATATGTATTGACTAGCCCAATGCTTTCCATTCCAATGGGAGGTGCTGATGTTGTACTAGGAGTCCAATGGCTACAATCCTTGGGTACAATAGCTTTTAATTTTCAAGAACTTTTCATCAAATTTTCTACGGAAGGAAAGGAAGTTGAATTAAGGGGTATTGCAGGGAAACCAGGAAAGATAATCAGCTCTAATGGCATGACAAAGCTTCTAAAAAAGGAGCAAAGAGGTGTAATTGCACAATTATGTTCGCTAGATGTTTCCACATTGGAATCATCTATTTCTCCAGATCTCCAAAAAGTCCTGGACAATCATTCCAAGGTATTTGAGACTCCCAAAGGTCTCCCACCTATGCGTGATCATGATCATGCTATTCATCTGATTCCAGGAAGTGTTCCTCCAAACATCAGGCCGTACAGATATCCCTATGTCCAAAAAAGTGAAATTGAACGTATGGTTGCAGAAATGCTAGAGGCTGGTATAATTCAACCAAGTCAAAGTTCTTTCTCAGCTCCAGTAGTATTGGTGCACAAGAAGGATGGATCATGGCGCATGTGTCCGGATTATAGGGAGCTCAACAAGCTCACTATTAAAGATAAGTTCCCCATTCCTGTCATTGATGAATTACTGGATGAATTGCATGGATCAATTTACTTCACCAAGTTGGATCTTCGTTCGGGATATCATCAAATCAGAATGAAGATTGAAGACATTCCGAAAACGGCATTTAGAACTCATGAGGGTCATTATGAATTTTTGGTCATGCCTTTTGGCCTTACCAATGCACCTTCAACATTTCAAGGTTTGATGAATTCAATTTTCAAACCATTCCTTAGAAAATTTGTGTTAGTATTTTTTGATGATATACTAATCTACAGCAAGTCTTGGAAGGATCATGTTGAACATGTTGACAGGGTGCTACAACTATTGGAGGAGAAACAATTATATGCAAAAAGATCCAAATGTTTCTTTGGAGTCCAGGAGGTGGAATATTTGGGTCATATTGTATCTCATGAAGGAGTTAAGGTAGACCCTAGCAAAATTAAAGCCATTAAGGAATGGAAAATCCCCACATCCATAAAGCATCTGCGAGGATTTCTTGGGTTGACAGGGTATTATCGCAAGTTTGTTAAGAATTATGGGAGAATAGCAGCACCTCTAACAACATTATTGAAGAAAGATTCATTTTCATGGACTCCGGAAGCAACATTTGAACATCTTAAAGAGGCAATGTGCCAAGCACCGGTCTTAGCTACACCGGACTTCACAAAAACCTTTATTGTGGAATGTGATGCTTCAGGAAATGGAATTGGTGCTGTTCTAATGCAAGATGAAAGACCCATTTCTTTTGAAATTCGTCCAATCAAGGGAAAGTTTTTAAGCAAAGCTATTTATGAGAAGGAAATGTTGGCAATACTCCATGCACTTAAGAAATGGCGACCCTACCTAATGGGAAGACACTTCAAGGTAAAAACGGATCATGATAGCCTTAAATACTTTTTAGAACAAAGATTATCCTCTGAAGAGCAACAAAAGTGGGTCACAAAGATGTTGGGTTATGACTTTGAAATCATCTACAAAAAAGGGAAGCAAAATGTGGTGGCAGATGCACTCTCAAGAAAGGATGAGGATGTGGAAGCATTGTTGTGTGCCATTTCTATTATCCAACCAGATTGGATAAACGAAGCAAGGGAGGAATGGAAGAATGACGAAGAAGTGTGGGCACTTATTCGAAAGCTACAACAAGATTCCAGTACTTCTGATACATTTAGCTGGCAAAATGATTCGTTATGGTACAAAGATCGCTTATACCTCTGTAAGAATTCCCAGCTAAAACAAAGATTCTTATGGAATTGCACACTTCTCCCTTAGGAGGGCACTCAGGATTTTTAAAAACTTACCACAGGGTTAAGAAGGAATTTTTTTGGGATGGCCTTAAATCAGATATTCAAAAGTTTGTGGCGGAATGTTTGGTTTGCCAGCAAAATAAAGTTGAAACAATTAAGACACCGGGTCTATTACAACCTTTATCCATTCCAAGCCAACGTTGGGAGGAGGTTTCAATGGATTTTATCACAGGTTTACCCAAGTCTGAGGGAAAGAGTGTCATCATGGTGGTAGTTGACAGACTTACCAAGTATGCACACTTTTGTGCATTATCACATCCATTTAAAGCCAGTACAGTTTCTACTGCATTTATGGAAACAGTTCAAAAGCTACATGGAAACCCAAAGATTATTGTAAGTGACAGAGATCCCATTTTCACTGGAAATTTTTGGACAGAATTATTTTCTTGTCTTGGTACTCAGTTAGCTCATAGCTCATCTTATCATCCTCAATCTGATGGGCAAACTGAGATAGTAAACAAATGTTTGGAAGGATATCTTCGTTGCTTTGTATCTGATAAACAGACACAATGGGTCAAATGGTTGCCTCTGGCTGAATGGTGGTATAACACTTCCTTCCATACAGCAACAAAAATGACCCCATTTATGGCACTTTATGGGTATCAACCACCATCCATCACATCATATTTAAGAGAAAATTCTAAGGTTCAGGCAGTGGAACATCACATCGAACATCAACAACAAGTCCTCCAACTCTTAAAGGATAACCTCGTGTTGGCACAAAATAGAATGAAACAACAGGCAGATCAACATCGCAGTGAAAGAAGTTTTGATGTAGGTGATTGGGTATTCCTACGGCTACAACCATATAAGCAAATGTCCCTAAAGCAAGCTAAGAAGGATAATAAATTATCACCAAAGTATTATGGTCCGTACAAGGTGTTGCAAAAGATTGGTACTATGGCATACAAATTGGAGCTTCCTGCAGCTTCTCGATTGCACCCAGTTTTCCATGTTTCATGTTTAAAGAAGGTTATAGGTGACAAGCTCCCAATTCAAACAATATTGCCAGAACTTGACGAGGAAGGAAAAATTATATTGGAACCGGAAGCAGTCACAGAAACAAGAACTCGACAGCTACGAAATCGATCAATTTCAGAGTATCTTATCAAGTGGAAGAACTTATCCGCTGAAGATTCCACATGGGAGGATGAGAATTTTATGCAGAAGTATCCAGAACTACTCAAGCGTTGAGGACAACACTTTTTTGAAGGAGAGGGGCATGTTGGGTCCCTATAATACTAGTGATTACCCCATTACTATTGTAGTTATACCCCTTATTTATATTGTTGTGCCCCTATTACCCCCATATTGTTATTTCTGTGCCCCATAGAATCCCTCTATTGTTATTTTTGTGGCTTTATATTATTATTGTTAGGTCGGCTTGATTATATTGTGACTCCTTAGACTCCTATATATAGAAAGGAGGTTTTGTCATTTGTATCATCCAAGAATTGTTCATTTATGTAATGTAAAGGAGGTTGCCCCCTCGAAGAGGCTGAATTCTAAGGCGTTGATCTATATTGTCTATCTTTTCTTGAGCTGGTTTCATAACAGTTAACTTGCTTTTTTACCCACCTAGACTCCCAATCACATGCTTGACAAGGCTTCCATGTGACTGTAGGCCTCTACTCGCATGCATGAGCCTACAAGGAAGCGACTGCGGTCTCAGAACCTCAGTTCTGTGCCTGTGACCCCATATTTTGTGCCATTTTTTCAGGGCTAGAACCTAGACCTTTGCTCAAAACTTTATAGAACTTTCCAGAATGATAAAAGACACAATGACAAAGATTTTAGCTCAAAACTTGAACAAGGACTTGGCCTAACCAAGCCTAACCATGACAGATATTTCATCAAACACATTGTGAACATGTAATCTATAGGTTATAAATACATATCTGAACATAAGGATCTCATACTTATATGAGAACCATAAAGAAGGTCTCATGCCCTCTCATAGTAGCTACAATAACACTTGTTAGGTCATGCATTCACTAACCATTCATATATCAATCAAACATGTTAAGATCCATAACTAGGATCTGTCATGAAACCATGCTTATAACCAACAAATTAACAATGATAGAACAACCATTAAAATCACATAATAACAAACACATTTTCTCATAAAACTCAAGAGGAAAGATTATTATTATTCATATGCAAAAGCCAACCAAGTCAGGGACTTCCATGTACCAATCGACCATAGATTGGGTTGAACCAAATATTTCTTTCAACCAATCACCCCCATGCCATATTCCAAGCATGAATGTTGGAATCACAAAAAAATAGCCAGGGATTCCTTAAGATTTACTGTGTATCCTGCCATTACCGGTTAAGGGATTCCTATGCCTGAAACCCTCATCTATACAACCCGACTTTGCCGCAATCTCGTCATTACTAGCCAAGGGATTCCTAGGCCAAACAATAAACATACACTACCAAGATTTACCACAATCTCGCAATATATCGGTCAAGGTATCACTAGGCCCTAAACAAGTATGGATGCCTCTAGATCTCTCCACGTAAACCGTGAGAAATTTTCCTGTCTCCACCCTTAGGCTTTACCGTGTATCCTGCCATTATCAGTTAAGGGATTCCTATGCATTTGGGAATTTTTCCTGAGACCACCCCACTTAGTTTCGAAACCATCTGACAATCCAGTTTAACCATGTGATAAAACACCATCACACCATGGCTATTCGAAAACGGCAAGGCAAGGATGAAACCACTATTACACTTGGAAAAACCCATGCTAATGACAACAAGAGAACCAAATACATACATGTGTGTACCATGCATCCATAGAACAGCCAGGAAATCACACATGCAACCTACTACTTGCAAGTATTCTTGTTGAACTTTCTTGATCCAACCTCTTCCTTGCTTGATCCTTGCTTTATTTTGATTTCTTTCCCTTCCTTTGTTTTCCATTCTCCAATGCTAGAGTGCTCCAAGAATTATCTAGTGTGCAAGAGTATGAGAGAGAGAGAGAGAGAGAATAGAGAGAGAGAGTTCCAAAACTGATATGGCAAAAGCTGTGAACTGATCCTCATAAGCATTTTTATCATTAAGGCCTCTAATTTCTTCATTTTCCTCCTCACATGCAACCTGTGACCTTTCACCTTCCTTTTCTCCTAATTTCCTTTATTTTCATAAATAAATGCCATTCGCCTTTTCCAATGCCTTTGCGAGTGCCTTTTCCAATTTCCTTAGCCATAATAAACCAAATGCACACCCACTAGGATATTTTTCCCAACATTTAGCTTGGAATAAGTCTCCCATGACTTTTGTCTTATTTTTCCTTTATTAGCTTTATTACATGGATTTTTATCAATGGTTAGTTTATGTAGTGTCTTTGGGCTCCCGTTAGCCCTCTTAACTTGGGATATTGGAGCAAGACCTGTGAGCCTAATACAAATTTCATGGCTTAGAGTCAAAGATGCACGTAACAACCTTTTAGTTTCTAGGTTATTGAGGAAACCCTTTGAAAAACGTTTTTGCTTAGTTTTCTTGCAAATCAGAGTTTTTTTGCCCATATGTAGTGCTTCCTTGAGCCTTTAATTGGCACTATAATTCCTTCTCGACCTTTATCTCAATGCTACACCCTTAAACTCTCGCCCAAGGCTTAGCTTTTTGGCCTTCCCACTCAATGTAGTCCCCTCCTAGACCTTAATTATGCATTATAGTACCCTCTTCAACATCAAGTTAGTGCTACAAACTCAGTATTTCCCTTTAGTTTTTGGCTTTTCCATGTCTCCATAATGCCCTGATGAGATTTTGTGCAATGTTACAACTCCATGGGGGCTTCATTGGGGGAGAAATACCATACCACATGATATACATTGAGGAAAAATGACATAATAAATTGAGCATATAATATGGGGTAAAGGATTTTTATACTGTTAGGTATAAAAAATGGAGCACAAAGTTAATGAAAAAAATATAAAGGGGTATAAGAAATGTTAATGAAAAATGTATACCTACAATATGTAGTGAAAGTAGGGTTTTTTAAACTGGGAAGGTGTATTGGGTTTGTATTGGTAGGGGGTTAAATAATGTTATCTTTAGAGATATTTTCCAATATGTAGTCAAATCAAGGGTATTCTTTAGTATTCCATGAATGCACATGATGTGTCAGAGGTTCAATGAGTGAAGCCCTCATTTACAACTCCTTTTGGAATTTTGAGTTGATTTTCTCTCTCCATATTGTTACACATCATTTTTTCACCAATATGCAAATGACTGCAAATCCGGATCTCTCACTTTTCAAGGAACTGTTGCAAGAAATCCCCTACAATATTGGAAGCAAAACCATTTTGAAAACAACAAGAATCCTAGATTACATTTCTAAAAAAAACTATTTTCAAGCATTGTCGAACTTTTCCTAGAATCTGTCTATGCAAACAAAATTTTAATGATTATGGCCTATGGAATTTGTCACTATGTTTTCCATTAAAAAGTGTGACAACCTTTTAATGTAGGTAAAAATAAAAATCAATTTCTAGAAGCTTTGTTGGGGAATATTATACCAACAAGAAGGACCCAAACCCCTGCCTATTTGAGCCGCATCCCATGGTTCATGAATTTATTCCCTCTCATTATGGAACCATAATCCCCATCTTTGTGGATCTGATCCTTAGAAAGAGAATCTGTAACCCTCTCCTCTTGTATTATAAATTCACTACAGACCAGAGGGGAAGGGGTTGAATTTGATGTAAACTTATGTTGTCAATTTGAGGCTGGAAACTTGTCATTTAAGGGAGGATTGGAGACTATTAGAAGGAGATTTTTCAACATCAAGGCTAGGTTGTATCTCTCCTTTTCATTCAATTACAATACAAAAGATTATTTATTTCTCACTATATTGTCCATTGGCTCTGATATATTGTATGCTTACTTTCATTGTCCATTGGTTATGTTATTAGGTACTAGTCTCCTTGATCACTAGTATAGGTTGTATTGGATCATTTATATATCATATGCCTTTGCTCCTTTGTTTTTTAGTGTGTTTGCAAGTCTAGATTCTAAGCATTGAAAGGTTGCATCAAACCTTAGTTAGGATCTTCAACGGGCATTTCAATTCAAAGGCATGGGTTTCTTACTCCATTACTCATATTTATGATTCAATAAATATGAACATGGTGAAAGATTTATTGGTTTATTTGCTTGTTACTAGATTCAGTCATTGATTCTAGGGAGATCATGTGTTGTCCACGAGATGAGATCTGTTTGCATAACACATATCTCCATAGTGCATGATCGAGCTTTTGGCCAACGCATGCATTAAAATCCTAGAGACCCTCAATGTAGTGCTACCTCTTTAAGTTGCATCTCTATAACCCTTTTTTGAGATTCATTTCTTAGCATAGTGTCTTGCTAAGCACTAAAGGAGTGTTATAACATCAAATTAATCCCCAAGCCAATGCTATAATGCATGAATAAGATTTAAACCTAAGAAATTTAAAATTTTAAAAGCTTTATCTTGCATTTAAAGTTATTTTTGATACTTCATTACTTTGAGTTAACAACAAACAAAAAGAATAAAGGTTAAGTGTAACAAGGAAATTACTCAACTTAATACATGCAAAACCTAGTAAAATAGTTTAAAAGAATCTAATAGATCACTATCTTCCTTGAACACCATCTTGGATCTATTCTCTAGATGTCAAATCACTTGGGTTAAAGGAGTTGCTCACCCTAGTTTTCCAAGTCAGATTTAGTTATAGCTAGCTTAGTGCCAAGTAAGTGTTTTTTTAATGTTTATTCTCTTCTTTCGGGTTGTTTACAATATTTTACCATAATTATTTAACCATCAATTAATTTTCACTGGATGAAATATTATCTTATGCTTAATTTTTACCTAGTGAATAACTTTTAGATGTTTTTGTTGCTCTTGGAGGTTGTTATGTGTTGTTTTTTCTTGGACCTTCATCCTTACTAACCTAGCGCCCTCATGTGCCATTTGATGCAGCTCTTACTTGCAAGAAAAAACCATTTTCCTAGATAGGAAATAGTTTAAAGGTGATTTAATATATTTCACTCGTTACCCCTTCTTGGTATTTTCTCTCATTCTTTGCCCAAGTCAACTCATGGTTGTGCTCTAGCTCTCTAAAAACTTGTTTTTGGATAAAATAACACTTTTTATATTGCCAAAAACCCAGAAAATGGTTTCCATAGCCATGGAATCCTCAACTATAGATTTTCCTCATGATACTTAGAGATTTTCTATAAATCACCTAGAGTTTCTTTTTGTGGAGCCATTTTCATGTTTCCAACCCATTTATTAGCTATAATTTTTCACTAGTTTTTTATTCTTTAGTTTGGATACATGAGTAAATATATTTTTCCCAAAAACCGTAGGTGGCACCCTACACTCTAAGTGATATCTTCCACGAGGGAAGAGATCAACCATCATGGTAAAGATAGTGACCCTGACAGTCTACTATTCCATCACCATTAAAAATGATTTCTTGCTAAAAATCAACAAATTATGAAACCCAAAAACCTTAGTCACTTGGATTTTATTTCTAAGATAATATTTATAATGGGTGTTTTTTTTGTTTTTTGGGTTTTGTAGGAGAACCATGTTTTCTTCTAGGATACAGGCTATAAAGATAACAATGGTTGAATCCTCTGGTGATGAGGAACCCAATAACTCTTTTGGTTGTGACTTCTAGGATATTGCTTATTGTATTAACATGTATACCTCATACATGGTCATATGTCTACAACTTGTTTCAAATATTGATTCCTCATCTAGATGATCCATAGTTTAAGGTATACAAAGTTACCAAGAGGTCTTGGCTATCTAAGGTGGGTGAAAACCTAGTTTTATTTCCATATATAGAAGGGATGGAAAGGTTGATTCAACATGCCGAACTTGATGAAGTCATGATCTGAGATAACCATGGAAAACCCATTAATTCCTTCCATGATTCGAACATTGAGATGTATTACTAGTTGCCAAGGGTGGGAGTATGCAGGGACAAAGATTGACTAACCAACTTCAAGATTCTATTGAAGGATATCCTTAAAAAATTGTGGACTAGCAAAGGGACATTCAGAATGAAGGTAAGAAATGGGTATCATATAATTTCTCTTAAGAATTTCTTTCACCTAGTAGTTTTTATTCTATGTAGGCCATATCGTAGACCATGTTAGCACCTAAATCTACCTTAGGCTGAAGGAAGGCAAAAATTAGGGTAACCACAAACCACGCTCAGTCTAGTAGCTAGCCCTACCAGAGCAGGAGAGGGCTCTCTCCTAGTCACGCTCAGTGAATAGATAATCGAAAACAGTCTAAGATGACTTATAATGAAATATTTACCTTAGGCTAGTAAGTGAATAGGGATTCGGGAAACAATTTTCATGAATGACCGAGCTTCTGGGATGTTATGGGACCGACGCTCAGAAAAGAATAGAGAATTTAATACAAAGGCACAGATTATTCCGTGAGGCAAGGTAGGCGGAAAATGTAACAATTTAGTTTGAGGTACCGCGACATGAATATATTGTTGAAGAAAGTGAAAAGGGCATAGTGACATGAATCTTTTTCAATAGAAGAATAACACTGAACATGAAATTTTCCCACAGGCAGAGCAATAAAATTGAATTCTACCTAATCTCACTCAGAAAATTTCACTGGAAATGAACATGAATCGAATTATGAAACATAACGGAATACATATGAAAACATAAGAGACACATTTTATACACTCACAACCACAAGAATCTCATGAAATAGAGCCGCTGCCTTTCATTAATTCTCTGTCAAAAATACACAGTGAAGAAACAAAGTTTCTTTCCCACAGTCTCCCAGAAGTTACAAGCCAACCAACCCTTTGCAAATAACTTGCATACAATATATAGAATGTGTGAGGAAGAGATAGAATGCCCAGGGGTTGGGAAGTTACTCGAATCATTACAAAATGGAGATGGAGAGCCAACCATCAGCTACAGGTGCAGTGTTGCAAACATGACATTTGGCTTGGGGTGACCGTTTGCCTTCCTTCGCCACTTGGATAGAAGCCAATCTGGAGAAAAAAATCCTTAAATGCCACCTTTGGTTCCAAAAAACTGAGGTGTAGATGACCGGACCCACTTGGAGAATTCGCGAACCGAAATTTCGTGAAGCGGAAGCAAATTGGCAATTTTTTCCTCTGTGCGCCGCGCCATTTTTTCTGTGCATCGCGCTACTTTGGGACCTGTTTTGGGGCACTTGAAGGTGTCCAAAATGTGCCCAAGTGGGCTTGCTGGAAATCCTGTCCTGTCTACTTTCTAACCCAACTGGAATTTCTAAATTTGGTGCTCATTTGCCCCTCCAAATCTCCATCCTCCCAAGACTGCTTTCTGTGTGTCAAAAAAGTGGCAGAGAGGCCATTTTTGGGTGTTTTTGACCTTTAGGAGACCCAGATCTTGTCCAAATCTCTTGCCCGAACACCAGTAGTCATAATTTTCGATTCTAAATCCAAATATGCAAACCATTTCTCAATTGGAGCCCTAGAATTTTAGCATCGTGCCAGTGGCGCGGCGCACAGGGAGAAAATCCCTGTTTTTTTCCCAAAAAATTTACCTGTGACCAAAAATTGCCCAAATTTTTTGAAATTTGGGCTGGTGGATCTCTATGGGGTGCTATGATGGGCCAAGGAAGCCTCAGCCAAGATTCGAAGCCAATCTTGTTCTTTTGCCCGTTTTTCCCTTCTTGTTGCTTTCCTCAATTTTGCTTTCAAGTTCCTTATCCGGGCTTGTGCACTCATGTTTCGCACCCTGTAACGAAAAGTCATGTGTCTCAGTAGAGCAAGGTTCTGATCAGCTTTGTCCAGCATCCTCTCCAACTGCATGTTCCTGATCTCGAGATAGGCCTCCCGATCCTCATTGATCGCCTGCTCCAGTGATGTGGGCTGAACTCTTCTCCTTTGAGCAGCTTGGCGATGCTCACGAATGTTTTGAAGCTCCATAATCATCTGTTGGTCCTCAAGCTGCTTGTTTCTCTGCTCCAGGTACTTCATGTTCCACTTGGCCCTTTCTAAATCAATGGACAAGTCTTCAATCTCTGATTGCTGCTCCCGGATGATCTCTATAAGCTCTGCATTTGTTGGTTCTGCATCTGTCTCATCATCCTGGAGGAGAACAAACTTGGTCTCTCGCTCACCTGATGGCCCTTCCTCCTGCACTAGATCCTTACCCTTGCCTTGATCCTGTGATGCTGATGTCAGAAGCGAGGCCCCTTCCACCTCGGGTGGAGATAACACTCTCTTTGCTGCTGCAAATAAGGGTCTACTGCCTTTCTGATAGGTGATGTATACTGGCATAGTGGCAGTCTCAT
Organism: Pinus tabuliformis; assembly: GCA_031772625.1. Classification (NCBI taxonomy): domain Eukaryota; kingdom Viridiplantae; phylum Streptophyta; class Pinopsida; order Pinales; family Pinaceae; genus Pinus; species Pinus tabuliformis. Next base: position 409,702,946 of record CM062817.1, on the reverse strand, counting down.
GTAGCTCATACTGATGAGATGGGCCCCCTACCTCATGCTATGCCTCTAAAACCACCTGTGGAGTGCTGAAGAAGTCACGGGAGATGAAGGCCTCCCAAGCAATACCCTGCAATCCCAACTGATGGTCCACCAAAATCCGGATAAGGGCAAAGTGATACACACTGTTGAGCTGCTGTCGAGGGGTCTTGTGCTGCATGAAATTCCTCATCCTCTCTATGTTCCCGCAGACGAAAAATGGTAGGTTCATCATCCGCACCCTGGTAAAGTGCATGAGCAACCTGATGTGATAGGCATAAAGGTGAGAAAACCTCCCCTCGCAACTGACGTACTTCATGATCAGTTTCATGAGCGGGGAATACTCATCTTTCAGAAATCTGAATGGAAAAACTCTCGTGAGGTGGCTCAAACAGCTATCTTTGATGTAAGGCTCATAATGATGCCTCTCTACCTTCTTTTTCTTGTGCCACTGCTCTCCAATGTTTGGTATGCCTGTTGCCACTGATATGGTCTCGGGTGTCAATGTGAAAGTGACCCCAGCCAAGATAGACTGTCCTCCATGTAGGTGAAGTGAAAAAAGTCGGGCCAACTCATGATGAACTCTGACATTTTCCACCCTTTGACAAAATTCGAAACATGCTAAGTGTTGGAAGCAAGACATAGCAAGAGGGCATGCCTGCAACTCGGTGAGTGCGTTTGGCTCGTCTCTAAGATGTTTGCCACTCCGGTGATGTCTCCTTTGGGAAATTTCTCCCGAAGCTGTGTCACTGTGGGTCTCCTCCTCATACTCTGATGAAACTTCTGATGCCATTACTGCTGTTTGTACCCTGAATTTTATGTTGCCCTTGAATTCCAATGAAGCTGGTAGTTGCTCTGAAAATCTGCCACCAAGGGGACAATAAAACGGGGAGTATTAGGAGGGGAGTGATGAAATAGGAATAGGGGTTTAAAGGGAGAGATTTATCGGGGATTTAGGGGTAGTTTGGGTATGGGGTTGATGGGGTAGGGTTTGAAATATATTGGCAGCCTTTTCACTGTAGCATAAACCCTAGGATCAATGATTTCTTTGTTTCCCTTTTGTTTGCTTTACAAATTTTTTTTGCATTTGATTCCTACCCCTACAATCATGCTATCCCTTTCAATTTTGGTGCAAGGATGGATGTTGGTGGCCTACCCTTCAAAATTGGTGAGCATCCACAAGTTTTTAGGCAGATGGGATAGTTTCTGGGCCTTGTATTTCTGTGCACTGCGCGCTCTGCCCAGTGTGTCGCGCGCCGGGTATGTGCCGCGCCAGTGTTATGTTTACACAGTGGGCGGGCCCTGTGTGCACCACGCACCATGAGTGCGCCGCGCTCTTTGGTGCGCCGCGCACTATGAAAACACCTTAAGACACTCCTTATAGTTTGACTTTCTGATTCTTCGGCCACACACCCCTCTCCCACGGCTTTGCTTGCCCAATAAGCTGGTCCTATGGTGATTTTGGATTAAAAAAATAGTGGAGGGATAGGGGGAGGGTATGGTAGTGACTTAAGGCAGGGGTTTAGGAAAAATGACAAGGGAGGATGGGGAAAAAATGATAGGTGAGGGGAATAAGTGGGTGGAGCGAAACCTTGGAAATATCAACACAAATTTATAACCTCAGCTTTCGTTTTCTTGTTGATTTTCTCATGGGTGACATTCTAAGCTCTTCACAAACACCATATCCTTGACACAATTTGATGAGCAGGCAATGTTATAAGGCTTACCTCTCAATTTGATGGCCTTTCCCAAGGTTTGCAGTGATTTGGCACCGTTTCTTGGCTGCTGGACTGTGTGCGCCGTGCGCCTTGTATGCACCGCACCCGTGTATTCTTTCAACGATGGGCTAGCTCCGTGTGCGTCGCACCCAGTGAGTGCGCCGCGCCCCTGGTTATATGCGCCGCGCGCTCCCAAAACGTGCCTCCAATCACTCAAACTCCCCAATCTTACCTTCACACGTTCGAAATGCTTTCTCCAAGTCTTGCAAGAGCACAATGCTTTTGATTTTGTCAAAACATGTGTTTATAGTCTTGGAGGAGATGGGTTTGATTTTTGTCTCTTTGAAAACCCCTTTTCTAATGTTGAGTTTTGCACTTTTTCATTGACTGTTAGACACACTGATTTTCACTTTCCCTTTGACATTTTGGCTCAAATGATGAAATTTTCGGCACCTCTTTGCAGGGACTGTACGACAGAGCATTGGGCCATGTAAATCATAACTGCATCTGAAAAGTCAACTGGTGATTTTTTTGGAAAATTTTGTCATAATTGACCTTGTTTGACTTTTCTTCAAAACAGAGTTTTGAAGAAGAGTCGAAGTCTCTTCAGGTGATGATGAAGCTTTTTGAACCATAGCTATGTAAGGCCTCCCTCTGGCCTGCATGGCTTGTTCTGGACATGTTTTCAAAGACCAAATTGATGAATTCCTAGACCCAAACATAAAAATGACTTTGTCCTGTAATAAGACCAGACCTTGACTATCATGAACTTCAGTGATTATGGACAAAGACCTAAGCCAGCAGGGGCTAGACATGAGGGAAAGTGACTAGCATGAATTTCTCTGTCAGATCATGGCATGTCCCTAGTGAAATGCAGCTGGGTGAATGGAGCGGGACACCTAAAATTGAAATGCACAAAGAGTTTTGATCTCTGACGGAGGGCTGACCAGACCGACTCTAACATTGGCTCCAACGGGGGATGGCAACTCCTTGGAGGTGTCAAGAACAGCAGATCTCTAGAGGACCTAGACAGTGCCTTTTGTCCATTGGGCTATGGAGTCATCATTTTGATAAACAACACAGGACTTTGACTTATTTATGAAAAATGATAGTGGAAGCAGCGTTAATAGATCAACAGTGATACCGCTTGTGCAGCCGACCATTGATCGGCCATCGAGGACAATCTTCCCCGTTCATTTCCTTCAGAAGAAAGGCATTCTGACCCCTATATGCTGCAATTTTGAAAGGACCTTTCCACAGATTTTCGAACTTTCCGTGCTTGCCATTCTTTTTATTCCTTGCGTCCCACTTCAGCACCACATCCTCTAACTGAAATTTATCTGCTTTTGCTTTTCTGTCATAGATTTTCTTTATCTTCTCCTGCAACTTGGATGTGTTCTTGAAAACTTCTTCTCTTGTTTGCTGCAAGTGGATCATTTGATTAAGCTTTCTATTCACTGTCGGCCTCCTGAAGAAGTCTGACCACCGGGGCAGCAAGAGAGGCGGGGAATACTGTGTCAACTCCATAAACAAGCTCAAACGGTGACATACCAATAGAATTTTTCTGACTGATCCGATCTGCCCAAAGCGCATGGACCAACCTCTTGTTCCAACTCTTCTTATTTATTTCCAGCAGCTTCTTGATGATGTTGACCAAAGATTTATTCAAAGATTCCGCCAATCCATTGCCTTGCGGATGATAGGCAGTTGAATGACCCAAAATTATGTGATATTTATGACAAAATTCTACCATCCTTTTCGATTTGAAAGCTGCTGCATTATCAGTGATTAATTTGTTTGGAAAACCAAAGCGAGACAAGATGTTATTTTCAAGAAATGAAATGATTACCGTGTCTGTGGCTTGTCTAGTAGGGGCTGCCTCAATCCATTTTGTGAAATAGTCTGTCGCTGTAAGGATCCATCTATGCTGTCCGGAAGAGGCGGGATGAATTTCCCCAATGAAATCCGACCCCCACTCCTGGAAGGGAGCGCTCACTTCAATAGGCTTGAGTGGAAAAGGCTGTAATTTCTGTTTTCCTTCGAAAATCTGACATTTATGACAACGCTTGACCATCTTATGCACATCAGAAACAAAGTAGGCCAGTGTATCTTGCTCTCAAAATTTTGTTAGCTGTTGACTTCTAAAAAAGATGACCACCACACTCTCCTTCGTGGAAATCCTCCATGACTTTCTTTGCCTCCTCTTCCACCAGACAATTTAACAAAATTCCACCGTGATCTTTCCAATACAGTGCATAATTCAAAATACAAAACTTGGCAGCCTTCAATTTGAGTGTTCTCGCTTTGTTTCTAGTCATGCCGGGTGGTGGTGATAGATTTTTGAGCACATATATTATATCTGAATACCATGGGGACAAAGCAAACATTTCGGATACCTGAATTGACATTCCTTCCTCATTCTCATCGGACATGGCAGCGATGTCACAGCACCTCGCACAGAAACAACACCTTTAATGAAGTGAAACAAAGTTCCATTAATACGCCCAAAATTATTTCCGGTTGTGAATTGTTTCCAAGCATACTGCACATAGTCAACTGGGAAATAAAGATTCTTGGCATTTGGAGCTATTTGCAAGACATTTGTGCAGCCAGTCATTGCTTCAAACTGTTGCAGTTGCATTTCAGAAAGCTGATGAGATGATAGTGATACGAGAGTCCTTGGCCTGACCTGTCACGCCCCACATAAGGTTGCTCGATTCTAAACTCATTTTCGACCTTGCCTTCAACAAAAGATTCCTGATTCCATCGTGAATTTGGAAGAGATCCTGCTTGCCTGTTTCCCCAATTCATCGCATTGTTTAATCGAGGAGACAAATATTGACCATTTTGAATATTCCCATAGTTTGGCATAAGAACCAACTCGTTTCCGCCAATTCCAGCTACAGTCCCCAGTGAACACGTATCCAACCAGATTCGCAACTGGATTTTCAATGTTGCAAAACTAACCAAGGAAAAATCCTTATTGACCTCACACAACGCCTTGGTGAGTTTCCTAACGAGGATGCTGATCTTGTACAACTGTGTAGAGTTGAAAACGCGCTTTCCATAACTCTCGGACATTACAATGGACTGAGAGTTATCTTCCATACAATTAAAACAATGACCCTGAAATTTGATTACACCCAGGAAACATGCTATGATTCAATCTTGGAGTGAAAGAGTTGATCGAGTTCGAAAAATTGAGGAGAGGTGATGAGTTGTGGGCCTGGAGGTTCTGTGCGCCGTGCACCAAAATTTACACAGTTTGCCTTCGATGACGGAAAAATGAACAATCCCAGCTGCGCATATCTATTTGTTTAAAATATTGTTTCTTTGTAATAATGATAAGCCAGTCATGTAGTAACAATCTGCCCTCTTTCACACCTTGCTCCTCCCACTGTTGAAGCTAATCTTAAGAGTGTAGCCTCAGCCCATGGTCGACCTATTAATTGCAATCCAATAGGAAGTCCATCTTTGTCATAACCCACAGGGACAGATATTGCTGGGAGTCCGATCAAGTTTGGTGCAATAACAAAACGCATAAGATATCCAGATGTTTGTAGATCAGTCTCTCCAATCTTGAGTGAATTTGGGGGTATTTTGGGTGCTGTCATACCTGTAGTTGGGGTTACTATGATATCAACTAGTTTGAATGCTTCCATATAGTAATGCATGATTCGTCGTCTGAGACATTGGGCTGCGACATAATGTGCAGCTGAAAATGACTCAAAGAGGGCCATATTAACTCGGACATCATATGACATTTCCTTGCGTTGCCCTTGATTGAAGCTTGGATATACATGACTCAATGCCTCTGAGCCAATTGAAACAACATGAGCCACACGCATTTCCTCAATCTCTGGTAGGACTATCTCTTGTTTTTTTTTTTTAATTCTAAATTGCTTCCTGACTTCATCGACATTAAAATAAATGAAAAGCATCATAGTAGGCTTATTGTTGAGTGATTTTTCTACAGCTGAGACGATGTATTCAACAACATCAGAAGGTGTGGTCCAACCACATCGATATGCATGAGCATAATCACGCATTGTCCAGTACAAAAATGAATTGCGAGAGTTGCTACCCCAGTGATTGGAAGAATCGTAGGCAGGCAGGCATTCCAATGCAGATGCCACACGCAAGGTAGGCAGAGTATCTTCATCCACACACTTCACAGCATTCTCTGAGTCTTGAGGTGGAAACTCTGGAAAATACATAGGTGTCTCAGGAATCCCTGTATGTTCCAATATCTATGGAACTTTGTTCTTGGGCTTTACAAATGACAAGACTGCACGGCCAAACAATCGAGATTCCACAATCCACACAAAAAGCTTCAGAAAGTTTCCTGTAAGATGTGGAGCCTCAATTTCCTGCTACCGATATTGCACATTAGAAAGATCAACCTCCTCAGCTGGCACCATATCCCATTTGCCCATTTTGATGGTAGTCTTATTCTGTGCTTTTAAAGTCGGGACAACGCTGTTGCTATCTATTTTCGGGACCATCATTGTTATTTTGACTGCGTTCCAATTGGGACTGTGTTCCAATTGTGTCTGGCAAATACTACATTCATTGTGACTGCGTTCCACATTTTCAAGAGATGGTGTCTGAGGCATGCAGCGACTTTGGTCCTGAGATTATTATCATTATGGAGGAGACAGAGGAGACAGAGCATCTGCTGAGATAGAGCATTGAGAAATAGATGCTGAGACAACATTTGCGTGGATTTCAGGCTGCCAAGATAGAGTGTCGAGATCAGGCTTTGCATGACATTGTTATACCCATCGAAAGTCATAGGATCCTTCTTCCATCGAAGCATTGGGAGATTTATTTATCTATTGTGCCATCGAAGCTTCAGAACTGAGTCCGAATTCTCTTGCTTTGACTCTGAGTTCACACGCCAATTTAGGATCAACATTTATCAATATACCAGCAGACAGCTATTACTTAAACCAACATAGAGCGAGAAGAGCTGAGTGATTTGCATTTTTGCAGAGAAACGATAAAAATTTTGATTGTCTGCCCTGTGCGTCACGCAGCATACCCAGTGCGCCGCGCTAGTGTATATTTGCACTGTGTAAAAGCGCCCAGTGCGCCGCGCTCCTCCAGTGCACCGTGCCACTTGTTGTGTGCGCCGTGCACCATCTTCACACAGTCACGGCTTTAATATCACAGCTTTGGTCTTCCAATCTTCACACTCGACTTCTCTCTTAAGCTTTTGATATCTCATTGAGTGGGAATGAAATTTAAAAGTGGACAATATCTCATTGAACCACGAAATTTGATTTTTTCTTTGTAATAACCCACTTTGTTCAGTATGTAGAACTTTGGCATTTTGACGAACTCTGTCTTTCATTTTCTTCTCTGACCTTCTTTAGCTGAAATGATGGTTCTTCTGTGGATTGTTTTGCAGAGATAGGAGCTGCTGAAGCTGCTGCCATTAAAGAGTTGTACAACTTCGAAACAATTTGACAAATTACATATTTATTACAAAAACACATTTGATGATTTCTTCTTCAAAACAGGGTTTTGAAGAAGAATCAATCTCGCATTATTGACGATGACATTCCTGAATAAAAACTTACTGAACCTCCCTTTGGCCTGCAAGCATTATTTCACACTTCTGGAGACAAAACCCTAGACTCAAGAATTTAAAATGAATCTTTTTGACCAAAATGGAATTTGATGACTACAAATGACGAGAAATGAACCTTGGTGAATTTGACTCTGACAGAGGACTGACAAGACTGAGTCTAACAGACCAAATACAAAAATCCTCCCCAACGTTTGGGTCCCACTCATGTACATTATTGCATTCGAGGGGGAGATATTTAAATGGGTAGATATCTTAGGATCTCCTCTCAAGGATAATATTGTGTAGCCTCAAATATATATTAAACAAGGCCAACAACCTTAGTTCTTCATGGTTTCATATCTTATAGAGATGATATGTATCAAGATGGATTTATCTCTCATGAAATGGAAGTGGACCATTCATAAATAACTAATTCACTTTTATTGTAAACTCATCTAGGAGGGCCACTATGTATCAACATATGGATAGATATGCCATGATTTCCTTATGCCTTTTGATAAGGTGTTATTTGATGAAACTACCCCTTGCATGTCAGAGAGATCTAAACAACTAGTACCCTTGGTGGGTAACTGGTTTGTGGATTAGGAGGTTAATTGCATAAAAGTTGATGGAGCAACGAAACTTTATCCCCACATATTGTTGAACTTCATATTTGACAAGGTAATATTTGTAGGAAATAACCTACAAAGTCTACACAAGTGTAGGTGGATACCTATCATGGTGAAAGAAGCATCCCTGGTCTGACATTCCTCTCTACTTGGGAACTTATGATATAAAGGATATCAAGAGAGCTAAGGAAGATGTTGATGTTGTAACACTTACCAATTTTAGGCATATGACATTTAAAAAATGTGACTTTGGATACACAATGAAGGACCATCGTTGGTATTACAAATTCAAGCGGGAATATTAGTTAGATACCTAGGTAGAGGAAGAGTAGAAAAGTAATGCATTAACGTTTGTAGCAGTTATTTCAAGGATCGGTTACACTCCTTCTAATACAAAAGTTGTAAACATTCATGAGCACACAAAAACATTGGCTTAGTAACAAGAAACTCAAGAGGATGTCACCTAGAGGGAACGAGAAGATAAACTAAGCTAAGAACAGGAAGCAACCCAGATAGAAAAGGAGGCTACCAGAGTAGCTTGAGAGATGGTAATCAAAGAAAATAAAGAGGAATAAGTGAAAAGAGATCCACTACAACAAAATAGGCAATTTGCGCCAGATTTAGCACCAAATTTTAGTGCATTTTTTCCTCAATTGGGATGAACAGCCAGGTGCTAAATCTGGCTCTATTGTACAATTTTTAAAGCGTCCTTTTTTGCGTGAAATTTTGCATCTTTTTTATGACAAATTTTGCATCCTTTTTTGCATCATATTTTGCACCAAGATTTGCATTTGGTTTTACAACAAGTTTTGCTTCTAGTTTTGTGCCATTTTTGCATCATTTTTTGCTTCTTGTTTTGTGCCATTCTTATCTTCTAGTTTTGTGTCGTAATTTGCATTGAGTTTGACACCATATTTTGCATCCGATTTATTGCCTTTTTTCGCATTCAGTTTCTGCCAATTTTTGCATGTAGTCTTATGCAAAATTTTGCTTCTAATTTTGTACCTATTTTTACATATATTTTTATGCTATTTTTTGTACCTTTTTGCACCATTCTTTGCATCCAATTTTTCACCATATGATGAATCTAATTTAGCACCAAATTTTGCATCCATTTTTGGACCATTTTTTGCATCCACTTTTGCGTTTGATTTTTCTCCCTTTTTTGCATCCTATTTTTCACCATATTTTGCATCATTTGTTGCATCCAATTTAGCATCATTTTAACACCATTTCTTGCATCCAATTTTTCATCATTTTTAGCATCCAAATTTCCATCTAAATTTCCATCGTATGTTGAACCATGTATTTTTTTTTTTCGAGGAGAAAGTCTATAATTTCCATTAATTTCAGAAAATTACATGTTGTAGATGCTAAACGCATATGCAGAAGTGTGGACAAAGCCACTTACAAAGAAAATACTTCAAGGGAAGTATTCCAGTAAAGCCCACAGTCTGGGCAACAAATAATGGGTATGTAAACCCCAAACTAGTCTGCAGAAAACAGAACTCTGGAGGATACCCATACCCGTCACAACAAAACAACAAATAAAGCAAAAAAAGCTCCTGAGGAGAGAGAAAGAAACAGTAAATCTCTAAATCTGTCCGCCCAAAACAAGTCGGAGAGGCACGAAATGAGGAAAGAGTAGCCAGGGTAGCTACTCCTCCCTGCCCCCTCAAACTCTCCTCATGTACCGACAAAACCAGAGGAAGAGACCAAACTGCCCCAAGCATCCACAGCCTCCCGCAGAAAACCCCAGCAAAAAAAACAGCCATTGAAGTGGCACGAAACAATGTAGAGAAAAACCTCCACACCCCTGTTCCCTCAACGCTTCAAAAAACCGCAATGGTATGCCAGCGAGCCACCAAAAAAGGCACCATCTGCCACAGCTAAGGAACCCATCCGGTCCCTACCAGAGCAGAGGCAAGTTCGGGGGCAGAGGCGGCTAGGGCAGCCACCTCGCCCCCACGAAGAGAAAAATCAGAAGACCCGCTCCCTCTCCGCAGCTTAGTTCAAAAACACCAGAGACCAAATCCTATGCTTGACCGCCAAGCAGAGCGGCACAGAAGGTACGAGCAGTGCCGCCGAAACCTTCAAGGCACAGTCCCTCGCCTCAGCTGCTCAACACTAAACGATGTGTTGCCCCGGTACCTCTGATCAGAGCCCAAGACGAGCAGACCACCAATCTGGAAACACAGAGCCGAAGCCGAGGAGAAGGATGCAGGTCAGCAGGAAAGGGGAAGCGGGGGCCAAAGTATGTAGTGCCGCCTCACGCTGTGCAGGAACCGATAAAAACTTCGAACCCCGAACAGACCTCCGGTAGCTTGGTAATGGCGACGAGGCACCAACAATGGCGTCAAAGAGGGGCCGCCAGAACCAGGGGCGGCCCTGCTGCCACTTCCCAACGGTGGCAGCAGGAGCAGAAGAAAAACCCTATCTCCGCGTGCGTAGCTCCACTCCTCTATGTGTTGATTCAATTATTTTCTTGAACCATGTATTGCATCCACATTTGCATCCTTTTTTCTACCACATTTTGTGTCCACATTTGCATTTCATTTTACCCCTAAATTTGAGTTTAAATTTGCATATTGTTATGCATCATTTTTGGCATCCAGTATGGCATCCTTGTTTTCACCCTTTTTTAGTCCCATTTTTCATCTTGTTTTGTGTATTTTCTTACATCCTTTTTTGTGCCCAATTTTGCATCCTAATTTTACACCATTCGATGCATCCTCATTTTGGTGTCATTTTTGCATCGTTGTTTACACCCAATTTGGTATCCTTTTGTATACCCTATTTTGTTCCCTTCTTTGTGTCTAGTGTTGCACCTTTCTTCAATTCTACTTTATACCCTTTTTGTGTCATTCTTTGCATCTTGTTTGATAGTTAGTTTAAGATCGAATTATACTCCCAATTTTTCATCCATGGTTACATCCACTTTTGATTTCTTGTTTAGAGTTATACTTTTGTTTCCATTTATGACCACCTTTATGGGTTAATTTTACTAATTTCAATTACATAGTGAAATATATTACAGTTTCTAAATATTATTTAAGAAGATATCACAATTCAAACTGAAAACTTAATGTTTGTAAACAAATTGAAGGGTAATTGACAACATTCATAGAAAAAATAACATTATCATCATATATTACAATTCTCCATCAAAAAATCATTAACAATTTTCAATATACATATATGACTACTAAATCAACACCTATTGAAGATATCATTATTCATAGGTAAATTCACAACATTACATCAAAAAATAATAATATTATCATACATAATGATTCTCCATCAAAACACATTGACAATTTTCAACACATATATAAAGTAACAAGATAATGTTAATAATATCCTCATCATCTTTAATCAAGTCAACTAAGATTCAAATGTTTGATTCTTAGATCAAAATATTTCGTGGATATCATTATTCTAAGGCAAATTCACAACATCCATCCAAAGATAATAATACCGTCATCCATAATAATTTTCCATCAAAATAATGTTGATAATTTTCAATATATGTACATAAAATAACAAGATAATAATGATATTATCATCATAATATTTAATCAAATCAACTGAAAGTCAATGTATGATTACCAAATAAAAATGTTTCATTAATATCATCATTTTAAGCTAAATTCACAACATCCATAAAAAAATAGGAATCTCATCATACACAATAATTATTCATAAAAAAATTGTAAACAATTTTAAACATATTCATAAGGTAATAAGATAGTACTGATAGTATCATCGTCATTCTTCATATCAACTAAAATTCAAATCTATGATTACCATATTAAGACATCTCAACTGGATATAAAAAATAACGCATGGCTAGCTAGCACCATGAAAATCATAGTCAAGATCATCCCGATGATAATTTCCATGATTATGATCCTAACCATCCTAATAATCTCATCAACATCATCGTCACCAATGCCATTTCCATCCTCATCATCATCGTCTTTGATATCCGATGTAAGCTCAACATAGACTGTATCATCATATTTGCTGTCATTACCTGTAGGGCTCTAGAAAAAATATCAATATTACATGTTAGTACTAATTCCATAGCACAATGTATATTTTTGTTACAATTCTAACCATAAAATGAGGTAGGACATAATAACATTTAATAGTACTAAAAGATAAAATGAAAATATGGTTTAAGATATATTGGAGATCCAATTAAGATTACACTTGTAATTCACGTTAAGTAGTAGAAGCATTTTTTAATGCATATGAAGTAGGTACCCATTTGTTCTTCATATTCTATTGTGAATGTTTCTTATGATGTCCATGCATGATAGGTAAATTAAGAGTTACTGGAAGCTTTAGATGAAATTACAATTGTAATTCAGATTAGAAATACAAGATTTTTTAACAAAAAAAGAATGTCACATGAAAAAGGAAATTGTTTTTAATGAAAAATAAGTCACATACTATATGAATGTCAATGAAATATTGAGTTGTTTTAATGCACGCGCTTTTCTCTATGATATAATGGATCCTATAGAGTTCAGGCTTCTGTGATCCATATCAAGTTTGTGAGAGATTTTTCGGCGAAAATCACATGGAATACCATTTGTCGACGCGTTTCGAACGAACTAGTGTGGATCCTAATGCTCATTCAAGAACAAATGCTCACAATAATTACTTCATTTTACCCACTATCACACTAAATCCATTATACCTAGTGACAACAATGATTCCATTCAAAATGTTTTGAACTCCCTAAATTATAATGTAAAAGAGAAATACAATATTGATTTCAATTTAGCTCTAAATCCAATTGATTTTGAACTTCCTAAACCATAAATTTTTTAAAAATAGTTTGATGTTATTATGAGTTTAACACTAAATATAATGTATGTAGTGATGTAAGCAGGGAACGTTCAACCATAGTAGGTTTGGGTGGAGTGAAAGGTAAGGTAAGGTGGGCATTCTATAAAACTTTCTTTGGAAGGAAAAATATCCCTTATCTGTTAGTGGTGGTTAGGACTTAAAAACATGGAAATAGAGTTTGAAAGGCTCCAACAAGAATTAAAAATTCTCAAGTTCATTACCTCTAGATATTGGGTTCATATTTTTGAGAATGCAACAAGATGATGGAGCTTAGTGGAAAGAAGTTGCCTTCACTAAGTGGGCCCTCAGGGTATTTTTGGTGCAAAGTCTATTTTTAGACATATGGATCATGGTCTATGAGTTGCAGGATGCTATTTATGGATGATTGGTCATGTTGGGAAAAATAGATGGACTTCTATTTCTGGTTCACAGCAGGAGTGATCAAAGTCTATTTTTAGACTGCTAGGTTAAAAATAGAAAAGTCAAATATTATTGTCTCATAATAATATTTAGACTATAAACATTATCTTATCCTCTTGGAGCACTTCAGTTTGAGCTACAGATGTGGCACATGCAGCTGTCAGAAGGAAATACGCTTTCTTTGTGGGTCAGTTGAGCTATTGCATGCATGACATCAGTTAGAACTCATGCATGTGAGTTCTGTGGAGTTGGATGTGGAGTTGATGGAGTTGTGTTCAGTTTGACTTGGTTAAACTAGTTGTAATTAGTCTAACTGCAAATAGACTAGTGATGAGTGATGTGAATTAATTGATTAAATTAATTCACTAATTATTAACTCATAATGCAACTGAAGAATACATCAGTTAACTCAGTGCATGTACAGTTCAGTGGAGACAGGTGTTAGAGGTTGAGATTGCTATCAGTTGTGACTATAGTTGTGCATGAGATCTTGCACAATCAATGGATTGAGTATGCCCATGAGGATTGCTCAGTATATGCCCAGTGAAATAGCCTGTGCTCACGTGATTTCCAGTGTGAGTGATTTTCACTTGGTATTGTGCAATAGAGGCAGGCAAAGCAGTGGAGAAGATTTGAACCTGTGACTTGTTCGGATCTGAGCTAGTTTTGTGTGTAACAGGTGGAGATAGTGCTAGATACTTGAGAGGAGTATTATACTATGTAATGTTACATGTTCTCAATCATTAATATACAGATAGTGTGGGGTTTTCAGCTGTAAGCTTTCCCCTGGTTACATACTGTGTTATTGTGTGCATGCGATTGATGTTTCATTGTTTTTGATGCTGCTAAATTGATGATCAACATAGAGGAGATTATGTATTGTGCATGTATTCCACAATAGTGTATAATCGAGATAATCTTTGTGAATAAGCGTTTATTATTAAAAATTTCTACATGGTATCAGAGTTGTTGATCATCAGATCTACTATTCAGGAAGTGTTTACATTCTATTTCTTCAGGCAGAGTCTATAATCGGGCCAGGTAGCCTCTGGATTCATCCTTCTTTTGGAAGGTGAGATATCCGATAAAAGCCCATACAGTCAATCTCTGTATGAGAAATACTTTGTTCTCATGAACTCTAGATCAGAAGTGGTTGAGTTTGGAGTTGGTGGAATTCGAATTTGCAGCAGTGTTTTCTTGGTATCAATGTGGCAATGTCTTGCAATGGATTGCGATTGGAGTATGCTCTTGAGCGCAGCTCAAACTATATTGCATGGAAGGATAGGATGGAGGCGGTGTTTGATGATAATGGGCTGAATGATTTCATAGAGGCTGATGTCCCAAAGCCTACGGATGTTGTGCAGGTTGATGCTTGGCAAAAGAGGACAGCAAAGTGTTGAAGGATTCTGTTGGAGGGCGTGAAGGATCACATTGTGTCCAACCTGCATGGTAAGACTTCTCCATACTTGATGTGGAAAGTGTTGACAGATCTATTCCAAAGCAAGATCTATCAGACGAAGCTAGCACTCAAGGATAAACTCAGAAACATCAAATGTGAGAAGGGAGACAGTATGCCCAAGTATCTCACAAAGTTCACTCAGTGTAGGGATGAGTTGGGAAGTGTGGGGGTGACTATCGATGATGAGGGCTTGGTGAGCTTGGATCTCCTTGGTCTTCCAAAGAGTTGGCATTCCTATCAGGACTCTTTCAATGGTCGGGAGAAATTGCCAGGATGGTAGAGACTTTGGTCAGATCTTGTGCAGGAGGATATCAGGCGAAATACCAGGGATGGATCTTCATCAAAGGGACCTGATGAAGAAAATTGCGCTTTGGCTACCAAAGCAAAGAAGGGGAAGAGCAAGAAAGCTTCTCAGTCTAGTGCGGAAGGCAAGAAGAAGGACATGTACAAGTTGAAGTGCTTTCACTATCACCAACACAGACACTATGCCACTAATTGTCCGTAGAAGAAGAAGAACAAGCAAGCTGCTGGATCTGCAGCAGGAGAGGCTCTAGCCTCACAGTTTGAGCTTGATTTTTCATTGATCGCATGCTTGGTTTCAAGTGTGATGGGATCGGTGTGGTTCTTGGAAAATGGTGCGTCTTTTCACATGACAGGAGATCGAGATTTGTTTTCTGATCCGGAGGATAAAGATCTTGGAGTGCACATTGAGATCGGCGATGATGGTAGATACAGTGCGACCGGTATCGGTACCATTTCCTTTGAGAGGGAGTCTGGTAAACCCTTCATATTGAAGGAAGTGATGCATGTTCTAGGATTGAAGAAGAATCTTATCTCTGTGGCGATGTTAGAAGACAAGGGATATGATGTTGTTTTCAGCGAGGGAAAGGCTTTCTTGCGCAGTAAGACAACTGGAGAAACCCGGAAGATAGGGGTTCGAGTGAGGAACCTTTATCAGTTGCATGTAGATGGATGCGTAGCAATGGCATGAAAGGCAGAAGGATTGGTGAGCCAGGATGATGGCGAGCTGTGGCATAGGAGGTTGGGTCACCTTCACCATGGAGCCTTGAAGATACTACAGCAGATCACTACAGGGCTTCCTAAAGGCACTCTTGCACAGTCAGATCAGTGCAAGGGGTGTACTTTGGGAAAGTTTGTGAATGCCACCTTTCACGAGAAGGATAGTCACGCCACGATGATCCTTGAGAGAATTCACATAGATGTGTGTGGACCTTTCTCAGTAGCTTTGACAGCAAAACATAGGTATTATGTGATTTTTGTTGATGATTTCTCTCGTAAGTGCTGGATCTTCTTCATGCAGAAGAAGAGTAAGACATACTCAAAGTTATGTGAGTTCAAAGCACTGGTTGAGAAGGAGTCGGGGAAGAAGGTGAAGGCTCTTAGGAGCGATAATGGTGGTGAATACATCTCTGCCAAGTTCAAGGACTTTTGCAGTGCAGAAGGGATTCGAAGAGAGCTCATAGATCCCCATAACCCATAGAAAAACGGGGTTGCTAAGCGGAAGAATAGAATGATTGTTGGTGCTGGATGGGAGATGTTGCATGATCAGGGCCTACCCCTTCACTTGTGGGCAGAAGCATGCAATACAACAGTTTATGTGCATAACCATTGTCCTCACAGGATACTTGGCATGAGTACACCCGAGGAGGCTTATTCTGGTAAGAAGCATGATCTTTCTCATTTGAGGATTTTTGGTGCTAACATTTACATGCATGGGACGAAGGATGCCAGGAAGAATTTGGAGCTAATCGCAGAGGTTGGGATATTTGTGGGGTACACTGATACGCCCCACAACTATCGTGTGTATTTGCCAGACAGTGGTAAGACTGTTGTGCGACGGGATATAAAATTTCAGGAGGAGAAAGCCATGAAGTGTTCACTTGAGAGGGAGCTACACTTGCATGCAGATGAGGAGCTATTAGTTCCTATAGATGAGCTTCAGGACGTGGATCAGCCACAGGACGAGGTTCATGGAGTGGAAGAGACCACTCATGCAGCGCCAACCATCAGAGGGCGAAAGCGCTTGACAGAAGCTGAGCGACTGGCTCAAGATGCAGAGAAAGTTGTAGGACCACCTGCAGCTCAATGTAGGTAGAGACAGTCACCTGATCGGTACACTGGATACATGGCTCTTATGAGCAAATGTGTTATGACTGAGCCATCCTCTTTTGAGGAAGCTGTGGAGGATCCTGCATGGGTAGACACCATGGTGGAAGAGTATGATTCGATTGTCAGAAACAGTGCATGGGAGATTGTCCCAAGACCGGAAGGAAAATTAGTGGTGTGTTCAAGATGGATCTACAAAGTTAAGCAGGCAGCTGACGGGAGTGTGGAGAAGTACAAGGAAAGATTTGTTGCCCGAGGCTTTTCACAGATAGAGGGGATCGATTATGAGGAGATCTTTGCACCTGTCGCAAGGTATTCTTCCATACGGACGATTCTTTCTCTCTCAACGCAGATGGGATGGCATATTCATCAGATGGATGTGAAGACTACGTTCCTAAATGGAGTCATTGAGGAGGAAGTGTACATAGAACAGCCCGAAGGTTTTGAGATCTTCAACAGCGAGTCACATGTGTGCAGGCTCAAGAGAGTGCTGTATGGGTTGAAAAAAGCACCACGTGCTTGGTACACACGGATAGACAACTATTTCACCAGACTTGGATTCTCCAAGAGTGAGAAGGATCCTAACCTATAGCAGATTGTGGTGGAGGGTAAGTTGCTTATCATTGTACTTTATGTAGATGATTTGATTCTAACGAGTGATGAGTTGTTGATACTTTCATGCAAGGATGATCTTGCTAAGGAGTTTGAGATGAAGGACTTGGGCCTCCTTCATTATTTCCTGGGATTGGAAATTTGGCAGCGCAGTGATGGACTATTTGGTTTTGAGGGTAAGTATGCTCGGGAGATACTGGAGAAGTTCAACATGCATGGCTGCAAGCCTGTTGATACTCCTCTTCCTAGAGGTTGGAGGAAGGAGGATGCCACTTCGGCAGAAGAAGTGGATGCCACTGTTTATCGATAGTTGGTGGGGTCAATAATGTATCTGGTCAATACACGACCCGATATATGCTATGCTATTAACCAGCTTTCACAAGCTATGGTTAAGCCTACCAAGCTCTTTTGGAAGGCGGGCAAGCATGTATTGCATTATTTGAGAGGCACATCGGGATATGGTTTGTGGTATAGACAGGAGGATGAGGTGAAGCTATGTGGCTTCACGGATGCAGATTGGGCAGGGAGCCCAACGGACAAAAAGAGCACATCAGGAGGGGTCTTCAATATCGGGTCGACAACAGTTTCTTGGTACAACAGGAAGAAGAGATCCGTGGCACTTAGTTCAGCAGAGGCCGAGTATATGGCAACAAGTTTGGCTGCATGCGAGGCTATATGGATGAGGAAGATCCTGGTCGGCTTGTTCGGTTCTTACTTGGAGCCTACTGTGATTTACTATGATAACCAGAGTTGCATTAAACTCTCGGCTAATCCTGTATTTCATTATAGATCTAAGAACATTGACATCAGGTACCATCATATCAGAGATTGTGTGCAGCGGAGAATCATGTTACTTTCATACATTCCAACGGAGGATCAGGATGCTGATATCTTGACGAAGGCGCTCACCAGGAGCAAAATCGAATACCACCGAGGCAGGATAAGGGTTGCTGATAATCCATATCTTGTTGAGAGGGAGTGTTGAGAATGCAACAAGATGATGGAGCTTAGTGGAAAGAAGTCACCTTCACTAAGTGGGCCCGCAACGTATTTTTGGCGCAAAGTCTATTTTTAGACTATGTCTATTTTTAGACATATGGATCATGGTCTATGAGTTGCAGGATGCTATTTGTGGATGATTGGTCATGTTGGGAAAAATAGATGTACTTCTATTTTTTGTTCACAACGGAGTGATCAGAGTCTATTTTTAGACTGCCAGGCTAAAAATAGAAACAGTCAAATATTATTAGCCCTTAGTAATATTTGGACTCTAAACATTATCTTATTCTCTTGGAGCACTTCAGTTTGAGCTACAGATGTGGCAGATGCAGATGTCGGAAGGAAATACGCTTTCTTTGTGGGTCAGTTGAGCTATTGCATACATGACATCAGTTAGAACTCATGCATGTGAGTTCTGTGGAGTTGGATGAGGAGTTGATGGAGTTGTGTTCAGTTTGACTTGGTTAAACTAGTTGTAATTAGTCTAATTGCAAATATACTAGTGATGAGTGATGTGAATTAATTGATTAAATTAATTCACTAATTATTAACTCATAATGCAACTGAAGAATACATCAGTTAACTCAGTGCATGTACAGTTCAGTGGAGACAGGTGTTAGAGGTTGAGATTGCTATCAGTTGTGACTATAGTTGTGCATGAGATCTTGCCTAATCAATGGATTCAGTATGCCCATGAGGATTGCTCAGTATATGCCCAGTGAAATAGCCTGTGCTCATGTGATTTCCAGTGCGAGTAATTTTCACTTGGTATTATGTGCAATAGAGGCAAGCAAAGCAGTGTTATAGCTCCAAATCTCACTCTTATGGTTTGTGATGCTGCACTCATGGCCTAGGGCAACCCCTCCTTCCAGACCTGGTCCAAAAATTTAAAAAACAGTGTTTTATTCCCTATACGCGACATTGCCCTGAGTTAAACGCGTGTACACGCGGGTCTGTCATACCCAACCCGCGTGTATCTATTAAAACACTTAAAAAAATATAATTTCCTCTTTTTCGGGCGATGATCGCGGGTTTACCTGCTGGATCACCTGTTAGTGCCCATGGCCCAACTGTTCCCAAACAACTCCTAACTAAAAAACTACTTTGGAGAGGGTATAAAAAGACATCAATGGGAAGGCCAGAGAGAGAGAGAAAGGAGAGCAAGATTATTATGCTGAGATTTTTCCCCTTTGACCAGGTCTGAAGTCCTTGATGCTTTCTGCACTTCCCCCATCTTGCATAGGAAACTCTTGTTTCCATGTGTATTGGTGATCATTCATCCTTGATATCATCATTGAGTAAGACTTGGAAGGAGCTCTTGTCGGAGGCTTGAGGCTGGAACGAATCCGGGAGGAAGCTTGCTTGGAGCCTGCTGAAGGTGTTCAGGTGATATCTTTCCGATATATGTACTTTATTTGCCTTTATATATAAAGAAACACGTCTTTGTTCCCGAATAATCTTTCTTTATGCTTATGAAATTCTTGTGTTGAATTCTTATGAAAGTGGTTACTTAAAGATTTTTTATAACTAACTTTATAGCATAAAGATGATTTATATATAAATTTCTATACATGTACTGTTGTGTTCTTTGATTTGTTTGTCTTGCAGGTCAAAGAAAGAAGAAGGGAACTCCAAGAAGGGTTTGCACCCTAACGGTCTTCTCGAACGTAGGACCTTAGGTATGTACCCTAAACATTAGAATTTGCTTAAAAGTAAAAATGATGGCTGTGTGTGTGTTTCTTTGAATAAGCAATTTTCAGTCTGGTAGAGTCTTAGCCCAAAGGATCCTAGGGGTACTTTCCCTTCAACCAGAATTGGCGACTCCGCTGGGGACAACACTCTTGTTGTTCCTAGTTTGGGTAGTCCTCAAGCCAATCAAGGCTCAGTCCCTCTGTTTGTTGGTTCTGACTGTCTGATATTTTCTTGAACTCCAAGCTTTTCTAGTTTTTCAGTTTGTGTTTTTTTATTTTTTCAAAGACTTCAGATACGCACTTTTTCTGGATTACAGAAGCGTATATACGCAAGTTGCACTAAGTAAACCCGCGTATACGCAGGTTTCCTTAGTTACAGTCGCGTATACACGCATTCTGCAAATAATTGCAGGCGCGTATATCACATAATTTTTAAGATTTATAATTTTTCTTTTGCTGAATGTCTGTCTGGTGGTTTGGGTCAGTTTAAAACAGTTAATTCCCAGTGACAGTTCTCTGTTTAACAGGGGGCATCTTGTTTCGAACTCTCTCTAGTTATAAGGAGTGCTAGTCTTGTTTTTCGTTGATTGCAAGCGTCATTGATTTTTGACACACAAGATTTCTGTTTAAGAATCTTGATTGCTCTGTTTCGGCAGAGTGGGAAGATTGTCTTCAATCTTTGTGTCCATTTTGTTTTCATGACATTTGTGTTTGCTTAACGAAATCATTTTTATGACCATTTGCTCCTTTGTTTCGGGAAATTTGTTTGTTACCAGTTTCTTGAAACTTGTCTTTTGATATTTTGGACTTTCATTGCTGCTTTTGATTGTCAAAAGCGATTTCGAACACATTTTATTTTTGTTGAGTTTTCATCATTTGAAAGGTGTCAATTCACAAAAGTGTTTGGTGGCTTGTTTATCAATCATTAGTGTCAGTATTTTTGAGAGTTTTCCTTTGAAAAAGACTTTTTGGTTTGATTGAAAGAAAATCTTTTGAAAGTTTTTGAGTTTCGCTTTCTTAAACTTGCTTCTCATTTGATTTCCTTTTTTGCGAAGTGAAAGTGCTTTTTTTTTTATCTTAAAACTTGTTTTTATTGTTTGGACGAAATGATTAGTAACAAATCATCTTCTATCTAAGCATTTCAGTGGCAAGACAAAATTTGGTAAAGCAACAACTTTCCTTCTTTGTTTTTAGAGTAGTCTTTGAATCGTGCATCCACATTTAGTTCTTGCATTAGGGTAAGATTTGCATCTCTTTTTTAGGCATATTTAGTTTTGTTAGTTTTTGTGAGTGTGGGGTCTGAAAAGAAAAAGAAAATTTGTTTATATTACAAGTGTCTCTGAACCTCATAGAAATTGCTATTCATCGAAAACAAAAGTGCATATGCATGTAGCTAAGTTTTATTAATTTCTTTTGCGTCCATAAAACACCACAAGTTTCACCTCCATTACCTTTGACTTAAAGAACAGCCTAATAAAATCAAGCGCTTAATTAAAATCCACTAGAACTTTTTGTTTTAGTTATTACACCAACAAGTTTAGGATTTTAGGGCCTTGGATTAGGCGAGTGGAGAGTTAACTCTCCAAGGCCACATAAAACGTCAAACATAAGAGTCTGATTAAAGAGAGTAAATCCAATAGCGTTAGGAAGACTAGGAAAGCTCCGGATCTGGGAGTTAAGCACGAGGGTCTGTGAAGAAAGGGAAGAGAGATAACCCCTCTCCTACTTGTCCGAACTTACCTCACGACTGTTCCGCCTGGCTTCTGCGACGAGTTGGTACCCATAGTTGCCTCTCCTAGGGATCTGCATAGGTGGTTGCGGAGGGGAATCCCGTGGCACCTGAGGTCGACGTTGTATCACTCTCGACAGTACTTCCGGAGGGCACCCTTGCGAAGCTTGGGGGCTTGCACCGGCGCAGGTTGTTGTTAGGAGGTCAGCGTAACTTCCTCTGATACCTTCGCTGATAGGACTGGGCCCTCATTATCCCAGACTATCTTCGGAAGGCCCTTTGATTCACTTTCTCGTATTTTGGTGTCCGGTCTCAATCACCCGGAGCGGAAATACTTGAAAGTTGTTTGACTGGCTGTATCTTTAGGAACTTTATGCTGTGTGCTCTGTGCTCCTAGTCGGCTTAGCTTTTAATTTTTTGAGTCTTTAGTTAGATCATAACAAAAAATTCAAAGTGGCTGACCGGTCTCCAAGACGGTCTCGAAGACTTCGTGGTCTCTCGCCACCTAGTTTAGAGCCTTCTCCTAGAAGGCGCAGAGGAGATACTACCGGTGGGGTCCGTCCCACGCCGGTTGACGCATCGGGGATTGATCCTCCTCTCGGGGATATTAGCGGCCAAGCAAGGCCTGGCACTTCTGAACAAGAGAGGGACACTCCAGTCCTTTCTCGAGTTCGCTTTCAAGCGGAGAACAACGTAGAGGTAGAAGAACTTTCAGAATCATTAGTGATTCCAAATTCTCCACTACCATCTAGTTATCCAGACGTATTGCAATACGTTGGGACTCCGTCGCATAGACCAGCGAGTCCAGGTTACGCTACGCGCTTACCTTTTATGATCACTATTGGAAGCATGGCTTCTACGAGTGCTGTGACTATGCAAACCCCAACATCGGTGCAAGGGGGAGGAACCATTTCCATCCCCTCCGCTTCCTTGTTCGGATCGTTTGCTAGCACATCTTTGGTAGGGTCTACCTCCATTCCGTCCACGAGTGGAAATGCCCAAACCAATGCTTTTAGTACTGGTTCCTTCCTTTTTGGCACCCAATCACAGGGTATTCCATCGGTTCCGTTCAGTGCCGCTACGTCCATGATGGGCGGATCGGCTTCATTCCAGGGTTTTCCTTTCGGAAGTGGTCATATCCCACATTCCAACCCAACGGTAGGATCCATGCCTTTTTATTCAATAGGACAAAGCAGCAATCCTTTCCAAGGTTGGAATAACCCTAGGGTTAGTAGCGCAGGAACTGCGAATCCATTTATCGGCCAACAAGGAGGTAGGCCGTATTCCACGGTTAGCATGTTTCAAAGTATTCCTCCCCTCGCTTCGGCTTGGAACCCATATCAGGGGTTATCAACCCCTTACCATTCTTTAGGAGGGAACTTTGCAGGCTATGGAGGTTATACGGCAGGAGTTGGTCAAACTCCGAATTTTGCTGGACCACAAGGCTTGCCTTTTGGTTCAGCTGGTTCTACTGGTCACTTGGGGCAGCCTGGTGCCTCTCAAATCCTAGGACAATCTTTTCAGAACTTTGGGAGTTCTGCCCAGTCTGGGTGGAATCCCCTAGGTCCTCCTAGGCTTCCATTTCTGGCAACGTTAAACTTGCCAGATCTCACTAAGCTAACGAACGACCCTATCAGATACAATCCGGCCTGGCCTCCGGTCCCAACCAAACTCCCTTCGGACATCCCAAAATTCGAAGGGAAGAGTGGTGAAGATCCGGGCGATCATGTAACCACATTCCATTTGTGGTGCTCATCTAACTCCCTCATCGAAGATTCGGTTAGGTTGAGACTCTTTCAGCGCACCTTGACTGGTAATGCGGCTAAATGGTATATAGAGTTGCCAGGGGGCAGCTTTACATCGTTCGCAGACTTAGCTAATATCTTCTTGAATCACTTCCAGTTGCCTGTCCGCTATGATGTCAGAACTGAACTTCTGGCTACCTTTCGTCAGGATAAGGCAACCCACATTTCTGATCACATATAGGAATGGAGACGGAGAAAAAGGCTCATTAAAGCCGAAATCC
Organism: Pinus tabuliformis; assembly: GCA_031772625.1. Classification (NCBI taxonomy): domain Eukaryota; kingdom Viridiplantae; phylum Streptophyta; class Pinopsida; order Pinales; family Pinaceae; genus Pinus; species Pinus tabuliformis. The sequence continues at coordinate 409,679,086 of CM062817.1, read as the reverse complement.
CTCCGGAGTACCGTCTAGAGTGGTTTTTGAAGTCTTTACAACCCGAGATCTCCAAGGATGTCTCCATGTCTGGGGTCTATTCTGAGGAGCAAGCCATTTTCAGGGCCCAGCAGTTAGAACTGATCTACTCTCAGTCTGGGATCCTCCAAAAGTACTTTCCAGATGCTCCTGGATCTAAGGTTGATTTAGCTAAGCCAAAGCCAGGTCCGCACGCGGATGGTATCGTGGGGTCAGTAGACTCGACTACAGTGAACTTGTTGAATCAATTGCAGCAATTGTCATTACAAACTGCTCCTAACAACCAAGTCACAATGTCTAATCCTCAAGCCTCCCAAAATTCTTCCATTAACGTCGTCCAATCCGATAACCCCAAAGGAAATCAAAATTCCAATGGGAAAAAGAAAGGACGTGGTAAAAAGAAGAATTCGGATGGGAAGCCAGATGCAAATAAATCCGGCAACAATGCTGGTGGTGGTAAAGGTGAGTCGAGAAAGAAAGTTAAGTTCCCTTGCAAGTTATGCAGTGGGGACCATCTAACTCATCTTTGCCCTAGAATTGAAGATGCTCAGCGCTTGTTAGGACAGCAAGGGACTTCTAGTTCGCAAGTTGTGTTAACTAACCCGTTTCCCCAAGGGCAGCAACTTCTTGCTGGCGCGAATTCGAATCCTGGGACCTCCTCAGGGGGCAACCAGGAAGGGGAAAAAGCATCAAATGTTTTTATGATGGGTTCAAACGTTAACGTGACTACTCGGTCACGTGATTATGGTGAAGCTGAAACATCTAAGGATAAAACTATTCCCGGAGGTAATGACCTTCATATTGAGCGACCTCCTGTTGAGACTATACCTAGGATACCGAAAGGTTCCGCCAAACGCGCGACGATTAACCCTAATGCTAGGGCCGCCCAAAATTACTCCATTGTGGAGGATTTGGCTCAAAGCCCATGTGCTATGTCCACTTTGGAGGTTCTCCAGTCGTGTCCATCTCAGAGAAGTGCTTTACTCTCCGCCATTGGAGCAGTAGATCCAGCTAACTCTTTAGTGCTCTCTTTTGACATGTCAAATGTCAAAAAGAGACTCCCTCATCATATGGCTTTCCAGATAAAGTCAACATACCGGAAAATCAATATTTTTCGCACCGTTATAGATGAAGGAGCTTCCACGTGTGTCATGTCCATGTCATGTTGGAAGGCTATTGGTTCACCTTCGGCTGTTCCTTCACCAACTGTCTTAACTGCATTTGATGGCCATTCTCACAAGCCGCATGGGATTATCCCGGCCTTTCCTATATGTGTTGGAGGGAAGGTCGTTAATATCGAAGTTGAAGTCGTAGATGCTAACCTAGATTATAATCTCCTATTAGGAAGGAACTGGGTGTACGAGATGGAAGCCGTTATATCGACTCTGTTTCGTGTCATTTGCTTTCCTCATGAGGGGAAAATCGTTAAGGTTGATCAATTGGACTATTCTCCAATCGATCGTCAAGCAACTTCCGACTCTACTGTTCCTTTGGTGGATAACCCTCGCCCGCCGACTGAGAATTTAGGAGTAGGGATGTATTCCTCATTGATGGGTACGTTTGATCTTCCCTCTCCTTTTGCAAGAATCAATGCTATTTCATCATCCAAGGAGTCTTCTCGAGAAGAGTTCTTTCGAACTCAGTATTTTTCCGACCCTTGGACCTTGCCTTCACCTACGACCACATTAGTTGAAGGACAAGTTAATGGAATGGCATTTCCTATATCTTTAGCTGAGCTTAGATATCAGTATATCGTAGACTCTGCAGATCACCATTCTACTCCTTTTTCCGAAGAGGAGTTAGATGGTCATGTGGCCCCCGCTTGGAGCTTTGATTCTAACTCTGCTATGGACTGCTTAGATTTGGTTCTACCTTCTGAAGAAGCAATCCTCGAAGTGATGATGGGTATAGATCGACCTTGGGAAGACTTACACCATCGTTCATATTTTCTTCCTCCATTGCAGGAAGTGGAATCTAGATTCTCCGAGCTCGTTGGTAGTGATGTTTGTACGGTATCGAACCCTTTGGCTCCAACACACACACGTGCTGAAGGTAATATGTCAGTAATTTCAAAGACGATACCTATAAACATCTCTAAGGATCCTAACATCATAGAGAATATCTTCATCGGAATTGAGTGTTCCCCTGAAGAAATTAAAATTTATACCGACCTATTCAAGGAATATCGCGATGTATTTGCTTGGTCTTATGAGGAAATTCCCGGCATTGATCCTTCTATAGTCCAACATGAGATCAAGATGTACGAAAACGTAAAACCAATTCGTCAAAGGCTTCGACCGATTAACCCTAGGAAAGCAGCGGCTATTAAAGCTGAGGTTGAAAAGCTGCTAAGGGCGGGTTTTATATACCCTGTTCCTCTTACGGATTGGGTTTCGAATCCAGTCCCTGTGGACAAAAAGCAAGGAACAATCCGCGTATGCATCGATTTTAGGGACTTAAACAAGGCTTGTCCAAAAGACAATTACCCCATGCCATTTATTGATCAAATTATTGACGAGTGTGCGGGTAATGAGATTTTCTCCTTTATGGATGGTTTCTCAGGTTATAATCAAATCTCTATTCGTCCTGAGGATCAACATAAGACTGCCTTCATATGTCCCTGGGGTACCTTTGCATATCGAAAGATGCCCTTTGGTCTTAAAAATGCTGGAGCCACCTTTCAGCGGGCCATGTCCTATGCTTTCCACGACATCAAACATATCATCGAAGCATACTTAGATGATCTCGCTGCTCGTTCTCGAAAGAGGACTGATCATCTTAGTCATCTTCAATTAGTTTTTGAGCGATGTCGTTTCTATAAAATCTGGTTGAATCCCAATAAGTGCGTTTTCGCGGTTACATCCGGTCGATTGTTAGGGTTTATTGTGTCCAATGAAGGGATCCGGGTTGATCCCTTCAAGGTAGAGGCAATAGTTCAGTTGCCTCCCCCGTCCTCAATTCGTCAACTTCAAAGTCTTCAAGGGAAGGCCAATTTCTTGAGACGGTTTATAGCAAATTATGCCGAGATCACTAAAGGGTTCATGCGTTTGCTACGGAAAGGAGTTCCATTTGTGTGGGATGACTTTGCGCAGCGGTCGTTTGATGCTTTGAAAAAGGCATTAGTCTCTGCCCCGCTTTTGAGTCCACCGGATTATGGTAGAGACTTCCTTTTATATCTCGCTGTAGCAGAATCTACCATTGGTATGGTTCTAGTTCAGGAAGACGATGCTCTCGTCGAGCACGTGATTTATTATTTGAGCCGAGGCTTAATAGGCCCTGAACTCCGCTATTCTCCGGTTGAGAAGTTGGCCTTGGCAGCTGTCCATGCTGTCCAGAGGCTCCGTCATTATATTTTGCTACGCAAAACTTTTGTCTTAGCAGCGGTTAATCCATTTCAATTTGTCCTCAGTAGGCGAGTGATTGGGAGAAAATATAATAGATGGATAGCCATTTTACAAGAATTCGACCTCGAGTTCTTGTCCGCCAAGTCTAAGAAATCTATGGTCTTCGCGGAGCTAATTTCTGAGCTTCCTTGTGGAGAGGATACTGTTTATGAGGAAAGTTTACCCGACGAACATATATTCCTCATCTCTTCACAAGACCCTTGGTACAGAGATATCATTGTTTATCTCCAGACTTCGAAGTTTCCCTCTACTTTCTCCAAGGATGAACGTCGCAAGTTACGTCACCTGGCTAAAAACTATGTTATCATTGGTGACACCTTATATCGTCGAGGGGTTGATTCAATTCTTCGACGTTGTTTAACCTTAGAGGAAGCAGAGTCTGTTCTCAATGACTGCCACAGTGGAGCTTGTGGTGGTCATCTATCAGGGCTTGCTACAGCCCAGCGCATCTTACGTGCCGGCTACTTTTGGCCTTCACTCTTTAAGGACTGTGTGGAAGCGGTCAAACGCTGTCACCCGTGTCAAATTTTTACTCGCAAGATGCGCGCGCATCCAGCTCCCCTTTTTCCCATTGTCACCGTCGGTCCCTTTACTAAGTGGGGTATTGATTTTACGACTTGTAATCCGCCTTCAGCGGCAAATCACAAGTACATTATCGTGGCTGTAGACTACTTCACGAAGTGGGCTGAAGCCATGCCTACTTATAAGAACGACAGTGACACGGCAGCTTTGTTTCTTTTCAATCAAGTTATCTCAAGATTCGGTATCCCAAGAGAGATTGTCACTGACCATGGCAGTCATTTCCAAAATTAGCTAATGTCCGAATTGGCTTTTAAATTAGGTTTCCGTCAAGAGCATTCGTCTCCTTACTATCCTCAGGCCAATGGACAGGTCGAGGCAGTCAATAAAACTCTTAAGACGATACTCCAACGGACAATCGATAAAAATCGGTCCAATTGGCACATTATGTTGTATCCGGCTCTTTGGGCATACCGAACCTCCGTCAAAACGGCTACTGGTTTTACTCCTTTTCAGTTGGTTTACGGGATGGAATCTATCTTTCCAGTCGAATGTGAAATTCCATCTCTGAAATTGGCTGTCGAGCTTCTTCCTGAGACTTCGAGTCTCGAGGAGCGCCTAGTTCACCTGGAACATCTCGATGAGCAGCGTCGAGATGCCGCCACGACGAATGAGGCCCATAAGAAAAGGGTCAAAACTCAGTATGATAAGTCTGTCCGTCCTCGTGTCTTTTCTGAAGGTGACCTTGTCTTGGTCTATGACCAAGATAAGGACGCCTTAGGGGCAGGCAAATTCAAGCCTATGTGGTACGGTCCTTTCATTATCAAACGAGTCTTAGAAAAAGGATCGTATGAGTTAATTGATTTCGAAGGAAACAAGCTGGCGGAGCCCCGAAATGGGCTCTATTTAAAGAAGTATTTTGCTTAGTTTTACCAGGCAATGGCTTCTTTGTATTTTATGTATATTTGTACATATCTTATCGAGCGTTTTCTGATATCAACACTTTTTGTTCTGCTTTGGCAGGTGTTGATGGATGATTTGGTTTATTTTGGATTCGCCGATGGTGCTAGTCAGCACACTCGGAATCTTGCTTCCGCAGCTTGGGTACTTTATTACCCAACTGGTCAGTTGATGACATCGAGAGGCGTGTGTATCGGTCCTGCTTCAAACAATATGGCCGAGTATACAGCTGTTATCAATTTACTATCCGAGGCAATCTCTTATGGGATCGACTCGTTGGTAGTGTATCTTGATTCTCAATTGATAGTGTCTCAGTTAAATAACATTTATCGGGTTAGAGATCCATCATTATATCGCCAATATTTAAGGGTGAGGTTGTTGCAAAGATCATTTACTTACATTAATTATTTGCACATTCCAAGATCTCAAAATTGGTTAGCTGATTCTATTGCTAATCAAGCATTAGACTGGCATATCAATCATTCATCATCATAAAATCATGCATCAAAAAGTCAAACTGTATATATATATATATCGCAAAGCGTCTCGAGTGTACATATGTGTGTCCAAAATATACAAAATTGGGACTCAAATGCCCATAATCATGTCAGGCATATCTAATGCCTCGGCTCTGGATGAGTAGCTAAATAACTAACTATAGCAGTGGCCACGCGCCGAAAGACGCGAACCCAGTCACGTGGCATCCCAACCACATGACGCTGCATATCTGGAGGAAGGTCCTCTATCTCGGCCATCGGTACTTGGTAGCTCAATCTCGCCAAGTGTCGCTGGACGTTGTTGAGGGTCCTTTCCGCATTCGCAGCCTCCTCTTCGGCTCCTCGGCCACGCCGTCCATGCCGTGGGAATCCATCTGGTCGCACGGGCCCAATTTCTGGAACATGATCATCATATCAGTCATTTGAATCTCATCAAAAAAAAAATATTTTTCAAAGTTCATCATTATACTTGAAAAATCCTAAAAATCCTAAAATCATAAAAATCAAAAAATCTTACCGATCTCGCCCCATGCTGCATCTGGTGGTAACACTAGGTCAGGATCTCCTCGGAAATCCAGTCCAGCATAGGGGTAGTCGTCTATGGCGATGATCTGTTGCTCCCACCAAGCAAAAAAGTCGTCGTCGAATGCATTCCTGGGCACTTCCCCACCCCCCAGACGTTTCATCAAGTCAGCCCACCGGCCCATGCGTGGATCACGTGGACTACTGATGGGAACTGCTACCCTGGGGTGGAGTGCGGGAACCTTCTCGAAGAAAAAAGTGCATAAAATGGTTCCGTACCCAAAGTTCTTGGTCTGTCCCCTCCTGATAGAAGCAAGCTGCTCCTTCATGTTGGCAAGTAGAGGAGTACACCAGTCAAACACCGTGGTGAGACAGTCCACTGCTACGCTCATGTTGACTTGTGATGCCTGATGTAGTGAGGATGATCCATTCACTCGAGCTATGGTGAACAAGATTATCCGCAGTGACAAACTCTCCACGTGTGGGATAGAGATCTGGCTCCCAACCTTCCGATGACCTGGGCAGTAAAGTTGTACATAGTCATCTACACTGAGGCTATTCCGGGTCCTGCCCCGGGAGTGTACTACCTCTCCCCTTCGGGAAAGGCCCGTGATAAAATATATATCTTCCACTTCTATCCTGAGTGGCATCTGATCAATCATAAAAGCTTCTTCCTCGACATCCCAATAATCAATGAGTCTCTCGAGCAGACGCACGTTTGCTTTCATATTCGGCAACTTGAAGAATTTTAACAATCCGCATCCCTGTAAGGCATCTAATGCCTCATCATTGTTCATGACTTCGTTATCTACAGCTGAGTGCTCTCTTTCACGCCATGTGAGAGTCATCCTGGAAGAAAAAATCATTTTCATCCGTTAGTTTTATGTATAAAAATGTTTCGCTGCGCACACACGGGTTACCCTATACACAGTCGCGTGTAGGGCCGTCGTATACGCGATTTATATACATCCAACCCGCGTGTACGCCACAGAGCAATTTTTTGCAAAAATCTAACGGTGAAACATCAATTAAACTTCCTAAAAACTATCACAATTGATTGCAAGACAAGTTTAGTGCTTACCTGGAAGTTTTCGGCAAGTTTGAACGGTTGAATAAGTCACGGGGAAGTTTGCTCCTTTTGCTCCACAATTTGCTCTCCAAGTCAAACGGTGAAAATGGTAACTCCAAAATTTCTTTTTATAAGTTTTGAGAATGCAAAATTTTTTCAAAATTTTATTTTGTTTGGTTTCATGTCACTTTTAACTTGGGAGCTTGGAATGTCAAGATTGAGTTGTTTTTCAGGACATTTTGGACATTTTTCGACGGTTCGAGACGGTTCCATGACTGCTGACCCGTCATGGCAGGTATCGTGTTCTCACTGGCATATAGGTTAGGGACACCATTTTTCCGTTGCATTATGCATACTAGCCTCCATTTGACCGATACATCTGCCGTAGGGTCGACCCCATCATGTTATGGTTCGCAAGCCATTTTCACTCGCCGATTCTTTAAATCATGACATGATGGTAGAGCCATCCTTTTACATGGGCATCCTAGTTAGCACCTCACTGACATTTGTTGCCCATGCTGCTTCATTTTGAGTAGGCTCGGGAGTCCTCTGTAGTCCCGCCATGACTTATGCGTTGAAGACTCATTCCTCCTTGCTTCCTCGCTTCGTTCTGGCCTTATACCCTAGAGGCTCCTATGTGTGTTGAGTTGTACTTCTGCATTGCATGTTGACCATTTGCACCTTTTGGCCTATAGCCGGCTTCACTTGGACTCGTGTTTAAGCCAATTTTTGACCATGACGTCTGCAAAATCAACCTTGCATACCTTTGAATTCTGCAGCTTGACATACCTTGATTCGTGGAAGGAACATACCTTTGAGTGTCACTGACCAGTTTTTCACCTCCCTGCATTGAGCATAGGAATGTTCCTTTCCCAGGAACTAGATCATATGTTTCACCGACACTCGTTCTTTCCACTGTACCATAGCATTCTTTTATTCTTTTTCCGGCTTATCAGAAAAAGACAAAAAAATTAAATATTCCAAAAAGAGCGGGAACAGGGACGTTATTTCCATTTATTGTTGGCAGCTAGAGTCAGTCGTGTCGCCCTTGAACAAAGCACTCAAAGCAAAGTCTCCTCCGCATGGGTGGGATTTAGTTTGACTTAGGTACGCCATAACCTTGTTATTGAGTCAGTTCTCCCCCGATTGGTTATCTCTTCCAATCATATGGAGGGTTCGTTCATGCCTCCTGCATGACGGACTTATACAGATTCATTTTATGCTGCCACATAGTCATATTGAGTCGTGCTTTTGTTCAAGGGAAGTTAGCCTGAGTCGGCCTTTCTGCGGTGTCTCTTGACTCATTTTTCAGTCGGCCATCCCTGGTTGTCAGTGTCATGTCTATCATCACATCAGTTATATTGGTCCTGTACTCGTGCCGGTTTGAGAAGGTCCCCATTGACTTCTTGCTGGTGGGTCTTGTCCTTATCGACGACGACACATTGCACTGAGGACAGGCCTAGAGCCGCACCCTGGCCCTATTTTCATTATTGATAGGTCACCTTGTGCTCAGCATCGATCAGTATCATGGGTCTTTGACTGAGTGGTTTCCCTTGTGTGCGACGTCAGCATACATTATCACACATTGGGATTCGTGCAGTACCTTGGTTTCCATTTGACCCTATTGGTGGATACCTCGCCTCTGTGTCAGCTTTCATTATTGGTTGGTTCAGAGGGTTTCTGCCGTGCGCTAGCCACATCTTGTGTACGCCAGAAACGTACTTCGGTTGGGTTACTACATCTTTTTTCGTCCGATTCCTTCCACATTATTGGCCTACGGGTTACACTCGCGCTAGATTGATGGAGGATGCCTTAATGCCTTCCTTCTAGCGGATCTTTCCCTATCGACTCCGACTCATTGCTCTGGGGCAAAGATCTAGAGTCCATTTGGCAGTACCTTGGGGTTTGCAGTCATTAGTGGCAGATTCCTCGCTATCGACAGTGGGAAACCATCATTGTCTCTTGATTGATAGATTCTTACAGGTGTTCGACTTCAGCTCATCCATTCACACTTGTTAGATTGTACTGGGTACCTTGACGCTCATTATCATTATCGGTGAGTAGTCTCGCATTTGTTAACGGTATACATCAATGACCGGTAATCAAACGATTTCTCACATGGTCGACTTCAGATCATTTATTCCCATGGTGTAGAAATGTACCACGACGGTCGCTGAAGACCTCAGGTTGTATCACCATTCATTGGTTCACTTGATAGTTGCTCCTGTTACTGCTAGTTGATACCACTCCACCTTATATGTTGCAGTCAGTCACGGCGACATCCTATATGCTGGCACCTGAGTTTGCAGTGTAGTACCATCCTATTCCATCATGTTCAGTTGGTACCTTTTTGGGATCAGTCTTTGATATCAGTGATCCGTTGCATCTTTCAGCATCATTGACAGTCTTATATGTGATATTCAGACATGTACTTACTCATTATGATCAGATGATCCATTATGTATTTTCCAGTCATTTATACTTGTATACTTAGTGGATCCGCTTGTACTTGATATGCGGACATGCTTTACTTTTCCTGAGCATGGGTATGCCCGCCTCAGACGGTGTTTCTTTCTGATCTCCTTTCGGTGGCTTGGCAGGCTGAATTCTGGTGAAGTCCTCCTCGGTTTTTCGGCAGAGTTCCTTTCCTTGTACTTACTTAATATATTTCGGCCATCATGTTCCCCTTCTAACCTCATACATTAGGGGGCATCTGTTATAGCTCCAAATCTCACTCTTATGGTTTGTGATGCTGCACTCATGGCCTAGGGCAACCCCTCCTTCCAGACCTGGTCCAAAAATTTAAAAAACAGTGTTTTATTCCCTATACGCGACATTGCCCTGAGTTAAACACGTGTACACGCGGGTCTGTCATACCCAACCCACGTGTATCTATTAAAACACTTAAAAAATATAATTTCCTCTTTTTCAGGCGGTGATTGCGGGTTTACCTGCTGGATCACCTGTTAGTGCCCGTGGCCCAACTGTTCCCAACCAACTCCTAACTAAAAAACTACTTTGGAGAGGGTATAAAAAGACATCAATGGGAAGGCCAGAGAGAGAGAGAAAGGAGAGCAAGATTATTATGCTGAGATTTTTCCCCTTTGACCAGGTCTGAAGTCCTTGATGCTTTCTGCACTTCCCCCATCTTGCATAGGAAACTCTTGTTTCCATGTGTATTGGTGATCATTCATCCTTGATATCATCATTGAGTAAGACTTGGAAGGAGCTCTTGTCGGAGGCTTGAGGCTGGAACGAATCCGGGAGGAAGCTTGCTTGGAGCCTGCTGAAGGTGTTCAGGTGATATCTTTCCGATATATGTACTTTATTTGCCTTTATATATAAAGAAACACGTCTTTGTTCCCGAATAATCTTTCTTTATGCTTATGAAATTCTTGTGTTGAATTCTTATGAAAGTGGTTACTTAAAGATTTTTTATAACTAACTTTATAGCATAAAGATGATTTATATATAAATTTCTATACATGTACTGTTGTGTTCTTTGATTTGTTTGTCTTGCAGGTCAAAGAAAGAAGAAGGGAACTCCAAGAAGGGTTTGCACCCTAACGGTCTTCTCTAACGTAGGACCTTAGGTATGTACCCTAAACATTAGAATTTGCTTAAAAGTAAAAATGATGGCTGTGTGTGTGTTTCTTTGAATAAGCAATTTTCAGTCTGGTAGAGTCTTAGCCCAAAGGATCCTAGGGGTACTTTCCCTTCAACCAAGCAGTGGAGAAGATTTGAACCTGTGAATTGTTCGGATCTGAGCTAGTCTTGTGTGTAATAGGTGGAGATAGTGCTAGATACTTGAGAGGAGTATTGTACTATGTATTGTTACATGTTCTCAATCATTAATATAGAAATAGTGTGGGGTTTTCAGCTGTAAGCTTTCCCCGGGTTACATATTGTGTTAATGTGTGCATGTGATTGATGTTTCATTGTTTTTGATGCTGCTAAATTGATGATCAATGTAGAGGCAATTATGTATTGTGCATGTATTCCGCAATAGTGTATAATCGGGATAATCTCTGTGAATAAGTGTTTATTATTAAAAATTTCTACATATATTATATCTTAGATTATGGTGGTCTAGCTGAAAATTGGGTAAGATGGAATTTTTAGAACTATAATATGAACAAGAATGTTAAAAAAAAAATTCTAGAGCTATTTGGTTTGTGAGCACCATAATTTTTTTATTAAATTTTTTTTATTTTAGTTAAAAAATAAATTTCAGCAATCTAGAAAAATTATTTCTAGAGTTATCAGGTCTATGAGCACTAGAAGAATTTAGTAAAAACCTTTTTATTTTGTTTAAAAAGTAAATTTCATTTCTATAGTTCCAACTCATGACCCCAAGTTCCAACACCAAACTCCAGTTCCAACTCACAACCCCAAGTTCCAACACCAAACCCCAAGATATGATATAGATCTATGAAGTAATAGTATGTGGCTAGGAACACAAATATGGCTATAACAAATAACGGAAAGGATAGACAATGAAACCTATAGCTTATTTTTTATATTTTCGGCCCTGTGGGCATAGTCCAAAGTGCTGAGAGTTTCTTCAAGATATTGGAAAGATGGTGAAACAGTTTCTATTATGCAAGTCTTTGTCATCCCATACAACGAATCATGTAACAGTCTTGTAAGCTTACTATCCCTGCACGCGTTTTCAAATTTAGATACAAAATTATAGTTTAATTTCATTCTCATTTACACTATGGGTCAAACTACTTAAATTCCACATTAAAACTAACTCAAATATACTTGTTGGGAACATGTCCAAGGTGCTCCATAAGAGTAGTAATAACATGACATAATGTTAGTATGCTTTTGTTGATCTCCCCTATCTCCCTTGCATGACCTTCCAAAATTCATTAAATAAAGTACAATTAATTTTTCTTCTTTAGTCCCTCCAAGGATATATGCAGTGTGCACTAAATATCTCACACATAATCTAGTTAAGTTTTGAATATTCAATTTTAGTTTTTCATGTTGTGCAAGTGGCAATCTTTGAGCACTAGATTCCAACCTAGCAAACCATAATCTATTAGATTCCATTCCAATTTATATACTAAGTAAAAAATTAATCTTGAAACTTACCATCTACTAAAAGATGGATATTTTGAATGACCTCACCTCCCTGGCCCCTAACCAAGATATGCTTTCTGAACAAACAAGATCAACCAAATTAAGCTTTTCGCATTTAATTGACTATTCTATTTTGGGTGTTGCTTCATTGATATGAATTGTGAAAGAAAATAATGGATGGGAGCGATTGTAAAGAGAAAAAAATTAGGAACAAGAGCTTAGGCTAAAAGGAAGGGCACCTTGAAACGCATTGTGGGAAAGGGAAATGACTCTAAGTGTATCACATTGTTGAAAGGGATGGGCAGGAATTTCACTAGAGGACACATTGTGATTCAAATTCATGATTATGTGGGTGGGAATCTGAACCATACTTGCATTGATATTAATATCGCAAGAAAAAATGTTGTAGGTAAGAGAGAACATGTGAAAGGACTGAAGCCTAGTGATACCTCTAACAAGCATCACTTCTGTGAATCGTCCTGTTTTGGGGCTACATACAACACCTACCTACAAACATGGGTTGTCATCGTCCTTGTTACAAGAAGCAAGGGATGATTTTGGACGGCGGAAGTCTGCCTTGAAAACTATGAGTCCCAGCGCATCATCATTCACCTCAACCCCAAACTGGCTTAGAGAAACCATAAGAAAAAGTACAACTTCCAACACAGTTAAATGAAGTAGGCCACCCATTGAAGTTGGCTACAACTGCTATCACTCTACAACTCTCAACGAACTAAAAACTTGCATTACCTCAGGGACTTCTTTCCTTCCACATGCTACAGTTCCACTAAGCATAAGATTTCGTTCTTTCAAATTTGGTGTTATTTTCATATTCATTTTCTTTATCTTTTTTTTTTCTTCAAATACCTTTATTTGATTGACTCAGATTTTTGTATACCATCTAATTCAATATCAAAACTCTGTTCCAAGGCATTCTCAAAAACAACAAAGAGGATGGCCATTTTTATAGTAGTTTCCTTTAAAAGATGAATTCAACTATGGAGAACTAATTGATCTAGGGGTAAGATAATGCTTACATTTTTTGGGTGAAGATAGTAACAACATGAGTTTTTATTTATATGCACACATACACATCAATATATAATTGAATTAGCATGTAGAATGTTCTTTGAAGACTGGAAGTGTTGTGTGTGCATTTGTGTGTGGGAGAGAGAGAGAGAGAGAGAGTTATTCAAGATCTAATGAATTTTTCAGGCTGCTAAAAATAGATATGAAGTGAAATGATGTAAGAACAAAATCAATTTTAATTGTTACCATTGTCAACTTGAAGAGGATGTGAGTTATATATCCTTCACATTTAAAACTTGTATATGTTTTGAGTTTGTTTAATTATATACATATATTTGGAAACTGCCCAGATAAGTCAATTCTGAATGGCTATGTCCTTCACAATGGGTTCTAATATGATGTGAAAAATGAGATTTTGACATCTTGGAGGGGATTCCTACTACAGATCCACCAGACCATACTCTCCTTGACTCATTAATTATTAAATATTTTTCCCAAAAACATGTTGCTTCTTAAGCAGTGGTTAGTTCTTCATTAGCAATTTCTTGCTTCGTTGGTCATCCTTTTGAGGTTTCAGCTAAGGCCAACTATTGTGAATTAGCAAGAGATCTATGTTGTTTGAAATTGTCTCATATATTTGGGGTTACTAATGTACATCATTTTGATAAACTTGTGTATCTCAGGTTCAAAAAATGTAGAAAATGCAAAAGAGTTAAAACTTGTCACTTAAGGAACTTAGTAAAAACAATTAAAAAATTACTTGTGGTCAAGGTCGTTTGTTTAAGATGTTTACAAAGGTTATACACCATTGAAGTGTTTCTTAGGCTCATAGGAAGTAATTGATAAGGATTTGACCTCGGTCTCAAAGAATTATGAAGGTCATATTTGTTAAAAACATTTTCTTTTCTAAACATTAAATGATGCAAAATTATATGGGTATAAGTTTATACTACCGAGAACATTTTAAATACAAAGCGAATATGACACAAATGCTACAAAAATCTAAAAAGATCGGAAAATATATCAGTTTACAAGGCCTGCTTTACCACTTCAAACCCTTTCAAAGTGTCTGAATCTTTTCTACCTTCAAAGCAAGGAGGGTTTCCCAAATAAAACTGCATTGAGATAAAATATGGTTGAAACAACCTAATTTTCCACTGCAACTTCTTTATATGATGCAGTTTTAAATTTCCACACAACTACAATACATATCGTTGAATGTCAATATTTTGATGCAAAGGAAAATTTTCATTATTTAGTATTCATCATGGAGTTGTTTTCATATTTCCCGATTGAAACAGAACTAAATGATGTGAATTAATTTCGTTTTCTGCATACTAGAATAAAAGTGAGGATTACAAGTCTATGTTGGATGAAAATCTAATAGGCCTCATTTCCTTCAACTGATGATGGCAGTACTAATAGAAAATTGATGATGATAGTGATTTTCTCTAACCTTCCTTGAGCAACATGAATCTCCTTACAGGTCGGTACCTAAGAAACCTTGTGAGTTATCATGTTTTCCACATTTGCTATATATGCATTCCATTTCCATATGCATTTAATAATAATGTGCTTAACATGAATAGGGATTGCCCCTTTTTATGCACAAGATGCATTGTACGAAATATGTAAATTACCACCTGCTTCTGCTCTGTAGTTTCTTTTGCTTGAAAATGCATTATATATTTCATTACTACACTGATCATGGTCTTTATTTGGGGAAATTTTCAAATGGTATAATTAGCTTGGATTTAGTTTCTCATTTCAATCCGTCATAATGATGTCTTTTGAATTTATGGACATTTGTATAAGATTGATAGTATTCCGCTTTTAAATTAATGCAGATTGAAATATAATAGTAGACTTTCAATATTTAGAGCTCTGACATGACTGCTATTCAAATTTATAAAACAAAATATTCTTTGTGATGAACCCAATGCCATAATATCCTTAGAAAGAGGGGAATATCCTCCAATAACTCCCAAATTAAAACATTATTAGATACTTTGTTATATATTGCATGCACAAGGATAATAATCTCCCATATACTAACTTATCAGTCACTACTCATATGGTAAGTCCAACTCTTAGTTCACCTACTATTTACCTGTAGAAGTGTTGAGACCTTTGTTAGATAGTCTAGATTGTGGTGAATGTGTGAGGTTTTATTGTTCAATTTAGTTAATAGGTTATTTCATTCTTTGGGTTGATTAGATGTTGGTATTATTTCAAGAGTTGGAATTGTCTTCACCTTAAGCACTCTCGAAGGGAGGCTGGTTGGGACTGAGAATTCTATTCCTTTTAAGTTTTTTCAGTTATATGTTGCTACACAGGGATTCTTCTTAAACAGTGTATGGAAGATAATACACAAATTTACAACTATCCTGACATTGGGTAAGAAACCTTTGGCCAGAAAGGAAGAATCATTGTATCAATATTCCTCTATGTTCAGCTTTATGTTGTGACTGCCAAATTTATCACTTTGGAGGGGGTAATTTTGCCCAGCTTTTTCCTAAAATGGCCCTAGAATTTGTAGGGATAAGGATAAATTCACAATAATAATTTATTCTACTTTTAGCTTTAGTTATCTTAGTATTGATGGGAAAAATATTTGTTGGGGGGGGGGGGGGGGGGGGTGAATCAGTATTTAAACTTTCATAATAACAATTTTCCTTTTTCAAACTATGTACACAATTTTACAGAACCAAACAGCATATGTCCACGCCTATAATGAATGAAACTAGCGTATAGATAATAAACTTGTAAAATAGCTAATTTGTTGCATGTTGAAGTTAAATCAGAGTGTGATGCATTTACTAAGTAGTAAACCGATGTAGTAAGAATAGAATCAATCAACACACATAAGCAAAACACTTTAACACCAAGATTTTTTCAGGTGGAAAGCCAATGTGGGAAAAAACCATCGCTGCTGTCTCTCAGTCTTCAGTCTTTTTATTATTAAAAAAAATTACAAGTTTTGTACTGGTGCATACTCTTTCTAGTACACAGGCATCCACCTGCT
This sequence comes from Pinus tabuliformis, assembly GCA_031772625.1. Lineage (NCBI taxonomy): Eukaryota > Viridiplantae > Streptophyta > Pinopsida > Pinales > Pinaceae > Pinus > Pinus tabuliformis. The sequence goes on along the minus strand of CM062817.1, from coordinate 409,662,952 downwards.
GAAGGCTATAACCATTACTTGTTTTCCAGATTCTACTGGAAGGGAGCTCCAACCCCTTAGCTCTTGTACTGGCTGATATGATTACCATTACGTATGTGTCGACCTATAGAAGGCTACTGCCTCCACTCGTTTTACAGGGACCATGTTTCATAAATTTTCAGATTGGTTATGCTTGATACACATCAACACAATATGTAGGCCATGTTTCATCAAATTTTTTGACTGGACCCATCAATCACTACTGCAATACAACCATCAAATACAACTGCATCTACCAATCACTAAAACCCATCAACTCTGAAGCAAAACAAAATGAATCAATCTGAACAGTCAGATCACTGTCACCAGAACATAGAGCTGAACCTAAAACACTGCATCAACAACCAAAACCAACTGCAACCTCAAAAATCATATGTCAGAATGTATACACTGCTTCAATGAGGAAAATTTGCATGTATAAGCCACTTTCTATAACTCAACCTGTGTATACCTCTAAAGATATTGAATCATAAAACTTCTTAACCAAAGACATTATGAAGATCTATTGTCATATTACAGAGTTCTAAATAAATAGCAGCAAAAGATCACCCTTCTTTCTCAATCAATCAGTCAGACAGACTCAATCTCCTTATACAATTAATTTAACTTTGGATCTAATGAAGACATCATTAACAAACAATAGTAAAACAACAACATTGATCAGATAGATCAGTCATTTATGAACAATAAGACCTTCCTCTACATACGCTACTTGGAAGTGATGAATACGTGTGTATATGTGCCTTCACCGAGGTGAACATCTGTATAGATCTACAAATAATGACTTATAACTTCGTAGCTTTTCAAGACTTCATATATACCAAGATCATAGCATTTAAAGGATAAAACATGTGTTAGAACTAAGATCTAGCCTATCCATTTTCAGATCATATAATGATAACTCATTTCACATCTCATGATCCTGGTCCAAGATTGTATCCAAGGGTGCACAAGATGTTTCATATCTATATCATAACCATAGCCCTTACAACACAAAATATACTTCAGATAGAAGTATTCATGAAAAACCTTTTTTCTTTCCCTTTATCCCTTTGATCTTCTCCTCCTTATACACTTAGAGCCTTTGTCAATACCATGAACCAAAACAACACTTAGAACCTATGGTATCCTTAGACGGGATTAGGTAACCATTATTCTGCTCAATATTGTGGGCTAATAACATGGTATGGGCACTTGGTATTCTTTAACCTTAATTTTCCATCCCATATGCGCTTTTCCTTCTCTGAAACTACATGCATACATATACGCGACTTTTTTTTGTCTACCCATGTGTATACGCGACTTGGACTAGGTTAAAAAATGCATTCAACTTAAAACATTCTCTTTCCTCAATTTCTTGATTTTGATCTGTAATCCTTTGTCCCATCATCCTGTTCTTCTATGCCATTACTCTCTTACCTATGAATTGACCTGTTACAATGTTAGTTTCCATCATACATCACTTTATCATTTTTGAACTGACCAGTGGACACATCTGGTTATCATATATGTGAGTTGCCATCAAGGACAACACATGTACCATAATGCCAACAATCTCCCCCTTAGACTTGATGGCAACCATATTGGTGTTGATCACTTCAAGCTATAGAACATGTTAGATATATCAAACAACTCCAAAACACCAAGATACTCTCCCCCTTTGACATCAAGGGAAAAGGGTGGACCAACATATTCTCCCCCTTAGTACATGTTGAGATGCACTATACTGTCCATGCTCCCCCTGGGCACATGCAGAGTCTGCAAAAATGTGTTTCAAAAGAATAACATGACCCTATAACTCAACTATGTGAGTATGACCTTCCTATCACCAATGAATCATACATACATCAATCACCCAACCAAGTGGGGATACATCAAATGTTCATACATGATTGAAAATTGCAATTATTACATCATCCTTCCCATGCATAGTGGGGGTACAAATTACATCATGTGTCCAAAAGGACTCATCCATAATAGAGTATGACATAAAGAGACATATTATTACACCATAGGTTTTTACATGACCTTTTCATCAAATGACATTAATAAATGAGATCATAGTTGAATTCAACATTTGAAGGCTAATGCTCCCCCTGAATCTGTGCTACCTATGCATTGTCAACAATTCATTCATCAAGGCATTTTCATCAATCAAATAAACATCAATGAGAAAAGCATATCAGCAAAATATATCCATCAACATCAGACTAAACATGCATGTCAGAAACTGATTTTGAGTCTGACCCACTGTTTTTCTGTCAGAAAAAGACATATGATATTGCTGGCACAAAAGCTCACGTATATACGTGGCTCAACTTCATGAAATCCGCGTATAGAAAACAATCCTTGATTTTGTACATGCAGACTAAACAAACTGGTTTTAACAGCAAACATTAGGAGATTTTTAAGGTCTAAAATGGGCCTCCTAAGGAAATTATAAAATAATAGTGGAAATAATAAAGTAATATTAGATTACATCATCAAATTTTAGGGGAAAAAGGAAAAAACTATCTTTTCAACTCGTATTTTCAATGTATCTCTCTATGTGTTAACTCAAATTTCAAGTGGAAACACTCGTTCGGTGAAGAATTTGATTCCTAGTCCAAGGAGTACCCATGTTCCATACTTTCAATGAACCCTGCTACACGAAAAATGAGAAATACATGAAAAACATGATTGCAATCACGTGTTTTCATGTATTTCTCATTTTTCATGTAGTAGGGTATATCAAAAGTATGCAACATGAGTACTCCTTGGATGAGGAATTAAATTTTACATCCAACAAGTATTCCCGCTTGAAATTTGAGTAAAACCTTAGGGAGATAAGTTGAAAATACGAGTTGAAAAAGTAGTTTTATTATTTTATTATTTTTTAATCTTTCTACTTTTTTACTCCAAAAATGGTGAATCATCCCCCATGGTTGACATCATCATCTTCAATCCTATTGGTTCTTATAAAGTTTATTCTGTTTGTACATTTCTCTTAAGGCCCATTTTAGACCTCAAAACTCCCCTAATGATGACGTAGAAACAACTACTAGATTTTGTCTAAGATATTCAAATTATTCTCTGGGAAGAGGTTTCGTAAATATATCAGCAACCTGGTCTTTGGAGGGAATATACTCTAATTGAACCTTTTGTTCAAGCATTTGTTCTTGTAGAAAGTGGTACTAGTTCTTGGTCTTGGAGTGCATAACAAGATTTTTCGAAATACTAATCACACTTATACTGTCACATTAGATGGAGATGAGTGGAGAGCATTTAATTTGAATATCTTGTAATGTTTGCATCATCCAGAGAAGTTGTGTGCAGTAAGATGTAGTAGCCACATGTTCTGCTTCCACTGTAGATAAGGCAATCAAACTTTTTTTCTTGCTGAACCAAGATACTAACCGTGATCCCATATAAAATCCACCTCCAATAGTGCTTTTTTTGTCATCATAATACCTAGCCCAATCCGCATCTATATATACATGAAGGTTGAGATCTGTATCTTGAGGATACCATAGACCAAATTCTTGAGTTCCTTGGAGATATTCGAATATTCTCTTTACTACCTGAAGATGTGGTTCCTTCAAATTGGCTTGGAATCTTCCAACAATTCCTACTGCATATATGATATCTAGTCTAGTACCTATTAGATAAAGTAGACTTCCAATCATAAATATGTACTTTGGTTGATTCACTATAGGAGAATCATCGTTAGAACTGAGACTACATCCTCTTACAATTCGAGTAAATACTAGTTTGGAATCTTCCATTCCACACTTCTTCAGAATCTATATTTAGTTTGTGAGAGATAGATGCCATCTTTTGTTTGTTGCACTTGTAGACCAAGAAAATAGGTTAGTTCTCCAAGTAAAGACATTTCAAATTCTTGTTGCATAATGGAAGCAAATTTTTGACTCATAGATTCTTCATTACTGCCAAAGATGATATCATCAACATAAACAACAATAATTAGTAGTTTATCATTCTCAATTTTTGTATATAATTTGTTGTCTGCGGATCCTTTTGTGAAGCCTTTTTGTTGAAGATATTTGTCAAGATGATAATACCATGCCCTCGGAGCTTGTTTCAGTCCATATAAATCCTTTTTGAGTTTTCACAAAAAGTTTGCATCATTTCCCAGAATGAATCCTTCTAGTTGTTCAATATATACTTCTTCTTCTAGATCGCCATTAAGAAATGCAGATTTAACATCCATATGATAAAATTTGAATTTTCAAAAACTTGAAAGAGAAAGACACATTATTATGGCTTCAAGTCTAGCTACAGGTGCAACAATGCCTTCAAAGTCTATACCTTCTTGTTATGCATACCCTTTACAAACAAGCCTTTCTTTATTCCTAATTACCTCTCCATTTTCATTCAACTTATTCTTGAATATCCATTTTGTCCCTATAATATTTTTATCATGAGGTCTAGGAACTAATTCCCAAGTATCATTGTTTTCAATTTGGTCAAGTTCTTCATCCATAGCCTTAACCCAAAATTCATCTTTGCTAGATTCATTTACATTTTATGGTTCTACGGAGGATAATAAGGCTAGATAACTAGGAGATCCTACAAGAGTTATTCTTGTTTGTACTCCAGACCCATTTTCTCCTAGAATTTGAGATTCTAGATGATTCCTTTGAACATAATTGGATGGAGCCTTTTCCCTATCATATGTATCTTCTTCTAATGCTTCATTGGTTTCTTCGTCTATATAATTTCGATTTGACATGGGAAAGAATTCACCATCTTCATTATCACCATCTTCTTTTGCTGATGTCACCTATTTCGGATTTTTGCATGCTTCATCAATTACAACAACAATGCATTCAACAACTTTTCGAAGTCTCTTATTATAACATTTGTATGCTTTACTTCTAGATGAATAACCAAGAAATATTCCTTCGTCTACTGTGGGTTCAAACTTACCAAATTTTTCATCAAATATTTTTAATGAAACATTTTCTTCCAAAAACTTTGAAGTGTTTTATAGTGGGAAGCTTACCATACCAAAGTTCATATGGAGTTTTATCATTATTTACATGTACATGAGCTTTGTTGAGAATATTTACTGCAGTATGTGCAGAAGGTGTCAGAAGTTCCAGACTCATCAAGCATAGCTCAAGCCATTTGTTTAACTGTTATATTCATTCTTTCTTCCTCGCCATTTTGTTGAGGAGTTCTGGCAACAAAGAACTGTCTCTTGATTCCACGTTGTTCACAAAATTAAAAAAATTCATCTGATATGAGTTCTTCTCTCCTATCAGATCTGAAATATTTGATTTTTAGATCGAATTCATTTTCAACTAAAGCTTTGAAGACCATAAACTTTTCAAATGCTTCATCTCTATGTTTTAGTAAACCGATCCAACACATTATAGAAAAATAATCAATGATTAAAATGTACTATTCTTCTCCACGAGGTGACTTTTTCCTTGTTGGTCCACACAAATCAGTATGAATGAGTTCAAGAGACTTACTTGATGATAGCTCTTTGGCATTTTGAACTCTAGTTTTCTTACGGAAGTGACATGGTTTGCAAATGGTACTTTTTGGGATGATGACATCTGGAAGATCACGAATAGCCATGAGCCTACATCATATTCTTATTTGAGAAAATCTTAGATGCCCCAGTCTTTTGTGCCTATTGATAGTGTTGGACCTGCCCACATGTCAAGGGGATCTCCCCAGTAAGATTTCCCAATTAGACCTTAGACAATTTGGTGTAGAAGTCCCAGTAGTGGGTCGTAAGGTAATGCCTTGACTACGATGTTTCACAGAGGCAAGTAAGATAACTCTGTCAGTAGTAAGGGTGTGACTGATGTAGTGAGTCAAGGAATGAGTATGTGGGGTTCCAACACTTCAAAGGGGGGAGGAAGGTGAAGGTGAGTTATAGGTTGAAAGGGATTAGTCCCAACTCTGCTAGGAACACACCACACAAAGGACATGCACAACTTCTAGCAAAGCAGTCGACACAAATGCTGCAGTCCCAACATACAAGGTAAGATAACCTGAACAACACTCACAGATCAGTTCGAGATGAGTGTGACAGTTGATATAACAAGGTTCATAGAAAGGCTTGTCTGATGTCTGGAAGAGCTGTCAACACATATGGTGACAACGTTAACCATATATGCATGTGAATCAGTTCATAGACAAGTACATAAGTTAAACAACATATATCATTAAGGAAATCGGAGCAGTCCAACTACAATAACAACATATGCATGAAAATGTGCTGGCTTTTATTAGATAATGAAGTGTAAGTCACAATCATACTATAAAGCAGGTAAACTTGCTAGCCCTATCAATAGAATGTTATAGCCACATCCGTCTGCTCCTCTAGAGAAAGGTACTAGCTCCGTGTAGTGGAGAAGCCAAGACGCATTACAATACTATCCAAGCCTTCTTTAAGATATTCTTGGTAGAATCTTGGCTGGCCAAAAGCCCATAAAATGAGTTATGAGTGTTGGGTGTGGAGCTTGATTATCTTCTGTATTCAAAGGTATCACTGCATTGGACCCCAGTTCGAAATGGGGCGGCAACGACGCCTGTAAAATATTCGCTGCAGGGGGGGTTTGGGGCCATTCATTAGGCAGAGATTTGATGGTAGAAGTTATGTTTAATTTAGGTTTGTTTGCCCTAGAAGGCAACCACTCGCTATATACGAGGGAATTGTATTGCGTCTATGTAGATATGTATTCTGAGTGAGGAAGACAGAGGAGATTGAGAGCAAAGTGGGACTTACAATGGATATGTTGTAGGTTGTATCCTTCAGTTTGCTTGATAATATAAATCGAAGGACTGGTTGTTTCTCCGTGGACGTAGCCCAAATTGGGTGAAACACGTATATTTGTGTCTCTCTTGTTTTATGCTTTTTCTGTGTTTATATTTCTGCAATATTTTATGTGTTCCATTTCTCTATAATATATAATTTTCTAACAATTGGTATCAGAGCCGAAGGTCTGTTTGGTTGAAAAAATCACAGGAGAGAAGGGTTCCTAGTTCGAGAGGGAGCAATGGCAGAAAATGATAGGTTTAGGGTCAAAAAATTCAACGGCCAAAGCTACCAGCCGTGGAAGATGCAGATGGAAGATTATCTATATCAGAGAGATCTGTACCAGCCATTGAGCAGAAAGACAAAGAGGCCGACGAGTATGACAAACAGAGAATGGGATATTTTCGACAGAAAGGCACTTGGAACAATGCGGCTGTGCCTAGCGGCGTCGGTAGCTTTTAATATTTCAAAGGAAACGACAACAGAGGGTTTAATGTCGACATTAGCCAAACTATATGGAAAACCCTCGGCCTCAAATAAGGTATTTATTATGAAGCGTTTATTTAATATGAAGATGTTAGAAGGTGGATCTGTTGTTGATCATTTAAATGAATTTAATACAATTACTAGTCAGTTAAGTTCTATAGGGGTAACTTTTGATGATGAAGTTAGGGCTTTGTTATTTCTGTGCTCATTACCAGAAAGTTGGAATGGTTTAGTTATGGCCATTAGTAACTTTGTTTCTGGATCTAGTACTTTAAAGTTTGATGATGTTGTCAGTGCAATCCTTAGTGAGAAAATGTGATGGAAAAGCTCCGGTGAGACATCAGGTAATGCTTTGACTGCAGAGACTGGGGGCAGAAAAATGGAAAGAGGAAAGAGCCTAGGATATCGCAGTAAGTCAAGAAAAGGCAGATCCAAGTCCAGATTGGGGATAGTTTGTTGGAAATGTGGGAAGAAAGGACACCTGAAGAAAGATTCCAAGTCTTGGAAGAGAAAAGAAGGAGACGTGCAACAAGAAAACAATCATGAAGTGAATGTGACAGGTGATGTGTTGTGAGATGCTTTGATTCTTTCTTTAGAAAATATTATTGATTCTTGGGTGGTAGATTCAGGGGCCTCATTCCATGCCACACCTGATAGGAAAAATTTTCATGATTATGTTCAAGGAGATTTTGGACAAGTTCGATTGGGTGATGATAAACCTTGTAAAATCGTTGGAATGGGTACAGTTTTCATAAAACAACAGAGTGGAAATTAATGGCTATTAAAGGAGGTAAGGCATGTCCTAGATCTGAAGAAAAATTTGATTTCAAGAGGGCAGTTGGGAGGTGAAAGTTGTGTGACTACTTTTACAGATAGAACCTGGAAGGTCACAAAAGGATCCCTGGTAATAGCAAAAGTAGAAAAGGTTGGTACATTGTATTTATGCAATGGTATTTCTAATTCAGTTAATGCTTTAACCTCTACAGGAGAAGATACAACATTGTGGCATCATAGGCTTCGGCACATGAGTGAGAAGGGGATGCATATTCTTCACTCAAGAAATTTTTTGCGAGGTTTGAAGCATGTTGATTTAAAACTATGTGAGAATTGTGTTTATGGAAAACAGAAGAGAGTCAGATTCCTCGGAGTTGGGAAAGAAAAGAAGAGCGAAAAATTAGAGCTTGTGCACAGAGATGTATGGGGACCTGCTCAGGTATCATCTCTTGGTGGATCTCGTTATTATGTTACTTTTATTGATGATGCAACCAAAAAAACCTAGATTTACTGTATTCGAAATAAATCTAATGTATTTGATACTTTCAAGAAATGGAAAGCTTTGGTTGAAAATGAGACACGAAAAAGGTTGAAGTGTCTCAAATCAGACAATGGAGGTGAATATTACAGCAAAGAGTTTGGAGGTACTGTTATGAGAATGGAATTCGCAGAGAGAAGACAGTTCCAGGAACACCACAAGAAAATGGTGTGTTATAAAGGATGAATAGGACAATCGCAGAGTGTGCAAGGTGCATGAGATTGCATATAGGATTGTCTTTACAATTTTGGGTAGATGTTGTAGATATTGTTGTTTATCTAATAAACAGAGGCCTTCAAGTTCCTTGGTTGGTGGTATTCCAGAGGAGGCATGGATAGGTAAAAGGGTAAACTACTCTTTTTTAAAGACTTTTGCTTGTTAAGCCTTTGTCCATATTAATAAAGAAAATAGAAGAAAGCTTGAGGTAAAATCAAAGAAATGTACCTTTATTGGATATGGTGTTAATGATTTTGGTTATCACTTTTATGATTATGAAAAACACAAAATCATTAGGAGCAGAGATGTCATATTCAATGAAAAGGTTTTGTATAAGGATCAACTGCAGGAAAAGAAATAGGAAAAAGAAAATAGAGAATACACAGTGCTTGTCGAGATCACAGAAAAAGTGATGGTGCTTGAAAATCATAATGATAAACATCCAGAACAGCAACCACAACAACAACAAGCACCTCAAACACCTGAAGGTGGTGTTAGAAGATCTACCAGGAAAAGTAGACCCCCTAAATGATACTCTCCTTCATTATATTATTTGTTCACTGATTTTGGTGAACCAAAATGTTATGAAGAAGCAGTACAGGTAGAAACTAGGAAGAAGTGAGAGCAAGCCATGAAAGAAGAGATGGACGCCTTAGCACATAACTTGACTTGGGACTTAGTCAGGTTGCCTGTAGGTAAAACAACATTGTAGAATAAATGGGTTTACAAGTTGAAGGAAGAATATGGAGGTAGAAAAAGGTATAAAGCTAGAGTTGTGGTGAAAGGGTTTGCTCAGAAAAAGGGTATAGATTTTGATGAGATATTTTCTCCTATTGTGAAAATGACTTCAATCAGAACTATTTTAAGTCTAGTAGTAGTTGAAGTTTTACATCTTGAGCAGTTAGATGTAAAGACAGCCTTTCTCCATGGGGATTTGGAGGAAGAGATATATATGCAGCAACCACAAGGATATGAGGTAAAAGGGAAGGAGAAACTAATGTGGAGGTTGAAGAAGAGTTTGTATGGCTTAAAACAGGCTCCAAGGCAGTGGTATCTAAAATTTGATAGGTTTATGTTTGAACAAGGTTATACTAGATGTCACTCTGATCACTGTGTTTATCTCAAAAGGAAAAATGATGGCAACTATATTATATTGTTATTGTATATAGATGGCATGCTTGTTGCAAGTTCTAACATGCAGGAAATAAATGTGCTCAAAAGAAAATTGGAAAACTCATTTGCAATGAAGGATTTGGGTGCTGCAAAACAAATCCTTGGTATGAGAATAACTAGAGACAGGAAGAATCACAAATCAACATTGTCTCAAAGTGAGTACATAGAAAAGGTGTTGAAAAGGTTTAATATGCAGAATGAAAAACCAGTTAGTATACCTTTGGTTAGCCATTTCAAATTAAGGAGGAGTGTACCAAGACTCGGGAAGAAATGGCTCATATGTCTAACGTTCCATATGCATCAGTAGTTGGAATCTTAATGTATGCAATGGTCTGCACAGGGCCTGATACTGTACATGCAGTGGGAGTTGTAAGCAAGTACATGAACAATCCAGGAAAAGAACATTGGATGGCAGTGAAGTAGATTCTCAGGTATTTGAGAGGTACCACAAATCAAGCATTATGCTTTGGTGGTTCAAACGTTGCTCTACAGGGATATGTTGATGTGGATATGGCGGGTGATAGAGATAACATGAGAAGAACAACAAGGTATGTGTTTACTATAGGTGGAACAATTGTCAGTTGGGTTTCAAAACTGCAAAGTGTTGTTGCACTCTCAACAATAAAAGCAGAGTATGTTGCTGCTACAGAGGATAGTAAAGAAATGATTTGGTTACAAAGGTTTCTGGATGAATTGGGTAAGAAGAAGGAGTTGGGAAGGTTATACAGTGATAGCCAAAGTGCCATACATATTGCAAAAAACTCTGCATTTCATTCCAAGACTAAACATATATAGCTCAAGTACCATTTCATATGGTTAGCATTGTAGGATAGACAGTTGAATCTAGAAAAGATGCACACCAGCAAGAATCTTGCAGATATGGTAACAAAAGTTGTAACCAGGGAGAAATTGAGAATCTGTTTAGTTTCAATTGGTCTTCAAGTATGATGAAGAAGATGAGAAACAACCAGGTCCAAAGTGGAGCCATTGTCCAGCAAATGAAGCAGCAGTGGAGTTTCTATAATCAGCCTCCAAGTGGGAGATTGTTGGGTGTGGAGGCTAATGATCTTCTGTATTCAAAGGTATCACTACATTGGAACCCCGTTCAAAATGGGGCGGCAACGCCACCCATAAAATATTCGTTGCAGGGGGGGTCCAGGGGGGGGCGGTTGTGACCTTTTGGGAACCCTCCCTAGTTGGGGGATCGGGGGCAGCACCCCAGAAGCTAAGAATAGATGTAAAATGACATTTTCCCCAGAAGCTAAGAATAGATGTAAAATGACATTGTAAAATGTTGTAATTTTGTAGTCAATCTGGGCCATTCATTAGGCGGAGATCTGACGGTAGAATTTATGTTTAATTTAGGGTTTTTTTCCTAAAAGGCATCCCCTCGCTATATATGAGGAAATTGTATTCCGTCTATGTAGATCTGTATTCTGAGTGAGGAAGAGAGAGGAGATTGAGAGCGAAGAGGGACTTATAGCGGATATGCTATAGGTTGTCTCTTCAGTTTGCTGGATAATATAAATTGAATGACTGGCTGTTTCTCCATGGATGTAGCCCAAACTAGGTGAACCACGTATATCTGTGTCTCTCTTGTTTTATGCATTTTCTGTGTTTATATTTTTGCAATATTTTATGTGTTCCATTGATCTGTAATATATAATTTTCTGACAATGATGGACTATTTCGAGCAAAGGGTGGGGTGACCCTTGACATTCCCCTTTATGACAGTTCAACTTCCCTCATGACTCTTCACCTACTCTATGACTGTTACATCCAATTGTTGACATTCAACTTGCACTTGATATGACTCAAGATTACATTGCACATGTACTCATGTGAGACAACACAGCTTGAGAAAGCCTTGCAAGGCGTCACTAACACTCGATTCGATGTGACGGGACCAACTCTTTGACATGCTTGTGATGGTGAAGGTGGTGAGCGGATGCCAAGCTTGGTTGTCCATGATGATGTGCATGCACCTCATGGTGACATCTTTCCGAAGCGAACTCTTGCCTCTGTTGCAACTGGTGCATTGGTTCAGCCCCTTCATCCAACTCGTATGCTAACATACACATGGTCTTCTTGGTTATGGTTGAATCGGCAACACACTGATACATAGTGTCTGTGTTGATCTTCAATTGTGTGCTAGTGGTTATGCGCATCAACTTGCCGAAGTACATGTTCAACACTAGTTGGACTTGCTTCTTGTCTTCGCCTTGGTGAGTGTGTTGAATGGATTGGAGTGCATGCGTGCACTCAACAACATGCATGTTGTTGGATCCTTTGCATGCGATCAACAACAATGCTCACCATGTTTTCTTTGTGTCAGCTGTTGGGATGGATCCTTAACTTGTACTTGCGCAGTCTCATCTGTGAGTTGATGTTGCGACCACTGCTATTCATGTTCCTGCTGCAACTCATTGGTCTGTTTGTGCAACTTCATGTTCTTCCTGAGCGGGTGCTTCGGTACATGCATCTCCTTATTTGTTCCATCTTCTACCTTCGCGTGATCTTCATGTCGCGCCATCACTTCATAATCTGAGTCTCCAAATTTGCTTTCATTATCAGTGGATTTTCTTGATCTTTCAACTTTGCTCTGCCTCTATGTTGTCAACAACCTTCCTCTTTCATTCTTTGCGTTTGTTGCATTTGTTGCATCCACTACATTTGGTATGTTGCCCTCAACTATTGTTCATGATGCTGCTCATAGTGACGATGCTGCTTGATGTCCTTGTCCATGAACAACTTGATGTCTTCATGAGTATGTAAGCCCATGGACACTTGATCGAATGCATCCCAAGTGTGCTCTGAACTGTGTCTTTGTCTCTTCTCTCTTGGAAACCATTATACATGTACTCTTGAGAGGCAGATGAACCCCTGTGATACGTGGAGACATGGTAATACTCATAGAAAGAAATCTATCAGTCGAAAACCAAAATGAATAGGAGAACTGACCTATAACATACTTGGGTGAGTGATCGTGAAGATTGCACAATTTTAGCAAGGAGGTCGGGAGATTGTTATAGACATTTTTGGGCACTGCAACCCCAAGCATAAAATGTCCATAAACCAAGGGCTCCTAAGTCCCTAAAATTTTTGTTCTAACCCCTAAAGGAACAAGGTCAACTGATTACAGCTTCTCCCAGAAGTTCTCCATGAAAAACTGCTCAGAACTGGTCAAAACAGGATCATTTCAGCTGCTCCATAGGCAAAGTGCGTTGCATCTCACCTAAATACACTGTGTGGGTGTGTTGCATTTCAAAAATCCCTTCTATGGGGTGCAATGGGCGAGAAGTGACAAATGGCAGTGTCATTCCGCGAGGTGGAGAGGCATGGAATCTTCTAGAAACTTCTCCTGTGGCACTTGCCTCTCTGAATTCGACCAAGGATGAGTAAGAGATCATCAATCTCCAAGTGGAAGCAAGAACTATCAGAGGGAAGACACTAATCAAATCACAAGCTAACTCATCTCCCTTACAGATATCTATATATGGATCCCTCATCCCAGAGATCCAGAGGTTGGAATTTTGCATATTGTAAGGAATTGCTGTTGGTTTCTTGAGACAACATTAGAGTGTTGGGTGATCTAAGCTTTGTATGAGGTGAAGAAGGGCTTACTTGCTGAGAGGATGATGCTGGATCAGAACAACTGGTTGTAACTCCCTTGGCTCTTTCTTGTTTATCAATAAAAGCTATTCAAGTTTTCCTCCATACTCTTGTGTCATTTATGTTTTATGCATTTGTATGGTCAATTTACATATGATCCTAGATTGTTTATGATTATAGATCCATGTTCTTGTATAGTTTTATGCTACTATGATCCTACAGGTACTCTGTGAAGCTGGGCGTACAAGGAAGCAAGTAGCGAAAGACTATCAAGAGACAGAGGAATCGAACTAGGAGATTAGCGCAAGACAGAGGTTGGTCTTCTTTGTTCTTCTCTCATCTATATTTCATAAAGGAAAAATGAAAGTAGCTTTACTTTGTTTGTTTCTAAGGTAGCTACCACACCTTAGTGGGATAAGCAATTCTGTGTAGACACGTTTACCTGTAACAAAATGGCGACTCCACTGGGGACGAATTAGTTTGTTTGTTTATCTTCCTTGATTGTTTATTTTATAAACTTACAGACGGAGCCTGAAGTCGAGCCAAGTAGCTTTCGAACTGCATTTGCATAGTAGATAAATGCCGCTTCAGTCAATCTTCGAGATTTGTTTATGACTTAAACAACTGATTCACAAACTCTCTGATTGCCCTCGTGGTAGCTCTTAGAACCTCCTTAAATCTACCCTTGATTGTTGCATTACTAATTACCATTTGCTCGGCCAAAACCCATGAACTGAACTACAAACTGTGACCTGGAACCCAAGCAAAGTCTCGTCTCTGGCCCAGCGCAGGTACTGTTCTGTGAATCTGAAATTCAGCGCACTTCCCGAGTGTAATAGGTGCGCTGCATTTCAAATTCCCTGTGTTACTGGTGCGCTGATCAGACTAGGCATTGTTCAGTTTTAGTTTCTGTGATTCATTCTTTTCAGTTCTATTCATGAATTTTGCTGCTCGTAATCAGTATATCTCTATTTGAAACTCCTTTTCCTTGCTGTTATTCCACCTCCAATGTGCAAAGAACTGTAAATGTTTTTGTGTATTTGTTGAGTCATTTTCAGTTCTCCTTTGCAAAAAGTAACGTAATTGTACCGTCGTCCTTTGATTTGAAAGTGTCACAAGTGTCATTTTCAGTCATAGGAAAGAGTTTGGTTACTATTGATGGTCGATTACCCTGTTGCTATTGTATTTGGTCTGAATTTGTAGTCTTTCTAGTGTCGAAAGCAAGTATTCATTTCCGAATCGTAAGGTGTTGTGATTGTCTCCATTTTTGATTCTGAAAAGAAACTTGTTAGTAGTTGTCGCTTGAAAAGTAATTCAGATTTGCGCATTAGCTTTCTTTTTACCATTCACATACTAAGAAAGCCGAAAACAAATACATGCATGTGCATTTGCATTTAGACTGTTTGATTGGTTTGATTTAGGACGGTGCATTTAGTGTGTGCTCTTTGCTCTTTGTGAAAGAATACTGTCTCTCTTTCCTTAGTAGCTAGGATTTTCATTGCACAAAGAAGATAAAAGACTGTTTATCATCTTAGATTGCATTTTAGGAATTGTACATTTACATCTCGCGGTGAACCTGAAAGGCAAATTTCTTAAGCAAGATCAACTATAAAATAAATTCAATGAATCTAACAACGCTTTGGAACCTAACGCACAACATCTAGAAGTTTAGGCTAGAGACGTATTCCGGCGTCGTAAAGCCTGGTAACTATTGTTCTCACTGATGGTTGGGTGATTCCTCCACTTTGAGATGATAAGTGCCAGTACAGACTTGTGCTCCCACGTACCGTCGAGTATATTTTGGGAGACCACAATAGGCTTAATCCTTTATCCATAGGAAGCCGTGTCTACCGCCCTATTGATCGCAATGCACTGAACACAACATTTGGGAAGATTGACTGCCATACCGTAAAAAGTATTCTACAGTTTTGCGATTGGTTTGGTAATCCCTCTACCTAGATTTCCAGAGCAATCCCTTTCGTTCCTTTTCAGACTCCTTAACGGAAAAGGTCCATCTGAGCACTTGTCACTTCAGGCTCATTAAAAATCGAAGGCGACTAGAGTCATCTTTTGTTTTTTTCTCGACTCTTAAAAATTGAAAAAACAAGTTGTGTCAAAGCGTCTAAAATTTATTTTAAACGGAATAATCATCACCCTTTCCTACATTAATCTTAGGTTGAGAAAATGGAACCCACCAACCAAGGAATTCCCCTTGGAGGAAATCCTAGTCCCTTCTCCTCTTGGGGAGATGTTGGTGCACCCCAAATGGCCACATTTTCGCTTCCAGGATTGACAATCGGCTTGCCCGTATGGCTCTTCTCAACCTCTGTTGTTCAGAACACCGCAATTCCTGAACAATCGAGTCAGCAACTAGACGAATCTAGAGTTACCCACCAACCTTCTACTTCCTCCAATTCTTCCTCTCCTCCTTCCTCTTCGCTTGATGAGGTTGGTAAAGCCAAAACTCAAGTACCTGAGAAGAAGAAGGAAAAGAAGAAGAGAGACAAGAAGAAGAAGGAGCCAAAAGCGAAAGGGGGCAACCAAGCGTCGTCTAGCGAAAATCCACACACTGCACTGACCAGGCCTAAATCGCCATGCGTCATTTGCAAAGGATACCACTATCATAGAGATAGTCCTTGCATCCCTGAGATCTTAAGGGACTGGTCTCCTTGTTTGCACAACCCGGTGTCGTCAACCTCTGATGATCATGTTGAAAACACACCGTCGACTAGTGAAGGTGAAGCCCCAGGACAAAAAGGAAAATATAGATTTCCTTACAAACTGTGCGAAGGCAATCATGCCATTCACCATTGTCCCTTCTTAGATGAGGCTAAAAGAGTTTTGGATGATTGTCCGGTTTCACCGTTACGACTTCCTCCTGGATATAAAAGACTCTTGCCGAGTCCGT
Organism: Pinus tabuliformis; assembly: GCA_031772625.1. Lineage (NCBI taxonomy): Eukaryota > Viridiplantae > Streptophyta > Pinopsida > Pinales > Pinaceae > Pinus > Pinus tabuliformis. The sequence goes on along the minus strand of CM062817.1, from coordinate 409,646,428 downwards.
CACTAGTTGAAAATCCGGCTGACCCGCCCAGGTGGTCAGCCGAAGCATCTATCATTGAAGAAAAACCATCTGAACCCATACCAGACGAAAGTCAAAAGGTCGAGGCGGCAATTGACCCGGTCTTGCCTTCAAAGGTTCATCTTCAGATGATATAGTCACAGAAGAGAATAAGGATTACATCGTCCAAATTATTTTCGTAAGCACAGACTCCGATGAACATGGGGGCAATTTACCCATTCCTTTATCGCAGGAAGGAAGTTCGTCAGAATCGTACCTGGCCGTCTATTCGGTCCCACCTCCAAGCAACCTAGTTGTCCCCTTCGACGGGAATCAACTAGGAACCAGTCAACCGTTAAGGATCCTTCCCAATGTGCCCATAACATTGGGAGGGAAAACCGTTCACATGAATGTAATGGTAGTTCAAGGACCCCTGGATTATAATCTACTCCTTGGACGAGACTATATTTATTGCATGGGAGCAATTGTCTCATCACTCTTTAGAGTAATGTGTTTTCCGCACGAAGGAAGAGTGGTCAAGCTCGTAGACCAGCTTTCATTTCCCGGATCACGCATAGCAAATAGTCATATACCATCCCTAAATGGTCTTTTTACATAAGGAATGTCTCATCAATCCCCAGTCTATCCACTTGATGAGCGCGAGTGATTTGGGGGACATGACGGAAACCTAGGGGGCATGCACCCTGGTCTGCTTCGGCAGGAAAACTTCGGGTATAGGGTAGGTTTCCGCGAGAGATATATGACTAGACTGTACTCCCGTCCGTGATTGGAAGAGGGGGTTAGACTGGAATAAGATTCCCTCGTCAAAGTTATGTGAGTGGATTGTCTCACCTTTGTCTATTTCGGTAGACATCGCCAAAGAAGTGTTTTGTTTGCGGTGTGAATAGAACAATCTTTGGTAACCTGAAAGAGGTAGACCTTTCCTGATAAAACAAATGTTTTGTCGGTAGAATGAAAGGTGACCTTGAAACTTTATTTTATACCTGGGGGCATGCAAACCTTTTGGCGTGCAAGCGAAGAGCGACTATTTATTTTTTAAATTTGTAGGTCCTCTAACCCTTTAAACTTGTAGGATTGGTCGTTTCCTAACTTGCATAAAGAAAGGATGTGAGGCAAAACTCTAAAAATTTCCGTTTTATAAATGGGACATTCTTATTATACGACTGGATTAATTGAGCAGTTTAGCACATAGTTCAAGCTCGTTAAAAAATAAACATAAGTCATGAGCAAATGTTTCCCCTAGTGTTTAAGCTCAATAAAAAAAAATGAACCAATTTCCGGTAAATAACCATCGTGAATGTAGTACTTCAGCCGTTAAAGCCCTGGTCGTGTTCTCATCATCACCTCCACTCTGTATTGGCCGATCATTCACCTCCATTTGAGTGTTTACACCTTTTGAGGAACAGCTGCGAAGAGTGATCCCACTAGCCATCCTTGTAACACTGTCGTGATTGGAAAATTCCGAACCTTACCTGGAATCAGCTGCTACCCAATTTTATCACTCGTTCCTCAAAAGACGAGTCTTCTTTAAGCTCTTTTCAACTGACTCGTAAAATATGAAAAGATTTCCGAGCCATTGGCCTCTCCAGCTCGTTAAAGGGACCGGAAGTGCTATCCCTCCTTTAGATTTTAATCTTTTTGGACTTGAGGGATTATTACACAAAAAGATCGAGCGCTTGTTTTGTTCGGCTCGTTAAATGTATCGAAAATTCATCCCTTCTGTATTGTTTTATACTTTTTCGGACTTAAGGGATTAGATGTCGAAACAGGAATTTTGGAGTTTCCTTTACGTCCCTTTTCAAACTCTCTAAAATTGAAAAGGACCGAGTTATCTTTGTCGTTAAACTCGTTAAAACTTAATAGCGACAAACTTGTCCATAGCAGACAAGAACGAGTTTCACTATCACTAGGCTCGTTAAAACATAGCGAAGGGTTTGCCCGAAGGGAAAATTATAGAACAAGCATATGTTATCCTCCTCAAGCTTGACAAAAATAAAGAGGTACTGGTTAGCAATGACTGGGGAAAAATTGGGAAGAAAACTTGAAGAAACTTTGTGGTAGCAAGTCGCTCTTGAACATGACACTTTCATTCCGGATCCAAGTCGGGTTGGGTTGTCTCATTCACCGGTCACATCACCATGGTCCCATCACACCATCCACATTTCGGGTTAATGCTACCAATCCATCACATCAGTGTCGCCGATATGTTCAAGAGAAGTCATTCAGAGAATTCACTTGTGTCTCACCCGCTACAATACATTTACACTCCATTCTTTCATGACCGCCACCCTGAAACTTATATCACCAAATCGTTTTCACCTCCATTAAAAATTTGCTCCATTCCGTGTTATTGGTGTGGGATTCATTAAGGCCCTCCTGTGACGGATCGCTTCTTGTCAACATCAGCTCATTATCCAAGAAGTCGATCTAGGAACACCCCGTTCAATACTTTGAAGCTTGCATGCCTCAATGGCAAGTTTCTCACTTCCGACGACAGGTTTACATCAATGGCCTTCGACCGAAAGATTTTGCGTGGTGTTCAACGCCAAGTCCTTTATTCACACCACGTGAATTGTATTGCAGTACCTTGAGGGTCATTATCATTATCAGTGATTCCTCTCGCTCCTGTTAACAGCTTACATCATTGGCTGGTAATCAGGCGATTTCTTTCCATGTTCGACTCCGGAACATCTCTCACATGGATAGACTTGTACTTCGATTGAAGATCGAACGAGATGGAAGACCCCGGATCTAGTTTCATCCATCTGGGCTGCGATATATATTCAGGGAAATAAAGACATCAAATGTACATTATTGCCGCACAGATAATCATCCAATCAAAGGGATGATGACGCTAACAAAATCATCATTCTACACTCAGACGATTGTCTGTCCTATGTACATAAAAATGAATTTATAAAGCTGAGCATGGGAATGCCCGCCTCAGCTAGATCATGAAAATATTATGAAGATAATGTATTGTATTGTATCTTATTACAGGTCTCCTCCCAGCTTGAAAGAACTTCGGATCCTCATAATAAAGCATTTCACCCGACATCAAAAGATTAACGACCTCATGCTTTAGGGGGCAACTATTATAGACATTTTTGGGCACTGCAACCCCAAGCATAAAATGTCCATAAACCAAGGCTCCTAAGTCCCTAAAAGTATTGTTCTAACCCCTAAAGGAACAAGGTCAACTGATTACAGCTTCTCCTAGAAGCTCTCCATGAAAAACTGCTCAGAACTGGTCAAAACAGGATCATTTCAGCTGCTCCATAGGCAAAGTGTGTTGCATCTCACCTAAATACACTGTGTGGGTGTGTTGCATTTCAAAAAGCCCTTCTATGGGGTGCGATGGGCGAGAAGTGACAAATGGCAGTGTCATTCCGCGAGGTGGAGAGGCATGGAATCTTCTAGAAACTTCTCCTGTGACACTTGCCTCTCTGAATTCAAGCAAGGATGAGTAAGAGATCATCAATCTCCAAGTGGAAGCAAGAACTATCAGAGGGAAGACACTAATCAAATCACAAGCTGACTCATCTCCCTTATAGATATCTATATCTGGATCCCTCATCCCAGAGATCCAGAGGCTGGAATTTTGCATATTGTAAGGAATTGTTGTTGGTTTCTTGAGACAACATTAGAGTGTTGGGTGATCTAAGCTTTGTATGAGGTGAAGAAGGGCTTACTTGCTGAGAGGATGATGCTGGGTTAGAACAACCGGTTGTAACTCCCTTGGCTCTTTCTTGTTTATCAATAAAAGCTATTCAAGTTTTCCTCCATACTCTTGTGTCATTTATGTTTTATGCATTTGTATGGTCAATTTACATCTGATCCTAGATTGTTTATGATTATAGATCCATGTTCTTGTATAGTTTTATGCTACTGTGATCCTACAGGTACTCTGTGAAGCTAGGCATACAAGGAAGCAAGTAGCGAAACACTATCAAGAGAGAGAGGAATCTAACTAGGAGATTAGCGCAAGACAGAGGTTGGTCTTCTTTGTTCTTCTCTCATCTATATTTCATAAAGGAAAAATGAAAGTAGCTTTACTTTGTTTGTTTCTAAGGTAGCTACCACACCTTAGTGGGATAAGCAGTTCTGTGTAGACACTTTTCCCTGTAACAGAGATCGACTACCAAGACTGGACAAGGCATAGTCCAGGCTGTTGGGAGACTAATTGACTTCTCGAACTGCAAAATGCACAATCCATTTCGGCAGCTGGCTGCTAGGATTACGGAATGCGCTATTCGAGCTAGGAAAGACCACTGGGCCATGGAAAAATTTATGCAAATTTTTTGGCCAAGTAGCCACTGACCTCAAGAAATGCACAATTCTGTCTAGGAGGTCAGTGCTAGGCTAGCTAGATTTCACAAATCTAGAGAGGAAGGTGAGCCTTCCTTCTCCAGATTGCACAATGTAGCCTTGGTAAAGGCAGAGATCGGGCCAAGGTTGGCCCGACTCACTGATAGGCAACTGAAAGAAAATAATTCGATGAAATGCATGGCGACACTAAGTGATAGAAAAAGTGATAAACAGTGCATGCAAAACATGAATAGAGGATTGAGAAAACAGATCAACATGCATGTGGGTGAGGCCGTTCGCCAGTTGGATGAACGTTCGTGCAAAACTGTTTCATGCATGCGACAACAGTGAGATAGCAACAAAAATTGAAAAAGAGCTAGGACGACCTAGAATATATGAGAATGATAGCAGGCATTCAAATAAATCAAGAAAACAACACTCACATAAGAGAATACACAAAAAGCGACAAAAATGCAGCACAAGGGATGGGAAGCGAGTTTAATCCAAAACAGTTGAGCTAAATGTACCGACTGCTTTTAGATGTGATGTGGGATGTCAGAGGTACAAGGTTGATGTGAGGAATGATCTCTACAGCATCTGGCTAATGAGTTTTGTAACATCGAGGTTGTGACACTCATGCCACAAATCTGGGAGAAAGCGACAATTGGAGGGAGGTTTCAAAATTACTCCTTACATGTAACCTCCAACTACTAAACATAGATCCTTGAAACAAGAGATGCATTGCATGCTACCTTGGGAGAAGCAACCTATACATGCAAGTCTGTTTTGCTCAGTCTCAAAGGGAATCGATCAATTCAGCTACACATGCAAGCGACTACTTGACTGCTAGAGAAAAATGTGCATTTATGACTGTAAGATGGGCTGACCGCCCAAAAGGATTACGAAATTTGTAGGCCCAACAATGGACTACTTCCCAGATTCGTGCAAATCCTCGGCTGAAATCCCAGTTGATGGAAAAATTACGCAATTCCTGCTGGGAGGGTTAGTTGGCAGGATAGCGCAATCCTGGAGCCCAACAGGCTGTCAGAGGGAATTGTGCAATTCCTGGAGGGAATGGATGGTTTCCCTCCAGGAATGGGAAAATTTCACTAGGAAGATGATCAGCTTGCAGCTAGACCAAGTACGGGAGAGCAACGCGTGAAGGGAAAAGATCAAACTGTGATTGACAAGCTTCCTTTGAGCAAGAAAGACACTGAAGCTTGAGGACTTGATGAAGAAAGGCAAGCTATTATGAAGGTTGGTAGGGAGGCTCCAAAACAGGCTAAGGAAAAATTTTGGAGGGTGGTTGTAGCTGCTACAACACTTGGCGACACACTAGTATAACTCCAGCTCTCTGAAAGGACCTTGTTCGTGACAAACAAGTCTAACACCTCTGGAAGTATTGTTCAGTTCTTCATTCATCTTTGTTTCACACTAACTTGATTGTAAGATGCAGCATCTACCAAGCCCTTGGTCGATTGACACACATTCCAAGCCAAGGTAACACAGTTGTTTCAATTAGGGTTGAGGGGTATATAAATGCACAAGCAGTATAGTTGTCAGAGTCTTAGTTTCATCTCTAGTGTTGCTCCACTACAAGCAGGCCCGGACAGTACCCCAGTGGAGTTACATAGGAACACAAGCATGGATCCGCTGCAAACGAGCCTGGTCAGTACCCCGATGGAGTTACTCATGTCACCTCCATGTGCAAGAATCCTTTCTCTTCTTTTGCCTTATTCATTTTCATTTCGAATTTTTTGACTTTTCATTTTTTTTCATTTTCACTGTACATAGCACTTATTCATTTTAGAAGCGGAAAAGGGATCTTGACTTATTGGGAGCAGAGGAGGTTGTTCCAGTGGAGAAGTATTTTATTATATCTTTGACGTTCTTGTTAAGGTTTTCCCCCTCACCTTACTCTACTTGACTGAGCTGACAAGGGTTAACCCAAAAACAATCGACTAGAGAAGGTGACACTACTTAGGAGACAAGCATTGTGTTTACACCAAGATTCACCTCGAACAATATGTATTTTCCTTTGACATATCATGGATTAAGAGTAACAAGTTCATCATATAGAGGAAAGATGATAGGTAACCAAGTAGCGATAGCTATACAAACCCTCTGGTACTTTACCCAGCTCGTTTCATTACTCACACATGGTTTAATGCAAACTAACCTATGAATGAATGAAACAAGAAACAAAGCAAAGCAAGAGTAGAAGTAAAACTGAAAGAAAAAAAAGTAAGCAAACAAGCAAGCACACAAACAAGAAAACAAAGCATGAAATTAAACAAGCATGCAAGCAGACAACTGAAAGCAAATGCTACACCTACTCCTAGTCTAATGGTGCATGGGCTTGATCGCATGAAGTGATACTTCCAATGTAGCCATTGGCACATTGGTAGAGCCATGTGGGTGAAGGCTTGGTCTGTGAGTAACCCAGTTGTGCAAACTAGCATGAAAGAAAGATATAACAATGAAGACACCCACACTTCATGGTTCAAAGTGCCCATGGGACATAAGTGACTGCATGTGCATGAAGGATAGTTCGTGGACTTCTCATGGTGATTTGTGACACTACGTACAACTTTGAAGAAAAAGCACACTCTTGACTAAGATGTACAAGAAACGAAAAAAACAAAGATAACTTGTGTCACGCACGAGTGCTTGAAATGTAAGACTCTTCCAATGCATGAGCAATGGGATCGTGTAGTTCAAGTGGAGGAAGTGTGATTTGTGTGTGAGATGGATCTTCAATGCATACAAATGAGTTATGAGGAGCCTTGGGTGATTGAATAGTTTCATGATTGGAAGTGAGACTAACCCCAAGAGAGCGAGGACCTAACATAACCATCAGCTCGGGCTAAAGTGCCTCGATAGTCTTGGGTGTCTCAACTTCACCATTAGGTAGATCACCATAAACCAGTGGCTTGAAAAGATCAACTGCAATAGATTCATGATCGCGATAAAAAATGGAAGAAAATGGATCATGACCGCCACAATCAGAAAAATCAATGAATTCTTAGACATCCTCATGATCAGATGAATCAAACAGAGAGGTAGATGAAAAGTAAATGAAATCATCCTCTGTGTTTCCAGAAAAGACAGATGAAGGATCAAGTGGATCTTCAATGAATAGCTTATCCTCTTTGTTTTTGAATGATGGACTAGCATCCGGTGAGTCCTGCGAGTGATCAACAATGGGTGCTTCTATAGATGAAGAAATACATACAAATTCATGGATGGCAGGTTCACCAAAGAAGCTAGGAAGGAACGGAGGGGGTTCACATGGTCATCCTTCGTCGAGTGTTGATGTTCAAGCTCCCACTCATACTCTTCATGAATGATAGCACATGTTGGTTGTGAAACATCAACTATGTCAGTGGGTTGTTCCTCGTTAACAACAAGTGAAGAGTTCGGAATGGACGAACACAAGACAACATCATCTGAGGAACACTTGAGTGTGAAGATGAAGGTCGAAGAAAAGAATTCATATGGGAACTCGAAGGACTAGCAACCAATTCTACACTAAAATTGAGTGGAGTGATGTTACGAGGGTGTGAAGAATGAATAGATACGTGAACACGATCCTCAACATCACTGGGTGATGGTGGAACTACTGAATGAAAGGGAGGTAGACAGTCCATTGAGATGGTGCCTTCTCCCACATGGGATTGTGTAGCTCCATCAACGAAGAAGATTGAGCGAGGCTTGACATCAAGCTTCCTCTTGGGATGAGAAGATTTCTTAAGACAATACTCAAACCAGTCCCAGAGATAAGTGAACTTCATCTGGATCATTTGAGCTTGAAACTGTAAGTCGCGGAAGCGTTGCCAAAAATCAATAATGGATTAATGCAGAGCCCCCTGTTATTGTAACTGTTTCCAGTTAAGATGGTGTGGATCAAAATTATGGAACGTGTCTTCAATAAGATCACATACGTGTTGACGTGAGTGCACAGTATCAGCCAGTAGGCTGCGCACCCAACGAAATGGGGATTCGTGAAGTGTGAATGCAAGCAACAGATCGGCCTATTCATCAGTAAACTCATCTTCCTCATAAATCATGTAAAGGAAGTTATGTAAGTGCTCATGCTAGACCACTTCGCTTTCACCATTGTACGTGTGAGTGGATAGGAGATTGAAAAGCTTCCCTAAGATGGAGACATCTTCATGATTCGAAAAACACCTCAGGGGAAGAGGAATGCAAGACTCCATGAAAGATATGCAAAGGTTCAAAACTGGATGAGAGGACACTACTTGTCAATAGGCCCTCCTTCTAGTGCCAGAAATGTTGACAGTGTTGGACCCTTGAACATGTCAAGGGGATCTCCTCGGTAAGAAGTCCCAATTAGACCTCAGAGCATTTGGTGTAGGAGTCCCAGCAGTGGGTCTTAAGGTAATGCCTTAACCGTGATGTCGCATAGAAGAAAGTAAGATAAATTTGTCAGTAGAAAGGGTGTGACTGATGCAGCGAGTCAAGGAATGAGTATGAGAGGTTCCAACACTTCAAAGGGGGGAGGATGGTGAAGGTGAGTTCGAGGTTGAAAGGTATCAGTCCCAACTCTGCTAGGAACACACCACACAAAGGACATGCACAACTTCTAGTAGAGCACTCGACATGGATGCGGCAGTCCCAACATACAAGGTAATATATAATGAACAACACTCACAGATCAGTCCGAGATGAGTCTAACGGTTGATATAACAAGGCTTAGAAAAAAGACTTTCTGATGTCTGATAGAGTAGTCAACATGGACAGTGACAACATTAACCACATATTCAACACATTAACAACAAGTTTCGTATAATTACATGTGAATCAATTCATACACAAGTACATAAGTTAAACAACATATATCATTAAGGAAACCAGAGCAGTCCAACTACAATAACAACATATGCATGAAAATGTGTTGGCTTTTATTATATAAAGAAGTGTAAGTCACAATCATACTATACAACATGTAAACCTGCTAGCCTTATCAGTAGAACATGGCAGCCACATCCGCCTGCTCTTCCCGAGAAATGTACTAGCTCTGTGCAGTGGAGTAGCCAAAGCACATTACAATATTATCCAAGCCTTCTTCAAGATATTCTTAGTAGAAGCCCATACAATGAGTTATGAGGGAATATATATAGCAAAGGGTGGGGTGGCCCTTGACATTCCCTTTAATGACAATTGAACGACACTCATTACTCTTCACCTACTTTGTGACTGTTACATCCAATTGTTGACACTCAACTTACACTTGACATGACTCAACATTACAATGCAGATGTACTCATGTGAGACAACGCGGCTTGAGAAAGCCTTGCAAGACATCATGGACACTCAGTCCGCTGTGATGAGACCAACTCTTTGACATGCTTGTGATGGTGAAGGCGGTGAGTTGATGCCAAGATTGGTCATCCATGATGATGTGCATGCATCTCATGGTGACATCTTGCTGAAGCAAACTCTTGCCTCTATTGCAACCGTGCATTGGTTCGGCCCCCTCATCCAACTTGTCTGCTAACATGCGCATGGCCTTCTTGGGTATGGTTGAATCGGCAACACACTGATGCATAATGTTTGTGTTGATCTTCATGTGTGCGCTGGTTGTCATGTGCATAAACTTTCCAAAGTACATGTTCAGCCCCAGTTGGACTTGCGTCTTGTCTTTGCCTTGGTGAGTGTGTTGAATGGGTTGGATTTCATGCATGCACTCAATGACATGCATGTTGCTGGATCCTTTGCATGCGATCAACAACACTGCTCACCATGTTTTCTCTATGTCAGTTGTTGGGATGCATCCTTAACTTGTACTTGTGTAGTCTCATCCATGATTTCATGTAGTCTGTGCTGCTTCATGTTCTTCCTGAGTTGCTGATTCGGTACATGTACCTCCTTCTTTGTTCCATCTTCTACCTTCGTGCGATCTTCATGTCGCGCCATCACTTCATAGTCTGAGTCTCCAAAGTTTCTTTCATTATCAGTGGATTTGTTTGATCTTGCAACTTTTCTTCGCCTCTATGTTGTCAACAACCTTCCACTTGCATCCGTTGCATTCACTGCGTCCGTTGCATTTGGTATGCTACCTTCAGCTGTTGTTCATGATTTTGCTGCTTGATGTCCTTATCCATGAAAAACTTGATGTCATCGTGAGTAGGTAAGTGCATGGACCCTTGATCGAGTGCATCCCTAAGTATGATCTGAATGGTGTCTTCATCTCTGCTCTCTTGGAAACCATTGTACTTGTACTGTTGAGAGGCAGATGAACACCTGTGATACCTAGGGAGATGGAAACACTCATAGCAAGAAATCTATCAATCAAAAACCAAAATGAACATGAGAACTGGCGTGCAACATACCTAGGTGAATGATCGTGAAGGTTGCGCAATTTCAACTAGGAGGTCAGGAGACCGATTTCCAAGATTGCACAAGGCACAGTTCGGGCTGTTGGGAGACTAATTGACTACTGGAACTGCAAAATGCATAATTAAGTTGGGCAGTTGGCTGCTGGGATTGAGGAATGTGTGATTCTAGCTGGGAAAGACTGTTGGCCGAGGCATAGATTTGCACAAATTTATGGGCCAAGCAGTCACTGACCTCCAGAAATGCACAATTCAATCCAGGAGGATAGTGTTGGGCCAGATTGTGCAAATTTGGAGAGGAAGGTGGGCCTTCCTTCCCCAGATTGAGCAATGCAGCCTTGGTGAAGGAAGTGACCGGGCCAAGGTTGGTCCGACTCGCTGAGGGGAAACTAAAAGCAGGTAAGTTGATGAAATGCATGGTGACACTAAGTGATAGATGAAGTGATAAAAAAATGCATGCAAAAGATGAATGGAGGATTGAGAAAATGGATCAACATGCATCTGGGTGAGGCCATTTGCCAGTTGGGACAATGCTCGTGCAAAATAGTTTCATGCATGCGACACAACGAGTATTGAAATAGAGCAACTAGAATATACGTAAACGACAACAGGAGTCCAAATAAATCAAGAAAAGAGCACTCATACAAGCAAATATACAAAAAGTGATAGAAATGCAACACAAGGCATGGGAAGTGAGGTTACCCCAAAACAACTGATATGAATGTGCCAACTACTTCTAGATGTGATGTGGGATGTCATAGCTACAAGGTTGATGTTTGGAATGAGCTCTAGAGCATCTGGCTGATGAGTTTTGACAACATTGAGTTTATGATGCTCATGCCACAAATCTAGGAGGAAGCGACACTTGGAGGGAGGTTTCAAAATTACTCCTTGCATGTAACCTCTAACTGCTAAACATAGATCCCTAAAAAAGGGATGCCTTTGTACACTATCTTTGGAGAAGCAACCTATGCATGGATGTCTGTTTTTCCTAGTCCCAGATGGAACCGGTCAACTCAGCTGCACATGTAAGCGACTGTTCCACTGCTGGAGAAAAATGTGCATTTTTTACTGTAAGCTGGGCTGACTACCCAAGGGGTTTTCACAATTTCTGGGCCCAACATCTAATTGCTACCTAGAGTTGCACAAATCCTAGGCCGAGCTACCCATTGATGGAATTGCACAATTCCTGCTGGGAGGGTTGGCTGGCAGGATTGCGCAATCCTAGAGCCCAAGAGACTGTCAAAGGGAATTGCACAATTCTTGGAGGGAATGGTTGGTTTCCCTCTAGGAATGTGCAAATTTCATTGGGAAGATGCTTAGCCTACAACTGGACCATGTTTGGGTGAGCAACCTGTGAAGGGAAAAGATCAAACTGTGATCGACAGGCTGCATTTGAGCAAGAAAGACACTGAAGCTTGAGGACTTGATGAAGCAAGGCAAGCTAATGTGAAGGTTGGTAGGGAAGCTCCAAAAGAAGCTAAGGAAAACTTTTGGAGGGTGGTTGTAGCTGGTACAATAGTGCCATAACCAGTTCTCTTCTGTTTTTCTTAGATAACATTTTTCTTAACCTCCTTCTAGCATATATAGATTTCCTGGAGTTCTTGGACCTTTGATTATGGTCTTTCCTGTGTCAAGGTCATGAAACACACATTCTTTTGATCGAAACAAAACTTCATTTCCTTGATCATACATTTGACTAACACTCAATAAGTTATGCTTTAAACCATCAACATACATAACATTTCCAGCTTTAAACTTTTCTTTTAGATAAACAGAACCTTTACCCTTAATGACAGTTGGTGTGTCATTTCCAAAAGAGACATTCTTTTCCCTTTCTAAAGCATTGCATGAAATGAGTTTATCTTTATCACTTGTCATGTGTTTTGAGCATCCGCTATCAATGTACCACTAATTTTCTTGTCCTTCTGCAAACAGAGCTATGCCACATCTTTCTGACTGTAATTCCTTGTTTTTCCATACCTTGGAGTTTGATGATGTTTGCTCCTTTTGATATGTTGGCCGAAATTTGCTCCTGCATTCAGATTCTTCATGACAAAAGTTGTTGCAAAATGAACATTCAATTTCATCTTCGAGAGGTGAAAAGTTATTATAAGAGCTCTTCTTGATTCCCGTTAAGCTCCTTTGTTTTCTTGCTTCTCTATTCATGATAGTTTTGTAAGCAGCACATTGAGCAGCCTTATGACCAAATTTATGGCATGAAAATTATTGTCCATTAAAGAAGAAGTTACTGTGACCATAAAATCTTTTGATATTATTCACCTTTTGGTTAGTGCTTCTATTGATGTTCACCCTTGGAGTAAAATGAGCATGATTTACCTGGGGAGTACCTTTAGGCTTTTGTTGAGGATTGACACATTGTTGACTCATTTTTGCTGCATTAAGATAACTTCTGGTGATGGATGAAGACTTTTCTGCTTGGGATGTTTCTCTAGTGTATCCAAGACCAATCTTTATAAGAGGAGAACATTGAAACTTGATGATTTCATCTAAGGTTTCTGATCCTTTAGCAAATCTAAGATTCATAGTTTTTGTCTTCTCAAGTTCCTTTCTTAGACTTACTACTTCACACTCTAATTTTTCATTGTGATTTCCCATTTCCATGAGTTGATGTGTCAAATTGTATATGACTATATTCTTTTCTTCCAAGCATATTTTGAGTTGAGTGATTTCTTCAAGAAAATGTTCTTCTCCTAAGGCATCCATAAGCTTATCATTTTCATAAGCCATGAGTAGTTTAATATCTTGATCAAATTCACATTCATCACTATTAGGCAGGCCATCACTATGTTCATGAGTATAATAAATTATTTTATTAGCAAATTGTTTCATATTACCTATTACGGTCAAATTTAGTGTTTTGCCAAATGACTAACCCCTAGACCTAGTAGCGAGTCTAGAACAACAACCAAAGTAATTCCAATGGTTTTCCTATAGCTAACAGATAAAAGAAAGAGGAACAAAAGGACCAACCTATATCTTTTGCTCGATCTCTCTTCCCTTTGATCGCTTTTGCCGCTCCCTTCCATACTTAACTCACGTGGAAGGTACCTGCAGACAAGCTGAGATAGAAAACCATCAAATCATACATATTGATCTGTTAACTAAACATATTATAGAATCGAAAGTACAGTATACATCATATAAACACATGAATGGGAAAAAGCATAAAACTCTTTATTAATAGAAGGAAAGATTACAACCCATGTAGATGGATGTTTGATTTAGTGTCATCCTTTCAGCTTCAAACCCTTCTCTCCTCATAAAGCAACAATTTGACATGATAACATTACTCTCTTTACAATTCTCACTCCAATAGCATTTCCTTAGCCCAAGAAATTCCAACCTACGCAAGCCTTTGAATGCCTCCTCCATTTACAACTGAATGGAGGAGGTTAGGCCATTAATGGCCTTCATAAATGCTTTACCATTTTTGGGAGGTGATTCCATGGAGGAAGGGATAATGGATTAAGGTTCATTTATCTCCTTCTTCATCCAAAAGAAAGCCCAATCCTTCTGTAAACCTCTAGAAGCATCCATTGGATGAGGAATCCAATGGATTCATTTGAAAAATTCAATGGATCTCGCTCATCGCAGGTGATACAAAGGCCATTTTTTGGATGAATGGTGTCATGAAACTCTTGGGAGGCAAGCATGATGTAGGTTAACTTCATTAGGGAATGAAAACAATTGAATTAGGGGTTGATGGACCCTAATAACACAGATCTGGAAGCTGGGGTTGATGTGCCCAAATTTTCCTGTAATAGTTACCCCCTAAAGCATGAAGTTGAAGAATAAACATGTCGAGTGAGATGATTTACCACTTGGAGAGAAGGTTTTGAAACGGAAGGAGACTTGCATTAGTTACAATACATATATCATGATACTTTGATTTTTTCTCACAATTTGGCCAAGGGAAGGCATACCCATACTCAGCTTTATAAACTTTCGTTACATGTACAAATATAGTCATCTATAGATATAGACCCATGAATGGATGACCATTAGTGTAAGGCCATTTGTACATTTGATATATTACTCCTTAAAATATATCGCAGCCCATATGGATGAAACTAGATCTCGGGTTTTCGATCTCGTTCAATCTTCACTCAATGTACAAGTCTATCCATGTGAATAGATGATCTAAAGTCGAACATGGGGAGACATCGTCTATTTACCAGCCAATGATGTAAGCTATTAACAGACACAAGAGGAATCACCGATAATGATAATGACCCTCAAGGTACTGCAGTACATTCGCATGGTTTGAATAAATGATTTGAAGTTTAACACCATACGAAGTCTTTCGGTCGAAGGCCAGTGATGTCAACCTATCGCTGGAAGTGAGAAACCTGCCATTGATGTATGCAAGCTTCAAGGTACTGAAGGGGTGTTTCTAAGTCAACTTCTTGGATAATGTGCTGATGTCGACAAGAAATGACTCGTCGTAGGAGGGCCTTGATGTATCACACATCAATGACACAAAACTAGGTAAATGATTTTTGAGATGAAACATCGACTGACAACACAAGGTTCAAGAATGGCGGGCATGAAAATGAAGGTTTACTGTATTGTAAAGGATGAAGTTTTGAACTGAATGACTTCTCTTGAACATATCGACGACACTGAAGTGAATTGGTAGCATTGACCCGAAACAAAGTAATGGATGGTGTGATAGACCATATGTATGATAACCATCAAGCAGATAACCCAACCCAAGTAATCTAAATGAATTAGCAGCATCAACCCAAAACAAAAGTTATGGATGGTGTGATAGACTATTAGTATGATAATTGTCAACCTGATAACCCAACCCAAATAGTCACAAAGATGGAGTGAAAGTGTCATGTTCAAGAGGGACCTACTACCATAAAGTTTTCTTGGCTTTTTCCCATTTTCCCCAGTCATTTATGACCAGTATCTCTTTATTTTTATCAAGCTTAAGGAGGATAACATATGCTTGCTGTATAATTCCACCCTTCAAGTGAATCCATCACTATTTAATGTTTTAATGAGTCTAGAGAAGGTGAAACTTAGTCTTGTCTAGATGGACAAGTTTGTCACTATTTTAATGCCTTTAACGAGTTTAACAACAAAGATAACTCGGTCATTTTCACATTTAGAGAGTCTGAAAAGGGACTAAAAGAAAACTCGAAAACTTCTTTTTCGTACATATGTCTCTGTTAGCACTCCAAGAAACTCTCCTAGGTTGCAGCTCAGAGATTCCTGGTAACATATAATCTTCAATATTGCTTTTTGAACTGTTGGAATGAAAGATGGTTTTGATCAAGTGAGATAACCATTTCAACTCTGTTTTTACTCAAGACATGCATGAACACCATCAGCTTCACAAGGCTTTAGACCACTAATGCTCAATAGTTTGTAGATTAGGTGAATATGGAGAATACTGACCACACCAGCAGATACACAAGACCATGTGATGGCCGGCTACGACCAGTAAAAAGGTCTGCAAATATATTTCCTAAGGCACAGACAGGATGACATCTCACTGGCACTAAATAGACAGAAACCTGCATAACACATTCAATGATACATACTAGACTTCAACACAGAGGTGGGATGACAACCCCTCTAATGCTAAATATCAAGAGCACATGAACAAACGCATAATAGACACAGTCTAGAACAGAGTAGAAATGGAAATTGAACATATAACAGTAAAAGAAGCTTATATTGCTAGAATGAAGATAAGAAGCTTGAGTAGCAAAGTCTCAATAGTCTCCAGAAGTTGAACCCTTGTTACATGTAGTTTTCCACATTTTATAGCCCCTTTACAATGCTCCTCAGCTCTCTAGAAGGCTCGGAGTCTTAGACTTGTCTGATCTGTCCCTTAACCATTTGATTCCCTCAATAGGCAGGCATGGCTCAGAGGTTTTCCTCTTCTGACAGAGGAATAACCATATTCAGATATTTTGGGTAGCCTGCTGTGATGCCTGGGAGTTCTCTCGTGCCAAAGATGCCTCATCATGTTTGTTAGGATGACTGTTGCGCTGGCAGGACTGTTAATTCTCCATGATTTTGTTTGATTTGGGTTGAGGCATGCAGTGGCCCTTCTCCTTCCCTTTCCGGGCTTTGTTTGCCGGCAGTTGTCTCTCCGCTGAATCCTTCTTCTCGTATGTATCATGACTGCAAGACTCCTCTAAGTATGGCTTGCCACCTGAACCTGCAATGGAGTGGCTATCGTGCCTATGAAATCCCTACACTGGTCTCTTTCAGATGATAGCCATGAATGTTTTTATGTTGTTGTGGCTGTTCAGGTCATAAACAACAAAAACACTGCAATACTGCCAAATCCCGCCCATCACTGTCATCGCTAGTCACACAAAGCCCACTGCTGTGTATTTTCCGTGGATTTTGCCATGTTGGAAAAACATTAAAAAACGAGAAAACGTGGCCCTTGTGGAACTCAATCTTAATAAAAAATTGCTTCCCAGACCCTTTTTGGTCCGTGCCTTATCGCATATCGCAAACCCTGTTTCCCTTTGTATTTCACTCATGAAGCGAAAATGCACCAAAAACCACTGAAAATGGCCTTAGCACGGACCTGAAATAATATGCAATAGAGTGTTATATAACTGTCGAGTTCAGTTATCGCATCACAAATATGCATGTGCAAAAGGCCCTAATCCTTGGTGAAGCGCCACTGCGATACGCCGATTTGCGATCCTGCGATGTGAAGTGGGCCCTCCGATAGCGATCCTTCATCGCTGATCACAAATCGCAGTCGCGCTTGGTCCACGTTTACCCTGCCAGCTTACCTCTGCTGACGCGATACAGGGATGCGATTTGATCGCAATCGCATATCGCTAAATGTAATGGCCCTGCCCCCTGGTCTTCTTGATCTGTGATTCGTCGATTAGATTTGGGCCATTGATCGGCTAGATCGGATGGTGACTGTGCATTGTTTGGTTTATGCCTGCGTAAAGGTTTTTCTCTTTGTAGATTTTGAAGTGTTTAAGCCTCTCGATAGTGTGTTGCCACCCTTCCAAGGGCTTTCCAGCTGCGACTATTTCGATCGGTGGATGACCTTTGACAAAAATGAAGATTTCAAGAGCATGAATGGATCCCTTGGCATGTTTTTTAAGTAGATTTGCAGACTTTGGGAGTGTTTTGAATCCATTTTTGATCCCTTTATCAGCGGAGCTAACACTGGCTCCTTCTGGGGATGAAAGCCTCCCCGTGAGGTTTCAAGAATCACAGATCAATGCCTTTCCTGTGAAAACAAAATTAAATCTTCGCCCTAGTGTTCCATTGGGCATGGAGTCTATTTTGCAAAAGAAATAAAAATAAAAATTGGGAAAACATATTTACAACGACAAGGCTTTAAAGCCTTAAATGAAAAAAGGTTTCAAGAGCCACCCATTTATTGGGCTATCAAAAACTTCTTCTCATCCCATTCTTTTCAGCATGAAGGTATTGTTCCCTTGGATTTGAGAAATGATAAAAGGCCCTGTCCAGAAAGCATCAAACTTCCCATGATTGCCTTTCTTTTCTTTTAGTGCATCCCAATTCAGAACCAAGTCTCCAACCTGAAAATTATCTGTTTTTGTCCTTTTATCAAAAGCCTCCTTGATCTTTTTCTGATGTGCTGCAGCATTTTCAACCAGATGTTCTCTGATTTGATGTACCTCTGCCAAATCAGTGATCCTTTTTGCCATGTATTCTTCCTTATTCTGTTCTTGTTGCAGGAACTTTGCCACAGGGAGGGTCAACTGAATTGGGAACACAGCCTTAGTGCCATATACAAGCCTGAATGGAGAATTCCCTCTGGATTTCTTTACGATCACTCTGTCGGTCCATACTGCATATTTGAGCTTAGAATCCCAATTCTTTTTGTTGTCTTCCAGCAGCTTTTTAATTATCCTAATCAGGCTTTTGTTTGAAGATTCTGCTAAACCATTTCCTTGAGGATAATATGAGGTGGAATGAACCAGTTTAATGCCTATTGAATCACACATATCCACCAATTATTTTGCCCTGAAGGCTGTTGCATTGTCTGTGACTAATTTATGCAGACAACCAAATCTGGTAAAGATATGCTCTGTCAAAAACTTCATGACCACATTATGATCAACCTTTTTGGTAGGGATTGCTTCAATCCACTTAGTAAAATAATCAGTGGCTACTAATATCCATTTGTACTGGCCACTGGAATGTGGATTGATTTCTCCAATGAAATCCAAGCCCCACTGCTGAAAAGGTCCTTTTGCATGTATTGGTTTTAAAGGCAGGGACTTCGACTGTTGTTCCCCTTCAAATCTTTGGCACCTGTCACAAGATTTAACAAATGAAAAGACATTAGAAAATAAGTTGGTCCAATAGTACCCAGCTCTGAGGATCTTGTGGGCTGTAGTTTTCCAATAATGGTGTCCTCCACACATGCTAGAATGAAATTGCTACATAACCTCCATCGATTTCTCTTTGTCCAGACACCTCAAAAGCATTCCAGATGGGTCCCTCCAGTAGAGCAGATTTTCATTAATACAATATTTTGCTGCCCTGAGTTTAATCGTTCTGGCTTGACTTGTGCTTAAGCCTAGAGGGATTTCTAGCTTCAGCAAGAAATTAGCTATTGCAGAGTACCAATCACAAGAAGCTAGATTTTCTGCCACCGACTGCTTTCTCTCTGGTTCAACTGCTTCCTCTCCTTCTGTTTGACCCTTTTCTGCATCTGTGCTTATGAGATTTATGTCCAATGTTCTGCAATTTTCTTCAGCCAATAGTCTGGCAAGGCCCTGACCTCTGACAAGTTTGGTGGGCTTCAGTTCTATATTAAAGTCAATCATCTTTGCAATCCATTTAGCCCTTCTTTCATCAGCATCAGGTTGCGTTAAGATATCTTTTATTGTAGCAGAGGGTACATATGCAATTATCTTGGAATGCAGAATGTGAACTCTGAAATCTTTCAAGGATTTGATAAGAGCATATGCTTGTTTCTCAATGATAGCATACCTCAGTTGAGCATCCCTTAAGGTTTTGCTGAAAAATGCCACCGGATGCTCCGAGCCTTCTTCATCTGCTTGCAATAAAACTGCTGCAAGGGTGTCATTAGAGGCAAAAGAAAATATATGGAACTCCTTGTTGTAATTTGGACTGCTTAAAGTGGAAGCCTCCATAATAGCTTTCTTAATGGACTCAAAGGATTTTCTGGCTGCCTCAGTCCATTTGATTTCTGATCCCTTCTTCAACATGGAGGTAATATGCTTCACTAATTCTGCAAAATTTGGGATAAACCTCCTTACAAAATTTATCTTGCCCAGAAAAGACTCGATGTCCTTATTTGATCTTGGGACAGACAAGATCTGTATTGCTTTTACTCTTTCTGGGTCAATTCGGACACCTGTAGCAGAAATAATTTGTCCCAACAGCTTGCCTTCTTCTAAAGCAAACTGCGACTTTTTAGGATTGACTGAAATCCCAAAACTTCTGCACTTCAGGAACACTTTCATCAAATGTTGTAAATGGTCTTGATGACTGCTGGAGTATACTATTATATCATCAAGATAGACAAGGACAAATTTATCCTTCTCTCCCACAAATGCTATATCCATAGCTCTCTGAAAGGTGGCTCCAACATTCATCAACCCAAAAGGCATCTTGGAATACATAAAAGTGCCCCAAGGAGTGGTGAATGTAGTCTTCTCTTGATCATATGGATGTACAACAACCTGATTATACCCTAAAAATCCATCCAGGAAGGACATCACTTTGGCTCCTGGGACTTTTTACAACAAATGCTCCATCTTGGGTAGAGGATAATTGTCTTTTCTAGAGCATTTGTTTAAGTTTTGAAAATCAACACAAAGCCTAATTTCTCCACTCTTCTTCCTCACCACTACTAGGTTGGCTACCCACTTGGAATATCTGAGAGGGACTATGATTTTGGCAGCCAACAACTTTTTTATTTCCTTTTCAATCAGGGGGAGGAGCAGAGGGTTTATTGGTCTCAGCTTCTACTTGAAAGGTTTGGTGTCTTTCTCTAAAGGGATTTTATGCTGGATGATCTTCTTGTCATATGTTTTCAGGTCACTATATTCCCAGGAAAAGACATAAGCAAATTGCTTCATTAAATTGCAGTATTCAGCACTTTGGTCAGCAGACAGATGGGCAGATAGATTTATGTATCTTGGCTGACCTAGACTCCCTATATCATGCTTACAGACTGCAGACTAATCTTCATTTTGGGCAGCTTTATAGGGCACGTCATTCTGGTCAAACAGTCATTCTAAAGGAATTAAACCCTTTGGAATATGATTGCTGGGAAGCTAGACAATGCTATCTTTGCCAATTTTATTTCTAAGCTGTGATTGGGGGTTTTCTTCCAAGGCTTCATTCTCTTGGTCAATTTGCATTTCAGAAAATTCATCAATGAATTGTAGGAACCTATTCACTTCATCATCATCTTCAAAAACTTTCCATTGTTGGACATTATTAGGCAAGGATGGTCTGTATTTCATTTGGACTTCATAAACTAGTCTGGGAGGCATGGGAGGGATGAACATGCTAGCAAACACAGCAAGGGAATCAACAAGCTGATTTTTGGCTCTAGGGATGTATGAGATACAAAAACTAACAAAAGAATCTTTGAGTCTCCATACCTCATCTCTGTATGCTTTCAGCCTTGGGTTCTTTGCTTGAAATGTTCTGTTTACTTGCCGAATGATGAGATTAGCGTCTCCAAACACCTTTATGTTCTTGATTCCTCTGTCCTTTACTGCGTTAAGGCCTAATATCAGAGCCTCATACTCTGCTATATTGTTGGTGACTTGGAAGGTCAGCTTAAAAGACAGTTGTGTGCTTTCTTGTTTTGGAGATACCAACACCACCCCTGCTCTTGCAGTCTCCCTGGAACATGCTCCATCAAAGAACATCTCCTAAACCTAACTTCCTTGCTCTTCCTCGGCCTGATCTGCTGGTTTCTTGATCTGCGTTGAGGCCTTCTGAGATTCTTCTATTTAGAGTATACATGCTCCAAAATCAGTGTCCATAGCATAAATAGGATGATTGGATGGGTTCTTTTCATCACTGATAATGTATGCCAACTATGCTTCTCTATAGAGTCTCCTGCTTTCTCCTCCAAAAACTGGGACGGTGGCATAAGATAAGTCATTCTGTAGTGTCCCACCTAGTCTCCTAATCCATCCTCTAGACAACAACATGCCAAACTTAGGAGGGACATCTACTACCACAATGTCCTTCACCATAATCTTCATGGGAAGCTGAGTTAGGGTAAAGGCTAAATCTTTAATCAGTCCCAGACATTTCACCTTTCTTGAATCAAAGGAGAATAGATCATGGGATGGTTTGGTGATATCAAGGCCTAACTCTTCCATGACAGCTTTTGGCATCGGATTGTGGCTAGCCCCAGTGTCTAGCAGGCAATTGTGGAGGATTTTATCATGAATGGTCAAGGAAACATAAAAAGATGGAGAATTATTATCAGTAGGTTCAGTCATTGGGCTAAGTACAACTGCAGGCCTATCATCTTGCAAATTGACAGAGTCAGTGTAGGTTTGTGTGGCTTTCAGCTAAAGAGCTTCAAGGATAGGATTTCTAAACACATCACTCTTTACAAGTTCTAATAGAGGTACATATATTTTCAACTTTTTGACTTCTGATTCAAAATTGAAAGGGGAAGGGGACTTGTCAGGACCTCTTACCTCTTGAGCTGGTGCTTTGAGGATGAGTGGGTCGGCTACTGTTCTTTTCTATTTGGCATTCTCTGGCTCTGTCTAGACAACAAATTTTTGGGCAGGACTCTCCTTGGCATTGTTTGCTTGTGACCTCAGATTATATCTTTGCTGTTCACCAGTTTGCAGAACAACTTCCCTGTCCCACTCTAAACTGTTTTGGTCCTGCAGCAACAATTCTTCATATGCAGCCAATGTCAAAAATGCAGCACTCCCTTTATCTTCCATGCAATGAATTTCATCCTCATCTTCAAAATGATCCTCGTCCATGACTACATTCTAGAAAGGAGCCTTAACCTTTTGATCTTCATTTGTTTCTTTACCACTCTGAATGATTTGAAATTGTTCATTTGCTCTTCTAAATGGATTTGGATTTCTTGGAGCAAATGTGCCTGGGAGCCTTGTCTTCCCAGAGTTCTGCTCGACCTCCAGCTTAGATATTTTAGTAGCCAATGACTCAATCATCCTAATCATTTTATCAAATTTGGGATCAGAAGATGAGGCAGAGGAAGAAGAAGCCTCACCTCTATGCCTCCTTTTGTCAGCATGACTTCTGAGTTTTTCTGCAACCATAATATTAGATTCTACTTCTAGGGCTGCATCCTGCATGTCAGCCAGAGTAGCGCATCTTCTTTCTCTCAATAGCAAATAGAAATCAGAGTCAAAGGCACTGGCATAGGCAAGTTTGGCAGAGGTGGGGGTAGGCTTTACCTCAGCTGGGATCTTACTATACATACGATTGAATCTTTTATTAAAATCAAGCAAAGATTCCCCATTTTCTCTCTTCAGGTTACCAAACTCAGTATGGTAATATAGGAGATCCTTCTTATCCCCCCAATGTTTTAGGAATGTACCATCTAAAGCTTCGATATCTGCTATAGATCTTGGGGCTTGTTCTCTGAACCATTTTCTAGCCTCCCCATCTAGGCTTTGGACAAAGACTCTCATCCACACATCATCTTCATTAATATCTAGATTATCAGCATAGCTATAAAATGACTCAAGGTGTTCTTTAGCAGTGACACCTTCAGTCCTAGTGAACTTAGGCATATACTTCTGATATTCTCCAGTGGGCATAGCATTCAAAGGATTGGGCAGTATTAGAGATCCATACCTAGTGGCTATGATTCTTTCCATTTTGGTGGGTGTTTGCGGACCTACCATAACTGTGGTGACTAAAAGAGTACTAGAAGTGTGAATGATAGAAGGCGGAGGAGTGATTGAAGAGACCAAAGGAGTATGGTGAATAGGAGTTGAGGTTCCCTTCGGGCTAACAACAAAAGGAGAAACTAAAGAATAAGGAGCTTTATGAATTTTTGAGAGCTTTTCTTCACTGCTAGTATTAGAATCTGTACTCTCAACATGTATTTGTTCTATTGCAGGATCTTCTTGAAGAGATATAGAATATTGTTTAGGTTTACCTGAACCCGATGCTCCTTTCTGTAATACTTTCTTCTCCTTGATGGTATTTTCTGGGTCAGGTACTGGGTCAGCTTGCGATTTCTGAGGATTTCTCTGAGTATGCCTCACAAACTGAGCCAGAATTATGAAGTGGAGTCGCCAAGAGGTTCAGCCTCCAGTAGTGTCGCCAAATAGATGATTACAACCAAAATTGTGCCCAGACTTTGTCTATCATCAAAGTTGGGTCTATGTCATTTACCAGGGAAGCTGAGCTTCAGTTTCCTCTCCCCGGCAATGGCGCCAATTATGTTAGCACTCCAGGAAACTCTCCTAGGTTGCAGCTCGGAGATGCCTGTTAACATATAGTCTTCAATATTGTTCTTTGAACTATTGGAATGAAAGATGGTTTGGATCAAGCCAGATAACCATCTCAACTCCATTTTTACTCAAGACATGCATGAACACCATTAGCTTTACAAGGCTTTAGACCACTAATGCTCAATAGTGTGTAGATTAGGTGAATATGGAGAATACTGACCACACCAGCAGATACAAAAGACCATGTGATGGCCGGCTGCAACCAATAAAAAGGTCTGCAAATATATTTCCTAAGGCACAGATAGGATGACAACTCTTTGGCACTAAATAAACAGAAACCTGCATAACACATTCAATGATACATACTAGACTTCAACACAGAGGTGGGATGACAGCCCCTCTAATGCTAAATATGAAGAGCACATGAACAAATGCATAACAGGCACAGCCTAGAACAGAGTAGAAATGGAAATTGAACATATAATAGTAAAAGAAGCTTATATTGTTAGAATGAAGATGAGAAGCTTGAGTAGCAAAGTCTCAATAGTCTCCAGAATTTGAACCATTGTTACATGTAGTTTTCTACCTTTTATAGGCCCTTTACAATGCTCCTCAGCTCTATAGAAGGCTCAGAGTCTTAGACTTGTCTGATCTGTCCCTTAACCGTTTCATTCCCTAAATAGGTAGGCATGGCTCGAAGGTTTTCCTCTTCTGACAGAGGAATAACCATATTCAGATATTTTGGGCAGCCTACTGTGATGCCTAGGAGCTCTCTCGTGCCAAAGATGCCCCATCATGTTTGTTAGGATGATTGCTACACTGGCAGGACTGTTAATGCTCCATGATTTCATTTGATTTGGGTTGAGGCGTGTAGTGGCCCTTCTCCTTCCCTTTCCGGGCTCTGTTTGTCGGCCGTTGTCTCTCCGCCGAATCCTTCTTCTGGTATGTATCATGACTGCAAGACTCCTCTAAGGATGGCTTGCCGCCTGAACCTGCAATGGAGTGGCTATTGTGCCTATGAAATCCCTACATCGGTCCCTTTCAGATGATAGCCATGAATGTTTTTATGTTTTTGTGGCTGTTTGAGTCATAAACAACGAAAACGCTGCAATACTGCCAAATCCCGCCCATCACTGTCATCGCCAATCACACAAAGCCTGTTGCTGTGTATTTTCCGTGGATTTCGCCATGTGGGAAAAACATTAAAAAATGGGAAAAAGCGGCCCTTGCGGACCTCAATCTTAATAAAATATTGCTTCCCGGACCCTTTTGGGTCCGTGTCTTATCGCATATCGCAAACCCGGTTTCCCTTTGTATTTCACTCATGCAATGAAAATGCACCAAAAACCACTGAAAACGGCCTGAGCGCGAACCTAAAATAATATGCAATAGAGTGTTATATAACTGTCGGGCGTGGTTATCGCATCGCAAATATGCATATGCGAAAGGCCCCGACCCTTGGTGAAGCGCCACTGCAATATGCTGATTTGCGATCCTACGATGCGAAGTGGGTCCTCCGATAGCGATCCTTCATCACTGATCGCAAATCACAGTCGCACTTGGTCCACGTTTACCCTACCAGCTTACCTCCGCCTATGCGGTACAGGGATGCAATTTGATCGCAATCGCATATTGCTAAATGTAAAGGCCCTGCCCCCTGGTCTTCCCGATTTGCGATCCACCGATTAGATCTAGGCCATTGATCGGCTAGATCGGATGGTGACTGTGCATTGTTGGGTTTACGCTTACGTAAAGGTTTTTCTCTTTGTATCTTTTGAAGTGTTTAAGCCTTCCGATAGTGTGTTGCCACCCTTCCAAGGGCTTTCCAGCTGTGACTATTTCTATCGGTGGATGACCTTTGACAAAAATGAAGATTTCAAGAGCATGAATGGATCTCTTGGCATGTTTTCTAAGTAGATTTGCAAATTTTGGGAGTGTTTTGAATCCATTTTTGATCCCTTTATCAGCGGAGCTAACAATCTCTCCAGCCAAAAAAAGCATAAAATAATACAAGAGAGAACATATTGATCATTATGGACCAACGAGTACCTTTTTCATAGTTAATCTATCTCAGCCCGAAGAAGGGGTAAAACTATACAGAGTAGATATCGATTCTAATCCTTTAGTGAGCCAAAAAACGACAAGTGCTCGACAATCTTTTCATGTTTAGAGAGTCTAAAAAGAGCTTAAAGAAGACTCTACTATGAGGAATGAGTCGTGTCTAGGATAGCAACTAGTTCCAGTGATGTTGGAACTTCTCAAAACATGTTGATTTATTTGAAGAAGTTGGCTAATAAGACCACTCATTGCAATTGTTCCTCAAAAAAAGGTAAAACAACCAAGTGAAAGTGTATGATCGGCCAAAGGGATGGTGGCAATGGGATGAAAACAACCAAGGCTCATCTGATGAAAGAGGATGATAGAATGGCAATCACAAGGGTTAAAATGGAAATGAGTTCATTTTTACACAAGCTTGAACCATATGGAACTATGCTTAGATTCAGTTTCATTTTTACACAAGCTTAAAATGAAAAACTATGCTTGATATTGGTTTACATGCCCCCAACATGATGAAAAGGAGAGTCTCTAGTAACCAGATGGAAGTCACTACGATGAAGCAGGACGATTATCCAACACTTTTTGGCTTCATCCAGATAGACAAAGGTGAATAGGGTGATTCCTTGTTTCGACCCATTTTTAGACTAGATTGTTAAATGTTTGTTTATGTATTTGTTTTATCATTTGTAGTCCATTGTCGAAAGTAGTTTCAGTTGATTGTTTTGTCAAATATGAAGTGTCGTAAAATCTTCCTTCATTAAAATAATCGATTGGTCTACTTGTGCATCTGATTCATATTTTTGTTTAAGTGTCGAAAATCTTCGTTTCCTTAAAGTTAAAAGTTTTGTTTAGTCTTCCTTTATATTTAAGTGAAATTGTCATAAATCAACATTTTTGTGAAAAAATATTTTGAATCATTGTGCATTTGTTTTTTTTAGTGCATAATTCACATTAAGGAGAACTGAAAAGAAAAAGAAATACATGTAATTGCATTTTAGGAGATTGAATGTGTGTGCTTAAAAGGAATGGTTAGGGAAATGCATTAGTGAGTGCTCTTTGTTGTTTGATCCAAAAAGTACTTGTTTTCTCTATCCCTTGTAGTTAGGATTTTCATTATTGAAAACAAATGGAAAGAGTGATTTTCATTTAGTTGCATTTTTAGGGAATTTGGAAAACATCACGTGGTGAAACCCAAAGGAAAATTTTAAGCAAGATCAACCTAAAATTAACCTCAATTAACCTAATAATGCATTGGAATTTAACACAAACATCTAGAGGTGTCTAGGCTGGAGACGTGTTCCGGCGTCTTAAAACTTAGTGGCTGTCGTTTTCATTGATGTTGGGTGATTCCTCCTCTCTAAAATGATAAGCACTAGTACGGACTTGAGCTCCCTGTACCGTCGTGTATATAGTGGGAGACTCCAATAGGCTTAAATTCTTTATCCCTAAGAAGTCAAGTTTACCGCCTTACTGATCACAATGCACCGAACAAAAAATTCAGGAAGACTAATTGTCGTACGGTAAATCCTTGGAAATTTCTCTTTAATTTACCACCAAGGTGTATATTGCATTTTTGTGATTAGTTTTGTAAACCCTCTTGCTTAGTATCTCTAGAGTAGTCACTTTTGCTCCTATTTAACTCCTTAAAAGAAAAGGTTCATCTGAGCGCTTGTCCTTTCAAGCTCATTAAACAACGAAAGCGACTATAGTCATCTTTTGCTTTTTCTCGACTCTTAAAAAGTGAAAAAGCAAAGTTAAGTTTTAGTGTCGTAAAAATTAATTGACTGCAGATAACATCCTCCACGCTTGTTTTTTTAGTTGATCTTAGGTTGAAACATATGGCAACAAATCCAGAGTCCACCAATCAAGGAATTCATTTTGATGGGAATCCTATTCCTTTCCCTCTGTTTGGAAATATTGGTGCTCCATATATGGCTACATTGTCCCTTCCAAGATTTTACCATTGGCTTGCGAGTATGGTTGTTTTCAACCTCCTTGGTTCAAAACGTCGTGATACCTATGCAATCGAGTACACCTCCAACTCGACAAAATCAACCTCCAGTTGATCCTAAACTTGACCCTTTGCCTTCTTCCTCAATTGTTTCTTCCTTCCCCTTCTTCCTCTTCGCCTGGTGAAAGTATTGGTACTAGTAACCAAGTGGCTAAGAAGAAGAAGAAACGGAAGAAGAAGAAGAAGAAAATGCAGCAGAGGGGCAACCAAGCAACCATTTCTTTGAGTGCAACTGCTCATGAGAAACCATCCATTAAGCCACGTAAAGTTCGATATCCATGCAAGCTTTGTGCGGGAGACCATCTTCTTAGAAATTGTCCTAATATTCCTCAGATCTTAGAAGAATGGTCTTCCCGTTCACACAATTCTGTGTCATCAACTTCTGGAGATCATGTTGGTGACACACCATCAACTAGTGGCAGTAGAGATCATGGAAAGAAGGGAAAAGTTAAGTTTCCATGTAGGTTATGTGAAGGGAATCACCCCATTCACCTTTGTCCCTATCTGGATGAAGCAAAGAAAGTGTTGGATAAATGTCCTGCTTCACTGCGGTGACTTCCATCTGGTTACAAGAAAATATCCCTTAATCCTTCACTAGTTGATGAGTAGATTGACCAAAATCAACCGTCGATCGAACTCACTATCTCTGAAAGTGAATCGAATGAGTCTGTACCCAACCTAAATCAACAGGTCGAGGTAATAGTTGACCCGATTTCATCTTCAGCTAATCATACCTTTCTCGAAGAGAGTGAAAATGATACCACTCAGGTTCTTTTCGTTTCTTCAGGTTCTAATGAACTTGGGGGCAGTCCTCCTGTTCCATCAAGACAAAAGGAAACTCCTCCAATTCTCATAACTGAAGGGTTTAATTCTCCTGTTTCTATGGGACCCCCTCCAAGTAGTCTAGTCACTTCCTTTGATTGGAATAGACTGGCAGGATTCTGCCTTCCTTCTTATGTGCCCTTGCAAATCATAGTACAAGTTTGTAATATGATTGTATCTGGCACTATATAGATGAAGGTGTGTCTATGAGTATCCTTTCCTCAACTACTTGGTAAGCGCTTGGTTTGCCACCGCTTGTGCCTGTTACCCAGAATCTGTTGGCTTTTAGCAAAGGAACCATTCAACCATTAGGGATCCTCCCTCAGTTACCTATTACTTTGGGATGAAAAACCGTTTATTTGAATGTGATGGTAGTCCCAGGTCCTTTAGATTACAATTTACTTCTTGGGCGCGACTATGTTTATGGCATGGGAGCTATTGTTTCAACACTCTTTCACATGATGTGTTTCCCGCATGAAAGCGGAATTGTCACCGTTGACCAGCTTTCATTTCCCGATCGAAATATAGCTCCTAGTCAACCATTGTTCCTAAATGGTCCATTTATACCAATGGTATCATCCCTGCCATGGGTTAATTATGTGGCAACCTATTCCATACCTACATCAACTGACGATCAATTTAGTGATGTTGTACATCATGTACTGGGGGCATTGGAACTAGATCTCTCCTTCATGACCTCTTATGAGTTATGATCGACTTCGAGGATAGTTCCTTGTCTTGTGTCAACCTCGTTAAAAAATGAAACCAAGGAATATGAGGATAGTTCCTTTACTATGTCAACCTCGTAAAAAAAAAATGAAATAGGCTCAAGGATGGTTCATTGTCCTGTGTCAACCTCGTTAAAAAATGAAACAAGGAATCTGAGCATAGGTCCTTGTCTTGTGTTAAGCTCATTAAAAAATGAAACAAGGTCCCCTGGAGAAAAGTTCCAAATCGAGTCTTTGAGTAGATCTTGTAAAATCCCAGTTGAGTCTTTCACTTGATCTCGTAAAAGAAGCTTCATTCCATCCACTTGATAGCCATTGATAGTCTATTTAGGTGAATTCAATGAAGCTTTGGGGGCATGCACCTACTAGTAAAGTTAAGTTTCCCTGTAGGTTATGTGAAGGGAATCACCCTATTCACCTTTGTCTATCTGGACAAAGTCAAAAAGTGTTGGATAACCGTCCTGCTTCACCGTAGTGACTTCCATCTAGTTACTCGAGACTCTCCTTTTCATCATGCTTGGGGCATGTAAAGCAATCTCAAGCATATTTTTTCATTTTAAGCTTTTGTAAAAATGAAACTGAATCCAAGCATAGTTCCCTATGGTTCAAGCTTGTGTAAAAATGAACCCATTTCCATTTTAACCCTTGTGATTGCCATTCTATCAGCCTCTTTCATCAGATGAGCCTTGGTTTTTTTCATCCCATTGCCACCATCCCTTTGGCTAATCATACGCTTTCACTTGCTGCAATGAGTGGTCTTATTAGCCAACCTCTTCACATAAATCAACATGTTTTGAGAAGTTCCAACATCACAAGAACTAGTTGCTATCCTAGACACCACTCGTTTCTCAAAGTAGAGTCCTCTTTAAGCTCTTTTCAGACTCTCTAAACATGAAAATATTGCTGAGCACTTGTCGTTTTTGGCTCATTAACGGATTAGAATCAATATCTACTTAGTATAGTTTTACCCCTTCTTTGGGCTGAGATAGATTAACTACGAAAAAGGTACTCATTGGTCAAACATGATAAATAGGTTCTCTCTTTTATTTTTTATGTTTTTTTGGGCTGGAGAGACAAATGTACGAAAAGGAACTTTTGGAGTTTTCTTTTAGTCCCTTTTTAGACTCTCTAAATGTGAAAAGGACTGAGTTATATTTGTTGTTAAACTTGTTAAGAGCATTAAAATGGCGACAAACTTGTCCATCTAGACAAGACTCAGTTTCACCTTGGCTAGACTCGTTAAAACATCAAATAGTGATGGATTCACCCGAAGGGTGGAATTATACAACAAGCATATGTTATCCTCCTCAAGCTTGATAAAAATAAAGAGGTACTGATTAGAAATGACTGCAGAAAATGGTAAAAAGCCGAGAAAATTTTATGGTAGCAGGTCGCTTTTGAACATGACACTTTCACTTCATCTCCATGACTATTTGGGTTGGCTTATCTGCTTGACAGTTATCATACTTATGGTCTATCACACCATCCATAACTTTTGTATTGGGTAAATGCTGCTAATTCATTTAGATTACTTGGGATGGGTTATTTGCTTGATGGTTATCATACCTATGGTCTATCACACCATCCATTACTTTGTTTTGGGTCAATGCTACCAATTCACTTCAGTGTCACCGATATGTTCAAGAGAAGTCATTCAGTTCGAAACTTCATTCTTTATAATACAGTAAACCTTCATTTTCATGCCCGCCATTTCTGAACCTTGTGTCGTTAGTCGATGTTTCATCTCAAAAATCATTTACCTAGTTTTGTATCATTGATGTGGAATACATCAAGGCCCTCCTCCGACAAGTCGCTTCTTGTCGACATTAGCACATCATCCAAGAAGTTGACTTTGAAACACCTCTTCAGTACCTTGAATCTTGCATACATCAATGGCAGGTTTCTTGCTTCTGGTGATAGGTTGACATCACTGGCCTTTGACAGAAAGACTTCGTATGGTGTTCGACTTCAAATCATTATTCACACCATGCGAAATGTACTACAGTACCTTGAGGGTCATTATCATTATTGTTGATTTCTCTCGCATCTATTAACGACTTACATCATTGGGTGGTAATCAGACGATGTCTCTCCATGTTCAACTTCAGATCATCTATTCACATGGTTAGACTTGTACATTGAGTGAAGATTGAATGAGATCGAAGATCCTGGATCTAATTTCATCCATCCGGGTTGCAATATATTTTCAAGAGCACTATATCAAATGTACAAATGTGTTATAGATCTGATATGAAAATATAAGACAATGCAAATAAACCTAGAAACAGTAAGATAGAAATAGATAGAAAGGCTTCTTTATTGATCAAACCCTTAAGGTAGGGCAACACCATACAATCACTCCTTAAGGAATGAGAATGCTCCACAAGCCATATGCTTGTTCATACAATATTCCTTGACATATCTCAATGGGGAGTCTCTAGCCTCTATATAGGCCTCATACATACAATACCATGGGTCATTACCATGGTTCCTTCAATACCATCTATCTAATACCATGGGCCTATTACATTGTTGTTAACTACTTGTGCTCCCTTACATGATATGGGTTAACCATATTATTTATTACTATTATCCATCCCATTATTACATTATTACCTTGGGTACCTCCCTTTGTACCCCATATTATCCCCCCTAGGTATACTATATTCCACCCCCTTAACATGTTTCATCCCCGAAACATGGTAAGAACACAAATAATAAGATCTACTCAAAAGAGTAGTCCACTGGTACCATGCACTTGCATCTAGCCATCCCAGAACCATTGATCTAGCTGCTGCCTCGCTCACTTGATATGGAAGCTGACTGTCGCGACTCTTCTGTGTGGATCTTTGATCCTCTCTATCTGTCATGCAGGGGTTGTTGTCCTTGTTGCTAATTTGTTTCCATTTTGTTGGTTGTTTTCTTGCAGGGTGATGTGGGTGGTGATATGCTGAAGTTTTAACCCATGGTGTCTTTTTCTTTAATTCACCACCTAATGGAGCTTGATGGGTAGCTAGTACATGTTGTGGTGCCTTTTGTTGCTTATCTTCCAATATTACTTCAACCATTGATTCCTCATCTGATGTATTTGTACCTGTAACATTTTTCGCTTCAGCCTCCTTGGACTCTACTTGTACCTGGTTTGATGTTTGTGTTTGGTTGTCAATCATCAAGGGCTCATCATCTGATGTGTCAGTCCCTGGAACATGTTCTGCTTGGGTCTTAATTGAAATATCCTACAATGTAATTTTGTTTTTTTTATACCAGAGCTTCAGGAATTTCTTCTGCACATTAATATTGACAATACCCACAAATTCCATCTGAGGATATTCCAAAACAACATCCATGTTATCCATATCTGAAGTATAAAAGTCACAATGCAACACATACTTATCCATAGAAAGCTTCAAATCTTTATAAACTTGAACATCCCCATTATCAACCTGTGTATTTTCAATGTGTTTTGCTGGAACTTGCAATTTTTTTGCCAAATTAACATTGATAAAATTACGCTTACAACTAGGATTTATAGACACAATGATCTTCTCCTTCTGAATCAATCCATGATCTTGCAATAAGGAGATACTAGCAGAAAATAATCCTTTAGGTTTCTTAGTTTCCTTCTTTCCTGCAAAAATAAAACCTTTGCTAGTTTTTTTGGTTTCCTCCTTTCTAGTATGAGACCATTTGTCCAAAGGTAGTTCTTCAATTTCATCAGCATGACATAACTTCAGAATCTCACTGTCAAGTGATTTCCACCATATAGCAGCCTCATCTTTCAAATAATACCCTATTTTTTCCTTCCAACACCCTGGGAAGTCAAACTTAAGATGTGCTATAAAATTTTCAATAAAATACCCATTATTTTTCCCTGTAAAAAACTTAATGTTATAAGCCATGAAGAGGGTTTTTGAAAACAAATCGCTTACTTGAAGAAAATTTGGAATGGCCATAATTCAGTCAATATTGCTCAAAATCCCTATTAAGACCTGTTTTCGGAAATGGAACAACCATTCTGCATCTTCCCATGTGATATAAATCCCGATCTAGGCACTGAAATTTCCTATTCGTGCTGCAACTGTCCTGCGGTCACAAAAAAATTGCTGAAAAAATAACTGATTTTAAATCAGCGATACGTCCCTCATCCGGACTCCAATTCGACTGTTTTTCTTTGAAATTGGATATTTTTCACAAATAATCTAGATCTGCAATTAGATTCTGCAGATTTTGCACCAAAATGTATAGATCTGAGCCGCAAACTCACTTCCCAAAAAATGTCTGCAGCAACACTGATTTTTAAATCAGAGAGATCTCCTTCACCCGGACACCGATTCGACTAATCTTTTTTTTAAATGGAGTATTTTTTCATCAAAAATCTAGATATACAATTATATTTTGTAGATTTTTTCCCAAGTCATACAGATCTGATCTACAAATTCATTGCCCTGAAAAATGTCTACAACATCACTGATTTTTAGATCAACGATATCTCCTTCATCCGGACTCCGATTTGGCCAAATATTTTTTTTTTGAATTGGGTATTATTTCACAAAGAATCTATACATGCAATTAGATTTTGTATATTTTGCCTCAAAACATACAAATATGATCTGAAAACTCGCTGCCCCAGAAAGTTCCTGCAAAATAATAATAATAAAAACATTCTCCAGTTTTGCCCAAGAAAGTGCTCTGATACCACTTGTTATAGATCTAATCTGAAAATATAAGAGAATGAAAATAAACCAATAAAAAATAAGATAGAAATAGATAGAAATTTTTCTTTATTGATCAAACTCTTAAGGTAGGGAAACACCATACAATCACTCCTTAAGGAAGGAGAACATTCCACAAGCCATATGCCTGTTCATACAATATTCCTTGACATCTCTCAATGGGGAGTCTCTAGCCTCTATATGGGCCTTATACATACAATACCAAGGGTCATTACCATGGTTCCCTCAATACCATCTATCTAATACCATGGGCTTATTACATTATTGTTAACTACTTGTGGTCCCTTACATGATATGGGTTAACCACCTTATTTATTACTATGGCCCATCCCATTATTACATTATTCCCTTGGGTACCTCCCTTGGTACCCAATATTATCCCCCCTAGGTATACTACAAAATTTCCTTACATTAATGGTCATCCATTCATGGGTCTATATCTGTAAATGCCTATATTTGTACATGTAATGAAATTTTATAAATTTGAGTATGTGTATGCCTTCCCTCAGCTAAATTGTGAGAAAAAAATTAAATTATCATGATATATGTATTGTAACTGATGCAGGTCTCCTTTTGTTTCAAAACCTTCTCTCCAAGTGGTAAAGCATCTCACTCGACATGTTTATTCTTCGACTTCATGCTTTAGGGGGCAACCGTTACAGGAAAATTTGGGCACATCAACCCCAGCTTCCAAACCCATGTTATTAGGCTTAATCAACCCCTAATTTAGTTGTTTTCATTCCCTAATGAAGTTAACCTACATCATGCTTGACTCCCAAGACTTTCATGACACCATTCATCCAAAAAATTTCCCTAAGGAGGTCATTGCAGGTGGCCTTCTATCTGGCTGCAATGAATGGAAAGCACTACACTGTCTAGGTGCTATGCATAGCACCTGGCCTTTGTATCATCTATGATGAGTAAGATCCATCAAAATTTTCAAATGAAACCATTGGATTCCTCATCCAATGGATGATTCTAGAGGTTTCTAGAAGGATTGGGCTCGCTTTTGGATGAGGAAGGAGATATATGAACCTTAATCCATTATCCCTTCCTCCATGGCTCCACCTCCCAAAAATGGTAAAGCATTTATGAAGGCCATTAATGGCCTAACCTCCTGCATTCAGCTATAAATGGAGGAGGAATTCAAAGGCTTGGGGAGGTTGGAGCTTCTAAGGCTAAGGAAATGTTGTTGGAAAGAGATTAGTAGTGACAGTAATGTTATCATGTCAAATTGTTGCTTCATGAGGAGAGAAAGGTTTGAAGCTGGAAGGATGACACCGAATCGAAAATGCATATACATGGGTTGTAATCTTTCCTTCTATGAATAAAGAGTTCTATGTTTTTTCCCATTCATGTGTTATGTGATATATATTGTACTTTTGATTCTATAATATATTTAGTTAACAAATTGATATGTATGCTTTGATGGTTTTCTATCTCGGCTTGTGTGCAGGTACCTTTCAAGCAAGTTAAGTACAGAAGGGAGTGGCGAAAGCGGTCAAAGGGAAGAGGGATTGAGTGAGAGATACAGGTTGGTACTTTTGCATCTCTTTATTTTATCTATTAGCTATAGGAAAAGCATCTTCCTCAGCGGAGTCACCATTTTGTTATGGGCAAATTTAGTGTTTCTTCAAACGACTAACCCCTAGACCTAGTAGCGAGTCTAGAACAACAGCCAAAGTAATTCCAATGCTTTTCCTATAGCTAACAGATAAAAGAAAAAGGAACAAAAGGACCAACTTGTATCTTTCGCTCGATCTCTCTTCCCTTTGATCACTTTCGCCGCTCCCTTCCATACTTAACTCGCTTGGAAGGTACCTGCACACAAGCTGAGATAGAAAACCATCAAAGCATACATATCGATCTCTTCACTAAACATATTATAGAATCGAAAGTACAATATACATCATATAAACACATGAATGGGAAAAAGCATAGAATTCTTTATTAATAGAAAGAAAGATTACAACCCATGTAGATGCATGTTCGATTCAGTGTCATCCTTCTAGCTTCAAACCCTTCTCTCCTCATGAAGCAACAATTTGACATGATAACATTACTCTCTTTACAAATTTCACTCCAACAACATTTCCTTAGCTCAAGAAATTCCAACTTCCCCAAGCCTTTAAATGCCTCCTCTATTTATAGCTAAAAGGAGGAGGTTAGGCCATTAATGGCCTTCATAAATGATTTACCATTTTTGGGAGGTGGTTCCATGGAGGAAGGATAATGGATTAAGGTTCATTTATCTCCTTCATCATCCAAAAGCGAACCCAATCCTTCTATAAACCTCTAGAAGCATCCATTAGATGAGGTATCCAATGGATTCATTTGAAAAATTCAATGGATCTCGCTCATCGCAGGTGATACAAAGGCTAGGTGTTATGCATAGCACCCAAACAGTGTAGTGCTTGTCATTCATTGCAGCCAGATAGAAGGCCACCTACGATGATCTGCTTCGGGACATTTTTTGGATGAATGGTGTCATGAAGCTCTTGGGAGGCAAGCATGATGTAGGTTAACTTCTTTAGGGAATGAAAACAATTGAATTAGGGGTTGATGGACCCTAATAACATGGATATGGAAGCTGGTGTTGATGTGCCCAAATTTTCCTATAACATTACCTTTTGCAGAATTCTTTCCTTTGTCATGGTTATCTTAATGAGGACATTTAGTGGCATAATGACCAAATCTACAACAAGAATTTTTTTTTGAAGGGAAGCTTACCTTTGAATCTTCCAGAACCCAGTTGAAGTTTCTTCACAAAGTTTACCTCATATTATTTTGATATATATCCTGATCCTGGAGATCTTCCTTTACTTTTCCCTTTGCAGAGGCTTCGAAAGAAGCTTCTCTAATTTCTGATGGACCTCCTGTCCTCATTTCAAAGGTAGTTAAAATTCCATGATGTTGAACAACAGTAAGAGATTGTAGATCCTACTTCTCCTCAATGGTAGATACTTTTGACTCAAATTTAGAAGATAGACATCTCAACATTTTCTCTACTATAGTAGCCTCCTTTATTTCTTAACCCAGATTCTTCATACGATTTACAATCTCATCTAATCGTAAAAAGTAACTAGCAATAATTTCATCACTATGCATCTTGAGAGTTTAGAGTTTAGCACATTTTACTTGGGAGTCTCCTTCGTAGCTTTGAATGATTTTGTCCCATATTTCTTTGGTTGTGCTTAGTTGTATTCCTTTGACGAATTCTGATTCTGATAGACTTCCCAATAATGCATTGACGACTTTGGCATTTGTTTCATATAATTTCTTTTCTACTGCATCTATGGGGACTGCTACTAGATAATGGTATCCTCCTTCCACAATTTCCCAAACATCATCTCTAAGTGACTGAAGATAGGCTCTGGTTCTTATCTTCCAATATGATAAGTTATTTCCATTGAAGAGTGGTGGTCTGATAGATGCCATTCCATCTTGATTGCTCATCTTGAGAGATATTCCTTCAAGAAATCAAGCTTCTTCTGAAGGACCTTCTCTAATACCAATTGTTTGTAAAAACACTGAGAGGGGGTGGGGTGAATCAGTATTTAAAATTTCACAATAATAATTTTCCGTTTTCAAACTATATACGTGATTTTACATAAACCAAACATCATATGTCCGCAACTATAATGAATGAAACCAGGTTAGAGATAATAAACTTGTTAAGCAACTAATTCGTTGTCTGTTGAACTTAATCAGAGTGTGATGTATTTATGAAGTAGTAAATAGATGCAGTAAGAACAAAATAAATCAACACACATAAGCAGCACACATGAACACCATTATTTTTTTAGGTGGAAACCCAATGTGGGAAAAAACAACTATTTTTTTCATCTAAGTCTTCAATCTTCTTATTATTAAAAGTGTTTAAAAGTTTTGTACTAGTTCATACCCTTTCTAGTATGCAGGCATCCACCTGCTGAAGGCTATAACCTTTACTCATTTTCCAGCTTTTATTGGAAGGGAGCTCCAACCCCCTAGCTCTTGTAATGGCTAATATGATTACTAGTATGTAGGCATTGGCCTACAGAAAGATACCACCTTCACTCGTTTTCTAGGGACCATGCTTCATAAATTTTCTAACTTGATACTTTTGATACACATCAACACAATATGTAGGTCACATTTCATCAAATTTTCAGAATGGACCCATCAATCACTAGTACAATAGAACCATCAAATACAACTGCATCTACCAATCATTGAACCCCATCAACTCTGAAGCAAAACACAATCAATCAATCTGAAAAGTCAGATCACTGTCACCAGAACACAGAGATGAACCTAGAACACTGCATCAACAACCAGAACCCACTTCAACCTCCAAGATCATATGTCAAAATGTATACGCTACTTCAATGAGGACAACCTGCGTGTATATGCCACTTTCTATAACTTAACCTGCATATACCTCTAAAGATACTGAATAATAAAACTTTTGAACCAAAGACATTATGAAGACCTAATTTCATATTACAGAGTTCTAAACAGATAACAATGAAAGATCACCCTTCTTAATCAATCAATTAGTCAACTAGACTCAATCTCCTTATACAATTAGTTTAACTTTAGATCTAATGAATACATCATTGACAAAAAATAGTAAAACAACAACATTGATCAGATAGATCAGTCATTTTTGAACAACAATCCCTTCCTCTGCATACACTACTTGTAGGTGCAGAATACACATGTATACGTGCCTTCACCAAGGTGAAGCTTCGTATAGATCTACAAATAATGACTTATAACTTTGCAGCTTTTCAAGACTTCAGATATAGCCAAATCATTGCATTTAAAGGATAAAACATGTGTTAGTACTCAAGTATAGCATATCCATTTTCAGATCATACAATGATAAGTCATTTTAGATCTCATGATCTTGATCCAACATTGTGTCCAAGGGTGCAAAAGATGCTTCAGATCTATATCATAACCATAACCCTTACAACACAAAGTATACGTCATATAGGAGAAGTATTCATGAAAAACCCTTTTTCTTCTCCTTTAGCCCTTTGATCTTTTCCTCCTTATATACTTATAGCCTTTGTCAATAACATGAACCAAAACAACTCTTAGAACCTATGGTATTCTTAGATGGGATCAAGTAATGGTTATTTCACTCAATATTGTGGGCTAATACCATGGTATGGACCCTTGGTATTCTTTAACCTTAATTTTCCATCCCATACGTAATTTTCCTTTTGTAAAACTGCGTGCATATGTATACACAACTTTTGTTCAGTGTATACATGTGTATATGCAACTTCGACTAGGTTAAATAATGTATACAACTTAAAACATTCTCTTTCCTCAATTTCTTGATTCTGTTTTGTAATCCATTGTCCCATCATCCTGTTCTTCAATGTCATTACTTTATTACCTTTGAATTGACCTGTTACAATGTGACTTTCCATCACACATCACTTTATAATTTCTAAACTGACTTGTGGATACATTTGGTTATCATATATGTGAGTTTCCATCAAGGACAACACATGTACTATAATGCCAATAATCTCCCCCTTTGGACTTGATGGAAACCATAGATGATAGCTGAAGGAACTATCCATTTGCAACAGATCATGCACTAAAATGAAAGGTTGAGATCAAAAGGATGCTTCCTATTATAAAATTAATAAGATTATAGTTCAAGCTGAAAAATGTGTGAAGGCTTCAACAATTAGCATTTCTTTAACAACCAAGGAAACATAAAACATGTTACATTTCATTCAAACACATCCGTTATTGTCACAAAATATGGTTTAGTATACTTCATTATGCCTTTATTATAGTATTAGCCTCAATACGATACAATTTTCGAAAGATGAAGAAATCCTTGGTCAAGTTCATCTCTCTCACCATAATGCTATTATGTTATGTTTTTCCAGATACCAATATCGCTATTATTTCATTTAGTATACTTGTTTACATCTATGTTACATGAAGACCTAACCTTGTTACTAATTGTTGTAATATCAATTATAAGGTTCTATTGATATAGTGCTGATGAGATCTATCAGTTGAACAAGCAGAACATGTAAGGGATTTCACATGTGTATTAAGGTTTGGTATGATAAGATTTGGTATTCATTTGTATGCCTTCTGCTTTTGTATCCATGTTGTGTTTCCCAGCATCTATTCTTCAATGAAAGATCGAAAATAGTTTTCTATTGTAAGCTCCATTTCCTCTTACCTCTATTTAATTCTTGTCTCTCCATTATCCTGCTTTTATGAGAGTTTTTATCTTGTAGACACTATTGTTTTGTATTTGTTACTATGAAATAGTAGACTAACTCTAATAGAAGATAATGGGTGGTAGGTGTTAATTTTGTGATTTATAGTTTGTACAATTATTTATGGGAACATTTCTGTGATGGGATATATGATGTTTGGCAATGAATTGGTATCTCAAGTAACATTGAACCTCTTAGGAATACTGGTAGCCTCGAAAGTGGCAATCTATATAATAGTGATAAATCCCTTTACAAACTTTTCTTTGACAATTACTCCTTTGGTCAAGGCCTTTGAAGAGTTCCTTACTTGATCAAATGGCTGGCTTGTATTATGGGGCAGTGGCATCGAGACCTTGTTGGTTATAAGAACAATAGTTGTGGCACTTGCAGTACCATTTTTTGGTTACCTGATGGCTCTGATAAGTTCTTTACTAAGTCGTTTAGTTTTTCTTATCACTCAATTCATTTTCTATTTGAACCTATTTGGGGCTAGTATATCTAGGCATGAGGTGACACTTATCCTTATAATCTTTATTCTGGGTATTGTAATAGCTATTACATGAACTTATTCTTATCTACAGAATATTCAAGATGCTATGTAATATAATTAATTCTACTATCAAAATATAACTTGTAAACCTTGGCCTTGATATATGATTGATTGGGCTTTCACATTCTGAGTAAAGTTTTTTTGGACGTGAAAATATTTTAATTTTTCTTAGGAGTTCAAAATCTCTAGCTTATTTAATTTTGATGGTTTGCATTCTTGCTTGGAATGTAATCTTTTATGGTAGCCTATTCCAATATAAATCATTTGGTGGGATGTTGTTGTGGATTAATGTAGTGGTTGTGGCTTTCTTGTGTTATTTCAAATTATTCAATGAAAGTTGAAACATATGTTCCTAAAAGGTGGTTCAGGCATAAGAATGTTTATGGATCAAATTGACTTCATGCATTTTGTAAGAGAAATGTGACAAATGTTGTTGTTATCTTCATGTGTCATTGAATACTATTTTATAGAAAAGAGATATTCCCATATCCACTTTCTAATTACATGTTGTGTGCTAATTTGAGTTATCAAAAGATCATTTCCACGTTTTCAAAAAAAAACAACAATTGGAGAGAGATGGCACACTTGTAAGGTTGGTCTTCATGAGTTCGATTTTCCTTATGGGCCCTTCCTTTTATTTTAGATATGCACGGGCTATTTTGTGTTCATGAGGAAGGGAACATACCATAGAGCACCTTCTTTTGTAAGGTTGTGGGGCATACATCCCTCCATGACACATTTATGCTTTGAAGTTACAATTGTTGAGTAGGGATGCACTTACAAAGGAGCATTTATAGCTGAATAGGTGGATGCATTTAATTTAGGAGTTACACTCCCTGATGGATTTAATTAGGTAAGAATGCTGCACTCCTTGAGGCCATTAATTGCCAGCTTGTAACCCCCTCCTCTTGGCTTATAAAAGGACGAAGGGCACACTAATATTTTAGACAACATAGTTGTGATATGTGTTGTATCTTTCAGACATGTGTAGAGCTTGAGCATGATCCCAAGCTGCCATAATGCTTTATTCTCTGAGTGATAATAAAATCATGTGATTATTGTTGGAGCCTATCCTTGCCATCTAAAACATTTCAGGTTGTTGTGTGATGTATACCAAGCCCTATTTAGTTGCTATAGCTTGTTGTCATAATTTTCAAATTGCAGATTTTATGTCGAGTAATCATTATTTATATATCGTTGTGAATTAGCTTATGAAATATAGTCTTTGCACTCACGAATATTTCCTTACAGTATTTTAGTATATACTCATCTAAAATTTTGATAGGTGAAATCTAAATTTTAATGTTTTAGGAGTTGTAAAATTCATTCTTTGAGTAAAGATGTGAAATATGGTGTAGAAAACTGACATGGTATCAGAGTTCTGTATATGAAATCTCTCAACAAATCGACATAGGTATTTGACTATTTTTTGGGAGACAAAGATGTCAGAAGCTTTCAATGTGTGTAATTCCCTTGCTTCAATGCTTGAAGTTGATCTTCCCCCAAGATAGGAACTTGGACCTGTGCAAGGTTCGAGGGCGAGATGTCGATCCATTCGGTTGGTTGAGCAGAATAAGGTGTCCAAAAATAATCAAATTGTCCTTGATTCAATCAAGGACCAGTTGATCCCTCACATTGCATAGAAGAAGACAATGAAGAATATGTATGACACCTCAGTCACTTTGTATCAAAGTGAGAATATATCCCATAAGATGTGATTTTGAAGAAAAATCTCATTAGTAACCACACGAGCAATACTAATACTATGGAAAACTATCCAATGAAAATCGGCAAGTTGAGAGATCAACTTACAAGCACAGGAAACAGGTTTTATGAAGATGAGTTAGTTAGGATAACTCTAAATTCATTCTCAGTACCTTGACTTATCGTTGTGCAGGAAAAATGTGCACGTGTGAAGTTGACCACTTTTGAAACATTGCAAGGTGACTTTGTCCAGGAGGAGAATTTTGTCAGTCAGAGTGGAAGAGACTCAAAATATTAAAATCATTGGGGGCATAAATAAAGGAGGACCCAAGAAGGATAAATAAAAATAGGTTTTCTCATCTCAATATGAGGATGAGGCTATGATCCATATGGCATGTTTCAAATGTTGTAAGAAGGGAGATTATGCAAGCCAATATCCAAAAAATGGAAGAAATTGCAAAAGAAACTTGTGATGAGTGTAGAAGCTGCAGTGGATGAGTTGGCATCCAACCTAGAGACATACTTCTCCACAATTTCTTGTTTCTCAATCAATACCTATTTAGTGTTGATTAGCATGTGCATAGTGGAGGATCAAAGCATAAGACATTCAGTTGTTAGATATCCAACATGTTTAACGATCAAAAGGAGAAATGCAAGTGGAGTTGGGTGATAATGTTATCTTTGTAACACCCACAATTTTGAT
This sequence comes from Pinus tabuliformis, assembly GCA_031772625.1. NCBI lineage: Eukaryota > Viridiplantae > Streptophyta > Pinopsida > Pinales > Pinaceae > Pinus > Pinus tabuliformis. Next base: position 409,602,735 of record CM062817.1, on the reverse strand, counting down.
CCCTAGAATAGTAATGTATATGTCTACATGATAAGTGGCTAAAAAGTCTAACAATGGAATATGTAAAGTGGTACATTGAATTTAAATAAAAATACATGAGAGACTGCAAAAGGAGAACCACAAAACAATGGGGGGTGTTATGTTCCCACAAGAAGGTAACCAAAGTGGGCTCAGGGCTCAAGGGAGAAATATTTTACCATTTTAATATTCCCATCAGTTCTTTAACTTAGCCTTATTAAGCCTTGAGTTATGGTTATCCTAAGTCTTATTAACCTTGGAAATTTGGAATTAGTGGTTAAGAGAGAGACATGTACTTCCTATGAAAGCACATTGTATCTCCCATGCATGCACATATAATCTATGATTTTTGAGCATGCAAAAGAGATTTTGACATCCATTCTTCCCTTATATTTTTCTCTCAAAGCTTAGGCTGTTGTATTAATGCTATAATAGAATTATGGAAACTGTTGTCATGAAACTATGTGGAAATTATGACAATGTGAAAGGGAAATGGTTTTCATTGAATAAACTTAATTATAGTTGATAACCCTTGGAGTCCCCAACAATGAGATATATTGGTTGAGAAATGCTAGGCTTGGAGGGAGTAGGATAACCTAAGGGACTGCATGACAAAGATAGGGGTCCCATTCCTTGGGTTGTGCAACCTGATGGTAAATTTAAGATAGATGTAAAGAGTTTATAGACTGGAAACTCCTAGGAATTGGACTGTATGAAGGGAGCTAGAGCCAACAATAGGTAATTTTATCCTTGTGGATCCTTGGTCCAAACAAGTACCTAATTTATATTAGTCAATGTCTTATATCAGATGGCCCTACCCTTGAGAAAAGAGTGGTTAAAGGAAATTTTATAATATAAGCCACCTTTAAACTATAACCCAAGGCCACCTTTTTAACAATACTTAGACATGGAGATTTATGAAGCTATGTGATTCTTATTTTTCTTGTTGCTTAATGGAATTTTCTCTATCTTCCTATCCTCTGTTTAATCTCTATGTTTTGGATTCTGCAGCTCATTCCATTGTTACCTTAATATGGTTGATATATCAAATTTTCTATATTGAAACCTTCAAATATTCCCAACCTGTTTCAAATAATAGAACTATTTACCAGTGGAGATTGGGGTTACACCACAGGAAGGAATGGAGTCCATTAATTATGGAAAAACCATAATCACTTTTCCACATAAGCTAAACCTTAGTTTGGTGCAGCAAAAGCCTAGATTGAGATAGTTGTAAGAGATTGTTAGGGTCCTATAATTTATAGGATCTCAAGGTGATTGAGTATTTCACAGTTTGCAGATTTCAAATTGTTCATAGATTTCAATATTCAATTGATTTCACAAAAAAAATAAAAAAATGAAAAGAGGGTATATAAAAATGAAGAAAAAGAACAAAAGAGAAAATATAAGAAGAAAAAGAAAACCCGAAATGTTGTTCAAATCATACAGTCAAAGCATGATTGAACAAATTTCAATTTCTATTGATAGGGTAGAAAATAAAGATTTGCCAAACAGTGTAATCTTGGCAAATCAGTAGCTAGGTAGAAATAAAATTGTTTCAACTATTTAATATAGACCAATGGGAGAAATAAGTAATAGAGTAGGTTAGAATTAAAGAAGAAAAAAAGGAGAAAGGGTTTGCAAGTCCAAAATGCACCCTGCAAATGAAAAAAGAAAAAATGCTAGATTAGAAAAATAAGGGTAGATGGATTGAGAAAAATTTCAAAGGGGAAAAGACATGAAAAGTTCTTTTAAGGTTTGATGACATATCTCAATGTTTTTCCTTATGTCGGGAAAAGAAATTTAAAAGGGAAGGGGTCTTATATTATTTTCCCTAACCTTATTCTATACCCTTATATCCCTATAGTCTGCCCCCTTATTTATTTCCCTACCTCACCACTCACTTACCCGTCACATCCCATATCTCACGTAATCTCTACTCACTCCATACCATCCGATGGCCCATATGATTTTCCAGCCCCCCCTCAGCTTCCAAAATTTAATCGGGGGGGGGGGGGTCCGAAATCAGTGGTTTCAAGCCACTGACATGTTGAACTATCAGGATTTGGCACCCCCCCCATTCCGCTTACTGCTCTCAGGGCCCTCTGGAAAGCGGTTTCCTCTTTCTCTAAATGACTTCCCCCATTGTTACCATTTATCACTCCCGCACCTCACGATGCCATTCCATCCCATCCACCTTTCACCTCCATTCCTGCCATTACAAATTCAATTGGCTGGTCTATTAGCCAATAGACCTGTGCCACTTCAGGCCAATCCAATGACAACACCCGAAAACTACAAATGCACCATTTCATGCCATTTACAAATTTTAACATGCTCTCTTCACTTATAGGTGCAATTTAAAATTTCATTCAGTTATACACAAAGAGCATAGTGAGCATACAGAAACAACATCACAGTTGCAGAAAAATCCTTTTTCTGCAGTTATCAAGCATTCCCCTTCTTGAATCCTGATTCAAGTTCATCCCTTTTCTTTCTCCCTCTCTGAAATTCCCATTTCTTCTCATCGCTTTCTATTTTAGGCCACTGCAAATTCAACACAGCTCAGTTTTCAAAGGTTTTTAGAGAAGACACTCATGGCACCCAAGAAGAAAGAACATGAGATATTTAATCCAATGGTGCACCCACCATCGGATTTGGATCATATACCACTTGCAAACAGGGACTTCAAGATACATGAGACACTTTCAGAGTTCGATTTATCTGACATATACTACTGGTGGGAGGATAAATTTGTGGATGAAGTGGATGACATAGGCCTCTAGGACACTAATTTACCTTTCTTTATCTTCCCTAAAATCCACAGTTGCCCAGAATTGATCAAGAAATTCCACTTATCTTATAACCCATAGCAAAGGGTAGTGATGGCCCCAAAAAGACATATATTGTTTACCATTGATGCCAAATCTATTATGCAGTTGATACAGGCTCCTGTTATTGAAGGAGCTACTCCCTTTTCCCATGAGATTCTCACTAAAAAGTATCACAAAATAGATTTTTCTAAGAGAGATAAAACCTTAGAACTCTTCATGACTAAGCAAACACCTCTACCAAACAAGAATCCTTCTTATTCCTCCTCTATTTTCCCAGACAGAACCAGAGAAATTATCACTGTTCTTTGTTATTTACTAGGCTATTATTCAGATCAGTGGCTTGATGAAGCTATCATAGTTTTTCTATATATTTTCTTGAAGAATCAAAGCCCTCTATACTATTCAATTTCTGTCAATTCCTAGAAGATGTCGTCCATGAGAAATTTGCAAACTTTATCATAGAGGAAGTGTTCCAATACTCTTTAGATCTAGTATATATGTTTGTTTATTTTCAGGAAGATAGGTTCCAGTTTACAATCACCAAGATGAATGAAGAAGGTGAACCCCAATCTGTGATTTTTTGGACAACCTTAGTGACGAAGGAAAAGGAATTCAGCTATAAAACATTTGTAGAAATGTTTCTTCACCCAGTAATGAGCCTCCTTAGTGGGACTGCAAAACCCAAAATCAGTGAAGAAATTAGAAGGATAATGCAATTGACAGATCAAGGAAGAAAAGGAGATTCGTACTTGTACCAGAATTATACTGCATTAAGAGTATATGGATGTGAGTTGGCCCCTTACAAGCTGCCAAAGTTCCTCCCCATGAGTATTTTCTCTTTTGAATATATCAGACAAATGATTAATGCAGATGAAGTGCATTTTGAAGTAGCTAAGAAAAAGTCACAATTCAGGATCAAATCTCAGATTGGTCCCTTCATTTGCAATAGCAGAGTAGCAAGGGAGGAGGCAGATAAGATATTGAAGGAAATGAAATTCACCCAAAGTTTTACATGGTATTATGACCCATGGGGCATCACCTCCAAGAAAAGGGTGGAGAACAAGTCAACAACCTACATTCACAGTCAAAGACTTGAAATTGAAAATAAATGAATCAGAGTGAGTGGATGCCTGACACATTGCAAGAGGATTATGAACAAGTAATTTTTTCCTCAAGTGTACAAACTCCAAGACAGTAGGAAAAGAAGACTACTAAAGGCAGAACGGAAAAGGGAAAATAAAAAGAACATGGAACAATAGGGAAGAGGCCAAGAGAAGATCAGACACTAGGGACTGATACTTCTATGAAGGAATTCAAAGTGAAATATAGGGAAAATCCCAGAAAACACATGGAAATATGCAAGGAATCACTGTAACAAATAGTCATAAATTTCATTGATATTTCGGCCTCATCCCCAACTGGAGGGCAATCTTTTCCTGCCACTCCAATTTCAGAAAGACAATGGTCTCTTCAAGTTTCCTCATCTACAAATGTGACTAGAGAAAAGGAGGAGACAAACTTTGATACTTTCAAGGAGATTAAAATTAGGAATGAGATATTGAAAAAGAGCACTTATGCTCAATTTTGGAAACAGAGTGTCACTTCTCAAGGTAGACTTCTTTTAGCATTTGATTCAGGAAAAGGAAAAATCCATATGGCATTTTTGGAAGCACAGATAATAGAGCCTAAAACTCCAACAGATTACAAACAAAATTCTTTTGAGTTTGATGCCATAAGTGTTCATCCAATTGATCAGTTGGAAATGCACAAGAAAACGGGTGAAATGATTTCATCTACTCTAACTAGAACTTCTATGAACTTGTTTAATATGTAGGTGGCCCTATCAAATGCTCAATCTCAGCTAAATATGGAAAGGATTTGATACAATCAAAGGACAATAGAATTAAGTCTTTGGAAGACTTAGTAGTAAGAATTGGGTATGATCCTTCAGATGTGAAAGCAGCAGAAGAAATAATCAAGAGAAAGGAGATGGATATAGCAACTTTGAAGAAGTAGCTCAAGATGCCTGCAACACATGATCCCTTGACCAAGGAGATAGAGGCAACAGAGAGCCAAAAGGCTGAGATGGTGAAGTTAATAATAGAGAAGTATCTACAAATTGAACAAATGGAAATAGAAATGGAGAAAATGGTACAAGAGAAGGGAAAGGTAGCACAGATGGCCAACACTGCAATGGAGGCCCTTCCTCTCACAACACTTCCTATAACCACTCCAGCAAATTTTGGTACAGGGACAGGAAGTAGTACAGAAGAGCTAGCCAGATATATGCAAGGAATGAATCTCCAGACTGAAGAGATTAAGAGGCTAGAAACTCAAGTTAATGTGCTGCAGGATCAAATCAAAAGGGCTGAAAGTAATCATTTGGTGCAGATCCAAAGGGAAAAGACCTTGACTGAAAAGCTGAAAAAGTCAGAGAAAGAGTTATCTATTGGGAACACTCTAGGAAGAGTTAAGGATATTATTTGGAATAACATCATTAGTGGTATGAATGAAATTTGGCCCAACATCCAAATTATCTTTGAATAGAAGGAGTTCGTTGAGAAGGCCAAAGAATTTATTTAAGCTACAAATCTAGAGCTGGGAGACATGCTAGCAACAACCCACAGAATAATAAGATTTCTCAATTCAACGAATAGGTATGAGCTAGAAGAGTTGGGAGTAGAAGACAGGACAAAGACTATACTTCAAGTGAAGAAGGTGCTCACTAAGAAGAGCTTGAATGTACAACTAGAAGAAAAATGTTAGAATTTGGAGTTAACAATGAATATGCTTTTTAACAAAATTGAGCCTTTAGCCTAGAAAGGTCTCCCTTCTCTGTTTGTTATCAATGAAAAACTCATGGCCAGAGAAGACTATGTCAAGAAACTTTGAGCCATAGCCAAGGATGCAGCAAATCTTTCCAATATCAAAGGTAGCATAATAGAAAAGGAATTGCTAGAAGCTATCAGCAATCAAATCTACATTGAACATGAATTGAATCATGTTTTTGTAATCAAACCAACTTTTGCAAAATACACTGAAGCTGATGAAATATCCAGGAGGATAATTAAGATTAAGATTCCAGATGAAGAAGCGTGGAGTGAATTGTGTGACTATCAAGAAGAGCAGGACAAGGATGATTGAAGTGACAGTGTAGATCTGAGTCGGCACCAACCATGTCAGCAGAGCCACTATAGCTAAATTTATTTCTTAGTAGCAACATCCCTAAAAAAGAGGACCAGATGTCCCAGTTTTCTCAATGTGGCCACTTCATGGCTACACTAGTCCATTTTCTTTTGTTGTAATTAATAATAGATTTCTAAGTGTATAAGGCAATCATTGTAGGTTTTGGGTTAAATAGTTCATGAAATTGGAAGTATTGGGGGTTGGATCCAAGTCATTAGAACTATCTTTTATTTTTGGAGCATTTTAATTTTGAGCTGGAGCATCAATAAGAAGGACCGTTTGCAAGATACTTGATTTTATTTAACCTAGTGATGTCTTTCTTTTTGTGCTAAATGTGCCTCTATTTTATTCATTTGTGCATCATTAAATCTTATTGTAAAGAAGGAATTCTAGATTAAGATATGTTATTTAAGCACCTTATTTCTATCTATGTTTTGCAATCTAAACATTTTCCTCTAATATATGATTCAGAAATACTTAACTGCTTTTTAAGCATTACTGGTATCACTTTTATGTCATCGCATTTCTCATTCTACTTTTAGATCCAGTAAAAATAGTTAACTTGCCTTGTAAATGCTCTGGAAAATTGATGTTACCACCTAGCCTTTGACTCCTTAGCCCAATGGAAAGGATTCAAATATGATCTACCCCAACCAAAAAACAAACAACCAAGTAATCAAGTAATATATCTCTTTCATTTTCATATCTATCCTAACACATTAGAACACTGAAAATAAAGTTAAATCCTAAAAATATAGAGAGAGCCCTGTCTGCGTCTAGGAGGGCTAGATCCTAGACTCCTAAGCCATTTCATGTATCTTTTTTGACTTTGTATTGCCAATCTTCAAAATCACAGGGCGATAACATAGTGGCGACCATACTGGGGAAACTATTGGAAATTTGTCATTTCTTTTGAATTCAGAGTACCCAGTTAAAAATCTTTGTATGATAAAATATTCCTAAGATTGGTTCTCTTTCTACTTTTGTGTATATTCAGTTTGTCTGTGTTTTAGATCTAAACACTAGCTCCCAAAAAAATCTCTACTAGATCCCACAAAGATCCAAATCCTCATACCATAGTGGACAATCCTCAAAAGATATTAAGAAAACCCCCTAGAAATGGGAGTCAGACAAGCAACAGATTTCTTCACAGAGCCAACTCACTCCCTGAAAAATTTGTTACCTTTCAAGATATCCAGTTTGATTTACACTTTGAACAAGGCTTATTCAAGAATAAATCAGAGAATTGGAAAGATCACATTATCTTTGATCCATCAATCTTGCCAAAGAGCCTAGTAAGAGAAATTTCTTCACAAACTGAATCGATCTTCAACTCTTACAACATTTTTACACTCTCCAAGATCTAGTGATAGATCTCACCATAGAAATTGATGGTTCTTACCTTCAGTAGTCAGTGGAATTAACTGCCTTAACTATAACAACTTCTTCCTTCATATCTCAATCTGCACATATTCAGTCACCAAGTCCTACTACATCCACAATTCCCACTCCTTCCTTCATCCTTTAGCATAAGGTTACTCAAATTCCTTTACCTCCATTTCCACCTAGTACCAGTCCAACCTCATCCATTTTTCAACTTCCTCCAAGTGGTCCTCCTCCTCCACCAATCATGGCAGCCAAGTATGCTCCTTTGGTGTTTCCAGCACCATTGGCCAATATGCCACAAGACTATTGGTCTAAATTCACACTATTTGATGGGGTAGATCCTTTAACAACCCAACAACATGTAGATAAAATGAATGATTTTTTTGACCTGCAAGAGGTAGATGAAGAAAGTGTTAAGCTCAAAATGTTTGCTCAAAGTTTAGGAGGACAAGTTCAGAAATGGTTCAAATATTTTCCTGCAAATAGTATAAATGATCTCCCTGCATTCCACCAAAAATTTCTTAATAGATGGGAAGTCAAAAAGAAACCTCTACAGATTCTATCAAAATATGAAAATATTAAAAGAGAAGTAGGTGAAAGTGTTCAGGATTATTGTGCCATATTTAACAATACCTACAATGCAATACCTGTAAATCTTAAACCACATCAAGATTTAGCCTTGATAAAGTTCCGAGATGGCTTTGATACAAACATGTCCTACCAGCTTAGGGAAAGGAATTCTCCAACATTAGAGGCAATGAAAATAGATGTCGTGAGTGTAGAAGCCAATTTACATGTTAGAAGAGCCAAGATGAGAATTGAAAGAAAAGTGACAATAAGAGAGAAGCTTCAACTTCTGCAACAAAGGCTAAGATTGATTATTTAGAAAGGACCATGGGAAGAATTATGGAGAGGATAAGTTTGAAAGAGAGAAATTCCCCTAGGGAAAACCAACCTATTCCTCAAATCCAAAATCCAAATCCCAGAAGAAACACTCCACAAATCAAAAAAAGAGATCAAAGAGGCCCAGATCAACAAATTAGGCCTCCATTTCAAGAAAATTATTCTGATGAAGATGTAAGTGTGATTAAAGAAGTAGAGGAAAATTATATTAATTTAATGGAGACAAATGAGGATAGTTTTGTTTTTCTTACACAAGAAGAACAAGAACTGTTCTTGTTAGCTCAAACATAGTTGGAATCTGAAGAGTTAGAAGACTATAAAAATGGATTTGAGAATGCCATATTAGAAGTCCACAGAAAATATTATATTAGGAGTAATAAAAGCAATGATAACTCAAACAAAAAGAATAATTTTGAGCTTGATCTCAAGAAAATAGCTGAAAGCTCTAAGAAAAATGTAAACAGTTCAGAAAGAAGAACATAGAGAATGTTACCAGGAAAACCATCAATGTTTCTACTAAAAATGTCCAAATTGATATCCCTACTACAAGTCAACAAACTGAATCTGTCATCAAAGCAGTGGCTGAAAGAGCTGATTTATCAAATTTGCTTAAAATTCAAACACCATTCAGTATTGAGAATGAATGTGTTAAAATCAAAATTTCTATTCCTCTCACTCAATTGATAAATAATATTATGTATAGGTGTCAAGTCCTAAAGGTACTCAACATAGGGGAAAACATTGATACAGTGCACTTGAATGATGACCATCCTAAACTTTTGTTTGGACCAGAAGTTGATGGAAAACCTCAACGAGGAGGTGTTCCTCCATTTTATGTTAGCCTCAATATTCATGACAAAATCCTCCATAATGCTATGTTGGATTCAGGCGGATCACATAATCTCATGCCAAATATCGTTATGGAAAAACATGGACCTGAAATCAGTAGACCATACAAAGATCTATATTCATTTGATTCTAGCAAGGCTAGGTGTCTAGGTCTTATCAAAGACCTCTCTGTCACATTAGCCTAGATACCAGCAAAAAGTTTAGTCATGGACATAGTAGTAGCAGACATTCCTCCTAAGTATGGTATGTTATTGTCACGTTCTTGGGTAGCTAAGTTACAAGGAACAATTCAAATGGATATGACATATGCCACAATACTAATATTTGGTCAACCAAAGAGACTGTATGGAGAAACCTTAATGAAGTATATCGTGAGTAGCCAAGAAAATATTGATAACTAACCCCTTTACTCTGTCCATAGTAATCTTGATTCCTTCATACTGTACAATGATGGAGACATAGATTCATAGGTCAAGCAGGCATAAAATGAACTTAATGAAGAACATGACACACAAGTATCCATTATGCAACAGAACCCTGAAAAAGAACCTCTTTGGAATATGAATTTTGATGGCTCATGTGGTAAAACAGGATCAGGAGCAGGAGTTTGGTTGTACAACTCAAAAACTAACCAGGCTGAATCATTCTTATAACTAAATTTTATGTGCACAAACAACATAGAAGAATATGAGGCATTACTATTAGGCTTGAAGTTGCTTAAAAAAGTAGGTGCTAAAAGAATTTCTGTCCAAGGAGACTCTAAACTCATCATCAAAAAAATTAAAGGAAAATACTCAGCAAAACATCCTAGATTGAGAGAATGTTGAAATGTTGTAATTGACTTTCTCAAAACATTCGAGGAGTATGACCTTTTTGTTATCCCTAGGCTCTAGAATGCCCTGGATAATGGATTAGCTTTTTCAGCCAGCACCTGCAAGTTACCTCATGCCAATAAACAATACAAATTTGAAGTGAAACACCATCCAGCAGTGCTTGATAACATGAGATACTGGAATTTTTTTGGAAATTATAAACAAATTGAGAGATTTTTGCAATCAAAAGATGAAATTGAGGATAAAAACATAGATGTGGAAGATGAAATAGACAGTAAAACGGATGTATAGATTGATTTCGATCAGTATGTCATTTTTGATGGGAAATTTTTTGTAAATAAAACTATACTAAAAACTAAAATACATAAAGATCCTGAAAAAGAAGAATTCAAAGTGCTACAACTCAAAGATAATGTTTTTCCTAGAGGGCTTTCCCCTTTGGAAGAGTTGTTTGACTTTAATGATGTTGCTAGAAAGCCAAAAATGGAACCAACAGGAACCAACATTGAGGAATGCAACATAGGTAGTGACTTGAACCCCAAAATCATAAAATTTTCAAAATCACTGCCTCTCATGGCTAAACTAAAGTATATAGATATGCTCAAAGAATTCATAGACGTACTTTCTTGGAGCTATGAGGATTTAAAATCCTATGATACTAGAATTATACAGCATAAAATTCCGATCAAAGAAGACCAAAAACCATTTAAACAGAAACTCCGTAGGATAAACCCTATCCTAATGCCCTTGGTGGAAAAGGAAATCAGGAAAATATATGATGCTAGGATCATAGTCCCAATTAGATATCTAAATGGGTATCCAATATTGTGCCTATAAGGAAGAAAACTGGTGAAATAAGATTGTGCATTGACTTTAGGAATTTAAACAAGGTTTCCCTTAAGGACAACTATCCCTTACCAAAGATGGATCATATACTGCAAAGGGTAGTGGGTTCTAGTAGGATTTCCTTGTTAGATGGTTTTTTAGGGTATAATCAAGTTTTGGTACATCTCGATGATTAAGATAAAACTGATTTTACTACTCCTTCGGGAACTTTCATGTATGTGAAAATTCCCTTTGGATTAATGAATGCAGGTGCTACATTCCATAGAGAAATGGACATTGCTTTTTCAGATGAAATTGGACATTTCGTTGTGATTTATCTCGATGACATTACTGTATTTTCAAAGACTGATGAAGAACACCTAGCACATCTAAGAAGAGTATTTGAAAAATGCAAGAAGTTCATTATTTCACTAAATCCCAAGAAAACATTGGTTTGTCTCGAAGAAGGAAAACTCTTAGGCCATATCATCTCTAAAGATGGAATTAGAATTGACCCCAGTAGGATTGCAGGTATCCTTAAAATCAATCATCCAAGAAATATGAAAGAACTTCAATCTTTTATCGTAAATATAATTTTTTTAGAATATTCATACCAAATCTTGCTGAACTACTCAGAAATATAACAAACGTGCTCAAGAAAGACACAAAAATTAAATGGAATGTTGTGTTGGAAATAATACTGAGAGGGGGGGTGAATTAGTATTATCAGATTAATAAATTTATTTCCCAAACAGATTTGTATACACTACTTCAGCTAAGTGAACTAGCGTGTACATGCGACTGTACTTAAAGCAACTATCATATAAGCAGAGAAATTTTGATTTACCCAATTTATCATGCATTGAACTTTAACCAGTATATCAGAGATTTATTAGACCATGTAGTAAAAGTAAAATAAAGCATCACACATAAGAAACACACATGAAGACCAAGATATAAGGTGGAAACCCAATATGGGTGAAAACCACCTGCTGCTGTCGTCTCCGTCTTCTTTTAATAATAATAAGAAAATATGTTTACAGCATTGTACTGGTGCAGACTCATACCTGTATGCAAGCTTCTACCTACAGAATGTTGCTACCTTCTCTCATTCTCTAGCTTCTACTGGAAGGGAGCTACAACCCCCTAGCTCTTGTACTGGCCAATATGCTTACTAGTATGTAGGTGGTAGCCTACAGAAAACTCCACTCTTCTACCAAGGACCACGTTTCATGAATTTTCAGACTGGATACTCTTGGAACACAACACCACAATCTAAAGGCCACGTTTTGTTCAATTTTCATACTGGACCCATCAACCACATCATAACTACAATACAATCATCAAGTACATCTGCATCAACCAATCACTGAACCTAAATCTGATTATTCAGAACACTGTCACAAGAATAGAGTCTCCAGTTCCCAAAGCAGAACCCAAAACTCTACAACAACAAATAAAAACAACTAAAACATACTTTATAAGGTATATACTACTTCCATGTGTCAAACCTACGTGTATACGCTCTTTTATGAAAGCCAACCAGCCTACACATCTGCAAATATTAATTCATAATTTTTCAGCTATTCCAGACATTAGTTATACCTAGATCATGATATTTACAGAATAACACATGCGTCAGTGTTCAGATCTAGATTATGCATGATCAAACCATATAATGATAATTCAATTTAAGCCTTAAGATCCCAATCCATCATTAGATCGTATCCCTCATCAACCGCTAAAGTTCATCCTTGGTTCAGATCCAACAAAGCACCATAAACCAATAGCCTGCATACTAGATCTCAGAATTCATCGGATATTTGATACTTTTGTTTGGTCAATTTAGTGTGTCCTAAATTGCCACATTAATATCAATCCGGGAGTCGTAAACTGATGAAGTGTGGCACACTATATGTGCAAGATAACCTCTTTCTTACTTTTTGTCATTTTCAATTTTTATTTTGTTTTGGGGGGTTTTATCTTTGTTTATCTCCTAATGGAAATCCTATTCCTAAGTCTCTAGAAGGCAAGTATGGATATAGATTTTAGGCGATTATGTCCTCTATAATAATTTCCAGAACTTGACACTTCAGAAAGTCTTAGAACATACTAGTGATGAAAGTAATACTTGAGCAAGAATGAAAATGAGCTACTATCTAAAACAAATAATGAACTATTGATCATGAAACCATGATTTCTGCTGCTGTCTAAATACAGAAAAGTAAATTAAGCTACTGCACTCAAACAAATCAAAAATTGCAATCTAATCAAATCACATCATTCATAGTTCGATACCTCGCCAAGTTGTCTAAGCTATGGCTTTCGGAGACACCGTCAATGATATGGGCAATATGATATCTAATTTGCAGAAAAGTAAAACTCAAATCAAATTACTTATTCATAGTTTGATACCTCGCCAGGTAGTCTAAGCTATGGATTTCGGAGACACCGTCAATGATATAAGCAATCTGATATCTAATTTGCGGAAAAGTAAAACTAAAATCAAATTACATTATTCATATTTCGATACCTCGCCAGGTAGTCTAAGCTATGGCTTTCAGAGACACCGTTAATGATATGAGTAAGTTGATTTCTAAACTATCTAACAAAGCAAGTGAACAAAACTGAAATCAACAAAATAGAACTGGAATTAAAAGCTAAGAAAAGCAAGTCAACAGAAAGGCTAATTCCATGTCTCTAGTTTTTACAAAAAGATAATGTATAAAAGTGCCCGGGCCTACTCAATCCTGTAACATACACACATTGATCAGCATTAACAGCAATATACAAAGCATGTAAAATCATGAACAGAAACGAAATGTTAGTACCATAGCTAATGAAATATACACAAGTGAATGACTATGACATATATGCAATGAACATAAAGAAATAATACGTGAAACTGTACACGATAAGAAAACGAAACTTCAGTGTGCAGGGGCCCTCTGCACAGCCTCGGTCAATAGGCTATCAATCCAAAATTACACTCACGCAATCATGTAGAAACATAGTTTTCTTTTATATCAAAACAGAGGATAAATCCTCTCGTACCACAGTGGGACTAGTGTCATGGCACATAACTCTTAACACCAAAATTACATAAATAAAAAGACTAACTGTATGCGTTTTGAAATGTGCTATTTAAAACAAGAAACTCATAACTGTTTTCCTATGCAACTACGTTAACAGAGGACATGTAAAAGACAGTGTCCATGGATTTAGCATAACGGTTGTCGTGATGATTAAATCTATCAAGGGTAGCTGTTGGATTCGCCTTGTGGAGCAGTCCACAGCTATCGATATGTTCCCAGAGATCTAGGAATGGCCACGAAAATCCTTCATGTGCTTGGAAACGAAGTCCTGTTGCCGTAGGCCTCCTTTGTTTGACCACCGCTTGACCACCTTTGACCATGGCCTTCTTTGATGAATCCGGCTGGACCAATAGGACCTAATCTATGTCCAAGTCATTTCCAACTTGCCCATGTGGCTTGCTTTGCCTGGTGACACCTGCAACTTGGAGTTTAACAAAAACAACTACGGAAAGTTGAATCAACTGCGGAAAGTGACATGATTTCACAGCTAATGAGAAAAAATCTAGTTCAAACAGCAAACACAAAACATAATTAGAAAACCATTTTAGTGCTCTTTTGGAATCAATTTGCAATGATTTTGATAGCTTAGGAGGTTCAGGTGAGTGGAAAAATTCTAGGAAAGTGTGTGGGAGAGATGCAAGTTCAGGGCTCAACATACCCCCACTGTGAAGGTGTTGCATGTCCCCATGCAGCCAAAACTTTGACCATCCCCCCTTTAGCTCATGTGATCTGAGACCTCTGCCAGTACATCCAACCCTCTTCTCCTCTTCCTTGGTGCTGCTAGCATCCTGGCCTTCCTCATCAAGCATCTAAACTTGAGGTTGATCAGTGCTCTACTTAACCTCCTGCACTTTTTCTTCAGTTTCTTATTCTTTTTCTGCCATAGCCCAAGGTGCAACATTTTGTTGTCGTGAATGATCTTATCCAATCGACTTTGTTCCTTCAATTTTTCATTTTCATTTTTAATATGTCTATTTAAGAACTCCAGTTCATAAACTTCCTATTTCAGTGATTGGATTACAGCTTCTTGTGCTGTGTGAGGCTGAGTAGATGAAGTGCTTGGACTTATGGCTGTTTTCTCCAAGGATTCTATATAATCATACATCTCCTGCTGATTTTGGTCTATCTCGGGTGTAGTCTTCCTTGGGCTGTCCCCAAAATCCTGTTGAGGAGGACTGATCTCAAAGTCTGGCCGAGAAGGACTCATGTCAACATCTAGCTGGGAAATAGGAGTATGGTGTGGGCTACGGTCAGGAGAGATTGCTGGAGGCTGCTCTGGTGTTTCCCCTCCTAAATCAATGAAATGGGGCCCTTTTGTTTGCACTTTCCTCCACTTTCCTCTAATCCTGGAGCTTTTCCTTAAATGCTGCGGACTAGTGTCTTCTTCCTCCATACTCTGTTTTTCTTTTTGTTTCTTCTTGGCTGTAGCTGATTGTTCCCGAAGATAAGCTAGTCTTTCAGACAGTGTTTGGTGGTCTTCTTTTTGGGAAGGCTCTGGGGTTTGATATACAGCTCCTATGTTTCTTTTCCCTTTTAGTTTCCTTTGCTTCTTGTCCTTAGCTCTTTCCTGCCTCTCTTCTTGATTAACTTCTTTAGGAGTGTCTTGGATTCTCACACTAGTTTCCTTTTTCCTACTCTTCCTTGCCGTATTGCTCTCAGGTATTTCAGGGGGATCTTGAAAGAAGTTTCTCACCAAAAACCGTTCCCAGGTGTCCTTCTTTTTCTTCAACTGGTCTTCAATTAAAATTTTCACAAGCTCGTGATGGTACAGGTGGGGTTCTATGTCCTCTATATTCTTTTGGATGGTTGTGCACATCTTTTTCAAGCTATGTAATAGAAAGTAAGGCAGATTGAGGGTTTGATTTTCTAAAAAGTTCATCAGCAACCGGGTATGATACATATACATCGATATAAAATAGCCTTCACATGTAATGAACTTTTGAATAATCAACAATAGACTGGCCCACTTCTCTTCTAAAGCATGGATAGGGATTCCTCGTTTAAAAATAGTTACATCCATACTTGGATTGCGTAGGATAACCCTCCAAGCCTTCTCGTCAAAGCTCTTGTTCTTGAACCAGCATTCTCCCTCCTGTGGGAGTTCTGTAGCGGATGCTATAGATGCCTCGGTGACTATAAACTTGAGGTCCCCAATTTCCACCTCCAGGCCGTTAAAAGACCTCGCAAAAGTCTTTGTAATCTCTTTATTTTAGCCTTTAAACTTTTGAATGAACCGTAGCCACCATGCCTTCTTCAGTATGCTTTTCACTTGGGGGTACCCCTCCATGAATTTGGCCCCTTCCGGTTCTACTCTCAACAACAGACCCATTCCTTCCTTCTATTCTCAAAATTCATCTGCGTGAGTAAGGGTTTAGTGGAGGTGAACAGGGTTTATGGAGAAAAAAACCAGTGACTGTGAGCGGAAAACAGAGAACAGGTAGGCGGGAGTGAATTCACAAAATGGAGTGTAGGCTTATGTGAACAAGGTGGGAATGCAACCATGGCTTCAATAAAATAGTAGGGAAGTGAAGTGAACCCGGCAGAATTTTAAACTGGATGGCTGCGGAGTAGGTGTAAACACGGTCATGAAATTGCTGCAGAATTTGTGCGGCAAAGAAGAGCCGTGATCAAATTGACCACGTCCCATGATTACAGGTGGAGTGTCAAAGTGTAGCCAAACACGAGTTAAATCCGTAGGCTAATCATGAGGCCGATGGAAAAATAAATGCATGGTTCGTGGAGGAATCATAGGTCGTGGAACGGTTATGGAGGCTATCAATGCCAATCATTGCATATAGTGGAGCTATGGTTTCATAACTATGCAAAAATGTGCTTTGAATGCTATTTGAAATAAATTTCTACTCATACCTTGGAATTTTTGCCACTTGTTGTCCATTAACCTTTGATCAGCTGCTCCTTGTTGATGCTTTTAGGTGCCCCATGTCTTCATAATATGTCCTCGGTCATACCTGCATTTGATTTTTATTATTTTTGACTATCATCTGACTGCCAATGTTGAATGACAGGGTGCTAGCTGTGAAAACACAACTAGCTGCGGAATCAGTTTGCAGCTGCGGAAATAGGATTTAGCTGCGGAAACTGATACAATGATCATATGACTGAATGGAGATGGATGGATTGATGACTGAGTGAATGAAAACTGGTCATTAAAAGACTTTTATTGGTGAAATGAAATGAAAGTGGCGTGAAATGAAATGAAGTGGAGTGGAATGAAATGAAGTGGAGTGGAATGAAGTGGAGTGACATGAAACTGTGAAATGAGAGAGAGTTTTTTTTTTTTTTTTTGTGGAAAATATAGGGCGTCAGAAGGTTCTGATTTTCGCCCTATATTTTCTGTATAAGACTACTAATCAATGATTGGTTTTCAGGTTTATACAATTATTATTTTTTTATTTTTTTAGAAACAGAAAAAGAACACGGACTAGGCTGGTGGAGAAGAAGAATTCTTCTTCACCAGCTTTATTGCAAAATTATCCTAAAATATTTTGACAAATTCCTCCTTTGAGAGTGGCTTATGATAGATCTTTAATCGGTGACCATTCACAATAAGAGGAGTTTGAAATTCACCAATGGTTTTGATTCTTACTACTCCATTGCTAAAGACTTTGTCAATCTCTTATGGCCCAAGCCAATGAGTCTGAAATTTACCTTTGAAGTCTTTAAACTTGGAATCAAATAGCAATGCCCAGTCTCCTTCTTGAAACTTTTTCTCTTTGATATATTTGTCATGCCACTTAGCCCTTTGATATTGAACTAGATCAGTTCTTAGGATTGCCTCTTGTCTGATCTCATCTAGTTCATTCAACTGCTCCATTCTATGCTTTTGGGCTTCTGATAGATCCATTCCCAATTGAACTACCATCTTGAAAGTTTTAACTTGGAACTCAATGGGGAGCAGGACTTCTTTCCCATAAACAAGTTCATAGGGAGAATGTACTGTTGTATTCCTCCATGTTGTTTAGTAGGCCCATAAGGCTTCAGGAAGCCTTTCTGCCCAATCTCTTCTGTGTAGATGAACAATTTTGGTAATGATGCTTTCAAGAACTTTGTTTGTAGACTCCACTTGACCATTTGCTTGCAGATGGTAAGGAGTAGATTTTCTGGGCTTGACTTTGTATTCTTCCATTAGCTTCTTCACCAAGTTGGATGTGAATTGACTTCCCTGATCTGTCATAATTTCTCTTGGAACACCAAAGTGAGTAAAAATATCCTCATAAAGAAAATTAATGACTGAATGCTCAGTAGTAGAAAGTAATGCTTTGGCTTCTACCCATTTAGTGACATAATCAGTACATACCAATATATACTTTTTTTGTTTAGATGGTGGTTTAATAGGTCCAATGAAGTCTAAAGCCCATTTTTCAAAGGGTTCAATGAGTACCTGTGGCTGTAATGGCATTTCATTTGAAATGGTAGGTTTCCCTACTCTTTGGCAGCTGTCACACCTTTTGACATATTGTTTTGCATCTTGGAAGAGGGATGGCCAATAATATCCCAAAGAGAGGATTTTATAGGCTGTCCTTTTTTTAGAAAAGTGTCTGCCACATGGTTCATCATTACAGGCTTTGAGGATATCAGGGATTTCATCTTCCCTAACACATCTTCTGATCACAAGATATGGCCCTGTTTTAAACAATTCGTTAGAAATCCATGAATATTTTGAACTCTCCTAAATAATCTTTCTTCTTTCACCAGAAAATAAATGTGGAGGTAGTTTCCCTGTAACCAAATAGTTAGCTATATTTGCATACCAAGGGGTCCTAGCAGTTACTGCAAATAAATATTCATCAGGAAACTTGTCCTCTACAGGAGAATCTTCTTTAGTATTATGAATCCTAGACAAGAAATCAGCTGCTGTATTTTGTTTCCCTGGTCTATCCAACACAGTAATATTGAATTCCTGTAAAAGGAAGAGCCACCTTGTAACTCTGCCATTAGTAAAAGGTTTGTTCATTAGATATCTAATTGCAGAATGATCAGTATGAATAAAAGTTTCATAGCCTGTTATATAATGTCTAGACTTATTGATTGCATGAACAACAGCTAAGAACTCGTTTTCAGTCACAGTATAGTTCAACTCAGTGGGAGTTAAATTTTTACTAGTATAGTAAATGGCATAAGGAACTAAATCTTTTTGTCCCAACATAGCCCCTAGAGTTGTATCTAAAGCATCTGTAGAAATATGGAAAAGAAGTTTCCAATTTGGTCGTCTCAAGATGGGTGCTTCAGATATTCTTGTTTTCAAAGTTTCAAATGCTGATTGACAATCAGGACCCCATTTGAATTCACAGTCTTTTATAAGAATTTTGAAGAGTGGAGATGATATTTTAGTGAAGTTTTCTATAAATCTTCTATAATACCCAGTAAATCCTAGAAAACTTCTAACATATTTTTGACAATTTGGAATAGGTAACTTGGAGATGACTTCAACTTTCGATCTATCAACTTTTATCCCATCCCTTGAGATGTGATGTACTAAAACAATACCTTCAGTAAACATCATAAAACGTTTTTCATGGCTTAATGAAAGGTTTGTTTCTTTACATCTTATAAGGACATTTTCCAAATTTTCTAATGCCTCTTCAAACGAATCACCATAAACTGTAAATTCATCCATAT
Source organism: Pinus tabuliformis (assembly GCA_031772625.1). Lineage (NCBI taxonomy): Eukaryota > Viridiplantae > Streptophyta > Pinopsida > Pinales > Pinaceae > Pinus > Pinus tabuliformis. The sequence continues at coordinate 409,583,166 of CM062817.1, read as the reverse complement.
AAATCTCTACAAAATCATGGATTAGATCAGAAAAAATTCCTAGTACTGCTCTTTGGAATGTTGCGGGTGCATTACATAACCCAAAAGGAAGCACTGGATAAGCAAAAGTTCCCCATGGACAGGTAAATGTGGTCTTATCTTGATCTTCAGGTGCTAACTAAATCTAATTATAACCACTAAAACCATCCAGAAATGAAAATTACTTTTTGCCTGCTAATGTATCTAATACCTGATCGATAAAAGGCAAAGGAAAGTGATCCTTCAAATTTGCTTTGTTAAATTCCCTGTAATCAATGCATACCCTCCATTTACCATTTTTTTTAGGTACTATAACCAAAGGAGAAACCCATCGGCTATCTGAAATTGGATAAATGAAGTTTACATTGAGTAGTTTTTGGAGCTCTTCTTTCACTATCTCCCTAAGATTTGGATTCATTCTTTTATGAGGTTGTCTGATTGGTCTACTGCTTTCCTCAATATAGATGTGATGAATGCAAGTCTTAGGGTCAGTGCCCTTCATATCAGTATACTCCCATGCAAATGCAGTAGAATGTTTTTGTAAGATTTTGGTTAATTCTTCTTGTTGTGACTTTTCCAAATTTTTGTTGATATTCAATGTTTTTCCTGGAAAAATCTCAATGGTAGAACTACCAAACTCTTCCATAGAGTAAAGAGACATTTTTCTTGCTGATAAATATTCAATGTCAGAATCTAACTGAAATTGTGTGAGGTCATATTCTGAAGATGTTTCAAAATTTTCTAATGTGTTCAGAATTTGACTATCTTCACTGATTTTAGAAATGTTACAGACACGTTGTATAGTGTCCTCATCATCGACCCATTCATTATCTCCTACTTCTGTGATTGCTTTTCTTGGAGGATACAAATTGAATTTCTTCGTTGAACTACCATTAGAAATGTACATATCTCCAGATCTACAACTAATAAAAGCATCATTTTTGGCCACCCAAAGTCTTCCTAAGATGAGTGGGTGGCCTCCTAAATTACTTTTGGGAGTCAAAATCATAAAATCTACTAGATATTCTCAGGAATCTAAGGAGACTGAAATATCTTCTAATACACCATTTCGTTTGATTATTGATCTATCTGCAAGTTGCAGTAAGGTAGGTGTAAAGAGAAGATTAGGAAGTTTAAGCTGTTCCATAGTCTGTCTACTCATAATGTTTATAGCAGCCCCTAAGTCAATCAAAGTATTTGGAATTTCTATCCCATTTATATGTGTCTTGACAATTGGACTACCTGGATCTACATACTTCTACATGGTAATTTTTCCCATCATGATATCTGCAATTTTTCCTACCAGGTGGATTCTTCTTGTATCTCTTGGTTTCCTTCCTGGTCTTTTGAGACTCAACTCCATTATTGTTTTTGCTAGAACAGGAATCTCTCTAATGGCTTGTAGGAAGGGAATCTTGATACAGACATTCTTTAGTTGATCTAGAAAATCATAGTCAAGCAACAAGATTTGTTTTTCCACCCCTTTGTCAATTTGTAATCTTTCAGGGAAAGGAGGTGTGGATGAAGATGTAGGTCGCTCAACTATAGGAGTTGTGGGGGTTGAATCTTTTTCTTTTTGAATGTTTGGGTTTTGAAGAGATGCTTCCTAGGAACTTTTATTGACTTGAAGAGAATCCTCCTCAGAGGTATCTTGCTCTTGAACATCTATAGAAGTTTTTTCTAAAACTCTACCAGACCTGAGTTGTACATGTTAGGTTCCTATACCAATAGGTGTCATATTTCATGATTGACTGGGGAAATGCCAAATATGATCATCCTTTCCATGCTGCAAAGGTTCCATATTTCCCAAAAAACAGAAAAATTTAAAAAATGTAAAGAGGGTATGCCCTAAAAGAAAAATCAAAGGGCAAGAAAAATGAATTGGTCAAGAAAAGAAAGAAAATGAACCCCAAAGAAAGACCAGGAGAGTGGCTAGTTAAAATGCCACTACTGTCCTATTTTTGCAAAGAATTTAAAATCATGCAATCAGTGATTTGTTCACACTTGATGGTTGGCCCAACAGCTCAATCTTGGCCAATCCATGTTTAAATTTCTTGTTTTAGCATTTAGAGAATAAGGTCTGTTCAAACAGTTCAAGCTTGGTAGGTCACTAGCTAGGTAGAGAAACAAGGGTTCTCAACAGCTGAAACTGAACCCCTGGAAGAGATAAGGGCAGACTTAGATAGGAGGATAGTCAAAAGAAAAAGGAAGAAAGGGTTTGCTATTTCAAATGCACCCAAACAAAGATGAATAAAAAATGGCAAAGTGGCTACAATTCAGTGGAGCATGACTGATTTCCCCTCTCATTTCCCCAAGAACACTTACTAACATCCCCTCAAGGACATTGGGATCTGCTCAGTGGTCCTAGCTCATTTCATTTTATGAGAAATACTAAGAGAAACTTTGTGTTCACTTGCTCATAATAAGCCACATTTCTTGTGTAAAATGATCACTTCATTTCCCTTTCATTTCCCTAAAAAACCTAATTTTTTACCTCATAAACTTAGCATTCTCCTATCATTTGTCATATTAACACCCTAACTTTACTATATAACTCCTATATAAAGTTTCCCTGCCCCTATTATATATAAATAACAAAAAACCCAAAAAGCATTATAGATATCCCGCCCCAGCCTAATATGGCTATATTCTAAATTTTCTCGGGAGTCATTGGTCCACCCAGGGCCAATAACAACCCACCACGTGTTCTCTCGGGATTTGTTTGACCTTTGGTTAAACAAATAACCATAGTTCGCTGCGCAACAACAATGGGATTTAATTAACAATCAGTTAATTAAATAAAGATACCTTCATAACTCGATAACCAAAGTTTTTTAACCCTTGCAATGCGTATAAAGCATTAATATTTGGTGGGCTCCTGCGCCATAACTTCCCCCCACCTCCACGTTCCGTCAACCATCGGATCAGGCCCTCCCCATCTGACGGCTCTCGTTGATATCGGAGCCGATCCAACGTCCGATGATTATCGCCCGATAGAAAGAGGTTTTCCCGCTGTACCCAAGGACGCGTGTCATCCGCCCATTGCATCAGGCTCGTTCTGCCAGAAACCGCCCCCGTACATAAGGCGGTGTGATAAAAACCACAAACCGCTCTTGCCTCCCGCTAACCATGTCATTTTCCCACGTCAGCGCTCGCGTCACTATTTAGTCCGCCGTGTCTGCCATGTCATCCGCCCATGTCAGCGACCACGTCATCTGCCACGTCACCTTTCGTACTCTGCTACAAGACAAAATAACGTCATGATGACGTCATCCCAAAAAAGCACCAAAAGGACCGAAAAAGCCCAAATTTTTCAAAAAAGGCGTGAAAGTGATGGTTTTGTCTATTTTTATTCATTGTAGTGCGGAGACTGTGCATGCAAATTACGTCCAACGCGGCACCAACGCTCCAGTCCGCCACCCAGGCAAGTTCATGCTGCAAACCCGACCCCCTCAGCTCAGTCTGCAACCACCTTTTGTGCCAGACTCCTGTAAAACAGGTATTTACTCGATAGTCGCCCATAAACCCTGTTTTTACGAAATTTCTCTGTTAAAAATCACCTGAAGAGCTAAATTCGAATCAAATGCATTGTTTCCTGCAAACCTCTGCACTCCAAGTCACTGTTTGACCATTGTTACCAAAGAAAGCTCGCAAATTTTGTTCTCCTCTGCAAATTGCCCATCAAACTGCAATTCAAGCCCATTTCCGCCAGCAAAGATTCCAAAAAATGCCTAAATATTGACCTAAGATTGTCAAACTCACTTACAAAAGAGCACTATTTCCTCTGTTTATCCAGCAACTGGTTAAACTTTGTAGACTCTGTCTTTCCTTTGAATTTTACCCAGTGAGGCCATTTTTATACAAAAACATAGTTTGCAGAATTCCTGTGAAACTCCTGTGAAAGACCCAGTGCCAATACTTTGTTGTTCTGTTGTTACACACCTCAAATTCCAATTAAAAGCACAGTTAACCATGGAAGCTCCAGTGGCCTTGAATATTGCCCCTCTGAATGCCCCACATAAAGAATTGGAATGGATACCCCTTGCTGACAGGGACTACCAAATTAAGGATATGATGGGTTACAAATCTCACCTGCAAGCCTTTTGTGAAATTAGAAATAGCCACAGAAGAAGCACTGATGTCTTGGGAAGTTGGGAGTCCAACATGCCTATCTATTACCTCCCCTCAGTAAATGTGCTCCCTGATTTCATTCATTTATGCTGTGCAAATTATGAACCCACACAAAGAGTAGTTATGGCTCCATCAGGGTCTGTACTTTTCTACATCACTCCTTAATCCATAAAACAAATGCTGAACTTCAAGCCCACTCAGCCTCTGGTTCCTCTCACCATGAAATTCTTGCTTGACCAAGGGGCCAAACTGCCTAGCTCAAAGATAACAAGAATTGCTCAGTTGTTTATGAAACCAAATTTCCAGTCTGATTAGCCTCCTCCTTATCTCCAAGTTTGGTTCAATGAGGCAGGGAGACTCATTATAGACATGATATCCTACATCTTGGGATTCAAAACCAGTGAGTATGTTGATGAAACTATTTTGGTATTAATGTCTATATTCACTCCAGCACAGCCCCCTGCTGTCAAGTATGATTATGCTACCTTCATAGCAAATAAAATCCATGAGCAATTCATGATTCTGGAGAGAGAAAGAGTGTTCAAATACACATCTTACATATATCATTTGCTGTTGTACTATCAACCTGATAGTTTCCAAGTTCCTCTTAGAAAATTGGACCTCAAAGGTGAAAGGAGGTCTGTGATTTTCTGGACCTCAGTATTCCATGAGGTCCACCATTCCCCTTATACATATTGTGAGTTCATTGACCTGTTCATATATCCAGCCACTTCTTTGTTGATAACAACTCCTCCTGCCAGGCTCTCTGCTGAGATGCAGAAAATCCTACATCTCTCAAAGGAATACAGTATTGGTGACTGGTATTTTTACCAAAACCACACAGTGATAAGGATTTATGGTTGTCAATTAGCTCCCTACAAGCTGCTGAAGTATGTCCCTATGAGACTCTTTTCCTTGGAATACTACTCGCAATTTAGTAGTTCAGATTTGACTCATTTCTATGGTGCTAGGAAAAAAGCACAGCTCAAGATAAGGCATCAATTGGGCCCTTTTATCTTCAATAAGAGGGAAGAAGCCTGGGAAGAAGCAGATAAGATATTAAAAGATCAACTTATGCTGGAACAAAGTTTTCTTTGGTCACCATATGACCCTGAACATTTCATAAGTTTTAGAAGAGTCAAAAACAAGCTCATAGGATATGTGCACCACAAAATCCTTGAAATTGAACAATATGCTAATCAACAGGAATGGGTAGAGGGCACACTAGTTGAAGAGCTTACTGAAGAAGAGAAATTAGAAAAATAAATGAAAGAGCTTGAAAAAACACTTGACCTGGACTCTTTTGGACAGGTGCCTTTCACATTGCCTCAACAACTTGGAGTGGGCACATCATCTACCACAACTTCACAACAACCTACCCAAGAGAGTGCTCCACCTGCAGGGAAAGGCAAGGAAGTACAACATTCATAGCAGCAAGATAAAATGGCAGACCGGCCAGATACAGCCAATGAGAAATGTCAAAGGAAAGCCCCTTCAACACAAGCAAAGGTAACTAAAATCCCTGTGTTACAAACTCCTCTCAATGAGGAAAGAGCCAAGAAAAGGGACAGGCAGGAAGAGACACCCACAGGGGGGTCTACAGATCAGCAAGGGGAAAAGAGGCAAAGATTGAATCCCTACTCAGAGGAAGAATTGACAGAAGAAACAGTAGGCAACTTAAGGGGTGAGGAAACAACTGACCAACGGATTCCCCCAAGTATGGAAACATCAACTAGCTCATATCAAAAAGAGCAAGAGAGGAAACATGGTGTGGAGGTTACATCCACCAAGCAACAGAGCAAGTAAGGCTTAGATATCAAGAAAGCATTCACTGACACAAAAGCCAGAAATGAGCCAGTAAGGTTCCAGCTTTATAATCAATTGCTAAGAATGGCTCCCACCAATCAACAAAGGCTAATGGCAGCCTATGATATCCAAGAAGGGAAAATGACCCTTAGTCACTTTAGGCCTACAACGCAGCAGCCACAGTCAGCTGCTAATTATATCAGAACCAATCTGGAAGTTCTCTCTAAAGACATCCACCCAATGGACCAGATTGAGTTACATAAACAAACTGGAGAAATGGTATACTCTATCTTGGCAGACAAAACATTATTGGCTCACATGCTACATAATTCATTGCACAATACCTTTTCCCAATTGGAATTGGACAAGGTCTCCTCATTAGCCAAGGATAATAGAATCAAATCCTCGGAGGAAATTATTATGGAGCTGGGACATGATCCCAAGGATCCCAAAGGCATACAGGCCTTGATAAAAAAGAAAGAAGAAGATATTGTGGCCCTCAGAAAGTAGCTCAGGCTGCCAATTACAATGCACCCTCAAACCGCAGAAGTTGCACAGCAAAAAGAAGAGGAGGATGTGCTGAGTTTACTAATGAGGATGAATGAGAGATTGGTAGAAACAGAGAAAGCCTTGGAGGCAGCGCTACAAGGAAAACAGGGAGAGTTGGCCTCCCAGTCAGCTCAAACAGGTCCAATTCTTATAGCTGCTCCTCCTACAGTCACCACAACAATCCCTCCTACTGATCCGGCATCAACAGTAGGTACCTCAGCTCCAGCAACAACTTCAACAACAGTTACAGCAACAACTACAGCAGTACCAGAGGCCAGCCTAAGTATGGAAGAGATGATGAAAGAAATAAAGGCTTTGGAACTCCAAATGGCAAAGTTAAAAGAAGCCAAAGAAAAACTGGCCAAGATTGAGGTGAATTATGACAAATCAAAAATGGTTGTGGCTGAGAAGACAAGAGAAGTAAAGGCCCTGGAAAATAAGATAAAAGCCTTGGAAAAGGACCTTACTCTTCACAAAACTCTGGCAGAAATCAAAACTACTTTGTGGGCTAAAATTGGCCAGTCCATCAGTGATCAATGGACATCAATCCAGACTATTCATGACCAGATTGAATTAATAGCGATAACTCAATTTGAGACTCAAAAGGCCAGAGCATTATTGGAAAACAAGCCAGAACAGGCCAACAGATTGATTCATTTTTTGAAAACTCATACTAGAGATCAGCTAGCAGCACTAGACATTCGGGACAGAACACATACAATTTTGATAGTAAAAAAGGTGCTGACCATGAGGAATTTTGTACAAGCTTTGGAAAGAAAGTGCCAAGAGATGCAAACAGAAATAAATGCCTTCAGACAAAAGTTTGCAATATTGCAGAGCAAGGGGTTACCCAGCTTATTGACTAGTAATGGAAGACTGTTAACACATGAACAATATGCTCACAGGGTAAATACCTATGTTTCCAAACAAATTACAGCTTCATCAAGCATTTCAGAAGACACAGTACCTCCCTCTGGGCAGAGTTTATATGACAAATTAGAAAATTTGTTCTACATTGAACATGAGATGGCACATCTTTTTGAAGTCCAGCCTAATTACTATAGGTATACTGAAGCTGATGAGACATTAATTAAACTACAGAGACACCAATTGCCAACAGATCAATGGTGGGAGCGCATGCTTGAAGTTTTACCAAGGTAGTTTTGGTGCTTGCTTTTTTTTGATCATCTGCATAGAATCAAATTTCTAATATACGAGACACCTATCAGAGAATCAAAATGATAAAGGAGGGAATTCATGCTAGAATGTGTTAAAGCAGACTCAGGCACAGGTGGCAGGACCGTGACAGCAGCTTTGAACACAAATCAAAGAGACAACTATCAGCCGGCCAATTGCGTCCAAAAGTCAAAGCATAGCTGGACACCTAAGGCAGCCAGTACAACGTAGTTACTTCTTCATTCATTACACGCTATTTTCCATATCATTTATTGCCCCTGGAGAAGTAGATGGATGAATTTATTGCCTCATATTTTCCCTATGGGATATTTTGTAATTCTCTTTGTATAAATACCTCCTCAAGATATGTATTATTGTTGGCTAGTGAATATCATTCTGGACCTGCGCTGTAATTTTAAGAAACGTTCTGAATAAAGATTGCTGGAATGCTTTGCTAGTGAACTTCCCATTGTGGGATTAATGGCAGAAGGATATGTTGCAGAATTCTCATGTTACTACATGGATCAATAAGTCTTTTAACCCTTGTTTACTGTTCTTATGTTTTGCATATCATCTATACATCATATTCTGAATTGCAGGAAAGAAGGATAACCCAGAATTTACTTGACTGTACTCTGTGTTCAATTCCTGTTAATTTTTATGTTTTCTACAGGACTAGCATAGGCAAGAATTCTTAACTGCTCTTGTCTCCCTGGTTCTTTCACTCTAAATATCATCAAGCAATTCTTAACTGCTTCCTGATAATGTTTATTCAATTTCCCTCTGTTAACATAATGAAAGATTCTTGATTGCCTTTCATTCCTTGACTTCATTTCATCTTATTCCAGCTTGAAAAATGTTTTGTGTTTAATTATCTTGCTCTGTAGTCGTCCTTTTGCCTAAGAAACCATACCAGAGGTTCATTTTCAACTAACTCCATTAACCCAATGGTTTGAACTTCTCTTATCTTGCAGTCTTGTTCTACTGAATGTCACCTTCCAAACACCAAACAAAAACTTGTGCTTCATAACTAGCCAAACATATAACAAAACAAATCTAAATCATAAAGAGAGAGCCCTCTCTGGTTGCAGATTGGCTAGAATCTGCAGCTAAAAGACTGGTTAGTGGTTACCTCGACCGTATTCCCTTTTCTCAAGATCTTTTGGGCAACAACCTTAGGGAACAACCTGAGTGTTAACATCATTGGAGACTCTGCTGGGGAATTGAATGACTGTGTTTGTTATAGCTATCTATTTTCTAAAGCTACAGATGGAGCCTGAAGTTAGCCAGGTAGCCTTTGAAACTATTTTGGTTGTGCATTTACAGTTGTAAATAAAAGCTGCTTCAGTCAATCTCTAGTATAGCTTTAGGCTTTAAAAACAGCTATCTCAAAAATTCAATCAAGTTTCCCCGTATTTCTAAAACGTTCCTTAAGATAAATTCAAAACTCCGCAATTCATACTTTCTTAGAAAAATATTGTAAAAAAAAAAAAAAAAAAAACAGTGTCCTGTAAACATTTCCAGAAAATACCAAAAACAGAACTAGAAGCTGGCTCCAAAGAAGAAAGTACGTTACACTAGATCAAATCCTGATCCTGACCCTCCAGCTGTTTTTGAAAATCCTAACTTAATCTCCAAGACCCTAAGAAGACAAGAAAGCCTAGGAAATTCTGCTAATGTAAGTCTTGATATACTTCAGCAAAGGTTGACCCAATCTCCTCCTGGAAAAGGAACAGTCCTTCCTATTGTTGCTACAACCTCTTCTAGTTCACCATCATCACTTCAAAGCACATCCTCCACCCCTCCGTTCACTCCATTTAACTCAGTTGTTATCCCTGTGCTACCAGCTGTCCCATTTATACCTATAAATATGGCAAACTGTTATGCTCAACTATAGTTGCCTACAAATCCAGGGGCTATGCCTCAGGATTATCAGAGAAAAATTACGTATTTTGATGGTACTGGCTCCTATACAGCCAACAACACACTAAGAAAATGATGGACTACGTTGAGAATTATGAAATCAATGACAATGATGTGAGAATGAAAATATTTGTACAAAGTCTAACCGGTGAAGTAAGAACCTGGTTTAGGGCACTTGCTGCAAACACAATCGCTGATCTGGATGCCCTTTACCAAACCTTTCTCAACAGATGGGAAAAGAAGAAAGATCCATTGCATATCCTATCAGAGTATGATAGTTTAAAAATAGGCCCACAGGAAACTGTCCACGACTATTGTGCTAGATTCAACAATGTGTACAATGCCATCCCTCAAAACCTTAGACCTCCACCTGAATTAGCCTTAATCAAATTTCCTGATGGATTTGACTCTGACATGGCATATCAGCTAAGGGAAAGAGCTCTTGCCAGCTTGGAAGACATGCAGAGCATAGCTGTTAGTGTAGAGGCAAATCTGATCTCTAAAAGAGCCCGAGCTAGAGCTAAAAGAAAGACTACTTTTAAAGAAGAGCCTTCAGCTTTTGAACAAAAACTAGATGCAATCATCAAAAGTATGGATATACTGGGTGATAGAGTGGAAACCATTGAGAGAAAATCTTCTTGGGAGGGTCAACCAAGTAACACCACTAGAAATCCAAATTTTAGAAAAAATCAAAATCCTAACACCGGGAAGGCTGGCCCTGATCAGAATATCAGACCTCCATTTGAAGAGAACTATGTCGAAGCCTCAACCTCTAGTGAGCCAACAGAGGATACCCAAATCAACCTAATGGGTTTGAATAGTGAACAACAAATCTTTTTAACATAAGATGATCAAGAGGCCCATAATTTCAATCAATTTCAAACCAGGTCCAGAGAGTCATTTGATTTCAGAGAAGGGTATGGTGCAGCAGTCTATGAGGTTCATAAACAATACAAATTAAGAAGCAGAACCATAGATGTGCCTGAACCTACCAAGCTGAAAGATACCAAGCAACCAATGAAAGCTAAGGATAAAACAGTGCTGACAGAACTCCCTGTTAAAATAGACCTCAACCCAAAAGAACCCACGGTTGAGGATATATCAGACTTACAGCCCTCCAAAAATCAGCCATCCACATCCTCTCCTCCAAAAGAAAATGTAAACAGCTCTCCTGAAAACAATTTCAAAGTACATTTAGGTCATAACAGCACTCTTGATGAAGAAAAGACCACTGAGAACACAGCAAAAAAGAAAAATCTTGCTGCCTGGAATACAAAGATTCAAGTGGAAAAACCTTTTAACCTAGAAACAGAAATAGGGAAACTGAAAATAGTCGTTCCTCTTTCTGAGTTGGTTAAACATGAGGTTTACAGAGAACAAATCAGTAGGTGACTACAAATATCAGAGAATAAAGATATAGTCAACGTTTTAGATGACCAACTAGAACTAATTTTTGGTCCTGAGGTGAACGGTAAAACAGTAGATGGAGGAGTTCCTCCATTCTATGTGAGCTTAAATATTCATGACAAGGTGCTGCATAATGCAATGTTTGATTCAGGAGCTTCCCATAATCTGATCCCTAAGTCTGTAATGGAAATACTGGACCTAGATATCACAAGGCCATACAAAGACTTGTTTTCATTTGATTCCAGCCAGGTCAGGTGTCTAGGCCTTATCAAAGATTTGTGTGTATCTCTAGTACGATACCCCACCAAGACAATTTTGATGGATGTGGTGGTAGCTGATATCCCACCAAGGTATGGAATGCTTTTGTCCAGGTCATGGGGTGCAAAACTCCAAGGATCTTTGCAGCTAGACATGTCCTATGCCACCATTTCAGTCTTTGGACAGCCAAAGAGATTGTACCAGGAAACATTGATGAAATATGTGGTTAGTAGTCAAGAGAAACCCCAAAACTTCCCCATCTATTCCATGCATCCAGATATGGATTCATTCATCTTATACAATGCCGAAAGGTGTCCCAAAATAGATGTCAAGCTCCTGGAAACAGCACAAGCAAAGAATATAAATGAACAATCCAGTGCTCAAGATCAAAAAATTGTTGAAGTAATTGATACAACAAATGAACAAAACATACCATATGAGTTACAAAAATTAAATTTGCCCACTGAGAAAGTTTCCAAAACTCCTAAGGCTAGTCATAATCAAGAAATCTTATGGTACTTAGAGTTTGATGGGTCAGTGAACAAATTAGGAGCTGGGGGAGGGGTGTGGATACACAACATGCAAAATGACCATGCTGAAGGTCATGCATATAGGCTAAATTTCAGATGTACAAACAACATGGCCGAATATGAGGCCCTTTTACTAGGTCTCATACTAATTAAAAGTCTAAGGGCAGCTAGGATTTCAATTCTAGGGGACTCAGATTTGATTATACAATAGATGAAGGGAAAATTTGTTACAAATGATCTTAGGCTAAGAGCTTACAGAGGGGAATCCATTGAAATACTTAACACCTTCTCATAATCTCAGCTCACCAAAATTCCAAGAAAGCACAATTTACATGCACATAGTTTGGCAACTTTTGCCAGCACTTGCAAACTACCATTTGAGCCCAACCACCATTTCACTGCTGAAATAAAACACAGACCTGCTGTCCCAGATAATGTCAAAAATTGGCAGGTGTTTGAAAATGATACACAAATAAATAATTTTCTGACTTTCAAAGAGGAATTCTCAAGTACAAACATTGACACAAGCACTAGGATGATCAACAGCAAATACACAAAAGGGAGCAAAGTATATCAGCTGAAACAACAAATTTGATTTTGCATCCAACAACTTTTAATAACAAAAATTTACAAGAGCTAAAACAAATGGACCTTGATGAAATTGCTGAAGGAGATGCTGAAGTAATTTATTTAAAAGATAACTTTTTGCCCACAGGCCTGACTCCTTTGGAGGATATATTTGATTTAAATGATATTCCAAGAAAGAAAAAAATGCAGCCTATAAATGAGGAGATTGAGGACTGTAACCTAGGAACCACAGAAAATCCTAAAATGATAAAATTGTCCAAAGCCTTACCTCCTAATCAGAAACTGAAATACATTGAGCTCTTTAGAGAATTTCAGGATGTCTTTGCATGGAGCTATGAGTACCTCAAGTCCTATGATACTTCTATCATCCAACATACAATACCCTTGAAAGAAAATCAAAAGCTTTTTAAACAAAAGCTTAGAAGGGTTAATCCAATCCTCTTTCTTCTCATTGAAAAAGAAGTTAAAAGAATGTACGAAGCTGGAATAATTGCACCATTTAGATTTTCAGAATGGATTTCAAATCTAGTGCCTACTAGGAAGAAAATGGGAGAGATAAGACTGTGTGTTGACTTAAGAAATTTGAATAAAGTATCTCTCAAAGACCATTACCCCTTGCCCAAATCGATCACATTTTACAAAGGGTAGTGGGGGCCTCTAGGATCCCACTGCAAGATGGATTCTTAGAATTCAATCAGATCTTAGTTCACCCGGATGATCAAGACAAAATTGCCTTTACAACACCTTGGGGAACCTTCAAATATGTCAAAATGCCTTTTGGACTCAAAAACGCAGGAGCCATATTTCAATGAGCAATGGATATAGCCTTTGCAAAAGAGATCCATGATTTCTTAATCATATATCTCGATGAACTCACTGCTTTTTCAAAATCAGACCAAGAACATTTAGAACATTTGAGACAAGTGTTCCTAATTTATAGAAAATATGGCATATTGTGAAACCAAAAGAAATCATTGTTTGGCCTCAAAGAAGGCAAACTCCTAGGTCACATAATTTCAAAAGATGGCATCAAAATTGACCCAGATAGAATTCAAGCTATCCTCCAAGTGCCTCATCCAAGAAACATCAAAGAATTACAAGCTTTCCTAGGAAAGATCAATTTCCTAAGAAGATTCATCCCCAACTTGGTCGAACTGATAAGAATATTGAATAATATGCTGAAGAAAGATTCTAAAGTCAAATGGACAATAGAAACTAAACAAGCCTTTGAGGAAATCAAAATAGCCTTGACCAAAACACCTGTCCTTACAAGCCCCAATTTCTATAGATATTTCATAATCTTTTCCTGTGCATCTGAGCATACTATTGCTGCTGTCCTATTACAAAAAGATGACCAAGGATGTGAGAAGCCCATTGCTTTTTTCAGCAAAGCACTTAGAGATGCTTCACTTAAGTATCAAATCATGGAGAAACAGGCTTATGCCCTTGTAAAAGCCATCAATGATTTCAGAGTTTATATCTTATACTCTCACGTGATAGCCTATGTTCCAAATGCCGTGGTCAAGGACATTCTGACTCAAGAAGGAATTGAAGGAAAAAGGGGCAAATGGATAGCCAACATTTTGGAATATGACATTGAAATCAAACCAACAAAAATGATAAAAGGACAAGGTTTAGCTAAATTGATGACTGAAACCAATTTGCAGGCCCTTGACATCAACGAACTGGATAACGAGCAGGAGATGGCGACTCCACAGATCAATCAAGCCTTTTTACAATCATCTTGTTATGCTGACATAATTTATGTATTGTCAAACCTGCAAGCTCCTCTAGGGTATCCAGAACTAAAAAAAAGATTCTTAAAAATAAAAGCTTCAAAGTTTTGTATTATAGACAATGTTTTATTTTGGAAAAATCATGAAGGTATTTTGCTGAATTGCCTAATACAGGATGAAACTAACAAAGTACTCAAGGCATTTCATGCAGGGGACTGTGGTGGACATTTGTATTGGAAGTCAACAGCTAATAAAATTCTAAGAGTGGGTTTCTATTGGCCCTCCCTCTTTGCTGATGTGAAAAAATTTGTAATTTCTTGCCATAAATGCCAAATCTTTGAAGGCAAGAGAAAGTTGTTACCTTTACCCCTCAAACCCATTTCAACTGAAAGACCATTTCAACAATGGGGTTTAGACTTCATTGGGGAAATCCATCCTTCATCTTCTGGCCAGCATAGATGGATTTTGATAGCCACAGACTATTTTACCAAATGGATAGAAGCCATCCCTTCTAGGCAAGCCAATGACTCAATAATCATGCAATTCTTAGAAACTAATATCTTGTCTAGATTTGGTTGTCTGGAAAACATCATAACAGACAATGCTGTTGCCTTTAAATCCAAAATAATGATCAATTTCTACCACAGGTTACATATTACCTTAGGCCACTCCACAGCCTATTACCCTCAAGGTAATGGTCTAACTGAATCATCCAATAAGAGCTTAATAATCATCATAAAGAAAGTATTGGAGGAAAACAAAAAGAATTGGCACAAAAAGCTTGTTAATGCACTATGGGCAGATAGGTTAACTACAAAGATATCTATTGGAACAAGCCCATATGAATTGGTTTATGGCATGGAGGCTGTATTCCCTTCATCCTTAGGAATCCTTGTGATCAAATTGTTGCAAGAAATACAAGCAGAACACAATGATATCCAAAGAAGAATCAATCAAACTATTCACTTGCAGCAGACCAGAGAGGAAGTGTATCAGAGAACTCAGGTTCTGTAAGACAGACTCAAGAATATTTTCGACAAAAGAACAAAAGCAGAGGATCTCTTCATTGGGGATAAAGTTTTGAAGTGGGATTCTAGAAGGGAAGACAAAGGAAAACATGGCAAATTTGATTTCCTATGGAAAGGTCCTTTTGTCATTCAAGCTGTACAAGGAAATAACACCTATTTTTTGAAGAGTTTGGATGGTACAGAAGCTGAGGAAGGGCCGGTCAATGGGAGAATGCTTAAGCATTAATTTGATCCTCTTTGAACAACATAACAGGACTGTATATTGTACATAAATAGTGTCTATTTTAGCAGTTCATTACAGCAATAAGATAGGGAATAGGATGCAGCAAATTTTGAGGGAAAAGCAAGGAATTGTGCCACCCTTTTGTGTATATTTTGTCTTTATCAGAAGAAATCAAGAAGAAAACTTGGGAGCTATAGAGATGATGACAAATACTCAGACAAACCAGCAAAGACAGAGCTGTAATTCTGTACATATCAGCTCATGAGAAGTGTATACATGCCACAAAGACTCAGTTTGTTTGTCTACAGCAGAAGGAAGTCTCAGACTACAGCAAGAGTTGAAAGTAAGGCCATCTGACCTGCTGTTCTTGGCTTTTCACCTGGAAAAGCCATCCCCAAGTGGAGCCACTATTAGGTTCCTATACCAATAGGTGTCATATTTCATGATTGACTGGGGAAATGCCAAATATGATCATCCTTTCCATGCTGCAAAGGTTCCATATTTCCCAAAAAACAGAAAAATTTAAAATGTAAAGAGGGTATGCCCTAAAAGAAAAATCAAAGGGCAAGAAAAATGAATTGGTCAAGAAAAGAAAGAAAATGAACCCCAAAGAAAGACTAGGAGAGTGGTTAGTTAAAATGCCACTACTGTCCTATTTTTGCAAAGAATTTAAAATCATGTAATCAGTGATTTGGTCACACTTGATGGTTGGCCCAACAGCTCAATCTTGGCCAGTCCATGTTTAAATTTCTTGTTTTAGCATTTAGAGAATAAGGTCCGTTCAAACAGTTCAAGCTTGGCAGATCACTAGCTAGGTAGAGAAACAAGGGTGCTCAACAGTTGAATCTGAGCCCTTAGAAGAGATAAGGGCAGACTTAGATAGGAGGATAGTCAAAAGAAAAAGGAAGAAAGGGTTTGCTAGTTCAAATGCACCCAAACAAAGACGAAGAAAAAATGGCAAAGTGGCTACAGTTCAGTGGAGCATGACTGATTTCCCCTCTCATTTCCCCAAGAACACTTACTAACATCCCCTCAAGGACATTGGGATTTGCTCAGTGGTCCTAGCTCATTTCATTTTATGAGAAATACTAAGTGAAAATTTGTGTTCACTTGTTCATAATAAGCCACATTTATTGTGTAAAATGATCACTTCATTTCCCTAAAAAACCTAAGTTTTTACCTCATAAACTTAGCATTCTCCTATCATTTGTCATATTAGCACCCTAACTTTACTATATAACTCCTATATAAAGTTTCCCTGCCCCTACTATATATAAATAATAAAAAACCCCAAAAACATTATAGATATCCCGCCCTAGCCTAATATGGCTATATTCTAAATTTTCTCGGGAGTCATTGGTCCACTCGGGGCCAATAACAACCCACCACGTGTTCCGTCGGGATTTGTTTGACCTTTGGTTAAACAAATAACCATAGTTCGCCGCACAACAGCAATGGGATTTAATTAACAGTCGGTTAATTAAATAACCATACCTTCATAACCCGATAACCAAAGTTTTTTAACCCTCGCAATGCGTATAAAGCATTAATATTTGGTGGGCTCCCGCGCCATAACTGCCCGCCACCTCCACGTTCCGTCAACCGTCGGATCGGGCCCTCCCCATCCGACGGCTCTCGTTGATATCGGAGCCGCTCCGACGTCCGATGATTATTGCCCGATAGAAAGCAATTTTCCCACCGTACCCTGGGATGCGTGTCGTCCACCCATTGCATCAGGCCCGTTCTGCCAGAAACTGCCCTTGTACATAAGGCGGTGCGATAAAAACCACAAACCGCTCTTACCTCCTGCTGACCATGTCATTTGCCCACGTCAGCGCTCACGTCACTATTTAGTCTGCCGTGTCTGCCATGTCATCCACCCATGTCAGCGACCATGTCCTCCGCCACGTTACCTTCCATACTCTGCTACAGGACAAAATTACGTCATGATGACATCATCCCAAAAAAGTGCCAGAAAGCCCGAAAAAGCCCCAATTTGTCAAAAAAGGTGTGAAAGTGATGGTTTTTTCTATTTTTATTCGTTGTATTGCGGAGACTGTGCATGCCAATTACGTCCAACTCACCACCAACACTCCAATCCGCCACCCAGGTGAGTTCACGCTGCAAACCCGACCCCCTCAACTCAGTCTGCAACCACCTTTCGTGCCAGACTCCTGTAAAATAGGTATTTATTCGATAGTCGCCCATAAACCTTGTTTTTACGAAATTTCTCTGTTAAAAATCACCTGAAGAGCTAAATTCGAATCAAATGCACTGTTGCCTACAAACCTCTACACTTCAAGTCACTGTTTGACCATTGTTACCAAAGAAAGCTCGCAAATTCTGTTCTCCTCTGCAAATTGCCCATCAAACTGCAATTCAAGCCCATTTCTGCCGGCAAAGATTCCAAAAAATGCCTAAATATTGACCTAAGATTGTCAAACTCACTTACAAAAGAGCACTATTTCCTCTGTTTATCCAGCAACTGGTTAAACTCTGCAGACTTTGTCTTTTCCTTTGAATTTTACCTAGTGAGGCCATTTTTATACAAAAACATAGTTTGCAGAATTCCTGTGAAAGACCCAGCGCTAATACTTTGTTGTTCTATTGTTACACACCTCAAATTCCAATTAAAAACACAGTTAACCATGGAAGCTCCAGTGGCCTTGAATATTGCCCCTCTGAATTCCCCACATAAAGAATTGGAGTGGATACCCCTTGCTGATAGGGACTACGAAATTAAGGATATGATGGGTTACAAATCTCACCTGCAAGCCTTTTGTGAAATTAGAAATAGCCACAGAAGTAGCACTGATGTCTTGGGAATTTGGGAGTCCAACATGCCTATCTATTACCTCCCCTCAGTAAATGTGCTCCCTGATTTCATTCATTTATGCTGTGCAAATTATGAACCCACACAAAGAGCAGTTATGGCTCCATCAGGGTCTGTACTTTTCTATATCACTCCTCAATCCATAAATGAGATGTTGAACTTCAAGCCAACTCAGCCTCTGGCTCCTCTCACCATTAAATTCTTAGTTGACCAAGGGGCCAAACTGCTTAGCTCAGAGATAATAAGAATTTCTCAGTTGTTTATGAAACCAAATTTCTAGCCTGATCAGCCTCCTCCTTATCTCCAAGTCTGGTTCAATGAGGCAGGGAGACTCATTATAGACATGATATCCTACATCTTAGGATTCAAAACCAGTGAGTATGTTGATGAAACTGTTTTGGTATTAATGTCCATATTCACTCCAGGACAGCCCCCTGCTGTCAAGTATGATTATGCTACCTTCATAGCAAATAAAATCCATGAGCAATTCATGATTCTGGAGAGAGAAAGAGTGTTCAAATACACATCTTACATATATCATTTGCTACTGTACTATCAACCTGATAGTTTCCAAGTTCCTCTTAGAAAATTGGACCTCAAAGGTGAAAGGAGGTCTGTGATTTTCTGGACCTCAGTATTCCATGAGGTCCACCATTCCCCTTATACATATTGTGAGTTCATTGACCTGTTCATATATCCAGCCACTTCTTTGTTGATAACAACTCCTCCTGCCAGGCTCTCTGCTGAGATGCAGAAAATCCTACATCTCTCAAAGGAATACAGTATTGGTGACTGGTATTTTTACCAAAACCACACAGTGATCAGGATTTATGGCTATCAATTAGCTCCCTACAAGCTGCCGAAGTATGTCCCTATGAGACTCTTTGCCCTGGAATACTACCGGAAATTCAGTAGTTCAGATTTGACTCATTTCTATGGTGCTAGGAAAAAAGCACAGCTCAAGATAAGGCATCAATTGGGCCCTTTTATCTTCAATAAGAGGGAAGAAGCCTGGGAAGAAGCAGATAAGATATTAAAAGATCAACTTATGTTGAAACAAAGTTTTCTTTGGTCACCATATGACCCTGAACATTTCATAAGTTTTAGAAGAGTCAAAAACAAGCTCATAGGATATGTGCACCACAAAATCCTTGAAATTGAACAATATGCTAATCAACAGGAATGGGTAGAAGGCACACTAGTTGAAGAGCTTACTGAAGAAGAGAAATTAGAAAAAGAAATGAAAGAGCTTGAAAAAACACTTGACCTGGACTCTTTTGGACAGGTGCCTTTCACATTGCCTCAACAACTTGGAGCAGGCACATCATCTACCACAACTTCACAACAACCTGCCCAAGAGAGTGCTCCACCTACAGGGAAAGGCAAGGAAGTACAGCATTCACAGTAGCAGGATAAAATGGTAGACCAGCCAGATACAACCAGGGAGCAAAGTCAAGGGAATGCCCCTTCAATACAAGCAAAGGTAACTGAAATCCCTGTGTTACAAACTCCTCTCAATGAGGAAACAACCAAGAAAAGGGATAGGCAGGAGGAGACACCCACAGGGGTCGACAAATCAGCAAGGGGAAAAGAGGCAAAGATTGAATCCCTACTCAGAGGAAGAATTGATAGAAGAAACAACAAGCAACTTAAGGGGTGAGGAAACAACCGACCAGCGGATTCCCCCAAGTATGGAAACATCAACTAGCTCATATTAGCAAGAGAAAGAGAGGCAACATGGTGTGGAGGTTACATCCACCAAGCAACAAAGCAAGCAAGGCTCAGATATCAAGAAAGCATTCACTAACATAAAGGCCAGAAATGAGCCAGTAAGGTTCCAGCTTTATAAGCAATTGCTAAGAATGGCTCCCACCAATCAGCAAAGGCTAATGGCAGCCTATGATATCCAAGAAGGGAAAATGACCCTTAGTCACTTCAGGCCTACAACGCAGCAGCCACAGTCAGCTGCTGATTATATCAGAACCAATCTGGAAGTTCTCTCCAAATACATCCACCCAATGGACCAGATTGAGTTACATAAACAAACTGGAGAAATGGTATACTCTACCTTGGCAAACAAAACATTATTGGCTCACAGGCTGCAGAATTCATTGCACAATACCTCTGCCCAATTGGAAGTAGAGAAGGCCTCCTCATTAGCTAAGGATAATAGAATCAAATCCTTGGAGGAAATTATTATGGAGCTGGGACATGATCCCAAGGACCCCAAGGGCATACAGGCCTTGATAAAAAGGAAAGAAGAAGATATTGCAGCCCTCAGAAAGTAGCTCAGGCATCCAATTACAATGCACCCTCAAACTGCAGAAGTTGCACAACAAAAAGAAGAGGAGGAGGTGGTGAGTTTGCTAATGAGGATGAATGAGAGACTGGCAGAAACGGAGAAAGCCTTGGAGGCAGTGCTACAAGGAAAACGTGGAGAGTTGGCCTCTTAGTCAGCTCAAATAGGTCCAATTCTTATAGCTGCTCCTCCTACAGTCACCACAACAATCCCTCCTACTAATCCAGCATCAACAACAGGTACCTCAGCTCCAACAACAACTTCAACAATAGTTACAGCAACAACTACAACAGTACTAGAGTCCAACCTGAGTATGGAAGAGATGATGAAAGAAATAAAGGCTTTGGAACTCCAAATGGAAGAGTTAAAAGAAGCCAAAGAAAAACTGGCCAAGATTGAGGTGAATTATGACAAATCAAAGAT
This sequence comes from Pinus tabuliformis, assembly GCA_031772625.1. Lineage (NCBI taxonomy): Eukaryota > Viridiplantae > Streptophyta > Pinopsida > Pinales > Pinaceae > Pinus > Pinus tabuliformis. Next base: position 409,562,238 of record CM062817.1, on the reverse strand, counting down.
GGTTGTGGCTGAGAAAACAAGAGAAGTAAAGGCCCTGCAAAATAAGATAAAAGCCTTGGCAAGGACCTTACTCTTCACAAAACTCTGGCAGAAATCAAAACTATTTTTTGGGCTAAAATTAGCTAGTCCATCACTGATCAATGGACATCAATCTAGACTATTCATGACCATATTGAATTAATAGCGATAACTCAATTTGAGACTCAAAAGGCCAGAGCATTATTGGCAAACAAGCCAGAACAGGCCAACAGATTGATTCATTTTTTGAATACTCATACTAGAGATCAGCTAGCAGCACTAGACATTCGAGACAGAACACATACAATTTTGATAGTAAAAAAGGTGCTGACCATGAGGAATTTTGTACAAACTTTTGAAAGAAAGTGCCAAGATATGCAAACAGAAATAAATGCCTTCAGACAAAAGTCTGCAGTATTGCAGAGCAAGGGGTTACCCAGCTTATTGACCAGCAATGGAAGATTGTTAACACATGAACAATATGCTCACAGGGTAAATACCTATGTTTCCAAACAAATTACAGCTTCATCAAGCATTTCAGAAGACAGAGTACCTCCCTCTGGGTAGAATTTATATGACAAATTAGAAAATTTGTTCTACATTGAACATGAGATGGCACATCTTTTTGAAGTCCAGCCCAATTACTACAGGTATTTTTAAGCTGACGAGACATTAATTAAACTATAGAGACACCAATTGCCAACATATCAATGGTGGGAGCACATGCTTGAAGTTTTACCAAGGTAGTTTTGGTGCTTACTTTTTTTTGATCATCTACATAGAATCAAATTTCTAATATACGAGCCACCTATCAGAAAATCAAAATGATAAAGGAGGGAATTCATGCTAGAATGAGTTAAAGCAGACTCAGGCACAGGTGGCAGGACCGTGACAGTAACTCAGGAACGTAAATCAAAGAGACAACTATCAGCCGACCAATTGAGTCCAAAAGTCAAAGCATAGTTGAACATCTAAGGCAACCAGTACAACATAGTTACTTCTTCATTCATTACGCGTTGTTTTCCATATCATTTATTGCCCCTGGAGAAGTAGATGGATGAATTTATTGCCTGATATTTTTCCTATGGGATATTTTGTAATTCTATTTGTATAAATACCTCCTCAAGATATGTATTATTGTTGGCTGGTGAATATCATTCTGGACCTGTGCTGTAATTTTTAGAAACGTTCTGAATAAATATTGTTGGAATGCTTTGCTGGTGAACTTCATGTTGTGGGATTAATGGCAGAAGGAAATGTTGCAGAATTCTCGTGTTACTACATGGATCAATAAGTCTTTTAACCCTTTTTTATTGTTCTTATGTTTTTCATATCATCTATACATCATATTCTGAATTGCAGGAAAAAAGGATAACCCAGAATTTACTTGATTGTACTCTGTGTTCAATTCCTGTTAATTTTTATGTTTTCTACAGGACTAGCATAGGCAAGAATTCTTAACTTCTCTTGTCTCCCTGGTCCTTTCACTCTAAATATCATCAAGGAATTCTTAACTGCTCCCTGATAATGTTTATTCAATTTCCCTCGTTTAGCATAATGAAAGATTCTTGATTGCATTTCATTCCCTGACATCATTTCATCTTATTACAGCTTGAAAACTGTTATGTGTTTAATTATCTTGCTTTGTAGTCCTCCTTTTGCCTAAGAAACCATGCCAGAGGTTCATTTTCAACTGAATCCATTAACCCAATGGTCTGAACTTCTCTTATCTTGCAATCTTGTTCTACTGAATGTCACCTTCCAAACACCAAACAAAAACTTATGCTTCATAACTAGCTTAACATATAACAAAACAAATCTAAATCATAAAGAGAGAGCCCTCTCTGGTTGCAGATTGGCTAGAATCTGTAGCTAAAAGACTGGTTAGTGGTTACCTCGGTCGTATTCCCTTTTCTCAAGATCTTTTGGGGAACAACCTGAGTGTTAATAGTACATCATTAAGAGGAACCATCATATAGGTAGGAAATTGTTGTCCTTCTATCATGTAAGTATTTTGAGGATTTTTATTGTTAGGATTTGGCAATGGCTGAGCTGGAAGTTGATTTGTCTTTTTTTGAAATGGAATCATGAGTTGAGGATTTGGATTTTGTTGAGAGGGTTGTTGTTGTGGAAATGGCAATGAAAGTTGTGGATTTTGATTTGGAAGCTGGGGAGTTTGTTGATTTTGAAAAGATGGAGGATATTGATAAAATTGAGCAAATCTACTATAAGGATTCTGCATCGCTTGTGCCCATGATTGATATGGATTTTGAGGTTGGGGCCAAGGTTGTTGCCAAGAATTCCAATTTGGTTGGGGCTGAAAGTTCATAGGGTTGTTAAACCCTTGACTTTTCTGCCCCTGCCAAGGTCTTCTTGAAACAAAATAGAGAGATTCTACTGAATTTGGATCCTCTTGAAAGATAGCTTTGAGTCCAGGAATTGAAGGACAATCCTTTGTCTCATGACTTTCTGAGAAAATCATACATGTTTCTACAACTTTTGCATCCAAGGGGCATTCCCTTAGATCATGTTTCTTTCTACCTTTTGGACAAAAGATGGCCAAGGCATCAACTTCTGTTTTCTGCTTGTTTTGTATTTTAAGGGTGTCTAGCTGTTCACTAAGGCTTCCCAAAATATTAGTTTTGAATTCATCAAGGATATTGCCAATCTTTGCCCTACTTACTGACCCAGTTGCAGATTTGTTTGCTCTAATAAGAGAAGGATCTCTAGGCCCTTTTCCTGTTTTAGATTTCCCCTCGAGAGATGGACACATAGTTCTGCTATGTCATGAAGTGGAAGTTGAGAAATGTCTCCCTTTCCCATCCTGTTTAAAATATCTATCCATTCATCTCTAATAGCTTTCAATAGAAGGGCTTTCAAGGTTTCCTCATCTAAGTTACTCATTTTTGCTCTCTTTAAGTTGTATTGAAATATTTCAAGCAAATCCTCCAAGTTTTCATCTTCTTTTTGCATCATTTTGAATACCTCATCCTTGTGATTGGTGGGCATGCAATAGTCCAGGTATCTATCCAAAAATGTTTGTTTCATATCATCCCAAGTCCTAATAGATTGAGTGACTAATCCCATGAACCATTTCAAAGCAGCTCCCTTCAATGTTGAAGGAAACAGTTTGAGTTTTTGAGAGTCTTCCATATAGTCATAAGTTCGGCACATGACTTCAAACTCAAATAGAAATGTTTCAGGGTCCTCACTTCGCAACCCATAAAAGTTTTGGAGGACAGATGGTGAAATGTTTTTCATGGTTGTATGGGTTTCCTCATCAACTATAGGGAATCCAAATGAGTTATCTCCTTCACTATTTCCCCCATTATTACCTCTGCCTCCACCATTGTTGCCTCCACTATTTCCTCTTCGTCTACCTACCTCTACCCCCAAATCCATCTACTACTTCCCTCGTCATGATAATTTCTTCAGAGTCCTCTGGTTCTTCCTCATGTGATTCTACTTCTTTGATTACAACATGTTCCCCTGTAGAAGTGAAGAAAGGTTCTTCTCCTAGATCAGATTCAGTAGATAGTGTGGGAGAATCTTCTAATTCAGCTGCTGCTCCTTGAATTCCAGGAATCCTAAGGCTGGGAGTAGATGGATATGTATTTTGTCTATGCCTTGAAGAACTTGGAGTTGTGAAAATTGAACTCTTGGCCCTAGCTATAAACCTTCCCCTAGAATCTCTTGCTCTATGCATGTCATTTTTTATTTTTATTTTTCTTTCAAGTCGGCCCAATAATTCTCTTTCTGATCTTCCAGATCACACTAGGTGCAAGAAGAGAGGATAATCAAGAAATTATTGAACTAATAACTCTCTTTTCTGATCCTCTAGATCACACTAGGTGCAAGAGGAGAGCATACTTCAAGAAGTTATCAGTTTTCCCTTCTTTTGTTTTGTTTTTTTTTATAAGAGATCGATCACCTAGTTACACTTCCCCGACAATGGCGCCAAAATGTTTGGTCAATTTAGTATGTCCCAAATTTCTACATTGATTATCAATCCGGGAGTCGTAAACTGATGAAGTGTGGCGCACTATATGTGAAAGATAACCTCTTTCTTACTTTTTGTCGTTTTCAATTTTTATTTTGTTTTGGGGGATTTTATCTTTGTTTATATGCTAATGGAAATCCTATTCTTAAGTCTCTAGAAGGCAAGTATGGATATATATTTTAGGCGATTATGTACTCTATAATAATTTCCAGAACTTGACACTTCAGAAAGTCTTAGAACATACTAGTGATGAAAGTAATACTTGAGCAAGAATGAAAATGAGCTACTATCTAAAACAAATAATGAACTATTGATCATGAAACCATCATTTCTGCTGCTGTCTAAATACAGAAAAGTGAATTAAGCTACTGCACTCAAACAAATCTAAAATTGCAATCTAATCAAATCACATCATTCATAGTTCGATACCTCGCCAGGTAGTCTAAGCTATGGCTTTCGGAAACATCGTCAATGATATGGGCAACCTGATATCTAATTTGCAGAAAAGTAAAACTAAAATCAAATTACTTATTGATAGTTCGATACCTCGCGAGGTAGTCTAAGCTATGGCTTTTGGAGACACCGTCAATGATATAAGCAATATGATATCTAATTTGCAGAAAAGTAAAACTAAAATCAAATTACATTATTCATATTTCGATACCTCGCCAGGTAGTCTAAGCTATGGCTTTCGGAGACACCATCAATGATATGAGTAAGTTGATTTCTAAACTATCTAACAAAGCAAGTGAACAAAACTGAAATCAACAAAACAGAACTGGAAATAAAAGCTAAGAAAAGCAAGTCAGCAGAAAGGCTAATTCCATGTCACTAGTTTTTACAAAAAGAGAATGTATAAAAGTGCCCAGGCCTACTCAATCCTGTAACATACACACACTGATCAGCGTTAACAGCAATATACAAAGCATGTAAAATCATGAACAGAAACGAAATGTTAGTACCACAGCTAATGAAATATACACAAGTGAATGACTATGGCATATATGCAATGAACATAAAGAAATACTACGTGAAACTGTACACAATAAGAAAATGAAACCTCACCGTGCAAGGGCCCTCTGCATAGCCTCGGTCAACTAGCTATCAATCCAAAATTACGCTCACACAATCATGTAGAAACAGAGTTTTCTTTTATATCAAAACAGAGGACAAATCCTCTCGTACCACAGTGGGACTAGTGTCACGGCACACAACTCTTAAAGAGAAAAATTACATAAGTAAAAAGACTAACTGTATGCATTTTGAAATGCGTTATTTATAACAAGAAACTCATAATTGTTTTCCTGTGCAACTACGTTAACAGAGGACACATGAAAGACAACGTCCATGGATTTAGCATAATGGTTTTTGTGATGATTAAATTTATCAAGGGTGGCTGTTGGATTCACCTCGTGGAGTAGTCCACAGCTGTCAATATGTCCCTAGGGATCTAGGAACGACCAGGAAAATATTTCACGTGCTTGGAAACGGAGTCCTGTTGTCGTAGGACTCCTCTATTTGACCACCGCTTGACCACCTTTGACCACAGCCTTCTTTGATGAATTCGGCTGGACCAATAGGACTTGATCCATGTCCAGGTCATTTCCAACTTGCCCATGTGGCTTGCTTTGCCTGGTGACACCTGCAACCTGGAGTTTAACAAAAAAAGCTGCGGAAAGTTGAATCAGCTGCAGAAAGTGACAGGATTCCGCAGCTAATGAGCAAAAATCTAGTTCAAACAGCAAACACAAAACATAATTAGAAAACCATTTTAGTGCTCTTTTGGAATCAATATGCAATTATTTTGATAGCTTAGGAGGGTCAGGTGAGTGGAAAAATTCTAGGAAAGTGTGTAGGAGAGATGCAAGTTCAGGGATCAACAACTTTCACACCTGGCCTAATGATCTTCTCTTCCTTTTATAGTTTTAGGCCTTTCTCAATACCATGGACCAAAACCACTTAGGACGAATACCATGGACCAAATACCTAGGGTCAATACCTCGAACTAGATAGCTTGGACCAATACCATGGATCAAAATACCATGGACCAGATACTTAGTTTTCCAAGGTATACACGCTTCTCCTTTTGTGAAAGTGCATGTGTACGTGTATGCTACTTGTGGTTAGTGAACCTGCGTGTATACGCAGCTTGGCCAAGGTGAACCTACGTATACCTCTCTTTCTTCATTTTGTGTAGTCTGAACTGTAATTCTTTGTTGTTAACCTATTGTATTGTGATCTTTCATCTGAGTGAGTTATCATCAAGGACAACACCTGTATCATAATGCAAACAATGTCCCCCTTTGGACTTGATGGCAACAACCACACCAAGTCACTCTTCCCCTTTGACACCAAGGGCAAAGGGTCATGCTCCCCCTTTGACATACATTATGCTGGTCATGCTCCCCCTGAGTACATGTTGAATTCTATGATATGTTGAAATGTACTGATTGAGCTCCCTTGATTAAGTCCATGCTCCCCCTAAGCACAAGCAAAGTCTACAAAAAGATTTTCTAAAAGAATAACATCACTCTATACATACATCACCAATGACCTTCCTATCACCAATGACTCATACATACATCCATCTCCCAACCAAGTGGGGATATACCAATTGTTTATACATGACAAAAACAAGAAATATTACATCATCCATCCCATGTAAAGTGGGGATATAAATTACATCATTTGTCCAAGAGGACCCATTCAAATTTATGAGAAGACATATCACACCCTAGAATTTTACATAACTTGAGCAGCCAATGGTATAAATATCTGAAGCCATAGCTGGACTCAACAACCATAATGGCAACAATGCTGAATGTACGTGAGGGCTAATGCTCCCCCTGAACTGGTGCTACCTGTGCATTGTTAATAGGTCAAAGATCAAGGCATCTTTGTTAGTAAGATAAAATTAATGAACAGAGTATATCATCAATATCAGTCAGAGCACCCATATTAGAGTCTGCCCCACTATTTTTCTTGCTTGAAAAACAGATACGCTCCTTAACTCACAGAAACCCGTGTGTGTAGGCAACTTCACTTTACAAAACTTGTGTATAATCACCTTTCTCTGAAAATTTTGATTTAATAGCAGGATGATGCAGCAACTACTCGTAGCTTTTGTCTGAGATATTCAAATGTCTCTTTGTGCAGTGGTTTAGTGGATATATCAACAACCTATTCTTCGGAGGGAACATATTCCAGTTTGACCTTTTGTTCAAGCACTTGTTCACATAGAAAATGGTATTTGATGGGTATGTGCTTGATCTTGGAGTGCATGGCTAGATTCTTTGAAATACTGATGGCATTTGTATTATCACATAGAATGGAGATGGGTGGAGTGCATATGCTCTGAATGTCTTGCAATATTTTCATCATCCAAAGTAGTTGTGTGCAGCAAGATGCAACAACCACATATTCTGCTTCAGTTGTAGATAACGCAAATGAACTTTGTTTCTTGCTGAACCAAGACACTAACCTGGAACCCATATAGAATGCACCACCACTAGTGCTTTTTCTATCATCAACACTTCCTTCCCAATCCGCATCTGTATATGCATGAAGAGTAAGATCTATATCTCTAGGATACCATAAACCAAAGTTTTGTATTCCTTGAAGATATTTCAAAATCCTTTTGACTGCTTGAAGGTGTGATTCCTTTGGATTTTCTTGGAGTCTTCCAACTATTCCTACCACATGCATGATGTCAGGTCCAGTACCTATTAGATAAAGTAGACTGCCAATCATGGATCTGTAAGTTGGTTGATGTACGGTTACTGATTCATAATTTGAGTTGAGACTGCATCCTGTTACCATTGGGGTACATACAGGTTTAGAATCTTCAATGCCGTACTTTTTCAAGATCTATTTGAGATATTTGGTTTGCGAAGGAAAAATACCATCTTTATTTTGTTTAACTTGTAGACTAATAAAATAGGTAAGTTCACCAAGCAAGGACATTTCAAATTCTTGCTGTATTACTGAAGCAAAATTATGACTCATGGATTCTTCATTGCTACCAAAAATGATATCATCAAGATAAACGACAATTATTAGCAATTTATTAGTGTCAATCTTTGTATATAGATTTCTATATGCTGACCCTTTTGAAAAACCCTGTTGGTGTAGATATTTGTCAAGGCGGTAATACTAGGCCCTTGGAGCTTGTTTTAGACCATAGAGAGCCTTTCTGAGTCTACATACAAGTTTTGCATCATTTCCAAGAATGAATTCTTATGTTTGTTCAATATAGACTTCTTCTTTGAAATCTCCATTAAGGAAAGCAGATTTTACATCCATTTGGTATACTTTGAATTTCTGAAAGCTAGAAAGAGTAAGAAACATCCTTATGGCTTCAAGTCTAGAAATAGGTGCAAAAGTGTCTTCAAAATCTAACCTTCTTGTTGAGCATACCCTTTACAAACAAGTTTGGCCTTGTTTCTAATAACTTCTTTGTTTTTGAATATCCATTTGGTTCCTATGATATTTTTATCATGAGGTCTAGGAACTAATTCCCAAGTATTATTCTTTTCAATTTTCTCAAGTTCTTCATTCATGGCCTTGACCCAACATTCATCTTTGCATGCTTCATTTACATTTTGAGGTCCTATGGAGGATAGTAATGCTAGATAGCTTGAGGTTTCTGTAAAAGTTCTTCTTGTTTGTACACCTGACTCTTTTTCTCCTAAAATTTGAGTTTCTGGATGATTTTTCTGAACATACCTGGATGGAGTCTTTTCTTCTACTGTTATCTCTTCTTCTCGTGCTTCATTGGTTTCTTCTTCAGAATCATTGTGATTTGATGTGGGAAAATAATGCCCATATTCTTCATTGTCATAATCTTCGGTTTTTATCTATTTTAGATTTTTGCATGCTTCATCAACTACAACATCAATACTTTCAACAATTTTCCCGTATTCTATTATAACATTTATATCCTTTACTTCAGGAAGAGTAACCAAGAAGAATACCTTCATTTGCTCTGGGCTCAAACTTACCAAGTTTTTTATGAGTCCTTTTGATATAACATTTGCTTCCAAAAACTTTTAAGTATTTTATAGTAGGAGTCTTATCATACCAAAGTTCATGTGGAGTTTTAGTGTTGTTTACTTGAACATTTGCTTGGTTGAGAATAGTTACGGCAGTGAAGGCAACATCACCCTAGAAGGTTGCAAGAGTTCCAGATTCATCTAGCATAGCTCAAGCCATTTGTTGAACAATTCTGTTCATTCTTTCTACCACTCCATTTTGTTGAGGAGTCCTTGCGGTGGAGAACTACCTTTTTATTCCATGTTGTTCACAAAAGTCAAAGAATTCATTCGAGGTAAATTCCCCTCCTCGATCAGATCTGAGGTATTTGATTTTGCAATCTGATTCATTTTCAACCAAAGCTTTGAAGGCTTTGAACTTTTCAAATGCTTCATCTTTATGCTTTAGAAGACCTATCCAACACATTCTAGAAAAATCATCAATGAACAAAATAAAGTATTCTTCTCCACGAGGAGACTTTTTCCTTGATCGTCCAAATAAATCAGTATCGACAAGTTCAAGAGGCTTACTAGCTGACCCTTCCTTTACAATGAAGTGAGCTCTAGTTTGCTTACTGAATTGACATGGTTTGCATATTGTATTTTTCAAGGATGCTGATATCTGGAAGATCATGAACAACCTAGGATCTGCATGCTTTTCTTATTTGAGAAAAGCTTAGATGTCCCAATATTCTATGCCACAACCAGTTTTCATCATTTTTGCTTAGATAGCACTATTGTTGTCCTCCCTTGAGTATGTATAAGTTGTTTGGAGTTCTTGTACCTTTGATCACAGTTTCTCCTGTATCAAGCTCATGAACAACACATCCATTTGATTGAAACACCACTTCATTTCCTTGATCACACATTTGACTGACACTCAACAGGTTATTATTTAGATCGTGTACATACATAACATTTCGAGCTTTAATCTTTTCTTTCAAGAAAACAAAGCCTTTACCTTTTATGACAGCAGGAGTGTCGTTTCCAAATGAGACATTCCTTTTCTTTTCTAAGGCATTATATGAGTGAAGTTTTTCTTTGTCACCTGTCATGTGTTTCGAGCATCCACTGTCGATGTACCACTCATTTTCTTGTTCTTCTGCATACAATACTATACCACATCTTTCTGTTTGATGTTCTTTCCTTCTCGATATCTTTGTATTTAATGGAGTTTTCTCCTTTTGAGATTTTTGTTGAAATTTGCTCTCGCATTCAGATTCTTCATGGCCAAAGTTGTTATAGTTTGAGCATTCTATTTCATTTTGAAGAAGATAAAATTTATTATAGGAACTTTTCTTGATCCCTATCACATTCCTTTGATTTCGTGCTTCTCTATTCATGATGGTTTTGTAAGCAACACATTGAGCAGCTTTGTGTCCAAAATTATGACATGAGAAACATTGACCATTAAAGAAGTTCCTTTGATTATCGAATCTATTGAATTGGTGATTGTAGTTTTTATTGATATTCACCTTTGGATCATATTGAGTATGTTTTACTTGAGGTTGGTTATGGCTTCTTTTCATCCTTGAAGAAAATTGAGTCTGATTTACCTGGTGATCTACTTTATGCCTTTGCTGACGATTGTCATATTGTTCACTGTTCTTTGCTGCATCAAGATAGCTTTTAGTGGATGTTGACGACTTCTGTGATTGAGATGCTTCTTTTGTATATTGAAGACCTGTTTTTATTAGAGGAGAATGCTACACTTTGATAATTTCATTTAAGGTTTATGATCCTTTAGCAAATCTAAGATTGATAGATTTCGTTTTCTCAAGATCCTTTCTTAGACCCACAATTTCACATTCTAGTTTTTCATTGTGTTTTTCTTTTTTAGCAAGTTGGTATGTCAAGGTATCTATAATCATATTATTTTCTTCTAAATAGATTTTGAGTTTAGAGATTTATTCATGAAGGTCATCTTCTTCTAAAGCATCCCAAAAATTATAATTGTCATAAGCCATTAGAAGTCTATAGTCATTATTATTTTCATCTTCATCACTATTTGATAGACCATCGCTATCTTCATGAGTATAGTAACTCTTTTTACTTACACTTTGTTTTCTATTCCATTTTGCATATTCCTTCCCTTTATCATATTTATCTTTATAAGGACATTTGGCGGCATAATGACTGACTCTACCACAGGAAAAACATTTGAAGGGAAGTTTACCTCTAAATCTTTCGGAACCCCATTGAAGCTTCTTGAAAAAGTTTACTTCATCTTCTTATTGTAAAATATGTCCTGATTCATTGAGTTCTTCCTTTCCTTTTACTGAAGCTTTAAATGCAACTTCTCTCAACTCTAGTGGGCCTCCTTTTCTCATCTCAAAGGCAGTTAAGATTCCGTGAAGCCGTGTCATACTGATAGTCTACAGATCTTGTTTTTCTTCTATGGCGGATACTTTTGATTCAAATTTAGCAGACAAGGATCTTAAAACTTTCTCAACTAAAGTAACTTCCTTTATATCTTCACCCAGATTCTTCATACAATTTACAACCTCATCTATACGTAATATGTAACTAGCTATACTTTCATCATTGTGCATCTTAAGAGTTTCATATTGAATTCTAAGAGTTTGAAGTTTAGCCCGTTTTACCTGAGAGTCTCCTTCGTAGCTCATAACGATTTTGTCCCATATTTCTTTGGCTAATTTAGCCGCATAACTTTGAAAAACTCTGATTGTGACAGACTTCCAATAGTGTATTGACAGCCTTGGCATTGGTTTCATATTGCCTTTTACCTGCCGTATCTATAGGAATTGCTGATGGAAATGTATATCCTCCTTCCACGATTTCCCAAACATCTATTCCAAGTGATTATAGATAGGTTGTGGTTCTTATCTTCTAATAAACAAAGTTTCTCCCATTAAATATTGGTGGTCTGATGGATCCCACGCTTTCTTGATTACTCATGATGATGGATCTCCCTTCAAGCGATCAAGCATCTTCTGAAGGAATGACTCCCATACCAATTGTTGGAAATAACACTGAGATGGGGGTGAATGAGTATTATTAGATTAATAAATTTATTTCCCAAACAGATTTGTTACGCTACTTTAGCTAAGTGAGCTAGCATGTACATGAAACTGTACTTAAACCAACCGGTGTATATGAAAAGAACTTTTGATTTACCCAATTTATCATGCATTTAACTTTAACTAGTATATCAGAGATTTATTAGACAGTGTAGTAAAAGTAGAATAAAGAATCACACATAAGCAACACACACGAACACCAAGATATAAGGTGGAAACCCAATGTGGGTGAAAACCGCCTACCTCTATCGTCTCTGTCTTCTTTTAATAATAATAAGAAAATCTGTTTACAACATTGTAATGGTGCAGACTCATACCAGTATGCAGGCTTCCACTTGCAGAAGGTTGCTACCTCTCTCACTCTCCAGCTTCTACTAGAAGGGAGATACAACCCCCTAGCTCTTGTACTAGCTAATACGTTTACTAGTACGTATGTGCCAGCCTATAGAAAACTCCACTCTTCTACCAGGGACCATGTTTCATGAATTTTCAGACTCGATACTCCTGGAACACAACACCATAATATGAAAGCCAAATTCCATTCAATTTTCATACTAGACCCATCAACCACGTCATAAATATAATACAATCATCAAGTACATCTGCATCAACCAATCACTGAACCTGAACTTGATTATTCAGAGCATTACCACCAGAATACAGTCACTAGAACCCAAAGCAGAACCCAGAACTCTGCAACAGCAAACATAAACAACTGAAACATACTTTATAAGATATACGCTACTTCCATGTGTCAAACCTGCGTGTATACGCTCTTTTATCAAAGCCAACCAGTGTACAAATCTGTAAATATTAATTCATAATTTTTAGCTATTCCAGACTTTAGTTATACCTAGATCATGATATTTATAGAATAACACATGCGTCGGTATTCAGATCTAGATTATGCATGATCAAACCATATAATGATAATTCAATTTAAGCCTTAAGATCCTGATCCATCATTAGATCTTATCCCTCATCAAGTGCCAAGGTTCATCCTTGGTTCAGATCTAGCAAAGCACCATAAGCCAATAACTTGCATACTAGATCTCACACTTCATCAGATATTCGATACTTGCACACCTGGCCTAATGATCCTCTCCTCCTTTTATAGTTTTAGGCCTTTCTCAATACCATGGAGCAAAACCACTTAGGACCAATACCTTGGACCAAATACCTAGTGTCAATACCTCGGACCAGATACCTTGGACCAATTCTATGGATAAAAATACCATGGACCAAATACTTAGTTTTCCAAGGTATGCTCGCTTTTCCTTTTGTGAAAGTGTGTGTGTACGTATACGCCACTTATGGTCTGTGAACCTACGTGTATACGCAGCTTGGTCAAGGTGAACATGCGTATACCTCTCTTTCTTCATTCTATGTAGTCCGAACTGTAATTCTTTGCTGTTAACCTACTATATTGTCATCCTTCATTTGAGTGAGTTTCCATGAAGGACAACACCTGTATCATAATGCAAACATGTTGAAGCCAAATAATATTTTGATCTAGTCGAGCATGCATTAACAAAATCTCAAGTTTTAATCAGCCCAAATTTCACTAAAGATTTCATTATCTTGTCTTTTGCATCTGAGCATACTATTGTTGTCGTGTTGTTACAGAAAAACAATGAAGGACATGAACAACCAATATCATTATTTAGCAAAGCTCTAAGAGACGTTGCTTTAAAATACAATATCATGGAAAAATAGGCATTTTCTCTAGTCAAAGCAATAAAATATTTCAGGGTTTACATCTTACATTCTCATATCATTGCTTATGTGCCTAATGTAGTGGTCAAAGATATTCTCACACAAAATGGACCTCATGGAAAGAGAGGCAAATGGGTAGCAGTAATTCTGGAATTTGATATAGAAATAAAGCCCACCAAGTTGATCAAAGGATAGGGATTAGCCAAATTGATGGCTGAATCAAATTTTAATGCATTAGACATCAACATGGTATTTACCTTGAATGATTTTGAGAAACTGGCCACTCCACCAATAGATCAGGCATATCTATATTTCCCCTGGTATGCAGATTGTTTATATGTTTTGTTGAATTTAAATGCTCCTCCTGGATTATCCGAGACAAAGGCTAGATTTCTTAGATTAAAAGCAGTTAAATTTAGCATTGTTGATAATACATTATATTTGAAAGATTTTGGAGGTGTTTTACTCAGATGTTTCTTAAAACATGATGCTAACAAAGTTATGTAGGAATTCCATGAAGGTGACAATGAAGGCCATCTTTATTGGAAGACAAATACTAATAAAATCCTTATAACAGGTTACTATTTTTCTAAACTTTATCCCGATATCCATAAGATGGTAACTGCTTGCCATAAATGCCAAATCTTTGAAGGGAAGAGAAAATTAATACCTTTTCCCCTGAAACTCATCTCTGTTGAAAGTCCTTTCCAACAATGGCGATTGGATTTCATTGGTGAAATTCATCCTTCATCCTCTTCCCAACACAAATGGATCCTGATTGCCACATAATACTTTACTAAATGGATAGAATCCATCCCTTCCAGAGTTTCTACTGATTTTGTTATTATAAAATTCCTTGAAACCAAGATCCTTTCCAGATTTGGCTGTCCTAGGAAACTGATCACTGATAATGCTGCAATTTTTAAATTAAAAAAGATGGTGGATTTCTATCATAAGTACCATATTTCTTTGGGTCATTCAACATCTTTATACCCTCAAGGTAATGGGTTGGTTGAATCCTCCAATAAAATTTTGGTAAACATCACTAATAAGATACTGGAGGAAAATAAGAAGTCATGGCATAACAAATTGATATATGCATTATGGGCTGACAGATTGACTACAAAGAAATCAATGGACATGTCCCCATTCCAACTCGTTTATGGGATGGATGCAGTTTTTCCTTCTTCCATGGGAGTGCCAGTTATGAAGATCATTCAAGAGATACAAAGTGGACCAAATGATATACAAATAAGGATATATCAGACAATTCAATTGCAACAGTCCAGAGAAGAGGTATACAATAGAACTCAGGTTTTCCAGGAAAGCATAAGAAGATCTTTGCCAAAAGAACCAAAGCTGATGATTTCAACCTGGGAGATAAAGTGCTAAAATGGGACTCAAGAAGAGAAGACAATGGAAAACTTGGTAAATTTAAAAATATTTGGAAAGGTCCATATATTATTTATGCTTTCAGAGGGAATAATGCATTTTTTCTCAAAGAGTTAGATGGAATAGAATTGTCAGGAGGTCTTGTAAATGGTAGCATGTTGAAGCATTACATTTCATGAGCACACAGATTTCCTCACTCCATTGTTAATATCACAATATTTCAGATTTTCAGTTGGATAATTCATTTGAGAAAAAGAAATCAGATTGAGTATAATGCAGATTTGAAGGATTCAAGGCTACTAGTCATGTGCTCTTGACACTTCAAGCTGAGAAGTGCCATCCCCAGCTGGAGCCACTGTTAGGGTCCTATAATTTATAGGATCTCAAGGTGATTGAGTGTTTCACAGTTTGAAGATTTCAAATTGTTCATAGATTTCAATATTCAATTTATTTCACAAAAAAAAATAAAAATTAAAATAAGGTATATAGAAAGGAAGAAAAAGAACAAAAGAGAAAAAAGAAGAAGAAAAATAAAACCCCAAATGTTCTTCAAATCATACAGTCTAATCATGATTGAACAAATTTCATTTTTTGTTGATAGGGTAGAAGATAAAGATCTGCCAAAGAGTTTAATCTTGACAAATCAGTAGCTAGGTAGAAATAAAATTGGTTCAACTATTTAATCTGGACCAATGGGAGAAATAAGTGATAGACTAGGTTAGAATTAAAGAAGAAGAAAAAGAGAAAGGATCTGCAAGTCAAAATCCACCCTGCAAATGAAAAAAGAAAAAATGCTAGATTAGAAAAATAAGGGTAGCTAGATTGAGAAAAATTTCAAAGGGGAAAAGACATGAAAAGTTCTTTTAAGGTTTGATGACATATATCAATGTTTTTCCTAATGTCGGGAAAATAAATCAAAAAGGGAAGGGGTCTTATATTAATTTCCCTAACCTTATTCTATACCCCTATATCCCTATAGTCTGCCCCCCTATTTATTTCCCTACCCCACCACTCACTTACCCGTCACATCCCATATTACCCATCCCCCATCTCTCACCTAATATCCACTCACTCCATACGATCTGATGACCCATATGCTTTTTCGGCCCCCCCTCACCCTCTGAAAGTTAATCCGGGGTGTGGGGGGGGCCAAAATCAGTGGTTTCAAGCCACTGACATGTCGCACTATCAGGATTTCGCAACCCCCCTCTCATTCCACTTATCGCTCCCAGGGCCCTCCGAAAAGTGGTTTCCTCTTTCTCTAAACCACTTGCCCCGTTGTTACCATTTATCACTCCCGCCACCTCACGACACCATTCCCTTCCATCCGCCTTTCACCTCCATTCCCGCTATTGCACATTTAATTGGCCGGACCGTTAGCCAATAGACCATCGCCACTTCAGGCCAATCCAACGGAAACACCCCAAAACTAAAAATGCGCCATTTCACGCCATTTACAAATTTTAACATGATCTCTTCACTTATAGGTGCAATTCAAAATTTCATTCAGCCATACAAAGAGAGCATAGTGAGCATATAGAAATAATATCACAGTCATAGAAAGCTCCTTTTTCTGCAGCTATCAATCATTCCCCTTCTCGAATCTCACTTCCAATTCATCCCTTTTCTTTCTCCCTCTCTGAAATTCTAATTTCTTCTCATCCCTTTCTGTTTCATGCCACTGAAAATTCAACACATTTTAGTTTTCAAAGGTTTTAAAGAAGACAGTCATGGCACCCAAGAAGAAAGAACATGAGGTATTTAATCCAATGGTACACCCACCATTGGATTTGGATCACATACCACTTGCAGACAGGGAATTCGAGATACATGATACACTTTCAAAGTTCGATTTATTTGACATATACTATTGGTGGAAGGATAAATGTGTTGATGAAGTGGATAACATAGGCCTCTAGGACACTAATCTACCTTTCTATATCTTCCCTAAAACCCACATTTTCCCAGAAATGATCAAGAAATTCCACTTATGTTATAACCCACGGCAAAGGGCAGTGATGGCCTGAACTAGACATATATTATTTACCATTAATACCAAGTCTATTATGAAGATGATGCAGGCTCCTGTTATTGAAGGAACTACTCCCCTTTCCCATGAGATTCTCACTGAAATGTATCAAAAACTAGATTTTTCTAAGAGAGCTAAAACCTTAGAACTCTTCATGACTGAGTAAACACCTCTCCCAAACAAGAATCCTACTTATTCCTCCTCTATTTTCCCTAACAGAAACAGACACATTGCCATTATTCTTTCTTCTTTACTAGGCTATTATTCAGATCAGTGGCTTGATGAAGCTATCATAGGTTTTCTGTCTATTTTATCAACGGAATCAAAGCCCTATTTCCTATTCAATTTCAGTTAATTCCTGGCAGATGCCATCCATGAGAAATTTTCAAATTTTATCACAGAGGAAGTGTTTCAATACTTATTGTTTTGAGGCTTCTGCGATCAGTGCTTTGTGTGTTGTTTTCTTCCAGAGTTTTCGCATCCATGATTTGTTTGTATCGACGTTTCAAGCCCTCCACCGTGGCTCTTTAGTTCTAGTATATATGTTTGTTTATTTTTGGGCAGACAGGTTCAAATTTACAATGAGTAAGATGAATGAGGAAGGTGAACCCAAATTTGTGATTTCCTGGACAACCCTATTGATGAAGGATCAAAACGAATTCAACTACAAAACATTTGTAGAAATTTTTCTTCACCCAGTAACGAGCCTCCTCAGTGGGACTGCAGAACCCAGAATTAGTAAAGAAATTAGAAGGATCATGCAGTTGACAGATCAAGCAAGAACAGGAGATTGGTACTTGTACCAAAGTTATACTGAATTAAGAGTATATGGATGTGAGTTTTCCCCTTACAAGCTATCAAAGCTCCTCCCCATGAGGATTTTTGCACTTGAATATATCAAACAAATGATTAATGTAGATGAAGTGTATTTTGTAGCAGCTAAGAAAAAGTCAGAATTCAGGATCAAATCTCAGATTGGTCCCTTCATTTGCAATAGAAAAGCAATAGGGGAGGAGGCAGATAAGAGATTGAAGGAAATGAAATTCACCCATAGTTTTAAATGGTCTTATGACCCATGGGGCATCATCTCCAAGAAAAGGGTGGAGAACAAGTCAACAACCTACATTCACACTGAAAGCCCTGAAATTGAAAAATACATGAATCAGATTGAGTGGATGCCTGACACATTGCAAGAGGCTGAAGAACAAGTAATTTCTTCCTCAAGTGTACAAATTCCAAGACAGTAGGAAAAGTAGACTAGTGAAGGCAGAATAGAAAATGGAAAAGAACAACAACAAGGAACAACATGGAAGAGGCCAAGAGAAGATCAGTCACTAGGGACTGATACTTCTATGAAGGAATTCAAACTAAAATATAGTAAAAAACCAAGAAAACACATGGAAATAGCCAAGGAATCACCGCAGCAAACAATCATCAATCTCATTGATATTCTGGACTCATCCCCAACTAGAGGGCAATCTTTTCCTACCACTCCAATTTCAGAAAGACAATAGTCTCTTCAAGTTTCCTCATCTACAAATGTGATTGGAGAAAAGGAGGAGACAATCTTTGATACTTTCAGGGAGATTAAAATCAGGAATGAGATATTGAAAAAGAGCACTTATGCTCAATTTTGGAAACAGAGTGCCACTTCTCAAGGCAAACTTCTTTCAGCATTTGATTCAGAAAAAGGAAAAATGCATATGGCATTTTTGGAAGCACAGACAGCAGAGCCCAAAACTCTAGTAGATTACAAACAAACTTATTTTGAGTTTCATGCCAGAGGTTTTCATCCAATTGATCAACTAGAAATGGCAAAGAAAACAAGTGAAATGATTTCATCTACTCTAACTAGCACTTCTATGAACTTGTTTAAAATGCATGTGGCCCTATCAAATTTTCAATCTCAGCCAAAAATGGAAAGGATTTCATCACAATTAAAGGGTAATAGAATTAAGTCTTTGGAAGAATTGGTAGTAAGAATTGGGTATGATCCTTCAGATGTGAAAGTAGTAGAAGAAACAATCAAGAAAAAGGAGATAGATATAGCAGCTTTGAAGAAGCAACTCAAGATGCCTGCGACACATGATCCCTTGACCAAGGAGGTAGAGGAAACAAAGAGCCAAAAGGCCGAGATGATGAAGTTAATAATAGAGAAGTCTTTCCAAATCAAAAAATGGAAGCGGAAATGGAGAAAATGGTACAAGAGGAGGAAAAGGAAGCACATATGGCCAACACTACAATGGAGGCACTTCCTCTCACAATACTTCCTATAACCACTCCAGCAACTGCTGCTACATGGACAGGAAGTGGTATAGAAGAGCTAGCCAGATCTATGGAAGGAATAAATCTTTAGACTGAGGAGATTAAGAGGCTAGAAACTTAAGTTAATGTGATGTAGGATCAAATGAAAAGGACCAAAAGTCATCATTTGGTGGAGATGGAAAGGGAAAAGACCTTGACTGAAAAGCTGCAAAAATCAGAGAAAGAATCATCTATTAGGAACACTATAGGAAGCGTTAAGGAGATTATTTGGAATAAAATCATCAATGGTATGAATGAAATTTGGCGCAACATCCAAATCATCTTTGAACAGAAGGAGTTAGTTGAGAAGGCTAAAGAAGTTATTTTAGATACAAATCTAGAGCTAGGAGGCATGCCAGCAACAACCCACAGAATAATCAGATTTATCAATTCATGGAATAGGTATGATCTAGAAGAGTTGGGAGTAGCAGACAAGATAGAGACTATACTTCAGGTGAAGAAGGTGTTGACTAAGAAGAGCTTGAATGTATAACTACAAGAAAAATGTCAGAATTTGGAGTTAATAGTGAATAGGTTTTTTAACAAAATTGAGCCTTTAACCCAGAAAGGTCTCCCTTCTCTATTTGTTATCAATGACAAACTCATGGCCAAAGAAGACTATGTAGAGAAACTCCAAGGCATACCTAAGGATGCAGCAAATATTTCCAATATCAAAGGCAGCATAATAGGAAAGGCATTGCTAGAAGGTATCAACAATCAAATTTACATTGAGCATGAACGGAACAATATTTTTGTAGTCAAACCAACTTTTGAAAAATACACTAAAGCTAATGAAATATGCAGGACGTTAATTAAGATCAAGATTCCAGATGAAGAAGAGTGGAGTGACCTGTGTGACTATCAAGAAGAGCAGGACAAGGATGACTAAAGTGATAGTGTAGATATGAGACAACACCAGCCATGTCAGCAGAGCCACTATAACGATATTTATTTCTCAACAACATCATCCCTAAAAAAGAGGACCAGATGTCCTAGTTTTCTCATTGTGTCCACTTCGTGGTTACACTAGTCCATTTTCTTTCATTGTAATTAACAACAGATTTCCACGTGTATAAGACAATCGTTGTAGGTTTTGAGTTTTCATGCATTTGGAAGTATTAGGCATTGGACCCAAGCCATTAAAACTATATTTTCTTTTTGGATCATTGTAATTTTGAGCTAGAGCATCAATAAAAAGGACCATTTGCAAGATACTTGATCTATTTTAACCTGGTGATGTCTTTCGTTCTACGCTGAATGTAACTATATTTTATTCATTTTTGCATCATTAAATATTATTGTAAAGCATAAATTCTAGATTAAGATATTCTGTTGGAGCACCTTATTTCTATATGTGTTTTACAATCTAAACATTTTCCTTTGATGTATGATTAAGAAATACTTAACTGGCTTTTAATCATTACTGATATCACTTTTTTGTCATCTCATTTCTCATTTTGCTTTTAGATCCAGTAAAAACAATTAGCTTACCTTGTAAATACTTTGGAAAATTGATGTTACCACCTAGCCTTTGACTCCATAGCCCAATGGAAAGCATTCAAATATGATCTAAGCCAACCAAACAAACAAACAACCAAGTAATCATGTAATAAATTTCTTTCGTTTTTATATCTAGCCTAACACATTAGAACACTGAAAATCAAGTTAAATCCTAAAAATATAGAGAGAGCCCTCTTTGAGTCTAGAAGGTCTAGATCGTAGACTCTTAAGCGGTTTGATGTATCTTTTGTGACTTTGTCTTGCTAATATTCAAAATCATAGGGCAATAACAAAGTTTATAGATTAGGAAATCCTAAGAATTGGACGATGTGAAGGAAGCTAGAACCAACAAAAGGCAATTTTATCCTTGTGGATCCTAGGTCCAAATAATTAACTAATTTATATTCGTCAATGTCCTATATTAGATTACCCTACCCTTGATAAAAGAGTGGTTAAAGGAAATTTTATAATATCAACCACCTTTAAACTATAGCCCAAGGCCACCTTTTTAACAAAATACTTATGCTTGGAGGTTTATGAAGTTATGTGCTTCTCCTTTTTCTTGGTGCTTAATGTTATTTGCTCTATTTTCTTATCCTCTATTCAATCTCTATGTTTTGCATTCTGCAACCCATTCCCTTGTTTCATTAGTATAGTTGACATATCAAATTTTCTATATTGAAATATTCAAATATTCCCAACCTCTTTTAAATAGAAAAGAATTTGAAAAAATAATAGAAATGCTTACCAATGCAGATTGGGATTCCACCACAGGAAGGAATGGAGTCCATTCAATGTGAGAAAACCATAATCACTTTTCCACAAAATAAACCCAATTCAACCCTATATTCATATAGTTATAAGAGTTTATATACTGGGAAGTCCTATGAATTGGTCCATGTGAAGGGAGCTCAAGCCAGCAATAGGCAATTTATCCCTCTGGATGCTTGCTCCAAACAATTAAGTAATTTATATTAGTCAATGTCCTATATCATATGACCCTACACTTAAGAAAAGAGTGATTAAATGAAATTTTATAATATTGGCCACCTTTAAACTATAACCCAAAGCCACCATTTTAACAAAATACTCAAACTTGGAGATTTAAGAATTTATATGCTTCTCCTATTTCTTGTTGCTTAATAGAATTTGCTCTATTTTCTTATCCTTCGTTTATCCCTATGTTTTGAATTCTACAACTCATTCACTTGTTTCCTTAATATGGTTTATATATCAAAATATATATATTGAAATTTAAAACCCTCAAATATTCCTGGTGAGAACCATTATTGCAGCAAGAATGCTGCAACTCTTGGGCTACCAAATTTACTTTTATCAACTCTGTAGTTCGTAAAAAACTTGGAAGCGTCGGTGCTGTATGCATAAGTACTAGTTCTCACTGTAGGTTGTCACTTGGTCAGTTGGCGTGGGATCCCTAGGAGCTCAATCCAACTTCTATAGATTTCAGAAGAACCTCTATGTATGATGAGATGAGATAAAGGTTACTCTATAGATGTTATTCTAACTGCCTAAAGGAGAAAGACTGGAATGTAAATCAAAACCTAGTAAACCCTAATTAACAAGCTAACTCTACTTTTGCCAAAAACACTATGAAAACCATGAAAGAAATTCCATTACCTACTCAAGGAAGTAAACGACATCTGACCAGGCTATTTCTGGAAGTAAATAAGAGAAAAAACATATTTTTGGATTTTTATGTGTTTTTATGTGAATTTAACACGCATCTAATTTATTATGTGTGAGTGTGCCAGTGAACAGGTAGCGTTGGAGGGAAATTTTGGAGCTTGGGAGGAGACAGGATGGTGTGGATGGGTCCTAGGAAGTATTAGGTGACCCTCTGGAGGCTTTCCCACACTCAACCTTCAAAAGAAATCCTACAGGAAAAAATACAGGAAGACACAGGAAAACTACATGAGGAAAACAGTCAAACTACACGAGGCCTACAGGAGGGGACAGAGAGAAATTTCCGTTGTTATGAGGATGTGAAAGTGGGTGAAAAAGGTTGATGAAGGCTAGAATGAGGTGTTAGGGTGCCTAGGGTCTACCATGAATCGACAGGAGAGAGGAAGATGACTGGGATTGCTCAAGGAGAGAGGAAGAAGTTCTATAAAAAATGAAGGAAACTAGGGCACAATTGAGGTGAGGTTTGGGGGACCTGTAGGGCATGGATTAGATAGAGGCTATGATTGATGGTAAGCTGGCCTACTATTGGAAGAGATATGCTGCATAGAAACTGACAGTCAAGCAGGAAGGTCAAGAAACAAAGGAAATGAGTGCATCATAGGAAAAACAGAGTTTTGCATTGAAATGGCCTAAGCTATGATGTATAGAAGGAAATGCTGAGAAATGTTGTAAGAAAGGAAAGCATGCAAAAGAAATATTGTAAATTAGGAAGTGAACATGATAAAGGAGATCTAAAGCAAAGCAAAACTGGATTATCAACCTACTAAAGAGCTACAAACACTAGAAGTCCTAGGAATGAGGAAAATCTATGTTTTTGGGGAAGCAAGAGAGTCTTTGCCTCAAATCATGGTCCCAGATGAAGGAAGAGAGGAGAAGGCACTACTGCTAGCCTTTTGAATATTCTCTAATCACTACTTAACCTGCTACAGAAAAGCACAAATGGAAGCAAACTACTAAACCATCAAAAGCAACCTATTCTTAATCATAAGAGAAATACATCTAACATCAAACTAATCTACAATCTAAAGTAAAGCATACAAATACAAGTAAAGAGGAGCTTGGATGCTTGGATTGGGCCCTAACCCAAGAGCTTTAGCCCTATGAGGTAACTCACTGCTAGCTCAAAAAGGATTCCATCTTCATTATCAGAAAATAGCAAGATTACATAAAACTGTCATAAAATAGTAAGCTCGAAATTTGAGCAGAGTTTATAGAAGAAAAAAATCCAACTCTAATGAGGCCCTAGGCCTCTCTACTTATACATCTGAAGCTACCAACAACTTCCTAAAAATCAAGGAGGCTTGGCTCCCAAAACTCAAGATAACTATCAGTTATCCTCCACTTGCTTGGTTGCCTTCTAGTGCACGATTCGACTGCTTGTACTTTGAGCTGAATGAAGGGGAATTCAAAGTGGGGAGTAATAAATGAGGGGGACTCCATCCTCTAAGTCCTCTCCTCTATCTACTTCGAGTTATTGCTGCAATTGGACTGTTGGATCCTTTACTTTGACCTCGAAATCCATCAATAATCTACATTAAATATATGTTAGTCCACATGGCATAATAACTAACTCAACTCACCCTATAAACATAAATATAATAAAAAATCATACAATAAGCTAAGAGAATGGTTGATTTGACTAGGTTAGGAGGTAAAATGATCCCATATAATTACCCATTTATGAGGCTCATCATCACCCCCTACTGAAGGTGTTGCTCATCCTCTGAGCAACCTGTCAAGCTCTTCGTCTTTTATGGCCTTGGTGGCTTCCCTACCATCCCAGGCTTCTGATGTGGTCTCCTCATGTTCTCCATAAAATCTTGCCTTTCTGTCTATGTCCTTCCATTGATCCTACTCTTCTTCTATTCTACCTTCCAGCATGCCTAATATGAGTGGAGGGCTTAGTTTTAGGCCAACCCATTTGACCTTCAGCCTTTGCATGGAGCACTTGTACGTTGGCACTCTTTTTAATGCCTCCTTGAGCCTCATGGGGGAAGGGTATTCCCTGATCTTCAAACTATGGGGTAGGGTGTTCCATCTTCTAATACATGCATGCACACAGTCCTCCCCAAGTAGCCTAAACATATCTTCAAAGTGTGCAATGGCTTGTTCTTGATTGGCTAGATATTTAGGGGAAGTCTGAGGGTCATTGGCAAGAAGGTTGTGTGTGTTGATGAGTGCCATAGGATCTGATGGCTCAACTCTTATCATTAATGGTTCATTCTGATCTTTTATTAGCAATATTTTCATTTTTGCTACCCTTAATTCTTCATGGTTCATCCATGAGGCCATGGCCATTAATTGCAGGTCCCCTAGCTTGGCATTGGGGTCCCACGCATTCATGTCTATGAAGGCCATGTTGTGTAGGTAGAACTCTACCATCTTTGCTTTGTCCTCTGAGGTGCTTTGGTCACACAAATCCATCAATTGCCTGTAGTCTTGGAAAGGCATGCCACCTCTTTGTGCTAAAGTTTTTTTTTGGAATTGAAGCCATTGATCCTTCCGATAAAGGCCATAAGATTTTGCTAGTGTTCTGCATTATAGTGCTTCTATGGATAAGCTGGCCATGTATGCCAAATGAGTCTCTTTCTCCTACAGCTTCCTCCTTAGTAATTCATTCTCATTTTCAAGGTGGCTTCTTGTAATGGCTTCTCTGTCTCTGAGAGCACTCAATTCCCTGCCCATTTCAGGGGATTCTTCTCTTTGCTCTACCCCCTCTACCTCCTTTTCTCCCTCTTCTGTCTCTTTTTCCTCCTCCTTCTCTGTCTCTTTTTAAAATCTCCCCTCCTCTATTTCTTTTCCTTCCTCCTTCCTCTTTTACTCTGCTATGTCACCATTGGCTTCATATTCTCCTCCTTGCTGTTCTCCCTCCTCACTGAGAGTAGGACTAACATCATAGGTTAATGCCTTGATGTCATCCCTAACTGTCATATTTCTGAAAACTTCCCATGCTATAGGGATTGTAAGGGTATGGAGGGCTTCTTCTACTAGGATCTTGATTAGGCCATGGTGGGCTAGCTACTGTGAATTTCTTTCTTGTACATTGGTGCTAGAGTCAATGAGGGGCTGAAGGAGAAAGTAAGGGATACTGAGCTTTTGATGTGCTGGGGTATCTCAACTCTTAGAGGATTCTGAAATGGTATCCATAAACATTATTGTACCTCCCCTCACAAAAAATGTATTTTATTACTTGGTCGCTAACCTCATCCTAGGGATATGGTATACTAGCCCTCTTAATTCCATTTTTGTCTTCAACAGGGGTTTCATTATCTTGGAAAAATTTCTTCTTGGTAGCTTCGCCAATTGGTTTCTCATCTTTACTCCAAGGAAGCCCAAGAGGAAGGGTAGTGACCCAACTGATGAATTCAGGGGTTATTTCAATGGAGAGGCATCTAATGGTTACAATAGCATGAGTTCTTGTGTGAGGAACTAGAGAGAGAGAAAATTCTTGGGAAATTTCATCATCAAACCCTCTAAACTTCTCAAAGAAATTGATCTAGTTTTCCCTTGTAAATATGTCCACCACTTGAGGATGTGCATGGAGTCTAGTGGAGTTAGTGGGATCTTTTCTCATAAACCCCCCTATCATACTGTCTGTACTTATTTTGAAAACCCAAATATGGAGGTGGAGATAGAATTTTGAGAAAAACAGAGAAACATAGGAGACTATGTTAAAAAAAAAAAAAAAACAGAAATGTGGAGACAGAATTTTGAGAAAAATAGAGAAACAGCAGAGACTACGTTTTTTTTTTTTAAACAGAAATTTTGTATGTATTTTCTACCCTCTTAAATACTTGTTTTATCTATAATTTGAGACTAATTCTTTCACATTCGATATATAATCAAAGGGCATTCATGAACCCTACCTCTTCAGACTGAAATTCATGCCAAAAATCACGTTTTCTCCCTTCAAAATGACTCACTGCTCCTCCTGTAGAAGCCTGTTGTCCCTCCTGTAGATTTCCTATAGGTTCTCCTATAGATTTCCTGTAGCTGCTCCTGTAGAAAATTTTGAGAGCGACAATATGGAGGACATCGATGGAGGATGGTGGTTACGAGGTTGTGGGGGCACAAGAAGACTATTGTGTGGTTGAGTTACGAGGAGAAAATGAAGAGAAGGTGGTGAGAATGTGTGGGGAGGAGTGCTCATTACCCTTTGTGGATACTTTCGGTTATGAGTGCTGAGCTGGAAAGGTGTACGTTACCCATATTCGGACCATTGGTCCCCACCTGGTTGGTAATCATGACCCCTCCTCGTAATCATCCCTCATTATTGCATTGGAGTTAACTCTTCCTCCCACTACTTGTCTTTGGTATCTTTTGCTTGAATTGACTGTGCACATGTGTGGGTGACATCTCGGTTAAGTGGAGTCAAATAAATGAAGGTGGCCAAGTTAATTGGCCACCTTTTCCTCTTTCGATTTCAACCATCTCATTGCCTTCGTATGATTTCTAATTATAGAGATGCAAATAGAGGAGTGACTTAGTTACTTACCTGTGATCCAAGTGTATTTGCTGCCATCAATTGTGAGGTGCTATTGCATGCCTTCATTTTCCTTCATGCATGTTGTCTTTGCTTGCTAAGGTGTTGTTGTGTGGTTTTGCAGGTTCTTCCTTTGCTGGAGCTGAGCTACATGTGCCTTTACAACCTACAGATGTGCACTCTCTTGCTGCTGGTGTTGGACTTCTGTGGGATCAACTGCTACAGGAATTCCTACAGGAACTCCTATAGCTGCTTCTCCCCTTGAAACTTCAACTTTTCCCTATGTTTGGAGCTTGAGAATGATGCCAGAGGAGGAGATGAATGATGGAGGAATAGTAGGTAAGCTTCAGGTAGGTTAATGGCGCCCTTTCCTCTCTTTTTTTTCCTTTCTTTTTTCAGAACTGAAAAACTGTTTTTCTGTGTTTTTTTTTTGGACAAGGAAAAAAATAATGATGCTTGGAGTGTGATGCAGGCTTGGAAATGATGGCAAGGAGGCTTGAAGGTGGTAAGAGGGATCATAGGTTCCTCATGAAGGTTTCCTTGTCCGTCAAACTACCTCCTGTAGACACTTTTGGCTTCTCTGTAATTCCTATAGGAGCCTCATGTACAAAACATAGAGCCTCCTGTAGAAAACATAGTTTTGGAAGAAGAGGTACAGTGGGGCGAAAGATATGCCAAAAATGATGGAGGAAGGTGTGGAGAAGATGAGATGGATGTTGGTGTGAATGTGAGGGTTCCCTTGGCACCTTCTTCTGCTCCCTGTAGTCCTCTTGTAAACTTGCAATGCAATAAAAATTCATTTTTTCTTTCTCCTTTTTTTTTTTTTTTGAAAACAACTAGGGTGCCTCAGCAAGGTTTTCACCTTAATTCCCTGCCCTGGGCACCTCCAAGGGAGCTTTTCACCTAGGGATATTATTCTTTTCCTTTTTTTTTTTTTAAATCATGGAGGTTTTCACTTGAGTCCTTATTTTTTCTTTTTCCTCAGTGAGTGGGTGAAGTGGAAGCTAAGACATGCTCCACTACCATCACTGTTTTATTCAAATCTTCAATAAACTCTCGCTTGGAGAGGGCTTTCTTGTATACTTTTAACCGATGTCCATTGACAAGCATGGGGATGGCTTCATCATCAATGGTTCTGATCAGAACTGGACCAATGTCATTATATTTCTCCGTAGTGTATGGCCCCAGCCATCTTGTCCTCAGCTTGCCTTTGAAATCCTTGTATATTGAATCATAGAGTAGTGCACAATCTCCCTCTTGGAATTGCTTCTCCTTGATATTTCTGTCATGCCATATCTTTCTTTGAAGCTGAACTACCTCTGTATGGAGAAGGGCTTGTAATCTGTATTCATCCAATCCATTCAGCTGAAGTAATCTCTCCTTCTGTGCATGGCTGAGGTCTAAGTCCAGCTGAGCTGCCATCCTTAGGGTATTGAATTCAAACTCTATTGAAAACAAAGCCTTCTTCCTATAGACCAGTTCATAGGGTGTGAACCCAGTGGTGGTCTTCCATGTTGTGTTGTAGGCCCAAGTGGCTTCAACTAATCTGTCCGCGCAGTCTTTTCTGCCACTACTCACTACCTTGGTTAAGATCCCTTCCAATGCTTTGTTACTGACCTCCACTTGCCCATTGGCTTGTGGATGGTAAGGGGTGGAAGTCCTATGCTTGATCTTATGATGTGAGAGCAGGTCATCAATCAGGTTGGAAGTGAACTGACTACCTTTCTCTATGACCAGCTCTCTTGGATACCCGAACCTGTAAATTATGTTTTCTCTCAAAAACTCAGCTAATTTTTTCTCTATCGCTACTTTGATTGCTTTTGTCTCAGCCAACTTTGTCTGGTAGTTAGTGCACACAATGATGTACTGCTTCTACTTTGAAGGGGGGTTGATAGGCCTCACAAATTCCGTGGCCCACTTCTCAAATGGCTCAAAGTTCACTTGAGGTTGCATGGGCATTTCATCCTTTTTAGTGGGTTTCCCCATCCTCTAACACCGACTACACTGGCTCATGTATCTCCTCACATCCTATTGAAGAGTGGGCTAGTAATAGCATGCTTGCAGAATCTTGAAGGCGGTTCTTTTCGCTGCAAAATGACCTCCACAAGGCCCGTCATGACAGGTCAGGAGGATGTCAAAGACTTCCTCCTTCCTGACACATCTTCTCAAGATCTGATCTGGGCCAAGTTTGAAGAGATTTCCTCCAATTTAGGTGAAAGGGGCACTTTTCCTTACTATCTTGCTCTTCTCTTTTGAAGATAGGTGTGATGGGAACTGTGTTGAAACCAAGTAGTTTGCTATATCAGTGAACCATGGAGAGAGTACTGATATAGCAAATAGGTGTTCATCTAGCATTTCGTCATGTAGCATTACTTCTTCACCTGCAGGTAAATTCACTCTAGCCAAAAAGTCAACAACAACATTCTCTTTACCACGCTTATTAATAATGGTCAAATCAAACTACTGTAGTAAAAGCAACCATATAATAATGCGAGCATTTACATATGGTTTGTTCATTAAATATCTAATCGTAGCATGATCAGTGTGCACAAAGGTTTGATAGCCTATGATATAATGTTTGAATTTGTTTAATGAATGCACGACAGCTAGGAGTTCCTTCTCAGTCACTGTATAGTTTAACTCTGCCTTTGGCAAGTTTTTGCTTATAAAGTATATGGCATAAGGTAAATTTTCATCAATTTGTCGTAAGGCTGCTCCTATTGCTTTGTTCGAGGCATTTGTGTGAATTTGAAAGGGTAGGGCCTAGTTTGGGCCTCTAAGAATTGGGGCAGTCACTAGCTTGCTCTTCAAGGTATTTATGGCTTCTTAGCAGTTTTCTGCCCATATGAACTAAACTTCTTTGCCTAGGAGGCCAAACAAAGGAGAGGTTAGCTTGCTGAAGTCTTTAATGAATCTCTTGTAATATCCAGCTAAGCTAAGGAAACTTCTGACATCTCTCACCTTTTGAGGAGGTGGGACCCTTTGGATGATGGCAATTTTGTTGGGGTCCACCTGCAGTCCTTGTTAAGATATTGCATGACCTAGCACAGTCCCCTCAGTCATAAAAAATTCACATTTTTCTAGACTAAAGGACAGGCTCATCTCAATACACTTATCTAGAACTTTTCCTAGGTTAGATAAAGCTTCCTGAAAGTCAGAACCATAAGGAGTAAAATCATCCATGTATATTTCCATTGCATCATGAACCAGTTCAGAAAATATACTCAATACTGCTCTTTGGAAAATGGCTGGAGCATTGCACAAACCAAAAGGAAGGACCCGCTATGAAAAGGTACCCCAAGGAAAAGTGAAAGTGGTCTTATCTTTGTCTTCCGGGCTAATTTGTATCTGATTTTACCCACTAAACCCATCTAGGAAAGAGAAAAACTTTTTCCCTGCCAAACCATCTAACACTTGATCTATGAAAGGTAAAGGAAAATGGTCATTTTTAGTGGCTTTGTTCAATTCTCGATAGTCGACATACATTCTCCACTTACTATTTTTCTTTGGCACTAGCGCCAAAGGAGAGACCCATTCACTGTTAGATATGGGATAGATGAATCCTACATCAAGTAATTTCTGCAGTTCTTCCTTAACAATATCTTTAAGTGCTAGGTTCATCCTCCTTTGAGGCTGCCTGGTGGGCTTTCAATCTTCCTTGATGTATATATGATGAGTACATACTGAAGGGTTCACTCCCTTCATCTCCTTATAGCTCTAGGTGAAGGCATCTATATGTTTTCTCAGTATGTTGCATAGCTCCTTTTCCTGGGAAGCAGATCGAGATGGATTGATTTTCAATGTTCTTTCTGGGCCGAAGTTTAGATTTTTAACACAGAGAGGAGTGGGTCAGCCACATAGAGATGAGTTGAGGGGTT
This sequence comes from Pinus tabuliformis, assembly GCA_031772625.1. Taxonomy (NCBI): domain Eukaryota; kingdom Viridiplantae; phylum Streptophyta; class Pinopsida; order Pinales; family Pinaceae; genus Pinus; species Pinus tabuliformis. Next base: position 409,531,143 of record CM062817.1, on the reverse strand, counting down.
GTTTTGGGTTTCTCTTACTATGTCTTCTAATGGTGATGCACTGGGAGGTGGATTTTGAATCAAATTTCCAATCATATCATCCTCATCTTGCGGTTTCCCCCCCATGGCGATTTCTAATGTACAAAGTGGTGCAGAATAAACTTCAACCTCATCCTCCTCATCCAACCAAAGAGGTATATAATGTTCTAGAAAGGGTTGGGCAGGAGGATATAGGGTTAATACCTTAGACTTGTGCTCGTTCTTTATGGTCATGTTCCAAGCTCGACAGCTGATGTAGGCATCGGCTATAGCCAACCAGGGTCTTCCCAGAATGAGAGGATACCCAGTGAGCTTTTCCTTTGGTTGGAGAACTAAGAAATCAACAGGGTACTCCCAAGAATCAATGGAGAACATCACATCTTCCACAATCCCCTCAGGGGTCCCGGTGGAGTGGTCTGCTAGCTGCAGCACTATTATGGTCTTCCTCAAGGAGCCTTGGAGATTAAGTTTGATAATTGTGTCCTTTTTCATCATGTTAATGGCAGCCCCTAGATCAATCAAGGTATGTGGGAACATTGTTCCATTGATGTGGACATCAAATACTGGGCTTCCAGGGTGTAGATATTTTTGACAGATTATCTACCCCAACATCAGGTCGGACAGTTGTCCTATGACATTGATGGTTGGGGCATCTCTCTTGTGCCTTCCTGGGTGCCTAAAGCACTTCTCTTTGATCAACCTATTGTATATAGGCACATCTTTTATGGCTTGGAGAATTGGTATCTTCACACATAAATGTTTCAATTCTCCCAGGAGTTTAGTCTCTTCTAGGGTAGGCTGGATTGCCATGGATAGTCTCTCAAGAAAGGGTGGATTTGCTTTAGGTTTGCTTTCCTCTTTATCTTCCTCAACCTCCCTAGGTGGAGGTTGGCTATATGGGAGAACTTTCCCCGATCGCAAGTTAATTTCTTGAATCTCCACAACATAAGTTGGGCATGATGGTTCCCCACCATATACTTGCTGAGCCTGTCTGTTGTTCGGGTTCGGATTTGACTGGGTAGGCATTTGGGCTTGCCTTGCTGGAGCAGAAGGTAATGGTTGTGGTTGGGTAGGTGGTGGAGGTAGAAGAGTGGGAAAAGAGTTGTATTGGGGCCTCCACCCTGAATGAGATGCATTCCACTTAGGTTGCGGATGAGCATAGGGTTGAAATGAATGAGTGGCTGGTTGGGCATGATATTGAGATGTGTAGGACCAAGGAGGAGGCGTCGACCAGGAAGGATGAGTAGGGGGGGCTCAAGAAGGTATGGAGGTGACTTGGTTGGGGTTGTAGTATGCCTGCGATGTCCAGGTCCTTGCTGGTATGGTCTAGGTCCAGGTGGCCTCCTTTGGTTTATGTACTAGATCTGTTTAGTGAATCCTTCAGCCCCTTGGTATACAACTTCAAGTCCGGGAAAGGAAGGGCACTTATCTATAGAATGATCTTCTTCACAGACTGAACAAACCTCTATAGAGTTCAATGGGCATTCATTCCTAGGATGCCTCTAGGAGAATCTAAGGCAAAAAATGGCCAAAGCCCTCTCTGCTTCCTCTTGTTTCCTTTTGATATGTAAGGTATCCATTTGCATGGCAAGATTTTGTAGCATCTTACTCTTGAAGTCTTATAGCATGTTTCCAATTTCACCTTTAATGGATGAATTGGAGGAAGAGGCACTGACTATGGGTTGACTCCCCCTACCTTTCTTTCTGGCTGCTCTAGAATGGTTTCTAAAACTAGTCTTTATGTCTTCATAGGATAGTTGGTAGATGTCTCCGCTGGCCAGTAGATGGAGGGTGTATGAAAGGTCTTCCTAAATTCCCTTGAGTAGGACCAACTTCAGAGACTCAGGGTCAAGTGTACACCCGACCCTTTTGTAACTAAGCTGGAACCTCTCTCCATAGTCTTCTAGGGACTCATCATTTCCCATGGTCATTTGGAAGATTTCTTCCTTAGTATCCTTTGACCTAAAATAGTCTTGAAACTTGTTGTTAAAGTCTTGCTGCATCTGAGCCGAAGTTGTGATGCTATTGCCAGGTAATCCAATGAACCAGTGCAATGTTGCATCCTTGAGAGTAGAAGGGAATAGTTTCAACTTTTGCTCATCTTCTACATAGTCATAAGTTCGACAGATAATAAAAAACTCAAACAAGAAGGTGTCAGGATCTTCTCTAGTCAGACCATGGAAGTGAGGTAGGGCTGAAGGACTTATATTCTTCATTTTGGTGTTCCCATTGGTCTCCCGAACGGGGAAGGTGCCCTCTATTCTCTCTCCATTTCCCCTAGCATTTCTGTTTTCAGCCATTGGCTCTAGAGGAAATTTTTGTTCTTCTTCTTCCCCTATAGGTTCTTCAAATATGTATGGATGTTCACCTAAGGGTTCTTCTTAATTGCAGCCACCGAAGAAGAGAGAAGGTTGGCTATGTGAACCAGTGGGCGTGTTGGGAAGTTTTTTTCCTAAGTTATCTCTACTCCTACAAGGCATGAAAGGAAATATTTTTGGTTTCTTTTTCCCCAGACTGAAAGTACCTACAGATACTAATATTTGTGGTTGAACAAAACAAATTGCAACTAGCTGAAATGAACTTGCAGAATGGAAATTTGTAGAATTGAAAAGGAAAGCAAGGAAATGCAGAACTGAAAGAAAAGAAATGATTAGTCTACTTTTGTTGAAATAAACTATTAGAAGAATGTTGCAATATGAAATAGAAGAAAGTAGTAATCACATAATACTCTGATGCTTCCCCGAAAATGGTGCCAAAAAGGTGGTGAGTGCTAGTATTGGAGCAAGAATGAGGCAACTCTTGGGTTACCAACTTTACTTTTATCAACCCGGTAGTTCGTAACAAACTTAGAAGCGTCGGTGCTGTATGCACAAGTACTAGTTCTCACTGCAGGTTGTCACTTGGTTAGCCATTACGAGATCCCTAGGAGCTCAAGCCAACTCCTATAGATTTCAAAAGAAGCTCTATGTATGACGAAATGAGAGAAAGGTTACTCTACATATGCTATTCTAACTGCAGAAAGGAGAAAGAGTGGAATGTAAAGCAAAACCTAGTAAACCCTAATTAACAAGCTAACTCTACTTTTGCCAAAAACACTATGAAAACCATGAAATAAATGTCGTTGCCTACTCAGGGAAGTAAAAAACATCTAACCATGTTGTTTCCTGAAGTAAATAAATGAAAAAACATATTTGTGGATTTTTATCTGTTTTTATGTGAATTTAACATGCATCTAATTTATTGTGTGTGAGTGTGGTAGCGAACAGGTGGCATTGGAGGGTGGTTTTGGAGCTTGGGAGGAGATATGATGGTGTAGATGGGTCCTAGGAGGTCTTAGGTGGCCTTCTAGAGGATTTTTCCACACTTGGTCTTCAAAAGAAAGGCTACAGGAAAAAATATAGGAGGACACAGGAAAACTACAGGAGGAAAACAGGGAAACTATAGGAGGCCTACAGGAGGAGGCCGAGTTGTTTTGAGGATGTGAAAGTGGGTGGAAAAGTTGGATGAAGGTTGGAATGAGGTGTTAGGGTGCTTAGGGTCTGCCACAAATCACCAGGAGAGAGAAATATGTTTGGGTTTCCTCAAGGAGAGAGGAAGAAGTTCCATGAAAAATGAAGGAAAATAGGGCAGAATTGAGGTGAGGTTTGGGGGACCTGTAGGGCATGGATCAAATAGAGGGTGTGATTGCTAGTAAGTTAGCCTACTATTGGAAGAGATCTGCTGCATAGAAACTAACAGTCAACCAAGAAAATCAAGCAACAAATGAAATGAGTGCATCCTAGGAAAAACAAAGTTTTACATTGAAATGGCCTAAGCTATGATGTATAGAAGGAAATGCTGAGAAATGTTGTAAGAAAGGAAAGCATGGAAAATAAATATTGTAAATTAGGAAGTGAACATGATAAAGGAGATCTAAAGCAAAGAAAAATTGGATTATCAACCTACTAGAGAGCTACAAACAATAGAAGTCCTAGGAATGAGGAAAATCTGTGTTTTTGGGGCAGCAAGAGAGTCTTTTCCTCAAATCATGGGCCCAGAGGGAGGAAGAGAGGCCAAGGAACTGCTACTAGCCTTTTGAATCTTCTCTAATCACTACTTAACCTACTATAGAAAAGCACAAATGGAAGCAAACTACTAAACCATCAAAAGCAACCTATTCTTAATAATAAGAGAAATACATCTAATAGCAAACTAATCTTCAATCTAAAGTAAATCATACAAATACAAGTAAAGAGGAGCTTGATTGCTTGGATTGGGCCCTAACCCAAGAGCTTCAGCCCTCTGAGGTAACTCACTGCTAGCTCAAAAAGGATTCCATCTTCATTATCAAAAAATAGCAAGATTACATAAAACTGTCATAAAATAGTAAGCTCGAAATTTGAGCAAAGTTTACACAAGAAAAAAATCCGACCTTAGTGAGGCCATAGGCCTCTCTACTTATACATCTGAAGCTACTAGCAAATTCCTTAAAATCAGGGAGGCTTCGCTCCCAAAACTCGAGATAACTATAAGTCGTCCTCCACTTTCTCGGCAACCTTCTAGTGCATGATTCAGCTGCTTGTACTCCAAGCTAAATGAAGGGGAAATCGACGTGTGGAGTAATAAATGAGGGGGATTCCCTCCTATAAGTCCTCTCCTCTATCTACTTCGAGTTATTACTACAATTTGACCACTGGATCCTTGACTTTGACCTCAAAATCCATCAATAATCTGCATTAAATATATGTTAGACCACATGGCATAATAACTAACTCAACTCACCCTATAAGCATAAATATAATCAGAAAATCATAAAATAAGCTAAGAGAATGGTTGATTTGACTAGGTTAGGAGGTAAAATGTGCCCATATAATTACCCATTTATGAGGCTCATCAATTCTGAACCTCTTTTAAATGGAGAAGAATTTGAAAAAATCATAGAACTGCTTACCAGTGCAGATTGGGGTTCCACCACTGTAGAAATTTTGAATAATATAACACTTATTCACAGAGATTATCTTGATTATACACTATTTGCGGAATGCATGCATAATACATAACCTCCTCTACCATTGATCATCAATTTGCAGTATTCAGAAACAATCACATGCGCACATTGAAGCATCAATCACACATATCAACACAGTTTATCACGGGGAAAGCATACAGCTAAAAACCCCCAACTATATGTATATTATATTGATTGAGAACATGTAACAATACATAGTACAATACTCCTCGCAAGTACTCAGTACTATCTCCACCTGTTACACACAAGTTAGCTCAGATCTGAATCAATCACAGGTTCAAATCTCCTCCACTGCGCAATCCTGAATGAGAATAGATGAGAATGGCTAATCCAAACACATATTTCCCTTGGCTGAACCACACAATCCTCATTGGCAATACTCAATCCATTGATTGTGCAAATCTCATGCACAACTATAGTCACAACTGACAGCTGTCTTTCCCTTTCACTCACCTCTAACACTTGTCTCCACTGAACTGTCCATGCACTGAGTTAATTGATGTATTCTTTAGTTGATTTATGAGTTAATAATTAGTGAATTAATTCACATCACTCATCACTAGTGTATTTGCAGTTAGACTAAATACAACTAGTTCAACTAAGACAAACTGAACACAACTCCATCAACTCCTCAATCAACTCCACCAAACTCAATCACTTGCGTTCTAACTGAAGTCCATCATGCAATAGCTCAACTGACCCATAAGAAAAGCGTATTTCCTTCTGGCAGTTGCATGTGCCACATCCGTAGCTCGAACTGAAGTGCTCCAAGAGGATAACATAATGTTTATAGTCCAAATATTATCAAGAGCTAATAATATTCGACTGTTCTATTTTTAGCCCGACAGTCTAAAAATAGACTCCGCCCATATTTCTAAAAATAGAAGTCCATCTATTTTTACCAACATGACTAATCATCCACAAATAACATCCTGCAACTCATAGACCATGATCCATATGTCTAAAAATAGACATAGACTAAAAATAGACTTTGCGCCAAAAATAGCCTGCGGGCCCACTTAGTGAAGGTGACTTCTTTTCACTAAGCTACATCATCTTGTTGCATTTTCAACACTCCCTCTCAACAAGATATGTATTATCTGCAACCCCTATCCTACCTCTGGAATGTTCTGGATGCAACACATTTTCCCGGTCCACTTGCTCCAACAACGCTTGGAACAAAAACACTCCCAACTGACCACTCTGTTGGGCTAGGAACATACTCTGATGTTGAAGCTCTACCTGCTGCTGACAAGTTCTCCCTCTCTGACATCTATGCTACTGCAACATCTCCATGCATCTCGTACCATTGCACACCTCTCTCTGCCACCTAGCACTGTGCAAAACACTTGTGCCTCTCACATTGCTGCAGCCTGCTAGCTATGCGTTGTCCTAGGATTCCCTACACTGTCGCTCTCTCTGCCGCTCCATCCGCATTTGTCTTTACCCAATCAGTCAGCTCTTGCTACTCCGCATCCGGGCTCCCGTAGCAAGGTCTCATCCAAGAGGTTGGGTACCTCAAGGATCTTGCCCCTCCTCCTTGGGACGATCAATCCACAACACCCCACCTCCTACCTGGAGGTATGGCTACATGCGATCCCTCAGCCCACTTGGCTCAAAGTTTCCCCCTACTAGAGGTCTCTACATGAGTAGATGTCTCTACTTTATCTCCTCTCAGCTTCCCTTGTTGTGGCTGCTCCACAACCTCCTGAAGCTGTTGCACCAATCGTGGCTCCTCCACAATCGTCTTAGACTTCTTCTGGCTCTACATGTTGAGAGGTAATATACGCTCCCTCTCAACCACAAAGTTTCCATCAGTTGCCTCGCTGCTCAAGGCTTTTCATGCATCTTGAACCTCAAGAGCATACAGGTTCTTGACCTGTGAACCAATCTACTTCACCTGTCTAGTGATGATGTGTCTAAGGAAAGCCTTTCCCTTACTGAAGACTACATCATAGCCTCTATCTTCTAGCATCGCGATCGACACCAAGTTTCTCTTTAGTCCTAGTACATACTTGACATCGGTCAAGGTAAGGCAAGCTCCATGCTCCCTCTGAAAAATAACCGGGCCTACACTTGAGACACCATACTTCTCATCATTACCCATCGCTATGAGTATCTAGAGATCTTTCTCCTCTAAAGTACTGAACAAACTCTTGTCACTGGTCATGTGGAAAGAAGCTCCACTGTCAAGAAACCAACCACTTCCCATCATGGATGAAACCATGCATGTGAAGAGTGTGAAATCCAACTCAAACTGTGAAGCAAGTTCGTCACCTTCAGATCCTTCCCCGGATCCCTTCTTGGATTTCCTCCGTGGACAATTTGCAGCATAATGGCCTACCTCATGACAACGAAAGCATCGCACTTTCGATTTTTCAACCTTCTTCCCATCATTGGAATAACTGGATTCAGAAAGAGAAACCTTCTCCTTCCCCTTCTTTGCTTTGGCAGCCAAAGCACAATTTTCTTCATCAGATGCCTTTGATGAAGATCCTTCCTTGGTATTCTGCATGATCTCCTCTTGCACAAGATTCGACCAAAGTCTCTCCCATCCTAGCAATTTCTCCCGACCATTGAAAGAGTCCTGATAGGAATGTCAACTCTTCGGAAGACCAAGGAGAGCCAAGCTCACCATGTCCTCATCATCGACAGTCACCTCCACACTTCCCAGCTCATCCCGGCATTGGGTGAACTTCGTGAGATACTCGGGCATACTGTCTCCATTCTCACACTTAATGTTTCTGAGTTTATCCTTGAGTGCCAACTTCCTCTGGTCGCTCTTTCTTTGGAATAAATCTGTCAACGCTTTCCACATCAAGTATGGAGAAGCCTTTCCATGTAGGCTGGATACAATGTGATCCTTCATGCCCTCCAACAGAATCCTTCGACACTTTGCTGTCTTCTTTTGCCAAGCCTCAACGTGAGCAACATCTGTAGGCTTTGGGACCTCAACATCTATGAACTCCTTCAACCCATTGTCATCTAACACTGCCTCCATCCTGTCTTTCCATGCAATATAATTCGAGCTGCCTTCAAGGGCATACTCCAATCACAATCCTTTGAAAGACATTTCAACTTTGACACCAAGAAAACACTGCTACAAATTCGAATTCCACCAGCTCAAAACTCAACCACTTCTGATCTAAAATTCGTGAGAACAAAGTATTTCTCGTACAAAGATTGACTGTATGGGCTTTTACCGAATATATCACCTTCCAAAAGAAGGATGAATCCAGAGGCTACCTGGCCCAATTACAGACTCTGCCTGAAGAAATAAAATGTAATCACTTTCTGAATAATAGATCTGATGATCAACTCTGCTCTGATACCATGTAGAACTTTTTCTACAAATAAACTAGCTCCAATACCATGCAAAAATTTTGAATAATATAACACTTATTCACAAAGATTATCCTGATTAACACTATTTGCGGAATGCATGCATAATACATAACCTCCTCTACCATTGATCATCAATTTGCAGTATTCAGAAACAATCACATGCGCACATTGAAGCATCAATCACACATATCAACACAGTATATCATGGGGAAAGCATACAGCTGAAAATCCCCAACTATCTGTATATTATATTGATTGAGAACATGTAACAATACATAGTACAATACTTTTCGCAAGTACTCAGTACTATCTCCACCTATTACACACAAACTAGCTCAGATCTGAATCAATCACAGGTTCAAATCTTCTCCACTACTTGCCTGCCTCCACTGCGCAATACTGCATGAGAGTAGATGAGAATGGCTGATCCAAACTCGTATTTCCCTTGTCTGAACCACGCAATCCTCATTGGAAATACTCAATCCATTGATTATGCAAATCTCATGCACAACTATAGTCACAACTGACAACTGTCTTGCCCTTTCACTCACCTCTAACACTTGTCTCCACTGAACTGTCCATGCACTAAGTTAACTGATGTATTCTTTAGTTGATTTATGAGTTAATAATTAGTGAATTAATTCACATCACTCATCACTAGTGTATTTTCCGTTAGACTAAATACAACTAGTTCAACTAAGTCAAACTGAACACAACTCCATCAACTCCTCAATCAACTCCACCAAACTCAATCACTTGAGTTCTAACTAAAGTCCATCATGCAATAGCTCAACTGACCCATAAGAAAAGTGTATTTCCTTCTGGCAGTTGCATGTGCCACATCCGTAGCTTGAATTGAAGTGCTCCAAGAGGATAAGATAATGTTTATAGTCCAAATATTATTAAGAGCTAATAATATTCGACTGTTCTATTTTTAGCCTGGCAGTCTAAAAATAGAGTCCGCCCATATGTCTAAAAATAGAAGTCCATCTATTTTTACCAACATGACAAATCATCCACAAATAGCATCCTGCAACTCATAGACCATGATCCATATGTCGAAAAGTAGACATAGTCTAAAAATAGACTTTGCCCCAAAAATAGCCTGCGGGCCCACTTAGTGAAGGCGACTTCTTTTCACTAAGCTCCATCATCTTGTTGCATTTTCAACAGCCACAGGATGGAATGGAGTCTATTCACTATGATAAAACCATAATCACTTTTCCACATGAGCAAAACCCTAGTCTGGTGCATCAAAACCGTCAGTTGAGATAGTTGTAAGATTTTATAGATTGGGAAATCCTAGGAATTGTACTGTGTGAAGGGAGCTAGAGCCAACAATAGGTAATTTTATCCTCGTGGATCCTTGGTCAAAACAATTAAATAATTTATATTATTCAATGTCCTATATTAGATGACCCTACAATTGATGAAATAGTGGTTAAAGGAAATTTTATAAGATTAGCCACCTTTAAACTATAACCCAAGGCCACCATTTTGACAAAATACTCAAGCTTGAAGATTTATGAGGCTCTGTGCTTCTTATTTTTCTTGTTTCTTAATGGTTGTGTTATATTGCGCTATCCTCTATTTAATATCTATGTTTTTCATTTTTCATGTCATTCCCTTGTTTCTTTTTGTTTTTTTGTTTTTCTTGTTTTTTTGTTTTGTTTTGTTTTTTGTTTTGTTTTTTTATGCTATGGTTCACGGAGACCCTGGTCAATGGGTGGTGCTATGTCCACGGAGAAATATGGGTTGATCGACCCTAAAGGGAATCTAGCCCTGCAGCCCACTAACAAGGCCTAACCCCAAGGGCTTCGGGGAGAATGGACCCTGTGACCTCCCGATGGCAAGGCACTGATTTTGACCAACTAAGCTAACCCTTGGGGCATTCCCTTGCTTCCTTAATATGGTTGATATATGAAATTTTCTATATTGAAACCTTCAAATATTTCCAACCTCTTTTAAATAGAGAAAAAATTGTGAAAAATATAGAACTGCTTACCAATGCAGATTGGGGTTCCAGCACAGGAAGGAATGGAGTCCATTGACTGTGAAGAAAGCCTTAATCACTTTTTCAATTGAAAAAAACCATGATAATGTTTCCATATGGTAACCATGAACAAAAGGGATGTGATAGATTTGACTCAACACTAGTTTTTTTTTTTTTTGTAATTTTCCTCATGTATTTCTGAAAGATTTGTTTGGTCTCCCACCAAGGTGTGATATCAAGTTCAACATTGAACTCAATGTGAGATGATTCCTATCTCCAAGGTTCCTTATAAAACAATTTCACCCACGTAACATGAATTACATATGCATCTATAATAATTGCTAAATTTTGGATTGATCTAGTTTAATGAAACATTTTGAAGAGGTTACTAATTTTGGTGATGAAAAAGGATTAGTTATTAGATATTTGCATTTACTATAGTTGGTTGAATAACATCACCATCTAGAACCAATATTGGTCCTCATAGATTGATGATTTCTTTGATCAAATGAAAAGGACCATAATATTCTTAAAGATTGATTTGTGATTTTAATACCACCATTTAAGAATTTAAAATGGAATCCCAAATATTACATTCAAACCATGATTAAGAAATTATGATTTTATTATGGTACCTTTTAAGCTTACCAATGCCTTAGTAGTCTTCATGAAACTAATGAATGAGTTTTTTCATAAATACCTAGGAAAGTTTGTTCAAGTCCTTCTAGATGACAGTTTGATTTACTCATGTGGTCCAAAGGAGAATGAGGAGCACCAAAGGTTGATATTGTAATGACTTGGAGAGAATAATAATGATTAAAATATCTCTGAGTGTTCCTTATTCTAGTCAAATATCCATTCTTTGGGCCACATTACTTTTGGAGAAGGTATAGTCATGGACCTTGCCAAAATCAAGGCCATTATGTTATTCCTAATACCAAGGGATGCTCATAATATACACAATTTCAATGGATTGGTTGGGTGTTATAGGATATTCATAAAATAAGTCTCCAAGATAGCTAATCCCATTACCGAGGTCAAGAAGAAGGGTAAGAAATTTGTATGGATAAAGTAGTTTCAACAGGCCATTTTGAGGCTCACAAATTTGTAAACCACTGCTCTAGCCCTAAAAGTACTAGAAATGGACCAAGATTTGTATTATTTACATATGCTAGAAATGATATTATTATGTAATGAGTAATTTATTATCTTATCGAGTGGTTCAATAGTCAAGCGACAAGATCATTATGAAGGCATAAAGGGGAAGTCTTGATTAGTTGGATAAACACTCTTGTTCCACAACCATGCATGTGGACATCAAGGCATATATGGAGGTCCCCATATTGAATTAAGTTACCTTCACAAGAAGAGGCATTACTCATTGTTTACAACACATCATCTCTCCATCTATGTTAATCACATGTGCATGTATATGTGTATATAGTATCACTTGAGTAAGTGTTTCATGAAAATTCCCATGTTCATGTGAATGGTGTGATTGTTTTTCATCAATGTTTAAGTCATGCACATAAATGATTTCTTGATTGTCTATCTCATTGTCATTACAAATTCAGAACTTTTTGGTGGACTCACTCTTAACACACAGCATAAACATTAATCCTTCTCTATTCTACATATCAAATTTTAAAACATTGAGATGGTATAACGAAAGCAGACAAATTCATTTCTAATCAAAAAATTATATGCTAGATATGATATTTTATTAAGTTTAAGATCAAAATTGATGATTACAATTATCTCAAAGTTTAAATTCCAAATAAAACATGCTAGAATGATTAGACATATTCTACAAGGCTTCGTACTCTAGCTATCAATGGGCCAAAACTATTTCACTACAGATAGAGAAACAACATTTGTTTAATTGGATAGAAAACCTTGGATGGGCATAGATCCAACCGAAGAAGATTTTCAAATTCCTAGGAAAACACTATGCTTTCCAAGCATTTTTTATGCATCTTTGGCAATAGGTTGAACAATGAGTATACGAGTAGGTAATCAAGTGGCTTTTGGTTAGTGAAAATCCAACCAAAAGTACCTCAATGCCAAGTAGATCCATGCAAAGTGTCTATGTCTAATTATTCGTGACATCTAAGGGCATTCATCAATTTCAAGGGCTTTCGTAGGATCGATGTACGTAGAGCATATAGGTCGGTGGGCCTTGCAATTTGTGAGAAAGAATGATCAAATTGCAAGTATTCTCTTATTTCACGCCATGTAGAATATCTACACTTTTTTTAAATAATTTCTACATATGCATCATACATTTTTTAAAGTGAATTATGCTTATTTTCATAATTTAAGGGGTTTTGCTGATCCCGAAATAGAGATAACAAATGGAATGGGAACATTCTAATGGTGATATCACTGTTTGGGATCTAGAACTTATTTCATATTCCCTTAGGGCTGAATAAGCATCTTTTCTATTCCCTTAGGGCCAAATGAGGTGCAGAGGATTCTTGCAACAACACTGGCAGCCACAATGTTGGCCTTATGAGCATCTAAGCCTCTCATTGGGGTTTTCTTCTCTTGTTCTAATAAAGGACCTCCCGAACTAATCAAATTCCAATTCCATCACTGCAAACAATAATAAAATGGGTTTTTTTCTCCTACTCTAATAAATGGCCTCTTGAACTCATCAAATTCCAACGCCATCACTACGAATAGTAACAAAATGCAACACAGATATTAAATCATAAACATACAAGCCTGGATGAAAAAAAACAAATGATTTTTAATAGAGACCTAAGGTGAGTGTACTCCTCTCTTTGTGGAAAACTTAAAATATGGTAGAAATGTAGTGAAGATAAAAATGGATTGTACCTTGGTGCTGTCAATGGACTAAAAATCCGATGGTGGGGATCGATATTGATTCTCCTACTGGTAAAACCTAATTCGCAATTGTCTTCAATCTTGGCTCTCTCTTCAATCTCGTTTTCACTCTCGTCCTGTGAAAAGAGAACAAATACTACTTGTTATAAAACAAAGATCTCGGTTGGGATGGCTTTTGCAAAGAAAAATTAATGCTGAACTTTTTCAAAAATGCTAAAATTTTACTTCATGAAAGACAATAAATAAAATATTTTTATTTTCATTCACATAGTTAGTTTTAAATTTTATTTGAGAAACTAAAACCCTCTTAGATGTTTTTGGTTGTGTTTGAAAGCATTTCGAATAATCTAATTTTAATATTACCATTTTATGCAATGATTTTGTTGATAAAATTTATAGAGGTAGACATTTGTACTTTTGGAATTTGAATGTGGGACTAAGAAACATGTGCTTTTAACTTGGTTGTATTGAAAAAATTAAGTATAATAAGGAAACATGAACTCTTGAATTGGTTTTATTGAAAACAATTACATTTTCGTACATATTATGTCGGTGAAAACAAAAGAGTGTATATAGTAAGTGGGTTTATAGTTAAAAATAGTGTTAGTTTCTTAAAAGTAATTTGACAAACTTGGAAAGAGTAGAGTGTGTACCTTCTTTTAAGTTAAATATATTCAAATTGTTGTGTGAATGGGGTTGTAAGACCCTATGTTTTCATCTTGAGAAAATGGATTTCTCTCCAAGTCACTTGCGTAGTTTAGATTGTCATAAGAAAAGTAGGTGTTTTTCCTTAAGATGTGAACATTTCATTTTAAGCAGTGCGATAATGTGGTTTCGGCGAGGCATTAAAATATGGAACAATAATGTATATTTGGGATGTTAGTATTATGTTTTTCTTGAGGCATGAGTGCACGTCTAAGATCAAGACTTTAATAAGGGTTGAAGAGGTGGAATAGTTAGATATTTTGGGGGGTTGTAGCCTCACTTAGAGGTGTAGACAAGCAAGTTAAGCACAATGAGAATTTGTGAAGAAAACTTAAGACATTTGACAATTTTCATGAAGGAAACTTGGAAATGGTACTAACTGAACATTCCTTGATTGATGTTGATACCCTCTCCTTGGAACTACCCCTTTTCAAGACAAAGAAGAAAAGTGAAATATATGTGCAACCCACTAAAGAAGATGGCAAGGTTTTTGCAACATATATAGGTGGTTCTATCATGTTGTAAAAGGAGTTGTTGGAACTTGGAAGGTAACCATTGGATTAGATTTCTCATGGAGTTTCAAGGAGTTGCATGGATTTAATAAGGAGTGAATTACACAAATATAGCAAATCTAACAAATAGGCCATATTGGGTTAGGATACTACTGTTCTTGGACATCCAAAGTTGAAGGTACATTTTATGGAGGTGTAGTGTAGGCACTTGAGCGCAGGCCACATTCTACAAGTATCATGGAATTTTGATGTGTGTTAGTGGTGTTACTGCATTGTGTTTGATGATCACTAGCTAGAATTTTTTCCATGAAGGCGGAAATCCCACAAGTTTGAGATGGCTTAATCATTTGGCATTATAAGGTGTGTTATGCCCTAGTTTTGAGGAGAAAGTTAGAACCATCTTAGAGTGTGATGGGTTGTACCATGGAATTAGGTCCACTTTCATGGGTTTAGGTGTAAAGGTACCCCATGAGTTGAGGAAAATGGTTGCAATGTTTACCTATATAAAGTGTTTATGATATAAGATTACTGATTTTATGTTGGAGAATGGAAGAAGAAGATGAGAAAGGAGAGGAATTAAGGTTTTTTGTAAATCAATCAAAATGAAAATTGTCTTCTATTAGCCAGATTTTTCAAGTTGCCTCTTCAATAGGACTAAATTTTAGTTGGAGCTAGGGAGTTAGCCTCAAAATCATTGATTAGGTACTCTAGAAACCAAGACCTGACATATCCATGCTATTCCATTAAATAGATTCATATTGGGCAAAGGTTGCAAAGACTAAGGTGAAACTATCCCCTTTTTAATGTGGGTTTTAAACCTTACATTTGAAAATGCTAAAAAAAAGGTCATGATATTGAAACAATGTCCTTGATTTTATCAAAACTCAATGTCAATGCTTGATCAATGGTGTGATTCTTTCTATTTGGATTTGGTCTTTAACATTGAGATTGGTATTTGGGTCTAGTTATGAGTTTAGCATTTCATTTACATGTTGAGAAGGTCTTAAGCGCTATAGGGAATGAGATGGTTACTTTCCAATACCCCTCCCTTGAAACCCTATAAAGAGATGGTGTTGCCCATTTTGTTGTCATAATTTTTCAACCACAATATCCTCCTATGAGGATTCCCTTGATGGGGTGCTATGTAAATGAAGTGGAGAAAAAAAAAATGCATGTTGAGTCAAAGAAGGGGTATAGATTATAGGTTTCCTAGAGGTCTTGACAAAGATAAAGGGGAATGGAATTTACCTCCCTTTACAATGCTTTTTGTTTCACCATTCAAGGCGCTAAAGGGAGTTTAATTTAAGGGTCATTGTTATAGACAATTTTGTGCCTTGCAGCATCAGGCATGAATTGTCAATAATCCAAGGGATCCAAAGTCCCTAAACATGATGTTCCTACCCCTAGAGGAACAAGGTTAGCAAACCAACAGCTCTCAGATCAGTTCTCCACCTGAAAACACTCAAAAACAAGTAATCCTGAAATCAAAGCAGGTGCTCCACTAGGCTTCTGCGCTGAAACTCAACTCCTCCATGGTGTACCTGCGTTGCAAAGCAGGTAGAACAAAGGCCACCTGCGCTGAGCGAGATGGGACAAGTGGCACACTGAGTCATTGCTCTGGAATCTTCCAAAAATGACACTTGGATCAGGGATTCCGCCTTGTGATGAGTCAGAGGCTCTGTTTCTCCAAGTGGAAGCAAGGTTCTCCAAGTGGACTCAAGAACTGAAGATCAATTGAAGAGAGAGAGGACACAAGGTAGCTACACATCAGTTGCAAGCTGACTCATCCTTGCTCAATTCATCTATATATTGAGCTCTCTCCTATGAGCTCAGAAGGCTGGAATTTTGTGCAAAGTAATGATATGCTGTTGGTTTCACTATAGAGCTATTGGGTGATTGCTTGAAGGAGGTGAAGAGGAGAAATTCTTTCTGCTGGGAGGTGTTGCTGGATTGGGGCCTTCAATGGTTGTAACACTCTCATAACTTTACTTCTTCCATTAATAAAAGCTATTGAGGTTCTTCTATATGCACTTGTTTCAATGATGTGTTGTGATAATTGTATATTTGATTTATGCTAATCCTTGAATCAGTTATGATTGCATGCTTCTTGTAGTTTCCTTCTTTGTTATTTTGCAGGATCTCATTGTAGCTGGGCCAGCAAAAGAGCAAGGAGCTGGGAGCAAGCAAGCAAAGAGAAGAGTTTGGATTCGACATTAAGCGCAAGGCAACGGTTAGTGCATTTCTTCATTCTCTCTTGCTTTCATAAAGAAGTAAACCTTAAGTAGTTTTCTTTACAGTTGTTGCTGAGGTACTATCACCCTTAGAGTGGGATAGGGTCATCCGAGTCGGATACTTTTCCCTAAAACAAACTGGCGACTCCACTGGGGAACGTATCTGTTTGATTGTTTGTAGTATTTTTCTATTCATTTCCTGAACAAAAGAGTACCAAATCGAAAAGCTTTTGACTATATCAAAAGCGAAGTAGAGGGCAGCTACTCTAGCTCATTTCTGAGCAGGTTCATGATTTGAAGAGCTGATCTACAAGGATCCTTGTAAGCTCTTAGTGATAGCTTTTCATCTTCCTTGTCATCCCTTAGTGTCTGCTTGACTGATAGCTTCTGATTTGAGCAAAAACTGTGAATTTTTGAGAAAATTGTGACCCGGAAACTGTGAAAACGCAACTTTCGTTTTCCAAAGCAGGTAGTACACAGGCTACCTGCTTTGCAACGCAGGTCCCGAAGGGGCTACCTGCGCTGAGAGCCAGACTGGCTGTGCAGCACCTGCGTTGGCCCAATTTTGCCTTGTGCATTTGGGGTTTCCTCCCTTTTTCTTGCCTGTTTTCACTATAAATTTTGCAGCCAGTTACCAGTCTTGCACCTATTCTGAAACCAACCTTACTTGCCATCATTCTGCCTCTGTTATATAACGGAATTGTACTTGTTCTTTTGTATTTCTTCCATCATTTACAATTTCCCATAACGAAAGTGAACTAGTCTTGCTTTGGCCTTTTAGATCTGAACCTGTGTTAGGCATTTTGCTGGTCTAAAGAGTTAGCTTGTTTGCTGTCCATAGCTGATTAGTCTTTTTACTTTCGTCATTATGGTTTGATTTCATGTATTTCCAGTGATTAAACAAGTAAATCTTAAGGTGTCTTTTGATTTTGGACTAGCTTGTTTACTTTCGCTTTAAATCGAAATCAAAGTTATATAACAACTTTCTTTTTGTAATACATCAACATTAAGAAAGGGAAAAGAAAATACATGCATTGTGCATTTTGCATTTGACTGCTTGCATGACGATTTAGGAAATTTTGCATTAGTGTGTGCTCTATGATCTGTGTGAAAATATTTGCCTTTCTTCTCCCTCAGTAGTTAAGATTTTCAAAGTTGAAAGATTGAAAAGTTTTCTTCTCATCTTAGACTGCATCAGGAATTTGTCATATACATCTCGTGGTGATCCTTAAAGGTAAACTGCTAAGCAAGATCAACATTAAAATAAATTCAATTTACATAACAATGCTTTGTAACATAACGCAAACACATAGAGGTCTAGGTAGAGACGTGTTCCGGCGTCGTTAAACGTAGTGACTGTCGATCTCTACGAAGGTGGGTGATTCCTCCTGAGAGTCGGTGGCACTAATACGGACTTGTGCTCCCACGTACCGTCGCGTATATATTGGGAGACCCCTATAGGAACAAAGCCTTTATCCATAGGAAGCCGTGTCGGCCGCCCTACTGATCGCAATGCAGTGAACACAGCATTCACGAAGATTGACCACACGTACCATAAAACGTATTCCGTGGTTTTGCGAAAGGTTTGGCACACCCTCTGCCTAGAACTCCAGAGCAGTTTCTTTTGGCCTTTTTCAAAGTCTATAACTGAAAAAGTCCATCCGAGCATTTGTCACTTCGGGCTCGTTAAAACATCGAAGGAGACTAGAGTCATCTTTAGCTTTTTCTCGACTCTTAAAACATGAAAAAGCAAAGTTGTGTCTAAAGCGTCGTTAATAAAATTTATTTTAATCGGAACATAATCACCTGTTATTCCCACGTTGATCTTTCAGTTGAAAAGTATGGAGCCCACCAACCAAGGAAATCACCTTGGCGGAAGTCCCAATCCCTTCTCCTCTTGGGGAGATGTTGGTGCGCCTCATATGGCCACATTGTCACTTCTAGGATTGACAATTGGCCTACCTGTATGGCTCTTTTCAACTAATGTAGTTCAAATCGCCACTAATCCTGAGCAGTCGAATCAACAGTCAGGCCAGTCTAGAGCTACCCACCAGCCTTCCACCTCTTACAATTCTTCCTCTGATCCTTCATCTTCGCAGGGTAGAGCCGGCAAAAGTCAGCCTCCCATGGAGAAGAAGGAAAAGAAGAAGAGAGAAAAGAAGCAGAAGGGGCCTATGGCGAAGGCGACTGGGGGCAAGCAAAAGACATCTGACAAAAATCCACACACTGCACCGACCGGGCCTAAATCGCCATGTGTCATTTGCAAAGGGACCCACTTCCATCGTGATTGTCCTTGTATTCCCCGGATACTAAGGGACTGGTCCCCCAGGTTGCACAATCCGGTAGCATCAACCTCTGGTAGTCATGTTGATTGCAGTCCATCAACTAGCGAGAGTAAAGGACGAAAAGGGAGACCAAGACCACCCTGCATGCTGTGTGAAGGCGACCACGCCATCCACCGTTGTCCATTCTTAGATGAGGCAAAGAGAGTTTTGGAAGATCGTCCGGTTTCACCGTTACGACTTCCTCCTAGATACCAAAAACTCGTGCCAAGTCCCTCGATAGTTGAAAATCCAGCTGGCCCGATCAAGTGGTCAGCTGAAGTGTTGGTCATCGAGAATGAACCAACTGAATCCAGACCAGACGAAAGTCTAAAGGTCGATACGGAAGTTGACCCGGTTCTTCCTTCAGAGGTTTCATCCTCAAATGACACTGTCATTGAAGATTCATCTTCAAATGACACCCTCACTGAAGAGAATAAGGATGACACCATCCAGATTCTTTTCATCAACACAGACTCTGATGAGCATCAGGGCAATGCACCCATTCCTTTATCACAGGAAGGAACATCGTCAGGGTCGTATCCGGCCGTGTATTCGGTCCCACCACCAAGCAACCTAGTCGTATCCTTTGATTGGAATCAACTAGGCAGACCCCGGTTACCAGCCAGTATACCATTCAGAATCATTGTCCAAATCTATAGAATGGTAATGGCTGGAACTATCATTGATGAAGGGGCATCTGTGAGTATCCTTTCCTCTATTGCTTGGAAAGCACTGGGTTCCCCGGCGCTTTTACCTGAGATGAGAAATCTATCAGGTTTTGATAAAGGAACCAGTCGCCCGTTAGGGATTCTTCCCAATGTTCCCATTACATTGAAGGGGAAGACAGTTCATATGAACGTCATGGTCGTCCAGGGACCCTTGGTTTATAACTTACTCCTTGGACGAGACTATATATATTGCATGGAGGCAATAGTGTCCTCACTCTTCAGAGTTATGTGTTTTCCGCACGAAGGAAGAATGGTCAAGCTCGTAGACCAACTTTCATTTCTAGGATCACGCATCGCAAATAGTCAAATACCATCCCTTAACGGTTTATTCACTCAAGGAATTCCTCCACCCCTGGTTCTACTTCCCGATGAATGCAAGTGATTCGGAAGAAAGAACTGGAACCCAGGGGGCATGCACCCTGGCCTGCCTTGGGCAGAGGAAACCTTGGGTATAAAGTTGATTTCCGCAGAAGAATATGACTAGTCCGTACCCCGTCCGAAAGAAGGAAGAGAGGGTTGTTCTAGGATAAAGTTCTTTTGTCAAAGTTATGTGAGTGGGATAATCTGCTTCCCGCTCCCTTTGTCTAAAAAAGTAGGCTCTCCTGAGGGAGGAGATCCATTTGTGGCGGCAAGTAGCCACCATCTTTGAAGGCAAGCCTCACCCATTAAAACATATGTTTTGAAGGATAAGTAGGGGCAGCCTCCAAAGAAAGAGATGAAGTTGCTGCAACAAGTAGTCACCATCCTTAGCAACCTAATGATAGACATCGCCGAAAAGAGAGTTTAGTTTGCGGCAGCAAATAAAACCATTTTTCGGGTAATAAGAAAGAGGCAGCGCCTCGAAATTATACTTTCTACCTGGGGGCATGCAAACCTTTTGGAGTGCAAGCATGGGACGACTATTTTTTTTTTTTTAATTTTTAGGTCCTCCCTTTAAACCTGTAGGTCTAACCCGTTAAACTCGTAGGATTAGCCGTTTCCAGCTTGCATAAAGAAAGGATGTGGGGCAAAAGTCAAAACTTGCCAAATAGGAGCATAGCTTCGTGAGATAAAGCTCCTTAAAAAATAGCTATCTCACCTGAGGTGTTTCTTGTATTATGACTGGTATAATCGAGCAGTTTTAGCACACAGTTCATGCTCGTTAAAAAAATAAACGCAAAGATCCGAGCAGTTTTAGCACATAGTTCATGCTCGTTAAAAAATAAACATAAGTTGTGACCAATCTTCCCCTAGAGTTCGAGCTCATCCAGAAAAAATGAACCAGTAAATAGCCTTGGTAAATGTAACCTTTGACAGCCATATTAAAGCCATTGGTCATGTTCTTGCAGTCTCACCTCCATCCGTTCATTTGGCCAATCGTTCGTCTCCATATGTTTGTTTACCCATTTTGAGGAACAGTTGCGAAGAGTGATTTCACTAAGCCATCCTTGTGACACTGCCATGATTGGAATATTCCAACCTGTACTTGGAATCTGCTGCTGCCCTGTTCATCACTCGTTCCTCAAAAGACGAGTCTTCTTTGAGCTCTTTTCACTGACTCGTAAAATATGAAAAGTTTGCCTAGTTTTGGCCTTCCAGCTCGTTAAAGCAACCGGAAGAGCTATCCCTCCTTTAGATTTTAATCTTTTTGGACCTGAGGGATTATTGCACAAAAAAATCGAGCGCTTGTTTTGTTCGGCTCGTTAAAAATACCGAAAACTCATCCCTTCTGTATTGTTTTATACTTTTTCGGACTTAAGGGATTAGATGACGAAAAAGGAATTCTGGAGTTGACTTTATGTACCTTTTCAGACTCTCTAAAAATGAAAAGGACCGAGTTATCCTTGTCGTTAGACTCGTTAAATTCATTAAATAGTGACAAACTTGTCTTTAGACGAGAACGAGTTTCCCTATCGCTAGGCTTGTTAAAACATAGCGATGGGCTTGCCCGAAGGGCAGGTTATAGAACAAGCATATGTTATCCTCCTCAAGCTTGACAAAAATAAAGAGGTACTGGTCAGCAATGACTGGGGAAAAATTGGGAGAACCTCACAGCTTTAATGGTAGCAAGTCGCTCTTGAACATGACACTTTGTCCTCCATATCACATCGGGTTGGGTTGTTTCATTCACTGGTTTCATCACCATGGTCCTCGCCACACCATCCACATTTGGGGTAATGCTACCGATCCATCACATCAGTGTCGTTATATGTTCAAGAGATGTTGTTCTGCAAAGAGTCAACCGTGTCCCGTCCACTGCCATACATTGTCCTTCATCCATTTCATGACCGCCACCCTGAATCATACATCACAATGTGTTTTCGCCTCATCACAATCACTAGCTCCGTTCCGTGTCACTAATGTGGGATTCATTAAGGCCCTCCTTTGACGGATCGCTCCTTGTCGACATCAGCTAATTATCCAAGGAGTTGATCTAGGAACAACCCCTTCAGTACTTTGAAGCTTGCATGCCTCAATGGCAAGTTTCTCACTTCCGGCAACAGGTATACATCAATGACCTTCGACCAGAAGATTTTGCATGGTGGTCGACGCCAAGTCCTTTATTCCCACCATGTGAATTGTACTGTTGTACCTTGAGGGTCATCATCCTTATCGGTGATTCCTCTCGCGCTTGTTAACGGTTTACATCATTGACCGGTAATCAAGCGATGTCTTTCCATGTTCGACTTCAAGAAATTCTCACATGGATCGACTTGTACATCGAGTGAAGATCGGAAGAGATTGAAGACCTCGGATCTAGTTTCATCCATTCGGGCTGCGATATATATTCAGGATATAAAAACATTTGATGTGTACATCATTGCAGCAGATGATCATCCTTCTAAAAGGATGATAATTTCAGCAGAGAATTATCAGTCTACCATCAGACGATCATCTGTTCTATGTACCAAAATGAATTTATAAAGCTGAGCATGGGAATGCCCGCCTCAGCTAGATCATGAAAAAGTATGAAAAATAATGTATTGTATTGTATCTTATTACAGGACACTCTCAGCAGATTGAATGAACTTCGGATCCTCCTAATAAAGCATTTCACCCGATAAACGACCTCATACTTTAGGGGGCATCTGTTATAGACAATTTTGTGCCTTGCAGCATCAGGCATGAATTATCAATAATCCAAGGGATCCAAAGTCCCTAAACATGATGTTCCTACCCCTAGAGGAACAAGGTCAGCAAACCAACAGCTCTCAGATCAGTTCTCCACCTGAAAACACTCAAAAACAAGTAATCCTGAAATCAAAGCAGGTGCTCCACTAGGCTTCTGCGCTAAAACTCAACTCCTCCATGGTGTACCTGCGTTGCAAAGCAGGTAGAACAAAGGCCACCTGCGCTGAGCGAGATGGGACAAGTGGCACACTGAGTCATTGCTCTGGAATCTTCCAAAAATGACACTTGGATCAGGGATTTTGCCTTGTGATGAGTCAGAGGCTCTGTTTCTCCAAGTGGAAGCAAGGTTCTCCAAGTGGACTCAAGAACTGAAGATCAACTGAAGAGAGAGAGGACACAAGGCAGCTACACATCAGTTGCAAGCTGACTCATCCTTTCTCAATTCATCTATATATTGAGCTCTCTCCTATGAGCTCAGAAGGCTGGAATTTTGTGCAAAGTAATGATATGCTGTTGGTTTCACTATAGAGCTATTGGGTGATTGCTTGAAGGAGGTGAAGAGGAGAAATTCTTTCTGCTGGGAGGTGTTGCTGGATTGGGGCCTTCAATGGTTGTAACACTCTCAGAACTTTACTTCTTCCATTAATAAAAGCTATTGAGGTTGTTCTATATGCACTTGTTTCAATGATGTGTTGTGATAATTGTATATTTGATTTATGCTAATCCTTGAATCAGTTATGATTGCATGCTTCTTGTAGTTTCCTTCTTTGTTATTTTGCAGGATCTCATTGTAGCTGGGCCAGCAAAAGAGCAAGGAGCTGGGAGCAAGCAAGCAAAGAGAAGAGTTTGGATTCGACATTAAGCGCAAGGCAACGGTTAGTGCATTTCTTCATTCTCTCTTGCTTTCATAAAGAAGTAAACCTTAAGTAGTTTTCTTTACAGTTGTTGCTGAGGTACTATCACCCTTAGAGTGGGATAGGGTCATCCGAGTCGGATACTTTTCCCTACAACAGTCATAGGTGAAAGCTCACAAAGATCTTAAAAATGAGAAGGCAAGTGTGATTTAGCATAGGATTTATTTCTCAAGAGTTGAATTTTTGGGTGGTATTTCCTAGTAAATGGAAAAAATTGAAGCCCTACCACATATATATTAAGTACACTATGAGAAAATGTTTCCTAAGATTCACAATTCTCTCCAACATTTTTCTATGAGATTCATGGTAGTTGTTAGAGCCTAGATTTACCTCAGGCTGAAAAGGTAAGATTCTAGGTCCACATCAAACCACGCTCTGCCTGGTAGCTAGACCTACCAGGTTAGGAGAGGGATCTCTTCGGGTCAATCTCAGCAAATTATAATCACTAAAGGCTTGAGATGACTGATTTAACTATTGATCTTAGGCTAGGTATATGTGTGCAAGAGTTTGATTGAATAAAATGATGATTTTGTTGGCTTAGATGAAGAGGTAGATTTTGGGTGCGGGGATGAGGCTGAGTCTTGCAGAGGTCTCCATGGGGCAAGGTAGGAAATTGTTTTTGGCACTTGAAACTGAATGAGATGGAAGGCTTAGATAGGTGAGGAGCTGAAGAGGGCAAGGTAAGTCATGGATCCTCTCCAAACAGCTGAAAACATTAAGAAACTAAGCAAACCTCAAGTAGAGCACTACAACTTCAATGGATTGTACTTACACTCTTGTTTGTTTAGTTAAGAAGAAACAAGATAGAAAATGGCATACATAACACAAATTCACAATTACAAAAGAAAGCACTGTACCAAGACAAATTGCCACATGGATCCCAAAGAGTGCTGCAAACCCTGGTCTCAATTCCTTAGCCAAAATGTTGATAAAAGTATACAATGAAGCTCAAGGCTTTCTCAAAAGTCCAACCATGCCAATGACTAAAAAACTCCATAATATAGACAAACCATAGCTCATCCTAGCCTCTAGGGGTCAAGCTCCCATGTTTAGGAGCTGTTCCAACTGATTCTAAACTAGGAACTAGAAATTAGGCCATGAAACTTCTTGCCTCTATAAACTAGGGAACTGATTCATTCAGTTTCAAACAACTTTTTAACTGATGAATCTACCTTACTAAGTGATAACTTGACATAGTTACATCATGATCCATCAATGTACATGAAATTACATCACAAATTTGACATTAAGAAGGTGCAAAAGTCAAACTGGCACAAGCTGGGTGAAAAACAAAGTAATACTTGGTCAAACTAGCAAAATTTCCTCTATGCGTTGCGCCTGATTCTCTATGCATAGCGCATGTTTGGACTCACTTTTGGAGGCCTTCTTGGTGTCCAAATTCGTTCCAAGTCTGCTTGTTGGAAAATTCTGCCTGTCTAATTTCCAACCCAAGTGGAATTTTTCAATTTGGCCTCCATTTGCCCCTCCAAAACTCAGTTCCACCAACACTACTTCCTGTGTGTCAAAATAGGGGCAGAAAGGCCATTTTTAGGGTGTTTTTGACCTTTTTGGGGGCTCAAAACCTGTCAAAATTTGTTGGCCATTTGTGAGCATGTATATTTTTTAATGAAAAATCCAAATATGTTGATTTTTTCTCAAAATGATGCCTCCATCAAAAGCGAGCGCCGGGTGGTGCGGCGCATAGGGCAGAAAACTCTGTTTTTTGTGCCAAAAATTTCAAAAATGCAAAAAGTGCTCCAAATTTTTTGAAATTTGGGCTGAGTCTTCTCCATCAAGCATTTTGTTGGGCCAAGGAAGCCTCAGCCAATATCTAAAGTCTATCATGCTCCTTTCGCCTCCTCGATGCCCTTTTCAACTTTTCTTTCAAGCTCCTGATTCTTGCCTTGCAACTTTTGTTTTTCACCAAGCAATTGTTGGCCATGTGCCTCAAAAATGTCTTATCCTTGTTGGCATTCTCTAGCATCCTTTCCCAAGTGCAAGTTTTTCCTCTCAAGCCAAGATTCACGCTCATCTTGAATTTCCCTTTCAAGTGTTGTCGACTTGGTTTTCCTTCTCTTAGCAACTTGCCGGTTGCTTGCATGTTTTTGAGCTCCATGGATGAGTGGGACTGATGAGGAGATGATTTGAGGCTAGCTATAGGGTTTTGGGGAATGAAAGGGTTTAGGGAATAGTATTTAGGCTTTGGGATAGAAATTAGGGTTTGGGGATATTTGAATAGGGTTGGGGATAGTGGGATTAGGTATTAGGGTTTTTAGTTTTAGGGATAAGGGGATAGGTGAGTGTGAATGAAAGGGGAGAGGGAAAGTAATATGAGTGAAGTGTAGTGAGAGAAAAATTAAAATGGGGATACAACGGCAAAACTGCAATTTTGCAAACCCTAGGCAATTTTCTCAACACAACTTTGCAAGGAACTAGGGTTTTGTTTTTAACCTATTGAAACACCATAAACACTAATGGAAACTCATACATTGGAAATATGGAGGTGTTAAATTACTTGAACACAAGAATATTGAGAAAATTTTTCAATTTGGGAGAGTTTGTGAGTGAAATCAGGCTTCCAGCTCTATGCGCCGCGCCACAAACCCAATGCGCCGCGCCTCCAAACCCTATGCGTAGTGCATTTTGCAGGAGACTTTTGGAGGCCTTCCCGGTGTCCAAATTGGGTGCAGGATAGATCGTTGGAAAGTCTATTTAGTCTAATTTCGAAACCAGCTATAATTTTTCACTTTGGGGTTCAATTTCTCTATAAAAAATTAAATCTCCAAAGACTTGTCAAAATGTGCAAAATGAGGCTGCCTAAAGGCAGTGTGCTGTTGCAGTCAACTTTTAAAGGTCTTCCTCAACCCCAAATTGAGATCATTATAGCTCATTGCAAATATATTTGTGTCTAGTTATCATTTGACTTATCAATAAAGTAATTTGGCTAACCAAGCTAGGAGAAAACTTGATTTTCCCAAGGTCACTTCAGAGGTGCATCAATTCTCCCAAGGCAACTGTATTTTTGACATTTCTCTAAAACCATGACACCTGTGTAAAAAGTGAAGGAATTTTTTCTTCCTCGGCCTATTTTGGACAAAAAACGCTCTCAGTTTTCCCAAATTCATCTTTCCTTGCTCAGAAACATCATTGGAGTAAAACCTATCCCAATGTGTGGAACAAGGGATTTGTCGAAATGAAGTGAAATGAAGGGGATAAGGGGCTTCTAAATTCTTGAGAATTTGGGAAGTAGGGAGGGATGCTAGGAAGCAGGGGAAAGTACAATTTCAAATATTGAGTGAGGGGAAGGGATCCAAAAGGGCAAAACACAAGCCTAGTCTAGAAAATTGTCAAGTTGTAGCAAGAAACTAGGGTTTGTGCACAAATGAGGAATTCAGGGGATCTCAGTGATGGGAAGTGTTTAATAAGGTACATTAAGGATATGGGAAGGTGTATGAACATCCAGATACAAGTTTTGCTAATGATTTGATCATCCAAGAGAAATTACCTTCAAAACCCTAGGAGAGGGAAATCAACTTTACCTAGGTGCAACTGAAGCATGAACAAGGTGTAAAATGACCCATTGGAACCTGACATGATGATGAGAACCCTTCGAATGATGGTAAACTCAGCTGAATGGTGACATGGACCAACATTTGGACAACTTTGACAGGAGTAAAAGAAAACCCTAGACCTAATACCTAGTGACCAAATTTTGCTTGAAGACTCACTGAAATGACAAAATTTGACCTTGACACCTTAAAATCATTTTGTAAGAGCATGTTTGATCACTGGAGGAAGGTTGCAAAGACTGACACTAACAGTAGTTATGTTCAAGTTTTGATAACTCATGTTAAGATGTCATCTTTGATTCAAGGCACACATACTTCTTCAACTAGTGGTGGAGATTCCAACCAATGAGTAGGCATGGTTGTTCATTTACTAGGTTGGCATAATTCAAGTATTCTCCCTCTCTACCTAACTCTAAGATGAGGAGTGTGCATAATGGAAATTTCTATAAACAATTGAAAATATTGGATTATCTTGAAGTTCAACGGCTTGAAGTGGTTGCTTTAACCTACAAATATTTAAAGGACCTATGTATTTTTCAATTAGACACTTGTGGTTAAGGAGCTGCAAAAGAGGAAGGCCTTATGGCTATTTTTAAGGGGTTGGAGTAGGCTCACCTATGTACTAACATTTTTTGTCAAATGACGAATGAAACTTTGGTTATCGTTGCAAGAAACTAAATTCCTCTCTTCTCACTAGTTTATGATTGTGCATGATTGATCCCAGAAAATTAGATCATGTGATAAGAAACCTCTGCTTGAAGGGTTTGGAGCAATTGTTCAATATTGTAAAATTTTACAATGTTTATCTTTGAAAAACTTTATAACGAACAAGGCCTTTCAAGGTATTCTAAGTAAATATATGGAACAGTCATTGCCAATATTTGTGTTTCCTCTTTATTGACATCCATGGAGGAATGCTATTGTTGATAACAAAAATAGACCACACTGAGTAAGTATATCTAAGATGTCCAAATGGATTGACACCACGAGATACCAATGAAAGCTTAAGATTACAAAGAAACCAATGACCCCTAAAACACTAGTGAAGTGATGGGATAACACCATATTCATTCGAGGAATTTAACTAAGGGTGGCACGCCACTTAGAGTTTCAAGTTGGTAGTCTATGATTCCATGGTCCCAATGAGCATATCATATAGATAGGAATAAGTAGACCATTTCTACAAGAATTGGATGCTTTCTCTCTAGGGATTTATGAAGACAAAACC
Source organism: Pinus tabuliformis (assembly GCA_031772625.1). Classification (NCBI taxonomy): domain Eukaryota; kingdom Viridiplantae; phylum Streptophyta; class Pinopsida; order Pinales; family Pinaceae; genus Pinus; species Pinus tabuliformis. The sequence continues at coordinate 409,502,607 of CM062817.1, read as the reverse complement.
ATCTTCAATGAGGTGGAGATCATATCCAACAACTTAGCCCATGAAATAGGTAAGTTCAAGAATGATTTCCTTGGTTAATGTTTCAGATTATTTATTTCCTCCTACTTAATAGATTATAGAATGTGTTGTCGTTCAAGGGTATATCTCTTCCTAAATAATTATGGATTGTTTTCATATGTGACCAAATGTTGTTTGTGCGGGAAGCCAAGCAATGATCCCAACCTTAATTGAACTTGCGGTATTGATCTTGTGTCAAGCCTTATGACCTATTACTAAAATCTCTAGGCCTTGAAATTAGAGATGTCATTCAATACTCTTATTGACCCAATATTTTTATATGACCTTGAAACATGGAAAATGTATAGAAGTGTTGTGGTATTGTTATATGGAACTTGAAGGAATTCATGGAATCAACATATTATAGAATGATCCTACCTATGTATAAATTGGGACTACCATGGAAAATTACTATACCTTTGCAAATAGTGAATAATAATCTATGCATTGTGAACAATCCAACCAAAAACCAAACTTAAATAATGTGAGATGTAGAACCCATTCTCACCTAGAGAGCCAGGTTTCCCTGTGAGTCACTTCTCCAATTCCATGAGGTGTGTTAGAGCAACTTCTTTCTTTGAAATTCTTCTTCCTCCTTTTTTCGAAATTCTTCTTCCCCCTTTTTTCTTTAGCCATACAACATGCTCTCCGTGTGAAGAATTTGGAGGCCATATTTCAAATTAATGGAGGTGGAATTAATATTAATAGTTGGCTAAGAAGAAAATATTGGTGGGATGGAAAAGAAAGGCTTGGAAAAAATTCCGTGAATGGAAACTGTAGATAGGAAATGTTTCATTTAATCCAAATTCAGCTTAAATGTACTTAAATGTATGCCATGATTTCTGTTATGAGAGGAAAACCAAGCAAAGACCTCCAAATTCAACTTGGCAAGAAAACCAAGCAAAGACCTCCATATTCAACCTAGCCACTAAAACAAGGGCCTCTAGGTGGCATTTGAAACATGAATATATGAACCTAGTCTACCTTCAACTGCTATTTTGCTTGACTTCTTGTCAGCATTTGCTAAAAATTTCTTACTCAAAAACTCCTAAGCTTTTACAAGGTCCCACTAGTTTTTGTAAGAGCATTTTTACAGCCCACCATTATTGCCATTGTCTCTGTTTTATAATGTAACTAGGTTCAATCTTCATAATAACTTGTAATTATGAATTCATGTAATGAAGAAGACAAAAATAATAAAATGTATTTTGTAATACTTGCATCATGGGTCTCATGAGAAAGGAGTTTTTATTATAGGTCAGACACTTCTTCTTGATGTCTTTAGGGATTGTTCATCTTGTCATAAATGTATAGTTCCTAGTCATGTATATGAAGTGTTGTTACACTTGTAAAAGTCCTCTAGAATAGACAAGCATAGTCATCCTTAAGTCAACTTCAACATGTGCAGAAATAAGCTCCACATCGACTACAATACACACACACACACACACACACACACACACACACACACACACACACACACACACACACACACACACACATATATATATATATATATTCTCAAATGTGACATGCCAGATTGCATATATAGGCATGTCGGTTCAATAGTTCAGGCCAACTCAAATGTATGACCCAACAGCTATATAAGGGAGTGTATACCCTTACTATCAGAAGATAAAAAGATCGCAGTTTCTCCATTTTTTTTGAAGCTTATTATAGGAAGGGTTACCATAGGCGCTCGGGTAACACAACAAGAAGTTCATACCTCCTTCTCTGATTCTCGAATGGGAAGATCAAGTTTGGATCACAGAGAAAGGATAGTGCTACAACTTCATATAGATCACAGTGCTGCAATTTTGTATGGAAGTAAGCTCCAACTTTGGATGGGTGATATGGTTCGAATCAGTAACATAGTGATATAGATCAGATATAGTTGACATGGCATACTTCAATTCGGATAGATCTCAGTCTATATGATAAGGGCTCAATGATGATCAATATGGTTCTCATTGCTACATGATGATTAGTGATGATGATACTTTAGTATGATGATCAATGACGAGACATGGTGCAACATGATGATGACAAAAGAATCAAGGAAGGAGGATGATTGTGTCTTGGTCTAGGTGAGGTGGCATTGGTCTTAGGCTGGTCATAGTCTTTGTACTCATCTAGTGAAGAATTCATGAGAAGAGGTTTGTGGGTTTTCCCCTCAAGAGCAGGGGTTTTAGCCCCGGCTTGTAGCCTAATCCCCATGTCACTGTTCTTATTGTTTTGATTTCTATTTGATGTACTGCACATAAATAATAATAATGTACAAAGATGATCTAAGAAAAGTTACACAAGTAGCAATCAAGTAAAGAGAATTTAATTAAACGTTGCCCTACCTAGTTCTCAACACGGTTTCAAAGCTATGGTTACAGTCAAACTAAGGGCATCTAAGTTATGGTTACAGTAACTCTAATGGATTGGTTCACAATCTAGAATGAAGAACTTTCTCGAATGAATTTACCATAGAGATAAGTGGGACAATTTAGAATAAGCCATAAAATGGAACAAATCAAATAGATACTTGATGTTCTTGGTTGCTGATATGACTACAATCTTAGGTTCCAGTCAAGTGACATACTACCCGCAGTCCTGGTACCTTCCATAGATCATTCATGGCTCGGATAGTCTACCTCAGGCTCATATTTAGACTCCCTTCTGAAATATTCGGGTGGTGATTGCAAACCTACAATTTGGGTATGATCACACTCTCCCACAGTTTGATGACTTATACTTGATCTCAGTCAAAATGAAGTCTCAATGCTAGTGCTCAAAACTCAGATCACAGTCAAAATAAGGGAAGGTAGTTTCTGGTACCTTTCACAATCTCAGTGATAATTTTGTCTCTCTATTCAGCCTTTAAATTACCACAGTTCTAGCCACAAATTTGGTGTCATTACAATCAATGACATACCACACTGATCTCAATAACTTATAGTCTAGAGCAGTTTCGGTGCTCGATGCTGGACAATGCAAGAAGGTCTCAAAGGAAATATTTGAAAAGGGATTCTAGTTGTTCATTCTAGGCAACTTAAGAAAGAATTTACAAGTCAAAGTATCTGGGATTCTACACCAGCATGAAGCATTATAACAAGACGAAAAGGATCTACAATAAAATCACATAAACCCAAAGATCACCAGGAGGAAGCATCAGTGCAACTTGAACGTGATCAATTGAAGATTCTATCTTATCTTGTCAAGTAAGTATTTTTATTCAATAATCATGTTTGGTTAAATGACTTCATGTTTTCAAGGAGATCTATTAACTGGTTCGATCATCAAAATTCCTTGCATGAGAGAGGAGGCTAGATATATTCCCCAAAAGAGAAGTTATTGATATCTATGGAAAAGTCTCTAAAGGTCAATCATTGTTTAAATTCATGGAAAAGGATCAAGGGACTCATAGGATTCTTATGAAATCAGTCTAATGTCCTCTATCTCTATGTAGAAGGAGAGGAGACATCAAGAGATATATGAAATTCTAAAAGATATATTCTTGGAAAATGAAATAAAGAAATTCATATCTCTTAGACCTGATCTACACAAAATCGAAGGTATCAAAGGATGGAGGAATATCTTCATAAGATATCAATTGGGAGATCTAAGAAAGATGATAAGAAGATAATCATATTTGTTCTTAATTGCACTAACTGATCAGCAAGGTGACAAGTATCCTTGGGTCAAGAAAATTACCTCATTTAACAACTTTTGGTATCTATGAAAAATGGAAAAAGGACAAGTTGTGGGAAAAGTGTTAAAGGCTTAAGGACTCAAACATTTGGAGAAAGGAAAGGGAAGTTTGGTCCTCAAGCAATACAAGCTCATATAACTGGAAAGATGGAGGAAGTTGGATAAAAAGACCAAGGGAAGAAGGAGTAACAAATCTCTACTATGTCTGAGACAGTCTCCTTCATAAAAGGGTCTTATCATAAGATATTAATTATTTTGTTATGGTTATGACCATGATAAATAATAAGATGCATTACGACATCATGGAAGCATTGGAATCAAAATTGCATGACATCACCATGGGAATGATGAAGGACAAAAGGAAAATGATCCATGTCAGTCAAACATGAAGGATATAACTCTTTGGAACCTCATTGGACATTGAAGGAAAGGAAGAATTCATCGAGGACAAGGGTCATCATACATCAAGTCTAAAAGTAAACATCTACTCAATAGGGATATACAATATCCTTAAGAATATTTGATGGAATCCTCATTGGAGGTTTCACTACTCTAGAGAGGAAGCAAGTATTTCATCAGAAACACCAACTTGTGGAATTCATGGACGATGGTATGATGACATAAGAGATGAAGCATATCAAGGGATGAAGACACTTCAATCAAGAAAGCTAATAAAAGAAGCATAGATTACCTAAAGATAAAATAAGGTATGTATGCTTGTATTTAATATTATAATGTAATGTCGTATGGTTGTAGGTAGCATGGATCACTACTTCTATCTTGAAGAAGCATGATGAAAGGAAAAAAGGATATCCTCCTATAATAGGTTTTTGAAAGGCTTGAATCACACTAGATGAAATCAACATAACATGTCCTCATATGAAGTATGAGGTGGTTGAATATAATTAAGGAACTCTAATTGGAAGCTCTTGGGAAAATAATGTGTGAAGAAAGAAAGGAATATATCGTGAGATATGCAACCATGATGAAGGCAATCAACATCCAAAATACTGAGCATATTTGACTAGGAAATCTCCCTGAAAGATATGAAGACTCTAATCAAAGTCTGAAAACAATGGAGACCCTTGACAATGGATATATTTGGAAGATGTGTCAACATGTATGCAAGATTCTGATACCTACAGGAAGATAATATCTAGATGAGTTCATGTAGGTGTTACACTAAAAAATGTCACCTTGACTACTTACAGTTAGTATGGCTCAAAATCAACAGTCATGCTACCCTCTTAGGCAAGTCTATACCTCTGTTATCCATCTCAAACTCAAAGAAGAGAGAAAGTCTTGTAAAAACTATGTTTATCTCTGGGGTCGCAGGTTCTCTCTAGCCTTACCTGCGGGGACGCAGGTCATGTTCACAAAAACTGCGTCCATAGACGCTCTGTATGTTAAAGGACAGGTGCGTCCTCCTGTAAAAGGCAAAATGCGCAAGTTTTATCTTGAGAAAGTTACTTGTGGTTACTTCTAGAACATTCTAGAGGTCGGTTTGATGAAATGGATGCGCCTCCAGTTGGTTCATGTATCTCTATTAAGAGGGAGCTTATCCCATCAATAAGGGAGCTATCCCACCCATAGAGGGGGATGATCCCATTGATAGTGGACCTGAATAACCTCTTTACAGCACTATAAATAAAGGCATTGAGCCAGAAGGAGGGGAGGTTGGAGCTATACATTTTCTTTGGGTAAATGCTGCAGGATTTAGGTCTTCCATTAGAGCCTTTGTGAGGAGAGATTGTCTTCACTTGATTCTACTTGGGAGAGGGTGAGCTTTGTCAAAGTAGAGGAAAACCCTTGATGGACCCTGGGAGGAACTTGCACAACACCAAGGCCAGGTTGTAAGAGTTTCTTTGTTTCGTTATTAATACAAACTGGTTTATTTTTCTCAATAGCTTATGTTAATGAGTTATTTCGTGTGTTCCTTGGTCTGCATGTTGAATCTATGTTTTATTATATGAAATACAAGTGCTCGATAATTGTTTGATTGTTTGTGGTTGCAGGAATTGACTTGAAGGAGGAGCTCATCCGGATTGGCAAGAACGAACTACAACAATAGCGTTTTGGAATAAGGTAAGCCTAAACACTTGTACTTTTCATGTTGTAAAAGGTAGATTTAGAGAAAGATCACTCCATTTTGTCTTGTTTGTCACTAGCGAGTTTATACTCCTAGGGAGGTCAGTTGTGTCAGCCCAAATGACTTTTTCCGCCATGACAAATTGGCGACTCCGCTGGGGACTCCATTAATGGATAAGTCTTTTCCTTTATATGAACTTTGCTTTGAGAAAATCATTTTTATTTTCTGGTTTTTGACTGTGAGAATTAGTATTTGGGTGGCTTAGCTTTAAATTTAGTTGGCTTTAGTTTTTCTTCCTTTTTCCAGAAGGACGCAGTCTCTGTGTGTTTCACAGTGCGTCCTTGGACGCGCTGTTGTCGACTGCACAGTGCGGGGCCGCACCTGTGACAACGGGTGGCCTGCGTCTTCCTGTAAAAGTCAAGAAAATTCCATTTTTGCTTTAAATTGCTTTTAGATTTTGTTTTTAATTAGTGTTTTCTGCCCAGATCCTTTAGTATCCCGTCAAGAATTCTCACCTGAACTGGTTTTGTGAGCTTTGAGTGTTTTAGTGGTTTTCAACGAAGTTTAGACCTAGGGTTTGATTTTTTGAATAGGTTCTGTAGTAACTTTGAGCTTAGAAAGTTGTCCAGCCTTAGATATCTCTGGTTAGTCAACCTTCTTAGAAGTTGAGCCTGTCGTAAGGTCTCCTTGTGTGAGCAACTTATCATTTAAGTTGTTTTGGGTCAAATTTCGCTTTGCTTGTTTTTAAAGTATTGATTTCCATTTTCAAAAAGGACAAAAAGATTAGAATTTTGTTTTGACTAGTTTTTGGTTCTGCGATAAGCTAGTCCTTGATTCGTTCATAATCAAGTAAAACACCTTAGAAATAATCATTGTTAGTTTTGGCCTCGTTAAGATTGCTTAGAGTAAATTTGCTTTTAGTTTGCTTATGAGTACATTTTCATAGATTTTAAGAGTTGTTAAGATTGATTTTTGGTTATATTAGATTTACTTGCTTTATTAAAAGAAAAATACAAAAACATCTTCTTAAAAAGTCTTGTTTCAAGTAGCTTTTTGTTTTCAAAAGAAGAAAAGAGTTTTTTCGTGTATGTAAAGAGAAGTTATGTTTTTATGCTTGGAAAAGAAAAACGAATTGTTTCTTTGATTGTCTTCAATTAAGAAGTTGCTTTTATAAAGATTGCATTCTCTCAACTTTTTAGTTAAGCAATTCATCGAAAAAGTAAAGTAGTGGATAAATCATTTTAGGTGCATTTTGTAGTGGTTTCGAGTCGAGTCAACACACCACTAGTTTCACTTCCATCACCTTTTGACTTAAGAAACAACCTTAAAAGTAACGCTTAAATTAAAATCAATCTAGTAATCTTTATTTTTCTAGGGCTCTGAAGCACCAACATAGCTTAGGCTAGGGTCTTGGAGTAGGTGAGTACTTAACTCTCCAAGACTATAAAACCAAACAGATAGTCTATCTTGAGTAGAACAAATCCAATTGTTTCAGTTACATTCTGGGAAAGCTCCTCTTAAAGGAGAAACACGAGCTCGTGTCCGAACCAGTGAGGGGATCATTCCTCCCTCGTTGGGAACGACGCCAGGCAGTACGTATTACAAACGGTAAACCTCGGATTAACCATTGTCGAGGAGCCAGGGGTCACTTATCGGTAAACCTTGGATTGTTGTCAAGGAGCCGGTAAGGGGATTGGAGCTTGCTACTCTGCCCTTGCGTGCTGTCGGAGTTTAGACTGTTCCCCCAGGTGTAATTGTTGTGATTGGTAACCTTAGTGGCCATAATATCTAGGATTCTACCCAAGGTGACGGTGGAGGGAAGGTCCCACTGTACCTGGAGCAGACGTCGGTTATACTCACTTGGATTTTCTGGGGGGTTCGCTTCACTTCGAGACGGTTAAAGTGGAGGAACTTGGTCCAGTCTATTCATTAAGCAGGTTGCCGGGGTAACTGTTCCACCCACTATTTCTGTACTGAATCCTGCGAGGTTGGGCCTAATCACCAACTAGCGTTTTTGGTCCGGAAGACTACTGTTTGTGTGTGGTTTGACGCTCTAGATTATTTAGGCGTGTGCTTCAAATTTGATTGCTTCTTTAGAAGACTTTAGGTGGTTTGATTTGAAATTTTTTACTTTGTTTTCGTGTGTTGTAGTTAAAAATCTTTAATTGTGGCGGAATTACCGAGAAGGTCCCGTCGCATTGCGGGCCAGTCTCCTGAAGTTGTTTCTGTGGCCGAATTGTTGAGAAGATCCCGTGAACTTAGGGGTTCACCTCCTCGGGACGACCCCAGATATTTAGAGGGTTTAAAGGTCCTTGTAACTCCTAGTGGCAGTAAAGTAGGTTCACCTGAAGAAGGAGAATCTTCTTTGGTAGTCCATCCAGATTACCAAAGATTAGAAACAGGTTACAATCCCGAAGCTGTTACAGTTTCCGAGCTTGCTGGTAGTTTTTCATCTGCCAGTGAAACAGGCGAAGAACCTGAAATTTCCGAACCTGTTACTCCAACTCCTAGTGTTCCTGATTCACCAAGAATAGAAAGAATTATCACCGAAAATCTTCCTGTTGGATTAATTGCTATAGAAGAACTTGTTCCAGAGGAAGAAATAGGCGTTTCTGATTCTGAAGATCTAATTACCCTTGATCTAAGGGAGCGTGAATCCATCTTTTACAGTCCTCCTAGAAGTGAATCTTGGTACCTTGCATTAACCAATTTTTTAGACAACTCAGTAGGTTTTTCTACACCTCGTACTCCGGTTCCACCTAGAGGAATTCATTCTCCTGTAAATATGTCTGGTCAGTCATCTGTGTTTTCACAAAGTCCTGAATCATTTTTACATGGCGGTCCTTCTGTTCCTACTGGGTATCAATCACTTTCTGGTACCTTTGCGGGAGCATCTCCTCAACCCATTGATCATGGGTTATTAGTTGGAAACAGTGGTAATGTACCATTGAGTATAGGTGACGTTTATATGATGTCAGGTTCAACTCCCATTAACCAACCTCAAGGTGGCCAATTACCGCCTGGGGGGCAACCTTCGTTAATGCCTGGGGGGCAACCTCAAGGTACTTCATTCGTGACTGGGGGGCAACCTCAAGGGTATCAACCCCAAGGGTATCAACCCCAGCCTCAATATGTACCCCAAAGTCAACCTCAGTATCAGTATCAACCTCAAGGATGGCAACCCCAAGGGTATCAACCCCAAGGGTATCAACCTCAAGGATACCAACCTCAAGGTCAAGGTCAACCCCAGTATTCGTATTTACCTCAAGGTTATCAACCTACGGGTCAATACCCTGGTCAAGGTTATCAACCACCTCAAGGGCAATCATATGGGACTACACCTTACAGTTATCAACCCTATCCTCAATACGGCTATGGATCTCAGTATCCTCAACCTGTTACGAGTCAATACCCTGGAATGTTAACATGGGATCCGTCACAGGGTCAACAGATGTCGCAACCAAGTATACAGTCGGTACCTCAAGCAGGACAACCTGCAGTTCCTGGTCCATCCCAGCAACCGCAACCTGTCCAGTCAAGTGTTCAGACCCCTGTAACTTCCGTAGTTACTCAGCCGCCAATTGCACCTAGTACTCCTCCTCACACGGCTGCAGCAACTACCGCTTCATCTACCATGCTTACTTCTGGAGTATCGGCAGCTCCGGTTTCTACTGTCCCTGTAACCGCTCCTCAGACATCTGTACCGTTGTCTGGACCCACGGTTCAAACCACAGTCCAGATGCCTGCAGGCCAACCTGGTACAAGTACGGTTGTTACTACTCAACCTCAATTTGTTCAACCTCCGTACCAGGGACAGTATCAACCTGGGCAAGCTGCCCAACAACCGGTTTACCAGTATCAACCGTATCCTGGGTACACTTATCAACCACCTCAGCAACCCCAGTACGGTCCGGTTAATCCTGGTTTTCCAGGAGGATATAATATCCCAAATGCGACTCCTGTTCCTAGTTATCCTGGATATCCTCCTCCTGGGGCTGGTATTGTGACTCAGAGTTTTAGAGATCCTAACCGGCAGTTACCGTTTATTGCGACTTTAGATTTACCCGACTTGACGCGCCTAACGAACGATCCAATTCAATATCTTCTGTTCTGGCCGCCAATGCCAAATAAGTTGCCCAGCGATATACCCAAGTTCGAAGGTAAGTCTGGAGAGGATCCGTCTAATCACGTGATGACTTACCACCTCTGGTGTGCATCAAATTCCATCTCAGATGATTCTATCCGCTTACGTCTTTTCCAGCGTACACTCATTGGTCTCGCAGCCAAGTGGTACATTGAGTTACCACGGGCTTCTTTTTACAACTTTAGCCAGTTAGCTACTTCATTCTTAACTCATTTTCAGTTACCAGTCAGATACGATAATGGTACAGAATTATTAACTTCGCTAAAACAATCGACATCCACGTACATTTCTGATCACATCCATGAGTGGAGACGTCGAAGAAGATTAGTGAAAGTTTTTATCCCGGACCAAATTTTAGCTGAATGGTTTGTAAAATCATTATTACCAAGAATTACTGAAGATGTAGCTAAGGCCGGAGTAGTTACTGAGGAGCAAGTCATTGCTCAGGCACAATACCTTGACTTAGTTTACACTCAGTCGGGTACGTTACACGAGAAAATTCCGGATCTTCCAAAGTCAAACCAAATCGCTGCTGCTCCTTCGGGATCTCATGCCGCTGATGGTATGATCGGTATCGTGACTACGAAGAGTAAGAAGAAGTCTTCCAAGACCTCCAATACTCCAATTATCACTTTGCCTGATTCTCCGACAGGAGAGTCTTCTCCTCCTGAACTTACCGCCGACATTCACGCTGTAGAGTCATCTACGGCCAAATCCAAAAACGGTGGAAAGAAGAAAGGAAAGAAGAAGGCTAAAGCAGACAAGGCTCCAAAGGAGAAAACGGAAAAGTCGGAAACCAATGACGAAAAGCGCAAACCTCGTTATCCTTGTCTCATTTGTGAAGAAGATCATTTTACGAGAGACTGCCCTCATCGGGCCGAGGTAGTGAAAATAGTTAAAGGTTCTCCCACTCCTGCTGTGTTAAAAAATCCATTTCCCGAGCAGGAAAATAAGATGATAGGTTCTTCTTCGAATGCCAGTGAAGAACCCATTTTGATGATGTCTCATGTCAGGATTGCGACTCGATCGCAAGATTATGGTAGTAAGGCTCCTGTTGATGGTAAAGAAGCAGAATCTTCTCACTCTAACCCATCAACCTCAACTCCTGGTTCCGATCCACTACAGATCGAAAAACCTAACCCAGACTTAGTGATTAAGCCGCCCGCCAAGGGTGTACTTCGAAGGTCTGCTTTCAATCCACATGCGAGAGCAGCCCAGAATTACAACATTGTTGAAGACTTAGCTGTTTCACCTTCAGCAATGTCGGCACTCGAAGTGCTGCAATCATGTCCAGCGCAACGAAAATTGCTTTTGTCGGCTATTGGAGCTGTCGATGTTCAGGACCCGAACCTAATGATCTTTGATCTAGAAAGTAGTACACCGCGTCTCCCCCATCAAATGGCTTTCCAAATTCCAGTGATAGTCAAAAACAGGCCTATTCATCGGACTGTGATTGATGAGGGAGCTTCTACGTGTATTATGTCGATTCAATGTTGGAGATCGCTTGGTTCTCCTTCGTTGAACCAATCCCCCACCATCCTTAAGGCCTTTGATGGCCGTGGGTTCCGTCCGTTTGGTATTCTACAAGAATTGCCTATAGGGGTCGAAGGTAAAACCGTTAGTCTGGATGTGGAAGTGGTTGATGCCCCTCTAGACTACAACCTTCTTTTGGGTCGAAGTTGGTCATATGCTATGACAGCGGTCGTTTCATCGGTCTTCAGAGTCATTAAGTTTCCACATAACGGTAAGATCGTGACTATTGATCAGCTGACATACTTTTCATCCGACCCAACCTCTTTAGAAACTATCCAGCATGTTGGCAAAACGACAATCCCTTATAGGGACATTGGTGTAGGTTTAGTTAAGGATTCCGGTTTACTGGGAACTTTTCCTCTCCCTCCACTCAATGCAGACCCTTCGTTCGCAACAATTCATATGATCACGTCAGAAAACATTATTTATGATGATCCTTGGTATGTTCCCTCTGACTCTGAGCTAGACTCACTCGGTGATGTTATGCCGTTGAGTCCGTATGAGATTGCTTATGAAGCTCTTATGTCTTTTACCGATTTTCATTCAACCGACCAAATGAATGTGGTCAGTGAAGAGTCACTTTTCACCTCACCCTTAGAACGGATAACGTTTCCCGAAGAAGTGTCATCTGACGAACAACTTCGCGAAATCCTAAGTGTAGATGATCTACCATGGGAAGATCTCCATCACAGATCTTCGTTTTTACCTAAGGATGATGCATTTGAAAATGATTTTTCATCTATCTTTACCGCTGAATATGTCAAAGACGCTCAGGATCCAACGAAACATTCTGATTCAGAGCTGAATTTAGGGAATATTTCTCGTACTATTCCCATTGATATTTCAGTGAAGCCCGGAATCGAGGAGAACATTCATATAGGTGCCGCATGTACTGAAGAAGAAATCCAAACTTACAAGGCCCTATTCCAAGAATTCCGCGACGTGTTTGCCTGGTCTTACGAGGAAATGCCGGGAATTGATCCTGCCATTGTTGTTCATGAAATCAAAACCTACCCGGATGCTAAACCCATTCGGCAACGGTTGCGTCAGATTCACCCTCGAAAAGCGGCTGCGATTAAAGCAGAAGTCGAAAAGCTGTTGAAAGCAGGTTTCATTTATCCGATCCCGTTAACGGATTGGGTATCGAATATTGTTCCCGTCAATAAAAAACAAGGAACAATAAGAATCTGTATCGATTATAGGGATATCAATCGAGCTTGTCCAAAAGACAACTATCCTACGCCTTATATCGATCAAATTATTGATGATTGTGCCGGAAGTGAGATGTTTTCCTTCATGGATGGTTTCTCAGGTTATAATCAAATCAATATTCTACCTGCCGATCAACCAAAAACGGCATTCATTTGTCCATGGGGGACATTTGCTTATTGCAAATTACCTTTTGGCCTTAAGAATGCCGGTGCTACTTTTCAACGGGCCATGTCTTATGCATTTCATGACATCAAGCACATTGTGCAACCCTATCTCGATGATTTGCCTGCTCATTCTTTACACCGAGCTGATCACCTTGTCCACCTACGAGCAATCTTTATGAGGTGTAGGCATTATCGAATTCGGTTGAATCCACACAAGTGTGTTTTCTGTATAGAAACAGGTCGATTGCTGGGATTTGTTGTTTCCAAAACCGGCATTCGCGTCGATCCCTCGAAAGTCGAGGCTATCATCCAATTGCCTCCTCCTTCGAGTTTGCGCCAACTCCAAAGTTTGCAAGGGAAAGCGAACTTTTTACGCCGATTCATCCCTAACTACGCCGAGGTCACTAAAGGTTTTACACGGTTGTTGAAACAGAACGTACAATTCTTTTGGGACGAGATTGCTCAACAATCTTTTGATGCATTAAAACACGCGTTGACCCATGCACCGTTATTGCATCCTCCCAACTACAACCAGGACTACTTCTTATACCTCGCAGCTTCGCATTCCACCATTGGAATGGTGTTAGTTCAAGAAGATGAATTCAAGGCAGAGCATGTGATATATTACCTTAGCAGAACCTTAAATCCAACTGAGTTAAAATATTCACATGTGGAGAAATTGGCCCTGGCAGCCGTTCAAGCTGTCCAGCGTTTTCGTCACTACATTCTTCTCCGCAAAACTACTGTTATTTCGGATTGCAACCCTATGATTTATATCTTGACAAAACAACTGCTAGGGGGCAAGTACTCTAAATGGATCGTCATCCTGCAAGAGTTCGACTTGGAGTTTGAGAAGTCCAAGTCTAAGAAATCTTTAGTCTTCGCGGAATTGATGTGTGATTTCCCGAGTGCTGACACAGAGACTGTGGCAGAGGAGTCCATTGCGGACGAATCTTTGTTTCTTATTAGCACTGTAGATCCGTGGTATGGGGATATAATCATCTATCTCCAAACCCAAACCTTTCGGCCTGAAGCTTCCAAGGAAAACCGTCGAAAAATTCGGTTTCAATCCCAGCAATACAGAATTATTGGAGATACACTTTATCGCCTGGGGGCAGACTTAGTTTTTCGACGTTGTTTAACTCACGATGAGGCTGAGAGAGTTTTGAATGATTGTCACTCTGGAGCATGTGGCGGTCATATGTCTGGGTATGCCACAGCTCAGAAGGTGTTGCGCGCTGGCTATTTCTGGCCGTCTATGTTTAAAGATTGTATCCTTGCCGTCAGAAAATGCCACAACTGTCAAGTGTTTGATCGCAAGATGCGCGCTCCACCTGCTCCTCTCCACCCTATAATTGCCGCTGGTCCATTCGCCAAATGGGGCATTGACTTTATTACTTGTAACCCTCACTCGGCCGGGGGGCATGCGTATATCATCCTTGCGGTTGATTATTTTACTAAGTGGGCCGAGGCGATGCCTACATTCGACGCAAGCGGCAAGACAGCTGCACTTTTCGTATTCAATCATATCATAACTAGGTTTGGTGTCCCACAAGCAATCATTACGGACCATGGAAGCCATTTTCGAAATGTCATGATGACTGAGCTTACAAGCCAGCTTGGTTTGCGCCACGATAGCTCTACACCTTATTATCCGCAAGCCAACGGTTTGGTTGAGTCAATCAACAAAGTTCTAGTCGTCATGATTCGACGGATCATTGGTATCCATCGAACGAATTGGCATAACATGTTATTTTCGGCGCTATGGGCATATCGAACTTCAGTGAAAAATTCAACAGGTTTCACCCCTTTTCAGCTAGTTTATGGCTTAGAAGCTGTGTTACCTATTGAGTGCGAAATCCCATCACTTCAAATGGCTGTCGAATTACTTCCAGCTACTTCCGAAGAGGAGAAACGGTTGTTATACTTGGCTAAATTAGATGAGACTCGACGTGACGCTACTTTAGCCATCGAGACTCACGCGAAACGAATGAAAGCTCAGTACGATAAAAATGTAACTCCTCGAAGTTTTTCAGAAGGAGACCTAGTACTATTATATGATCAAGCGAACGATAAGCTAGGTGCTGGAAAATTCGTTCCCATGTGGCATGGGCCCTACATTGTAAAGCGAAAGCTAGCAAAAGGGGCTTATGAGTTAGTTGATTTTGATGGGGACTCTTTGGGCAAACCCAGAAATGGACTTTACCTAAAGAGGTATTATGCTTAAAATGATGGATGGAGAAATTTTTAGATAGGTTAGATTTCCTTTCTAGCTAGCAAGTGTGTTAGTTTAGTCAGTGTGCTTAGTTTAGCGAGTGTGTTTTTTTTCGTCATTATCCTGGCTTATCTTGGTTTTACTCTTGATATTGTAGATGTCGACGCCTCTCCAAACATACATTGGATTTGCTGATGGTGCTTGTCGTAGTACACGGAATATCTCTTCCGCAGCTTGGGTTATCTATTCACCCTCTGACGAGTTAGTTTCTATGCATGGGGTAAGCCTCGGTCAAACAACGAATAACATTGCAGAATACAGTGCAGTGGTTGAATTATTATCCGAATCTATTTCATTTGGAATTCGACGTTTGATAGTGAGGTTAGATTCTGAACTTGTTGTATTACAGCTTAATAGAGTTTATGCCATTAGAAATCCTGTGTTGTTAAGGTTGTTTTTGAGAGTGCGTCTCTTGGAACGTGAATTTGATTACATTGAATATCAACATATTCCAAGGTCTTTGAATACATTAGCAGATGCAATTGCTTCTCGAGTGTTGGACAGACATTTATAATAATCATGCAAGTAAATTTAAAAGACATTTCATCATACATGTTAAACAAGATAAGCCGGTAATAGTGATATATAGATATAGATAGAAGTGTGTCCAAAAATATATACATCGTCTTCGATCATAGGTTTAACACACCTTATGATCGGCAAAAATGATAGTACAAAAAGTCAAAAATGTCACATGTGACTACAAAAGTGACTAGTCAATCACTGGTGGTGCTCTCTGTACGACACCACTGCGCGCGCTACCTTACGCAAAAATCTCCTAAACGGTCCAGGGACCGCAACTACGAAGCGCTGAAGCCTCATAGGAATATCGTCCATAGTAGTCTCAGGTATATCTGCCGTGAGACGCTCTAGATCATGCTCCAAATCAGCTAGTACTTCCGCAGCCGCGTCCTGTGGGGCCGGTGCCGGTGCAGCTGGATGTCGTCTGTCGTAAGGCCGGAGATTGGCTGGACGCTGTGGTCCAACATCTGCATTATTAAAATTTTACTGTTACTTTGAGACGATATATATGAAAAATAAAAAATACATAATTAGAAAACTTGTGAAAATGAAAGTACCTCTGTCATCCCATTGTTCTCCCTGTGGAAGAACCATGTCCGGATCACCTCTGAAATCCATTCCGGCATATGGAAAGTCTTGTATCACAAAAAGCTGGCCCTCTAGCCAGTCGAAGTAACTGTCTGAGAATCGAACCACTGCAGCACCCTCGTCAGGATGCCGGGCCATCACCGCTACCCATCGAACAAGCTTTGGCTCCCGAGGACCCAAGTCATCAACAGTGAGTTGCTGAGGGATCAGCATAGGAACTCTCTCCAAGGCAAAGCTCACGACTATAGGCCCATATCCAAAAGTCTTTAGTCGTCCGTTCTTTGCCTTGGTCAGTTGGCTCTTCATATGAGCCGACACAGCTTCGCACCAGTTGAAGATGGTGCCTTGGTAACAGTCAACTGCCATCCGCATTTGGGATCCGGAGGCAATGTGCAAGGCGGCCGCGCCACAAATCCTGGTGACCGTAAATGCAATAACTCTAAGTTCCGCCAGAGCGATGTGCTTTATCTCCACGCCTTTTTTATGGCGAGTCCCTGGTCTGCACCACTCCTCGCGGAGATCATCAAGGGATTGGCCACCCGGCCTGGTCCCCGCAAGGTTGAGTTGCTCACCTCTGTTTGGCAAGCCAGTGAGAAAGTATACATCTGAGGGCTCTATCTCGAGCTGGTGCCCTCCAATGTAAAAACATTGGTCCTGAACGTTCCATCGCTCAACCAGCCATTCCAAAAATCTTACCTGGCCCCTCATGCCCGGTATGGTCCAATATTTGTACAATCCACATGTTCTTAAGGCATCCAGAGAGGGTTGGTGGTTAATCGCAGCTTCATCGTCCTCTACGTGCTCTCTCTCTCTCCAGTCTAACATGTTCAAGGTCCTGCACATCAAAAGAGTCAATTAGAAATTAATTTGAGCAAATTTGGTGGTTTTTTGAAAGAGTTGGGGTTTTGAAATGCGCCCTTTGCGGAGGACGCACCCCGGCTTTGTAGCACAGGGCGTCCGGACGCAGTTTTCCTGAAGGTGGGCTGCGTCCCCCGACCTTTTTCCCGTGTGAGAAAAAGTCGGGGGACGCAGGTCACCCGAAGGGCACCTGCGTCCGCCGTGGGGCGCATTTTGAACCCAAACCCCCCCCAAAAAATGAAACAGAGACCAAAAACTAAATTCTAAACGGATAAAAATGAAGAGTGGGATGTGTAAAATACCTCGGTGAAGCGGCGTTCGATTCCGACGGTCAGATTTTCCGCAGCAACCACGGGAAGTTTCTTGTCAAAAGCTCCTTTTTCAATCTCCAAAGTCAAACGGTAAAAATGACATGGTAAAAGGTCTTTTTATAGGTTTTTTGGGTGAATGAGTTCATTTTTTACCATGAAAAGATGTTTTTCGATGAATTTTTGCCTATTTTAAACAGGTATGAGTAATGTGTCGCTTTTGTGCAGGACAAAGGGATTTCGAGGGAAATTGTAATTTTCACTAATAAAATATCAGAGTCATCTTTTAAGCCCTTTTCTGACTCCTAAAACATGAAAAGATCGCCGAGTGTCTCTTTTTCACTCGTTAAAACGGAATTAAAAGACGGTCCCCTTTTAGCTCTTTTCTGACCGTAAAATCAGGAAAAGATTGCCGGGTTTTTGTCGTTTCAAACTCGATAAGGAACTAAAACGACGTGTCTTTGATCACTTTTTACTTTTCAGGTCAACCACACTATTATGAAAATACTCCTTGGTCGCGAGATCAAGCGGTTCCCCCAGGTATTATTTTATACTTTTTCGGGCTTGAGGGACACAAACTTACGAAAAAGTTCAACGTGGAGTTTCCTTAAGTTTTTCAGACTCTCTAAAAATGAAAAACACCGAGTTTCTCCTATACTGGGCTCGTTAAACTTTTATAGTAAAGGACCTGTTCAATTACAAACAGGAACGAACCACTCCTTCCTAGGGTTCGAATTTAAACTAGGTTGGACTCGTCCGAAGGACGAGCTTATAACCAAGCATATGTTATCCTCCTCAAGCTTGTTAAAAATAAAGAGGTACTTGCCAGAAATGGTGGGGGAAAAGAGAGAAGAATGAACCTATTTGTCACCTTTTGTCTCAAACGAAACTTTATTACCACTCTTGAGCACGACACTTTTTCATTTCACCTGGGTTGGGAAATCTTTTACCTCACAGTTGACCAAATCACTTTGAAAATCTTTAACCAGGTTCAGGGATCAA
This sequence comes from Pinus tabuliformis, assembly GCA_031772625.1. Classification (NCBI taxonomy): domain Eukaryota; kingdom Viridiplantae; phylum Streptophyta; class Pinopsida; order Pinales; family Pinaceae; genus Pinus; species Pinus tabuliformis. The sequence continues at coordinate 409,484,156 of CM062817.1, read as the reverse complement.
CTTTGAGTTATTCGTCACCAAACCATCTGTTGTGTCGTTATGTGTTCAAGAGGTCTGCAAGCAAAACTTTCATCTGCAAAATACTTGTCATCCATTTGACCATCCCTGAGTCAGTCCTTACAGCAACATTTCTTCAACTTGAACAATGATTTCATGTTGCGGGCTTGCCTGCAACGGGTCGCTTTCTATCGACATCGACACATTATCTAGGAAGATGACTTAGGAATCGACAGTACCTTGAAGTCTGCATGCATCAATGGCAGGTTTCTCGCCTTTGACGTCAGTTTACATCATTGACTTTCGATCAAAGGATTCCGTGAAATGTTCGACATCAAAACATCTATTCACATTTCACGGGTTGTGCTTGGTACTTTGAGGACCATTGACATTACTGGTGGTTTCTCTCACGCTTGTTAACAGTCCACATCATTGACTGGTAATCAAGTGGTTTCTAACATGTTCGACATCGAATCATTTAATCACATGCTTAGAATCGTACCAATTCGGGAAGTAGAAGTGAAGACCCTGGATCTAGTTTCTACCATCCAGGCTGCGAGGAGTTTTGTATTCATTATCTATGTAGACTAATCATAAACAGATGGCTGCGTCCATACTGTGTCTACAAAAGTCTATAAAAATGATGTACTGCAAGATCATTCCTGTATCAGAATAGTTAGTCCATTAGTTAAAGTTTTGAATCTGAGTATGGGAATGCCTACCTCAGTGATGATATAATCTTATCCATGTATTTTGTGTTGAAAATTGTAGGTTCCAACTAGGCCATCCACAAGACAATCCTTGAAATGATAAAGCGCTTCACCCTTCCTAGAATTACAAAACCCTATTCTATTCCAGGCTTCGCACTTTAGGGGGCAATCTGTTACACTAAAAAATGTCACCTTGATTACTTACAGTTAGTATGGCTCAAAATCAACAGTCATGCTACCCTCTTAGGCAAGTCTATACCTCTGTTATCCATCTCAAACTCAAAGAAGAGAGAAAGTCTTGTAAAAACTATGTTTATCTCTGGGGTCGCAGGTTCTCTCTAGCCTTACCTGCGGGGACGCAGGTCATGTTCACAAAAACTGCGTCCATAGACGCTCTGTATGTTAAAGGACAGGTGTGTCCTCCTGTAAAAGGCAAAATGCGCAAGTTTTATCTTGAGAAAGTTACTTGTGGTTACTTCTAGAACATTCTAGAGGTCGGTTTGATGAAATGGATGCGCCTCCAGTTGGTTCATGTATCTCTATTAAGAGGGAGCTTATCCCATCAATAAGGGAGCTATCCCACCCATAGAGGGGGATGATCCCATTGATAGTGGACCTGAATAACCTCTTTACAGCACTATAAATAAAGGCATTGAGCCAGAAGGAGGGGAGGTTGGAGCTATACATTTTCTTTGGGTAAATGCTGCAGGATTTAGGTCTTCCATTAGAGCCTTTGTGAGGAGAGATTGTCTTCACTTGATTCTACTTGGGAGAGGGTGAGCTTTGTCAAAGTAGAGGAAAACCCTTGATGGACCCTGGGAGGAACTTGCACAACACCAAGGCCAGGTTGTAAGAGTTTCTTTGTTTCGTTATTAATACAAACTGGTTTATTTTTCTCAATAGCTTATGTTAATGAGTTATTTCGTGTGTTCCTTGGTCTGCATGTTGAATCTATGTTTTATTATATGAAATACAAGTGCTCGGTAATTGTTTGATTGTTTGTGGTTGCAGGAATTGACTTGAAGGAGGAGCTCATCCGGATTGGCAAGAACGAACTACAACAATAGCGTTTTGGAATAAGGTAAGCCTAAACACTTGTACTTTTCATGTTGTAAAAGGTAGATTTAGAGAAAGATCACTCCATTTTGTCTTGTTTGTCACTAGCGAGTTTATACTCCTAGGGAGGTCAGTTGTGTCAGCCCAAATGACTTTTTCCGCCATCCTCATTGGAGGTTTCACTACTCTAGAGAGTAAGCAAGTCTTTCATCAGAAACACCAACTTGTGGAATTCATGGAGGATGGTATGATGACATAAGAGATGAAGCATATCAAGGGATGAAGACACTTCAATCAAGAAAGCTACTAAAAGAAGCATAGATTACCTAAAGCTAAAATAAGGTATGCATGCTTGTATTTAATATTACAATGTAATGTCGTATGGTTGTAGGTAGCATAGATCACTACTTCTATCTTGAAGAAGCATGATGAAAGGAAAAAAGGATATCCTCCTATAATAGGTTTTCGAAAGGCATGAATCACACTAGATGAAATCAACATAACATGTCCTCATATGAAGTATGAGGTGGTTGAATACAATTAAGGAACTCTAATTGGAAGGTCCTGGGAAAATAATGTGTGAAGAAAGAAAGGAATATATCGTGAGATATGCAACCATGATGAAGGCAATCAAAATCCAAAATACTGAGTATATTTGACTAGGAAATCTCACCGAAAGATATGAAGACTCTAATCAGAGTCTGAAAACGATGGAGACCCTTGACAATGGATTTATTTGGAAGATGTGTCAACATGTATGCAAGATTCCGATACCTACAGGAAGATAATATCTGGAGGAGTTCATGCAGGGCTACTGGAACAAGAGTTGCAAGTGTAAGTACAACTAACGTTCATTCGGTGAATGGAAATTACTGAAAGAAGCACGATGAGAAAGAAGTATCCATATGAAGAAAGCTCTAGATATGTACCAAGAAGGCTAGTTTCCATTAAGAAAGGAATGACATGATGAACAAAGGAAGAAAGTGATCAATGGATGATGCCCTACAAAGAAGAAGTTCTACTAAATTTCATGACATCAAAGAAATTAGTTGATCAAGAAGCTGAAGGACCCACAAAGAAGAATATGTTGATGAAAAGAGAGTCCCTAGTGGAGAGGGAGCTTTGACAAGTCCCTAATTAAAAGGGAGCTTTGGTAAGTCCTTCATTAGAGGGAGCTACTCTTTGGAACCTCATTGGACATTGAAGGAAAGGAAGAATTCATCGAGGACAAGGGTCATCATACATCAAGTCTAAAAGTAAACATCTACTCAATAGGGATATACAATATCCTTAAGAATATTTGATGGAATCCTCATTGGAGGTTTCACTACTCTAGAGAGTAAGCAAGTCTTTCATCAGAAACACCAACTTGTGGAATTCATGGAGGATGGTATGATGACATAAGAGATGAAGCATATCAAGGGATGAAGACACTTCAATCAAGAAAGCTACTAAAAGAAGCATAGATTACCTAAAGCTAAAATAAGGTATGCATGCTTGTATTTAATATTACAATGTAATGTCGTATGGTTGTAGGTAGCATAGATCACTACTTCTATCTTGAAGAAGCATGATGAAAGGAAAAAAGGATATCCTCCTATAATAGGTTTTTGAAAGGCTTGAATCACACTAGATGAAATCAACATAACATGTCCTCATATGAAGTATGAGGTGGTTGAATATAATTAAGGAACTCTAATTGGAAGCTCTTGGGAAAATAATGTGTGAAGAAAGAAAGGAATATATCGTGAGATATGCAACCATGATGAAGGCAATCAACATCCAAAATACTGAGCATATTTGACTAGGAAATCTCCCTGAAAGACATGAAGACTCTAATCAAAGTCTGAAAACAATGGAGACCCTTGACAATGGATATATTTGGAAGATGTGTCAACATGTATGCAAGATTCTGATACCTACAGGAAGATAATATCTAGATGAGTTCATGTAGGGCTACTGGAACAAAAGTTGTAAGCGTAAGTACAACTAACGTTCATGTGGTGAATGGAAATTCCTGAAAGAAGCATGATGAGAAAGAAGTATCCATATGAAGAAGGCTCTAGATATGTACCAAGAAGGCTAGTTTCCATTAAGAAAGGAATGACATGATGAACAAAGGAAGAAAGTGATAAATGGATGATGCCCTACAAGGAAGAAGCTCTATTGAAATTCATGACATCAAGGAAATAAATTGATCAAGAAGCTGAAGGACCCACAAAGAAGAATATGTTGATGAAAAGAGAGTCCCTAGTGGAGAGGGAGCTTTGACAAGTCCCTAATTAAAAGGGAGCTTTGGTAAGTCCTTCATTAGAGGGAGCTACTCTTTGGAACCTCATTGGACATTGAAGGAAAGGAAGAATTCATCGAGGACAAGGGTCATCATACATCAAGTCTAAAAGTAAACATCTACTCAATAGGGATATACAATATCCTTAAGAATATTTGATGGAATCCTCATTGGAGGTTTCACTACTCTAGAGAGTAAGCAAGTCTTTCATCAGAAACACCAACTTGTGGAATTCATGGAGGATGGTATGATGACATAAGAGATGAAGCATATCAAGGGATGAAGACACTTCAATCAAGAAAGCTACTAAAAGAAGCATAGATTACCTAAAGCTAAAATAAGGTATGCATGCTTGTATTTAATATTACAATGTAATGTCGTATGGTTGTAGGTAGCATAGATCACTACTTCTATCTTGAAGAAGCATGATGAAAGGAAAAAAGGATATCCTCCTATAATAGGTTTTTGAAAGGCTTGAATCACACTAGATGAAATCAACATAACATGTCCTCATATGAAGTATGAGGTGGTTGAATATAATTAAGGAACTCTAATTGGAAGCTCTTGGGAAAATAATGTGTGAAGAAAGAAAGGAATATATCGTGAGATATGCAACCATGATGAAGGCAATCAACATCCAAAATACTGAGCATATTTGACTAGGAAATCTCCCTGAAAGACATGAAGACTCTAATCAAAGTCTGAAAACAATGGAGACCCTTGACAATGGATATATTTGGAAGATGTGTCAACATGTATGCAAGATTCTGATACCTACAGGAAGATAATATCTAGATGATTTCATGTAGGGCTACTGGAACAAAAGTTGTAAGCGTAAGTACAACTAACGTTCATGTGGTGAATTGAAATTCCTGAAAGAAGCATGATGAGAAAGAAGTATCCATATGAAGAAGGCTCTAGATATGTACCAAGAAGGCTAGTTTCCATTAAGAAAGGAATGACATGATGAACAAAGGAAGAAAGTGATAAATGGATGATGCCCTACAAGGAAGAAGCTCTATTGAAATTCATGACATCAAGGAAATAAATTGATCAAGAAGCTGAAGGACCCACAAAGAAGAATATGTTGATGAAAAGAGAGTCCCTAGTGGAGAGGGAGCTTTGACAAGTCCCTAATTAAAAGGGAGCTTTGGTAAGTCCTTCATTAGAGGGAGCTTGGGTACATTCCTTTATAGGAATGGGCATATCTTCCCTAGTTGAGAGGGAGAAATAGACACGACATTCTTGTACTCACTTGGGAAGATAGAGTGGAGGATTGGGAGATCTTCTGCAATCCGATACTCTTTGAGGATGTGTAGGGAATCCAAGAGAAGAGAAGGAAAGAGGATTGATATTATTTGAGGGTTGGTAACCCAAGATAAGAATATCGCTAGAAGGTCATACTGAGTTAACACCCGGGTGGGTATGCACCTTTAGAGACAATTATGAAGGTGTCTATAGTCATTGATCTTTCCATCATTGTAGCTCATGATCTCATGGAGAGATGGAGTTGTTAGTCAAGGCCTTGCACTGTTAAAATGTAGGATGATATGATGCTATACAGTTGGGTTACCAAACTGACTCTTCTTATGAGATCTCTTCAGTATTGAGAGTAGCCATGTACCAATTATGAATACCTCCCTATTTAAGAGGGAGTGTTGTAGAATGTAACTAGGTTCAGCCTTCATAATGACTTGAAATTATGAATTCATGTAATGAAGAAGACAAAATAATAAAATTTATTTTGTAATACTTGCATCATGGGTTTCATGAGAAATGAGTTTTTATTATAGCTAAAAGACTTCTTCTTGTTGTGTTTAGGGATTTTTCATCTTGTCATAAATGTATAATTCAAAGTCATGTATATGAAGTGTTGTTAGATGTATCTCTCTCTCTCTCTCTCTCTCTCTCTCTCTCTCTCTCTCTCTATATATATATATATATATATATATATATATATATATATATATATATATATATATATGTGCTCAATTGTGACATGTCAGCTTGCATATATAGACATGTCGGTTCAATAGTTAAGGTCAGATGAAATGCATGACCTAAAAACTATATAAGGGAGTGTATACCCTTACTGTCACAAGATAAAAAGCTCACATATTCTGTGAGTTTTTGGAAGGTTATTACAAGAAGGGTTATTGTAGGAGCTCAGATAACATACCAAGAAGTTTTTACCTCCTTCTATGATTCTTAGATGGGAAGATAAGGTTTGGATCAAAGAGAAAGGGCATCGTTCCAACTTTATATAGATCATAGTGTTGAAATTTCATATGGAAATCACAGTGTTGCAACTTTGGATAGATGATACAGTTTGGATGGGTAACACAATGATACAGATTAGTTGACAAGGAATACTTCAGTTCGAATAAGGTCTCAGTTTATATGATAAGGGCTCGGTAATGATCAGTATGGTGCTTAGTGCTACATGATGATCAATGATGATGATGCTTCAGTATGATGATCAGTGATGAGACATGGTGCATCATGATGATGACAGAAGAATCAAGGAAGAAGGGTGAATGTGTCTTGGTATAGGTGAGGAAACATTGGTCTTAGGTTGGTCATGGTATTTATACTCATCTAGTGAAGAATCTATGAGAAGAGGTTTGCGGGTTTTCCCCTCATGAGGAGGGATTTTATCCCTGGCTTGTAGCCTAATCACTGTGTTACTTTTATTTTATTTTGATTTCTATTTGATGTATTGCACATAACTAATAATAATGTACAAAAAAATCTAAGAAGAGTTGCACAAGTAGTAATCAAGTAAAGAGAATTAAATTAAATGTTTCCCTACCCTAATTCTCAACAATCTCCTCTCCAAATTGCTTTACTAATGCAGCATAATTAACCACTATTTTCTTTTCTCCAGTAGATTTGATCTCTCGTACAATTATAGGTGATTCAGATCCAACATCAGCATTTTATATTGGCCCTAAGGATGAAGACTTTGTTGCAATTTGTGCAACAACCTCTGCTTCAAAGTCTTGGCTTTTATTTTCCAAACCTTCCCCAAGATTATACTGAACAAATCTTCTAATCTGAATGTTATCCCCCAAAGTCGTTATGCTTTTCTTAACCCAATATTTCACAATAAGCTTACCATTTTTAATATAAGGTTATTTTAGAAGGGCCAAGGTCCCCAAGTATCTTTCCAATGAAACCATTAGCAATCTTCACACTAATATTTTTTGGCATATTTAGCAGATCCTGCTTTCACAGTTCTGTTAGGTTCCTATACCAATAGGTTTCATTTTTCATGATTGAGAGTGGAAGTGCCAAATATGTTCATCTTTTCATACTACAAAGGTTCCATATTTTGTAAAAGGATTAGAGAGGATTAAAAAATGTAAAGAGGGTATGCCCTAAAAGAACAATCAAAGGGAAAAAAGAGTGAATTGGTCAAGAAAAAGTAATAAAAATGAACCCCAAAGAAAGACCAGGAAAGTGGCCAGCCAAAATGCCACTGCTAGCTGATTTGCAAGTTCACAATGTGCAAAGTCTTGTTGTTTATCACACTTGATGGGTGGCCCAACAGTTCAATCTGGACCAGTCCAAGTTTAAATTGCTTGTTGTAGAATAGAGAAAAAATATCTGTCCAAACAGTTTAAGCTTGGCAGATCACTAGCTAGGTAGAGAAATTAAGGAGCCCAACTGCTTAATCTAGGCCCTTGGAAGAAATAAGGGTAGATTTAGCTAGGAGGGCAGATAAAAGAAAAGAGAACAATCAGGGTTTGCAAGTCTAAGTGCACCCATTCAAAAGGAAGAAAAAATGCTAGGTGTATTAGGCTAGGTAGGTAGTTTGAGGTTGCAGAAGCAAGGTTTTGGTCACTTATGATACTATCAAGGAGAGCTCATCTCATCGATGACAGAAATGTCAAAGCAGTTGTTTGATGGCACAACTTTGGAAGCATGTCTAATTCCCATTCAATCCCCCTGAAAAGTATCTTACTAACATCCCCTTGAGGACCTTGAGATCTGCCCAACAAGTCCTGCTTTCAGTCCATTTTTGTAAAATATCAAGTCAAGTTTTGACTTTCTTCAATGAAAAGAAGCCACATTTCTTGTGTAAAATCACTCCTCCACATTCCATTCACTTCTTATGTCTAAGTTTCAGTTCATAGCTTAGCCTCTCCCCTACACTTTCATTTCACAAGGTCATATTAACTTCTAACTCTATTATATAGCTCCCTAGATCACTTCCTTACCCCTATTATACAAAAAATTATATAAAAGCCCCAAAATATTAAATATTCCCACCCCATGGCACTATAGCCATATAATTCAGTCTTGGGAAATAATAGTCCATTTGGGACTATTATGAACCCTTCCGCGTCCTAAATCCGGAATTAGTTTAACCTCTGGTTAAATTAACAACCATAATAACCCCTTCCTAAACCATAGTTCATTAACCCCTCTGCGCTCATATACATTTTCGGGTTTCTGTTTAAATGTTTAACTAAACACTAAACTCTACCCCCGGCGCATACCCATAAAACCCATATTACCCAAAGTCTAAACCCCCGCAGCATTATATAAAGATTTAAATACGTTAACATCCCGCCAGCTCGCAATTCCGTCCACCGTTGGATCGGGCCCTCCACATCCGACGGCTATCGTTGATATCGGAGCGCCCCCAACGTACAGGAGTTAGTGTCCGATAGCACGGCGGTTTTACTGTTGTACAAAAGACACGTGCCCTGTTTTTATTGCGTCGGGCCTCCTCTGACATTTACCACCCCCGTATAGAAGGCGGTTCGATAAAACCACTTACCGCCTTCTGTCTGGGCGCCACGTCCCCGTGATGTCACCTCCGCGTCAACCCGCCGCTACTTCGTGTCACCGCCGCCGCATCTGCCTGCGTCCCTACCCTGCCATCGTGTCCTATGCCATGTCGTCGCCCCAGTCAACTGCCACGTCACCTGGCCGTACTCGAGACCCGTCGATGACATCGTGCTGACGTCATTGCAAAAAAGCGCCAAAATGCCGAAAAAACCCAAAGTTGCGTTAAAACTCATGAAAGTGTTGTTTTTGTTTGTTTTTTATGCAACGAAACGGTGCAAGTTCTTGCATGCAACTTACGTCCAGTTCGCATTTGACATTCTCGTCAACCGCCCAGGCCTACTCAACCTGTAACTCGACCTCTTCAGCCTCCGCCTGCAACTCTTTGCCATAGCAATCTCTCGAAAGGACAGGTATTTACCCGAAAAAACACCCGTAACCCTGTTTTTCATAATTTCTCTGCAAAATTTGCCAATACACCTAAAAATTCACCTGGAAGACGTTGCCACCCATGAGCTTCTCCTCTCTACCCCACTGTATAACCTGATTTGCGACCAAAACCTGGCAACTCTATTATCCCCTGCAAAATTTCCATTAAACTCGAAATTCAGCTCCACTTCTCCCGCAAAACCACTGAAGACTGTCTGCAAAAGTCCTTTTATTTTTCTCCCTTTCAAGTGAACTTAGTGCAAAGCCCTATACAGTCTTCATTTCATTGAGTTTTCCTCATCAATAACATCTCTGCACAGAACTTAAAGCTGTGAGTTCCTTGCCTAGAAAACCATTATCAGAACTCTGTCCCTTGCTGAAATACAGGCCTAATCCAACTGTAATCACAATCAAAACATGGAGGCCCCAGTTGCCCTCAATATTGCACCACTAAATGCACCCCATAGACAGTTAGAATGGATTCCACTGGCAGATAGAGACTATCAAATTGCTGATATGGAAGGAGACAAGCCTCATCTTCAGGCTTTCTGTGAGATAAGGAATAAATTCAGAAACAAAACTGATCCATTGAGAATATGGGAGTCCAACATGCCCATGTACTACTTGCCCTCAGTAAATGTCTTTCCTGACCTCATCCATCAATGTTGTTCCAATTATGAGCCCTCTCAAAGGGCAGTGATGGGCCCTGCTGGTAAAGTCCTCTTCTACATTACTCCTCAGTCTATCAATGAGATGTTGCAATTCAAACCAACTCAGCCTTTGGTCCCCCTTTCCATGAAGAATCTGCTAGATCAAGCCTCAAAGTTTCCCTCTGCAGAGATTGACCGAATTGCTAAGTTGTTTATGCCACCAGACTGTTACTCCAGATTCAAAATCCCCTATCTCCATGTTGCGTTTACTGAGGAGGGAAAAATGCTTATAGATATGATCTCCTACATCCTAGGATTCAGAACAAGTGAAATTGTGGACAGCACTGTCTTTGCCTTGATGTCTATCTTCACTCCAGGACAGCCCCCTGCTGTCCAATATGATTATGCCACCTTCATAGCTGATAAGATTCATGAGAAATTCATGAACCTAGAAAGGGAAAGGGTATTCAAATACACCTCATATATCTATCATTTACTGTTATATTATCAGTCTGAAAGTTTCCAAGTCGTACTCAAAAAATTGGATGCTAGGGGGGAGAGGAGGTCAGTCATATTTTGGTCATCAGTATTCCATCATGTTAGTTACTCCCCATACACATATTGTGAGTTCATTGACCTTTTTGTCTATCCAGCTACCTACTTACTATCAACAGATCCTCCTCCCAGACTCACTGATGAGATGCAAAAGATTCTACAGCTTTCCAAAAGCTACAGCATTGGTGACTGGTATTTTTACCAAAACCACACAGTAATCAGGGTTTATGGCTATGAATTAGCCCCCTACCAACTGCCAAAATATGTCCCTATGAGACTCTTTGCCTTAGAATACTTTCGGCAAGTTGGTAATGCAAATATGATTCATTTCCATGGCAAAAGAAAAAAGGCACAGCTGAAAATTAGACATCAATTGGGCCCCTTTATTTTCAATAAGAGAGAAGAAGGATGGAAGGATGCTGATCAAATGATGGGAGAGAAACTTAAGCTCAAACTAAGTTTCATTTGGTCACCATATGATCCCAATCACTTTATAAGCCTTAGAAGAATCAAATATAGGCTTGCAGGATATGTACATTGCAATATCCCTCAAATTGAACAATATGCCAATCAATAAGAATGGATAGAAGGCACCCTGATGGAAGAGCTCACTGAAGAAGAAATAACAGAAAAAGCAATCAAGAATCTGGAAAAATTTGTTGACTTGGAATCTTTTGGACAGGTCCTTTTTACAGCTCCTCGGCACCTTGGAGAAGGCACCTCATCTGCCACGGCCCCCCAACAACCTGCCCAAGTAAGTGCCCCACCAGCAGCAACAGATAAAGGTAAAGAGGTACAACATTCAAAAGAGCAAGTGCACAATTTAGAGCAGCAAGAAACAATGGTAGACCGGCTGGTTTCTATAGATGAACAAAGTCAAGGGCAAGACCCTTTAACTCACGCAAAAGTGACTGAAATTCCTGTGTTGCAGACTCCTATCAATGAAGAGAGAGCAAAGAAGAGGGATAGACAGGAAGAAACACCTCCAGGGACATCCACAGAGCAGCACGGGGAGATGGACCAGATTGAATTGCACAAGCAGACCGGGGAGATGGTATATTCTACTTTAGAAGATAAAACATTGTTAGCCCATAGATTGCAAAACTCTCTGCACAATACTGCTGCCCAACTAGAATTGGAGAAAGCTTCATCACATGCCAAGGACAATAGAATCAAATCCTTGGAGGAGATCATTATAGAGCTGGGACACGATCCCACTGATCCCAAGGGTGTGCAAGCTTTGATAAAAAAGAAAGATGAAGACATAGCCACCCTTAGAAGACAAATCAAGCCGTCACCCACATTGCATCCTCAAACTACAAAGGTGGCACAACAAAAGGAAGAGCAGGATTTGGTAGCTTTGCTTACGGCCTTACATAAAAGGTTGGTAGAGACAGAGAGTGCCTTGGAGGCATCATTACAGGGAAGATAGGGAGAGTTGGTCTCTCAACCAATTCAAACAGCTCAGATTCTTACAGCTCCTCCTCCTACGACCACCACAACAGTCCCTCCCACTACTCCAGCATTAGAAGCAGGTACCTCAAGCTCAGCACCAGTTTCAGCAACTACTACAACACCTGCAGAGCAAGGCACCAGCTTGAGAATGGACAATATGATGAAAGAAATAGAAGCCCTGCAATTGCAAATGGCAGAATTGAAAGAAACCAAGGAAAAACCGGCTAGAATTGAGGAAAAATATGACAAGTCAAAGCAGGATGTAGCTGAGAAGACAAGGGAAGTGAAAGCCCTGGAAAAAAGAATAAAGGAGCTGGAGAAAGAGCTTACTTTTGATAAAACTCTAGCAGATATCAAGAAAATTTTGTGGGCCAAGATTGGCCAATCCATTACAGACCAATGGCAGTCCATTGAAACCATTCATGAGCAAATGGATTTGATAAGCTTGGCTCAGTTTGAAAACCAGAAGGCTAGAGCATCTTTAGGAAATATGCCCGAGCAAGCTAATAGAATGATCCAATTCCTGAATACTCGCACCAAAGGGCAGTTGGCAACAATAGGAATCAGGAACAGGACTGAAACTATCTTGCTAATAAAAAGGGTGTTAACCCTTAGGAATTTTGTGCAGACATTGGAAAGAAAATGCCAAGAGATGCAAGCAGAGGTGGATGAGTTCATAGCAAAGATCACAACATTACAGAGCAGAGGGCTACCTAGCCTAGTAACTAGTGCTGGAAGACTGTTGTCACATGAGCATTATGCCAACAGGGTGAAAAATTATGCTTCCAATCAAATCACAGCTTCCTCAAGCACATCAGAAGAAACAGGGCCTCCATCTGGACAGAGTGTCTTTGATAAACTAGAAAATCTATTCTACATTGCACACGAGATAAACCATCTCTTTGAAGACCAGCCAAACTTTTATAGATACACAGAAGCTGATGAAACGCTGATAAAGATACAAAGGCATCAGCTACCTACAGAAGATTGGTGGAGAGGAATGATGGAGACATTGCTCAGGTGATTTTGGTTATTAATTCTTTTTTGTAAACTATAGTTCAGCATATACAGATGGCATGGTCCACCTGTCAAAGGATTAAAGCAGCATAAAGAAAAATTGAAATGGTAACTACAGCTCATTAAATGTAAAGAAACCTAGCACCAAGGATGAAGACCAAGACAGCAACAGACAACGTACTAGCATCAGGACAGCACATGCAGAATGAATACGCATCAAGCAGCCGACTCACCTAGCCCAGAAAAGTTAAAATTTTATTACAAAATGGACAGCTATCAAGCCAATATTAACTGCAGTGTTTAATTCTTCATTTACTCCCTTGGAAGAGTTGGTGATGTAATCTATTGCATGAAGACTCATCATCTAGATATTTTGTATCTTATTTTTGTATATATACCTCCCCATAAAATGTATTTGGGGTTGGTTGGTGATTCTCTCTAAGAGCTACGCTGTAAATTTTCAGACTTTAAATACAAATTGTGGTGAAGTTCATGGTCTCTGCACTGTTTGGATGTGAAAGTAATGAACTGCGTTCTGCTACAGAATTCCTGTGTCGTTAATGGAACAATAAGTTATTCTAAACCATGTTTTGTCTTTCTGTGTTTGAAAAATTCACATATGTTTCATGATGTTAGTAACAGAGAAAACGAATAGTTCAGGACTTTTTTGAATGCACCCTTTGCTCAATCTCTGTTTCTAACTGTGTTTTCTTTAGAATTGGTCATAAATATGAATTCTTAATTGCTCATGTTTTCACTGATTCTCTCATTATGAATTCTGTTTAGGAATTCTTAATTGCTCCTAGATAATATTCTCACACTTTCCCTCTATCAGCATAGTGAAAGATCCTTGAATGCCTTTCATCCCCTGATTTCATGCCATCGATTCCAAGATTTGAAGAATTGTTCCATAGATGCCTGTCTGGCTCTGTAGCATTATATTTTCCCCAAGAAATATTCTCAGTAGTACACCATTATTGACTCCATTGCCCAATAGTCTAGATTGTTCTAAAACTGCATCCCAGTTCTGCCTCAAATCATCATCCAACCAAACATAAAACAAAACTCTGTACATCATAACTAGCCTAAAATTACACCAAAACAAAGTTAAATTATAAAGAGAGAGCCCTCTTTAGTTGCAGGTAGGCTAGAACCTGCAGCTAAAAGATTGGTTAGTGGTTACCTTGGCCGTATTCCCTTCAGGAGGCAGGGAACAACCTGAGTGCTAACATCATTGGCGACTCCACTGGGGACACTAAATGACTGTTTGCCACTGCTATCCATTTTCTAAAAATTTTAGGATTTAGACAGTTGTTACAAAGATTTGACCAGTTTCCCTAGTTTGAACATATTCAAAGAAAATCCAAAGCCTCCCTATCTCTAAGGAATTCTTGTAAAACATTGCCAAAAACTGTGATTATAAAACATTCCCAGAAAATACCAAAAATAGGTTTGGAAGCTGGCTCCAAAGAAGATAACTCATTATACCAGGTCAAACCCTGACCCAAATCCTCCAGCTGTTTTTGATAATCCCAATTTAATCCCTAATATCCTTAGGAAACAAGAGGAACAAGAAAATCTTGTTGATTCTAGCCCTGAAGCAGTTCAGCAAACTTATATTCCAACCCCTGCTAAACCTTCAGTCCGTCCTCACATTGCTCCTACTTCTCCTTCTTCTTCATCCACCTCTCAAAGCACTCTCCCTACCCCTCCATCCACTGCACATATTTCAACTCTATTTCCCGCGGTTCCAGCTGTCCCATGTCTTCCTGTTGTCCCATTGGTCCCTGTAAATATGGCAAATAGATATGCCCCTTTACAGTTACCTAGAAATCCTGGGGCTATGCTTCAGGATTATCAAAGTAAGATCACTTATTTTGATGGTACAGGTACATATACTGCTCTACAGCATACAAAGAAAATGCAAGACTACTTTGAGAATTATGAAATTGACGATGATGATGTAAGAATGAAAATTTTTGTCCAAAGTTTAACAGGTTAAGTAAGAACTTCGTTTAGAGCACTTGCTGCAAATTAAATAGCCAATCTGGATGCTCTTTACCAAACATTTCTCAACAGATGGGAAAAGAAAAAAGATCCACTGCATATTTTATCTGAGTATGACACCATAAAAAGATGCCCACAAGAAACTGTCCTGGATTATTGTGCAAGATTCAACAATGTTTACAATGCCATTCCTCAAAACCTTAGACCTGCACCTGACTTATCCTTAATCAAATTCCCTGATGGATTTGATTCTGACATGGCATATCAACTGAGGGAAAGAGCCCCCCCAACCTTAGCAGATGTGCATAATATAGTTATTAGTGTGGAGGCAAACCTAATTTATAAAATAAATGGGGCAAGAGCTGAAAGAAGAAATACTTTTAAAGAAGAACCTTCAGCATTTGAATAAAAATTAGATGCAATCATCAAAGGTATGGATAGACTAGGAGATAGGGTGGAAACCATCGAAAGAAAGTCATCATGGGAAGGTCAACCAAATAACACTCCAAGGAACCCAAACTTTAGAAAGAATCAAAATCCAAATGTTGGAAGGGCTGGTCCCGACCAAAACATCAGACTTCCTTTTCAAGAAAACTATGCCGAAGCTTCAACATCTAGTGAACCAACAGAGGACCCTCATATCAATTCGATGGTTTTGGATAGTGAACACCAAGTATTTCTAACACAAGAAGATAAAGAGGCCCATAATTTCAATCAATTTCAAACCAAATCAGGAGAGTCATTTGATTTTAGGGAAGGCTATGATGCAACAGTTTATGAGGTTCACAAACAGTACAAATTGAGGAGCAGAACCATAGATGTGCCTGAAACTATCAAACCAAAGGATGCTAAACAGCCAAAGAAAGTAAAAGATAAAGCTGCTCTCACAGAATTCTCTGATAAAACAGACCCAAACCCAAGAGAAGTCACTGTGGAAGACATATCAGATGTACAGCCCTCTAAAAATCAGCCATTCTCATCCGTCCCCTCAAAAGAAAATTCAAACAGTGTTCCTGAAAATATTTCTAAAAAAGAGGTACTTCAAAACAACAGTCAAAATGAAGAAAAGGTCGCTGAAAATTCAGCTGAAAAGGAAAAATTTGCTGCCTATAATACAAAGATTCAGATAGAAAAACCTTTTAACTTGGAAACAGAAATAGGTAAGCTGAAAATAGCTATTCCTCTTTCTGAATTGGCCAAACATGAAGTGTATAGACAGCAAATCAATAGGTCACTCCAAATACCAGACAATAGGGATGCTGTAAATGTTTTAGATGATCAACCTGAATTACTTTTTGGTCCTGAAGTTAATGGAAAGATAGCAAATGGAGGAGTTCCACCTTTTTATGTCAGTTTAAACATTCACGACAAATTGTTACACAATGCAATGTTTTATTCAGGAGCCTCCCATAACCTAATGCCTAAATCCGTAATGGAAAAACTATACCTAGACATCACAAGACCCTACAAAGATTTGTTCTCATTTGATTCCAGCCAGGTCAGGTGTCTAGGACTAATCAAAGACCTTTGTGTATCCTTAGTCCAATACCCAACCAAAACAATTCTGATGGATGTGGTGGTAGCTGATATTCCACCCAAGTATGGCATGCTTTTATCCAGATCTTGGGGTGCAAAACTCCAAGGATATTTGCAATTAGACATGTCCTATGCCACTATTTCAGTCTTTGGACAGCCAAAGAGATTGTACCGTGAAACACTAATGAAATATGTGGTGAGTAGTCAAGAAAAGCCCCAAAACTTCCCCATCTATTCAATACATTCCGACATGGATTCATTCATTTTATATAATGCTGACATGTGCCCCAAAACTGATGCCAAACTCCTGATAACAACACAACCAGAAAGCATGAATGAACAATCTGCTGATCCAGATCAAAAAATTGTCAATATGACTAATGCAATAAAGAAAAATGACACATCATATGATTCACAGGAACCCAATTTTCCCACTAAACAAATTTCCAAAACTCTCAATGCAAGTCATAACCAAGAAACCTTATGGTACTTAGAGTTTGATGGCTCAGTAAACAAATTAGGAGCAGGGGAAGGGGTCTGGATGCACAACATGCAAAATGACCATGCTGAAGGTCATGCATATAGATTAAAATTCAGATGCACAAACAATATGGCCGATTATGAAGCCCTTATGCTAGGACTCAAGCTCATCAAAGACCTGGGTATAACCAAAGTCTCAATTTTAGGGGATTCAGATTTAATTATACAACAGATGAAGGGAAGTTTTGTCACAAATGATCATAGGTTGAGGGCTTATAGAGGTGCAGCCATTGAAATACTTAACACTTTCTTAGAATTTCAGCTCACCAAAATCTCAAGAAAGCACAATTTACATGCACATAGCTTGGCAACCTTTGCCAGCACATGCAAGCTACCATTTGAACCCAACCACAATTTCACTGCTGAAATCAAACATAGGCCTGCAGTCCCAGATAATGTCAAAAATTGGCAAGTCTTTGAAAGTGACACACAAATAAATAACTTCCTGACTCTGAAGGAAGAATTCTCTAACATCAACATTGATACCAGCACTATGGATGACCAACAACAGATTGACAGAATTGAGCAGAATATATCAGCTGAAACAACAAGTCTGATTTTACAACCAACTACTTTTAATGACAAGAATGTACAACAGTTGAAGCAAACATATTTTGATGAAATAGCTGAGGCAGAAGCTGAAGTAATTGATCTAAAAGACAATTTTCTGCCCACAGGTTTAACCCCTTTGGAGGATTTATTCGATTCAAATGACATTTCAAGGAAGCCAAAAATACAACCACTGAATGCTGAAATTGAGGACTGTAACATTGGAACCACACAAAATCCCAAAATGGTAAAACTCTCCAAAGCCTTGCCTGCTGATCAGAAATTGAAATACATTGACTTGTTTAAGGAATTCCAAGATGTGTTTGCCTGGAGTTATGAAGACCTCAAATCTTATGATACCTCAGTCATCCAACATACTATACCCTTGAAAGAGAATCAAAAGCCTTTTAAACAGAAGCTTAGAAGAGTGAATCCTGTCCTTCTCCCTCTGATTGAAAAAGAAGTTAAACGAATGTATGAGGCTGGAATCATAGCTCCAATTAGGTTCTCAGAGTGGATTTCAAATCTAGTGCCTACTAGGAAGAAAACGGGAGAGATAAGACTGTGTGTGGACCTAAGAAACTTAAACAAAGTCTCTCTCAAAGACCATTACCCCTTACCAAAAATGGATCATATCCTACAAAGGGTAGTTGGAGCCTCTAGGATTTCATTGCTGGATGGATTCTCAGGATTCAATCAGATATTAGTACACCCGGATGATCAAGACAAAACTGCCTTTACAACGCCTTGGGGAACCTTCAAATATGTGAAAATGCCTTTTGGACTCAAAAATGCAGGGGCCACTTTTCAAAGAGCAATGGACATAGCCTTTGCCAAAGAAATCCATGATTTCCTAGTCATATACCTTGATGATCTTACTGCCTTTTCAAAATCAGACCAAGAACACTTAGAACATTTAAGACAAGTTTTCCTAATTTGTAGAAAATATGGCATATCATTGAATCCAAAGAAATCACTGTTTGGCCTAGAGGAAGGCAAGCTCCTAGGTCACATCATTTCAAAAGATGGCATTAGGATCGACCCGAACAGAATTCAAGCTATCCTTCAAGTGCCTCATCCAAGAAACATCAAAGAACTACAAGCTTTTCTAGGGAAGATTAACTTTTTGAGAAGATTCATTCCTAATTTGGTCGAGCTCATAAGACTGTTAAACAATATGCTGAAGAAAGATTCTAAAGTCAAGTGGACTATGGAAGCCAAACAAGCCTTTGAGGACATCAAAAGAGCTTTGAAAAATACACCAGTCCTCACAAGTCCCAGGTTTGATAGAGATTTCATCATTTTTTCCTTTGCCTCTGAGCATACAATTGCTGCTGTCCTATTGCAAAAAGATGACCAAGGGTGTGAGAAGCCCATTGCCTTTTTCAGCAAAGCTCTTAGAGATGCTCCCTTAAAATATCAGATCATGGAAAAGCAAGCATATGCCCTTGTAAAGGCCATCAAGGATTTCAGAATTTACATTTTATACTCACATGTGATTGCCTATGTTCCGAATGCTATGGTTAAGGACATTTTAACACAATAAAGAATTGAAGGTAAAAGGGGAAAATTGATAGCCAACATCTTAGAATATGACATTGAAATCAAGCCTACAAAACTGATAAAAGGACAAGGGCTAGCCAAACTGATGACTGAAACCAATTTCCAAGCCCTTGATATCAATGAATTGGACAACGAACAGGAGATGGCGACTCCACAGATCAAACAAGCCTTTTTACAATCCCCTTGGTATGCTGATATATGTTTTGTATTGCTAAACCTGCAAGCTCCTCCAGGGTTGTCCAGAACTAAGAAAAGATTCCTAAAAATGAAAGCATCAAAGTTTTGTATCATAGACAATGTTTTGTTTTGGAAAAATCATGAAGGAATTTTACTCAATTGCCTAACATTGGATGAAACTGACAATGTCCTCAAGGAATTTCATGCAGGTGACTGTGGAGGACACTTATACTGGAAATCAACAGCTGATAAGATATTAAGGGCTGGATTCTATTGGCCCTCCCTGTTTACTGATGTGAAAAAATTTGTAATGTGTTGCCATAAATGCCAGATCTTTGAAGGCAAGAGAAAGCTGTTACCCTTACCACTCAGACCTATTTCAACTGAAAGACCTTTTCAGCAATGGGGTTTAGACTTCATTGGTGAAATCCACCCTTCATCCTCTGGCCAACATAGGTGGATTTTGACTGCCACAGACTACTTTACCAAATGGATAGAAGCCATCCCTTGTAGGCAAGCCAATGACTCAATCATCATGCAATTTTTAGAAACCAACATCTTGTCAAGGTTTGGCTGTCCAGAAAAGATTATTACAGACAATGCTGCTGCTTTCAAATCCAAAAGAATGATCAAATTTTGCCACAAGTACCACATTACCTTAGGCCATTCCACAGCCTATTACCCTCAAGGAAATGGCCTAGCTGAGTCCTCCAACAAAAGCCTCATCAACATCATCAAAAAGGTCTTGGAGGAGAACAAAAAGAATTGGCACAAGAAACTTGTAAATGCACTTTGGGCAGACAGATTGACCACCAAAAGATCCATTGGCACAAGTCCATATGAACTAGTATATGGTCTAGAAGCTGTTTTCCCTTCATCTTTGGGAATCCCTGTGATCAAGTTGCTGCAAGAAATACAGGCAGAGCCTAATGATATTCAAAGAAGGATCAATCAAACTATCCACTTGCAGCAAACAAGAGAAGAAGTATATCAGAGAAGTCAGGCTTTACAAGAAAAGCTAAAAAAGATGTTTGACAAAAGAACAAAAGCTGAAGATTTCTTCATAGGAAACAAAGTGCTGAGATGGGATTCTAGGAGGGAAGATAAAGGGAAACATGGGAAATTTGATTTTCTGTGGAAAGGACCTTATGTCATACATGCTGTACAAGGTAACAATACCTATTTCTTGAGGAGTTTAGATGGCAAAAATACTGAGGAAGGCCCAATTAATGGGCGAATGCTCAAGCATTATTTTGATTCCATGTAATCAACATAACACCACTGTGTATTGTACATAAATATTTGTATTTCCAGCAGTTTTTTATTTTTACAACAATTAAATAAGGAACAACATGCAGCAGATTTTGAAGAAAAAGTCAAGGAGCTACACCATTTTGATGTATATTTTGAAATTAAAAAAACAGATCAAGAAGAAGACTTGGGAAGTATACAGATGATGATAAATACTCAGAGAAACCAGTAAAGGCAGAGCTGTAATTTTGCACAGATCAGCTCATAAGGACTACATACAGGATACAAAGGTTCAGATCATTGGTATTCAAGAGAAGGAAATTTCAGGCTACAACAATAATTGAAAAATAAGGCAATCTGACCTGTTGTTCTTGGCCTCTCACAAGGAAAGGCCATCCCCAAGTGGAGCCACTGTTAGGTTCCTATACCAATAGGTTTCATTTTTCATGATTGACAGTGGAAGTGCCAAATATGTTCATCTTTTCATACTGCAAAGGTTCCATATTTTGTAAAAGGATTAGAGAGGATTAAAAAATGTAAAGAGGGTATGCCCTAAAAGAACAATCAAAGGGCAAAAGAGTGAATTGGTCAAGAAAAAGTAATAAAAATGAACCCCGAAGAAAGACCAGGAAAGTGGCCAGCCAAAATGCCACTGCTAGCTGATTTGCAAGTTCACAATGTGCAAAGTCTTGTTGTTTATCACACTTGATGGGTGGCCCAACAGTTCAATCTGGACCAGTCCAAGTTTAAATTGCTTGTTGTAGAATAGAGAAGAAATATCTGTCCAAACAGTTTAAGCTTGGAAGATCACTAGCTAGCTAGAGAAATTAAGGAGCCCAACTGCTTAATCTGGGCCCTTGGAAAAAATAAGGGTAGATTCTGCTAGGAGGGTAGATAAAAGAAAAGAGAACAATTAGGGTTTGCAAGTCTAAGTGCATTCATTCAAAAGGAATAAAAAATGCTAGGTGTATTAGGCTGGGTAGGTAGTTTGAGGTTGTAGAAGCAAGGTTTTGGTCACTTATGATATTGTCAAGGAGAGCTCATCTCATCGATGACAGAAATGTCAAAGCAGTTGTTTGATGGCACAACTTTGGAAGCATGTCTAATTCCCCTTCAATCCCCCTGAAAAGTCTCTTACTAACATCCCCTTGAGGACCTCGGGATCTGCCCAACAAGTCCTGCTTTCAGTCCATTTTTGTAACATATCAAGTCAAGTTTTGACTTTCTTCAATGAAAAGAAGCCACATTTCTTGTGTAAAATCACTCCTCCACATTCCATTCACTTCTTATGTCTAAGTTTTAGTTCATAACTCAGCCTCTCCCCTACACTTTCATTTCACAAGGTCATATTAACTTCTAACTCTATTATCTAGCTCCCTAGATCACTTCCTTACCCCTATTATACAAAAAATTATATAAAAACCCAAAAATATTAAATATTCCCACCCCATGGCACTATAGCCATATAATTCAGTCTTGGGAAATAATAGTCCATTTGGGACTATTATGAACCCTTCCGCATCCTAAATCCGGAATTAGTTTAACCTCTGGTTAAATTAACAACCATAATAACCCCTTCCTAAACCATAGTTCATTAACCCCTCTGCGCTCATATACATTTCCGGGTTTCTGTTTAAATGTTTAACTAAACACTAAACTCTACCCCCGGCGCATACCCATAAAACCCATATTACCCAAAGTCTAAACCCCCGCAGCATTATATAAAGATTTAAATATTCGGGCGGGTCTAGTACGTTAACATCCCACCAGCTCGTAATTCCGTCCACCGTCGGATCAGACCCTCCACATCCGAGAGCTATCGTTGATATCGGAGTGCCCCCGATGTACGGGAGTTAGTGTCCGATAGCACGACGGTTTTACCGTCGTACAAAAGAAACGTGCCCTGTTTTTATTGCGTCGGGCCTCCTCTGACACTTACCGCCCCCGTACAGAAGGAGGTCTGATAAAACCACTTACTGCCTTCTGCCTGGGTACCACGTCCCCGTGACATCACCTCCTCATCAACCCGTCGTTGCTCCGTGTCACCGCCACTGCATCTGCCTGCATCCCTACCCTACCACCGTGTCCTGTGCCACGTCGTCGCCCCAGTCAATTGCCACATCACCTGGCCGTACCCGGGACTCGCCGATGATGTCATGCTGATGTCATCGCAATAAAGCACCAAAATGCCGGAAAAACCCAAAATAGCATTAAAACTCGCGAAAGTGTCATTTTTGTTTGTTTTTTATGCAACCA
This sequence comes from Pinus tabuliformis, assembly GCA_031772625.1. Lineage (NCBI taxonomy): Eukaryota > Viridiplantae > Streptophyta > Pinopsida > Pinales > Pinaceae > Pinus > Pinus tabuliformis. The sequence goes on along the minus strand of CM062817.1, from coordinate 409,461,321 downwards.
AATGGTGCAAGTTCTTGCATGCAACTTACGTCCAGTTCGCATTCGACATTACCATCAGCCACCCAGGCCTACTCGACCTGTAACCCAACCTCTTCGGCCTCCGCCTGCAACTCTTCACCACAGCAATCTCTCGAAAGAACAGGTATTTACCCGAAAAAACACCCGTAACCCTATTTTTCATAATTTCTCTGCAAAATTTGCCAATACACCTAAAAATTCACCTGGAAGACGTTGGCACCCACGAGCTTCTCCTCTCTGCCCCACTGTATAACCTGATTTGCGACCAAAACCCGGCAACTCTGTTATCCCCTGCAAAATTTCCATTAAACTCGAAATTCAGCTCCACTTCTCCCGCAAAACCACTGAAGACTGTCTGCAAAAGTCCTTTTATTTTTCTCCCTTTCAGGTGAACTTAGTGCAGAGCCCTGCACAGTCTTCATTTCATTGAGTTTTACTCATCAATAACATCTCTGCACAGAACTTAAAACTGTGAGTTCCTTGCCCAGAAAACCATTATCAGAACTCTGTTCCTTGCTGAAATACAGGCCTAATCCAACTGTAATCACAGTCAAAACATGGAGGCCCCAGTTGCCCTCAATATTGCACCACTAAATGCACCCCATAGACAGTTAGAATGGATTCCACTGGCAGATAGAGACTATCAAATTGCTGATATGGAAGGAGACAAGCCTCATCTTCAGGCTTTCTGTGAGATAAGGAATAAATTCAGAAACAAAACTGATCCATTGAGAATATGGGAGTCCAACACGCCCATGTTCTACTTGCCCTCAGTAAATGTCTTTCCTGACCTCATCCATTAGTGTTGTTCCAATTATGAGCCCTCTCAAATGGTAGTGATGGGCCCTGTTGGTAAATTCCTCTTCTACATTACTCCTCAGTCTATCAATGACATGTTGCAATTCAAACCAACTCAGCCTTTGGTCCCCCTTTCCATGAAGAATGTGCTAGATCAAGACTCAAAGTTTCCCTCTGTAGAGATTGACCGAATTGCTAAGTTGTTTATGCCACCAGACTGTTACTCCAGATTCACAATCCCCTATCTCCATGTTGCGTTTACTGAGGAGGGATAAATGCTTATAGATATGATCTCCCACATCCTGGGATTCAGAACAAGTGAAATTGTGGATAGCACTGTCTTTGCCTTGATGTCTATCTTCACTCCAGGACAGCCCCCTGCTGTCCAATATGATTATGCCACCTTCATAGCTGATAAGATTCATGAGCAATTCATGAACCTAGAAAGGGAAAGGGTATTCAAATACACCTCATATATCTATCATTTGCTGCTATATTATCAGTCTGAAAGTTTCCCAGTCGTCCTCAAAAAATTGGATGCTAGGGGGGAGAGGAGGTCAGTCATATTTTGGTCATCAGTATTCCATCATGTTAGTTACTCCCCATACACATATTGTGAGTTCATTGACCTTTTTGTCTATCCAGCTACCTGCTTATTATCAACAGATCCTCCTCCCAGACTCACTAATGAGATGCAAAAGATTCTACAGCTTTCCAAAAGCTATAGCATTGGTGACTGGTATTTTTACCAAAACCACACAGTAATCAGGGTTTATGGCTGTGAATTAGCCCCCTACCAACTACCAAAATATGTCCCTATGAGACTCTTTGCCTTAGAATACTTTCGGCAATTTGGTAATGCAGATATGATTCATTTCCATGGCAAAAGCAAAAAGGCACAGCTAAAAATCAGACATCAATTGGGCCCCTTTATTTTCAATAAGAGAGAAGAAGCATGGAAGGATGCTGACCAGATGCTGGGAGAGAAACTTAAGCTCAAACTAAGTTTCATTTGGTCACCATATGATCCCAATCACTTTATAAGCCTTAGAAGAATCAAATATAGGCTTGCAGGATATGTACATTGCAATATCCCTCAAATTGAACAATATGCCAATCAACAAGAATGGGTAGAAGGCACCCTAATGGAAGAGCTCACTGAAGAAGAAATAATAGAAAAAGCAATCAAGAATCTGGAAAAATCTGTTGACTTGGAATCTTTTGGACAGGTCTTTTTTACAGCTCCTCGGCACCTTGGAGAAGGCACCTCATCTGCCATGGCCCCCCAGCAACCTGCCCAAGTAAGTGCCCCACCAGCAGCAACAGATAAAGGTAAAGAGGTGCAGCATTCAGAAGAGCAAGTGCACAATTTAGAGTAGCAAGAAACAATGGCAGACCGGCCGGTTTCTACAGATGAATAGAGTCAAGGGCAAGACCCTTTAACTCAAGCAAAAGTGACTGAAATTCCTGTGTTGCAGACTCCTGCAAATGAAGAGAGAGCAAAAAAGAGGGATAGACAGGAAGAAACACCTCTAGGGACATCCACAGAGCAGCACGGAGAAAAACGACAGAGGCTAAATCCTTTTTTTGAAGAGGAAATGCCAGAGGGGCCCACTGAACAGCAAGTTCCCCCAAGCATGGAAACATCGGCTAGCTCCTTTCAGCAGGAGAAAGAGAGACAACAAGGGGTAGAGGTAACGTCCACCAGGCAATAGGGCCGACAGGGCTCTGACATTAAAAAAGCATTCGCTGATATCAAAGCTAGGAATGAGCCAGTGAGATTACAGTTGTACAACCAGTTAATAAGGATGGCTCCCACCAATCAGCAAAGGCTAATGGCAACCTATGACATCCAGGAAGGGAAAATGACCCTCGGTCATTTTAGACCTACAATTCAGCAACCACAATCAGCTGCCGACTACATCAGAACCAATCTGGAAGTTTTCGCCAAGGATATCCATCCGATGGACCAGATTGAATTGCACAAGCAGACCGAGGAGATGGTATATTCTACTTTAGCAGATAAAACATTGTTAGCCCATAGATTGCAAAACTATCTGCACAATACTGCTGCCCAACTAGAATTGGAGAAAGCTTCATCACAGGCCAAGGACAATAGAATCAAATCCTTGGAGGAGATCATTATAGAGTTGGGACATGATCCCACTGATCCCAAGGGTGTGCAAGCTTTGATAAAAAAGAAAGATGAAGACATAGCCGCCCTTAGAAGACAAATCAAGTTGTCACCCACATTGCATCCTCAAACTACAGAGGTGGCACAACAAAAGGAAGAGCAGGATGTGGTAGCTTTGCTTACGACCTTACATAAAAGGTTGGTAGAGACAGAGAGTGCCTTGGAGGCATCATTACAGGGAAGACAGGGAGAGTTGGCCTCTCAGCCAATTCAAACAGCTCAGATTCTTACAGCTCCTCCTCCTACGGCCACCACAACAGTCCATCCCACTACTCCAGCATCAGAAGTAGGTACCTCAAGCTCAGCACCAATTTCAGCAACTACTACAGCACCTGCAGAGCAAGGCACCAGCTTGAGAATGGACAATATGATGAAAGAAATAGAAGCCCTGGAATTGCAAATGGTGGAATTGAAAGAAACCAAGGAAAAGCTGGCTAGAATTGAGGAAAAATATGACAAGTCAAAGAAGGATGTAGCTGAGAAGACAAGGGAAGTGAAAGCCCTGGAAAAAAGAATAAAGGAGCTAGAGAAAGAGCTTACTTTTGATAAAACTCTAGCAGATATCAAGAAAATTTTGTGGGCCAAGATTGGCCAATCCATTACAGACCAATGGCAGTCCATTGAAACCATTCATGAGCAAATGGATTTGATAAGCTTGGCTCAGTTTGAAAACCAGAAGGCTAGAGCATCTTTAGGAAATATGCCCGAGCAAGCTAATAGAATGATCCAATTCCTGAATACTCACACCAAAGGGTAGTTGGCAGCAATAGGAATCAGGAACAGGACTGAAACTATCTTGCTAATAAAAAGGGTGTTAACCCTTAGGAATTTTGTGCAGACATTGGAAAGAAAATGCCAAGAGATGCAAGCAGAGGTGGATGAGTTCATAGCAAAGATCACAGCATTACAGAGCAGAGGGCTACCTAGCCTAGTAACCAGTGCTGGAAGACTGCTGTCACATGAGCATTATGCCAATAGGGTGAACAATTATGCTTCCAATCAAATCACAGCTTCCTCAAGCACATCAGAAGAAACAGGGCCTCCATCTGGACAAAGTGTCTTTGATAAACTAGAAAATCTATTCTATATTGCACATGAAATAAACCATCTTTTTGAAGACCAGCCAAACTTTTATAGATACACAGAAGCTGATGAAACACTGATAAAGATACAAAGGCATCAGCTACCTACAGAAGATTGGTGGAGAGGAATGATGGAGACATTGCTCAGGTGATTTTGGTTATTAATTCTTTTTTGTAAACTACAGTTCAGCATATACAGATGGCACGGTCCACCTGTCAAAGGATTAAAGCAGCATAAAGCAGAATTGGAATGGTAACTACAGCTCATTAAATGTAAAGAAACCTAGCACCAAGGATGAAGACCAAGACAGCAACAGACAGCGTACTAGCATCAGGACAGCACACGCAGAATGAATACGCATCAAGCAGCCGACTCACCCAGCCCAGAAAAGTCAAAATTTTCTGACAAAATGGACAGCTAGCAAGCCAATATTAACTGCAGTGTTTAATTCTTCATTTACTCCCTTGGAAGAGTTGGTGATGTAATTTATTGCATGAAGACTCATCATCTAGATATTTTGTATCTTATTTTTGTATATATACCTCCCCATAGAATGTATTTGGGGTTGGTTGGTGATTCTCTCTAAGAGCTACGCTGTAAACTTTCAGACTTTTAATACAAATTGCTGGTGAAGTTCATGGTCTCTGCACTGTCTGGATGTGAAAGTAATGAACTGCGTTCTGCTACAAAATTCCCGTGTCGTTTAATGGAACAATAAGTTATTCTAAACCGTGTTTTGTCTTTCTGTGTTTGCAAAATTCACATATGTTTCATGATCTTAGTAATAGAGAAAACGAATAGTTCATGACTTGTTTGAATGCACCCTTTGCTCAATCTCTGTTTCTAACTATGTTTTCTTCATAATTGGTCATAAATATGAATTCTTAATTGCTCATGTTTTCACTGATTCTCTCATTATGAATGCTGTTTAGGAATTCTTAATTGCTCCTAGATAATATTCTCACACTTTCCCTCTATCAGCATAGTGAAAGATCCTTGAATGCCTTTCATCCCCTGATTTCATGCCATCGATTCCAAGATTTGAAGAATTGTTCCATAGATGCCTGTCTGGCTCTGTAGCATTACCTTTTCCCCAAGAAATATTTTCAGCAGTACACCATTATTGACTCCATTGCCCAATAGTCTAGATTGTTCTGAAACTGCATCCCAGTTCTGCCTGAAATCATCATCCAACGAAACATAAAACAAAACTCTGTGCATCATAACTAGCCTAAAATTACACCAAAACAAAGTTAGATTATAAAGAGAGAGCCCTATTTGGTTGCAGGTAGGCTAGAACCTGCAACTAAAAGATTGTTTAGTGGTTACCTCAGTCGTATTCCCTTCAGGAGGAAGGGAACAACCTGAGTGCTAACAAGTTCAATATCTCTTTCCTTTCTCACAACACTCTAGAATATCCTCAATAGATAGGTATTGAACTAGTGGACTGAAATCAATTTGTATCGTCAGGTATTCAATTAGTTCCCTGAAAATATCACCTCTAGAAACAAAATCCATTTAACAATTTAATTCAATCAGTAAACCTATACGATTATCATGGATATAAGAGCCTATTCTCCCTTCAACTGCAAATCACCTAGCCTTCTTTTCTGCACTTGCTAATCCATTCTTCTTGAGGAATTCACATACTTTTTTCAAGTTCACACTTGACAGTGTGACTACCTTCCCTCTTGACAATGCAAAACAAAAATCTCAGTGTGACTACTTGCTAGCTTGATAATGCAAAACAAAAATCCTAGCGTGACTACCAGCCAACTTGATAACGAAAAAAATATCTTAATTTTTAAAAATTATTTGATGCAAAAAATATTCTATGACAATTGTAACCTACTTATAAATTATTTTGTGAAGACGAAAACTCTTAATTTTTATAAATTATTTGATGTAAACAATATCCTAAATTTTTGGTAGAGTATTCTAGCGGGCTTGAGATAACCATGTTGAAGGAACTCTTAAATATGACTCCATAAATTTCAAAGTGGGTAAGATGCAAATAAGATTAGAAAATGGGTGGGTTACCATATGAAAATATTAAATTCACACCCTAAACAAACAAAACATCATCCCCATAAACTAGATTATTACGAGTCATACTTGGCATTTAGGTATCCACTACAAAGGAAACATGTCTAAAATACCTAATAGTGGAAGAAGTGGAGATAATCATGAAATGATAGATGAGTAAGAATATGCTATGCATTAGAGTTCCATTTTCAATGATGTTTTACTTCTGCCATATCAATATTCACAATTTATGCCAACCATTTTCACTCACTAACAAATATCAATCCTTTTTTGGTAAAGAAGTATATTTACAAGCTAATTATTTATTTAATGTGATAGTAGAAGAATCAAACTTAATTTACTAAAAAATGTTAGTGAGTTTAACGGATAGATATTGGTTTCAAGTTGAACAAATAACAATAATAAAATGTATAGTAGTTTCAATTGCATGGAAGAATGAAACTTAGGTGTACCAAACAAAGTGAGTGAGCCTAATGGATATGTATTGGTTTCAAGATAAATAGACAGTAGTAGTAGAGAAACTAGTGCCTCCAATTGTGTAATAATGGTTGTTGATTTTTATTAGAAGTTCAATTGTATGATTTCATAAGGAGCAACAACATCATTGCCCCCTTCGACATTTTTATTGTTGGGGGCATGGGCTTTATATATTTTAAAAGTAACATTACGAGTTTAATTTCCACCATTACATGGAAGAAATCATGTAGCAAGGATTCTAAGATTTCTTATAGGATTTTTAAAATCTCAAGGGGAGAGGTTGAGGATGGGAGTCAATTGCGGAGGGAATAAATTGTGCCATGAGCCATAAAAAATTGATCGGCTCTTGCACATTCTTGGAAGTAAACATTCCTCTTTTGAGAATATCATCCTTCTATTCAACGTTGAAGTTTACCCCATCTTAGGTTCAACATAGCTTGGGGCAAAAAAATTCTAAAATTTCAATATATATAAATCTTGTATTATACCAAATTAAATCTATTTCAATACTTTTTTTTCTTTAATTTTAAATACAACTCAATTCATTTCATTATGATTATATTAATATTATATATTATTATATATAATATTATGAAAAATAATTAAATGAAATATAATATATATGATATTCATTTTTATATTATATGTTATGAATTCTTATGTTATAAGTAAAATCACTTCGAGCATACATAAATAATATATTACATTTATTATATTATATTATTTGATTTTTATATAGTATCTTAATTACATGCTATTATATAATTTAATTGTATAATTTAAATAATATAAATTTTAATTAATAATATATTATATAGTTAAGAATTTATGAATTTATATTTATAAATTACTTTAAGTTATTTAAGTACAAAGGACAAATGCATTTGTTCATTGATAATGACTTTTTCTTGAAAACCTCATTTTTATTTATAGTCACATCCATGCAATTTTTTTTATTTTTTTTGTTATAACTTTTCAATTGAATTTCACCATGGTTACATGGATTTTGGCTGAAAAAGTGAATTTCAAATTCATAAATATTATTTTATTAGTTTAGCTATTATTTTATTATTTCCTTAGGAGGCCCATTTTAGACCTCAAGAATCCCCTAATAATGAGATGCAAAAAACATAAACAATATTCGATGCAAACTTGTACACAAAAGAGGATGAAAAAATGGAAGCAAATGTGGGTTGCAATAGTAGGCACAAGATATGGCACAAATTGTGGTGCAACAAAAGTGGATGCAAAAGTGGAAGTGACGACAGACACAAAAAATATACAAACTTCGAGGCAAGACAAGATGCAATAAGGGGTCTAAAAATGGCTGCAAACAAGGGTGCAACAAGAGAAACAAAATTGGATGCAAAATATGGATGCAATGGAAGTATATGCGAAGAATATACAAAATGAGACACAAAACCAAATGCATAAACCAAACACAAAAGTGGATGCAAAAATAGATGCAATATTTGATGAAAATATTGGATGCAAAAGACGATCCGAACATGGATGCAGAATTGGAAGCAAACGTGGGTACAACAGTAAGTGAAAAACATGGAACAACAAAAGTGGATGTAATGATAGATCCAAAAAAAGAAGAAAATGAAGATGCAAAAAGGGATGCAAAAGTGGGCGTAAACATGGGTGCAACAATGGATGAAAAATAGGATGCAAAAGTTGACACAACAAAATTCGATGCAAAAGTAGATGCAAAATGAGACACAAAACCCGATGCAAACCCTGATGCAAAAGTGGATACAAAAATGGATGCAAAAATAGAACTAAAAGTTGATGAAAACCTAGATGTATATGAGGATGCAATCATGGAAAAATAGGTGCAAAGGGAGATGCCAAATTAGGTGAAAATTATGGAACAATAAAATTGGATGGAATAGTAAACACAATAATAGATTCAAAAGAGGATGTAAGTATGGATGCAAAACAAGATGAAAAGAAATATGCAACAAAATTAAATGCAAAAGTAGATGCAAAACTAGACACAAACCTCGACGCAAAACTTGGCACGAAGGGGATGCAAAAATGGATCCCAAAAATGATTTAAAAAAGGATGCAAAAAAGCATGCAAAATTTGATGCAAGTGTAGGCGCAAAAAGTGAAAGCAACAGATGATGCAAAAGTAGGTGAAACAAAATTAGGTGTCAAACTTGATGCAAAACATGGTGCAAAGGATGCCACAAAACTTGGCATGAAACTTGGTGTAAAACCTCGTGCAAAATCTAAGAAATATTTGATGCTAAACTTGGTGTAAGACTTGGTGCAAAATGCGGTGTAAATTTTGCATCAAGGTTTGCACCATACTTGATAAATGGACAGAAATAGCACAAAAAATGGGCTCCAGATGCAAAAAATGAAGCAAAAAGGGATGATAATCACAGGGTTTTGTTGTAGTGAGAAAAGGAGAAAAGAAAGAAAGTAAATAAAATAAGAAATCCTAAGGAGGAAAGAAGAAACGAGATGAAGAAGAAGAGAATTAGGTTGAAGAAGAAAATAAGAGATTACATGATGAATAAGAAGCCATGTCAAGGAAATAATCTTTCCAAGATCTACAAATAGGGCTAGGGGTAGAAGATCGACTAGACATAATCGCAATGGATATCGATCCAATTCCACCAAACAATCACAAAAATCATAAGAGGACACCTTCTAGTGACAGACATGAGAATCACATAAGAAAAGAGGAAGAAGGTGTTCAACCTAAATAATTTTAGGTTTTATCACATCTTAAATAGAATATTGGATCACATAAAGAAAACCTATTTGACACTGCACCTGTTGCCAATGCAGATCACCAATGAGAGACTTCTAATGGCATATATAAGGAAGGATCCTATCGCAATGTCATCAATAAGTACAACATTCTCTTATACCATTGAGAGGGATGTAAGAGATCTAATAGAATAGAAGAAAAGGAAAAGTACACAAACAACAAATTAGGAACAACCATTCTTGTTTTTCAAGGAGGAAACTAGGACAAAGTAGCAATAGAGCATCAAGGTAGAAGACTATAGAGCATATGCCTCAGAGGTGCATGAATCGTAAATTCCATAGTCTTATAGGTGTACCATTTCTTGTGGATTTTATAGAAGATATCAAATAAGATGCTACCCATGTGTGAGCTAACTAAACAAAGAGGTGTGACTAAACTACAAGGAGTACTAAACATTATCACTTAGCTAGAACAATCACTAAAAAATATCTTTAGGCCATAATTGATGTTCCCGCAATTGATGCATGGAATTTACTTTATGAATCCATCATAAACATCTCAACTATCAAGATTCAAGAAAAGATAGAAAATGAAATAGCTCAGTGAGTGGCCTAGAATGAACAACATTAATCCTTGGTAAAAAGTATCATCAAGATGAATAAGATGCCATCAATGGGGAATTAGGGACATTCAATAAAAATGAAGAAATATATATGGAACTAGATGAAATATTGAATGAGAAATATTATTCCTTTAGTTTGTGAACCATTGAACACACTAATGACAATCTCAAACAACACCGGGTATATTTCTCTGAGTAGCACACAATGTTGAATTCATTTATGATTTCATTAAAGAAATATGTCCCAATGATATCCTAGAACACAATAGAATTTGATGTCACTATGGAAAGCTTGATGTCTAATAGGATCTTAATGACCTCATCCAACTATCAAATATGGGTGGTATAACTTTAGGAAATCCTAAAGACCCTACTTGAAGACCCGGTTAAAATATAATATTAATGAGTGTCACGGTTGAAGTGTATTAAAATATTTATTTATTTGTAAATTATGAGAATATGAACAATTGTGATTTTGAGTATTTTTGATATACGTATAAGCCAAAGTTGGCAGGCTTGTATTTATGCATTCACTACTTTAGTATTATGAAGCCTTAAGAGGGCATTGTTCGAGTTGTATGATTGCATGCATCTTCTCCTTGTTCTTTGATTTTTCTTGAATAGTTCTTGTATGTGTGTAATTTATGGATATAGATTGCTAGATTATGGAATATTTTGGGGATTATATGGTTTCTCTCACATGATTACTTCAAGTTTGTACCTTTCATTCATGAACACTTATTATGTCAACATTGTAGTTATTCTAGAGTTTTTCTAGTAAGTTAAGCATTCACTATTGTCTTGAATCTCAACTAACTATTTTGTTGACTTGCAGCTATATGTTTTTTGGCTCATCACTTATTTCTTCCTCAATATCTTTCATTGTTGGCTATCTTACTCTTTTCATATTCTACTGAATTAGAGAGTTTTAGTTTAGAATTTCACACCATTGTTGTGATGATTACCAATATCTCACAACATTCTCAAGAAACTAAGAATGGTTACCTTTCCAAAATTCAGATGGCTATCTTATCCCAAACAATGTGAGTTCTAATTGGGACCTCATATTATAGAGAACCCCTTGACTCACTCCAACAAAATAGTCAATTTGAGCCAGATTTAGCATTAGATTTTAGTGCATTTTTTCTCAGTTGGGATGAGCAGCCTCGTGCTAAATCTGGCTCTATTGTACAATTTTTAAAGCGCCCTTTTTTGCACCAAATTTTGCATCCTTTTTACGCCAAATTTCCATCATTTTTTGCATCATATTTTGCAACAAGATTTTCATTTGGTTTTATAACAGGTTTTGCTTCTAGTTTTGTGCCATTTTTTGCATCTATTTTTGCATCATTTTTTTCTTCCTCTTTTGTGGCATTCTTTGCTTCTAGTTTTGTGTCATAATTTGCATCGATTTTTACACCATATTTGGCATCTGATTTAGTGCCTTTTTTAAATCCAATTTGTGCCAATTTTTGCATCTGGTCTTATGCCATTTTTTGCTTCTAATTTTGTACTTATTTTTACATCTATTTTTATGCTAGTTTTTCTCCCCTTTTTTACACGATTTTTTCCATCCAATTTTGCACCATATGTTGAATCTGATTTAATGTCAAATTTTACGTGCATTTTTCCACCATTTTTTGCATCCACTTTTGTGTTTTATTTATCTCCATTTTTTACGTCCTATTTTGCACCATATTTTTCATTTTATTTTGCATCATTTGTTTCATCCAATTTAGCATCATTTTTAACACCATTTCTTGCATCCAATTTTTCATCCTTTTGAGTATCTAAATTTACATCCTATGTTGAACCATATGTTGCATCCACCTTCGCATCCCATTTTGTGTCTATTGTTACGTTCAATTTTAAGCTATTTTTTTCGTCTACTTTTGCATTTGTTTTTGCACAAAGTTTTGAATGATTTGTTGCACCTCATTTTACATACAATGTTGCATCTCAATTTTCATGCAAATTTGAGCCATTGTTATGCCCATTTTTACACCATTTTTTCTTCTTTTGTGTCCAATTTTGCACCATTTTTTATGTCCAAATTTTCATCCTTTTTGGTATCTAATATTTCATCCTTTTTGGCTTCCAAATTTGCATCCTTTTTTCTGCCACATTTTGTGTCCACATTTGCATCTCATTTTGCACCTATATTTTAGTTTGAATTTTCATCTAGTTATGCATCATTTTTGACATCCTTGGTTTCGCCCTTTTTTGGTCCCATTTTGCATCTTGTTTTGTGTCTTTTCTTACATCCTTTTTTCATCCTAATTTTGCACCATTATTTGAATCCTCATTTTGGTGTCTATTTTTGCATCCTTGTTTGTGGCCAATTCAATATCCTTTCATATGTCCTATTTTGTTCCCTTCTTTGTGTCTAGTGTTGCACCATTTTTTTATTTTACTTTAAAACCGTTTTTGTGTCATTGTTTGCATCTTGTTTTGATGGCTAGTTTAACATCCAATTCTACTCCCAATTTTGCATCCATGGTTAAATCCACTTTTGGTTTATTATTTAGAGTTTTACTTTTATTTCCATTTATGACCCCCTCTATGGGTTCATTTTACTAATTTCATTTATATAGTGAAATATATTAAAGTTTCTAAATATCATTTTGCTGTAGGATTTAATGCACGGTTAGATGAAAATAAAACCCTCTCAGTTTATCTCGGAAACCTAGGACAAACCAATTAAGAGAAAGGTTGTTCTAAGGCTTAGGATTCTTAGTAGATCAAGATGTAGAGTATAGATTAAGAAAAAGAGAATGAATTCTTGTGAGTCCTCGCATGCAGGTCTTCTTGGAGTTTTTAGTATAGTTAGGAAGTGCTCCTAGCTAGCTCCAAAGCTTGGTCCTACACATAAGAGAGAGAATAAAGCAACCTTCATAGCATAATATCTTGATAATCGAAACTATCAGAAACATATAAATATTATTGAATAAATAAATACAAACCAAAATTCCATACATCCATTAGTTAAATAGAAGAAGTAAAGAATGAATAGAAACATATGGAAGGAAGAGCAACTGATCTATATGAATAAAAGAGTTGGAGGAAAGTTACAACAATCAGATATAGTTGCAACAGCAAATCCCCCAACTCATAGCTCCAAAACTCTCCCTCTCAAGATAGATCTTAGCAGCGTGACAATACAAGAATTCCCATTGTTTTTTCAATGGCCAAGCCTCCAATATATAGGAAAGTGAAGGCTATTAAGATTTCCCAAATTCCTCATTAGTTCAATTTGGGAAAAATATTTTGGGTGAATAATGTTTCCTCATATAAAAATGGCCTTTTCCACTTTTCAGATGCTTTTGTGCTTAGGAAAAAGCTTCCCGATGCTTTATGGCTCTTTCCTGCTTTTGTATGCTTTTATTTTTTAGGAAAAAGCTAAAAATGAGGATAAAGAGATCACATTCCACCATATGAGTTTCTGAAAGTGAACAAGAGTGTCAAATTCAAATTCTAGTTTGCTTATGTTTTAGTTTTTTTAATATATATTTAGTTTTAGTATTTTTTTATTTAAAAAAATATATATTTAGTTTTTGGTTTTTTTTCTATAAGAAAAATTATATTTTGTTTTTATAAAAATGGATTTTAAACATTCCATTCATGCTAAATTTGTGATTTTATGATAGGAGTTTAAATTATATATAAAAAAGTAACTCAATGCCATGTGTTGTGTCGTTGACATGGGTGTTATACATCTCTTCCTTGCTAAGTTATAGAATGTGCTTGGGTTTTCTTAATGTAATAAAACTAATTATGTTCTTCATGATATCTTGAAATGTTCATCTTGAACCAGGCTAATAAAACAATAAAGTTAAAATAGGTTTTCCTTTGTCCTTTGTAGATATTTGTCCCCATTAATCTTGATCTTAATAGATTAATTGTCTTATGGTGGCCTTGAGTGGTCACTTCCATTAGTTGCATGCTTTATAGTTTTCTGTTAGTGACATTTTTTAGGCTTGATAATATGTTATTTAATTTATCAAAATGTGTTATTGTCCATATTATTGTTAAATATGTTGGTTTTTGAGCATGCTTTAGCAAAACATTCCCAAAATGTTTATAGATTGTATTTTATAATGCAATGATTCATTGCTTGATGAAATTGTTTTGGATATTTTTTTTAATGATTCATTGATTGATGAAATTGTTATGGATATTTTTTTTAGTATATTAAATTGTATGTGATAAAGTCAAAACTCACCTCTTTTTTAGATTTTCATTGGTCAATTTCCCTTAAGGCCATAAAGTTCACCATTTGGTCCCAGGTTAAGGAAATATATGAGTCATGAAGTGGAATTGTCCAAGCACTTAAATCTTGAGACATGTTTTTTTTTAGTCACATTATACTTTCTTTCTATGTAAATTCTCTATGAAAATAGTCTCATGGAACATGAGGGGTCTCAATAGTAAAGGAAAACAAAGGCTTCTAAAAGAAAAATGGTATGCAAAGCACACATCAATAATGTTGATATAAGAAGCAAGAATATTAAGTGAGGTTCTACCTCATATAATTAGAAAATGGGGGAGGAATTTCCAAGTAGTAGTGATTGATGCTTAGAGATACTTGGGTGGAATGGTTATTATTTGAAATAATCAAGACATCAAGGTTACCAATATGTTACCTCTTTTCACATTATGACAATACAATTTTAGTTAATTGACATTAAGGACTACTACCATGTATCCAATGTCTATGACTCCAATATCGTAAATGGAAAACCTCTATTTCTCAATTCTATTTCTAGCACAAGTAATTTATACTCCCCATATCCATGGATTATTGGGAGTGACTTCAATATTATCAAGTGTCTCGAGGAAAAGAAAGGATGAATCGCAATGTTTAACAAGATATTTTGTAAGTTATACCATTAAAGCCATAAAGTAGTCTCCATTAAAGTTGTCAAGCAATGAGTCTCCAACCCACACAAGTGGATCAATGAGATGTAATACATGTGTGTGTGGTGACTAACTTAATACACCACTCTAATAACTCCACAAACTTATGTATTTCACTCTGTCACATAAATTGACAGTAGTGTGACATAAGTAAACCAAGAGTAGACATGAAAGCCTTAGGCAACAAACATTCCCTAGATCCTCAATTAGGTGCTTAAATGATGAAGTGAAAATGCAAGGAGAAAAGAGGAATTCATGATTTAAGCATCACAAACATGTGATCAAGTGTGAGTAGGAGTGTATATATTCATATATTTTCCAAAGAGGGAGTGAATACATGAGTTACCATTCATTGGCCCTTATTTTTCTTTCTTTTTCATTTTCTTAAATATAGGACTTAGGTAATAAGGTTTTCATAAGTTTGGCACAACTTGTAGATATAATATTTACATGAATTTGCACTTCAACCTTATAGTTTAGACTTAGATAAATCAATATAGTGTATCTTTAATGATTTTGGCTTTCACTTTTTGATTTTATTTCATCACAAATGACAAAAGGGGAAATATTTTGCCACAAATATATGAATGCTTAATCATAAAGGCATCATGTGATGAAAACAAATTAATGATGTTATTCTCTATGAAAATGATGGGTATTCTTGAGAAAATCTTATGCTTGTGGATGTCTCCTCTCTGGTTGAGAGGGAGTGAGGGTAGACACCATATTATCCATGTGTCATGTACTATGGCCAGGACTAACAATCGTAAGCCTAGTAAAGAAACTAGTAGCGAGAATGGTGGATTGGATAAACATTTGCGACCAATATTCTTTGAGAATTTGGACTTTGACTAGGACTAATCACCATAAGTCAAGTACATTAATCCAAGATAAGAATAGTCATGAGGGTTGACATTTCCTAGCGTCAAATATTATGATAGTGGATTAGGAAATGATCATCTGAGGACATACTTGGTGAGGATCATGGTGGGGTAAGTGCCTAGAGAGGCAATGGTGTCCAAATTTATGCATCCCAACATTGTGCTCTGATCTAATGGAGAGATAAACTTGTTAGTCAAGGCCTTACTAGTAGCGAGAATGGTGGATTGGATAAACATTTGCGACCAATATTCTTTGAGAATTTGGACTTTGACTAGGACTAATCGCCATAAGTCAAGTACATTAATCCAAGATAAGAATAGTCATGAGGGTTGACATTTCCTGGCGTCAAATATTATGATAGTGGATTAGGAAATGATCATCTGAGGACATACTTGGTCAGGATCATGGTGGGGTAAGTGCCTAGAGAGGCAATGGTGTCCAAATTTATGCATCCCAACATTGTGCTCTGATCTAATGGAGAGATAAACTTGTTAGTCAAGGCCTTACTATTTTGAATATGTTGGATATGATGATGTAAATCATCATTGATGCTTATCAATCCAGATCCCTTCTTATATGAATATTTCAACTTGAGAGTACTTTTTTGTCTCATTATGAGTACCCCCCTAGTTTAGAGGGAGGGTCATCATCTTCATTATTGCCATCATCACCACCATCAATGTCATCATTATTTTCATCATTTCATTATCGTCATAATCACCATTCATGTCTTCATCATCATCATGATTATGGATATTGTCATCAATTGTTCATAATTGTTGTAGGGAAAAGTATCCAATACGGAATGACCCTATCCCACTCTAAGGGTGATAGTACCTCAGCAACAACTGAAAGCAAAGCTATCTAAGATTTCTTCTTTATGAAAGTAAAAGGGGACAAAGGGATCCACCAACCGATGTCTTTCGCTTAGTGTTTGATCCAATCTTCTCTCCTTGCTGCTTGCTCCCAGCTCCTTGCTCTTTCACCGGCCCAGCTACACAAAGATCCTGCAAGAGAACAAGAGAGGGAAACTACAAGAAGCATACATTCATAACTGATTCAAGGATTAGAATAAATCAAATACACAAGTATAACAATACATCGTTGAGACACATGCATATAGAAGAACCTCAAATGCTTTATTAATGGAAGAAGTAAAGTTCTGAGAGTGTTACAACCGTAAGAGGCCCAATCCAGCAACACCTCCCAGCAGAAAGAAATCTCCTCTTCACCTCCTTCAAAGCAATCACCCAATAGTTCTAACTCCAAACCAACAGCACTTCCTTGCATTCACAAAATTCCAGCCTCCTTAGACCTCATGAGGGAGCTCTACATATAGGAGAAGTGGAGAAAGGATGAGTCAGCTTGAGGCTGGTGTGAAGCTGACTTGTGTCCTCTCCCACTTTAGTTAAACTTCAGTTCTTGAGTCCACTTGGAGATCCTTGCTTCGACTTGGAGTTTTAGACCCTCTTACTCATCACAAGGCGAATTCCTTGATCCAAGTGTCATTTTGGAAGCTTCCTGGGCATTGACACCTTGAGAAATGAATGTGCCATTTGTCCAATCTCGCTCAGCGCAGGTAGCCTTCATTGGAGTTGACATTCAGCGCAGGTACAGAGAGGAGCAGTTGACATTCAGCGCAGATGCTCAGTGTAGCAGTTGACATGATCCAGAAATTGCTTGTTTTTGAGTGTTTTCAGGTGGAGAACTGATTTGAAGTGCTGTGGTTTGCTGACCTTGTTCCTCTAGGGGTAGGAACATCAGGTTTAGGGACTTTGGATCCCTTAGATTATGGACATTTCATGCTTCATGCTGTAAGGCACAAAAATGTCTATAACAGATGCCCCCTAAAGTATGAGGTCGTTTATCGGGTGAAATGCTTTATCCAGAGGATCCGAAGTTCATTCAATCACTGAGAGGTGACCTGTAATAAGATATGGTACAATACATTATTTTTCATTCTGCTTTCATGATCTAGCTGAGCCGGGCATTCCCATGCTCAGCTTTATAAATTCATTTTGGTACATAGAACAGACGATCGTCTGATGGTAGACTGATAATTCTCTGCTGAAATTATCATCCTTTGAGTAGGATGATCATCTGCTGCAATGATGTACATGTCAAATGTTTTTATATTTCCTGAATATATATCGCAGCCCGGATGGATGAAACTAGATCCGGGGTCTTCAAACTCGTTCGATCTTCACTCTAAGTACAAGTCGATCCATGTGAGAATTGCGCTGAAGTCGAACATGGAAAGACATCGCTTGATTACCGGTCAATAATGTAAACCGTTAACAAGCGCGAGAGGAATCACCGATAATGATAATGACCCTCAAGGTACTGCAGTACAATTCACGTGGTGTGAATAAAGGACTTGGCGTCGAACACCACGCAAAATCTTTCGGTCGAAGGTCATTGATGTATACCTGTCGCCGGAAGTGAGAAACTTGCCATTGAGGCATGCAAGCTTCAAAGTACTGAGGGGGTTGTTCCTAGATCAACTTCTTGGATAATGAGCTGAAGTCGACAAGAAGCGATCCGTCAAAGGAGGGCCTTAATGAATCCCACATCATTGACACGGAACGGAGCTAATGATTTTAGTGAGGTGAAAACAATCTGTGAAATATGATTCAGGGTGGCGATCATGGGTGGATGAAGGATAATGTATGGCAGTGGATGGGACACGGTTGACTCTTGCTGAACGACATCTCTTGAACATATAACGACACTGATGTGATGGATTGGTAGCATTACCCCAAATGGATGGTGTGGCGAAGACCATGGTGATGAGACCGGTGAATGAAACAACCCAACCCGATGTGATACGGAGGACAAAGTGTCATGTTCAAGAGCGACTTGCTACCATTAAAGCTTTGAGGTTCTCCCAATTTTTCCCCAGTCATTTCTGACCAGTACCTCTTTATTTTTGTCAAGCTTGAGGAGGATAACATATGCTTGTTCTATAACCTGCCCTTCGGGCAAGCCCATCGCTATGTTTTAACGAGCCTAGCGATAGGGAAACTCGTTCTCGTCTAAAGACAAGTTTGTCGCTATTTAATCATTTTAACGAGTCTAACGACAAGGAAAACTCGGTCCTTTTCATTCTGAAAAGGTACAGAAAGTTAACTCCAAAATTCCTTTTTCGTCATCTAATCCCTTAAGTCTGAAAAAGTATAAAACAATACAGAAGGGATGAATTTTCGGTACTTTTAACGAGCCGAACAAAACAAGCGCTCGATCTTTTTGTGCAATAATCCCTCAGGTCCAAAAAGATTAAAATCTAGAGGAGGGATAGCTCTTCCGGTCGTTTAATGAGCTGGAAGGCCAAAACTCGGCAATCTTTTCATATTTTACGAGTTAGTTGAAAAGAGCTTAAAGAAGACTCGTCTTTTGAGGAATGAGTGATGAACAGGGATAGCAGCTGATTCCAGGTACAGGTTGGAATTTTCCAATCACGGCGGTGTCACAAGGATGGCTAGGTGAAATCACTCTTCGCAGCTATTCCTCAAAATGGGTAAACAATCATATGGAGGTGAACGATCGGCCAAATGAAAGTGGAGGTGGCAGGTGCAAAACACGACCAAGGTTTTTATCGTTGATCAGGTTACATACTTAATGGTTATTTACCGGGATGGGTTCATTTTTTAACGAGCTTGAATGCGCCAAAACACTACTCAATCTTATGTTTATTTTTTAACGAGCATGAACTATGTGCTAAAACTACTCGGAGATACGTTCGCATGCCCCCAGCATAATAACGCAAATCGAGGTGCATGCCCCCCAAGCTTCATTGCATTCAACTCGGTGGTTGGAATGAAGGTTTACCTTTGAGAAAGGGGATTTGTTTCATTTTTTAATGAGGTTGACACCAGATAAGAACCGTCCTCTGACTCCTTGTTTCATTTTTTAATGAGGTTGACATGAGATAAGAACCGTCCTCGGAGTCCAAATCCATCAGACATAGAAGGTTTCATATTCCACTGTGGCCACTTCCGCCAGATTACTTGGAGGCGGTAGGGCAAAAGTACCCATTAAGGCAGGGTCTTTTAGGAGACCTACTCCGATATTTTGGAGCGAATGATTCCTTCCATGGATCATTGGAATGCTTCCTGTAACTTGTGGACTGTTGGGGAGAAAAGTTTGTTGGTCGACGATTGTAATTCCTCCTTGGAAGGGAAATGCAATCTTCCTGAAGTAGGTCGACACAACTGCGGCCATGGCATAGATCCATGGTCTTCCGAGTAGGATGTTGTAATCGAGGTTTCCATCAATTACTTCAACATCAATTCCTAATGTTTTGCCCCCCAGTTCAACTTGCAAGTTACTTAAAATCCCGTATGGAGTGTATGATCGTCCATCAAATGCTTTTAACGTCGTTGACGATTTCGACAAGGGTGGTGAGCCTAAATCTTTCCAGCAACTCATCGACATAAGACATGTAGATGCCCCCTCATCAATAATTGTTTGATGAACAGTTTTGTTGAGGGCTTTCACTTGAATAAGGAAAGCTAGTTGAGCTGGTAACTGAGGGTCATATCCTTTATGATCAAAGGCGACAAGATTGGAATCCATTGGGTCAATTCCACCTATTGCTGATAATAAAGCTTGTTCTTGGGAGAAGCAATTTTGCGGTACCTCAAGTGTCGACATAACGGACGGCGATTGGGCCAGGTCCTCTATCTGTGCTATTTTCGCACAAGGATTAAATGTCGATTTGTGTACTGCTCCCTTTTGCGACTTTATTATTGGCTCAGGGACGATGGGTGGCACAACTTCGGTCAAAGTTGTTGTCGAACTACTAGGTTGTTCGTTAGCCTTGTTGTTCGACAGCTTTGGATTCCTGTAATCCTTATCCCTCGTCAAAGCATTATTTTGTTGCTTTGAGGTAGACAACATAAGCACTTGGGATCGGGAAGCATTTTGATTAGCAACCAGATTTTGACCTGGATTAGGAAACGGATCAGTCAATACTGCTGGGGTTTTTGAACTCTTAAAGAGTTTCTTAACTTCAGCTATATGTGGACAATCTTTCGTCCAATGATCCTCATCGCATATATGACACCCTGCTGGGGGTTTCCTTTTTCTCCCTTTCTTTTTCTTCTTGCCCCCTGGTTGCTTCAGTTGTTTGCCCTTGTCGGTCGACATGGCATTTACTTCCGAGGCAAGAAGTTCCTCATTTGCATTTTGACTAGAAATTTTGTGTTTTCCAAACACGCCATCGCCGGCGCGAGAGTCATTGTTTGATTTAGGAGGAGGAGGAATTGAGAATTCCGGTCTGGGGGCATCAGGTATTTTGTCGTAGAGCCTGCCGGACTGAGTATAGACCAAGTCCAGATATTGCGCACGAGCGATAACCTGCTCTTCCGTTACGACTCCCCCCTTTGCCACATCTTCCGTGATGGCAGGAAGTAATGACTTGATAAACCATTCAGCTAATAGCTGATCGGGAACGTACGTTTTTACCATCCTACGACGACGTCACCACTCATGTATATGATCAGATATGTGGGTGGCAGTCGTCTGTTTGAAGTTGGTAAGGAGTTCCGTTCCCATTTCATACCTTATTGGTAATTGAAAATGGGTTAAAAAGGTTGTGGCTAAGGCACTGAAGTTGTCGAACGAAGCTCTAGGCAATTCAATGTACCATTTTGCCGCTGGACCCGTTAACGTCCTCTGAAAGAGGCGAAGTCTTATCGAATCATCATTCAAGGTATTCGATGAACACCATAGATGGAATGTCATCACATGATTCGACAGATCTTCTCCCGGATTTCCATTAAATTTAGGAATATCTGACGGAAGTTTATGCGGAATCGCTGGCCACCAAGGGGCATAAGCAATTGGATCATTCGTCAACCGGTTTAGATCTGGTAATTCTAGAGTTGCTACAAAGGGCAACTGTTGGTTCAGGTTAGGCGAAGCATATCCAGGATAAGATGGTATCGCCTGAGAAATGGGTCTTTGCAGACCAGCATAATGCTGGCAACTTTGACAAGGTTGATGGGCATAACCATTATAGCATGGTTGCCCATTACTTACAAAGACTTGTTGCTCAGGTCCTTGATATGATTGCTGGAATGGCGGTTGTTGAGATTGAACCAGCTCTGGTTGTTGGACCATTTGCTGTTGACCAATACTGGATGATTGACCAAGATGAGGAGTCACAGTACTTGTTTGGGCCTGAGTCGCTCCAGATAAGGAGGCACTACCTTGAGATTGTGATTGAGTCGATGAGACAAGAGGCTGTTGTATTGCAACCTGAGAAATTTGGGGTTGACATACAACAGGTGGAGCTTGTACTTGCGACACATTCACTATAGCAGGTATGGTGGGAATATTCGACACAGGGTGTACTGGATGCATTGAATATACAACCCCTGGTTGTTGAGGCAGTATTGGTACCCAACCGCTGGATGTAATTCCAGTTTGACCTAAACTTTGTTGTAAACTCCCATACGGTTGTTCTCTGGGAGGGAACAATGAAAGAGCATACTGCCCTCCATATGGTGGAAATCCAGTACTTAAGGGGTAAATTGGCCTTTGAAGACACATTGGATCAATTTGTTGAGTTTCAACATAAGAAATACCAGATGATAATCCGGATGAAGAAATAGGAACTAACCATGTCGTCGTCCCTGATTGGACTCCAGCTTGTTGTTGACAATTTGCCGGGATAGATGGTATACCAGCGAACATCGTTGGAGTGGCAGCAGGAGGCTCTGCTGTTGATGTGTCGGACGACACAGTCCTAGATGTCGACGGTTGTTCAGACATATCTAGTCTATCCAAAATATTTCTTAGCGATTCTACAAGAAATTACGATGCCAAAAGACTAACTTCGAAGATCAACGAGGGAATGGTGATGATTATCCCGTTTAAAATAAATTGTTAACGACGCTTTAGACACAACTTGCTTTTTCAATTTTAAAGAGTTGAGAAAAAGCTAAAGATGACTCTAGTCTCCTTCAATGTTTTAACGAGCCCGAAGTGACAAATGCTTGGTTGGACCTTTTCAGTTATAGAGTTTGAAAAGGGCCAAAAGAAACTGCTCTGGAGTTCTAGGCAGAGGGTGTGCCAAACCTTTCGCGAAACCACAGAATACGTTTTACGGTACGGGTGGTCGATCTTCGTGAATGCTGTGTTCACTGCATCGCGATCAGTAGGGCGGCCGACACAGCTTCCTAAGGATAAAGGATAAATGCCTATAGGGGTCTCCCAATATATACGCGACGGTATGTGGGAGCACAAGTCCGTATTAGTGCTATCGTCCCTCAGGAGGAATCACCCACTTTCGTAGAGATCGACAGTCACTACGTTTAACGACGCTGGAACACGTCTCTACCTAGACCTCTACTGTGAGCGTTATGTTACAAAGCGTTGTTAGGTTCATTCAATATATTTTAAGTTGATCTTGTTTAGCAGTTTGTCTTTCAGGATCACCACGAGATGTATTGGTACAAATTCCTAAATGCAGTTTAAGATGACAAGCAAGCTCTATAATCTTTTAACTTTGAAAATCCTAACTATTGAGGGAAAAGAAAGACATAATCTTTTCACACAGATCACCAAGCACACACTAATGCACTTTCTCCTAGATCAATCATGCAAACTTATCAGAAATGCAAATGCAAAATGCAGGTATTTCTTTTCTCTTTCTTAATGTTGATGTAATACAGAAAGAAAGCTGTTGTATAATTTCGAATTCAATTTCAAGTGAAAGCAAACAAGCTTTTCAAAATCAAAAGACACCTTAAGATTTACTTGTTTCGACACTAGAAATATGTAAATTCAAACCATATGACGAAAGCAAAAGCTCAATCAATCAGCTATGAACAGTAGAAACTAACTCTTAAGATCAGAAAGACACCTATCACCGGTTTAGATCTAAGAGGTCACAGCAAGACTAGTTCACTTTTGTTATGGGAAACTGTAAATGATGTAAGAAATACACAAAGAACAAACACAGTTTCTTTATACAACCGAGGCGGAATAGTGGCAAGGAAGGTTGGTTTCAGATAGGTACATTGACTGGTAACAGGCAGCAAAAACACAGGTGAAAACAGGGCAAGAAACAGCAGGAAACCCCAGTAGCACAAGGCAAGATTGGTTCAGCGCAGGTGATACACTGTCAGTTTGAAATTCAGCGCAGGTAGCCCCTTCGGGAACTGCGCTGAAATGCAGACTGCCTTCACTGCACTTGCGCTGAAGAATGAAACTTTCGTTTCTCTTAGTTTCCGGGTCACAGATTGCTCAAAAATTCACAGTTTTTGGCCAAATCAGAAGCTATCAGTCAAGTACACACTAAGGGATGATAAGGAGGATGAAAAGCTATCACTAAGAGTTTACAAGAGTCCTTGTAGATCAGCTCTTCAAATCATAAACATGCCCAGAAACTGAGCTAGAGTAGCTGCCCTCTACTTTGCATTTGAAAGATCCAAATGCAGTTCGATTCGGTACTCCCTGTGTTTAGGAAATGAATAGCTAAAACACAAACAACCAACAAGATACGATCCCCAGCGGAGTCGCCAGTTTGTTGTAGGGAAAAGTATCCAATACGGAATGACCCTATCCCACTCTAAGGGTGATAGTACCTCAACAACAACTGAAAGCAAAGCTATCTAAGATTTCTTCTTTATGAAAGTAAAAGGGGAGAAAGGGATCCACCAACCGATGTCTTTCACTTATTGTTTGATCCAATCTTCTCTCCTTGCTGCTTGCTCCCAGCTCCTTGCTCTTTCACCGGCCCAGCTACACAAAGATCCTGCAAGATAACAAGAGAGGGAAACTACAAGAAGCATACATTCATAACTGATTCAAGGATTAGAATAAATCAAATACACAAGTATAACAATACATCATTGAGACACATGCATATAGAAGAACCTCAAATGCTTTATTAATGGAAGAAGTAAAGTTCTGAGAGTGTTACAACCGTAAGAGGCCCAATCCAGCAACACCTCCCAGCAGAAAGAAATCTCCTCTTCACCTCCTTCAAAGCAATCACCCAATAGTTCTAACTCCAAACCAATAGCACTTCCTTGCATTCACAAAATTCCAGCCTCCTTAGACCTCATGAGAGAGCTCTACATATAGGAGAACTAGAGAAAGGATGAGTCAGCTTGAGGCTGGTGTGAAGCTGACTTGTGTCCTCTCCCACTTTAGTTAAAGTTCAGTTCTTGAGTCCACTTGGAGATCCTTGCTTCCACTTGGAGTTTTAGATCCTCTTACTCATCACAAGGCGAATTCCTTGATCCAAGTGTCATTTTGGATGCTTCCTGGGCATTGACACCTTGAGAAATGAATGTGCCATTTGTCCAATCTCGCTCAGCGCAGGTAGCCTTCATTGGAGTTGACATTCAGTGCAGGTACAGAGAGGAGCAGTTGACATTCAGAGCAGATGCTCAGTGTAGCAGTTGACATGATCCAGAAATTGCTTGTTTTTGAGTGTTTTCAGGTGGAGAACTGATTTGAAGTGCTGTGGTTTGCTGACCTTGTTCCTCTAGGGGTAGGAACATCAGGTTTAGGGACTTTGGATCCCTTAGATTATGGAAATTTCATGCTTCATGCTGTAAGGCACAAAAATGTCTATAACAATAATTATAGGCATCATAAGAAATATCATCAAGCTAAAAAATGTTACGAGTGCTCGAAAAGGGTTGTTAGGACACATGATATGTGCAAGAAAAATAACAACTTTATTTTTTAAAGATGATCGATGATCATCATCATTACCACCATTATCATCATAATTATAATTGTCATCATCCCCATCATCATAACTAATATAATTTTTATCATAATTGTTGTCATCTTCATCATGAACATCATAATCATCATTCATGCCATTATTGTTCTTGATGATGACCAAGATGAAAATAATGATAATGATGATCAGATGATGATGACTTGGAAGATGACGCCAAAGATAATTATTATGATTTTGACCATGACAACATTTAAAAATTGGGAAGAATGGCCAAGGTCATTAGCATCATCATCATCATTGTCATTGTAACTCTCATCGTCTTTATCATCATTGTCATTATCATAACAATCACAATTCATGTCATCGTCATCATCTTCATTATCATCATCGTTATAATTATTGACATTGTCATCAGTTGTTCATAATTTTCAATGTCATAAGAAATATCATCAATGCAAAAAATATGATGTGTGTTGGAAAAGGAATGCAAAAGTGAACCAAAAAAAGGGGGGTAAAAATAGACGTAAATTTGGATGAAGAGTGGACACAACATAAGTAGACGTAGAACAAGACAGAAAAATTCACACAAAAGTGGATGAAAAATTAGATGCAATAGTTGATGCAAACTTGAACACAAAATAGGATTCAAACATGGATGAAAAAGTGGAAGACAACATGGGCACAATAGTAGGCATAAAACGTAGCATGAATTGTTGTGAAACAAATGTGGATACTACAATGAATGTAAAAAAAAAAGGACACAAACTTGAATGCAAAAAGGAGGAAAATTTTGATGAAAAAGGGGATGTAAACATGGGCCAAACATGGGTGCAATAGTGAACACAAAATTAGTTGCAAAATTGGACGAATCAAAAGTGGATGTAAAAGTAGATTCAAAATGGGATGCAAAAAAAATAAACAATATTTGATGCAAACTTGGACACAAAAGAGGATACAAATGTGGATGCAATAGTGGAAGAAAATGTGGCTTGCAACGATACACATAAGATATGGCACAAATCATAGCACAAAAAAAGTGGATGAGAAAGTGGATGTAATAATAGACAAAAAAAAAGATGCAAACTTAGATGCAAGACAAGATGCTATAAGGGATGTAAAAGTGGATGCAAACACGGGTGCAACATGAGAAACAAAATTGGATGCAAAATATGGATGCAATGGAAGTACATGCAAAAGAAGATACAAAATGAGATGCAAAACCCAACACAAAAGTGGATGCAAAAATAGATGCAATGTTTTATGCAAAAGAGGATGCAAAGATGGATGCAAAATTGGAAGAAAACGTGGGTACAATAGTAAGTACAAAACATGGCACAAATTGTGTCACAACAAAAGTGGATGTAATGATAGATACAAAAAAAGAAGCAAATGAAGATGAAAAATAGGATGCAGAAAGGGATGTAAAATTTGGCGTAAACATGGGTGCAACAATGGATGTAAAATATGATGCAACAAAATTATATGCAAAAGTAGATGCAATACAAGACACAAAACCTGATGCAAATCTTGACACAAAAGTGGATATAAAAAGGGATTAAAAATAGATGTAAAAGTCGATGAAAACCTAGATGTATATGAGGATGCAATCGTGGATGCAAATTTAGAAACAAAAAAGGGTGCAAAGGGAGGTGTCAAACTAGGTGCAAATTATGGCACAAGAAAAATGGATGCAATAGTGGACACAATAACAGATGAAAAAGAGGATGTAAATATGGATGCAAAACAAGATGTAAAAGTCAATGCAACAAAAGTAGATGCAAAATTAGATGCAAAAACTAGACACAAACCTCAATGCAAAACTTGGAACAAAGGGGATGCAAAAAATATGCAAAAATGGATGCAAAAAATGATTTAAAAAATGATGCAAAAGAGGATGCAAGAGATGATGCAAAAGTTGATGCAAGTGTAGGCGCAAAAAGTGGATGCAATAGAGGATGCAAAAGATGGTGAAACAAAATTAGGTGCCAAACTTGATGCAAAACATGGTGCAAAGGATGGCACAAAATTTGGCATAAAACTGGCATAAAACTTGGTGTAAAATCTGGTGCAAAACTTATTACAATACCTGGTGCTAAACTTGATGTAATACTTGGTGCAAAACTCGGTGAAAACTTTGCATCAAGTTTTGCACCATATTTGATAAATGGACACAAATAGCACCAAAAATGGTCTCTAGACGCAAAAAGGGAAGCAAAAATGGATGTTAATCACAGGGAATTGTTGTAGTGACTATTGTTAGGTCATTTATCCTTGTAAATAATTAATGTCGCAGTAAAACGAGGGCCTGAAGTGAATGGCTAGTAGAATTAGTTATTCTTACTAAGAAAACATTTCAAGTGAATAAAACCACACCTAACCTCTCCACATTCCATCTACTCATATTAATAATTTTGAGAGAGAGACAAGCTATGAATATGTTGTTTCTAAGTAAGAAAAGAATAACTTTCCCATTATTTTTATACATTGTTCCCCTACTAAAGTGAACACCATTATAAATATCTCTTGAGCTTATTCTATATGATTAAGAAGGCTTCTTTTAGTTCCTCTCCTTCCAAAGAAGAAATAATTCAAAACACTAGTCACCAAGCACGGAATCTTAGTTGATTCTGTCAAGGATTTAATTGAATAGGGCCTTAAGTGTATTTATAGTGATTTCTATCAAATCACTCCAACCCTTGTTATCTATCCCCCATCTTTCCCGAATTCACTCATGCACCATCTGGTACAAATAGGGAAGCTAGTCATTATCACCATCCCAACTCCTCCTTATTATTTGAATAAGAAATTCATTAGGGAGGCATACCATTTATAATGGCCATTCAACGCCAACCTCAATGGAAATCACAACGAGCCTTAAACTTTAGATGCCTCACGCATGATTTTCAAAAGTGACTATAAAGATTGCATACCAAATTTGATCCAAACAATGCTACCTCACTCGAGGACCATCTTAATGAATAAAAAATTACCCTCAAGACAAAGCTTGAACATCCCCAACCAAGACTGGCATCATGTCAAACACTTGGCAACAATGCAACGTATAGGTCTAGGATACAAGACAAACCATAAATGATTGAAACAACTTATGAAACATCATCATAAGGATCACCTCCTTCCCCATTGAACTACTAAATCATCAATTAGGTCTTATATCCATCCATTTAACATTTACAAGTAAATATATGAAATAATCATGACATAAACTAGTCACATAACCATGCTTATAACCAACATTAAACCATGTAAATATCAGATATAAGACAACCATTAAATCCACATATAAATCAGTCAAAAAGTAAGAGAACTTAGCTTTTATTAATCATAGGCAAATCCAACTAGGTTCAGGACTTTCATGTACCACCCGACCATAGACATGGTCGAGCCAAATCTCTCTTTCATCGAGTCACCCTCATGCCATATTCCAAGCATGAATGTGGGATCTCATAGAACAACCAATCCAAGAACAACCAATAGAATGCAGAGGTTAAGCCACCTATACCCTCATCAAACTATGATCACACCAAAACTGTTGCTCTGATCATAACTGAAATGAGCATGGAATTCCAGCTGGAATCCATCAATATTCTTGAAGAATTTTTTGTCTCCTTGTCTCTCAGGATTTACCACAATCCAATCGTCGATCACTAGGCCATAAACTAAGACCAGTCTCTCAGGCTTTATTGTAATCTAAACCCAGATCATTGGGCCCTAAACCAATACTTCTCCCTCATGCTTTACTATGTATCTTGACAAATAATTCAAGGGATTCCTAGGCCTTTGGGAATTAAACTTAAGACCACCTCCACCCCAGATTCCGAAATCCGTCCAGCAAACCAAAGCTCAAAATCGAGATAAACATCCCAACATACCATGGTATCAGGAAAAATTCAAGGCTAGACTGAAAAACAAATTCATAACCCGAAAAATCATGTCACCAACAGCAAGATAACCATAGTCCAGCATGCAAAGCCATGCATGTCCAAACCATCTAGGAAATCACACATGCAAAAGGTTACCTACAAGTATTTGTGCTGAAGCTGCCTGATCCTACTTTTCTTTCCTTGGTCCTTACCTTCCTTCCTTGATCCAAAGCTAGAGTGCTCCAAGAAAACTCTAAGTGACCAAGAATGAGAGAGAGAGAGAATTATGAGAGAGCTCCAAACTTGAACTAATAAAAGGTTGAACTGACCAAGAACTTTTACATTGACTAAACCTAACACTGACAAAGCTTGCCAATTGATCCTAAAAATCCTTTTTGTTAATGAGGCCTCTAATTTCTTCATTTTCCATTATTTTCCTTCAATTTCCTCCTAACATGTAACATGTGACCTTTCACCTTACTTTTCTCCTAATTTCCTTTATTTTCATAAATAAATGTGCCAAAAATGTCTTTTTTCCTTTTAATTCCTTTGTTTTATCCTTTACCAATTTCCTTAGCCAAAACACACATCCAATGATTCCCATTGGGATATATTTTCCCAACATTCAACTTGGAATATGTTTCCCTTACTCGTGATCTTATTTTTTCCTTTATTTACATTATTACATGGAACTTTCACCAAGGTTGTTATAGAATCCTCCCCCTTGGCGAACACCATCCTCGGTGTTAAACCACACCATGACCTTAGCAAAATCAGTGAAAAGAAAATATACTGCCCATGGAGCTTTATAACTTAGCTCATTGTAGTATTTACAATGAAATACCTTCTCAAAACAAAAACATCCTCACAACATGATGAGATAACAACCATACCACATACTGGAGCTTGATAAAACAACTCATTATGATAAAACAACTCATTACCACATATAAATATATGCACATTTTCTAAACCAACAAATCAAGGATACAATGCACATATCAATGACCAAGGGAGTCCAGAGGATCACACCTCTACCCTCAAAGTAATATCAAGATTTGGTTCCTTCCCAAGAAGTCCAGAATCCACTATCATAGTCAAAGTTCCATCCAATGTCCAGCAATACCATCCTGTGCCACTTGTGCTCTAGTGAACAATTACTAGATCATGTTTCTCGGGAAGACTCCCAATGTTCATCTAATTCCATCTGGAAATGCTAATGACCAAAAGAAATATATTTGCAACCTTCCCTGCTCTGCTACATAATCCTTCAGGAAATCTAGTCACCCCCTTCCATGCAACCACTCACCGTCCAAGTTCCCCTACATCCCATATCCTGGGTGATCCATCCTATTGACGGTGTTGGACCTACCAACATGTTAGGGGATCTCCCCAGTAAGAAGCCCCAACTAGACCTCAAACTGTTTGGAGTAGGAGTGCCACCAGTGGGTAGTAAATTTATGCCTTAACTATGATAGAGCGCATAAGCGTGATATCTTTGTCGAAAGCAAGTGTGTCACAATGAAGTGAGTCAGGTGAGATGCATGGGCAGGTTCTGACACACAACGGGAGAAAATAAGTGTATCCCTTAGAAGCCTGTAATAGTACATAGCCTCAAAGGAACACATGAGCCAAATGACATCACAAGTTGGAAAGCAGAATAGTCGAAAATCCAAAGTGATGGGTTAAACCAACAACATGACCTCATCAAGATTCATACAATCATATACGAAATAGTTCATACATAAATGCGTAATTTAAAAATCATACATTGCTAAAGTAACTAGAACAGTGGAACTACAATAACAACATATGCATGAAGATGTGCTAGCTCAGTTATATTATATAAAGTGAAAGTTCCATCCATACATACAACCATGACAACCACTAGCCCCAACATTGGAATGTTACAATCAACACTGCCTGCTCCTCCAAAGAGATGTACTCACTCTATAGTGTGGACAAGTTAAGGCTTGTCACAATACTCTCCAAGCCCTCTCTAAGGAATTCTTACCAAAATCTTGGTTCCCAAAATCCTCTTCTATGAGTTATGAGGTTCTATTTATAACAAAGGGTGGGGTGACCGTTGACATTCCCTTTTGTCACTCTTCGACTACCCTCATGACTCTTCAACTTCATTACATAAATTTTTACATTACATATGATTTTTTTCATTCCACTAATGACACTTGGAATTTCACTAACATCATCTTTGCAATAATAATAAATTTTCCACACATACCCGTGTGGGACAAAAATAGACTTGATTCAGACAAATAAGACAACACTAAGTCTCAAACAGTTGTAGAAGGATGAGTTCATCAACATCCTCTCCATGATCCTCGATGACGAACTAATGCCATACTTGATAGTGTGAAATTGTGTCTGCATACTCTTTGATGATGTCTTCCCAGAAATGAACTCTTGCCTCCATTTCTTCTAGGTATACTAATTTGGATCCTCTATCCAACTCGTCCTGTAACATGTGCAGCTTAGTCCAGAAAAAAGTCGAACCGACGATGTACATTCACATTTTATCTACACTAACTTGCAAGTCTACGCTGCTGGCCATGAGCATAAAATGATAAAAGTATGTGTCGAGCTCAGTCTAACTTGGTTCTTCTTTTTGGCCTTAGTGAGCATACCAATTGACAGGGTGCCATACTTTCTCACCATGATGTCCAAACTCCTAAACAACTGTGTGTACGAAGCCTCAACATTGCTGATGAGTGGTGGGAGTTCTTTATAGTTCTGGATCATACTCTGGATGCGTTATTTCTCCAAATATACTTGTAGATTCATTATCTTTTGCAAGTGAAGTGAGGCTCCCTTGTATCTCATTATCCATGTCTATACATGATCAACAACGACATATATGTCTGTGAGTGTTCACGATGTCTTAGTACAGCATTGTTGATGACCATGTAGATGGAAAAATACCTTGTGCACTGTGATGAACCTATCAAACAGTCTCTGTGTCACTCTCTCAGGAGCTGATACTTGAGAAAGTATTGCCCTTTTCATCTCTACCCTAGTTGATCCTGTTGATTATTCTTCTCTCTGTCTGGCTACTTGAAACTCTTTAGCCATACACTCACTTTTTTCAATAAATAACTTCACAATCAAGCTCATGGCTTCTACTTAAGCCTTTGTAGCATCAGCCAAGGTAGTTGGATGTCTTCGTAGATATGACACAATCAACAGTTCTTCAAAGTGTGTAGCTGATGCATGCTCATCCGGGGTGTGCGCTCTATGTGCTTGTACATCTCTGTGACATGACCCATCAAAGGCTATGGTGTGCACATTCGTTCCTGGATTATCCTCAAGGAGAATACTATCCTCTTATTCACTTGGGACTTTCTTTGCTGTTGGAGCTGGTGAAGCAAGTGGGGTCATCTCAGTTGCTTTTAGCATGAGTTCGGTGTCCTCATCCTATTCTAGCTGCTCCATATCCATCTCCATATTTTCTACTATCATTTCATCCTTCGAAGCAAGTTCCTGTTCCTGTGGATGCTCACCTTGTGCCTCATCTATTAATGTTTTATAGTCTTCAACCTCTATTGGCAAGGTTTGAATTGTTTGTGAGCCTTGCACTTCCTCTTATTCTTGTTCCTATTCTTGTTCATCTTGTGCTTCCTTCTCTCTTCTACGCAGCTATTTTTTTTCTTTGAGCTTCTTCTCTACTTCTTCCAGTATTTTCTTCTCCCTCTTTATTTTTGCTACTCTCCTATCACGTTGTCACATCTTTGAATCTTTCTCTAAAGCTACTCTTTCCACAAGTGGGTCTTCCTTAAACTTGTAGCATTGCTCTGTCATTATGCTTTCGACAATCTTCCTCTTGTCTTTGTCTTGCATAGGTTTGTTGCTTGTTGTTTCTCTTGTTATTTCTCCTTGTGGTATTGCTTCCTTGAGTGCTTCTAGCCACTCTACTGCCATCCTGACGAGTTCATTGAGCCTAGAGGAGTTATAACAATATTTTCCATGGGTATTCCTCTAGCTAATGACATGCCCCGTGGGTCCAAGAATAGTACAATCTTGCATAGTGATCCCTACATAAGCCATGTAGATAGTACAGATTGAAACTCTTGGTGTCAAACTTAAACTTCTTGAATTCCTAGACTTGGCACACGCTTCTTTAAAACTCCAAATCATGTACAACCCAATTCACAAAGGAAGCATAGGCCATGGTGCCTTCTTCTTCCTATGCAATCCATCTGATAACCTTGTCAAGATGTGGTATGCAATGTCCTGCATGACCATCTTGTCCACGGAAAATCTCGGCAAAACATACGGAGCCTTCTCCCTGTTGTACATTGTTGATGAAGGTGCCATTGGGTGATGCATACCAATCTGTAATGTTTAGAAATGCCTCCATTGTTGTCATGAACATGAAAGGAATATCTTGTTCAAATATCATCGTGTACAGAGGGGTGATGAAATGATCAGATAGTCTAGCCATGATTGCTTGGTAACTGTAGTTTGAGAGAAACTTGCAATATATGTTGACAACATTCTCTGAAGGTGTCCATGCCTAACCCATGCTAGGAAACTCTTGATGAGCACATATTACATCAAGCAGGTAAGCAGACATGAAGAATATTACTTGCTAATCCTTGTGCGGATTCCGGGCATCGAATACATCCACTTTCAGCTGGAGAGCCAACATGTTGGACCAATTGAAAGGTTTGCCTTCATTTGCCAGTTAATCCAACATAGCAACCCAAGTCTTTCTGAAGGCCTCTGTACTCCCTTGGCCATACAAGTGGCATGCGAAGATGACCTAGAATTGGTAAGCCTTCCTTGTTATAGACATATTTGGGCACTGCAACCCCAATCTCATATGTCCATAAACCAAAGGCTTCTAAGCCCCTAAAAGTGTTGTCTCATACCCTAAAGGAACAAGGTCAGCTGATTACATCATCTGCCTGAAGTTCTCCCTAAAAAACCACTCAGAACTGGCCAAAACTGGATGATACAGACTGCTCAGTGCTAAGGGTGCAATGCATCTCACCTGCTACATGCAAAAAGTGCGATGCATACTAAAAATCCATTCTGTAGGGTGCGATGAGCGAGAGAAGACAAATGGCAAAGGCAGTTGGCTAGGTGGAAACGAAAAGAATCTTCTAGAAACTGCCCATTTGACACTTGCCTCTCTGAATTCGCCCAGGGATGAGTAAGAGATCATGAAATCTCCAAGTGGAACCAAGAACTATCATAGAAATGATACTAATCAAAATCCTAGAAGTTGACTAACCCACCTGCAAATATCTACATATGGATCCCTCATCCTAGAGATCCAGAGGCGAGAATTTTGTATTTGGTAAGGAAGCGTTGTTGGTTTCTCTGTGCAACATTATATTGTTGGGTGATCTAGCTTTTCATGAGGTGAAGAGGGCTTTCATGCTGGGAGGATGGCATTGGGTCAGACCAATGGGTTGTAATCCTCTCTTCTACTACTTCTATCAATAAAGATATTTGAGTTCTCCTCCATATTCTTGTATATCTCTGAATCTTGTATTGATATATGCATTTGTATGGTTAATATACATCTGATTCTATATTGTTTATGGTTATAGATCTTTGTGCTTTGATGGTGTTATGCTACTTTGACTCTATAGGTGTTCTTTGAAGTGGGACAAGTAAAGAAGGAGTCGTGAAGCTCTGTCAAAGGAGGGAGGAAAAAAGCAAGGAGCCAAGCGAAAGATTGAGGTTGGTACTCTCTCCTTCTCCCTCATCTATCTCTCATAAAGGAAAACACAAGTAACTTTAGTTTGTTTGTTTCTAAGATAGCTACCCATCTTAGTGGGACTAGCAGCTCTGAATGGACACTAATTTTCACAATAACAAAATGGCAATTCCATTGGGGAGTGAATAGTTTATTTTCTTGTTTCTATTTGTTTTCTTTATAAACTACGGACAGAGCCTGAAGTTAAGCCAGCTAGCCTTCGAACTACTTTTGCTATGCAACTGCAAAGTAGATCAACGCTGCTTCAGTCAATCTCCAGGTTAGTTTATGAACTGAACATCTGACTTGTAGACATCCTAAGTGCCCTCGTGGTAGCTTAGGTAACCTCATTAGATCAGCCCCTGTACTTTGTGTTTACTACATATCATTAGCTCAGCCTAAATCCCTGAACTAAGCTACAAACTATGAGCAAAAAACCAAACTGAGTCTCCTCCCTAGACCATCGCACTCTCTCATTGGTAGTTTGGACGCATCGCACCTCCTGTGTGCTGCAGGTGAGATGCATCCCTGTTTCCCTGTGTTGCAGGTGTGATGATTAGGTAAGACTATTTCTGCCTCTAGATTTTGGTTTTTCTTCATTGTCTTCAGCTTTATTCAGTAGTTTCACTATCTATGATCGGTATATCATTGTTGAAACTCCCTTCCTTTGCATTATTCAACCTCCATTGATAAATAATTGTGACTGTTTTTATCTTTTTTTCATCATTTACAGTTCTCCTTTGCAAATGGGAGCTTAATCGAACTATCATATTTTGATTTGAAAGTGTCGCAAACATAGTTTTCAGTCAATGAAAAGAGTGTCGTAAAGTCTTCCTCTTTTTGATAGTCGATTACACTTTTGCCAGTGTATTTGATTTGAATTAATAGTATTTCAAGTTTCGAAAGCAATTTTAAATTTGAAATCGTAAAGTGTCGTCTTAGTCTTCCTTTCATTTTTTCAATTCAAAATCGCAAAGTGTCGTCTTAGCCTTCCTTTCATTTTTTGAATTCAAAATCACAAAGTGTTGTCTTAGTCTTCCTTTCGTTTTTTGAAAATAAAATTGTTAGTACTATCACTTTGAAGGAAAAATAGTTCATATTTGTACTTAGCATTCTTTTTTTCATTCACACATTAAGGAAGCGGAAAACAAATACATGCATGTGCATTTGCATTTAGGCTGCATGCGGAGATTGATTTAGGACAATGCATCTTAGTGTGTGCTCTCTGCTTTATGTTGAAAGGATTTTACTTCTCTTTCCTTAGTAGCTAGGTTTTCAATTGCAAAAGAAAGTAAACGACTCTTTATCATCTTAGATTGCATATTTAGGAATTGTATATCTACATCACGTGGTGAACCTTAAAGGAAAACTTCTTAAGAAAGATCAACTGTAAAATAAACCTCAATGAACATAAAAATGCTTTGGAACCTAATGCACAACATCTAGAAGTCTAGGCTAGAGACGTATTCTGGCGTCGTAAAGCCTGGTAACTATCGTTTTCATCGTAGGTTGGGTGATTCCTCCTCTTTGATACGACAAGTGCCAGTACGGACTTGTGCTCCCATGTACCATCGAGTATATATTGGGAGACCAAAACAGGCTATATCCTTTATCCTTAGGAAGCCGTGTCTACCGCCCTATCGATCGCAATGCACTAAACACAACAATCGGGAAGATCGACTGCCGTACCTTAAAAACTATTCTGTAGTTTTGCGATTGGTCTAGTAATCCCTCTGTCTAGATTTCTAGAGTAGTCACTTTCGTTCCTTTTCAGACTCCTTAAAAGGAAAGGTCCATCTTAGCACTTGTCACTACAGGCTCATTAAAAATCGAAGGCGACTAGAGTCATCTTTAGGTTTTTCGCGACTCTTAAAAATTCAAAAAGCAAGTTGTGTCAAAGCGTCATAAAATTTATTTTAACCGGAATAACATCATTGTTCCCTCGTTGGTCTCAGGTTGAGAAAATGGAGTCCACCAATCAAGGATTTCCCCTTGGGGGGAATCCTAGTCCCTTCTCCTCTTGAGGAGATGTTGGTGCACCTCATATGACTAGATTGTCCCTTCCAGGACTTACAATTGGCCTGCCAATATGGCTTTTCTCGACCTCTGTCGTTCAAAACACCATGATTCTTGAGAAATCAAATCAACAACTAGATGATACTAGAGTTACCACCAACCTTCCACTTCATTTGTTTCTCCCTCTCCTTCTTCCTCTTCACTTGTTGAAGCTGGTAAAACTAAAAGCCAAGTAACTGAGAAGAAGAAGAAAGGGAAGGAGAAGAAGAAGAAGAAGCCAACGTCAAAAGGGGGCAACCATGCATCGTCTGGCGAAAATCCACACACTGCACCATGCAAACCTAAATCTCCATGTGTCATTTGCAAAGGAGACCACTATCATCGAGATTGTCCTTGCATCCCACAGATCTTAAAGGACTAGTCTCCCGACTTGCACAATCCAGTGTCCTCAACCTCTGACGATCATGTTGAAAGTACACCATCAACTAGTCAAAACAAAGTCAATGGACAAAAAGTAAGATCTAAATTTCCTTGTAGACTGTGTGAAGGCGATCATGCCCTCCACCGTTTTCCCTTCCTGGACGAAGCTAAAAGAGTCTTGGATAATTGTCCTGCTTCACCGCTACGGCTTCCTCCTGGATACAAGAAACTCTTGCCGCGTCCATCACTAGTTGAAAATTTGACTAACACACCTTTGTTGTTGGTCAAAGCATCTACCATTGAAGATAAAACCTATGAGTCCACACGGGACCAAAGTCAATATCGAGACGGCAGTCAGCCCAGTCTTGTCTTCAGAAAGTCTACCTTCAGATGATACAGTCACCAAAGAGAATGAGAATCACACCATTCAAATTTTTTTTGTTAACACAGAATCCGATGAACCTGGGGGAAATCTACCTGTTCCTTTACCGCAGGAAGGAAGTTCGTCAGAGATTCATCTGGTCGTCTATTTGGTCCCTCCTCCAAGCAATCTAGCCATTTCCTTCGATTGGAATCTACTAGGGAGACCCCGCTTACCTTCTAATGTACCATTCCAGATCATAGTACAAGCTTAAAGAATGATCATGGTTGGTACTATCATAGATGAAGGGGCTTCCGTGAGTATCCTTTCCTCCATTGCTTGGAAAGTGCTTGGTTCGCCATCGCTTCTTCCTGATATTCGAAATCTGTCAGGCTTCAACAAAGGAACCAATCGACCGTTAGGGATACTTCCAAATTTGCCTATAACTTTGAGAAGGAAAACCATTTATCTGAACGTGATGGTAGTCCAAGGGCCATTATATTACAATATAATCCTTGGGAGTGACTACATTTATAGCATGGGAGCTATTGTTTCCTCACTCTTTCGAGTGATGTGTTTCCTGCATGAAGGCAGAGTGGTCCTTACACTTTTTCCAGTGTATTTGATTTGAATTAATAGTATTTCAAGTGTCGAAAGAAATTTTAAATTTGAAATTGAAAAGTGTCGTCTTAGTCTTCCTTTCATTTTTTCAATTCAAAATTGCAAAGTGTCGTCTTAGCCTTCCTTTCATTTTTTGAATTCAAAATCACAAAGCGTTGTCTTAGTCTTCCTTTCGTTTTTTGAAAATAAAATTGTTAGTACTATCGCTTTGAAGGAAAAATAGTTCATATTTGTACTTAGCATTCTTTTTGTCATTCACACATTAAGGAAGCGGAAAACAAATACATGCATGTGCATTTGCATTTAGACTGCATGCAGAGATTGATTTAGGACAGTGCATCTTAGTGTGTGCTCTCTGCTTTATGTTGAAAGGATTTTACTTCTCTTTCCTTAGTAGCTAGGTTTTCAATTGCAAAATAAAGTAAACGACTCTTTATCATCTTAGATTGCATATTTAGGAATTGTATATCTACATCACGTGGTGAGCCTTAAAGGAAAACTTCTTAAGAAAGATCAACTGTAAAATAAACCTCAATGAACATAAAAATGCTTTGGAACCTAATGCACAACATCTAGAAGTCTAGGCTAGTGACGTATTCTGGCTTCGTAAAGCCTGGTAACTATCGTTTTCATCGTAGGTTGGGTGATTCCTCTTCTTTGATACGACAAGTGCCAGTACGGACTTGTGCTCCCACGTACCGTCGAGTATATATTGGGAGACCACAACAGGCTATATCCTTTATCCTTAGGAAGCCGTGTCTACCGCCCTATCGATCGCAATGCACTAAACACAGCATTCGGGAAGATCGACTGCCGTACCTTAAAAAGCATTTTGCAGTCTTGCGATTGGTCTAGTAATCCCTCTGTCTAGATTTCCAGAGTAGTCACTTTCGCTCCTTTTCAGACTCCTTAAAAGGAAAGGTCCATCTTAGCACTTGTCACTAGAGGCTCACTAAAAATCGAAGGCGACTAGAGTCATCTTTAGGTTTTTCGCGACTCTTAAAAATTGAAAAAGCAAGTTGTGTCAAAGCTTCATAAAATTTATTTTAACCAGAATAACATCATTGTTCCCTCGTTGGTCTTAGGTTAAGAAAATGGAGTCCACCAATCAAGGATTTCCCCTTGGGGGGAATCCTAGTCCCTTCTCCTCTTAAGGAGATGTTGGTGCACCTCATATGACTAGATTGTCCCTTCCAGGACTTACAATTGGCCTGCCAATATGGATTTTCTCGACCTCTGTCGTTCAAAACACCATGATTCTTGAGCAATCAAATCAGCAACTAGATGATACTAGAGTTACCACCAACCTTCCACTTCATTTGTTTCTCCCTCTCCTTCTTCCTCTTCACTTGTTGAAGCTGGTAAAACTAAAAGCGAAGTAACTGAGAAGAAGAAGAAAGGGAAGGAGAAGAAGAAGAAGAAGCCAACGTCAAAAGGGGGCAACCAGGCATCGTCTGGCGAAAATCCACACACTGCACCATCCAAACCTAAATCTCCATGTGTCATTTGCAAAGGAGACCACTATCATCGAGATTGTCCTTGCATCCCATGGATCTTAAAGGAATAGTCTCCCCACTTGCACAATCCGATGTCCTCAACCTTTGATGATCATGTTGAAAGTACACCGTCAACTAGTGAAAACAAAGTCAATGGACAAAAAGTAAGATCTAAATTTCCTTGTAGACTGTGTGAAGGCGATCATGCCCTCCACCGTTTTCCCTTCCTGGACGAAGCTGAAAGAGTCTTGGATAACCGTCCTGCTTCACCGCTACGTCTTCCTCCTGGATACAAGAAACTCTTGCCGCGTCCATCACTAGTTGAAAATTTGACTAACACACCTTTGTTTCTGGTCAAAGCATCTATCATTTAAGATAAAACCTATGAGTCCACACAGGACCAAAGTCAATAGGTCGAGACGGCAGTCAGCCCAGTCTTGTCTTTAGAAAGTCTACCTTCAGATGATACAGTCACCAAAGAGAATGAGAATGACACCATTCAAATTTTTTTTGTTAACACAGAATCTGATGAACCTGGGGGCAATCTACCTGCTCCTTTACCGCAGGAAGGAAGTTCATCAGAGATTCATCTGGTCATCTATTTGGTCCCTCCTCCAAGCAATCTAGCCATTTCCTTCGATTGGAATCTACTAGGGAGACCCCGCTTACCTTCTAATGTACCATTCCAGATCATAGTACAAGCTTAAAGAATGATCATGGTTGGTACTATCATAGATGAAGGGGCTTCCGTGAGTATCCTTTCCTCCATTGCTTGGAAAGTGCTTGGTTCGCCATCGCTTCTTCCTAATATTCGAAATCTGTCAGGCTTCAACAAAGGAACCAGTCGACCATTAGGGATCCTTCCGAATTTGCCTATAACTTTGAGAAGGAAAACCGTTTATCTGAACGTGATGGTAGTCCAAGGGCCATTAGATTACAATATAATCCTTGGGAGTGACTACATTTATAGCATGGGAGCTATTGTTTCCTCACTCTTTCGAGTGATGTGTTTCCTGCATGAAGGCAGAGTGGTCCTTACACTTTTTCCAGTGTATTTGATTTGAATTAATAGTATTTCAAGTGTCGAACGCAATTTTAAATTTGAAATCGCAAAGTGTCGTCTTAGTCTTCCTTTCATTTTTTCAATTCAAAATCGCAAAGTGTCGTCTTAGTCTTCCTTTCATTTTTTGAATTCAAAATCACAAAGTGTTGTCTTAGTCTTCCTTTCGCTTTTTGAAAATAAAATTGTTAGTACTATCGCTTTGAAGGAAAAATAGTTCATATTTGTACTTAGCATTCTTTTTGTCGCTCACACATTAAGGAAGCGGAAAACAAATACATGCATGTACATTTGCATTTAGACTGCATGCAGAGATTGATTTAGGACAGTGCATCTTAGTGTGTG
This sequence comes from Pinus tabuliformis, assembly GCA_031772625.1. Lineage (NCBI taxonomy): Eukaryota > Viridiplantae > Streptophyta > Pinopsida > Pinales > Pinaceae > Pinus > Pinus tabuliformis. Next base: position 409,419,919 of record CM062817.1, on the reverse strand, counting down.
CTCTCTGCTTTATGTTGAAAGGATTTTACTTCTCTTTCCTTAGTAGCTAGGTTTTCAATTGCAAAATAAAGTAAACGACTCTTTATCATCTTATATTGCATATTTAGGAATTGTATATCTACATCACGTGGTGAACCTTAAAGGAAAACTTCTTAAGAAAGATCAACTGTAAAATAAACCTCAATGAACATAAAAATGCTTTGGAACCTAATGCACAACATCTAGAAGTCTAGGCTAGTGACTTATTCTGGCGCCGTAAAGCCTGGTAACTATCATTTTCATCGTAGGTTGGGTGATTCCTCTTCTTTGATACGACAAGTGCCAGTACGGACTTGTCCTCCCACGTACTATCGAGTATATATTGGGAGACCAAAACAGGCTATATCCTTTATCCTTAGGAAGCCGTGTCTACCGCCCTATCGATCACAATGCACTAAACACAGCATTCGGGAAGATCGACTGCCGTACCTTAAATGGTATTTTGCAGTCTTGCGATTGGTCTAGTAATCCCTCTGTCTAGATTTCCAGAGTAGTCACTTTCGTTCCTTTTTAGACTCCTTAAAAGGAAAGGTCCATCTTAGCACTTGTCACTACAGGCTCACTAAAAATCGAAGGCGACTAGAGTCATCTTTAGGTTTTTCGCGACTCTTAAAAATTGAAAAAGCAAGTTGTGTCAAAGCGTCATAAAATTTATTTTAACCGTAATAACATCATTGTTCCCTCGTTGGTCTTAGGTTGAGAAAATGGAGTTCACCAATCAAGGATTTCCCCTTGGGGGGAATCCTAGTCCCTTCTCCTCTTGAGGAGATGTTGGTGCACCTCATATGACTAGATTGTCCCTTCCAGGACTTACAATTGGCCTGCCAATATGGCTTTTCTCGACCTCTGTCATTCAAAACACCATGATTCTTGAGCAATCAAATCAGCAACTAGATGATACTAGAGTTACCACCAACCTTCCACTTCATTTGTTTCTCCCTCTCCTTCTTCCTCTTCACTTGTTGAAGCTGGTAAAACTAAAAGCCAAGTAACTGAGAAGAAGAAGAAAGGGAAGGAGAAGAAGAAGAAGGAGCTAATGTCAAAAGGGGGCAAGCATGCATCGTCTGGTGAAAATCCACACACTGCACCATCCAAACCTAAATCTCCATGTGTCATTTGCAAAGGAGACCACTATCATCGAGATTGTCCTTGCATCCCATGGATCTTAAAGGACTAGTCTCCCCACTTGCTCAATCCGGTGTCCTCAATCTCTGACGATCATGTTGAAAGTACACCGTCAACTAGTGAAAACAAAGTCAATGGACAAAAATTAAGATCTAAATTTCCTTGTAGACTGTGTGAAGGCGATCATGCCCTCCACTGTTTTCCCTTCCTGGACGAAGCTAAAAGAGTCTTGGATAACCGTCCTGCTTCACCGCTACGTCTTCCTCCTGGATACAAGAAACTCTTGCCGCGTCCATCACTAGTTGAAAATTTGACTAACACACCTTTGTTTTTGGTCAAAGCATCTATCATTTAAGATAAAACCTATGAGTCCACACAGGACCAAAGTCAATAGGTCGAGACGGCAGTCAGCCCAGTCTTGTCTTCAGAAAGTCTACCTTCAGATGATACAGTCACCAAAGAGAATGAAAATGACACCATTCAAATTTTTTTTGTTAACACAGAATCTGATGAACCTGGGGGCAATCTACCTGTTCCTTTACCACAGGAAGGAAGTTCGTCAGAGATTCATCTGGTCGTCTATTTGGTCCCTCCTCCAAGCAATCTAGCCATTTCCTTCGATTGGAATCTACTAGGGAGACCCCGCTTACCTTCTAATGTACCATTCCAGATCATAGTACAAGCTTAAAGAATGATCATGGTTGGTACTATCATAGATGAAGGGGCTTCCATGAGTATCCTTTCCTCCATTGCTTGGAAAGTGCTTGGTTCGCCATCGCTTCTTCCTGATATTCGAAATCTGTCAGGCTTCAACAAAGGAACCAGTCGACCGTTAGGGATCCTTCCGAATTTGCCTATAACTTTGAGAAGGAAAATTGTTTATCTGAACGTGATGGTAGTCCAAGGGCCATTAGATTACAATATAATCCTTGGGAGTGACTACATTTATAGCATGGGAGCTATTGCTTCCTCACTCTTTCGAGTGATGTGTTTCCTGCATGAAGGCAGAGTGGTCCAGCTCATAGACCAGACTTCATTCCCCAGTTCAAACACAGCTAATAGTCAAGTGCCATCCCTAACTGGTCTTTTTGCACAAGGAATGTCTCGTCAATCTCCACTCCATCCACCTGATGAGTGCGAGTGATTCGGTGATTATGATCGAAACCCAGGAGGCATGCGCCCTGGTTTGCTTCGACAGGAAAACCCCAGATATAAGGTAGGTTTCCACGTAGGATATATGACTAGTCTGACACACCTGTCCATTTAGGAAAATGGGATTACACTGGAGTAAGATTCCCTCGTCAAAAGGTTATGTGATTGGAACTGACAACATTCACCTTTGTCTATTTCGATGGATAGAGCCAAGGAAGTGTTTTTTCTACGAATGCGGATGAAACAATCTTGCTAATGCAAGAACTTTCGTATGGTAACCTGGAAGCTCTATTTCGTTATACTTGGGGACATGCAAACCTTTTTGCATGCAAGTGAAAAGCGACCATTTATTTCCTTAGTTTGTAGGCTCTTAACCCTTTAAAATCATAGGTTGGTTGTTCCTAGCTTGCATAACAAAAGGTTTCGGAGCAAAGTTTCGAATGGGGCAAGCTCCCTAACAAATGAACCTATTGATGATACATCTTTATTATATCACTGGCATGAGCAGGTTTACGTGAAGTTCAAGCTCGTTAAAAAATAAACCTAGCAATGAGCATATGTTCCCCCAGAGTTCAAGCTCATTAAGAAATGAACCTACTTTCGGTAAATAACCATTGCGATCGCATAATTATCAGCTTTTGAACCTTGGTCGTGTTCTTACCATCACCTCCACTTTTTTTTAGCCGATCATATGCCTCCATTTGATTTTTTACCCTTTTTAGGAATGACTGCGACAAGTGATTCTATTAGCCACTTTCTTTACACTGCTGTGATTGAAAAAGTTCCAAACCTTACCTGGAACCAGTAGCTATCCAAAAACATCACTCGTTCCTCAAAAAATGAGTCTCCTTTAAGCTCTTTTCATCTAACACGTAAAATATGAAAAGATTGCTGAGAAATTAGCCTCTCTAGCTCGTTAAAGTCATTGGAAGTGCCATCCCTCCTCTATATTTTAATCTTTTTGGACCTGAGGGATCACTACACAAAAAGATCAAGTGTTTGTCTTGTTCAGCTCGTTAAAACTATCGAAAAGTCATCCCTTTTGTATTATTTTATACTTTTTCAGACTTAAGGAATTAGATTATGAAAAAGGACTACTGGAGTTGCCTTTCCGTCTCTTTTTAGTCTCTCCAAAATTGAAAATGACCGAGTTCTCTTTGTCATTAAACTCGTTAAAACAATAGCGACAAACTTGTCCATTACAGACAAGAGCGAGTTTCACTGTCGCTAGGCTCGCTAAAACATAGCGATAGGTTTGCACGAAGGGAAAATTATAGAACAAGCATATGTTATCCTCCTCAAGCTTGACAAAAATAAAGAGGTACTAGTTAGAAATGATTGGGGAAAAATTGGGAAGAAAACTAAAAGAACTTTATTGGTAGTAGGTCGCTTTTGAACATGACACTTTCACTCCATCACCATGATTGAGTCAGGTTGGGTTATTCCGTTCGCTGGTCATATCACCATTGGTCCTCCGTACCATCCATTTTTGGGGTTAATGCTACCAATCCATTTCAGTGTCACCGATATGTTCAAGAGAAGTCACTCAGAGAATTCACCAACCCAGCTAACATCTCATCCGCTGCAATACCTTCACGCTTCATTCTTTCATGACCACCACCCTGAACCTTGTATCATCATATCGTTTTCACCTCCACAAAATCATTTGCTCCATTTCATGTCATAGATGTGGGATTCATTAAGGCCCTCCTACAACGGGTCACTTCTTGTCGACATCATCTCATTATCCAAGAAGTTGACTTAGGAACAACCCTTTCAGTACTTTGAAGCTTGCATGCCTCAATGGAAAGTTTCTCACTTCCGGTGATAGGTTTACATCAATGGCCTTCAACTGGAAGATTTTGTGTGGTGTTCAACATCGACTCATGTATTCGCACCACGTGAATTGTATTGCAGTACCTTGAGGGTCATTATCATTATCGGTGATTCCTCTCATGCCTGTTAACAAGTTACATTATTGGCTGGTAATCAGGCGATGTATTTCCATGTTTGACATCAGAACATATTTTCGCATGGATTGACTTGTACTTTGAGCGAAGATTGAACGAGTTTGAAGACCTCAGATCTAGTTTCATCCATCCGGGCTATGATATATTTAGGAAAAATAAAGACATCAAATGTACATCATAGCTACACAGATAATCGTCCAAGCCAAAGGATGATGGCTCTACCAGAATTATCAGTTTGTCACACAGATAGTTGTCTGTCATATGTACATGAAAATGAATTTATAAAGCTGAGCATGGGAATGCCCGCCTCAGCTAGATCATGAAAATACTATGAAGATAATGTATTGTATTGTATCTTATTACAGGTCACCTTCCAGTTCGAAAAACCTCTGATCCTCATGATAAAGCATTTCACCCGACATTAGAAGATTTACGACCTCATTCTTTATGGGGCAACTGTTATAGACATATTTGGGCACTGCAACCCCAATCTCATATGTCCATAAACCAAGGGTTTCTAAGCCCCTAGAAGTGTTGTTTCATACCCTAAAGGAACAAGGTCAGTTAATTACATCATCTCCCATAAGTTCTCCCTAAAAAACCACTCAAAACTGGTCAAAACTGGACCATACAGACTGCTCAGTGCTAAGAGTGCGATGCATCTCACCTACTACATGCAAAAACTGCGATGCATACTAAAAAGCCCTTCTGTAGGGTGCAATGAGTGAGAGCAGACAAATGGTAGAGGCAGTTGGCTAGGTGGAAACCCAGAGAATCTTCAAGAAACTGCCCATTTGACACTTGTCTCTCTAAATTTGCTCAGGGATGAGTAAGAGATCATGAAATCTCCAAGTGGAACCAAGAACTATCAGATAAATGACACTAATCAAAATCATAGAAGCTGACTCACCCACTTGCAAATATCTATATATGGATCCCTCATCCTAGAGATCCAGAGGCGGGAATTTTGTATTTGGTAAGGAAGCGCCATTGGTTTCTCTGTGCAATATTGTATTGTTGGGTGATCTAGCTTTTCACGAGGTGAAGAGGGCTTTCATGCTAGGAGGATGGCACTGGGTTAGACCAATGGGTTGTAATCCTCTCTTATACTACTTCTATCAATAATGCTATTTGAGTTTTCCTCCATATTCTTGTATATCTTTGAATCTTGTATTGATATATGCATTTGTATGGTTAATATACATGTGATCCTATATTGTTTATGGTTATAGATCTCTATGCTTTGATGATATTATGCTGCTTTGACTCTATAGGTGTTCTTTGAAGTGGGACAAGTAAAGAAGGAGTGGCGAAGCTCTGTCAAAGGAGGGAGGAAACAAGCAAGGAGCCCAACGAAAGACTGAGGTTGGTACTCTCTGCTTCTCCCTCATCTATCTCTCATAAAGGAAAAGACAGGTAACTTTAGTTTGTTTGTTTCTAAGATAGCTACCCATCTTAGTGGGACTAGCAGCTCTGAATGGACACTAGTTTTCGCAATAACATTCCTGAGTGTCGTTGTCTTGTATATTTGGTTGGGTGTCCTCTTGAACTTTGATGGCTCCCTTAAAAAATGCTTCAAGATGTATCTTGTGTTCATGCTGCTGTTGAGAGTGTAGAATGGTGCAACCATCATGTTCATTAGATGTGGAAAATGGTACATCTGTTGATAATATTTTGTCCTGAAGCAAGCAAGCTCTATTCCATTGACGCTGCTCAGTATCATCATCTCAGGATCAGTGTGTGAGAATATCTAGTGGATCACATATGTGTATGGGAATGTGGGATACCTGCATGCAACCTTGTACAATCCCGACTTATGAATATTGACATAGACTTGTCAGTCCTCTAGATTCTCCTCAAAGATGCCTGTGAAAATAGTGTTGATGTCTTTCCATGTGATCTTGATGTGTTTCTCAATGAACAAATGTGTGTCTGTGTACACGAGCAAGCTCATAGACCCCGTCTCAACCACATCTCTATTACTTCTTTCAACTTTGTCTTTTGATCTAACTCTCTTGGAGGCCATGATACCTGTACTACTAAGAAGCTCTGCAAAAACATGTGGTATCTAGAGACAAACAAGACACTCATGATAAGACAATCTTGGCTAGCAACATAAAGCAACTCAAGAATCAATCACACAACAAACTGGTGACTGTTGGGAAATATTACACAACATTGACTCTGGGAGGCGAGGAGACTATTAGTTGGAACTATGCATTGCGGAGTCTCAGTTGCTACTAAGGATCATTGCTAACTAGAACTTCGCAATGCATAGTCGAGTGAGGTTGACTGCTGACTGAAATTGTGCAATGCATAGATCATTTAGGTTGGGTTGCTTGTTGCACAGTTCTAGTAGTCAAGTCTGGGCACTTCCTCCCAGGATTACATAGAGCACAACTACAAGCTAGTGTGGGTAACATTTGCGCAATTCCTAGAGGCAAGGCAGAGCCTTCACTGTGAGTAATGCACAGAGTGTGCTGGGAGAAAAGAGATCAAGGCTAGGACAGACTGGATCTGCCCAATGGCGTGCAATCCTTGTGCAAATCTAGGTCAAAAGACATGCATGTAATTTAGGAAAGTGCATAAATCAGTCAAATGACAAAACCATGAAGCTCATGAAGGGAGTAGCCGTAATGACGATTGTTAGTGTATAAACAATTTTATGCATGTCACAGTAAGGAAAGGTAATGAAAAACTCAAAACAAAATTTCTACAAGGTACAACACATTAAAATGCCAACTGTCATTCAATAAAACAAGGGAAAGAGCACTCATACAAGGTGAAGAATAAAAACTGACAGAAAAAGTAGAAAAAGGCATGAAAGGCAAAACTTACCCGAAAAAGTTGTGCCAACTGTGTTGAAGGATCCTAGTTGCCTTGGGAACACCAGAGCTCCAAGGCTTCATTTAAATATATTTGGTGAACTTAGGATTTATGACATGCATGCCACAAATATAGGAAAAAGCGACACATGGTGGGAAGTTTCTAAAACAGACTTTGCATGTAACACCTGTTGCTAAAAATAGATCCCTAAAATCTAGGGATGCTTTTTTTTCTTTTGCTTTTTTATTTTTTGGGAAATATTCCCGGAATGCAAGGAAGGATTGCATAATTCCAGAGGAAATTGGGTACCCTACCGACACATACAATGGGCACTCACTGAGGGAAATGTTCTGCACTATTTCTGGGTTGATTGGCCTTGGCTAGTTGGCCAACTCTACACAATTTTCTAGAGCAGTGCTATTGGCATGCTCTGCACATTTCTGGAGAGCAGTGATGGCTGGCCCGCTCTGCAAATTTCTAAAGAGCAATGTCGGCTGGCCTTCTTTGCACATTTTTTCAGAGTAGTGTCTGTTGACCTTCTCTATGCAATTTTTGAGTGTAGGTGAGTTTTTGGGCTGCTCTACACAATTACTAAGGGGAAGATAGACTGCCCTCTAGTATTGTGCAATTTTTCCTGACAACCCATTAACTGGATGTGAACCAAGTGCTGGGTCAACTTGTGGTTGGTTGACAGAACAAGTGAGTGAACACAAGCTATTAAGTGACAGATAAAATGAAATAAACACAAGTACCTGATCAGTGCAAGATAGCTACTATGATTTTAAGGATGGAGGCTCCAAAATAAAGCGAAGGAAAAATTTATGAGGGTGGTTGTTGTTATCGACATTTTTGTGCCTTACAACTATAAGCATGAAATGTCCATAAACCAAGGGATCCTAAGTCCCTAAAAGCATTGTTCCAGCTCCTAAGGAAATAAGGTCAACAAATTACAGCTTCTCCCAGAAGTTCTCCAACAGGTACTGCTCAGAACTAGTCAAACCAGGATCATTTCAGATGCTCCACTAGCTAGCTGCGTTGCAAAGCATGCAAATACACTGGCTAGGTGCATTGTAATGCACTTGAATGCACTACCAGGATGCGTTGAGAGGGAAATGACAAGTGGCAGAGTCATTCCACAAGGTGGAGAGACAATGGAAGCTTCCAGAATCTTCTCCAATGACACTTGCCTCACTGAATTCGACCAGTGATGAGTAAGAGGCTCTCAGTCTCCAAGTGGAAGCAAGAACTGACAGAGAGAAGCCACTAATCAATTCATGAGCTGACTCATCCTCTTTGCACACAACTATATATGGATCCCTCACCAAGAGATCCGGAGGCTGGAATTTCGTACATTGCAGAGAATTGATGTTGGTTTTGAGATAAGATATCAGAGTATTGGGTGATTTATGCTTTGTTGGAGGTGAAGAAGGGATTCTATGCTGGGAGGTTGATGCTGGATCGGGAATCATCAGTTGTAACTCCTCCTGGATCTTCTTGTTTTATCAATAAAACTATTTGAGTTTCTCCTACATGCTTGTATATCATTGATGTGTGTTATATTGGTATGTTTAGCTTAAATCTGATCCTAAGCTTTTTATGAACATAAATCCATGTCTTTGTGTAGTTTCTCTCTTCTGTGAACTTGCAGGAACTTGGTGACGCTGGGCAAGTGAGGGATCAGATAGCTGGAAGCTGTCAAAGAGAAGAGAGATTGGATCAAAGGACTAGCGCAAGACACAGGTTGGTTCATCCTATTCATCTTCATTTATAGTTCATAAAGGAGAATACAAGAGTAGTTTTCCCTATTTGTTTCTGAGGTCTCTATCACAACCCAGTGGGATAGGGTCGTTCTGAATAGACACTTTTCCCGAAAACAAAATGGCGACTCCGCTGGGGATCGTGTCTAGTTAGTTTGTTTGTGTTTCTATTGATTGTTCATCTCATAAACTTAGGAGTAGCGAATCGAACTGCATTTGCCATTTACAAATGCAAAGTAGACATCTGCTACTCTAGTCCATTCACTGGATCTGTTTATGATCTGAACAGTTGATTCACAAACGATCTGATTACCCTTTGTGATAGCTCTTAAACCTCTTGTAAATCAACCCTCTGATTGTGCATTACTGATTTCTTTTACCCGGCCAAAAACCATAGATTAAACTGCAAACCGTGACCCAAAACCCGGAGAGAATTCTCGTTTCTGCTCCAGCGCATGCTCTGTGAAGAGACTCTGCATTTCAGTGCAGTTCCCGAGAGGGCTACCTGCGTTGCAATTCAGTTTCTCTGTGTAGCAGGTGCGTTGATCAGCTTAGCCCTGTCTAGCTGAGCTTCTTTGCTCACTTTTTCCAGTTTTGCCTCTGATTTTTGCAGCCTGTGATCAGTGTGTTTTCTGTTTAAAAGCCCCTTTTCTTTGCCTTAATTCCACCTCAGTTGTATAAAAGAAACTGTATTTTTTTTTGTGTGTTTGTTACGTCATTTACAGTTTCCCATTGCAAAAGTAAACTAGTCATACTGTCGTCCTTGGATTTGGATCTGTCATGAGTGTCGATTTTGATCTTAGGAGAGAGTTTATTTGCTGTTGACAGTTGATTATGCTTTTACTTTTGCCTTTGGCTTGAATTTGGGAGTTTCTAGTGTCGAAACAAGTGTTTACTTCAAAATCATAAAGTGTCATAATCGTCTCTACCTTTTGATTTCGAAAAGAAGCTTGTTTGTGTTTTTCACTTGAAATCGAATTCAAATTTGTACAACAACTTTCTTTTTAGGCATCAATATTAAGAAAGTGAAAAACAAATACATGCACATGTGCATTTGCATATTGACACTCTATTTGGCTTGATTTAGGAAAGGTGCATTTACAGTGTGCTCTTTGCTCTTTGAGAAAAGATTGTGTCTTTCTTTTCCCCTTGTAGCTAGGATTTTCATTGCTGAAAAGAGATAAAAGCTTGCTTATCATCTTTAGATTGCATTTTAGGAATTACATCTACATCTCGTGGTGAACCCAAAAGGCCAACTTCATAAGAAAGATCAACCTAAAATAAATTCAATGAACTTAACAACGCTTTGTAACTTAACGCACAACACTTAGAGGTCTAGGCTAGAGACGTATTCCGGCGTCGTAAAGCCTGGTAACTGTTGTCCTCACTGATGGTTGGGTGATTCCTCCACTTTGAGATGATAAGTTCCAGTACGGACTTGTGCTCCCATGTACCGTCGAGTATATATTGGGTGACCCCTATAGGAATAAAACCTTTATCCATAGGAAGCCGTGTCGGCCGCCCTACTGATCGCAATGCACCGAACACAGCATTCGGGAAGATTGACTGCCGTACCCTAAAAAGTATTCTACATTTTTGCGATTGGTTTGGTACTCCCTCTACCTAGACCTCCAGAGCAGTCCCTTTCGTTCCTTTTCATACTCCTTAACGGAAAAGGTCCATCTGAGCACTTGTCACTTCAGGCTCATTAAAAATCGAAGGAGACTAGAGTCATCTTTTGTTTTTTCTCGACTCTTTAAAATTGAAAAAACAAGTTGTGTCAAAGCGTGTTAAAATTTATTTTAAACGGAATATTCATACCCTTTTCCTACGTTGATCTTTAGGTTGAGAAAATGGAGCCTACCAACCAAGGAATTCCCCTTGGTGGAAATCCTAGTCCCTTCTCCTCTTGGAGAGATGTTGGTACACCCCATATGGCCACATTGTCGCTTCCAGGACTGACAATTGGCTTGCCAGTATGGCTCTTCTCAACCAATGTCGTTGAGAACACCACTATCCCTGAACAGTCGAATCAGCAATTAGACGAGTCCAGAGTTACCCACCAGCCTTCTACTTCCTCTAATTCTTCCTCTCCTCCTTCCTCTTCGCTTGACGGGACTGGTAAAGCTAAAAGCCAAGTTCCTAAGGAGAAGAAGGAAAAGAAGAAGAAAGAGAAAAAGAAGAAGGAGCCAAAGGCGAATGGGGGAAAACGAGTGTCGTCTAGCGAAAATCCACACACAACACCGACCAGGCCTAAATCGCCATGTGTCATTTGCAGAGGAGACCACTTTCACAGAGATTGTCCTTGCATCCCCCAGATACTAAGGGACTGGTCTCCTCGTTTGCACAAACCGGTGTCATCAACCTCTGGAGATCATGTTGAAAGCACACCGTCAACTAGTGAAAGTGAAGTCCCAGGATAAAGAGGAAAAGCTAGATTTCCTTGTAAACTGTGCGAAGGCGACCATGCCCTCCACCGTTGTCCCTTCTTAGACGAGGCTGAAAGAGTTTTGGATGATCGTCCGATTTCACCGTTACGACTTCCTCCTGGATACAAAAAACTCTTGCCGAGTCCGTCACTAGTTGAGAACCCAGCTGGCCCGCTCAAGTGGTCGGCTGAAGCGTCTATCATTGAAGATAAACCAACTGAATCCATACCAGACAAAAGTCAAAAGGTCGAGGCGGCAGTTGACCCGGTCTTTCCTTCAGAGGTTTTATCTTCGGATGATACAGTCACTGATGAGAACAAGGATGACACCGTCCAAATTCTCTTCATCAACACAGACTCCGATGAACATGGGGGCAATGCACCCATTCCTTTACCACAGGAAGGAAGTTCGTCAGAGCCATACCCGGCCGTCTACTCGGTCCCACCTCCAAGAAACCTAGTTGTATCCTTCGACTGGAATCAACTAGGTAGACCCCGTTTGCCAGCAAGCATACCATTCCGAATTATCGTTCAAATATATAGAATGGTCATGGCTGGTACCATCATTGATGAGGGGGCTTCTGTGAGTATCCTTTCCTCTATTGCTTGGAAAGCGCTTGGTTCGCCATCGCTATTGCTTGAGATGAGAAATTTGACAGGCTTTGATAAAGGAACCAGTCGGCCTTTAGGGATCCTTCCCGATGTGCCCATAACATTGAGAGGGAAGACAGTTCACATGAACGTCATGGTCGTTCAAGGACCCTTGGATTATAACCTACTCCTTGGACGAGACTATATTTATTGCATGGGAGCCATCGTCTCCTCACTCTTTAGAGTAATGTATTTTCCGCACGAAGGAAGAGTGGTCAAGCTCGTGGACCAACTTTCATTTCCCAGATCACGCATAGCAAATAGTCATATATCGTCCCTAAATGGTCTCTTCACGCAAGAAATGTCTCAATTCCCAGTCCGTCCTCCCGATGAGCGCGAGTAATTCGGAGGGATATGACTGAAACCCAAGGGACATGCATCCTGGTCTGCTTCGGCAGGAAAACTTCGGATATAGGGTAGGTTTCCGCGGGAGAATATGACTAGTCTGTACCCCGTCCGTTGGTGGAAGAGGGGTTATTCTAGAATAAGATTCTCTTGTCAAAGTTATGTGAGTTGACAGATGGAGTCACTCACCTTTGTTTATCTCGGTAGACATCGCCGAAGAAGTGTTTTGTTTGCACCGCGAATAGAACAATCTTTGGGTAACCTATAAGAGGTAGGCCTCTCCTGATAGAACAAATGTTTTGTCTGCAAATTGAGGGGTAACTTTGAAACTCTGTTTTATACCTGGGGGCATGCAAACCTTTTGGCATGCAAGCAAGGGGCGGCTATTTATTTTTAAAAATTTTAGGACCTCTAACCCTTTAAACTCGTAGGATTAGTCGTCACCAAACTTGCATAAAGAAAGGATGTGGGGAAAAAATCTAAAAGTTGTCGTTTTTATATGAGACATTCTTATCATATGACTGGATTAATCGAGCAGTTTTAGCGCATAGTTCAAGCTCGTTAAAAAATAAACATAAGACCGAGCAAATGTTTCCACCCGCGTTTAAGCTCGTTAAAAAATGAACTATCCCCCCGGTAAATAACCACCGTGAATGAAACATTTTCAGCCATTAAAGCCTTGGTCGTGTTTGCACCGTCACCTCCACTTTTCCATTGGCCGATCATTCACCTCCATTTGATTGTTTACCCATTTTGAGGAACAGCTGCGAAGAGGGATTTCACTAGCCATCCTCGTGACACTGCCATGATTGGAAAATTCCAAACCTTACCTGGAATCAGCTGCTACCCATTTTATCACTTGTTCCTCAAAAGATGAGTCTTCTTTAAGCTCTTTTCATCTGACTCATAAAATATGAAAAGATTGCCGAGTTTTGGCCTTCCAGCTCGTTAAAGCGACCGGAAGTGCTATCCCTCCTCTAGATTTTAATCCTTTTGGACCTGAGGGATTATTGCACAAAAAGATCGAGCGCTTGTTTTATTCGGCTCGTTAAAACTATCGAAAACTCATCCCTTCTGTATTGTTTTATACTTTTTCGGACTTAAGGGATTAGATGACGAAAAAGGAACTTTGGAGTTACCTTTACGTACCTTTTTAGACTCTCTAAAAATGAAAAGGACCGAGTTATCTTTGTCGTTAGACTCGTTAAAAAGATTAATAGCGACAAACTTGTCTTTAGGCGAGAACGAGTTTCACTATCGCTAGGCTCATTAAAACATAGCGATCGGTTTGCCCGAAGGGAAAATTATAGAACAAGCATATGTTATCCTCCTCAAGCTTGACAAAAATAAAGAGGTACTAGTCAGCAATGACTGGGGAAAAATTGGGAAGAAAACTCAAAGAAACTTTATTGGTAGCAATTCGCTCTTGAACATGACACTTCCACTCTGTGCCAGAGTCGGGTTGGGTTGTTTCATTCACCGGTCACATCACCATGGTCATGCCATACCATCCACGTTTGGGGTAAATGCTACTGATCCATCACATAAGTGTCACCGACATGTTCAAGAGAAGTCATCCAGAAAAGTCACCCGTGTTCCATCCACTACCATACATTATACTTCATTCTTTCATGACCGCCACCCTGAACCGTATATCACCAGATCGTTTTCACCTCCATCAAAATAATTTGCTCCGTTCCGTGTCATTGATGTGGGATTCATTAAGGCCCTCCTTTGATGGATTGCTTCTTGTCGACATCAGCTCATTATTCAAGAAGTTGATCCAGGAACACCCCATTCAATACTTTGAAGCTTGCATGCCTCAATGGCAAGTTTCTCACTTCCGGCGACAGGTATACATTAATGACCTTCGACCGAAAGATTTTCCGTGGTGTTCGATGCCAAGCCCTTTATTCACACCACGTGAATTGTACTGCAGTACCTTGAGGGTCATTATCATTATCGGTGATTCCTCTCGCGCTTGTTAACAATTTACATCATTGACTGGTAATCAAGCGATGTATTTCCATGTTCAACTTCAAAACATTTCTCACATGGATCGACTTGTACTTCGAGTGAAGATCAGACGAGATTGAAGACCCCGGATCTAGTTTCATCCATCCGGGCTTATATATTCAGGAAAAATAAAGACATTGAAATGTACAGCATTGCAGCACAGATAATCATCCTACCAAAAGGATGATGACTTCATCAGAATCATCAGTCTACCATCAGACGATTGTCTGTCCTATGTACATGAAAATGAAATTATAAAGATGAGCATGGGAATGCCCGCCTCAGCTAGATCATGAAAACAGTATGAAGATAATGTATTGTATTGTATCTTATTACAGATCTCCTCCCCAGCATTAGAAGAACTTCGGATCCTCCTAATAAAGCATTTCACCCGATAAACGGCCTCATACTTTAGGGAGCAACTGTTATAGACATTTTTGTGCCTTACAGCTATAAGCATGAAATGTCCATAAACCAAGGGATCCTAAGTCCCTAAAAGCGTTGTTCCAGCTCCTAAAGAAACAAGGTCAACAAATTACAACTTCTCCCGGAAGTTCTCCACCAGAAACTGCTCCGAACTAGTCAAATCAGGATCATTTCAGATGCTCCACTAGCTAGCTGTGTTGCAAAGCACCCAAATAAACTGGCTACGTGCGTTGCAACGCACTTGAATGCACTACCAGGGTGTGTTGAGCGGGAAATGACAAGTGGCAGAGTCATTCCACAAGGTGGAGAGACAATGGAAGCTTCCAGAATCTTCTCCAATGACACTTGCCTCACTGAATTCGACCAGTGATGAGTAAGAGGCTCTCAGTCTCCAAGTGGAAGCAAGAACTGACAGAGAGAAGCCACTAATCAATTCATGAGCTGACTCATCCTCTTTGCATACATCTATATATGGATCCCTCACCAAGAGATCCAGAGGCTGGAATTTCGTACATTGCAGAGAATTGTTGTTGGTTTTGAGATAAGATATTAGATTATTGGGTGATTTATCCTTTGTTGGAGGTGAAGAAGGGATTCTATGCTAGGAGGTTGATGCTGGATCAGGAATCATCGGTTGTAACTCCTCCTGGATCTTCTTTTTTTATCAATAAAACTATTTGAGTTTCTCCTACATGCTTGTATATCATTGATGTGTGTTATATTGGTATGTTTAGCTTAAATCTGATCCTAAGCTTTTTATGAACATAAATCCATGTCTTTGTGTAGTTTCTTTCTTCTGTGAACTTGCAGGAACTTGGTGACGCTGGGCAAGTGAGGGAGCAGATAGCTGGAAGCTGTCAAAGAGAAGAGAGATTGGATCAAAGGACTAGCGCAAGACACAGGTTGGTTCATCCTATTCATCTTCGTTTATAGTTCATAAAGGAGAATACAAGAGTAGTTTTCCCTGTTTGTTTCTGAGGTCTCTATCACAACCCAGTGGGATAGGGTTGTTCTGAATAGACATTTTTCCTGAAAACAGTTGTAGCCTCTAAAACATTGGCGACACAGTGGTAGAATTCCAGCTCTTTGTATGGACCTTGTCCATGAAAATCATATCTAACTCCTATAGACGTATTGTTTGATTCTTTGATCATCATGGCTTCAACACTAAGCTTGAATTAAAGATATAGTCCCTGCCATTCTCTTGATCGTTCAAGATACATACCAAGCCATGTTAACTGAGTTGTTTCGATTCACGATGAGGGGTATATTAGTGCACAATCAATATAGATGTCAGAGTCTTAGTTTCATCTATGGTGTTGCTACACTACCAATAGGCCTAGATAGTACCCCGACAGAGTCACGCAGGGACATAAGCATCACTCTGCTACCAGCGAGCCTTGTTAGTACCCTGGTGAAGTTACATGCATCACCTCTCTATGCAGGAATCCTTTCTCTTCTTTTGCCTTATTTATTTTTTCCATTTTCTCTTTTTTTTTCATTTTTCAAAGATCTGTGCATAGGCACTTATTTATTTCAGAGATAGAAGAGGGATCCCGACTTATTGAGAGTAGAAGAGGTTGTCCCTTCAAAGAAGTATTTTATATATACCTCTAACAATACTTGCTAATTTTTTCCCTCTCGCCTTACTCCACTTGACTGAGCTCAGAAGCGTTAAACCAAAAGAACCGATTAGAGTAGGTGGTACTAGTTTAATTGCAAGTGTTGTGTTTTCACCAAGACTCACTTTGAGCATAACATATTTTCCATCAGGGTATCATCGACTGAAGACAAAAAGCTCTTCATAAAGTGAGAGGCACACACGGTTCCATGTGAAACTAAAACTATGGGTGGGAAACAAGGAAAAAAACAAGAAAGCAAAGGATAAAAGTAAATGAAAGAAGAGCAAGAAAGAGAAGTGAGAAAAAAAAGAAATGAAAACAAAGTAAAAAAAGAAAGCATGCAAACAAAGAAAACCAAGAAAGAAAACACCACTCCTACTCCTAAACCAAATAGTGCATGGGCCTCTTCACATAAAGTGATATTTCCAATGCAGCCATTGGCGCATTGGTTGACCCATGTTGGTGAAGGTGTGGTTTTTGAGAAAGGTGAGCCTATAAATGAGGAAACAAGAAAAATATAATAGTGAAGACCAGCATTCTCTAAATTTAAAAATGTCAACATAAAAGAAAAGAATAAAAGCGCAAGATAATAATTCTGTAGATGCGTCATGTTTATACATCATACTATGTGTAAACGACAAACATGCACACTCTTTTGACCATGACAAATGAGAAACGTGAGAAAGAAAGACAACTTACGTTTAGCAATATTTCTCTTTGTGTAGGATTCTTGCAATGCATGAGCGATGAGATCATGTGATTCAGGTGGAGGATGTGAATTCTGTTAACTAAATTGATATTGAATGTAAATAGGAGAGCGATGAGGAGCCTTGGGTGTTTCATCATATTTCTAATCTGAATTGGAATCGACCTCAAGACAACGAGGGCCTGACATAACCATCAACTTGGGATGAAGTGCCTCAACAGCTTGTGGAGTTTCCACTTCATCAACAGATAGATCATCAAAGACGTGTGGATTTGAAAGATAAACATTGAATGAATCATCAATGTGATCAAATGGAGTAAATAGATCACGACAAACATGATCATAAAATTAGAAAAATTCATCGGCACTCTCATGATATGATAAATCGTAGAGAGGGGTTTATGAGAAGCAAGAATGTTCACCCTCTGCATTCTGAAAAAGAATGGATGAAATATTGTCTGGATTTGTAAACATAGATGTGTCCTCTCTGCTATCCAATGGCACACTAACATCGGGTGTATTTTGTGAATGATAAGAAGTAGATGCATCCAGGAATGAATTCTCACATGGAAAATTAACAATTACATAATCACCAAAGTGTGGATGAGGTGCAGAAAGAAGGAGGTTATCCTTAACTATGGTTTCTTCTTCAGATTCCCACATGTACTCATCACAAATGATAGCGTGGGTTGGTTACTCAACACCAAATCCATCGACAACTTGATCCTTGTCAACAATAAGTGTGGAGTCTGAAACAGGAGAACATAACATAGTACAATTCGGAGGATCAACATAACGCGAGGATGGAGGTTGAGGAAACAAGTCCATGTGACAACCAACAGTATCGCAAGCCAAATCTGAGCAGAAATCAAGAGAAGGTGGGATGGGCAGATGAAACAGTTCAATGGATGGATGTGCACCTTCTCCCACCTCGCACTATGGGGCTAGAGCTGTTTGATGAGACAAGGACAGACAATCACTTGTGACAACTGGTGGGCCCTAGTATTGCAGCAATAATGCTACAACTCCTGGAACTCCCTTCTTTAATTTTATCAACCCGGTAGTTCGTAACAAACTTGGAAGCAACGGTGTTGTATGCACAAGTACTAGCTCTTGCCGCAGCTATCACTTGGTCAGATGGCACAAGTCCGCTAGGGGCTTAAGCCAACTTCTATGAGCTCTTAGAAGAAGCTTTTTAACTGATGGATGAAAGCTAACTCAAAGGAAGCTAATCTACTTGCGGAAAGAAACTAAAAGCCAAAAGGAAACACAAACCCTAGCAAACCCTAATTCTACCAGCTAGTCCTACTGACACAAAGGAGAGCATGCAAACTACTGATAGAGATTCCATTACTTCTATGAAGTTAAAATACATGTGTCTAGACTACCTCTATCTGAAGAAAACATCTTTTTGTATTTTTGAATAAGTTGTTAGAGTTATCATGCATGTGCTTTTAACTAATTTTTTTACTGTGCAGAGGTGGATCAAGGAGGAGAAATGCTTGGAAAAGGTTGAGAAGGTTCAAAGAGGGTCTAAGGAGTCCCTAACACCCTTCCAGAAAGTTTCACAAAGTTTGGCTGCCAAGAAACCGCGTTTATGAGCTTCTACAGGAAGTCTGCAGGGGTTCTACAGGATGTTCTAGGATTTTTACAGGATGTTCTGTAATTTTTCTACAGGATGTTTAGAAATGGGGTTTTGAAGCATGGATGGAGGGAAAAAGGTGGAGGAATGAGTATGGAGGTGAAATAGGGGTGTAGGGGAGTTCAAGACTTGGAGGATGGAGTTGAGGAGTGGCGTAGATGGTGAGATTTGTTCAAGGAGGGATGAAACAATGTTGGACAAGAAGATGAGAATCATGGCAAAGTAAGCGAATGAGGCAAATGTAAGGTAAGGGTTCTGAGTGAAGGGTGAAGCAGGTAGGGTGGATGGAGTATGGGCAGGTAAGGAAGGATAATAGGTACTCTGCAAGCGGTTTTTCAAACTGAACAAACAAACACTTATAAAACCTACGACCTAGTTACTTCACTCTAATCTGACCTAAGAGCAAAAGGAAATGAACAGAAGTTTATTCGAAATGAAATGAGTGAAATAAATATGCAACTAAGTAATCATAAACTGAATCATTCAATCAAAACTGATATCAAGTTCGACAACTAAAAATCCAACACTACTAATTGCATGGTTAAGCAAAAAGACAGTGTTTTTGTTGGCAGCAAAGTCACATTGGTCCCAGCTCATGATTCCACTGAGGGGGAGGTGAGATCCAAAGTACTTGGTAGCCTTTTTCTGAATATATTCCCTGTGATTAACCAATCAAGTAAATATGAACATGAAGAACCTTTTTAATCATCAAGAGCAACTTAAATAACAACACAACATTTAAATCTAAATAGCAGATTTTATTCTAAGAATGCAACAAAGACACATGAAAGTACACAAAGGAGGTACTGGGCGCTTGAGATGGGCCCAACCCCAAGAGCTACAGCCTCCTAAGAGAGATTTAGAGCTGGTGCAAATATGGATTCATCTTTATTGATCAAAAGAAATGTTACATTCCAAAAACTGCCCACAAGGAGAACTTGAAAATGTGCTGAAATCAAAGCTAATCTAT
Source organism: Pinus tabuliformis (assembly GCA_031772625.1). NCBI lineage: Eukaryota > Viridiplantae > Streptophyta > Pinopsida > Pinales > Pinaceae > Pinus > Pinus tabuliformis. The sequence continues at coordinate 409,400,244 of CM062817.1, read as the reverse complement.
TGAATAAAATCGAATTACAAGCTAGCTAACTTCTGCCTATAAAGTGACTAACTACTGGCTACAAAATGACTAACCACTAGCTAACCCAAATGAGGCCCTAAGCCTTCTTATTTATACAAATTGAGGACCCAACAGTCCTCCTAAACTTTAGGGACTCGGCTGCCCAAAATTTGTAGTTAACAACAGTCCTACTTGGCTTGCTTGGCTGCCCTTGTGCTAATTGATTTGGTGGCCCTTGAACTCTGAGATGATGGTGGAGAGTTTGAGGTAAGGGCCCATAAATGAAGGGGACACCTTCCTACAAATCCTCTTGCTTGTTCTCCCACGAATTTGGCTGCCAAGTGCTCATTAAAACCTTCAATTTTGTCTCCAAGTTGACCAAAAAGGCTACACAAAGCTCCCATTAGACTTGCTGGCATAATGACTAACCCAATTCACTCTATTAGCATAAATATAATCAAAAACATGCAATAAACTAATGAGAATGGTGGATTAAGTTGAATTAGGAAGTTGAATGAGCCCAAATAATCACCCATTTTTGGGGCTCATCATCACCCCCCTACTGAAAGTGTTGCTCATCCTCTGAGCAACCAATCTATCTCCTCATATTTGATGGCCCTGATGGCCTCCCTAGCATGCCAAGCTTCTGAAGTGATGCCCTCTTCTCTGTCATGAAACCATGCTTTTCTCTTTGTTCCTTCCCACTACCTGTGCTTCTTTTCCTAGAGAACTCTCAACTTCCTGTAGAACTGTCTCAGCATCCTGTAGAATTGTCTTTGAGTCCATTATCCAAATTCTCTCTCTCCAAGTGAAGGTTTTTGGCTTCCTCATTCATAGGTGATGGACATCCTTGAAGGAGACTCCTCCTTTGGTGTGGTAGGGGTGTCAACAATGGTGATTGGTTCTTTGGACGGTGGTTGAGGTCTACCGATTTTAATTCTTACACTTCTTCTTGCCTTAAAATACAATGAGGGCTCCCTCTTTTGCTTCTCCTTCTTCTTGGGGGATGTGCTTAGGGTGGCCAGCACAACTGCTACCTTCCTAGTTAAAATCTCAGCCAATTTCTCCTTCTGCTGCCCTTTCTTCAGACTTCCTATAGAAATGCCTGTAGTGGCTGGTTTCTGGCTTCCTGTAGAAGCAGTTGGCACTGTCTTAGCCTGCTTGGCTGAGGGTGCTTTTTCCTTTAGCTTGGCTGATGCTGCCTTAGGGGTGCCTTCACTGGCCTGAGCTTCCTCAGTCCTCTCTATCCTGCTCTGCAGTCTTTTCTCCCTGGATGTTTGTGTTATTTTACCACCCACTGTTTTGGCCTCAGCATCCTGTTTTTTTTTCCTGCTTTTCCTCTTTCTTTTCTGGCGGCCTTTCCGGTGATGGTCTGCCCTGCATTCCCTTGCCCTTAGCTAGTTTCTCTGCCTCAATTTTCTCCTTTTCCTCGCTGCTGGAGGAAGTGGGTTCTTCGGCCAAAATACGGATGTCATCATCCTTAGACATATTCCGAAAAATTCCCCAGAAGAGAGGGACAGTGTAAGTATGGAGTGCATCTTCCACGAGGAGCTTGATAAGCCCGTGATGGGCCAGCTGGTCTGGTGTCCCCTCCCTTAGCTTTGTGGCACATTCCATCAAGGATTGCAGGAGGAAGTAGGGGATGCTCAATTTTTGTTCTGAGGGCAGATCCATTTGATGCCTGAGTTCTGTTAGTAAACGGAAATGATAACCATATACAATGTTGAATCGCCCCTCACAGGTAATATACTTCATAACTTGAAGGCTGACCTCACTCCAAAATGGCTGAAGGCTGGCTCTCCGGATCCCATTCTTATCCTCTGAAAACTGTTCTTCTGGTATAGAAAATTCCTTTTTGGCTTTTTGGCCCAATGACCTCTCCTCTTTACTCCATGATGTCCCCAATGGCAGCTCAGTGATTCAGCTAATGAGTTGTGGGGTCAGTTTTAGGGTCAACCCTCTGAAATTTACAATGGCCAGTATTTTGGATTTAGGCTGCAGGGATATTAGGAATTCTTCGGTTACCTCATCATCATAGCCTTGGATTCTGTCATAGAAGGTCATCCCATTGGCATGGGTAAGTAGGTCTACCACCTTGGGAGTTTCCCTCAATTTTTTTTGTATTTTCCTTTGCGCCAAATCCCCATTTAGAATGCTGTTGCTGCCCAAATTCGACTGACAAAAGGGAATTAGGCTCTCTCAGACATGGCACAGAGCTTGTTTTTTATTCCAACCACATAACAGTCACAAATTTTTTATGCACAAGTAAGCCTTACAGTGGTTTATCATTATCATATGGAGCATTTGTTAACAGGAACCTTGGAAGAGAATGTGATGCAGCGCTATTTGAAAGAAATTCCGTGTATCCCACAAGCAAACCACCATTCTTGACCCACAGGCAGACTGGTTTTAATTGTCCCCACTTCAAACAAGCTAGTTCACCACCTTTCGAAATATCATGCATGGGAATGGTGTTTTTGAGCCTACCTTTCTTCAAGCTCCAAACTTGATGAAGAAAAACTCAGGCTCCTCTGCTTCAGAAGGATATAACGTACTTCCTGTAGAAGACCCCTCCCGTTTCCTGTAGAACGCCCTTGCACCTCTGAGTGAGCCCGATACACTGGAGAATTTCGAACCAGGCCGCAAAGCTCAGTGGAGGATGATAGGTTAGCCAATTGTGGGAGCAGAGGATGCATACTTTAGCTAAGAATGTTGCAAGTACAAATTAATCAGCGGATGGTGAGAGTCAGTCGAGCATTTTTAATTGTGGCGTGATTCATGGTGAGGTGGCAGAGACGTGCGTTGGCCCGTGCAAACTGTTGGTCCCCTGCAGTGCTTAACTATTTTTTCTCTGCCTGTAATTTCGTCCATCAATCACGCTGAAGTTTAACTATCCATCACTACCTGTTTTCTAATTCCCTCCTGAGATGGCTGAGCGCACGTGTCTCATTCACCCACCGAGCACTATTGAACTGGATGACGATGGTCAGTTAGCTGGCCACCGATTTTTTTTTAATCCCGACCATCTCATTGCTCATGCAGTTTCTAAATTACATTCATGCAATTAGAGGAATGAGTTTCAGTCACGTACCTGGAAAACCAATGGCTGCTGCGAGGTGCTGAGGCTAGTCATTGCTGCATGCACTGGTTTCTTTGGCTACATGAGGGCTTGGGTAATGATTTTTGGTTGTTTTCCTTGTGCAGGTGTCCTTTGGCCGGATGCATGCTGCAGGAGTTCATTTCCACGCTCAGATCTGCACCCTCAAGCTGTTGCGGCTGAATTTTCACCAGACAGAAAATTTTTCGCCATTGCTCCCAAATGGTAAACTGGATCAATCTGAAACTTGCTGAGCACGTTCCTACTATCATTATGCATCTCCCATAGCAAAATTACGATCAATGGATGCACAGATTTCAAGAAAATTTGAAAATGGCTGAAGATTTCAGAGATCAATTTCTCGGAAACCGTGCACCGGAATTGGCTGAAACTGCTTAGGCATGTTGCCATCACCCTTATACAATTCCCCATAAAATGGTTTTTCAAATGGATGCATGGTTTTCAAGTTATGGCAAAAACAAATTTTGTTCTATGTATTTTTTCTTTAAAGCATTTTGCAAGTTTTTGCATGGTGAAAAAGAATGAGCTTGGGTTGTGATGCAGGCATGGAGATGATGGAGGAGGAGTTTGAAGATTGCGGGAGGACTTCTGAACCCTTGAGGAAGCTACCATGTTCACCAAACCACCTTTTTGAAATCCATTTCTAGCTTCCTCCAATTTCTACAGGAACTTCCTGTAGAAGCACAATGAGGTGGAAAAATGATGGAGAAAGGCGAGGGATGGACACAGAGGTGCTTGCAAGCCTAACCAACAGATTCCCACCATCAAATTCCCTTTTAAAATTGAATTTGGTTCGTCCAAAGGTTCTACAGGATGTTTCCTGTAGAAATACAGAACTTCCTGTAGAAGGCACAAAAATTCTTTTGTCTTTGCTTTGAGTGATCCTCCTGACCTGCAATGTCCTTCTTGAAACCTGCAATTAGCCAACATAAATTAGGTTTATTTTTATTTCTCCTTTTCTCTCTTTTTTTTTTTTTTGAAAAACAACTAGGGCGCCTCATGGAGGTTTTCACCCTAATTGCCTGCCCTGGGCGCCTCTAAGGGAGGTTTTCACCCCGAGATCTTATTCTCTTTTCTCTTTTTTCCCAACCCATTGACTGCCTCATGGAGGTTTTCAATCAATGAGCCAATCTAAGGCGCCTCCGAGGAGGTTTTCACCTTAGATTTTTATTTTTCTCTTATTTTCATTTTTTTCTCTTTTCTCTTTTTTTTTCCTACCCTACCCTACTTGAAAAACAAAATCGTTCTCAAGTATAAGAATACTTCCAATGGAGCCATGTGCACATCGAGATTAGAGACAAAATGATGTGGAGGCTCGAAATGCATGCTTGGATAGCTATCTGGATTTTAGAGACCAAATGATCTGACTTTGAAGGGATCAAACATAGCTGAGGAAGAGAGTACCACTGCAACTTAATGACCGTCTGAAACCATATCTCAATATAGCTCTGATATCCTTGGTTCTTTTGCTGATTTGGATCATGTTTCATGTCACCTTCTAACATGACTTTCTCATCTTCCTCTTTTTGCTGATCTTTCTCTTGAATACATGGAAGATTTGATGGTAACCATGAGGAAGGTTTCTCGATCTCTGATTCTGATCTCTTCTCTTCATCAAGTGTAGCCCATGGTTCTTTGATCTCCTATTTTGAATATTCTTTTGCTGGATGTGATCCTTCAATGCTTTCAAGATGATCTCTCTTTTGCAATGCTTTTCCTGAGCTATGGTGAAGATCATTGAGCTTAAGAGGAGTCATTTGGATACGTTGTGCCTCAGCTTTGCAATTGGGTTGAGCTGCTTCATTGTATGGTTCTAGAAATGGTGGTACGGGTAGTTGAGTGGAGGTGTGTAATTGAGATGGAGGTGGATGGCATTGTGGTTGGGCAGGCATTTGGGGTTGCCTTGGTGGAGAAGGAGGCAATGGTTGTGGACGAGCAGGTGGTGGAGGAAAAGAATCGGGAGGAGTGTTGTATTGGGGCCTCCACCCTTGATGAGGTGCATTCCATTGAGGTTGTGGTTGAGCATAAGTGTGAAATGAATGAGCAACTGGTTGGGCATAATATGGATCTGTGAAGGAACAAGGAGGAGGTGTGAACCAGGAAAGATGAGCAGGGGGACCCCAAGAAGGCATGAAAGTGGCTTGATAGGGGTCATAATAGGTCTCGGATGTCCCTTGCAGTTCCTGCTGGTAAGATCTAGGTCCATGTGGCCTCCTTTGGTTCATATAACGGAGTGATTCAGTGGCTCCTTTGGTTCTCTCATATGCAGCTTTAATTTCGGGCAAGGAAGGGCACTGATTCGTAGGATGGTATTCTTCACAGATGAAACACACTTCTAGGGAGTGCATTGGACATTCGTTCCTAGGATGCTTTCTAGTGCACCTAGGACAGAAGATGTTCAAAGCCCTCTTGGCTTCCTCTTGCTTCCTTTGGATCTGTAAGGTATCCAGTTGCATGGCAAGAAACTGCCTCATATCACTCTTGAAATCTTCCATATGATTTTCAAATTCGTCTTTGGACAAGGGACTGCTCCCAACATTTCTGCTTGTAGCCATTTGCTCTAGAGGAATGGTTTCTTCTTCTTCTTCCCTTGAGGTTCTTCAAATATGTCTTGCTGTCCACCTAAGGGTTCTTTAATCATAGCCATCGAAGAAGAGAGAATGTTGGCTGTGTGAAGCAGTGGGGGTGTTGTGCAATCATTTTTCTAACTTATCTCTACTCCTACAAGGCATGAAATGAAATCTTTTTGGTTGATTTTTGTTTTTTTCTACTTCTACCTGCAAAACTGAAATAGATTGAACTGCAACTAACTATCTTGCTAAAATGAAAATGTGGAATTGAAATGAAAGCAGGAAAGGACTAATCTATTTTTCTCAAATGAAATTGCAGGAATGAAATGCTAGTCTATGCTTGCAGAATTGAAATGCTAATCTACGCTTGCAGAAATGAAATTGCGGAATTAAAATGCTAATCTATGAAAGCGGGAAAGGCTAATCTACTTTTGCATAAACGAAATTGCATAATGGAAATGAAATAAACTACTTAGCAGAAGATTGTAGTGGAAAATAGAAGAAAAGTGGAAATCACCAATACTCTGATGCTTCCCCAGCAACGGCGCCAAAAAGATGGTGGGTACCAGTATTGCTACAATAATGCTACAAATCCTGGAACTCCCTTCTTTAATTTTATCAACCCGGTAGTTCGTAACAAACTTGGAAGCGATGGTGCTGTATGCACAAGTACTAGCTCTTGCCGCAGCTGTCACTTGGTCAGCTGGCACAAGTCCGCTAGGGGCTTAAGCCAACTTCTATTAGCTTTTAGAAGAAGCTTTTTAATTGATGGATGAAAGCTAACTCAAAGGAAGCTAATCTACTTGCGGAAAGAAACTAAAAGCCAAAGGGAAATGCAAACCCTAATTCTACCAGCTAGTCCTACTGACGCAAAGGAGAGCATGCAAACTACTGACAAATATGCCATTACTTCTATGAAGGTAAAATACATGTGTCTAGACTACCTCTATCTGAAGAAAACATCTTTTTGTATTTTTGAATAAGTTGTTAGAGTTATCATGCATGTGCTTTTAACTATTTTTTTCACTGTGCAGAGGTGGATCAAGGAGGAGAAATGTTTGGAAAAGTTTGAGAAGGTTCAAAGAGGGTCTAAGGAGTCCCTAACACCCTTCCAGATAGTTTCACAAAGTTTGGCTGCCAAGAAACCGCGTTTATGAGCTTCTACAGGATGTTCTAGGATTTCTACAGGATGTTCTGTAATTTTTCTACAGGATGTTCAGAAATGGGGTTTTGAAGCATGGATGGAGAGAAAAAGGTGGAGGAATGAGTATGGAGGTGAAATAAGGGTGTAGGGGAGTTCAAGACTTGGAGGATGGAGTTGAGGAGTGGCGTAGATGGTGAGATTTGTTCAAGGAGGGATGAAACGATGTTGCACAAGAAGATGAGAATCATGGCAAAGTAAGCGAATGAGGCAAATCTAAGGTAAGGGTTCTGAGTGAAGGGTGAAGCAGGTAGGGTGGATGGAGTATGGGCAGGTAAGGAAGGATAACAGGTACTCTGCAAGCGGTTTTTCAAACTTAACAAAGAAACACTTATAAAACCTATGACCTAATTACTTCACTCTAATCTGACCTAACAACAAAAGGAAATGAACAGAAGTTTGTTCGAAATAAAATACATGAAATAAATATGCAACTAAGTAATCATAAACTGAAGCATGCAATCAAAACTGATATCAAGTTCGACAACTAAAAATCCAACACTACTAATTGCATGGTTAAGCAAAAACATAGTGTTTTTGTTGGCAGCAAAGTCACATTGGTCCCAACTCATGATTCCACTGAGGGGGAGGTGAGATCCAAAGTACTTGGTAGCCTTTTTCTGAATATATTCCCTGTGATTAACCAATCAAGTAAATCTGAACATGAAGAACCTTTTTAATCATCAAGAGCAACTTAAATAACAACACAACATTTAAATCTAAATAGCAGATTTTATTCTAAGAATGCAACAAAGACACATGAAAGTATACAAAGGAGGTACTGGGCGCTTGAGATGGGCCCAACCCCAAGAGCTACAGCCTCCTAAGAGAGATTTAGAGCTGGTGCAAAGCTGGATTCATCTTTATTGATCAAAAGAAATGTCACATTCCAAAAACTGCCCACAAGGAGAACTTGAAAATGTGCTGAAAGCAAAGCTAATCTACTGACTAAAATCGAATTACAAGCTAGCTAACTTCTGCCTACAAAGTGACTAACTACTGGCTACAAAATGACTAACCACTAGCTAACCCAAATGAGGCCCTAAGCCTTCTTATTTATACAAATTGAGGACCCAACAGTCCTCCTAAACTTTAGGGACTCGGCTGCCCACAACTTGTAGTTAACAACAGTCCTACTTGACTTGCTTGGCTGCCCTTGTGCTAATTGATTTGGTGGCCTGTCTAGTCAATTTAATGTCTTAAATTGCTCTACATAAATTATCAATCTGGGTATCGTAAACTGATGAAGTGTGGTGCACTATATGTGCTTAGTTAACCTTTCTCTTACTTCGTTGTTTTATAGTTTATGTTGTTTTTGGGGTTTTGTTCTTGTTGGTTTTATAAAGTGTTTAATGCAAATGGAAATCCTATTCTAAGGTCTTAAGAATACTTTTAAAGGGAAAGTATGGATGAAGATTTCAAGACAAGGCCTATGTCCCTAATGGTAACTTCCAAAACTTAGCACTTCAAAAGAACTTAAAACATGTTATTGATGGAGTTAGTATTTAAACAAAAGTGTAAATATACAACTAGTTCAATCAAAATAAAATGCAATAATCAAATAATGAGAGAATGACTATGAGACCCAGTATCCTTGCTGCTTCAGCAAAAGGACAAGATGATTCTATCACGTCATTAGTTCATTAGAAGGCTATGTGCATCACTAATCTACAATCAACTTGAAAACAATTTATGTACAGCTAATATACATGGTGAAATAAAATGCAAAAATAAAATGACAACTATACAAGGCAGGGGCCCTTTGCCACCTATGAAATCAAAGCAAAATTGAACACACTTGCATGAATTAAAATTGCATGAATGAAAAATCTAATCTATCAAACTTGAAAGCAATTAAATAACATAATGAAATCAAAGCAATATTTACAAAATGAAATCTACTCTACCTTACATCCTAATATGCTCCATGACATCTACTTCACATCTCCTTCCATGTTGAGAACATCAAAGCTTTATTCAATTTCTTCAAAAGTACAAAGTACAACAAAGTCCTCCAAAGCTTTCAAAAGCCATCAAGGAAGAACTACAAACTTAAGAACTAGGGACTAAAAGACTAACAAATGAAGGAGAGAGATCTCCTATTTATACAAAAAGATGAGAGCCATCTCATTAATGATAGTCCATGAATCTCTCCCTCTACTTCTAGAGTCCTAATCAAAATAGGAACTGATAAGACACATGTCTTTTTAGAGTTACAATACAATTAGGAGATGTGACACATATCCTCATGATCCCATGATTCTTTCCAACCAAATTCGAATTTGGCTTTAGAGTGCCACATAAGGGTCTTCTAGAAGTCTCCTTTCAACCTACACATGTCAAAAACCTCAACCCATTTGTTAGGTATAAGCATATGCACATTATTTTCTAATTTTTAACCACAAATTCACTTAAAAGACTTAGAATTAATAAAGATTGGAAAGACATAAAGGTGGCCCAATGATAATGAAAGTGGGATGAATGTGGTGACATAGTAGTGAAATGGAGGTGATATAATGGACATAATAGTGAAAGTGTAATGGAAATGAATGACATTTTCAAGGCTCAACATACCCCCCAACTGAAGCTATTGCATGTCCTCATGCAATATATATTACATTAACTCTTTTGATCCTTGAGCTTTGGCTTAACTTTGCATGATATCATTTGATAACTTCATATTTCTGCAAAGTGTTTTACTTTAATTGCAACATGGTTGGTTCTTGTGTTACAACCATTTTTTTTTCTTTGTTGTTGCCTTCTACTTTGATCTTTGAACTTTGCATAATGATATTTTGATTATTGTTGCAAAGTATATCTTTATTGGATTGCATGATGGTTGGTTCTTGTGTGACAACCATGATTTTGTTTGTATCCAATTTATCCTTTAAGCACTTTTTCAAAAGCCATTGTATGCTCATAATAGCAATGTAATAATTAATATATGTTGGAATTATGTGGGCTCTTGAATATGATATGGACATGGCAATATATGAATATGAATGTATTCCCTCCCCCAACTGATGGTATTGGCAATTTTTATGAAATGAGGAAGAGAAATGTTTTTCCAACAATTATCATTCTAGCTTTTTATGGAATTTTATGGTCAAAAGTTAGAAAAATGACGTACCTTCACTTATCCTTTGGAATGGATGAGTTGTATGTGTGGTGGCTGAAAACTTCTGATCATTTTATTCTTCAAGTGGCTGATCAAGAGGAGTCATGGATAGAGAGATAAGATGACTTTTTATTGCTTCTACTAAAACTTGTTGAATCTGCTCCAAAATGCTGAAAATAATAGTCTTCATGTCTTCAAAACTCATTGGCACAATTCCTACTATGTGAGAAGATGTCTGATGTCGAACATAGTAGGAAATTGTTGGCTTAGTGGCCATTAATGGATGCCACTAGTCAAAACGAGAACTCTCACCATTGATGACAATGAGAGTTAAGATGCCCAAACACATCTTGCTAGGTACGAATGAACTTGCTGAAGTCGAGTCACCTAGAAGATCTTACGAACAAGGGACGTTAATGTATTCCCATTGTTTGTCAGCATGAGGACTTGCGATTAAGGCATGCAAGCCTCAAGGTGTTTTTACAAAGAACTTAGACTCAAAGGACTATGGACTCAATAATTTGCATTGAAGCAGGGCTTATTTGCGGAACGAAAATGACAAGGAATGGAAGATGAAAATGGAAAATGGAAATGGAGAACAGAAATGGCAATGGCAATAAGCATGTGAATGAGCCTCTTGCTTTTATTTGTGGGTTATGAATGGACAAAAAGAGATGGAAAGTGTATGTGAATGTAAGTGGAAAGTATGGAGTGGAATAAGGTGAATGGTTTATTATGAAGTATGGATGTGATGGATGGATGTGATGGAGACAATAGTATCTGAAAGTTTTTCAAGTGTTTGGATCTGAATTTGCATCAGCATATTTCCTCTTTGTTGTTGATCATCCTCTTATGAAACAAATTGGTCTCTTAGAGAGACACCATTCTCTTGTAGTCATTTGTCCTTCCTTCTGAAACCTGCAAAAAAAACTAATACTTCTTCTGCAATGGAATGTAAGATTATAAAAGGAGAGAGGTGATCAATCTCTCTAGTTATGATATTTACACACAAAACTAAGAATTTGTATTAATGAAACAAGTTCTCAAAGGAAAAATCAAAAGAATTTATACCTGCTTTGGAATTGGTGCCCAAATTGAATGTTGCTTCTTTTCAGCAATTTATTTTATTATTTGCCATTTCAAACTCTAATGATAGATTTCTCATTGTATAGATCTTGTTGAGATCTTTCCAATGATAGTTAAATCATCAAAATCTGATTTTGTATGAGAAAGATAGGCTGATTTGAACAATGAGGTTTTTCTTGCTAGAGAACAGCTACAGAATTGGACTTTAGCTGTGGAATGTGCAAGGTTCTGTAGCTAAAAATCTTGGATACAAAGTTAGCCATTCATTTTTCATAATCAATCCAAAATTAATCAATACCTTCAGAAAAGTGAGCAAATAACTTATTCATTTCATTGATTCAAAATTATTATTTTTTCTTGACATGTAGTGACTCAGTGTGGCGACTCAGTGTGGCGACTTAGTGATAACACACAATTTGACTTCCCTTTGACTGGGGTCTTTTTCATCAAATGTGATCGAATGAATAGGACACCATCCATGTACCAACATTCCCCCAGCTACCCATGTGACTTGTTTTGCTTGATGACACCTGCAACCTAGAGTTTAACAAAACAGCTGCGGAAAGTTGGGCTAGCTGCGGAAAGTGGCTAAAACAGTCAACCATCAGACACATATCCCTGACTGCGCCTTTTATCTAGCCAAAGAAAGTCCAAGTCTAAGTGTGTTCAACTGATTTAGTTCTCCCAATGAGCCCCATCATTTTTTCTTTTTTTTTTTATTTCTCATTTTTTATTTATTTTTTTATTTTTTTTTGCTGTTTGCCTGAAAAATAAAAACTTTGAAATATGAAGCAAAACAGTTTTAAAGATGGAAATAGATCAGAGTACCAACTCTTGTGCTGCTCATATTTTTTTTATTAGTATTTGTCACCAACAATTCCTATGCATGCTGTAACAGAAACACCCAAATCAATCTCAAAATAATTGGGAAGTTTAACATGCATGTGCATATTACAGGCGCGATCCAAAATTTTTAGCAGCAACAGGTGCACTCAGGGGAATGCCTCTTACAGCTCATTCTTCCAAATAAGCAAATGGTTTGAAAAGTCCACCATAGGATTCAGACCACTTCTTAAGACTAGAGTATATATGCCCTGCATTCAGAACGACTAGAATATTAATGAGAACAAGAGATGTAGCTATACCTGAACCCATTAATCCTCCACCAAATATAACAAAGTTATTTAAAAGGTAATAAATGGTTTGATTTTCCAATTCTTCCCTTTACTTTGGCCGTATATCTCATCACAATAAACACCACTGCCGTAGAATTTTTTTTGGACACGTCTTTGCTGTGAGTCGTGAAACTGAGCACAGTGACGCGTTGCATGGGACTATCAGTCATTAAAGACGTGTAATTAATCTTGAATACCAGCACATAATTGATTCCTAATTAGATTTCTCTTCTTCAGGCACACGGAATTACATTACAGCCTGTTCATTTAATTGAAATTCCAAATTTTTTTTCACGCGGCAGTCAAAAATGCGCTCCAAAGAACCGTGAATTTCTCCCAAACCGCCACGAATCTCTTCAAACGGTTTCTGGGTTATCTAATTAACCCACCTGGAAAAAAAACCCATGTTTTAGTTTTTTAAAATTCGTCTCCATTTGGGAAAATCGAACGTTTGAAGTTTGACATTTTTTCGGTGTTTACGTTTTTTCTGAGTTATCATTTTTTACTGTTCTGCAAATTGCTGCATTCGTTTTTTTCTTGTGGTTTTATTTGCTGAACCTCACGCCATGCAGCATTATCGACATCTCAATCTGGCTGCATCAACTAATTCCTTGTGTCGGCTCCAATCCAACTAGTAACAGGAGAGAGAGATAGATCAAATTGGGTGGGCAGAGTTGGCTTGCTTCCCAGAGAATAAACACCTTGCAACTCGAGAACATGATGCGCTAGGTTTCGATCAACTAATCAAAACTGTAGCTTCTCATTTGATTTGGTTACCACGTGCTTTTTACTTAATGATCATGGCTCATCTCCTTCAGCTAATTAGATTCTTTTTTTTTTTCTTTTTTTGTTGGGAACTTTCGTTGGCATAAAGAAAAGAAAAGAGAAATCAGGGGGTTGAACCTTTAGACTTATAAGGAGAGGAGCTACAGATTGTTTTTCTCTCTTTTTTTTTTCTGAAATTGTGAATTTTTATATTGTTTAGTCATTCCTGCATTTTCATTTTATTGCACTAACATCTTGACTGTAAATTTGAAAAACAAAGTGGTGGCTGCGGAAACTGATTACAGCTGCGGAAACCAGTGTCAGCTGCGGAAACTTGGCACAACAACCACTTAGCTAAATAGAGATAGTTAGGCAATCTTAATGGAAATGATCATGGGGAAATAACTTTTATTGATGAAATGGATGGCATGGAGTGAAAATGGAAATGAAATGAAGTTTATTTTTTCTCTTCTCCTTTTTTTTTTCTTCTTTTTTTTTTTTTTTCTTGAATCAATTGAAGTGATGAAGTTTATTTTGTCTCCTATTTTTTTTCTTAACAATTCTTTTTCTAATCCTCCATATCACACAAAGTGCAAGAGGAGAGCATACTCAAGAATTATTATTTTTTCTTTCTTTACTTAACAATCCTTTTTCTGATCCTCTAGATCACACAAAGTGCAAGAGGAGAGCATACTCAAGAATTATTAACTTTTTTTTTTTTTTTTAGATGTAAGAAATAAAGTCTCCTAATTACACTTCTCCGGCAACGGCGCCAAAATGTCTAGTCAATTTAATGTCTTAAATTGCTCTACATAAATTATCAATCCGGGTATCGTAAACTGATGAAGTGTGGTGCACTATATGTGCTTAGTTAACCTTTCTCTTACTTCGTTGTTTTATAGTTTATGTTGTTTTTGGGGTTTTGTTCTTGTTGGTTTTCTAAAGTGTTTAATGCAAATGGAAATCCTATTCTAAGGTCTTAAGAATACTTTTAAAGGGCAACTATGGATGAAGATTTCAAGACAAGGCCTATGTCCCTAATGGTAACTTCCAAAACTTAGCACTTCAAAAGAACTTAAAACATGTTATTGATGGAGTTAGTATTTAAACAAAAGTGTAAATATACAACTAGTTCAATCAAAATAAAATGCAATAATCAAATAATGAGAGAATGACTATGAGACCCAGTATCCTTGCTGCTTCAGCAAAAGGACAAGATGATTCTATCACGTCATTAGTTCATTACAAGGCTATGTGCATCACTAATCTACAATCAACTTGAAAGCAATTTATGTACAGCTAATATACATGATGAAATAAAATGCAAAAATAAAATGACAACTATACAAGGCAGGGGCCCTCTGACACCTATGAAATCAAAGCAAAATTGAACACACTTGCATGAATGAAAAATCTAATCTATCAAACTTGAAAGCAATTAAATAACATAATGAAATCAAAGCAATATTTACAAAATGAAATCTACTCTACCTTACATTCTACAAAGCAATATTTACAAAATGAAATCTACTCTACCTTACATCCTAATATGCTCCATGACATCTACTTCACATCTCCTTCCATGTTGAGAACATCAAAGCTTTATTCAATTTCTTCAAAAGTACAAAGTACAACAAAGTCCTCCAAAGCTTTCAAAAGCCATCAAGGAAGAACTACAAACTTAAGAACTAGGGACTAAAAGACTAACAAATGAAGGAGAGAGATCTCCTATTTATACAAAAAGATGAGAGCCATCTCATTAATGATAGTCCATGAATCTCTCCCTCTACCTCTAGAGTCCTAATCAAAATAGGAACTGATAAGACACATGTCTTTTTAGAGTTACAATACAATTAGGAGATGTGACACATATCCTCATGATCCCATGATTCTTTCCAACCAAATTCGAATTTGGCTTTAGAGTGCCACATAAGGGTATTCTAGAAGTCTCCTTTCAACCTACACATGTCAACAACCTCAACCCATTTGTTAGGTATAAGCATATGCACATTATTTTCTAATTTTTAACCACAAATTCACTTAAAAGACTTAGAATTAATAAAGATTGGAAAAACATAAAGGTGGCCCAATGATAATGAAAGTGGGATGAATGTGGTGACATAGTAGTGAAATGGAGGTGATATAATGGACATAATAGTGAAAGTGTAATGGAAATGAATGACATTTTCAAGGCTCAACATGGCCCTTGAACTCCGAGCTGATGGTGGAGAATTTGAGGTAAGGTCCCATAAATGAAGGGGACACCTTCCTACAAATCCTCTCGCTTGTTCTCCCACGAATTTGGCTGCCAAGTGCTCATTAAAACCTTCAATTTTGTCTCCAAGTTGACCAAAAATGCTACATAAAGCACCCATTAGACTTGTTGGCATAATGACTAACCCAATTCATTCTATTAGCATAAATATAATCAGAAACATGCAATAAACTAATGAGAATGGTGGATTAAGTCGAATTAGGAGGTTGAATGAGCCCAAATAATCATCCATTTTTGGGGCTCATCAACAATAACCTTGTCCGCCTTGGATTTAGCATCTATATCACCGAGGTATGCTGGGATGGGTTTGAATGATTCTAACACTTGTGGATTTTCAGATATTTGAAGAATTGATCGAAATATTTCACGAAGAAATTTCCAATCAATTTCATCCTTCGGGATTTGAAATGTGAGACTACGAAAGCGATCCCAAAATTGTATAAGGGATTCATTAGGTGCTTTCTGTATTGAAAATTTTTCTTTTTGAGTGCATTACGATCATAATGATGGAAAGAATGGTCTACCTCTCCAACGAAATGATTGAAAGATTGAATAGATTTATCAGGTAGTGTGACACACCAATGCAATGGGTGCCCTCGAAGTGTGAATCTGAATAGTGAGCAAACCACATAATCCTCAGGGTCTTCCAAGGTATCATAAATAGCTTTGGAATCAACTCTATTCCTAGGCCAATTTGTTCCACCTTCACCTTCATATGCGTATTTTGAAAAGAGATCCCAGAACTCCCTTCAGACTTCAAACACATTTCCATAAGACATACATCTTGGAGGATGAACTGTAACATAAGTCATGATAGATGTGCAGGGATTCCAAACATGTTTTGAGGACTCATCTTCTCATCTGGCCCTCCTTCGAGCGCTGGAAATGTTGACGGTGTTGGACTCACCCACATGTCAGAGGATCTCCCCAAACTAGACCTCAAACTGTATAGAGAAGGAATCCCAACAGTGGGTAGTAAAGTTATGCCTTGACTACGACAACACGCAAAGGTAAGCATGATATATTTTTTAGAATCAAGTGTGTCACCTTTCAGTGAGACAAGGGAGATGCATGGGGACATTCTGACACACAAAGGGAGAAAATAAGTGTATCCCTTAGAAGCCTATAATAGTGTGAAACATGAAAGGAACACACGATTTGAATGACATGACAAGCTAGAAAGCAGAATAGTCGACAATCCAAAGTGATGGGTTAAATCAACAAGATGGCCTCAACAAGAATCATATAATCTTATACGGAATAGTTCATACAAAAATGCATAAGTTAAATAACATAGATTGCTAAAGTAACCAAAATAGTCCAACTACAATAAAAAAGTATGCATGAAGACGTGATGGATCTGTTATATTATATAAAGTGAAAGTTCAATCCATACATTTTATACAACCATGATAGCCACTAGTCCCAATAGTGGAACGTTAGAGTCAACACCATCTGCTACTCCAAAGAGATGTACTTTCTCTACACTGTTGAGAGGCTAAGGCTCGTCACAATACTCTCCAAGCCATATCTAAGAAATTCCTAGAAAAATATTGGCTCCCAAAATCCTCTTCTATGAGTTATGAGGTTCTATTTATAACAAAGGGTGGGGTGACCCTTGACATTCCCCTTTGTGACTCTTGGACTACCCTCATGACTCTTCAACTTCATTACATAACTTTTTACATTACATATGATTATTTTCATTCCACTAATGACATTTGGAATTTAACTTTACATCATGTCTACAATAATAATACATTTTCAACTTATACCCATGTGGGACAAAATTAGGCTTGAGTCAACCTGATAAGACAATGTTAAGACTTGGACGGCTGTAGAAAGATCAACTCATCAACATCCTCTCTGTGACCCTCGGTGAAGAATTGATGCCATGCTTGATAGTGCGCAATGGTGTCCACATACTCTTTGATGATGTCTTCCTGGAAACAAACTCTTGCCTCAATTGCTTCCATGTCTACTTATTTGGAACTTCTATCCAACTCATCCTATAACATGTGTAGATTAGTCCTGAGCAAGGCTGAACTGATGATGTACATTTGCATGTTATCTGCATTGACTTGCAAGTCTGTGTTGTTGGTCATGAGTATTAATTGATCAAATTATGTGTTGAGGTCTAGTCTGACTTGGTTATTCTCTTTGGCCTCGGTGAGCATACCAATCGACATGGTGTCATACTTTCTCACTAGGAAATCCAAACATCTGAACAATCGTGTGTATGAAATCTCAACATTGTTGATGTGCAGCATGAGTTCTTCATAGTTCCTGATAAGACATTGGATGTGTTCTTTCTCCAACTCTACCTACAGCTTCATCATGTTTTGCAAGTGAAGTGAGGCTCCCTTGTATCTCACTGTCCATGTTTGTACATGATCAACAATGGCATGTATGTATGTGAGTGTTCACAGTATCTTAGTGTAACATTATTGATGACCATGTAGATGGACAAATTCCTTGTGAATGGTGATGAACTTGTCATACGGTTTGCACCTGATTATCTCAAGAGCCAATACTTCAACAAGTATCGCCTTCTTCTTCTTTTCCCTGGAAGATTTTGGTTATTGTTCCTCTCTCTACCAGGTTTCTGGCAACTTTTTAGCCATGCTCTCATTTTGTACTATCAATCACTTCACACTTGAGATCGTGGCTTTGACATAATCCTTTGTAGCATAAACCAAGGTATATGGATGTCTTTGTATATCTAACACAATCACCCATTATTCAAAGTATGTAGGTGATGCATGCTCATCCAGGGTGTGTGCTCTACGTGCTTATACAACTTTTTGTTGTGACTCATCAAAGGCACTGTTGTACACATCTATTCCCAAATTATCCTCAAGGATAATGGTATCACCTTGTTCACTTGTGAATTTCTATGTTGTTGGAGCTGGTCAAGCCTATTGGGTGACCTTGGTTTCTTTTGGCATGAGGTCGATGTCATGATCTTGTTCTGGCTGCTCCATATCCATGTCGATATGTTCTACTATCGGTTCATCCTATAGAGCAAGTTCACTTTCCTATGGATCCTCACCTGTTTCTCATCTATTGGTGGTTTAGAGTCTTCAGCCTATATTGACATGGTTATCATTGTCTATGCACCTTGCACTTCCTCTGGTTCTTGTTCCTGTTCCAATTCTTGTTCATGTTGTGCTTCCTTTTCTCTTCTGCACGTGTCTTATTCTTCTTTTAGCTTCTTCTCTAATTCCTGCAACTTCCTCTCTGCTTCTTCCAGTCATTGCTTCTCCCTCTTTCTTTGTACTATTCTATTGTCAGGTTGTCACCTCTTTGTATCTATCTCCAAATCCACTCTTTCCACAAGTGGGTCTTCTTTAAACTTATGGCATTGCTCCAAAACTATGCTTTCAAAAATCTTCCTCTTGCGTTTGTCTTTCACAGGTTTGCTACTTTTCGTTGTTGTTGTTATTGCTCCCCATGGTGCTTCTACCTTGCGTGCTATTAGCCATTCTATTACCATGTTGACTGGTTCATTCAGCCTAGAGGAGTTATAACAATATCTCCATGGGTCTTCCTTTGGCCAATGATATGCCCTATCGATCTAAGAATAATACATTCTCACACAGTTACCCTTGCCTAAGCCATGTGGACTATACGAATTGAAGCTATTGTTGTTGAACTTAAACTTCTTGAAGTCCTTGACCTTCGCATCTGCCTCTTTCAAACTATGGATCATGTACAACCGAATTTGCAAAATGAAGAATAGGCCATGGTCGCTTCTTCTTCTTGTGAAATCCAGCTTATAAACCTATTGAGATGCGGTATGTAGCCTCTTACATGACCAACTTGTCCATGGAAAATATCAGCAACACATGTGGAGCCTTCTTCGCGTTGTACGTCCTGATGAAGGTGCCATTGGGTGAGGTGTACCAATTTGTACTTTTTAGCAATGCCTCCATTACTACTTGGGACATGCAAGGTGGAAATTTTTCAAAGATCATCATGTACATAGGGGTGTTGAAATGGTCATATATTCTAGCCATGACTCCTTGATAGCTACAGTTTGAGAGCAACTTCCAATATATTGTCACAACATTATTTGAATGTGTCCATGCCCAACCCATGTGAGGAAATTGTTGACAGTCACAGAATGCATCGAGCAGGAAGGCAAACATGAAGAATATTTCTTGTTGATCCTTGGGCGGATTTCGGGCATTAGATACATGCACTTTTAGCTAGAGATCCAACATGTCAGACCAGTTCAAAGGTTTTCCTTCACTTTCCATTTGATCCAACATAGCAACCCAACTCTCTTGAAGGTCTTTGTACTCCCTTGGCCATGCAAGCGACATGCAAAAATGACCAAGAATTGGTAAGCCTTCCTGAGTGTCTTCATCTTATATATTTGGTTGGGTTTTGTTGGGCCACTAATATGTCATTATTATTATCACTTTTTAACACCAATTTCATCCATTTCTACCCTTCTTTATCACGTCATTTATCATGATTTATCATATAATTCCATTTTATAATTATTTATGCTCTTATGAATAAATATTATTTCTTCTCCTTTATTTTTAATAAATTGATGATTATTATGCATGATTTTACCAATGATGGTTTATTAGTAAATTTGTTGTAACATCACTCACCATTTTAGCCTCCAAGATATTTTCCAGATTGCAGATTTGATCTCTAGCTCATCAGTAAATATTCAAACTCAGAGATTTGCTAGAATAAGAAGTGACAGTTTTGCATTAGACATTTTGGGCAAATGGAGACAAATATGAAAAATCCAAAACATGGGTTTTGTCTAGACCGGACCGAGTTAGTTTCATTGTGAGTAGCTTTCCCAAATTCTGTCCGTATTAAGAGAAATAGAAGGTTCTCTAAAGATGATTTTCTCAGATTCACTATTGGAGCCGTTTTCCAAATTATCACAGTTGCAATACCAAATTCGACCTGTTCCTATTGAATGTTCATGGAAAGATATTTTAGGCATGATCTTGCTGATAACTTTGTTGTGAACAATCCAATTTTGTTATGAGAATCATTTTGTAATCATCTCTATTGTAACTTCTCTCTGCTCTCTATGTATTTAAATGAGAACAGAGATCAAAGAGGGATATGGATCATTAGAGATAGGATAGGATAGGATAGGAGGAGAGGGGATAATGGAGAGATTTAGCTTTTCGCTTGGGACCTCAATTGTAATTTTAATATATAGAATGTTATTTTGAAGGACGGTCATATTGTAATGAGGATTGAATTCAATGGTTAATACATAATATACGCTGTTGATCATTCATATTCTCTGAAGTAGCTCAACAGTATTCGCTGGTGGCTAGGGCCCGGCCTCTGGTGGATCTAACTGCTATCCTCTGTGTTATATATTTCTAATTCATGCGAGTCTAATTGGTTTGATGTTTTTTTGTTTTCTGCTAAGTTTACCCTGTTTAATATCTTCTGATTTCCTATGAATTTACAATGTAGTTAGTTTACTTTCCTTTATTCTGATCTCATGTACTTCACAGCTTTGCCATTTTATTTCATTTGTGCTCACTACAGGTTGAATTAATTACCAGTTAAGACATTGATTTTTGGTTGATTACGATAAGAGTGTGGTTAGTATATAATTAACTGAGGGAGATTGGATAATACTACTAAACTCTCGGTTGACATCATTTCCATTCGAATTGCTTAATTGAGATAGAGTGTGATTCATATAGAATCAACTGAACAAGATTGGTTAAAGCTACTATGCTCTCGATTGATGCTATCTTCAATTGAATTGCTTGCTTCATATTTGATTATGATTTCAGTTAAAGATTAATTCTTGATGCTTGGATATAATATTTGTGTTAACATTTGTAGCTTGAGTTTTATAAATGCATCTGTTTACTCTTGTACATATAGTGTACACTCTTGAAATAAAAAGACTTACCTAGGTTGGTAATTAATGTGAGGCAATTAGGAGTTTTAAAAGACACCTTTTAACACCCAACGTTTTGGTTCCATTACTAGGGAGTGTTGCCATTTCGCAGAGAGAGATGTACGTTTGATATTTGCTGCTGGGAAATAATTGGGTATTAAAAACGGAAGGTAAGAACCTACGTAACGAGCATGTAAAGTGATTTCTTCTCTGCCTACTTTTCAACACAATTGCATAGAAGTTGAAGTAGGTGTTTGATGTTTGTCTGCTATGAAACAATTGGGTATTAAAAGTGGGAGTTAAGAACCTACTTAACGAGTAAGTAAAGTGCTTGCTCCTCCACCTGCTTTTTAGCAGAATTTCATAGGAATTGAAGTAGGAAATTTAGAGGTAGAATTTTTGAAAAAATCTCATAATTCCACTCAAGTGGTGATGTAAGCACCACCCATTTCACTAACCAATTTACAGGAACATTTGAAGGAGGAGCCTCGAAGAAACACATGAAAAAAATCTTCTATTATGGTGAGAAAAGGTGCAACTTTTGAATTCCCTATCAAAGATCTAGGAGGAGCGACACAAATGCACATAATTCCCCCATCTTCTCTACCAAATTTTCATGGTTTGACAAATGAAGATCCAAATACATTCTTATTTGAGTTCGAAATACTTTGTAGAGGATATGATTATTGTACTAATGATCAAAGGTTGAAAGTGTTTCCTCTTACTCTAAAAGGAGCAGCTCTTCGATGGTTCATGAGCCTAGGTGGGAACTACATCCAAACATGGGAGGACATGAAGAACATATTATTGAAGAAGTACGAAGACTACAACAAATCCAATGAAGATATTTTCGATATGATACAAGGGGAAGATGAAATCTTGGAGGACTATGTGGAGTGATTTCAATACAACCTTCAAAAATCAAAGCATAAGTATTTGGAAAAGGAGATCTTAAAAACACTCCTTTTTAAAGGAATCAAAGATGAATTTTTAGAACTCTTAAATCTGGTAAGAAAAGGTGATGTTTTTCAATTATCATATGATGATGTTTGTGAATTGTGCATAAGGTATTCAAGAGGAATCTCCAAGGCTGGTAAGAATTCTAGAGACGTTTATTCTTTATTTTCCAAATCTGCTACAAGAACAGGAAATATAAGAGTTGAAACCAATTTTTTATTTCAACATTTTAAATTTGATTTTATTAGCTTTCTAAATTTACAATTGGATGTTTTGCAAGTTCAGAAAAATCAAGAATTTGATGAAGTGTTTTGCCCTCATTACCGAAAGGAGCATCCCATAGATAGTTGTCCTTCCTTATCTAGGATGGAAGTAGCATATCAAAGTGATGGGGAAGCTACAACAAGGTCAAAACCATGGGAAGCATGGCCTACATGTATGGTTCAAAACACTTTCTCTGCATTCTCTTACTTGCATAATCCATTATGGAATACTCATGTGTTAGGGTAGCCATGTCCATCTCAATATAACCCCGACAAATCTTGTCTACAAGTTTGACATGGTTCATCTTTTAATTGCATGACTACTCTCCCTCATCTTGTAGCACAAACACATCCTCCATATTCTTTACTAGCTCTTCCACAACATCTTGCTTGCCTATCAAAATCATCCACTCAACCCAATCAACTACATCATCAAAATGCTCCATTCCCTACACAATTTCTTGCTCAACTCATTCCACACCCTCACCATAATAAACCAGTACAACATGCATATAGTGTTGAATTGCAAAATTTACCCAACCTTCCCACCCATTCTATCTCACATGCACCATTGGAGAAAACTTATACTGAGATTCAGAATGTTTCAAATCCAAAAATTGTAGAGGTTATGGAAAAAAATGAGGTTCCTCTAGTTTGCATCAACAAGAATTTTAAAAACTCAAGAACTTCATGATATGATGGCTATGGGAAATCAAGAAAGTAAAGGATATATTGAAGATTGGTTTCATTGAATCATTTCTTTGCAGCATCACTCCATACTTCAACAATTTTTGACATAATCTTTTAAGAGGAAGTTGGCTTCTCATACCCTAATATTTATTAACATGCATTTTTCAAATTTGGGTATGTATATACTTTAAGCCTTATTTCGAAAATGGTTCCACTAGAGGTAGTATTATACGTAATCGTATTCATTTTTCAAATTAGAGTAGGTTAGCGTAAAAAATAAAATAAATAAGGACATAAATAAATACATTTTGTTTTATGTAAAAATAGTTGTTTTTGTTGCAACACGCTATGGAAATCAACATCGGTGATAAATGTTTTAATTCATTTGTGTATGTAGATGAATTATAATGGAAATAACTGTTCTACAAACACTCATTTTTATCACCGATTTGGAAAAAATGCTTGAATATCATATTTTTTTTGACTTGTGGGCTTAATGAAATTTCTGAAAACACAGTCGGGACAGTCATGTTTTGAGGGACCAAAATGGAATATTAAAAAAAAAAATTATCCTACGTAGCCCTTGATGTCTATTTTCCAACCCAATTTGAATCACTCAATTTGGATTTGAAACGAAAACATTATAACCAAAACATTGACAGCGTGTCTAGTAGGAAGCTTAGGAACAAAGTTGGGACAACTAGTTTTTAAAGGCCTAAATATCTATATTTTTAAAACTTGTTTCTATCCTAAGTATCCCTTGATGTCTACATTCCAACACAATTTGAATCACTCAATTTGGATTTGAAACGAAAAAGTTATAACCAAAACAATGATAGGGTGTCTAGTAGGCAGCTCAGGAACAGAGTTGGGATAGTCAGTTTTTGGAGGCCTAAATGACTATATTTTGAAAACCTGTTTCTTCAATATATTCCCATATGAATCTAGTTTACAAGGAAATTAGAAAGTTATGACCCAAATACTAACTATGTATCGTAAATTAGCACTCTTAAAACTCTGTTTTTTTGGCTATTCACTAGAGTATTTGACCCATCAATTTTTCTTTTTTAACCTATTTCTATTGGATATAAATAAATGAATCTAATTTCATTTCCAATTTAAATCATTTTAATCCGTCATCAAACGAAAAATCTGTGCTTCAAATATCCACTGTTGTTCTAAGTGGGGAAATCGAAAATGACTCTGTGATGCAGGTTGTTCTAAGTAAAATTGACATATCATATCATAGAATTTTTAAAATATTGTTTCTATTGGTGATATATATTTGAAGTAGCTCTCATTTGGCTTTGGAATCACTCAAATTGGATGAAAAACAAAAAAAAATATGATTAAAACACTGCAGGTTATCATGATTGGCCACTACACTCCCGCAGGTGACAAATAAATTTTACTTTGTTGTTTTTTCCGTGGATTTATTTTACAGAGTAACTACTTGTTAGTTTTTTGCATAATTCTTGTATTAGGAGAACTCGATCACCTCTATTTCTCCATGATTTAATGTTTTATTGCAGGTAGACACTTGTTTTTTGTAGGCCTTAGGAGAAAGAAGAAGGTCAATTTATGGACGAGCAATTCTTGAAAGAAATTTTAATGAAACGAGGGCATTTCATCCAATTCATTACCTAACAGATTCATAACAGAAGAAATGAAGAATTTATTTCCATTTGAAGATTCATGTCACTGTTGCCAAAATATTTTTCCAATATATCATTTTTTTCCATTGATAGATTCATATTCCCTTAGGAAATAACATCATAGTTGTTGTAACTTAATTTATTTATTTATATACTATTTTTTAAATAAAGTGTTGTTTTTTTTTTAATTTCTCTTATGTTTTTGTGTTTTAGGTGTTGCTTCCTTCAAATTGTAATTTCCGCTCCGTTGATGATTGAACAATGAGGACCCCACCATGCGCGTTCTATCTGCAGAAGGCAATCCTTCGGTAGCTTCATTTTTGTAAAAAGTTATTTCTTTCTTTTTTTGTAAATACTATTGATTTTCTCTATTTTTCTATTTGTTTATAGCAGTAGGGATGATTGGTTGTTTGTGTTTTTTTTTCTCTCCCTGTTTTCCTTTGTTGTTCTCTACAGGGAACAACTGTTGTTCCCTCTAAGGAACAACACTTTTTTGTGTGTTGATTTGCTATGCTCTACAGGGAACAACTGTTGTACCCTAAAGGGGACAACACCTTTTCATGTGTTTTTGTTGTTCCGTAAAGGGAACAAAACTTTCTGTGAGTATACTTTTGTTGTTCCCTTTACTTTTTCTATATGTTTTCCTTTGTTGTTCCCTCCAGGGAACAACACATTTTTCTGAATATGATTTTGTTTTTCCCTCCAAGGAACAGTTGCTATTCCCTAAAGGGAACAACACATTTTCTGAGTGTTTTTTTGTTGTTTCCTCCAGGGAACATCACTTTTTCCGAGCATTTTTTTGTTGTTCCCTAAAGGGAACAACACTTTTTCGAGTGTTTTTGTTGTTCCCTTCAGGGAACAGCTGTTGTTCCCTAACAAGAACATCACTTTTTTTGAGTGTTTTTGCTAATCCCTCCAGGGAACAACTACTATTCCCTAAAGGGAACAACACTTTTTTGGAGTGTTTTTACTATTCCCTCCATGGAACAACGACTGTTCCCTAAAGGGAACATCACTTTTTTCGAGTGTTTTTGTTGTTCCCTTTGGGGAACAACTAATGTTCCCTAAAGGGAACAACACTTTTTTTGGAGTGTTTTTTGCTATTCCCTCAAGGGAAAAACACTTTTTGAGTGTTCTTTGTTGTTCCCTCAAGGGAACAACACTTTTTTTGGAGTGTTTTTTGTTGTTCCCTGAAGGGAAGAACTGTTGTTCCCTCAAGGGAAAAATTGTTGTTCCCTCAAGGGAAAAACTGTTGTTTCCTTAAGGGAACAACACCTTTTTTGAGTGTTTTTTTGCTGTTCCCTCAAGGGAAGATCATTTTTAGAGTTGTTGTTGTTCCCTGTAGGGAACAACATATTTTTGAGTATTTTTTGAGTTTTTGCTATTGCCTCTAGGGAACAACACTTTTAGAGTTTTGTTGTTCCCTCTAGGTAAGAGCACTTTTTTAGCATTTTTGAGTTTTTGTTGTTCCCTCTTCGGAACAACATTTTTTCTTCTTGTGAAGTTTTATGTGTTGTGAATAGCACCTCCTTCATTTTGTGAGATTATTCCTAGTTCATCTCAACGACATTTTATTGATTCCTTTTCATGGCATGAAGTACACTACTTTTATGAGGACAAGAATTATGAATTCTATTGAAGCATGTTAATATCATTCATGTTATGATTTTTAACATGAAAACTTTTGGATGAGAGATTCTTTTTAAGAAAAGGGACAGTTATTTATATACTACTTTACTGCATTGTTTTCTGTTGTACATGTTACTGATTGATCATCTTAATACCATGCTAGTTACACCCTTCCTAGTTATAAAATTCTTTGTTTGTAATAATTGATATTATGGGTATATTTCTTTTTTATTGACATGTTCAACTTCTTCCACCATCCCTACTCTTAAAGAGTATTGAGCCTCCCTTTATTTATCATAAAAATGTGTAATAACAACAAAATTTTGTTTGCAGATGGAGGATAGGGGGTCTCATTAAGAGTCAGCCTACCATGTTCATAAGGCTGTAACAAAGTGAAATTCCCATTACGGCCACCACACGAGGGTTATGATACATTGGATAGCCAAAATATCCTTGGAAGAGGAGGTCTCATCATGAGCCAGCCTGATCACTTTTGCTACATCCTAGTGAATAGCAGTGTCGCTATCTGGTTACCATGCCAGCACACTGATCTCTTCTGTAGAACAACACTAGAACTCTCCATTTATAAATTGAGGATCCTGGCTCATATGGGTTAAAAAGCAACCTTGTCGAGGCTATGGACGCCTGCTAGCAGCAGAGGCTCTGCTTATGGTATTGAAGTTATATCTTATCGTTAATTATTACTATAATACTATCTTCTTATTCTCTCTTTTTATCGGAGAAGTTATTTCCTTAATTTTTCCCTATTTTGAACCTTTACGCATGAGAAATTGTTTTCCGATCAATCACATCATTTTCGGCTAGAATACTGTCAGCAAAGCATCTTTTTGGCATATTTCTGTCCTTTTCTTTTTCGCATAACTTATCATCAATCCAAACCATCCTATCTCTTATTCATAACTATATTTACACACTCTTCTCTCATTATAACCATACCTCTTGTTTCCCTATCATTGATATGTGTACTCTGCTTCATTTACTGTCGTACTATTTATTCCCTTGCCTTGCCATCAGAACAACACTTTTCTTATGCTTTATGGTCATGAATGTCCTTTTCCAATTGGAGGGGGAAGGTTATTCAAAAGTTTTTTCTGATTGAAATTTTTGCATGCGGCTTATCTATTTCTATTCAAAACTAAAACTATGGATTCAAGAAATTTGCATGCAGTGTAGTGATTTGTTTACAGGAGAACAAAAAGTATGGGAGAAAAATTTATTCGTAGCAAGGCCACACAATTGCAACTAATAGAAGAGGCTCGAGAAACTCGTGAATGCAAACAATTGTTTAGACATGATGTGCTTGCCTGGATTCCACCTTTTGCATCACTTTCAACATCAACTCAGCCTACATCAGCTTCAACAAATGCTAGTCCATACATGTCATTCCACATTTTTTTGGAGGTAAAAATTGAGGTAAAATAGCATAAGTTTCTGATTTATTAAAAATTTAGGAGACTTTCATGAAAATCCATTGAGCATTATTTATCATCATTCATTCCACATCTTTACCACTTCCCATTTTTCAGAGACATATCATCTTTCAGTTTGGGGAGTGTTACTTTCATTCATTTCTTTCTTATGACCATGCCATTAATATTCTTTATCATCCATTGATCTTCTTTTTCATTCTCAACACCTCCCTTATTCCATGTTGTTTTACACCAAGCATAGATTTCAACAGATCGTAGCAACCACCTTAATTTGTTTTTTAAGGCATACAATTTCATTTTTATATAGTGCAGAAATTGATTAGCATATATCTTTAAAATTATGAACTAAATTCTTATGATCTTTGGATAACAAAGAGGTATCATTAAAATACACAAACCTATAAAATTTCAAGTTAAATTAGTTTGCCAAATTTCTGAAATCATGCATTATTACCTACAGCCATTTTTTTTATATCTCATGATCCATACATCAAAACGATCTGATTTTTGGATCATAGAAGCATTAAAATAGTAGAAATCTATTTGGAAAATTTCAGCAAAATCTAGTTTGTAGTTTTTGAGGAAATGGATAATGAAGTTTGTTGTTACTTATATCATATTTTGTTGCAACTTCATATACATATAGTTGAATGTCAATGTAAAAATTGTTACGCCTTCATCAACATTGCTAAATTTGAATATTCATTATTTGAGGAAGAATTCATTTGTTCCATCAATTTCATGACTTCGGATGAACATTTCTTTTTATATAGCCTGGTTAATATAGAGGCTTTGGGTTGCGTGAGGACATGCAATATATTAAGTTTGGGGGTGTGTTGGGCCACTAATATGTCATTATTATTATCATTTTTTAACACCTATTTCATCCATTTCTACCCTTCTTTATCACATCATTTATCATGATTTATCATATAATTCCATTTTATAATTATTTATGCTCTTATGAATAAATATTATTTCTTCTCCTTTATTTTTAATAAATTGATGATTATTATGCATGATTTTATCAATGATGGTTTATTAATAAATTTGTTGTAACATCGCTCACCATTTTAGCTGTTAAGATATTTTCGAAATTGCAGATTTGATCTCCAGCTCATCATTAAATATTCCAACTCAGAAATTCATTGGAATAAGAAGTGATAGTTTTTCATTGAAAATTTCGAGAAATTGGAGAAGGATCTGGAAAATCCGAAACATGGGTTTTGTCTAGAACGGACCGAAGTAGTTTTATTGTGAGCACTTTTCCGAAATTTGGTTCGTATTAATAGAAATGGAAGGTTCTCTAAAGATGATTTTCTTAGATTCATTGTTGCGACCATTTTCCAAATTATCTCAGTTACAATACCAAATTCGACCTGTTTCTGTTGAATGTTCACGGAAGATATTTCAGGCATGATCTTGCTAATCAATTTGTTGTGAACAATCCAATTTTGTTATGAGAATCATTTTGTAATCATCTATGTTTTAAATTCTCTCTGTTGTCTGTGTATTTAAATGAGAACAGAGATCAAAGAGGGATAGGCATCATTAGAGATAGGATAGGAGAGGATAGGAGGAGAGGGGATAATGGAGAGATTTAGCTTTTCGCTTGGGACCTCAATTCTAATTTCAATATACAGAATGTTATTCCGACGGACGACTGTATTGTAATGAGGATTCAATTCAACAGTTAATACATAATCTATGTTGCTGATCATTCGTATTCTCTGAAGTAGCTTAGTAGTATTCACCGGTGGCTAGGGCCCGACCTCTGGTGGATCAAACTACTATCCTCTGTGTTATATTTTTCTAATTCATGCGAGTCTAATTGGTTTGATGTTTTTTGTTTTTCTGCTAAGTTTACCCTGTTTGATATCTTCAGATTTCCTGTGAGTTTACATTGTAGTTAGTTTACTTTCCTTTATTCTGATCTCATGTACTTCACAACTTTTCCATTTTATTTCATTTGTGCTCACTGTAGGTTGAATTAATTATTAGTTAAGACATTTATTTTTGGTTGATTACGATAAGAGTGTGGTTAGTATAGAATCAGCTGAAGGAGATTGGTTAATACTACTAAAATCTTGGTTGAAATAATTTCCATTCGAATTTCTTAATTGAGATAGAGTGTGATTCATAGAGAATTAGGTGAAAGAGATTGGTTAAAGCTACTATGCTCTCGGTTGATGCTATTTTCATTTGAATTGCTTGCTTCAGCTTTGATTATGATTTCAGTTGAAGATTAAGTCTTAATGCTTGGATGTAATATTTCCATTAACAGTTGCAGCTTGAGTTTTATAAATGCATCCATTTACTCTTGTATCAAGTTTTATAGTTCAAACTAAAAATCATTACTCTCTGGATTTACAGCTTGCACATATTGTGTACACTCTTGAAAGAAAAAGACTTACCCAGTTTGATAATTAATGTGAGGCAATTAGTGGTTTTAAAAGACACCTTTTAGCACCCAACAGGTGTTGTCCTGAATTTTGAATTATCCCTTACCGAACGCTTCAAGATGTCTCTTGTGTTCACGTTGCTGTTGGGAGTGTAGAATGGTGCATCCATCTTGTTCACTATTGTGGAAGATGGTACATCTGCTGATAATATTTTGTCCTGAAGGAAGCAAGCTCTACTCCACTGACACTTCTCAGTATCATCGTCTTAGGATCAATATGTTAAACAATCCAGTGGCTCACATATTCACATGGGAAGGTGAGATACATGCATGCAACCTTGTACAATCCTGACTTATGAATATTGACACAGACTTGTCGGTCCTCCAGATTCTCCTCAAAGGTGCCTGCGAAAATAGTGTTGATTTCCTTCCATGTGATCTTCATGTCTTTCTCAATGAACAACTATGTGTCTGTGTATACA
The DNA here is from genome assembly GCA_031772625.1 of Pinus tabuliformis. NCBI lineage: Eukaryota > Viridiplantae > Streptophyta > Pinopsida > Pinales > Pinaceae > Pinus > Pinus tabuliformis. The sequence continues at coordinate 409,369,500 of CM062817.1, read as the reverse complement.
GGCAAGCTCATAGAGCCCTACTCAACCACATATCCAGTACTGATTTCAACTGTGTCTTTTGATCCAACTCTTTTGGAGGACATGATACCCTTACTACTGAGAAGATACTCAAAAACATGTGGTACCTAGATACAGAGAAGGCACTCAATGAAAGACAATGTCTGCTAAAAACATAAATCAATTCGAAAATCAATCGAGCAACAAACTAGTGATTTTTGGTTAATATTGCGCAACATTGACTTAGGGAAGCTAGGAGACTATTAGCTGGAACTGCACATTGCACAATCTCAACTACTAGTGAGGCTTGTTGTTGACTGGAACTGCACAATGTGTAGTCTAGTGAGGCTAATTGTTGATTGAAATTGTGCAATGCGTAGATTAATTGGGTTGGGTTGCTGGCTAGAAATGTGCATTACACAGTTCGAGTGGGCAAGACTCTGCACTGCCTCCCAGGATTGTGTAGAGCATAGCTAGGAGCTAGGGAGGGAAGCCTCTACAAAATTATTGGAGGCAAGGCAGAGCCTTCACTTCCAAGAATGTGCAGAGCATGCTGGGACAAACAAGATTTGGGCCAAGACAGCCTGGATCTACCCAATGGCAAGCTGAAAACATGAAGGACTGAATGTGTGCGAAAAGCTAGTGCAGATCTGAGTGAAAAGACATGCATGCAATTCAGGCAAGTGCAAAAATCAGTCAAATGACAAAACCATGAAGCTCATGAAGAGAGTCATCGTAACGACGACTGTTAGTGTAGAAGCAATGTTATGCATGTGATACTAAGGAAAGGTAATGAAAAACTCGAAACATCACTTCTACAAATTAATACACATAAAACTGCCAACGATCATTCAATAAAACAAGGGAAACAACACTCATATAAGCCGAAGAATAAAAAGTGACAGAAAAAGCAGCAAAAGGCATAAAAAGAAAAACTTACCCGTAAAAATTGTGTCAACTATGTCGAAGGTTCCTAGATTCCTTGGGAATACCAGAGCTCCAAGATTGAATGTGAAGGATGAGCTCTGAGGCATCATTTAAATGGGTTTTGCAAACTTAGGGTTTATGACGTGCATGCCACAAATCTAGGAAAAAGTGACACTTGGTGGGGAGTTTCTAAAATCGACTTTGCATGTAACTCCTGCTGCTAAAAATAGATCCCTAAAATATAGGGATGATTTTTCGCTTTTCCTTTTTTATTTTTCGTTAAAAGTTGCCCAGCATGCAAGGAAGGATTGTGGAGTTCTGGAGGGAACCGAGAAACCTACCGACACATGCAACAGATAGTCACTGAGGGAAACCTTCTGCGTTGTTTTTGGGCTAAGTAGTCCTGGCTGGCTGGCCATCTCTACTCAATTTTCTAGAGTAGCATTGTTGGCATTCTCTATGTATTTCTAGAGAGCAGTGTCGGCTATCCTACTCTGTGCATTTCTAGAGAGCAGTGTCGGCTAGCCTACTTTGCGCATTTCTGGAGAGAAGTGTCAGCTGGCCTGCTTTGCACATTTTCAGAGAGAGGTGTCAGTTGGCTTGCTTTGTGAAATGTTTTAGTGCAAGGAAGTTGTTGGGCTACTTTGTGCAATTCCTAAGGGGAAGAATGACTGCCCTCCAGGGTTACGCAATTTTTCCTGACAACCCATTGACCGGATGTGAACCAAGTGCTGGGTCAACTTGTGGTTGGTCGATAAAACAAGTGAGTGAACACAAGCTTTTAAGTGACAGATAAAATAAAATAAACACAAGTACATGATCAGTGCAAGATAGTTTCTATGATTTCAAGGAGGGAGGCTCCAAAATGAAGCAAAGGAAAAATTTTGGTGGGTGGTTGTAGCTGCTTCAACACATCTATTGGCAAGGCTGCCTTGCATCGGAATATACAAAACCAAGGCATATACCTGCCTCAAAACCATCATACCAGTCATAGCATTCTCATCGAAATCAATGGACACTATTGGGTACCAGTGTCCCACAATGGCCCTATTCCTGAAGTGTTTTGTCAACATATTGCTTCATGTTCTAATCTCTTCCACTACTGCTACCAATTCTTGCAGTCAATTTCAACCACTCAACTAGGCATGTTCATGCATTCATGTTCCAAGAACATAATTTCCATTAGATTCAAATAAATTGAAATAACCTCAAACCATACCTCATTAGTATTTCATCAATAAGGTACATTTTCAATCATGTTCACTTCGTGTCACAATAATTCAAAGTAGCATATTTGACCAAATCAACATGTATAAAATATCACATCAGGTCAGCTCAAAACATAACCATCAAAATCATAAATCATATGTAACCATCATAAACCATAATCCTAGATCACATGTAATCATCATAGACCATAATCATAAATCACATGTAAAATAAAATTAAAGAAAAATACTGATACGTATATTTTAATCAATCCTTAGCTTCCACCTTTGTCCTTATTCTGTACGTACCTCGGATCATTTTCCACACTCAACATACACCCAGTGTGTTCTCCTCCACCACATGTATATAAACATAGTACAACATGTACACAACACAACATGTACGACATGCACATAATACCATATGTACATTGATGCCATATGTACAACATGTACATAGTACCACCCGTACACCACGCCACCTACACAATGTGTGCACAAAATCCATGTACACAACAACACCTGCATAACATATACACAACACCATATGTACACTCCATCGTCTGTACAACATGTACACAATACTGCATGTACATAGCATCACATGCACAACATGTGCACAACGCCACAGGTACATAGCATCACATGTACGACATGTACGCAGCACCACATGCACACAACACCACATGTACAACATGTGCACGAAACCACATGCTCACAACACCACTTGTACAATCATGCACACAACACCATATGTACATAAAACCATATGTACAACATGCATAGAACACCAATGTACAAAGAACTACATATCCAACATGCACATAGCATCATCTGTACACAACACTGCATATCCAACATGTGAACAACACCATATGCACACAACACTACATATCAATCATGTACATAGAACCATCTATACCCAACAATGCATACACAATATTTGCACAACACTATCTGTACCATCCTGTACATAACATCGCATAAACAACATGTACACATGCTATGTATACACAAAACTGCATGTGCACAACATCATAGATGCAACATGTACAACATATGCACAACGATAATACCTCACATCCAAAAGCATATTGTCTCTACCAAGAAACCTTGCTCCTAGTGTCTTATCCATGCTTGTCCTAGCATGTCGTAGACCACATTGCTTTCATTTCGCTAATGTATCCCTCAATATAACTTATCCATAACATAAGCATAGGAATAATACAATCATACAATATCAATTCATATCCACATGATATTGACCTCGTGTATTTGTCATGACTACTCTTCCCACATGATTTCTCATGAACTGTTGGGACGAGGTCCCCTGGGTCAAATTTTGTCAAAATATTGTATGTCTCCGCATTTTAAGGAGTAGAGTGTGAGTACCATAGGTCAAATAGGAGTCAAGGGGTTTTAGGAAGGACAAAACACCTTATGTTTTGATATTGCTTTTAGATCCACCCATGGTTTGCAGACCATGGTATTGTAATAGTCAAGGATATATAAAGAGATGTCTTAGCATGTCTAAGGCAATCAATTAGTCAATTAGTTGATATGGTTTTGGGTCTGTAAGTGTAAATCTTTCTGTGTTTTTGGGTGAAGGGGAAGGCTTCTGCAACTGAATGCGTGAAGGCCTTGGTAACTCCTCAACTGAGTGTGCGGGCCCCTGTAGCAAGTTATGGAAACGTTGTAAAAGAAGATCTGAAATAATAGAAAGATATTTGAAGCAAACTTGTGTATATTTTTATACACTGTGTATTTTCTATATTTATGCATGACTGAATGATATTTATCTGTAAATTATCTTAAGTTTTCCGAGAAGGCCTAGATTAGATATTAGATATTGTTTATGCATGATTAGATAGTTACGTGAAGCTTATAACTTTCTTTAACTGGAAATCATCTAAGTTTCATGAATAAGGGTTTGTGAAGGTCAGATTTGAACTAAAATTGCAAAAATCACCTTGAACCTCATCACATAGCCTTCATGATGCAGAAAAATGGTTCTAGCATCCCCAATACTGCTTTGGGTGAGGCTGCAGCCTACGCTACTCGGGTTATTGCCGGAAGGGACAGTAGTGTAGGGTTTTTTTGGTTAGCGCAACTAACTCTAGGTCCAAATCCCCTCAAGCCAAGAAATGGTTCGGTTGTCAATTTTGGGATCTATTTTAGGGATGTGTGATGTGGCATAAGTGGATACTGACTAAGAAGGAAATCAAAAAGTGGATAAATTGGAAGCTACATGAATTTGTAGGCTAGGAGAATAGGAATCCATGCTTATCAAAAGAAAAGTGGTTACATAGGTATCTTTACACAAAATTGCATGAAGTTTTCTTTTCCTCGTTCCCTTGCGATTTGTACGAGTGGCTATCCAAATAAGAAGATAACGAACATACAAATAACTGCGACGATCCTATTATGTGGACCCCATAACTTGTCAAACATCTTGAAAGATCTGATTACAAGTTTGTGAGGGCTGATGATTATTGGATTGATAGTATCTTGGGTGGTTTCATATCTGAATTTGTAATAGATACATATGTGTCTTATAGTGAAGTCGAATGATGATTCTTCAAGGGTCCGAGAGGTAAGTACCTGAAATTGCTAAAACTTGGATTAAAATGATTTTGTGCGAAAATAAGGTTATGCCCTTACCTTAATGTTTAAAATGGGTCCAACTGGATCTATGGAAAGTGGAAAGCAGTTCAGAGTAGATCAAGACAAATTTGTCGAAAGTGAATACAGTCCCTTATTGGGAGTGTTTTAAAGTGATCAAGAGAAAAGTATCCCTAGTACACCAAGAGGTGCAGTGCAGACTATAGATCAGGGTACTTCTAGAATTCAACATCCAACCTCTCCACCTCCACCTTCGCCTCCACCTCATACACCTACACCTCCACCTCTACTATTCAGTATGGAAAATACGATAAAAATGTATGTGTTCAAGGGTCAGGGATCAGAGGATCCTGAATAGTTTTGGTTCATCACAGACATTGTGTGGAAAGCACAAAAAATCAATGATGATGATATAAAGAAAGCGCAACTGGTTACAACGCTACAATATAGGTCACTCACCCATTATATCAGATACAACACAACTCACCCAACCTCTTGATTGGCTAATATGAAGGATGTGTTGAATGCAAAATTTACAAAGTCGAAGTTGAAAGCTCAGTGTGTGACTGAGATCAAAGAGATAAAGCGAAAGGTTAATGAATCTATGTGGGATATAGATCAGTGACTGAAGTGTTTATTAAGTCAAGCTACCCTTTAGATCTTGGATGAAAAGCATAGGGATTAGTACATAGCTTCGATATACCTCACTTAAGATTACCGTTATCCCAGCAGAATATTGGGTCACAGGCCGAAGAATTGGAAATCGTGATGAAGCTAAAAGCTTTGTTGATACATGATAAGAATGTAGGAGTTCATTAGATCCAGGCACAACTAGAAATCCTACATATGGAGTCGCAGGATCTGAAGAAGGGAAAGGAGGTTAAGGCAAAGACACACTCAGAAGTTTTGTGCACAAAATGCAAGGCTGAAGGCCATCATAAAGATCAATGCCCTATATTCTGGGATTATATAGCTGCGGCAGGTCCAAACCCACTAAAACCAGAGTCTTCCATGGGATCAAGCACTAGTGCAAGTACCTGGTGTAGTATTTTCTAAGTTTCAGGACAACATTCTGCCGATAATTGCTCCTTATTACAGAAGTTTATACAGTCTACAAAGAAAAAAAATTCTAACTTTTGTAAATCAGTTGGTCATGACGAGAGGAATTATCAAAGCTATGAACTAATGATGAACATAACTCTACTGTATAGGATGCAGGCTAAAAACCATGTGCAGAATGACCAAGGCTCACCTACAGCTCGAGGAGGATTTCAAGGACGAGGAAGAGGACGAGGACGAGGAGCTAGAAGAGGTTGGGGCTAGATAATTTTTTACAACTGTGGAGAACCAAGAAACTTTGCATGCAGCTATTGTAATCCAACACACCCCTCATGTCAGTACTGCCATCAGTTTGATCATTTTATAGATGATTACCCGATCCTAATAGAGAATATGTAAGAGAAGAAGACCCAACAACCAACATAGAATATCCAAATGATGAGATCTGAGCCACGAGAAGATGATCCCAGTGTCAACATAGTCACGTGAAATAGTGTAGCCACTGGTGAAGACAAGGTTGAAGGAAAATAGCTAGAATCAGAGTCATGGTTCTGAAAAGCTAGTGAGAAGAATGTTGGGTTTGATTTACATAAGGAAAAAGAGACATTCATGGAGGTGAAAAAGAATTTTATAAGTCTAGGTGCTTCTACATCAGAAAACCTGATGTTGATAGCCTCGTGAAAGGAGAAGCATGAAGATACTACTGTAACCCAAGAGTTAGATCCTACAGTGTTGAAATCGTTTCTACAGACATGTATGAAGCTACTATGGGATCATAAGGTAGTAAAGGGACTGCAAGAGCTGATAGATAACTGTGCCAACAAGGATAAGTTGTCACCACGATAGAGCACAGTCAATAAAGTAAACCAAAGCAAGAAAAGAATGGCAGGGAGATGCAGCTGACTACATAGATCAATGATTTTGAAATGGATCATGTAATCATAGACTTGGGATCTGATGCTAATGTATTACTGAAGCAGACGTGGGAACGTATGGGAAATCCTAATTTGCAATGGTCACCAATTCAGCTAGGCATGGAAAATCAAGAGAAGATAACTGCCATGGGGTGCCTGCATAGAGTTACTGTAGATATTGAAGGAGCAAGAGTAGTAGCTGATTTCAATATTATTGATGTCATCGATGATATTAATCAATACCCTATGTTCCTCGGGATTGATTGGGCTTTTGACATGGATATAATCATCAACAAACTTCAGGTATTGGAGAAGAAAAAACTTCAAGTAATTATCCCATTGGATCCATCTGAAGGTTCGCAATACACTAAACTGAATCGTGATGATTATGAAGATGTTGAAATTGAGCACATATATAAGTTAACGACGTGGAATGAAGATTGGATCAATCCTATTGTGGATGGAAGGATCAACTAGGAGAAGGACAACTCCTACCAATTAGACTCGGATGAAGAGTTAAAGAACTGGGATAATTGGGATAGTAGCAGAATTGGGGGTAATGAAGATAAATTTAAAACCTGATATGAATCCCATTAAGAAGCGCCCATATCGGTTGAATCTAAAATATAAGGAAAAGGTACAAGAGGAACTCGATAAAATGCTCCCAGCTGGAATAATCAAGCCTGTAGAGGAATCTGAATGGGTTAGTCCCATGGTGGTCCAAGAGAAGAAAAAAAAGGGCAATATAAAGATTTTCATATGTCTGTGGAAGCTAAACGATGCATGCGTCCATGATCCATTCCCTACGCCATTTATAGATGAAGTTCTTCAGAATTTTGGCAGACATGAAGCATACTCATTTATGGATGGATTCCCAGGGTACCACCAAACTAAGATCGTGTCAGAGTATAGAAGCAAGACTACCTTCACTACATAATGGGGGTTGTTCAAATATATAGTTAGTCCCTTCAGAGTAAAAAATTCCCGTGAAATTTTCTATAGGGTGGTTTTCGCAGCGTTCAATTAGTTCATTCATAAGTTTTGGGAGGTTTACTTTGAAGATTGGACAGTTTTTGGGCTAGTCAAGAAGCATGTTTCTAGTCTGCGCTTAATGTTGGATACCTGTAGGAAGTATCGGATCTCTGTGAACTTGAAGAGATGGAATTTTTGTATACGTTAAGGAAAATTGTTGGGTCACGTTGTCTGTAAGAAGGGATTGATGGTAGACCCTGCGAAGGTTTTTTTCATTATCAATATGGATCCCCCTAGGAAGGTAAAGCAGCTACACACAACATTGGGTCATACTGGGTACTATAGAAAGTTTATTAAGGCCTATCCACAGATCACTATGCCCATGGAGAAGATGTTAAAGAAGGATGTTACGTTTGGTTGGGATGATGTTTTTAAGAAGAGCTTGGATACTCTAAAGGAAAATATAGTTACGATGCCAATCCTCGTATTCCCCGATTGGAAGAAGGAATTTCATGTGCATGTGGATGCATCTTGCATAGCGTTGGGAGCCATCTTAACACAACCAGGAGTAGGAGATATCAATCACCTGATTACCTTCACCAATCAGAAAATATCTAAGGCTGAAAGGAACTAATCAACCATAGAGCACGAAGTTTTGGCCATGGTTTATGCACTAAATAAGTTCATGCATTATCTACTAGGTGCACACTTTAGGATGTACATGGACCATTATGCTTTGAAGTTCCTTGTCAATAAGCCTGTGTTGGGGGGGTGAATTTATAGGTGGTTGCTCCTTTTTCAAGAATATGATTTTGAAGTCATAGTAAAGCCTGGGAGATTGAATGCTAGACCAAACCACCTATCGCAGATCAAAAAAGGCGAAGATCCTACCAATGTTGACATAGGATTACCTGATGCACAACTCTTTATTGTTAAGGTTGTGGATGAGCATTTTGCAGACATCATCCATTTTTTATCTATTGGCGTAGCTCCTTAAGGTTATATGACGCAGCAAAAGAAGGAACTAGTTGTCAGGGCTACTGTTTTTTCTGTGATTGCAGGACAACTATATAAGATAGGGTCAGATGAAGTACTACGTTGATATGTTCCTAAATATAAAATGCACAATATTCTAACAGAAGCACATCATGGTGTCGTCAGTGGACACTATGCAGGTAAGGCTACTACGCTGAATATCCTACGCGCAGGAATATGGTGGCCAACAATACATAAAGATTCCAAGGAATATTGCAGTGTGTGTGATGTTTGTCAAAGGATCGAGAGACCGTCACAAAGGGATGAACTTCCATTAAATCCACATGTCACATAAAAATAAATTGTTAAGTGGGCGATTGACTTTGTTGGACCTAATCAGCCACTAGGGAAAAACACGGGAGCACATTATATTATCACTGTGATAGAATACTTAACTAGATGGGTTGAGGCACATTATATCAAGGATTGTAGCACAGACACTGCTACGAATTTCATATTTGAATTTATTCTCTCAAGTTTTGGATGCTTGAAAATTTTGATAAGTGACAGAAGGATACACTTCCTGAATGAGACAATTGCAGATTTAAGAATGGAATTTGAGATGTATCATCAGAAGAGTACACCATATACCCCCCAGACAAATGGCACTGTTGAAGCTTTCAAAAAGATATTGGAGAATTCCCTTACAAAGGTGTGCAATGTTAATAGGAATGATTGGAATGTACGCATACTAGCGGTTCTATGGGCCTATAGGACTACTTGTAAGAAATTGGCTGGGAAAACACCCTGTTGACTAGATTATAGACAAGAAGAAGTAATGTTGATGGAGTACATTGTTCCTAGCCTAAGAATCACAAAAACGACTGAGATAGCATAACGCAACATAATGGAGGAACGAATCACGCAATTGCTAGCATTGGAGGAAGACCACTCTTTGTCTAGTTTTCATCAAAAGGTACAAAAACTTAGAGAGAGGGCATGGCACGATCGACACATCAAGCAATGTACTTTCAAAAATGGTGATATGGTACTAATGTATGACCACAAGTTTACCAAGTTTCTGAGAAAGTTTCATATGCACTGGTTAGGGCCATATATAATTAAGGACATTTCGGATGGTGTCACAGTTCAACTCACGAAGCTGAATGGGAAAATATTTCCAGTAGGATTAATGGAAAAAGGCTGAAGGCTTATAGGGATGATCCCATCCCTATCCAATGACAACATGGATGCAGGAAAGTCTTAGCACTTTTGGGAGTTGAAAGAAAGCGCAAGACTATAAACTAAGTTACCAAGGAAAAAAATTGTCTAGAAAGGCAGGTTGTGCGATGTGTTGAAGGAACATGCAAATAGAAGTTGCGACGAGGTAGTTGTGCCATAAGGAGGATTGTCACATAGCCTACCTAGAAAATGACCATTGGAACAACTATAGTTGATTTGATGGCTATTTTTCTGTTAAAAGGACCGGGGGAAGTGCATTTAAGGCACAAATATGGGAGGATCTGCCGCCAAAACTGAATTTATGAGCAAGATTTATGGGGGAACAGACAGCTTGAATTCAAGTCGAAATATAAATATTGCACCCCACTCCAAACTTGGCCACTTTGTTTCTTGAGAATTTGTTATGTGTTGTTGCGCTTCAAGAGCCAAGTGAATTGTTGTATGTCCTATTATTTGAGTTGGGTAGAATTTGAGCAAGAATTCCTGAAGAGAGGGGTAAGAAATATCATGACTACAACTCTGCCAGTTCCTACTACAACACCCAGGTCATCGAGGCCAAAACCTACTGCCTCCATGACAAAGAAAAAAAGCCATAGCAGGCCTCGGTTTGGAAATCGCCACGCAAAATCCCAACTGAGCACGGACAAAAGGGTCCTGTGGATAAGAACAAACAACCTATGGAACCCTAGGACCTGGATGAAGAAGATCTAACTATGGGGATTGAAAATATCAGCGAAGAGGGCACAAAGCCAATTTCTCGGTTGCCGCCGTATATACCCCCAAGGAAGCCAACTGCCAAAGTAACTAAGGACCCTAACTCATTGAAATTCAAGGTATTCATGCCATTGTTGTGAGAGGAAGTACATATTGAGGGTGACTTGTTGGCCTAGGTACCATTTATGAAGATCGAGGATTGGGATTTGTGTGACCATGAGAAATTTCTGCAATTAGAACCCATTAAATGCTTGAAATCGATCTACTATGAGGAGATGGGTGTCACAAAGATGGAACCAATGAAGTGGGCGGATGATATTGAGCACGTACGATTGCTCAACATGTTGTACGTCCCACATTTTAGCTAAAGCATTATTAATACCATTTGTGTGTGCTAGTGGTTGGTGTTGGTTCATGATGGGGGCCTTTGGTTGGGAGGGCCCATCTCAATTGATGATATGCTGGTCAAAAAAATTACAATGTTGTTGTATCTAGGCGCGAACCCTATAGACACTTTTGTGGGGAAGTCATAGGAGGAAAATATCATGGATCAGATGAAGAGAGACTTTGGGTTGGTGAAGAAGTCACACAGATACGCCATTAGCTCTATATTAGATGAAGTTGTGTAGTTTTCTGCATAGATCTTGGCAGGAAAAATATTGAGAAAGTGTCGTGTTGATGAAGTACTGGCACTAGTGGTATCCTTAGCTACACAGTGCAGCCAGGGGGTCCAATTCAATTGGGCCAAGTACCTCTACAAGAATTCTTGGAGGATTTCCATGAAGCCCAGGAGGACGGGAAAGCATTCCACTACGCGTGGCTACTGTTATTGATCACACTGATAGCTTGGCAGATGCTAGAGGATTCCCAGTTCCCAACGATGGATCTAGACTTGTGTGAGGCTGCAAAATTTGCCTCATTGTGGGAACTTAAGGACCCTAACCATGTCATTGAAAACAAAATGTTCTGGGTACTATTTGAATCAGAAGTGCTTATGGTGAATAAGTAGAAGCAATGCTTGTCACCCACTGTGTCCAAATAACATTGGGCCATTTCATATTTTAAGGCTAATTTCAATCATGTACACATCCACATGAGCCACGATATGACAAAGAAATGGATGACATTTCCATTTTTGGTCACCAAAGATGATATCGCAAGGTTAGTCATTAAGTGGTGGGTTGACTCACTTCTTCCCATGGAGATTATCAAAGGCATCATGGGGACTAGTGCCAAAGGCATAGTAGGAACCAATAAACCAACATAGAAGGAAAAGAAGATGGTGATCATCGATTTTGAGAAAAATATTGTGTAGGAACCAAAAGGAAATCACAATGACGAGTGGCATACCAAAGAATTGGAACAGGGTATTGGAGACACCTTTGTAGACCCAAAGAATGTTGGTTCTCCTTTTATTCTTAAGATGTGAAAAAAGTCAAGTGTGGGAGGCGCATGCAAGAACCACAAGTCTAATAAGACTACTGGTGCAAAGGCCATGGTCCTCACTGAGGGGGACCTTGACTAGATTGGTGACACTATTCGGATTGCAGCAAAGGAAATTTGGGGCCATATTCAAGATCAGTACCAGTCTGCCTTATCGAAGGTCCAAGTAGGCCTCACAGAGTTATAGGTCTAGGTGATCTAGGTTCAAGCGAGTTGCTCTCAAGCGAGCGTGAAGCCAATGACATTAAGAAGTGTGTTGTCGGTCCTCACCTTAGCACTTCACACTGTGGCCCTTCCATATGGATCCTTGTACTTGAATGAGGATGCGAAAAGGGAGAGTGCATAGCTACCCAAAGACATAAGTATTAACGTCACAGAGCTCCCCTTATCTACTCTACATGAGATACACTAGAGTGTAGTAGATGAGCTTAAGGTGCGAGAGCAACAGGCTCTAATGGTAATCAAGGATGTGGAGATCACTAGCCAATAGATGTGCAATGAAAAGCACCAAGCACTCCAGGACCATGATGAGGCAGCTACAAGAAGGGTGCAACTAGAGCAGGCCATTTTGGAAGTATGCAGTGAGCTCCCTGAGCTCCAGATTTAGTCAAAGGCCGCTTCTGAGGATAAGGTGCAGTAGCTGGCTGATGCATTCAGAGAATCAAAGGTGCAGGTGGATAGAGTTTGTTTCAATCTGTAGCTCCAAATCATTGTGCTTCAACTAAAGCTATAGCCCACCACACCACCAGATATTAGAGAGCACCACGAGGCTTCCATCATAACAGACAGGGAAAAGGTCGATGCTGCAGTAAAGGAGTGTAGCCATCTATTTGATGAAGATCTAGAACTGTGGGATTTGCTGCAGGAGGACCCATAGGTGAAGAATATCGAAGTTTCCATTCGAGATAAATAGCTCCAGTACGATGAGATAAAGGAAACGACGCGCACCCTAGCCCCTGTACAATGGTTCACCCGATTGAAAGAGGGGACATCCCTGCAAGGACAGATCGAGGAGCTATGAAAGAGGATGCAAATCATCACTACATGCATGCATTCATGGGAGGAAGAAGCAAGGAAGCTCTCACAAACTATGGAAGGCACACTTAAGAGTATGTAGCAGATGTAGTGAACCATCGGCTCAGCAGCAGATGGGACAACTACAGAAAATTTGGTGGAATAAGTGAGACAGGAATTTGTTCAATGCATGGAGGTGCTTCAACCAGTGAAATCTTCATTCAACATCCTAAAAGCAAAGATCCAGAGTGTACCAGTGGAGTGACTCGAGGACAAGTCACATAATTGTGTTGGGGGCCTGTTGGGAAGGGGTCCCTTGGGTCAAATTTTGTTAAAATATTGTAAGTCTCTGCATTTGAAGGAGTAGAGTGTGAGTAGCATAGGTTAAATAGGAGTCAATGGGTTTTAGGAAGGTCAAAACCCCTTATTTTTTTATATTTCTTTGAGATCTACCCATGGTTTGCAGACCATGGTATTGTAATAGTGAAGGATATATAAAGAGATGTCTTAGCAAGTCTAAGGAAATCAATTAGTCAATCACTTGATATGGTTTTGGCTCTATAAGTGTAGATTTCTTTTTTTTTTTGGGTGAAGGGGAAGGCTCCTGTAGCTGAGTGCGTGAGCCCCTGCAGCTGTGTGCACAGCGTCTAGAAAGGGTGTAAAAGATAATCTAAAATAATAGAAATATATTTGAAGCAAACATGTGTCTATTTTTATACACTTTGTATTTTCTGTATTTATGCATGAATGAATGATATTTATTTGTAAATTATCTTAATTTCTCCGCAAAGTCTTGGCATTAGGGTTTCCAAACATAATCAAAGTAATTCTTCAGCAATCCCTTCCTTTTAACTTTTTACTTTGTTTTAATAGAGTCTTACTATGCGTTGTCACATCATCCAACCGTTATTTATATAAACACATCCATTATTACCTTGTCACGCTAATACCAAGCATGTTACCCTACAACTACTCACACATGTCAACCACATGTTCCAAATATCAGGAAAATCATATCTATCAATTTGAAATCAACTTTCTACAAAAAATCATGTCATAATCCATAGTAAACTCATAGTCGTTAGGCATAATGCTATGACTGTCACCTACTACATTCAAGTACATATCAACTGTCTCAACACCTGTGTGTTAGTACAATCATCTTAAGACAATATCATTGGAACACATACTCATATTATGAAATTCATCAAACATTCAACCAAATTGCAAACATACCATGCTAAATAAATCAACTAGGTGACATAAGCGAGCTCATACCTTAATTTATCTCAGGGGAGGGTATCTTATCTGCACAATCAATCCATATTAGCATAATATAACTTCACAGCACATCAGCTAAAACACAAGTAAGATCATGATATCCATAATAGTAACTAACTAATATGTTTACATCATTACTCATACACAATTATCATTCACACATATGCAAAGTCAATCTAAATTATTACATCACCATATCACAAATATGTCAGCTCATACTTGAATATCATAACCATAACCATCTACATAGGCCAATCCAATTTAGTATGATACATATAACATCAAGATCTTAATGTAATAACCCTAATCATTAAGTTACTAGCATATAACAAAAGAAAGTTAACCTATCATGCTCATTAACAACATATAACATAATCATTAGGTTATCTAATATAAAACAACAATAGAAATCCATACAACTATAGGTTACTAACATTCTTGACTATCTGACACATGTGCATATGACTATACTAATCAACTAACATCTATCATGAATGTAACCATAGCATCAAAACACATGTACATAAACTTAATATATATAAACCTAATGCATATAACAATCATTGACTTACATAACTGCATGGCAAGCATACAATACTTGTATGACAATCTATTCTTATCCCAAATTCTAATGTTGCAACCTCATTATGATGCTCTACATATCTTGCTCTATCTCAACCAACACATTGTCATCATAACAACCAATAATACCATGATGACATAAATTGCATACCATGAATTCACAAGGCATGTTTGAGCCACTACTCATACATAACTATAATCAAGAGCATACATGCATAATCAACTACATAGAGACATATAACACATGAGTACCAAACCATATTCACACTATTCTAGCTAGAGTCCATTCATCAATGCATGGCCATATCAACCACACAAACCATGACAACAACCATTACTCCATTGTACACATTTCCACATGGAACCATGAACATGCATAAACAATTCCTAATCAACTACACATACACATGAATGCATGTAGTCAAGCTTAAGTGATCAATTCTTGTAACTAACTTACAAGACTTATTCATGTAATCAAACATACAAGAATGTAGCCTAACATACAAGGATGTAAGTAGGTGACATATAATCAAGATGTAAGCGACATGTAACAATATGTAACTAGTTACACACTCATGACGATGCATTCCACAAAATCAACATCATGTTTCTCATGATAACCTTACTTCTACCATGATGAATATGATGTAGTGCAACAAGAAAATGGAATGCCAATGTAATTGCCACACATGCAACTGAGATGCATGCATGACCAACACATTAACCCATATCTATAGCAGTAGATATGACCCAAAGAGAGCGCAACCATGCTCCGATACCAATTTGTAACACTCCCTCCCAGGTCTACCCAAGGTAACCATGCCAACTGGGGTAAACATGAGAAGAGAGGCTACTATGATCAGATTCTACCTCCCATGTCACCTTAAGGAAGTGGAATGGAACATCACATATAGTTATCCAAGATCATAAACAAGCCCCTCAGGAGATAAGTCAGCCACTCAGACAGCCTGTCCATGGGTCCCACTGTTATTTTGTAGCTCTTAGGCCATATTCACTCTCATGCTATGGGAAAGGGAGTGAGCGGCAACCCAAAGTCATTCTCACAGGCCTGTCTACCAGTGACTATGGTCCAAAATTTCCAGTTTTATGCTAGCAACCCCAGGATTTAAGCCACTTTTCTATCCCAAAATCCTGGCTTCTACCCAGATCTTGTTGTAACTTTATGAATTCATTAAGAACATGATAACAATGCTAATCAATCAAAAATCACCCTTAGGACTAGGCCTGAGCATTCCCAACCAGGACTAACATTTTGTCAAAGACTTGGCATTAATGCAACCTACAGGTCTAGGATACAATCCATAGCATAAATGACTGAAACAACTTGTAAAACATCATTAGAAGGGTCACCTCCTTCCCCATTGAACTACTAAATCATCAATTAGGTCTTCAATCAATCCATTTAACAATTACAGGTAAAGATATGAAATAATCATGACATAAATCAATCACATAACCATGCTTATAATCAATATTAAACCATGTAAATATCAGAGATAAGGCAACCATTAAATCCACATATAAATCAATGAAAAAGTAAGAGAACTCAGCTTATATTAAACATAGGAAAATACAACCAGGTTCAGGATTTCCACGTACCACCCGACCATAAACTTGGCTAAACCAAATCTCTCTTTCAGCTAAGCACCCTCGTGCCATATTCCAAGCATGAATGTGGGATGCCATAGAACAACCAATCCAAGAATAAGAAAGGGAATCCTAAGGTTAAACCACCTCAACCCTCATTAAACAGTGATCACACCAAAACCGATGCTCTGATCACAACTAAAACGAACTTGGAATGCCATACATAATCCATCATTATCCTTGAGGAATTTTTCATCTCGTTGTCTCTCAATATTTACCACAATCCAATCCTGGATCACTAGGCCCCAAACCAGAACTAGTGTCTCAAGATTTACCACAATCCAAACTTGGATCACTAG
Source organism: Pinus tabuliformis (assembly GCA_031772625.1). NCBI lineage: Eukaryota > Viridiplantae > Streptophyta > Pinopsida > Pinales > Pinaceae > Pinus > Pinus tabuliformis. The sequence goes on along the minus strand of CM062817.1, from coordinate 409,352,583 downwards.
GCCCTAAACCGAGACTTCTCCCTTAGGTGTTATTGTGTATCCTGCCAAAACCAGTCAAGGGATTCCTAAGCCTTTGGGAATGAAACTTGAGACCACCTCTGCCCTAGATTCTAAAATCTATTCGGCAAACCAAAGCTCAAAATCAAGATAAAAATCTTGATCTGATTAAGAATATTAGTTTTTTGGATGCTGCGAGGTCAGGGTTTCGAACCTTGTTGCCTTTTCTTGGACTATAACAATGTTTTCTATGGCCACCCGGGATGCCACGTGACGGCCTATGGCTAGGCGACGTGTCAGCCCATGGTTGGCCATAATTCCAACCAGTGAGAACCATAAAAATTAAACTAGTCAAAATGAGCCACTTGGCACAATTTCATTAGCCAAGGAGCCCTTTGACCAAGTCAACATCCACATCACCTGCCTAGTCAGCGCCACATCAGCAGTATGAACTACTGACTGGGCTATCCCTTTTTTTTAAATTTGTCTATTTGGGAAAGTGAGCAGAACTCATTTCGAGAGTCATACAGAGTCTGTTTCGCACGAAATGAGTTGCACAGGATTCAAGATGAAGAGCACTACGTGTTCATCTAGGTTCCATAACAATCCATGAACTTTCAAATTTGAGTTATTTTTTTAAGCACCTAATCATTCCTTCCCACTGGAAGCCTTTTGGACCCAAAAAGATCACTTTCAGTTGTCTAGTAGGTGAGGGTATAGTTCCCTCACCTTCCAAATCTTGATCCATTCATCACTGACTTGGAACTCATGATCTACACAATGTTTGTCTTGGCTTGATTTGTACTTGGCTTTACTCTTTTCAAGTTGATCTTGCACTATTTGATGTACCTTTTGGAGTCGTTCAATGAACTCACTTTGTCCATGTTACTATAAGTAGCAACATCCTTCTTACCAAGATGATACAATACATTATGATGCCAATGGTAAACAAATTTCTCTACATGATTCCCTTGACTAAAGCTTGAATATACATCTTGAAAGTATGTATTTTTCTGAACATAAATTTCATGCAAAACAAAATGATGCTTGAAGAAAGTAGTTACACAAACAATAGGCCTAGAAAGTACATCAACAAACTTGTTGCTTATATCTTTCTTATTCCTTTTGACCAAGTGGAATAGTAGAAGAAAACCCATCCAATGAAAGTTCCTTTGTCGATGCAATTTAAACATTGAACCATTGAAAATATCTAAATGAAATGAAATGGGCTTACCACATTGCATAAAGATTGAGCCCATGGCATAGTCGCATACATCAACCTATAAATCAAATGACTTTTTCAAGTATAGGAGAGAAAGTATAAAAGCCAGACTAATCCTTTGTTTCAAAGCATCAAATGCCTCTTTTTGTTTTCCTCCCCACTAGAAGACCTTTTGCATAACTTCTAAAGAATGCAGATGAGATACAATAGAAGAAAAATTAACAAAATCTTTCCTCCAACATTAGGCTGCTCCAAAAAAACCTCTTATGCAAATGACTATCTTGAGCATTGACCAATACATAATGGCATCACTCTTGGAGAGGTCTAACTTTAGCTCACCTTCTCTAATATCATTCCCCAAGTACATCCAAGAAGTTTTATCCAACATATACTATGACATCTTCAATTAAAAAAGTTCTTGACATATGACATCAATTATTTCTTTCTGACACATGACATGTTCATAATGAAATTTTATGAAAATGAAAATGTCATCCAAGTAGACTATCATGTCTAGAAATGGCTTCAATACATATTTCTTCATATGCATGAAAGTAGTAGGAGCATGGAAAAGACCAAAAATCATAACAAGCCATTCAAACAAACCTTGCTTGGTTTTGAATGTCATCTTCCATATGTCTCCTTCAACACCTCTACTTTGATGAAAATCACTTCTTGAATCCCATTCAATGAAATGCTTACCATTCTTCTTGGGCACCAAAACAAGAGGTGCACCACATGGTAAAGGAGATGGTTAGATGATCCTTTTTTTCAGCAACCCATGGATTTGCTTTGTTATTTCTGCACTTTCCCTTCTTAACATTTGATGTATGTCAATGTTAGGAAGAAGATACTTTTGTTGCAATGATATTTCATGTTGGATTCTCTTCTTGGAAGGAAATCCAGTTTCTTTTTGAAACTCCTTGTCGTCATGGTTAACAAAATCAACCAAATCAATTTTTGAATTTGAATTACAACCATCAAACACTTCATAATCGACATCAATATTGGATTTGATCATAAGAAGCACTAAATTCTTGCTTGAATTCACTAGTCTTTTCATTTTCCCTACATTAACTAATGAAAGGTTTAGTTTCTTGCAATGAGCTCTCACAATATACTCCACACCATCCTTGAACAAGTGGTACTTGTTTTCATGATGATAAAAGATTTCTTTTCTATCATAGAGGTAAGGACTACCCAAAACAATTCCTAATATATCAAGTGGTACAACATCTAATTCAACTTCGTCAATGATGTTTGTTGTGATTGCAAACTAAAGAATAACCTGTAACCTGTAAGTTTGTTTCCTTGCATATCCAACCCAATGGATATGGCTTGGGATGTAAAATGGTTTCAAGGTTAAGTCTTTTTACTAAGTCATCAGATATCAAGTTGGCTTGAGAGCCACTATAAAAAAGTGTGTCAACTTTTGTATGTTTTGGTATTAACCTCACATGAAATAATTCAATCCTTGTTTCTTCATTTAGAGTGCTAGTGTGACAATTTGATATGCTAGTCCTAGTAGTGAATTGTTTTCCTCTTATACCCATGGTTGTAATTTTAGTTTCATTACCCAAATTGGATCCCAAATTCTCTTGAAAGATGGTAGTTGTCTTTCCTTTTCCTTTATTTTTGAATTTCTTTGGTTTCATCTTAGCATGAAGCTTCCAAAAATTAGCTTCATCATGACGCTCTTTGGAACAATGTTTACATATTGTTTTCTCTCGTTCTTCCTTAATGGATGCATTTTTCTTTCCTTTGAAACTCTTTTCTTTCTCTTTACCCTTAAATGACTTTTTACTACCCTATTCTAGAGTGTTTTTCCCTCTTTCCTCAAGATGAGTGGCTTGCACTATTATGAAACCAGCTCACAAAAAGATAGAAAAGAGAGATCCACGACTTAGAATTCAGCCTCTTCGAGGGGGCAACCTCCTTTAAATTACATAAATGAATAATTCTTGGATGATACAAATGAAAATACCTCCTTTCTATATATAGGAGTCTAAGTGGTCCCAATACAATCAAAGCCTACATAACAATAATATTGTAGGGCACAACAATAACAATAGTGGGCTTCTATGTGGCACAATAGTAACAATATGGGCACTACATGGGTACATCAATATAAATAAGGGGTATAACTACAATAGTAATGGGGTAATCACTAGTATTATAGGGACCCAACATGCCCCTCTCCTTCAAAAAAGTGTTGTCCTCAACGCTTGAGTAGTTCAGGATACTTCTGCATAAAATTCTCATCCTCCCATGTGGAATCTTCAGCGGATAAGTTCTTCCACTTGATAAGATACTCTGAAATTGATCGATTTCGTAGCTGTCGAGTTCTTGTTTCTATGACTGCTTCCGGTTCCAATATAATTTTTCCTTCTTCGTCAAGTTCTGGCAATATTGTTTGAACTGGGAGCTTGTCGCCTATAACCTTCTTTAAGCATGAAACATGGAAAACTGGGTGCAATCGAGAAGCTGCAGGAAGCTCCAATTTGTATGCCATAGTACCAATCTTTTGCAACACCTTGTACGGACCATAATACTTTGGTGATAATTTATTATCCTTCTTAGCTTGCTTGAGGGACATTTGCTTATATGGTTGTAGCCGTAGGAATACCCAATCACCTACATCAAAACTTCTTTCACTGCGATGTTGATCTGCCTGTTGTTTCATTCTATTCTGTGCCAACACAAGGTTATCCTTTAAGAGTTGGAGGACTTGTTGTTGATGTTCGATGTGATGTTCCACTGCCTGAACCTTAGAATTTTCTCTTAAATATGATGTGATGGATGGTGGTTGATACCCATAAAGTGCCATAAATGGGGTCATTTTTGTTGCTGTATGAAAGGAAGTGTTATACCACCATTCAGCCAGAGGCAACCATTTGACCCATTGTGTCTGTTTATCAGATACAAAGCAACGAAGATATCCTTCCAAACATTTGTTTACTATCTCAGTTTGCCCATCAGATTGAGGATGATAAGATGAGCTATGAGCTAACTGAGTACCAAGACAAGAAAATAATTCTGTCCAAAAATTTCCAGTGAAAATGGGATCTCTGTCACTTACAATAATCTTTGGGTTTCCATGTAGCTTTTGAATTGTTTCCATAAATGCAGTAGAAACTGTACTGGCTTTAAATGGATGTGATAATGCACAAAAGTGTGCATACTTGGTAAGTCTGTCAACTACCACCATGATGACACTCTTTCCCTCAGACTTGGGTAAACCTGTGATAAAATCCATTGAAACCTCCTCCCAACGTTGGCTTGGAATGGATAAAGGTTGTAATAGACCCGGTGTCTTAATTGTTTCAACTTTATTTTGCTGGCAAACCAAACATTCTGCCACAAACTTTTGAATATCTGATTTAAGGCCATCCCAAAAAAATTCCTTCTTAACCCTGTGGTAAGTTTTTAAAAATCCTGAGTGCCCTCCTAAGGGAGAAGTGTGCAATTCCATAAGAATCTTTTGTTTTAGCTGGGAATTCTTACAGAGGTATAAGCGATCTTTGTACCATAACGAATCATTTTTCCAGCTAAATGTATCAGACGTACTGGAATCTTGTTGTAGCTTTCGAATAAGTGCCCACACTTCTTCGTCATTCTTCCATTCCTCCCTTGCTTCATTTATCCAATCTGGTTGGATAATAGAAATGGCGCACAACAATGCTTCCACATCCTCATCCTTTCTTGAGAGTGCATCTGCCACCACATTTTGCTTCCCTTTTTGTAGATGATTTCAAAGTCATAACCCAACATCTTTGTGACCCACTTTTGTTGCTCTTCAGAGGATAATCTTTGTTCTAAAAAGTATTTAAGGCTATCATGATCTGTTTTTACCTTGAAGTGTCTTCCCATTAGGTAGGGTCGCCATTTCTTAAGTGCATGGAGTATTGCCAACATTTCCTTCTCATAAATAGCTTTTCTTAAAAACTTTCCCTTGATTGGACGACTTTCAAAAGCAATGGGTCTTTCATCTTGCATTAGAACAGCACCAATTCCATTTCCTGAAGCATCACATTCCACAATAAAGGTTTTTGTGAAGTCCGGTGTAGCTAAGACCGGTGCTTGGCACATTGCCTCTTTAAGATGTTCAAAGGCCTTTGTTGCTTCCGGAGTCCATGAAAATGCATCTTTCTTCAATAATGTTGTTAGAGGTGCTGCTATTCTCCCATAATTCTTAACAAACTTGCGATAATACCCTGTCAACCCAAGAAATCCTCGCAGATGCTTTATGGATGTGGGGATTTTCCATTCCTTAATGGCTTTAATTTTGCTAGGGTCTACCTTAACTCCTTCATGAGATACAATATGACCCAAATATTCCACCTCCTGGACTCCAAAGAAACATTTGGATCTTTTTGCATATAATTGTTTCTCCTCCAATAGTTGTAGCACCCTGTCAACATGTTCAACATGATCCTTCCAAGACTTGCTGTAGATTAGTATATCATCAAAAAATACTAACACAAATTTTCTAAGGAATGGTTTGAAAATTGAATTCATCAAACCTTGAAATGTTGAAGGTGCATTGGTAAGGCCAAAAGGCATGACCAAAAATTCATAATGACCCTCATGAGTTCTAAATGCCGTTTTCGGAATGTCTTCAATCTTCATTCTGATTTGATGATATCCTGAACGAAGATCCAACTTGGTGAAGTAAATTGATCCATGCAATTCATCCAGTAATTCATCAATGACAGGAATGGGGAACTTATCTTTAATAGTGAGCTTGTTGAGCTCCCTATAATCCGGACACATGCGCCATGATCCATCCTTCTTGTGCACCAATACTACTGGAGCAGAGAAAGAACTTTGACTCGGTTGAATTATACCAGCCTCTAGCATTTCTGCAACCATACGTTCAATTTCACTTTTTTGGACATAGGGATATCTGTACGGCCTGATGTTTGGAGGAACACTTCCTGGAATCAGATGAATAGCATGATCATGATCACGCATAGGTGGGAGACCTTTGGGAGTCTCAAATACCTTGGAATGATTGTCCAGGACTTTTTGGAGATCTGGAGAAATAGATGATTCCAATGTGGAAACATCTAGCGAACATAATTGTGCAATTACACCTCTTTGCTCCTTTTTTAGAAGCTTTGTCATACCATTAGAGCTGATTATCTTTCCTGGTTTCCCTGCAATACCCCTTAATTCAACTTCCTTTCCTTCCACAGAAAATTTCATGAAAAGTTCTTGAAAATTAAAAGCTATTGTACCCAAGGATTGTAGCCATTGGACTCCTAGTACAACATCAGCACCTCCCATTGGAATGGAAAGCATTGGGCTAGTCAATACATATTCTCCCATGGATAGCTTGATATTATGGCACTTTCCAGAGCAATTTATTGTTCCTCCATTTGCAATCATCACTTGACACTCTGGTGCTGGATATAGGAAGCAATTCAATTCTTTTGCTACCCTACAATGAATAAAATTGTGGGTGCTTCCTGAATCAATCAACACTATTACCTTTTTCTTCTTGATTTGTCCTTCTATCTTGATGGTTTGAGGAGTGGTAATTCCCGCCAATGCATTACAAGATATGGTCGGATTTATTTGTTCTTCATCTAGGCTTTGTTCCTGGAATATATCCTCTTCTTTTGACCTTTCTTGCTCCTTTTCTTCTTCCTCTTCACAATCTATGTAGAATAATTTCTTCTCAGCACACTTATGACCTTTTGTGTATTTGCTATCACAATTGTAACAAAGCCCTTTTGCTCTTTTTTCTTCCAATTGTTGTGGTGTCAACCTTGTAGGTTGTGGAAGACTATGGGCAACAACACTTCCATCTTTATAGTTGTGAATGGTATGCTTCCTAGTTGCCATAATTTTGCTTTCCATTTTTCTTGCTAACCTGAATGCCTTCTCTAATGAATCAGGTTCCCAAAGGCGCACATCATGTTGGATATTATCCTTTAAAGACCCTATGAACACATCAATCCTATGCTCCTCTGGAATATCTTTTACCCTTATGTTCAATTTTTGGAACTCCTCAATGTGCTCCATTATTGAACCCTTTTGTTTGAGACTTATCAATTGGCTAAAAAAAGTGTTGCTTTTTGTATCCTCATAATGTGCTATCAATTCTTCCGTAAAAATTGCCCAAGTGATAAATTGTTTACGAGAACAAAGCCATTGATACCATACAAACTGATTTGGTTCCAAATATAAAGTTGCCATACGTACCTTTTGTGTGTTTTGCACATTATTGAGATCGAAGAATTGCTCCATCTGTAATATCCATGTGGCGGGATCCTTGCCATCAAACTTCCTCATATCGATTTTTGGAACATGGTGAGTCTTCGATCCAACATTAGAGTCTATGGAATCATGATTAACATTTCTTTTGTTCTCATCATGAGTTTCCTTTACTACCTTTTCACCATTAGTGACCCTTTCTTGTAGCAACTTCTTCAATTCATCCATCTTATCATCCATGCCATCAAATTTAGTGTCAATCTTAGCTTCCATGCCATCCATCTTAGCTTCCATGCCCTTTATCTTAGATTCCACGCCATTTACCTTAGATTCCACGCCATTTATCTTAGATTCCACGCCACTTATCTTAGCTTCTGTTAGCTTTTGTGAGCGTGACATTTGTTGCACTTGTTCTTGTAATTTTGATATATCATGTAGCATTTCTTCCTCTTCTTCATGAGTCATGCTAGAGCTTTCAGGTTCCTTACTAGGTGTTTGCATTTTCTTTCCTCGGGGCATCAGTTACCGATAATAATGCTTTACTATGCCCTTTGAATTCCGTTAAACCAAGCTTACACAAAAATTTAAAAAAAAACTACACACCTTTTTTCACTTTATAGAAGCCTGATATTGAATCTGATGTATCTCTGTAATTTCGGATCATCCAGTTCTGAAATTGCTATCTGTAGTAGCCTTCTGCGTCCTCTTTCCAATGCCACAAGTCTGAGCCAAATTGGATTCTCCAAGGAAGAGTTATGTGAAATCTCCCACAGTGACTTGCTTTTAGACTGGTTCAGTAGAGCGAACTTGTATGACGTGCCACGAGTCACTGTTTCAACCTTTGAATCTGAAACTCACCCACAAGAAACTACAGTCCGTCCTCTTTCTGTACCTTTTTACGAAATTTCAATCCGATCCTCAGAGAGAGAGTTATGACGATTTTCCCCAGGTCGCCTGTGTAATTCAGGAGTCTGCAAAAAGACCAACTTCCTCAGATCATATCTCCGAACATATCGCGAGAAAAGTTCTGAAATTCGGACCCAAGGTTCAGCGCCAATTCTTCTCAAATGGGTTTTTTTTACGACTTCTGAAACGTCACAGAAAAAAAGTTATAGCGAAAATTCCACGATGACCTGTTTGGAGCAGCGAAACCCTAGAATCCAAAGCTCTGATACCAAATGTTATGAAACCAGCTCACAAAAAGATAGAAAAGAGAGATCCACGACTTAGAATTCAGCCTCTTCGAGGGGGCAACCTCCTTTACATTACATAAATGAATAATTCTTGGATGATACAAATGAAAATACCTCCTTTCTATACATAGGAGTCTAAGTGGTCCCAATACAATCAAAGCCTACATAACAATAATATTGTAGGGCACAACAATAACAATAGTGGGCTTCTATGTGGCACAATAGTAACAATATGGGCACTACATGAGTACATCAATATAAATAAGGGGTATAACTACAATAGTAATGGGGTAATCACTAGTATTATAGGGACCCAACATGCACACATAGACATCATCTAGATTATTCGGATTAAACATTAAGATAGTATGCCTAAGGTAACTCTGTAAACCCCCTATGTACTTCAACAATGTGTCTTGCGATTGCAAATATACACCTAACATTAGAGACCTTTTTCTAAATTCTTAGGTGTAATATTGCATATTTTGACCTGTAAGTTGTCTAAAGTTATACCAATTCATGATGTCTTTCTGCATATAATCTAGAGGGTAGAAAATTTTTTTATTGCAACAATGAAATCAGACCAAGGAATTGAGATCTTACCATGTTTTTTTATCTCCTCTTGTGTCTTTGATTCCCACCATACTAGTGTTGCACCGTCCATTCTCAAGAAAGCTAACTAAATGTTTATGTCATCCTCTTGAAGGTTTTGAATTCTGCAGTAGACCTCCAACTGACGAATCCAAGTATTAAGCTTCTCTGCATTCATTTCACCATTATACATGGGCAACTCAAATTTAACATCAAGTTTTAGTAAGGGTGATTTACAAATTTCTTTTGAGGTATGTTGATGAGTATGAGTAAGGGTTGTGTTAGTGGAAGAGGGTGAAGATTCCTGTTGTTATCACTTTATAATTTTCTGAGGCTACAAAAGAAAATCACAAAGGTAACCACAAACCAACTTTGGAAGTTGGGATCTAGCCCTCCTAGCTTCAGAGGGGGCTCTCACTGTAAGATTTAACTTTGTTGGATTGAATATTAGGCTAGCTATGAAGTTTGAGGTTTGATTTGTATTTGAATGGTTGGTTGATAACTAGATTACCATTGGGCTATTGAGTCTATTACATAAAATACAGATTGAGTACATTGTCTACAGATAGATCTCACAAGGCAGGGTAGCCAAACCAAGTGGATTCCTTTAGTTTATGAAATGTAGAAGGAAGAAAAAATTAAAATTCACTTTAAATATAGAGCATTGTTACTTGAATTCCATATTTAAATATCAGAAGAAAACTTTGATATTATTCGTACTCAGGTGCAGAGTGTAGATTTAAACAAATTACGCCCTTTACTTATCTATTGAATAATTTGGATATGAAAAGAACTATGTGCTATAAACAGAGAAATATAAACACATAAGATGATATATTCACTTCACCAACAACTTGACACAAGCATCATGTGAAAGATCTTTCTGTATTACTTGGAAAATCCGTTGATGCTTCAACAATATAAAATAGTGTTCTTTTGTTAAAAAACCAACCCATGATACTTCTAAATATGAAATATTTATAATTAATTTACAAAAATATCATGTGAATAGGATGTATCCAAAAATAATCAAAACTAAATCAATCTAACTTATTGCAAAGATATCGGGGAAATTAAAACTCTCTGAAGTGGTGGCACTAAATTGGTGGAACAGTTGGCTGTCTGGCCCTCGAAATATGCATGTGTTGTGTGTTGGTTGATAACAAGTTCCTTTTAAAACCCCTATTTATCCTCACATTAATTATCAATCCAGGAAAGTCCTCTTATTTCAAGAGTGTACACAGTATGTGGCTGCTATTTAGTTCAGAGAGTAATGCTTCCTAAATCGTAGTATAGATCTTTTAGTACAAAAGTAAATATATGCTTTTAATAAATCCCAATTGCAATTAAAGAAAACTCAATCCTTTAATGAAATCAAATCTTACATCAATCCAAGTAATAACAACATCAGTTGAGGGTACAGTAGTGATAACTCATCTCTTCTGAGCTGATTCAATATAAATCAAATCCAAAATTCGAAAAATAATCTAAACAGTGATGATATCAATCTGAGAGTTTCAACAGCGGTAGTTAGTACTCTTTACAATTGATTCAATAAAGTGGAATATTTGTCTAAATAACTCAATCTGAAATGAAAGTGAATTGAATCAATCGACAATACTATAAGTCATATAAAACAAAGATATTCTATCAACACCAGAAAACAATAAACAATGAATGAGATACAATTACAGAAAGCAGAATACTATCAAACCATCACACTTGCGGGAATTGCAAATGTATCGCACAAGGAAAGCAATTGAAACCACCAGTGGTCGGGCACTTAGCCGCCAGTGAACACTGCTAAGTTAATTCAGGTACGTGAGGGAACAACAACTTCAATTATGTATTAGTCATAAAACTTTAGTAGAATTACAATATATCGTATTCACTCAACAATGAAAGTCTGTAATAATAGTACAATTCCAAACATAACAGAGCATCCCTTTATTTTTACAATTGTCTCCTTTTATAATCCGCAAGGGTAAAAGATAGATAGTAATGCGATCCCTTAGGATCTCTCGATCTTGAGGCATTCGCAATCGATATCCAACTTCAGACATCCTTTCCTTTCTCGCATTGATTCTCCTGATTCGATTTTAGCCTTGACTGTAACCGCCGTGTTCCTTCCTTGGCTTGTTGATCTTTGCTGTTCCTTCATTAGGGAACAACATTTGTCCCTTTTGTTGTTTTTCTGCATAAAGAAGGGTAATAATTAGCTAAGTCGTAATTGCAGATAATTCCTTTATTTCTTACCATTATTCTTTAATACATTAACACATTAGGATATATAAAGGATAAGAATAAGGGAAAAGAATAATGAAGTTAATAGTAAACGCATACCTTTACCGTGACTCAACATTGTGACGGTGAGCTATGTAGCCAAATCTACTTTTTTCTCCAGTAATTCACATATTTTATCCCAGTGTTGTCCACTCAAGATAGTCATTTTCGGCAACTTTTTGTATCCTTTGTTGACTTCAGTATATTTAGCAAATTTTGGCTTGGTGATGAATAGGATTTTAATTACATACTGAACGTTGAGGTCGTAGGCTAATTCTTCTAAGAATGTCTTTCCTGTCATACTAATTCTTCCAGTTGCAACCTTCGAACTGTCTCTTCCTTAGTCATTATTTTCTCACTGTAATCCAACCATGTGCTGAGCTTATCATTAATAACTAACAAATTTGGAAGTCCTTTCTTGTAAAGGGGTTCTAACTTGGTGAAGAATTTTTGTACACATGTGTCCATAACTTGACATTGCTCTTCAAGCTATCTCATTAGATTTATCTTAGTCAGCACCTTCTTGACTTCCAATATTGTTTTTGTTCTATCTTGAATCTCCAATTCTTCTAATTCTTGTATGTTTTTTGAGTTAAGGAATTTGATGAGTTCACTGGCCTCAATGGATTTATCTTCCAACTCCTTTGTGACTTTCTCGATGGCTTTGCTCAAAAATAATTTGTATTGAAGGCTAAATGTATATGACATCTTCATTGATTCTTTTCTAGATATTCTCTTTTACCTAGCCCAATGTATTGCCCATGGCATAGTGTTTTTCCATCTTCTTCAATCTCTGGGATAATGTTTGGGACTTTTATGTTGCCTTCAAGAGGGCATCTTGAAATCTTGTTCACTATTCTTGTAAGACTTTCACCTCCTACCTCTGTTTCTTTATTTCTTCTCCCTATATAGACATGTTTTCCATCTATTCAACCAACTTAACTGAATCATATACAAATGATGTGGGAAGCACTGTAGAAGATGATGTTCCTATTGTCATGTCTGTTGTAGGGACACCTGTTTGAAGTTGAGATGCAATGGGAACTACATCAAAAGGAACCACTGCTAGTTTTGAGCTTTGTTCCTTTCCATTTATCATTTTGTCCATCTTTGCTTCCATCTCTTTCATCTTTGCATTCTGTTCCACTAGAAGCTTCAACATCTCTTCTTTTTGTAGCTTCATCTCTCCAAGTTCCTTGGTATGTGGATCTTCTATTGTAGGCAGCTTCAGTTTCTTCTTTAGGGCTTCAATGTTAACATTTTTCTTCATGATTATCTCCTCCATGGATTTTTATTATCTGGATCAAAGCCTACTTTGACCACCATTTCCTCCAAGTATTTGATCTAGTTGTCTTTGGATAGAGAGGACACTTTCTCCAGTTTAAGATGAGACTGCACATTGTTCAAAGTAAGTTGAAGTTTGGAAGCAGTGATTGCAGTCTGTGTGATAGTAGAGTATACCATTTCTCCAGCCTGCCTGTGCATATCTATTTGATCCAAAGGGTGAACATCCATTGCCTCAAATTCAAAAGTAGCTTGTTTGAAATATGTTGCTAAGTATGGTTGTGGGACCTGGGCCTGTAATAATTCCATATGCATTCTTCCATTCTCTATGTCATATGCTGAAATAATCCTATGCTGGATGGAAGAAGGCTGCTTCCTGAATTGAGAAGAGATATTATCATGAATGGCTTCATTCCTTTGTTTAATCTCTTTATATCTATGGGAAATATCCAGCTTCCTCTATTCTGTAGATGAATGAGGTGTGTGAGGTACCATAGCTAGAATCTCCTTACTAGTTGGGGATGATGGAAAATCTGTGGTACCACTATCCAACATAAAAGTTTGAAAGCCTAAGAGTACAATAGTACCCTGTGTGTCCTCCAATGGTGGGAAGTCTATTTTAGAGTCTATTTTAATCTTCTTTGTGTATATTTTGACATCTTTGGTTGAGACTTTTGTAACTGATGGAGAGTCATCATCTCTCGGTCTCTTATCTGTATTTTCTCTAGGTATGGGAGTCTCTGAAGCTATCCTGGAAAGTACCTGCTCTTCAGCCTCTTGTAATGTATTCTCTACCCAAGTGTGCTGATTCATATATTTCTCTATTTTTGTCCTTTGATTATGGACATAGGGTGTTTATTTTTGTTCCAATCTTAACTTTGAAATTACTCCAAATGGTTCATAAGACCAAGTGAAACTAAGAGGGAAATTCATATGTTTTAGTAGGAGGTGTGCTTCCTCTCATGTTGCTTTATTGTTGCAAATGAAAGGTCCTACTTGTGTTTTAATTTGGAACTGATATTTCTTCTTGGCTCCTATGAAATGAATGTTCTCTGAATGAATTATTTTTCTAATCTACTCGAAGGAAAATATTCTCAATGGAAGGTACTTCGGCAGTTTATAAGGTGGCAGTTCCGAACCATAAACTATGACTTCTATGAATGATTGGTAAAGGTACCATTCCCTTGTTTTCACCTTTTCGCTGAGCTACAAAACTTTCTGAATGTCCTCACTTTTGCTTGGAATTTGTTGGGCACTCAGCAAATAAGTTATTGGATACACAAATTGATCGATGAAGTCTATGAAGCTAGATTCATGTGATTGTCTTCTGATTAATGAGGTCCAAAAGACAATAGGCTACGGCTCTCCTTGTTGATCAAGTTTATGCATTGAAAAGGGAAACATATATGTCTGAAAGTTAATAAATATATACATGAGAATAGAAGAATACTTGAACATTCCTTCAGTTAGAAATTGAAGGAATTTTTCATGAATTACATTTGCTAAGAAGTAACTATAGTCAAAGGTGAATGATAGTCCTTGTTCTGAAGAAAGGGTGGATAAAAAGCCTAAAATAGGCTGATCTACCCATTCATCTGAATAGTAACAAAGAATGGATTAGAAGACATAGATAATCTATTTGGTGCTTTTAGGAAAGATAGAAGAGGGATATGGGGTCTTTTTCTTGGTGAGTTGAGAGTCTTTTAAGAGGAAAACTTAAAAAATTGTAGCTCTTTGGGGGAAGGTAAGCTTTTGATAGATTTCTCTCAGAGTTTCAAGGGAAGAAGGGGTAAGGGAATCACTATGGGGGAATTGCAGCATTTCGTTTATGCTCTCAAATGTAATAGTGGAGAGAATTTCACCATTGGGGAAAATAATAGCCCTCTTACTTGAAAGGTAAGAGGCATGACATTTTAAGAAGAATTTGCGAAAGCAATAAGATTGGGGGAAGGCGAACAGAGGAAGTATGGACTGTAAGAGATTTATTTCATCAGATTGATCAAGGTAGTCATCCTGAAACCAACAACGTAATTCGAAGAGATCAAAATCACACTATCTCAGATATCTTGTATTCTCTGTTAGCGAGCATCTAAATCCATGGGGGGAGTAAGCATAAGATTCACTACAGTGGCAACTTTGGGAGCCATTGCAGTAGAATAATGAATGGGGGAAGAATGTGACAAAATGAATCTGCAGTGAGTTTTTAGGAAATGTTAGGAACTTTCGGTGGCAGTTCCTCTGTAGATTGATTAGAGATGGACAATGGATGCTAAAGGCTACTGTGATATGAGCGTGAAATAGAAGGCAAGAGAAATTTTCATAAGGCGGAGAAGAAAGGGTTTAAACACGAGTGAAAATTTAGTTTAATAGGCCATAGACCGGGCATAACTATTAGATCAACGGTCGTAATGTTGCATTAATTTTAGTAATGGCGTGGGTAAATGGGAAGAAGAGTAAAGGTGGATGTAATGGTCACTGACATGGCAGATGATGATAGGTGGGTGTTACAGGGAAAAGTGTCTACAAAGAACTGCTTATCCCACTAAGGTGTGGTAGCTACCTTAGAAACAAACAAAGTAAAGCTACTTTCATTTTTCCTTTATGAAATATAGATGAGAGAAGAACACAGAAGACCGACCTCTATCTTGCGCTAATCTCCTAGTGCGATTCCTCTCTCTCTTGATAGTCTTTCGCTACTTGCTCCCTTGTACGCCCAGCTTCACAGAGTACTTGTAAGATCACAGTAGCATAGCACTATACAAGAACATGGATCTATAATCATAAACAATCTAGGATTAGATGTAAATTGACCATAAAAATGCATAAAACATAAATGACACAAGAGTATGGAGGAAAACTTGAATAACTTTTATTGATAAACAAGAAAGAGCCAAGGGAGTTACAACCAATTGTTATGACCCAGCATCATCCTCTCAGCAAGGAATCCCCTCTTCACCTCATACAAAGCTTAGATCACTCAAAAATCTGATGTTATCTCAAGAAACCATCAGCAATTCCCTACAATATGCAAAATTCCAGCCTCTGGATCTCTGGGATGAGGGATCCATATATAGATATCTGTAAGGGAGATGAGTGAGCTTGTGATTTGATTAGTTTCTTCCCTTTGATGGTTCTTGCTTCCACTTGGAGATTGATGATCTCTTACTCATCTTTGGTCGAATTCAGAGAGGCAAGTGTCACAGGAGAAGTTTCTGGAAGTTTCCATGCCTCTCCACCTCGCGGAATGACACTGCCATTTGTCACTTCTCGCCCATCGCACCCCATAGAAGGGATTTTTGAAATGCAATGCACCCACACAGTGCATTTAGGTGAGATGCAATTCACTTTGCCTATGGAGCAGCTGAAATGATCCTGTTTTGACCAGTTCTGAGCAGTTTTTCATGGAGAACTTCTAGGAGGAGTTGTAATCAGTTGACCTTGTTCCTTTAGGGGTTAGAACAACACTTTTAGGGACTTAGGAGCCCTTGGTTTATGGACATTTCATTCTTGGGTTTGTAGTGCCCAAAAATGTCTATAACAGTTGCCCCCTAAAGCATGAGGTCGTTAATCTTTTGATGTCGGGTGAAATGCTTTATTATGAGGATCCGAAGTTCTTTCAAGCTGGGAGGAGACCTGTAATAAAATACAATACAATACATTATCTTCATAATATTCTCATGATCTTGCCGAGGAGGGCATTCCCATGCTCAGCTTTATAAATTCATTTTCATGTACATAGGACAGACAATCGTCTGAGTGTAGAATGATGATTCTGGTAGAGTCATCATCTCTTTGATTAGATGATTATCTGTGCCGCAATGATGTACATTTGATGTCTTTATTTCCCTAAATATATTTCACAGCCCGGATGGATGAAACTAGATCTGGGGTCTTCAATCTCGTTCGATCTTCACTCGAAGTACAAGTCTATCCATGTGAGAGATGTTCTGGAGTCGAACATGGAAAGACAAATCCTGATTACCAGCCGATGATGTAAGTTGTTAACAGGCGCGAGAGGAATCACCGATAATGATAAGGACCCTCAAGGTACTGCAGTAAAATTCACGTGGTGTGAATAAAGGACTTGGCGTTGAACACCACACAAAATCTTCCGGTCGAAGGTCATTGATGTAAACCTGTCGCCGGAAGTGAGAAACTTGCCATTGAGGCATGCAAGCTTCAAAGTACTGAATGGGGTGTTCCTAGATCGACTTCTTGGATAATGAGCTGATGTCGACAAGAAGCGATCCGTCATAGGAGGGCCTTAATAAATCCCACATCAATGACACAGAACGGAGCAAATGATTTTAATGGAGGTGAAAACGAGCTGATGACATAAGGTTCAGGGTGGCGGTCATGAAAGAATGGAGTGTAAATGTATTGTAGCGGGTGAGACATAGGTGAATTCTCTGAATGACTTCTCTTGAACATATCGGAAACACTGACGTGATGGATTGGTAGCATTAATCCCAAATGTGGATGGTGTGATGGGACCATGGTGATGTGACCGGTGAATGAAACAACCCAACCCGACTTGGATGCAGAGTGAAAGTGTCATGTTCAAGAGTGACTTGCTACCAACAAAGTTTCTTCAAGTTTTCTTCCCAATTTTTCCCCAATCATTGCTGACCAGTACCTCTTTATTTTTGTCAAGCTTGAGGAGGATAACATATGCTTGTTCTATAATTTTCCCTTCGGGCAAACCCATCGCTATGTTTTAACGAGCCTAGCGATAGTGAAACTCGTTCTTGTCTGCTATGGACAAGTTTGTCACTATTAAGTTTTAACGAGTTTAATGACAAAGATAACTCGGTCCTTTTCAATTTTAGAGATTCTGAAGAGGAACGTAAAGGAAACTCCAAAATTCCTTTTTCGTCATCTAATCCCTTAAGTCCGAAAAAGTATAAAACAATACAGAAGGGATGAATTTTCGATACTTTTAACGAGCCGAACAAAACAAGCGCTCGATCTTTTTGTGTAATAATCCCTCAGGTCCAAAAAGATTAAAATCTAAAGGAGTGATAGCACTTCCGGTCCTTTTAATGAGCTGGAGAGGCTTATGTTTATTTTTTAACAAGCTTGAACTATGCGCAAAAATTGCTCGATTAATCTAGTCGTATAATAGGAATGTCCCATATATGATAACGGCAATTTTTAGAATTTTGCCCCACATCCTTTCTTTATGCAAGTTAGGAAACGACCAATCCAAAAAACAGATAAATGATCGTTCTTCACTTGCACGCCAAAAGGTTTGCATGCCCCCAGGTATAAAACATAGTTTCAAGGTCACCCTTCAAATCACCAACAAAACATTTGTTTTATCAAGAAAGGTTTACCTCTTTCAGGTTACCAAAGATTGTTCTATTCAGAGTGCAAACAAAACACTTCTTCGGCGATGTCTACCGAAATAGACAAAGGTGAGACAACCCACTCACATAACTTTGACGAGAGAATCTTATTCCAGAATAACTCCCTCTTCCAATCATAGACGGGAGTACAGACTAGTCATATATCTCTCACGGAAACCTACCCTATACCCGAAGTTTTCCTACCGAAGCAGACCAGGGTGCATGCCCCCTGGGTTTCAGTCATGTCCCCCGAATCACTCGCGCTCATCAGGTGGACGGACTGGAGATTGATGCGACATTCCTTGCGTGAAAAGACCATTCAGGGATGGTATATGACTATTTGCTATGTGTGATCTGAGAAATGAAAGCTAATCTACGAGCTTGACCACTCTTCCTTCGTGCGGAAAACACATTACTCTAAAGAGTGATGAGACAATGGCTCCCATGCAATAAATATAGTCTCATCCAAGGAGTAGATTATAATCCAGGGGTCCTTGAACTACCATTACGTTCATGTGAACGGTTTTCCTTCTCAATGTTATGGGCACATTGGGAAGGATCCCTAATGGTCGACTGGTTCCTTTGTCAAAGCCTGTTAGGTTTCTCATCTCAGGAAAAAGCGATGGCGAACCAAGTGCTTTCCAAGTAGTCGAGGAAAGGATACTCACAGAAGCCCCTTCATCTATGATGGTACCAGCCATAACCATTCTATATATTTGAGCAATAATTTGGAATGGTACACTAGCCGGTAAACGGGGTCTGCCTAGTTGATTCCAGTCGAAGGAGACAACTAGGTTGCTTGGAGGTGGGACCGAATAGACGGCTGGGTACGACTCTGACGAAATTCCTTCCTACGGTAAAGGAATGGGTAAATTGCCCCCATGTTCATCAGAGTCTGTGCTTACGAAAAGAATTTGGACGGTGTCATCCTTATTCTCTTCTGTGACTGTATCATCTGAAGATGGAACCTCTGAAGGCAAGACCTGGTCAACTGCCACCTTGACCTTTTGACTTTCATCTGGTATGGGTCTAGATGGTTTGTCTTCAATGATAGATGCTTCAGCCAACCACCTAGGTGGGTCAGCCGGCTTTTCAACTAGTGACAGACTCGGCAAGAGTTTTTTATATCCAGGAGGAAGTCGTAACAGTGAAACCGGACGATCGTCCAAAACTCTTTTAGCCTCGTCTAAGAAGGGACAACGGTGGACGGCATGGTCACCTTCGCACAGTTTACAAGGAAATCTATATTTCCCTTTTTGTCCTGGGGCTTCACTTTCACTAGTTGACGGTGTGCTTTCAACATGATCAACAGAGGTTGACGACACCGGGTTGTGCAAACGAGGAGACCAGTCCCTTAAGATCCGAGGGATGCAAGGAAAATCTCTATGATAGTGGTCTCCTTTGCAAATGACACATGGCGATTTAGGCCTGGTCGGTGCAGTGTGTGGATTTTCGCTAGACGACGCTTGGTTGCCCCCTTTCGCTTTTGGCTCCTTCTTCTTCTTCTATTTCTTCTTCTTTTCCTTCTTCTTCTCAGGTACTTGATTTTTGGTTTTACCAACCCCATCAAGCGAAGAAGAAGGAGGAGAGGAAGAATTGGAAGAAGTAGAAGGTTGGTGGGTGACTCTGGATTCGTCTAGTTGCTGACTCGATTGTTCAGGAATTGCATTGTTTTGAACGACAGAGGTTGAGAAGAGCCATACGGGCAAGCCGATTGTCAATCCTAGAAGCGACAATGTGGCCATATGGGGTGCACCAACATCTCCCCAAGAGGAGAAGGGACTAGGATTTCCTCCAAGGGGAATTCCTTGGTTGGTGGGTTCCATTTTCTCAACCTAAGATCAACGTTGGAAAAGGTGATGATTATTCCGTTTAAAATAAATTTTAGACGCTTTGAAACAACTCGTTTTTTCAATTTTTAAGAGTCGAGAAAAAACAAAAGATGACTCTAGTCGCCTTCGATTTTTAATGAGCCTAAAGTGACAAGTGCTCAGATGGACCTTTTCCGTTAAGGAGTCTAAAAAGGAACGAAAGGGACTGCTCTAGAAATCTAGGTAGAGGGATTACCAAACCAATCGCAAAACTGCAGAATACTTTTTACGGTATGGCAGTCAATCTTCCCGAATGCTGTGTTCAGTGCATTGCGATCGATAGGGCGACAAACACAGCTTCCTATGGATAAAGGATTAAGCCTAGTGTGGTCTCCCAAAATATACTCGATGGTACGTGGGAGCACAAGTATGTACTAGCACTTATCATCTCAAAGTGGAGGAATCACCCAACCATCAGTGAGAACAACAGTTACCAAGATTTACGACGCCGGAATACGTCTCTAGCCTAGACTTCTAAATGTTGTGTGTTAGGTTCCAAAGTGTTGTTAGATTCATTGAATTTATTTTATAGTTGATCTTGTTTAAGAAATTTTCCTTTCAGGTTCACCACGAGATGTAGATGTATAATTCCTAAAATGCAATCTAAGATGATAAACAGCCTTTTATCTTCTTGGTGCAATGAAAATCCTAGCTACTAAGGAAAGAGAGACAATATTCTTTCACAAAGAGCAAAGAGTACACTCTAAATGCACCGTCCTAAATCAAACCAATCAAACAGTCTAAATTCAAATGCACATGCATGTATTTGTTTTCGACTTTCTTAGTATGTGAATGGTAAAAAGAAAGTTGATGCACAAATCTGAATTACTTTTCAAGCGACAATTATTAATAAGTTTCTTTTCAGAATAAAAAATGGAGACAATCACAACACTTTACGATTTGGAAATGAGTACTTTCTTTCGACACTAGAAAAATTACAAATTCAGACCAAATACAATAGTAACAAGATAATCGATTATATACTGCAACCAAACTCTTTCCTATGTTTGAAAACGACACTTGCGACACTTTCAAATCAAAGGACGACAGTACGATTACGTTACTTTTTGCAAAGGAGAACTGAAAACGACTCAACAAATACACAAAAACATTTACAGTTCTTTTGCACAAAGGAGGCGGAATAACAGCAAGGAAAAGGGGTTTCAAACAGAGATATACTGATTACAGGCAGCAAAATTCATGAATAGAACTGGAAAGAATGAATCACAGAAACCAAAACTGAACAATGCCTAGTCTGATCAGCACACCTGTAACACAGGGAATTTGAAATGCAGCGCACCTGCTACACTCGGGAAGTGCGCTGAATTTCAGATTCACAGAACAGTACCTGCGCTGGGCCAGAGACGAGACTTTGCTTGGGTTTCGGGTCACAGTTTGCAGTTCAGTTCATGGGTTTTGGCCGAGCAAATGGTAATCAGTAATGCAACAATTAGGGGTAGATCTAAGGAGGTTCTGAGAGCTACCACAAGGGGCAATCAGAGAGTTTGTAAATCAGTTGTTTAATTTATAAACAAATCCCAGAGATTGACTGAAGCGGCATTTATCTACTTTGCATTTGCATAGCAAATGCAGTTTGAAAGCTACCTGGCTCGACTTCAGGCTCCGTATGTAAGTTTATAAAATAGAGAACAAGGAAGATAAACAAACAAACTAATTCGTCCCCAGCGGAGTCGCCATTTTGTTACAGGGAAAAGTGTCTACACAGAACTGCTTATCCCACTAAGGTGTGGTAGCTACCTTAGAAACAAACAAAGTAAAGCTACTTTCGTTTTTCCTTTATGAACTATAGATGAGAGAAGAACACAGAAGACCAACCTCTATCTTGCGCTAATCTCCTAGTGCGATTCCTCTCTCTCTTGATAGTCTTTCGCTACTTGCTCCCTTGTACGCTCAGCTTCACAGAGTACCTGTAAGATCACAGTAGCATAGCACTATACAAGAACATGGATCTATAATCATAGACAATCTAGGATTAGATGTAAATTGACCATAAAAATGCATAAAACATAAATGACACAAGAGTATGGAGGAAAACTTGAATAGCTTTTATTGATAAACAAGAAAGAGCCAAGGGAGTTACAACCAGTTGTTATGACCCAGCATCATCCTCTCAGCAAGCAAGCCCCTCTTCACCTCATACAAAGCTTAGATCACTCAACAATCTGATGTTATCTCAAGAAACCATCAGCAATTCCTTACAATATGCAAAATTCCAGCCTCTGGATCTCTGGGATGAGGGATCCATATATAGATATCTACAAGGGAGATGAGTCAGCTTGTGATTTGATTAGTTTCTTCCCTCTGATAGTTCTTGCTTCCACTTGGAGATTGATTATCTCTTACTCATCTTTGGTCGAATTCAGAGAGGCAAGTGTCACAGGAGAAGTTTCTGGAAGTTTCCATGCCTCTCCACCTCGCGGAATGACACTGCCATTTGTCACTTCTCGCCCATCGCACCCCATAGAAGGGATTTTTGAAATGCAATGCACCCACACAGTGTATTTAGGTGATATGCAACGCGCTTTGCCAATGGAGCAGCTGAAATGATCCTGTTTTGACCAGTTCTGAGCAGTTTTTCATGGAGAACTTTTGGGAAGAGCTGTAATCAGTTGACCTTGTTCCTTTAGGGGTTAGAACAACACTTTTAGGGACTTAGGAGCCCTTGGTTTATGGGAATTTCATGCTTGGGGTTGTAGTGCCCAAAAATGTCTATAACAGTGGGTGAATGGGACAGGACCATTGGAAGGAGTGATAGAAGGAGGGACACATGGTGTGATTGGAATGGTGGTTGAGAAGGGGCATGGAGGTAATGGTTGGTAGGAAGGTGGGTTGCGGCAAGAGTCAAAACTACTTTCGGAGTGGGGGGTGGGGGGTGTGGGATTCGGCAATCACCAGGAGGGGACAGGTAGCGGGCGTGAAACAACTTTCTGGACACCCTGCCATTAAAGAGTATCGTTGTGGGGGGGTTCGAAATCATTTATGGGCCGTCAGATTGGAGTGGGGGAATGATCGGGGATACTGAGATGTGTGGGGTTTAACATTGGTTGATCCGATGAAATATTTCGGGAATATTCTTTTTAAAACCAAATTCCAAACTTTGGACAATGAACCACTTAACCACTTACATCAAAAATCCATTATTTCCTATTCTAATGCAATTTTTAAAGTAAATACTGGTGCATTTAAACGTGAAAACCCCATCAATTTTTTCATTCTTAACAGACTAAGAATACTTAGTTCAACCTACTAAATGAATCTATCCAACTGCATTAATCGAGATTAAACTGTTGGATTAACTTATTCACCCATTCTACCTATCTAATCTTAGCCAAGATTACACTTTTTGGCTAAGTTATTCACTCTAATGTAATTAACATAAATTGAAACTAGCTTGAACATGATTAAACTGTATGTTTCAAGAATAAAGGCATTGTGGCATTTAGACAAGCTGTACACAACGTCATGAATTTATTCTTTACAAACCAGTAGACTAGTAGTGGCACTTAAACTTGCATCACTTTTATATTTATTCATTTTCTTGTGGGGTTCATTTATCATTTCTTTTCTTTTTCCTTTTTTTCTACTTTTTGTATTTAGACCCTCGTTTCATTTTTTTTTTTCATTTTTCTATCTTATTGGAAATAATTTAGAGAAAGCAATATTATTTACAATCTGAAATACTGAAAGCAATTAGCCAATGATCATTTGATCCTATAAATTATAGGACCCTAACAGTTGTGAAGAAGAATATGAAGAATATGGTGGAGAGGGTGGTGGTTTACCTCCATTTCCATTACCTCCTCTTAAAGAATCTTCTCCTTTTGGAGGTTTGGACCTTTCACCCTGCAACCTAGTACTCCTCTCTTCATAGAGGACCTTCATCATCTTTTTCATATCAAAGAAAGCCTTCCTGAAGACCTTCTCATCCTCTGTCATGTTTGTAGGTTCTCCTTCATGAGACATGCTCACTTGAGTCTCAACTACAACTTGAGGAAGAACCGGTGTTGGAGATTGTGGCAACCTTTCCCTCCTTCCCCTTGACCCAACTTCAGGGCTTCCAACTAGCTTCCCTTCTCCTCTTTTGATTATTAACCTTGTAAGCATGACATAAACTTGCAAACAGTTAATTCCTTTTTGCAAAAGGAAAATCTAGTGCTCTAATACGAAAAATGATCTGATTAAGATTATTAGATTTTGTTGTGCTAAGATCCTCCTTAGATTATAAACAAAGTGTTATTCATGTGCTTAAGGATTCATGAGTTTTGCAAGTGAAAATGTGTTTTTATGTTAATTTTATGAGAAATTTTAACATAAATAAGAAACTGAACAACGACATATAAATTTACAAAACATCACCAACAACACATAACAACAAGAACATGATGAAGGAGTTCACCCCTACTGGGCTACATCTCTTTGGTCTAGCTTCCAATGGCTTAGGCCTCTCTATTATGCTAAAAATGTGTAAAAATAGGTGTTTACAATGCTCAAATGCTTCTATAACTTGCTACAATGAGTTTAGAATGTCCAAAAATGGCTACCTAGCCTCTTTCTACACCCAATCTGGTCAAAAGCTGGAGACGTTATGACCTCTCCTAGTTTCTCCATTATTTGATCCACAAATTGCCCAAAATCCAGCATCGAACCCTCATTTCGCCCCCATTTCTGCTAAAAAGACACCAAATCCGCAGAAATCCAAGAGTATTTGTCAGAAAGTTCATTTCGCTGTGAGGCCTAAAATGTGGAAATTTAGGGTCATATGGAGAGCATGCCCCCAAGGGCTAGTGCCTGGCGCTAGCCTCTTCCCTCCGATGGACACGTAAACCTTGGTGGTTAACAATAGCAGATTCACATGGGGTGGTTACCCCATCAGTGAAGCGGTGGTGGTTTTCCCCAGTGGTTAGAATGTGGTGGTGTCACCTGGTCTGTTAGTTTGTTGGTTGGCCCCACGCAACTAGCCCAACCGCCAAACTCCACGCCATTAAACTTTATAAACAATGCGCCATCCATATGGTTAAGAAGCAAGATGTGGTGCATTGGCAGTGGCCTCTATTGTATGTCGAGAGGTCATTGGTTGACCCCCACTACCTCCACTTGGACTATAGCAATTTTTTTGGTGGCCTCCTGGGCTTCCACGTGGTGGCCTCCAACTAGGCCACATGTCAGCCTGTGTTTGCTTATCATTCCAACCAATGAGAACCAAAAAAATTTGACTAGTTAGAATGTGACACTTGGCACAATTTCATTAGATGAGGATCCATTTGAACAAGTTAAAGCCCACATCACCTACCCAGTCAATGCCTTATCAGCAGTACAGAATGCTGACTAGGCTGTCCTTTTTTTTTGAAAATTCACCTGTTTTGGAAAGTGAATAGAACTCATTTTTGGAGTCATATAGAGTCTGTTTCACGGGAAATGAGTTGCGTTGGATTCAGGATGATGAGCACTACATGGTCATCTAGGTTCCACACCAATATGAAAACTTTGAAATTCGAGCTATTTGTGAGCATCTGATCACACCCCAACATATCATGGTATCCAAAAAATGTAAGGCTAGGCTAAAAACCACTTTCATAACCCAAAAAAACCATGCCACTGACAAAAAGAGAACCATACAGCAACATGCAAAGCCATGCATGTCCAAACGAGCTAGGAAATCACACATGAAAAAGATTACCTACAATTATTCCTGCTAAAGTTGTCTAATCTTGCTTTTCCTTCCTTGATCATTCATTTCCTTCTTTTTCATTTTCTTTCTTTTCCTTCCTTGATCCAAAGCTAGAGTGCTCCAAGAAAGCTCTAAGTGACCAAGGATGAGAGAGAGAAAGAGAGAAGAATTAGAGAGCTCCAAACTTGAACTGACAAAAGGTTGAACTGAGCAAGAGATTTTACACTGACTAAGCCTAACATTGGCAAAGCTTGCCAACTGATCCTCATAAAACTTTTTATTAATGAGGCTTCTATTTTCTTCATTTTCCATTATTTTCCTTCAATTTCCTCCTCACATGCAACTTGTGATGTTTCACCTTACTTTTCTCCTAATTTCCTTTAAGTTTATAAATAAATGTGCCAAAAATGTCTTTTTGCCTTTTAATGCCTTTGCCTTAGCCTTTTCCAATTTCTTTAGCCAAAACACACATCTTGTGATGCCCACTAGGATATCTTTTCCCAACATTCAGCTTGGAATACTGTCCCTTACTCGTGGTCTTACCTTTTCGTTTATTTACATTATTACATCGAATTTTCACTAGGGTTGTTACAACAGGTGACGAACCTTTGCAATGTGGTGATTAGTTGCCATAATTCCTCCTTTATGCAGTTTCACAGAAATCCATCATCTAGTTGATAGTCTTATACGCAGGGTTAACAAACTTGTCACAATTGTCTCGTTCGAGTGCCCCTCCTTTGAAGTATCTTTCACCGGTTAATGGAAATTGGGTTTCATTGCTTATCAAATTTTTAGGGACCTTAATTTTTGGGCTCTCGACCTCTATAAATTTTCCATTGAAGTTGTGCTCAAATTCCATAACTACCCTGTCACTATAACCTTGAAACTTTTGAAGAAAACCCATCCATCCTTTCTCCTCAAATTGGCCATTACAAGCTACATATTTTGAGCTATTGCAAAATTGGGTGAATGTAGGCTCATGGCGGTGAGCCCCCATTCCGAAGGTGGAACAATGTCCAAGGCTAGGAGGAAAATGTTGGGATTCACAAGTCGATTAACTACTAAACTTATCAAAGGAGACATGCAACCCTTGTTTTTTGGGGTTTCACTTAGACTTGAGTTTATTTGAAATGGCAACTATGTGTTTCTTAATTATGTCATGGGTTGATTGCTTGTAATGATAGAGTAGATATTTGACACATGGATCACATGAGTGAAAATGAGTGGGATGAGTAGTGGGATAGGATGATTTATTATTAGTTGGATATGGAAAAGACATGTAAATTATTACAATGAAAGGATGTAGATCAATATTAAATCCCATTATCCATATTCTTTTAATTAGTCTAAGTAAATGAAAATTCATTCATACCTTGATTTTACTACATAATGATATCCAGGAGCTCTAAAATAATAATGATGGGAAAAACTTGAGCCTGAGCTAAGTGTCCTCTCCATTTGTCGATTTCATTACAAAAGAAATATTATTTAATCATGAATGATCCAAAAACTTGTAATTTGTTACCTCCATTGATTCCAATGTTTTTGGTCTAATGTTGATACCATCTATGCTCTCTGGACTTGATATTCATACTCATAAAAATTATGCAGTACCTAGCTCAGCCTATGATTAGTACTGAATTAAGTACAAAACCTTTGAACTTACTCATCAAGTCATAAAAACAGTGAAAAATTATGGCTGTATTGGAAAAAATGAACATAAATCTTCCTTGAAACTTCATGTAAGACAATTTTAGGAATTGTGACAAAAATTTGAATTCTGCTTGCTGTATAACAATTTGGCGCCACCAATCCATGGATTTTGACCAAGTCTGTAATGATCACTGCCTTGCGAATTTCAATTTTTGGGAGCCTGAAATGCACAAAAGAAGACTCCAATGGGGGTTTATTTCCCATACTTATTCTGCTAAGCCCAGGAAAGAATAATTTTGTACGTAGCATATCCCTATCTACCTCTTTCTCATACAGTTAGTGAGCTTGAGTTAGTCAATGCTTGGGGTATTCAATTTTAGAGTGTTTGAAAAAACCAAAGTAGACTTTAGGTAGTTTCTTTTCCATACATAATATGCCAATCCCAGACACGAATAATTATGTACTTGGTAGATCCCTAACTACTACTATCCCATTAGTATTAACAAGCTTGGGTCATTCAATGCTCGAAACATTCAAGTTTAGGGGGTCTAAAACGTTCACAGTAAAGTCCAAAACATCACTTTTCACAAATAATCTGTCAAGTCTAGATAAAAGAGTAAACTTATCCTTGAAAATTTTCCTTTTTATTCTATTTGAGTTGTGGAGGAAAATAAAAGTCAGCCAACTGTTATTTATACACTATATATATATATATATATATATATATATATATATATATATATATATATATATATGTATGTATATATAAATATAAATATATATATCTATATATATATATATATTTATATTTATATATACATACATATATATATATATATATATATATATATATATATATATATATATATATATATATATATATATATATATATATATATATAATTTAAAGAAATCAATTTGAAGAACCAACAGGAGTTGGATCCCCCTTTTGAACCAACTCCATTTCTGGATCCTGCATCACATTCTGCAAAAATTATTGTCGGGAGAGGAGGTAGTGGTAGATTTTATGTTTGTGGCCATTTACCACAAATTAAGTCTGGTCATCATCAATGGTTTTAATCCTGACTGAACCATTATCGAAGACTTCCTCCACCTCATAGGGTCCCAGCCATCTGGTTGAAATTTTCCCTTTGAAGTGTCTAAATCTTCTATCATACAACAACACCCAATCTCTTGGTTGGAAGACCTTTTTCTCGATATACTTATCATTCCATCGAGTTCTCCGATCCTATACTAACATAGTTCTTTGGAAGGAATCTTGTTTGATTTCGTGAAGTTTGTTTAGCTAAAGTATTCTTTGTTTCTGAGCTCCATTTAGATCCATTCCTATTTGAGTAGCAATCCAAAATGTTTTTACCTAAAATTCAATGGGGAGCAACACCTGCTTCCCATATACTAACTCATATGGAGTATATCCCGTCACATTTCTCCATGTTATTTGATAAGCCCATAATTCTTCTGACAACCTATCAGCCTAGTGTGCATGGTGTAGCTGAATTTTTTTAGTGAGAATGGACTCCAAGACATTGTTAGTGGGTTCAACCTGTCCATTTTTTTGAGGTTGGTATGGGGTAGATTTCTACTGCTTAATCGTGTATTCTTTAGTGATAGCCTTTACTAGTTTGGAAGTGAATTGTGTCCCCTGATCAGTGAAATTTCTCTAGGCACCCTAAACTGAGTGAAGATGTCTTCATAGAGGAAATCTGCAATAGACTTCTCAATGGAAGAAAATAAGGCCTTAGCTTTGACTCATTTCGTCACATAATCAGTACAAACTAATATGTACCTCTTTATCTTGGACATGGGAGAGATGGGGCCTACAAAATCCAATGACCACTTTTCAAAAGACTGTATTGATAGATGAGTTTGAAGAGGCATTTCATCACTTGGAACGAGCCTCCCATTCTTTGGCAAGTATCACAACTAGAAAAAAAACATTTTGGCATTTTTAAAGGGAGTGGGCCAGTAATAACCTGCATGTAGGACCTTATAAGTTCTTATTTTGTCTACAAAGTTTCAACCACAGTGTTCACTCTGGCAAGATCTCAATAAATCATACATTTCATCTTCACGTACACACCTTCTCATGATTAAATTATGTTTGGTGTAGTATAGGTCTCCTTCTATCCAAGAATAGTTGGCACTATGTTGCACAATGTTGTGTTTCCCCCTAGTATATAGATTTGTGGCAGCCTGCCTGATACCAGATAGTTAGCCACATTATAAAACCAAAGAGTATGTGTTGAAATAATAAACAAATTCTCATCAAGAAAGTCATTCATAACTACTAGTGGATCTATGCCTCGTGCAATATTCGTTTGAGACAAGAAATTTGCAGTTGAATTAGCCCATCCAAGCGTGTCAATCACAGTGATCTTAAATTCTTGAAGTAAGAGTAACCCTCTAGTATTTCTTCCACTAGTAATTGGCTTATTCATAAGGAATCTAATAGAAGAGTGATCAATATGGAAACAAAAAATCGTAACCAGTAATATAGTGCCTAAATTTGTTGACAACATGGACTGCTACTAGTAATTCTTTTTTGGTAACAGTGTAATTTAATTTTGAAGGTGAGAGATTTTTTCTAAGGAAATAAATAACATAAAGAATTTGATTCTCACATTGCCCTAACATATCTCCAAGGGTTGTATATGATGCATCAGTACAAATTTGAAAAGGGAGAGACCAATTAGGTCCTCTCAGTACTGGGGCAGTTGACAATTTGTCCTTCAGTACCTAAAAAGAATTTTGAAAATCAGTGTCCCATAGAAAATAAACATCTTTAGTGAGTAGTTTAAACATAGGTGTTGCAATATCAGTGAAATTTTCAATAAATATCCTATAATACCCTACATGTCCCAAAAAAATTCTTACCTCCTTTTGTGACGTTGGAACTGAAATACATGATATTGCCTCAATTTTTGTAGGGTCAACTTTTATCCCTACTTGTGACACATGGGGACCAAAAACAATCCCCCCATTTTGCATCATTTTGTATTTGATGTTACTAACAGCCATATGAGCATCTTAACTACAAATCAACACTTTTTCCAAGTTCTCCAGAGCCTGTTGAAAGTCATCGCCATACACTGTGAAGTCATCCATTCAGACTTCCACACAATCATGTATAAGACCAAGAAAGATAGTTAGGACAACTCTCTGAAACATAACTGGAGCATTGCGTAGGCCAAATAGAAGGACTCTATAAGCATAGTGCCCCATTCATAGGTAAAATGGGTCTTCTCTTGGTCCTCCAGATCTATTTGGGTCTAGTTGTAGCCACTATACCCATCCACGAAGGAGAAATATTTTTTCTATTAGAGAGTATCAAGAAACTGGTCAATGAAAGGCAGAGGGAAGTAATCCCATAGGGTGGCTTTGTTCAACTCTCTGTAGTCAACAAAAATTCACCATTTCCCATTTTTGTGGGAGCCACGACACTCAAAAGTTTTTGCAATTCATCTTTGACAATTTCTTTGAGAGTTGGATACATTCGTCTTTGTTGTTTCCATGCAGGTATGATTTATTCATTTATGTAAATCTGGTGCATAGAAGTATCAGGATGGATCCCTTTCATATCTAAATAATCCTAATCAAATTCTATGAACTATTTTTGAATATTGTTTATTAATTATTGTCTTTGTTTTGTACTTAAATATGTACCAATATACAGTGTTTTTCCAACGCTGATTTTAACAGGTTGGGAATTTACTTCTATGGTTTCTTCCAAGGTTGCAATGGTAAATTATGCAAACACAACAGGGTAACACGTTTCATGAAATTCACTGCTGAAAACATGATGGTATCCACTAAAAGAAATAGGGTAATTTATACAACTAATATTAGATAAGAATTGTTGCAAAACATGTTTTTCTGACTATTCTTGAAGCCCTCTTGATTGTTATACATTCACCAAGGGAAGCATATAGTCTTCTTACCCAAAGAGATTTTCCAACCAAAGAGGTACTTCAACAGTTAATTGGGCAAGTGGAAAAATAGTCAATCCTTGAATTTGCAAGCCATTAGAAATTGTCATTTCCCCATTTCTACAACCAATAACAACATTAGTCATGGCCATCCAAGGCTGCCCTAGAAATATAGGGTGACCAGGTTTAGTCTTTTTTGGGGAAATTATTATAAAATCAACTCGATATTCTGAGGAAGCTATTGTCACCACCACACCTTCTAGGACCCTCACAGGTTTGACAATGGACTTATCTGTTATTTCTAACACAATCGGTGTAGGTATTATTTGTTCTAATTTCAATAATGTCATAGTATCAACAGTAATTGCATTAATGTTTTCCCCTAAATCTACTAGAGTATGAGGCAGAAAAGTTACATTGATCTCTATGGTTACCACAAGGTTCCCTAGATCATCGTATTTTGGTGGTAATCGAAATATCATTTCTGACATTTTGATGATGAATTTAATATTTTGATTATTATTCCTCTTCCTTCCTTGATTTTTAATGCAAATATCTGTAATATTCTTGGTATATATAGGAATGTCTTTAATGTCTTATAACAAAGAGATTTTTATAAAGATATTCCTCAACTCCGACTCCAAGTCATATTTTGTGTGAATTTTGGTTTTCTTCACATGAAATCTTTCTGAAAAAGGAGGATCCTTGGGTTCTAAGAGATCATGTGGTTCTTTTATTTCATTTGTTTTTTCATTCTCTGTTTGTTCAATGGTTTTGTCTTCAAATTCTATATGAGGATACTCCTCTTGGATAAATACTGTTGATTTATTTTTATTAAAAATTTTCCCAAACCTTAGTTGAATTTCATTGAAGGGAAAAGTAGTGATAACATAAGTGGGAAAAGGTTGCAAATCAATGTTTTGTACAGGTTGAGGAGGTCTATTATTGGGATTAGAAATTGTTTTGTAGGCAGCTGTGTTGGTCGAGGAGGGTTAAATGATTTTTGCATCTACTGTGAAGATGGATTGGTGTTTTGAGGTAGGGGCAAGTGTTGTTGTATTGGAGGTGGTAATGGTAATGAAGGTTGTTGAAGGCAAGGTGGGTTATACCCTTGTTGTAATTGGGGCATATTCAATGCATAAGGCATGTAGGGTGGACATTGATATTGAGGGTATGGAGGTGCTTGGTTTTGAGGCTGAAAGGTGCTCCCATAAGGATTCCCTCTCCATCCTTGGTTCCAAGGTGAACCTTGAGGTGGTTGTGTAGGCCATGAGGAGTAAAATGGTTGATAATTCCATCATTTATTTTGAGGAAAAACTTGCATGTTAGGGTCCTAATAAGTATTATTGTTTGGCACCCTCCATGATGGTTTCCTAGTTGATTGAGGAAGCTCACTAGTCTAAACCCCCCCTTTGTAAATAGATCTAAATCCTAGAACAGAGGGGCATTGGATGGTGGGGTGCTAACAGGTATAGATCCCACAAAATTCTACCACTTTAATCGGGCATTCCCTATTAGGTCCCTATAATACTAGAGATTACCCCATTACTATTGTAGTTACATCCCTTATTAATATTGTTGTGCCCCTATTGTCCCCATATTGTTATTAATGTGCCCCATAGAACCCCTCTATTGTTATTTTTGTGGCTTTATATTATTATTGTTAGGTCGGCTGGGTTATATTGTGACTCCTTAGACTCCTATATATAGAAATGAGGTTTTTTCATTTGAATCATCCAAGAATTGTTCATTTATGTAATGTAAAGGAGGTTTCCCCCTTTAAGAGGCTAAATTCTAAGGCGTTGATCTATCTTTTCTATCTTTTCTTGAGCTGGTTACATAACAATTTGGTATCAGAGCTTTGGATTCTAGGGTTTCGTTGCTCCAAATAGGTCACCGTGGAATTTTCGCTATAACTTTTTTTCTGTGATGTTTCAGAAGCTAAAGCCAAAACCCATTTGAGAAGACATTGCGCTGAAGCTCAGGTCCAAATTTCAGAGATTTTTGCGCAATATTTTCGGAGATATGATCTAAGGAAGTTGGTCTTTTTGCAGACTCCTAAATTACATTCCAAACATGTGACTTGGGGAAAATCGTCATAACTTTCTCTCTGAGCATCGGATTGAAATTTCGTAAGAAGGTATAGAAAGAGGACAGACTATAGTTTCTTGTTTATATTTTCAGAGCCAAAGGTTGAAATAGTGACTCGTGGCATGTCGTACAATTTCGCTCTACTGAACTAGTATATAATCAGGTCATTGTGGGAGATTTCGCATAAATCTTCCTTGGAGAATCCAATTTGGATCAAACTGGTGGCATTCGAAAGAGGTCATAGAGGGCTACTGTAGGTCACAATTTCAGAACTAGATGATTTGAATGTACACTGATACATTAGACGAAATATCAAGCTCCTACAAAGTGAAAAAAGGTGTGTAAATTCTTTTAAATTTTTGCTTAAGATTGGTTTGAAATTTATTTTGAAGGAATTAAAAGGGCATAGTAGATCATTATTATCGGTAACTGATGCCTCGAGGAAAGAAAATGAAAACACCTAGTAAGGAACTTGAAAGTTCTAGCATGACTCATGAAGAAGAGGAAGAAATGCTACATGATATATCAAAATTACAAGAACAAGTGCAACAAATGTCACTCTCACAAAAGCTAATAGAAGATAAGATAAAGGCCGTGGAAACTAAGATGGACGATTTGAAGATAGATTTGAAGACAAATTTGAAGAGAGACATGGCAGATTTGAAGACAGATTTGACAAATTTTCTACAAGAAATACTTACTAATGGTGAAAAGGTAGTAAAGGAAACTCATGATGCGAAAAAAAGAAATGTTAATCATGATATCATAGACTCTAATGTGGGATTGAAGACCCACCATATTCCAAAAATCGATATGAGGAAGTTTGATGGCAAGGATCCCGCAACATGGATATTACAGATGGAGAAATTTTTCGATCTCAATAATGTGCAAAACACACAAAAGGTACATATTGCAACTTTATATTTGGAACCAAATCAGTTTGTATGGTATCAATGGCTTTGCTCTCGTAAACAATTTATCACTTGGGCAATTTTTACGGAAGAATTGATAGGACATTATGAGGATACAAAAAGCAACACTTTTTTTAGCCAATTGATAAGTCTCAAACAAAAGGGTTGAATAATGGAGCAAATTGAGGAGTCCCAAAAATTGAACATAAGGGTAAAAAATATTCCAGAGGAGCATAGGATTGATGTGTTCATAGGGTCTTTAAAGGATAATATCCAACATGATGTTCGACTTTGGGAACCTGATTCATTAGAGAAGGCATTCAAGTTAGCAAGAAAAATGGAAAGCAAAATTATGGCAACCAGGAAGCATACCACTCACAACTATAAAGACGGAAGTGTTGTTGCCCCTAGTCTTCCACAACCTATAAGGTTGACACCACAACAATTGGAAAAAAAAAGAGAAAAAGGGCTTTGTTACAATTGTGATAACAAATACACTAAAGGTCATAAGTGTGCTGAGAAGAAATTATTCTACATAGATTGTGAAGAGGAAGAAGAAAAGGAGCAAGAAAGGTCAAAAGAAGAGGATATAATCCAAGAAAAAAGCTTAGATAAAGAAGAAATGAATCCGACCATATCTTGTAATGCATTGGCAGGAATTACCACTCCTCAAACCATCAAGATAGAAGGACAAATCAAGAAGAAAAAGGTAATAGTGTTGATTGATTCAGGAAGTACCCACAATTTTATTCATTTTAAGGTAGCAAAAGAATTGAATTGCTTCTTATATCCACCACCAGAGTGTCAAGTGATGGTTGAAAATGGAGGAACAATAGATTGCTCTGGAAAGTGCCATAATATCAAGCTATCCATGGGAGAATATGTATTAACTAGCCTAATGCTTTCCATTCCAATGGGAGGTGTTGATGTTGTACTAGGAGTCCAATGGCTACAATCCTTGGGTACAATAGCCTTTAATTTTCAAGAACATTTCATGAAATTTTGTGTGGAAGGAAAGGAAGTTGAATTAAGGGGTATTGTAGGAAATTGGGAAAGATAATCAACTCTAACGGTATGAAAAAGCTTCTAAAAAAGGAACAAAGAGGTGTAATTGCACAATTATGTTCGCTAGATGTTTCCACATTGGAATCATCTATTTCTCCAGATCTCAAAAAAGTCTTGGACAATCATTTCAAGGCATTTGAGACTCCCAAAGGTCTCCCATCTATACATGATCATGATCATGCAACTCATCTAATTCCAGGAAGTGTTCCTCCAAACATCAGGCCATACAGATATCCCTATGCCCAAAAGAGTGAAATTGAACGTATGGTTGCAAAAATGCTAGAGGCTGGTATAATTCAACTGAGTCAAAGTTCTTTCTCTACCCCAGTAGTATTGGTGCACAAGAAGGATGGATCATGGCGCATGTGTCCGGATTATAGGGAGCTCAACAAGCTCACTATTAAAGATAAGTTTCCCATTCCTGTCATTGATGAATTACTGGATGAAGTGCATGGATCAATTTACTTCACCAAGTTGGATCTTCGTTTAGGATATCATCAAATCAGAGTGAAGACTGAAGACATTCAGAAAACAACATTTAGAACTCATGAGGGTCATTATGAATTTTTTGGTCATTCCTTTTGGCCTTACCAATGCACCTTCAACATTTCAAGGTTTGATGAATTCCATTTTCAAACCATTCCTTAGAAAATTTGTGTTAGTATTTTTTGATGATATACTAATCTACAGCAACTCTTGGAAGGATCATGTTGAACATGTTGACAGGGTGCTACAACTATTGGAGGAGAAACAATTATATGCAAAAAGATCCAAATGCTTCTTTGGAGTACAAGAGGTGGAATATCTGGGTCATATTGTATCTCATGAAGGAGTTAAGGTAGACCTAGAAAAATTAAAGCCATTAAGGAATGGAAAATCCCCACATCCATAAAGCATCTGCGAGGATTTCTCGGGTTGACAGGGTATTATCGCAAGTTTGTTAAGAATTATGGGAGAATAGCAGCACCTCTAACAACATTATTGAAGAAAGATGCATTTTCATGGACTCCAGAAGCAACAAAGACCTTCGAACATCTTAAAGAGGCAATGTGCCAAGCACCGGTCTTAGCTACACCGGACTTCACAAAAACCTTTATTGTGGAATGTGATGCTTCAGGAAATGGAATTGGTGTTGTTTTAATGCAAGATGAAAGACCCATTTCTTTTGAAAGTCGTCCAATCAAGAGAAAGTTTTTACATGAAGCTATTAATGAGAAGGAAATTTTGGCAATACTCCATGCACTTAAGAAATGGCGACCCTACCTAATGGGAAGACACTTCAAGGTAAAAACGGATCATGATAGCCTTAAATACTTTTTAGAACAAAGATTATCCTCTGAAGAGCAACAAAAGTGTGTCACAAAGATGTTGGGTTATGACTTTGAAATCATCTACAAAAAAGGGAAGAAAAATGTGGTGGCAGATGCACTCTCAAGAAAGGATGAGGATGTGGAAGCATTGTTGTGCGGCATTTCTATTATCCAACCAGATTGGATAAACGAAGCAAGGGAGGAATGGAAGAATGAAGTAGAAGTTTGGGCACTCATTCGAAAGTTATAACAGGATTGTAGTACGTCTGATACATTTAGCTGGCAAAATGATTCGTTATGGTACAAAGATCGCCTATACCTCTGTAAGAATTCCCAGCTAAAACAAAAGATTCTTATGGAATTGCACACTTCTCCCTTAAGAGGGCACTCAGGATTTTTAAAAACTTACCACAGGGTTAAGAAGGATTTTTTTTGGGATGGACTTAAATTAGATATTCAAAAGTTTGTGGCGGAATGTTTGGTTTGCCAACAAAATAAAGTTGAAACAATTAAGACACCGGGCCTATTACAAACTTTATCCATTCCAAGCCAACGTTGGGAGGAGGTTTCAATGTAGTTTATCACAGGTTTACCCAGGTCTGAGGGAAAGAGTGTCATCATGGTGGTAGTTGAGAGACTTACCAAGTATGCACACTTTTGTGCATTATCACATCCATTTAAAGCCAGTACAGTTTCTACTGCATTTATGGAAACAATTCAAAAGCCACATGGAAAACCAAAGATTATTGTAAGTGACAGAGATCCCATTTTCACTGGAAATTTTTGGACAGAATTATTTTCTTGTATTGGTACTTAGTTAGCTCATAGCTCATCTTATCATCCTCAATCTGATGGGCAAACTGAGATAGTAAACAAATGTTTGGAAGGATATCTTTGCTGCTTTGCATCTGATAAACAGACACAATGGGTCAAATGGTTGCCTCTGGCTGAATGGTGGTATAACACTTCCTTCCATACAGCAACAAAAATGACCCCATTTATGGCACTTTATGGATATCAGCCACCATCAATCACATCATATTTAAGAGAAAATTCTCAGGTTCAAGTAGTAGAACATCACATCGAACATCAACAACAAGTCCTCCAAATCTTAAAGGATAACCTCGTGTTGGCACAGAATAGAATGAAACAACAGGCATATCAACATCACAGTGAAAGAAGTTTTGATGTAGGTGATTGGGTATTCCTACAGCTACAACCATATAAGCAAATGTCTCTCAAGCAAGCTAAGAAGGATAATAAATTATCACCAAAGTATTATGGTCCGTACAAGGTGTTGCAAAAGATTGGTACTATGGCATACAAATTGGAGCTTCCTGCAGCTTCTCGATTACACCCAGTTTTCCATGTTTCATGTTTAAATAAGGTTATAGGCGACAAGCTCCTAGTTCAAACAATATTGCCAGAACTTGACGAGGAAGGAAAAAATTATATTGGAACCAGAAGCAGTCACAGAAAGAAGAACTCGACAACTACGAAATCAATCAATTTCGGAGTATCTTATGAAGTGGAAGAACTTATCCGCTGAAGATTCCACGTGGGAGGATGAAAATTTTATATAGAAGCATCCAGAACTACTCAAGCATTGAGGACAACACTTTTTTTGAAGGAGAGGGGCATGTTGGGTCCCTATAATACTAGAGATTACCCCATTACTATTGTAGTTGCATCCCTTATTAATATTGTTGTGCCCCTATTGTCCCCATATTGTTATTAATGTGCCCCATAGAACCCATCTATTGTTATTTTTGTGGCTTTATATTATTATTGTTAGGTCGGCTGGGTTATATAGTGACTCCTTAGACTCCTATATATAGAAAGGAGGTTTTGTCATTTGAATCATCCAAGAATTGTTCATTTATGTAATGTAAAGGAGGTTGCCCCCTTGAAGAGGTTGAATTCTAAGGTGTTGATATATCTTTTCTATCTTTTCTTGAGCTGGTTTCATAACATTCCCTCTCAAGATGATTTCATCTACATTTAGGATAGAAAATAGCCAAAGTAACCTTATCTTCCTCTTGTTTTCTTTTAATGTTCAATGTATCCAACTGATCACTAATAATATTAAGGATATATGTTTGAAAATTCTCCAATAGTTTCCACATCTCAACTCGAGTGATACCACCATGTATTGGTTTATAATTCCTAAACACATAATCCCCTGGGTTGTCCTGGGGCCTTTTTCCTACCTTAGCTTAACTTTTAGAATAAGTTCTGCATAGTTCAACTATTTCAGCAAAGGGATTCCTATAGATATCATCAAAACTCAAGACATTTAGTGTTTTATTGCATTCTTCCCTTAACCCATTTAAAAATATAGTCCTAAAGGCTATCTCATCCATATTACCCACTCGGGATTCGTGATATTTATAAAGGAACCTTTCAAGGTATTCCTCCAAACTCTCATATTCCATCTATTGCATCCTAAAAATATCATTAACATCTCTACTCTTATAGTAATCTTGATATTTCTTAAGAAAAATAAACTTCATATCGTCCCATGAGTAAATAGTATTTTCTCTCAAGCTCATGAACCATCTCAAGGCCAAAAATTTCAAGGTGGCAGGAAATAGTTTAAGTTTATGTGCATCATCATAATATTTATAACTTCTGCAAAGAATGTCAAATTCAAACAGAAAAGATTTAGGGTCCTCGAAGGACGTGAAGTGGAAAAGTGGAAGATATGCGAAGGGTATGTTTTTCATAGAAATATTTATGGTGATGTTCAGAATAGGAAATCTGAAGGTAGTTTCTACATCTTCATCATTGTCCTTAGGTCCCCCTCTTAGTCCAGATCTTCAATCATTATTCACATTGAGTAAAGTATAGATCCTATCATTGTCCCCAGTGTTATCTTCACCATTATTTCTACCATTATTGCTGTTTTCCTCACCTACTCTTGTGTTGGCCATCTTGGTGACAGGTTCAGAAGTAAGACCTAATAGAGTATTCTGGATAGAATAAGATTCGACTGGATTGGGCCTAATGTAGCCATGTCCAAATCTCTTTGAGGTCCTCCCATTGTTGACTCTACCTCTGAAACTACCACCAGTTTTGTGCCCACAACATATCCTAAGATATTTTTTTTTCTTGTTGTGGTGTACTTTAAGGTTGTTCTACCTCCCCTTTATGTGATATTCCTTCTACTAAGGCCACATTTATGGTGGATATTTCTCCCTCCTCTCTCACACCTATGTAACAATTAATAAGATTATTTGGAGGTGTTTTTGTAGGACCAAATAATTCCAAAAATGATTTTGTACTTTGAATAAATATCCCCTTACTATCTGTAGGTCTACCTCTACTTTTTCACAAGAAAAATAAAACACTACAAAGATCTAATACAGAGAACAAGACTTTGGAGCAACCCCACCATAGTGGATGCATGGCTCTTCACTCACGTCTTATCGTACACTCTCCTCCCTCTGATTTCCCTGCAAAATCATTACCACACATAAATATTTAGAGAAATATTACCTAGACCATTTGAAACTCCCTGGAAATGGAGCCAAAAATGTTAGGGCTTTTATATGTCATTGAATTCCCTATGTTTAAATTGTCAACTAGATTTTGTAAAA
The DNA here is from genome assembly GCA_031772625.1 of Pinus tabuliformis. NCBI lineage: Eukaryota > Viridiplantae > Streptophyta > Pinopsida > Pinales > Pinaceae > Pinus > Pinus tabuliformis. The sequence goes on along the minus strand of CM062817.1, from coordinate 409,312,307 downwards.
TTTGAGTTGTAATGCATTACAGTTCAGATCTATATTTACCCTATGCAGACTTAATATGAATTTAAGTGCAAATTGAACAACTTTTTTCCTAACAATCACACCAAAACTTGTTGAAGTGAAGAAACCTATTTCATTATACAATCAAAACCACTAATGATGAAAATTGTTTTACGTGCACAAGCCAAATTACTATTTAATTCTCAATTACGGCACATCTAACTCAAAAACTCTTCCAAAAATAAGATTGGCAACTATCACAAGTAATGTTCCAAAATCAACCTAACAACCAACTTCATTTAAAACCATTATGTAAAACTAATCCCTATTTCTATGAATCGAAAGTAAACTCAACAATATCTTGCAAAGTAACTCAAACCATTTCCTAAGTACTATTTCATTCAAAGAAAACTAAGCATATGAACACATAACTTATTTCTTCCTATCTCAAAATCAATCTGAGAAATTAGATAGTACACAGTTTCAATTTAGCTAAGAAAGTGCACAAAAATAACCCTGACTCAAGGCTCACTATGAAATAAAATAAATGACATATCACTAATTCAAATTATCAATACACTACCAATCAAATAATCATCCTATTGTAAATCGAATAACCAACACACAATAAATGATACGTAATTCTCCAAGCATTAACACTCTCTACTTAATCAATGAATGACACATTGTTTTCAAGCAATTCCCACAAGAATTCAGACTAAACAAAAGCTAGAAGAGTTTATTTCCAATAATATATGGATCCACATATCATCAAAACACTTCCATTTAGAACAAAGGATTCAATCTAAAATATAAGAATTTGTTTCTCATAAATATTTTCCAAACTGAAACCTTCTTCTTTAGCGTTCACGAAATCGTGAGAGAAATCAAAGAAGTTGGTAAATGCAGAGTATACTTATAAAAAATATTGTAAAGCTTGCCAAAATTCAATAAACATTTCTTTAGATATCACAACTTTATATCTACAAAAGCATCAAATGAATTTTATGTGCAATTGTAAGTACAGAAATTCTAGAAATTATCAATGAAAGAATGTGAATATTCAAACATAGTTATGCCTAATCAATTTGAAACACACCTCATACTTAATGAGAACTAGTACAGGACTTGGTCAAGGTTTATGGTGGGCCCTTTCCACATCTTGGAACAAGTCTAACTTCAATAGTTCAAAGATCAAGCAAACATGAATTCTCAGATATATGTAGAACCTGGAACAATTATATTAAAAATCTTCAATAGAACATAAGTTTGAGAGTTCAATCTTAAAAAAAAAAAAAAATGATATCATGTCACAATCTCCTCTTCACTGATTTGGTCTATGCATGTATATGTGTAACCTCTCATAAAAATGTTGGGCCTTTTTAAAGAATTCAGGCCTACAAATGGTTACAACAAAATGACAGAGGAAAGAAAATACATGTATTAACTAGGCTAAATTAAGCTAAGACAAATCCTCAGAATCACTTCACCAGATCATAAACTAAATTGTTCCATTTGTGACACTAAATTTGGATCAAGGAAACTAACACTATTCTTCTGAACAAGAGAACTATCTTTGGGATGCTAACAATTGACTAGTTGTCTAGTATCGAGCTTGAAATAGAGTACTGATTTGAGTACCAGATGGAGTACCGAATAGTTTCTCTAAAATGGTCGCTTTATGTATTCGTTGGACGGGCTGTTGGACCTCTAATGACCTTTCCACATACTCAAGTGTCTTCCCTATATTTAAGAGTCTAGCTATAGATTAGTCAATTAAGTCAAGAAATATAAATTTATTTAATATCCATTTAAACTAAGAAAAGATATAAGAAAATATTCCTTATTAGTAGTTCTCACCTGCACTGTAAAGTAACATGGTTTAGCCAGTGTGGAGTGATTTTATGGTGTCAAAAAGGGGTAAAGTAGGGTATATGATAGTTAAAACAGTAAGATAGGGTGTGAAAAAGAGTGACAATAGTAGGTCCCAACAATGCTTAAACCTGTCAAGAAGTTCTTAAACAAAGTAGTCAAGCTAAAGAAAATTTCAAGAGAAATCTTGTTTGGAAATAATCCTTTATACTCATTACAGAAGGGGACTAATAATAAAACCAAACCTACTAATAACTAGAATATGAATTTCAACCTGACGACTTTGATATGGAATGTTTATTTTCATACCATTATGTTAATCACTCAAAAGAAAACATGTCCATAGTGTGTCAACTCATTAACACCGATTGTTCATAAAATTTTGGACTAGAAATCCCTATTTTGTTACTCTACCCAAGAAGCAAATTGGAGCCTATAAAATATGAAGATGAGGCCAATGACATATTCATCATGTTTATTTGGAACTAGGTCATAGATATGGACACGCAAACTATTAGAGAAGTACATATTGGGGAAAGACTAGTCACTCATAAAATCCAAATGAATTATAGCCTCCATAGAAAAGATCCTGCCCTTGAAACTGCTCAGCTTGCCAAGCGTAAATCAATTTTATGGCAACTACTTACTCCCTTGTCTTTTGCCAAATCTATTACATTAGCTCCCAAGGTTAACTAGATAGTTTTGCACAAAAAAGAAAGTATAATTCCACCCACATGTAGAACATTAAGTAGACCTTAGCTTTTTTTCCAAACACCATGCCTACTAACCACACATAGAAATTCAAGTCTGCTCCTCCAACTAAAAATATTGAACCATTAGTTTCTTTAAGAAAGGCCATAGAACATAATGTTATAAAATATATTAATAAAACAAGGGGTAACATTTCATTGTATGATCTCTGGAGTATTCCATAGTGGAGAGAAGAACCTTTCAAACCTCTTATGCTTAGTCTCAATATTCTCATCTATTTTCATATCAAAGTTGGCTGGTTGGAAATTCAAGGGAAAAGGTTGAACACTTCGAATCATTAATTCATCACAAAAAATGGCTCAAAAAGAATAGTTTATTATCTAATTAATATTTTATTTATAATACTTTATTTGAGAGTTACGAATATTTATCAAATATATTTAGAAACCTCCTACCACTATAAACAACTCTGATAACAGTAAATCCATTGTAAACACAACAAGCACAAGAGAACTAAGTCACATACCCCATATTTTCTTCTGAAATTCAAATTTTTTAATCATAATGTACACAACTATTTGGTAGAATCTAGAGCTTCCTCTAATGTCATGCCCTATTTTGTGTGAAAAAAGATAAATGTTGTCCCAAAGAAGGCTAACATTAAGATCATTCAATTATAAATGTCAAAAGTAAATGTAATTGGTGAGATGAACAATTTTTTGATATGCTTTCTCTCTGATATATGATTCCATCAGATGATTGATATCATAGTCATGGACATACCTAAGGAATAAGGCCTACTACTAAGTAGGGACTAGCCTGAGAAACTACAGGGGTACTTTTCCATTGATTTCTCTCACACATGGTTACCTTATAAGGGTAAGATTAATCAAGTCTAGGTAAACAATAAGTCTCATATGAAGCACACGATAACAACTAGAGGGGACCAATGAACCAATTATCTTTGTAGGGAATACAATGGGAAGTATTTTCTTGAAGCTATAGTTAGAAATAATTCAACCAAATCAACTCATCTTGCTTAGAAGCCCATCTTAATATCCTTCAGTTTTCATATGTTAGCGATGATGAACCTTGTATTTTGGTTGTAAATAGTGATGATTATAATAACCTAGACGTAAATTTTGATAGTTTTACTAAATTCAAATTTAATACTTAACTTTGTACATTATATTTTGGTGACTCTCAAACACATGACAAAGCTAGTGTAGGGTGTACCGTGATTTACCAATATGAATATACAACCCCAATGTCCCACCAATTAGAATATGAATGTACTAATAATTTGAGATGAACATATGACATGTATAGAATGCTAGTCATTGTTTATATTCACATCCAAAAGATTACCCATGAGAGGTATGGATACCCATATTGTCTTTTAAAGCATCTAATACTATGTCAATTCCTAATTTTTTGAATCCTTTCTCTAATACTCTCATGACTGCAAATATCACTTCCCCCTTGTGATCTCATAGTATTTCTGTTGGATTCATTTTTAGACCCCCTGTCCTAGCCAATACCCCTTGTTGGTGGAAATTCTATGACGACATGAGACATGAAACCTATATCATAATACCTTATTATTCCAACCAAGATAGGTGTTGATATTTTTCAATAGAGATTACATCAAGTGCATCCTACACTAGACCCACTAGCTCAGGAAGAACTCAGAAATATAATGGATGCACAAAGAGTTTTCAAAGTCAAATGCCTCACATTTGATTTGATGCTTATACCAGTGAGAGTGTTGGGCCCTAATTTTGTACTCATTTTGGATACCCTATTCCCTTTTTTTATCTACATTCACTCTCTTTTACCCTTTTTGTACCATGATACCACTCTACATTAGCCAAACCACACGATTTTGCAAGTGCAGATAAGATGTGTTACTTAGTGCCATTTTTCATATGTCTTTAATTAGTTTAAGTAGGTAATAATGGACCTATAAGTCTTGAATTACTTTGACTTCTCTTTATAAAGAGTCATAGAGATTTGAATACATGTGGATAGGTCAGAAGGTACTACAACATATAGTCCAACACATCATTTAACAACTGAACAAACAACCATTTGTAGACTTACTATCTTGTGCCTAATTTTTCACCTCATTCTTTACTCTACTTAGCAATGGAAATCTAGTTAAATATTTGGTGTCCTAGAATAGGTCTCTTTACTCTCAACATAGAATCAATTTCATTGATCATGTTGTGATCGAGATAAGCTCAGTTGCAATATTTTCGAAGTCATTTGAGAGATTTCATATAGCCTAACTTAGCTTCGGCGTTATACGTTTACTTTTCTTAGGCAATTAGTTATAAATATTTCTCCATCAGTCGAACTCTTTATAAACCCTGATGTTTTTATATGTAATCTAGAATAAAATACCATATGCACAATTTTATGTAAAAATTTATGTGCTCATATAAAACTAGAGATTGTCACATACCTCTTATTGATGTCCGAACTCATGTTTCATTGAACTTAATATAATTTTGGTTTTGACATTTATTTTCATGTAAGTGTTATGATTTCTGATTTTTAAGGTATTGAGTGAGTTTAATACTTTCTCCGGCAAGTGGCAAGAGCCCACCACAACCTAGAACCAAGTCTTGTAATCATTGTATATTGTAGGAACTGTGTTTTGCTTAAATTTGTAGACTTACATTCCGATTCGAAGTTGTTTTCCGAAAATATCTCATATTTACTGTCTTCTATTCTGTACTTAAATTACTTGCTCTGATTTGCTGGAATCTAGAAGAACGTATTGCCTTTGAGCCTTTGCAAACAAACAAACAGCGTTAATTAACATTTCCTGTTCATGAATGATTTCATAATCACATTTCCACAAGTCAAGAACACTCAGAAGGACGCTTTCCAATTTTAAAATGAATGATAACCATGTTATGAGCTAAATTTTTTGATTCGAATTGGGTTATTTCTTTGTTATTTAAAATCATGCATGCTTAACAATAACACACAGATCTTGTAGCATTGTGTTTTATATGAAATATCTAGAAACCGTAGAGGTAGAATGTTATGCATTAATATAAGTCATGTGTTAATATTTTAGGAGTTGTAGCATAGCTCTAAGATACATTAGAACTATAGTATAATCATGATTGAAACAGGTCACAGGTTATTGTTCTTTTTCATAGAAATTTTTTCCTAAGTTTATTTAAATTACTTTTGAATTAGAATGTAAGCTCTGACTTTTTGAAGTCTTTTGAATATGTGTGTGTTGAATCGGGTAGAATAGGTGATTGGTTTCTATGTTAAGGCACTCCTTAATGTGAAGTCACTAGTTCAATTCATTACCTTGATCTGGGTTATATATTTGATGGACATGATGAAGATGTAGTCCCACCAAGCTTACAAAAAAGAAGAAGTTAAAAGCATAGGAGCATTGGTTTAAGTTGTCATTTAGTTTTCTTTTGTAGTCTTTAGATATTGAATATGTGAACTAGATAGGATTGAGGAATCAATTTTGAGTTATCATTAGCTTTTCTTTGGTTTATAAACTCTGGGTATTTCTTGAACAGCGATTGGTATTACTTGAATAATGATGGGTATAGTTGAACATTGATTGTTATTGCTTGTGCAGTGACTTATCTTACTTGTGCAATAACTTGAATTGCTTATGTAGTAATTTATATTTCTCATAACAATTATTTGTATTACCTGTGAAAAGATTTGGATACTATACAATGGTTTTCAAGTAGCTTGTACAATGATTTTGAATTAGTATCTTGGGTTGGAAACATTGATAAGTGTTAGATGTTTGTTTCATTTATGAGTAAGTTTTTAAGTTAAAAAGCTCATGATTAAAGTAGAATAGTAATTGGAGTTTTGAATAGAACATAGATTTATTTATAGATTAATAGGTTTCTTCACTTCACATTGTTGTGATTGTAAGAAGTAAAGATTGAACATTTCATACTTAATTTTACACTAGACTATTTACAACTTGAATTGAAATGCAGTGTAACTCAAAGATTGAGAACCTCAGTAGATAATTTAATTTAGGGGATTTAATGACAAATAAAACCCCTAAAATTTTTGGCGTCATTATTAGGGAGTTGCAAACGGTCCAGGTAAAAATTTCTTTAGAATTTATGAATGTTGAGCATTTTTCAAGACAATAAGAGGGTGAAGAGTGTATGATAAGATGTGAGTGAAGTTCCAAGATTCCACTATATTGGGATTGCTCAAAAGTCTGGTTATCTTTGGTGAATCTTTGTAGTATTTTCCTTTCTTTTTATGTGCAAAAGTAAAGGTAGGCCTAGGGATATCAAAGCTAGATTTATTTCAAGCACAAAATCATTTTCAGAAATATATGGTCCCATGAAAACACCCCCAACTAATCCAGCTAATCATTACACAAGTATCAGAGAGGAGGGAGGAAGCTCCACCAACAAAGTGGCATCAGAAAAAGGAAACATTGCATCAAAATAGGTTGAACGGCCTCAGGGATATTAAAAGAAACACAAATTGTCTTATGAACTGTTGTAGATACAGAATTGGTGCCAGTTTCAGAAGTGGAATCTACGATAGGAGGACCTCATAGGGACTTAGGGCCTAGTTACATTAAGATCAACCCAGCTGAATCTTCTTCTAGCCAGACCATTGTACTAAAGCCTACTACTGAACTTGTAGTAAAAATGTCTAACAAAGGAGGAGGGGAGGAAAACAGAAACAATGGGGCAAATAAAAATGGAGATAATGACAAGATACATACCATACTTAAAGGGAACAATGATTAGAGGGATGGTCCAAGAGGAGGCCCTGAGGAGCATGAAGATGATACAGAATCAACTTTTGGATTTCCTATTCTGGACATTACCAGAAATATCACTATGAAGAACATACCCTTGCCATCTCTTACACTTTTTCATGGTACATCCGATGAAGATCCTGACTTTTTTCTATTTGAATTTGATATTCTTTGCACAAGCTATAATTATTATGACGATGCACACAAGCTTAAACTATTCCCTACCACCAGAAACAGCTCATTCCTAAGATGGTTCATGAGCCTGGGAGAGCACACCATTTACTCCTAGGATCACGTGAAGTCTGTTTTCCCTAAGAAATATCAAGACTACTATAAAAGTAGACATGTTAATGATATCTTTAGGATTCAACAGATGGAAGACAAAATTTTGGAGGAATATCTAGAAAGGTTCCTCTATAACTACCATAAATCACAAGTGGGTGACTTGGATGAGAGAACCTTTAGGATTGTCTTTTTGAAGGGGTTATGGGAAGATTGAATTGAAACACTTAATCTCCTAAGTTCTTGAAATATTTATAAAAACCCCTTTGCTGAAATAATAGAGATTGGAAAACTTATTCTAGAAGTCAAGTTAAGGTAGGAAAAATAATCTAGGACAACCCAAGGGATTATGAGTCTATAAGTTTGAAATCTGTACAAAATATTGTCACTAGAGTTGAGCTGGGAAACCTTCTGGAAAATTTTAAAAAGGATATATTAAACACCATTAGCAACCAGCTAGATACTCTAAAAATTAAAAGGAAACAAGAGTAGGAAAAAGTTTCCTTGGCAGTTTTCTATCCTAGATGTAGTCATAAGCATATTGAAAGGGAATGTCCCATGAATGTGGTTGAGGTGTGTGGGATTAGTACACAATATCATAGCACTAACAAATGATGATCCCTTCCTAGACTACAGTCCATTTATAAAGGGGGGTTGTGACTAGTGACTTTCCTCAAGCAAATAGAAAACCATCATCAAGAGGGCCAAATCAAAATGTTTACCAAGATCCCAATCTACAAGGATTTTCCCAAAAATAGTCATGGAAATCTCAACCATCTTACCCTCCATGGCTGACACAACCACCTCAGATTTTACCTTGGAACGAGGGATGGAGAGGAAATATTTATTGGAATTCATTTCAACCTCAAAATCAAGCATACCCCTAGTATCAATGTCCACCTTGCATGCCTTATACATCTAATATATATAATTTTACAAGGATATAAATCAGCTTATTATTGGCAACCCTCATTACCATTGTCTCCTTTAGTGAAATAACCCCTACCCTTGCCTTTAAGCTCTAATCCATGTTCATAGCATGCACAACAATCATTTAGCCCCCCTCTCCCATCTCAGCTGCCTATGCAACCAATTTCTAGTAGACCTCCGCAACCTTTACAAAATATGGAATTACAACCTATTCCTACATATGTCATTATGTCTTTTCCCGTTAATGAAGTTCAACTAAGATCAGGAAAAAAAGTTAATAAAGAAAAAACAATTGTAATTATTCAAGAGGAGGATCCTAAAGTAGAACCTGAGGATAAAACTCATCAACAATTAGAAATCACAAAAACAATGAACTAAAAGAACTTAGGGAACCTCCTTATTCGGAAAGATTCCTTATCAAGAAAATTGAAGCTCCCATGAAATATGACTTGGAATTTAAATTAAGGAATGTCTTTATAAAAATACCTTTGGAGCAAGATATTAAAGAAATTCCTATATATACCAAGATCATTAGGGATCTTTGCATCAAAAGTCCAGGAAGAAAGAGAAGCAAAAATCAAATTGTTAAAGTAATTAGCCAAATGTCAAAAATGATATCCGATTTGCCACTAAAGTATAATGATCCAAGGCTAGAAGAAAATACCATAAGCATAGTTTTATGTAAAGATTTATGTGCTTCGATAACACTAGATATTGTGGCATACTTCTTATTGATGTCAAAACTGATGTTTCATTGAACTTAATATAATTCTGGTTTCGACATTTATTTTCCTGTAAGTGTTATGATTTCTGATTTTTAAGGTATTGAGTTAGTTTAAGACTTGCTCCGGGAAGTGGCAAGGGCCCACCACAACCTGGAACTGAGTCATGTAATCATTGTAGATTGTAGGAAGTGTGTTTTTCTGAAATTTGTAGATTTACATTTCGATTCAAAGTCATTTGTGAAAAGATCTCATATTTACTATCTTCCATTCTATACTTAAACTACTTACTCTGTTTTTCTTGAATCTAGAAGAATGTATTTCCTTTGAGCCTTTGCGAATAAAGAAACAATGTTAATTAATATTTTTTGTGCATGAATGATTTCATAATCGTATTTCCACAAGTCAATAACACTCAGAAGGACACTTTCCAATTTCAAAATGAATGATAACCATGTTATGAGCTTAATTTGTTGATTCGAATTGGATTATGTCTTTGTTATTTAAAATCATGTATGCTTAAGAATAACACATAGATCTTGTAGCGTTGTGTTTTATATGAAATATCCAAAAATCGTAGAGGTAGGATGTTATGCATTAATATAAGTCATGTGTTAATATTTTAGGACTTGTAGCATAGCTCTGAGATACATTAGAACTATAGTATAATAATGATTGGAACAGGTCAAAGGTTATTTCTCTTTTTCATAGAAAGTTTTTCCTAAGTTTATTTAAATTACTTTTGAATTAGAATGTAAGCTCCAACTTTTTGAAGTCTTTCGAATATGCGTGTGTTGAATCGGGTAGCATAGGTGATTGGTTTCTATGTTAAGGCACTCCTTTATGTGAAGTCACTGGTTCAATTCATTACCTCGATCGGGGTGATATATTTCATCGACATGATGAAGATGTCATCCCACAAAGCTTACAAAAAAAGGTTAAAATCATAGGAGCATTGATTTAAGTTGTCATTTAGTTTCCTTTGGCAGTATTTCGAAATTGAATATGTGGACTCGAAAAGATTGAGGAATCAATTTTGAGTTATCATTAGCTTTTAGTTTATAAACCCTGAGTATTGCTTGAACAGTGATTGGCATTAATTGAATAACAATTGGTATTGCTGAAAAGTGATTTTTATTTCTTGTGTAGTGACTTATCTTACTTGTGTAGTAACTTGAATTGATTATGTAGTAATTTATATTTCTTATAACAATGATTTGTATGCATGTGAAAATATTTGGATACTATACAATGATTTTTAAGTAGCTTGTCCAATGATTTTGAATTAGTATGCTTGAGTTGGAAACATTGATAAGTGTTAGTTGTTTGTTTCGTTTATGAGTAATTTTTTAAGTTAAATAGCTCATGGTTGAAGTAGAATAGTAATTGGAGTTTTGAATAGAACATAGATTTAATCATATATTAATAGGTTTCTTCACTTCAACTTGTTGTGATTGTAAGAAGTAAAGATTAAACATTTCATACTTAATTTTGCACTAGAATATTTACAACTTGAATCGAAATGCAGTGTAATTCAAAGATTGAGAACCTTAGTAGATAATTTAATTTAGGGAATTTAACGACAAATAAAATCCCTAAGATTTTTGGCGTCATTGTCGGGGAGTTACAAACGGTCTAGGTAACAATTTCTTTAGAATTTATGAGTGTTGAGGATTTTCCAGGACAATCAGAGGGTGGAGAGTGTATGGTAAGATGTGAATGAAGGTCCATGCTTCCACTATAGTGAGGTTTCTTCAAAGTCTAATTATCTTTTGGTGAATCTTTGTAGTATATTGTTTTCTTATGCGAAAAAGTAAATGTAGGCCTAGGGATATCAAAGGTATATTTATTTCAAGAACAAAATAATTCTTAGAAATATTCAGTCCCACAAAAACACCCCCAAATAATCCATATAATCGTTATGCAAGTATCATAAAGGAGGGAGGAAGCTCCACCAACAAAGTGGCATCAGAAAAAAGAAACATTGTATCAAAATAGGTTGAGTGGCCTTAAGGATACAAAAACAAAAACAAATTGTCTTAGGAACTATTGTAGGTATAAAATTGATGACAGTTTCACAATTGGAATCTATGAGAGGAGGACATCGCAAGGACTTAGGGCGTGGTTACATTAAGCTCAACCCAAGTAAATATTCTTCCATCTAGACCACTGTACTAAAGCCTACTACTAAATGTGTAGTAAAAATGTTTAACAAAGGAGGAGGGGAGGAAAACAGAAACAATGGGGAAAATAAAAATGGAGATAATGATAAGATACATACCATACTTGGAGGGAACAATGATCGAATGAATGGTCCAAGAGGAAGCCCATGGTCCAAGAGGAAGCCCTGAGGAGCATGAAGATGATACAAAATCAACTTTTGGATTTCCTATTCTGGACATTACCAAAAATATCACTATGAAGAACATACCCTTGGCATATCTTCCAATTTTTCATGGTATGTCCTATGAATATCCTGACTCGTTTCTATTTGAATTCGATATTCTTTGCAAAAGATATACTTATTATGACGATGCACACAAGCTTAAACTATTCCCTACCACCTTAAAATACTCAGCCCTAAGATGGTTCATGAGTGTGTAAGAGCACACCATATACTCCTGGGATGGCATAAAGTCTATTTTCCTTAATAAATATCAAGACTACTGTAAAATTAGAGATGATAATGATATCTTTAGGATTCAACAAATGGAGGACGAAAGTTAGGAGGGATATCTAGAGAGGTTCATCTATAACTACTGTAAATCACGAGTGGGTGACTTGGATGAGATAACCTTTAGGACTGTCTTTTGAAGGGGTTAAAGAAGAACGCATGGAAACACTTAATCTCCTAAGTTCCAACGATATTTATAAAAATCCCTTTGCTGAAATAGCTATGATCTGTTAAACTTATTCTAGAAGTCAAGTTAAGGTAGGCAAAAGAATCTTGGACAACCCAAGGGATTATGAGTCTATAAATTCGAAATATGTACAAAATGTTGTCCCTAGAGTTGAGTTGGGAAACCTTCTATAAAATTTTAAAACAGATATGTTAAACACCATTAGAAATTAGATAGATACTCTAAAAATTAAAAGGAAACAAGAGAAGGAAAAAGTTTCCTTGGAAATTTTCTATCCTAAATACAGTCGTAAGCATGATGAAAGGGAATGTCCCATAAATTTGGTTGATGTGTGTGCGATTTGTACACAATAGCATACCACTGATAAATGCTCATCCCTTCCTAGACTACAAGCCATTTATAAGGGGGGCTGAGACTAGTGACTTTCCTCAAGAAAATAGAAATCCATCATCAAGAGGGCCAAATCAAAATTTTTATCAAGATCCCAATCTACAAGGATTTACTCGAAACTAGTCATGGAATTCTCAACCATCTTACCCTCCATGGCCCACACAACCACCTCAGAATTCACCTTGGAACTAGGGATGGAGAGGAAATACTTACGGGAATGGATTTCAACCTCAAAATTAAGCATACCTATAGTATCACTGTGCACCTTTCATGCCTTATACTTCTAATATGTATAATTTTAGCAATGATATAAATCATCTTATTATTGACAACCCTCATTACCATTGTCGCCTTCCATGCAATAACCCCTACCATTACCTTCAAGCTCTAATCCATCTTCATAGCACGCACAACAATCATTTAACCCTCCTCTCCCATATCAGCTTCCTGTGCAACCTATTTCTAATCCCAATAATAGACCTCCACAACCTTTACAAAATATGGAATTACAACCTTTTCCTACATATGCTGTTACTTCTTTTCATGTTAATGAAATTCAACTAATATCGGGAAAAATAGTTAATAAAGAAAAGACAACTATAATTATTCAAGAGGGGGATCCTCAAGTAGAACATGAGGATAAAACTCATCAACAATTAGAAATCACAAAATCAGTGAACTAGAAGAACCGAGGGAATCTCCTTATCCGTAAGTATCACTTATCAAGAAAACTGAAGCTCCCACAGAATATGACTTGGAATTTAAATTAAGGAATGTCTTCATAAAAATACCCTTGTAGAAAGCTCTAAGGAATTCCTATATATACCAATATCATTAGGGATATTTGCACCAAAAGGCCAAGAATAAAGAGAAGAAAAAATTAGAATGTTAAAGTAATTAGCCCAATGTCAGAAATGATATCCGTTTTGCCACTAAAATATAATGATCTAGGGAAGCTCGTGGTGGCAATAGAAATCAATGTAACTCTTCTACTGATTACTCTCGTAGACTTAGGAGTAGCCATCAATGCAATGACTATTATACCATGACATTATTACAATTACAAGAAGTCAAGCCTACACCCATAGTGCTTAAGTTGGCAGATAAGTCCATTGTTAAACTTGTGGGGATCCTAGAAGACATAGTGGTAACAATACCTTCCTGGGAATACCCAATTTATTTCAGTGTAATTTACCATTGAAGTTCCTTTTTGGTTATAAAATCCCAATGGAGAGGAAAATTGTATGCTTCCCTTATTAACTATAGAACAATCTTGGGCTCTTCAGGAACAATCAGAAGAACATGTTTTTTAGTATTTTTTGTCTGATATTAATTGCATTAATTATCCTATTTCTTTTAATCGTTATCATCATGTTTTCAGCAATGAATTTGAAGAAATCAATTACCCTACTTGTTTGCATCATTCACTATGGAAGCCTTAGAAGAAAACATTGAATTAAGTACTAAAACTGTTGAAATTAGTGTCAGAAGCACACTATACATTGGTACAGAATTAAGTACAAAACATAAACAACAGGTAATGAATATGGTTCGAAGGCATTCTAGAGCATTTTCTTGGGATTATTTGGGCATGAAAGGTATTCGTCTAGACACTTGTACACATCACATAAAGATGAATGAATCCAACTCTAAAATAATTTTTTAAGAATGAATTGCAAAAATTGTTAAGTGTGAATTTCATCTATCCTATTTCCGACAGTAAATGGGTATCACCCTTGGTTGTAGTTCCAAAGAAAAATGGGAAATGTAGAATTTGTGCTGATTACAGAGAGGATAACAAGGCTACCTTGCAGGACTATTTTCCTTTACCTTTTATTGATCAGGTACTTGATACATTGTGAGGGAAAACATACTTTTCTTTTCTCGATGGATATAGTGGTTACAATCAAATTCAAATAGTCGTATAAGATCAAGAGAGAACTAATTTTACTTGCCCATGGGGCACCTATGCTTAATGAGTTCTTCCTTTTGGCTTGTGCAACACTCCAACTACCTTTAAATGAGTTGTTTAGGCTATTTTATTTGATCTAATACATGAATGTGTAAAAGTCTACATGGACGACATCACGGTATATGGGGATGACTTTCAGCAAGGCTTGGAAAACTTGGAAAAAGTATTGATTCGTTGTCAAGAGGCTCAATTGGCCCTTGGTAATATTAAATGTGAAATGATGCAAACTAAGGGAATTGTTTTGGGACACCACGTATCACACGAAGGGATAAAAGTTGATCCTGCAAAAATAGAGATAATATCACATATTCCAATCCCCATGTGACAAAAAGAGGTAAGAAGTTTCTTGGGACATGCAGGGTACTATAGGATATTTATTGAAAATTTCATCACCTATGTTTAAATTTCTTATTAAATATGTTGATTTTTTATGGGATACTGACTATTAGAATGCTTTTAAGGAACTGAAGGATAAACTGACTACTGCTCAGTATTGAGAGGACCTAATTGGTCTCTCCCTTTTCACATTTTCACTGATGCATCGAACACTGCCCTTGGAGTTATATTAGGTCAAAGGGAGAATCACTTTTCTTGCTACAATTACTTTGTTATAAAAAATCTATCACATGCGGAGCTAAATTATAGAGCTACTGAAAATGAACTATTAGTAGTTGTTCATGCCATCAACAAATTTAGGCATTACATTACTGGTTATGGGAATTTATATTTCTTATCAATAAGCCTATTACTAATGTAATAATAATGACATGGTTACTTTTGTTACAAAAATTTAATATCAATGTGATTGACGGTCCTAGATGACATAATTTGGCTGTAGATTTATTATCCCGAATGAACATTGCCTAAGATAGAGCTTCAGCACCAATTCCAGATGATTTTCCATATGAGGATTTGTTCGATGTCTCAACATTTAATCCTTGGTTTGCTGACATGGCTAACTATTTTGTGAAAGGAAGGTTTCCACAAAATCTTTCCACCAGGGAAAGAAATAATATTGTGCAACGAAGTGCCAATTATTCTTGGATAGAAAGGGACTTTCTCCAAATAGGAATTGATTTAATTATGAGGAGGTTTGTGTGGGAAGATGAGATGTATGATGTTTTGAAGGCTTGCCATAGTGAACCCTATGGTGGCCACTTTGTAGATAAAAGGACAACCTATAAGGTCCTACATGTGGGCTATTACTAGCCCACTCTTTTCAAAGATGCCAAAAGGTTTGTTTCAAGTTGTGATGCCTGTCAAAGAATGGGAAGGCCAATTCTGACCAATGAAATGCCTCTCCAAACTCAAATATTAGTGGAACCTTTTGGGAAATGGGCATTGGATTTTGTGGGACTCGTCTCTCCCATGTCCAAGAAGAAGAGGTACATTTTGGTTTGTACAGATTACGTGACAAAGTGGGTAGAATCCAAGGCTTTATATTTTTCTTCCGAGAAGGTTGTGGTAGATTTCCTTTTTGAGGACATCTTCACTCGGTTTGGGGTACCTATAGAGATTGTCATCGATCAAGGAACACAATTTACATCCAAACTAGTGAAGGTTGTTACCGAAAAATATCAGATCAAGCACCAGAAGTGTAATCCGTACCACCCTCAAGCAAATGGATAGGTTGAATTCACCAATAAAGTCTTGGAGTCTATCCTCACCAAGAAAATTCAGCTTCACCATGGCTACTGGGCTGACAAATTACCCAAGCCATTGTGGGCTTACCTAATAAATTGGAGGAATGTGACAGGACACACTCCTTATGAGTTAGTATATGGGAAACAAGTGCTACTTCCCATAGAGTTTCAGGTAAAAACATTTTGGACAACTACTCAATTTGGAATGAAGCCTAGGAGGAAAGGTTACTTCAGCTCAATGAGCTTGAAGAAATCATACAAGATGCATTTCAATAGAACATTTTAGTATAGGATCAGAGATCTTGGTAGCATGACAATTACATTAAGAAGAAGGTCTTTCAATTGGAAGATTGAGCATTGTTATATGATAATAAATTTTAACACTTCAAAGGAAAACTTTCAACTAGGTGGTTGGGATTTTATGAGGTGGAAGAAGTATTTGATAATCGCTCAATTATAATAAAAACTATCGATGTTAATCATACCACATTCATGGTGATGGCCACATATTGAAGATCTACTAATGTCCGCTCTCTTGCCAAGAATTTTTGCAAGATGTGATGCGAGATCCAGAAATGGAGTTGGTTGAAAAGAAGGATCCAACTCTTGCTGGTTCTTCAAAATGATATATATATATATATATATATATATATATATATATATATATATATATATATATATATATATATATATATATATATATATATATATATATATATATATATATATATATATATATATATATATATAGTATAAAATAATAGTGAGATGACTCCTTATTTTCCTCCACAACTCACATAGAATAAAGGGGAAATCTGTCAAGGGTAATTTTATTCCTTTATCCATAATTGACAAACTACTTATGGAAAAGGACAATTTGGAGTCCTCTTTGAACGTTTCAGACTCCCAAAAATTGAATGTTTTGAGTAAGGACTGACCCTGGCTCATAAATATTAATGGGACAATGGTAGTTAGGGATCTGTTGAGTACAAAATTATTCTTTTATGGGATCATTAGAATAAGTACAGAAAAGAAACCCCTCTTGGCATCTACTTTCATTTTTTCAAACTCTCTAAAGAGGAATACCTTGATAAATGACTAACTTAGGCTTGATAAATCTATGAGGTAGTAGTAGCCTGGGATCTGCTATGTATAGAATTATTCTTTTCGGGCTCAGCAAAATAAGTATGCAAACAAAGCCTTATTGAGTCTTATTTTTTTCATTTCAGACTCTCTAAAAATGAAATGGTCCAGGCAGTAATCATTCCAGACCTGGACAAAATCCATGGAGTGATGATTCAGATTATGTGTAGTAACCAGAAGCCAAATTTTAGCGAAAGTTCTCAGTCGGGCTACATAAGATATTCAAGAATATTTTTGTTCATTTTTCAGTTTAGTTTGCGTATTTTGTACTTAAAGTTGGTATTATGATAAACCAAGAATGGGTAGTAAATGATTTCTTACTAAAATTTATATTGTAAATTCAAAAGAAGTGTACAGGGAGCAACTTTCAGCTACCAGCACCAAAATTAGTGAAGATGGTAAATTATAAATACTTTGAAATATCTATAGTTTTACGACTTAATTTATCATCATAAATCCAGTAATTAATATTATACTTCACCGAAGATCAAAGTTAGTATTGTCATTGTTCCTCTCAAGTTTCAAAATATTAATAATAGCCAAATCAAGGTATGGGAACATTTTTTTATGTCACTTAGACTATATTGAAGTATATTAATAATAAACTAGTAATAGTATATCTCCATTTATCGCTATGATTCACCCGTCCTTCCACATTCAAATTTCCGTCTTCTCCCCACTACACTTTCCTTTCATTTTTATTTGCGCGGCTTACATTTCGAGCACCAATTCATCATTGATATAACCAATCCATGCTGCCAATCGAATTTCCATCCTGCTGCACTACCTTTCTCTCATTTTTTCTCATGCGGCTCACATATCAAGCGTCAATCCATCATTGTTGCTGCCCAAGCATATCATTATTGAAATTTCACAAGTACTATTTCCTAAATTAATTTAAAGTCATGACACTTGGTAATTGTTCATTTAAGTGATAAGTTGCAGTTGGAAGTCAAACTATGAGCCCTCTAATTCTATGATAACTTTCAGTATTGCTTCACATTCGACATGGGGGTTGATTGCCACAAACCTACATTTGCTTAATTTTAAAAAATCCTCGAGTATGCTAATTGTAAGGAATTATTCGAAGAAAATGGTTGGATGGTTTTCCTTCAGAAGTTCTAGCATTACAATGACAGAGTGGCCTTGGATTTTTTGTAGACTTTTAACGGGGAGGTTGTAGAGATTGGGAATCTGAATTTCAAAATCACTGAAGAAAAATTGAATTTCAAAATCACTGAAGAATCCATAAGCAGAATAACCAGGTTACCACTATCTGGGGAGAAGTTTTTTCAAAGGAGGACCACTCAACTTAGAGTACTCCACTAAATTCCTCAAATCGTCTTACAAGTCTATAAATTGGTTAAAAGTGATTCTATGCAGCTGGCTGGGGGAAGAATGGCATCCACTTATGAGGGTGCTACAAATATTTGTTACTTGTGAAGGAAGCTAGGTTGTAGTTTTCCTTTATCACATTAGATTTCTCTTACATTTTTCAGAAGATCGAGGAGTTAAACTTCCATTTTTCTTACACAAGAGCTTGTATAAGGTTGCTAGGGGAGTTCAATCAACTGTTAAAAATCTTGAAACTGATGTGTGCCATCATAGGCTTATTAAAATATTGTTCGTTGCTAAGTTAAGTAGATGACGAAAGTCCTGGGAAGATTTTATGGTGGAAATTTTTCTAGGGTAAGAAACCCAAGTAAAGGTTCGACAAAGGCTTACGAGTCCCCTGTCGAGGAATTTAAGCCCTGGAATTGAGGCTCCACCAAGACTAGTTCTAAATAGGGTCAGAGCCCTGCTTTAATAAATGTATCTACAAAGGGAAGGAGTTGTTTAGCAAAACCCCCAAATAAGTCGGCAAACCCTAGCACGTCCACATATAAACTAGCCTGCCTGTCAAAAGGGAAGAAATGTAAAATGAATAAGGTATATAAAAGTGAACCTGGCCACAAGGAAGTACCAATTGAGGAACCTCAGTCACGCAAGAAGAAAAATCCTTCTGTGGAAGTTGTGAAATTAGTTGTTGCACAATGTTGGGTCCCTATAATACTAGTGATTACCCCATTACTATTGTAGTTATACCCCTTATTTATATTGTTGTGCCCCTATTACCCCCATATTGTTATTTCTGTGCCCCATAGAATCCCTCTATTGTTATTTTTGTGGCTTTATATTATTATTGTTAGGTCGGCTGGATTATATTGTGACTCCCTAGACTCCTATATATAGAAAGGAGGTTTTGTCATTTGTATCATCCAAGAATTGTTCATTTATGTAATGTAAAGGAGGTTTCCCCCTCGAAGAGGCTGAATTCTAAGGCGTTGATCTATCTTTTCTATCTTTTCTTGAGCTGGTTTCATAACATTTGGTATCAGAGCTTTGGATTCTAGGGTTTCGCTGCTCCAAACAGGTCATCGTGGAATTTTCGGTATAACTTTTTTTCTGTGACGTTTCAGAAGTTTCCGAAAAAACCCATTTGAGAAGCAGTCACTCTGAACCTTGGGTCCGAATTTCAGAGCTTTTCTCGCGCTATTTGCGGAGATATGATCTGAGGAAGTTGGTCTTTTTGCAGACTCCTGAATTACATTCAAAACAGGTGACCTGGGGAAGATCGTCATAACTTTCTCTCTGGGGATCAGATTGAAATTGCATAAGAAGGTACATAAAGAGGACGGATGGTGGTTTCTTGTATGTGTATTTCAGATTCAAAGGTTGAAACAGTGATTCGTGGTACGTCGTACAAGTTTGCTCTACTGAACGAGTCTAAAAATAGGTCACTGTGGGAGATTTCACATAACTCTTCCTTGGAGAATCCAATTTGGCTCATAATTGTGGGATTGGAAAGAGGACACAGAAGGCTACTACGAGTAGAAATTTCAGAATTGGATGATCCAAAATTACAGAGATACATCAGATTCAATATCATGCTTCTATAAAGTGAAAAAAGGTGTGTAGTTTTTTTTTTAAATTTTTGTGTAAGCTTGGTTTAACGGAATTCAAAGGGCATAGTAAAGCATTATTATCGGTAACTGATGCCCCGAGGAAAGAAAATGTAAACACCTAGTAAGGAACCCGAAAGCTCTAGCATGACCCATGAAGAAGAGGAAGAAATGCTACATGATATATCAAAATTACAAGAACAAATGCAACAAATGTCACACTCACAAAAGCTAACAGAAGCTAAGATAAGTGTCGTGGAATCTAAGATAAATGGTGTGGAATCTAAGATAAATGGCGTGGAATCTAAGATAAAGCGCATGGAAGCTAAGATGGATGATTCGAAGACAGATTTGAAGAGAGACATGGCTGATTTGAAGATAGATATGAAGACAGACATGGAAGAATTGAAGAAGTTGCTACAAGAAAGGGTCACTAATGGTGAAAAGGTAGTAAAGGAAACTCATGATGAGAACAAAAGAAATTTTAATCATGATTCCATAGAAGCTAATGTTGGATCGAAGAATCACCATATTCCAAAAATTGATATGAGGAAGTTTGATGGCAAGGATCTCGCCACATGGATATTACATATGGAGAAATTCTTCAATCTCAATAATGTGCAAAACGCACAAAAGGTACGTATAGCAACTGTATATTTGGAACCAAATCAGTTTGTATGGTATCAATGGCTTTGCTCTCGTAAACAATTTATCACTTGGGCAATTTTTACGGAAGAATTGATAGCACATTATGAAGATACAAAAAGCAACACTTTTTTTAGCCAATTGATAAGTCTCAAACAAAAGGGTTCAGTAATGGAGCACATTGAGGAGTTCCAAAAATTGAACATAAGGGTAAAAGATATTCCAGAGGAGCATAGGATTGATGTGTTCATAGGGTCTTTAAAGGATAATATCCAACATGATGTTCGCCTTTGGGAACCTGATTCATTAGAGAAGGCATTCAGGTTAGCAAGAAAAATGGAAAGCAAAATTATGGCAACCAGGAAGCATACCACTCACAACTATAAAGACGGAAGTGTTGTTGCCCCTAGTCTTCCACAACCTATAAGGTTGACACCACAACAATTGGAAGAAAAAAGAGCAAAAGGGCTTTGTTACAGTTGTGATAGCAAATACACTAAAGGTCATAAGTGTGCTGAGAAGAAATTATTCTACATAGATTGTGAAGAGGAAGAAGAAAAGGAGCAAGAAAGGTTAAAAGAAGAAGATATACTTCAGGAACAAAGCCTAGATGAAGAACAAATAAATCCAACAATATCTTGTAATGCATTGGTAGGAATTACCACTCCTCAAACCATCAAGATAGAAGGACAAATCAAGAAGAAAAAGGTAATAGTGTTGATTGATTCAGGAAGCACCCACAATTTTATTCATTGTAGGGTAGCAAAATAATTGAATTGCTTCCTATATCCAGCACCAGAGTGTCAAGTGATGATTGCAAATGGAGGAACAATAAATTGCTCTGGAAAGTGCCATAATATCAAGCTATCCATGGGAGAATATGTATTGACTAGCCCAATGCTTTCCATTCCAATGGGAGGTGCGGATGTTGTACTAGGAGTCCAATGGCTACAATCCTTGGGTACAATAGCTTTTAATTTTCAAGAAATTTTCATCAAATTTTCTACGGAAGGAAAGGAACTTGAATTAAGGGGTATTGCAGGGAAACCGGGAAAGATAATCAGCTCTCATGGTATGACAAAGCTTCTAAAAAAGGAGCAAAGAGGTGTAATTGCACAATTATGCTCGCTACATGTTTCCACATTGGAATCATCTATTTCTCCAGATCTCCAAAAAGTCTTGGACAATCATTCCAAGGTATTTGAGACTCCCAAGGGTCTCCCACCTATGCACGATCATGATCATGCTATTCATCTGATTCCAGGAAGTGTTCCTCCAAACATCAGGCCGTACAGATATCCCTATGTCCAAAAAAGTGAAATTGAACGTATGGTTGCAGAAATGCTAGAGGCTGGTATAATTCAACCGAGTCAAAGTTCTTTCTCAGCTCCAGTAGTATTGGTGCACAAGAAGGATGGATCATGGCGCATGTGTCCGGATTATAGGGAGCTCAACAAGCTCACTATTAAAGACAAGTTCCCCATTCCTGTTATTGATGAATTATTGGATGTATTACATGGATCAATTCACTTCACCAAGTTGGATCTTCATTCGGGATATCATCAAATCAGAATGAACGTTGAAGACATTCCGAAAATGACATTTAGAACTCATGAGGGTCATTATGAATTTTTGGTCATGCCTTTTGGCCTTACTAATGCACCTTTAACATTTCAAGGTTTGATGAATTCAATTTTCAAACCATTCCTTAGAAAATTTGTGTTAGTATTTTTTGATGATATACTAATCTATAGCAAGTCTTGGAAGGATCATGTTGAACATGTTGACAGGGTGCTACAACTATTGGAGGAGAAACAATTATATGCAAAAAGATCCAAATGTTTCTTTGGAGTCCAGGAGGTGAAATATTTGGGTCATATTGTATCTCATGAAGGAGTTAAGGTAGACCCTAGCAAAATTAAAGCCATTAAGGAATGGAAAATCCCCACATCCATAAAGCATCTGCGAGGATTTCTTGGGTTGACAGGGTATTATTGCAAGTTTGTTAAGAATTATGGGAGAATAGCAGCACCTCTAACAACATTATTGAAGAAAGATTCATTTTCATGGACTCCGGAAGCAACAAAGGCCTTTGAACATCTTAAAGAGGCAATGTGCCAAGCACCGGTCTTAGCTACACTGGACTTCACAAAAACCTTTATTGTGGAATGTGATGCTTCAGGAAATGGAATTGGTGCTGTTCTAATGCAAGATGAAAGACCCATTGCTTTTGAAAGTCGTCCAATCAAGGGAAAGTTTTTAAGCAAAGCTATTTATGAGAAGGAAATGTTGGCAATACTCCATGCACTTAAGAAATGGCGACCCTACCTAATGGGAAGACACTTCAAGGTAAAAACGGATCATGATAGCCTTAAATACTTTTTAGAACAAAGATTATCCTCTGAAGAGCAACAAAAGTGGGTCGCAAAGATGTTGGGTTATGACTTTGAAATCATCTACAAAAAGGGGAAGCAAAATGTGGTGGCAGATGCACTCTCAAGAAAGGATGCGGATGTGGAAGCATTGTTGTGTGCCATTTATATTATCCAACCAGATTGGATAAACGAAGCAAGGGAGGAATGGAATAATGACGAAGAAGTGTGGGCACTTATTCGAAAGCTACAACAAGATTCCAGTACTTCTGATACATTTAGCTGGCAAAATGATTCGTTATGGTACAAAGATCGCTTATACCTCTGTAAAAATTCCCAGCTAAAACAAAAGATTCTTATGGAATTGCAGACTTCTCCCTTAGGAGGGCACTTAGGATTTTTAAAACCTTACCACAGGGTTAAGAAGGAATTTTTTTGGGATGACCTTAAATCAGATATTCAAAAGTTTGTGGTGGAATGTTTGATTTGCCAGCAAAATAAAGTTGAAACAATTAAGACATCGGGTCTATTACAACCTTTATCCATTCCAAGCCAACGTTGGGAGGAGGTTTCAATGGATTTTATGACAGGTTTACCCAAGTCTAAGGGAAAGAGTGTCATCATCGTGGTAGTTGACAGACTTACCAAGTATGCACACTTTTGTGCATTATCACATCCACTTAAAGCCAGTACAGTTTCTACTGCATTTATGGAAACAGTTCAAAAGCTACATGGAAACCCAAAGATTATTGCAAGTGACAGAGATCCCATTTTCACTGGAAATTTTTGGAAAAAATTATTTTCTTGTCTTGGTACTCA
Organism: Pinus tabuliformis; assembly: GCA_031772625.1. Taxonomy (NCBI): domain Eukaryota; kingdom Viridiplantae; phylum Streptophyta; class Pinopsida; order Pinales; family Pinaceae; genus Pinus; species Pinus tabuliformis. The sequence continues at coordinate 409,288,214 of CM062817.1, read as the reverse complement.
GTTAGCTCATAGCTCATCTTATCATCCTCAATCTGATGGGAAAACTGAGATAGTAAACAAATGTTTGGAAGGATATCTTCGTTGCTTTGTATCTGATAAACAGACACAATGGATCAAATGGTTGCCTCTGGCTGAATGGTGGTATAACACTTCCTTCCATACAGAAACAAAAATGACCCCATTTATGGCACTTTATGGGTATCAACCACCATCCATCACATCATATTTAAGAGAAAATTCTAAGGTTCAGGCAGTGGAACATCACATCGAACATCAACAACAAGTCCTCCAACTCTTAAAGGATAACGTCGTGTTGGCACAAAATAGAATGAAACAACAGGCAGATCAACATCACAGTGAAATAAGTTTTGATGTAGGTGATTGGGTATTCCTACGGCTACAACCATATAAGCAAATGTCCCTAAAGCAAGGTAAGAAGGATAATAAATTATCACCAAAGTATTATGGTCCGTACAAGGTGTTGCAAAAGATTGGTACTATGGCATACAAATTGGAGCTTCCCGCAGCTTCTCGATTGCACCCAGTTTTCCATGTTTCATGTTTAAAGAAGGTTATAGGTGACAAGCTCCCAATTCAAACAATATTGCCAAAACTTGACGAGGAAGGAAAAATTATATTGGAACCAGAAGCAGTCACAGAAACAAGAACTCGACAACTACGAAATCGATCAATTTCAGAGTATCTTATCAAGTGGAAGAACTTATCCGCTGAAGATTCCACATGGGAGGATCAGAATTTTATGCAGAAGTATCCAGAACTACTCGAGCATTGAGGACAACACTTTTTTGAAGGAGAGGGGCATTGTTGGGTCCCTATAATACTAGTGATTACCCCATTACTATTGTCGTTATACCCCTTATTTATATTGTTGTGCCCCTATTACCCCCATATTGTTATTTCTGTGCCCCATAGAATCCCTCTATTGTTATTTTTGTGGCTTTATATTATTATTGTTAGGTCGGCTGGATTATATTGTGACTCCCTAGACTCCTATATATATAAAGGAGGTTTTGTCATTTGTATCATCCAAGAATTGTTCATTTATGTAATGTAAAGGAGGTTGCCCCCTCGAAGAGGCTGAATTCTAAGGTGTTGATCTATCTTTTCTATCTTTTCTTGAGCTGGTTTCATAACACACAAGTAGAACAAAAATGTGAGAAGGTTAATGTTTCCCTTAAGAAAACGAAAAGGAAACTCTTTAAAGGAGTGTAGGAAGTGACGTATGTGCCTTCCACACCAATAAAGAAATCAACATAGAATCCAACCTCGTCACAACTATGACGACATACAGGAAGCATGTCCAAACAAGAACCATCTATTTTCGGTAATCAAGACCGAGACTTGGTCACCATTCTATATTTTCCGGAACAAGAGATGAAAATCCCCTCTCAAGTGAATGAGGAAGTAGGGGATCCTATGTCTACAGGAGATGGTCCAACATATAACACTCAAGACCTTCTGAGTAGTTCACCGCCTCAGAATCTATCTGATAAGAAACCAAGAAAGAAAAAATGAGTGCCTAAGTTTAAGAATAGCAAGACATTTATTAGGTTAGCTCAGGGGGAAGTAACTCTCAATAACATACAATACCGATTGAAAATACCTCAGGCTGTAACAAAGAGAATATGTAGTTACTAGTGGCCAAGTTGCAGAGAAATATAACAAATTTGAAGGATAAGGCTTATAAATATAAAACCCCATTTCTCTATGTGCGATCTGTGAATGAATGATATAGGAATAAGCACCTAGTTAACTGGAAACCAAAATGGCAGAGGCCTATTAAGAAGCCTAGTTCTCAGGAACAAGCTCTAAAATTTTTGAAGTCATTGATGAAAGAAAACCATGGTCTATAGGTCTTGGTCAAAGTGGTGGGAATCTGAAGTATGGGATTCCCTAATTTTATTTATAAATGGTTGGAATAGAGAAGAACAGTTGCATGAGGGCATGCATCCCCTTAGGCATGGGGGGATGTTGGGCCTTACTTTTGTACTCGTTTTTCATATCCTATTCCCTTCCTTTAATTGATATTTACTATCTTTTACCCTTTTTATACCATGATACATCTCTACATTAACCAAACTGCACTATTTTGCAAGTGGAGGTAAGATTTGTTACTTAGTGCTATTTTTTATATGTCTTTAATCAATTAGGTAATAATGGACCTGTAACTCTTGAATTAATTTGACTAATATTTACAAGGACTAGCAGACATTTAAAGACATGTGGACAAGTTAGCAAGTACTCTAGCATACAATCCAACACACCATTTAACAATGTAGCAGACAACTTGTTATGAAACCAGCTCACAAAAGGATAAAAAAGATATATCAATGCCTTAGAAATAAGCCTCTGAGAGGGGGAAACCTCCTTTACATTACACAAATGAACAATTCTTAGATGATACAAATGACAAGACCTCCTTTCTATATATAGGAGTCTAAGGGGTCATAATATAATTAGAGCCGACATAACAATAATAATGTAAGGGTACAACAATAGTGGGCTTTAATGGGTCACAATAATAAGAATATGGGGATTGCGTGGGTACAACAATATAATAAGGGGGTTGTACTAATAACAATAAGGGGTTACACTAGTAGTATAGGGGCCTAACATGCCCCTCTCCTCCAAAAATTTTTGTCCTGAACGCTTGAGTAGTTCTTGATGCTTTTGTATAAAATTCTTGTCCTCCCATGTGGAATCTTCAGCGGGTAAGTTCTTCCACTTGATCAGATACTCATAAATTGATCTATTTCGTAGCTTTCGATTTCTTGGTTCTGTGATTGCTTCAGGTTCCAATATGATTTTTCCTTTTTTGTCAATTTTTCGTAATACTGTTTGAACTGGGATCTTCTGCAACTTTTGAATGAGTTCCCACTCCTTTGGGCATATGGATATATGTAAGGCCTAATGTTTGGAGGAACACTTCATGGAATCAAATGAATAGCATGATCATGATCACGAAGAGGTGGGAGGCCTTTGGGAGTCTCAAATACCTTGGAATGATTGTCCAAAACATTTTGGAGATCTGGAGAAATACATGATTTCGATGCGGGATCCTCTAGTGAACATAATTATGCATTTACACCCCGTCATTCTTTATTTAGAAGCCTTTTCATACTGTTAGAGTTGATTACGTTTCCAGCTTTTCCTTCAACACCCCTTAATTCAACTTCCTTTCCTTCCCAAAAAAATTTCAAGAAACGTTCTTGAAAATTAAAAGCTATCGTACCCAAAGATTGTAGCCATTGGACTCCTAGTAAAACATCAGCAGCACTGTTGGGTCCCTATAATACTAGTGATTACCCCATTACTATTGTAGTTATACCCCTTATTTATATTGATGTACCCATGTAGTGCCCACATTGTTACTATTGTGCCACATAGAAGCCCATTATTGTTATTGTTGTGCCCTACAATATTATTGTTATGTAGGCTTTGATTGTATTGGGACCACTTAGACTCCTATATATAGAAAGGAGGTATTTTCATTTGTATCATCCAAGAATTGTTCATTTATGTAATGTAAAGGAGGTTGCCCCCTCGAAGAGGCTGAATTCTAAGTCGTGGATCTCTCTTTTCTATCTTTTTGTGAGCTGGTTTCATAACATTTGGTATCAGAGCTTTGGATTCTAGGGTTTCGCTGCTCCAAACAGGTCATCGTGGCATTTTCGCTATAACTTTTTTTCTGTGACGTTTCAGAAGTCGCAAAAAAAAACCCATTTGAGAAGAATTGGCGCTGAACCTTGGGTCCAAATTTCAGAGCTGTTCTCGCGATATTTTCGGAGATATGATCTAAGGAAGTTGGTCTTTTTGCAGACTCCTGAATTACATTCAAAACAGGTGACCTGGGGAAAATCGTCATAACTCTCTCTCTGAGGATCGGATTGAAATTTCGTAAAAAGGTACAGAAAGAGGAAGGACTGTAGTTTCTTGTGCTTGTGTTTCAGATTCAAAGGTTGAAACAGTGACTCGTGGCACGTCGTACAAGTTCGCTCTACTGAACCAGTCTAAAAGCAAGTCACTGTGGGAGATTTCACATAACTCTTCCTTGAAGAATCCAATTTGGCTCAAACTTGTGGCATTGGAAAGAGGACGCAGAAGGCTACTACAGGTAGCAATTTCAGAATTGGAGGATCCGAAATTACAGAGATACATCAGATTCAATATCAGGCTTCTATAAAGTGAAAAAAGGTGTGTAGTTTTTTTTAATTTTTGTGTAAGCTTGGTTTAACGGAATTCAAAGGGCATAGTAAAACTTTATTATCAGTAACTAATGCCCCGAGGAAATAAAATGCAAACACCTAGTAAGGAACCTGAAAGCTCTAGCATGACTCATGAAGAAGAGGAAGAAATGCTACATGATATATCAAAATTACAAGAACAAGTGCAACAAATGTCACGCTCACAAAAGCTAACAGAAGCTAAGATAAGTGGCATGGAATCTAAGGTAAATGGCGTGGAATCTAAGATAAAGGGAATGGAAGCTAAGATGGATGGCATGGAAGCTAAGATTGACGCTAAAATTGATGGCATTGAAGCTAAGATTGACGCTAAAATTGATGGCATGGACGCTAAAATTGATGGCATGGATGATAAGATGGATGAATTGAAGAAGTTGCTACAAGAAAGGGTCACTAATGGTGAAAAGGTAGTAAAGGAAACTCATGATGAGAATAAAAGAAATGTTAATCATGATTCCATAGACTCTAATGTTGGATCAAAGACTCACCATGTTCCAAAAATCGATGTGAGGAAGTTTGATGGCAAGGATCCCGCCACATGGATATTACAGATGGAGCAATTCTTCGATCTCAATAATGTGAAAAACTCACAAAAGGTACGTATGGAAACTTTATATTTGGAACCAAATCAGTTTGTATGGTATCAATGGCTTTTTTCTCGTAAACAATTTATCACTTGGGCAATTTTTACGGAAGAATTGATAGCACATTATGAGGATACAAAAAGCAACACTTTTTTTAGCCAATTGATGAATCTCAAACAAAAGGGTTCAATAATGGAGCACATTGAGGAGTTCCAAAAATTGAACATAAGGATAAAAGATATTCCAGAGGAGCATAGGATTGATGTGTTCATAGGGTCTTTAAAGGATAATATCCAACATGATGTGCGCCTTTGGGAACCTGATTCATTAGAGAAGGCATTCAGGTTAGCAAGAAAAATGGAAAGCAAAATTATGGCAACTAGGAGGCATACCATTCACAACTATAAAGATGGAAGTGTTGTTGCCCATAGTCTTCCACAACCTACAAGGTTGACACCGCAACAATTGGAAGAAAAAACAGCAAAAGGGCTTTGTTACAATTGTGATAGCAAATACACAAAAGGTCATAAGTGTGCTGAGAAGAAATTATTCTACATAGATTGTGAAGAGGAAGAAGAAAAGGAGCAAGAAAGGTCAAAAGAAGAGGATATATTCCAGGAACAAAGCCTATATGAAGAACAAATAAATCCGACCATATCTTGTAATGCATTGGCAGGAATTACCACTCCTCAAACCATCAAGATAGAAGGACAAATCAAGAAGAAAAAGGTGATAGTGTTGATTGATTCAGGAAGCACCCACAATTTTATTCATTGTAGGGTAGCAAAAGAATTGAATTGCTTCCTATATCCAGCACCAGAGTGTCAAGTGATGATTGCAAATGGAGGAAAAATAAATTGCTCTGGAAAGTGCCATAATATCAAGCTATCCATGGGAGAATATGTATTGACTAGCCCAATGCTTTCCATTCCAATGGGAGGTGTTGATGTTGTACTAGGAGTCCAATGGCTACAATCCTTGGGTACAATAGCTTTTAATTTTCAAGAACTTTTCATGAAATTTTCTGTGGAAGGAAAGGAAGTTGAATTAAGGGGTATTGCAGGGAAACCAGGAAAGATAATCAGATCTAATGGTATGACAAAGCTTCTAAAAAAGGAGCAAAGGGGTGTAATTGCACAATTATGTTCGCTATATGTTTCCACATTAGAATCATCTATTTCTCCAGATCTCCAAAAAGTCTTGGACAATCATTCCAAGGTATTTGAGACTCCCAAGGGTCTCCCACCTATGCGCGATCATGATCATGCTATTCATCTGATTCCAGGAAGTGTTCCTCCAAACATCAGGCCGTACAGATATCCCTATGTCCAAAAAAGTGAAATTGAACGTATGGTTGCAGAAATGCTAGAGGCTGGTATAATTCAACCGAGTCAAAGTTCTTTCTCTGCTCCAGTAGTATTGGTGCACAAGAAGGATGGATCATGGCGCATGTGTCCGGATTATAGGGAGCTCAACAAGCTCACTATTAAAGATAAGTTCCCCATTCCTGTCATTGATGAATTACTGGATGAATTGCATGGATCGATTTACTTCAACAAGTTGGATCTTCGTTCAGGATATCATCAAATCAGAATGAAGATTGAAGACATTCCGAAAACGGCATTTAGAACTCATGAGGGTCATTATGAATTTTTGGTCATGCCTTTTGGCCTTACCAATGCACCTTCAACATTTCAAGGTTTGATGAATTCAATTTTCAAACCATTCCTTAGAAAATTTGTGTTAGTATTTTTTGATGATATACTTATCTACAGCAAGTCTTGGAAGGATCATGTTGAACATGTCGACAGGGTGCTACAACTATTGGAAGAGAAAAAATTATATGCCAAAAGATCCAAATGTTTCTTTGGAGTCCAGGAGGTGGAATATTTGGGTCATATTGTATCTCATGAAGGAGTTAAGGTAGACCCTACCAAAATTAAAGCCATTAAGGAATGGAAAATCCCCACATCCATCAAGCATTTGCGCGGATTTCTTGGGTTGACAGGGTATTATCGCAAGTTTGTTAAGAATTATGGGAGAATAGCGGCACCTCTAACGACATTATTGAAGAAAGATGCATTTTCATGGACTCCGGAAGCAACAAAGGCCTTTGAACATCTTAAAGAGGCAATGTGCCAAGCACCAGTCTTAGCTACACCGGACTTCACAAAAACCTTTACTGTGGAATGTGATGCTTCAGGAAATGGAATTGGTGCTGTTCTAATGCAAGATGAAAGACCCATTGCCTTTGAAAGTCGTCCAATCAAGGGAAAGTTTCTAAGAAAAGCTATTTATGAGAAGGAAATGTTGGCAATACTCCATGCACTTAAGAAATGGCGACCCTACCTAATGGGAAGACACTTCAAGGTAAAAACAGATCATGATAGCCTTAAATATTTTTTAGAACAAATATTATCCTCTGAAGAGCAACAAAAGTGGGTCACAAAGATGTTGGGTTATGACTTTGAAATCATCTACAAAAAGGGGAAGCAAAATGTGGTGGCAAATGCACTCTCAAGGAAGGATGAGGATGTGGAAGCATTGTTGTGTGCTATTTCTATCATCCAACCAGATTGGATAAATGAAGCAAGGGAGGAATGGAAGAATGACGAAGAAGTATGGGCACTTATTCGAAAGCTACAACAAGATTCCAGTACGTCTGATACATTTAGCTGGAAAAATGATTCGTTATGGTACAAAGATCGCTTATACCTCTATAGGAATTCCCAGCTAAAACAAAAGATTCTTATGGAATTGCACACTTCTCCCTTAGGAGGGCACTCAGGATTTTTAAAAACTTACCACAGGGTGAAGAAGGAATTTTTTTGGGATGGCCTTAAATCAGATATTCATAAGTTTGTGGCAGAATGTTTGGTTTGCCAGCAAAATAAAGTTGAAACAATTAAGACACCGGGTCTATTACAACCTTTACCCATTCCAAGCCAACGTTGGGAGGAGGTATCAATGGATTTTATCACAGGTTTACCCAAGTCTGAGGGAAAGAGTGTCATCATGGTGGTAGTTGACAGACTTACCAAGTATGCACACTTTTGTGCATTATCACATCCATTTAAAGCCAGTACAGTTTCTACTGCATTTATGGAAACAATTCAAAAGCTACATGGAAACCCAAAGATTATTGTAAGTGACAGAGATCCCATTTTCACTGGAAATTTTTGGACAGAATTATTTTCCTGTCTTGGTACTCAGTTAGCTCATAGCTCATCTTATCATCCTCAATCTGATGGGCAAACTGAGATAGTAAACAAATGTTTGGAAGGATACCTTCGTTGCTTTGTATCTGATAAACAGACACAATGGGTCAAATGGTTGCCTCTGGCTGAATGGTGGTATAACACTTCCTTTCATACAGCAACAAAAATGACCCCATTTTTGGCACTTTATGGGTATCAACCACCATTCATCACATCATATTTAAGAGAAAATTCTAAGGTTCAGGCAGTGGAACATCACATCGAACATCAACAACAAGTCCTACAACTCTTAAAGGATAACCTTGTGTTGGCACAGAATAGAATGAAACAACAGGCAGATCAACATCGCAGTGAAAGAAGTTTTGATGTAGGTGATTGGGTATTCCTACGGCTACAACCATATAAGCAAATGTCCCTCAAGCAAGCTAAGAAGGATAATAAATTATCACCAAAGTATTATGGTCCGTACAAGGTGTTACAAAAGATTGGTACTATGGCATACAAATTGGAGCTTCCTGCAGCTTCTCGATTGCACCCAGTTTTCCATGTTTCATGCTTAAAGAAGGTTATAGGCGACAAGCTCCCAGTTCAAACAATATTGCCAGAACTTGACGAAGAAGGAAAAATTATATTGGAACCGGAAGCAGTTATAGAAACAAGAACTCGACAGCTACGAAATCGATCAATTTCAGAGTACCTTATCAAGTGGAAGAACTTATCCGCTGAAGATTCCACATGGGAGGAAGAGAATTTTATGCAGAAGTATCTTGAACTACTCAAGCGTTGAGGACAACACTTTTTTGAAGGAGAGGGGCATGTTGGGTCCCTATAATACTAGTGATTACCCCATTACTATTGTAGTTATACCCCTTATTTATATTGATGTACCCATGTAGTGCCCACATTGTTACTATTGTGCCACATAGAAGCCCATTATTTTTATTGTTGTGCCCTACAATATTATTGTTATGTAGGCTTTGATTGTATTGGGACCACTTAGACTCCTATATATAGAAAGGAGGTATTTTCATTTGTATCATCCAAGAATTGTTCATTTATGTAATGTAAAGGAGGTTGCCCCCTCGAAGAGGCTGAATTCTAAGTCGTGGATCTCTCTTTTCTATCTTTTTGTGAGCTGGTTTCATAACAAGCACCCATTGGAATGGAAAGAATTGGACTATTAAAAACATATTCTCCCATGGATAGCTTGATATTATGGCACTTTCCAAAGCAATTTATGGTTGCTCCACTTGCAACCATCACTTGACACTCCGGTGTTGGATATAGGAAGCTATTCAATTCCTTGGCTATCTTACAATCAATAAAATTATGGGTACTTCCCAAATCAATCAACACTCTTACCTTTTTCTTCTTGACATGCCCTTCTATCTTGATGGTTTGAGGAGTGATAAATTCTTCCAATGCATTACAAGATATGGTCGGATTGATTTCTTGAGACTCGATGTGATCTTTCAATTCTTGAACATTTTTCTTCTTGATATGTCCTTCTATATTTATAGTTTGAGGAGTAGTAATTCTATCCAATGCATTACAAGATATGGTCGGATTCATTTCTTCTTTCTCGATGTGATCTTTCACTTCTTGAACCTTTTTCTTCTTGATATGTCCTTCTATATTGAGAGTCTTAGGAGTGGTAATTCTTTCAAATGTTTTACAAGATATGGTCGGATTCATTTCTTCTTTCTCTTGGGTTGATTCCTGGTGTATATACTCTTCTTTTGACGTTTCTTGATCCTTTTCTTCCTCCTCTCCACAATCAATGTAAAATAATTTATTCTTAGCACACTTATGACCTTTAATGTATTTTTTTATCACAATTGTAACAAAGCCCTTTTTCTCTTTTTTCTTCCAATTGTTGTGGTGTAACCCTTGTAGGTTGTGGAAGGCTAGGAGAAACAACACTTCCATCGTTATAGTTGTGAGGGGTAGACTTCCTTGTTGCCATAATTTTTCTTTCCAGTTTGTAACAAAGCCCTTTTTCTCTTTTTTCTTCCAATTGTTGTGGTGTTTCTCTAAAGAAGATGTTGCTCTTTGTATCCTCATAATTTACTATCATTTCCTCCGTGAAAATTGGACACATAACAAGTTGTTTATGAGAAAAAATCCCTTTATACCATAAAAATTAATTCGGTTCTAAATATGAAGATACAATACATACCTTTTCTAATAGTGGTACACCATGTAGATCAAAATATTGCTCCATTTGTAGCACCCAATTTACTGTATCCTTTCCATGAAACTTCCTCATATCACCTTTTCTTGATTTCAAGAGCTCGATCTTGAAAGGACAGTAACTCTGTACTTTTAGATCTCAAAGTTTTAAAATTGTCTTTTGCAGTAGCACTTTGAGTCCTCTTTCTAACCCCGTAAGTCTGATCAGAATTTGATTCTCCAAGAAAGAGTTATGCCCAATCTCCTAAGATGAACTAATTATATAATATTTCAGTAGTGTGAACTTGTATGACATTTCACGTGTCACTGTTTCAACCTTCAGATCTAAGAATGATGCACAAAAAACTACAGTCCGTGCTCTTTCTATAACTTCTTACGAAATTTCAATTTGTTGATCAGAGAGAAAGTTATGACCATTTTCCCAAGGTGACCTATTTGGAATGTAATTTGGGGGTCTGCAAAAACCCTAACTTCCTCGGACTATATCTCCAAAACTATAGAGAGACAGTATCTGAAATTCAGAGCCGAGGTTCAGCCCGATTTATTTTGAAATTGATTTTTGTTTTAGCTTCTGAAACTTCGTAGCAAAAGAGTTATAGCAAAAATCCCATGATGACCTATTTTAGTTGAATTTCTGGAGCTTGCAAAAACCCTAAATTCCTCATATCATATGTTCAAAAATATAGCAAGACAATATCTGAAATTCGAATATGCATTTCAGCAAGATTTCTTCTCAAATAGTTTTTTTTTTTATCTTCTGAAACATCGCAGAAAAAAAGTTATAGTGAAAAGACCATGATGACCTGTTTGGAGCAGCAAAAGCCTAGAATCCAAAGCTCCAATACCAAACGTTATGAAACCAGCTCACAAAAAGATAGAAAAGATAGATCAATGCCTTAGAAATAAGCCTCTTCAAGGGGGAAACCTCCTTTACATTACACAAATGAACAATTCTTAGATGATACAAATGACAAGACCTCCTTTCTATATATAGGAGTCTAAGGGGTCATAATATAATCAAAGCCGACATAACAATAATAATGTAAGGGTATAATAATAACAATAGTGGGCTTCTATGGGGCACAGTAATAATAATATGGGGATTGCATGGGTACAACAATATAAAAAGGGGGTTCTACTAATAACAATAAGGGGTTACACTAGTAGTATAGGAGCCTAACACAACTATTTGTGGACTTACTATTTTGTACCTAATTTTGCACCCCATTTTGTGCTCTACTCAGTAGCGGACATCTATTAAAATCTTCAGCATCCCGGAATAGGTCTCTTTACTCTCAACATGGAATCAGTTTCATTAATCGTGATGTGATCGGGATAAGCTCAACTGCAATATTTTCGAAACCATTCGAGATATTTAATATAGCCTAACTTAGCTTTGGCGTTACATGTTTACTTTTCTCAGTCAATTAGTTATAACTATTTCTCCATTGGTTGAATGCTTTATAAAGCTTGATGTTTTTGTATGTAAGCTAGTAGAAAATACCATATGCATAGCTTTGTGTAAAAATTTATACGCTCAGATAACACTGGAGATTGCAGCATACTTCTTATTGATGTCTGAATTGATGTTTCATTGAACCTAATATAATTATGGTTTTGACATTTATTTTCCTCTAAGTGTCATGATTTCTGATTTTTAAGGTATTGAGTTAGTTTAAGACTTGCTTTGGGAAGTGTTAAGGGCCCACCACAACCTAGAACTGAGTCCTGTAATCATTATATATTATAGGAAGTGTGTTTTTGCTAAAATTCATAGGTTTACATTTCGATTCAAAGTCTTTTGCCGAATCGAACTTAGATTTACTCTCTTCCATTCTGTACTTAAATTACTTGCTCTGTTTTTCTTGAATCTCGAAGAGCATATTATCTTTGAGCCTTCGTCAACAGAGGAACAGTGTTAATTCATATTTCTTATGCATGAATGATTTCATAGTTGCATTTCCACAAGTCAAGAACACTCAGAAGGATGCTTTCCAAATTCAAAATGAATGATAATTATGTTATGAGCTCAATCTGTTGATTCAAATCGGATTTTGTCTTTGTTATTTAAAATCATGTATGCTTAACAATAACACAAAGATCTTGTAGCATTGCATTTTATATGAAATATCTAAAAATCTTAGATGTAGAATGTTATGCATTAATATATGTTGTGTGCTAATATTTTAGGATTTGTAGCATAGCTCTGAGACACATTAGAACTGTAGTATAATCGCGATTGAAATAGGTCATAGGTTACTACTCTCTTTCATAGGAAGTTTTTTCTGAGTTTATTTTAAAGTTTTGAATTAGAATATAAGATTTTAATTTTTGAAGTCTTTCGAATCTGAGAGTGTTGAATGAGGTAGCATAGAAGCATTGATTTAAGTTGTCATTTAGTTTCCTTTTGTAATCTTTGAAAATTGAATATCTGAACTAGATAGGATTGAGGAATTAATTTTGAGTTATCTTTGGCTTTTCTTTGGTTTATAAAACCTGAGTATTGCTTGAACAGTGATTGCTATTTCTTGTGTAGTGACTTATCTTACTTGTGTAGTAACTTTAATTGCCTATGCAATAATTTGTATTTCTTATAACAATTATTTGTATTGCCTATGAAAATATTTGGATAATGTACCATTATGTTCAAGTACCTTGTACAATGATTTTGAATTAGGATGCTTGGGTTGGAAACATTGATAAGTGTTAGTTGTCTGTTTTTTTTTCTGAGTAAGTTTTTAAGTTAAGTAGGCCATGGTTTAAGCAGAACACTAATTGGAGTTTTGAATAGAACATAGATTTAATCATAGATTAATAGGTTTATTCACTTCAACTTGTTGTGATTGTAAGAAGTAAATATTGAACATTTCATACTTAGTTTTGCACTAAATTGTTTAGAACCTGAATCGAAAAGTAGTGTAACTTAATGATTATGAACCTCAACTGATAATTTGATTTAGGGGATTTGACAAAAAATAAAACGCCTAACAAAGAGAAAGGTCAAAACTCACTAAACTTCTCCCACTGGGAAATCATGTTCGGAAATATTATCCTCCATGATGGGTATGGTTTTCATTGCCTATACATAAATAAATTTTATTTCATTTTCAATTTTCATTTTTGTCTTTTATTCCTTTGATTTATGTTTTTTCCTATCAACCTTGTTTTTCTTCCCTTGTACATGAACAAACCCTATTCTGAGAATAAAATCCATGTAGTGACCTGATAGGTGATAGTATGGCCAAGGTACGTCACTCATTCACAGCACAGGTTAGACCCTCAGTTTATATGTGATGCCTGAGATCCCTTTGCCAGTGTGACAATCTCGAGTTTTCCTCATACAATATGATAATGGTCAAGTGGGGAACACTACGTGAACAATGAGAATGTTGAGTAAACACAGATCCAAAAAATGATATGGTCATGAAGTCTTAAATTCCCTTTGAAATATTAACTAAGGCCTAATTCTAATATGAAAACTCAAGCTCAGGAAGTTATTTCGAGGAGACATACTTATGATAAGAAATATTTAAATTTTCTTAAGGAACCAGCCTAGTTGTCATTTAGGATCGACTCATCCACCTTATGGGAAACTGATCCCAATAAAGAAAATGACAAGAAATGAACGAATGTAAATGAATAAAAGTTAGAGGCTTGAGACTGGTATATTAAGAAGCTAGGATATGCAAGTTTGTTGGTGCTATAGATTCTCACTAGCAATGAATCAATGTGTATGATTCGTAGGTGATCTTAGTGGGGCTATGGACACTAGATGGTAGTAGAGATAACACTAGAAACTCATCACTGTTGCTTGATCTTTTTACCAGAGATGTGGTGGCTCTCTATTTAATTTTTGTGCACTGGGATGATAAGTTAGCTACTTACTTTTTTTGCGTTCTGTGACTATCCTGTTCATGGAATATCTCTTATCAACTCCACTCTAGAGTATCTCATCCTATCTTTGATCCATCGATTATATTTTGATATCACACTACACGCAATGTGTAAACCAAAGCGCGAGTGTTAAATTTGAGGATCGCATTCTATTTTGGATTCCTCGATTGTATTATAACATTATTTTTTTTTCAGAGGGGTGGACCCCGCTTCCAAGTTCATATATATCAACATCAATCACACCAACATCATGTTGCACCATAGTTATGTCAACATCCACGTCTATTATAATATTGAAAAGTTTTTTCATTAATGATATTAAAAAGGCATTTTACACTGTTTAAATTTTTGCTTGATGGGTGATACTTGAAAGAAAAATAAATATTATAATGTGAATTCATTTAAAGTTAAAATAGAGAAATTTATATATTTTTCTAATTTTAAGAATAATATTATGAGATATAATTTATTTTGCTTCATATATATGTTGTTTCAAAATACGTGTAAATTATATAAAAATAATAATATAATAAATATAGTGTTAAATGCAATTTTATGAAAAGATTAATACAAACACAAATAGATATGAAAAATTATATCTACTAAAATTAAAATTATTCAATTATTTATCTAAAATGAGAATTGAATAATTGAGAAACAAAATAAAACATGGAATTATCAATAAGAATAGCTAATTAAAATGCTAACTAAAATCATAAAACAACATGAGTAGTGAATTGAGAAGCTAACTAAAATTGAGATTAGTGTGATCAATTAATTTAGATATGTTACTTACTTCAATCTATTTATTATAAAAATTAGCTACAAAATTAGAAATCTAACGTTACTTAAAACATTGGTTACTAGTATGGTTTATGAGATTCTCATATCTTGGATATCACTCTTGCTTTTAGCAAGATGCGTAGTTCCCATAAATATAGAGATCTAATAAGGGATTTGAATAATTTCCATATCCAATGCTAAAAATTTTGTAATTCATATTGGTGTCATTCACCAATATAATCATCATCGCCACTAAATTTTTTAGAGAAATAATGTCATGAAGCATTCACATTTTTTATAGTATACATGCTAGAGGAAAGACACGTACAATGTCCATGGAATAGTTCTATGTTTTTTATAACTGAAGGATCATCATGTATAAAAATTGAAGTGTTCCACTAAGTATCCACTATAAGCAACAAAGTTCACAATGAAGTAATCATCAAATTTGATTACATGTTGAGGGAATTTGCTATGATTCTGACAATTATAATTAACTAGGTGACAACTAGTGTAAGTGTTCAAGCATTTTGGTTCATGCAATTCCAAAAAAATGAAGTTACAAACTTAAATAT
The DNA here is from genome assembly GCA_031772625.1 of Pinus tabuliformis. Taxonomy (NCBI): domain Eukaryota; kingdom Viridiplantae; phylum Streptophyta; class Pinopsida; order Pinales; family Pinaceae; genus Pinus; species Pinus tabuliformis. The sequence continues at coordinate 409,272,702 of CM062817.1, read as the reverse complement.
TCACAATTGAGTGGAATAATAATTGATAAAGGCAATATTAATCCTTCATCATTGATGTTTTTTGGGTTTGATGTTCATCTTCTACATATTTTGTTGGATGCGTGTATAGTTAAAAGTTTGCACTTTAATGGATTTGATCTTTCTTAACCTATAATACATTTATAATTAAAATAAATCTACCCTTGTAATAGTTATAACTAAAAGTAAGGATAGTAAAGCTAAATGTGTTAATGTTAAAGGAATAGCTCCCAAATATGGAAATGGATTCTAACCAAACTTGTAATTTTGAGATGAGATATTGATTTTGAATTTATCGAATAGAAGGTAAAATCTTTAATATGTTTTGTTTCTTTTTAAGATGATATTTTTCTTTGTTTTTTTGGTGATTGTTTTCTCTTCATGTCCATTTTAGTAAAAAAGGCAATTGGAAATTTGCATACAAAAGGTTTAGAAATATTTTTCATGAGATTCAAATAAATTAATAGAGCATTGAAAAAATCAAAAGGTGTAACCAAAGCCCCATAATAGCCTTCATGTCTGCAAAAGGTAGAATTAGGAATTCCCTACCACTTTATCTAAATTTCATGATACCTAGAGAATTGGTGTAGTCTAATGAAGAATTGAGTACCATGTAGCACATCCAAGAGGTCATCAATGGCTACAATATGACATTTGTTTTTTACCATCAACTTATTAATATCATGGGAGTATAGCCACATGCTCTACAAGTTTCCTTATTTTTCAATCTCATGATGACTACACAAGAGTAAGAACTAGTACTAGGAAATATTACATCTATTATCAACAATTTTTGAATTATGTTTTCAGTATTTTTCTTAAAAGTTATGGGGTGTTTCACAGACATACTGATGTTTATTCAAAATCAAATATAAATTAGGTTAAATTTCTTGTGGGGGTGTATCCATAACTAGGATGCCTATAGATTAGGAAATAATTCCTAGGTAACATTTCTTTAAGAGATTATCCATATATTAAGAGTTGATAATTTCTAGTGAATTGGCATAGAGACCTTTGAGGATGTGCTTGTGGCCCTCATTATTGAATCCCAAATATAACCCTTCAAAATCCATTAAACCTATTGAGCCCTAAAATTGGGTTACTTGGTTAATATTTTATGACCATTTTCTCGTCGAATGCCTTGGGAATGGCCACTTTTAAGACTAATACCTATTGCATAGTCCAATTTTCTAGCTTTTTAATACTTTACTAATTAATAACTTACAATAGTTATTTTGGTTATTATTGTAAGTTATTGAATAGTTGTTAATGATAAATCTACTCATGGGTTATCAATGATGTTTGAATGGATTAAAATGTTATTGTTGGAAAATGACTATTTAATTGTTTTATTAGAGTTAGGTGTCTTCTACCAACACTTCTCCATGTTACAAAATGAAAGGATATTTAGAGACCAGACAGTCCCTTCTATCCTAAAAGCTATATACATTGATGAAGTCAACAAATCATCTAAGCTAGTAGTGTAATTATTTATTAGAAAACTAGGGTATGCAGGTTTAACTCACTATTGTAGCTTAAACAAGACGAAAATAGGCCTATGAACATGCGATTTCAGGCTACTTCCTTATCTACTTCTTAATGACAACCCTATCTACTTCCATTAAAAAAATTCTATCGAGGTTTCATGTGAAAATAAAAACAATGAAACCAACCCTAAGTACACTAATGAGTGTAAAATTTCTAAATAAGCCATTAAGGATTCTTCCAATGATTCATTAAAATTCAATCAAATAAATAGATCCAAATCCATAATTAAAAGGAAAAGGAGGACCTACATAAAATATGAATGACGAAAATCTTTTGTATCTATCTAAGCTAGATTTTTAATAAATTTTGGATGTAAATATTGACTTGTAAAACTAAAGAAATTCATATGATTCCCCTAATGAACTGTAGAATTCTTTTCATAAAAATATTGATTAATCCCCTAATTATGTGGATAACATTCCAAATATTTATGTGAAGAGTGAAAGTATTTATATAGAAGACATAAATTTCAGGGTTAAAAGATTGGCAAAAGGAAAATATAAGGACATTGAAGGTTATAAAGTTGAAATCTTAAAATATGGAGGGTATATCCTTATCCATGACATATACACATTGCTCAATTTAGAAATCAAATAGGGATTCCTTAAACCTTGGACTTAAAACCTCATTGTGCCTATTTTAAAAAGTGGAGATAAAAGAAATCCCTCTAATTATATGACCATTATGATTATTCCATTTTAGGTAACATATATGGAAATATTTTGAAAGAAAGAAAAAAATTACATATGACTAGAAAACCATGGAAAAGAGCTAAAGACCAATATTTTTTTAGAGGCTATCATTCAACTTTGGACCACCTTGTTATGTTTATGATCATTGCAGAATGAAAAAATGCTAAAAACTATCTCCATTGTTGTTTCATTAAAATTTGAAAATATTTTGACACAGTTCCAAAAACTAGTATTTAGAATAGGTTAGATGAGCTAAAAGTTCCTTTCGAGTTAAGAGATGTTGTCGTAATATTGTATGAGAATGTTAACACCAAGTATATCAACATTAAGGGATGTCCCAAATAAATTAATATACGATTCAAGTATGGTTATCCCATATCCCTTACGGATTTTAGAATATAAATTTGCAAGTTAGAAAAATGGTTTGAAAACTACAGGTTGTGTTGGCTTGACTCTCATTAATACATTGATCATCCTTCTTTGTACCAATTATATTGTTTTGATGATGAGGATTCCCTTTATGAACTCACTAAGAAACCAAGGATTGTCAAAAACTTATATTCTAACATAGGTAAGTCTACGAATGCTAACAAAATGAAGAGTATGATAATTAAATCCAAATAGATCATCTACAATACTCTCGTCTAGGATAATATGAAATAAGGGAAATTTCACACACACACATATATATATTTGAGGATTGTATAAACCAAAGCGCGAGTGTTAAATTTGAGGATCGTATTTTATTTTGGATTGCTCGATTGTATTATAACATTATTTCTTTTTCTAGAGGGGCGGACCCCGCTTCCAATTTTATATATATCGACGTTAATTACAATATTATGTTGCATCATAGTTATGTCAATAGATGATAATTTTTTTTCTGTATCAACCGCGATTCAAACTTAAATGGGGAGGTTATTAATAAACACTCCCAATTATCTGAGATAACATCCACGTACATTGTTAATCTATGGGTTCTAACCATATCTTTTTAGAGAAATTTATTCAACATTTAAAATTTTGTAATTAAAAAAAAAAATTAGAAAAATTCAATGATATTAAAATTTCAAATTGCATGGTTATGTTATAATATTTTTTTATAATATTGAAAAAATTTTTATTAATAATATTAAAAAGGCATTTTAAGCTGCGTAAATTTTTGGTTCATGGGTGATACTGGAAAGAAAATTAAATATTATAATGTGAATTCATTTAAAGTTAAAAGAAGAAAATTATATATTTTTTAATTTTAATAATAATATTATAAGATATAATTTATTTTGCTATATATATATATATATATATATATGTTTTTTTAAAATGCGTGTAAATTATATAAAAATAATAATATAATAAATATAGTATTAAATGTAAGTTTATGAAAAGATTAATATAAACACAAATAGATAGGAAAAACTATATCTACTAAAATTAAAATTATTAAATTATTTATCTAAAATGAGAATTGAATAATTGAGAAACAAAATAAAACATGGAATTATCAATAAGAATAGCTAATTAAAATGTTAACTAAAATCATAAAACAACATGAGTATTGAATTGAGAAGCTAACTAAAATTGAGATTAGTGTCATCAATTAATTTAGATATGTTACTTACTTTAATCTATTGATTATCAAAGTTAGCTACAAAATTAGAAATCTAACGTTACTTAACACATTGGCTAGTAGTATGGTTTATGAGATTCTCATATCTTGGATATCACTCTTGCTTTTTGTAATATGCATAGTTCTAATAACTATAGAGATCTAATAAGGGATTTGAATAACTTCCATATCCAATGCTAAAAATTTGGTAATTCATCTTTATGTCATTCACCAATATAATTATCATCGCCACTAAATTTTTTAGAGAAATAATGTCATGGAGAATTCACATTTTTTATAGTATACATGCTAGAGGAAAGACAAGTACAATGTCCGTGGAATATTTCGATGTTTTTTATAATTGAAGGATCATCATGGATAAAAATTGAAGTGTTTCACTAAGTATCCACTATAAACAACAAATTTCACAATGAAGTAATCATCAAATTTGATTACATGTTGAGGGAATTTGCTATGATTCTAACAATTATAATTAACTAGGTGACAACTAGGGTAAGTGTTCAAGCATTTTGGTTCATCCAATCCAAAAAAATGAAGTTACAAAATTAAATATTCACAATTGAGTGGAATAATCATTGATAAAGGCAATATTAATCCTTCATCATTGATGTTTTTTGGGTTTGATGTTTGTCTTCTACATATTTTGTTGGATGTGTGTATAGTTAAAAGTTTGCACTTTAATGGATTTGATCTTTCTTAACCTATATTAGATTTATAGTTAAAATAAATCTATGCTTGTAATAGTTATAACTAAAAGTAAAGATAGTAAAGCTAAATGTGTTAATGTTAAAGGAATAACTCTCACATATGGAAATGGATTCTAAGAAAACTTGTAATTTTGAGATGAGATAATGATTTTCAATTTATTGAATACAAAGTAAAATCTTTAATATGTTTTGTTTCTTTTTAAGATGATATTTTTTTTTCTTTTTATTTTTGTTTATTGTTTTCTCTTGATGTCCATTTTAGTAAAAAGGGCAATTAGAAATTTGCATACAAAAGGTTTAGAAATATTTTTCATGAGATTCAAATAAATCAATAGGGCATTGAAAAAATCAAAAGGTGTAATCAAAGCCCCATAATGGCCTTCATGTGTGCAAAAGGTAGAATTAGGAATTCACTACCACTTTATCTAGTTTTCATGATAACTAGAGAATTAGTGTAGTCTAATGAAGAATTGGGTACCATGTAGCACATACAAGAGGTCATTAATGGCTAAAATATGACATTTGTTTTTTACCATCAACTTATTAATATCATGGGAGTATAGCCAAATTCTCTACAAGTTCCCATATTTTTTTAATATCATGATGACTAGGCAAGAGTAAGAACTAGTACTAGGACATATTACGTCTATTATGAACAATTTTTGAATTATGTTTTCAATATTTTTCTTACAAGTTATGGGGTGTTTCACAGACATATTGATGGTTATTCAAAATCAAATATAAAGTAGGTTGAATTTCTTATGGGGGTGTATCCATAACTAGGATGCCTACAGATTGGGAAATAATTCCTAAGTAACATTTCTTTCAGAGATTATCCATATATTAAGAGTTGATAATTTCTAGTGAATTGGCATAGAGACCTTTGAGGATGTGCTTGTGACCCTCATTATTGAATCCCAAATATAAACCGTCAAAATCCATTAAACCTAATGAGCCCTAAAATTAGGTTACTTGGTTAATCTTTTATGACCATTTTCTTGTTGAATACATTGGGAATGGCCACTTTTAAGACTAAAAGCTATTGCACAAACCAATTTTCTAGCCATTTAATACTTTACTAATTAATAACTTACAATATTTATTTTGATTATTATTGTAAGTTATTGAATAGTTGTTAATGATAAATCTACTCATGGGATATCAATGATGTTTGAATGGATATAAAATGTTATTGTTGGAGAATGACTATTCAATTGTTTTATCAGCGTTGGATGTCTTCTACCAAGACTTCTCCATGTTACAAAATGAGATGATATTAAGAGACTATACAGTCCCTTATATCCTAAAATCTATATACATTGATGAAGTCAACAAGTCATCTAAGCTAGTAGTGGAATTATTTACTAGAAAACTAGGACATGTAGGTCTAACTCACTATTGTAGCTTAAACAAGACAACAATAGGCCTATGAACATGTGATTTCAAGCTACTTCCTTATCTACTTCCATTAAAATATATATATTGAATACCTCTATCATAATTTAATGACAACCCTATCTACTTCCATTAAATAAATTCTATCGAGGTTTCATGTGAAAATAAAAACAATGAAACCAACCCTAAGTACACTAATGAGTGTAAAATTTCTAAATAAGCCATTAAGGATTCTTCTAATTCTTCATTAAAATTCAATCAAATAAATAGATCCAAATCCATAATTAAAAGGAAAAAGAGGACCTACATAAAATAGGAATGAAGAAAATCTTTTGTATCTATCTAAGCTAGATTTTTAATAAATTTTGGATGTAAATATTGACTTGTAAAGCTAAAAAAATTCAAATGACTCCCATAATGAACTGTAGAATTATTTTCATAAAAATATTGATTAATCCCCTAATTATGTGGATAACATTCCAAATATTTCTGTGAAGAGTGAAAGTTTTTATATAGAAGACATAAGTTTTGGGGTTAAAAGATTGGCAAAAGGAAAATATAAGGACATTGAAGGTTATAAAGTTGAAATCTTAAAATATGGAGGGTATATCCTTATCCATGACATATACACATTGCTCAAATTAGAAATCAAATAGGGATTCCTTAAACCTTGGACTTAAAACCTCATTGTACCTATTTTTAAAAGCGGAGATAAAAGAAATCCCACTAATTATATGACCATTATGATTATTCCATTTTAGGTAAGATATATGGAAATATTTTGAAAGAAAGAAAAAATTACATATGACTAGAAAACCATGGAAAAGAGCTAAAGACCAATATTTTTTTAGAGGCTATCATTCAACGTTGGACCACCTTGTTATGTTTATGATCATTGCAGACTGAAAAAATACTAAAAACTATCTCCTTTGTTGTTTCATTAAATTTTGAAAATATTTTGACATAATTCCAAAAACTAATATTTAGAATAGGTTAGATGAGCTAAAAGTTCCTTTCGAGTTAAGAGATGTTGTCATAATATTGTATGAGAATGTTAATGCCATGTATATCGACATTAAGGGATGTCCCAAATAAATTAATATACGATTCAAGTAAGGTTTTCCCATATCCCTTACGGATTTTGGAATATACATTGGCAAATTAGAATAATGGTTTGAAACTACAGGTTGTGCTGCCTTGACTCTCATTAATATAGTCATCATCCTTCTTTGTACCAATTATATTGTTCTTATGATGAGGAGTCCCTTTATGAACTTACTAAGAAACCAAGGATCATCAAAAACTTATATTCTAACATAGGTAAGTCTATGAACACTAACAAAATGAAGATTATGATAACTAAATCCAAATAGATCATCTACAATACTCTCATCTAGGATAATATGAAATCAGAGAAATTTCACAAATATATATATATATATATATATATATATATATATATATATATATATCACACTTTGTGTTAGAAAATAATTAATGAAGCTTTGGGAAATTAGTAATAAAAAATTTGTAGATTGTCATTGAGAAAGTGTTGAAGGTGTTAGTGTTTACCTGGTAACGAATTTTAAAGGGGATTACGAGATTCCATGTGAAGGGAGTGATGTTAAGCATACCAAAGGTTATTGTGGTAGTTAGTTTTTCTTTCAAATCAAAGTTTCTTTTCCCTAATGTAGCACTTCCTTGAGCCTCTAGTCTGTGCTATAATGCCTTATTTACCTTTATCTCAATGCTACACCCTCAAATTTGAGCTTCAAACTTAATCTTTTGGCATTCCAACTCAACATAGTGCCATCCTAGACCTCAATCCTATATTATAGTGCCCACTTTAGCATCAATCAAGTGCTACAAACTTAGAAGTACCCTTGTTTTCTGTCTCCCTCTCATTTTTTTTATTTTTTATGTGTCCATAACACTTCGATGAGTTTTTTTGCAATGCTACGATGCCTTTTGGAATTTTCAGATGATTTTCTCTGTCCATATCTCCATAGTGCTTGATTAAGTCTCTAGCCAGCGCATCAGCATACCAAAGACCCTCAGTGTAGTGCTACCTCTTCAATTTTGGTCTCTTTAACTCATTTTTTAGCTTCCTTTCTTATCATAATGCCTTGACAAGCACTAAAGGAGTATTACAAAAACCAATTAATCCTCAAAACACCATTATAGTGCATGACTAAGCCTTAAGCCTAAGATTTTTCTTATTTTTCTAAAGTTGTCTCACACTTTTAAAGTTATGTTTTGATACTTTGTTACTTTGAGTTAAGAGAAGACGAAAGGAAAAAAAAGGTTAAGTGTAATAAGGATATTCAACTTAATACATACAAAACCCAATAAAATAATTTAAACGAAGCTAGCAGCTCACTATCTTCCTCAAACACCATCTTGGCTCTATTCTCTAGACATTAAATCACTTGGATTAGAGTGTCCCACCCTAGTTTATTGAGCCAACTTTAGCTACAACTAGCTTAGTACCAAGTAAGTGTTTTTTAATGCTTATTCACTCTAACTTTTTTTTGTTTACAATATTTTACCGTAATTATTTACCCATCAAATGTTTTTCACTAGATGAAATCTTGTCTTATGCTTAATTTTAACCTAATGAATAACTTTTAAATAAATTTCGTTGCTCCTCGAGGTTGTTATGTTTTGTTTTCTCTTGGACCATCATCCTCACTAACCAAGTGCCCACTTGTGCCACTTGATGTAGCTCAAACCTGTTGAAAAAACCACTTTCCTAGATAGGAAATAGTTAAAACATGATTTAAGATCCATTTCACCTATTTCCCCTTCTTGGTATTTTCTCTCATTCTTTTCCCAAGCCAACTCATGGTTATGCTCTAGCTCTCTAGCAACCTATTTTTGGCTAAAATAACACTTTGTATTGCAACAAACCCAAAAAATGGTTTTCCATATCTTTGGAATGCTAAACTATAGATTTTCCTCATGATACCTAGAGTTTTTATATAAAGCACCTAGTGTCCCTTTTCATGGATCCGTTTTCATGTTTCCAACCCATTTATTAGCTATACTTTTTAATCGTTTTTTTATTCTCTATGTTGTGTACATGAGTATTTTTTTTTTTCCTAAAACCTTAGGTGTCCTCCTACCCTTTAAGTGATATTTAAATGGGGAAAACAATCTACCATCATAGTAAAGATAATGAACCTGTCATTCTACTTTTTCCTCACCATTAACAATGATTTATTGCTAAAACTTGACTAATTATGAAACCTAGAAACCTCATTCACCTAGATTCTATTTGTAAGATAATATTTATAATTGGTGTTTTTTGTTTTTTTGCATTTGTAGCAGAAACATGTTTTCTTCTAGGATACAAGATACAAGACAACAATAGTTGAATCCTTTGGTGATGCGGAACCCAATAACTCTTTGTCTAGTGAGTTCTAGGATATTGCATGTTGTAGTGACATGTATACCTCATATATGGTATGAGGTCTACTAGATGTTTTAGAGAGGGAATTCTCCTCTAGATTATCCAAACTTTAAGGTGTAAAAAGTTACCAAGAGATCTTAGTTTCCTAAGGTGGATGAAAACTTGGTTGTCATTCCCTGTGAAAAAGTTGTAGAGTGGTTGATTCAACATGTAGAACTTGATGGAATCATGATATGAGATAACCATGAAAAACCCATTACTTCCTTCGATGAGTCCAATTACATCGATAAGTATTAGTAGTTTCCAATGGTGGAAGTGTGCTTGGACAAATTTTGGTTAACCTGCTTCAAGATTCTATTGAAGGAGATGCTTAGGAAATGGTGGACTCGTAAGGGGACATTCAAAATGAGGGTGAACAAGGGGTATCTCATCAATTTTGTTAAGAATTTCTTTCACCTAATATTTTTCATGCTATTTAGGCCATATGGTAGACCAAATGCAAACAATCCTCCCCATGGGTTTGGTCCCACTCATGTACACTATTGAATTCGAGGGGAAGATCTTTAAATAGGTAGATATTTAGCATGACCCATCATGGATACTATTGAGTAGGAACAAATAGATATTAAAAAAGGCCAACAAGGTCAGTTATTCATGGTTTCATATATTATAGACATGATCTGTATGAAGATAATTTTCTCAGTCATGAAATGGAGGTGGGCCATTCATGAAGATTAGGCTCAATTTTATTACAAACTCCTCTAGGAGTACCACTATATATCAACATATGGATAGATACGAAATGATTTTCTTATGCCTTTACATAAGGCGTTTTTTGATGAAACTATCGCTTGCATGCTAGAGAGATCCATGCAACTAGTACCCTTGATGGGTAACTGGTTTGTTGATTAGGAGGTTATTGTGAAAATTCCTTAAAATGCAACAACTAGAATTTATTCTTCTAACTAATTAATTATGAAATCTATGCTTTTTACGAAAAAAATAACGAATAAATCACACAATAATTTATTCAAAATAAAAAATTTGTAGAAAATAAACTGGAATTGAGAAAAAATAATGCACACATACACACACAATAAAATTGACATTGTTGTTTTGCATAAATGTCCCCAAAAAACCCAATCTGAGAAAACTAGTGTAGCAAATGAACATTTTATTATTATTATGCAACAATGAAATATGAGTTAATAAATATGGATGCCAAACTAGAAATACTTAGTAAAATAATCTGGCCAAAAATTAATGAGACATTTTTTGTCTCACCCGAAACTGATCTTAGTGCTTAAAATGGCACAAACTTGCTACTCGAACACCCCTACATCAACCTCTGCACTAGCCAATTCATACCACCTTAAAAAATGATTTCATGTTGTCAACCTCCCCAACTCAGCCTCCAAAAATTATTCACTTAGCCTTCTAGACCTCCAACAACCAAATCCTTCTCCTTTTCATCTAAATCAAACCCTCCTCTAAAGTTGTTTGTGTAGGTGTTGCATAGACTCACTGAGCATAACTCTACCCTATTGCTGCTAACTCTCTGAAATTGAAAACTTCTCTTGATATCACTTATGATGCTCCCTCTCACCTCTGCATCCTTTTAGATCAAACTCTTCTTCCCTGCTCGACTTCTGCAACTGGATAACTCAATCTACCAAGGAACTCACTCTTTTGGTGTGCTCAAGTGTATATTTCCATATAACCATCAAGTTTCTCTTATAATCTCTCATTGGTGAACCAATAACCATGATTAAATCTCAATCAATGGTTAATATCATCTCAAACTCAATCCGTGTGAGTTACTAGAGCATTCTCACATTTCCTTAATTAATTCCTATTGATTAACCAAATTTCTTAAGTTATACTTAGGAAAATTTTAAATGATGGCTAATTAATTTAATTAAGTCATTTCACAAGCTTATCTCGTGAAACCTTTTATGGGTTTTCAAGATTTGATGTTCCTGGCCTCTTTGACATAAGTTGATACTATAAAACCTATTCGATGCTACAAAAATTAACATTCCCTCTTAGTGAGGAAGGTGTTCACTCCCATAACATCTTCCCTAATGCTAATAATGTTTGACATATGTGACAACATGTCAAGTTCCACCAATCCACTATGCATACTTTGATTCATAATTCACTATGTAGCTAAATCACCTTACATTTTCATTGCTACTAACACTGCATTGTGTCTCCTGCATGACAACCAACTCTATTTTGCACTGCAATTAATCTCATGTTATTGCTACTACTACAACTACTGCAACTGATAACCAATCTATGAATCTATTGTTTCCTTGTACTAGTTTCACAGTTGTCTCTTGAGGATCTCACTTCAATGAGCCTCTCCACTGTTTACTGAGTGTGTCTGCATGTTGACTGGTTTTGTGCTACTCAATAATTGACTACAACTAGTTCTACAATATTCCTTCAATATCTGAGTACACCATGATGACACTATTTCACCTCCTACTGAAAATTATGGGCCCTTTTAGCAAGGGTATTGATCCATGATAAAACACTTGTCTTATTTTATCCTCCTTGGACCCTTCCCATAGTCTCAGTAGTTGTAGGCACTAGAGATCAAGGTCTGTCCACCTTTCTCCTAGAGGTATAGCTACATACAAAGCGAATTCGTCCTCCAACCTATTGGAAAATTATTGATCTTTGTCAAAATTGTTGCTTGATCCTTCTTTTCCTTCTTCTTCGTGGGAGTTTGGGTACTATAATGACCAAAATCCACACATATGAAGCAATTGATCTTCGACAAATCTTTCTTCTTATTTTCTTCTCCCTTTGATCTTTGTCCTTGACTGGGACCTTTCTTCACCTTCCATTTCGATGCAAGGGATACGTTCTCCTCATATTTCACACTCTTTCTTCATTTTCTATTGTTGCGACTTGTTGTAACATTATTAGTTTTGATCAAACTGTATGATCAAACAATTTTAAATTTATGTATTAGATTAGGATTAATTGATAAATAAATAAATGAGGGTGAGCACATTTAAAATGCACACTACCTAGTTATTTGTATAGATTAGGGAAAAGAGGTAACGTGTTTAATAAACCTTGGAAATACAGCTTATCCTAAAGTTTTGGCATTCATTAATAAATTTCTCCATCGAAGATCTGATGGGGACAGCCAACACTAATCCCCAAGCGTGTCCTCACCATAGATTTCAACTCCGCCCAAATCTGATGCCGACCTAATTGTTTTGAACCCCCTCAACGTGATTTTGTTTAACGTTAAGGGGAGGTACGAAAATGCATTGTCCCACTACTACATTTCCTTCAGTCGATATTTCAAACCCCCCTTCACCAATACAAGAAACCGCTCCCCCCCCCCGCCCATTATCTTCTCCCCGCATAAACCACCCATCTTGATTATGTCGGCTTTCATAACATTTCCCCGCGCATGCACCACTGCCACTTATCTCCTCCCACTTGATCCCATTCCTACTTACCGTTCCATTCCCATGCCTTCCTTACGTGTCCACACATCATCAACCATTTCTACCAACCATGTGCCTCCACATCATCTTCTACCTCCACGTCATATGTCTATCTCATGGTGAGCTAAAACTATGTTTTCTCCCTATACAACACAGTAATTTCAAACATTCCTCATAGACAAATGAGAATTGATTTGCAGAACCTGAAAGAGTTTCTTGTTGTTAACATCCTCATGTACAGAAACATCTCTCATTTTTCCAGTAGTTGTTATGGTTTGGGAGATGGAAATGCATCTTTGTAGGCATGTTTTCGAAAAGTGTCATGTTTTAGTCACCTTTTTTCAGAGGATATTGTGGCCAAAAAAACATGAATATTTTGAATGTGGAAGAGGTTTTGGTTCTGAAGATTCCAAAATACAAAAACCTATCTCACTTTTCATACAGGTGTCAGGAAAAAGCTAAAAGATAGTTAGTGACTTGGAGGCCACCTCATCAAATATGAGTTGCAATCAAATTCAAATTTCTCTTCTTTATCAATATAAATCTTCAAGGATAGTACCAAAACTCTTCAAATAGTTTTAGTTACCTTTATTTGTGTTCTATTTGTAATACAACTTTCAAATATTTGTAATAGCTCTTGATATTTTTATCAAGATATTTTGTGAGGAAATTGTATAAATACTTCATCAATTGAAGTAATATGTGTGGGGTTTTTATGCCAAGGCTCTTCACTTTGTAATAGCTTATATTATAGGATTTCTAATGAAAGCCTTCTGGCTCTAGCTTGATAGAATTTTGAGTTTTCTAGTATGTCTTTCTAGTGTTTCATATCTTATTTCATCACATGTTCAAAGCATTTATAGGAAGGTCTGGGTAAGTGTAGATTGAGTATCAATCTATTCTTAAATCCCCTACAAAATCATAACCTTTAGAAAGACATTAGGTTATTGGATTGTTTGTCCAAGATATCTCCTCTTTCATTGGTTTTTGCTTTATGCCTTCTGATAGACATTAAAAGGGATTGGCTTATTGGACTATCTGTTTGAAATAACTCCTCTTAGAATTGGTTTCAGTTTGGCCTTCTTGAATATTCTGAAATGTGTTTTGTTGGGCTGTATAAATATTCTAAAAGCATCCACCCCCAAATAAATAAATAAATATCGCCATTGTGCTTCAAAGGCTGTTGTCCAGTGAAAGTTGAACAACGTTAAACAGAGCCTCGTATCCACCAAGGGAGGCCCCTCTGGTTCAAGGGCGAGCTTGAACCTAAAGGCTACTTGATATGTTTTCCTAGCATAGTTTTTTGTAGCCAAGGACTGCCTATGGAAATAGGTACAACATCTAGCGTCATTGCTGGGGAGAAAAGTATTGAAGATATCTTTCTCTAGGGAATGATAAATATTAGATATATTCCTTGATGGTGAACAAGGAGTAGGCATTTAGTATTGGTTGCATTTCTTTCACCTAGCGAATCCACGTTGTCATATGCCAATTCCATTGGGTAACCAATCCCATTGCTTTGAAATTTCAGCTGCCTTTACTACTATGCAAGGTTATTTTATACTTGCAATCAACAGTATGTGTCTCTCCATCTCAGCTACGGTCAGAAATCTAAAATGTCTATAGAGGATGCAGCGTTTAAATTACATCTGTGAGTATAATTTTCCCATGGGATTTCAAGTTCATATTATATATATTCTTCATTTTTTTTGCTGCTGGCAACGTGGTTGGTCAATAAATCCACTCCGCACTTGGTTACATTGGAAAGAAGATTACACCTAACAGTGTATAGTTTTTCAATTTAGTTAGATATAGGTGTGGGGACTGAATAGATATTCTGAGTTTTAGTATGCAATAGATCAGCGTGTTAATCATTTATGAGTGGTGTGATTTGAGGAGTATATTATAGATCAGCTTATATTTTCAGTCTCTAGAAACTTTTAGTTTTCAGATTTCAGTATGAAAGAGTATCTGAATTAATGCAGGCATATGGTTGCATTTCAGAGTTGTAGGTTGCAGTGTGCAGTAGCAGAGTATTCAAATAACAACACTGATCCATGAGGATTAGTTATATTTATACATAAGATGGTAGATCAGTGGTTGATGGTTTTATGGTATGACTCCATGCCCAACGCTAAAGGCAACTGGTCTACTAGTTCTCTGCATCCCACACGGGGAAGCAGTCCGCATTGGAGCCAACGTTGTAACATGATTAGTTTTGATCAAACTGTATGATCAAACAATTTTAAATTTATGTATTAAATTAGGATTAATTGATAAATAAATAAACGAGGGTCAACACATTTAAAATGCACCCTACCTAGTTTATTTGTATAAATTAGGGAAAAGAGGTAACCTGTTTAATAAACCTTGGAAATACATCTTATCCTAAAGTTTTGGCATTCATTAATAAATTTATCCACCGAATATCCGATGGGGACTACCAACACTAATCCCCGGGCATTTCCTCACTGTAGATTTCAACTCCACTCAAATCCGATGGCCACCTAATTGTTTCGGACCCCCTCTATATGATTATGTTTAACGTCGAGAGGGGGGGGTCTGAAAAATTAGTTTCCTTCCGCCAAGATTTTGGAGCCCCCACCACCAATACAAGAAATTTCTCTCCCCTCCCCTCAAAAAATTGTATCTGATCCCCACATAAACCACCCATCTTGATTGCGTCGACTTTCATAGCATTTCCTTGCCAATCCACCAATGCAATTTAGGATCTCCAAGGACTTGAATTTTTTCCTATGGTAGTCCTCTGAAACCTATTTCCAGCCCCACATGTATGATCAAGATTGGAGTCTTCAAGAAAGATTTGGGCCAAATCTCCCACACAAGCTTGATTATAGACTTCTTCAGTAGATCTGACCTGTACTAAGTGTAACAGACCACTGTTTCCACCTTCGAACCTAAAAATTCTACACAGACAACTACATTTCGTCCTATTTCTGTAACTTCTTGCGATATTTCTATTTGATACTTAGAGAGAAAGTTATGATGATTTTACCAAGGTCATTTCTTTAGGATGTAATTTAGGATCCTACAAAAACCCTAACTTCCTTGGATCATATCTCCTAAAATTTAGCTGGAAATAATCTAAATTTTGTACTCAAGGTTTGGCATGATTCCGGCTCAAATGGGTTTGTTTTTTAGCTTCTGAAAAGTCGTATAAAAAAATTGTAGCACAATTTTCACGATGGCTTGTTTGGAGCAGTGAAACCATAGAATCCAAAGTTGTAATACCAAATGTTATGCAACCAGCTCACGGAATAGAAGAAAATATAGATCAAGGCCTTCAAAATAAGCCTCTTCAAGGGGGAAGCCTCATTTACATTACAGAATTGAACATTTCATGGATGATTCAAATGACACAACCTCCTTTCTTTATATAGGAGTCTAAGGGGTCAAAATATTTTCAGAGCTGACATAAAAATAATAATGTAAGGGCACCACAATAACAATAGTGGGCTTCTATGTAGCACAAAAATAGCAATAAGAGGGATACACTAATAACAATGAGGGAATAGTGGGCTTCTATGGGGCACAACAATAATAATAAGGGGGCTACACTAATAACAATGAGGGAATACACTACTATTATAGGGACCTAGCAATCTCAGCCTAGATGCCACCCATGTGGGAGCTAGCTAAACAAAGGGGCATTGATCTACAAGGAGTACTAAAAGTTGTCATTTAGCTAGAAAAAAAAACTAAAATAATATATTTAGGCCATAATTGATGTTCCTGCAGTTGATGTATGGAAGTTACTTTATGACTCCATACTAAACAATTCAACTATTAAAATTCAAGAAAAGCTAGAAAATGAGATAGCTCAATCAATGGCCAAGTATGAACAAAATTACTCCTTGGTAAAAAGTATCGTTAAGATAAATACAGTTCCATCAATGGGGAATCAAGGAAATTCCATAACATATGAAGAATTAAATATGGAACTAGATGAAATATTGGATGCAAAAGAATTTTCCATTAGTGTTGTAACACCCAGCCCACATTTACCCACTTTGACCTCCTCACCAAGGTAAAAATGAGATGAGAGTTAGTATGCATGACCCGATTTCTAAGATGCACTTATGAAAAATAGGGTCCACCTGTAAATAACTAACTATAAACATCCACTAACATATAATTACACAGTTATCAGCTTAACTTTACCCAACACTATTACCTTTCAGATTAGTTTCCTTAAAGTTAACACAACTTTCTATTTTTGGAAGTTTTTCAAATCCTAAACTTTCGAGGATGTTTTTAGGGCCTAAATGAAATTTTCAGGAAAAAGGAGCGATCATAAAAGTGCTAAATTTATTTCACATATTTTCTTCTCTACCTCCTAAAGAACATATTCAAAATGAGGTATTATGATAGTCAAACAAAGACTGTATGCTAAGTATATGACCACTAGAAGTTGGAGGTCCAAATCACTCATTTATAAAAACACTTTGTGCACATAGTACCTGTAGTTCATAAATACTTATATATTCACTGATTCAATAATCTCACCATAGAATCATCAAGAAGGCTCTATGCCCTCTCATGCTAGCTGCACACCACTAGTTAGCCCACACATTCATCAACCATTCATTAACTTATCAAAACATGACAAGAGCCATAGATGTAATACATCATATAACCAACATATAACCAACTTATAACTTGAATTAAAACCATGGCAAAACAACCATACGATTACCATCATAATCAGTAAAAATACTCATAGATCACAATAGGAAAATATCTCATATTAACATGTGAAAACACCAGGGACTTCCACATAACACCCAACCATGTATTAGCTGAACCAAAATTTCTCTTTCACCCAATCACCCCTATGCCATATTCCAAGCATGAATGTAGGGTCATAAGGGTAAAAGCAAAATAGATCCATCTAGGGATTCCAGAGGCCAAACCATCCCAACCCTCAACCACAATGATTCCACCTCTATTGTCTAGAAATCACTAACCATAACTAGATTGGTCTCTAGCCAAGTTGTCCAGGGCTCGAGGAAGTAATAACTCAACCAACAATTTTCAAAGGGCTCCATAGAACTTATCCCAAACTAGGCTCTAGGATTAATAAATCAACCCATGTTTTTCAAGGGCTCAAGAGAGTTTGTTCCAACCCATAGCCATAGGGAGAACTAAGAACCAATTACAAATAAAACAAGTAGAGAAAACCCAGAACACCATGGTTATCGAGAAAATGTCAAGGCAAGGCTAAAACCACTAGCAATCTAGGAAAATCGCCATGCCAATGACAACACATAACCATCAAATCAAATGTATATACCATGCATCTAGAGATCAATAAGGAAATCATGCATGCAACTTGTTACCTGCAAAGAGATCCAACTATAGTTGTTGATCCAACTATTCCCTTGTGCTTTCGTGCTTTCCTTTACCTTCTTTCTCCAATCCATGTGAATACCCAAGTGTTGTAAGAATGCTCCAAGATCTATTTAAATGTGCAAAAGTGTATGAGAGAGAGATCATGAACAAGAGGTCAACCAAAAACTATCAAAAAACTATGAACTGATCCTCACAAGCCTTTTAATCATTTATGCCTCTATTTTCTTCATTTTCCTCTATTTTCTCTTCAATTTCCTTCTCATGCAAATTTGTGACTCTTCATCTCCCTTTTCTCCTATTTTCATTCATTTTCATAAATAAATGGAAATTAATGCCACTTTTCCTTTGCCAATTCCTTTGCTAATTTCCATAGACATAAATTAATCACAAGTGATCCCCATTGCTATGTTTTTCCCAACATTCAGCTTCGAATATATGTCCGATGATCTTGGTATTATTTTATTTACATGGAAAATCAACTAGGGGTTATTACAAGTGTGTTCACCATTAAAATGACTAAGGAAAATCTCAAACAAAATTGAGTGGAACCTATTAAGTAGCACACAATTCTAAATTCATTTATGGTTTCATTAAAGAAGGATGTCTCAATGATATCATAAAAGACAATAGAATTCCATGTCACTATGGAGAGCTTGACGTCTTATAGGATGCTAATGATCTCATCCTACTATTAAATATGGGTGGCATAACTTTAGGAAATCCCAAAGATCCTACCTGAAGACCTAGTCAAAAAATAAAACTTATAAATGTCACAGTTGAAGTTTATTAAACATTTTATTTGAATACCTAGTCAAAATATAAAACTTATAAATGTCACAGTTGAAGATTATTAAACATTTTATTTTATTTGTAAATTACGAGAATATGAAGATTTCTAGTTTAATTGACAAAAAAATGAATAGTCATAAATGATATTTAATAATTCTCACTTATAAATATTGTAAAACGTTTAGTTAAAATGATTCCTAATTTTATAATTTTGGTTTTGATTTTCTGAATTTTTCCATAACTGTGGTTTTTGTATTTTTGATATACCTATGTACCAATGTGGGGAGGATTATACTTATTAATTCACTACTTTGGTATTATGAAGCCTTAATAGGCCATTGTTGGAGTTTTGTGATTGCATTCATCTTGTCCTTGTTCTTTTATTGTTCTTGAATTGTTCATGTATGTGTTTACTTTATGGGATACATATTTCTAGATTATGGATAATTTTGTGTATTATATGGTTTCTCTCACATACTTAAAGTTTTTTTACATTTCATTTATGGGCACTTATTATATCAATATACTAGCTATTCTAGAGTTGTTCTAGTAAGTTAAGCATCCAATGTTGTCTTGAATATCAACTAACTATTTTCTTAACTGTGCAACTATATGTTTGTTGGATCATCACTTCTTGTTGTGATCATTACCCATATCTCACAACATTTTAAAGAAACTAAGAATGGTTACTAGGCCAGAATTTAGATGCATCTCTTATCCAAAATAGTGTGACGTACAATTGGTACCTCATATGTCTAAAGCGACCCCCTTGACTATTGTCAGGTAATTTACCCTAGTAAATAATTAATTTTTCACTAGAACGATGACTTGAAGTTCATGTCTAGTATAATTTATATTGTTACTAAGAAAACCTTTCAAGCGAATAGAACCACACCCAACCACTCCAAATTCCATCTACCCATGCTAAGACTTTTGAGAGAGAGATAAGCCACAAAGATGTTGTTCCTGAGTCAGAAAAAGAAGAAATCTCCTAAGTATGTTTATACATTGTTTCTCCTACTAAAGTGAATTCCATTAGAAATATCTCCCAGGCTTATGTTGAATTATTCAAAAGACTTCTTGTAGTCCCTCTTCTCCCCAAGAAGAAGGAAGTCAAAAGACTAGTCACCAAGCATGGTGTCCTAGTTGATTCTATCAAGGATTTCATTGGATAGGCCCTTAAGGTTCTGTTGTAGCAGCAACAACT
Source organism: Pinus tabuliformis (assembly GCA_031772625.1). Lineage (NCBI taxonomy): Eukaryota > Viridiplantae > Streptophyta > Pinopsida > Pinales > Pinaceae > Pinus > Pinus tabuliformis. Next base: position 409,252,455 of record CM062817.1, on the reverse strand, counting down.
ACCCTCCAAAATTTTTTGTTAGCCTATTTGGGAGCCTGCCTACCAACCTTTCACAACACCTTGTCTTGCTTTGTCAAGTACTTAACCTTCAGTGTTTTTCTCGCACAAAGGCAGCCTATCGATCACTGTTGATCCATTCCCCTAATAGCTTGCACACCCAAACTTGGTCTAACTGCAGGCGAAGTAGATTCGTGTTGAAAATTGCACATTTATGGAGGGAAACCAACCTTCCCTCCAGAAACTACACAATCCTCTCTAATAGCCTGCTGGATTCCAGAATTGCACAATATTGCTAGCCAACACTCCCAACAGGATTTGCACAAATTTCCCCAGCAAGTTGTTCGGCCCAAGATTTTCTCAAATCTGGGCAGTAGTCAGCTCCTCTACACAGAAATTGCACAATCCTCATGGGCAGTCAACCTAACTCTCATCCAAGAATGCATATTTTTCCCAAGCAGTTGAACAGCTGCATGCATAAGCAGTCTGGTTGACCAATTCCATCTGGGACCTAGCAAAGTTGACTTGCATGCATGCATGACTGGTTCTTCCTAGAATAGCAAGAAGAAACAGGCAGAAGGCATCCCATGATTCAAGGAGGTAATTTTAGCAACCACGGGTTATATGCAAAGTTGTTTTAGAAACTTCCCTAGGGGTTATTGTTAGGCATTGTAGATTGGTATGCCTCACCGTCTAGCACGTTCATCTGAATGTTCAGTGCGGAGAAGCCTCCACATGTTCTGCCAAAGTTTTCATTAGGTGTAGTTGTTATGCCGGAAGTAGCATATCACATCTCAGCAATATTGACAACTGGGCTGTAGTGGAAGAAGAAGGCAACTTGGCCCACTCTTCAATTATGGATTGCATTATATGAGATCTGGAGTATCAAGCAGGTAGATGTCGAACCAAAACAGATGAAGAAGACTTTCGAAGATTCAATCAGTATGACCAACATTGCATTGTGAAGGGTCACTGCACAAGAATTCAATTCAACTAGATCCACGGGGCATTTCATTGGGCCGAGGAGTACTCATGGAGGTATTGCTACATTTCCTCCAAACCCAATGAATTAGTCGACTTCGCTGTGGAGTGGATAGCGAAGCAACATGAAGCAACATCACAGAGAGAACCAACAGTAGCAGTAGTAGTAGCAGCAGAAGAGGCAAGCATGCTTGTCTGCAACAAAGGGAAGAGGAAGATTGTTGACCACATGTAGGAGGATAAAAGCTACAAGTTTCGAGCAGATCCACTTGTAGAACAAGTAGCTATGGCTATTCAGGCAAAGACGCAGCAACACAACAAGTGAATCACATGAAGGCAGAGGGATAAGAAGGGAATGGAAGCAGCAGAGAAGGAGTTGCATGAGCTGAGGGAGCAACTCTAGAAAGAACAACTCTAGAAAGAACAAGAACTGTGCCAACAGGAGAAGGAAGCGCAGCAATAGCAGATACATCAGGGATCGCAACATGTGAAAATAGACGAAGCAGCACCCGTACAAGTAGTTAACCCATTTGAATAGCTGGTACCATGAACAAGGCAGTCGTCCATCTCAACGGATGGCAGCAGTGATGTGCTAGAAGAGGACGCATCTTGATGAATATGCATACTGTTATTGATGACATCCAAACATGGATGATGAAGTACAAGGGAGCCTTGCTTCACTTGCCTAAGATGATGAGGGTCAATGCGGTCGAGCTGAAAGCACGTATCTAGAATTAAATCTGGAGCTATGAAGATCTCCCCCAACTCATCACTAGTCTATAGGCTTCCCATGCACGAGTATTCAAGATCTTGGATGTGGTTGTGTGCACACATGCGATCCCATCACTTAGGACTCTTACCTAGGTGAAGACCAACAAGCAAGTCCGACTAGAGCTTGAATTTACTTAGACGAGTTGATGCGCATCAGCACTAGCCCAGACTTGCCTATCACTGTAAACATCATGCACAAGTATGTTGCTGGTCTGGCCACATTGAAGACAATGATGCACATTCTTTCAAACGAGTTGGACAGAGGAGCCCAAGTAGTGTACCCGAATGCTATAGAGGAGCCCAAGCAGTGTACCCGAATGTTATAGAGGCAAGGTTAATGTTTCAGACAAATGTCACCGTGGAAAAAACAGACACTATCTAGGACTACAGATCTTGGGATCAATATGTTTTTGTTGATCAGCATGAGGATGTTGTGCAGTTGGAATTCTATAGTTTTCTAAGTCATCATGATGTCTAGTTTGGTTTGTTCAAGCCATTGTTCACATGGGTGAATGTGCATTGTAATGTTGAGTCATGTGAAGTGTAAGAAAAGTGTCAACAGTGGATGTAATAGTCATAACGTAGGTGAGGAATCATAAGGGTAGTTGAATGGTCACAAAAGGGGAATGTCAAGGGTCACCCCACCCTTTGCTATAAATATTCCCTCATAACTCAATGTAAAGGCTTTTTGTCATCCAAGCTTCTGATAAGACTATCTTGGAAAGGGCTTGGAAAGTATTGTAAGGTGCCTTAGCTTCTCAACTGCATGGAGCTATTTCATCTCTTTGAAGGAGCAGGTGGATGTGGCTATAACATTCCACTGTTGGGGCTAGTAGGTTTACATGGATGTATTGTTTGATTACGAATTACACTTTTTATATAATAACAGCCAGCAAAATTTCATGCATATGTTGTCATTGTAGTTGGACTGCTCTGGTTTCCTTAATGATATATGTTGTTTAACTTCCGTATTTGTGTATGAACTAATTTATATGCAATTATATGAATCTTGTTGTTGATGTGTTGTATATGTTGTTAATGCTGTCACCGTTCATGTCAACTTCTTTGTTGGACATCACACAAACCTTTCACATGAACATTGCTATAACAACCATCACACTCGTCTCGAACTGATCCATGAGTGTTGTATGTGTTATCTTACCTTGTATGATGTGACTACCACATCTGAGTGGACTACTCTGCCAGAAGATATGCATGTTCTTTTGTATTGTGTGTTCCTAGTCAAGTTGGGACTGATCCCTTTCAACCTGGAACTCACCTTCACCGTCATATCCCCCTCATGTGTTAGAACCTCTCATATATCTTCCTTGAATCACTGCAACAATCACACCCTTACTACTGATAGAGTTATCTTACTTGCCTCTATGCAACATCGTGGTCAAGGCATTATCTTATGACCCACTGCTGGGACTCCTACACCAAACGGTCTGAGGTATAATTGGGACTTCTTACCAGGGAGATCCCCTTGACATGTTGGCAGGTCCAGCATCGTCAACAAGTTATTTTAGGTACGTTCTATCAAATCATTGAAGTCCTTCCAACTTTCCCTGTCGAGTCACACACCATCTAATACCAATAGGGAAAGTGGTTTTATTTACCATCTCAATTCCTCCTTGGAATTTGAAGAATAAATTCATTAGGAATACATACCATATATAATTTGCAGTCAACCTCTATGTGAATGGATGTCATCGAAATCCTTAAAACTTGCATGTGTCATGCACGATTTTCCTAAGTGAATAGAAAGGTTGCTTCCCACATTTGATCCTAATAAGGCTACCTCATTCGAACACCATATTAAAAAAAATACTTTTCTTTGCAACTGATGAATCTAGAACATTAATTTGTGGTTTGTTGAGTATTCCCATACATATTTTAGAATAAAGCCTCAACATGTTATTGCAATTTTATTGTTACTTCCATAACCAATTGGGATGCCTTTGAAATGATTTTCCTTCGCAAATTTGGTTAAGGCTACCCGCTTCTTTTTTAAAAGACTTTATTGCCACTAAAATGGACAAGAATGATAAGGTTAAAGACTTCAATTAATGCCTCACAATATATATGAATTGTTGACTCTCAACATGGTACTAAAACTTTCATGTTTCTTCCATAACCAATTAGGATGGTTTTGAAAGGATTTTCTACAAATTTGGTGAAGAGAAGTTACCCTCTTCTCTTTTAAAATATTTTATTTCCACTAAAATGGAGAAGAAATATAAGGTTAAAGGCTTCAATTAGTGCTTCTCATATTGTTGAATATGATCCTTGTTGACTGTCACCCTTTTGATAATTTGGTTGTTGAGTATTACACCTCTTCCTTACACTCGTCCATAGTTATGATTGTCAAGGGAAAAAACACCCTATCCTTGAAATTTTAGGAGAATATTAAAGTTGAAAGAGAGATAATTTATCTTTCTGCAATATTCCTAAAGAGAAACCTAGGTCCAGTGGAAAGAACCCCTCGGTCTTGAGTAGGCCATATAAAAAATAACCCACCAATATGGAGTGTTTGCTTAAACTTGTTAACAATATCTTAAACAAAATAATCGACCTAAAGAAAAATTTAGGAGAAAACTTGTTCAAGAATAATATTGTACACCTATTCCATAAGAAGACTAATAATTAAACAAAACCTACTAATGATTGGAATATGAATTTGAAGATTGATGACTTTAGTATGGACAATTTTTGTTCATACGATTAGGCTAATCACTCAAAAGAAAACATGTCCATAGTATGTCAACTAAATCACACTAGCTATTGATAAAGTTTTCGACTAGAAATCCTTATGTGATGACTCTACACAAGGCGCAGAAGAGGAGCCTAGAAAATATGAAGAAGAGGCTAATGAAAGATATATTATGTTCCTCTGGAGCTAGGTTATAGACACAGACACACAAAATATTAGAGAAGTATCTATTAGGGAAAAATGAGTCACTTAGAAAACCTCAAGGAACTATAGTCCCTATAGGAGAGATCGTGCATCTGAATCTGCTCGACCTGCCGTGGGTAAATCCATTTTAAGGGAACTACTTATTCCCTTGCAGAAAAAATTTAACACCCCCCAACCCCCCCCCTCGCCCCAATTTATATGTATAATGATGGGTGAATTCCCATGGCATAAAGAAAACTATATACACTATTTTTTCAATAATATAATATAGATATGTAGACATTTTGAATAATATAACACTTATTCACAGAGATTATCCTGATTATACACTATTTACGAAATGCATGCATAATACATAACCTCCTTTACGTTGATCATCAATTTGTGGAATTAAAAACAATCGCATGCGCACATTGAAACATCAATCACACATATCAACACAATATATCACGGGGAAAGCATACAGCTGAAAACCCCCAACTATCTGTATATTATATTGATTGATAACATGTAACAATACATAGTACAATACTCCTCACAAGTAATCAGTAATGTCTCCACCTGTTACACACAAACTAGCTTAGATCTGAATCAATCATAGGTTCAAATCTCCTCCACTGCTTACCTGCCTCCACTGCACAATCCTGCATGAGAATAGATGAGAATGGCTGATCCAAACTCGTATTTCCCTTGGCTGAACCATGCAATCCTCATTGGCAATAATCAAACCATTGATTGTGCAAATCTCATGCACAAGTATAGTCACAACTGACAGCTGTCTTGCCCTTTCACTCACCTCTAACACTTGTCTCCACTGAACTGTCCATGCACTGAGTTAACTGATGTATTCTTTAGTTGATTTATGAGTTAATAATTAGTGAATTAATTCACATCACTCATCACTAGTGTATTTGGCAGTTAGACTAAATACAACTAGTTCAACTAAGTCAAACTGAACACAACTCCATCAACTCCTCAATCAACTCCACCAAACTCAATCACTTGAGTTCTAACTGAAGTCCATCATGCAATAGCTCAACTAACCCATAAGAAAAGCGTATTTCCTTCTGGCAGTTGCATGTGCCACATTCGTAGCTCAAACTGAAGTGCTCCAAGAGGATAAGATAATGTTTACAGTCCAAATATTATTAAGAGCTAATAATATTCGACTGTTCTATTTTTAGCCTGGCAGTCTAAAAATAAACTCCGACCATATGTCTAAAAATAGAAGTCCATCTATTTTTACCAACATGACCAATCATCCATAAACAACATCCTGCAACTCATAGACCATGATCCATATGTCTAAAAATAGACATAGTCTAAAAATAGACTTTGCGCCAAAAATAGCCTGCAGGCCCACTTAGTGAAGGCGACTTCTTTTCACTAAGCTCCATCATCTTGTTGCATTTTCAACAAGATATATAATGTTTTAGCTATTCTTTCTCTAAAATATACAATTTTGTTAAATCTTGAAAAAAAATTCACCAAGTTATAAAGTACTTTAAATTCCTGGTTAATCTTCTTAAAAAATGAGAAAAAATTGTAAAATATTGGTGCTTCTTTGATAATATATAGAAATTTATATAATGATAAGAAAAATATTTAGTTAATATACTAATTTTCTATGTTTGGGAAAAGAAAAATCATGGGTAATGTTGCTCTAGGTTCTTATTATACACTATTGCAAATATTATTGCATGTTTTTATCATGTTTTACTGCAAAGTTTTATTACATCCAAAGGGGAAACTAGTTGTAAAGACACCCCCAAAGGTGTGTGATGTTGAACTGAAGTAATCTAAATCTAAATATATTTAGTAAAAACTTTATTACTAACCAATTAACCATTTATTACTAACCAAATGGAAAATATATTTACTAATCTAAATATAATTACTAAATCTAAATATGTTTACTAACTAATTAACATAAATTCTTATAAAATTGCGTTTATTAGTCAAGATTTGGACTTATGTATATGCATAAAGAAAATAAATGTTTCCAGATTTGGATCTAAGCGTATACAATAAGAATATATGTAAATATAAATCTAAATATATTTAGTAAAAAGATTGTTACTAACCAAATATATTTACTAACCAATTTACCATTTATTACTAACTAAATATATCTACTAATCTTAATATATTTACTAACCAATTAACATAACTGTTAGCATTGATAATGTTTCATGATATAAAAATGTGTTAATTAGTTGAGAGCTGAACTTATGTATATACATAAAGCAAATGAATGTTTTAATATTTGAATTTGAGTGTATGTAGTAAAAAAAATAAATTAAGTATGAGAATATGCAAATATAAATCTAAATATATCTAGTAAAAATTTTATTACTAACCAAAAATATTTACTGATCAATTAATCATTTATTACTAACCAAATGTATTTACTAATCTAAATATATTTAAAAACCAATTAACATAATTATTAGCATTGCCAAGTTTTCATAATATAAAATAATGTTTATTAGTTGAGAGTAGGACTTATGTATATATAAAAACAAAATGAATGTTTCAAGATTTGAATTTGAGCGTATGCAGTAAGGAAATGAATTAATTACGAGAAGATACAAATTTAAATATAAATATATCTAGTAAAAAATATATTACTAACCAAATATATTTACCAACCAATTAACCATTTATTACTAACCAAAAATATTTACTAATACAAATATATATACTAACCAATTAACATAACTATTAGCATCGCCAAGTTTTCATGATATAAAGCTATGCTTATTAGTCGAGAGTTGGACTTATGTATATATATATATATATATATATATATATATAAAGAAAATGAATATTTCAAGATTTGAATCTGAGCGTATGCACATGTAGTAAGAAAAAATTTCAAAGGCATGGGAAAACCCTTCTCATGTTTCCTTATTCATTGCATTCCATTATAATCTTACATGCTACAATATGGCGAAATTAGCTAGTAATAGTAATCACTTTAGTTCCGATGAATGTTGCTACAAAAAAATGGACTTCACTCCTTTGAGTAAGCTATTCACCTTAATTGTTAGTATTAGAACATGATATTATAATTAGTTTTATTTTGATTTGTTTATCATGTAAAATTTTCCAATAAAATTGGATTTGTGTGTACATCGCAAAGCAAGGTATGTATTTCTATATTTTTTCTTTATAGATACAAGTTATTCTCCATCTACTTTTTTATCTATGTTTTCTTCCTCTCTATTTCTTTTTGATCTAGATTTTTCTCCTATGTCGTTGTTTCTTTAGTTGAATATTGAATGGATTTGAATTTGCTAGGTCTTGTAAACATTACAAATAAGTAGGTAATCCCTTCAATATATTCTTATCTACCCTCTTCGTTGAATTGTGGTGAACAAAAAAAGAGATCAAATCCACTGGACTAGAGAAGTGCTACTCAATAGACACACTTGGTGATAAAACACCAATTTATTTTTTCAGATATCATGGCTTTTAATATGTGATGGGTAGAGATAACCAAACATACTTAGTTTATTACCAAAACCCAGTACTTTTATAAACAAAAATTTTTATGGTTCCCAAAAAAGAGAAATAAAATATAAGAGGAAAAGGGAGATCACACAAGAGGAATTGGAATGCAGAACAGATACACAAAGTTACCTTTACCACTTTGTTCTGAGTCTTGACATTTTAATTTAAATTCCACTAATTTTTTAACAACCCTATACTACTGTGTGTTGAGACTTTACTTCTTAACTCAAATTCCACAACTCTGTGAACAACCATCGAGCCTTATATATGATTGTGACTAAATAGATGCAAACTTCAAAGATGTAAAGAACACTATTGGATCTTTAAATAGACACGACAATAATACTCTTGAATTTTTAAATAGAGATGAATTAATCTTTTGTGACAATTTGTTCCAAAAAATGGAGGTCATTTTGTCCAAATTAATCCCAATACCATGAAATGAGGGCCTGTTACACTAAAAAATGTCACCTTGACTACTTACAGTTAGTATGGCTCAAATCAACAGTCATGCTACCCTCTTAGGCAAGTCTCATGCCTCTGTTATCCGTTTCAAACTCAAAGAAGAGAGAAAGTCTTGTAAAAAATGTGTTTATCTCTGGGGTCGCAGGTTCTCTCAAGCCTTACCTGCGGGGACGCTGACAATGTTCACAAAGTCTGCGTCTTTGGACGCTCTGTATGTCAAAGGACAGGTGCGTCCTTCTGTAAAAGGCAAAATGCGCAAGTTTCATCTTAAAAAAGTTACTTGTGGTTACTTCTAGAACATTCTAGAGGTCGGTTTGATGAAATGGATGCGCCTCCAGTTGGTTCATGTATCTCTATTAAGGAGGATCTTATCCCATCAATAAGGGAGCTATCCCACCCAAAGAGGGGGATTATCCCATTGATGGTGGACCTGAATAACCTCTTTACAGCACTATAAATAAAGGCATTGAGCCAGAGGGAGGAGAGGTTGGAGCTATACATTTTCTTTGGGTAAATGCTGCAGGATTTAGGTCTTCCATTAGAGCCTTTGTAAGGAGAGATTGTCTTTACTTGATTCTACTTGGAAGAGGGTGAGCTTTGTCAAAGTAGAGGAAAACCCTTGATGGACCCTCGGAGGAACTTGCACAACACCAAGGCCAGGTTGTAAGAGTTTCTTTGTTTCGTTATTAATACAAACTGGTTTATTTTTCGCAATAGCTTGTGTTAATGAGTTATTTCATGTGTTCCTTGGTCTGCATGTTGAATATATGTTTTATTATATGAAATGCAAGTGCTTGGTAATTGTTTGATTGTTTGTGGTTGCAGGAATTGACTTGAAGGAGGAGCTCATCCGGATCGTCAAGAACGGACCTCAACAACAGCGTTTTGGAATAAGGTAAGCCTAAACACTTGTAGTTTTCATATTGTAAAAGGTGTATTTAGAGAAAGATCACTCCATTTTGTCTTGTTTGTCATTAGAATGTCTTAGACTTCTAGGAAGGTCAGCTGTGTCCGCACCCTTGACCAATTCCGTGTGACAAATTGGCGACTCCGCTGGGGAATCCATTAATGAGAAAGTCTTTTCCTTTGTGTGAACTTTGCTCTGAGAAAATCATTTTTATTTTCTGGTTTTTGACTGTGAGAATTAGTATTTGGGTGGCTTAGCTTTAGATTTAGTTAGATTTGGTTTTTCTTAACTCTTCCAGAAGGACGCACCCTCTGAGTACTGCACAGTGCGTCTTTGGACGTGCTGTTGCCATTTGCACAGAGCGGGCCCGCGCCTATGCTAACGGGTTGCCTGCGTCTTCCTGTAAAAATCTAGGAAAACTCCATTTTTGCTTTAATTGCTTTTAGATTTTGGTTTTTCTTAGTGTTTTCTGCCCAGATCCTTTAGTACCCTGTCAAAAATTTTCACCTAAGCTTGTTCCTGCTCTTAGCTTTCATCAATTGGGTGTTTTGAGTCTCTTTCTTGAGAAATTCTTGATTTGATTTCCTTTGGTCATTACTTGGAGGTTTGTCTCAGTCTTTTCACAATTTTGCATCTTTTTGCTTCTGTTTTTGCAAAAAAATTTCCCCCTCATTCGCCGGGGGGGCTAAATTGTGTATGAGTGTTAATCGCCTTTGAGTGTTTTTATGTTTTGATCTTTGGAACTCTCACCCAATTTTCTCGACTTGCACTTGATTGGTTCTTAGATTGCATTAGAATCATCTTGTGTTTGAGAATTCTCTTGCATAGATCACATTTGCATAATTAGAATTCTCCTTTTCGGAATATGAATGAAAAATGTGCATAGATTACATTTGCATACTTTTCAAGTGAATTGTGCATAGATTACAATTGCATAGTTTACATTCTGAAAAATCAATTGTAGATTTAGATCAGTTTTCTTTGATTTGAATTTGCATAAAAATAAAAATGAAAAAATGGTTTGGAATTGATTTGCATTAGTTTTTCTTGATAAAATTAGTGCATTAGAGAATTTGTTATATTTTCTCTTAGTGATCAATTTTTTGCATTGTTGGAAGTAAATGGAAACTCTCTCCTTACTTTAGTTAGGATTCAACGAATTGAAAAGATTACATTATCATATTCGATTGCATTCAGTTGAGTCGGGTCATAACACCATTGGTTTCGTATCCATTTACCCATTTGAGTAATAACAGCCTTAATAACACAGCGCTTAATTAAAATTCATCTAGTAATTTTTACATTTCTAGGGCTCTGAAGCACCAACATAGCTTAGGCTAGTGTCTTGGAGTAGATGAGTACTTAACTCTCCAAGACAGTAAAACCAAACAAGTAGCTGATCTTGTGATAGAATCAAATCCAATTGTTACATTTACACTCTGGGAAAGCTCCTCTTAAAGGAGAAGCACGAGCTCGTGTCCGAACCAGTGAGGGGATCCATCCTCCCTCGTTGGGAACGACGCCAGACAGTACGTATTACAAACAGTAAACCTCGGATTAACCATTGTCGAGGAGCCAGGGGTCACTTATCGGTAAACCTTGGATTACTGTCAAGGAGCCGGTAAGGGGATTGAGCTTGCTACTCTGCCCTTGCGTGCTATCGGAGTTTAGACTGTTCCCCCAGGTGTACTTGTGGCCGTTGGTAACCTTAGTGACCATAATCTTTAGGATTCTACCCAAGGTGACGGTGGAGGGAAGGTCCCACTGTACCTGGAGCAGACGTCGGCTATACTCACTTGGATTTTCTGGGGGGTTCACTTCACTCGAGACGGTTAAAGTGGAGGAACTTGGTCCAGTCTATTCATTAAGTAGGTTGCCTGGGTAACTGTTCCACCCACCACTTCTGTACTGAATTTTGCGATGTTGGATTTCATCACCAACTAGTGTTTTCGGTCCGGAAGGCTACTGTTTGTGTGTGGTTTGACTCCTAGATTTGATAGCGCGTGTTAATTTGTTTGTTTTTTACTTTTAGAGACCATAGGTGTGAATTGTGAATTTTAATTGTTAGGTGTGAATTGTGAATTGTTAATTTTAGTTTTAAATTTTTAATAAAATTCACAGAAGTTGAATATAATGGCAAATGTTCCAGAATTTATCAACCTAGGAACCCCTCCTAATGAGAATCCTAGTACTTTTCCTTACTTTGGAAATGTTGGTCCTCCTTATATGGCTACTTTGTCATTACCTGGATTTACAATAGGTTTACCGATATGGTTATTTTCAACTTCGTTGGCCCAAAGTACTCCAATTGTTCCACCTCAACCGGATGCTTCATCTCAACAGAGTTCACCATCTCAACATCACCAACCTTCTGTTGACCCTTTACCTTCTTCGCCTAATTTTTCTTCCTCCATTTCTTCCTCTTCGCCTGGTAAAAGCCTTGATGCTAGTAACCAGGAGGCTAAGAAGAAGAAGAAAGGGAAGAAGAAGAAGAAGAAGAAGAAGCAAGATAAGAAAGAAGTCAACCAACCAACCATGGCTGTAAGTGTTAGTTGTGTTGAGGAAAATTCCGACATGCATCGTAAACCCAAATACCCTTGCAGGCTTTGTAAGGGTGACCACTTCCTTGTCAATTGTCCTGGTCTTCCAAAGGTCTTGGAAGTATGGTCAGAAAAATCTCATCAACTTTCCATTGATCCATCAACCAGTGATAGTCAGGTTCCTGGGAAAAAGGGTAAAGTTAGGTTTCCTTGTAAGTTATGCAAAGGGAGTCATCAAACTCACATTTGCCCTCACATGGATGAAGCCTCAACATTGTTGGAAAACCTTACTGTTCCACAGCAAGAATTTCCAACTGGTTACCGTAAACTTTCTCCCAACCTACCGTCAACTGACGGAGTGATTGATCTAAATTCAAGTACAGTCGATCACACTCTCCCATTGGAGAGTGAAACTCATGTCACTCAGGTTGATGATCCATTAGTTGATCAAGTGGTCGATTCAATTTCACATTCGGTTGATCACACTCTCCTTTTTGAGAGTAAATTTCATACCGCTGATGTTCTTCTTGTTACATCGGATTCTTCTATGCCGGGGGGCATTTCACCTGTTTCTACAGAACCCCCTCCAAGTACTGAGGTCGTTTCCTTTGATTGGAATAGACTGACAGAACCTCGTCTTCCTTCCTCCATCCCTTTCCAGATCATTGTCAAGGCTGGTGGTAGGGACATACATCGTACTCAGGTAGATGAAGGTGCTTCTGTTAGTATTTTATCCTCAGCTGTTTGGAAAGCTTTGGGTTCCCCTCAGCTTGCGCCTATTACGCAGAATCTGAAAGCTTTTAACAGAACAATTAGTGAACCTTTAGGGATCCTTCCTAAGTTTTCTATTACCTTGGAAGGTAAAACTGTCTGTATTGATCTTATGGTAGTTCGAGGTCCCTTGGATTTCAATTTACTCCTTGGGCGAGACTATGTTTATGCAATGAAAGCTGTCGTATCGACACTCTTTCGCGTGATGTCTTTCCCTCACAATGGCAGTATTGTGACTGTAGACCAGCTTTCGTTCCCTAGTCTTGTTTCAACTACCAATAATATGACACCCCTAAATGTTCCTGATTCTAAAGTGGTATCTACCCTGCCACGGGTTAATTATGTGGCAACTGGTCCCATGTTTTCAGTTACCGATGTAAGTGAGCCTCTCACTGTTGATTTAGATCCGGTAATTGACATGGAAAACTCTATGGGATTACTTGAACACGATGTTCTTATCCCTTTTGAGTCCCTTGACATGTGTTCCTTCCAAAGAGCTGTTCTTCCTTCTGATGAAGATCTCTTGGAAGCCATGATCAAGGTGTGTCCATTGACATGTCTTTCTTCCAGTTGAAAGACATGATCAATGGTACGAGGAAATTTCCTTTTACTGTGTCAACCTCGTTAAAAAATGAATCAGTAGGTACGAGGATAGTTTGTTCCTCTCTCAACCTCGTTAAAAAATGAAATTGGATGGTACAAGGATAGTTTTTTCCTGTATCAACCTCGTTAAAAAATGAAATAGGCTAGCACGAGGATAGTTTTTTCCTGTATCAACCTCGTTAAAAAATGAAATAGGCTAGCATGAGGATAGTTCTTTTACTGAGTCAACCTCATTAAAAAATGAATCAGCTAGATTTTAGGATATGTAGATAGATTGTAGAAAGTAGGATTTTGAGGATAGTTCCTGTTACTGAGTCAACCTCGTTAAAAAATGAATCAGGTTAGAGGATAGTTCCTGTTACTGAGTCAACCTCGTTAAAAATGAATCAGGTATGAGGATAGTTCTTTTCTTGTGTCAACCTCCTTAAAAATGAAACAACTCCCTTTTCAAGTTAAATATTGAAAGTAAACCTTCATTTCATCCAGCCGGTTGAATGCAATGAAGCCTGGGGGGCATGTACCTTGATTTGCATCATTATGATAGGGGCATGTGAACTTCTTGAGCATAGTTCCTTGTCTTGTGTCAAGCTCTTTAAAAAATGAAACAAGGGTAGGTTAAATAGGTAGATTGTAAAGCGTAGTCATGAGCATAGTTCCTTGTCTTGTGTCAAGCTCATTAAAAAATGAATCAAGGATTTTAGAGCATAGTTCCTTGTCTTGTGTCAAGCTCGTTAAAAAATGAATCAAGGTTTTTAGAGTAAAGTTTTTGTTAGGTAGATTATAGAGAGTAGTTATGAGCAAAGTTCCTTGTCTTGTGTCAAGCTCGTTAAAAAATGAAACAACTCCCACGAGTCTTTCCAAGATTTTGAAAGTAAAGCTTCATTCCATCCACCTCATTGAATGCAATGAAGCTTGGGGGGCATGTACCTTGATTTGCATCATTATGCTGGGGTCATGCGGATTTATAACAAGCATAGTTTTTCGTTTCAAGCTTGCGTAAACATGAAACCGAATCCGAGCATAGTTCTTTTCCTGTGTCAAGCTCGTTAAAAAATGAAACAAATCCTCCTCTACTTGAGTCGAGAGATTGACTAGATCTTATAGATGTTAAGTATTTAGGTTAGTTATTTCAGTTTTTTGCATAATTTTCTTACAGTTTTAGGTCAAGTCCTTCAAATGATCTCGTACTTGAACCTTCATTTCATCCACCTTAGTTGAATGAAATGAAGCTGGGGGGGGGCATGCGCTCTAACAGTTATGCTTAGGGGGCATCAAGCACAGTTTTATCTCTGTTTCAAGCTTGTGTAAAAATGAAACTAATTTGAAGCATAGTTTTTATCTGTTTCAAGCTTTTGTAAAAATGAAACCTATCTTGAGTCAATTTCAGTTATTTTCAAGACTCGTTAAACTCATGAAAATCCCGAGATTATTTTGCTATTTTTCATTCTCGTAAAACAAATGAAAATGCCAAGTTCTTTCCGTCGTTTCCTGCTCGTAAATTAAATTGAAAGTCGGCTATATGAGTACAATTTTATCCCTTTTTCGAACTCGTTAAAATTTACGAAAAAGTGAAACCTCAGAGTCATCTTTTAAGCCCTTTTCTGACTCCTAAAACATGAAAAGATCGCCGAGCGTTTCTTTTACACTCGTTAAAACGGAATTAAAAGACGGTCCCCTTTTAGCTCTTTTCTGACCGCAAAATCAGGAAAAGATTGCCGGGTTTTTGTCGTTTCAAACTCGATACTAGAAATAAAACGACGTGTCCTTGATCGCTTTTTACTTTTCAGGTCAGTGGCACTAATTATGAAAGTACTCCTTGGTCGCAAGATCAAGCGGTTCCCCCAGGTATTATTTTATACTTTTTCGGGCTTGAGGGACACAAATCTACGAAAAAGTTCAACGTGGAGTCTCCTTTAGTTTTTTCAGACTCTCTAAAATTGAAAAACGCCGAGTTTCTCCTATACTGGGCTCGTTAAACTTTTACAGTAGAGGACCTGTTCAATTACAAACAGGAACGAACCACTCCTTCCTAGGGTTCGAATTTAAACTAGGTTGGACTCGTCCGAAGGATGAGCTTATAATCAAGCATATGTTATCCTCCTCAAGCTTGTTAAAAATAAAGAGGTACTTGCCAGAAATGGTGGGGGAAAAGAGAGAAGAATGAACCTGTTTGTTACCTTTTGTCTCAAGAGAAACTTTATTACCACTCTTGAACACGACACTTTTTCATTCACCTGGGTTGGGAAATATTTTACCTCACAGTTGACCAAATCACTTTGAAAGTCTTTAACCGGGTTTCGGGAAATAACTTTGAGTTATTTGTTACCAAGCCATCTGTTGTGTCGTTATGTGTTCAAGAGGTCTGCAAGGAAAACTTTCATCTGCAAAATACTTGTCATCCATTTGACCATCCCTGAGTCAGTCCTTACAGCAACATTTCTTCAACTTGAACAATGATTTCGTGTTGCGGGCTTGCCTGCAACGGGTCGCTTTCTATCGACATCGACACATTATCTAGAAAGATGACTTAGGAATCGACAGTACCTTGAAGTCTGCATGTATCAATGGCAGGTTTCTCGCCTTTGACATCAGTTTACATCATTGACTTTCGATCAAAGGATTCCGTGAAGTGTTCGACATCAAAACATCTATTCACATTTCACGGGTTGTGCTTGGTACTTTGAGAACCATTGACATTACTGGTGGTCTCTCTCATGCTTGTTAACAGTTTACATCATTGACTAGTAATCAAGTGGTTTCTACCATGTTCGACATCAAATCATTTAATCACATGGCTAGAATCGTACCAATTCGGGAAGTAGAAGTGAAGACCCTGGATCTAGTTTCTACCATCCAGGCTGCGAGGAGTTTTGTATTCATTATCTATGTAGACTAATCATAAACAGATGGCTGCGTCCATACTGTGTCTACAAAAGTCTATAAAAATGATGTACTGCAAGATCATTCCTGTATCAGAGTAGTTAGTCCATTAGTTAAAAGTTTTGAATCTGAGTATGGGAATGCCTACCTCAGTGATGATATAATCTTATACATGTATTTTGTGTTGAAAATTGCAGGTTCCAACCAGGCCATCCACAAGACAATCCTTGAAATGATAAAGCGCTTCACCCTTCCTAGAATTACAAAACCCTACTCTATTCCAGGCTTCGCACTTTAGGGGGCAATCTGTTACACTAAAAAATGTCACCTTGACTACTTACAGTTAGTATGGCTCAAATCAACAGTCATGCTACCCTCTTAGGCAAGTCTCATGCCTCTGTTATCCGTTTCAAACTCAAAGAAGAGAGAAAGTCTTGTAAAAAATGTGTTTATCTCTGGGGTCGCAGGTTCTCTCAAGCCTTACCTGCGGGGACGCTGACAATGTTCACAAAGTCTACGTCTTTGGACGCTCTGTATGTCAAAGGACAGGTGCGTCCTTCTGTAAAAGGCAAAATGCGCAAGTTTCATCTTAAAAAAGTTACTTGTGGTTACTTCTAGAACATTCTAGAGGTCGGTTTGATGAAATGGATGCGCCTCCAGTTGGTTCATGTATCTCTATTAAGGAGGATCTTATCCCATCAATAAGGGAGCTATCCCACCCAAAGAGGGGGATTATCCCATTGATGGTGGACCTGAATAACCTCTTTACAGCACTATAAATAAAGGCATTGAGCCAGAGGGAGGAGAGGTTGGAGCTATACATTTTCTTTGGGTAAATGCTGCAGGATTTAGGTCTTCCATTAGAGCCTTTGTAAGGAGAGATTGTCTTTACTTGATTCTACTTGGAAGAGGGTGAGCTTTGTCAAAGTAGAGGAAAACCCTTGATGGACCCTCGGAGGAACTTGCACAACACCAAGGCCAGGTTGTAAGAGTTTCTTTGTTTCGTTATTAATACAAACTGGTTTATTTTTCTCAATAGCTTGTGTAATGAGTTATTTCATGTGTTCCTTGGTCTGCATGTTGAATATATGTTTTATTATATGAAATGCAAGTGCTTGGTAATTGTTTGATTGTTTGTGGTTGCAGGAATTGACTTGAAGGAGGAGCTCATCCGGATCGTCAAGAACGGACCTCAACAACAGCGTTTTGGAATAAGGTAAGCCTAAACACTTGTAGTTTTCATATTGTAAAAAGGTGTATTTAGAGAAAGATCACTCCATTTTGTCTTGTTTGTCATTAGAATGTCTTAGACTTCTAGGAAGGTCAGCTGTGTCCGCACCCTTGACCAATTCCGTGTGACAGGGCCAATGAAAGCAAAAAAATTATTTTTCACCAAATGGGGAAGGTGAAATAGCTATCATAAATACATATTCTTGGATATTGGAGTTAATGGAAGGTTGCAACACCTGATTTCAAGTGATAAATTTACTTATTTCACCTCTCCCTTAAAATTAGGTGGGTTAACCTCGATATCTAAATTTTTCTATAAAATAAATTTAAAGCGATTTATAATAATGTGCTATCATACAAAAAAAAATCACTTGATAAAAATTTAAAACCCTTTGATTTCACCCAAGGGTGAAAATTGACCCTTGAAATTTTCTATGTTGTTTTTCATAGAATGCAAAGTCTAATGTGAGCCCCATGTAGAATGCTAAGTAGACCTTAGCTCTTTTCCCAAACACCATGACTACTACCCAGGCATAGAAACTCAATTCCACCCCTCCTCTTAAAATATTGAAACATTAGTCTCTTTACGAAAGGCGATGGAAGATAATGTTATTAAAGATATGAAGAAAACAAGGGATAAGATCTATCAACCAAGGTACCAATATAGATCTTAGCCCATGGGGACTTCACTCAATGAACCTCTGCCACACGTGCGTTCGTGGCATACTAAACAATACCCCTAATTTGACTACTATTGGAAAATGCCTCTAAAAATCACATTATTCAACCCCCTACTATTATAAACCCTATACACCTTCCCAATTAAAAAACCCCTACTTTCACTAGATATTGTAGCTACCTATTTTTTCATTAACATTTTTATACCCTTTAATATTTTTTTCATTAACTTTGAGCTCCATTTTTTATACCTGCCAATATAAAAACCCTTTAACCCCTAATATATGCTAAATATATTATGTCATTTTCCCCTCAATATATATCCCCCAATATGAACCCATGTGGTATGGTATTTCTCCCCGAGTGAAGTTGTCGTGACTTAGCCAAAGATCCTACTATCCATATGGGAGAGTGAACTTGTTCATTAACTTCTTAAGTCTAGCTATCTATTGTGCCACATATTACTACCACATTTACTCATTATTCTATCGTCTTCATCCTAGGAACATGTCCTTTGATTAGAAAAACCATGTTCCATCAATATCTGTTCAACAATGCCAAATCGATATGATAGCCTCTACTGTCATTTTCCTCTTAGGAGGCCAAATATATATTAACCTCACATTGATCTAAAAAATTTTAGTCTGCATCTATTAATCATCATATTCTTGGAATTAACTAGTCAACAAGTGTTAGATATATGATCTAAGATGGATTTTATATCTTTCATAGAAGTTGTCTTTTCTTTCTTTAAGAATATTATAATGGATGTTGATCAATATCATAAAGCTTCTTTTTATAACTCCCTCTTTCTATCATTCTCATAATTCTTCACAGAGTTCACAACAAGCATGAATACTTTTATTCATTTTTCTTTCTTTGGTCCTTTATTATGTACCTCAATTCTCAGCACAACCAAGCATGATGTCAATTTTGTTAGTCAAGGATTTATCCTTATAGCGGAAGCATTTTTTCCTAGGGTCCTTAGATCCATCTTCAAATTTTGATAGGGTTTAGTACATACCCTAGAAATCTACTCAAAATTCTATTATGGTTTCAAGATACTTAGCAAAGAAATAACTAGCTACCAAACCCTAGATGTCATACCCAAGAAATAAGAATTCATAAAGATAATAATCAATTAGGGTTAGGGGTTTTGTCTTTAGGTTTTACTTCCATCTAGGGTTCATAATCCCTAAATAACAACAATCCCTAAATTCTCAAGATTTATAAAATATCTTTAAAAATCTCATAAATACTCTACATAAATATTTAATCACAACAACATAACATAGAAAATAGACCTCAAAAAATCTTCTACTACCTTTTGTATTTCTCCCTGTTGCGACTCTTATTAGTATAATATTCTTATGATCTTATGATGCCATAATATTGATGCATAAAGTGATCTAGATGGCTTGCTGGATGATTGATTTTTAAAAAGTGCCAAAATATCCTTTTATTGATGCGCCTACATGTGCACATTTTAACTACTAACTTTAAACTTGAGAGTTGAGCTACTCCCTCTAGCCATAATAGTTTCACTACATTTTACCTACAATCCTTTTCAGGGAGGTCATCAAATAAAATATTATAATCAAGTGATAATAAGGCTAGATATACTAAGGAAGTCAATAATGCAATGAAATAAAGGAAATAGAATACTTATCTTTTGTGAATAGCAGTGACTCCCTCTTGATATTGAATTGATCTAGACATCATTTAGGTCTTTCCTTATTTTAACTACTCATACTAGGAACTTTGACCAAAACTCTAAGAAATCTCTCTTTTCAAACTATATTAGGTTCAGAAAACATAGAAAACAAAAACCTCAAATGAGAAAGGAAGGACATAATCTAAAGTTACAACTAGAATCAATAATGATCCTATAAAGGGTTTCTCTCAAAACATATAATGAAAGGCCTAAACATAATTATATACAAGGGATATGATACACTAGCAATCCCTAAGAATCCAAGTCTCTTCTTGATCAATAGTAGAAACCTTTGACATCAAAATCTTATCCTTTAACAATCTTTGATGGTTCATCTGTATCAGCAATAGTAACATGATATCTTTCTCTCTTCTTGTTATCATTTGATTTTTTGGGACATTGGTTTCTATAGTACCCAAATTCATGACATTGGAAACATTGAAATTTTGATAGGTCAGTCTTCTTGTGATGATTTCTCTTTGAACCTTTATCAATTTTCTTATTTCCTCCTTTCTTCTTGAAACAAGTTGAATAAGAATTGGAGATAACATTTTACTATTCTTGATTTCCTCCTATTAGAGAAAGCCGAGCTTCTTCTTGAGTACATGCATACCATAATTCTTTAAAAGATGGAGCTTCTTTCCAACTATTAATACTAACAACAAAATAATTCCAAGACTTGGGTAATCCTAGTATGGTTGATATTACAAGTTCCTTATCAGGGATTATTTCATCAATTTCTTGGAGTTCATCTCTTAAACGAGATATTCTCACAAAATATGAAAATATAGTGTCATCTTTTGTCATCTTGATAGTTCGAAGTTCATTCATTAAGTTTTCTACTTGGCCAATATTTTGATTGTAAATAATTTGGAGAGATATTCATACATTTTCTTTGAGGTTTCTTGAGAGGATATGTAGGGAATCAGCTTGTCCTCAATTGAATCTGCAATGAGGATCATGGCTATAATATCATTCTCTTTGAATTTTTCTTTACTAACATCATGTATTGGTTCTTTAACTTTACCTTGCAGAATGTCCAAGGCATTGTCCCTATAAAGGATAAGATCCATTCTTGTCTTCCAAGATCTAAAATTTGAAGCTCCTTGAAGCTTATTTTCTAATTTCATTGACGATTCCATTGGTGCACCTTTTAATGCCATTCATGTAGAGGCCTAGATCTCTTGTAGATTTTAATAGGTTTCTTTGACTTTTGTTAATAGTTCCAAGGTGCTAGTTACTCCTCCTTTAATTATGCTCCAAATGTTCTAAAAAAATATTTCTTTAATGATGGTCCCATAAGTATTTTATAAGATCTTTTAGGAGAGAGATATCCTATATTAAGATAATGATATATCATGTCTTCCAAAAACCTTGAAAATTTCTTTCAATATGCTTCTTCCAAGATGTCTTCAAATGGCTTTTCCCAAGTAGCCTTCCTTCAAGATCAATGGTGAGTTTTATTTTATAATAGCCTCTTTTTATACCATTCCTTGTATCCTTTCCAATATGATTAGAGAAAATGATTTTCAAGCTACCTTTTTCCTTCCTCACCTTAGCTCTAATACCATGTTAGAAAATCAAAAGGCCGAAAATATTTTCTTACTTTGATAACAACTTGTGATAGTTTTAATTTATATTATCTTTTTTTGTCTTCTTTTCATCAAGCAACTATCAAACCATAAATAACATGAAGATCACAAGCACAATAGAACACGATATGTGGGATTTCAGCTAGGGAAAAATCCCTTTCCAAGGGGAATACATAGTAAAACTCGCATTATTCTTATAGAATCAAGACAACAATGAGACATTCAAGACCTTTAGACCAAGACAAAGACCCTCTCCAATCACCAAGTTAGCCCTCCTTCCAAGTAGTCAAATTCAACTAAAGTAAAAAATGATAAACACCCTTCAAGTCTACTTTAAATCAAAATTGACCCTTGTAAATTCATCATTTTAGTCCTGTGCAGTCATTATAGAATTTTGGCCCCTACAATTGTCCCAGAAACCCTAAAAATTCTACACATGTGAGAGAGAAGTTTCTCTAAAACTCATTTTTCTTTCTTGTTTTATTTTGTCTTCTCCCTTCTTTGACTAAGCTCCCTTTTTGCCTTCTTTCTTTTCACTAAAATAACTTGCTTGAATAGATGCCCAAATATGCTGAATTCATCTTGTATATATCACTTTTTCAGGGTTGAATAGCCTTCCACGGGGGAAACTTGGTGAGGGAGGAAAAAATGATTTTCTTGACACAAAATAATTTATTTTTTTCATGTTAGAAATGCCCAAGAAGGGTCTTATACATTTGATAATGACTCTTTTGACTCAATAAAATCCTAGAAGCATGAAGAACATGCTTGAACTAGTTTTACAAATGAAAAGAGCATGAAACCCATTCTTCGAAAATAATTTTCGTTTTCTCTTTTTCATTTTTACAATAAAAATATAAAGATATAAATATAATAGCAATTATGAAGATTGAGCATAGTTATATTTATCTACACATAGTGGAGAGAGTGACCTTTCAACCCTCTTATGCTCAATCTCAATATTATCCTCTATTTTTATATGAATGTTGGTTGATCGAAAATTCAAGGGAAAAGGTTGGCCAATTTGAATAATTAATTCATCGCCAAATATGGTTCAGAACAAATAGTTTAATGTCTAATGAATCTTTTATTTATAATAATCCATTCGAGAGAACTTTACCAATATTTATCAAATTTGTTTAGAAACCCTGTAGCTGTCTATTAAATCTCCTATAACTATAAAAAATATGATAATGGTAAGTCCATTGTAAACACAACAAGCATAGGAGCTCATTTTAAGTCATATACCCAATCTTTTCTTCTAGCATTCAAAATTTTTAATCTTAATATACACAACAATTTGGTAGAATATAGAGATTCCTCTAATGCCACGCCCTATTTTGTGTCCAAAAAGATGAATGTTGTCCCAAATAAGACTAATATTAAGATCATTCAATTAGACACAACATAAGTAAATGTAAATGGTGAGATGAAAATTGCTATGATCTAATTTCTCTCTGATCTATTATTCCACCAGATGATTGATATCATAGTCATGGACATACCTAAGGAATACGGCCTGCTACTAAGTAGGGACTAGTGTGAGAACTACATGGGTAATTTATTTCATTTTCAAATTTTTTTGTCTTTTATTCCATCGGTTTATTTTCTTTTCTACCAATATTGTTTTTCTTCCCTTATACATCAATAAACCCTATTTTGATGATGAAATTCGAAGTAGTGACCCAAAAGATGATATTGTGACCAAGTTACTTCATTCATGCATAGCACGGGTTAGACCTTAAATCTATATGTGATGCTCGAGATTTTTTCTCTAGTGTCACGATCTCAAACATATTGTAGTATCTATGTTTTCTACATTGAAGTCTAAGTAAAGAGGTAGACCCTTGGTAAAAATGATGCCAATTTGGCTATCCTCAAGTTGTGATGTAAATGAATTCTATTAAGCGATGGAGATAGGCTAGAAGAGTTTTTTAAAGAACAAAAACGCTAGAACTTATGGAAAGTATGATTTTATGAAAAAGTCAAGTCAATATGCCAACAAACCACAACACATGGTGGACTTCTGGAGCCATGTAAGATGAACCCACCTAGTTTCATGGAAATTGATGCGTTGGTAAATATATGGTAGCTTTGATAAAGGTTGATCACATGGAATTTTGATGTGGCATGCCAACATGGCATGGTTATGTGCCATTGTAGTATAGAAGAGTTGTCATGGCAATTAATGTGGTTCTTGTGTGGAAAGCATGACACAGAGGTGATGGAGTGGGACCCGAGATATATAAATTCAATGTCTTGTAAAAATAGACTTTTAAGATTATTTTGGATCTAAATGTGATTGGCAGAATACACATTAGAATTTGTTAGTTTCTGCTCTCATGGAGTGTTCCCTTCTTCTCACAAAATTCATTTCTAGCACATGTTAATCCAGAAATCCAACTTTTTGAAAAATGGTCTTATAGGAATTTTCCTAGATCCAGATGTGATTGGGCAATCCGATGTGCCTACACCATGAAAGTAGTCCAATGCAGTGACAGGGATGCATTGCCACAAGTCAACCATTTTTCAAATGATATGGCAAAATACAGTGGTGACATGTAGTCACATGTAACCACATGTTAGCCACATGTTGAATGTATTGTTGTTGATGTAGCATAAGATATTGAACTTCGTAGAGGCCTACTTTGTGTACGTAGCTCAAATTTGAATGAAATTTATATCATTGGAAAGCTCTCGATGAATAGAACATGATGGTGACCTTAGAAAAGAAATTTAAAGTGATTGAAATTAGAAGAACTTTGATAGTTGCATTTTCTTAAGATAGATCAAAGTGTTGGAACTTAAACATATCAATGGAACCATAACATGAAATTATATATCAAGTTTTGCATATTACTCTTCCTTATCATATACTTGAATACATTTAAATTTTAATTTTTGATAATTGGAATGTATTAAATATCAACAAATTTCATATTTTTAATTTCGAGAATTCAAAGTGATTATTTATGTTGACCACCTACATTTTAAAATTTACATTTATTCTCTTTTCCTTTAACTTTCTACACAAAACTACATTTAAATTGAATTTTTTATTTCTTCAAAAACAATTATATATATATATATATATATATATAAACTAACTTGACTTCTATAAAAATAAATGTGCAAGTTTAAATCCAAACCTAACAACATTCTGACCCTTTTCTTAACTATTAGATGTTTACAATAAATCCTCAATAATGGTACTACCTTTTGCATAAACCTATAATTTGTTATAAAAAAGATATTATATTCTAGTAGGCTTTGTCACGTTGGTGATAAAGTATATCGGATCTCATTTTATGAATGAAGATTTTCTTTTTTCTCTTCTCAAAACAACTGAAAAAAAGAGAGTTTATAATTTACCTATTTTAACTTTATCTCATAAATTATATATCATAATATCCAAACTAACCAATAAGAAAATACAATACTAAATTCACCATTTGCCAGATTTTTCTACTTCAGCGACTTTTCATTAGCTCAAAAGCGACACGCAAACTTTCTTGCGTGCCAAAAATGTAACCTTTGACATGTGAGCAAGCCTGCCCGTCGGATTGCAGTCGGCTGCAAATTTCGTATTTCGACACTGTCGGATTGCAAGGAAAGATTCCACGGGAATTTGGGAATCTAAAAAACATTGTGGAGATATTTAAATGTCACTTGCTAAGGGTTGGTGTCGATAACTTATTGATTGAATAAATTAATGATGGAAGTATGATTGATTAATATGTATGGATTTAAAAAGTATTGAATAATATTTTGAATTGAGTAAAATAAGTATTGGTCACATCAACAACATTAACTATTAACTATATTGATTAATCAATTAAATTTATTTCAACTATATATTAATTGAATATATATCAACTATATTGATTAAATATATTAATTTAATATATTAAAAATAATATAAAATATTCTATCTAATTAACAAAACACATATTGCCTAAATTCTTTAGCTCAATGGATTGAACATTATTTATACTTCACATAAAAAAAACATCACAAAATTTACTCCATAAATATAATTAAATTTAAACGTTTTAGTCACTTTAGACATTTCACTTGCATGGACATTTCAAAAATACAAAGATAAATACAAAATAATTCTACTTTGTGAGACATACTACTTAAAAGACATAGTCTCCAACCACGTCATTAATTTGTACACTTCAACAAGCCTCATTTTAAAAGACACAATCTCCAACCACATCATTAATTTGCACACTTCAACAAGCCTCATTTGTGCAGGACCAATATATTAAATAAAACTTTATACATATGAGATGTGAGCTTGCAATATATCAAGATATAAAAGTAGAAGTTAATTAAATGGATAAATTAATTAAATGATTCTTAAATTTAATGATTAATTAAGAATATATTTATTTGAAATAATTAAATTAAATATTAAATATTAAAAAAATATAAAATTTATAATTCTATATTTATAAATTTGATAATCTAATTCGAGAATGTATTGATTTAAATTATATATATAATTGTAATTAAAAGAAAATTATTAGATAAAAAAATGACAAAAACGGTGTGAGCGGGGTGATTTGTCTAATGTACCTTTGTCTTTCCTAAACGACTTTATTGACGCGTCGAAAAGGCCAGGTTTGTCTTCGGGCTGAATTTTTATTGCTCAAAATCTTCACGCAAACTTATAAAAACTAATTTATATATATACATATAAACTAATTTGACTTCTATAAAAATAAATGTGCAAATTTAAATCCAAGCCTATAACATTCTGACCCTTTTCTTAACTATTAGATATTTAAAATAAATCCTCAATTATGGTACTGCCTTTTGCATAAACATATAATTTTTCATTAAAAAAATATTGGAACCATATATCTATATGAAACTCGGAGCCAATTTGGTTTATAATGTTAAAATTATAAATATCGATAGTTAAACATTGTATAAGAAGAAAAATTGAATATTTAAATTTGAACATTTTTATATAAATATTTGTCAATAACACTATTAAAGAACATCACGCCATAAGTTTATAATTTACATTTTTCTCATGGCAATTGGTTGTTAGGTTGCTTTGTTTATTTTGGTAGGCTTTGTCACGTTGCCTTTGGTAGGCTTTCTTTGTTTATATCGGATCTAATTTTATGAATGAAGATTTTCTATTTTTTCTTCTCAAAACAACTGAAAAAAAAAAGAAAAAGAGTTTATAATTTACCTATTTTAATTTTATCTCATAAATTATATATCATAATATCCTCAAGTAAATCATAAGAAAATACAGTATTGAATTCACCATTTGCCAGATTTTTCTACTTCATCGACTTTTCATTGCTAAAAAGCTGCATGTAAACTTTCTTGCGCGCCAAAAATGGTGGGCGTACTGAGCAAGCATGTAACCTTTGACATGTGAGCTTGCCTGTCAGACCACCAATCAAACATGTCGCTTTCGACATCCTCGTTGATTTTGGTTGTTGACCATGCAAGAAACGCTATGAAGATAAGCCTTCGAGACAACTTCGTGGAGTCTAGTATTTTTTCCAATAATAACTTGCAACGTGAGAACCATGAAAATGATATCCAAGCCCTCGCTCATTCCCTAATCCTTTATGCTCACAGAGACTATGGTTTGCTTAAATTTTTCAAAACTCAGAGCATGAAGAGCTAGACAAGATTACTACAATGTTTGGTGGAGATGTGGAATTTCCAAAACCAACATTTTCATAGTGAAGGGGGGATTTTGCAGCTAGAGGTAGAAGACAAGCTTTTGGATAGGTTCACACGGGCAAGGTGCACTAATGGTTCTATATGATGTGAGGAGAACCGTAAAGAACAAAGTAGATGAGTATGTGGCTCAATATTATGGGCCACGTGTGAGAAAAATGAGCAATAAGGTACCCATGAAAGATATCTCATAGCTCACTCTACAGACTATACTCTTCATTATCGTTTGAATACTTGGGTCATCAACACCACACCTAGCCACCAAGTCTCATATGGATCTGGCTATATGATGTGTGGAGCCAAAACTCTTCAATTGGTGTGAGGGATTATTGGAAAACATGAAATACCAGCACACCCAATGTAAGATGGGATGGCAACAACAAATTTTATATGCCAATATTATTTGTTCTTCCTAGAGCGACTTCTAATTATGAGACCATGGATGTAAGTTTGTTGACATTTGTTTTTTTTTATATTTAAATGGACGTAAAGATTGAACGTCAAGAGAATATACTCAGGATATGCTTTGTCTTAGTGCTTCATCAAGAACTATCATGTAATGGAGCGTGAACTGTTTCAATTTAAATGAAAGTGAAAATAAGTTCAAAGTTAATAAATGAAAGTGAAAATAAGTTCAAAGTTAATATAAAGGCCAGCTAACTTATCTATTAAAGTATATTTAAATGTCAGTTGCTAAGTGTTTGTGTCAGTAACTTATTGATTGAATAAATGAATGATTGAACTATTATTTATTTAATATGTATTGATTTAAAATGTATTGAATAATATTTTGATTTGAGAGAAATAAGTATTGGTCATATAAGCGATATTAATTATATTGATTAATCAATTAAATTTATATAAACTATATTGATTAAATATATTAATTTAATATATTAAAAATAATATAAAATATTCTATCTAATTAAAAAACCACACATCACCTAAATGCTTTACCTCAATGGATTGAATATTATTTATACTTCACATAAGAAAACATCACAAAATTTACTTGATAAATATAATTAAATTTAAATGTTTCAGTCACTTTAGACATTTCAAAAATACAAAGATAAATACAAAATAATTCTACATTGTCAGACATACTACTTAAAAGACAGAATCTCCAACCACGTCATTAATTTGTACACTTCAACAAGCCTCATCTTAAAAGTACACTTCAACAAGCCTAATCTTAAAAGACACAATCTCCAACCACATCATTAATTTGTACACTTCAACAAGCCTTATTTGTGTAGACCCCATATATTAAATAAAACTTTATACATATGAGATCTGAGCTTGCAATATATCAAGATATAAAAATAGAGGTTAATTAAATGGAGAAATTAATTAAATGATTCCTAAATTTAATGATTAATTAAGAATCTATTTATTTGAATTAATTAAATTAAATATTAATTATAAAATAAATATAAAATTTGTAATTCTATATTTATAAATTTGATAATCTAATTCAAGAATGTATTGATTTAAATTATATATATAATTGTAATTAAAAGAAAATTATTGGAAAAAAAATGAAAAAATATACCTAAATAAAAAAGATAAAGAAAAATAAATAAAAAATATATAAAAATTAAAAAGATAAAGAAAATAAAATGAAAGAAAAATGATTTTAAAAAATATTAAAATAAAAAAAAATAAACTAGTAAGTTTTTACTTGTAATAAAAAACCATTTGATAGAAGAACTTTGATAGTTACATTTTTGGTTACAAAAGAGTTGGTTGGGTTTCTCTTCCTCTACCTCATTGGACAATGGATGACTAGGTTTTGGGAAATGGATTTATTGGGTGGTGAAATTGTAACAAACACAAGGTATGGATGTGTTAAGGAAACATCCAAAGGCAAAGTATGAATGTGTTAAGAAGACATCTAGGAGGAAAGAGATTGATATTCTAATATTCAATTAAGAAGATGATAATCTTGTCACATGATATTTACAACTTTTCATCCTCTTGAAACCATAGATTCTTTTTTAACCTAACACCAATTTAGTTTAAAACTATAAAAATAGTAATCTTTAAAAGATTATATAAGATACAAAATTGAAGGTTTAACTTTAAAATTTTTACTTGTCCAAAAAATATGAATGTAAAACACCTTGAAGTGAGTTTCTAATTTATTTCTTTTGTTTTTATCTAATTCATTCTCCTTCAACCAATAAGATGAAAAACAATGAGACAATCATGGAATTCAATATTTCTCGAATTTTTAACCAATAAGATAAAGAACAATGAGACAATCATTGAATTCAGTATTTGTAGAATTTTTCACAGATAAGATGGAAAACATTGTGTGGAATTTCTAAGCACTAGTAAAATCACATTAGCCTCATTTTCTACCATTTAGCATGGTCAATTTCCACCTTTCATAAACCACATGTAATTGTGCTATTATTATTATTACAAAACCTAACACATAAACCCTAATATTATTATAATAGTAAACTAATAAAACCTAAAGTAAACTAGCATAGACCTAAATAATAACTTAATTACTAAAAGCAGTAAACTTAAATAATAATAAAAAAGCTAAAATAAAATAAAATTAATAAAGTAAACAAGAACACTGAAGAAAATGGTAATCGTAAAAGAATACCGTGAAAAACTTGATAAGTTGTTGTCACTTACTGGTTATCAACATCTTTGTGAGGTTTTTTTATACTAAATGGAATGAACAAATAATTGAGTTTGCCAAGTTTCTAGTTTCTCCGATCTAGTTAATTGAAACTTTATGAACATTTTACTTTCGAAACAATCAATGAAGTTGATATCAAGGTAGCACTTGGGTAATTAGAAGTAGTGGCAATGATCCATCACCATGTATTTTTCTTACCAGAGTGGATGAATTTGTTGATTGGAACTATAACCAACTTTTATTTCTTAATAAATTATAACGATGACTAGGTTCTTTTTGTTTATTTTTTAATAAATTAAAAATAAGAACCTGCAAAATTTTTAATTTCATTAATTATTTTTTAATAAACTAAAGATAACAATACAACCCAAAAAAAACAAAAAAAACTATTCACATATTTTCTACGAGTAACATTGTCTACCTTTTGAATTTTCATCGCTCAGAAGCACAGTCTTTCATTGCTGTTGAATTTTCTTGACACGTGGAAAATACCGTCTTTGTCAATTATAAGTGACTTTTCATATGCAAGAAAACTTTCCTTGAGCACCGTTTGTTTGTAATCATTGACTTGGTTTTGGCGTCGATAAAAAGAGTGTGATTTGTCTAATGTACCTTTGTCTGTCCTGAACGACTTTATTGACGCGTCGAAAAGGCCAGGTTTGTCTTGGGGTTGAATGTTTGTTGTCTGAGATGGGCGATTTCTCTGGTCTGCGTGTGACTATTCATTCTGCATGCAAACTTTCATGACAAGTCCAAAAAGATATCATTGTCTGTTCTAGGTGACGCATCCAAATGGGTATGAGGAGGGCGATTTGTGTAGACTACCTTTGTTTGTTTGAGTGACTTTTCAAGCATTTTGCAAGCAAAGTCGTAACATATCAACTTTGACCTGCTGCTGCCCGTTGGTGCACCAATCAAACCTGTCGATTTTGAAACTTACTAACATGTGAAATTCAACCGCGCAGGTGATTTATTGACCTGGTAACATGCTGATGAAGGTGATTTATTGACCAGGTAACATGCTGTCTCCACCACCTCTTCCCAGAATTCTTGTCCTAACCCAACACAAATGAGCTTGCTTCTTGCCCTTTCCCTCAACATCTTGTTCATTCTTTCTGCAACTCCATTTTGCTGAGGTGTATATGGAGTAGTCTTTTGTCGTGCTATACCACAGTTCTTACAGAATTCTTCAAATTCCTTATTGCAAAACTCTCCACTGTTATCTGTCCTCAGCACCTTTATCTTCTTCTCTATCTGGTTTTCCACAAAAGCCTTAAATTCTTTAAAGCTGTCAAAGACTTCAGATTTCTTCTTAAGGAAATATATTCATGTATTCCTTGAGAAATCATCTATAAATGATAAATAGTACACAAACTTACCCAGTGATGGAACCTTCACAGGTCTAAACACATCACTGTGCACAAGCTCTAATATATGTTTCACCCTCATACTACTAGAGGGGAAACTCACCTGATTTTGCTTCCCATATACACAATTTTCACAGAAATCAAAATACAGAGAGCTATTACTCATACCATATACCATACCTTTACCATGAAGTATTCGAATGCCCTTCTGTCTAATATGTCCAAGCCTTTGATGCCACAACATGGTCTTCTCTCCAAAGACCACTAGATTTTCAGCTCCACTTTTAGGAACCACAAAACTGTTGCACCCCTCAACAATAGTGCTACCTTGTAGCTTTTACATAGTTCCAATTCTAACTCCCCGCATCAATACCAGTGCTCCTCGAACCATCTTGTAGGTATCCTTCTCAAACATTGTTTTTACACCTGCATCATCTAGCTTGCTTACAGAAATCAGATTTCTAGCCAATGCAGGAATATGTAGTACACCCGGAAATGTTCTAACCCTTCCACCTTGCAACTTAAACTTTACTTTTCCGCGACCAATGATTCTAGCCTTCCTATCATCCCCTAAGAAGACATCACCACCATCGTATTTCTCATACTCGCAGAACGACTCTTTATGGGGAGTGAAGTGAAAGGATGCACTTGAGTCAATCAACCATGCCTCATGATCTACATGTGTACTTGAAGAAGCCAAGTACACATCCCCACCTTCATCTGAGGTGGCTTTCACCTCTGCAAAAGGAGCATCATCAGATCCCTTTCCTTTGTCAGGAGATTTAGATTTACAGTCCCTTTTATAGTGCCCTTCCTATCCGCATTTCCAACACACCACCTTTATAGGTTTTCCTGGAGATTTAGATCTCCCTCTAGATTTAGATCTCCCACTTGATGACTTATTTTTGTTTATGTTCTGGGATCGTCCACATACAGACAAGGCATCACCATTCTAGCTCTCCTTATTTTTCCGTCTCATCTCCTTCATCAGCAAGGATGAGACTATTTCATCAAACTGTAAGACAGTTGCACTGCTACCTATTCCAATAACCAAATTATCCCACGAATCTGGTAGAGAAAAAAACAAACTAATGCACTTATCTTCATTCAAAATTTTGATATAACTGACATTCCACAATATTAAACGCATTCAGATGCTCCATGACCGAGTCTCCATCTTTCATCCTTAAGTTATACAGATTTTTCCATAGGAAATGTTTATTCACCACAGACTTAGATTTGTACAAAAATCCCTAACTTGTCCCACAAAGCCTTCATTGTAGCTTCCCCTGATACATTCAACAATACTGAATTTGAGACACACAATCGTATTGTGATCTTTTCCTTTCGATCCAATGTCTTCCATTCTTCATCAGGCACTCTCGTTGGTTTAGTACCTAGATCTACCACAATCCATTGATCTTTATCCACCAACGGATCCTCCATCTTGAGTTTCCACAACTCAAAACTCTGACCATTAAATTTCTCGATCTCTATCTTTCCACCACTCACCATCTTCTTTCACCACCAGAATTGATCCCGCAAATCTCCCACTGAACAGGGTCAACCACAGGCCCAAGCGAAACCCCTCAGCAACAAAGGCGTCCCCTTGAAGCCAAAACAACTTTGATACCAAATGTAGGTTTTAACCCCGTACAGAAATTACCTGCATACGAATTATAAAAAACAGAAAATAAAAAATGCGACAGCATAACACATAAAACACATAGACACAGAGGTTTTCCCCTTGATCCCAAAACCGAGACTACCAGCTTGATTTTTCATTATGTTCCTTTCAATGTTACAATGCATATTTATACATGCCGAAGCATCTAATACCATAGACTGAAAACCATCATGTCCAAAACCATAGACCAAAAACCATCGCGTCGAAAACCATGTGCGAAAATCATGCACAAAACCATAGGTAGGTCTGCCCAACCCAATATAGGGTCCAAAAAAAAAAAACTCTCGGGGCACTGCCCTGGACCCCGTAGAGGGGGCTACTTGCCCCCCCGTGACCCCCCCACTGTGCAATCGGTGCAACAAAGGGGGGGCTCGACACACGCCCCCCTCATTTAACCCCCCGGTTCACTATGTGGGCTAGTTGTGGAAAGAATAACACAACCCAACAACATCAAGCCATACTCAATTCATTTAGGATATCAAAAGACATTGACGATGATGAAGAAGTTTTACTATTGCCGGAATATGAAGAAGGAAGTGGCAGAGTTCGTAGCTAGATGTTTAGATTGTCAGTAGGTAAAGGTGGAATGCAAGAATCCAAGTGGTCTACTACAACCTATAATGATTCTGGAATGGAAATGGGAGGTCATTTCTATGGATTTGATCATAGGCTTCTGAGGAAAATGAAGTAGCATGATTCTATTATGTGTCATAGTTGACAGGTTGAGCAAGGTAGCTCACTTCATTCCAGTAAGGACTACATATTCAACCAATTAGGTAGCATAGGTCTTCATCAGAGAGGTAGTGAGACTCCATGGTGTTCCAAAGAACATTATCTCAGGTAGGGATGTAAAGTTCACTTCCAAGTTTTAGATGGAGCTATTCACAGGCTTAGGTACAAATTTGACCTTCAATACAACTTATCATCCATAGACATATGGACAGACAGAGAGGGCCATCAAGATTTTGGAAGATATATTGAGGATGTACGTGATGCACTAGTAGAGGAAATGGGAAGAGTATCAACCATTGGTGGAATTCACATATAACAATGGTTATGAGGAGTCATTGAGGATGAGTCCTTTCAAGGCATTTTATGGATGGAATTGTAACACTCCCATTAGATAGAGTGATTAAGTGAACATGGTATGTAATGGACTGTACATGTTGGCGGACATGGAGTAGGAAATGCAGGTTATAAATAAGAATCTAAAGGCAACACAAGATACCTAGAAGATTTATGTGGATTATCACGTGGTATTCAAGGCATTTCAGGTTAGGGAGCATGTTTATTTGCACATCAAGCCCAAGAATATCTCTTTCAGGATTCGTTCATATGCCAAGTTGGCACCAGGGTATTGCAGGCCTTTTGAGATCCTTGAGAGGATTGGACCAGTGGCATATCGACTTACACTGCCTCCAAGAGTGAAATTCCATGATGTTTTCCATATTTCATTGCTTAATAAGTATATAAAGGATATTGATCATGTTATTTATTGGTCTGTATTATAGGTGGAGCAAGAAGGAGAGTTCCAGCCACAACCATAGTCCATACTATAGCAGAACCATCTCATGCTCAGGAACAAAGCCATAGAGAAAGTTAAAGTGCAATGGAGGTACTTTGGGCCTCAAGAATCTACATGGGAGATGGCAGATAAGATGTGGGCCTTATATCCTTCATTGTTTGTCGGTTGAATCAAAGCAGTTTTGGTTTGATGCTAGTTTTGACATATGTTTTGCTGATATTTTGAGATTTTTATATGTATATGTATATGGATGTAGATACCATAATGAGTTGTCTTATAAAGCTCTAGTACATGGTATGTTGTCATGTTATCATGATATTTTTCTTTTTAGTGGGTTATTCATTTTAAATACTACTACGAGCTAAGTTATAAAGCTCCATGGGTAGTATGTATACTTTTCAGTGGCTTTGTTGAGGTCTTGGTGTGGTTTAATACCGAGGACGATGTTCCCGAAGGGGGAGGGTTATGTAACAACCCTGGTGAAAATTTCATGTAATAAAGTAAATAAAGGAAAAATAAGACCACGATTAAGGGACACTTATTCCAAGCTGAATGTTGGGCAAATATATCCTAGTGGGCATCACTGGATGTGTGTTTTGGCTAAGGAAAATTGACAAAGGTTAAGGCAAAGGAATTAAAAGGAAAAAAAGGCAATTTTGGTGCATTTATTTATGAAAATAAAGGAAATTAGGAGAAAAGTAAGGTGAAAGTTCACAGGTTGCATGTAAGGAGGAAAATTAAGGAAAATAATGGAAATCGAGAAAATAGAGGCTTCATTCATAAAAAGTCTTGTCAGGATCAGTTGGTAACCTTTTGTCAGTTTAGCTTTGGATCTCTCTCATTATTCTCTCTCTCACACTCACTCTTGGTCACTTAGAGTTTCTTGGAGGCCTCTATCTTGAAGAAAAGGATAGGAAAAGCAAGAAAAGAAAAGGAAAAGCAGGCAAGGATCAGGGAAAGCAAAGCAGGATCAAGCAGCTTCAACAAGAATACTTGTAGGTAACATTTTTCACATGTGATTTCCTAGCTGGTTTGGAAATGCATGGATTTTCATGTTGGTGTGTGGTTCTCTCACTTTTAACGGCATGGATTTTCTGGGTTATGACAGTGGATTTCAGCCTAGCCTTGCCTTTTTCTGGATGCGAGGGTGTTGGGATGTTTATTTTTTGTTTTTGAGGCTTGGTTTGCTGGATGGATTTCAGAATCCGAGGTGGAGGTGGTCTCAACTTCAATTCCCAAGGGCCTAGGAATCCCTTGAATAGTTTTGGCTAGATACACAGTAAAGCTTGAGGGAGAAGTCTCAGTTTAGGTCCTAGTGATGTGGTTTGGATTGCGGTAAATCCTGAGAGACAAGGAGATGGAAAATTCCTCAAGGATAGTGATGGATGGATGGCATTCCAAGTTTGGTTCGGTTGTGATTGGAGCATTGGTTTTGGTGTGATCACAATTTAGTGAGGGTGGAGGTGGTTCAACCTCTGGATTCCCTTGGTTTTTCTTGGATTGGTTGTTCTATGATATCCCACATTAATGCTTAGAATATGGCACAGGGGTGACTAGATGAAAGAGAGATTTGGTTTGGCCATATCTATGGTCGTGTGGTATGTGGAAGTCTTGAACCTGGTTGGATGTGCCTATGATTAATAAAAGTTATGTTCTCTTATGTTTGCACTTGTGCATATGTGGATTTAATGCTTGTCATATCTCTTGTATTTATATGGTTTTATGCTAGTTATAAGTATAGTTGAACTATTGGTTTATGTGAGGGTTATTTCATGTATTTACTTGGATGGATGTAAGACCTCATTGATGATATAATAGTTCATTGGAGAAGGAGGTGATCCTTCTAGTTTATGTTTCATAAGTTATTTCAGTCATTTATGCTTTGTCTTGTATCCTAGACCTATAGGTTGCATTGATGCCAATTGTTTAATAGAATGTCAGTCCTGGTAGGGGATGCTCAGGCCTAGTCTTGAGGTTGAATTTTTATTTATCATCATTGTTATCCTATCTTTAATGGATTCTGAACATTCCAACATGTTTTGGGTAGAGGTCGGGATTCTGGCGTAGAAAAGTGGCTCAAATCTCGAGATTTATGGTAAATTAGAGCATTACCCTAGGGAATAACGGTTTTGGCTAAGTGATGGAGCACATAATAAATTGCCTGGCATGTGGCTAGGGAGCATTATTGTGGCCTAGTTTGGAAAAAAATTCAATAGGACCTATGGGTAAGCTGTCTAAAGTGCTTGTCTCGTTCTTATGGGTCTTGAGGCTGATGTTGGATGACTGTGTATTATGATTCTGTCGACTCCACTTCCTTAAGGTCACATAGGAGGTCAAATTCCATCATAGTAGCCTCTCGTCTCATGTTTGCCCCGGTTGGCATGGTTACTTTGGGTAGACCTAGGAGCGGGTGTTACGATTTTTTTCTCATGAGCTTAATACCAAATTAAGAATCGTAGCAATGTTGTACACAAGGATGCTAATTATAAAACATGGAGATTGTAATCATGAAAGTTTTGTGTAGAGTGCATAGGAATTTTTCTTC
This sequence comes from Pinus tabuliformis, assembly GCA_031772625.1. Classification (NCBI taxonomy): domain Eukaryota; kingdom Viridiplantae; phylum Streptophyta; class Pinopsida; order Pinales; family Pinaceae; genus Pinus; species Pinus tabuliformis. Next base: position 409,215,389 of record CM062817.1, on the reverse strand, counting down.
CTTCACACCTTCACACTCTGCACAATATAAGGTTTAACTTAAATAAATAAATTCAGTGATTTGATTTTTGTAGAGAGTGGAGGTGTAGAGGAATATTTATTTCTTCACACCTACACACTTTTCATAATGTAACATTAAGATTAAAGAAATAAATGCATCATGAATGGAGATGTCTCTCCCATGCATATGAAAATGACCTTCAAGAATACAATGTTTATGTTTGATCACACAAACTTTGTTCCTTCGTGATGAAAGGAAGAGGAAGAAATTGTTGGCATTATGATACAAGTGTTGTCCTTGATGGAAACTCACTCACAGGTCAATTCAGTTTTGGTAAAAGGAAACTCACACTACAACAGGTATATTCAGAGTTTAAAGGGAAATGGTATAGAAGAAAAGGAATATGGAACTAAGGTATATTGATTAGAATAAAGAAGGTAAAGGAAAAAGCTAAGACACGCTGGTCCACTTAGTCAAAATAGCGTATACACATTGTTCCACATAACAAAAAGAGTCTATACGTATACACGCACTCCCACATAAAGAAAAGTGTGTACATGATTGGAAAACCTAGGTTTTGGTTTGAGGTATTTAATCCATGGTATTGGTACTAAGTGGTTTTGGTGCAAGGTATTGACAAAGGGCCTAAAGCTATATAAGGAGGAGAAGGTCATAAGGCCAAGAGTGCAAGTGTATGGGTTTCTAAGGAATACTTCTATCTGAAGTATATTTTATGTTGGAGGGGCTATGTTTGTGATTTGATCTAAAATACTTTGTGCACCTTGAAATCAATGTTGGATCAGGATTATGAGACCTAAAGTGACTTATTATTGGATGATCTTAATGGTCTAGATCTGACTGTGTACACCTATTTTATTCTCTAAATGTCGTGATATGGGTTTGTCGGATGTTTAGAAGTGCAGCAATTTTATGAGCTGATATTTGCAGATATGTACACTGGTTCGTCTCTTCAAAGGCACATGTACATGCAGGTTATACTCTTCAAAATAGCGTGTACAAAAGAAAAGCTTCTTTTTCAAATCTGACTGGTCTATCTGATCAAATTTTGTTGTTTTATTGTTGTTTGTCAATGAAGTCTTCTTATATCTGAATGTAAAATTGAATGCATAAGGAGGCTAGTATTTGATTGATTTATTGTATAACTAAGAAGAAGTGATCTTTGTCACTTCGTATGTAAAGCTCTGTAAGTTGACAATGTATATTCAGTATATTGGTGGTTGGTACAAACTTGATTCAAAAGTTTATGTTTACAGTAGTTTTGAAGGTATACGCAGGTTTGATTAACGGAAGTAGCGTATACACGAAGTTTAGGTTCAGCCAAGTAGCATATACACTCTTATGCATGGTTTTTGAGGTTACAACTGGTTCTAAATGGTGATGTAGGTTTCTGGATTCAACATAGTGTTTTGGTGTCAGTGATCTGATTGTTCATATTAATTGAATGTTGGTTGATGCAGTTTAAGTTTAAAAGCTTTTGATGGGTCTAGTATGAAAATTGGGTGAAATGTGGCCTTCAGATTGTGGTGTTGTGATCCAGGAGTATTTAGTCTTAAAATTCATGAAACGTGGTCCCTAGAGGAAGAAAGAAGGTAGTAGCCTTATGTAGGTTGGCACCTACGTAGTAGTAAACAAATTGGATTGTAAAAGAGCTGGAGGGTTGCAGCTCCCTTTCTAGTAGAAGTTGGAAAATGAGAGAAGGTTGTAGCCTTCTGCAGGTGGGTGCCTGCATACTGGTATGAGTATGCACTAATACAAGATTGTAAACATATTTTCTTATTATTGAAATAAGGCAAAGATGACAACAGCAGGTGGTTTCACAAACATTAAGTTTCCACCTTAAATCTAGGTGTTCATGTGTGTTGCTTATGTGTGATGCTTTATTCTACTTTTACTACACTGTCTAATAAGTTACTAATGTACTAGTTTAAGCTCAACACATGGTAAATTGTCTAAATCACAAGTTCTCTAGATATACGGTGGTTTCTCTAGTCACAGTTGCATGTACATGCTAGTTCACTTCATTGAAGTAGCATATATAAATATGTTTGTGAAACAAAATTATTGATCTGATAATACTAATTCACCCCCCTCACATCATTATTTACAACAATTGGTATCAGAGCAGGTCCTTCAGAAGGAGCTTGATTGTTGTAAGGAAGATATTTCAAGATGAATAATCACGAAGGCATGGGATCCATCAGACCACCAATCTTGAATGGGAGAAACTTAGTATATTGGAAAATAAGAACCAGAGCCCATCTACAATTGCTTGGAACTGATGTTTGGGAAATTGTGGAAGGAGGATATCAATTTCTAGTAGTAATTCCTATAGACTTTGCAGGTAAGAAGTTATATGAAACTAATGCCAAAGCAGTCAATACATTACTGGGAAGTCTATCAGAATTATAATTTGTCAAGGTCATGCAACTCAAGAGAGCCAAAGAAATATGGGACAAAATCATTCAGAGCTATGAAGGAGACTCTCAGGTAAAATGCGCTAAGCTTCAAACTCTTAGAATTTAGTATGAAACTCTTAAGATGCATAATGATGAGGGTGTAGCCAATTACTTTTTACGTATAGAGGAGATTGTTAATTGTATGAAGAATCTGGGTGAAGAAATAAAGGAAGTTACTTTAGTTGAGAAAATTTTGAGATCCTTGTCTTCTAAATTTGAGTCAAAAGTGTCTTCCATAAAAGAAAAACAGGACCTTCAAACTATCACTATGGCTCAACTTCATGGAATCCTTACTACCTCTGAAATGAGAAAAGGAGGTCCATCAGATATGAGAGAAGTCGCATTTAAAGCATCATCAAATGGAAAAGAAAAGGAAGAGAACAATGAATCAGGACACATTTCTGAAGAAGAAGATGAGATAAATTTTGTTAAGAAGCTTCAACGGGGTTCTGGAAGGTTCAGAGGTAAGCTACCTTTCAAATGCTTTGCTTATGGTAGAGTTGGTCATTATGCTGCCAAATGTCGTCATAAAGATAAATATGAAAAAGGGAAGGAATATGCAAAAGGAAATAGGAAACAGGTTGTGAATAGGAGTTACTATACACATGAAGATAGTGATGGTTTATCTAAGAGTGATGAAGATGAAACTAAACAAGATTATATACTTCTCATGGCCTATGACAATGATGATTTTTTGTATGCACTAGAAGAGGAAGACTTTCATGAGGAAATCACTAAACTCAAGATCTATTTAGAAGAAAAGAATATGATCATAGATACTTTGACACACCAACTTGTTGAAAGAGAAAAACACAACGAAAATATAGAATGTGAAGTTGTGGGTCTAAGAAAAGATCTTGAGAAGACAAAATCTCTCAAACTTAGATTTACTAGGATTTAAATGAAATTATCAAAGTTCAGCATTCTCCTCTGATGAATACAGGTCTTGGATATACTGAAGAATCATCTCAATCACAAAAGTCGTCAACCTCCAATAGAAGCTATCTTGATGCAACAAAGACCAGTGAACAGTATGTCAATCATTAGCAAAGGCCTAAAACCCATTATCAGGTAAATCATACTCAATTTACTCCAAGGATGAATATCAATAAAATCCACAATGAACAGGTAAATAGTGTCAAAAGATTCGATGGTCAGAAAAACTTCTTTAATGGGCAATGTTTTTCATGTCATAACATTAGGCACAAGGTTGCTCAATGCGTTGCTTACAAAACCATCATGACTAGAGAAGCACAGAATCAAAGGAGTGCAACAAGAATCAAGAAATGTTCCTATAATAACTTTTCTCCTCTTGAAAATGAAATAGAATGCTTGATTTGTAACAACTTTGGTGATGAAGAATCTGAATGCAGGAGCAAATGCCATTAAATCCCAAGATATGGACAACGAAGGAATCTTAATCACAAAGATGTGGCATAGCCTTGTATGCAGAAGGACAAGAAAATCATTGGTACATCGACAATGGATGCTCTAAACACAAGACAAGTGATAAAGAGAAAGTTCACTCATATAATTCTTTAGAAAAAGAAAAGAATGTCTCATTTGGAAATGACACTCCAACTACCATTAAAGGTAAAGGTTTTTTTTCCTTGAAAGAAAAGGTTAAAGCTGGAAATGTTATGTATGTAGATGGTTTAAAAAATAATATGTTGAGTGTCAGTCAAATGTGTGATCAAGGAAATGAATTGGTGTTTCAATCAAATGGATGTGTTGCTCGTGAGCTTGATATAGGAAAGACCATTATCAAAGGTACAAGAACTCCAAAATACTGATACATACTCAAAGGAGGACACCAACAATGCTATATAAGCAAAACAAATGAAAAATGGCTGTGGCATAGAAGATTGGGACATGTAAGATTTTCTCAAATAAGAAAAGCATGCGGGCTCAAGGAAGTTCATGATCTTCCAGATATCAATATCCCAAAAAATACCATATGCAAACCATGTCAAATCGGTAAGAAAACTAGAGTTCACTTCATTGAAAAGGAAGGGTCAGCAAGTAAGCCTCTTGAAATTATTCATACTGATTTATGTGGACCAATAAGGGAAAAGTCAACTCATGGAGAAGAATACTTTATTCTGTCTATTCATGATTTTTCCAGAATGTGTTGGATAGGTCTGCTAAAGCATAAAGATGAAGCATTTGAAAAGTTTAAAGCCTTCAAAGCTTTGGTTGAAAATGAATCAGATCGAAAAATCAAATGTCCCAGATCTAATTGAGGGGGAGAATTCATATCAAATGAATTCTTTGACTTTTGTGAGCAACATGGAATAAAAAGGCAATTCTCCACTGCAAGAACTTCTCAGCAAAATGGTGTGGTAGAAAGCATGAACATAACAGTTCAATAAATGGCTCAATCTATGCTTGATGAATCTGGAACTACTGCAACCTTCTGGGGTGAAGCTGAATTTGTTGCTGTGACTATTCTCAACAAAGAAAATGTTAAGGTAAATAGCACTCAACCTCCACATGAACTTTGGTATGGTAAGCCTCCTACTGTAAAATACTTTAAACTTTTTGGAAGAAAATGTTTTATCAAAAGGACTGATGAAAAACTTGGTAAGTTTGAACCCAAAGCAAATGAAGGTATTATTCTTGGTTATTCTTCCATAAGTAAAGGATACAAATGTTATAATAAAAGACTTCAGAAAATTGTTGAAAGCATTGATGTTGTAGTTGATGAAGCATGAAAAAATCTAGAATAGATGAAATCAACAGAGGAATATGACAATGAGGAAGATGGGGTTTCTTTCCCATATCAAATGAAAATGATATTAAAGAAGAAACCAATGAAGCACCAGAAGAAGATACAATAGATAGGGAAAAGACTCCATCCAGGTATGTTCATAATAATTATCCAGAATCTCAAATTCTAGGAGAAAAAGGGTCTGGAGTACAGACAAGAAGAACTCTTACAGGAACCTCAAGCTATATAGCATTACTATCCTCCACAGAACCTCAGAATGTAAATGAAGCCTGCAAATATGAATGTTGGGTCAAGGCCATGGATGAAGAATTAGATCAAATTGAAAAGAATGATACTTGGGAGTTAGTTCCTAGATCTCATGATAAAAATATTATAGGAACAAAATGGATATTTAAGAATAAACTAAATGAAAATGGAGAAGTTATTAGAAACAAGGCAATACCTATTTCAAAGAGTATGCCCAACAAGAAGGTATACATTTTGAAGAAACTTTTGCACCTATTGCCAGACTTGAAGCCATAAGGATGCTTCTTGGTCTTTCTAGTTTTTGAAAATTCAAAGTATATCAAATGGATGTAAAAGCAGCCTTTCTTAATGGATATTTAGAGGAAAAATTTTATATTGAACAACCAGAAAGATTCATTCTTGGAAATGATGAAAAACTTGTATATAGACTCAAAAAAGCTCTCTATGGTCTGAAACAGGCTCCAAGGTCTTGGTATTACTACCTTGACAAATATCTACAACAACAAGGCTTTACAAAAAGTTCTGCAGTTAGCAATTTATACACAGAGATTGAAAATGATAAATTGCTAATTATTGCTTTTTATGTTGATGATATCATTTTTTGTAGCAATGAAGAATCCATGAGTCAGAATTTTGCTTCAATAATGCAACAAAAATTTGAAATGTCATTACTTGGTGAACTTACTTATTTTCTTGGTCTAAAAGTTCAGCAAACAAAAGATGGTATCTTTATCTCACAAACCAAATATCTCAAGCAGATCTTGAAAAGGTACGGAATGGAAGATTCTAAACTAGTATGTACTCCAATGGTAATAGGATGCAGTCTCAGCTCTAATGATGAATCACCAGTAGTAAACCAACCAACTTACAGATCTATGATTGGAAGTCTGCTTTCTCTAACAGGTACTAGACCTGGCCTCATGCATGCAGTAGGAATCGTTGGAAGGTTCCAAGCAAATCCAAAGGAATCACATCTCCAGGTTGTCAGAACAATTTTCAAATATCTTCAAGGAACTCAGGACTTTGCACTATGGTATCCTAAAGATATATACCTTACTATTCATGCATATACAGATGTTGATTGGAGAGGATGTGTCGATGATCTGAAGAGCACTAGTGGTGGTGCATTCTATATGGGTTCCTGATTAGTATCTTGGTTCAGTATGAAACAAAGCTTGATTGCTTTATCTACAGCTGAAGCAGAATATGTGGTTGTTGCATCTTGCTGCACACAAGTACTTTGGATGATGCAAACTTTGCAAGACATTCAGATCACATATACTCCACCCATCTCCATTCTATTTGATAATATAAGTGCCATGAGTATTTCAAAAAATACAGTCATGCACTCCAAGACCAAGCACATACCCATCAAGTACCATTTTCTATGAGAACAAGTGCTTGAACAAAAGGTTAAATTGAAGTATGTTCCCTCCAAAGAACAGGTTGTTGATATATTCACTAAACCACTGCCCAGAGAAAGATTTGAATATCTCAGACAAAATCTAGGAGTAGTTGTTGCATCATCCTGCTGTTAAATCTAGTTTTTTAGAGGAAGGTTATTATATGCGGGTTTCATGAAGTATAGTCGCGTATACATGCGGGTTTCTATGGATGAAGAAGTGTATATGTTTTTCTGAGAGGAAAAATAGTGAGTTAGACTCTAATATGGGTGCTCTGTCTGATGTTGATGATTACAGTCTAATGATATGCTTTGTTCATTAATTTTTATCTCACTGACAAAGATGCCTTGATTAATGATTTGTTAACAATGCATGAGTAGCACAAGTCCACGGGGAGCATTAACCTTCACACAAATTATGCATTGTTGGCATTATGGTTGTTGAGTGAAGCTATGGCTTTAGACAGTTATACCGTTTGTTGCTTTAGTCATGTAAAAGTCTAGGGTGTGATATGACTTCTCATACATTTGAATGAGTCGTATTGGACAAATGATGTAACTTGCATCCCCACTTTGCATGGGATGGATGATGTAATATTTATTGTATTTCTATCATGTATAACCAATTGGTAAATCCCCACTTGATTAGGAGATTGATATATGTATGAGTCATTGGTGATAGGAAGGTCAATCTCACATAGTTGAGTTATAGAGTCATGCTATTCTTTTGGAAAATATTTTTGCAGACTCTGCATGTGCTCAAGGGGAGCATGGACAGTTAGTGCATCACATCATCTACAATGATATCAGAACATGCACAAAGAGGGAGTTTAATTAGATAATTTAGCATGTGCCTAGGGGGAGCATGATCATATTCAACTGTTCATATATGAAGAGTATCCTGGTTTTCCCTTTGCCCTTGATGTCAAAGGGGGAGAGAATCTTGGTGTTGCTTGTTATCTCTAACAGTTTCTACAGATTGTAGAAATCGACACCATCATGGTTGCCATCAAGTCCAAAGGGGGAGATTTTTGACATTATGATACAAGTGTTTCCCATGATCGCAACTCACTCACAGGTCAGTTCAGTTTTGGTAAAAGGCAACTCACAGTACAATAGGTATATTCAAAGGTTACAGGGCAATGGTAAAAAAGAACATGAAGATGGAACTAAGGTCTACTGATCCAAATAAAGAAGGTAAAGGAAAAAGATGATACATGCTGGTCCACTTCGTCAAAACAACGTATACAGGTTATTGCACATAAAAAAAAGTGTATACGTATACATGCACTCCCATCGAAAGAAAAGCACGTACATGATTGGAAAACCTAGGTTTTGGTCTGAGGTATTTGGTCTGTGGTATTGACCCTAAGTATTTGGTCCGAGGTATTTGGTCCATGGTATTGACCCTAGGTATTTGGTCCAAGGTATTGGTCCTAAGTGGTTTTGGTCCAAGGTATTGACAAAGGGCCTAAAGCTATATAAGTAGGAGAAGATCATAAGGACGAGAGCGCAAGTGTATGGTTTTCTAAGGAATACTTCTATCTAAAGTTATTTTATGTTGCAAGGAATATGTTTGTGATTTGATCTAAAATAGCTTGTGCACCTTGAATTCAATGTTGGATCAGGATCATGAGACCTAAAGTGATTTATTATTGGATGATCTGATTACGCTAGATCTAACTGTGTACACTTGTTTTGTTCTTTAAATGTCATGATCTGCGTTTGTCTGAAGTTCAGAAGTGCAACAAAGTTATGAGCTGATATTTTCAGATATGTATGCTAGTTTGTCTCTTCAAAGGAACGTGTACATGAAGGTTATACTCTTCAAAATAGCGTGTACAAAAGAAAAGCTTCTTTTTCAGACCTGACTAATCTATCTGATCAAATTCTGTTGTTTTACTCCTGTCTATCAATGAAGTCTTCTTAGATCTGAATGTAAAACTGAATGCATAAGGCGGCTGGTATTTGATTGATTGAATGTATAAGTGAGAAGAAGTGATCTCTCTCGCTACCTATGTAAAGCTCTATAAGTTGACAGTAGATATTCAGTATATTGGTGGTTGGTACAGACATGATTCAAAAGTTTATGTTTGCAATAGTTTTGAAGGTATACGTAGGTTTAATTAACGAAAGTAGCGTATAAACTCCGATGCATGGTTTTTGAGGTTACAGCTCGTTCTGAATGATGATGCAGGTTTCTAGGTTCAGCACATGGTTTTGGTGTCAGTGATCTGATTGTTTAGATTAACTGAATGTTGGTTGATGCAGTTTAGGTTTAAAAGTTTTATATGGGACTAGTATGAAAATTAGATGAAACATGGCCTTCAGATTGTGGTGTTGTTATCCAGGAGTATCCAGTCTGAAAATCATGAAACGTGGTCCCTAGAGGAAGAAAGAAAGTCGTAGCCTTATGTAGGTCGGCACCTACATACTAGTAAACAAATTGGATTGGACAAGAGCTAGGGGGTTGCAGCTCCCTTTATAGTAGAAGCTGGAAAACAAGAGAAGGTTCTAGCATTCTGCAGGTGGGTGCCTGCGTACTTGTGTTATCGGGAAAACTAGTGTCTATACAGAGCTGCTAGTCCAACTAAGGCTGGTAGCTACCTTAGAAACAAACACACTAAAAACTACTTTCATTTTCCTTTATGAGAAATAGGTAAGAGAAGAATAAGGAGACCAACCTCTGTCTTGCGCTTGGTTCCTTACTTGATTCCTCTCTCTTCTGGTAGGTCTTTGCCACTCGCTTCCTTGTTTACCCAGCTTCAAGGAGTACCTATAGATTCAAAGTAGCATAACACTATCTAAGAACATAGATCTATTATCATAAACAATATAGGATCAGATGTACATTGACCACACAAACGCATAAATCATCAATCATACAAGAATGTGGAGGAAAACTTGAATAGCTTTATTGATAATCAAGAAAGAGCAAAGAGGATTACAACAAATTTTTCTGACCCAGCATCATCCTCTCAGCAAGGAAGCCCTTCTTCACCTCATGAAAAGCTTAGATCACCCAACACTATGATATTGCACCAAGAAACCAACAGCACTTCCTTACAAGATACAAAATTCTAGCCTCTGGATCTCTGGGATGAGGGATCCATATATAGATGTCTGCAAGGGAGGTGAGTCAACTTTTGAGATTTGATTAGTGTCTTCTCTCTGATAGTTCTTGATTCCACTTGGAGATTGATGATCAATTACTCATCCCTGGTCGAATTCAGAGAGGCAAGTGTCACAGGAGAAGTTTCTGGAAGCTTCCATGCTCCTCCACCTTGCGGATTGACACTGCCATTTGTCCCTTCTCACCCATCGCACCCCATAGAAGGGCTTTTTGACATGCATCACACCTACTGTGTGTATTCAGGTGGGATGCAACGCACTTTGCCTATGGAGTAGGTGAAATGGTCCAGTTTTGACCAGTTCTGAGTAGTTTTTCATGGAGAACTTCTGGGAGATGCTGTAATCGGTTGACCTTATTTTTTTAGGGGTTGGAAAAACACCTTTAGGGACTTAGGAGCCCTTGGTTTATAGACATTTATGCTTGGGGTTGCAGTTCCCAAAAATGTCTATAAAAATTTCCCCCTAAAGCATGAGGTCGTTAATCTTTTGATGTCGAGTGAAATGCTTTATCATGAGGATCCGAAGTTTTTTCAAGCTGGAAGGCGACCTGTAATAAGATACAATACAATACATTATCTTCATATTATTTTCGTGATCTAGTTGAGGCGGGCATTCCCATGCTCAGCTTTATAAATTCATTTTCATGTACATAGGACAGACAATCGTCTGAGTGTAGATTGATGATTCTAGTAGAGCCATCATCCCTTAGATTGGATGATTATCTGTGCAGCAATGATGTACATTTGATGTCTTTATTTTCCTGAATATATATCGTAGCCCAGATGGATGAAAATAGATCCGGGGTCTTCAATCTCGTTTGATCTTCACTCAAATTACAAGTCGATCCATGTGAGAGATGTTCTGGAGTCGAACATGGAAAGACATTGCCTGATTACCGGCCAATGATGTAAGTTGTTAACAGGCGCGAGAGGAATCACCGATAATGAGAATGATCCTCAAGGTACTGCAGTAACATTCATGTGGTGTGAATAAGGGACTTGGCGTCAAACACCACGCAAAATCTTTCGATCGAAGGCTATTGATGTAAACCTGTCGCCGAAAGTGAGAAACTTGCCATTGAGGCATGCAAGCTTCAAAGTACTGAAAGGGTTGTTCCTAGATCAACTTCTTGGATAATGAGCTGATATCGACAAGAAGCGATCTGTCATAGGAGGGCCTTAGTGAATCCCACATCAATGACACAGAATGGAGAAAATGATTTTAATGGAGGTGAAAACGATCTGGTGATATACGGTTTAGGGTGGCGGTCATGAAAGAATGGAGCGAAAATGTATTATAGTGGGTGAGACACAGGTGAATTCTTTGAGCGACTTCCCTTGAACATATCGGTGACACTGACATGATGGATTGGTAGCATTAACCCCAAATGTGGATGGTGTGATGGAACCATGGTGATGTGACCAATGAATGGAACAACCCAACCCGACTCGGATGTGGAGTGAAAGTGTCATGTTCAAGAGCAACTTGCTACCAACAAAGTTTCTTCAAGTTTTCTTCCCAATTTTTCCCTAGTCATTGCTGACAAGTACCTCTTTATTTTTGTCAAGCTTGAGGAGGATAAAATATGCTTGTTCTATAATTTTCCCTTTGGGTAAACCCATCGCTATGTTTTAACGAGCCTAGCGATAGTGAAACTCGTTCTTGTCTGTTATGGACAAGTTTGTCGCTATTAGGTTTTAACGAGTTTAACGACAAAGATAACTCGGTCCTTTTCAACTTTAGAGAGTCTGAAAAGGGACGTAAAGGAAACTCCAAAAATCCTTTTTCTTTATCTAATCCCTTAAGTCCGAAAAAGTATAAAATAATACAAAAGGGATGAGTTTTCGGTAATTTTAACGAGCCGAACAAAACAAGCGCTCGATCTTTTTGTGTAATAATCCCTCAGGTCCAAAAAGATTAAAATCTAAAGGAGGGACAGCACTTCCGGTCACTTTAACGAGCTAGAGAGGCCAATGTCTCGGCAATCTTTTCATATTTTACGATTCCGTTGAAAAGAGCTTAAACGAGACTCGTTTTTGAGGAACGAGTGATAGATTCAGGTAGCAGCTGATTCGAGGTAAGGTTTGGAATTTTCCAATCACGGTGGTGTCACAAGGATGGTTAACAAGATCACTCTTCGCAGTTGTTCCTCAAAAGGGGTAAACAATCAAGTGGAGGTGAATGATCGGCCAATATAGAGTGGAGGTGACGATGAAAACACGACCAAGGCTTCAAAGGCTGAAGTAATACATTCACGATGGTTATTTACCGGAAATTGGTTCATTTTTTATTTTAAAATGAGCTTAAACGCTGGGGGAAACACTTGCTCATTGCTTATGTTTATTTTTTAACGAGCTTGAAGTCCGCGTTAAAACTACTCGATTAATCCAGTCGTATAATAAGGATGTCTCATCTAAGATGCCATTTTTAAGAAGCTTGCACCTTACAAAGCTTTGCTTCACATCCTTTCTTTATGCAAGTTAGGAAACGACCAATCCTACGAGTTTAAAGGGTTAGAGGACCTACAAATCTAAAAAATAAATGGTCGCTCTTTGCTTGCATGCCAAAAGCTTTGCATGCCCCCAGGTATAGTGAAATAGAGTTTTGAGCTTACCCCTCAATTTGCAGACAAAACATTTGTTTTATCAGGAAAGGCCTACCTTTTTCAGGTTACCAAAGATTGTTCTATTTGTACCACAAACAAAACACTTCTTCGGCGATGTCTACCGAAATAGACAAAAGTGAGTGGTGCAGACGCCTCCACTCACATAACTTTGACGAGGGAATCTTATTCTAGCCTAATCCCATTTTCCTAAATGGACGGGTGTGTCAGACTAGTCATATGTCCTTCGTGGAAACCTACACTATACCCAAGGTTTTCCTGCCAAAGCAGACCAAGGTGCATGCCCCCTGGGTTTCAGTCATGCCCTCCGAATCACTCGCGCTCATCATAAGGACGGACTGGAGATTGATGAGACATTCCTTGCGTGAAAAGACCATTCAGGGTCAGTATATGACTTTTTGCTATGTGTGAACCGGGAAATGAAAGTTGGTCTACGAGCTTGACCACTCTTCCTTCGTGCGGAAAACACATTACTCTAAAGAGGGAGGAGACAATGGCTCCCATGCAATAAATATAGTCTCATCCAAGGAGCAGATTATAATCCAGGGGTCCTTGGACTACCATTACGTTCATGTGAATAGTTTTCCTTCTCAATGTTATCAGCGCATTGGGAAGGATCCCTAATGGTCGACTGGTTCCTTTGTCAAAGCTTGTTAGATTTCTCATCTCAGGCAAAAGCGATGGTGAACCAATCGCTTTCCAAGAAGTTGAGGAAAGGATACTCACAAAAGCCCCTTCATCTATGATGGTACCGGACATGACCATTCTATATATTTGAGCAATGATTCAGAATGGTACACTAGCCGGTAAACGGGGTCTGCCTAGTAGATTCCAGTCTAAGGAAACAACCAGGTTGCTTGGAGGTGGGACTGAATAGACGGCCGGATACGACTCTGACGAACTTCCTTCCTGCGGTAAAGGAACGGGTAGACTGCCCCGATGTTCATTGGAGTCTGTGCTTACGAAGAGAATTTGAATGGTGTTGTTCTTGTTCTCTTCCGTGATTGTATCATCTAAAGATGGACCCTCTAAAGGCAAGACTAGGTCAACTGCCGCCTCGACCTTTTGACTTTCATCTGGTATGGATTTATATGGTTTATCTTCAATGATAGATGCTTAGGCCAACCACAAGGGCGTGTCAGCTAGACTTTCAACTAGTGACGGACTCAGCAAGAGTTTTTTGTATCCAGGAGGAAGCCGTAACGGTGAAACCGGACGATGGTCCAAAACTCTTTTAGCTTCATCTAATAAGGGACAACGGTGGACAACGTGATCGCCTTCACACAATTTACAAGGAAATTTATATTTTCCTTTTTGTCCAGGGGCTTCACTTTTACTAGTTGACGGTGTATGCTCAACATGACCGTCAGAGGTTGATGACACCGGATTGTGCAAACGAGGAGACCAGTCCCTTCAAATCCGAGGGATGCAAGGACAATCTCGATGATAGTGGTCTCCTTTGCAAATGACACATGGCGATTTAGGCCTGCTCAGTGCAGTGTGTGGATTTTTGTTAGACGATGCTTGGTTACCCCTTTTTGCCTTTGGCTCCTACTTTCTCTTCTCTTTATTCTTCTTCTCCTTCTTCTTCTCAGCTACTTGATTTTGGGCTTTACCAGCTTCATCAAGCGAAGAGGAAGGAGGAGGGGAAGAATTGGACAAAGTAGAGGGTTGGGGGGTAACTCTAATATCGTTTAGTTGCTGACTTGATTGCTCAGGAATTACGGTGTTTTAAACGACAGAAGTTGAGAAGAGCCATGCGGGCAAGCTGATTGTCAATCCTGGAAGAGACAATGTGGCCATATGGGGTGAACCAACATCTCCCCAAGAGGAGAAGGGACTAGGATTTCCTCCAAGGGGAAATCTTTGGTTGGTGGACTCCATTTTTCTCAACTTAGGATCAACATAGGAAAGGTGATGATTATTCCGTTTAAAATAAATTTTAGATGCTTTGACACAACTTGTTTTTTCAATTTTTAAGAGTCGAGAAAAAACAAAAGATGACTCTAGTCACCTTCAAATTTTAATGAGCCTGAAGTGACAAGTGCTCAGATGGACCTTTTTCGTTAAGGAGTCTGAAAAGGAATGAAAGGGACTGCTCTGGAAATCTAGACAGAGGGATTACCAAACCAATCGCAAAACTGTAGAATACTTTTTACGGTACGACAATCAATCTTCCTGAATGCTGTGTTCAGTGCATTGCGATCGATAGGGCGGCAGACACGGCTTCCTATGGATAAAGGATAAAGCCTATTGTGGTCTCCCAGCATATACTCGACGGTACATGGGAGCACAAGTCCGTACTGGCACTTATCGTCTCAAAGTGGAGGAATCACCCAACCAACAGTGAAAACAATAGTTACCAGGCTTTACGATGCCAGAATACGTCTCTAGCCTAGACTTCTAGATGTTGTACGTTAGGTTCAAAAGCGTTTTTAGATTCATTAAATTTATTTTATGGTTGATCTTGCTTAAGAAATTTGCCTTTCAGGTTCACCACGTGATGTAGATGTACAATTCCTAAAATTCAATCTAAGATGATAAACAGTCATTTAATCTTCTTTCTGCAACGAAAATCCTAGCTACTAAGGAAAGAGAGATGGCGTTCTTTCAACAAAGAGCACAGAGCACACATTATATGCATTGTCCTAAATCAAGCCAACAAACAGTCTAAATGCAAATGCACATGCATGTATTTGTTTTCAGCCTTCTTAATGTGTGAATGATAAAAAGAAAGCTAAGCGCAAATCTGAATTATTTTCCAAAGCGACAATTACTAACAAGTTTCTTTTCAAAACAAAATGAGGACAATGATGATACTTTGTTATTTGGAATTGAAAACTTTCTTTCGACACTTGGAAAACTACTAACTCAAATAAAATACAAGAGTAACAGTGTAATCGACTATCAAGAACAATCAGATCCTCTTCTATGACTGAAAATGACACTTGCGACACTTTCAAATCAAGAAACGACAGTACAATTACGCTACTTCTTTGTAAATGAGAACTGAAAATGACTCAAAAATACATAAAAACATTTACAGTTCTTTGCACAATGGAGGTCGAATAATAGCAAGGAAATGGTTTCAAATAGAGGTGTACTGACTACAGGCAGCAAAACTCCTGAATAGAGCTGAAAAGAGTGAACACAGAAACCAAAATTTAGGAACAAGGCCTTGTCTGATCAGCACACCTGTAACGTAGTGAAACTAAAATGCAACGCACCTACTACACTCGGGAAGTTCAATGCATTTGAATTTCACAGAACAAACAGTGTGCTGGACCAGGGACGAGACTTTGATTGGATTCCGGGTCACAGTTTGCAGTTTAGTTCAGGTATTTAGGCCGAGCAAGTGGTAATCAGTAAATCAATCATAGGGGTAGATCTAAGGAGGTTACTAGAGCCACCACGAGGGCAATTAGAAAGCTTGTAAATCAATTGTTTAATTCATAAACAAAACCCGAAGATTGACTGAAGCAACATTGATCTACTTTGCACTTGCATAACAAATGCAGTTTGAAGGCTAGATGGCTTGACTTCAGGCTCCGTCTGTAAGTTTATAAAGTAAACAAATGTAGATGAACAAACAATCTACTCGGTCCCCAGCAAAGTTGCCATTTTGTTATCGGGAAAACTGGTGTCTATACAGAGCTATTAGTCCCACTAAGGCTGGTAGCTACCTTAGAAACAAACACACTAAAAACTACTTTCGTTTTCCTTTATGAGAAATAGATAAGAGAAGAATAAGGAGACCAACCTCTGTCTTGCGCTTGGTTCCTTACTTGATTCCTCTCTCTTCTGGTAGGTCTTTGCCACTCGCTTCCTTTTTTACCCAGCTTCAAGGAGTACCTATAGAATCAAAGCAGCATAACACTATCCAAGAACATAGATCTATTATCATAAACAATATAGGATCAGATGTACATTGACCACACAAACGCATAAATCATCAATCATACAAGAATGTGGAGGAAAACTTGAATAGCTTTATTGATAATCAAGAAAGAGCAAAGAGGATTACAACCAATTGTTCTGACCTAGCATCATCCTCTCAGCAAGAAAGCCCTTCTTCACCTCATGAAAAGCTTAGATCACCCAACACTATGATATTGCACAAAGAAACCAACAACACTTTCTTACAAGATACAAAATTCCAGCCTCTGGATCTCTGGGATGAGGGATCCATATATAGATGTCTGCAAGGGAGGTGAGTCAGCTTTTGAGATTTGATTAGTGTCTTCTCTCTGATAGTTCTTGATTCCACTTGGAAATTGATGATCTCTTACTCATCCATGGTCGAATTCAGAGAGGCAAGTGTCACAGGAGAAGTTCCTGGAAGATTCCATGCTCCTCCACCTTGCGGATTGACCCTGCCATTTTTCCCTTCTCGCCCATCGCACCCCATAGAAGGGCTTTTTGACATGCATCACACCTACTATGTGTATTCAGGTGGGATGGAACACACTTTGCCTATGTAGCACGTGAAATGGTCCAGTTTTGACCAGTTCTGAGTAGTTTTTCATGGAGAACTTCTGGGAGATGCTGTAATCGGTTGACCTTGTTTTTTTAGGGGTTGGAACAACACCTTTAGGGACTTAGGAGCCCTTGGTTTATGGATATTTATGCTTGGGGTTGCAATGCCCAAAAATGTCTATAACAACTTGTATGAGTCTACACCATTAAAAGATTGTAAACATATTTTCTTATTATTAAAAGAAGATAGAGACGACAACAGCAGGTGCTTTCACCCACATTGGGTTTCCACCTTAAATCTTGGTGTTCATGTGTGTCGCTTATGTGTGATGCTTTATTCTAATTTTACTGCACTATCTAATAAGTTATTGATGTACTGGTTTAAGATCAAGACATAATAAATTGTCTAAATCACAAGTTCTCTAGATATATGTTGATTTCTCTAATCACAGTTGCATGTACACGCTAGTTCACTTCACTGAAGTAGTGTATATAAATCTATTTGGGAAATAAAATTATTGATATGATAATACTGATTCACCCCCATGTCAGTATTATTTCCAACAGAAATGCACAAATTTCACACACAAAAAACTGTATGAGTTTCTTCTCTTCTATTGATCCCGCAAATGACTTTATTACAATAAACCTAATGTGGGGTATTTATATTGCTTAACCCGTGACTCAACTGATTCTAACTTCAACATGGAAAAAACCTAGTAAATTTAACCTTTACAAATATAGAATGAAATTGAACTTCTAATATTGGATTTAGTTTAACTCAACTCAAATCAATCGCTCACTTCATTCATCACATGAACATGGGAGTAATTGCAATTTCAAATCAACTGCACTTTCTTGCTATAAGCTCCATATTTATTTACTTGTTGCTAGTACTATTTTTATTTGACTTCTGTTCTATTCGATCTAAGTTTGTATTTTACAACTTCATTTTCAACAATTATTTCACTCATGGAATGCTCCCACAACTCTTCATCTTCAAACTATCTCCTTTTCTCTACTTCTTGCACTTCATATTATTAACTTTATTTCTTCCATATTTCTTCACAAAAAAATCTAATTTCTTCTTAAATCCATTGCTGAAAAATTATTTGTATGTTTTCCTCTTAATCTTTAGAAAATTCCATGTCTTTTTTTGCATCTTTTTCTTCGTCTTTCTTTTTTTTGGCTGGAATGCTATCCTATTTATCTACACACTAAAAATCAATGTTAAGAACATCTTCATTATGCTATACATTGAGATCTTCCTTCTCTTCCTCATCCTCTTCCACTCTACAAATATCTCTTGTTGCAAATAGATCATCTTCCACTTGGCTTCCAGACACAAGTGGGCTTTTCTCACAAAATAACAACATATCAATTAGATATTTCTATTGCATCATGTGCAACCAATAATCACCAGTTGAATTATCTTCATCAAATTTAACATCAACATAATTTTCATCCAATCTATTGTGGGATATCTGAGCATGTATGTTCTCATTAACAATTTCAGCTTCATTAATTTCGTCAAATGTCGTTGGATTCACCAATCCACATCTAATTTTGCAGTCATCATCCACATATGTTTCGTCACAGTGGGATTCACCATCATGTGCACTATCGAAGTGAATATGCTTTTACTTTTCTTAATACGCAAACGATTTAGCTTCTCTCTCTGCAATATTTACTGCATGTTCTTCATCTTCCACTTGTGCGACTACATATTGGGATCCACTAATGTCTTCTCTCTCTTTTTGTACTATTGCAAACTTATCTACCTATGACATAACATGTTATTGTATGGCACTCCCCCTTGCAAAAAAATGTTCTTCTAGGATCTTGCATGATTCTTGGAAGATGTAGCTTTTTCTAACTTGCAGAGAACCTTATCATCCAATGTATGTTTTATAAAGTCCAATAATAAAGCATCATATACTTCATCAAACAATTTATTATACCGGTACTCAATTAACTCTTTACCTCGAAGAAAAGTTTTCATTTTTACAACCCAAAAATAAAAAAAATTACTAGTAAACATAGGAGGTCCACACTACACCAATCACTTTGGATTTCTCTTCCATCTTCTTCTAGTCCTCTCGGTTCTTCAGTTGTGTCCTAAACCTCTCTAGACATGACAATGATTTGTGCCTCTTATTCTCAATCACTTTTCTAAGTCTACTTCAGTCATGCTTTGCGACCCATGAGTATTATCTTTCTTCTATCTTATAACTTCTTTCCCTATTGGATGAGGCTTCCTTCCATATCACCCTCGAAAAAAAAAAAATTAATATGTGCCCTTGTAAGGCGAATCTTCACCCAAAAAACATTTTCATGCTTGACATAGCATTAAAATTTTCTGGACCAACTTGCCTTTTCAAAGTCCTAAAGTCTCCCTCCAATAAAACCCCCTTTTTTTTTAATTCTCCAAAAAAATCACTTTATAAAACTATTTAACAATAAGACTTTTCTCTTTTTTTCTTAATATATTAAGAAAGAACTTAAAAACAACTTTTTAATATCACTAATTCTTGAAAACATATTGCATGCCTTTAACCCTTTGAATGAATATTTTTAAACTCCATCCAACTTTTTAAAAACCCTTTCAAGAACATTCTATAAACCTTTATAAACTTATTTCATGTCTGACTTAAAAATTTCGTAAGAAACTTTGGAATAAAAGTGTGCATTTTATTTTAAAAAAATCAATTCCTTTTTATTCTATGACAATAATTTGCCTGATACAAGAAAGCAGGGAAATGCTCGTTTTGGGTGGATGTAACTAACTACATGAATTAATAGCAACAACTAAAGGAATTGTAATAGGAAGAAGTATGTTGGTAAAGCATTTAGGAGCAGGGCCATTGTGGGACACTCGTACCCAATAATGTCCATTGATTACCATGAGTGTGCTATGATCAATATGATGATTTTGTGGAAGCGATATGCCTTGGTCTTTGGACCTTACGATTCGAGGACACCTTGGCAAGTGATGGATCGCTCGAGGGAATATATAACAGAGAAGGGTGCGTTGGGGAAATTAGAAGGTGAGTGATTACATGAAAGGCAGTGAGCGAATTTCTTGAGGGACTGTGTCAAAGAAAACATAATGTCGGGTAATAAATTTGTTTTGGCCATTAGAATTTCTAGATGGAATCAAAATCACATTGGGAGTGTGCCTTGGAATAATGAGGCGATAAATTTTCACTGAGTGATCATGTAGGGCAAGGATCATAGTGCTAGACATTGGATGCATGTTTGACTTTGGCAGTGGCTTCTAGACTTCCTGGGAAGGAGGTGAAACTTGGCATTTCTTTAATGCTGGAGGTGAGATCCTCTAGATTCCCTTGCTTCTAATGCAAGAATCATATATTTTTATATGTTGGTTTAAAAAAATGTACATATGTGTATATTATTATAAATACTATATCGAGTTGGACTTATAAAGCTCCATAAACAATATGTTTGTTTGTAGGTTGAAGCAAATGTGCCTAAGTATATGTGGTTGTTATTGTAAATATTGTAATGAGTTGTGTTATAAATATCTAGTAAGCAGTACGCCTATCATGTTAGTCATGGTTTTCAATAGTTTTTTATTATAAATACTGCATTAAGCTAGGTTATAAAGCTCCATAGGAAGTATGTTTTGTTTTCAACAGTTTTGTTGGTCATAGTTGTCATAAAACACCGAGGACAGTCTTCCCCAAAGGAGGAGGGGTTTGCAACAGCCTTAGGTTAAGCTTCAAAGTAAATAAAATAATACTAAGGTCATGGGGCAGGTATTCCAAGTTTAATGGTGGGAAAAACATCCTAGTGGGTGTCACTTTTGGTTAATTAATGGCTAAGGAAATTGGAAAAGGGATTGGCGAAGGAAAAGAGGAATGAATTGCAATTTATTTATTAAAATAAGGGAAAATAGGACAAGATGGAGATGAAGGCTCACAAAATTGTATGAGAAGGGATTTGAAGAAAATATAGAGGAAAATGAACAAAATAGATACCTCAATCATAAAAAGGTTTATGAGGATAAGTTCACAGTTTTTTGTCAGTTTTCCTTTGGGATCAGTCTCAGAGAGAGAAGAGCACCAAGAGGAGAAAGAAATCAAGCACAGGAAGGTAAAGGAAGGTCAAGGAAAGCAAATGAAAAGAAAGGAAGTTTGGATCAAGCAGTTTCAACATGAGGATTTTGAAGGTAAATGGTTGCACGTGTGATTTCCTCATTGAGGTGTGAATGCAAGGTACATGAATCTGTTCATTTGGTTCACTTACTATCATTGGCATGGGTGTTTCCTGGTTTGACAGTTGTTTCTATTAGGTCCCTATACTACTAGTGTGGCCCCTTATTGTTATTAGTGCAACCCCCTTATTGTATTGTTGTGCCCATGTAGTCCCCATATTGTTATTATTATACCCCATAGAAGCCCACTATTGTCATTGTTCTGTCGTTACAATATTATTGTTATGTAGGCTCTGATTGTATTGTGGCCCCTTGACTCCTATATATAGAAATGAGGTCTTGTCATTTGTATCTTCTGATAATTGTTCACTTATGTAATGTAAAGGAGGTTTCCCCCTTAAAGAGGATAATTTCTAAGTCGTTGATATATTTATTTGTGATTTGGTTGCATAACATTTGGTATTGGAGATTTGGATCCTAGGTTTTCACTACTACAAATAGATATTGGTTCGCTATAGTTTCAGAGATATGATCCAAGGAAGCTAGGGCTTCTGCATGATGAAAAATTTCATCTCAAATAGGCGACCTTGGGAAAAACATCATATATTCCTCTATGAGCATCAGATTTGAATTTTGTAGAAAATGACCAAAAAAGAATAGATTTTGGTATCTTGTATATCATTTTTAGGGTTGAAGGTCAAAACAATGACACATGACACTCTACAAGTTTTCTCTACTAAACCAATCAATAATCAGGTCATTGTGGGATATTGGGAATAACTATTTCTTGAAGAATCCAATCTTGGTCAGACTTGTGGGGTTGGAAAGAGGACTCATAGGGCTACCATAGAATGAAATTTTAGATCTTCGAGATATGAAATTACAAATATACAATATATTTAATATCGAGCTCCTACAAAGCAAGAAAAATGTGTGTATTTTTTAAAATTTGCATAAGTTTTGTTTGAAAAAATAGTTAGAGGTGATTCAAAGGGAATAGTGAAGCATAAGTATCATTAATTGATGACCCGAAGAAAGAAAATTGAAACATCTAGTAAGCAACCTGAAATCTCTACTATGATGCATGAAGAAGAGGAAGAAATGCAACATGACATATCAAAATTACACAACCAAGTGCAACAAATTTCGCTCTCGCAAAAAGTAATAGAAGCTAAGATGGATGGTTTGAAGAATGAGATGGAAGCTAATATGGATGTTTTGAAGAACATAATGGAAGGTGAAATAGATGGTATAAAAAGGGACGTGATATTTTTGAATTATAGTTTAAAAGAAAACATGGAAGCAATGATGAATATCAAGATCGAGGGGTTGAAGGAAGGTTTGGCAAAGTTGCTAGAAGAAAGGCATTCCAGCGGTGACAAGGAAATCCATGAAAATCATGATGAGGAGAAAATCAATATCAATTACAATATTAAAGACTCTAATGTGGGGTTTAAGGACCACCACATTCTAAAGATAGATACGAGGAAGTTTGATGGCAAAGATCTGGTAACTTGGATACTACAGATGGAGCAATATTTTTCTCTACATGATGTGAAACCCTAAAAAAAGGTACCTATTGAATCTTTATATTTAGAACCCAACCAATTTTTATCGTATAAATGAATTTGCTCTCGTAAACCACTTGTCACTTGGTCAATTTCTACGGAGGAAATGACAGCACATTATGAATATACAAACAACAACACCTTCTTTAGCCAATTGATAAATCTCAAACAAAAGGGTTCAATGGCAGAGAAAATTAAAGACTTCCAAAAATTGAATATTAGGGTAACCAATATTCTAGACGAGCATAAGATTGATTTCTTCATAGGGACTTTAAAAGATAACATCCAACATGAGGTTCTCCTTTGGGAACCCAACTCACTAGAGAAGGCATTCAGGGTGGCCAGAAAAGTGGAAAGAAAAATTATGGAAAAAAGGAAGTCTACCACTCACAACTATAAAGACGAAAGTGTTGCTTCTCCTAGCCTTCCACAACATATAAGGTTGACACCACAACAGTTAGAGGGAAAAAGAGTAAAATGGATTTGTTATCGTTGTGATAGAAAATACACTAAAGGTCATAAGTGTGCTTAGAAAAAATTATTTTACATAGATTGTGGAGAGGAGGAAGAAAAGGATCAAGAAACCTCAAAACAAGAGGATATACATGAGGAACCAACCCCATGGAAAGAAGAAATGAATCTGACCATATCTTGTAATGCATTGGTAGGAATTACCACTCCTCAATCTCTCAAGATAGAAGGATGTATCAAGAAGAAAAAGGTAATAATATTGACTGATTTGGGTATTACCCATAATTTTATTCATTGAAAGATAGCCAAGGAATCAAATTTATTCCTATATCTAGCACTGGAGTGTTAAGATATGGTTGCAAATGGAGGAACTGCAAATTTCTCTGGAAAGTTTCATAATATCAACCTATCCATGGGGGAATATGTATTGAATAGTCCAATTATTTCCATTCCAATGGGTGGTGCTGATGTTGTACTAAGAGTCCAATGGTTACAATATTTGGGGACGATAGCTTTTAATTTTCAAGGACTTTTCTTGAAATTTTTTTAGGAAGGAAACGACATTGAAATTAAGGGGTATCATAGGGAAACCATGAAAGATAATCATCTCTAATGGCATCAAAAAGAATTAATGAGAGAAAAACAAGGTGTAATTTCACAATTATGCTCACTAGATGTTCAAACATCGAAATCATCTATTTCTCCAGATATCCAAAAAGTCTTGGACAATCATTCCAAGGTATTTGAGACTGCCAAAGGTCTCCCACCTATTCATGGTCATGATCACGTTATTCATTTGATTCAAGGAAGTGTTCCTCCAAAGATCAGTCCTTACAGATATCTGTATGCCCAAAAGAGTGAAATTGAACATATGGTTGCAGAAATGCTAGAGGCTAATATAATGCAACCTAGTCAAATTTCTTTCTCTACTCCAGTAGTATTGGTGCACAAGAAGGATGTATCATGGCACATGTGTCTGGATTATAGGGAGATCAGTAAGATCACTATTAAATATAAATTTCCCATTCCTCTTATTGATGAATTTCTAGATGAATTACATGGAGCGATTTACTTCACCAAGTTGGATCCTTATTCAGGATATCATCAAATTAGAATGAAGAATGAAGACATTCCAAAAAAAGCATTCATAACTCATGAGGGTCATTACAAATTTTTGGTCATGCCTTTTGGCCTTACTAATATGCCTTCAAAATTTCAAGTTAGGATGAATTCCATTTCAAAAACATTCCTTAGAAAAGTTGTGTTATTATTTTTTGATGATATACTAATTTACAACAAGTCTCAGAAGGATCACGTTTAACATGTTGATAGTGTGCTCAAACTGTTGGAGGAGAAACAATTATATGCAAAGATATCCAAATGTTTCTTTGGAGTATAGGAGGTGAAATATTTGGGTCATATTGTATCTCATGAGGGTGTTAAGGTAGAACCTAACAAAAGTAAAGCCATTAAGGAATGGAAGATCCACACAACCATAAAATCTTTGAGGATTTCTCAGGTTGACAGGGTATTATTGCAATTTTATTAAGAATTATGGGATAATAACGACGCCTCTAACATCATTATTGAAGAAAGATGGTTTTGGTTGGAATCTAGAAGCAACTAAGGCCTTCGAACATCTTAAAGAGGCAATGTGCCAAGCACCAACCTTAGCTACGCCAGACTTCACAAAAACCTTTATTGTGGAATTTTATGCCTTGGGAAATGGAATTGGTGCTATTTTAATGCAAGAAGGAAGACCCATTTATCTTGAAAGTCATCCAATCAAAGGAAATCATTTACACAAACTTATTTATGAGAAGGGAATGTTGGCAATACTACATGCACTAAAGAAATGGTGACCTTACTTGATTGGAAGACACTTCAGATCATGATAGTATTAAATACCTTTTGGAACAAACATTGTCTTTAAAATAGCAGCAAAAATGGGTCATAAGGATGTTGGGTTATGACTTTGAAATCATCTACAAAAAAGGGAAGAAAAATATTATTGCATATGCACTCTTAAGAAGGGATGAGGATGTGGAAGGATTTCTTTATGCTATTTATATTATCCAACCAGATTGGATAACTGAAGCAAGGGATGAATGGAAGAATGATGAAGAAGTGTAGACGCTCATTCAAAAGTTGCAGCAAGATCCATGTATATATGATACATTTAGCTGTAAAAATGATTCATTATAGTACAAAGATCGCTTATATATTTGTAATAATTCCCATCTCAAACAAAAGATTCTTTTGGAATTGCACACCTCTCCCTTAGGAGGGCCCTCAGGATTTTTTCCCTGTATATATGATACATTTAGCTGGAAAAATGATTCATTATGGTACAAAGATCGCTTATATATTTGTAATAATTCCAAACTCAAACAAAAGATTCTTTTGGAACTGCACACCTCTCCCTTAGGAGGGCACTCAGGATTTTTAAGAACTGACCATAGGGTCAAGAAGGAATTTTTTCGGGAAGGCCTTAAAACTGTTGTTCAAAATTTTGTGGCGGAATGTTTGGGTTTCCAACAAAATAAAGTTGAGACAATTAAGACCCCGGGTCTGTTAACACCTTTAGTCATTCCAGGTTGACGTCTGGAGGATGTTTCAATGGATTTTATCACAAGTTTACCCAAGTCTGAAGGAAATATTATCATCTTGGTGGTAATTGATAAACTTACCAAGTATGCATATTTTTGTGCATTATCTCATCCATTTAAAGTCAATACAATTGCTACTGGATTTATGGAACCAATTCCAAAGCTAAACTGAAACCCAAATATTATTGTAAGCAACATAGATACTATTTTCAATGGAAATTTTTGGATGAAATTATTTTCTTCTCTAGGTACTCAATTAGCTCATATCTCATCTTATCATCCTCAATCTGATGGAGAAACAGAGATAGTGAACAAATGTTTGGAAGGATATCTTCTTTTCTTTGTATATGATAAACAAACACAATGGTTCAAGTGGTTACCTCAGGCTGAATGGTGGTATAACACTTCCTTCCATACTACAGAAAAAATGACCCCATTTATGACACTTTATGGATATCATCCACTATCCAACACATCATCTTTAAGAGAAAATTCTAAGGTTCAAGCAGTGGAAGATCAAATCAAGCATCAACAAAAAGTTCTCCAACTCTTAAAGGATAACCTCATTGTGGTGCAGAATTGAATGAAACAATAGGCATATCAACATAGCAGTGAAACAAGTTTTGATGTAGGTGACTGGGTATTTTACGGCTACAACCATACAAACAAATTACCCTCAAGAAATCTAGGAAGGATAATAAATTATAACCAAAGTACTATGGTTCTTACAAGGTATTGCAAAATACTGGTACTATGGCATACAAATTGGATTTTCTTGCGTCTTCTTGAGTGCACCCAATTTACATGTTTCATGCTTAAATAAGGTTATAGGTGACAAGCTCCCAGTTCAAAAATATTGCTAGAGCTTGACGAGGAAGAAAAAATCATATTGGAACCTGAAGAAGTCATGGAAATAAGAACTTGATAGCTACGAAATCGATCAATTTCAGAGTATCTCATCAAGTGGAAGAACTTACCTGCTCAAGCTTCCACATGGGAGGATAAAAATTTTATACAGAAGCATCCAGAACTACTCAATTGTTAAGGAAAACACTCTTGAAGGATAAGGGCATGTTAGGTCCCTATACTATAGTGTAGACCCTTATTTCCATTAGTTCAACCCTCTTATTGTGTTCTTGTGCCCATGTAGTCCCCATATTGTTATTATTATGCCCTATAAAAGGGCACTATTTTTATTGTTGTGCCCTTTTAATATTATTGTTATGTAGGCTCTTATTATATTGTGACCTCTTAGACTCCTATATATAGAAAGGAGGTCTTATCATTCCAATAATTTCTCATTTACGTAATGTAAAATAGGTTTTCTCCTCGAAGATGATAATTTCTAAGACATTTATCTATTTATTTGTGAGTTGGTTGCATAATAGTTTCATCCTTGCCTTGTCATTGCTCGATAACCATGGTGTGATGGGCTTCTTTTCTTTGTTGAACTTTTCATTGGGAGAAGGCTTTGGATCAGGGTGAGGTGGTCTTAGGAAAATTCCCAAGGGTTGGGGTGGAGGTGGTTTAATCATTGGGAATCCCTCGAGAGGTGGGTAAAGACAGGAAAATTCCTAAAGTTATTAGTGAATAAAATTTGATGCATCCAAAATTGTATTGGGATTTTCGATCTCTTCACTAATTTTGGTGAGATCATGGTAGCCTGGGGGTGGATATGGTTTAATCTCTAGGAAGTGTTGGTTTTTTATGTCTTGGGATCTCACAATCATGCTTGGAATATGGTATCAGGGTGATTAGATTAAATAAAGATTTGGTTCAGCCTAATCTATGGTCTGGTGGTAGGTGGAAGTCCCTCACTTGGTGGATTTTGCATAAGTTAATAACAACTATTTTCGTATTTTAATCTATGAGCACTTGTGCTTTTAATGGCGATGATTTGATGATTTTTTTATCATGTTTATTAATGTAGTTATATGTTGGTTATAAGCATGGATTTGTAATGTGCTCTAGCTGTGACTTCTTTAGGATTTGATAAGTATTTGATGGTTAATGAATGCATGAGCTAACAAGTGTTATTTCAGCTATTATGAGAGATGATAAGATATTCTTGGTGATCGTTAGACAATTTTTAGACTTCAATGATTAGATATGGATTCATGACTTGATGAAATGACTGCCATGGTTAGGCCTAATTAGGTCACATTCTTGTTCAAGTTTTGTATGAGTAACATTGTCATTAATTCATTTGTCTTTCTAAAATGTTTCAAGAAGTTTTGGGTAGTAGTCTAGAGGGTGGACTAGAATTGTCCCCAAGATCTCGGAACTGCACCCTCTAAACTAAGGATTTTGGGCTATAACCACACTCTTATAAGATTGTGTTTGTGTTGGATGGTCATAACTGCACCCTTGTGGGATTATGCATGTGGTTATGGGCCCAGATTACTAAAAAGGAAATGCAACTAAGGGTTTTGTTAGCTAGGGTGGTTCTTTGGCCCCTGAGTGTCATGTAAGACCTATAGGATGTCAGGTTCTTGTTAGAAAGTGTTATTTATAGGCCCCACTTCCTTAACTTGAGCTAGGAGGTTGGTTGATGTCATAGTAAATATTCGTCTCATGTTTACCCTGGAAATCCAATGGAATTGGGTAAATGTGGGGTTCGCGGGGTTACAACCAAGCCCCATCAAAATATCAGGATGAACAATTGTGAAAACCTTCATTATTATATGTGTATGTGCTCATATGGGATTAGGTAGGGGTTGGGTCTTAATGAATTAAGTGCTCAACCTTCGAGTTATAATAGGCCCATTTGTGTGAGAGTTGTACAAAGTGCTAAAGGTGGGACAAGCCCAAACCATATACATGTATAGTACGTCTAGAAGTTCAAGGATGAGAGGAGTTAGGAGGCTCGAACCTTATATGCCATATTTCTAGGAGCCATGATCACAGGCACACAAGTAGGAGAGATATGAGATGTTTGATTTCCCGATAACATCAACGTTGTCCTTGTAACCCTGGATGAGTTACTCGAGAAGTTTCAAGGGTTGGCATTTTCAACACCATCATAATTTAATTATTGGGGTGATGTGGCATGATGGGGTCTGTTGGTGAGGTAACCTCTCATCGAATATGTTTTTGCTTGACGGGGCTTGGACCCACGTTCAAAGTTAGTTGCACTAACTAACAAAACCCTACACTACCGGCCCTTTCGGTAGCAACCCACTTAGTGCAAGGTGTATTCTCACTCAAGACAGTATTGGGGGATGCTAGAACCAAGTTTATTCATCCAGAAGGCTATCTGCCATGGATTTAGGGCGTTTCTTCAGCTTCAAGCCTGATCTAACCTTCACAAACCCTTACCCTTGAAATCCCAAACTTAAAGCAATTTTTAGTTAAACATAGTTATGGACTTTGCGTAAACATCTAGTCATGCATAAAATAATGTATAACAATAGATCCAGATCTTGGTGGAGAATTTAAGAAAAGAATACAGATAAATGGCATTCAATTGCACATAAATACAGAAAACACACAAGTATGTAATTTTACACAAAATTTACTTCAAATATTCTTTATTAGTTCAGATCTTCCATATACAAACTTTCCAGATCCTACGCACACAGCTGTAGGGGCCTGCACACTCAGCTGCAGACTTACGAAGGTCTCCATGCACTCTGTTGCAAGACCCTTCCCCTTCGTCAAAAATACAAAAAGATTGTACCTTTTCTTTCTTAAATCATATCAGCAATCTGACTTATCTCTCCCTTTATACTTTCTAAGGCACCCTTTTATATACTTTATCCCATTACAATACCATGGTCTGCAAACCATGGGTGTATCTAAAAAAATATAAAATCTAAGGGGCTTTGACCTTCCTAAATCCCCATGATCCCTAGTGAGATGCACTACTCGTGCTCCGCTCCTTAAAATGTGGAGATTTTACAATATCATATGAAAACTTGACCCAGGGAACGTCGTCCCAATAGGCCCCCAACTCAAAGATGTGACTCATCCCAAAATCACTCTGTTGGTATATCATCGACGCGTGCTTTGAGGCCGCTGAATTCAAACTTCAAGGCTTGAAGTTCTACTGTATTATGTGATGCGACCTATCAGACCTTCAACATACTTTTTTGTAGTTGGCCCTACGACTGCTAAACTCATCATCCTCTGTGTCTCCTAAAGGGATTTTAATTTTCTCTAGATGTTCTATGACAGTTGGCTTTCTTCATCAGCCCATGGCTATGTCCTTGTGAAAATGATAGAGGACTTCCGATAAAACTCATCAATCTAAGTCTGTAAGAATTTACCTTCCTGGAGTCTGGTGAACCTTTTCACAGGTGTTAAGGTCCGTGTTGTCACCTTGATCTCATCAAACTGTAGTTTCTTTTCATAGATATCAGCTTCAATTTTCTACAAATGCAGGTTCTCCTGTAGCAAGGCCCACATTTCCATTTTACTTTCAAAAATTTGGCTATAGTTGTTAACTACATCAACAAGAATTTCCATATTAGCTTTAATAGCAGCCTCGCGCTGCTCTTGAAATTCTGGAGGGATGGTAGGCTGCGACTTCATTTGAAGCTCGAAGATCTACATTTCTAGCTCAAATCACACCTTCCCTACCTCAGCCTTAGATTCTTTGACTGTGGCTGGCAACTTTTGTAGTTGCTCAACCGAAGTTTCCTCTGTTGGAGTCTAGAGCTTGGGAAGCTCATTGCATACCTACGTTATTGCTGCTTCTACCTGCTAACTGTGCACAACGACCTCCTCTAGCTCCTTGAGCACCTACACCTTTTCCTCAAACTTTTTTTGTTTGTTAGTATTGACTTCACTATTAACCAGTAATGCACGTTGTTCCCAAACCCTAAGCTCATCTGAGGCTCCTTGATGTAGCTCATGTAATGTCTAAATGGGGAGTTCTACAAGGTTAAGGCTCAAGTTCTTCATATATAGAAGGCGTGCGTTGTCTTCTGAAGTGTCAACATGTAATGATCCCTCTAACAACCACAATGCGCTGAGGTGTGAGGTAAGTTATGCTTGTGAGGAAGTCACGCTCGCTTTCTTGACCCATGCTTGCTTGTAGAACACTGGTTTGTACCTACAATTCTTGAGCCCTGTTCAACCTTCGCTAAGAAAGATTGGTATTGATCTTCTTGGTGCCCCTATATGTCTTCCATTGTGGATGGGATAGTATCCCCAGTTTCATCAATATCCCCCTCTGTAAGGGCCATTGGCTCTACGTTGGTGGAATTTTCCAGTTTTGTTTCTTCCACACACTGCTAGTGCTTTAATTCTACCACTTCTTGATAACGAACAGAGACTCAAAGTCCTAAGTGCCCATAAAAGGGTCTTCACCTCCCTCTTCCTCCTCAGAATTTGTTGTGTTGACTATGCACTCTGTCTTTGACATAATGGTTTCCTTCGGGTTAATAGTGACCTTCTTGGGATCCTTCTGGGAATTCTTCTTGGGATCCTTCTTGGAATCCTTCTTGGATCCTTTGCGAGATCCTTTTTATCAGCCTATGTTTCTACAACAATCTTGCCTGTACCTTCTACTGTTGTTGGCTTGGCCAGGGTGAGCTAATCACTCGACCACTTTCTGATGATAACCAAAATATGTTCTTCTGATACCAAATATGGAAATGCATGCCATTCTTCTATCAAGACCTTGTTGGCACAGATATAGACATTGTTAAAATCTCCCTCAAACTTTGCAACATCATGATACTAATCAAATAGGGCAAGTGATAACCATGGAAGTTGGTTAATCACCATGCATAGCTCTATTTCAAACATAACCCAAAAGAAATTATTCTCCATTGCCCTTGTAGGGTCATTGGATTCCCATAACGAAGCATATCAAGCAGCTTCAAAGATATCCGGGTCCACCACAGGGAACTGCGATTCCTCTAGTGCTTTATAAGTGATTAACACAATCAGAAGCAATGTCGTTGCTATTTGGAAGAAAATCAAGTCAGCTAAATTGACCCCATCCACCATCACTTTGCGTTCTTGGGATGGTCACCCCTCCCAGCCTCTCGCCATGTACTGCAATTTTCCAGTGACTCTTGCAGGTAAGACTGTCCATGTAGACATTGAGATTATTGATGCCCCTCTAGATTACAATATTCTCTTGGGTCGTAGTTATACATAAGCCATGCCAGTTGTTGGGTCTACAGTTTTTCGCAAGATGTGTTTCCTCATGAAGGGAAGATAAGCACTATCAATAAATTGACATATTACGAACCATCATCCTTAACCTCCCCTGAACCCATTATCTCATCGATGTCCGGCAAGTAGTCTACCACCCCTTTCACTGGTGTTTCACTCGGAGTCTACAAAGATTCCACCTTATTGGGTGCTTTCCCTGCTCCTCCCCCTTCGATCCATGAACCTAACTCTTTGAGTGTTTTCATGTTACAAGTATCATGAGCTGCTCAAAAGCAGTTTGGTACATCTCATGAACATCCATCTCCTCATCACCCTATTGTTACCATCTCAATCGTAGCATTTGAATCCACCCTCTAGGACCTCCTCCTTTTGTGGGTTCCTCCCCTTTGTTCCCGCCAAGAACTATCCCTCCAAGTCTCAACCATCCATGAGTTGTTTTGCCAGGACATTACCCTGCAAGATAGATAACTTTCTTGTTTCCTCCTCCTAGAATCTTTTCTGTCCCTATCATGGCTTCGTCGAGTATCCCTAATGTGAATTTGGGGATCCTAGTATGGTACATTAATCCCCCAACAAAACTCCACTTGGTCAACGAGATTTCATTCAAGTGATTTGCGACTTTGAGGCCACTCATATTGGATCATCTACTCCTCTACATGTGGATTTTGGTACCACTAGTACACTAGAATAGGGGGACTCTGGTCCCACGGTCGTGACTTGTCCCCCCAATGTCGAGCTGACAGACTCCACGATCCATATCCTTTACCTATCATCATCCTTGAGTTCCTCACAGGAAAACATTTTTGAATTTTATGCACACACTTCTATTGAACCTCCTTCATCAGAAACCCAGGTCTCAACATCAATAGATTTTCCATGTACTAGCTCGTTGTCTACCATTTCAGATGATGCATATGTGAACCTTCTTTCTGAGGATGATGCACCAGGTACCATCACTGACTTATGTAGTCAATATTCCTCCCATCTACACATCTTCCATTTTGATGAGGACATAATGGAAGCTATGTCTACCCTTGATTACCCTTGGGATGATATGCACCATCGTGCGTACTTCCTACCACAATAGTCTCATGCCCACTATCCTGTGGAACCAAAAGACTTCATCCATAGTAAAGTCAATGGATTTAGATACCCTCTCCCTACCTCGGATGCTATCGAAACACTATGGATAGGAGCTTACATCATTTGTAAGGTCTTAGGAAAGGAGGCATCTCTTCTGGAGGATATTGAAGGCCAAATCCTTCCTAATCCTTGCAATGCATTCTACCTTATGAATTTTCATCCCTAAAATATCCCATTGATTTAGGTGTATTTGTTTATGTCATCCATTTAGATAAGTTGCATCATCTCATCAATTATCTTTTGCACCTTTCAGATGGATCCATCATCCACACTATATATTGGTTTTGTCGACAGTGCGAGTCTTCATTCTCCCCACTGGGCCTATATTGTGTGGTAGTGTCATCAAGTCACCCTTGTTCAAAGCATCCGCAATGAGTCACCTTCACATCCCATTGTATCATGTCACATTGTTCCATCCATCTTTGCATACCATTCATCCCGTGTTGCCCATTTTGGCCTTCAATCATATTTTCCCCCATCCCCTATGGAGTCGAGTCAGTTGTTGCCAGGGAAACCAAGCACTTTATGCTATGACAAGGGAAGTTATGTGTTTGTCCCTCAGTCACATTTTCCCAATTTTTCCTCATGTCATTCCATCACTCACATTACTATTTTCCCTTGTGCCTTAGTTGAGGATCATCATTGCCTCACTTATGGTGGGCCCTATTCTATCGACATCAACACATCTATTCTAGAAGAACGGCCTAGAGGGTGGTGTAGCTTGGTTCCAGCTTCCACTCTTGTTCATTGCCTCAGATCAAGCAAAGGGAATCATCATTACCCTTTGACTTGATTGTTTCATGCTCTTGATTCATACACTTGATGGTCCAATGATGCAGTAGATTGTACTAGTGATTCCTGAGTGTGTGTGAGTTGTTCCAGACCTGATGAGGGGGTGGCCTTTCAAGTAGCCCCCCACATGCCAGGATGACTTCATATTATGCTATAGCCTCAGATGTAGTTCCTCAAATTTTATGGGTTTGGTTCCTACCACTTGCAACACTCATAGCATGCATGTCTGCTTTAGATGATACATTCAGTTTTGTAGAGCCCTTTTTGTGTTCAACAGGGCTTCTTTGGTTGTTATACCCTCCCTCCTACCCATTTTTTGAGGGACAGGCCATTATATCTCATGTACCCAAATGTTGTTTTATTCAGTCCTAGCTCATGTTTTTCTAGGCACATTATGTATATGGGCACATTGTATTATTTTCAGGCTTATTTATGCCAGCATGTCATGTACCATTAAGCATGTATTTTTGTGCTCAGTTTCATTTTTCTGGGCGCATTATTATTTTTGTACGAAGTTATCTCGACGGGTATAGGTGTGCCTCCCTCACGTCACTGAGATTAGGTACCACAACATAAAAGGAGACTTACATCAATTAGTCAGTCTCGCCCTGTCTTTCACTATCCTCTTTTGATTCAGCTCGATTGGTCTCTCTCTCTCTCTCTCTCCCCTTTAGTGTCTAGTGATTTTTCCCATACAACGTACTTCGGTCATACGTTTTGCTCCTAACACTCGTACATTGTGGAGAAATCTGTTATCACCAAAAATTCATCATCTAGCCATAATTTACTAGATGGATCGAAGTACACCATGTAGGGCCAATTTGACCATAGTAAAATAGCTTTCATTGTAAGAAAGTACTTAATAAACCACATTTGTTAAGTTATATATGGTTAAACCCATGAAGAATAATTAAATAAATCACTATTTATTTAATTATCTTCTAGGAATAATTAATTAAACTATTGTTTAACTAATATTCCTCGTCATATTTGACCTAGTTATGAGAAATAAATAGATAAATCATTAATTATCTTATTTTTCTCTAGGAATAATTAACTAACACTAATTAGTTATTATTCCTTTGTCAAGTTTTACTAAATCCCCTAGGAATACTTAAGTAAATCATTATTTGTTTATTATTCATTAACCATATTTTTTGATATGATAAATAAATCATTTATTTATTTATTATTTCTAAATAAAAGTATTTAACCAATTTAAATATTTTCTCCCTCCAACCAAATATAATAAAATATTCCAAATGGTTAATTCTAGAATTTGGTTAATAATATTTTATTATTTTCCATTATTCGAGAATAACCTAATATTTTGTTACAAATAGAAGGGTTTTACATTCATTCTTCACTTTTGATCATTTTCATTGTTGCATTCACTGTTGTAGCTCAGATTATTATCATTGTCGCACACCATCTTCTCTTTCATTTGAGTTCTCATTGAGCTCAAATATTTTGTTTGTTGGGTTTTACACATTATAGAGGAGAGAGACTCTACAAAAGCTAAAGAAATTAAGGATAGCCAAGAACCCATCCCATAGAGGGGGACTGGTAACATTATTTTTTCCCTTCATAGGTGTCGTTTAATAAAATATATTATTTATATGTCTCGTTTCCATGGGATTATTTGAGTTACTTGCGCTTATTTTCTTATTCCATTCTCTTGTTTAACTATTTTTGTTACATAGATCATGGATCTGGCAGGTTTTGTTTCTATCATTTGTTGTAGATCTATACTGTTTAGCAACCATTTTTAATGTTGAGGTTGTTTTTCATCCATAGTCTAAAGTTATTTTTTTTTGTACACTCTCAATAAGAAAAAACCCCAACAATTCTCATATTGAGAAAATATTTATCACAATGCGATGTTGGAGCATGGTTGACCATGGTTAACAATTATTGATATTATAAACGCAAATCAATAATATTAAAATCCCAAGGGATTATAAACCCAGTGGAATAATACTAAATAGAGCGGAGTAAGATAAACCCTAAGATAAATATTATAAACCCTAAAATAAACATTGTTGTCCATGATTGATTTTCATATCAAGACAATATTTGTCACAATGCCCACATTGGACCATGGTTGCCCATGACTGAATTTCATATCGAGGCAATCTTTGTCACAATGCGATGTTGGAGCATGGTTGACCATGGTTAACAATTATTGGTATTATAAACCCAAATCAATAATATTAAAATCCCAAGGGATTATAAACCCAGTGGAATAATACTAAATAGAGCGGAATAAGATAAACCCTAAGATAAATATTATAAACCCTAAAATAAACATTGTTGTCCATGTAAAAGCCTGGTTGTATATGCTTATTGCATGGGTGTCTAGGAGTGCTAGTATTGCACATTCTAGTGTTGAGTGCATATTTTTGTTAACAATAGAACATATTAATTCATCAAATAGTTTATTTCCAAATAGGCTTGGAGCATTAGATTTTCAATTGAATGTGTGCTAATATAGAATTGAGATAGCCATTTAGACCTTTAAAGTTGACTTAATTTTTTCAATTAAAGCACCATTCTTAAATCCTTTTATTGAGCCTTTTGATCATAGAACCATAATCAAACAAGTTAGACATGTTCACAATCAAACTGTTAAATAGGCACACATTATTTTTCCCTACATAGTGATAGGTAATAGAGAAACCAATTTAGAATCTTGATTATTATTGGCCTTTTTAGCTAGTTGTTGTGTGTAGGGTACACAAAATAATAGAGGCCTTGTATCCATTATAAAGGTAAAGTTATTTTCATAAGATTGAAAACACAGACTATAAGTTAAATATGCAAAGGATCCACATTAGTAAAGTCAATTCAAGTTTCTCATTTATGAATCATAGGAGGTAATCATTTATTAATGTGTTTAGGTGAAGTAGCAATGCACAATGCACATTTCTTATTGGATTTTCTCTAGGAAAATATTGTCAAGGGTACACCATGGTTCTATATGTTAATTTCTGCTCTCTTAATTGTAGTTTTCCTTATTTTCTTAGTTCATTTCAGTGTTTTAAGCAACATGTTTCTAATATAACATCTTAATTATAAATGATCATTGCACGTCAAGATATAAGATTATAATACATGTAGTATCATTTTAAGATTTGTTGTGGTGAGCTTTCTAATGAAATATCCATGAAAATTAACATATTAATAGTGACCAAAATAATACTAAACCTACTAGTTTAAGTTTATTGAAAAGTTAATATGAACAAAAAATCGTCCAAAACAATTCAAATTTAAGCTAATTAATTTTAATAAAATTAATATCACAATTACATTTAATTAAAAAGTTTTTTTTTTCTTCTATATAATACTACCTAAGCACCCACAGGGGATTTGAACCAGTGACCTATCGCAAGGCGTGCATTAACAATGCACCCATTCACCCTCAATCCAAAGCCCCGTGGGCTAATTAAAAAGATATTAATTACTATCTCATATCTTATTAAATCCATGTCTCATTTAAAAATTAAACATAAAATTTAATAAATTTAACCCATTTAAGTTTAACGAATTTTAAATATTACCCTAACGTGCTAACATTTTATTTTACATTAAACCAATAGAATTTTACACTATTGTTCACTTCATGAAGAAGTAAAATTCTACCCAACATGTTGACACACTACTTCCCTAATCACACCTAACCAAGGGAATTTTTAGAATATAGAGATGTGATTTTGTCAATACCAACATCAATTTCAACCTTCTCATTTTGTTTCCATCCCAATCATCATCATCATCATCTTTGGCGTGGAAATGAAAAGTATTGGTCTATTGAAAAAAAAACTTAAATATCCACCTACCGCAAAATACCTTAACGAACAAAATACCTTAGCCATTCAATATACAAGAAAATATTTATATTATGATGGGAAATCCCTTACACCGTGGTCCAAGGCTTGCAGTTATTGAAGATAAAGTAAATGCAGAGGATATATATAATAATTTATGTTTTATTGGGTACTCTCCCACACCCAAATGCAAGCTACAAAAGTCACATTCAGAAACATTGATATTGAACAAGACCCTAGTACTTAACTGGGGTGCAAGTATTAACTCGAAGTTTTAATGGATATCCGCACTAAAATGGAAATGTATTTTGATGGCAGGGATGTGTGAAATTCAGTTTAGATGGTTTGATAAGCGTAGAATAGGGATTCCCCAAACCAACCTTGTTTCTGCTAATTTGCAAGTCAAAATTTGGCATACATTTACAGCAATTCCCAAGTATAGTTTATCGAGGTTCTGGATAGATCCAAAAACTTTGGAAAATCCAAAAATTCATTGAAGATATAGTTTATCGACGTTCTGAATAGATCCAAAAACTTTGGAAAATCCCAAAATTCATTGAAATTTTGGTGACGATTCCAATTAAAATGAACTTTTCCAAAATCATTTTATAATAGTCACGCGATAATGAGATTTTAATATGTGGTAATGATATTTGATTCATTTACTTCCAAGATGCCACATAGTATTTCATATTAAGTTTGATTTGATAAGATAACTGTTTGTTTAGATTTGATCAGCGTTTCGGTTTGGAATTCCAAAACCAAACATAAAAAAGCATCATAGGGCTCTAGGAAACTATTGTGGTATGCCCAGATTTAAATTAACCCCAAAATCTAAAAAGCTACCACAATCACCTTATATTATAATAATAACATATTTTTATTGTGGCCGACAAGAGTCACTGCTACAACTAGAGAATATACAGGAAATTGATGACATTTTCAATTGAGGGTTTTAATTTGAAAGCTGTATGTAAGAAGGACGAAGGAAAATTTAACGCATATTGGAGTAAAGGAAAGTACTTGTTCAAAGGAGAGCTAGCATTCAAAGTAATTCCTTCAACAGACCTTTCGAAACCAATAGATCATTTTTATGACATTTTTTTTAAGACAAAAGAAATCTTTTGTTTTAAAAAATCACTTTTTATTTTAGTTATTTTACATTAAAATTTAATATCAATTGAATTGTCTTAAACATAAATTTTAAGACAAAAGCAGTTTGAGACAAAATTTTATATTTAACACAAAAATAGTTTAATGCAAAAGTATAGTGAGACAAAAA
Organism: Pinus tabuliformis; assembly: GCA_031772625.1. Classification (NCBI taxonomy): domain Eukaryota; kingdom Viridiplantae; phylum Streptophyta; class Pinopsida; order Pinales; family Pinaceae; genus Pinus; species Pinus tabuliformis. The sequence continues at coordinate 409,176,304 of CM062817.1, read as the reverse complement.
TATTTTAAGACAAAACTTTATATTTAAGACAAAAATAATTTAATATGAAAATATTTTGAGACAAAAATTTATATTTAAGACAAAAACAATTTAAGACAAAATTATTTTAAGAGAAACAATTTAAGGAAAAAATATTTTAAGACAAAAATAGTTTGAGAAAAAAATATTTTAAGACAAAACTTTATATTTAAGACAATGGCCACTTTAGACAAAACCTATTTAATACAATTAACAATTAAGACACAAACATATCAATTTCAGACAATATTATCTAACAACTGCAAAATTGACTCTAACAGTATGCCCTAAGTTCGCCAACATGCATGCAACCACTGTCTTGCGCCCATACCAAGGTTGTTATTTTACTTACCATTCACGCTATATTATATAAAGACAAAAATTTGTTGGGATCTTTATTTTGTGGGGCTAGTCGACTAAGAAGAATGTGACAACTTTTACTGACAAGATATCTCAGACATCAATTCCTCTTCTATCCCTTTCATATCTGCTAATACAATTAGAGACAATTTTTTATCGTTGCATTCAATGCTGCTACACAAAGGTCGATTTGAAGAAAATTTTTAAGAGAAATGAAATATTCTGTCTTCAAATTTTCAATACGAGGCACTAGTAAAAAATGTAAAGGTAAAGGATTAGGGGTCCGTCTACTAGCATTCACCAAGTGGTTGGTTTACCATGGTTGTGAAGCGATATTCAACAAAGGAAACATGTTCCTGAGACACATAGCCACAGGACAGGTGAATCAGATCGAGGTTCGTGTGAAGACTCTGTATAAGCTAGACATGGAAGAATGTGTTGCATTAAGCACGAAGGCAGAGAAAGTGCAGGTCACGATGTCAATGAACTTTGGCACAAAATACTTGGTCATTTGCATCATGGTACCACAAATATTATAAAACAAATAACCACTAGCCTCCCTGAAGGAGCACTTAAGTAGTAGGATGCATGCAAAGGATGTACGTTGCAGAAGTACATAAAATCCACATTCCATGACACATGCAGTCCTAGAAAGGATCCACTATGATGTTTATGGACTTTTCTCAACAACCTACACTGTCAGACACAAATATTTTGTCATTTTTATTGATGACTTCTCATAGAAGTGTTGGATCTTCTTCATGTGGAAGAAAGATGAGACATTCTCCAAGTTCGTAGAATTCAAGACACTAGTTGAAAAAGAAGCTAGCAAGAAGGTGAAGGCTATGTTGTAGCGGCTGCAACACCCTCCAAAATTTTGGCCCGCACTTAAATTTCGGAGCCTACTATGGATATTGTGATCGATCATTCTTTAGTCACTTATTGGTAAGTTGATGATCTCAAGCTCCCCTTTTTGATATTAAGAGTCGTTCACGCTTTTATCTTTACATAGAATGTGTCATATTTGGGCATGGGGGTTATCACTTGTCATGAAAGGGGAGGTTTGTTTTTTCTTTAATGGGAAATCTTTATGGGAATGGGTTGTCCTCACCACATAGAATGTTTCACATGTGTGTCCTTTATCCTCTCAAGGTCTATCATCGGAGCTGCACTTGTCGTAAGCTGCCACAAAGGTTGTTGCATTAAGCAAAGTATGTGTTATATGTTCTTGATGGTCCATGTTGCATCGCTAAGTTTTCAAGTGTGTGATCATAGTCAAGTTTTATGTTAGGCCCCTATACTACTAGTGTAACCCCTTATTGTTATTAGTACAACCCCCTTATTATATTGATGTACCCATGTAGTGCTGATATTGTTACTATTGTGCCCCATAGAAGCCCACTATTGTTATTATTGTGCCCTTACATTATTATTGTTATGTCGACTCTGATTATATTATGACCCCTTAGACTCCTATATATAGAAAGGAGGTCTCTTCATTTGTATCATCCAAGAATTGTTTGTTTGTGTAATGTAAAGGAGGTTCCCCCTCGAAGAGGGTTATTTCTAAGGCGTTGATCTATCTTTTCTATCTTTTTGGTGAGCTGGTTTCATAACATTTGGTATCAGAGCTTTGGATTCTAGGGTTTTGCTGCTCCAAACTGCTGGCATTATGACACAGGTTTGGCGCTATGGCACACGTGTTGTCCTTGATGGCAACTCACTCTAGTGACAGATCTCAGTTCGGGCTCTCAGAATGAAGAAAATATATATACGCAGGTTAATCTTGACCAAGCCGCGTATACACGCCGGTTAGACGTTCCAAAGACGCGTATGTGTATACACGCACTTTCACGCAAGGAAAAGCGCGTACATCTGGAGACCTTATGTTTGGTCTGTGGTATTTAGTCCTTGGTATTTGAACCTATGGTTTTGGACCATGGTATCTCGTCCAAAGTGTTGATCCCAAGTATTGGGTCCATGGTATTGAAATATTATGGTTTTGGACCATGGTATTGTGAAAGGCCTAAGACTATAAAATGGCAAGGAGATCATTTGACAAAGGTATCGATTCAAGAATTGAATATCTCAAGAAAAGCAAGATCTGGAACACTGGTGATTGGTTATGGTGCATTGCTGGATCTTAATCAAGGAGGAACCTGAACACTGCAAGATGGATAAGTTCTATTGATAGGTCAAATCTCAAAGCTTGAATAGTAGTATCTTTGTGTGATTGTCATCTATTGTATTTGACTCATGAATTGATCTATGAATTTGAAAATCCGGGTATAATTAATGCTTGAATACTTGAAAAGGGAAGTTTGTCTTTCATGGATCTATACGCAGGTTCAGCGCAGCAAAGATGCGTATACACGCAGGTTCAGTAAGTGACAGAAGCGTATATGCAGGTTGGCAGTGATACAAAAGCATATGTACGCAGGTTTCAGCATAGCGAAATAGCGTATGTTTCATGAAATATGCTTTAGTTGCCTCTAGTTATTGCTGCATTGTTCTAGGTTCAGAATTGGTGTCTGGTTACTATTACTGTTTTTTGGTTACAGCATTCTGAGAAGTGTTCGATTGATTCTATATTGGGTTGTACAAAGGAGATTGATTGTTGCAGAAATAATTAATGGATCTAGTCTGAAAATTGATGAAACGTGGTCCTTGGAAGAAAGAGAAGGTTGAAGCCTTCTGCAGGTAGTAACCTACATACTGGTACCACTACTAGTACAAGAACTAAAGGGGGTTGTAGCTCCCTTCTAGGAGAAGCTGGAGAACAAGAGAGGGTTGTAGCCCTCTGTAGGTTGTAGCCTGCATACTGGTAAAGGACTGCACCAATACAGAATCATTGTAAAAAATAGTTTCTAATTGAAAGAAGGTAGAGACATATTGCAGTAGGTGGTTTTCACCCACATTGGGTTTCCATCTTATATCTTGTGTTCTTGTGTGTGACTGTCTGCACTATTTTCCTGTTCTTGGTTGATGTCTATATGGTTTTGACACACTGATTTAAGATTAACACCTGAAGAATAACAAAATTTCAAATATATGAGTTATACGCTGTTTTCCTTAACTGAAGTTGCGTATATACGCTGGTTTCTCTAACTAAAGTAGGGTATACAAATTTGTGGTTGAATTGTAAAATAATTGACTTGATAATACTGATTCCCCCCCCTCTGAGTATTATTTCCAACACAAACAGGTCATCATAATATTTTCGCTATAACTTTTTTTTGTGCCATTTCAGATGCTAAAAGAAAAAACCAATTTGAGAAGAAATCGTGTTGAACCTTGGATCCAAATTTCAGAGCTTTTCACGCTATATTTTCCGAGATATGATCTGAGGAAGTTGGTCTTTTTGTAGACTCCTGAATTACATTCCAAACAGATGACCTGGGGAAAATCATCATAGCTTTTGTTTTGAGCATCAGAATGAAATTTCTTAAGAATTTATAGAAAGAGAACAGACTGTAGTTTCTTATATATATTTTTCAGATCCTAAGGTTAACACAGTGACACATGGCACTTCATACAAGTTTGGTCTTCTAAAAAGGTATATAATCAGGTCATCTTAGGAGATTGTTCATAACTCTTTCTTGGAGAATCTAAATTTGATCAGACTGGTCGCACTGGAAAGAGGACGCAGAGGGCTACTACAGGTTGCAATTTTAGAACTGGAAGAACTGAAATTAGAAAGTTATAGTCATTTCAAGATCGAGCTCCTAAAATCAAGAAAAGGTGATATGAGGAAGTTTGATGGCAAGGATATGGTAAATTGGATACCTCAAATGGAGCAATATTTTGATCAACATGGTGTACCACTATTACAAAAGGTATGTATTGCATCTTCATATTTAGAACTGGATAAATTTTTATGGTATAAAGGGCTTTGTTCTCATAAGCAACTTGTTATGTGGTCAATTTTCACGAAGGAAATGATAGCACATTATGAGGATACAAAGAGCAACACCTTCTTTAGAGCAACACCACAAGAATGGAAAGAGTAAAAGGGCTTTGTTACATAGTGGAAAGTAAAATTATGGCAACAAGGAAGTCTACCCCTCACAACTATAAAGATGTAAGTGTTGTTTCTCCTAGCCTTCCACAAGCTATAAGGGTTACACCACAACAATTGGAAGAAAAAAGAGAAAAAGGGCTTTGTTACAATTGTGATAGAAAATGCATTAAAGGTCATAAGTGTGCTCAGAAGAAATTATTTTACATAGAGTATGAAGAGGAGGAATAAAAGGATCAAGAAACATCAAAAGAAGACGATATATGCCAGGACCCAACCCCAAAGAAAGAAGAAATGAATCAGACCATATCTTGTAAAGCATTGGCAATAAATACCACTCCTCAAACTCTCAAGATAGAAGGACATATCAAGAAGAAAAAGGTCCAAGAAGTGAAAGATCACATCGAGAAATAAGAAATGAATCCAACCATATCTTGTAATTCATTGGTCATCACTCCTCAAACTATCAAGTTAGAAGGACATATCAAGAAGAAAAATGTTCAAGAAGTGAAAGATCACATCGAGCATCAACAACAAGTTCTCCAACTTTTGAAGGATAACACCACTTTGGTGCAAAATTGAATGAAACAATAGGTAGATCAACATTGTAGTGAAAAATGTTTTGATGTTGGTGATTGGGTATTTTTACTACTACATCTCAAGCAAGCTATTTATGAGAAGGAAATGTTGGCAATACTACATGCACTTAAGAAATGGCAACCTTACCGAATGGGAAGACACTTCAAGTTAAAAATGGATCATGATAGTCTTAAATACTTTTTAGAACAACTATTATCTTTAGAAGAACAGAAAAAATGTGTCACAAATATGTTGGGTTATGACTTTGACATCATTTATAGAAAATGGAAGCAAAATTTTGTTGCAGATGCACTCTCAAGAAAGGATGAGGATGTGGAAGCATTGTCTTTTGCTATTTCTATTATCCAACCAGATTGGATAAACAAAGCAAGGGATGAATGGAAGAAGGAAGAAGAAGTATGGCCATTTATTCAAAAGTTTCAAAAGATCCCAATTCAAACAATATTGCCAAAAATTGAGGAGGAAGGAAAAATCATATTGGAACCTGGAGCAGTCACAGAAACGAGAACCTGACAGCTATGAAATTGATCAATTTCAGAGTATCTCATCAAGTGGAAGAACTTACCCACTGAATATTCCAAATGGGAGGACAAGAATTTTATACAGAAGCATCAAGAACTACTCAAGCATTGAGGACAACACTTTTTAAAGGAGAGGGGCATGTTAGGCCCCTATACTACTAATGTAACCCCTTATTGTTATTAGTACAACCCTCTTATTATATTGATGTACCCATGTAGCACCCATATTGTTACTGTTGTGCCCCATAGAAGCTCACTATTGTTATTGTTGTGCCCTTACATTATTATTGTTATATCAGCTCTGATTATATTATGACCCCTTAGACTCCTATATATAGAAAGGAGGTCTTTTCATTTTTATCATCCAAGAATTGTTCATTTTTGTAATGTAAAGGAGGTTGCCCCCTCGAAGAGGCTTATTTCTAAGGTGTTGATCTATCTTTTCTATATTTTTGGTGAGCTGGTTTCATAACATTTTATCAATTTTCACATTAGTTCCATTGATCCCACACTTAGCGAAAATTCGGAGTTTCCTTAGCAACCTAGCCTCATCCAACTTTCATAAACTGTGCACTTCACATATGTAACCCTCAAGCTTTTCCCTTGCTTGTCCGAATATTGCAATGTGCATAAATCCCAACCTCCCTTAGCATTAAAAACTACGCAATGGTTTCCTCCAATGTCCTTGCCTCAGTCGGAACTCACTATCTTCAGAAACTATGCAGTTTTGTCCCTTGACTACCCAGTTTTCCTTGCATCCTGAAATTGTGTACATGTGTCCTCCCAGGGCCTCATCCCATAAAATTTTCTTGCATCCTAAAACTTTGTAAATGTGTCCTCCCAGGGCCTCATCCCGCAACAGTCACTACCCGCTGAAACTACACAATTATGTCTCTCGGGGGCCACGAAGAAACATGACATGATAGATGACTCTCAAGGAGCTGAGGAGAAAAATAAGTAGAGCAAGGAACCAAAGGTATGATAGAATATTGAGACCGCATGAAGACTCCATTTGATGCATACTCTTTGGAGGCTAGGTATGGAAAACAAAGCACATCTTTTGAAATCCACCTCTTATTGTAGCTTAAAAGTTTTCTTATCATTGTCGTATCATTTTGTCTTTGATGACATGCATGGTTGCAAGAACTTAAATTCATTCCATGTGTTTCCTCTACGTGTCTTGCTCCCTTTCACTTGTTTATTACATAAATTAGAAGATGAAGAGTATTACCACTTGTTTATTTAAGCTATGGAGGTTGTGACCAACATGATCTTATGACTAACTAGGCATGATGCAAGGCATGCTAAGTGGGATGAACTATGTTTGATGATATGTATATAGTTAGTACATGCCTTTTCATTAATCATTTCTCTGTATCTTGCATGTGCCCTCACTTCTTGTCATATTTGGCTACCTACTTCCAGTAGTATCTTAGCTCTTTCCTGACAAAGGAGGGGAAGGAATTTCCTTCAATTTATTTTCATCAAGGCTATTCATAGAAAGTATAGAGCTAAGAGAAGGAGATATGGAATCTCATTATCAAACTCTTGAAAATACTTTACATGTTCGAATCTATCCAAACAATTTAGTTGCCACTCAACAACATTGTCAATCTTGGAAGACTTAAGAAACATCACATCTCTAGATATTATAAACTTCTTATTCACTTAATCATAGAGATGCTATGATTTGGATGTATGAGTACCCAAGGAAGATACATTTGTGACTCCTTGCACTGAGGTTTTTTATCTGTTCCTTAGGTATGAAGGCATAACAGGAGGAACCAAAAATCCTAATATGCCTCACTGAAGGAATGTGACCATACCACATTTCATACGAAGTCTTGTTTCTAATAGCAAGAGATGGACACATATTCTTTAGATACACAACACATAGAACCACATCAACCCAAAACCTTATGAACTTAACATTTGAACTATGCCAAGTTCATAGTGAAAGTAATACATTCAAGTGAACAATGTGTTGAAAGATGCAACAAGAAATTCTCAATTTAACTTTTCCTTGATTAAATTGAAAAAATTCAAATTTCCAAATCAACAGACAACTTGGATGATGTTAACTTGTGTGACATGGCTTGTGTCACCTTATTTACTCAACAAATTTGAGTTGGAGGAGTTAGAGTTTATTTTTTCATATGTGATTGCTAATTTGTAGCAATAAAGGTCAATTATCTCAAGTTGTTGTCAGTTAAACTAGTTCTAACTTTTTGAGTAACTAGCGAAAGGTCATTTAAGCAGTGAGACTTCATTCAAACTCAATGATCATCCAGTTAACTGATCAATCAACCCAAAATATTTGGGGCATGAAGAGAAGTCAAGTTCCCTAAGATTGGTAGAGATTCCAAGGAAGTTTTAATTTCTTGCAGCTCACACAGTTGCAAGAACTTATTGTAACCATAGTGGAGGAGGTAGCTTGAGTAGGAGCTTCTTGTGAAATTTGAGAGGGAATGATTGTTGGTAGTATTAATATCCTACGAGCAATTTGTTTTTCACCACAGTTCAATGTTTTGGGTAGGGTTTTTGAGGGTGGATAATTTTTTCTGATGCTTTTTGGTCATGCATGTCCTCAATAAGTATCTTGGGAGGTCTGTAATAGTTCCTTGCATGCATGTCCTCAGTAAATTTGTTTTGGGATGTTTGTACTAGTTCCTTGCAAATTTTTGTTTGTCAAGGCTTACTAATTATGATCTTAGGGGCTCATAACAGTCCAATAGTTTATGGCACTCTCCAAATCACCATTCCTAAAAGGATCCAACAAAATGACTTGAGAGGAAGATGAGAAGGGAACAATCTTATTGGAACTAGCCTAGAACTAGTGGAATCAGTTGGTCCCAATGGTTTTAGAGTTGTACTAGTCTAGTTTGGTGATTCAAATTGACTAAGGTTGGTCTTGTATTGACCTGACCTTAAAACACCAAAGTGACTAGTTATCTACTAAAGTCACCAATTCTGAAGAATGTAGTGGAACATAGCTGATAACAAACAAATACTAATTTTTTAATAAAAAATACTTGAAAGGGAAAAGAAATATCTTAACCCTAGGGCCCTACAAAACCTAACCCTAGTAATTAATAGTAATATTTAATTTTCAAAGTTAAAGTAAAAGTTGACATTCTCCTTATCTTTCCTTTTTGAAAAGGAAAGATAAGGATACTGTCAAATTTTACTTAAATTTTTAATATTAACATTAATTGTTTCAGGTTGTTTCAGAGTGGTTCCAACTTCATTCAATTTTGAGAAAGTCAAATTTTAGATCCCATTCAAAACTTAGTGGTCATTGTTTGAACCGCTTCTTTGTAATGAGTCTTAGACTTTGACTTCCAATTTTTCATGTGAGTTTATTGCATAATCATATTCCTCGTGAGACTTGGCAACATAAGTTAATATTTAATCCATTGCAAGCACTTGACCTAGCTTAGGGAACCATCATCTACCCCTCCCAAGTTGCTACTCAACATTGAAATTTTCTTCGGAAGTAGGCATTCATTTTATCCATTAGATCATTTTTTCCACTATGACAGTCGAACAACACACTTGCTAGCATATGCTTGACAATCCATCTCATCTTTATTGCTACCTTATTAACACTCTTAAATATTGTGTCTCCGATCTAAAAGAGGAAGAACTAGAAAGGGAATTCTTGGCCCTCTTCTCAACCCATAATATGTTTAGCTTCTCTCTTGTGCTTACACTCTAGTCTTCTCGTAGCTTTAGAATGGTGAATCTTAAACACAGTCTCATGATGTGTATTCAGGGAGGCATAATTCACCCTTGCTTTGCATCAAATTACCCCAGTATCATTCCCTTTACCTTTACATGCAAGAATATATTTTCCTTGTGGACGACTATTAAGCTTCCCATCCCTATTTCGCCCCCCTCTCCTACCCTCATGAAATTGATAAGATAAATTTAACCAATCTCACTATATCTGAGATAAAAAACCCATCCAACTAGGTAGATTGAGTTGAGACCCTTTTAGAAACTAAATCCATCCCTCCATAATGATATGTCCCTCTCCAACAGCATCATCATGTTGTCTTCGAGATCTATCATTCCCATGATCACCATCAATTTCCCAGTCCTTAACTTACATCTTTGTTAACTTCATCATTCTCATCACTTATACTTTGTGGTATTGTTGCTTGTGTTATGATTTCCTTTAATGGAAATATCTCCCTAGTAGGCACGAGTAACCAAATTCAAGTTTTTATTGAACTCTTGTGTTAACATAATTTTTATTCTGACCTACTGAGTTTCAAATTCTATTGTGGTTGGTTTACTAGTTGACTATGAGCATTCACCAAGTGGTTATTGATGATCATAGTGAGTTTAGAGTGAACGTTGGACTTTTCCTTGAAAACCAAGCCCCAAGAATATGCAATTATCATGGAACATTTCAAAGCTCATACTTTTCTACAAAGGAATACACTATTTTCATTCATCAAGAAAAGTTATATGAGAAAGAACCAAGTGATTTTGCTTTTCAACATTTTCACCTATATTTCCTATCTATCATTTTCTTATTTAATGGGAAAGTTGAGTTTCTGGGATTTTCAAATTAAAGTTCTACACTGGTGATGTTCATCTCGCATTTTGGTCTCCTTCTAAAATCTTGTTTGGTATGTGCAAAACGAGCATTGGTGCACCTTTTAGTGGTGCAGTTTTTAAAGATATGAAAATTCTATATTGATTTAAGACATGCAATGTTCAATATCCACATGATACCTTTTCTTGACATTCCACTCATAAATTTGAAATTTTTAACAAGTATAAATTTTACAAATTAATTATTATATTGATTATTATAAAATTTAAGACAAAGGAAGAATAATATATAATATAGGTTTATGTGAATGGAAAATGTTAAGGCAAAGGAATAATTATATAATGATAAGTGGACCATAGGGGTTGGGTTCCTTACCATCAATGTATTCTATATAAGGAGGGAGAAGAAGGAGAAGGTGGCATCACTTTTGCTTGTGTAATTGAGGACAAGGCTCAAAAGTGATGACGTAGTAATGGACTGTGCGTGACTTGTTTTTGAAATATCTAGAGCAATAAGGTCTATGTCTAGGTGAAGAGTAGAACTCCAAATATTTTTTGCAATAATCAATCTCGAGTGAATAGAATGTCATATCTACATAGACCTTTATGAGAGTACTCTATTCTAGGTGATGATAGAGTACAACATTTCCTTTTTGGAAGTAATTAAACTTTTATCATGGTATAATTTAATTATGAATATTTAAAATACTAGATGTTTACAATCAATTTTATAAAGGGTTATGGGCTTCTTAATTTTTTTTCTCGAATTTTAAATATTGAGATAGAAATTTGTAATGAGAATATAGTGACCTCAATTCCTTGTGAATACTATAAGTATCTACTATGTGTATTTTTTTCAAATCGAATAGAAATATGATCAACTTTGTTTTTGCTAACAAAAAAACACACAAACATATTCTATTATATAAGATTTTTTGTTATTGTTAACAAAATTATTATCAGCCATAGTTTATTTAGAAAATAAAATATATTAAATTATATAATGAATTATTAAATTGATAACTATTTAATATGGGTTGATTTTTAGTGATGTTTCTATGGATCATCTTATGATGTTGTGGAGTATTTAGAAGTCATGTCACTAGTAAGTCCAGTTTTCATGTATCCTTCTCATGTTAATACAAAATAAAGTAGAGAATGGATGGGAATATTTAATTCATGATGATAAAAATGGGATCACAAATTATCTTAAGTTTACACACAATATATTGACAACATATCCATGTTAGAAAAACTAGAGTAGAGGGATTGGATCAACCAAGCCTTTTCAATATATGAAAATATTAGGTTTCAAGAGTTCATGTGTTGTACTGATCGATGCATTAAAGAGGGACAATCAAATTAACTCAAACTACTAGAATGGGATATTGATGGGCGGAGGTTAAGTTGTACCTATTATGGGAGCCCCATATTTAGTATCTTCTTCGTCTATATGTTCTCCTTAGGTGATGAAATTTTTTCACAAAACTATTTTGAGCATTAACATTTGTTGATTGCATAGTCATCTTGTTTCATTACTAGAATTATATTTCTTGATAAAACAAGTAGCAAAAATCCTATTCTTGTGTTAGGATTCAAAGTAATTTTTCCTTCCCCTAATATTATTTTTTAACTTGAGGAGGTGGAGGATTTTGAGGATGGAATATTATGTTCTTCTAAGCAATGTGAGAAGGCCTTGATGAAATTTAGGGTGTTAATCGAGAAACATGGTGAAAGAGATAGTTGTTCGGTAAAATATGTTGATATTGCTGTCAGGATCTCATATGGCGCCTCCTACCTAACCTAGTCACACCTAACCTTGTTATAGTAAAACAAATTAAACTTTGAAGTTCCACTTTAATTCTTCCTGCTAAGCTTTTACCATAATCTTAAGGGACCTTGGTAAAATAACTCCATTGATGATTAGTCGTGACATTCTGGTGTAATAATACTTGTACATACAATAGAGTACATAACTCCATATCAATAACTAACCTTTTGTATCTATGTGGATGATATTTTGGTTATGGATGACATAGTATCTTGGTGGAAAGATGTTTAGATCCATATGACCATGGTGGTACTATTTAACAAAATCCTCATGTCTATTCATTATTTTCATGTGTGATTAGTTAGGATATAAGATTATGTAATCCTTTCTTAGGTGACATCATTGTCAACATTGAACGAAACATTTATACTTGATAGTTCAATTTTTGGATGCATTGCTTGGATGACTTCATTGTTAGGGTGGAGTGTAGTACTTGTACAAGGGACCTTGGTTTATGGATGATCCCTTTATGGACACACTTCTTGGACTACTTCACTCTTAGGGTTGGGGGCAATGCCCATACTCAAGAAGTTGGCTTATGGAGAACACCATTGATTTAAAATTTGAGAGCAATGTGTTTCAAAGGGAATGAAATGGTGGGATCCCCCCTAGTGATATAATGTGGTCCATAATAGTTAATAATATTATAAGTATGGTGGTCATTTAATGTAATGTATACAAAGTCTGTTATGTTATTATTAAATAATTCATACTAGGTAGTTTTCATGCGATAAATGTAATATGAGCTATTCATTAGCATAGGCACCAATAGTGGTTAAAATTTAGGTTTTATAAATGAATAATATTTGAGTCCTCCTTATTGGATTTGTTAAGTATAATGATTGTATTTGAGCATTAGTTCATTGGGAGGTTGCCCTTGAAGAGGAAAATGAACAAGAGTTTATCTTTCCATAAAATGATTACCATACCCTGTTAACTTACCTTGATGGTTTTGGATTCAATGAAGTAAAATGAATTTTTATCATATTCTTAGAGACATTACCCCTTAGAGACATTACCCAGCGACGACATTACCCTGCAATGAATTCACGTATTGGAAACTTATGGAGACCTTTTCTAATCCTTACACCTGTCTTTATCTCAGGAGTTGGATCTCATCAACAGTCTAGGATGTAGATGCCCATCTGATGGTGAAGGTTTTCTTGAGTTTGGTCATGGTAACTACCTACCCGATCCATGCTAGCCGAGGTTCATTTGCACTATTTTCTGTAGGGTTTCCAGATAGCTTCTCCCTCGCAAGTTCCAGATGTTTGGCAAGGTAACCTCTGCACCCTTCCCTGCGAAATTTTACTGTCGGTTTCCATAATGGAGATGTAAGGTTTTCTAATAAACCTAATATTGTTTCTGTGCTAAGTTTCCAACTTTCATTTTTTTTTACTTGGTGTTCTGATATTGATATGCAACCAGACAAAGTGGCTTGGTTCTGGGTGTCATGGGCAATGGCTCTAGCAAAAAGAGTTAAAAAGAAGGTATTCACTATTAACCCTCACTGGGTTACCTAAGGCTACGTTATGGCTCGGTATTATCTACAAAATTGATGGAATGGTTATGATATGTTACATACAATTCAACAACCTTCCTTTTTTAAATACTTTTGGGTTTGCATAGGTGTTCCACCTCTCGTTTCGCTTATGGCCGACATATTTCTAGCAGTCATGATCAAGATTATATTACTCTTCGTTTTCCAGGTATTTCATAGACTTATGGTGACATGAAGAGTCAGGGTTTGCTTGTCCTGTTTCCTTAAAAGTGTGAATGATTGTAATGGCCACTTGAGCTTGGCAGGCTATTCCAGGTTTTTGTCTCCATTGATGCATTTGTTAGACTTGGTTATTAATTTTGGATTTCTAATGTAATTTCCTCAAGTTTCTCTCCTTCTTAGCTAGTTAGGGTTTTTAGAAGGAAAATTAACTTGGGTCAAAACCTTTTTTTTAATGTACTTGTGTCGAATTGTGGCGTTATGGCTTCAACACAATTAGAGTGACTCTATATGGTCAATAATACTACAATCCTAATTGTTTAATGGCTATAGTAGTTTCTATATTGTGAATGGTGCTACCATGTTAATCGTTAGAGGGGTTGAAACTGAGAATTCAATTGACTGTCTTTTTCTAAGATTATGAATGTAGTTCTTCTTATTATTTGTTACTTCCTACAATTGTATTATTCTTTACAATATCGTAGACTTGTTCCTCTTGAATTTATGGCTTTGACATAATCTCAATTACATTTATAACATGTTATGATATTATGTATTTTCTTCTCGATTATACTACATGTTGCCTACATTATTTATTTTCTGAGGTTTATACCCAACTGCACTCTCCATCTAACATTCAAGACTTCGGAACTGTCTTTTGGCTAGGCCGCTACTAAGCTAGGCCAGAAGACTAACCAAGTTTCCCTACTGGTCTTCCTCGTTATGTTTTCATGCAATTCTACTACCCTTTTTTGTTTTTCTATTTCTTTATCAGTCAAGATAGATTAATTCATGTTGGAGTCATTATCAAGATCCTTTATTTGGTTTGTCATGAAACAAACTATGATTTTAATTTATTTCATAGAGAATTAATAACAGTCATAAAAGGAGACTCAGTTTCTACAAATCTATATACTAAATATCTACACTTATAGTTTCCTTTCAGTTATCTTCACATAACACTAATTCGATTTGTATCTGGTTATCAGTTATACATCTGAGCCTTAGAATACTTATCTAAAGCCTTATTAGTCTACACAAACATTTCCTCCACCTTCTAGAAAGAAATGTGGTTTCCTCCCTACCACGAGATTAGTCATAGACCAAATCTTCCCCTGTGCTCTTCTAATATGCATGATGTTGTAGTTATTTCCTTGTCAACTCTCTCTCATCTCCCTTGTCATGTTTTCTAGGACTTGTGTATCCAACAAGAAATTTGGGAGATGAATGCCATGATGGTAGGAAATCAAGGGGTTTTCAAGTCATTTATTTAGGGTTCCCACTAGCATAGTCCCACCATATGATCCACCCAATCCTTAAATTGGGGTCTCGTGCTATTTCAATTAATTATTAGATTATCATGGTCGGCCATAATTCCAAGTTAAATGTTATGACTCTTCATAGGATATTATTGGAGATACTTGAGGAGACACCTCTTTTGCTAAAGGGTTAAGGAAGGATTCTGGCTTCAATATTGAACCATCAACCAAATCCTCAACATGTGTTCCATACCCCATATCCTCAACATGTCAAACCAACAATCAAGAAGACAACTGAGGTGAAGCATGGTCATCCTCTCTCGCCCACATTGTTAAGGATATATATCAATCTATGAATTCCTTTAAACTCCTCCAACTGTGCATCAATAAAATTTTGGGTTGCCCCGCTGTCCACCAAGATGGATACATGTTGTCCTTGCACTGTGCCTTTGGTTGCCAAAATTGCAAAATTGGGATTTTCCATGTCAAAATTTTAATTCAAGACTAACCATGCATTGGAAGGCCATTAAAACAATATTAAGACATAGAAAATGAATAATTGACGGAATACCAAATAAAATACATACATTGAGTTTTTATCTCACAAGGTATCTAGATGCTAATTGAGAAAGTTCACACGAAGAGAGAAAGACAATGCCATGATACATTGTTCAATTTGTAATCAAGAGCATTATCTTGGATAAGGGAGAAGTACGTTACAAGTTTGGTTTGCCCAATCCAAAACTTACACACTTTGTTACTACTCTTAAAGGCATGTCATGATGGTTACTGGTTTAACATCATGTACATTTTGTTGTGTCTATTAAAGGCATGTTAGTTCAATGACAAAACCAATGGTTTGTCAACTTCATCAGCTTAGTGAGTTATGTGTTAATCATCTCACTGAACAACATATTAGGTCAATTAGCTTAGTCATTGACATGTACATTCCGTTGTCACTATTAGTGACATGTTAGGTTGGATATTAAAATGTATTTTTTATTAACATTATCTAGCATATTAATCGAATCAACATGCAAGTTTGACTACAATTGTGGTAGATATGTTAGATAGGTCAACCCCATCAACAACATTTATGTTCGATTGCACATGATAGAGGCATGACACAATGCTCACTTGATTAGTAACATGTACATTTTGGTTATCAGTATTAAAGGTGTGTTAGGTTAGTTAACTTGATCCTCTGTATAACATGAGATGATTGGGCTCTCGCTGTTGTATGAAACATGATATCTAGTATTTTGTATTCCATCTATGTTTTCGTAGCTCTAGTTCAATAAAAAGGGCAGCAACAACATTTCACTCTTTTACTCAAATCTACTACTCCGTGCTACCAAAGCATAGTTATATTTGTTCGTCAAATTTTAAAACCCTCGCTAGTTCAAGGGTTTCCAATTTGGGCTTCGGATTTCCATATAGATCCTGGGATCTATACTCCGTAGTTGAGCCGAGCCGAGCAATGGGAATGATGGGGATGGGGTCTCTAATTGCACCACAGGATGTGCTTTCATCTCTAATGAACGATGGAACCTTCGATGCTTTCAGATCCGAAATCATCAACCAATTGAAGACCAATGTATGTATCTAATTCTTCTTCCATTGTATTTTCACCTTTTGATCATAACCTGTTATTGTTCTGGGAATCCACAGTGTGTGCACTTCATGGATTCCGAGGTCTTAATATAGAAATCAAGCATTATAGCAAACCCTCTTCATTTACGTTGTAATCCAATACTCACAGTAAGCATTAGATCATGTCGTGTTATACATATTTGTGAGGGACCATATAATGAATGGCTCTCATGGACTTGCTTAACCTCTACTAGGGAAAATAAATTATTTTCTGCTCGTGAGCTAAGAGACATTAGCACTTTTTCTTATTATTCTGCTCCACACTTACAGATTGAGGAATTGGGAATAACAGATACAGTAGCAACATTCTTTTTTTTTTTTTTTTTTTTAACCGGTGAAGTTCATGGCTCAGATGTAACTCCATGCTTATTAAAGATCCCCATTCTCACAGTGAGGTTTGCACTGTCTTCATAAATATCATTGGCCATCACATTCTATGGGGTTAGAATTTTGCGCTTTATGGTCCTAGTGACTTGGGGCACTCTTCAAATCATCCTCTCGGAAAGATTTCCAACAATTTTGCTCAAATGAGGGTGTATGAATGATAAAAGTATTTTTCCTTCACAGTTTATTTGAACACCTGTGTGAAATTTCTGTGCACGACATACATTTTGGACTACAGATATGAGTCCATCGTCAGGAGAACTAAAGAGAAACCAGGATGATACGAAAACCTATAAATATGTAATCAATTTAGTTAATCCAGGTACAAGGTCACTCAATCCTAATGTGCTTTCAGAATCTTAATTAATTATTTTAAAATGGGTTATTATGTGTTTCCTTACTGTCAAGGATGTGAATTGCTAGTGCCCAAAAATGATGAAGATTTTTTTTATTTTTTTTCCAAACTCGATGGTTTCCCAATTACAGACTTTTTCGAGTCCAAATTGATTCCTCAGTCTGGATCTGCTTTTGTGAAATTTGAGTGGAGCAGCACCTCTGAGTCTGATTAGGCTCCGAATTGTCACCATTTGTTCTGCAAGTATGACTGAGACTCTCAGGTCATTTTTTTATAGTAGACAAAAATAAAATGAGTACTCAGACTCTCATGTCATTTAAAAGTGGCCAAGTTTAGATTGGGCCAGTCTTTATATTAGTAGATTAGATGTAGATATATTAATAGATTAGATGTAGATTAGATTATTCTTTTGTGAAATTTGTGTGCAGTAGCACCTCTGAGTCTGATTAGGCTCTAAATTGTCGCCACTTGTTTTTCAAGTATGACTAAGACTCTCAAGTCATTTGTTTATAGTAGATAAATGGAAAATGAGTAATCACACTCTCAGGTCATTTATAGAATACAAAAAGAGGCCAATTTTAGGTTGGTCCAGTCTTTATATTAGTAGATTAGATGTAGATATATTAAAAGATTAGACACAGATTAGATGGAAGAAGTATGGATCACTCACTATGAGATTCTTATCACTGGGATTGTAAGATGGGTTCCCCAAAGTGGCTTCTATCTTCAACCCCTTCCCATGAGGTTTGAACTTGTAACTTAACATGGACTAAACCTCATGCAAACCAACTGGTCTACACCTCATGCGTTAAAAGGAACATCCACAAACATAATAAGCATGCCACTAACATAATAATTGAATAGTTACAATGATGATATGCTTGTTGACTTCGTAGTCAGTAGTTCTTTTTTTTGGTTGATAAGAGGGTGAAGCCTGAAAATCATGCTTACCCTGTGGCTAACATGCCACGACTGAGGAGCATCTAAGCCATCAAAGTCACCGAGGGATTGCACCCGACCTGTGCTGCACCAGCAGAAACCATGATGGATTTTTTGGTATTGGCAAGTCTAGAACCAGTGACCTTGCTTACTGAGCACCTTAACAACACACTCCTTCACCGACTCTTCTAAATCTCTTTGATTCATAGTCAATAGTTAATTATACTTAGTTGAGACAATCATTGTATTCTCCTCACATTTAAGATTAATTATGAAGTTTTGTTTATGAGAACATTAATGTTCTTTCATGAAGACAATCCTTATCCCACAAAGAGAGACTTTGATATACCAATTTGGTGTTTTTGTGGGCCATAACCTTAAAAATAGATTATTATTATTATATAAAGATTCTTTGGTAGGGTATGTATATTTAGGTATACTTTAGTAGCAAAACATTATCACTAAGAGGCTAAAACCCACATAACATCTTGGTTTGTCTTGGCCATAACCTTAAAAATAAATTAATATTATATAAATATTCTTTGGTATAGTATGTAAACCTCCATAGACTTTGAACCCTCAACGTTTGGGCTCATGCTAAATTATAAGTTGTTGGTACATTTGGATTGCAGGTTGTTGGATATACTCATGGTGTTATAATATTAACCAAAAGATTTGATCACAACCTTACTTAAATTTCTCCAACATGTTAATAATTCACCATAATCAATAATAATAATAATTTATTTTTGAAATCACAATCAAGTGAGTTACCAAATCAGTATATAAGAAACTTGCTTGTAAGAAAAAGGAGAATTTAACTATTAAAATCTAAGAAAATCTAAATACTCTGACCCTCTAAATTAAACTATAACTCCTTATTAAACCATTAAACACATTATTCTCAAATGTTATTAACCATTAAACACATATTTTTCTCCTATAATAAGATGGTGCTCAAACCACACATTGATAGACACAAATCCCCAATACATATTGCACCATTTGTCAATTCACCGATGAAATTTTCAACGGAAATGATCGGTGAAGGAACTTTAAATTTCTTAGAAGTGTCATGTCTCAAACTTTATTTATGAATGAATGTTTCGTCATCCCTAAAAAAAAGAGGTTGCAAGTCAGAAATAAGCCAGGTGATCGAGATGGGGTCTCCGGTTCCACCATACCATGTGCTTTCATCTCTGATGAATGATGGCACCTTCGATGCTTTGAGATCCAAAATCATCAACAAGCTCAAGACCAATGTATGTCTCTAATTCTTCGTCCGTTTTGTTTTCCCATTTCGATGACAACCTGTTATTGTTGTGGGAATCCATAATGTGTGTGCTTCATGGATATGTCTTGATGTAGCCATCAAGAATTATAGAAATCCCTCTTCGTTTATGTTCTAATTATATCGTAAGTCGTTCCCCTCTGAAATCAACTCTCCTCTAAGTGTATGTGTACATTCATGGGTCATTGATTTAGGTGTTTGTTAAAATTGGAAACTAGGGCCAAACTCCATGTCGGTCATATTATTAATGGCAGGTGATATTTTTCTTGGATCGCTCTCATCCAGAGGTGTAGGATTGATATAAAGATCATCTGATTCCGATAAGTATTCATGGAGATATGAATTTATTTGTGTTATGGGACAATTCGTCAAGGTCGGCCAACAACCAAATAAACCCCTCATGTGCTCAACGTTTTAGTATAAATAGAAGAGGTCCTCAAGTCATTTGGACTCACTCACACTCTTGTGATCTCTCTCTTCATTCTGTTTTGGGTTTTATGAAAGAGAGATCTAGAGGGAGTGCCCTAGTCTAATACGTTGTCCTAATGAAGATCAAATCACAGCCATGGAAGTAAAGGCTATACGCTGCCCTAGAAGAGATGCCCTAGACCCTAACGCTGTCATGGAGGAGTCCTATACACAACTTCTTATACGTTGCCATGGAGAGCCCTAATTACAGTCAGGGAGTAGCCCTAGACGTGGAGGACAAAGGGTCTTCTAGGAGTGTCTACGCTACCCTAATTTATAGTCAAATGCAGTCAGGGAAACACAATTAGAAGAGGCTGAATGCATGTCTATTAGAGACCCTAAGACACTATCCTTAAATTCCATAAGCGTTTTCTCAATAGAAGTCATCTAGATGCAGAGGAAGGAGGATCTTTTTATGCCCTAGCCGTAGAAAATAGGATGACTAATGCAGCCCTCTAAATGCAGTTGAATGACTATATAGAGGAGACCAAAGTCTATGGAAGACATGCCTTAAAAGTTGGAAAGAAAGGGCAGTCAATGTATGATCTAATATGCACTTATGGACAGCACAAATCTGTTGATGTATGAGGCTCTAAACTATAGTCTCAAGATGTCTTTATGGTGCCCTAGGACGCAGTCATATATTCTGCAACAGGAGGCACATATATGCAATAAAGGAGAGGCCTTAATCCATAGTAAAATGGATCATCTAGCCACTATCATGGAGACCTAAGCAGAGGCTCTTATACGCTATCTTGAAAGTTCCCTTAACACTAACCAATGTGAAGCCATCGTAGAAAAAAGAAACCTTAGCATAAATGAGGAGGTCTAGCCGCAGGCTTATGGAAGACCCATGAACTGTCTCTCATCCATAGCTAGAAGGGTTGCTAAGTCACAACCAAAGGAAGCTTTAGCATAGCTGTAGGTGACAGCTCACTACTATTAGTACTATGATAAAGGTTGTTCTAGGTATGAGAATTCTTCCATGTGGAAGTCACAATCATAAGGTAAACTTGTGTGATGAAGGAGTCTGCACTCAAACTTATCTCAGACCATTAGGGTTGGCTTCAAATTATTGGATGCTAACATTCTGAAGCTTTGATGATTAGGAAGATAGTTACTTCTGTGTTGATATGTGCTAGACCATAGGCCATAGCATCATAGCATGGGTCTCTTAGAGCTGCTCTATTGGTCAAAGATTATGAAGGAAGATTAGTACATCCACAAGTGCCCTCACCAGATCAACAACTCTTCACTGTCAATGGAAATGCTACAGTTCTATCATTGATTGAAGACTGTCATCAAAATTCAGGATTTCACTTTAGATTAGTCATCATTAACAAAATGATGGGCTTACTGCTATTTTCATAAAATCTCAGATTTATGTATATGTACTCTCTCTCTCTCTACTGAACTATTGAAGAACATATAAGAATAATTGATCAAGGGTTTCCGAACATTGGGGTTTGTCCCTTGCTAGTGCCACATCTTATATCCTGTTGTCTTTGTTTGTATTTTGTGATTTATGTTTATGTTCTACCTGTAGTTTACTTTAATGCTGATGTGATTGCTAATCTAGAAACGATATTGAGCTAACTGTGAAAATTGAAATAAATTGCTCTAAGCGTAGAACATACCTAAACTTAACAGTGTTAGAGGATTAAAACAGTTTCAACCATCTGATTAATTGGACCAGTATTAAATTAGTTAAAATTATATTAAATTAGTTATAGGATGACCTCCCTTGCTCAACACTACTTCTTGCTCGGCCCGACCCTTGTTCAACACTACTACTTCCAGGTGCTTCGGCTCGACCACACTTGCTTGGAAGGAGGAATGAATTCATATGTTCCAGGTAAGAAGCTAAGAAACTCAGTATCCCCAACTGTTTGCATTCTTGTTACCTATCGATTGATTCGACCCACTCTTGTTACATGTCCTCAGAGGGTAAGAAACTTAGTATCTTCAAGCTGACTTGCATGAAGTTCTTAACCAGGTCATTATATTCCTCAGTGGAAAGAACTTACTATTGAGGAGAAGATCTTCAATCTGAAGGGTATAGCAGTAAGTCTACTTCTAATGTTTAGCTCTAGAAAATTACAAGGCTTGGTTGTTCTTCATTCGACGTTGGGGCGTTATCCGAGAATGGTCCATTTCATTAATGCATATAAAATTCTATGCATAGAATCCATACCAATTGGTTTACAGTAAGTCTACAAATGAAAATTGTCTTTGTCTTTTATTCTGTTGATGCATGAAGTCAAGATATGATCTGATTTAATATTTTTTTGTTGGATTACAGATTGGCAACCCACTACTTGATTTCTTCACAGATTTTAACGCAAGGGTGGAGTTCCTATGGTCACATGGCCTTATTTCTTGACTCCACATATAATAGTATGAAAAGAGGCTGCAACTACACTCGCTATGTGGATAAGTATTACCGAGGCACTGTTTCTTCGACCTGTGATGAAGTATACTCAATAGTGAGGATGGAGGTCAGCCAATACATTGATAGATACGACATCACACTAGACATCTGTCTATCATATCTTGACACCCAAAAGTATAAGATGCCGGGAGTTGAGGTCAAGTAGGTAAAGTTTTGTTGAACAATAAAGCCTGTAATTATATATAATTGTTTTGTTTATTTGACTAAAATTTGGTTTACATAGGTTAAAGGGTAAGGTAAATCGAGTTTTCTTAATTATTAATAAATTTTAAAACTAAAATTAACCTTTAGGAATCCCTAAACCCACTGTT
Organism: Pinus tabuliformis; assembly: GCA_031772625.1. Lineage (NCBI taxonomy): Eukaryota > Viridiplantae > Streptophyta > Pinopsida > Pinales > Pinaceae > Pinus > Pinus tabuliformis. Next base: position 409,153,558 of record CM062817.1, on the reverse strand, counting down.
TTCAACAACTTTTTTATAGATAAATGATCATTTGATTAACATCTGGTTGACAAATATGTCTATTAGGTAAATGGTCATTTAGTTCAAATCTGGTAGACGCTTTTGAGGAGTGCTTGATCTATAGTGTGCAATTTTCAATTCATTCTATTTGTGACTTCCAAGTATTGAATACTACATATCCATGCATCATTGAGCAACATTTTTGACTTCATGCAGGTTTGCTAACTTATAATTGTAAATATTTATGAATTATGGATATGGAAAACCTACCATGGCAGTATGTCACCGAAGGACATTTTGACTTCATAAAAGGCTGCTAATTTATAATTGTAAAAAAATTAAGTGTTTTCAATTTCTATTTTAATGGAGCTGTAAAGGGGAGGCTAGGTGAGGGTTTTTCAATTATTGACACAAGCTTTTAAATTAAAACCAACTTTATGATTCTATAAATGCATTATTTTCAATAATTATTTTAGGTAAATGACCATGCAGTTAACATATGATTGACAAATTTAGGTGGAATCTTGGCATATCTAGAATCAAATTGATCGATGGTGAAAACATTCCAATTCAAGCATGTGAATTCCAATATTGATACAAAGTGTCTTCCTTGGGATTACCTTTTCTATATAGCCATCCTTGGAATTATTCCCTGTACTCAGTAACTTCTGTAAATCACCTGTATGTATTAAATTCAAAGCACAACACCTGGTAATCTGGGGCTTGTCAAACATTGCCTCCTAATTTGTAATTAAGAAAAGAAAGGTTGTTAAAGTTATTTGTGTCATGCCTTCCCTAGCTTCTCAGCATTTATTAATGAAATGGTAACTTGTTACTTGATAAGCATTTTGGGGAGCCAACTGGTTTTAATATAAAAGTTTGTGTGTGGAATCTTGCAATGAGGCTAGAAGAAGTGCAAGCTTCTTAGATACAGACATGCTTCTATACCCATTTTGATAGTTTATGATCAGTGTTAAATAGTGTTGTGTTCTTTTAGATACAAAGTTTGGATCCGTAGAGCATCACAATGTGTCTTCAAGATGCATGGTATTCAATGGCTATCCATTTTGGTCTTCTTAGTCTCAAAAGTCTTATCGGCTCTAGAAAGTGATATTGTAGATAGGTTGCCCGGAGAGCCATCTATGACCTTCAAGCAATGTGCTAGTCTGTCATAGGGGATGAAAAGAGTGGTCGAGCTCTATTCTATTACTTTGTAGAAGCTGAGACAGACTCAAATTTGAAGCCTTTGGTTGTATGGCTCAATGGAGGTTAGTTGAACTAGCAACTTCTGCAGTTTTTTGGCATTTTCATGTTGTTTAATGGTATAGACAACCTGATAAAATATGGATGAAAGAGATTTAATTTGTTTAGGGCTCAGTGATGATTAAAATATGACTCTGTCTTTTGTCAAACTAAAAGCATTGCTGGTCTTGAAAGCACATATGAAAACTTCCAACTGAACAAATAAGCTATATTTCAAGAAAAAAACTACATATGGTGCTATAAATATATGCGGCTTTCTAAGGCACTTAAGTCATCAAGCTTTAATCCTAAGAATTCAATGTCCATCCACTGAATCTCTCCTTTGGTCTCAATGTTTTAAAAGTTGATTATTAATACATATTTAAAAGTCATGTTCAATGTTCAAGAGGTACATGTACATTGAACAAAGAAGGAACATGTAATTTTACATAGCTCATGTATATCCATAGTATATATGTAGTCGGTAGAGAAATCCTTTAAGAGAACAGTACGTAAGCCCTTGAATCTTTTCATAAATTTTATTGTAACTTGTAATAGGTTTCCTGGAGTTTATTAACATCTTTTATTCTACTTATCATGTTTGGCTCTGGAAAATTACAAGGTTTGGTTGTTCTTCATTCTGCGTTGGGGCGCTATGAGAGAATGGTCCATTTCATTAATGCATAAAAAATTCTATATGTAGAATCCCTAGCAGTTGGTTTATAGTAAGTCTACATATGAAAATTGTCTTTGTCTTTTATTTTGCTGATGCATGAAATCAAGATATGATTTGATTTAATATTTTTTTGTTTTATAGTAAGTCTACAAATGAAAATTGTCTTTGTCTTTTATTTTGCTGATGCATGAAATCAAGATATGATCTGATTTAATATTTTTTTGTTGGGTTACGGATTGGAAACCAACTTCTTGATTTCTTCATAGATTTTAACACAAGGGCGGAGTTCTTGTGGTCACATGGCCTTATTTATAACTTCACAGATAATATTATGAAAAATGGTTGCAACTGCACTCGCTATGTGGATGAGTATTACCGAGGCACTGTTTCTTCGACCTGTGAAGAAGTGTAGTCAATACTAAGCATGGAGGTCAGCCAATACATTGATAGATATGACGTCACACTAGACATCTGTCTATCATCTCTCGACACCCAGAAGTCTAAGATGTTTGGAGTTGAGGTAAAGTAGATAAAGTTTTGTTGAACGATAAAACATGTAATTATATAATTTTTTTGTTTATTTGACTAACATTTGGTTTTAAAAGGTTAAAGGTAAGGTAAAAGAGATTTTTTTAAGTATTAATAAATTTTAAAACTAAAATTAACCTTTAGGAGTCCCTAAATCCATTGTTTTCAACAATGTTTTTAAAAATAAATGATCATTTGATTAACATCTATTTGACAGATCCATCTATTATGTAAATGGTCATTTAGTTCCAATCTGGTAGACACTTTTGGAGTGGTTGATCTATAGTGTGAAATTTTTAATTCATTCTATTTGTGACTTCCAGGTATTGAATACTACATATCCATGCATCATAGTGCAACATTTTTGACTTTATGTAGGGTTGTTAACTTATAGTTGTAAATATTTATGAATTATGAATATGGAAAACCTACCATGGCAGTACGTCACCAAAGGGCATTTTGACTTCATAAGAGGATGCTAATTTAAGTTTTTTCAATTTCTACTTTAATGGAGCTCTAAAGGGGGAGGTGAGGCGAGGGTTTTTCAATTATTGACACAAGTTTTTAAATAAAAACCAACTTTATGAGTCTATAAATGCACTGTTTTCAACATTTATTTTGACGAAATGACCATGTAGTTAGCATATGATTGACAAATTTAGGTGGGAGCTTGACATATCTAGAATCAAATTGATCCATGGTGAAAACATTCCAATTCGAAAATGTGAACGCAAATATTGATTCAAAGTGTCTTCCTTGGGATTAGTTTTTCTATATAGCCATCCTTGGAATTATTCCCTCTATTCAGTAACTTCTATAAATCACCTGTATGTATTAAAGTCAAAGTGCAACACCTGGTAATCTGGGGCCTATCAAACTTTTCCTCCTAATCTGTGATTAAGAAAAGAAAGGTTGTTAAAGTTATTTGTGTCGTGCCTTGCCTCACTTTTCAACCTTTCTTAATGGAGTGGTAACTTGTTACTTGCCAAGTAGCTTGGAGAGCCAACTGGTTTTAATATAAAAGTATGTGTGTGGAATCTTACAACAAAGGAAGAAGAAGTGCAAGCTTCTTAGATACAAACATAGTTCTCTACCCATTTTGATAGTTTATGATCAGTGTTGAATAAAATTGTGTTCCTTTAAAGAGAAAGTCTGGATCTGTAGAGCATCACAACGTGTCTTCAAGATGCATGGTCTTCAACGGCTAGCCATTTTGGTCTTCTTAGTCTCAAAAATCATATCAACTCGAAAAAGTGATATTGTAGATAGGCTGCCTAGATAGCTAGTTGTGACCTGTAGGAATTTACAGGGTAAGTTCCTCAGACAGAACACAAAAGGAAACCACTCACAAACAGATCACAGATCAATACACCAGTAATGTCCATGGCTTGAGCCAATGCGGCCACTTCAGGAAATTTATTAATAAAAGAATGAAAATTTACATAAGCTTCTCTCATGAACGGTTACCCTACAAATGACCCTCCATGCTCTTAAAATAGAGATCATGGACCAATTAGGTGTTAAGCCACGGATCAAGTGTCAGTAATACTGAGGAGAGAATGAACCATCGGATCACTACATATCATGACCGTCGGATTGTAAGTTACAAAAAGTACATAGTAAAGAAACACACTTTACCTAACTCTATACTAGACCATGTTATACTTAACTACTTCCTATGTGTCGGAATATCCTAACATCCCCCCTTAAGAACAACTTGGGATAGGATTGAAGGATGTACAAATATGACACAATAGGAGAAGGAAGGAGGCACTAGAGCCTATCCCCCCTTAGTGACGACTTCCTGAACTCCAACCATAAATCGAAGTTTAGTAAACTTCACCTCTGTGAGAGCCTTTGTAAAGATGTCTGCAACTTGATCATCTGTTGAACAATATTGCACTTCAAGAAAATGGTCGTGAAAGAGCTTTCTGATGAAGTGCGTGTGCAATTCAATGTGTTTGCTGCGCTGATGTTGGACTAGATCTTTGCATAGTTGAATGGCATTTTGATTATCACACCAAAGTGTAGTCGGATGCTGCTGCTGAAAGCCAAACTCTGATAGGATCTGAGAAGCCACAAGGCTTCCTTACTAGCTTCTACGGCACCACGATACTCTGATTCTACTGAAGAAAGAGAAATGGCACCTTGTTTCTTGCAAGCCCATGTAATAGGTCCTGAACCAAGAGTGAACACATAACCTGCAGTAGACTTCCGATCATCAGGGTCACTAGCCCAATTGGAATCAGTGAAACCAACCAATAGAGGAGATGCTTCGGCACTGTAATGAATCCCAAACTGAACTATACCTTGAACATAATTAAGTATTATTTTAGCTGCTTTCTAATGACTTTCATGTGGGTTTTGCATAAACCGAGCAACAAGGCCAACAACAAAGGAAAGGTCAGCATGAGTATGGGTTAGATACAAAAGTTTTCCTACAAGTTGACGGTATAAGGTAGCATCAACTTCAGGGAAGTACAAGTGACTGAAAGTTTGGCTCTAGATTGAAAGGGAGAAGGGGTTGGCTTATAGTTTTCCATGTGAAAATAGTGTAGAAGATCACAGGCATACTTGGACTGGGAAAGGGAAATACCTTCCTTGGATTGCAAGACTTGAAGACCAAGAAAATAATGCAAGTGTCCTAAGTCTGTCATTTCAAACTTCTTTTTAAGGCTGGAATTCACATGGTCGATAAGGTTGGGATCACTACCAGTGAGGATAAGATCATCAACATAAAGAACAAGAATGATAAGAGACTTACCCTCTTTCTTGCTGTAGACAGTATTGTCAGAATGACACTTAGAAAAGCCAGATTCTAAAAGAAAGCTATCCATTTTGGCATACCAAGCCCGAGGAGCTTGCTTGAGACCATAAAGGGATTTCTTAAGCCGACATACAAGGCTGGAGTCTATTTGTATAAAGCCAGTAGGTTGTTCCATATAGATTTCTTCATGCAAGTCCCCATGCAAGAAAGTAGATTTAACATCCATCTGATGGACTTCCCATTTGAAAGAGGCAGCAAGGGAAAGAACAAGGGGGATAGAGTTCATTTTGGCAACAGGGGAGAAGGTTTCAGTATAGTCAATGCCTTCAACTTGTGAAAAACCTTAGCAACAAGACAAGCTTTATGTTTATCAACGTTCCCATCTGGTCCATACTTGGTTCTATAAACCCATTTGCACCTAACAAGTTTTCATCCCTTTGGTAGAGGAACAGGATCCCATGTATCATTTGCCAATAATGAACGATATTCTTCATTCATACCTGCGTCCCAATCTGGATGGCCTAAAGCTTCTGCAAAGGTGTCAGGATCATAATTCGTTGAAGCTTGAGCCAGTAAAGAAGAGGCTCTATCGAACTGAGAACGTGTACATCGCTGATCTGTAGGATCACCGGCAAGATCACCTGCTACATCCCGAGTAGCACGGACCCATTTTGGAAGTTGAGGAGCTGAAGGAGGATCTTGAGAAGGTGGGGGAGGATTGTCATCCTTGCTTTCATCATCTGAAGAAGAAATATTTTCAAAAGTAGAAGAGATAGGGAGAGGTGGCACATCCGCCAAACTAGGCTCATAGGCCGATATATTTTCAGCAAACTTTACATCTCTTCTAATGATAACATTTTTGGACTTAAGTGGAATAAGTCTATATCCTTTGACATCTTCAGAATATCCAACAAAAATACATTTTTCACTCTTAGGTTCTAAAGCTTTATGTTTCTCATATGGAATATGGGCCTATGCTTCACTTCCAAAAACACGAAAGTGACTTACATCAGGTTTAATTGAGCTCCATGCTTCTTCTAGAGTGATATTCTTTAAAACCTTAGTAGAAGTGCAATTTATTATGTAATTTTCAAAGTTAATTGCTTCTGCCCAAAAATTAAGACTAAGTCCTTTAGATTGAAGCATACAATTAGCCATTTCCTTTAAGGTGCGATTCTTCCTTTCAGCTACACCATTTTGTTGTGGAGTATATGGAACAGTATGTTGCATTTGAATTCCAATCTCAATGCAAAAGTTGATGAATTTGTGGTTAACATACTCTCTGCCATTATCAGATTTTAGCTTAAGGATTTGATGTCCAGATTGTTTTTCAACAAAGGCCTTAAAGGCTAAGAACATGTTAAATACTTCACTCTTGAGTTTTAAGAAGTATACCCAAGTGCGTCTAGAGAAATCATCAATGAAAGTTAAGAAATACTTGTAGCCATAGAATGAAACAACTGGAAGTGGACCACATAAATCACTATGCACAAGCTGTAAAGGGGCTGAGGCGTGCCAAGAGGCACATTTTTCAAAACTATCCTGATGATGTTTTCTGAGTACACATCCAGAACAAACACCATCTCTACAAGATACCATTGGAAGACCTGTCACCATATTTTCTTTACATAGATTCTGAAGGGAGCGATAGTTTAAGTGACCAAATCGATCATGTCAAAATTTACTCACTTCATTGTTATGAGCAACAAATACCGAGGGAAGATTTGATGACCCAAAGTTGTGAAACTTATACAACCTTGTAGAGTCATCAGCAATGCCAGTAGCTAAAATCTCACGAGGATCTCTTAGGTCCTTAATTACAACATTGTGAGGTGAAAATTCAACGATTTTACCTTCACCTGAATGAGTTATCTGATATACAGATAGAAGGTTGCAGGATAAGGTTGGAACACATAATACATCATTAAATTGACCATTGTCTATATGAACAGTTCTAGTCCCTACAACTCTAAGAGATCTATCATCACCAACACATATATTTTTGGTGTTACAACCATTTAAAGAAGAAAACATGGCTTTGTTTTTGGCCATGTGATAAGAAGCTCTAGAACACCAAAGGAAACCGCTCACAAACAGATCACAGATCAATACACTAGTATTGTCCACGGCTTGAGCCAATGCGGCCACTTCAGGCAATTTATTTATAAAAGAATGAAAATTTACATAAGCTTCTCTCATGAACGGTTACCCTACAGATGACCCTCCATGCTCTTTAAATAGAGATCATGGACCAATCGGGTGTTAATCCATGGATCAAGTGTCGGTAATATCGAGGAGAGAATGAACCGTCGGATCACTACATATCGTGACCGTCGAATTGTAAGTTACAAAAAGTACATATTAAAGAAACACACTTTACCTAACTATATACTAGACCAAATTATACTTAACTACTTCATATGTGTTGGAATATCCTAACATGACCTTCAAGCAATATGTTGGGTATGTCACAGTAGATGAAAAGAGTGGCTGAGATCTATTCTGTTACTTTGTAGAAGCTGAGATAGACTCAAATTTGAAGCCTTTGGTTGTATGGCTCAATGGAGATTAGTTGAAGTAGCAACATCTGCATTTTTTGGCCATTTTCATGTTGTTTAATGGTATAGACAACCTAATAAAACATGGACGAAAGATATTTAATTTGTTTAGGGCTAAGTGATGATTAACATATGACTCTGTCTTTTTCGAAATTGAAAGAATTGCTGGTCTTGAAAGCACAGACGTAAACTTGCAACTGAATAGATAGGCCATTATTCAGGAAAAAAACTACATATGGTCCTATAAATATATGTGGCTTTCTAAGGCACTCAAGTCTTCAAGCTTTAATCCTAAGAATTCAATGTCCATCCACTAAATCTCTCCTTTGGTCTCAATATTCTAAATGTTTATTATTAATAAATATTTAAAATTCATGTTCAATGTTCAAGAGGTACATGTAAATTGAGCTAAGAAGGAACATGTAATTTTACATAGTTGATGTATATCCATAGTATATATGTAGTTGGTAGAGAAATCCCTTAAGAGAATAGTACGTAAGCCCCTGACTCTTTTCATAAATTTTATTGTAACTTGTAATAGGTTTCCCGGAGTTTATTAACATCTTTTATTCTACTTATCATGTTTGGCTCTGGAAAATTACAGGGCCTGGTTGTTCTTCATTTGGCATTGGGGCACTATCCGAGAATGGTCCATTTCATCCTAGGGGAGGCAAATGGATTATGAATGAGTACAACTAGAACAAAGGTATGTGTGCTAATATTTGATTTTTGGTACTTGTATGATATAATCATCCTTCTTAATGCAAGGATTACCAATAGTTCAGAAGAATGTATTGTATTTCTCAGGCTACTGCCTATTTGCTTTGTGCAGAAGAAAACATGCTTTATCTAGAGACTCCCGCTAGAGTTGGATTTTCCTATTCTAATGATACATCATACTATTTGGGTGAAAATGATGCTAAAAAAAGTATCAAATATCAGTGGCCAGATGTAAATTATATGATAAAACTTTCTACAATACCTTTGTATGTAACAACAATATGATTGCCTAATTTTCTTGCAGCGGAGGACAACTTGCTATTTCTCCATGGTTGGTTTGACAAGTTTCTAGAGTATAGGACTAGATATCTGTATTTAACAGGGGAGAGATATGTAGGTGAAATTATTATTTAAGTTAAGATTTTTACTAAAACTGATAGCAGGGAAAGATGAAAACATTTATCTATTGTCATTCCCTTCATCTTCAAGCTGACTTGTATGAAGTTCTTAACTAGGTCACTATATTCCTCAGTGGGTAGAACTTATTGTTGAGGAGAATATCTTCAATCTGAAGGGTATACTGGTAAGTCTAATTCTACATTTGTGGAAAGCTTTTCAACAATATCTTGTACAATTATTCTTTGAAAATGCATTTTTGGATTAACCAATTTAAGAGACAAAGTTTGTTGATCTTTCTTTTGTCCTTCTCAAAAGATACTCACTTTCGTTTTTATCTGTCTATGGTGGTACTATAGCTATTTCCATTATTGTTGGTAAAGTAAGGGATCCAATTTAAATGGTCAAAAGATGCTTTAAATTGTATTTTTTTGGAATATGTAAACCAACTATATTGTATGACAAGATTCTTCCAATATAAATAATGCATATAAAATTTTATATATACAGTCATTACAAGTTGATTTATAGTAAGTCTATAAAGGGAAAGTGTCTTTGTCTTTTATTCTGGTGGTGCATGAAGTCAAGACATTATCTGATTAATATTTTTTTGTTGGGTTACAGATTGGTAACACATTGCTTGATTTCTTCATAGATGTTAACGCAAGGGCAGAGTTCCTATGGTCACATGGAATTATTTCTAACTCCACATATAATATTATGAAAAATAGCTGCAACTACACTAGCTATGTGGATGAGTATTACCAAGGTACTATTTTGTTAACTTATGGTATGTTCTATGCTTATAATAGTTTACTTCTTTTCCTTATTATATTCCACAGATTAGCAATCACATGTACATAAAGTAAAGTGCAGATAGAACATTAAACGATCGATAGAAAACAAGCCAAGACAAGAGACACAAGGTGTGGCGACTAGCCAGGGACAAACCCCACAATGTGTGGGGAAACCCTTTGATCAAATCTTCTTTTATCTTCAATAATTCAGCAGAGACAAATAGTATTATAAATTTGATTCATATCAGTAGTAGCAAACCCTAGATCAGCAACATCAACATTAGCGACTTCATTATCAAACTAGGGCAGATGATATCTCACAAACTGTTTGTCAGATTGACTTCATTCTACCACCAAAATTTGTGGCTTTCAGAGGAGATCCAGATGGACCTATAGTGCAGTTCCAAAGAGGATATCTTCTAGTCCATGCAGGTCAATCTTTACTTCTGCAGTTGCAGCTTCAGTTTCCGACTTCAAACTAGGGCAGTTGATATCTTGCAAACCATTCGTCGGATTGACTTCATTCCACCAGCAAAAGTTGTGACTTTTAGAGGAGACCTAGATGGACCTACAGTGCAGTTCTAAAGAGGAGATACGATGGTCAACACTGGTCAAAATTTGGATCTACAGTTGCAGCTTCAGGTTCAACAGCTTCCGGCTTCACATGTGTGAGAGAGAGACTCTTTCCTGCGCAATAGAGAAGAGACTCATTTCTGCGCAGTGGAGAGAGAGATATGTGATGAGATGAGTGAGTCCAAATGAGGAAAAGTCCTCTTATATCTATACACAACGTTGGTGTTTGAATAGATGCGACTGTTGGGCTTTTGAGCCTACATGAGTTGTAGGTCGGCTTGATAATAAGTCCATAATCAAAATAAATTCATATCTCCATGAATACTTATCGGAATCGGATGATGTTTATATAAATCCTACACCTCCAACGAGAGGAATACAATAAAAATATTATCAGCCATGAATAAGATGACCCACATGAAGTTTTTCCCTAGTTGTCAATTTTAACACTCCCTCTCAACTAGGGAGAACTTCATCTATAATCTGTCTATTGGTCATTACTATCAAATGCACTGCCTTGTACAGCTTGTCCCCTACCCTGCTCTGCTCTATTCTACCTGTTCTACTTTGTCTTGTTCTGCCCTTTACTAATCTGTATTGTTTTGCTTTGTTCTACTATGCTCTTGCATTGTTCTGTTCTTCTCTGCTTTTGTCCGAATTATGAAGAAGAAGAAATGATCGAGGATGTATCATACTGACTCAAAGTCAGTCTCAGAGTATGTACCTCTGGTCCCAGACCAGTCTCAACCAACCCGAAGTCAGCGTCATAGTGAGTACAACTCCATTGGTCCTAGACTAGTATCATCCTCCACTGACTCAAAGTCAGTCTCATAGTGCGTACCACTGGTCCCAGACCAGTCTCAGCCGACCAGAAGTCAGCTTCATAGTAAGTACCACTCCTACCAATGGTCCCAGACCAGTATCGTAGTCTCAGAGAGTGTACCACTGGTCCCAGACTAGTCTCAACCGACCCGAAGTCAACGTCATAATATGTACCACTATCACTGGTCCCAGACTAGTACTACACTGACACAAAGTCAGTCTCAGAGTATGTACCACTGGTCCCAGGCCAATCTCAACCGATCCGAAGTCAGTGTCATAGTATGGTACAACTCTTACCACTGGTCCTAGACCAGTATCATTGATCCCAGATGAATGGAGGTCATCCTAGCGTAGGGAGTATGGTAGATACAACGATGTGTCCATCGATATTATTATGGTCCCTAACTTCATCTCCCTGCTCATTGATCAGATGAGAGGTACTTGCCATGAGTCCTAGACTACATGGGTAGGATGCCTCGACAGGACAACTAATCAATCATGTCCTCACAGGAGAATACATCAATCCTGCTACAATCGCCATGGAGAACACATCAATCCAGGCCTCATAGGAGAACACATCAATCCTGCTACAATGTCGCCATGGGTTGTACATGTATACCACCAGGAGATAGTGAATCATCCTGTGGTCATATGCTGCTCCAAGAAGCACCCCGCACCCACCTGGAGCTCTCAAAGCTCAATGCATCATACATGACCCTCATCGGAGGATCTTTGAACAACTCCAAGTTGTTCCCGGAAAGTCAGAAATTTTACTTTCCCAAGGGTTTTATCAGAATGTCGGCGACCTGTTCATATGTACCGATATGTTGGAGCCTTATAGCTCCCTACTGCACCATATCTCGAATATAATGGTATCTGATATCGATATGCTTGGAGCGATCATGAAATATGGGATTCTCTGACAAACGAATCCCACTCTGGTTGTCACAAAGGATCACGATAGTATCCAAAGTAAATCCAAACAACTCACTGAAGATCTTTCGCAACCAAACTGCCTCACAAGAAGCCATGGTAGCAGCATATACTCTGCTTCGGCGGTGCTCAAAGCCACTGACTTCTGCTTCCTGCTCATCCAGGATATTGAAGCAGATCCGAAGGAGAAACAACACCCGGAGGTTCTCTTACGGTCCTCCAAATTGCCTGCCCAGTCAGCATCTGTGTATCCAAATAGTCTCACATCTCCGACAGTGTATCTTAACCCATAAGTGATAGTGCCACGAAGATATCTCAGTAGATTCTTGGCACCAATCCAATGTATGTGGTGGGGTTCAACCATATGTTGACTCAACGTGTTGACTGCAAAGCATATTTCTAGATGAGAGTTCACTAAGAACATTAATGCTTCGACGAGTTGCTGATACTCGATAGCATTTCATAAAATAGGTCCAGCAGCACTACCGCTTAACTTCTTGAAGTCAAGCTCCATCGAGGTAGTTATAGGCTTGCAGTCCATCATACCGAATCTTTCCAATATCTTCACCACATATTTTCCTTGAGATAGGAAAGTTTCTCCTAGCTTTTGCCACACTTCAAGTTCTAGGAAATAGTGCATCAATCCTAGGTCATTCATTTCAAATTCAGAAGCCAACTCCCTCTTACATTTGAGAATGAGAGGGTCTGCACATGTTAGAATGAGGTCATCCACATACAACACTAGTATGAGAGGTTTATCTTCTTCAACCTTAAAGTAAAGGTTAGGATCAGCTTCACTCCTAGTGAATCCCAGCTTCATCAAGTAGTTGTTGATCCTCTCATACCATGCTTGGGGTGCTTGCATCAGCCCATAGAGAGCCTTCTTCAACCTGCATACATGATATTTTTGATCATAAATTTCAAATCCTTCGGGTTGCTCCACGTAGACCTCTTCTTTGATCGAGTCGTGTAAGAATGCAGTCTTCACATCCATCTGATGTAGGTTCCATCCATGTGAAGCGGCAAGGTAAATGATCTAGTGGATGGTCTTATATCTGGCAATAGGTGCAAATATCTCATCATAGTCTATACCTTCCTTCTGGGAGAAACCACGAGCAACAAAACAAGCCTTATACTTTTCTCTACTTCCATCTGTTGCATGCTTTATCTTGTAAAGCCATTTGGAAGTAACAACTATCTTGTCTTGGGGTCTGGGAACTACTTCCCAGACATCATTCTTCATGACAGACTCATATTCTTTGGTCATAGCATCCTTCCATACTTGATGCTTGACGACGTCTGAGAATGATGAAGGCTCATTTTGTATGATCGTGCTCATGATGGTCAGGTATGCATGATACCTATTAGGTTTCTTACTTTCATGAAAGGTTCCTCGGGGTGCAGCATGTCCTTCAGCAGCATCAAGTAGCCCCCTAAGCCATGAAGGCCTCTTCCTATAAGAGGAAGGCTCATGTGGAGGAGGATCAATCAGATCCATGGGTTCTTCTACATCAAGCATTGATTCATCATCCTTTTCTTTTGGTTCCTTGGTGTCCGCTTCTTGAGAGCTCCTCAATGTCAGAAGATTGTTCACCTTGCTGAGAGCCATATCTTCGTCAAAGGTGACATTACAAATTCCCTTTGACCGGCTACATAGATTCTATAGCCTTTAGTATTTTCACCATAGCCCACGAAAATTCCCTTCTTTCCAGATGCACCCAATTTATTTCTTTTTTCTTTCAGCACATGAAAATATACAAGGCTTCCAAAAATTCTAAAATGAGAAACATTAGGTTTCTTACTGGTGAACTTTTCTTCACGAGTCTTGGAACCCAATGCTTGATGAGGGCATCAATTTTGTACATATACAGCAGTGTTTGCAACTTCAACCCATAGAAACTTTGGAAGTCTTTGATCATGTAGCATGGCCCGGATAGCTTCCATAATTGTATGGTTCTTCCTTTCTTCCACACCATTCTGTTCAGGAGTATATGGTGTAGTAGTCTCCCTCTTGATGCCAGCCTCTTTACAAAAATCATGGAACTCATTAGATTCATATTCAGTCCCATTATCAGTTCTTAAGATCTTGATCTTCTTTTCAGTTTGATTCTCGATTAGGGCCTTGAAGTGTCGAAACCAAGGGAACACTTCATCCTTCTTTTTCAAGAAGTATATCTAGGTATTTCAAGAATAGTGATCTATAAAAGTGAGATAATATGAATATCCTCCCAAGGAGTTCACAGGCATCATACCTGATATGTATAAGTGAACTAGTTGTAATATAACAGAGGTCTTGCTTTGACTTGAAGGGAGTGGTCCCCTTTTGAGCTTTCCTTCGGCACATCCCGGACATACACCTTCTTTCTCTACTTGGAATTCGAGGATCCCTGTTACCATCTATCTTACATCAGGTAGAGCTTTGTAATAAAGGTGGGCAAACCTTCGATGCCAAAGTTTGGACTAAAGCATTATGTCACAAGACATGACACCTAGCGGACTTCCACCGACCTGATATAAATAATCAAATCGAAACCTAAGAGTGAAATCATCTTTAACATTATTTTTCCATATACGTACCTTACCGTCATTGAAGGTTACCTTGTAGCCTTTGTCTTCCATTGCCAAGATGGATACTAGGTTCTTTTTGAGATCAGGTACATATAATACATCTTGTAAGTGAATCGTATTACCTTGATTCAATTTGAGAGAAACATTGCCTACACCTTTCACTGGGTATTTCATGTAATCTCCAAGGACAATTTCTAGGTTAGTTTCTTTCTCTACCAGATTATGGAGTACTTCTTTGTAACCAGTGAAGTGTCTTGAGTTACCACTATCAATGAGCCAAATTCCCATTGAGTCCAAACGAGCAGAGGTAGATAGAGCAACTAGTAGATAATATTCAGCCTGCTTATTGTCAACAGTGTTAGATTCATACCTATAATTTCTAGCCTTCTTGAATGGTTGCCCTCTTCCTTGATTTCAATTATTCCGTTTACCTTTGCTGTTGAATTTTCCATTCCTTCGATTACCGTGAGAGGGATTTTGATCATTGTCATGGAGAGAGTCATTTCTATTAGGGCATTCCCTTGCATAGTGACTTGCTTTATTGCAAATGAAACATCATCCTTTTCTTCCACCCTTAAATCCAGCCTTTCTTTTCGATTTAGACCCAGAATTATTTATTTTCTTAGCATGAGAAGAAAA
Organism: Pinus tabuliformis; assembly: GCA_031772625.1. NCBI lineage: Eukaryota > Viridiplantae > Streptophyta > Pinopsida > Pinales > Pinaceae > Pinus > Pinus tabuliformis. The sequence continues at coordinate 409,138,339 of CM062817.1, read as the reverse complement.
AGTAGCAGGAGAACCTTTAGGCAAGGTCATTTCCTGCTCTTCTACCCTTGTTTCTTCTTGAATGCATCTAGCCACTAATTCCTCGAAACCAGGAATTACATTATTGTTCAGAAGAGTAGTCCTGAACACATACGATTCAGATGGTAATCCTCCAAGAGTTGTGAGTGCCATTTCTCTATCAATAATAGCTTCCCCAATAGATAGGAGATCGTTCTTGATCTCGGTGATTGTTAAGAAGTATGCTTGCATACTCTCATCTCTACCCTTCTTGATTTCCCTCAGCTTATTTCTAAGAAACAAAACTTGATTTGCATCATTAACTTTAAATAAACTCACTAGTCTATCGTAGATTTCCTTGGAGGTGTCTAGATCAGAGACGTAGGCCACTAAGCGCTTGTTGATAGAGTCCCGGATGATCTTCTTCGCTTTAATTTCTCCATTCTTCAATTTGTTCCTGGTAGCAGGAGGTGCATTTGATGGAGGCTCAACAATATTGCCTCTCACGTGACCCAACACTCCTTGATGCTCTAGGGTTAGATCGATAGACATCTTCCATCCATGATAGTCAGCTTTCTCATGAAGCTTGTCTTCGGCAGGAAAGAGTGTTGAGGACCCCATCGTTCTTTTAGGATAGCTATGCCAATCTTCTCTTTGGTGATTTCTCTTGCTTGGGCTTTGTCTTCACCTCAGCTCTGAAACCATGTTAAGTTATGGTATGTTATATGATTGTAACAGTTTACTTCTTTTGCTCATTATATTCCACAGATTAGCAATCACATGTACATAAAGTAAAGTGCAGATAGAACATTAAACGATCGATAGAAAACAAGCCAAGACAAGAGACACAAGATGTGGCGGCTAGCCAGAGACAAAACCCACAATGTGTGGGGAAACCCTTTGATCAAATCTTCTTTTATCTTCAATAATTTAGTAGAGATAAATAGTACAATAAATCTGATTCATATCAGCAGTAGCAAACCCTAGATCAGTAGCATCAGCATTAGTGCTTCATTATCAAACTAGGGCAGATGATATCTCACAAACTGTTCGTCGGATTGACTTCATTCCACCACCAAAAGTTGTTGCTTTCAAAGGAGATCCAGATGGACCTAAAACGTAGTTCCAAAGAGGATATATTCTAGTCCACGTAGGTCAATCTTTACTTTTGCAGTTGCAGCTTTAGTTTCAGCAGTTTTCGGCTTCAAACTAGGGCAGTCGATATCCTGCAAACTGTTTGTCGGATTGACTTCATTCCACCACCAAAAGTTGCATCTTTCAGAGGAGATCCAGATGGACCTACAACACAGTTCTAAAGAGGAGATCTGATGGTCAACGCTGGTCAAACTTTGGATCTGCAGTTATAGCTTCAGGTTCAACAGCTTCTGGCTTCACATGTGTGAGAGAGAGACCCTTTTCTACGCAGTAGAGAAGAGACTCATTTCTGCGCAGTAGAGAGAGAGGGATGTGATGAGATGAGTGAGTCCAAATGAGGAAAAGTACTCTTATATTTATACACAATGTTGGTGTTTGAATAGATGCGATTGTTGGACTTCTGAGCCTACATGAGTTGTAGGTCGGCTTGATAATAATTCCATAGTCAAAATAAATTCATATCTCCATGAATACTTATCAGAATCGTATGATCTTTATATCAATCCTACACCTCTCGATGAGAGGAATCTAATAAAAATATTATCAGCCATGAATAAGATGACCCACATGAATTTTTTCCCTAGTTGTCAATTTTAACATGCTTCTTCAAGGAGTTGGGATTGAAGGTTGTGGCCACCTTCAAAGTATTGAAGGGTAAAAAGATTGTTAAAGAAGTGACAGGAGCAAGATTAAATGATCTGGTACAAGCTATTGAGAATATAAAATCAAGTTCATACATTTACAAATTGGTTGGATTTTTTCATTTTCAGATTTTTTAAATTGATATCCTATCAATAAAGTGTTTTGTATTTGAACATGAAATAAATGATCTCGTACAACCTATTGAGATTGTAAGATAAAGTTCATACATTTACAAATTGGTTGGATTTTTTCATTTTCAGATTTTGTAAATTGATATCCTATAAATAAAGTGTTTTGTGTTTGAACATGAAATGTTACTATTTCTCAAATTGAGATGGCATGTTGTCCTCAATTTATGCCTTACGTCGTTTCTTTTGCAACCTCTGGTGCCAATACTAGTTTAATACCAACATTAAGCATTAGACCATACCATGTTATAGAGGGTTGTGAGGGACCATATGATGAATGGCTTTCATGGACTTGCTTAACCTTTTCTAGGGCAAATAAATTATTTTTTTCCTATGCGTTGTTTAGGTCATAGTCTTGGCATGCTATGACTAAGATTGAGATTGAGGAACATTTCATTTTTCGCTGCCCCTTTTATTATGAGATCTAAGGATGGTTCCACCCTCTGTTTAGGGAGTCATGAACCCTTTCCAGTTTCTATTGGTATTCAAACCAATGCTACATATTTATATGTGCAAGAGGCTCTGAGAGTATGGTCCCAAATTTTCTAGCCACCCCCTAGACTATTGTCCACTCAGTTGATCACTTCTCTCTGGTGCTCCTCTCTGCTAGGGGACCCGAGAGACAGAATGTTAGCAACATGGCTCTTGATTCTAGATTAGTATGGGCTTATGAGCTATTCCTACTTTCTAGAAACCCTAGTGTTATTGTCGTTCTGGATCCCATTGCAGCAATTAGATGATGCCATCTAGGCCTTAGTGGTGGTAGTCCTTGTCCAGGTAGCAACATAGTGCACAATACAGATTATCTTCTAGCTCCTTTTCTGTAGAGTATGATGTTGGGAGTTTCCTATATTCAACCTAAGATGTTAGGGAGAAAGTGCTAGTGGATCTTAATATTCTTGCTTTATTTATATTCTAGATTCTAGGTCCATTTCTTTTAATTGGTTTTCCTTTATCTGTGCTCAGTTCATCTTAGATTAAAGCTTGTGTTTGGTTTGTCGTATTAGAGCAGTATTTTAGTTTAGTTTACTTTTGGCATTCTACTTTTTTTCTTAGGAGCCATATTCCGTGCTCCCACAAAAAATCAACACTAGCACTTAGTAGTGCTATTGACATTCTTTTGTTGTCATTTGTTGGATATAAATAAAATTACATTATCCTATTTTTATGTCTTGGAACCTATTCTGAGCATACTCAAGCACTTTGCTTGAGGGTATTGTGATTAATTTTTTCATGGAGATATTGCACAATATCTCCATGAAAAAAATCAAAGCTTGTGTTGTTTTGGATCTGTGACAAAGGTATTATGGCCATGATTAGGTTTCATGAGTAGACAAGGGTTACACCTCTTATTCAAGGCAGGGGATTTCTAGTTGATTAAAGATATGATCATCAAGGCTAGGCTTAACTACGACGTATATTTTTCTTACTTTGTGTGAGGATGGAAGAATGGTAGTTCAAGTTATCAGTGCCCTTCAGAGTTCTTCCATCTTTGTCCATATTAAATTTTTCTTGTCTATAGTTGTGTAAGTCAATGAGGTTTTAAGTTATGACAATGCTTCAAACCTTCAAGCCCCCTTTGTTTCCTTGGAACAATTCTTAGCTCAATTATTTTAGAACTATATATGACTAAATTCTTAGCTCAATTATTTTAGAACTATATATGACTACATATTTGATTATATTAAAATCATATTTGTTGGATTTATTTACTTATTTATTGTTGAGATTTTAATCGCGGCTCTGTGTCTTATTATCTCAATGTTTCAGGTTTTATTTAGCAAATTTAAATCTTTGATTACTTTGATGAATTTCTTATATTTTTATCTTCTTCCATTGCCCATTAGGTTTGGCACTGGTCACTCTTAAATATGAGTTCAAGCATATGATTTTTTTTAGGAAACTCCTTTAGAGCTAGCGTGTACTAGTTTTGGAGAGAGGGATTGTGCTATTAGCAAAGGTACCTTCTCTAAATGATCATTTGACCCCCTTTAGACTGATTTGGGATCAATTCAAGTGACAAGAATCCCCCAAATCTCCCCATGCGCAAACTCCAACACTCTACTTGCTTTCTTATCTTGGCTTGTGTCAACAATCTCCTTGTTCTGCTCCCTGTCCAAACATGTTGAACATCTCCAACCTTCCCCTGAATAGTAGGTAGACTAACAACCATCTCTAACCTACTTAGAAGAGAAAAATGTTGCAAACACAAATGCTAACCATTGCCAAAGTGAGCCGACGTAAGTATCTCTACTGTTCACCATTTCATGTGAATCTACCACATCCTTTGGATTCTTCATTGCCACATCTTCAAACCTATACAATGAATGTTGTTCCACCCCCAAAGCTATGATATTTTTGCCCCTTTTCTTCACCAAGTATCTGCCTGTTGTGAACACAACCTCTACATGCAGATTTTTCTCTGTAATTTGGCTAACAAAAAGCAATTTTCTACTTAGACTAGGAATATAAAGAACTGTTTTTGAACATAAACTTCTCATTGCTTGTTACTTGTAACTGTACATTCTCATGCTCTTCAACAACATGAGTTGCAAAGGGTTGCATGTTATATTGTGAAAATATAAGCCTAAATATAGCAAACATCAACTACCAACATTATAACTTTCTACTATAGATAAATTGTTGATATGAAAATTCCAACCTGAGAGAATGGGTTGGGTGCCATTCAAAGATAATAGATATTGTAAGCAGAGGTATCAATGCATAGATTGAGCATATAACCACAATGATGCTTTTGAATTCCATAGCGAGTTCTTTCTTTAGTATAAAAATCCCAGTGGAAAGTATGACACTTATTATGAAGCAAGTGACCACCACAACTATAACTGAAAATATTGTAGTTTTAGGTCTCCTGGCTCCTAGCTCATTACCCACTCTTATACTACAAATAATATAAATACAACAATAAAGAAAAGAAATTTTTAGATACAGCAAATGGGAAAAAAAGTATACCATGCTATATAATGTTTTCCAAGGAGAAATCAAGTTCAACATTGCAATAAAACTGTTGAACTTATGTGGACTGCAGATTTCCCCAATATTCAAGAATCCTAAGGTCAGGAGGGATCAATTGTTTGACCCTCTCTGGATGGTAAAATCTTGAGATATTCCCAAAATCTGCAATAGCCGTAAAGATGCCCCAATAAAACAATATATGACTATAGATCATAAATGTATACCTTGTAGCTGCACTAAGACCCAACGTTCCCATCAACTCCTAGTTGTAATAATTCATGCTGCATATATGTTCAAAACCTGGTACGTTAGAGATCTATTAACTGGCATAGCTGTCTAACTAAGTTGGGACAATGCATAGCCATGGAGCTTGTATTTGGCTTTAAATTAGTTATCTTTAAATGGGAAAGTCTCATACCAAACAGAAATGGAATCTAGAGTGACCTCTGCATTTGGCAGCAAACCTGATACAAGCACCAATACTTCAATGTACCATATTTCCAAACTGCAGAATGAGGTGTAGAACAAAACAAAACTTGTCAAAACAGGCTAAACTATTATGTAAACATCCAGACATAATTAAGATAATTTGTGTATCCTGCAAAGAGTATTAAGGCATACATTAGCATAACAGTTGATGCTAGAGTTAACTTGAAGTATGACCAGAGTCTTGTGAAGGCCTTCAAGGTGAAGCCCGCCCATGTATGCCTGCAGTATGGGCTATAGAATATATACTAGAACCCACCAAGTAAAACTCACTGTTAGGGTTATCCCTAGCAGGCCAAATGCTAGCTTGTCTATTGCCACCGAGGTGACCAATATAAGGAATACACATGTCCCAACAACAATATAGGCAAGAGGGGCCACTATGTTCTGAGCCTACAAAAACCTCTGCATGGGTGAGGGAAAAAGCGAATAAATGAGGAATAAGACCTTTGGAAACAACACCTTTTGCAACAGATATTTCTTTACTCTGCCCTATGGAAATCAATACAAGATCTGCAAATTAGTAGAGGATGCCCAAAAGTATTGCTTTATCATCCAAGGTATGGAAACTATCAAATTAATGAGTTTATCAATCATGATTTCCTTGATTATATTGATTTCAGATCTTTGGATTTTTTAAAATATTACATCTATTATGCATGCTTATGGTGTCAAGATTTTGCTGTAGTTTTGACTTATAGGTCAAAGCATCACGAAGATAAGTCTATTTTTTTGTCTTACCTATTATATAATTGTTCTGTTGATATTCAACATTTCTTTGAGATAACTTTTCTTATAATATATATACCTGTGTGAATTCATTATGATTGCTCTTAACTATTGTTACCATTGTATATGACCAAGTAGAAAAATATCAAGAGGTGGCCCATGAAACTATATTTGTTTTTTAGAACTCGAAGTTATTAGAGAAGTTTAGGTGTGATCAATATTTCTTCAAACATTGATTTTATACCATGAATAGGAAATAGTAGTATGCAAGGATCTCTCAGAATCATTATTATGGGCTCACTACTTGCCAACTAAGCCACAAAACTAAAATTTGATTTTTAGTAGGAATGCCAAGTGAGAGGTTCACTTTCTCCAAGTCCACACATAATGCATATTGACTGTGATTACAAATTTCCCTTTATTTTGAATTAGATGAAGGTAACACCGTAGAATTTATGAAGAAAATGGTGTAATTTCTTACTCAATTAGACACTCCTATTAGAAAATTACCTAGAACTCATTGAGTAGTACAATGTAGCAACCCCTTTCTTTTCCATGCAAGTAGACATAGAAGATGAATCCATAAATATGAAATTTTCTTGCAAGGTGTGCTTCCGGTTAATATAACTGAGATCACGTGTTAAAACTTAAAAGACTAACAAATATTGTAGCACCTTTGTAATTACATTTGATTTAATATTGTGCTCAATTATTTTTCTATTTCTTCCTTTGGTCACTTCCATTGAAGCTTATGTGGTGCAAGTTGTATGTCTAAGGTTTAAGTTGTCTTTCTATCCATTCTAGGAAAATAGTTTAGGCATGCTTTCTTGGTGTTCTTGGTCTAGTTGCTTTTGAAATCATTGTGCATTTTCCCAAATACTGATGCTACCTAAAAACTCTATGAATCAGGTTTGGGACAGAATAGTGCAGATAGTGTTGATGCTCCATTTTCAGTTCCATCCATTACACCTCATCTGCTCTTGATCCTCAATGGTATGTTCACTGGAATTATTATGTTGCTACAAGGTTATTATTTTCATTCCTTCTTATTGTGATGGAAGCAGGTATGGAGTGTGTCAAAGGTTTACCTTATGGAGATATACTCAAGTTGTGATAGCTTATATTGGCAGGGCAAGATGATCCTCAATGCCTAGTAGAAGTTTTGGAGACACGTGCTCGAGAGCTATTGAGGTACACAGTAAGGTTAATGTTTTAGAGAAGTTCAAGGTGTGTTTATAATTTTCATTTGTGGGAATTTCATTGTGTTTCCCTTGATAGGACCCAGGTTATTTTTCTTGTTTACGTAGAAGCCAGTTGATGAATAATACATGTTGATTCTGCAAAATGATAGTACATTTTGTTTTGATGTGCTTTCCAATCATTTGTATATGATTACACTATACCTTTTTTTTCCTCTTCTCCTTTCATTAAGGATTTTGTTTCTACCAAGTGTAGATATCCAATCTCGCAAATGTTGGTACATTTTGTTTTGATGCGCTCTCTAGTCTCTTTATATATGATGCGCATGCTTGCTTTTTCTATACTTTCTTCATTGCACATTTTTTTAGTATTAAAAATACAAATAATATTACTTTAGGGTGCATTCTATGTGTAATAGCTAACAATAGACGCTTCTGAGATTTTTAGGAGTAGATGCCCCTCTTTACTTTCCTATATAGATTTTCTTTTGTACTAGGAAGTATGACTTCAAGCATAGCAATTTATATAGAATATTATTTGTGAGTCAACTTTAAGGCTTGGATAAAGGTGGAAAAATAAATTTTCTCTTTGTAGTTCCTCATGACTTCTTGAAAATGTTTCTGTTTGAACTTGCTTCTAGAATTTGAACTTGATTTCAGAATTTGTTGGGACTACCTATATAAATATTTATATTGACTTATTTTACTATCATTATTTGTAGCAATCTCAATAAACAATACATGTAATGCACCATTCAACATGTACTCTGCCATTATGTGTGGAGCATTTTTTAAAACTCAGTACTTAGATATGCAATTTCAAGGACTGCCATAACTCTTCACATAATTGTCTAATGGTGCTATTGATGACTACTTGTAGAGTCATCAATGCCCTTTTCCTCAATGTAAATAGGATTTTAATTCTCTCTTTGAAACACATTTACAATCGACCTTCCACTATGTTAATGACCTCCTCGATGAAGTTCTCATTTTTAGAATTTGCCTCTCAGAAAACATTGCTAGCTCAAGATCCTTTAGCCTTTTTGTTTGCAAGCTCCTACAATTTTTTTTTTTCTTTATACGTTTCCTTAACTTCTAGGAAGACACCCCAACTTGGAAGAAATTGGTGAACCTTTTGCTTCATTAGAAGTGCAACAATGAAAATGTTCTGACGAGATGTATATTCCTTGGGATCTTGAACTTCCAAATCTCCTTTCGCATGGATTGCGTCTGTGCCTTCCTTACATGTATTTATAGAACCACTCATCTTGAACATTGATTCCACTTGACACTCTCGTGAAACCTTAATTTCTTAGTTCTTCAAGAATCAAGGGAGATGAGCTATACCTTCTCTTGCTTCTCCTTTATATCTTGTTGGTTCTCTCTTTGGCGTATTCTCACATGACATCTCCTCGAATTAGATTATCTCAAGCACCCAAAATGAATTTTCTTGTTATTCCTTTCCTTGTGATGATTGCATCCTTGCCTCATTCTCACATATACATCACCATTCCTTTCTGATAAATTGTCTTTATTCCTACCGTGGGGTAGCTCCTATTAAATGCAATATTATATCCTCTTCAATGCTTTGAGGCATGCATATTTCTCTTGTATCAAGATTGTAATTTTTTGTCTTATTATTCTTTGTTAGTGTTCGTTGTAGGGAAGAATAATGCATGGACTGTCACTTTGTCAGTGTTTTGTTATCTATTGTTCACCAGTACATGTTTTCTTTTTTCCATTTTGATGTCAAATACTTCAATTTCATTTTTTTGTCATATTTGGAGGAGAAAGTTGTATTTTTTTAATGATCTCCATAATTATTTCTATGCACTATGAGTTCTTTGAGTTTCAAATCTTTGTATGCATTGTATCCAGAGATCAACAAGTAACCTAATGCGATGTATCCAAGTGATCAACAAGAAACCTAATTTGATGTATCCAGTGATCAACAAGAAACATAATGCGATGTATCCGAAGATAATCTACGCAATCTTTGTATGCATTGTCTTTCATGTTTAGAATGTTCACCATTTATAGTATATTGCGTGTAGGTATGGGACTTGATAAATTTGATGGATTACCTTTCTGCAAGCAAGGTCATTAACCCATTCTAACTTAGGGATCACTGATGAATCACTAGGAGGTGATAATTTCCTTTTCATGCAATGTGTTATTTTTGGTTTCTTTATGTTGGATGTTTTTACGTTGATAATGATGCCTAAGCTCTTGGTTGGAGTTCTGTGTATTAGAAATACAAAATACATAAGATCACTAGGTTTTACATATTTTTAATGATTTATATTAACTGTACATTTGAAATAATTTGAGGTACATGTTAGCCTCCTGTTTCAACAGGTTTCATATTTCATGATTGACAGTGGAAGTGCCAAAAATGTTCATCTTTTCCATGCTGCAAAGGTTCCATTTTTGAAAGATTTCTCAGTTAAGGGGAAGCCAAACAACTTAAGCTTGGTAGAGTAGCAACTAGGTAGAGAATGAAGGAGCCCAACAGCTTAATCTGGGCCCTTGAAAGAAATAAGGGTAGTTTTAGATAGGAAAGGCAGTTTAAAAGAAAAAGGCAATCAGGGTTTGCAAGTCTAAGTGCACCCTTCCTGAAGTTACAAAAAATGCTAGATGTATTAGGCTGGGTAGGTAGCCTGGGGTTGCAGAAAAGATCATCTTCAGTTTTGGCTTTGACAAAGAAAACTCATCTTATCAGTGGCAGAGGTAGCAAAGCAGTATTTTAATGGCAGAATTTTGGAAGAATGTCTAACTTCCCTTCGTTCCCCCTAAAGAACCCTCTTAGTAACATTCCCCCAAAGGACCTTGGGATTTGCCCAACAAGTCCTAATTTCATTTCATTTCTGTGAAACATTAAGGTAGGTGTTAGCTTTCCTAAACGAAAAGAAGCCACATTTCTTGTGTAAAAGTCATGTTTTCATCTTCTACACAATCTCTGTGTCTATCATCAGTTCATTTCCCCTTCATTTTCATTTCATAAACTCACATTAACTCCTAATTGTACTATGTAGCTCCCTAACTACTCCCCTATCCCTATTTCACTACTAAAAAACTATATAAAATCCCCAAAAAAAGTTTAAATAGCCCTCCCCCTTGGCGCTATAGCCATATATTCTGTAAACTCGGGAAATAGCAGTCCATTTGGGGCTCTTATTAGCCCTTCTGTTTCCTAAACCTAGGAATTAACCTAACCTCTTGTTTGGTTAATAACCTTTATCTGATTCTTCGCTCACCAAAACCTTCACATCCACCCCCCCCGCCGTCATTATTTTCAAAGGTTCAAATGTTTGGAAACCTTTTTTAAACATTAAACAAGCCCTCGCGCTGTATAAACCCAAAAAACCCACTTTATTAATGTTTACCCCCTCCCCCATCGCATAAACAAGCAAACCTAATAACGCGCGGGCCCCGTGCATAACCCTCCGCCACCTTGATTGTTCCGCTAGTCGTTAGATCTGGCCCGCCCAAGATCTACGGTGGGTGGGTCGCCAACTGCCCGAGGCTTAGCATCCGGGAGTTCGGCGGTTTTGCCGTCGTACTCCCGCCACGCGTCAAGCTCTCGGGTGTGGCGGAGCCCCTCCCTCCAAAACCACACAGGTGCTAAGGCGATGCGCCCAAAACTACTTACCACCCTCGCCTGCGTGACGTCAGTGCCACGTCCTCCCCTATGACGTCACCTTCCACGCTCCACTGCCGTGCCACGTTTCTGCCACCTCATACCTTTTGTACCCTCGCCCTGCCATCGTGTCTTTGCCACCATGTCCCTGCCGCCATACCGCCATGTCATCCATTCGGACCCCGGGACCCGCCGACGACGTCATGCTGACATCATCCTAAAAAAGCGCCAAAAGTGCCCAAATGTCAATTTTTTCTCAAAAAGAGTGCGGACAACCATTGTAATTCATTTTTATTTGTTCATCTGAACGCTTTGGTCCCCTGTTTCATTCGTTTTCTCACTCCCAAAGCTTCAAGAGCGACCAACTAAGCTGTTGCGGCCTGCAATTCAAGTTCATAGCCTACTTTCGCATCAATTCGTAAACTTTTGGTGCCGTTCAAACCAGGTATTTGCCATATTTTCCCCTTTTCGCTCTTGTGCTTGCATTTTATCTGTTGCACATATGGTGAACCTGCAAAAAATTCCCCAATTTGTAACTTTGTTGCGCCTGAAACTTCATTAAACCTACTGGAAACCGTTTACTTCAGAAAAGTATTAGAAACCTTATGCCCATTTACACTTTTGCAGGCGAATTCCGTTTAAAGCTCGGCTGCCAGCAAAAATCTCGCGGCAGCTCGACATTTCCCCATTTTTACCCTGTTCCGCTGTCCAAATCCATTCACTGAAACTGTAAATTTCCCTCTACTCCTCTGCGTTGTTCTTCACAGTCTCTCGCTCCAGAGAATTCACTGAAAAAAGGGAAATTGACCCAAAACTCTGCAAAATTGGTCTCTTACAGCGTAAACTCTCAAGCTGTCCAGCTACTATTACATTTGAGTTCAGTTCGCCTGCCCCTGCTAGTTATTACAAGCAAATTTGATAGCTAGTTGTTACATTAGTCCTCCTTCAGCTCAAGCATTCAAAAAGATGCATAATGGCCACTCCATCTGCTCTGAACATTACTCACATCAACCCGCCAAGTAAAGAGCTTGAGTCCATGCCCTTGGCCGATACAGACTATTTTATTCAAGACTTTGTTGCCAAAAGGAATCATCTACACACCTACTGCCAGCTGAGAAACAGTTACATAAACAAATCTGACATATATGGCATATGGGAATCCAACCTGCCCCATTATTTCCTCCCTTCTGTGAATATTTTTCCTGAGATTATTCATCTCTGTGCTGAAAATTATGAACCAAGTCAGAGGGCTGTTAAGTCTTCATCCGGGAGCATACTTTTCTACACCACTCCCGACTCCATCAACCAGATGTTGAACTTCAAAAAGACCGAGACACTACTGCCCTTCTCCATAAATAACTTGCTGGAAGAGGCCTCTTGGTTCCCTGGTACCAAGATTGAAATGATTGCTAAGACATTTATGAGGGCAGATTGCCAACCAAAGGAACCACCCCCATTTCCTTATGACCATTTCAATGAGGTGGGCCAACTGTTGGTAGATATGATATCCTATGTGTTGGGCTTCACAACAACTGAACTCGTAGACGAGACAGTGCTGGTTATATTGTCTTCTTTCAGCCAAGGACAGCCTCCTGCTGTCAAGTATAATTATGCCAGGTTCATATCAAATAAAATCCATGACCAGCTCACTAGACTAGATAGGCAGGGAATTTTCAAATATTCCTCCTATATCTATCATTTGTTCATGTTTTATCAATCTGAAATTTTCCAATGCCCTATCAAGAAACTGGACTCAAAGGGAGAAAGGAGGTTTGTTGTCTTTTGGTCATCTGTATTTCATCAAGTCCAGCACTCTCCTTATTCATATTATGAATTCATTGACCAGTTTGTCTATCCGGTCTCCTGCCTCCTAATGAAGGTTCCTCCTCCCAGAATAACCTATGAAATGCAAAAGATCTTACAGCTGTCTAAGAATTATAAATTAGGTGATTGGTACCTATATCAAGACCATACTGTCATCAGAGTTTATGGCTGTGAGTTGTGTCCGTACAGGCTCCCGAGATATGTGCCAATGAGGCTGCTTGCATTAGAATACTACAAGCAGCTTATAAATTCAGATTTGACTCACTTTCACAGAACCAAGAAGAAGGCACAACTGAAATTCAAAGACCACTTAGGCCCCTTCATCATGAATAAGAAGGATGGTTCGCAAGAGGCTGACATGATACTCAAGGGTCAATTTAAATTGAAAAGGAGTTTCTGGTGGGTCCCTTATGACCCACTTGGCTTCATTAGTGCCAGAAGGGTCAAATATAGGTTAACACCATATGACCACTGCAAATACCCCGAAAATGAAAAATATTCTAATCAAGATGCATGGGCGCAAGGAACTTTAGTTGAAGAATTAACTCAAGATGAAATTTTGGAACAAACTGCTAGGGATCTTGAAAAAACTCTTGACTTAGATTCTGATGACCAGGTAAATTTCAAGCAACCTTACCAAGTTGAAGAGGGCACTTCTACAGCTGCAGCTTCACAAGCTGCCCAAGGAGCTTCTACATCAGCAACAGGTACAACCAAAGGGAAGGAGCTGATGGAGACAGAGCAAGAGATAGTCACTGAGCAACCGGTCACTTCAATAGAACAAACTCAAGTACAAGCCCCCCCACAGCAAACGGAGACAGCCCAAATACCAGTTTTGCAGACTCCTGCCCATGAGGAAAGGGGCAGGAAGCGAGACCGACAAGATTCCACACCTGCTAGCGGGTCTGTGCAACAACCTAAATCAAAGAGACAAAGGGTTGATTCTCCGGTTGAGGAAGAGGTTAGTGAAGAGATCGTGGAAAGCCCGAGAAGGGAAACAAGCCTGCATACACCAACAAGCTCTTTTCAGCAAGAGCAAGATAGACAACAAGGCATAGGTGTCTTCCTCCACGCAAAAGGGCAAGAAACCAACCAGCACCAAGGCCAGTTTCAAAGAAATCAAAGCTCAAAATGAGCTATTAAGAGTGCAATTGTATAAGCAATTCCTGAAGGCAACACCTGCCAAGCAGGAAAGACTGATGGCAACATTTGATATAAAGCAAGAAAAGTTGATTTTGAGCCACTTCAAGCCCAAGGTTCAACAGCCACAATCGGCCGCAAACTTTGTTAAAACGAGGTTAGAAGTCCTGTCCAAGGACATCCACCCAATGGATCAAATAGAATTACATAAGTAGATAGCCGAAATGCTTTACGCTACACTTGCTGAAAAGGCCACATTGGCCCATGAGTTAAAAGTATCATTGAAGAATACCAACACTCAGCTAGATTTTGAAAGATTGTCCTCCACAGCCAAGGACAATAGAATTAAAACACTGGAGGAGATTATTGTAGACTTAGGTCATGATCCTAAGGACCCTAAGGGTGTCAGGACCCTTATGAAAAAGAAAGATGATGACATTGCTGCACTGAAGAAAAGATTGAGGCTGCTTCCTACTGAGCACCCTCAAACAGGAGAACTGCAGAAGGAAAAAGAAGTTGAGGATCAATTGGATTTGATGATGAAGTTGAACCAGAGAGCAATCGATTTGGAGGGGGAGCTGGAGCAAGCACTGCAAGGAAAGCAGGGAGAGTCGACCTCCCAGCCTCCTCAAACAATCCCAACTGTTGCTGATCCTCTATCACAAGCAGCAGTGACCCCTCCAATTATTCCAGCCACAACAATAGCTACAGAAGCTACAACATCAACAACAGTAGCACCTGAAGCAAGCATGAGCGTGGATGCTTTGACAGAAGCTGTCAATAAGCTTAAGCTGCAGGTGACAGAGATAAAGGAGGCCAAAGAAAAGCTGGCCAAATTGGAAGAAAAATATGATAAGTCCAAAATGACAGTGGCTGAACAGACAAGAGAAATCAAGGCCCTGAAGGACAGAATCAAAGCCTTGGAGAATGAATTATCCTTGGACAAGACCTTGGTTGAAATAAAGAAACTTCTATGGGCCAAAATAAATCAGTCAATCACTAGCCAATGGAGGCCAATTCAGGCAATATATGAACAGGTGGAACTGATTGGCCGTGCTAAGATTGAAAGCCAGAGAGCCAAGGCAGCATTAGGAAACATGCCTGAGCAGGCTAACAAAATGATCAACTTTCTGAACCATCAGACTAGGGAAGAGCTGGCAGCACTCCATATCATGAACAGAACAAATGCCATATTAACATCAAAAATTGTGCTCACATTGAGAAGCTTGGTGCAAACTCTGGAGGCAAGATGTCGGGATATACAGAGGGATGTAGACAATTTTGACGTAAAGCTTGCAACACTACAGATTAGAGGATTGCCCAGCCTGCTGAACAGTGCTGGAAAGTTATTAACATGTGACCAATATGCTACCAGGCTAAATAATTTTTCCACAAATCAGCTTACTGCTGCATCAAGTTCTACAGCAGAGGCAGGGCCGCCTATAGGACAGACACTCTACGACAGGCTGGAAAGTTTATTTTACCTGGAGCATGAGGTCAATCATCTGTTTGAGATGCCACCCAGTTATTACAAGTACACAGAGGCCGATGAAACACTTGTCAAAATACAAAGGCATCAGTTGCCTTCTGAGAATTGGTGGCAGGCAATGCTGGCCGTATTTCCCAGGTGATTTCATTTTTTGCCTCTTTTTGTTCATTTCAAAATCTATGTTAGCTACAGGTCAGCAAGAAGCACAGGATAAGGCGCAGAATGCACAGGACAAAGTAATGAAGGAATGCACAGGACAGGTGGGAGAAGGTACAAAGCAATAACGCTGAGATGGCAAACCTAAGAGCTCGGATTTCTGAGAACGCAGCCCAGCCGACTCAAAAGTCAACATTTACTGCCAGAAGAGAACAACTGTTGCATTTGTATTTATTTCAGCATTTACTTTTCATCAACCACTCCTTAAAAGTTGGTAGAGAAGTTATTAGCTATTAACTTCTCATCTAGATATTTTTGTATCCAATTTTTGTATAAATGCCACCCTCTGCATTGTTAAAAGGGTTGGTCGGCTTATGTATTCCAGGAGAGACTCGCACTGCATACCTGTTATTTTCTATAATCAAAGATTGTTGAAAGCCTGGAGGAATGGTTGTCTGCACTGTGTTTAAATGGTTTAAAGACGTGAATATGGAATTCTTGCACTGCTGTATGAAACAATAAGTGTTCCTTATCTCTGTCATTTCCATTTCATATATGCACAAATCATAGAAAGAGAGGTTGGTTTAGAATTTGCATATCTGCACTCTATGCTCAATTTCTGTGGTTTCTTAATGTTTTCCTCCTGATTTAGGCATGAATATGAATTCCTTTATCGCTCATGTTTAACCTATTTCACATATGAATGACTGTTAACTAGGAATTCTTAATTGCTCCTAGGCAGAGCTCATTCATCTTCTTTCTGCTAACTTGTTTGGGAGATTCTTTGTTGCCTCTCATTCCTTAACTCTCTTTCCATCCTTTAGTTTGAAAATTTGTTTCGTATGTAGCTATCTTGCTCCATGTTTGTCTTGTGGCCAAGAAAACGCGCCAGCAGTCCTACTCTTTGACTCCACCCCCAATGGTTTGAAACTTCCAGAATATGCCTTGCCACTCTGCCTAAAAGTATTCCCCTTCCCACCAAAATAAAAAAAAAACCCTTGAACTCGATAGCTAGCCTAAAATCATCTCCAAACAAAGCTAAATAAAAAAGAGAGAGCCCTCTCTGACTGCAGGTGGGCTAGAACCTGCAGTCCAAAGTTGGTCTGTGGTTACCTCGGCCGTATCCTTTTCCAGAAGTTAAGGACAACCTGAGTGATAACATAATGGTGACTCCACTGGGGACTATCCTCAGATAAATTCACGAAGAAGGTAAGAAAGCTCCACTGGGCAACAACCAAACCTTCAAAACTGTTTTTTAAGTTTTGTTCTAGTCTGTGATGGTGGATAGAGATCAGACACTCCAAAGTTGATCATCCACCTGGAGATTCCACACCATCTTCACAGTCAAGACTCCGTTGGTGAGGTGAACCTGAAAGAAAATTTTCAAAGTTTGAGGTAGTTCTGCAACTAAATAGTCCGTATTCCAAAGCATTCTCAGTCAGGATGACTGAGTGTGTGGAAAATGAAGTTGAGCAAGCTCTAGATGAGTTCAGGAAACTATTATCCCAATATGAACTTGATGAAGATTTTGTTAGATATGTGCTATTAAAAGTCAAAACAATAGAGCAGCCTCAAATCAGAATGTGTTTTCTGGATCTGGTGGTTGAAGAGCATGAAAATGAGATTGAAATTCTACATTCTCAAATCCAGTCCTATGATTTTCATTATCCTAAAAATTTCTTCCAAGATCTTCTTTCTCCAAGACATGAGGAAATTCTACTACCTTCTGACTTGCAGATTGAGAATGATCAAGCTTTCAATACAAAGACTGAAGTAGTGACTGCAGAGTTTGCAGAGGTTGTTACTGAGGATGCAGTTATTCCATCAGACAAAGAAAGCCCAGAAGAAACTCTCCCACATGATGTTTTTGTAGATCCTGTAGCTGATTACATGGAGGATCTTTTCAACTCAAAATCTTCAACTTATTTTCTCTATGAAGACCAAGACATTCAGCAAATACCTTCATATGTCACAATTTTGATTATGGGAGCACATGACCAGACAATGTTTCTGATTTCACCAACTATCAGTCAAACAGTTTGTTTTCTTCTACAAGTGCTAAAGTGGTTGCACTGGTTGTTTCATTTTACCTAACCAGCAAACAGGTGCTGATTAGGGTAGGTAGGTAGGATTTCAGTTTTCTGTTTGTATAGCAGCCTGATGCAGTTGATGCCCGAAGTGAAGGCCCTAAGCTCATCAAATGTACTTTCATATGTATAAATAAAGTACCCAGCAAAGGAAAGTTTTTTAGAATACAGAAGCAGTTGAACACTAAGGCAGTCTGACCTGCTGTTCTTGGCCTTCCACAAGGGAAGGCCATCCCCAAGTGGAGCCACTGTTAGCCTCCTGTTGCAACAGGTTTCATATTTCATGATTGACAGTGGAAGTGCCAAAAATGTTCATCTTTTCCATGCTGCAAAGGTTCCATTTTTGAAAGATTTCTCAGTTAAGGGGAAGCCAAACAGCTTAAGCCTGGTTCCCCTAGGTTTAAATTTTTTTGCTTTAGAATATAGAGAATGTATCTGTCCAAACAGCTTAAGCTTGGCAGAGTAGCAACTAGGTAGAGAATGAAGGAGCCCAACAGCTTAATCTGGGCCCTTGGAAGAAATAAGGGTAGTTTTAGATAGGAAAGGCAGTTTAAAAGAAAAAGGCAATCGGGGTTTGCAAGTCTAAGTGCACCCTTCCTGAAGTAACAAAAAATGCTAGATGTATTAGGCTGGGTAGGTAGCCTGGGGTTGCAGAAAAGATCATCTTCAGTTTTGGCTTTGACAAAGAAAACTCATCTTATCAGTGGCAGAGGTAGCAAAGCAGTATTTTAATGGCAGAATTTTGGAAGCATGTCTAACTTCCCTTCATTCCCCCTAAAGAACCCTCTTACTAACATTCCCCCAAAGGACCTTGGGATCTACCCAACAAGTCCTAATTCCATTTCATTTCTGTGAAACATTAAGGTAGGTGTTAGCTTTCCTAAATGAAAAGAAGCCACATTTCTTGTGTAAAAGTCATGTTTTCATCTTCTACACAATCTTTGTGTCTATCATCAATTCACAGACTTATCATCATTTCCCCTTCATTTTCATTTCATAAACTCACATTAACTCCTAATTGTACTATGTAGCTCCCTAACTACTCCCCTATCCCTATTTCACTACTAAAAAACTATATAAAATCCCCAAAAAAAGCTTAAATAGCCCTCCCCCTTGGCACTATAGCCATATATTCCGTAAACTCGGGAAATAGCAGTCCATTTGGAGCTCCTATTAGCCCTTATGTTTCCTAAACCTAGGAATTAACCTAACCTCTTGTTTGGTTAATAACCTTTATCTGATTCTCCGCTCACCAAAACCTTCACATCCACCCCCCCCCCCCGCCATCATTATTTTCAAAGGTTCAAATGTTTGGAAACCTTTTTTAAACATTATACCAGCCCCCGCATTGTATAAGCCCAAAAAACCAACTTTATTAATGTTTACCCCCTCCCCTGAAGCATAAATAAGCAAATGTAATAACGCGCAGGCCCCGTTCATAACCCTCCGCCACCTTGATTGTTCCGCCAGCCGTTAGATCTGGCCCGCCCAAGATCTACGGTGGGCAGGTCCCTAACGCGTGCCAACTGCCCGAGGCTTAGCGTCCGGGAGTTCGGCGGTTTTGCCGTCGTACTCCCGTCACGTGTTAAGGTCTCGGGTGTGGCAGAGCCCCTCCCTCCAAAACCACTCAGGCGCTAAGGCAGTGCACCAAAAACTACTTACCACCCTCTCCTGCGTGACGTCAGCGCCATGTCCTCCCCTATGACGTCACCTTCCGCGCTCCGCTGCCGTGCCACGTTGCCGCCACCTCATACCTTTTGTACCCTCGCCCTGCCACCGTGTCCCTGCCACCATACCGCCACGTCATCCATCCATACCCCGGGACCCGCCGACGACGTCATGCTGACGTCATCCCGAAAAAGCACCAAAAGCACCCAAATGTCAATTTTTGCTCAAAAAGAGCACGGACGACCGTTGTAATTCATTTTTATTGGTTCATTTGAATGCTCTGGTCCCCTGTTTCATTCGTTTTCTCACTCCCAAAGCTTCAGAGCGACCAACTAAGCTGCTGCGGCCTGCAATTCAAGTTCATAGCCTACTTTCGCATCAATTCGTCAACTTTTGGCACCGTTCAAACCAGGTATTTGCCATATTTTCCCCTTTTCGCTCCTGTGCTTGCATTTTATTTGTTGCACATACGGTGAACCTGCAAAAAATTCCCCAATTTGTAACTCTGTTGTGCCTGAAACTTCATTAAACCTACTGGAAACCCTTTACTTCAGAAAAGTCTCAGAAACCTTATGCCCATTTACACTTTTGCGGGCGAATTATGTTTAAAGCTCGGCCCCAGCAAAAATCTCGTGGCAGCTCGGCATTTCCCCATTTTTACCCTGTTCCGCTGTCCAAATCCATTCACCGAAACTGTAAATTGCCCTCTGCTCCTCTGCGTTGTTCTTCACAGTCTCTAGCTCCAAAGAATTCACTAAAAAAAGGGAAATTGACCCAAAACTCTACAAAATTGGTCTCTTACAGCATAAAATCTCAAGCTGTCCAGCTACTGTTACATTTGAGTTCAGTTCGCCTGCTCCTGCTGGTTATTACAAGCAAATTTGATAGCCAGTTGTTACATTAGTCCTCCTTCAGCTCAAGCATTCAAAAAGCTTCATAATGGCCACTCCATCTGCTCTGAACGTTACTCACATCAACCCGCCAAGTAAAGAGCTTGAGTCCATGCCCTTGGCCGATACAGACTATCTTATTCAAGAATTTTTTGCCAAAAGGAATCATCTACACACCTACTGCCAGCTGAGAAATAGTTACATAAACAAATATGACATATATGGCATATGGGAATCCAACCTGCCCCATTATTTCCTCCCTTCTGTGAATATTTTTCCTGAGATTATTCATCTCTGTGCTGAAAATTATATACCAAGTCAGAGGGCTATTAAGTCTTCATCCGGGAGCATACTTTTCTACACCACTCCCAACTCCATCAACCAGATGTTGAACTTCAAAAAGACCGAGACACTACTGCCCTTCTCCATAAATAACTTGCTGGAAGAGGCCTCTTGGTTCCCTGGTACCAAGATTGAAATGATTGCTAAGACATTTATGAGGGCAGATTTCCAACCAAAGGAACCACCCCCATTTCCTTATGACCATTTCATTGAGGTGGGCCAACTGTTGGTAGATATGATGTCCTATGTGTTGGGATTCACAACAACTGAACTCGTAGACGAGACAGTGTTGGTTATATTGTCTTCTTTCAGCCAAAGACAACCTCCTGCTGTCAAGTATAATTATGCTAGGTTCATATCAAATAAAATCCATGACCAGCTCACTAGACTAGATAGGCAGGGAATTTTCAAATATTCCTCCTATATCTATCATTTGTTCATGTTTTATCAATCCAAAATTTTCCAATGCCCTATCAAGAAACTGGACTCAAAGGGAGAAAGGAGGTCTGTTGTCTTTTGGTCATCTGTATTTCATCAAGTCCATCACTCTCCTTATTCATATTGTGAATTCATTGACCAGTTTGTCTATCCGGTCTCCTGCCTCCTAATGAAGGTTCCTCCTCCCAGAATAACCTATGAAATGTAAAAGATCTTACAGTTGTCTAAGAATTATAAATTAGGTGATTGGTACCTATATCAAGACCATATTGTCATCAGAGTTTATGGCTGTGAGCTGTGTCCATACAGGCTCGCGAGCTATGTGCCGATGAGGCTGTTTGCATTGGAATACTACAGGCAGCTTATAAATTCAGATTTGACTCACTTTCACAGCGCCAAGAAGAAGGCACAACTGAAATTCAAAGACCACTTAGGCCCCTTCATCATGAATAAGAAGGATGGTTGGCAAGAGGCTGACATAATACTCAAGGGTCAATTTAAATTGAAAAGGAGTTTTTGGTGGGTCCCTTATGTCCCACTTGGCTTCATTAGTGCCAGAAGGGTCAAATATACGCTAACACCATATGACCACTGCAAATACCCCGACATTGAAAAATATGCTAATCAAGATGCATGGGCGCAAGGAAATTTAGTGGAAGAATTAACTCAAGAGGAAATTTTGGAACAAACTGCTAGGGATCTTGAAAAAACTCTTGACTTAGATTTTGATGACCAGGTAAATTTCAAGCTGCCTTACCAAGTTGAAGAGGGCACTTCTACAGCTGCAGCTTCACAAGCTACCCAAGGAGCTTCTACATCAGCAACAGGTACAGCGAAAGGGAAGGAGCTGATGGAGACAGAGCAAGAGATAGTCACTGAGCAACCGGTCACTTCAACAGAACAAACTCAAGTACAAGATCCCCCACAGCAAATAGAGACAGCCCAAATACCAGTTTTGCAGACTCCTGCCCATGAGGAAAGGGGCAGGAAGCGAGACTGACAAGATTCCACACCTGCTAGTGGGTTTGTGCAGCAGCCTGAATCAAAGAGACAAAGGGTTGATTCTCTGGTTGAGGAAGAGGTCAATGAAGAGATCGTGGAAAGCCCGAGAAGGGAAACAAGCCTGCATACACCAACAAGCTCTTTTTAGCAAGAGCAAGATAGACAACAAGGCATGGAGGTGTCTTCCTCCACGCAAAAAGGCAAGAAACCAGCCAGCACCAAGGCCAGCTTCAAAGAAATCAAAGCTCAAAATGAGCTATTAAGAGTGCAATTGTATAAGCAATTCCTGAAGGCAACACCTGCCAAGCAGGAAAGACTGATGGCAGCATTTGATATAAAGCAAGAAAAGATGATTCTGAGCCACTTCAAGCCCAAGGTTCAGCAGCCACAATCGGCCGCAGACTTTGTTAAAACGAGGTTAGAGGTCCTGTCCAAGGACATCCACCCAATGGATCAAATAGAATTACATAAGCAGACAACCGAAATGATTTATGCTACACTTGCTGAAAAGGCCACATTGGCCGATGAGTTAAAAGAATCATTGAAGAATACCAACACTCAGCTAGATTTTGAAAGATTGTCCTCCGCAGCCAAGGACAATAGAATTAAAACACTGGAGGAGATTATTGTAGACTTAGGTCATGATCCTAAGGACCCTAAGGGTGTCAGGACCCTTATGAAAAAGAAAGATGATGACATTGCTGCACTGAAGAAAAGATTGAGGCTGCTTCCTACTGAGCACCCTCAAAGAGGAGAACTGCAGAAGGAAAAAGGAGTTGAGGATCAATTGGATTTGATGATGAAGTTGAACTAGAGAGTAATCGATTTGGAAGGGGAGTTGGAGCAAGCACTGCAAGGAAAGCAGGGAGAGTCGACCTCCCAACCTCCTCAAACAATCCCAACTGTTGTTGATCCTCTATCACAAGCAGCAGTGACCCCTCCAATTATTCCAGCAACAACAATAGCTGCAGAAGCTACAACATCAACAACAGCAGCACCTGAAGCAAGCATGAGCGTGGATGATTTGACAGAAGTTGTCAATAAACTTAAGCTGCAGGCGACAGAGATAAAGGAGGTCAAAGAAAAGCTGGCCAAATTGGAAGAAAAATATGATAAGTACAAAATAGCAGTGGCTGAACAGACAAGAGAAATCAAGGCCCTGAAGGACAGAATCAAAGCCTTGGAGAAAGAATTATCCTTGGACAAGACCTTGGCTGAAATAAAGAAACTTCTATGGGCCAAAATAAATCAATCAATCACTAGCCAATGGAGGCCAATTCAGGCAATATATGAACAAGTGGAACTGATTGGCCGTGCTAAGCTTGAAAGCCAGAGAGCCAAGGCAGCATTAGGAAACATGCCTGAGCAGGCTAACAGAATGATCAACTTTCTGAATCATCAGACTAGGGAAGAGCTGGCAGCACTCCATATCATGAACAGAACAGATGCCATATTAACAACAAAAGGTGTGCTCACATTGAGAAGCTTGGTGCAAACTCTGGAGGCAAGATGTCGGGATATACAGAGGGATGTAGACAATTTTGACGTAAAGCTTGCAGCACTACAGATTAGAGGATTGCCCAGCCTGTTGAACAATGCTGGAAAGTTATTAAAATGTGACCAATATGCTACTGCGCTAAATAATTTTGCCACAAATCAGCTTACTGCTACGTCAAGTTCTACAGCAGAGGCATGGCTGCCTACAGGACAGACACTCTACGACAGGCTAGAAAGCTTATTTTACCTGGAGCATGAGGTCAATCATCTGTTTGAGATGCCACCCAGTTATTACAAGTACACAGAGGCCGATGAAACACTTGTCAAAATACAAAGGCATCAGTTGCCTTCTGAGAATTGGTGGCAGGCAATGCTGGCCGTATTGCCCAGGTGATTTCAGTTTTTGCCTCTTTTTGTTCATTTCAAAATCTATGTCAGCTACAGGTCAGCAAGAAGCACAGGATAAGGTGCAGAATGCATAGGATAAAGTAATGAAGGAACGTGCAAGACAGGTGGGAGCAGGTACAAAGCAATAACGCTGAGATGGCAAACCTAAGAGATTGGATTTCTGAGAACGCAGCCCAGCCGACTCAAAAGTCAACATTTACTGCCAGAAGAGAACAACTATTGCATTTGTATTTATTTCAGCATTTACTTTTCATCAACCACTCCTTAAAAGTTGGTAGAGAAGTTATCAGCTATTAACTTCTCGTCTAGATATTTTTGTATCCAATTTTTGTATAAATACCACCCTCTGCATTGTTAAAAGGGTTGGTCGGCTTATGTATTCCAGGAGAGACTCGCACTGCATACCTGTTATTTTCTATAATCAAAGATTGCTGAAAGCCTAGAGGAATGGCTGTCTGCACTGTGTTTAAATGGTTTAAAGACGTGAATACGTGAATAAGTGTTCCTTATCTTTGTCATTTCCATTTCATATATGCACAAATCACAGAAAGAAAGATTGGCTTAGAATTTGCATATCTGCACTCTATGCTCAGTTTCTGTGGTTTCTTAATGTTTTCCTCTTGATTTAGGCATGAATATGAATTTCTTTATGGCTCATGTTTAACCTATTTCACATATGAATGACTGTTAACTAGGAATTCTTAATTGCTCCTAGGCAGAGTTCATTCATCTTCCTTCTGCTAACCTGTTTGGGAGATTCTTTGTTGCCTCTCATTCCTTAACTCTCTTTCCATCCTTTAGTTTGAAAAATTGTTTCGTATGTAGCTATCTTGCTCCATGTTTGTCTTGTGGCCAAGAAAACGCGCCAGCAATCCTACTCTGACTCCACGCCCAATGGTTTGAAACTTCCAAAATATGCCTTGCCTCTCTGCCTGAAAGTATTCCCCTTCCCACCAAAATAAAAAAAAAAAACCCTTGAACTCAATAGCTAGCTTAAAATCATCTCCAAACAAAGCTAAATCAGAAAGAGAGAGCCCTCTCTGACTACAGGTGGGCTAGAACCTACAGTCCAAAGTTGGTTTGTGGTTACCTCAACCGTATCCTTTTCCGGAGCTTAAGGACAACCTGAGTGATAACAGTACATAGGATGAATGTCAAATTATTGTCATTTTCTTGAATGTGAACAATTTCTTTTCTGCATTTAGTTATTCTCACTTTTAAACTTGTCATGATTTAGAGGAATGCATGCATGGTTTGTTGCTTCTGATAACCCATTATATGTTGTAGTAGTACCAATTATCAAGGTTCATGTAATGGTTGGGAATGGTTTACATGGAATTTGAAGAGATGAAATTTTTATTTTTTCCTAAATAAAGGCCCTCTTAAGAGTTCATTTTTTGGATTTGATTTAATATTGTGCTCAATTATTTTTCTATTTTTTCCTTTGGTTGCAGAGGACAGAAGTAAATTTGGCAAGTCTTCCATTGAAGCTTAAGTGGTTCAAGTTGTATGTCTAAGGCTTAAGTTATCTTTCTATATATTCTAGGAAAATAGTCTAGGCATGCTTTCTTGGTGTTCTTGGTCTAGTTGCTTATGAAACCATTGTGCATTTTCCTAAGTGTTGATGCTGCCTAAAACCTCTATGAATCAGGTTTGGGACAAAATAATTCAGATAATTTTGATGTTCCATTTTCAATTCCATCCATTACACCTCGTCTGCTCTTGATCATCAATGGCATGTTCATTCGCTTTATTATGTTGATGCAAGATTTTTATTTGCATGCCTTCTCACTGTGATGGAAGCGGGTATGGAGTGTGTCAAAGGTTTACCTTCCAAAGAAATACTGAAGTTGTGACAGCTTATATTGGTAGGCCAAGATGATCCTCAATGCCCAATAGAAGGTTTGGAGACACGGGCTCGAGAGCTATTGAGGTATACAATAAGGTTAATGTTTTAGAGAAGTTCAAGGTGTGTTTATAATTTTCATTTGTGGGAATTTCATTATGTTTCCCTTGATAGGACCCAGGTTATTTTTCTTGTTTACGTAGAGGCCAATTGATGAATAATACATGTTAATTCTGCAAAATGATAGTACATTTTGTTTTGATGTACTTTCTAATCATTTGTATATGATTACACTATACCTTTTTTTTCTCTTCTCCTTTCATTAAGGATTTTGTTTCTACCAAGTGCAGATATCCAATCTCGCAAATGTTGGTACATTTTGTTTTGATGTGCTCTCTAGTCTCTTTATATATGATGCGCATGCTTGCTTTTTCTATTCTTTCTTCATTGCACATTTTTTTAGTATTAAAAATACAAATAATATTACTTTAGGGTGCATTCTGTGTGTAATAGCTAACAATAGATGCTTCTGGATTTTTCAGGACTAGATGCCCCTCTTTACTTTCCTATAGAGATTTTCTTTTGTACCAAGAACTATGGCTTCGAGTGAGTCAATTTTAAGGCTTGGATAAAGGAGGAAACATAATTTTTCACATTGTAGTTCCTCATGAATTCCAGAAAATGTTTTTGTTTCGAACTTGCTTTTATAACTTGAACTTGCTTTCAGAATTTGTTGGAACTACTTATATCATTTTTTAGATTGACCTCTTTTACTATAATTATTTATAGCAATCTGAATAAATAATACATGTAATACACCATTCAACATGTACTCTGCCATTATGTGTGGAGCATTTTTTAAAAGTCAAATACTTATATATGCAATTTCCAGGACTGCCATAACTCTTCACATAATTCTTTAAGGGTGCTAGCTCAATGGAAGAGTGTCTGCCTTATAGGCAAGAGGCTGGTGGTTCAATTCCACTGTGCCCTCACATGAATTAATCAATGATATTGTAGTTTATTTTAATTAAATAGCTTTATACTGATTTATTTCAATGGTGAGATATTTTTCTAGATCCGTTATTTTATATTGTCTCTAATGAGACATAAGTGATATTGTATTGTCTTTAAATATAAATTTTTATTGTCTCTATAAAGACACTATGTTTCTAATCCAAATTATTGTCTTTCGAAAAAAAAAAAATGAAATTGTCTCCTAAGAGACAATAATGCTTGCATTATATATTGTCTTCATAGAGACAATATTTTAAGACGATAATGAATTTGTCTACTAGACATTTATTTACTGCACACAGACTATCCACTAGTTCGTCTACCACCAGTTGGAGAAAAAATAGATATGGCTGAAATAATTTTTGATGGAAGTCAAGACACAGGCATGCACTTGCATAATTTTGGTTATCTTCATTCTCAAAGACTGCAACCCATTGATTGAATGGTCTCTTCTAGCTAGATGATCACAACTGCGTGAGCAAGGTGAAGGGCATGGAATTCTTTTCATTGGGGTAATTTCATGGAATTTTGAGTGTAAGTGCCAATCTCTTCCCTTGTTCCTTATGTAGTGAATTTATATTCCTTTTATTCCTCTTCTTTAACATTCCATAAAAAATAAATTCCTTCAATTGTGTTCATAGGATAGCTATTTACCTAAGATCTTTAATCTACTTCTTCAAAAACAATCTTTCGAAACATTTTGTTATTTCCTACAATCAAAATATAGTGCGTCGACTCTCCATTTTCTAGGAAGCTCTTGTTTATATTTTACTTGCAATCTGAGTTTGTAACTAGCTTTGAACATATTTCTTGGGTTTTTTCTTTTTTTATTCAAAATGGGGGCCCAAAGGAGGACATATTTTACTTGCAAATCTGAGTTTGTAGCAAGCTTTGAACGTATTTCTATGTTTTTTTTTCTTAAGTCAAAATGGGGGAGCTAGAGGACGACACATATTTGATGAACAATGTTCTCACAAAACCTTATGGTTCATGACTCCTCCTCTTCTTATTTGAATGTTAAGAAATCCAAGAAGCCTGAGCCATCTTCAATGCTTTTTGGCCACGGAAGCCACAAAATAAGGGCACCCAATATCCCAAGAGGGGTTGGGGGCTGTATTTTCCTTTATCCTCGTATAAAATGGGTTAAAGCTTCAAAATATAGGCTTCTGGTGCAATGTGGGCTTTGTCGGGAGCTGTAAAAGAAAGGGTAGAAATTCTAGAGTGCCCAATTGTAAAAGAAGGGATAGAAACTCTAGAGTGCTCAATTGACACATATTGCCCACAAAACTGAAATCTTGTAATTGGAGGTGTTGGAAATAATAATCCCAACCACCACAATAAACACCCTAATAGTAGCCATACTTGTCAGAAGTATTTTTGGAGGTTGCATCTCTGTTTGAAGATGGAAGGATTGAAGCTAGAAAAGAGGTACTACACGAACCATTCCACAACAAAACAAAGAATTTAAGGAATTTAATGAATTTTGGTAAATAGATGTGGGCAAGCATTCATTGTGCGACTATTGCCACACTCCACAAACACCTGTGAAATTACTGTCCACACTCAACAATAACAACGTATTAATTATTTTCTTTGTATGTATTAATTTAAAATTGTATGTTGAGATAAATATCTATGTAAACATCATGTATGTATTAATTTAAAATTGTATGTTGAGATAAATATGTATGTAAACGTCATTTTGCAAGTTAGAGAGTCTCTGAGGAGAAAATGGTGGAGAAAATTTTGGTGGGCACATGAAAACAATAGTTACTGTGTTTTACTGTGTGTTATTCCGCGTGAAGTGAAAATCTCTAAAAGTCTTGTTTTTACTTACTGAATGAGCCGCAATCTCATATGAATGTATTTTTCATGAATTAGAAGTTAATCCTAAGTTGTATTGTTGCTCCAAGCTTACTCTGTTTTACTGTGTCTTTTTGATGTGAGTGAATACTATGTTTTTCTAAGCCTTTGCTGCCCAAAATTGGCTTTGCGAAAGTCAAACCCCTCTGCCTCTTTTTTTTTAACATGGTATCAGAGCCGATTAAACTCTGTTAGTGTAAAACAAGTGTTTTTGCTAGCAGTTAAAATTGTTTTGGGGGCAGATTGTTTTCAACATATCTACCAATAGGTAGAATTTTTTTTTTTTTTTTTCACTCAGAAATGGCAACATCAAGCACAAACTTGAATAATCCTCAAATACCTCAATTTAATGGAAAAAGTTATGATAATTAAGCTATTACAATGAAGACCCTATTTTCTTCTCAAGACATTTGGGATTTGGTGGAGAATGGTTTTCAAAAACCAACAGATGCAACAACATACAATGCCTTATCTCAAGAAGAAAGAGATTTGTTAAGGGATAATAGGAAGAAGGATTCAAAAGCACTATTCTATATTTTCCAAGCAGTTCATGAAAGTATTTTCGCAAGGGTTGCAACAACAACAAAGTCCAAGTAGGCATGGGACACCCTCCAGACAGCCTACCAAGGCATGGCAAAAGTGAAGACAACAAGGTTGAAAATGTTGAGAAGGGACTTTGAAAAACTTTGTATGAAAGTGTCTAAGAATGTAGATTCATTTCTTACACATGTAAGTGGGTTGGTTACTCAGGTTAGGTCTCATTGTGAGACACTAGAGGAAAGAAGAATAGTTGAGAAAGTTTTGAGAAGTTTGCCAGCAAGGTTTGATGGCATTGTTGTGGCCATAGAAGAGACAAAGGATCTCTCATAGTTCTCAATGGATGAGCTTAATGCATTGTTGATTTCTCATGAGCATAGACTAAATAGAGCAACAAGCTACTCATTGAAGCATGCCTTCAAGACACAAGGATCATTTGGTCAAAGTCAAGGCAAAGGAATATCATATGCTAGAGGAAGAGGAAGAATCCCACACAGAGGTGGAAGAAGTAGGCCTTCAAGCTCAAATGGAAGAGGCAGCAATCAAAATCCAAGTCAAGACCCTAGCCAAAATCAAGAACAAGGTCAAATCAATGATAAATCTCTAGTTCAATGTCATTACTATAAGAAGTATGGTTATTATGCAAATGAATGTAGAAAGAAGAAATATGACATAAGTAACAAACCACAGGGGGCTTCACTCAATGAACCTCTGACCTATCACGTGTGTTCGTGGCATATTAAACAATACCCCTAATTTGACTACATATTGGAAAATACCCCTAAAAATTGCATTATTTAACCCCCTACCAATACAAACCTAATACACCTTCTCAATTTAAAAAAACCCTACTTCTACTAGATATTGAAGGTATCCATTTTTTCATTAACATTTTTTATAGCCCTTTATATTTTTTCATTAACTTTGAGCTCAATTTTTTATTGCTGCCAATATAAAAACACTTTACCCCCTATATATCCCCCAATATATTATGCCATTTTTTCCTCAATATATATCCCCCAATATGAACTCACGTGGTATGGTATTGCTCCTCTAGTGAAGCCCCTATGTAACAAACCAAGTGTAAATTTCACAAAAGAAAATCAGAACCATGATAGCATGTTTTTAGCTTGTAATGTAGCATAAGAAAAACAAAGTAATATATGGTATGTAGATTCAGAGTGCAGCAACCACATGTCAGGAAACATAGAAATGTTTTCCAATCCAGATGAAAGTGTGAAATCTGAATTGACATTAGGGACTGATAGAAAAGTCTCTATCATGGGAAAATGAAGAGTTAATATCCTAACAAATAAGGGAGAGAAGAATTACATCTCAGATGTTTACTTTGTCCCCGGTCTGAAGCATAACCTCATAAGCATTTGACAACTCATGGAAAAGGGATGCAATGTTTTTTTCAAGAATGATGTATGCACAATTTTGGATAGGCCTCCAAGGAGACAGTTGATTGAAAATGTTCATATGACAAACAATAGAATGTTTCCCCTAAAATTAAAATCAAATTTGAAGGAAGAAGGTACACAAGCACAACTCAATTAACTCACAAGAGAATGGAAGAAAAGAAGTAGTTGCCGCACAAGTAAACTTTGAAACAAAGGTCAAAGATGAAAATTGGTTATAGCATTTGAGATTTGGATGTCTCAACTTTGGAGGTTTGAATTTGCTCCATAGGAAAGACATGGTGAAGGGACTACCACTCATAGAAAAATCGGATAGCCTATGTGAAGGATGTATCTTGGGTAAGAAACATAGAGAGACATTTCGAGCTGGAAAGTTAGTAAGGGAAAAGCCACCTTTGGAGATTCTCAACTCAGATTTATGTGGACCAATGCAGACACCATCAATTGGTGGCAGCCACTATTTATTGACCTTCATAGATGACTACACAAGGAAGACATGGGTCTTTCTCCTGAAACATAAAAGTGAAGCATTTGAGCGCTTTCGCCAATGAAAAGCTCTTGTTGAGAAGCAAAGTGGACACTACATCAAAGTCCTCAGGACTGATAGAGGTGGAGAATACATCTCAAATGACTTCCTTTGATTTTGCAGGGAGCATGGAATTCACAAGCAATTTACAACAAGGTATACACCTCAACAAAATTGTGTAGTGGAAAGAAAGAATAGGACCACTATGGAAATGGAAAAGAGTATGTTCGAGGCAAAGAATTTGCCAAATGATTATTGGGCTGAAGTTGTCACTTGTGCAACATATATCTTGAATAGATGTCCAACCAAAAATGTCCAAAACATACTTCCTCAAGAGGCATGGAGTGGAAGAAAGCATAGTTTCACTCACATGAGAGTTTTTTGATGTGTGGCTTATGCACGCGTCCTGGATGAGTTGAGGAAGAAGTTAGACAGTAAGGGGGGGAAATGCATATTTTTTGGATACAATGATGAATCCAAGTCATAGAAGCTCTAAAATCCATCAATCAAGAAGGTCATCAATAGATATGTGCAATTCATAGAATAGGAAGCATGGGATGGAAGTTTAGAGAAGACAGTCAATGTCAAAGCATGTATATGACATGAGGACAAGGAGGAATTAACAACATGTAATTCCTCAACAGTGACTCCCTCTACTCCTATTCAAGTGCAAAAAAGTAGGTAGAAAGCAACACCATTAACAAATAATATGACAATTTCGTGCAACCAAGCAAGTGCTTCTCCAAGCACACTGCAAAGCACAACACCTAGTGACATGTCAAGCCCATCTTCAACAAGCACAAGAAGACAAAAATTCAGAAATTTAAATGAAATTTATGAGCAAGAAGAAGTTGATAGCAGTGCTGGTCTGAATTCCTTATTTACATTATTTTGTCATGTAGATGACCCAATCCATTTTGAATATGCAGTAAAAGAAGAGAAATGGGTTGCGACAATGGAGGAAGAAATAGAAGCAATAGAAAGGAATGACACATGGGAGTTAGTGAACCTTTCGAAAGGAAAACATGTCATTGGAGTGAAGTGGGTTTGTAAGACCAAAAGCAACATTGAGGGAAGATTGAAAGGCACAAAGCAAGGCTAGCTGTCAAAGGATACAAGTAGCAACCTGGAATAGATTATGTGGAGACGTTCGCGCCAGTTGCGAGGATGGAGATAGTGTGCGTAGTTGTGGCGATTGTCACATAACATAAATGGAAGGTCTATCAAATGGATGTAAAATCAACATTCTTGAATGAGTTTCTGAAGGAGGAAGTGTATGTTATGCAACTGCCTAGTTATGAGGTTGAAAGCCAAGAAGACAAAGTGTATCAATTGAGAAAAGCTCTTTATGGGTTGAAGCAAGCACCGAACACATGGTATAGCAGGACAGATGCCTACTTGTTGGACAATGGCTTCGAAAAATGTGATGGTGAACCCAGTCTCTACATCAAAGAGAGAGATGATAAGATTTTCATTGTTGTCTTATATGTAGATGATTTAATTTTTACAGGCATTTATGATTTCCTCATCGCTGATTTCAAACAAGTCATGAAGAGTGAATTTGAAATGATTGACTTTGGATTGTTAAGATATTATTTGGGCATAGAAGTGAAGCAAACAAAAAATGACATCTTTATCTCTCAAACAAAGTATGTGGCAGACATTTTGGAGAGGTTTAAAATGAAAAACAGCAAGCCCGCACCAACTCCAAATGTCATGGGGTTGAAGTTGAGAAAAGAAGATTGTAGCAACAATGTCAATCCAACATTATAGAAAAGCATGATAGGGAGCTTGATGTATTTGACCGCCACTAGGTCGGATATAATGTATGTAGTATGTTTGGTGTCAAGTTACATGGAGACACCCAAGGAGACACATTGGAAAGCAGCGAAAGGGATTCTAAGGTATGTCAATGGGACAAAACAATATGGTGGTTTTTACACAGCAACAAGTGATTTCAGGCTGATTGGTTACACTAATAGTGATTGGGTAGGAAGTGTTGATGACAAAAAGGGCACATCAGGATATGTTTTTCATTTGGGTTCTGGAGCGATTTCATCGGCCTCCAAGAATCAACCAATAGTGTCACAGTCAACAACAGAAGCTGAATATGTCTCAGCAACAGCAACAATGTGTCAAGTAGTTTGGATGAGAAGGATGTTGAGGGATCTTCATCATGACCAAGAGGGAACGACAAATATTTTTTGTGACAACACCTCAGCAATTGCATTGTCAAAGAATTTTGTCTTTCACAAGAGGACCAAGCATATTGATGCTACATATCATTTTATTAGAGAGTTGATTAAAATGATGAAATTGTATTGCAACACTACAGGTCACAGGAACAATTTGTTGATATCTTCACAAAGCCATTAGCACGTGAAAGTTTTGTTTATCTCAAAAACTGTTTGGGAATTGTCAATGGAGGCAATTTTGATTAAGGGGGAGTGTTGGAAATAATAATCCCAACCACCACAATAAACACCCTGATAGCAGCCATACTTGTTAGAAGTATTTTTGCAGGTTGCATCTCTGTTTGAAGATGGAAGGAATGAAGCCAGAACAAAAGTGTTGCGTGAACCATTCCACAACACACCAAAGAATTTAAGGAATTTAATGTATCTTGGTAGATAGATGTGGGCAAGCATTCATTCCACAACTATTTGCCACACTCCACAAACACCTGTGCGATTACTGTCCACACTCAACAATAACAACAACGTATTATTTATTTTCTCTGTCATGTATTAATTAAAATTGTATGTTGAGAAAAATATGTATGTAAACGTCATTTTTCAAGTTAGAGTGAAAGAGAGTAAGCGTCCCTCAGGAGAAAATGGTGGAGAAAATGCTGGTGGGAATGTGAAAACAACAGTTACTCTGTTTTACTGTGTGTTATTCTGCGTGAAGTGAAAATCTTGCTTTTACTTGGTGAGTGAGCCACAGCCTCATATGAATGTATTTTTCATGAATTAGAAGTTAATCCTAAGTTTTATTGTTGCTCCAAGCTTACTCTATTTTACTGTGTCTTTTTGCCATGAGTGAATGCTGTGTTTTTTTAAGTCTTTGTAATAGTTGCGCAAAATCTAGCTGCGCGAAGATAGCTATGTGAAATTAGCTTCGTGAAATTCACACCCCTTTGCCTCTACGCATAATTTTTTTTTTTTTTTTAACAGGAGGTATGGGCTTAATTGTATGTTCTTCTTTTTTTCATTCCTAAACATGTTACTTAAATATACCTGAAAAATCTCAGGAATGAGAATTGTAGAGTGAATTATCTAAAATTGCGATTGAGATTTTCACAGCACCTGCGGACGTTGTAATCCTACAATGTGAAATCCTATACAGTTGTCGATGAAGTGTCGATGCACGAAAACCTAACGATTAGTGAGTTATTGAGTTGGATCAAATCAGTAACAAGCTTTTGCATTTGGTTCTAAACTAAGAATGTAGATATGACTATTTTGCCTCACTTTGTATTGTCAAAAGTAGTTATTCTAAATTGTTTGCATGTAGTGTCACTCTATGCTAATCTAGTGTGCAAATTGCAAGCAACTTTATTTGTATTTATACTTCATGGTAGGGCAAGTACAAGGCCTCCAAAAACAAATCACTTCCAACTAGAGAGATATTCGACATTAACTACCCTCTCACTAGATTCAACCATAATGTTTCCTCTACCTTTCCACTTGTGACCATGTATGCAATCAATAGTTGTGTGGCTAAACCATTTTGTTTTCATCTCAATAGCAAAACCAAGTGTCTATTTATGGAACATGTTGATCAAATGGATGCCTGCAATAGCCCTTATGAAGCGACCCTTAAGGTTTGTTCTCAAATGCAGGAGGCAAGTAGAGAACCATACAACTATTCCCCTAGTTATGCAAGGGGGAAGATTGTTCTTCATCAAATAGTTGAAATTATAGTTGATTCCAATGTGTTTCTTGGGATCTAACCTCATATACATGTATGGTAAGGGAAAGGTATCAAATATGTCACATGATGTGTATGATAGATGGTAAGAGGTGTCACATCATGGAATGCCATTTTTTCCAGGAATGCATTGAATGGTTCCTCAATGAGGCCTTAGAATTATTCAAACTTTCTAGAGCATTTTATGAAGGCCCCTCACACAAATTATCATTTTGTTCTTGTGCTTAAATTTTTGTAGCAATAAAACAATGATATGAAAGCACATCGATCTTAGACAGTGTTACATTACCTTTGCAACTTTATGTTCAAATACCAGCCCTTCCTATCTGACATATGCAGTACACTGAAGCCTCACCCCAATGCCAGCTAGCGCACTTGAGAAAATTGTAGATTCTACATTAACAACTTGGAGCTTCTCTCAATTATGAATCCAAGCTAGAGAACTTGAGAAGATTGTAGATTCTACATTAACAATTTGGAGCTTCCTTCAATTTACTAATCTTTCTGCAATAGTTACAACTAGATCAACCATACAATATTTAGATCCAACCACAATGACATGAATAGGACACTCACTATTTCAAAACAAAATGCTCCAAGGATGTAGAGGATTTTATTTTAGCCTTAAAAGACAAAAATATCATGTGGGGCATGCTAAGGAGACCTCTGTCAAAAGACATAGTCGACGTTGTCCCATTACATAGGTTTTACAAAGTAGTGCAAAATTACCAGTGCCTTGCTTTTATGATTTTGGTTGTATAATAGTTGACTCAACTTAGAAATGATTGAAGGAAAGAGGAGTTGGTAATTTAAAATTAAATAATCTATTTAATTTTGTAAACTTGGTAGTACTTTCTCTATTAATATTATCCAACCACTAACATCTTTTACATAGTAGTAACAAGTAGCCTCAACTTACCCGTAGGAAACCAAGTTGGCCACATGTCGGTGTTAAAAGATGTCAAAAATTTAAATAAGTTTTTTTCCACCATCCGTGCAACATTTGTTGTTCTATCTATAATAAACATCAACTTGGGAATGTAAAGGCTAATCGACATATAGAAAAATTCTAACTAGAAACTTGTTTCACTCATCCGAGGACTCTAGGAGAGCTGGGGCTTTCGCACTAGACCGTGGCAACTCACTTCTCCTCATGTCCTATAGAATTTGCTCTATCTTGCTCAGAGAAAATTTGTTTCAATAGACTTGTATCTGAGCTATTATTATCTCCCTATGGAGATCCTTCCTGCTGGGCTCCTTTGTTTTGGCGTCCTCATGTACCTCATGTTCCTTGTTTAAATCATGTTCCTTGTTTAGTGTCATAGCTCCGGCTACTATGTTCTTTATAACCCAATATTGTTGGATTGTTTGCCAGAAGAGAGTATGTCGGCCTCGGGTGTTCCCCATGTATTGCACCATGGATTCCCACTCTTTTGTCTCTATGTCATGGTTGGTGATGCTGTCATTGAGTTCCCTCTCCCACCTACCTATTTGAGCTCTTACTTCTGGCGGGTTGCCAACCATCTAAGCGCTAATGAGAATCTTCATATTCTCCTTTCCAGACTTCCTTCCTCATTTGCTTTGGCCTCTGTTGGACATTGCATCCCCCCCGAGGTCCTTTTCCATGCCTTCCTAGTTCCTCTATTGCCTCGTTTAGCCTCCTCTTTTCCCTCTTAGGCCATGTTGTCTTTGTCCCAGCTACGTTCTTCTTCACCCAAACCCTTCTCCATTGTAGGTTTGCTTACTTTTGAGAAATGCATGATCCAGACCTCCAATTTATGTTGCACCCTGGTTATTATAATACCTAAAACAAGAACAAAAGAAATTTCAGTAGTTTGAATGCATACACTCAAAATTGTCATACTTTTCGTTACTCCGGACATGCCCATTTTCCCTAGTCCTGGCAGCTAGGTTTTGCCTTCCGTCTCCCTCAGATTCCCCCCTGACTGCGCTTGATAAACAGGTGTCATCCACTCAGTTCTTGTCCTCTCTGCTTCATCGCCCCCTAGCAATCCATATCATGCAGGTCATCCTTTATGGTCCTACTCGAGTCCCTGATTTGTGTTCCCTTTTCCTTATTCTAGATTTCAATTGGTTTTCTCATCCCGGCCTCTCTCCTCTTAGGTATCCCATCTTGAATTTTTCCCTTAGTTATCCCCTGAGTCTCGCTATTGACAGGCCAGTTTCAGTTCATCTCAAGCTAGGCTAGCCATAGCCTGGCTTTGTTGGCCATCGTAATACCCATCGCTCTGTCTCTGCTACACGGTTTTTCCTTTTCGTGCCTCGAGTAATACCTGGCCAGGACTTCAATCTTCCTACGCCCTCCCTTAACGGAATCCCCGTTGTCTCCTCGTCTTACTTCATTCCCTCTCTACTCTTCTTCCCAAGGAGACACTTCCACTTTACTGTATCTCCTCTCTTAATTAAAATTCCATACTAGATTAGAATCCTAGGAACCCCAGGTCATGACTAATTTCGAGTCATGCCTTTCCCAAGCCCCCTCCCTGAATTCCTCTAAATTATTCATTTTTAAAATTCTATAAGGTAAGAAAATCAAGGTAACATACCATTGATTTTCATCAACCAGCCTACGTCCACCATCTGCATCCACCACATTTTTGTTCTCGTTCCTTCACCTTCTTCCTTTGCATCCAACTATCTCCTCTCTCGTCTACCTCTGCCTCCTTTTGGTTTGTCCATCTACCCCTGATTTCTTTCGTACAACCTCCCACATGCCCTCTTCTTCCTCCCGCCACCCATTCTTTCATTCCTTGTCCTCAAAATGATGAACCTCTGACTCTTCCTTCACTATCTTGCATTACTTCTCTCATGCCTTTAGCTGCTCCTGCCGTGGTTTTCTTCTTGCTCTCATGCCACCTGCCGACTCTGTTCTGCCCACCCTCATGCTTGCCCCCAAGTCTTTATCACTCCCTTCCATCCTCAGCCACACCTGTCCTCGCTCTGTGCCTTCCTCTTCCCTACCATGTACTACTTGATACCCTTCATGTTGTCTCGTCCTCCCAAATCTGGATGTCCCCTTTGTCCTTGGGCGCTTTGGATGGTTTCTGACGCCTCCATCTCCACTCCCCTCTGGCTCACCTCAACTTCCCTATTGCACCCTAATTATGGTTTTCTTATTTATCCTTGTCTTTTTCTAAGATCTCCTCTAGTTTCCTCATCCCCTCCATTTGTATTAACTCTTCTCCTCTTATATCCAGGTTTCTACCTACCTGTCTGCATCCCCAGTTAGTGAGATTGTCTGCTACCACATTGCCCATCCTATGAACATGCGTTTGGATAATGTACCCAAGCTATGGAATTAGCTTGATAATCTCTTGGACAAGCCTCATCATCCTCCAACTTTTACTTATTTTCTCCCAAGGATTCCCATGGTGGAGTTTTTTCATCATGTCTATTGCCATTTTCGAGTCTCCTTCCACCTCTAGTCTCTGAAACCTCTCCCTTACTACAATTTCGAGTCCCCACTTCAATGCATGGAGCTCTGCTTCGTTGTTTCTCACAGTCCCACAGTCCATGGAAAATATGTGATTCATATTAAATTTTTCATCTCTAAATCCTCCTCCCTTCCCCACTACCCCAGGGTTCCCTTTCGTGGCTCCATCGAAGTTATGTTTGATCAATTCTTTCTCAGGTCGATTAAAGTTGTTCGTATCTCACAATTGTGGGGGTGTTGTTTCCACAAGGTGGATATTAGCATACTTGGCTTCAATTTTAGGCCCATCATTATACATTCTTCCAGAGGATTTATTTTCCAATCCTCTGCATAGCATTTTTCATCTAGGATTGTTTCTCGAATGTTCTCAAATATCATTTTCCATCTTTCGTCTTCTATTCATTTTTCATCTTTGAAGATCTATTTATTTCTTTCCTTCTATATTTCCCATAGGAAGAAACCTAAAGATAGTCTCCATGCTCGATTCAGGATGGGTTTTTGGTAAGGTTTTTTTTGCCAATTGTCCATTGTTTCTTTCATACGAGTTTAATTCTTGTTATTTACTTCGAAGAGTTGATCATGGTGTCTCCACAAGTTTTCGCTGTATCGACAAGAATTTCTCATATGTTCCATTGTTCCTTCTTGTTCACTACATATACTGCAAATCGAGGGTCCCTGTAGACCTTTAATATGTTGCTTTGTCCCAAGTAAGTGCTCGCCCATGTCTAAAGATCCACATGAAAAAAGCGATTTTTGGCCATGACTTTTCTTTCCATATTCTGTCCCATATCTGTGTCCCCTGTTACAGGTGGTGTGCTACTTGTAGGTGATAGCCCTCTTTAATTTTCAACATCCCTTTAATCATGTACTCCCATCCCAGAGTGTCCCACCCTTCCGTTTTTGCAATTTTTCGGGTTGCCATCTCTTTCTCATATACCTTCCATTGGGGGGTTTCTAGGGCATCTGGCCAATCCTATTTCTGTTTCCATTTTCTCCAATACTCTCCTCATTCCATGCTCCACAATTTTTTTACTGTCTATTCTTCAGGGTTGTTAGTATATTGACATACTATTTCGAGCTCTAGTTTGTGGTTTAATTTTTCTCTTTGTTGCCACGCTTCTTCCTAGAATTTTGCTTTGTCTCCTCCCCTTATTTTCCAGAAACTATGGGTTCTAATCAGATTTATGTTATCTGAGGCTAAGTTCGAGATGGTTGATCCCTTATTATTGTCTTGGACTCTCAGCTTTCCTTCAATCGAACTCGGCATTCCATATTTTCTCCCCCATATTTCCTTCCATAGGTCTACTCCTCCCTGGATCCATCTCCACCAGAGCTTTCCCCCATGACCTGATTGAGAATGTATAGGTCTTTGAGTCCCAACCCCACATATTTTATAGGTTTGTTGAGCTAGCTCCACGATAGCAGAGCCCATTTTTTTCCTGTTCTGGCCCTTGACACAAGAACTTTTTGAAGATGTCTATCATATTTTGGAAAACTGTTTTTGGCGTCACTTGACTGGTTAATTGGTAAATCGGGATCGATTGTAGCACTGATCTCAGTAGTATTACCTGACTCGGCATATTTAGTGATCTGAATGTCCAATTCTGCATTCTCCCTTGGATTTTTGCCAACAGGGGTTTCCAGTTTGCCACTCTAGTTTGTTGGTCACTTAGCTGAATTCCTAAGTATTTCGAGGGGAGATTACCAATGCAGAATCCCATTATTATTGCTAGGAAATATTTTGATGGGGTTGTTGTATTGAAGAAAAGGATATTAGACTTTTCATTATTTATCTCCATCCTTGAAGTGCATGTGAAATTAGTTAGAATCTCCAATAACCCTCTGGCCTCCTTGAGCGATGCTTGCCCATACATCATTATGTCATCAACGAATTGTTGGTGAGTTAATGGTAAATCATTCCCCCACAATCTAAGACATGTGTAGTGTTCCCTTTGTACTTTCTCTTTTATATACCTTCTGAGTCCTTCCGCGACCAGTATGAACAGGAACGGGGATATCGGGTCATCTTGCCTGAGCCCTCAGGTTGCATTGAACACCTCTGTGGGTGATCCATTAAGTAAAATTGACAGGACTAGAGTTGATATCATCGACATTATCCAACTTATCCATCTTCCATCAAAGTCAAATGCCTTCAAAATTCCCTATAGGTACTTCCAATTTAGGCGATCATAGGCTTTTGATAAGTCTAGTTTTACCAGTATGCCTTTGTTTTTTTTGGCCTTTAGTGAGTGAATTGTCTCT
Organism: Pinus tabuliformis; assembly: GCA_031772625.1. Taxonomy (NCBI): domain Eukaryota; kingdom Viridiplantae; phylum Streptophyta; class Pinopsida; order Pinales; family Pinaceae; genus Pinus; species Pinus tabuliformis. The sequence goes on along the minus strand of CM062817.1, from coordinate 409,097,527 downwards.
TGTGCCATCACAATGCCATAGACTATTTGTCTTCCTTTAACAAAATCTATTTGTTCTTAAGAGATTAGACCAAGTAATATAGTTTTGAGGCAGTTTACCATAATTGTGGCCATGATTTTGTAAATTACATTATAGAGTATTATTGGTCTAAAGCCTTGTGGTTCTTTTGAATGATCCATTTTAGGAATGAGGCCCAAAAAAGTGGAGTTTAGGGTCAGATGCATTCTTTTGTTGCATTGGGACTGCTCGAAAATTTTCACAATATCTTCCTCCATGAATGGCCACGTCACCTGATATAATTCTGATGTGAACCTTTGTGGGCTTGGTGCTTTCTTCTTCTCCAGGATTTTGATGAATTCTTCTACCTCTGCTTTAGATATTTCCCTTAGCAGGGCCATGTTCTGATCCCTTCTCATCAGATTGGGAATGTCATGAGTGATTTCTTTTATGTTCTCCTCCCTGTTTAGGTTGGTTCTGTCAGTAGCCTTTGGAAGTGTTGAAATAACAGGTTCTCCATATATTCCTTTTGAGTAAGTCGGTTTCCTTGTTGATAGACTAGGGAGAATATACTATTCTGCTGCCTATGTTGGATCATAGATTTATGGAAAAACCTCATATTTCTTTCCCCTTACTTTAACCATTGGATTCTTGATTTCTGTTTCCATAGTATTTCTTCTTATTGTCTCCTTTCCTCCAATTTATTTATCAGTTGCCCTTCCTCCTCCACTAGCGACTCATTTCTGCCCTCATTGATGATTTGATGTTGTACTTTCCTCATATTGGCTTGGATCAATTCCTGTTCCTGTTGAATGTTGTCGAACTCATCCTTGTTCCATTTTTTATTTTTCCTTTTAATTCTTTGAGTCTGAGTTGGAAGGTATGCATCATATTTCTACCTTCTTTCTCACTCCCGTTCCACCATTCCTTCAGTTTTTCAATGAAGGTCGGTTCTCTTAGCCAGAAGGCTTCAAACCTGAAGGGTCTATTTAAATTTCCTTGTTTCATTTCCACTTCTAATTTAATAGGCCAGTGATCTGACCCTAGGCACAGTAGAATAGAAGCCTCATAGTAAACATCTTTACTAATGAGATTTTCTGTTGCCAAGAATCTATCCAGACGAGAAGCTATTTGCCTGTTCCCTCCCCTTCTATTATTCCACGTATATTTTCCATTAATTGTTGGGATATCCACCAGGTGAAGTTCTTCTTGTATATCCCTAAATTTCTCCATTTCTGGCTCTTCCCAGATTCCCCCTTTTTTCTCCTCTAGCATTGTTATCAAGTTGAAGTCGCCTGCTAGTAACCAAAGCTTTTCCTCGTGCATTTGGTTTAACATCTTTATCCTCTGGAGGAAGTTTTCCTTTTCAATTGGAATATGTGGGCCGTAGACTAAAGAGATTAAGAACCACTCTTTGTTTCCTATCAGGCGGAACTGCCCAGTGAGGATGCGCTTCATGCCTATCCATTAATCAACTGTCACCTCTATTGGGTTCCACATAATTGCTATCCCGCCTGTGCTTCCTCATGCATCTATAGACATACCTTCATACCTCAGTTTCATCTTGCTTAGGATTTCATCCAGTTTCCCTCCTATAATCTTAGTTTCTTGTAGCAACATTAGTTGGGGTTTCTCTTTTCTCAGTCTCTCTGCTACGTATCTATGTTTTCCTCGGTTGTTTAGGTATATAATGTTCCAGGATGTTACTATCATTGGGACACTTTGTTTATATATTGGTATACCATTGATAGTGATACCACCTGTTAACACCCAGGTTGTTCCCTATGACTCTTAAGGGAATACGGCCGGGGTAACCACTAACCAATCTTTGGATCACTGTTTCTAGCCAAACTGTGATCAGAGAGGGCTCTCTCTTTATGATTTGTCTCTGTTATGATGGTGTTTTTAGGCTAGCTATTATGCTCAGGTTTTGTTTTATGTTTTTGGTTGAAGGATTTCTTTCAAGTCTTATGATACAGTGCTTAGATAGTGAAATACCATTGGGCAATGGAGTCTGGAGTTGTGAAATGTTCTAATATGCTAGACTGGTGGTGTTCAAACTGCAGGGCCTATTGTGTACTTTGTCAAACAAACTTAGCTTAAATTGTGATGTATGTCAACCAACAGAAAGCAATTAAGAATTTTCTGTTAAGTTGGTGAGGGAGTGAGCACACTGCACAGGAGCAAAACTTGAATTCCTGTAACAAAGGCCACGGTGAAAGGTGTAGTCTGAAAGTGCAGCAATTAAGAATTACACTCATCTAGACTACAGCTGAAGAAAACATTCATAAACAACACAGATTGAACTCAGGGTATTCAGAGAATAAATCCTGAAAGTTATTCTTTTTCCTTGTTGCTTAGTATAGAGAATCAGATAACATACATGAATTTTAACAAAACAACTAATTGACAGAGAGAAGTTACAGAGACTTATTGTATGGTGAAATACACAGGAATCCAGCAGTCATTAACAGAGATCAGAACGCATTCAAAATCTCAGAAATCCGAGAAATTCCATCACTTTCTTTATTGCACTTCTGAAAGGATTACAGCATAAGAATTTCTTTAGGAGAAATCAACAACAACCCTTGCAATCTTATGCGAAGGGGACTTTATAGGAACACGTATACAAAATATCTCAGGCATTGAGTCATCTGAGAGAGAAAATATCTTCATAAATTTATTCAGAAAGTAGAGAAGAAGTTATTGTAGCTTTAAATGCAACATAAATGCTCTTTATGTCTGTCAGAGGGTAATTTTGACCTTTGGAGGTCATTGAGTCGGTTGCAATGCTTAGCTTTAATGCTGATAACTGCGCCTTTATTTCCTGTTGCGCTGTATTTTCTCGGCCCTGCCACCTGTAGTCTTCTATTTGTGCTTTGTTGGCTGATCCCTCTGCTGAGTTGGCTCAGCTTTGATCCGCTGTGCATGCTGATTTTGTTTAAACTTTGCTTTACATGATAACTGATACTTTTAATAAACAAAATTTGCTAAGTGACTCCTTGTTTATAAAATCTTCTGTATTGCGCTTGTCCACCATTCTTGCGTAGGGAGCTGATGCCTGAGAATAGCATCCATTGTTTCCTCTGCCTCTGTGTACTTGAAGAAATTGGGAGCCACCTAAAACAAGTGATTAATCTCATTCATTATAAAAAACAGATTCTCGACTCTGTTGTAAAGAGACTGTCCTGTGGCTGGCCCTGTTTCTTCTGAGGTGCTGGGCTTTTCACTGATCTGGTTAGTGGCAAATGTATTGACCCTTTTAGCATATTGCTCATGTGTGAACAATCTCCCTGCGTTGTTCAGTAAGCCAGGGAGTCCTCTGCTTTCTAATACTTGGAATTTTTCTAAAAATCTGTTCACCTCAGTCTGCATGTCTTGGGTTCTTCTTTCCAATGTCTGTACCAGATTTCTAAGAGTAAGAACCCTCTTGACCAGTTGGACAGAACTAGTCCGGTTTGTAATTCCCATGATGGCTAACTGAGAACTTGTTTTATGATTTAGTACATTGATCATTCTAGTGGCTACTTCAGGCATATTGCCCAATTGCGTTCTTGCTCTGTGAATCTCTCTCTGTGCCTTAGGGATGAGCTCCAGCTGCTCATTGATAGATCGACCAATGTTAGCCCATAGTACTATTTTCAGTTCTGCCACTACTTTGTCTAACTTGAGCTCATTCTCTAGCTCTTTTATTTTGTTTTTTAGGGCTTTCACCTCCCTTTCCTTCTTTGCCACAGTTTGTTTGGACTTATCATACCTATTATTGATTTTAGCCAAAGATTCTTTGGCTGTGTTGAGCTCCAACATTTGAGCTTCCAGGATTTGGATTTCGTTCTTCAGCTTTTTCATATCTAGGCTTTGGGCCTGCTCTGTAGTTGTTGGTGCTGCTGAAGTAGATGTGGCTGTTTGTTCAGTCTGTTGAGGAGGAGGGGCATTGATAGGAACAGTTTCCTCAAGATTGATGACCTGAGGAGGAGGTTGAGAGGTCTGACCCTCTTCTCTTTGTTTTAATGCTGCTTGCAATGCTGCTTTTGCAGCCTCTGTTTCTCCTAGCTTGTCTTGTGCTTGAATAAGCTGTTTATAAATGGAGATCAACAAATCTGTGGTGTCCTTCTCCTGCCTTTGTTGGGCTACCTCGTCTGTCTGAGGGTGCATGGTGGCAGGGAGTTTGATCTTCTTCCTCGTGGCAGCCATGTCAGCATCCCTCAACTTCAAAATTTCCTGTATCCCTGAAATATCTTTGGGATCATGCCCAATTTCAATGATTATGTCTTCTAGGGACTTTATTCTGTTGTCCTTTGCCTGGGATGATGCCTTCTCCAATTCCAGCTGAGAGGCTGTGGCATTGAGGCCGCTCTTTAGCTTATAATTCTCCAATGTTTCATCTGCTAAAGAGGCATACACCATCTCACCAGTTTGTTTATGTAGTTCAATTTTGTCCATTGGGTGTATGTCTTTGGCCATGACCTCCAGGTTGGTCCTGAGGTAATCTGAGGCAGATTGGGGACGCAGAGCTGTGGGCATAAAATGACTCATGATCATTTTGCCTTCACCTACATCAAAGGCAGACATAAGTCTTTGCTGATTGGTAGGAGCCATGTTTAGTAGGTGATTGTACAGCTGTATCTTAATAGGGTCATTCCTCCTTTTAATGTCTATAAATTGCTGTTTGATGCTTCCCTCTTTTTGTTGGCTAGAGGAGCTGACCTCCCCTCCCATGGTCCTGTCCTGTTCCTGCTGGAAGGAACTTGCTGAAGCTTCTCTGCTGGGTGGGACCATGCCCAATGCCTGTCTTATTGCTATGTCCTCCTCTGGAAAATCATTTAGTCTCTGCCTTTTCTCTCCCTGGTTTATAGAAGATGTCAGGGGAGTTTCTCTGTCCCTTTTTCTAAAGACAAATGTATCCTCCTTTTGAGGGGTTTGGAGGACCGAGGCATCAAAGGTAGTGTCTTACCTTGTAGGCATCGTTCTTTCAGTGGTCTGAGGAGTTTCCACTGTTTCTTTTTGCTGGGCAGACTGCTCCTGCCTTTGTTCTTCTTGATGTTGTTGCTCTTGCTGTTCTGACTCTTCTTGCTGCCCTTGCTGCAGCCCTTCTGCTTGCTGCTGCTGTAACTCTGCCTGCTGCTGCTCTTGTTTATTTATTGGCTCTGTCTCCATTTCTTGATGTGTCTGCTCTGTCTCCATTTCCTTCTCTTTGCCACTGCTGGATATATTCTCAGTTACCTTGGTACTTTGCTGCTTGGCAGTTGAGGAGGATTCAACTGCTCCTGTTTGTGTACTTGGAAGTGTGAATACCTGTGGACAAAGCTCAAGGTCAGCCAACTTCTTCTGATTCCTTAGTGCCCTTTTGTTCAGCTCTTCTTGTGACAAGGGTTCTTCTAAGGTCCCTCTCCTCCATTTGTCTTGGTTTGCATATTTCTCAATGTGGGGGATGCTATGGTGATCGTAGGCAGATAACTTGTATTTGAGCCTCCTTATGGATATGAACTGAATAGGGTCATAGGGTACCCATATGAAACTGGTTTGCAGGCCAAGGGCCTCAAGCATTCGCTCTGCTTCCCTCCATCCTTGTTCTCTCTCATTATAAATAAAATGGCCAAGTTGGCTTTTGACCTTCAATTGTGCCTTTTTGCCTTTTCCTGAAAAATGAAACACATCAACTCTACCAAATTGCCTAAAGTACTCTAGGGCAAATAGCCTCATAGGCACATACTTGGGTAATTTGAAAGGAAGTAGATCACACCCATATATCCTGATGACAGTGTGGTTTTGGTAGAAGTACCAATCCCCAATGCTATAAGATTTGGACAGCTGAAGAATTCTCTGCATGTCATCAGTGAGTCTCGGAGGAGGTGAGATCATCAACATTGCCATAGTTGGATGGATAAACAGATCCATGAATTCACAGTAAGTGTATGGAGACTCAGGTCTAATGTGGAAGACAGATGACCAGTAGACCACTGATCTGGGATTGCCTTGGGCATCCATTCTTTTGATTGAAAAGTGAAATTTCTGATGTTGATGATACAAGATCAGATGGTAAATGTAGGAGGTGTATCTGAACACCCTATCTCTCCTTAAATTCATCAACTGCTCATGAATCTTGTCTGATATGTAGGTGGCATAGTCATAGCAGATCGGTGACTTGCCAGGAGCAAACATAAGCATCAATACCAGCACAGTTGTATCAATATGCTCGACTGAACTATATCCCAAGATGGGAGAAATCATATCTGCAAGGTCTCTGCCCAGCTCATTGAGGTATACATGAAGAATTGGAGGGCCCATTACAATATTGGTTTTGATGTATAGTTTATTGAATTTAACAATTTGAGCATCTGTGAGTTTATCCCCTTGTTTTATCAGATTTATCAGTGATAAAGGAACCAACTTCTTCTGAGGGTTGAAGCAGAGCATGTCTCTGATAGCCTGAGGGGTAACATAGAAAAGTACTGCACCAGATGGGTCAAGAACAGCTCGCTGAGAAACATCGTATTGTTCAGCACAGAGGTGGATTAGTTCAGGGAACTGGTTGACCTGAGGGAGCTTAAAGATAGGGAGAAAAGAGTCCCATAAGCCCAGTATATCTGTCCCATTTTCATGCTTGGCTTTTAATTCATTTAGCAGATGAAGGTGGAATTTGTTGCTCATAAGCTTCTCTTCTTCAATTTGGTAATCCATATCTGCTAAGGCTTGCCACTTCAAATTCTTTTGAGGGGCATTCAGAGGTTGGACATTTAGCACTATGGGAGCCATAGGGGGATCCATGGTCTTTTTAGGATTTCTTTTCTTTGGGGCTGGTGTTACTATGCAGAGTAACACAAAAGGAGATTTTTCTGAAGAAAATGGGAATCTCTAAGGAGAAAGAGTGAATGGGAAAGGTTGCAGCAATTGAAATACTGTTTTTGAACCAATAGATGAGTAGCAAAATCGAACAAAGTATGTTTTTATGGTAAATTTGATTCTTGCAGGTAACTGGTTCACGATTGCGCGGACCAGTGAGAAAATTGCGTTCAGTTTGCCCAATGTGGCCTTGTAAACGTGTAATGGCAGCACTGGTATGGTATTAGTGTTGGTTCAGTGGAGTTTAATGGTGAATTTAGCGTTTCAAGGTCTGTTCATAGGCTTATAAGCGAAATTCAGAGAAAATGGATTTGCAGAGTGAAAATGAATAATACCTGTAGAATCTGGTCGGTTAAACTTGCTAATGCTTGAAGGATTGATGCTCTGGCGGTCTGGAAGCCTTTTCAACGGGCTGGTGCAAGTTTGAACGTAAAATTACATGCAGAGTAACAATGCGGCTTTCTCCAAAAAATAGCAAAAACGCGACTTTTTGGCTCAAATATAGACTTTGGTGATTTTGGCGCGTTTTTGTGCTGACGTCAGCATGACGTCATAGGTGGGGTCAGGGTCGGATGACGTCAACGGGACGTCATCCTGCTATGTGGCGAGTTCTGGTTGGTCCATGGGGATGGTGAGGTGGCAGGACAGGTCGACCAATGGATGAGCGGAGGGATGATGCGACGTCATAACTGGCAGTGACGTGGAGATGACGTAATGCGGGCGGAAAGGGAGAAACTGGAAACCGCCGATGGTTTCATATCGCACCGCCTATGGTACGGTGGCGGTAAATGTCAGTAGTACCTCCGATGAGCCGTGGAGGGGACACGTGGCTGCCGCATGACGTAGCCAACAATACAACCATCGGGAGATATCGTCCGGACAGCGGATATGCTCCGATGCAGTGATGGCCGTCAGATCTGGGGGGCATGATCGGACGGTTATCGGAGGTTAGATGTGATAGGGGGATAGGGTGGGTAACGGGCGGACGTCGGGGATGGTCCGATGCAACCAGAGCCATAGGATCTGAGATCGTTTGATTGGACGGTCAGCGGGAGTGTAAGATGAAAGACAGGTACGGCGAGGGGCGGGGGTTATTTTATTAATTTGTCCCGGGACCTGTGCATGGGCGGAAAACTATGGTATGACAGGTTTTCATGAATTTTCTGTGTAAATGAGCCCGCCCATTAGACTTTGGATAAACGGGAAAAGTTGGTTTTTTATGATTTTTATCCATTTTGAAGCGGGTAAGGGTAGACACAAGGCTTTTAGGGGGTTTTCATGTGCAAATGGGGTTTTAAAGTGAGAAAATGGATTTGTGAAGGGGAAAGGGGTTTTGGGCTTAGGTTTATCAAGATGACCAGGTGTCATTTGATCCCTGACACGGGACTTATTGGCTATAATACCAAGGGGTGGGTATTTATACAAAATTTGGGGTTTATACACCATGGTGTTAATACTAGTAGGGGAAGGGTGATATAGGGATTTACATAATAAAGTTAAAGTTAATCTGTATGGGGGGAGTGAATGGGGGAAAAACACTAAGTTCATTTGAAACTTACTTAGTTTAGGGAGTAGATCAAAATGCAAAGAGTTTTTAGACAAGAAATGTGGCTTGTAAGGATAAAAATTCAATCTCCTTACCACAAATGCTTCCATGAATATTAACTCAAAGGGGATGTTAGTAAATGACATGAAAGGGGGAAGTAGGAGGTTAGACATGCTTCTTTTCTTTTCTTCTCTTATCCTGATCATCCAATCTGAAATTGATACCATTTCTGCAACTTCATCTACTTACTCACCTACTTTGCCTAGCATTTTTTTGTTTCTTCTTGGAGGGTGCATTTAGGCTTGCAAACCCTTACTTGCCTTTTCTTTTCTTTGGCTTTTCTTTTGTGTTTCTATCTACTTCTACCCTTATTGCTTCCAAGGTCCCAGATTAGGCAGTTGGGAACCTTAACTTCTCTACCTGAGCTACTTGTCTGCCAAGATTACACAGTTTGGACAGACTTCTTTCTCTAATCTACAACTGAAAATTGAAAGTATGGCATGATCCAGATTAAACTGTTGGATCATCCATCAAAATATGAACCAAGGTCATCAAAATTAAAACAAGGATAAGCTCTTCACAAACCTTGTTTCTTCTAGGAAATATGGGATCTTTGTGTAGTCAAAGCAGAGCATATTTGGACTTTCCCTTGTCAATCATGAAATATGAAACCTATTGGTATAGGTATCCAACAGTGGCTCCACATGGGGATGGTTTTTCATTTGAAAGACCAAGAACATCAGGTCAGATTGCCTTGGCCCTTGACATGTTTTATCCCGAACTTGAAGTGTGTTGCTTTGAAATGCCAAAAATGTGTGCTTATCTTCTTGGTGGACCTCAGATTCTATGTGTCTACTGCTAGTAGTCAACAATCTTCGAAAAACTGCATTTTTACAATCTAAACAGAAAACAATATTTACATCTGAATATATACAAGGGAACCTTGGGCTGCACTTATGGGTGATATTCAAAATAGTGCTTCAGCATCCTGCCATTCACAGGATCTTCATCCAAATCAGTTTGATTGAGACTCTTAAGGAAGTAAGTGTTGTTCCCTTGTACCGCTTGGACAGCAAATGGTCCTCTCCAGAGGGAATCAAATTTTCCATGTTTTCCCTTCTCCTCTCTTCTTGCATCCCACTTGAGGAATTTGTCTCCCACACTGAAATCTTCTGCCTTAGTTCTTTTATCAAAGGCCTTCTTTAATTTCTCTTGTAGAACTTGAACTCTGCTGAAAACTTGGTCTCTGGTTTGCTGCAAACAAATTATCTGATTGATCCTTCTTTGCATGTCATTTGGTTCAGCTTGGTTTTCTTGAAGAAGCTTCATAACAGGCACTCCTATTGATGAAGGAAATTTGGCCTCTAGTCCATAAACCAACTCATATGGGCTGGTCCCAATTGATCTTTTGGTTGTTAGTCTATCTGCCCATAAGGCATTGACTAGTTTCTTATGCCAATTCTTCTTATTTTCTTCCAACACCTTTTTAATGATGTTTACTAGGCTCTTATTTGATGATTCAGCTAGGCCATTTCCTTGGGGATAGTATGCAGTGGAATGACCCAAAGTAATGTGAAATTTATGGCAGAAATTCACCATTTTCTTGGATCTGAAAGCAGCAGCATTGTCTGTTATTATCTTATCAGGACAGCCAAATCTGGCCAGTATGTTGTTCTCTAAGAACTGAATGATTATGGAATCATTTGCTTGTCTACATGGGGCAGCTTCAATCCACTTAGTGAAGTAGTCTGTGGCTGTTAAGATCCATCTATGTTGGCCTGAAGATGAGGGATGAATTTCCCCAATGAAGTCCAAGCCCCATTGTTGAAAAGGTCTTTTTGTTGCAATAGGCCTTAAAGGAAGTGGCAGCAGTTGTCTCTTTCCTTCAAACACTTGGCCTTTATGACATGATGTTGTGAGTTTCTTGACATCAGAGAACATGGTGGGCCAGTAGTAACCAGCCCTCAGTATTTTGTCCACGGTGGACTTCCAGTATAAGTGTCCACCACAGTCACCTGCATGAAAGTCTTGCATGATATTGTTAGTTTCATTTTCAATTAAGCAGTGCAGCAATATCCCTTCATGGTTTTTCCAAAGCAAATTGCCATCCATGACACAAAATCTTGATGTTTTCATTTTTAAGAACCTACACTTAGTTTTGGACAGTCCTGGGGGAGCACACAGGTTTTGTAACACATAACAGATATCAGAATACCAGGGGGATTGTTCAAAGGCTTCGTTGATCTTTGGAGTCGCCAGCTCTGTTTCACTGTCCAACTGATTGATGTCTAGGACTTGGAAATTTGTTTCTATCATTAATTTGCCCAAGCCTTGCCCTTTTATTAGCTTTGTAGGTTTTATTTCAATGTCGAATTCTAGTATGCTGGCAATCCATTTTCCTCTCCTACCTTCTACATTTTCTTGAGTGAGAATGTCTTTGACAATAGGACTTGGCACATATGCTATAAGATGGGAATAAAGGATATAAATCCTGAAGTCTTTAATTGCTTTGACTAAAGCATAAGCTTGTTTTTCCATAATTTGATACTTCAAAGGTGCATCTCTGAGGGCTTTGCTAAAGAAAGCAATTGGATTCTCATTTCCTTGGTCATCCTTTTGTAATAAAACGGCAGCAATAGTATGTTGGGAAGCAAAAGAGAAAATGATAAATTCTCTGTCAAACTGAGGATTGGTCAAGACTGAGGTCTAGGTAAGGGCCAATTTTATACCTTCAAATGCTTGATTGGCTTCAACAGTCCACTTCACCTTTGAATCTTTCTTTAACATGTTGTTTAATAATCTACTTAGTTCTGCTAAGTTTGGGATAAACCTTCTCAAAAAGTTGATTTTTCCCAAGAATCCTTGTAATTCTTTGACATTTCTTGGGTGAGGCATTTGTAAGATGGCTTGGATTCTATCTGGGTCAATTCTTATGCCATCCTTTGAGATAATGTGTCCGAAGAGTTTGCCTTCTTCTAAACCGAAGAGGGACTTCTTCGGATTCAAGGAGATTCCATATTTTCTGCATTTTAGGAAGATCTGTCTTAAATGTTTGAGATGTTCTTGGTCAGATTTTGAAAAAGGTGTGAGGTCATCTAGGTAAATGACCAAAAAGTCATGAATTTCTTTGGCAAAAGCAATATCCATTGCTCTCTGAAAAGTTGCCCCTGCATTTTTCAATCCTAAAGGCATTTTTACATATTTGAAGGTTCCCCATGGGGTTGTAAATGCAGTTTTATCTTGATCATCAGGGTGTACTAAGATCTGATTGAAACCTGAGAACCCATCCAGTAATGAGATCCTTGAGGCCCCTACCACTCTCTGAAGAATGTGATCCATCTTGGGTAAGGGGTAGTTGTCTTTGAGAGATACTTGGTTCAGATTCCTTAAGTCCACACACAGCCTAATTTCTCCAGTCTTCTTTCTTGTAGGGACTAAATTGGAGATCCATTCAGAGAATCGGATTGGTGCTATGATACTTGCCTTAAACATTTTTTGTACCTCTTGTTCCATTGCTGGGAGAAGCATAGGATTGATTCTCCTCAGTTTTTGTTTAAAGGGTTTTTGATCAGGCTTAAGAGGGATAGTATGCTGGATAACAGAGGTGTCATTGGACTTTAAGTCCTCATAACTCCATGCAAAGACATCCTGGAACTCTTTAAAAAGATCAATGTATTTAGGCTTTTGATCAGGAGGCAAAGAGGCAGACAATTTGATTATTTTGGGTTCGTGAATTGTACCTATGTTACATTCTTCAATGGCTGTATCTAGGGGCTGCATTTTTGGTTTTCTGGGAATATCATTTGAATCAAAAATATCTTCTAGTGGAGTTAGGCCTGTTGGTAGAAAGTTGTCTTTCAGCTCAATGATTTCAGTTTCAGCATTGGATACTCCCTCTTCCCAGTCAACTCGTTGAATTTGCTGGATGTTTTCTATATTGAAAATAGTTGGATTCATCATTTGCTTTGCAGTCCTAGGTGATATTGGCTGAGCAGTCTGTTGAAACTGTATTTGTGATGGACTTGCTCCATTAAGTATTTGTGATTGACTTGCTGTCTCAATGTCAATATTTAATCCTGCAAATTCCTGCTGTAGAGTTAAAAATCGGTTTATTTGCTTGTCATTTTCAAATACTTGCCAATCATTGATGTTGTTTGGTATGGAGGGTCTGTGTTTTACTTCAGCTGTGAAACAATTGTGGGGCTCAAAGGGCAGCCTGCAGGTACTCGCAAAGGTGGCTAGACTATGAGCATGTAGATTTTGGGTTCTGGGAATTTTAGTAATTTGGAATTCAGAGAAAAAGTTTAGTACCTCAGCAACAGCAGCTCTATAAGTCCTTAGTCTTTTGTTATTAGTGACAAAGTTTCCTTTCACTTGTTGGATAACTAAATCTGAATCACCCATGATTGAAACCCTGGAAGCTTGTAAGAACTTCACTAACTTGAGGCCTAGTAAAAGAGCTTCATATTCTGCCATGTTGTTAGTACATCTGAAATTCAATCTATAAGCTCTGCCCTCTGCATGACCATTTTCTTCATTGTGTATCCAAATTCCAGCTCCTACCCCTAACTTGTTGACTGAGCCATCAAACTCAAGGAACCATAGAATGTTTTGTTGGGAAGGAGATTTGGTGGCCTTTTCATGGGATGGCAATGTAAGCAGAAGTTGTGGTTTCTTCTCTGGCTCGTTTACTAGGACAATTTCATCATTTAGTTGGGTGTTGTTGACAATTAAGGCAGCAGCACTGTCAAATGTTTGATTGACTGTTGTTTCATGAGTGATACTACTCTCACTTACATCTTCCTTCTGTATGAATATCTTGGTTTCAACTGCACCTTTTGAGGGAGTGGTTGTATCATTGAAGAGAATGTATGAGTCTATGTCTGAATGGACAGCATATATAGGAAAATTTTGAGGTTTTTCTTCACTGCTGACCATGTATTTCATGAGTGTTTCTCTGTACAGTCTTTTTGGTTGCCCAAACACAGAGATGGTGGCATATGACATGTCTAATTGTAGGGAACCTTGGAGTTTGGCGCCCCATGATCTTGACAACAGCATTCCATACTTAGGTGGGATATCAGCAACTACCACATCCATTAGGATTGTCTTGTTTGGAAATTGAACTAGAGACACACATAAGTCTTTTATGAGACCTAGGCACTTGACTTGACTAGAATCAAAGGAAAAGAGATCTTTGTATGGTCTTGTTATGTCTAAATTTAATCTCTCCATGACTGCTTTTGGCATAAGATTGTGAGAGGCACCTGAATCAAACATTGCATTATGTAGTATTTTGTCATGAATATGTAAACTGACATAAAAAGGCAACACCCCTACGACTACTGTTTTTCCATCCACTTCTGGACCGAACAGGAGTTCTGGGGTGTCATCTAGCACATTGACATCATCTTTGTTGCTGGTGAGTTGAAGAGACCTTTTGATTTGCAATTTGTAGCTGTCATGCTTGGCTAATTCCAAAAGAGGAATAGCTGTTTTTATTTTGCCAATTTCTGTTTCAAGATCAAAAGATTTTTCAGATTGGGTCTTGGAGTTATAGGTGACAGTTCTTTCCTTGCTCATTAGATCTTCTTCTTGATTTTTGTTTTGATTTTGAGTTTTATCCTTCTTATTCATCTCTTGAGGAGTAAGATTGGGATGAGAAGGTAAAGTGTCTAAAGACTGTTGTCTTAAGGACAGTGGCTCAGTGATTTCTTCAACAATCACTTCTTCCGTAGGTGAATTCAGTTTGTCACTAGGTTGTGTGACTTTAACTTTTTCAGGCTGCTGATTATCCTTTTTCTTCTCACGCTGGTTAACATTCACAGTTCTGCTCCTTAGCTTGTATTGTTTATGGACTTCATAAACAACATTATCATAGCCTTGCTTAAAGTCAAAGGATTCACCTGATTTAGTTTGGAATAGTTTGATTTCATCATCCTCATGATCCTCTTGTGTTAAGAACACTTGACTCTCACCATCTAGACCCATCAAGTTAATTTCAGGGTCCTCATTGGGTTCTGTTGATGTAGAAGTTTCTGCATAATTTTCTTGGAAAGGAGGTCTTATGTCCTGCTCAGCACTGGTTCTACCCATGCCTGGGTTTTGAGTTTTCCTAAAATTTGGATTCCTAGGAGGGTTGTTTTGAGGTGGTTCCCATGATGATTTTCTTTCAACCGATTCCACTCTTTCACCCAATCTCTTCATGCTATTTAGTATTGCATCCAACTTTTGATCAAAGCCTGAGGGTTCTTCTTTATATATGCTTCTCTTTTCTAACCTTGCCCTGTTTCTTTTGGCAATCAGATTTGCTTCCACTGTGACAGCAGCCTTTTGAGCGTCTTCAAGGGTTTCGGGTTCTCTTTCCTTCAACTGATATGCCATGTCAGGATCAAATCCATCAGGGAATTTGTACAAGGCCAAATCAGGAGGAGGTCTTAGATTTTGTGGTATCGCCTTGTACACATTGTTGAATCTAGCACAATACTCCAGAACGGTCTCTTGAGGACCTCTCTTGATTGTTTCATATTCAGCAAGTATGTGCAGGGGATCTTTCTTCTTCTCCCATCTGGTAGTAAAGGCTTGATAAAGCTCATCAGGGGTTGCAATAGAATTTGCATTCAAGGATCTAAACCAGGTCCTAACATCCCCAGTTAGGCTTTGAACAAACATCCTCATTCTGACACTGTCATCATCTATTTCATAAGCTTCAAAGTGGTCTTGCATTTTCTTAGCATGTTGAACAGCTGTCAGGGGGCCATTGGAGTCAAAATATGAGATTTTGGTTTGGTAGTCTTGGGGTAAAGCTGCAGGATTAGCTGGTATCTGTAAGGGTGCATATCTGTTAGCCATATTCACAAGGTTTAGGGGATTGACAGGGGCGAATGGGACAGCAGGGATGACAGGTATAACAGGGTTAATGGAAGGGGTAGAACCTAGGATGTTGGTTAAAGGGGTATGTGCAGTGGATAAAGGTGTGAAAGGAGGGCTTTGAGATGTAGAGGGGGAACTAGGGGAATCAAGGGTAGATCGAAATAAAACCTTGATTGGAGTAGGAACAGGGTTTGGATGAGTTGTCTCAGGACTCAAATCAGCAGGCTGCTCCTGCCTTTGCTACCTCCTAATGTTTCTTGGGATGATATTTGGATTATCAACAATGATAGGTGGATTAGGGTCAGGATTCGCCCTAGTGTGCCGTGGATTTTTCTTAGGAGCCAGCTTCCAACTGTTTTTTAGGATTTTGTAAGAGATTTTCTTTCTTTATATCTGAAAGGACTGGATGAAGACTTTGAAATGGATATATATTCTCAGGGCTAAGACGAAGATTCCCAAAATAGCTCTTCCCTAGAACTGTCGATGTTATACAGAACCAGTTTTAAGGCCTCTTGACTTATTTCAGGCTTGATAGTAGCTCATGGAAGATATATAGTACTTAAAAATCTTAAGCAGTTCCCCAGTGGAGTCGCCAATTATGTTAACACCCACGTTGTTCCCTATGACTCCCAAGGGAATACGGCCGGGGTAACCACTAACCAATCTTTGGATCACTGTTTCTAGCCAAACTGTGATCAGAGAGGGCTCTCTCTTTATGATTTGTCTCTGTTATGATGGTGTTTTTAGGCTAGCTATTATGCTCAGGTTTTGTTTTATGTTTTTGGTTGAAGGATTTCTTTCAAGTCTTATGATACAGTGCTTAGATAGTGAAATACCATTGGGCAATGGAGTCTGGAGTTATGAAATGTTCTAATATGCTAGACTGGTGGTGTTCAAACTGCAGGGCCTATTGTGTACTTTGTCAAACAAACTTAGCTTAAATTGTGATGTATGTCAACCAACAGAAAGCAATTAAGAATTTTCTGTTAAGTTGGTGAGGGAAAAGTGAGCACACTGCACAGGAGCAAAACTTGAATTCCTGTAACAAAGGCCACGGTGAAAGGTGTAGTCTGAAAGTGCAGCAATTAAGAATTACACTCATCTAGACTACAGCTGAAGAAAACATTCATAAACAACACAGATTGAACTCAGGGTATTCAGAGAATAAATCCTGAAAGTTATTCTTTTTCCTTGTTGCTTAGTATAGAGAATCAGATAACATATATGAATTTTAACAAAACAACTAATTGACAGAGAGAAGTTACAGAGACTTATTGTATGGTGAAATACACAGGAATCCAGCAGTCATTAACAGAGATCAGAACGCATTCAACACCTCAGAAATCCGAGAAATTCCATCACTTTCTTTATTGCACTTCTGAAAGGATTACAGCATAAGAATTTCTTTAGGAGAAATCAACAACAACCCTTGCAATCTTATGCGAAGGGGACTTTATAGGAATGCGTATACAAAATATCTCAGGCATTGAGTCATCTGAGAGAGAAAATATCTTCATAAATTTATTCAGAAAGTAGAGAAGAAGTTATTGTAGCTTTAAATGCAGCATAAATGCTCTTTATGTCTGTCAGAGGGTAATTTTGACCTTTGGAGGTCATTGAGTCAGTTGCAATGCTTAGCTTTAATGCTGATAACTGCGCCTTTATTTCCTGTTGCGCTGTATTTTCTCGGCCCTGCCACCTGTAGTCTTCTATTTGTGCTTTGTTGGCTGATCCCTCTGCTGAGTTGGCTCAGCTTTGATCCGCTGTGCATGCTGATTTTGTTTAAACTTTGCTTTACATGATAACTGATACTTTTAAGAAACAAAATTTGCTAAGTGACTCCCTGTTTATAAAATCTTCTGTATTGCGCTTGTCCACCATTCTTGCGTAGGGAGCTGATGCCTGAGAATAGCATCCATTGTTTCCTCTGCCTCTGTGTACTTGAAGAAATTGGGAGCCACCTCAAACAAGTGATTAATCTCATTCATTATAAAAAACAGATTCTCGACTCTGTTGTAAAGAGACTGTCCTGTGGCTGGCCCTGTTTCTTCTGAGGTGCTGGGCTTTTCACCGATCTAGTTAGTGGCAAATGTATTGACCCTTTTATCATATTGCTCATGTGTGAACAATCTCCCTGCGCTGTTCAGTAAGCCAGGGAGTCCTCTGCTTTCTAATACTTGGAATTTTTCTAAAAGTCTGTTCACCTCAGTCTGCATGTCTTGGGTTCTTCTTTCCAATGTCTGTACCAGATTTCTAAGAGTAAGAACCCTCTTGACCAGTTGGACAGAATCAGTCCGGTTTGTAATTCCCATGATGGCTAACTGAGAACTTGTTTTATGATTTAGTACATTGATCATTCTAGTGGCTACTTCAGGCATATTGCCCAATTGAGTTCTTGCTCTGTGAATCTCTCTCTGTGCCTTAGGGATGAGCTCTAGCTGCTCATGGATTGTTTCAATATATGGCCACTGCTCATTGATAGATCGACCAATGTTAGCCCATAGTACTATTTTTAGTTCTGCCACTACTTTGTCTAACTTGAGCTCATTCTCTAGCTCTTTTATTTTGTTTTTTAGGGCTTTCACCTCCCTTTCCTTCTCTGCCACAGTTTTTTTGGACTTATCATACCTATTATTGATTTTAGCCAAAGATTCTTTGGCTGTGTTGAGCTCCAACATTTGAGCTTCCAGTATTTGGATTTCGTTCTTCAGCTTTTGCATATCTAGGCTTTGGGCCTGCTCTGTAGTTGTTGGTGCTGCTGAAGTAGATGTGGCTGTTTGTTCAGTCTGTTGAGGAGGAGGGGCATTGATAGGAGCAGTTTCCTCAAGATTGATGACCTGAGGAGGAGGTTGAGAGGTCTGACCCTCTTCTCTTTGTTTTAATGCTGCTTTTGCAACCTCTGTTTCTCCTAGCTTGTCTTGTGCTTGAATAAGCTGTTTATAAATGGAGATCAACAAATCTGTGGTGTCCTTCTCCTGCCTTTGTTGGGCTACCTCGTCTATCTGAGGGTGCATGGTGGCAGGGAGTTTGATCTTCTTCCTCATGGCAGCCATGTCAGCATCCCTCAACTTCAAAATTTCCTGTATCCCTGAAATATCTTTGGGATCATGCCCAATTTCAATGATTATGTCTTCTAGGAACTTTATTATGTTGTCCTTTGCCTGGGATGATGCCTTCTCCAATTCCAGCTGAGAGGCTGTGGCATTGAGGCTGCTCTATAGCTTATAATTCTCCAATGTTTCATCTGCTAAAGAGGCATACACCATCTCACCAGTTTGTTTATGTAGTTCAATTTTGTCCATTGGGTGTATGTCTTTGGCCATGACCTCCAGGTTGGTCCTGAGGTAATCTGAGGCAGATTGGGGATGCAGAGCTGTGGGCATAAAATGACTCATGATCATTTTGCCTTCACCTACATCAAAGGCAGACATAAGTCTTTGCTGATTGGTAGGAGCTATGTTTAGTAGGTGATTGTACAGCTGTATCTTAATAGGGTCATTCCTCCTTTTAATGTCTATAAATTGATGTTTGATGCTTCCCTCTTTTTGTTGGCTGGAGGAGCTGACCTCCCCTCCCATGGTCCTGTCCTATTCCTGCTGGAAGGAACTTGCTGAAGCTTCTCTGCTGGGTGGGCCCATGCCCAATGCATGTCTTATTGCTATGTCCTCCTCTGGAAAATCATTTAGTCTCTGCCTTTTCTCTCCCTGGTTTATAGAAGATGTCAGGGGAGTTTCTCTGTCCCTTTTTCTAAAGACAAATGTATCCTCCTTTTGAGGGGTTTGGAGGACCGAGGCATCAAAGGTAGTGTCTTGCCTTGTAGGCACCGTTCTTTCAGTGGTCTGAGGAGTTTCCACTGTTTCTTTTTGCTGGGCAGACTGCTCCTGCCTTTGTTCTTCTTGATGTTGTTGCTCTTGCTGTTCTGACTCTTCTTGCTGCCCTTGCTGCAGCCCTTCTGCTTGCTGCTGCTGTAACTCTGCCTGCTGCTGCTCTTGTTTATTTATTGGCTCCGTCTCCATTTCTTGATGTGTCTGCTCTGTCGCCATTTCCTTCTCTTTGCCACTGTTGGATATATTCTCAGTTACCTTGGTACTTTGCTGCTTGGCAGTTGAGGAGGATTCAGCTGCTCCCATTTGTGTACTTGGAAGTGTGAATACTTGTGGACAAAGCTCAAGGTCAGCCAACTTCTTCTGATTCCTTAGTGCCCTTTTGTTCAGCTCTTCTTGTGACAAGGGTTCTTCTAAGGTCCCTCTCCTCCATTTGTCTTGGTTTGCATATTTTTCAATGTGGGGGATGCTATGGTGATCGTAGGCAGATAACTTGTATTTGAGCCTCCTTATGGATATGAACTGATTAGGGTCATAGGGTACCCATATGAAACTGGTTTGCAGGCCAAGGGCCTCAAGCATTCGCTCTGCTTCCCTCCATCCTTGTTCTCTCTCATTATAAATAAAATGGCCAAGTTGGCTTTTGACCTTTAATTGTGCCTTTTTGCCTTTTCCTGAAAAATGAAGCACATCAACTCTGCCAAATTGCCTAAAGTACTCTAGGGCAAATAGCCTCATAGGCACATACTTGGGTAATTTGAAAGGAGGTAGATCACACCCATATATCCTGATGACAGTGTGGTTTTGGTAGAAGTACCAATCCCCAATGCTATAAGATTTGGACAGCTGAAGAATTCTCTGCATGTCATCAGTGAGTCTCGGAGGAGGTGAGCTCATCAGCATTGCCATAGTTGGATGGATAAACAGATCCATGAATTCACAGTAAGTGTATGGAGACTCAGGTCTAATGTGGAAGACAGATGACCAGTAGACCATTGATCTGGGATTGCCTTGGGCATCCATTCTTTTGATTGAAAAGTGAAATTTCTGATGTTGATGATACAAGATCAGATGGTAAATGTAGGAGGTGTATCTGAACACCCTATCTCTCCTTAAATTCATCAACTGCTCATGAATCTTGTCTGATATGTAGGTGGCATAGTCATAGCAGATCGGTGACTTGCCAGGAGCAAACATAAGCATCAATACCAGCACAGTTGTATCAATATGCTCGACTGAACTATATCCCAAGATGGGAGAAATCATATCTGCAAGGTCTCTGCCCAGCTCATTGAGGTATACATGAAGAATTGGAGGGCCCATTACAATATTGGTTTTGATGTATAGTTGATTGAATTTAACAATTTGAGCATCTGTGAGTTTATCCCCTTGTTTTATCAGATTTATCAGTGATAAAGGAACCAACTTCTTCTGAGGGTTGAAGCAGAGCATGTCTCTGATAGCCTGAGGGGTAACATAGAAAAGTACTGCACCAGATGGGTCAAGAACAGCTCGCTGAGAAACATCATATTGTTCAGCACAGAGGTGGATTAGTTCAGGGAACTGGTTGACCTGAGGGAGCTTAAAGATAGGGAGAAAAGAGTCCCATAAGCCCAGTATATCTGTCCCATTTTCATGCTTGGCTTTTAATTCATTTAGCAGATGAAGGTGGAATTTGCTGCTCATAAGCTTCTCTTCTTCAATTTGGTAATCCATATCTGCTAAGGCTTGCCACTTCAAATTCTTTTGAGGGGCATTCAGAGGTTGGACATTTAGCACTATGGGAGCCATAGGGGGATCCATGGTCTTTTTAGGATTTCTTTTCTTTGGGGCTGGTGTTACTATGCAGAGTAACACAAAAGGAGATTTTTCTGAAGAAAATGGGAATCTCTGAGGAGAAAGAGTGAATGGGAAAGGTTGCAGCAATTGAAATATTGTTTTTGAACCAATAGATGAGTAGCAAAATCGAACAAAGTATGTTTTTATGGTAAATTTGATTCTTGCAGGTAACTGGTTCACGATTGCGCGGACCAGTGAGAAAATTGCGTTCAGTTTGCCCAGTGTGGCCTTGTAAATGTGTAATGGCAGCACTGGTATGGTATTAGTGTTGGTTCAGTGGAGTTTAATGGTGAATTTAGCATTTCAAGGTCTGTTCATAGGCTTATAAGCGGAATTCAGAGAAAATGGATTTGCAGAGTGAAAATGAATAATACCTGTAGAATCTGGTCGGTTAAACTTGCTAATGCTTGAAGGATTGACGCTCTGGCGGTCTGGAAGCCTTTTCAACGGGCTGGTGCAAGTTTGAACGTAAAATTACATGCAGAGTAACAATGCGGCTTTCTCCAAAAAATAGCAAAAACGCGACTTTTTGGCTCAAATATAGACTTTGGTGATTTTGGCGCGTTTTTGTGCTGACGTCAGCATGACGTCATAGGTGGGGTCAGGGTCGGATGACGTCAGCGGGACGTCATCCTGCTATGTGGTGGGTTCTGGTTGGTCCACGGGGATGGTGAGGTGGCAGGACAGGTCAACCAATGGATGAGCGGAGGGATGACGCGACGGCATAACTGGCAGTGACGTGGAGATGACATAATGCGGGCGGAAAGGGAGAAACCGGAAACCGCCGATGGTTTCATATCGCACCGCCTATGGTACGGTGGCGGTAAATGTCAGTAGTACCTCCGATGAGCCGTGGAGGGGACACGTGGCTTCCGCATGACGTAGCCAACAATACGGCCATCGGGAGATATCGTCCGGACAACGGATATGCTTCGATGCAGTGATGGCCGTCAGATCTGGGGGGCATGATCGGACGGTTATCGGAGGTTAGATGTGATAGGGGGATAGGGTGGGTAACGTGCGGACGTCGGGGAAGGTCCGATGCAACCAGAGCCGTAGGATATGAGATCGTTTGATCGGACGGTCAGCGGGAGTGTAAGATGAAAGACAGGTACAGCGAGGGGCGGGGGTTATTTTATTAATTTGTCCCGGGACCTGTGCATGGGCGGAAAACTATGGTATGACGGGTTTTCATGAATTTTCTGTGTAAATGAGCCCGCCCATTAGACTTTGGATAAACGGGAAAAGTTGGTTTTTTATTATTTTTATCCATTTTGAAGCGGGTAAGGGTAGACACAAGGCTTTTAGGGGGTTTTCATGTGCAAATGGGGTTTTAAAGTGAGAAAATGGATTTGTGAAGGGGAAAGGGTTTTGGGCTTAGGTTTATCAAGATGACCAGGTGTCATTTGATCCCTGACACGGGACTTATTGGCTATAATACCAAGGGGTGGGTATTTATACAAAATTTGGGGTTTATACACCATGGTGTTAATACTAGTAGGGGAAGGGTGATATAGGGATTTACATAATAAAGTTAAAGTTAATCTGTATGGGGGGAGTGAATGGGGGAAAAACACTAAGTTCATTCGAAACTTACTTAGTTTAGGGAGTAGATCAAAATGCAAAGAGTTTTTAGACAAGAAATGTGGCTTGTAAGGATAAAAATTCAATCTCCTTACCACAAATGCTTCCATGAATATTAACTCAAAGGGGATGTTAGTAAATGACATGAAAGGGGGAAGTAGGAGGTTAGACATGCTTCTTTGCTTTTCTTCTCTTATCCTGATCATCCAATCTGAAATTGATACCATTTCTGCAACCTCATCTACTTACTCACCTACTTTGCCTAGCATTTTTTGTTTCTTCTTGGAGGGTGCATTTAGGCTTGCAAACCCTTACTTGCCTTTTCTTTTCTTTGGCTTTTCTTTTGTGTTTCTATCTACTTCTACCCTTATTGCTTCCAAGGTCCCAGATTAGGCAGTTGGGAACCTTAACTTCTCTACCTGAGCTACTTGTCTGCCAAGATTAGACAGTTTGGACAGACTTCTTTCTCTAATCTACAACTGAAAATTGAAAGTATGGCATGATCCAGATTAAAATGTTGGATCATCCATCAAAATATGAACCAAGGTCATCAAAATTAAAACAAGGATAAGCTCTTCACAAACCTTGTTTCTTCTAGGAAATATGGGATCTTTGTGTAGTCAAAGCAGAGCATATTTGGACTTTCCCTTGTCAATCATGAAATATGAAACCTATTGGTATAGGTATCCAACACCACCCTTCCTGTGCTCACCAACATTTCTTCCATGATCTGTATAGATTCCTGTAAGTTTCTCTGGCCCCTTTTATTCCCTCTTTTTATTTTGTTTGAATACTCATGGGGGTTTTCTTGATGCATCCCCAGTTTCTCTGCAATCTCAACCTGTCCCTGTCCCTGCTTGGCTTGATACTATTGGAAAGTCTCTTTGTACAATCTTTTTTGGTCTTCCAGAATAAATATTTCATCTAAATGTCTCCATTCATTCAACAGTTTCTTCAAAACTTCTTCTTCCATGCTAAGTTCCTCTCCCTTGCTTGGGTCGATTTCCATTGTAGTGGTTTCCATCCCCTCCCTTTCTTCCTTATCCTCTTTATCTGCCAAATCTCTTTGAGCTTTCCTCTTGGGTGTTGGTTTGCCTTGACTCGAACTACTCTCCTTTCCTTTATCTTGATAATCCATGAGTTGGATCTCGCTTTCTTCATCTTCTTCTACCTGTAATGCTTCAAAGTTATTCTTACCACTCAACTGAGTTTGGTATTCTTTTTTCCTGATGTTGTGGGGTTCCTTTGGTTGCCTCCTCTTGTTTTTTACTTCTTGGAACCGTTCCTTGACTTCTTGAGTTTTGTTCTATTACTTGAGCATATTTTCCATCTCCTCCATGTTTAGTGGACAGTCCTTAAATAGGTGGCCATAATCATGGAATCTTCGGCATATGAATGGAATGTGTTCGTAGTCTAAGGTTTGTTTCCAAAACTCTTCATGGTATTTTAACTCCACTGATTCAGTTATGGGTTCAGTTATGTTCATGTACACACATATTCTTGTGTAAGATGTGTATCTACCTCTTTTTTGCATTTCTGCAATGAATTTTCCTATCGTATTCCTAATACCGTCTAGTATTTTTGGGTCCCAGAAGTCCATTGGGAGGCCAAACAATCTTACCCATGTTGGCGCTGTCAGGAATTTTTCCTTGTGTGGGTCATAACATTCTTCTCAATATCTCATGCATAGACCAACATTATAATGAAAATAAGGGCTATTTTCAAATATTCTTTCTTTATCTTGTAGGTTTGAGAATATTATCGTGAAGAAGCCTATAGCTCCTAGCTTTAGCTCAATATGGCCTTTGGTTGCCATTTTTGTTGTATCCACTTGGTAAGGTCTTTCTCCATTGGCCATACTCCTATGAACTTGCAGATCAACGTGTGGTCCTTCATGTAACTTCTGTATCTCTCCAATTTATTCATCGAAATGATGAATCTCAGTTTCTCTGCTACACATGGCAGGCATTTTCCTCTGCTTCTAGCCTGCCATCGTGCCCCAAGGACAGGTCGTGTCATTTTGTTTGTCTCTTGTGTTTGCTTCTGATTGTTGGTGTTCTGGCAGGAATCCCCTGCTGCCGAATCAAAATAGGAGGGGATCTCTCCCCGCCAACTTCCTCTGTCATCCCAACCTGGTAAGCAACCCCTTAGTAAGCAGCCCCCTGGTATGCAGCTTTGCAGTAACCGTTAGAGGGTTAGGTCACAGATGAGATTAGTTCATGGTTGTCGCAGTTCCATTAGGGTTGCAGAGCTCTACCCTCTAAAAACACTTACTCAAATTTCAACTATAGGCCCAAAATTAAATAAATTTAAGAAGTTTAAGTGTTTCTACATTGTTTAATAATAGTTGATATTATACAGGAATTTCTTTTCTAAAAGAGACAACTCATTATAGGCTTCTCTAGATTTATTCAAAGTCAGAGAAAAATTGGCTCAACTATTTTCTTAGTTAGAGGATAATGCATGCTCTAATTTTCTAGAGAAACCAAGTTCCAACTATGGTGAAAAATGTGGTCTCCATTTCATTTATGGGTAGGTGAAACTGCACTTACATATTTCATTGAGGTCTTTTTACCAATATCCAGAAATTTTTAGGACTATCTAGTTAGTGGGAACTTTGAACATCCTATTCAAGTTGACAAGATTTTTATTAACATGAAAAAACATGATGATGATGAGTTTCCTAGTTATTTGTCTAAACTAGAGTCTGTTGAACATAGTATAGCTAGCATTGCTGATACAATTGTCCCTAAATGACAGCTAAAAGGAAATCATAATGCAAGTCAATAAGAAAAACTATGAGAATACACATGAAAATAATTTAATCAAGATGGATTTTACATGTATTGCACCTATGCTTGTAGTGTCATCTAAAGGCAAGCTTAAAGTAAATAAGGAACTGGGGACTAAGAAAGTTATTGGAAGTTATTTATCAAAACCTGAAGAATCAAAAGAATTGAAAGGCAATTAACATATAGTTTTGGTTTATATGCTTGTATAAGAGATTCTTATAACCAAAGAAATATTACAACTTGTTTTGATGAAAGGAGATAGAGATTTGGGAATTTGCTACTAAGAAAAAAGGAAAAGGTTCGAGATATATAAAACCAAGAAATACTAGAAGATCAACATAGTTTAGAAACAAATTGATATACCTTTAAATGAAATCTCATGGATTTTGTTTTTATGATCATGGAATAGAAATAGATAGGAAAATCAATGGATAAGCCTATGTCCATATTTAATGAACATGGTGCATAAGTTTTAAATCTACTCCCAAAATTTTAGGACCTTGTTCCATCAACACAACGAGGCTTGGAATTGATGTGCCTTCAAATTTTATTTCCTCTCAGGTTACGATCCAACCAAAATTAGTGATAGTTTCCTCTTATTTGAATAGAGCACTCACCATTCAATCTGTAGGTTACCTTGTGTTGTAGATGCACAACATGTATGCCCTTTTCTCCTCTAATAAAATTAATCTCAAATGCAAAAAACTCAAATGTCATATTTGCAGTGTTTATTAAAACCTCCAATTTATTACAAAGAACATTTAACTTGTCTATATATCATTGGGCTTCTTGTCCATTAACTTTTCAAAAGGGAACAAATGCTTCAACAAAATTTATTTATACCCAAAGGGACAAAGTCTCGTTATATTCTTGCTTGTTATATCGTTCTTTTGAACTATTCGCCATATTTGATGGAATGCTAATCTATAATAGTAATATACCAAACATGGAATTTCAATATAGAGGGTTTATATTGGAGGAAACTCAAGATAGAGGATTGCATAAAGGAAGAACTAGAAGAAAGGTTGGATGACATGTAGTGCTACTTTGTAAAAGAGGAGGCACACCACTAGATTTGGGACAATAAGATTTAAACAATGGTGGGAGGACAAATTTAGGGAATAATTAGGGCTTTTCCTATGTAGTTTCTTCGGCACAATGGTTGGCTTGAAACTCCATGATGAATGAAGCTGGTGGATTTTACACTTTTCTCATACACCATCTGGAGTTCAAGGTTGCATTGGGAGCAAGAACTACTAATTGGGAAAAAGTAATCTCTCTTCTAAATTTTTAGAATTATTTCATATTGCCTATTTCAAATGTATCTAAAATAATTAGCCTTTATAGTTTTAAAGGATATCCTTGGACCCTATATGAAAAGGAAGATTGGGACTATCATCTAGAAACTTGGACAACTCTTTTTGGTCCATTATTAGATGGATATCTAGGCATAAACAAACCTTATCCACTCTTAGTAAACGTTGTAAATATCTTTAGCTTTTTCTACAATCAAGAAACAATATCAACTCAGTGTGTAGAAGTTGATGCTAGAATGGTCTTTATACAACCCTATTTTTATGGAATAATTAGTCTTAATTGATTTAAGTGCTATCATCCATGACAAATTGTTAGAAGTGTAAAAGCCACACCAATGTTTTCTCTAGGAATGGCCATATGTATGACATGGTTAGGTTTCATATTTAGAAAACTTTGACTTGGGCATAGTGGCCACCAATTTGCAATCCAAAGAAATGATGTCAAGGAACTAGAATAAACCCAAAAGACAAGATTATAGCACCTGACTTCATTGTGATAATTTTGGTTGATATGCATCCTTTGAAAACTTTTCTTGAGTTATTCATGTCACTTGTCATTAATTTCATCTTTCATAGTCACACTAATGGCGTTTAACTAATCTATCAAGTCTTTTAACCTTTTTCAAATAACCTATGACCATATCTTCCCCCATCAACTTCAACTAATTCAACTCATATTTAATATGAAATGTCTTGGTCAAGTTTGATGCTCCTTACAATGATCTCATCACTATTAACCATGCTCAACTCTTTGTAATCTAATTTATTTTATGATAGCTAATTCAATTTTTGTATATCATATAAGGGATTTAGGGTAGTTTATCCATATTTTTTCTTGCTTCTCATACATCCATCCCCACCCATACTCTTTTGTCTTGGAAAATATTTCATTGTGTCAAGTTTGGTGGCTAAGTCTTGAGAAAAATCAAATTATTTCAGATCATTGAGGAAGAGGATATCTGCAGCCATGTCCATACAGTATACATTAATAAATAATTTTAGTGTTGTAAAGTTTGGGGGTACTTTCATTTTGATCTCTGCACACTTAAGTGAGCGACAATGTTTGATTTTTCTCATGTACTTTCTTGTCTATAAAGTCCAATAACAATAACAAAAGAAATTGTGGTGGCATTTGAAGGGCTCCTGCTTCAATTGCTCCAGTAGAAGTTCCATGTCTTTGAACTTGTGGGCAAGCCCTAGAATTTGGATTGTAAATGCATAATTAGCTTGATTATGTCAAAAAGTCATTCTATGATGAAGTTTATTTTAGTTTTGGGGACCACTATTGTTATTATTCTATAATTGCAAACAAAATTTGATGTTAAATTAAAATTAACATAGATTAACTGATACTATCATATGAAACAAAGAGTTTTTCAATGACTAAACATATTCAACGAGCTATTTATTCATGGATAATTTCATATTTTTAACCATATTCTTTGTTTTATTCCACGATATAAGGGTTTTATGATAGGTTACTTTATCCATAATTTCCCTTGCTTCTTATAAATCCATTACCGCACATATTCTTATGGCTTGGAAAAACTTTCTTTGCATCTAGTCTAATGACTATGCCTTGAGAAACACATAATTGTTTTGGAGAATTGAGGAAAAGGTAATGTGTAGCCATGTCCATACAACTTGCATTCATGAATACTTTTATTATTGTAATGCTTTAGTACTTACATTTGGATCTCTTCATAGTTAAGTAGAAGGTAGTGTTGGATTTTTTTTGGTGTACCCTCTTGTCCATAGACTCTAATAACATTAACAAAAAAATTTGTGGTAGCATTTGAAGGGCTTTTCCTTCAATTGCTTCAGTATAAGTTCCATGTTTTTGAACTTGTGGGAAAGCAACAAAATGTGGATCATAAATGAACAAGTATCTTGATTTTGGCCCGATCCATTTTGTCATATAGTTGGTATAAATGTTGAGGACTACTCAAAAATCAATTATTTGTTTTAGTAGAGATATTACTTAAACACGTCTCACATGTTGTTGGGATGTATCTTTTTATTTAGAGGGGATTATAATAAACCAATACACTGGAATCTGATTTAAATTCATTTCTTCATATTTTAAAATGGGTATGTTTTTATGTTATGTTTGTATTTTCCATTTATTTAAAATGTATACCTTTAAAAAACAATATCGATTTTTATCTTCCTCAAGGTTTTATGGCAATGACATGAAAAAATGCCTTAAATCACAAAGACTAAAAGGATATTTCAGAAAATGCATAACTAGAAATGGCCTTTGTATATGTATACATAGTACAAGCAAGAAAGAACATGTCATTGATGCATATACTGGATATTGTTTAAAAACATCATTTTAATAGTTTTGTGGACCTCTTTATTTAGATATTGGTGGTGGTAAGGTCTTGAATGTAAGGGTGAATGAAACCTATAAAATTGCAAACACAAGTAACAACTTTTCCATAACTCCATGCACAATTGAAAATCTCCAAGCTAAGGAGTGTGCTTTAGGAACAAGGTAGAGAGTTTTAACACAATTTTATTGTTGTAGGAATAAATTTTACTTTATATTATATCCTCTGATTAGATTTTACCGTGTATTGTTTACCTGCAATACACATCCATATGTTTTGATGTGTTGGGAAGAAGGCACTATTTATTACTATTTTCATTGAAATAAAAGACATTATGTTAACTTGGTAATAGAGAGTTGATTGGATATATTTGTGAGGCTTGAACAATGTACATATAAGCTTAGACAAATTTCTTCTCAAAAGGGAGAAAAAGAACATAAGCCTATTCTTTAAAAAAATTTACACTCTAGTTCAAAAGTTGCTTTTATTTATAATAGACAAACTAGAAAAGAGTTCTCATAAGGCTATGCATATGTCAGCTCTGAGCTGGTTCCATCTTCTTTGGAAGTGTTCCAATCCATGTGGGTCTTCTTTCCCTTCCAAGTTTCTGGAAATTCTTTGCATCCAGGCTTGCATGTGAGTTGATGAGGCATCAATTTCAACGTTGTTTTTTTAGATAATATGTTGGAAATTGTTGACACCACACAAAGCAGAGTTGATCCTGTGTGGGAGTGGCACATCCCAAAATAATTGATGAAAATAACATTATACTGTGAAATAATAACCAGTGCAAATTGCCTAGCTTAAAATGTTTCATCTAGTTCTATTTTCACTAGTGTGATTAGATATCTTCTATAGCCACAAGTTAATGCTCTTCAACAATAAAATATGTACATAGAATGAACAATTGAACAATGTACATACACACATCAGTTGTGCTATTAGAAACATGACTAGGGACATGTTTCTTATTCTATTCCCATTCCCATCTTGACATTGCATTAGAAAGTTGCGGATCTATCTTAGATGGATAATATACAAGGATCCCTCCCGAAAAGATATAGTCACATTTCTTGTATGTTTCTTATTTCTCATTTCTTGTAACATATTACTGTAGCAACATAGAGTTATGCAAGTATCGAAATACTCACCTATTCAAGTCAGCTTATAGCTGAAAGGTCTGGAGTTTACTTCCTGAGTCAAAACTCAGTCTAAAATTTATGTGATTGACAATTTTCATAGACTTGGCATGTACATGGCTAACATAGGTAACTTTGGGAGTCCATCCCTAAAACTTGTCTAGCCAACAATGATAAAGAAAATAATAGAAGGTGCCTATCATTCTATGCACATTTACTTTAAGTTTTTTTCATCACTCATGCCATGTTCCATCATCCATAGAGTTTGGAGACTGCACATGGAAGATTTGTAAATTAAATGATTTGAAGTGTATATAAAATTATATGTCTACCTAAATAGCACCAAAAATCTTACATGTGTTTATTCTTGTTTTCAGGTCTATATAGTATAAAGTGGACATCTCATGAAAATATCATTTTTTATTGAAATGTTGAGTAATTTTTAAGTATGTTAATTTGCAAAGTTATATTGTGAGTATTTTCCAAATCTGAGTGATCCTCTTTCTCTTTTTCTTTTCCCAGATGTTCTAGAGTCCAAGCCCTATGACTCTAATACACCATGGTAGTTTAGGATGCCATTTTTAAGTTTTTCAAGTGGATTTACAAAACAAGGACCTCCTTTTCTTTAAGGCTTTGATATCAATACCATGTCCTAACGTGGTCTCCTAACAATCGTTTGAGTATATCCATAGTGTTATATTATGCCATTGGTCACCTGTAACTCACAATACCAAAGAAATATGAAATATCATTTTGTCCCATATAATGGACTTCGAATTTTGATTGTAAGATAAATTAAAGTCAAAATAAAAGTCTCTAAAGCATCAGAGTATTCCATTATTAGTTTTTAACTAATGGTCCCATAGAATTGACTTTGAATTTTGATGGCAAGATAAATTAAATTCAAATTAAAAGCCCTTAAAATTTATGATTATAATATTAAGGTTAATTCCATCGATTTTAATCAAATGTTATTTGAAGGTGTTGATTGTTAATTATGGATAATTTCTAGTCATAATACAATTGGGGGTAGAGTTGAAGTGACGGTATTGAATAATCTACTCTAGAATGGATAATTTTGGTTGCAAGATACATATTACAAGTCAAATTCATTTATGATAAAATCGAATTGATATTAGGTTTCCCTCTAATCATTGTTATGATTATGGGCAGGCTATGTTGGAACACAATGTAGAATCAAGACGGGGATGAATTAGAAGTCTATTTCTAAATAGGCCAAGCTCTGCTATGTTGATCCTTAAATATTAACAAGTTAGATGTAGGATATAAAGGTAATAGGTCAAGGTTTTCTTTTATCATTAACTCATACAGTAATATGGTTGGGTTCAATTGGATGGTTTATCTAGAAGTGTTGAACTTGAATCCAAATTAAGCTTGGTAGAATTAGACACTTAATAATAGAGTAGATCGTTAACAAAAGGATTTTACATCTCAACACTGACATGGAATATTCTTTCATCCCAAGTGCTAAGAAAGGTGGGCTGGTGTCATATTTCTCTTGATTGTGAAGTATGGATGGTTAATGTGAAGTTGTGAACAACATATGCTATAATAAAAAATAGCTAGTCTTGAGTCAAGACATAAGTTTTTAAGAATTGATAAAGTTTAATTTGTCAATAAACTAGAGCATCCATTAGGTTATGTTGACTATCAAATAGTGCGAATTTATCTTTTCTTTCATGTGTGAAGTGCATAGTTTCAGATTTCGTATTATCATTTTCTAGTTTCTTATAAATATTTATAGAATGTTAATTCAGATGGTCTTGAATTCAGGACCAACTTGAATAGAGATTTTGAATTAGAAGCCTCAATAAAAGGCTTCCTCTTATTATGATGAGTCTAAAAACCCAAAATTTAGCATTACAACGGACCCTTTAGTGACATTCAATTCCATGGCCTTCAACTTAGAAACTATGAGTGGGGGGTATCTATTTGGGCAAAGTCACCTAGGAAATGCACCCGAACCCAATAGAATCAAAGCCATTCAAAACTATGGATAGTTCCTATTAGTGATAGTTGCTAATTCTCAGCCACTTTGGGATGAAATTAGAAGGCTCTAAGATGAGCTCTTATATTTTCTCTATGTGCATTTGATTGTGAGAGAAACACCTTGTATATGAATATATGCCAAAGCAATTGAACATCAACTCCAAATCTTAGATGATTGTAATGTAATACTATCTAACAGTAACCAAAACTCATAGTTCACTAATGATAGATATAAAGGAGGATACATATAGAAAAGAGATTCATTTCAAAAGTTTAAACATGAAAACCATTCCACATCATAAACCATATCCACTTGGATGGGTGTGTGACAATGCACAATTGTAGGTTACTAGAAATTGTAAACTGAAATTTTCCATTACTACAAATTTCGTAGATGAAGTGGAGCTTGATGTTGTGCCATTAGTAATATGTGTTATAGTTTTGGGCAGCCCGTACCTATATTATAGAAAAGATATCTTCCATAGACATGAAAACAAAGACCATTTGTTCAAAGATGGAATAGAATATATTGTGAGAGCTCATAGAAACAAACTAAATCTTTCACTTGTTAATGCAGGGTAGATGAAAAGACTAGTGAATTCAAGAAAGAATTTTGTGATTCTAATGATAAAATCCAAAAATGATGTTAATAATGAAGCTTTTAAAGGTTGTGATTCAAAATTGAAATCTGAATTGGTTGATGTAGCTAACCAATATGATGAGATGTTTTAGGAATCAATAGGATTGACTCCCAAGAGAGGAATCAAACATGAGATACAGTTGCAACAAGATTGTTCTCTTCCTAACATTGGCATGTACATGATGTCAGTGATGGAATGTGCAGAGATTAAAAAGAAAATTCAAGAGTTATTAGGTAAAGGGATCATCATGCCATCTTCTTCACCATGTGGTTCACCTATTGTTTTGGTGCCAAAGAAGGACAGAACATGGCACATGTGTTTGGATTTCCGTGCATTGAACAAAATTACAGTAAATAACTATTAACCACTACCTAGAATAGATGGTTTTCTTGATCAATTGAAAGATGCAAAGTATTTTACTAAGTTGGACTTAAGGAGTGGCTACCATCAAATTAGAATTTCTGAAGGAGATATTTGGAAGACAACATTCAAAACAAAACAATGTTTGCTTGAATGGCTACTTATGCCTTTTGGTTTATGTAATGCTCCTGCTACATTCATGTATGTGATGAATGAAACGTTGAGGCCATTTCTTGATGAGTTTGTTATAGTATACTTAGATGACATCTTAATTTTCAATAAGTCTCGTGACAAACATGTCATGCATGTGAGAAAAGTACTTGATTTCTTAAAGAAACAACATTTATATTTAAAGATGTCAAAGTGTGAGTTTGGAAAAACTTTTTTAATTTACTTGGGTCATATTGTTAGAGGAGGTGATTTGAAAATAGATCCCTCCAAGGTTGATTTCATTTTGAATATGCCAAGGCCCAAGATAGTTACTGAGGTAAGAAGTTTTTTGGGAGCAGCCCAATATTGGTAGAAATTCATTGCTAACTTTTTTTCTATAACAACTCCTTTGCATGCATTGACAAGTGTGTGAAAAAAATTCAGTGTGGAGGAAAACGACAAAAGGCCTTTGATACATTGAAGGAAAAGATCATTTCATCTCCAGTACTTGCACTTCCAGACTTGAGATATTCATTTGAGATTCAGACCGATGCTAGTGACTACGCCATGGGTGCAGTTCTCAGCAACACAGTAACCCTATCTATTTTCATTTAGAGACTTTTGATGGTGCAGTGATTAATTATCCTGCATATGACAAGGAATTGAGTGCAATGGTGTAAAGTGTCAACAAGTGGAAACACTACTTGATGGGTAAGGAAACAATCATTCACAATGATCATTAACCATTACAATAATTGCAATCTCAATCAAAGTTGCAGCAATCAAGGCACTTCCGATGGATGGGGTTTCTTCAACAATTCCACTTGGTAATTAGGTATAAGAAAGGTATCTACAATAAATTTTTTGATATGCTTTCTAGGCCTATTTTTAGTGCAGCTACTTTACTCAAGCATAATTTTTTTTTGCATGAAAGTTGCATTGAGAAATATGCATTAGACAATGATTTTCAAGATGTTTATGTAAGCTTGAGTCAAGGTAACCAAGTAGAGGAATTGGATTATCATTTGCATGATAACTTGTTGTAGCATCTTGGTAAGCTTTGAATTCCATAAGGAGAAAGAGTCAACATCATAAGACAGGCACATACTTCTCTTATTGTTGGTAATTTCGATATAATTAAGACGGTGGCACAACTATAAAGATATTGTTATTGGCCTCGAATGCTTGAAAGTGTGTCACATTTTATTAAAGGATTCTCATTATATGCAGTCAATAAACCTAGAAATAGGAAGTTGGGACTGTACACACCACTTCCGATTCCTTCACGACCGTGGGAGAGTTTTTCTATGGATTTTGTAGGAGGTCTTCCATTGACTAAAAGAGGTCATGAATATTTGTATGTAGTTGTGGATAGCTTTAGAAAAATGTGTATTTTGATGCCATGTAAAAAGCAAGTTACAATTGAACAAACTACTCAGTTATTTTTTCAGAATGTATGGGGGCATTTTGGATTGCCCACATCCATTCTTAGTGATTGATATTCTTGCTTTGTTGGGAATTTCTGGTTAGGCCTGTGGGGTTTCATGGACACCAAATTAAAAAAGAGTACAAAATTTCATCCACAAACATATGGTCAAACAGATATGATTCATAGAATAGTGATGCATCTTCTTCGTGGGTATTGCAACAAGCATCCTAAGTTGTGGGATGAGCATTTGCACTATATTCAACATGCTTACAACTGGGCCAAACACTCTTCAACCCAAGCATCGTCATTTGACGCATGTTTGGGATACTTTCCAAAGTCTCCTTTGGATTTCATTTTTGGCAAAGATGTTGTGATTGATGGTCATAGTGACATAGAAAAGGCAATAAGGTTCATTGAACAAATCCAACTGATACACCAAAGAGTTCAAAAACAACTTTAAAAGAGCCAAGGCAAGTACAAAGCAAGGCATGACAAGCATCGTGTAGATCACGAGTTCCAAGTTGGTGATGAAGTTTGGCTTCACATGAGCAAAGAGAGGCTTGAGGGACAAGGTAAAAATCTACAACCAATTGGATATGGTCCATTCAAAATTTTGGAAAAGATTGGTAATAATGCCTTCAGGTTGGATTTGCCTTCATATATGAAAATTTATGTTGTTGTTAATGTTGAGAACTTAAGGTTGTGTGAGTCTCCATTGATTGAAGATCAAGGAGAAAATGTCCAAATTTCTTCCATAGAGGATTTTTCTTCTGAATACCTTGATGAACTACAACAAGACACCATTCCTGACAAAAGAACAAGGTCTTGAAAACGAGGGAATGTGGATTACCTTCCAGTGGGGCTCAACGGAACAAATCCTTCAAAATGAAAAATGGATAAAGATTGGAAAGATGAGTTGACTCTACCCTCACCTGTTGAACAACTAAAAGTGAACTTTTGGGGTCCAAAAGGCTTCCAGTGGGGAGGAATGATTAGGTGCTCAAAAAATAGCTCAAATTTAAAAGTTCTCGGATTGGTGTAGAACATGGACAACCATGTAGTGATTGTCATCTTGAATTTGGCACAAATAATTTCACATGAAACAGACTCTGTATGACTCCATAAATGAGTTATGTTCGCTTTCCCAAACAGGGAAATTTTCAAAAAAAAGGACAGCCCAATTAGTAATCCATACTGTTGACATGGTGCTGACTGGGTAGGGTATGTGGAAATTGACTTAGTTAATAGGCTCCTTCAGTGAATGGGGTGTTGACAATTGTCGTTTTAGTAGTGGGTGCAATTGGCACAATTTCATTGGTTGGAGTGATGGCCAACCACAGGCTGACACGTGGCTCAACCGGAGGCCACCACATGGCAGCTCGGGAGGCCACCAAAAGTTTTCCTATAGTCTTGGCAGAGGCAGCGGGGGTCGAACCTGTGACCTCCCAACACTAACACAAAGGCTTTACCAACACACCATGTGTGTGGCTCTTAAGAACATATGATGGCACGTTCTATTTAAATGGCGTTGGTGCAGAGTTTGGAGGAACAGGTCAGCCTGTGGGCCAACCAACATGGTTATATAACTGCCCCATGCAAACACCACTATCGTAGCCACCAAGTGTTATACGACTGCTAGAGGAAAAGGGGTCAGTGTTGAGGACTAGCCCTTGAGTGCATGGACCCCGATATGACCCTATTTTCTGCATTTTTAGGCCTCGGAGGCCAAATTAACCCTTCGACAAATTTGTCGGCATTTTGATGGATTTTTTGGCTCGTTAGTGGATATCTAGGTGGAAATGAGTGTTCGGTGCCGGATTTTAGGAAATTTGTGGAGCGAATAGTGGAGAAACCAGGGGATGTCGTAACTTCTCCAGTTTTTGACCAAATTGGGTGTAGAAAGAGGCTAGGTAGCCATTTTTGGACATTCTGGAATCATTGGAGCAGTTTGCAGAAGCATTTGGGCATTGTAAACACATATTTTTACACGTTTGAGCATAATAGAAACCAAACCATTGGAAGTTGGATGAAAGAGACATAGCCCAAGACGAAGGAGACATAGCCCAAGAGGGGTGAACTCCTTCATCATGCTCTTGTTATGATGTTTTTTTGATGATGTTCTATACATTTATATGATGTTTTTCAGTTTCTTATATATGTTAAAAATTGCTCATAAAATTAACATAAAACTAATTTTCACTTGCAATAAACTCATGAATCCTTAATCACATGAATAGAATTTTGTTTATAATCTGAGGAAGATCTTAGCACATCAAAACTAATATTCTTAATAAGATCAATTAGCTTAAGAGCACTGGAGTCCTCATATCTAGATCAAGTTGGAGCCTGAATTAAATTAAGAGGATTTGAATCTTCATATATAGATCATGTTGGAGCTTCAATTAGATTGAGAGGATTGGAGTCTTCATTTAAGGTTGTATCCTTGAAGGAATTGAATTTTTGTAATGGTTGAAGCTAAAATTTGAGTATTTGAGTTCTCACCATTTGAAATGTATTAATATAAGATACTTTTGTTTTATTTCCGGTATACCTTGTGTTTCCTATTATGAAATATTTTAGCTGGCTTAATATAAAAATCGAAATAAATATTGATTCACCCCTTTTCAATAATTCCAACAATTGGTTTTAAATTTAGTTCCTTCAAGCATATCCCAATAGTTGGAAGGAAGATCCTAAGAACACAAATGGAAAAGTCAAGAAGGAAATGCTCTAAGCCTTCTAAGGACATCTCCTCCTTAGTCATGAAATTTGAATTAAATTAGGTTGGAAAAGATCCCTTGTTTGATGAAACAAATTGTGTGTCATGTAGCAAAAGAATGCAGTACTATTTAATGGCTCTAGGATATGAGATGCGAGAATCAATGGTTACTAAAAGCTTAGTGATAGAGGAGTGAACATAATATAATACAAAATCCATGAGGGAAATATTAAGTAGGCTATCAAACACTATAAAAGAAAATATGGGTCAATGTTCTTCAGTCAAAAGTCTTTGGGAAAAGCTGAAAAAGCTTTATGCAGAGGAATTTACCCTTGTGACAACTTGGACAAAACTAGAAAATGTAGAACAAGAAAATTATCGAGTAAAAGGAGAGAGATGAAGGAACCAAGAGAATAGAAGACTATGAATATGAAGAAAACTCTGAAGTATAAACTAATGTAGAACTTAAAGTAGAACATGTGGCTTCTCTAGAAGAAATAAATAGATTATGAAAAAAAAAGAACTTAAGAAGTAGGTACAAGGTCTTGAAGAAAATAATCATGACCTTAATGAACTAAAGGAAGAATTTGTTTTCGTAAGGCACCAAATAGAAGAAATATCTAAGGATATCAACAAGCTTCAAATAGAATTGCATCAATAAGAGAGGAGACATGATGAAGAAGTAATCACCCTAACAACTCAGCTAAAAGAGCAAAGAAAATGGAAGAAGTTGTAAAAATACAATTGATGAAGAAAGAAGAAGAATGTGAGAAGTTGAAAGAATAATCTGTCTCATTAAAAATTAAAGTTGACAAGCTACGTCAAATTATGAAGAGTTCTCAATCACTAGATGGCATTCTTATTCATCAGAGATCATCATTTGATAAAAGGGGACTTGGTTATATAAGTGAATCTCCAATTACTAAACTGAAAGTGATGGCATCATTCTCCAAAGGCCAAATCAGAATGAAGGGTAGAAAAGTGTTACAAGTGCTCTCATTCCTACAAGTCATGTTGATGGCCTGAAGGAATCTTCTCTCTATGCAAGTAACAATGAGACTCAACTAAGGATTGAGTCTCCTCGAAGGAAAATAAATTTCAAAAAACCATCAAGGAAAGTATGATCATTCAAGTATTAGACCAAATTCTCTATTCATTGTTATTTATGCATTAATTTCAGTCATAATGCTAGAGGTTGTAAATCATACTACAAGAGTGATTATAAAGGTTATCATCAAAAGCATAGAAGAAATATTGCATGTAGGAAAGACAAAACCCTAATGACTATAGAAATTATAACTCAATATCTTCATTACTCACGATAGAAAACTATGAATGTCACAATTTTAGATATATAACACAAGACTGTAAAATTAAAATGAAGTGGGTTCCTAAGCATATCAAAGAACAAAATTGATCTCGAAAAATAGATCAAGATTTGGAGAATAAAACAAGAAAACTCCAGGTTAGAATAAAATGACTTGATCTTGCATGCTTAATGCACAAATTGATAAATAACCATGAAAATTGAGTACTCCAAGGGAAACATGACTAGGTTGTGCAAAAATTATAGAAGGAAGAAAAATTCCTCCGAGGATCACTGAAGCATGAAGAAAAGTAAAAGAAGAAGGAAAGAATCAGTAGATTATCTCCATGGCCATCCATGCCTACAAGAGAAGGTAACTAAATAATTTATTTTTCTTGCCTCTAGTCTTGAAAAATGGTTTAGATCATGGTCAATATAAAGTACATGACAGAGATTGTACTAAAGCAGAGTGACTATTCATGCAATAAGGTTGCCCTTCCTGTCATGTCATTCACATGAGCTTAAGAAAGATCACCCCATTTGGTTTGAAATTCAATGTTTATTGAGTTATCAGGTTATGTTTTATTTTGGAGACATTCATATCAAGCCAGATGATTATACTATGGACTGGTTGGTATATGTTATCCTTTCCCAATTTAAGGCAATAAGGGAGACCTTAATTTATCATATCTTGATTAGAAAGATATGGAACAACTTGAAGACACTCTATTTTATGTTTTATGATAGAGGACCAGGTCATGGCTTGTGAAACCTTACAAAAGGAAGGTTGTTTTCATCTAGGTTGAAGAGGTAGAGTCATTTGCTTTTAAAATTTTAACATGTGTTGCATCAACTATTGTTGATCTTTAACCACATCAGATACATGCATTTTATGAATTTGTGGGGCATATGATTCAACATGAATGAAATCCTCATACTATAAATTAAACCATTGAGAAAGAGATGAATGTTATAATATCTAGGACATGTCAAAAGAAGAGGAGGTTGTTCAACACATGAATTCTGTTATCTCACAACTTCAAGGCTTGAAAATCAAGCTAGATGAGATCAACAAGAGTGATCAATTACAATTTCAAAGATGTCTTGTCAGGGTGGACCATTTGAGAATGCTTCAAGTAAAAACCAACAAATATGGAACAACATACAAGTGAAAAGGATTCTTATTGATTATATGTTACGCTCATTCTATTATGACACTGCTACAAAACATGCAAAAAATAGTACCATACAAGATCTTGTTGATATAAATATGGATGCAAAGAAGATTGTATGAAATTTTTAAAACAGTCACAAGGAGAGCTTTCCAAGTTATTCAATGTTCCATCTGTTTCTTTCCACCCTTCTAGAAATGTCATTTTAGCAAAGAACTGACCATCATATTTGGTGATTTCAATAGTTTTCAATGTTTCTTATCATTGACCATCCAGAAAAGAGGTGTTTGTAGGACTATAAATCATATAGGCATCTATTTCATTCTTGCTCAAATCGTAAGGAAATTCTTTGGATATTTGGAGAGCTCTTCCAAGTGATATCATTGAAAAATATGAATAAATACCAGACTTAAGAAGCTATAGTACAAGCCAAACATGAATACTTTGTTTATTATTATTTTTAATTTCCCATGTGAATTGAACAAGAATGTACATTTTTTGAAACCCATGATGTTTAAACTATTCTTGTACCCAATGCAAAGATGTGGGTCGTATATGTTGTTAAAATAAGATAATTACTCCTACATGAGGAGTTAGCTAAACATAGAGAATCAGTTAATTGAGTGACTAAGTGATTGAGTATTTGAGTGTTAGTCAAATTGAGTTAAGTGATAGACGTGTGGTTGCATGTGAATGCATGTCAAGGCGAGTCGTTAGTGAAAAAGTTTAAATACATTTCACTGGGTTCATTGTAAGCATCTTGTTTTGTGTGATCAATAGAATAGCAACAGCTCGTGTTCTGTGTGAATTCATGCTTTGTCTCCTCGGACTTTCCAACAAATTGAAGAAGAACATATTTACAATGGTCCGTGTGAGAGGAAAAATCCATTTTTTTTCTCGCGATTTTTGCATTTGCGTGAAGGGCGTTAACACGCCACAGTTTCAACTATACAGTGTGTTAAAAAAGGGTCTTTCATCCAATGCATACATCTCATTAAAAAACCAGAAGTCCTTGCTTCGTTCGTTATATGTTGATAGTTTTTTTTTCTAAAACATTCACAAGATTGTTAAGATTTTCAAAGGAGTACCGTAAGACTTCAAGCGAGTAACAGTCACGTGGTAATCTAGGGTTAAGTATTTTCCAAGCGAGTAACATGAAAGGTTTCTCCAAACGACTACCGTGAAGGTTTTTATGAGACATTTTTTTAAAGTGTGAATGTGAGGCTTTTAATTAAAGTTGTATAAACGTGTAGTGAAAGGCTTTTTGTTTTTATATACAAAGGTTTTTTAAAAGATCTCTTTTTTATATAAAAATAAATAAAAAATTAAGAGCTTTTCAAAAGGGTTTTTAAAAAGCTTTTTTAAGTTTTTTTTTACAATAAAAAAGTTACCGTTTTTATTGAAAGGGTATTTTTTGAAAAAGTTTATAAAGGAGAATTTTAGGGTTTTTTTTTTCAAAGAGAATTTTTTGGAGAAAGATGGCTTTCTCAAATTTTCAGCCCTAGTTCCCACCGTTTACAGGGAAGTATTATGATGTGTGGGCCATTAAGATGGCGACCAAGTTGCGGTACATGATAAGTGTGATTATGTCCACTTTGGGTTTTTAGAACCTAAGAATGAAGAAGAATAACAAGCTCTCAGTGATACAGAGAGAGATCAATGGAAGAAAGACAAGAAGAATGCACAAGCATTGCAGCTTATTCAACAGAGAGTGGACCGAGCAGTGTTCCAGAAGATTATGATCACGTCTTCAGCAGAAGTAGCATGGGATACTTTGGCGACAAACTATAAAGGAATGGCCAAAGTCAATATTGTTAAGTTGCAGAATACTGTGAGAGATTTTGAAAGTCTATAGATGAAGGAGACAAAGGACATCAATTCTTTCATGAATCGGGTTATAACTGTCATAAATCAGTTAAATATTTATGGTGAAGAAATTAAAGATCAAACAGGGGTTGAAAAGATGCCCATATCTTTATCTAACAAATTTGATGTTGTGAAAGCAGCCATAAAAGAAGCCAAGGGTTTGGCATCATTAATAGTTGATGAGTTGATGGGATCACTTCTATCGCATGAGGCAACGATAGATGGAAATAAGGATTCCACTTTAGCGACTTCTCTCAAAAGTCAGGTTTCTATTTTAAGAGACACAGGTCGAGGCAAAAGTAGAATGAGAGGCAGAGGATGCAACATAAGATATGGCGGTTAGAGAGATGACTAAGAAGAGCATGGACATGCAAGTGGAAGCAACTACAAAAGATTCAACAATAATCAAAGAGTTGAAAAATCAAAGTTGATATGTTATTACTGTAATAAATTTGGTCATTATGCTCGTGATTGCAGGAAGAAAATAGTTGATCAAGGGAACTAGAGAGCTAATGTCACTATAGAGAATACTAACTCCATGTTCCTAGTTTGCCATACCATGCATGAACCTTCTGCTAATGTGTGGCTGTTAGATAGAGGTTGTAGTAACCACATGATAGTCAACCAGGATTTGGTTGCAAATTTCGATCAATTTGGGAAAACAGAGGTAAAGTTGGGGACTGAAAAGACTATGGTAGTAGATGGAAAAAGGGTGGTCAACATTCTGACCAAGCAGGGGGAGCTGAAGACAATCTCATAGGTATATTATGTTCCTAGTCTCAAAAATAATTTGATAAGTGTTGGTCAATGGACACATAAAGGATATAGAGTTATCTTTCAAGGTCAAGAATGTGTTATATATGACAAGCCCCTAAGCAAGCAGCTGATAGCAAAGGTGCAGATAATGAGGAACATACTCTTTCCTCTAATTCTGAATTACAGTGGTTAGGTGAGTTCTTTTATAGTTTCATTTTGTGATGATTATTTGTTATGGCACTTTTGATTTGGACATTTGCACTTTTTTGGTTTAAGATTGTTGAAGCAGAAACAGATGGTCAAAGGATTACCTCCCATCAAAGAGCCTACTAGTACTTGTGAGTGTTGCATCTTGGAAAAGCAACACCATGAAAGGTTTCCAAAGGGAGTTGCATACAGAGCAAAGCAACCTCTTGAGCTAGTGCATACAGACTTGTGTGGACCTATGAGGACACAATCAATTGGTCGAAGATTATACTTTTTCACTTTCATTGATGACTACAACAGAACGACTTGGGCTTACTTCTTGACGCAGAAGTCTGAAACATTTGAAAAGTTCAAAGAATTCAAAGTCTTAGTAGAGAACCAAAGCAATCGATAGATCAAGGTATTGAAGTCAGATCGTGGTGGAGGATATGACTGAAAGGCATTCCATGATTACTGCAAACAACATGGGATCAAAAGATAGTTTACAACCAGGTACACACCACAGCCGAAAGGTGTAGAAGAGAGAAAGAACATGACAATTATGAACATGGTAAGAAGCATGTTGAAAGGAACTTGTTTAATGAGTATTGGGTAGAAGTAGTTGCATGTGCTATTTATGTGATCAACAGATCTCCTACAAAGAGTGTTATGAACAGAGTATCAAAACAAGCATCGTTAGGTATGTATTGTAGCGTATCATATCTCAGAGTATTTGGATGTGTAGCTTATGCACATGTGCCTAAGGAGTGAAGAGGAAAATTGGATGATAAAAGTGAAAAATGCATATTCACTGGTTATATTGAGCAATCAAAAGCTTACAAATTGTATAACCCTGTCACAAAGAAGACCATAATTAGCAGAGATGATGTGTTCAAAGAAAAAGAGTCATGGAATGGAACAATAGACAAAATAGTTGATGCACAAGTGCCATTGATGGAAGAAGATGATGTAGCAGAAAAGAAGCAGCAATAATCACATGTAAAGACACCAAACAGAGACACACCAATAAGGACTCCAAGGTTTTCAAAGCAGCATGGATCTTCAACCAGATCAACAGATCAAGATTCTCCCAGCAACTAATCAGGTGATGAATCAAGCAATGGTAAGAGAAATATGAGAAGTTTGAAAGATATTTATGATGATTTGGATGTTAGTTTAAATATTGCATTGTTGTCATTCCAGCCTTCTTCCTTT
Organism: Pinus tabuliformis; assembly: GCA_031772625.1. NCBI lineage: Eukaryota > Viridiplantae > Streptophyta > Pinopsida > Pinales > Pinaceae > Pinus > Pinus tabuliformis. The sequence continues at coordinate 409,053,628 of CM062817.1, read as the reverse complement.
GAAGAAGCAATCAAACATGAAAATTGGGTGCAATCCATGGATGACGAAATTGAAGCTATTGAAAAGAATGACACATGGGATTTGGTTGATTTACCAAAGGATAAAAATCTCATTGGTGTGACATGGGTGTACAAGACAAAGTTGAATGAGAAAGGTGAAATTCGCAGATTCAAAGCTAGACTTGTAGCAAAAGGATTCTCGCAGCAACTAGGAATATACTTTAGAGAAACATTTTCTCCAGTAGCCAGATTGGATACTGTAAGAGCAGTTCTAGCCACAACAACACAGAACAAATGGAAAGTATATTAAATGGATGTGAAATCAGCCTTCCTAAATGGAATTCTAGAAGAAGAAATTTATGTGCAGTAGCCTCCATGATATGAAGTTTAAAGTAACGAAGACAAAGTTTACACGTTCAAGAAAGCGCTCTATGGATTGAAGCAATTGCCTAGAGCTTGGTATAGCAAAATTGACGGTTACATGATCAAGAATGGATTTTGCAGAAGTAACATTGAGCCTACCTTGTACACAAAGGTAAATGAGCATGGATAGATTTTGATTGTTTGCTTATATGTAGATGACATGATTATTACAGGTGATTTTGACATAGATGAATTTAAAGCAGCCATGATGAAATAATTTGAGATGACAGATCATGGTCTCATGAAATATTTCCTTGGCATAGAAGTTAAGCAGTCTGAAAAAAGGAATTTTTATTTGTCAAAATAAATATTCGAAAGATTTTTTGAAAAGATTCAGGATGGAAAAATGCAAACTTGTCCCTGCACCAGTTGCAATAGGTACAAAGTTAAGAAAGGATGATGAAGGATCAGATGTCAATCCAGCTCTATTCAAAAGATTGGTTGGCAGCCTCATGTATCTCACAGCTACAAGAGGAGATATCATACAAGGAGTGAGTTTGATTTCCAGATTTATGGAGACTCCAAAAAACACACATTGGAGTGCGGGAAAAATAATTCTGAGATACATAACACGAACTAGAGATTGTGGCATAATGTATGCAAGCACAGAAAATAAAGATTTGATTGGATACACAGATAGTGATTCTGCAGGAAGTTTGGATGATAGGAAGAGAACTTCTAATTTTGTGTTCCACCTTAGTTCAGGTGTAATTTCATGGGCATTTAAGAAGCATCCCATTGTGACAGTTTCATTAGCAGAAGCAGAATATGTAGCAGCAACATCAACAGCATGTCAAGTAGTGTGGTTAAGAAGAGTACTTGATGGAGTCAAGCGAAAACACAAGGATCAACAACAATATATTGTGACAGCACCTCAGCGATTACACTATCCAAGAATAGTGTGTTTCATTAGAAGAGCAAGCATATTGATACTAGATATCACTTTATTAGAGAACTTGTGAGGAATGGAGAAGTCCACTTGAAGCCTTGTAAATCTAGTGATCAATTGGATGATATATTTACTAAGTCATTAGCACAATATGTGTTTGATTTTCATAGAATAAACTTGGGTGTTGTAAGCCTAGATGAGACATAGACTAGCAGGCATGTTTGAGTTGTCATGAGTGATGTTTTAGTTTAGTAGTCGTAATTAAGGGGGAGTGTTAAAATAAGATAATTACTCCTGCATGAGGAGTTAGTTAAACATAGAGAGTTAGTTAACTGAGTGATTGAGTATTTGAGTGTTAGTCAAGTCGAGTTAAGTGATAGACATGTGGTTGCATGTGCCTGCATGTCAAGGCAAGTAGTTAGTCCAAAAAGTTTAAATACCCTTCAATGGGTTCATTGTAAACATCATGTTTTGTTTGATCAATAGAAGAGTAGCAGCTTGTGTTTTGCGTGAATTCATGCTTTATCTCCTCTGCCTTTCCAACATATACCATGAAGAGGTTAATAAGGTATCTAAGGATGCACTTTGAAAAAGTCGAATAATAGGGGACAAAATATGGAATTACAGTCACTACTTATTGGAAAGGATGGGAGATGAAACATAGGTTTTAGATGCTTGCAAGCCTTATTGTGGATCATAGACTTAAGTTATTGCATTGACAACTATTATAAAAATCATCATATGAGGGTAATAGCTTGAATGCGGAATTTACTATTGAAAGGGATATTACTAAAGAAACAATGCCATGAACAATGTTGAGATGTCCATTTGATTATACTAAATATAAAAATTGTCACATCCCCTTGCAACAATCCATAAAAGAAGAAGAATGATGAAACAAAATACCAAAAATAATAATTTTCATCAAAAGCTTATCAGTTAACACTGAAATCAAATTTCTTTTTAATTTAATAACCGTCTAAAAATATTATATTCATCGTGAAAAGATAATTGTTCCTAATAGTTTTTTTTATAGATAATTGACACTCTACCTTAAAAAGGTGCCTACACACCTATTCAAATTTGAATTGTAAATTTAATATAGATAATTGACACTCTACCTTAAAAAGGTGCCTACACACCTATTCAAATTTGAATTGTAAATTTAATTTATGCATCCCCTTTTTTTAACTTTGATATACATATTCAAATCCATACAATACTTCCTAGGCTACATAACCTTATTGGGCAGTATCTCATTCTCTTTGTTATTATATAATTTATGGTTGAGTTGCACTAAATACTTTATTAAACTTGGGTGCACAACATCTATGGGATTTATGGTTGAATCACTCTATATACTTTATTAAACTTGGTTGTGCAACCTCTATGGGATTCTTTCACCAACACTTGGGTTTTTTATTCCCTTTTTGGTTTCTCGATGTACATTATTATGCTTCTTTATAATTGACATACACCATTTATGGCGATATCCTTAGCATAGGGTCTAAGGATCGATCCTTCCATATGTACATATGTCCACCTAGAAAATTTCATCAGGTGAGATCAGTCTAGAATTAAATGAATAATATGGTAAATGGGATCCTAGCCTTACATCTGTTATTGAGAAAATATGATAGTTGAGGCTAATGGAGTCGGTTCTATAGTAACCACCTCACGGATTGTTGTTCGACTTTGATCAGTTGTCACTTCGTTGAGGAATAACTCTGCCATGAGCTCACATTTGGTTTTTACCATCTCTGGCTTACATCTACGCGGTGGTCATGGAAGATATTTTATGGTTATTAATATTCCTTCCACAGGTAAACACATGCAATCACATTTTTTAAAATTTCTTTCATTTCTATCCTTTTTTCGGTTATCTAGCATTAAGTTTTCTTACTGAGTTTCATCTTACTTTTAACTCTATAGAATGGAAGGGATTTGCACCCCTATGCAATATCTACCCTTAATTATTATTGCATGGCAGACTTAGAGTTTCACGTAGGGTTAATATTATTTCCTCCTCAAACGGTTTGGTTTGTTGTTCCAAGATTTTTACTTGCTCTTCTATTATTTCTCCAGAAAAGGTGGGGTTCCCTCTCAGGGTTTTACTAGTCATTACATAACAGCTCATATTCCCTCCTTTTTTAATCTCTGATTCCCATAGGACTATGGAGACTTGGGTACATGCATTACTCCACAATTCTCCTATGCAATTTTTGCATGGTGTGACTTCAAAAGTTTTTCTCTTTTTTCTTGGTTTTGAAAAATTACCATAATATTTGTTCATTCTATAGGTCATTACCAACAGTTGGCCGAAGAAATATGACATTTTTTTAGAGACTTGAAGCCTCTGAATGTAGTACTTTGTAGTTTCCTATTGAGGAATTCAAACTCCCATAATGTCTAATTGTATCTCTTAGAACTTAATTACATGCTACCACAATTTTTATGTCGATAGGCGTCCCCCCTATCGGAATCAACAACTTAATCATTTTCTTAATTAATCTTTTTGATTGGATGGCCTGAATTGAAAGATGTCAGTATATTTTCATAGTCATCACTAAATCAATGAACGAAATTCGCAACAGTAATTTTCTTGCATGTCTAGATCACATGTTTAAACCATACTTAAATTAAGTTTTTACAAAGCATGATTAAAAATTTACTGTGCCTCTTCTTGATAACCACGTACGTTGATTAGTGAGAAATGTATTTAAAAAAATTATAAAATATTTATTCCAAGTGGCATTGATTCTAAAACGTATGCTTGTTTACATTCTTTAACTTATGTGTCTTCAACCATTTGCAATGTGTTTTTTCAGCTCTGGGAAATACATTTAAAGCAAATTATAAAACACATATTCAAACTCGATTATCAAATGTATGTCTATTCATATTCTTAAACTTACGCATCTTCAGCCATTTGCCAACTGTTTTTTTCCAAATAACAGGTGTCCATCAATTTCACCATTCCACCCATTGTTCGATTAATCCGCAATGGAAATAATTCTCCCACTCCATGCCTGATAGAATAATAGCGCCACTTGATCTTGAGCATTTCAAATTGTGATCAATCCCATTCCATATATTATAATCAAACACTCTGTGGATGCATGTGTTTCTTTGTTGGAAATTTTGAAGGATAACTAGAATGCTTGCTTCTCTCGACTTCTATCTAGTAAAAAAGGTGACAAATCTTTGATATCCTTCCTTTTCTCTACCTACTATTTTTTCAGGTTTCAGCATTGGAGAAAGGTTTTCTCTATGATTGCTTTTTTAATTGTTTCCATGATGTCATGGCTATCTCTGATAATTTGGTGTAGTTCGTGTCTGATTGAATTATTCCCTAATATTTTTTCAGGTTTCAACATTGGAGAAACACTTTCTCAGTGATTGTGTTTTTAATTGTTTCAATGTTGTCGCGGCTGTCTCTGATAATTTGGTGTAGTTCGTGTGTGATTTAATTATTCCTTACTATTTTTTTAGGTTTCAAAGGCATTCAGAAATCGATCTTACAAGTATGTACAGATTTTCCTACCGTGATATTTTTCCACTTTGATTCAAATGAGATGACTAGCTCGTAGAAAAGAAGAAGGGAATCAATTTCTTGAGGCTCCCTTATCCCTAATCGAAATCGGGGTTCTCCGCGGTTCACATTAACACATGAATCTTTCACATCCGATATGTGATAGCCTTCTGAAACTCAAATCTAATAAACGCACCCATATAACCCTATCGGGTCTGCCTCATATCGCTTGTTGCACTCCTTTTTGCCGATACAACACCATTGAATGTTGCAATGCGAATTAATCTCCGTCATTGATCTTCCACCATTCGATCAACGGCTCATGTCTTCTCTAAACAAACACAACTTGCCCGATATTCCCCCACTGTAGATCCACACTCAGTGGATCAGATGGTATACAAGGATTTTGGGTGAGACACAAGCACGAATAATATCTGCTCGATAAAGCGGTTTTCTCTCTCCACCCTCATGCTACATGTAAATTGATGAGTGGAATCGGGTGAGTAGCCTTTAATACCACTTACCATTTTTCCTCTGCCCGATAACCCGCTTATAACACCAAAGCTTCTGGTTAATCTACACCGTTCATTTGTTGATTCTAATCTATGTGATTTGATCTAGATCGTTCATTTCCTTCAACCTCATCCTTTGATCTCCAAGATCCAATGGTTCCTGTGTGTTCATTCTTCATCTGTCCCCTCACTTTGACTTTGCACCATTTCTTCAATATTTTATGGTTTTGGGTTTTCTTCGAGGTTTTGTCCTTCCGCTCTCCTATTGCACGAATCCCTCTTGAGCTTTCCTCTACGGGTTTCTCAAATCATTATCATTCCAAGACTTTACTTTGGTCCTTCGAATGGATACAAAGATCCATTACAATCCTCTATCTTGTTCTCCTTCACTGTGTATCCTGCCAAACTCTACCTGCATACATATGTTATACAAATTCACTGATATACTCATAAATTATCAGTCGATGCTCAAAATGCACATTTACACAGAAGGGAATCGATTTCTCGAGCCTCCCTTATCGCTAATCATAATCGGGGTTCTCCGCAATTCACATTAACACATGACTCCTTTGCATCCGATATGCGATGGCATTCCGGAACTCAAATATAATAAACGTGCCTATATAACCCTATTGTGTCCACCTCATATCACTTGTCGCACTCCTTTTCGCCGATACAACACCATTGAATGTTGCGATGTGAATTAATCTTTGTTGTTGATCTTCCACCATCCGATCAACAGTTGATGTCTTCTCTGAACAAAGACAACTTGCCCGATAGTCCCCCACTATAGATCTGCACTTAGTGGATTAGACGGTCTACAAGGATTTCGGGTGAGAGACAAGCACAAAGAATACCTACTCGATAAAGTGGTTTTCTCTGTCCACCCTCATGCTACGTGTCAACCAATGAGTGGAATTGGGTGACTAGCCTTTAATACCACTTACCATTTTGCCTCCACCTGATAACCTGCTTATAATTCTAAATCCACCTTTCGTCTTGGTTAACATCTAGACTTGTTCACGCCTGATGACTGTAGATCTTTAACGATTGGTGGGGGTGATGCTCCTCTAGATTTCTTTTCCACCAGTGCTTCTGGTTAATCTCCAGCGTTCACTCCTTGATTCTAATATACACTATTTGATCTGGATCGTTTATTTCCTTTGACCTCATCCATTGATCTCCAAGATCCAATGGTTCTTGTGTGTTCATTCTTCATCTATTCCCTCACTTTGACTTTACACCATGTCTTCAGTATTTTATGTTTTTGGGTTTTCTTTGGGGTTTCATCCTTCTGCTCTCCTGCTGTGCGACTCCCTCCTGAGCTTTCCTTTGCGGGTTTCTCAAATTATTATCATTCCAAGATCTTACTTTGGTCCTTCGAATGGATTCAAAGATCCATTATGATCCTATGTCTTGTTCTTTTCCACTGTGTATCCTGCCAAACTCTTGATGCATACATATGCTATACAAATTCACTGATATACTCATAAATTATCAGTGGATGCTCAAAATGCACATTTACACAGTTTTGCAATTAAATTTCGGATTATGTATTTACAACAAATAATCACATAACAAGACTCTGAAGACTCTATGACTCTCTCTAGCCTGATCTTCTAATTAGTGGCCCCTCTTCCTCTCTTGCTCGTAGGTTTACAACCACACTTTACTAACTGGCTGGCTGGCTGGCTAACTAACTGGCTAATTCCCTCCTCCAACTTCCCTCTTTTCTTCATTTCAATACATTATTAGTAGTTTCTTTACAGTTGCTCAACATTTTCTTCAAACTAATTCCTAGCTAATCCTAATCCTCTCATGTTCTCCTATATTTGAGAACATTTACAAATATGTCTCACAATATCTAATTAATTCCTATTCTCAATGAAAATCACTCAAAGGCCTAAATATTTAAATTAATTCAATACTTAGGAAACCAACTTCCCTAAAACACAAGACCCCCTATGTCTACTAATATACAATAATATTGTTGGGTTGAAAGCTCCTGCATCACTATCATTATGTTGGATTCATGATCCTTTACTATGTTTTCAGTTAACATAGTCTCAACAAAATGGAAAATTGTGTGTGGTAAATTATGTATTTATGTTACTTTTAATTTTATTCAACATTAAATTGTTTTGTTGATATCAAATGCCATTTTTTTTTACTGTTAGGTGATTTCACTGTTTCATCATGGATCCAACTATTTGGAGTTCTCTTCCATTCAAAGTTCTTGAACTTGTCTTGTTGTGGCTCCCTTTATCGATTGTGATAAAGTTTGGCACTGTATGTAAAAAATGGAAGAATGCTTTACAGAACTCTTCTTTCCTTTTACGTTGCAAGAATGTCTCCACGAACCAATTTGGATTTCTCATTTGTTTCCTCAATAGTGAAGACAATTGTTTTGTTTCCCAATACCTTAATCAGAATGGCCACATGTATCAATTTCATTTGGGATTCATAGATTCAAGATACATAGTAGAATGTATTCTTGGAGCAATGGTGGTTTTATCCTTACCAATAGAATGCTCCCAAACACACAACTATTTTGTAATGAATCCATTTACAAAGGAATTTAAAAACATAGGGCCAGTACGAATTGGAGACTCGGGGTTCTTTTCATTGTTGGAAAATGTAAGCAATAGAAAATATGACTGGTTTGTTCTAAAACATATCTATGACCAAATGCAATCTGAATTTTATGTTTGTAGTAGTCTTCATAGGGTATGGCAAAGGGTTGTTGTTGCATTTGGTGGCACTTCACCCCCAAGAATGTAGTGTTTTATAAAAGTAAATTTTTTTGGCTGTATCTCGACAAGGAGTATGAAGATTATCCTTAGTACGGGTATACAATCCACTGGTTTGACGTAATAAAAAATGAGTGGGGTTTTCATTTGTTCTAGTCAGTGACATACGTTGTATGTCGTCAGCAATATACATGAATAAGCTGAAATGCCTTTTCAATGATGGGTCCACTTCTGTATGGTAAATTGAAGAATTAGATCATTTCCAATTTGGTCAACTGTGTGTTGAATGGATAATTGACTACTTTGAAGATGATTGGGATTTTAGATGGAAGTTGTTGGAAGAAATTTCTGCAGATATAAATAGCAAATGTCCTAGCTATGTTCCGTTCCAAACAGTCCATGGTCTGGTTCTTATGTGCAACTGCAATGAAGTTCCTTTCCTATTATATGACATGGTAACACGCATCTATTTTCCAATAGATATTGATAATTCAACTAATGAGTAGATGTCTCATTTTTGGTACCCAACACAAGAGGACTGAAATGATATGATTGAGTATGGAGATGTTTTTGCAATTGCTGCCTGTATGGATTCTATTGATGAGATTCTACCATTGGATATGGTGATGGGTTCTTAGGATATTAGTATTCTTAGGAGTTCTTATAAATATTTCCATTTTATATACTCTTTATGGTTGTGGAAAATATTTCCATTTTTCCCTCTATACATACTATGTGTCTTTGTGGTAATACTTTAAAATTATGTTTGTATCGATCTTTGTGATGTAAAATATTTAATATTGTTTCCACTATGATTTATGTTATACATTATATTTGTCTTGGTTTTTGTCATTGATTCTCAAACAGTTTTATATGTTTATGTTCATTTTAATATTTATATTTATATTTTGATAGTATATATAGTTCCAAATTTTTAGATTGTTGTGTCCCAATAGTATGGGTTCCATTTTGATTATAATATGATACATGGAAATTTAGACTTTTTTTTTTGTTTAAGCCATTTGGAAGAATTCATTTCTTTTTTTTGCCATTTTGAAACTTGTTGTTTTTGTTTTTAGTCATTTGGAAAAAGCCTTATACATTTTTATAAGTTTATATAGTTCGAAAAGAAATAACATATACACTTTTTATGTTCCATGTTTATGATTCCATAATGAATAATTATTATTCATTGTAGACATGTCATCTGAAGGCACAAGCATGCATACAAGAAAAAGAAATTTGTCATCGCAATCACGTGAGAGGTCTAATGAAAGTCGTCTTTTATGGTATCAACAAAATAAGGATGCCATAAATGAGCATACGAGTGCTACATATAAGAGAAAAATGACTGAAGCCACTCTTCAATATGGTTCTATAGTTCCTTTTAAGTATTGTACTATGAACGATATAATGGAAAGAACACTTTTTGTTGATAGTTCATTATCAGGATATGCTCCTCCTCAGCATAATCTTGTTGTTTGATGCTCTTCTGAAAATTTTCATAACATTGGGGAAACATCTTGCAATCGGGAAGAATGCCATATCGATATTGTGCATGCAAATGTCAACTGTAACCCTTCCGTGTGTCCAATTGCATGTTCTGATGGCCAAAGGTTGAAAAACATCCATGGTGGAGGTAATGATGGCATTTTGTGTGATGATTTTGCTGATAGTTTACTTGGCCATTTGTTTGATAATTTGGATCCAGCTGCTCGAAAAAAAATACCTTCAAATCCCACTTCTCAAAGTAATGTGGTACCACCAAGAGAATTAGTCATCCTTGATAGCATTTCGCGTGGCACAATGGAGGTAACACAATTATATTTTGGTTTTCGTTGCAATAGTGGTTGTTCTACTACATTCCAAACTAATATAATTTTTCAATTTTTTTGATTTGCTTTTCATTTTTTAAATTTCTAATTGCTTAGACATTGAGTTTTATGGCGTATTTTATTTTCTTTGAACAGGACAGAAGTCATTCCAATAGAGGCTTACAAATTAACTTCGTAGATGTTACATCTACTAATGTTAGAAGTGAAGAGGAACCATCTCATAGCGTTCATCCACATTGCCAAACAAATGTAAATGTTGAGTGCATTCGATATTTTTCTCATTTTCTCATTTACAGTTGCATCGAAATTGTGTTTTGTAACATTTCATGGAGAAACCATGATCTCATCTCATTGGGTTGGGGATTTGGAATCCAAACGATCAAATCATAAAACTAATGTAGATGTTCAATGCATTTGATTTATTTTCAATTTTTGTGATATTTTTCTTATTTTCTCATTTATAGTTGCCTCGAAATTGTGTTTTGTAACATTTCATGGAGAAAACATGATCTCATCTTGTTGCGTTGGTGAATTGGAATCCAAACGATCAAATTGTAAACCTAATGTAGATGTTCAATGTATTTGATTTATTCTCAATTTTTGAATCTTTCCTTTTTGGACATTTAGTTTTATAACATATTTTTTTTTTTAAATAGGAAACAACTCATTTGAATAGAGGCAAAGAAACTGCATCAAAAAATGTTCAATCCATTGTTCTTAGAATCCAAGAGCAACCATCTCATAACCCTCATCCACATGAAGACACAAATGTAAATTTTGAATGCATTTCATTCTTTTTCATTTTCTTCATTTATACTTGGAAATTAAATTTTGAAATCTTTTATGACAAAAAGACCTTTACATGTTCTCAGGTTCGCGAAATGCAGACTGTAAATTTGGAAAGACATTCTCATAGCTCCATTCCACATGCTTCAAATTTACAAAGGGAATCTCATGTTCTTGAAGATTATGTTATGAAACCAGCTCACAAAAAGATAGAAAAGATAGTTGAACGCCTTAGAATTCAACCTCTTCGATGGGGCAACCTCCTTTACATTACACAAATGAACAATTCTTGGATGATTCAAATGACAAAACCTCCTTTCTATATATAGGAGTCTAATAAGTCACAATATAACCCAACTGACCTAACAATAATAATATAAAGCCACAAAAATAACAATAGAGGGATTCTATGGGGCATAGTAATAACAATATGGGGAAAATAGGGGCACAACAATATTAATAAGGGATACAGCTACAATAGTAATGTGGTAATCACTAGTATTATAGGAACCGAACATGCCCCTCTCCTTCAAAAAATTGTTGTCCTTAATGCTTGAGTAGTTCTGGATGCTTATGTATAAAATTCTCATCCTCCCATGTGGAATATTCAGTGGATAAGTTCTTCCACTTGATGAGATACCCCGAAATTGATCGATTTTGTAGCTGTCGAGTTCTTGTTTCTGTGACTGCTTCCGATTCCAATATAATTTTTCCTTCCTCGTCAAGTTCTAGCAATATCTGGCAATATTGTTTGAACTGGGAACTTGTCGCCTATAACCTTCTTTAAACATGAAACATGTAAAAACTGGCGCACTCGAGAAGCTGCAAGAAGCTCCAATTTGTATGCCATCATACCAATATTTTGCCACACCTTGTACGGACCATAATACTTTGCTCATAATTTATTATCATTCTTAGCTTGCTTGAGGGACATTTGTTTATATGGTTGTAGCCGTAGGAATGCCCAATCACCTACATCAAAACTTCTTTCACTGTGACGTTGATCTGCCTGTTGTTTCATTATATTTTGTGCCAACATGAGGTTATCCTTTAAGAGTTTGAGGACTTATTGCTGATGTTCGATGTGATGTTCCACTGCTTGAACCTTAGAATTTTCTCTGAAATATGATGTGATGGATGGTGGCAGATATCCATAAAGTTCCATAAATGGGGTAATTTTTGTTGTTGTATGGAAGGAAGTGTTATACCACCATTCAACCTGAGGCAACCATTTGACCCATTATGTCTATTTATCATATACAAAGCAACAAAGATATCCTTCCAAACATTTGTTTACTATTTCAGTTTTCCCATCAGATTGAGGATGATAAGATGAGCTATGAGCTAACTGAGTACCAAGACAAGAAAATAATTCTATCCAAAAATTTCCAGTGAAAATGGCATCTCTGTCACTTTAATAATCTTTGGATTTCCATGTAGCTTTTGAATTGTTTCCATAAATGCAGTAGAAAATGTACTGGCTTTAAATGGATGTGATAATGCACAAAAGTGTGCATACTTGGTAAGTTTGTCAACTACCACCATGATGACACTCTTTCCCTCAGACTTGGGTAAACCTATGATAAAATCCATTGAAACCTCCTCCCAATGTTGGCTTGGAATGGATAAAGGTTGTAATAGACCCGGGGTCTTAATTGTTTCCACTTTATTTTGTTGGCAAACCAAACATTCCGCCATGAACTTTTGAATATCCGATTTAAGGCCATCCCAAAAAAATTCCTTCTTAACCCTATGGTAAGTTTTTAAAAATCCTGAGTGCCCTCCTAAGGGATAAGTGTGCAATTCCATAAGAATATTTTTTTTGAGTTGGGAATTCTTCCAGAGGTATAAGCGATCTTCGTACCATAACGAATCATTTTTCCAGCTAAATGTATCGTATGTACTAGAATCTTGTTGTAACTTTCGAATAAGTGCCCACACTTCTTCATCATTCTTCCATTCCTCCCTTGCTTTGTTTATCCAATCTAGTTGGATAATAGAAATGGCGCACAACAATGCTTCCACATCCTCATCCTTTCTTGACAGTGCATCTGTCACCACATTTTGCTTCCCTTTTTTGTAGATGATTTCAAAGTCATAACCCAACATCTTTGTGACCCACTTTTGCTTCTCTTCAGAGGATAATCTTTGTTCTAAAAAACATTTAAGGCTATCATGATCCATTTTTACCTTGAAGTATCTTCCCCTTAGGTAGGGTTGCCTTTTCTTATGTGCATGTAGTATTGCCAACATTTCCTTCTCATAAATAGCTTTGTGTAAAAACTTTCCCTTGATTGGATGACTTTCAAAAGCAATGGGTCTTTCATCTTGCATTAAAACAGCACCAATTCCATTTCCTGAAGCATCACATTCCACAATAAAGGTTCTTGTGAAGTCTAGTGTAGCTAAGACTGGTGCTTGGCACATTTCCTTTTTAAGATGTTCGAAGGCCTTTGTTGCTTCTGGAGTCCATGAAAATGCATCTTTCTTCAATAATGTTGTCAGAGGTGCTGCTATTCTCCCATAATTCTTAACAAACTTGTGATAATACCTTGTCAACCCGAGAAATCCTCATAGATGCTTTATGGATGTGGGGATTTTCCATTCCTTAATGGCTTTAATTTTGCTAGGGTATACCTTAACTCCTTCAAGAAATACAATATGACGCAAATATTCCACCTCTTGTACTCCAAAGAAACATTTGGATCTTTTTGCATATAATTGTTTCTCCTTCAATAGTTGTAGCACCCTGTCAACATGTTCAACATGATCCTTCCAAGACTTGCTGTAGATTAGTATATCATCAAAAAATACTAACACAAATTTTCTAAGGAAGGGTTTGAAAATGGAATTCATCAAACATTAAAATGTAGAAGGTTCATTGGTAAGGCCAAAAGTCATGACCAAAAATTCATAATGACCCTCATGAGTTCTAAATTCTATTTTCGGAATGTCTTCGGCCTTCATTCTGATTTGATGATATCCTGAACGAATATCCAACTTGGTGAAGTAAATTGATCCATGTAATTCATCCAGTAATTCATCAATGACAGTGTTATAGAAATTTTTGTGCCTTGCAGCCTATAAGCATGAAATGTCCATAATCCAAGGGATCCAAAGTCCCTAAACAAGTTGTTCCTACCCCTAGAGGAACAAGGCCAGCAAACCACAACAATTCACAGAAGTTCTCCACCGGAAACGGCTCAAAAACAGGTCAATTCAGGATCAATTCAGAAGCTCTACTAGCTGCCTGTGCTGAAATGCAGAGGTTACACTGGCTACCTGCATTGCAACGCAAGTAGAAGCACTACCAGGGTGCGCTGAGCGGGAACTGACAAATGTCAGGGTATCTTGTGAAAGGTGTCAAGAGTTGTGGAAGCTTCCAGAAGATTCCTCCATGACACATGCCTTGATGAGTTCGACTAACTAAAGAGTAAGAGGCTCTTAGCCTCCAAGTGGAAGTAAGAACTGACAGAGAAAGAGGACACTAGTCAGATCACAAGCTGACTCATCTTCACTCTAAACATCTATATATAGATCTCTTCTCCATGAGATCTAGATGCTGGAATTTGGTTATTGCAAAGAATTGTTGTTGGTTTGAGACTGAGATTATTGGGTGCTTAATGCTTTGAGGGAAGGTGAAGATAGGAATTTCATTTGCTGGGAGTGAGATGCTGGATTGGACCTCTATTGGTTGTATCTCCTCCTGAACCTTGTTATTCATCAATAAAGCTATCTTGGTTTCTCCTATATGCTGATGTTTTCTTGATGTATGATTGCATTGGTGTATTTAGTTTACTTCTAATCCTGAACTAGTTATGAATGTGAATATCTGTCTTTGTGTAGTGTTCTTCTCTTGTGATCTTGCAGGCACCTGTTGAAGCTGGGCAAGTGAAAAGGCAAGTAGCTGCTCTCTTGTGATTTCGCATGAACCTGTTGAAGCTAGGCGAGCAAGAAGGCAAGTAGCTGTGAACTCCCAAAGAGAAGAGAGACCGGATCGAGGGACAAACGGAAGACACCGGTAAGTCTATTTATCTCTCTTCTTTCTCATTTCATAAAGGAAAGATATTAGGATAGCTGCTTCTCTCTGTTGCTAAGGCACTATCACAGCTTAGGTGGATAGGATCGTCCTGCATAGGCATTTTTCCCCACAACAGACAGGAATGGGAAACTTATCTTTAATAGTGAGCTTGTTGAGCTCCCTATAATCTGGACACATGCGCCATGATCCATCCTTCTTGTGCACCAATACTACTGGAGCAGAGAAAGAACTTTGAATAGGTTGAATTGTACCAGCCTCTAGCATTTCTGCAACCATACGTTCAATTTCACTCTTTTGGGCATAGGGATATCTGTACAGCCTACTGTTTAGAGGAACACTTCCTGGAATCAGATGAATAGCATGATCATGATCACGAATAGGTGGGAGACCTTTGGGAGTCTCAAATACCTTGGAATGATTGTCCAAGACTTTTTGGAGATCTAGAGATATAGATGATTCCAATGTGGAAACATCTAGCGAACATAATTGTGCAATTACACCTCTTTGTTGCTTTTTTACAAGCTTTGTCATATCGTTAGAGCTGATTATCTTTCTCGGTTTCCCTACAATACCCCTTAATTCAACATCCTTTCCTTCCACATAAAATTTCATGAAAAGTTCTTGAAAATTAAAGCCTATTGTACCCAAGGATTGTAGCCATTGGACTCCTAGTACAACATCAGCACCTCCCATTGGAATGGAAAGCATTGGGCTAGTCAATACATATTCTCCCATGGATAGCTTGATATTATGGCACTTTCCATAGCAATTTATCGTTCCTCTATTTGCAATCATCACTTGACACTTTGGTGCTGGATATAGGAAGCAATTCAATTATTTTGCCATCTTACAATGAATAAAATTGTGGGTACTTCCTAAATCAATCAACACTATTACCTTTTTCTTCTTGATTTGTCCTTCAATCTTGATGGTTTGAGGAGTGGTAATTCCAGCCAATGCATTACAAGATATGGTTGGATTCATTTATTCTTTATCTAGGCTTTCTTCCTGGACTATATCCTTTTCTTTTGACCTTTCTTGCTCCTTTCTTCTTCCTCGTCACAATCTATGTAGAATAATTTCTTCTCAGCACACTTAAGACATTTAGTGTATTTGCTATCACAACTGTAACAAAGCTCTTTTGCTCTTTTTTCTTCCAATTGTTGTAGTGTCAACCTTATAGGTTGTGGAAGACTAGGGGCAACAACACTTCCATCTTTATAGTTGTGAGTGGTATGCTTCCTGGTTGCCATAATTTTGCTTTCCATTTTTCTTGCTAACCTGAATATCTTCTCTAATGAATTAGGTTACCAAAGGTGAACATCATGTTGGATATTATCCTTTAAAGTCCCTATGAACAAATCAATCCTATGGTCCTCTGGAGTAATTTTTACCTTAATGTTGAATTTTTGAAACTCCTCAATGTGCTCCATTATTGAACCCTTTTGTTTGAGACTTATCAATTGACTAAAGAAAGTGTTGCTTTTTGTATCCTAATAATGTGCTGTCAATTCTTCTGTAAAGATTGCCCAAGTGATAATTTGTTTACGAGAGCAAAGCCATTGATACCATATAAACTGATTTGGTTCCAAATATAAAGTTGTAATACGTACCTTTTGTGTGTTTGACACATTATTGAGATCGAAAAATTGCTCCATCTGTAATATCCATGTTGTGGGATCCTTGCCATCAAACTTCCTCATATCGATTTTTGGAATATGGTGGTTCTTCGATCCAACATTAGAGTCTATGAAATCATGATTAACATTTCTTTTGTTCCCATCATGAGTTTCCTTTACTACCCTTTCACCATTAGTAAACATTTCTTGTAGAAACTTTGTTAAATCTGTCTTCAAATCTGTCTTCAAATCTTCCATGTTTGCCTTCAAATCTATCTTCAAATGTGTCTTCAAATCGTCCATCTTAGCTTCCACGTCAATCATCTTAGCTTCTACGCCTTTCTTTAAACAATCCATCTTAGCTTCTACGCCTTTGTTTAAACCATCCATCTTAGCTTCTACATCTTTCTTTAAACCGTCCATCTTAGATTCTGTTCCTTTTTGTGCAAGTGACGCTTGTTGCACTTGGTATCGTAATTTTGATATATAATGTTGCATTTCTTCCTCTTCTTCATGAGTCATGCTAGAGAATTTAGGTTGCTTACTAGGTGTTTGCATTTTCTTTCCTCAAGGCATCAATTATTGATAATAATGCTTTACTATGCCGTTTGAATTCCTTCAAACTAATTTTTCAAACCAAGCTTATGCAAAAAAAAAAAAAACTACAGACCTTTTTTCACTTTGTAGGATCTTGATATTGAATTTGATGTATCTTTGTAATTTCAGATCATCCAATTCTGAAATTGTAACCTGCAGTAGCCCTCTGTGTCCTCTTTCCAATGGTACTAGTTTGATCCAAATTGGATTCTCTGGGGAAGAGTTATGCCAAATCTCCCACAGTGACCTAATTATAGACTAGTTCAATAGAGCGAACTTGTACGACATGCCATGAGTCACTGTTTCGACCTTCTGCTCTGAAAAATATGCACAAGAAACTACAGTCCGTCCTCTTTTTATACCTTCTTACAAAATTTAAATTCAATGCTTAGACAGAAAGTTATGACGATTTTCCCTAGGTCACCTGTTTGGAATGAAATTAAGAAGTCTACAAAAAGACCAACTTCCTCAGATCATATCTCCGCAAATATAGTACGAAAAGCTCTGAGATTCAGACTCAAGGTTCAGTGCGATTTCATCTCAAATGGGTTTTCTTTTTTAGCTTCTGAAACATCGGAGAAAAAAAGTTATAGAGAAAATGCCACGATGACCTATTTGGAGTAGCGAAACCATAGAATCTAATGCTCTGATACCAAATGTTATGAAACCAGCTCACAAAAAGATAGAAAAGATGGTTGAATGCCTTAGAACTCAGCCTCTTCGAGGGGGCAACCTCCTTTACATTACACAAATGAACAATTCTTGGATGATTCAAATGACAAAACCTCCTTTCTATATATAGTAGTCTAAGGAGTCACAGTATAACCCAGCCAACCTAACAATAATAATATAAAGCCACAAAAATAACGATAGAGGGATTCTATGGGGCACAGTAATAACAATATGGGGACAATAGGGGCACAAAAATATTAATAAGGGATAAAATTACAATAGTAATGGGGTAATCACTAGTATTATAGGGACCTAACAGATAAAGTAAATGTTAGAAGAGATTTTAGTCATCGAAATGGTTTTCAACATGGTTCGGCAAGTAGAGATCATACTCATTTGGATGAAAACATGATTGCAGTGCATAAAAGGTTTCCGGCAAAGATAGATAGGTTGTCAGTTGCCCAGATGTGCCACATTTGCCAAGAATCATATCCTAGAATCCTTGTTGTGAGACATTCTGAAGGACCTGTTTGTAGACGATGTACGTGTGAAAGAGGAGCCCATCATTTTTGTCGATATAATAACATGGATCCTGGTGAGAAACCTCATATTTTAAGAGTTCTTACTCAAGTTGAAGAAATTCTAATAGCACATGTGAATCCCATTTTGCAAGTGACACATGCTCGAGGTGGGAAATATAAGTACAGTAGTCATACAGTTAGCTTTCCTCAAGATATTTCTACAATTGTACGAGGCCTCTCATGACGTGTTTAAGATATTGACTTTCTAATTGTGAGGAGACATGGTGCTAAGTATAAATATTATGAATGTTATGTCAAAATATCTCAAGTGATGGATGCATTGCTTTTCAAAATCCAACGTGATCAATACTATCGAGATGTTATAAATGATTATGATTCAGTGAATGCTCTACTCGAAAGATCAACAGATGTCTCCTCCAGGCTTAAATTTGTTGATTGTCATATTGAAGAATCCGAGATCAATGAAACTAATAATGAAGAGTTTCCTACTGACCATTTTCCCTCTCATCCTTCTTCCTTTGTTGCTCACCTACCAAATGAACGAAGAGAAGTGGAAGAAATTAGAGCACTTCTTGATAATGTTCATTGTTCACATGTTCAAGACATGGATTGGCCCACTATTGGAACCTTTGCGGTGAATGAATATAATACAGAGGGGTTATTCGATATGGCATTCCCAACATTGTTCCCCACTGGTGATGCTGATTGGTTGCAACCACATATTTGTAATGTTGAACTTCATGGGTATGCACTGCATCATCATAGGTACTATGATCAGAGATTTGGAAGCCATCCTCACTTTCAATATTACTTATTAAACATGATAATGCAGAATCGAAGCCAAGGAACAGTTGCAGTTTTTGCAAAGAAACATTTACATGATAACTCACCTACAACAGTTGAGGAGTTGCATCACCAACTATGTGATTTACTAGATAATAAGTTGGTTGAGCATCTTATGCGGTTTGGTTCTTCTTTTAGAGGTACAAGGGCATATTGTACTAAGTTCCAATCTAAATTGATGGATATGATTACTCAGTTAGGATGTCCATCTTTATTTTATACTTTGAGTGCAACTGACACAAAGTGGTTAGAGTTGCATAACGTCATGCCCATACATTCACATTCTGGTTCTTCAAACGAGCATCATATGAAAATTGAGAATGTTATCCAGTGCCCTCATATTGTTGTGGCATTTATGGACCATAGATTCAATATTTTTCGAGAGGAAGTTACCCAAAAATATCTTAAAGCTAAAGACTTTTGGTACAGGTTTGTCGTGAATTTTTTTTCTATACTTTTTCAACTTTTATTATGATCTCTTTATATTGTTTGTAGTAACTATATCTTCATTTATTTAAGATATGAGTGGCAACACAGAGGTTCAGCACATATCCATGGTTTCCTATGGTTAGAATGTTCTCCTGAAATGGAAATACTTGATTGGTCAAATAGTTCTGATGTACAACTTGCAAAGATATTCTTCGACAAATATGTAACTACATGGAATCCACATGACATACACCATCGCAACATAATGGTTCCATGAAGCCTTAATGATGACCCTTGCTTGTTGAATACTGGTAAGATTTTCTCTTCTATTCCTCATAATGATTACGAAAGAATTATTAAACCGCATGCAAAGGCACAAAAAGTGTATTGTGGATTCCTGTTTGTGCAAAAACGACGTTATTCTAACATGTCAGTACAATGCTCCATGGGATCTTTGTGGTGAAACAAGATTTTTCATAGATGATCAAGGAAGAAACAAATATGAGCTAGCAAGAAATGATGATAGGCTTAATGTACATAACATTGACCTTCTAAGAATGTGTCGTGCAAATGTTCATTTCCAACCAGTGCTTTCTCACTATGCTGTGTTGAAATACATTGCTATGTATGCATCAAATGCAGAAAAAAGGTCTGAAAGTTATCATCACATGTTAACTAGAATTTCAAATTCTATTGGCTCTAAGGATCATGCTTTATGTACATATAGAAATTTTCTTCCAGAAACGATTGTTGACCATGATATTGGAGCACAAGAAACATGTCATATGTTGCTTAAGCTACCTCTTGTTGTTTGTAGTCGGAAATTTGTTTCCTTAAATGTTGGAAGAAAGGTTTTTAGGAAAATATCAAGGGATGCCTTGCAATGTTCATCTAAGAATACTTTCATTCAACATTATTAGAAGAGACCTTTTTTCCTTAAACATCTATCTTTGATAGAAACAAAAAGATCTTGGACATTTGATAGCAAGCGTAAACAAGATCCATGAAAGCCTAGAGATGTTCATGCTATTGTTCAGGTTTGGCCACAATTTATTCTATTCATGGTGAGGCTTTAGAGGAATTTGAAACCTTTTGCTACACAGAATTGGTATTGTACAAGCCATTTTGTGACATCCCTGTAGAAATTTGCCTTTCAGCTGAAATTATTATTGAAAGTTCGAGGAATTTTCGATATCGAGCATGGCATGTTGATCGACACCCATCAATTATAAACAATATTGAAGATGAAGAAGATGGTAATTTTTCTAACCAAGAAATGAATCTTGAAGATGATTTCCAAGAATGGGATATTTTCTCTCGTTTGGTTCCACCAAATGAAGTGAATGTTTCTAATCTTCACACCCTTGGTCGAAGGGAAAGTACAACTATTTTTGATGATGTTGTAGAGGAAGCTAAATTTTATAAGGAATACAAAATCAGCGGGTGATATTGTTGACCTTTCAAACATAACATTTGCATCTCTAGATTCTTTGTCAAAAAAGCAGCGACTTGCTTTTGAAATTGTCTTAAGGCACTTTGTTGAATATGAGATTCGTGAAGCTCTTCTTATGATTATTCAGGGCACTAGGAAGTATTTCCTTACCCATTGAATTTTTGGAGCTCTTTCTAATTTGTCAAGTGATGGAAGAAGCCCTTTGCTTCTTCTTGCCCCAATAGTGATAACTGCTTTTAATATACATGCAAAAACAATACACTCAGCTCTAAAATTTCCAATTAAAGATATGCAGCCACTATAGGGGCAATCACTTGCATTATTCCAAGAAGAAATGCGACATGTTAGATATATATTGATTGATGAAATGAGCTTTCCAGGATCAAGGTTGTTTATGAAAATAGATGCTTGATTATGAGAAGCATTTCGAGAGAAAAAGAATTGTCCTTTTGGTGGCAGATCGATCATCCTTGTGGGTGACCTTGGTCAACTGTCTCCTATTAGAGATAAGCCTTTGTATGCAAGTAATACAATAGGGAAATTATTGTGGAAGAAATTCAACATTTTTGTCACTCTTGATAGAATCTTTTGCCAACAAGGAAATAATGACAAACAATCCTATTTTCGTAGAGTCCTCAATAACATAAGAAACGTAGAACCCAATCTTGAAGATTGGGAGTTTCTTATGGCTCGGGCTAATATGAGGTTACATCCTATAGAAAGAGATTTATTTAATGCAGCAGTTCACATGTTTCCAACAAATATTTTGCTCTCCTTGCATAATAGGCATATGTTAAAATCATTAAATTCTCCAATTGCATGATGTGTTGCTGAGTATTCAAGGCGTTCAGAAATTGGTGGTGTTGATGATGATCAATTGGACCATGAAGTTTTGTTGTGTCGTGGTTAGCGTGTTATGTTGACATGTAATTTATGGGTTGAAGTTGGCTTGGTGAATGGTGCACTTGGTTTTGTTAAGGATATATTCTATCCGCCTACCTCTAAGCCACCTCAACTTCCAATGTTCACAGCTTTTGTTTTTGATAAGCAAGTTGGTGTTCCATTCGATGCAAGGAATCCAAAAATTGTCCCTATCACCCCAGTGATAAGAGGAAATCGAAAACAAATTCCTTTTAAGATGGCATGGTCTCTTACAATCCATACGTCACAGGGATTGAATTTAGAATGAGCGTCAGTTGATATTAGGAATAAAGAGTAGCAAGGCCTTACCTTCACAGCCATATCAAGAGTGAAATCAATCGATGGTTTAAGCATTGCACTACCTTTTTCTTTCCAACGTTATGCCAAGAATAAAGATAGCACATATGTTACAATTAGGAAGAAGGAAGAGGAGCGATTGAAGTCCATATCACTATGAAATACAACTAATAACATTTTGACGTTTTTTATAGTTTTGAACTTCAATCTTGTAGTGGAATTATTTGATGTAAACAAAAGAAAAAATATATGTTAAGACTCATTGTTCTTTCTGTGGTTGCAATGTTGGTTAAGTTTATTATTTTAAACACTAATGTTGTTTTTATGTACAAAATTGTATATATCTGGTCTTAAGGTGTCCTATGATGTTTTTCTTCTCTAAATCCAATGTGTGCAATTTAGATGTGTTTTTTTCATTTATGTTGCTTTGCTCCAATGGGAGTGTTACTATTTTATATCTTTCTCTTGCATTTCTGATTGTTGTGGTCACATCTTTCATAAATGAAAATATTGTTTACATTTATAATATTATTGTTGGGATTTCATGTTCTAGGTATTTATATCGATATTCTTGAGATTTATACTATTAATACATTCATGTATTGATATCAATGTATTTATGGCCTAAATTATATTTATTGATTACAATGTAGTGATATAAATGTGTTATTATTAATGTAGTCATGATTTATCATGTTTTAATGTTTTATGGTTTGCAATGTGGTTCTTATATTGGTTTTGGTTGAGATCAAAATCGAACTAATGTATTCTGACTCTTCTATAGGAAATATTAATATTTCCACAAGCATCTTAAATAGCAGAGTAACATTTACTTCATCTTCAAGAACATGAGATTTTCTCCACAAATTTGAAGCATGTGGAATGGATCTATGAGAATGTCTTTATCCTACAACTCAAAAATATATAAATATTCTTATTTAAGCTGGGTAATTTATAAACAATGTGATCTTTGATTATTCCTAAAAGACAAATAATCATATAGAAGTCTTACTTATCAAATAGAAAGATGCATTCATATAATGATTACTTTGTTTAAGAAATTAAACAAAGTAATTATAAAAACAATATCGCATTCATCAAATTATATATATAACTAATATATATCCTTTGAAATATAACAATTCTTAATCTTCAGAAATGATATGATAAAGAATTATTTGAGAAAAAATAGATATATCAACAATAGCATTTTTTAAAGAAATGTTCATTCACATAAGGAAATAAGGCAAAAACAGTGATAGAAGTACCACATACATTTCAATCCTTCTTATGTAAACAACACTTCGATTCCACTTTCCTATTTGAGAAAACCTCCAAAAGATGCAAAAGTGCAAGTCTTGAAAAAGCTTCTTGATAAAAATGTGAAACCTTGATGCATTTTTTGATTAAAAAAAATATTTAGAAGTACAGTAGTGCAACTTCCCAAGTCAAAATTTTATACAAATTGAGGACCCTTTCTAAATACATGAAAGGGTCTTCAATAATAAAATTAAAAACAACTATCGACAAAAATCACTATAAGCTGTTCAAACTGTGACATGAAAATCTAGGATTTGGTATAAAAATAGCAGTGCGATGGCGGTTGAACTTATTCATTGAATCAACTTCTTCTCTTGTGCTTGCAGCTCACAGATTACTAGCATTGGCTGGATTTCTGGAGGCTCACTCATCCTAGAATGTACCTGGGTTGTATAGGTGGCATCAGAGAGTTCGGGAACCATGCACTTGATTGTGTCAGACAGGCATTTCATGGCCATATGCTGGCTATGAGGCTTGACTAGAAGAAACTAGAATGCATCCTATGTCAAGTTTTGAACTTCTCCGATCTATTTTTCTCTACTTGACAGCTTCTGTCTCTAATGATGTTCCAGTGCCTTTGCTTTCGGGATTTTACCTCGAGAGCAATTGGAAATCAAATTATACATATGTAAAATGTTATTTACTAATTCGATTACACCATTCATTGTAGCTCTGGCTCTAGAAGTTGCTCTTTCGGATTTCATTAGCTGAGATTCCCATTCCGAAAATAAGATTTCCTTGTGCGATTGTTGTATTTTTGGTAGATTTGCAGCCATTCCTTCCTCTAAATTTTTCCAAGAGAGAAAGTTTGTTATTTTTTCATCTTCTTTCTCCAATTCCAATCTTGTGTCAACTGCCTTCTTAGTCAATGATGCAGAGATGTCGCACAATGGGTCAGCCAATGATATATCATGGAAAAGGATGTTCAATTGCCGGGACAAGGCTTTGGTTATCTCCAAGGCTTCATTTTTGAATTCAGCAACTTATGGATAACCCTTATATTTTTCTATCTGTAATTGTACTTGTGCAATTTGAT
Organism: Pinus tabuliformis; assembly: GCA_031772625.1. Classification (NCBI taxonomy): domain Eukaryota; kingdom Viridiplantae; phylum Streptophyta; class Pinopsida; order Pinales; family Pinaceae; genus Pinus; species Pinus tabuliformis. The sequence goes on along the minus strand of CM062817.1, from coordinate 409,029,131 downwards.
CATCCTTGGCCTTCTTTTCTTGCGGAATTGCTATCTGAAAGCTACTTAGTTCTTGAGACAACTTATGTTGTTTCTGGAGAGCCTGTTTATTAATTTTCTGTTTCTCCAGATTCAACGTTTCTTTAAGTTGCTCATTTTGTTGCCTTTGTTCTGCTAGCTGATGTTCTAGTTGATTAATCTTTTGTTGTTCTTCTGTCGATTGAATCTCAAGCTGATTGATCCTTTGATCTTTATCCCTGATTAGTTAACTGACCTCTAAGGCTTTGTCCATTGTTGTTGTTGTATAAGCCCTTGCATACTGAGATAATTTAGTTAAATCCTTAGAAGGATTGACTTCTGACTTCCATATCACATTCATCATTTCATCTTGAGGAGTTAAAAGAGGTCCTTGATTGGTTTTCCTCTTTTTCCTCTATCTTTTAACTACACGTTACATAGTAATTTTTCACTGTCCTCATCCCAGTCCTTTTGTTGTGTCATGTGTCAAATAAACATGTTCATATCTTCCCACTGATGTAAGGATATTAATCAAATGCTCTTTGCTACTGTCAATGACCCTTATTCCCTAAGTTTCTGCCTCGTCATGAGTAAAACCTTAATATACGTGACTTTCCCATGTCCATAATGGTCTCATCGCGACTCTGTCTATACATCTGTTTCCCACGACGGTTGGATTTCTAGACCCGGCACGAGGTTACGAGTTATATCTAGCGACAATGGGGCTGCGTGCATTGCCTCCTAGCGATCTCGTCGCGGAGAATTATTTTACGGCTCGCGATGATCCAGATTGAGCGAATTTTTTTCAACAGTCAGCCTTCTGGATGCCTCTAGGCCTGGTTGTTGGGATAGTTTGGGTCACCCTTCCCCCTCTGGTATGCTAGTTCCGTCATTTGTGCTACCTTCCTTGAGGATGAGCTCTTCCTCCCACATTTCATGGAGACTCCTTCTCTTATTAAAGCACTCACCTTTGTTATGATCTGCTAGTTCTTTTGGTTGCGCAGTGCTACTAATGCTTTTGCGTTTGATAGATAGCTAGTGTGAGTGTGACAACTATGGGATTGTTGATAGCTTGTTGAAGGTTGTGGAGTTCCCTTAACTTTGTGTTAAAACTTATGAGTGAGAGAGAGACATTGTATGTTGGAAGATTTATCCTTGGAGAGTGAATGCTTGAGAAACATACTAGATGGATCCTCTGAGAAGGTGCGACGTCAAGACTTGCTTGTAAGCTTGCTCTTGATTCATTATTAATACAATCAATGGTGTTTTCCTATGTCGTGTATGTAATTTATCTGGTAGCTCATGACTTCTTGACTTTGTGAGTAAATAGATCATTGTTGTTTCCCGGTTACGTGCTTTGTTGTTTTCTTCTGTTGTTTTAGGTTGATTGCTCATTGAGGAGAAGGAAATGGAAGTTATAGCAGCACAATGGAACTTCATCAACCACTGATTTGAGGTATGCCTCCAACGATGACTGTTTAAGGAAAGCAATTGTTGATTTGTCTTTACTGTGACTAGACCCACTCTAGAGCTAAAGGAGTTGCCTCTGCCTATAGAGGGAACACTTTCCTGCATCACAAGTTGGCAACTCCACTGGGGAGTCTGTCCTTTGTTTTTCTCTTTTTCACTTTTGCTTGATTTTGAGTTAATGTCTTTTGGATTTTGGGATTGAACCATCAGTCTTGTGGGTTACCTGGGTCAATCTGGGAAATCCCTTTATTTCCTGTAAGGATAGACTACTCGTTGTTTGGGAGTTTTCATTTACCTTTCATTGTTTTTAAGTTCATTGCTGAAAAAATTTAAACAGTCATGTCGATGTTGCGTTGTCTCTGTTTTGGAAGTCTGTGTGTCGTTGAATCTTGTCACACAGTCGCGACGATTCCTAAAATTAGCTCGTCGCGTGAAAGACGTGTACTTTTGTGACAACATCACTCTGTTGCTACGGCTAGTGTCTGATCAGAACTAGTTGCTGGTGTTATTCTCATGACGATTCCTGTAGAATTGTTTTTCTCGATTCTGCCTCCTGAATTCCTCAGTCTGGTTAATCCTTTTTTGTATTTCTCTTATCTGTTAGTTTTTTTTAATTGCTTTTAGTTAAGGTTCTTATTCTTCTGTTTCATTGAAGTGAATATTGTATTTTTTGGCTTTGTGACCTGGTTTTTCAAGTTTTGAATTCTTTGGCTTGGTTACTTGTCTGTCCAAAGATTCATCCGCAACCCTCCTGTCGGTTTGCTTGAGGTTTTTTCCATCGCTTGTTTCTTACTGATTGGTGTTTAGTGTTATTTATTGGACCAATTGTTGTGTTGATTCAATTTTTTCACTGCCAAACACAGATTACAATTCTTTGGATCAATTAGTTTCACACTTGCTTATTTGTTTCTTTAGAATTCAAAGCTGTCAAAATCAAAAGATTGGATTCATTAGTATGCGAAAGTGAAAGTGCATTTTGCATTCCAAGTTTTTCATGTTTGAAAAATTAGAAGGCAAATTTTAAATCTCTCATTAGTAGTATCGATGCACTGTAGGGATTGATGTGTTTATACATTGTGTCTCTTGAGTGTCTACATTTCCTGATCTTGGTTTTTTCCTGGTTTGGGAATGATCCCTCTACCCTTCTGTAAGTAGGCGTTCATCAAAATGAAAGATGCTTTATTCATTCTAGCTGCATCCTAGGTTTTGATATACATACGGTAAGGCCTGGAAATTGAAACATAATTCAAGATCAACTCTAAAATGAACTGAATAAACCTAACAATGCATTGGAACATAACACACATTATTTAGAGGTCTAGGCTAGAGATGTGCTCCGACGTCATTAAACCTAGTCTCTATTGTTTTCACTTAAGGTTGGGTGATTCCTCCTCCTGTGATCCAATAGCTACTAGTATGGACTTGCGCTCCCAGCACCATCGAGTATATGTTGGGAGACCCCACTAGGTTATCATCCTATATCCTTAGGAAGTTGTGTCTGCCGCCTTGCAAATCGTAATGCACCAAACATAGCATTCGGGAAGATTGATTGCCATACAAAAAGTCCTTGGTTTTCATATGATTGCCAAGGGGTACATGCAGTTTTACGGATTGTTTGGTAAACCTTTTGCCTAGTTCTCCAAAGTAGTCACTTTCATTCCTTTTCGGACTCCCTAAAAGAAAAGGTCCATCTCAGCACTTGTCCTTTCAGGCTCATTAAATATTTGAAGGCAACTAGAGTCATCTTTTCATCCTTTTCTCAACTCTTTAAAGATGAAAAGGTCAAGTTCTGTTCCTGTGTCTTAAAATTTATTTGGCTACGTTCACATTTACCTTGTTAGATCTTGTTTGCATTTTAGTTTGCGTAGGGTTCTTTCCTTACTCATTAGGTTTCCTAGGATTTTGAATTAAATCATCTTGGCGGAATCACTGATCCTGTCTCTCGTTCCGAGTGACCAAGCATCTCCATCTTCTGTTGCTTTTGAGGTATCAGTTGTTAGTGATACTATTCCTGTCATCTCAAGTATCCAACCACTTAATTCTCGCACTCTAGAGGACAAGTCTTACGACATTCAATGGAACCCCATTTGAGAGCTTTCCAAAGAAGACATTCCTGTTACTCCTCCTAGTGTTTCGGTCCCAATGTCTTCCTCCAACATGGATGAGACAAACCCCATCCCGAGTGAAGAAACCTTCATGGCCAGCGATGAAATCCCTATACCGCCGGAAACTTCACCCTTCCATGTCACCCTTCTTGGTGTCACATTGCCTTTATGCTATAATTCTTTGGTGGATATCATGGGTTCTAGATATCCCCTTACGAGTTCCATGTGGTCTCGTACCGCCACTCCAACATTAGAGCCTTTTACGCCCCAAATTCACAATGTGTCTATCAGATCAGTTCCGACTATTCCAACCATTTGTGTGACTTCTTCAGCCCTTGTTGTTAGTTCCGTCACTGCATCCTTAGTTGTGACCACTATTACTGGACCTTCACCTGGTCCTACAAGTAGTGGCCCATCGGCATCTGCATCTGGAGTTGTTAATCCAACCCTGACTGCCTCACCTTCTTCTGGTTCCATTCCGGCAGGGGGGCGTATGATCAATATTTCCAAGCTCTTCAAAATCTGGATCCACAAAATCCATTTCATTATTATGATTCTCGAGGACCTCATATTTATCACCCCGGACCTATGGCATCTCAACCTGCGGTTGAGGTCTCAGTTCTGTTATCTATTGCTTGGGGTACCACCACTTATCATGGTGGCCAAGCACAACCCTCAAATGTTCAAGGACCACCCTATCAAGGTCAGTCATATTACGGACAACCTTATCCAGGGCAACCTGTCGTCCCGCAAGGACAACCCTTCTAGGGACAATGTTTGGCCTTCAATGGTTCATAATTTACATACTTCGGGCAACCTTCTGGTAATCCAAAACAACCTTACATCCAACAAGGCCAACCTAGTATCCAGCAAGGTCACCATTCTGAACAAGTCGGTCAGCCTTAGAAAGGCCCACCCATTGTCCAGCATAGTCAACCTTCTGGACAAATTGGTCAGCCTCAAATCCAACAAGGCCAACCAATTGTTCAGTCTACTCAACCATTTAGTCAGTCAGGGCAACCCTTGGTTGTACAAAGTGGTGCACAAAAATTGTCACCATGACATTTTGTAGTCTGTGTGAGTCTATCACCACTCATACTTACCTCCTTTGCAAGTCTTAAGCCTCAGTTCTTCATGTCAAGCCTTGAAAATGAGAGAAAGTCATTAAAAATCTCTAAAACTCTGGTTCCGCACTTTCTCTTAGCATTACCTGCGGTCCCGCACCTACTGGTCATCTCTCCTGTGCACCCGACTGCTCTGTCTCTATGTAATGGGTGCGAACCCCTGTAAAAGTAAAAAAGGCACAAGTTTATTCTTAAAAACTCACTTTGAGTCATTTCTGGAAGCTTCTAGAGGGAATCTTGCAGTGGCAAGTTCTCTCCTTGAGGGTTCATGCCTCCCATACCTTAAGGATCTAACCCCTTGATGTGAGGAGCTTATCCCTTTGAAGGAGGACTCTATCCCTCCAATGGTGGACCTGTAACTTCCTTCCTTTGCACTATAAAATGAAGCATTGGGCTGGTTACATGGGAGGTTGAAAGTTGAGTATTTTTGAGGGTAAATGCTGCTAGAACTTAGTCTTCCTTATTGAGCTTTTGAGAGGAGGGATTACATACCTTTTGATCTCATTTGGAAGAGAGTGAGGCTTGTCAAAGTAGAGGAGATTCCTGTTTGGACCCTGGGAAGAGCTTGTACAACATCAAGGCACCAAGGTTGTAAAGTTCTTTTATTTCAAAGTTAATACAATCAAGTTTATTTTTCACAATAAGCTGTGTTTCATGGTTTATTTCATGGATTCCTTGATCACCATGGTGAACATGATTTATTATATTAGCTATGCAGGTGTCCTTTGATGTGTGCCTGTTTGTGTTTGCAGATTCTCAAAAGGAAACTCTTTCAGACGGTCGAAGCGTGGCTGCCACAAACTGGCGTTGGACTTAAGGTAGGGTCTAAAACACCTCTTGGTTTTTATTAATGAATCACAATATGTTTAGAGAAAGGTAGATTTTCTTGTTCTTCTTATTGCTAGATATCTGTTGATACTAGGGAGATCGGTCTTGTCTGCAAGAACGATTTATCTAGCCAATAAATTGGCAACTCCACTAGGGAACTGAATTTTGTTTTTGTGTTTCCTTTGCCTTTGACTTTAGAAACTTGTTTTTGTTTATGGTTTTTTCCTAATGTGTGTCAGATTGGGTGGTTTTTAGATTCTGAATTGCTTTTTGTTTTTTCGAATTTTTTGAAAGAGGACCGCATGTTCTGTTTGTAATATAGTGTGAACATCTCCGCACTGTTCCTTTACTGCACAGAGCGGTACTGCATCTGGTTATACCAGAAGCTTGCGGACCCTGTCAAATTTTTGAAAAACCTAAAAAATTTTCATCCAGTTAAGTTTAGAATTCTTAGCATCTACCCAGATCTCTATTTTTCTGTCAAAACGCCTTGTTTATGAGTTTCTTTCAGAAAATTATTCTTCTTATCAATCTCCATTAAGGTAATTGGGTGTTTTGAGTCTCTTTTTTAAGAAATTCTTAATTTGATTTCCTTTGAGTGTCTTTATTTTTTGATCTTTGGAACTCTCACCCAATTTTCTTGACTTGCACTTGATTGGTTCTTAGATTACATTAGAATCATCTTGTGTTTGAGAATTCTCTTGCATAGATCACATTTCCATAGTTAAAATTCTCATTTTCAGAATATGAATGTGAATTGTGCATAGATTACAATTGCATAGTTTACATTACGAAAAATCAATCGTAGATTTAGATCAGTTTTCTTTGATTTGAATTTACATATTTTTATGCTTGTTTTTAACACACAAAAGTAAAAATAAAAAAACTATTTTGGAATTGATTTGCATTAGTTTTTCTTGATGAAATTAGTGCATTAGAGAATTTGTTATATTTTCTCTTAGTGATCAATTTTTGCATTGTTGGAAGTAAATGGAAACTCTCTCCTTACTTTAGTTAGGATTCATCGAATTGAAAAGATTACATTATCATATTCGATTGCATTCAGTCTTGGGTCGGCTCATAACACCATTGGTTTCATATTCATTTACCCTTTTGAGTAATAACAACCTAAATAGCACAGCGCTTAATTAAAATTCATCTAGTAATTTTTGCATTTTTAGGGCTCTTTCCACCAATCTAGCTTAGACTAGTGTCTTGGAATAGGTTTTAGTTAACTCTCCAAGACAATAAAACAGACAAGTAGTCGATCTTGCGGTAGGAAAAATTCCAATTGTAATTGATATAATCTAGGAAGCTCCTCTTAAAGGAGTCAATCACGAGATCATGTCTAAACCTTTGAGACAATCAAGTCTGTCTCATTGGGAAAGACAGAAAATTTGCACGTATAAAAAATGGTAAACCTCGGACTAACCATTGCTGAGGAGTCTGGGGTCACTTGTTGGTAAACCTCGGATTGATCATGTCGAGGAGCCTTCAAGGGGATTGAGCTTTGTTACTCTGCCCTTGCACGTGGATCAGATCGTAGACTATTCCCCCAGTTGTATTTTTTACTGTTGGTAACCTTAGTGACCATAATATTAAGATTCTTTCCTAAGGTGATGGTGAAGGACGGGTCTGACTGTACCTGGAGTAGATGTCGACTAGACTCACTTGGACTCTCTGGGGGGTTCTCTTCACTCAAGATGGTTTTGTGAAGAAACTTATGTCAGTCTGTTTCATTAAGTCGGTTGTCGGGGTAACTGTTCCAACTGCCATTTCTGTATTGAATTCCGCAACATTGGATTTCATCACCAACTAGTGTTTTCAGTACGGAAAGTTACTCTTTTTGTGTGGTTTGACTCCTAGATTTAATAGCGCGTATTAATTTGTTTGTTTTTACTTTTAGAGACCATAGGTGTGAATTGTAAATTTTAATTGTTAGGTGTGAATTATGAATTGTTAATTTTAGTTTTAAATTGTTAATAAAATTCACTGAAGTTGAATATAATGGCAATTGTTCTAGAATTTACCAACCAAGGAACCCCTCTTAATGAGAATCCTAGTACTTTTCGTTGCTTTGGAAATGTTGATCCTGCTTATATGGCTACTTTGTCATTACCTGGATTTACAATAGGTTTACCGATATGGTTATTTTCAACTTCGTTGGCCCCAAATACTCCAATTGTTCCACCTCAACCGAATGCTTCACCTCAATAGAGTTCACCATATCAACATCACCAACCTTCTGTTAATCCTTTACCTTCTTTGCCTAATATTTCTTCCTCCATTTCTTCCTCTTCACTTGGTAAAAGCCTTGACGCTAGTAACCAGGTGGCTAAGAAGAAGAAGAAAGGGAAGAAGAAGAAGAAGAAGAAGCAAGATAAGAAAGATGTCAACCAACCAACCATGGTTGTAAATGTTAGTTGTGTTGACGAAACCTCCAACATGCATCGTAAACCCAAACACCCTTGTAGGCTTTGTAAGGGTGACCACTTCCTTATCAATTGTCCTGGTATTCCAAAGGTTTTGGAAGTATGGTCAGAAAAATCTCATCAACTTTCCATTGATCCATCAACCAATGATAGTCAGGTTCCTGGGAAAAAGAGTAAAGTTAGATTTCCTTGTAAGTTATGCAAAGGGAGTCATCAAACTCACATTTTCCCTCACATGGATGAAGCCTCAAAATTGTTGTAAAACTTTACTATTCCACAGCAAGAATTTCCAACTGGTTACCATAAACTTTCTCCCAACCTACCGTCAACTAACAGAGTGATTGATCTAATTTCAAGTACAGTCGATCCCACTCTTCCATTGGAGAGTGAAACTCATATCACTCATGTTGATGATCCATTAGTTGATCAAGTGGTCGATTCAATTTCACATTCGTTCGATCCCACTCTCCCTTTAGAGAGTGAACTTCATACCGCTCAGGTTCTTCTTGTTACATCAGATTCTTCTACGCTGGGGGGCATTTCACCTGTTTCTACAAAACCCCCTCCAAGTACTGAGGTCTTTTCCTTTGATTGTAATAGACTACCAGAACCTCGTCTTCCTTCCTCCATCCATTACCAAATCATTGTCAAGGCTGGTGGTAGGGACATAGACCGCACACAGGTAGATGAAGGTGCTTCTATTAGTAATTTATCCTCAACTGCTTGGAAAGCTTTGGGTTCCCCTCAGCATGTGCCTATTACGCAAAATCTGAAAGCTTTTAACAGAACCATTAGTGAACCTTTAGGGATCCTTCCTAAGTTTTCTATTACCTTGGAAGGTAAAACTGTCTATATTGATCTTATGATAGTTCGGGGTCCCTTGGATTTCAATTTACTCCTTGGGTGTGACTATGTTTATGCAATGAAAGTTGTCGTATCGACACCCTTTTGCGTGATGTTTTTCCCTCACAATGGAAATATTGTGACTATACACCAGCTTTCGTTCCCTAGTCTTGTTTCAACTACCAATAATATGACACCCCTAAATGTTCCCGATTCTAAAGTGGTATCTACCCCACCACGGGTTAATTATGTGGCAACTGGTCCCATGTTTTCAGTTACCGATATAACTGAGCCTCTCACTATTTGCTCATCTTCCTTTGATTTAGATCCAGTAATTGACATGGAAAGCTCTATGGGATTTCTTGAACGTGATGTTATTATCCCTCTTGAGTCCCTTGACATGTGTTCCTTCCAGAGAACTATTCTTCCTTCTGATGAAGACCTCTTGGAAGCCATGATCAAGGTGTGTCCATTGACATGTCTTTCTTCCAGTTGGAAGCCATAATCAGTGAGTTCGAGGAAAGTTCCTGTTACTGAGTCAACCTCATTAAAAAATGAATTAGGTATGAGGACAGTTCTTTTCCTATGTCAACCTCATTTAAAAAAAAAATGAATCAGTAGGATATATAGATAGATTGTAGAGAGTAGACATGAGCATAGTTCCTTGTCTTGTGTCAAGCTCATTAAAAAATGAAACAAGGAGTCATGAGCATAGTTTCTTGTCTTGTGTCAAGCTCATTAAAAAATGAAACAAGGAGTCATGAGCATCATTCCTTGTCTTGTGTCAAGCTCATTAAAAAATGAAAGAAGGAGTCATGAGCATAGTTCCTTGTCTTGTGTCAATCTCGTTAAAAAATGAAACAAGGAGTCATGAGCATAGTTCCTTGTCTTGTGTTAAGCTCGTTTAAAAAATGAATCAAGGATTTTAGAGCATAGTTCCTTGTCTTGTGTCAAGCTCATTTGAAAAATGAAACAAGGGTTTTGAGGATAGTTCTTTTCTTGTGTCAACCTCATTAAAAAGTTAAAAAACTCCCGTTTCAAGTCGAGTCTTTTAATGATCTTGAAAGTAAACCTTCATTCCATCCACCTAGTTGAATGCAATGAAGCTTGGGGGGCATGTACCTTGATTTGCGTCATTAAGCTGGGGGCATGCGAACTCACAACAAGCATAGTTTTTCGTTTCAAGCTTGTATAAACAAGAAACTGAATCCAAGCAAAGTTCTCTTTGGTTCAGGCTTGTGTAAAAATGAACCCATATAGATTTTACATCTTGTGGTTGCTGTCTTTATCAACTAAATTCTGTTAGATGAGCCTTGGTTGTTTTCATTCCATCGCCACCATCTCTTTGGCTAATCATATGATTTCACTTGTTTGTTTTCCTTTCTTGAGGGACGACAGTTATGAGTGGTTTTGTTAGCCATCCTCTTGACCATTACATGTTTTGAGCAGTTCCACTATTGCCGGAACCAGTTGCTACCCCTTATACCACTCATTCCTCTAGGACGAGTCCTCTTTAAGCTCTTTTCTAACTCGTAAAATATGAAAAGATTTCCGAGTTTTTTCGTTTTTAAACTCGTTAAAATGGAATTGAAAAGATGGTCCACTCACAGCTCTTTTCTGACTGTATAAACATGAAAAGATTGCCAGACTTTTGTCGTTTCAAGTTCAATATTGGTAATAAAACAACTTGTCTTTGATCGCTTTTTTACTTTTCCGAATCAAGGCCACTAATTATGAAAAGTACTCCTTGATTGTAATGGTCAAGCAGTTCTCTCAAGTATTATTTTATACTTTTTCGAGCTTGGGAGACACAAATTTACGAAAAAGGACAGCCATGGAGTTTCCTTAAGTTTTTCTTCTGACTCCCTAAAATTGAAAAACACTGAGTTTTTCCTATACTGGACTTGTTAAAATTTAACAGTAAAGGACCGTGTTCAATTTAAACAGCAACGGACCACTCCTTCTTAGCGTTCAAATTTAAACTAAGTTGGACTCATCCGAAGGATGAGCTTATAACCAAGCAAATTTTATCCTCCTCAAGCTTGTCAAAAATAAAGAGGTACTTGCCAAAAATGGTGGGGGAAAAGAGAGAAAAATGAACCTGTTTGTTGTACTTTGTGTTTTAGAAAAGCATTCAATCACTCTTGAACACGACACTTTTTATTCACTTGGGTTGGAAATCCTTTGCCTAACAGTTAATCAAACCATATTGAAAGTCTTCAGCTGGTTTCTGGGTATTAGCTTTGGGTTAGTTGTCACCAAACCATCCGCAGTGTCATTATGTGTTCAAGAGGTCAGTTCAAATAAACCATTCATCTGCAAAATATCTATCATTCATCTTTGACCATCCCTAAGTTAGTCCTTGCCAAATATATTTCTTCAAACTTGATCTATGATTTCATGTCATGGGCTTGCCTATGACGGATCACTTTCGATCGACCTCAGCTCATTATCTAGAAAGATGATCCAGAAATCGTCAGTACCTTGGAATCTACATGCCTCAATGGCAGGTTTCTCACCTTCGACGACAGGTTGCATCATTGACCTTTAATCAAAGGATTCTGTGACATGTTCGACATCAGATCATTTATTCACATTTCATGGATTGTACTGAGTACTTTGAGATCCATTGACATTACTGGTGGTTTCTCTAAGACTTGTCAACAATTTACATCATTGACTGGTAATCAAGTGGTTTCTACCATGTTCGACTTCAACACATTCATTCACATGGATAGAATCGTACTAGCTCGGGAAGCAGAAATCAAGACCCTGGATCTAGTTTCCACCATCCAGGCTACGATGAATTTTATTATTCATTACACAGTGGACTATTCATAAATAGATGGCTGCACCCATACTGTGTCTACATATGTCTATACTTGTGGTGTATTAAAAAATCATTCCTGTATCAGAACAATTTAGTTAGTTCTCTAGTCAGTTTTGGTCTAAGTATGGGAATGCCTACCTCAGCGATGATATCTTCATATATATATATATATTTTGTGTTGAATGTTTTACAGGTTTTGACCAAGGTATCTACAGGAAGATCCTTGAAATGATCAAGCACTTCACTCTTCTTAGATGACAAATACTATACTCATCTATTACAGACTTTGCACTTTAGGGGGAAATCTGTTGCACAAAAATTGTCACCATGACATTCTGTAGTCTGTCTGAGTCTATCACCACTCATACTTACCTCCTTTGCAAGTCTTAAGCCTCAGTTCTTCATGTCAAGCCTTGAAAATGAGAGAAAGTCATTAAAAATCTCTAAAACTCTGGTTCCGCACTTTCTCTTAGCATTACCTGTGGTCCCGCACCTAATGGTCATGTCTCTTGCACACCTGACTGCTCTGTCTCTATGTAATGGGTGCAGACCCCTGTAAAAGTAAAAAAGGCGCAAGTTTATTCTTAAAAACTCACTTTGGGTCATTTCTGGAAGCTTCTAGAGGGAATATTGCGGTGGCAAGTTCACTCCTTTAGGCTTCGTACATCCCATACCTTAAGGAGCTAACCCCTTGATGTAAGGAGCTTATCCCTTTGAAGGAGGACTCTATCCCTTCAATGGTGGACCTGTAACTTCCTTCCTTTGCACTATAAAATGAAGCATTGGGGTGGTTACTTGGGAGGTTGAAAGCTGAATATTTTTGAGGGTAAATGCTACTGGAACTTAGTCTTCCTTATTGAGCTTTTGAGAGGAGAGATTACATACCTTTTGATCTCATTTGGAAGAGAGTGAGGCTTGTCAAAGTAGAGGAGATTCTTGTTTGGACCCTGGGAAGAGCTTGTACAACATCAAGGCACCAAGGTTGTAAAGTTCTTCTATTTGAAACTTAATACAATCAAGTTTATTTTTCTCAATAAGTTGTGTTTTATGGTTTATTTCATGGCTTCCTTGATCCCATCATGAACATGATTTATTATATTATCTATGTAGGTGTTCTTTGATGTGTGCTTGTTTCTGTTTGCAGATTCTCAAAAGGAAACTCTTTCAGAAGGTCGAAGCGTGGCTGCCACAAACTAGCGTTGGACTTAAGGTAGGGTCTAAAACACCTCTTGGTTTTTATTAATGAATCGCAATATCTTTAGCAAAAGGTATATTTTCTTGTCTTGCTTGTTGCTAGATATCTGTTGATACTAGGGAGATCGGTCTTGTTCGCAAGAACGATTTATCCGGCCGACACAAAGTCAACCCAATACCCAGGGAGCTCAATCTTCTGGGCAAATGGGTCAACTTGAATCTCAACTAGGTCAACCTTCTAGCTAGATGGCTCAGCCTCAGTCCTCCCAAGGACATCTATCTGGGCCTGCTCAACCAAGCACTCAAACACTCATTGCTTCTCAAGCTCCAACCAGTTTTCAGCCCCAGCCCGGGCTCTAGACCCAATCCTGTCTTCAAACTCAAGTTGGGCCCCAAACCCAACCTGCTCATCAAATATAGCCTGGCTCCCAGGCTCAATTTGGAGCCTAGCCGCCTTATGGTTTCTAGCAGCCCCAAGGGCAAGCTCAATTTGTCCCATAACAAAATTACCAACAACCACAAGCTAACCCTTATTAGAATTTCCAACAACCATATGTTACTCCTGTGGGTCAGGTTGGTAATCAATGGAATGTAGGGGGCCAAATCCAGGGTCAACAATCCAGTTACAACTATAACCCCTATGGAAAAAATCCCTATGGACAAAACCCTTACGAGCCAAATCTGTTCGGACAAAATCAATGGGGGCAACTGGGAGTTGGATGGAACTCTGGTGCTGTTTCTTACCCATAGCCTCAGATGTCCTTCAACCCTCAATTACCATTTTTGGCAACATTGGAATTATCGGATGTGTCCAAACTGACAAATGATCCTATCCTTCATAATCCGTATTGGCCACCGGTTCTGACTAAGATTCTCAGTGATTGTCCCAAATTCGATGGTAAAGTTGGAGAAAATCCCCAAGCTCAGGTCATGACCTATCACCTATGGTGTTCATCAAATTCATGGCTTGATGATTCAATCTGGCTTCCCCTATTCTAGTGGACTCTCACTAGCTCTGCTACCAAATGGTATATTGAGTTGGCTCGCGGAACTTTTTAGGACTTTAACTCACTTGCTATGGCATTTTTAACTCATTTTCATTTGCCGATTCGATATGAAATGGGCACACACCTCCTAACATCTTTGAAACAGAACACGGCTACACATATCTTTGATCACATTCATGAATGGAGGTGGTGTCATCATTTAATTAAGTTCTGCATCCCCGACCAACTTCTGACTGACTGGTTTACAACCTCGTTCGTTAGTTTGATAGCCTAGTACATTGCTATGGGGGCATGTGTAACTGAAGAGCAGGCCATTGCGTGTGCTCAGTACCTTGACTTGGTTTACTCCCAGTCTAGTACGTTATATGATTATTTTCCAGATGCTCCGCGACCCTAAACTTCCCAAGCTCCATCAATGCCATCTGTTGATGGTGTCATAGGTTCCATTAACACGTCCTCTCAAAAAGCTCCTGCCAACCTTGCAAAGCAAAAGTCTAATGTTCCATATGAAAATGCTTCTCATGCTTCATCCTGTTGTGGTAATACTTCCAAGGTTAATGCCATTCAGTCCACCACGGTGGATAAACCCTCAAAGGTAAGAAGAAGGGGAAAGGAAATAATAAGGCCGATCAACTGAAGAAAGATCCCCCTAAGCCTCCAGCTGAGGATGGTGCCAGGCGCAAACCCAAGTATCCTTGTCTTAATTGCGAAGAGGATCACTATACTAAAGACTGCCCAAGATGGTCTAAAGTTAGTCATTTGTTGAAAGGTGCCCTTGGGACTCCTGCTATGCTCAAAAAGCCTTTTTCCTCGTGGCAGACTCAAATGGTGGTTGATCCTTCTCAATCCTCTTCTCCCTTTGGCTCTCAAGTTTTTATGGATGGGACGATTCCCATCCATATCAGTACACGGTCAAAAGAGTATCCTTCACCCGTCGGGAAGGAAACTGAAGTCCCTTCTACTATTCCTCCGTCCAGTTTGGGTTCGCTCCATATCAAGTGACATAGTAGTGAGATGGTCATTTGACCTCCTCCTAAGGGAGTACTCTGGAAGTCTTCTTACAACCCTAATTCTTGTGTTATTCATCATTATATCATCGTTGAAGACTTATCCCAAGCTCCTTCAGTTATGTCCGCATTGGAGGTCCTCCACAGCTGTCCCTCCCAGAGGAAGTCATTGCTATTGGCCATCGGTGGCATTGACCTCGCTGACTCGAATTTGATTACTTTTGACCTGGAAAATCATGTACTGAGACTACCTCACCAAATAGCCTTCCTTATTCAATTCATCATCAATTCTAAGACTATTCACTCTATTGTTATTGATGAAGGTGCTTCTACTTGCTTCATGTTTGTTTCTTATTAGAAGGCTATCAGTTCTCCAACCTTGTGCCAATCTCCCAATACCTTGGAAACCTTCAATGGGAGAGATTCTCGTCCTTATGGTATACTCCCACAACTGCCTATTACTATCAAAGGGAAGATGATCAGAGTTAAAGTTGAAGTTGTTGATGCCAATTTGACTTAAAACCTCCTCTTAGGATGAAGCTGGACCTATGCCATGCGAGCCATGGCTTCATCTCTATTTCATGTCCTTCGTTTTCCCCTTCAAGTGAAGATTGTCACAATAGACCAGCTGTCCTTCTTCACTTCCTCTTCTTTCGATGGCAACGTGCATTTGGTGAAGCATACCTCCATTCCGTATGAGAGTGTGTGTGTTGGAATTTCTAAAGATCCTACCCTCATGGGTGTTTTTTCATTCCAACCTCCCAACATCACTCCCATTAGTATGATTTATGTTCCTTCTAATCCATGGGTTCTTCCTCCCGCTGATCGAATAGAATCTTGGGGTGATGTTATGCCGTTGAGTCTTGCCAAGCTCAACTATGTCGAAATTATTTCTGCATCAGCTGCATTTTATGAAAACTTCTTCTTCAAGTAGGGCTCTCGACTCGTACGTCCAATCCCCTTGGCTTGGAGATGGTGCTTCTTCAGACCCATTACAAGAAATCTTTCCTTCTGATGAAGCGATTATCAAGACTATGTCTTCTGAGGAACCCCCTTGGTCTGATCATCACCATCGTTCCTCGTTTCTCCCTACCCATGGGGCTATGCTTACTTGGCTTGAGTGGTTTGCTTCCTATCTCCCTTCCCAACCCCTTCAGATGCCTATACAAATCCATCAAGTTTTCTCTGAAGGCAATATGGGGAAAATTACGTGAACTCAACCTATTGACATCTCTGTTAATCGAGGGGTTTTCGAGCATATTCACATCGGAGTAACCTGTACTCCGAAGGAGATTCAACTTTATACTGCTCTGTTTCGATAGTTTCATGAAGTTTTTGCTTGGTCATATGGAGAGATGCCTGGTATTGATCCTAGCATCGTGGTTCACGAAAAACCTATGTATCCGAGTGCTAAACCTGTTCGACAACATTTATGCCCTGTGCACCCCTGAAAGGCTACAGTTATCAAAGCGGAAGTTAAGAAGCTTCTTAAAGCTGGTTTTATTTACCTTATCCCTCTTACAGATTGGGTTTCTAACATTGTCCCTGTGACCAAGAAGTAGGGCACTATTAGGGTATGTGTTGATTATCACAACATTAATCGTGCCTATCCCAAAGATAATTTCCCCACACCTTTCATTGACCAACTCATTGACGAGTGTGCTAGGAGCGAGATTTATTCATTTATGGATGCCTTCTCTAGTTACAACCAGATGAATATATCACCCGTAGACCAACACAAGACCTCCTTTATCTGTCCGTGGGGTAGTTTCACCTATAAGAAACTCCCTTTTGGTCTGAAAAACGTTGGTGCTACCTTCCAACGTGCAATGTCTTATGCGTTCCACGATATTCGTCCCATTCTACATCCTTACCTGGATGACCTACCGGCTCATTCAGCAAAATGCCTGGACCATCCAAAACACCTTCGTGAAATATTTCTTCATTTTCAACACTATCGTATTCACCTTAATCCGCATAAATGTGTCTTCTACGTCGAATCTAGTAGACTTCTTGGGTTTGTCATCTCCAAAGAGGGCATCCGCTTGGATCCCCTTAAGGTTGAATCCATCTTGAATCTTCCTCTCCCTGTTTCCTTGAAGCAATTACAGAGTTTGTAGGGTAAAGCAATTTTTTTTCTCTGTTTTATTCCAAACTATGTTGAAGTAGCTAAAGGCTATACGCGGTTATTAAAACGGGATACCCCTTCTGTCTGGGATGCCGTTGCATAAGAGTCATTCGAGTAGCTCAAGGAACTCCTTGTTTCTGCTCCATTGTTACGTCCACCTAATTATCACCGTGACTATACTCTTTATTTAGCCGTCGCCGATACCACTATCAGCATGGTTCTGGTCCAAGACGATGATGATGGTACTGAGCACGTTGTCTACTATCTCATCTACAAACTACGCAATACAGAAACTCGATATGCCTATGTCAAGAATTTATCCTTGGCCGCCATTCATGCCGTCCAATGTTTCCGTCACTATATATTGTTGCGCACCACGACAGTGATTTCTGACTGCAACCCAATGATGTACATCTTGTCACATCAGTTACTGGGGGGCAAATACTCAAAATGGATTGTCATCCTTCAAGAGTTTGACTTGGAGTTCACTATAGCCAAGTCTAATAAATTCCTCGTTTTCGCTGAGTTGCTCTGCTCCCTACCATATGCAATTAGACCCTCTCGATTAGAGGAGTATATTTCAGACGAGTCTCTATTTTTTATTAGCACCCTCGATCCATGGTACGGGGATATTATTGTCTACCTTCAGACGTCCTCCTTTGATTCTGATTTATCTAAAGATGCTCGACGATGTATTCGCCATCATTTTCAACCCTATCGCATTATCAGGGACACCTTGTCCCGGATTGACGCTGACTCTGTTCTCTGCCATTGTTTGACATTCAAGGAAGCAGAACGAGTCTTGAATGACTACCACTCTGGTGCCTATGGAGGTCATATGTCCGAGTATGCTACTGCTCAAAAAATCCTTCGTGCTGATTATTTTTGGTCGTCTATTTTCAAGGGTTGCATTCTCGCCGTCCACTTTTGTCATGCGTGCCAAATCTACCAACGGAAGATGCGTGTGCCCCGTGCTCCTTTGCACCTTGTCATTACCGTCTGCCCTTTTTCAAAATGGGGCATTGATTATATGACCTGTAAACCTCGCTCGACCGGGGGGCATGGGAATATCATCGTTGCCATTGATTATTTCACGAAATGGGTCGTGGCAATGCCTAGACTATCTAATGACGGTAAGACAGTGGTGCAATTTTTATTTAATCATGTTATTTCATGTTTCAGAGTCCCTCAGGCTATCGTCACTGATCACGGTTCTCATTTCCGTAATCATGTGATGACCAAGTTAACAACCCGACTGGGCTTGCAGCATGATATTTCAACACCGTATTATCCTCAAGCCAATGTCCAAGTAGAAGTTGTCAACAAAGTGTTGGTCACGATGCTTCAACGCACCATTGGCATGCACAAGTCCAACTGGCATCTGATGTTGTTTTCTGCCTTATGGGCCTACCGAACTTCAATGAAATATGCCACCAGATTCACCATGTTCCAATTATTTTACGGTATGGAGGCCACTCTTCCAATTGAGTGTAAAATCCCTTCACTTAAATTAGTTGTCGAATTGCTCCCCAACACTACTCCAGTAGAAGAACGTCTTCTCTACCTAGAACGACTAGATGATACCCATCAACTACCCTCTCTAGTCATTTAAGCGCAAAAGAAGAGAGTGAAAACCCACTTCGACCAAACTGTTCATCCCCCTTCTTTTGTTGAAGGAGACCTAGTCCTGCTCTATGATCAAGCAAATGATAAGCTGGGGGCAGGAAAATTCGAGCCTATGTGGCATGGGCCTTACATTGTGAAACATGTTTTGCAAAAAGGGGCTTATGAGCTGATCGATTATGAAGGGAATCATCTAGATAAGCCCCGAAACAGGCTTTATCTAAAAATTTATTATGCATGAATGTCATGCATATTATTTGTACATACGTGTGTTTTCAGCATGCATGTTTTCAGTGTGAGTTTGCTTGTATGGCTTGGTGTGTAGGTGTAATCATCGCTTATTGTGTCGTTTTACTTCTTTTGCAGATGTCTGCTACACCTTACATTGGTTTCGCTGATGGTGCCTACCGTAGTACCCAGAATCTTTCCTCTGTGGCATGGGTGATCTATGATCCTCACGGTGAGTTAGTAGACCTTCAGGGCATTTGTCTAGGTTGCACCACAAACAATGTCGCTGAATACAGCACTGTTATTGAATTACTAACCAAGGCAGTTAGCCTTGATATTCGTGCATTGGTTGTGAATCTAGATTCTCAACTTGTTGTCCACCAACTTAATGGGCATTATTCCATCAGAGATCATTGGATTTTAAGGTTGTATTTATGTGTTAAATTATTGGAAATAAATTTTGATTTTATTACATATCAACACATTCTAAGAAGATTGAACACATTAACTGATGCATTAGCAAATCATGTATTAGACAGGCATTTACGCAACATGTAATCAAACATTGTATAGAAGCATTTAGACACAATAATGAACAGTAAGATAGCTTGTATATATATATATATATATATATATATATATATATATATATATATGTCGTGTGGTGCACCGAGGCACTCAAAAGATAAGTGTATATGTTAAAAAATAGAGTCTGTGTACATCCGAGACACATGTCTCTTAAGAAAATCAGTAGAAAATAAAACCTAGGCATCTACTGCGGTGGGTTATGCTCTCTATAGCAAACCACTGCTCGTGCAACTTGTATGAAGAGTCTATGCACCCTAGTTATCACTCCTACTATGTGTATCTGATACTCTATGGGGACCTCTTCGATCCCCCTGTAATCTGGGATTCCCTCTATCAGGCCCTCAAGATTACGGACTATTGTCTCTACTGAACTGCTAGCTGGGGGAACCAAGGCTAGCTCTCTGATGCCTTGTGGATCCCTCTGTGCCTCTAGAACTAGTTCCACAGGCCTCTCTTCTCCCACATCTGCAAGTAATATAAGATACATCATTAATACTTATGCATGATAAAATCCCAAACATCATAAAAAACAAAATATAAAAATAGTGTGATCAAGTGTTCTACCTCCATCATTACGTTGGGATCCCCGTGAAAATCCATACCTGCGTATGGCCAATCCTCAACATATATCGTCTAGTGATCTAGCCACTCTTGGAACAGTGTCCTCTATGACACTGGTCGACCGCCACCCCCTCGCAGCATGACATGTGCCCATCGAGTGATCCAGGTCTCCCGCGGTCTAGGTCTATCTAAGTCCATGTCCTGTAACTGAAGTGACGGCACTCGCTCCAGCATGAGCGAGATCAGAATAGACTCGTAACTGAACTACTTCCCCCCTCCACGATGAAACTTTGTGAGCTACCTCACCATCTTACTGGTCACTGCTTCAGCCCAGTTGTACATGGTCGGGTTAAGGCAATCAAGAGCTAACCGAAGGTGCATATTTGTTACCTGGTGTTGGGCTTGAGAGCCCACTGCTCTCGTCACCATGAATAAAACTGAGCGGAGAGTCAGGTCGTCTACTGTTGGGATCTGCAATTTCCCGCTAGAGTTTGATTTTCTTGCCCCTGGGCACACCCGTGCTATCAACATGTCTAGTTATTCACTGCCGACTCGTTGGCGCTCTAAGATCAGCTTCTCGCGGCGATGAGACAATCGAGTAAGGTAATATATATCTGTAGCATTGAACTCATTGTCTTTGCCCCAGATGACGAACTTTCCATCCGTCGGGTTCCAAGAGTGAATTAGCAACTCTAACAAATCGGGTTGTGCCCAAAGATGTGGAGTGAGGAAGAATTTTAACAACCCACAAGAAAGTAAAGCTCTTCGACATGGGGATCATTAAACGATTGTTCGTCGTTGATATCATGAGTTCTTTCTTTCCATACAAGTGCCATGTTGCCCTGCGTCAAAGGAAAAATGGATTAGAACTCTTTTCATAAGTTTAAATCCATAAATTATAAAAAATTTCAACTTTACGGCGTCGTCACGGCTATTTTCCAAACAGTGACGATGTCTCGAGGTCAATAGTTCATTTTTCCCGCGATCGTCATGAGAGTACATCTATCTCTCGCGATGATCCCAATGGTGGTACATGTTACCATGCTCGGTCATTGCTAACCTGAGTGGATCTTCTGCAACGACCAAGAGGTGGACTCGGATTTGAAAATCCGCTTGAAACCACCTACCTAACACCAAATTACATGAAGAAAACTACTAAAATGCAGCGCAAGGAGGAATTTACTTACTTGGAGAAGGTTTCAAGCGAAACTGTGGACCGTTGATGCTGGAATCGACTTTAGAAGTCTTCTCAGGTTTGTACTCCAAAATGACAAAGGTAAAAATGCACGATTTTAAATGTAAAAAATGTTGTTGCCACACCCCCCTTTTTATAGTGATTTTTGAAAAAATTAGAAATTACACTATAGGGTTTGGGTTTTTTCGTTTATGTTGGGTTTTTAGTTAGGTTTTTTTTGGGTTTTGACCCAATTTCCACATGTATAATCTGTTTATGTCAAATGGATCTTATGGTGTAGTGTTTTGTGAAGAAATAGAGGTGGCTGGCCCATATCATGATCCATATACACTTGGTTTGTATTTTCCGTGAAGTCCTCTTTAAGCTCTTTTCCGACTTAAAAGATGAAAAGATTACTGAGTTATTCCTTTTCATTCGTTAAATGAAATAAGAGGCAGTCCACTTTGAGCTCTTTTCCGCCCGTATAAATGTGAAAATATTGGTGGAATTTTGTCGTTTCAAGTTCGATATTGGTTATGAAATGACATGTCTTCGATCGCTTTTCTACTCTTTCGGATCGAGGTCACTAATTATGAGAAGTACTCCTTGATCGTAATGGTAAAGCGGTTTTCTCGAGTATTATTTTATACTTTTTCAGGCTCAAGGGACATAAATTTATGAAAAAGGACCCCCTTGGAGTTTTCTTTTCCTTGTTTTTTTCAAACTCTCTAAACATGACAAAGACTCCGAGTTTTACCTATGTCGAACTCGTTAAATCCTGATGACATTGGACTGATCACCATGACAAGACTCGAGCTTCTCCTCCCCAGGGATCGTTAAACTATTACTAGGTTGGATTCAATCGAAGGTAGAACTTATATTACAAGCATATGCTATCCCCTTCAAGCTTGTTTTAAAAAATAATTGGGTTACTCACCAGCAATGGTGGGGGAAAATTTGGAAGTCATCATTGGTTATCTGCGGTAGCTAGTCACTCTTGAACATCAACACTTTTGCTTCTTATCGGGTTGGGATATCCATACATCGTCAGTTGGCCTTCCGTGGTTCTGGGTTGCCATTTTTCCTCTTTCCATCTGATCCATGTTGCCTCCATCGAGCCCCCGATCCCTTGGTATCAAAATTCTACCACGTTCCAGAGTCGTGTCACCGATATGTTCAAGAGTGTAATCCTTCTGCAGTTCACACCCTTACATCCTCCTCTGATACTCTATTTCACCATGTAGCACTTGTTCCTTATCTTGTGTCATTGATGGGGGAAACATCATGGCCCTCCCGCAACAGATCGTCTCTTGTCGATGCCAACTCATTATCCAGGAGATCGCTCCAGAGATTCCTTTCGGTACCTTGGAGCTTGCATGCCTCAATGGCAAGTTCTTCGTGCCTAAACACAGACTTTCCTCATTGGTCTTCGATTGGATGATTCCATGGGTGTTCAACTCCAGCTCATTTTTCACACTTAATGGATTGTACTGGATAGTACCTTGAGAACCATTGACATTATTGGTGGTTTCTCTCGCGCTTGTTAACAGTTTACATCATTCACTAGTAGTCAAGTGACTTTCTATCATGTTCGACTTCAACACATATGTTCACATGATAGAATTTGTACTCTGCTCGGTTGGGTTTCAAGACCCTGAACTAAGATTACATATGTTTGGGCTGCATGGATTAGTTCGTGATTACATATATGACTCTTTGATGGATGGCTGCGACCATGCCTGAGTCTTCATGGATGGCTGTGACCATACCTTTTTCATTATTATGGTCTTATTAACTGGATGGTTGTGTCCATACCACAGACCAAGTTTCATATGTCTTCTGGATGGCTGCAGCCATGCCTAGACTATATGTATTTCACTATCACAAATATCAATTGTACTTATGCCTACACGATCTTCAAGGTGGTTCCAGTTTAGATAGTTTCGTAAAGAATTTCACCCCTCCCACTCTCTCAGGCTTCATGCTTTAGGGGGCATCTGTTACATAGTAATTTGTCACTGTCCTCATCTTAGTCCTTCTGCTGTGTCATGTGTCAAATAAAAATGTTCATATCTTCCCACTGATGTAAGGAGATTAAGAAAATGCTCTCTGTTGCTGCCAATGACCCTCATTCCCTTAGTTTCTACCTCGTCGTGAGTAAAACCTTAATATGCGTGATGTTCCCATGTCCATAATGGTGTCATCGCGAGTCCATTGTAGGTGTACATCTATTTCCCACGATGGTTAGATTTCTAGACCCGACGCGAGGTTATGAGTTATATCTAGCGATGATGGGGCTGTGTGCATTGCCTCCTAGCAGTGTCGTCGCCGAGAATTAGTTTATGGCTCATGATGATCCAGATTGGGTGAATTTGTTTCACCAGTCAGCCTTCTGGATGCCTCCAGACCAGGTTGTTGGGATAGTTTGGGTCGCCCTTCCCCCTCTGGTATGGTAGTTCCATCATTTGTGATACCTTCCTTGAGGATGAGCTCTTCCTCCCACATTTCATGGAGACTCCTTCTCTTATTAAAGCACTCACCTTTGCTATGATCTGCTAGTTCTTTTGG
This sequence comes from Pinus tabuliformis, assembly GCA_031772625.1. Classification (NCBI taxonomy): domain Eukaryota; kingdom Viridiplantae; phylum Streptophyta; class Pinopsida; order Pinales; family Pinaceae; genus Pinus; species Pinus tabuliformis. Next base: position 409,005,424 of record CM062817.1, on the reverse strand, counting down.
TTGGGGAGTGCTACTACTGCTTTTGAGTTTGATAGATAGCTGGTGTGAGTGTGAAAACTGTGGGATTGTTGATAGCTTGTGGAAGGTTGTCGAGTGCCCTTAACTTTGTGCTAAATCTTATGAGTGGGAGAGAGACATTGTATGTTGGGAGATTTATCCTTGGAGAGTGAATGCTTGAGAAACATACTGGCTGGATCCTCTAGAAGGCTTGCGACGTCAAGACTTGGTTGTAAGCTTGCTCTTGATTCATTATTAATACAATCAATGGTGTTTTCCTATGTCATGTATGTAATTTACTTAGTAGCTCATGACTTCTAAACTTTGTGAGTAAATAGATCATTATTGTTTCCTGGTTATGTGCTTTGTTATTTTCTTGTGTTGTTTCAGGTTGATTGCTCATTGAGGAGAAGGAAAGGGAAACTGAAGCAGTGCAACGAAACTTCATCAACCACCAATTTGAGGTAGGCCTCCAACGATGACTGTTTAAGGAAAACAATTGTTGATTTGTCTTTGCTATGACTAGACCCACTCTAGGGCTAGAGGGGTTGCCTTTGTCTACAGAGGGAACACTTTCCTGCATCACACTACAGCCCTGTGCTTTGGACTATAGAATACATCAAGGGGTGGTATTTCTTCTATTTTTAGTACAATCCCTTCTGTGGGATTTTCGGGAATGATTTCTATATCCTGCTACATTTTGGGTAGGTGGCTTATTGCTTCAATCAGAACACTAATAACCTTAGGTTGTTGTGCTATGAGAAGTTTTGGTGTATTTAGGTTTTGGGAGTCCTTTGGGTTTTTTATGAGTAGATCAAATTGCTCCCATTACTTGATTAAATTTGGATCAATATTTATATCAGTATCAAGGAGCTCACCAGTTCTTTGCTTTGTCCTTTGCCTTTCAGGGCTCTTCTGCTTTTCAAGAATCTTCTGGGTAGTTTTTCCTTCACTTTGGCCTTCATGTTGTAGCATAGCGGTGATATTTAATAAGTCCATTGGTAGAGTTTGCAACCTCTTTGTTCTGAACTTTAGAAATGCTTCTACTCTCTCTGCTCCCAATGTGATTTTTGCAAGATTTTTTACTTGAGAAAGTAACTCAACTGAGGTGAAAAAATCATCAAAATCATCTTTCTCATTTTCAAACTTGGAAATTTTGACATGAGAGGTGAAGTTATAAGCTATTGCTTTTGGATCATATTGCCTCTTTGGAATGATTGCTAACTTTAGCACTTTTATTTTCTCTGCTTCTTTCTCTGCATGTTGAAGTCATGCAGTGTGAAAGTACCACATGGGAGGGAGAATGAAGGCCACATTTTATTTTTGGACTCCTTTAGGTTTCTAGACATTTCTGCTTCTGTGATTTCATAAGCTGTTTCCCTGGCAAATAGTTTAACGGGAATGTATAAGGGGAGAACATGTGGAGTAGTAGTGCTTCCAAAAAGTCTATTGTAAGTGAACTTTTCTTTACCAAACCAACTACCAATTGATGTTAATTCGACACTGGCTTCATCGGATAACTGAGGCGTGGATTTATTAAATATAGCATAATGAACATGCAAGACAAAACCATGACAGATTTTATAAAGATGGTTTTTATAATGGGTTTTCCACAATTCCTCACGATAAATGTGAATGGGAGTTGGGTCTTGTGGAGTCCATTTCCAACCTAGAATGGGGTAATCAGAATTGAAAAAGATAGTGTCCATAATGTAGGCATTCATATAAAATGGGGGTATTACCCGGATAGACACGAACCTGTTAGTTCTATAATCGAGGACATGGTTGGCCATTTTATCAGAAAAAATGGTTTCCCAATACATGATATATGAGTTAACCACTGCCTCCATTAGAGGAAGCATTTCAATTGAAAACGTAATGAAATTGGAGACTCCAAAGAGTCTACATATCTTACCACCAGCATAGCAGTAATTAGATGCTAAGGAGTCAACGAAATACATACCCAATGATTCATGCTTCTGTTTTTTTGGGTAATGCCTCCATTTCCTGATAAGATCCGATTCCACTTCATTTTCTTTGGCAAAGGCTTCCACAAATGCCTTGTTGCAATGCTCCTGTGGTTCTGGCAAATGGTACATCTTTTTGATATCTTCTACTCTGAATGACCCGAACATCCTTCCATCAGCCATAAAAACTGCTCTATCTATTATGCTAATACTCTCGATTACCCATCTAACTAAGTCATTGTAGGGTAATATTCTAGTGCACGTAGCTATTTTGTGGAGAAAATAGCTGTGCAAATCCTTAAGAGTATTCTATGATTTGTCAGTGGAATCAACTATTCCCTTTTCTTCTTCAATTTCTTCTGGATCTTCAGCTTCCAATAAATTGTATGTGCTTTCCCATGAAGCTTTGCCTAGGCCGAAGTAGGTAGTATCAGCTATCAAGGCCTTCTTTACTGGTTCCTCTTTGGTTAAGACTGGAACCTTTACTTTTTTTTATTTCTTTGACATTTCTGCTAAATTGATGAATTCAAACTTACTCTGCAAAAGAAACAGATGATCGTAACAGAGGAGAAATCTGTTCCAAGCTAATGCACACTACACAAGATTAACAACAATTAAGCGCAATAAGTGATATCAATTTGATATATTATGTTACCACGGATGAAATCCTCGAAGGATTCAACCATAACTACTTTATTAATGATTTCTGTAACTACCAATCATGATACTTAAATTCCATAATGATATGTCACATTGCACATATTAATAACAGTTCTTTAAAGTAAATATTGTGACTTCCCCGATCAGCGATTAGAAATAATCACATATCGCAAATCGATAGGCCCAACTTTATGTTTTAGCCATTTCCTTCGTATAGCTTTGATTGCGATAAAGAGTGAGTTGTCATAGGGACACAAGATAATCTTTAAGAAATCAATAAATCATTTATTTCTCATTTACTAATGATTTATTCTCTTAAAACCCGCAAGAATTCGTTTAATCGTACTATTTCCACTTTATTGAAAATTGCTCCTTTATTTATGATGATGAAATCACATCAGCAGATCTCAAATGGGCATTCGTTATGTGTTTCGGGACCTTACCAATATGCGATTGCGGTCGACTTGTCGCATCGGCGGAGTTGTATGACCCCATGGAATTTTTCCTTAAGAAATTTGCAATATGTGCTTTCCAATTGTGTTATTGCATCAGGGAATGCCAAAGGAAATGTTAAGTCCATCTTTTAGCCAAAGGATGTGTGCGATGCGATATGTTTCATTTAAAATTTATCTTACGACAAGGTTTTGTTTTGCGTTTACATTGGAACGGATCACATCATAAGTATTTTCATGTATCATCGCATCAGCAGATCTCAAATGGGCATTCATTATGTGTTTTGGGACCTTATCGATACACAATTGCGATCGGCTTGTCGCATCGGTGGAGTTGTATCAACCCATTGAATGTTTCCTTAAGAAATTTGCGATATGCGCTTTCTGATTGCGTTATTGCATCGGGGACTGCCAAAGGAAACGTTAAGTCCATGTTTTAGCCAAAGGATGTGCACAATGCGATATGTTTCATTTATACTTTATCTTATGACAAGGTTTTGTTTCGCGTTTACATTGGATCGGACCTCATCATAAGGATTTCATGTATCATATGGATTTTTTGCAAAATACGATTGTTATTGAAGTTATCCTAAAATAAAAACAACTTATTATTTAGAACTATTGATTTTAGCTAAGTTTATTAAAAAAGGGACCCATTTCTTGTTAAAGTTTTTATATAAAATTTTTGAAATGGGGAGGGTTGTTTTATAACGCAACAGGTTTCTAATATTTTTCCCTTGGGTTTATTAATTCCCAATGGTTTATAATATCATATTATTGGTTTTCCTCATTCTTCAACTTTTTAATATTAATAATTCCTTGGGTTTATAATCCCTTGAGGTTTTAGTGTTAATCCCTTGGGTTTATTATATCAATCCCTTGGGTTCATTATTCCCTTGGGTTTATATTATTAGTCCGTTTTGTTTAATAATATTGCCTTAGGTTCATAATTGCTTGGGGTTTTAGTATTAATCCCTTGGGTTTATAATATGAATCTCATGGGTTTATTATTCTCGAGTCAAACATGGTTTATTATATTGTCGATCATGGACCAACATGGAATTGTGATAGGAATTGTCTCAATATGTAAATCAATGATGGTTGATCATGTTTATTCTAATGTTTATAATATTAGTCCCTTGGATTTAATATTATTCCCTTGGGTTCATAATCCCTTGGGGACTTAGTATTAATCCCTTCATTTTATTATTCCTTTGTGTTTCTCATATTAATCCCAAGGGTTTATTATTCCCTTAGGTTTATAACATCGATCATGGTAAAGCATTGTCAATCATAGCCAACCATGGTTCAATGTCACATTGTGACAACGATTGTCTCACCATGAAAATAAATAATAATCCCTTGGGTTTATTATTCCTTTGGGTTTATTATATCAATCCCTTGCATTTTTATTCCCTTGGGTTTATAATATTAGTCCCTATTGTTTAATAGTATTTCCTTTGGTTCATAATCCCTTGGGGTTTTAGTATTAATCCCTTTAGTTTATAATATCAATCGCTTGGATTTATTATTCCTTTGAGTTTCTCATATTAATCCCTTGGGTTTATTATATCAATCCCTTGGGATTAATATTATTCCCTTGGGTTCATAACCCCTTGGTGTTTTAATATTAATAATTCCTTGGGTTTATAATCCCTTCAGCTTTTAGTGTTAATCCCTTGGGTTCATTATTCATTTGGGTTTATTATATCAATCCCTTGGGTTCATTATTCCCTTGGGTTTATATTATTAGTCCCTTTTGTTTAATAATATTGCCTTAGGTTCATAATCGCTTGGGGTTTTAGTATTAATCCCTTGGGTTTATTATTCCCGAGTCAAACATGGTTTATTATAATGTCGACCATGGAACAACATGGAATTGTGATAGGAATTGTCTCAATATGTAAATCAATGATGGTCGATCATGTTTATTCTAATGTTTATAATATCAGTCCCTTGGATTTAATATTATTCCCTTGGGTTCATAATTCCTTGGGGTCTTAGTATTAATCCCTTCATTTTATTATTCCTTTGGGTTTCTCATATTAATCCCAAGGGTTTATTATTCCCTTAGGTTTATAATATCGATCATGGTAAAGCATTGTCAATCATAGCCAACCATGGTTCATTGTCACATTGTGACAACGATTGTATCACCATGAAAATAAATAATCCCTTGGGTTTATTATTCCTTTGGGTTTATTATATCAATCCCTTGGGTTTATTATATTAGTCCCTTTTGTTTAATAGTATTCCCTTTGGTTCATAATCCCTTGGGGTTTTATTATTAATCGTTCCAGTTTATGTTGGCATTATGTTTCTAGTATGGCTATATGTTACAGATGTTGTACTTGATGGCAACTCCCGTGGCAAGGCTCTCAATTTATTGAAAATTAAGAAGTACGCAGGAAATTAGTTCAGAAGGTGCGTACCCGTAGGTACACCATGCAGGGACCGCGTCCAGATACGCAGGCTAGCCGTTCAGGAGGTGTGTACCCCAGTGCACACATTTCAAGGCAGAGAAAAGCACACGTGGGGGTTTCTTATGTTTTACTCTTGGTATCTAGCCGACGGTATTGTGTTATTATGGTGTCGGCTCGTGGTATTGTTCCATGATTTGAGGAGGAGCTTGCCTATATAAATCAAAGGAGATCACTTGGCTAAGTATCTTTTGGCAATTGAATATCTTTAGATCTGAAATATTGGGTTATGGTCTTAAAAGCTTGATCTATATGAAAGGGAAGTTGAAGGCGAATCTGTGAAGGGTGATCTCTCGAGCGCATGATCAGATCTGAGCAACTGTGCCACTCTGGTGGACTGCCTATTCGGCCCTAATCAGAAGGACGCAGGTGTTTAACAGAAGAGCTGCGTGGGTACGCAGTGCAGAAACAAGAGATCTGCGTGGGTACGCAGTGCAGAAACAGGAGATCTGCGTCGGTACGCAGTGAAGAATCAGGAGATCTGCGTTGGTACGCAGAGCAGAAGAAGGAGAGCTGCGTCGGTACGCAGAGCGACTAAGGTTCAGGTGCGTCCGCATAGTAAAAGTACGCGGCGCGATAATGTCTCTGGGTGCGTCCCTGCAGTAATAATACACAGCGCGGTTCAAGGAATAGTGCGTGGGCACGCAGTTCGGCAGAAGGATCCCTGCGGGTATACGTAGGAAAGAAGAAGGTGAACTCCGTAGCGACACAGGCCACAGAAGGGAAAACTGCGTATCTGTCTTAAAATGTTCTGTTGAATGAATTTTTCTGTTGATAAGGTGTTCTGGGTTAGTTCTGTTATTGCTGATTTGATATCTGTAGTGGACTGTAACTTTTATGTACTTGATGATCATTTGATGCTTTATGAAAAGAAGTAGGGGGTTGTAGCTCCCTTCTAGGAGAGACTGGAAAACGAGAGAGAGAGAGTTGTAGCTCTCTGCAGGTTGCAGCCTGCGTACTGGTAAAGGACTGCACCAGTACAAAACCATTGTAAAAGAAGTTTCTAAGTTGAAATAAGATAGAGACATATTGCAGCAGGTGGTTTTCACCCACATTTGGGTTTCCACCTTACATCTTGTGTTCTTTGGTGTGACTATCTATTTTTCCTTGTTCATGATCATTATTTTATGGTACTGACATGCAAAAATAATTCAAAGAACAAATAAGGAACATTGATTAAAAGAATTAGATAATACTGATTCACCCCCCCCTCTCAGTATTATTTCCAACAATTGGTATCAGAGCAGGTCCTTCAGAGAAGCTTGATCGCTTGAAGGTAGATCGTTCATCATGAGCAACTACGAGAGAGAAGCATCAATCAGGCCACCGGTTTTTGATGGGACAAACTTCAATTATTGGGAGGTAAGAGTTACTGCCTATCTTCAATCTCTTGGTACAGAAGTTTGGGACATCGTAGAGACAGGCTATGTTTTTCCTTTAGCTACTCCTACAGATGCAGCCGAGAAAAAGAAGTATGAAACAAATGCGAAAGCAGTCAGTACTCTATTAGGATGTATATCTCAATCAGAATTCATGAAGGTAATGCACTATAAATCCGCAAAAGAGATATGGGACAAAATTGTCACGAGCTATGAAGGAGATGAACAGGTAAAGCGTGCTAAACTTCAAACTCTCAGAATTCAGTATGAGACTCTCAAAATGTATAATGATGAAAGTGTGGCTAACTATTTTCTTTGGGTAGATGAGGTTGTTAATTGTATGAAAAATTTGGGTGAAGAAATAAAAGAGGCTATTGTGGTTGAAAAGGTTCTAAGATCATTGTCCCCCAAGTTTGAATCTAAAGTATCTGCAATAGAAGAAAAGGAAAATCTACGAATTCTTACTATGTCTCAGCTACATGGAATTCTAACTGCTTATGAAATGAGAAAGGGAGGTCCATTAGACAGAAGAGAAGCTGCTTTCAAGGCATCAGACAAAGGAGATTATTATGAAGCAAGCCACGTCCCTGAAGAAGAGGAAGAAGAATCAAATTTTGTCAGAAATCTTCAAAGGGGTTCTGGAAGGTTCAGAGGTAAGTTACCTTTTAAATGCTTTGCTTGTGGAAGAGTAGGTCATTATGCTGCAAAATTCCCTTATAAGGATAAAGGAAAGGAACCTGCTAGATGGAACAAGAAACAGAACGCAAATAAGAAAAGCTACTACACTCATGAAGATAGTGATGGTCTATCAAACAATGATGAAGATGAACAAGGTAATGAATATAAGTTGTTAATGGCATTTGAAGATGATGATTATATGGATGTTGTAGATGTGGATAAGCTTTATGATGAAATTACTAGACTCAAGAGATGTATAGAAGAAAAGAACATGATCATTGATACTCTACAATTTCAAATTGATGAAAAAGAAAAACATCTTGAAAAATTAGAAGGTGAAATTGTTGGTCTTAGAAAAGAGATTGAGAAAAAAAAAGCTATTAATCTCAAGTTTGTCAAAGGATCTGAAACTTTGGATGAGATTATCAATGTGCAGTGGCCTCCTCTAAACAAGACAGGTCTGGGCTATAATGGAGAAACTTCTCAAGCATCCACCTCAAAAAGTTATCTTGATGTAGCAAGAAGAAATGAGCAAAAGAACAATGAAGATCAACAGGTAAAGCAGGAACGAATTACAAACATAAACTATCAAGGGAAATCCATCTTAAGGGTGAACAAAAGCTACAACCAGCCTCAGGTAAAATCTTCTCAATTTGGTTCAAGAATAGATGAAAATAGAAACTACAATCAGTTGGCTGGTAGATTCAATAACCGCAGAAGTTTCTTCAATGGACAATGTTTTTCTTGCCATAACTTTGGTCACAAAGCAGCTCAATGTGTTGCATATAAAATGATCATGACTAGGGAAGCTCAAAAGCAAAGAAGTATGACAGGGATTACAAAAAGGACCTATAACAACTTTTCGGTTCTTGAAAATGAAGTTGAATGTTCTATTTGCAATAACTTTGGTCATGAAGACTCTGAATGCAGGAGCAGGTTTCAACAGAAAAAGGAACAAGCCTCAAGCACCAAAACATGGAGAATAAAGGAACCTCAAACATAAAGATGTGGGATAGCATTTTATGCAGAGGGACAGGAAAATCTATGGTACATTGATAGTGGATGTTCGAAGCATATGACAGGTGATAAAGAAAAACTTGAGTCTTATTCTTCTCTAGAAAAGGGAAAGAAAGTCTCTTTTGGAAATGATACTCCTGCAACTATAAAAGGAAAAGGCATTGCTCAGTTAAAAGAAAAGGTCAAGGCTGGAAATGTTTTGTATGTTGATGGATTGAAGCATAATCTTGTAAGTGTCAGCCAGATGTGTGATCAAAGAACCGAGGTTATATTCAGATCAAATGGATGTCTTGTTCGTGATCTTGATACAGGTAAAACAGTGATCAAAGGCAAAAGAACTCCAAATAGTCTGTACATATTTGAAGAAGGACAACAACAATGCTATCTGAGCAAGGATGATGAGCACTGGTTATGGCATCGGAGGTTGGGGCATCTAAGCTTTTCACAAATAAGGAAAGCATGCAAATATCAGGCAGTTCGCGATCTTCCAGATATCAAAATTCCTGACAACACCATATGCAAATCATGTCAGTTTGGAAAACAAACCAGAACTAACTTTCCAGAGAAGGAAGGATCAGCTAACATGCCTCTCGAGCTAGTACATACAGATACATGCGGTCCATTCAGGAAAAGAACACCTAGAGGAGAAGAATACTTGATATTATTTATTGACGATTTCTCCAGGTTTGTCTGGCTAGGACTTATGAAGCACAAAGATGAAGCTTTCGAAAAATTCAAATCCTTCAAAGCCTTGGTTGAAAATGAATCAGGTCACAAAATTAAGTGCCTCAGATCCGACAGAGGTGGGGAGTTTACCTCAAATGAATTTTTCGATTTATGTGAAGAACATGTGATAAGAAGAGAATTCTCTACAGCTAGAACTCCTCAGCAAAATGGAGTTGTGGAAAGAATGAACAGAACAGTCCAACAAATGGCTCATGCTATGCTTGATGAATTAGGAACTCCCGCAACTTTCTGGGGTGAAGCTGCACATGCTGCGGTTGTTATTCTCAATAAAACAAATGTCCGGGTGAACAGCACTCAAACTCCTCATGAGCTCTGGAGTGGTAAGACTCCTTCGGTAAAGCACTTCAAAATCTTTGGGAGCAAATGCTATATCAAGAATACTGATGAGCAACTTGGCAAACTTGAACCTAGAGCAGATGAAGGCATTCTTCTTGGTTACTCTCCACATAGCAAAGCATACAAATGCTACAATAAAAGACTTGGCAGAATTGTTGACAGCATTGATGTAGTGGTTGATGAGAAGGGATACATTCCTAGGCAAGTACATCATGAAGACATAGAAGAAGATGAAGGCTACCCTCAAAGACAGAATGATGAAGAAGAAGAACCTCAAGAAGAACCTCAAGAAGAACCAGAGGAGCAGACAAGAATAGAAGAGAAAACCCCATCCAGATATGTTCAGAAGAATCATCCAGAATCTCAGATTGTGGGGCAGAAAGAAGCAGGTGTACAAACAAGAAGAACAGTTGCAGAAGCCTCAAGCTATTTGGCATTACTCTCCTCTACTGAACCACAAAATGTGAAAGAAGCATGCAAAGATGAATGTTGGGTGAAGGCAATGGATGAAGAACTTGAGTAGATCGAAAAGAACAACACTTGGGAGCTGGTTTCTAGACCAAAAGATAAGAATGTTATCGGGACAAAATGGGTTTTCAAAAACAAATTGAATGAAAATGGAGAAGTAATTAGAAACAAAGCCAGACTTGTTTGTAAAGGGTATGCGTAGCAAGAAGGAATAGACTTTGAAGAAACCGTTGCTCCTGTTGCAAGACTTGAGGCCATCCGAATGTTCCTTGCTCTCTCAAGTTTTCAAAACTTCAAAGTATTTCAAATGGATGTGAAATCAGCCTTTCTGAATGGAGACTTGGAAGAAGACATGTACATTGAACAGCCAGATGGGTTCATTCTTGGAAATGATCCAAATCTTGTATGCAGATTGAAAAAGGCGCTCTATGGTCTCAAACAAGCTCCAAGGGCTTGGTACTACCGTTTGGACAAATATCTTCATCAACAAGGTTTTTCAAAAGGATCAGCAGATAGCAATCTTTATATAAAAGTTGAAAATGACAAATTGCTAATACTTGTTGTGTATGTAGATGACATTATTTTTGGGAGCAATGAAGAAGCTATGAGTCAAAGCTTTGCCTCGGTCATGCAGAAAGAATTTGAAATGTCTTTGCTAGGAGAACTGACATATTTCCTTGGTTTGCAAATCCAACAGAAAGAAGGAGGAATCTTTTTATCTCAAACCAAGTATCTCAAACAGATTTTGAAGAAATATGGTATGGAAGATGCAAAACCAGTATGTACACCCATGGTCACAGGATGTAGCCTTAGTGCAAATGATGAATCTGCAGCAGTACATCAACCAACCTACAGATCTATGATTGGAAGTTTACTTTATTTGACAGGTACCCGACCGGACATCATGCATGCAGTTGGAATAGTTGGAATATTTCATGCAAATCCGAAGGAGACTCATCTTCAGGCAGTAAAGAGAATTTTCAAATATCTTCAAGGGACTCAAAATTATGGCTTATGGTATCCTAGAGATACAGATCTTACACTTCATGCTTATACAGATGCAGATTGGGCCAGAAGCGTGGATGACAGGAAAAGCACAAGTGGTGGTGCGTTCTTTATGGGTTCCAGACAGGTATCTTGGTTCAACAAGAAACAGAGTTCGATTGCCTTGTCTACAGCTGAAGCGGAATATGTTGCTGCTGCATCGTGTTGCACTCAACTCCTATGGATGATGCAGACTTTGCAGGATTTTCAAATCACTTGTACACCACCTATCCCCATCTTATGTGATAACACAAGTGCAATCAGCATCTCAAAGAATCCTGTTATGCATTCGAAAACCAAGCACATACCAATCAAGTTCCATTTTCTCTGGGAACAAGTACTTGAACAGAAGGTCAAGTTGGAGTATGTTCCTTCTAAGGAACAAGTTGCTGATATTCTCACCAAACCATTGCCCAAGGACACTTTTGAATACCTCAGGCAAAAGCTGGGGGTTGTTGATGCATCATCTTATTGTTGAACCTTTCTGATTGATGGTACAGGTTCAGGGGGAGCATATAATGCATTGTTGGCATTATGGAGGATGGTCAGAAGGAGATCATGGAAATAGCTGCAATATGCCTCTATCTCTTTCATGGTGGATTATGGTTCTTTTTTGCAGATCTGGTTCATTTTCAGGGGGAGCATGATCTTAGGGGGAGCATACCCCTTTGCCCTTGATGTCAAAGGGGGAGAATGAAGCTGAAGTTTGTGAGGTTGCCATCAAGTCCAAAGGGGGAGATTGTTGGCATTATGTTTCTGGTATGGCTATATGTTACAGATGTTGTACTTGATGGCAACTCCTGTGGCAAGGCTCTCAATTTATTGAAAATTAAGAAGTACGCAGGAAATCAGTTTAGAAGGTGCGTACCCGCAGGTACACCATGCAGGGACCGCATCCAGATATGCAGGCCAGCCGTTCAGGAGGTGCGTACCCCAGTGCACACATTTCAAGGCAGAGAAAAGCACACGTGGGGGTTTCTTATGTTTTACTCTTGGTATCTAGCCGACGGTATTGTGTTATTATGGTGTCGGCTCGTGGTATTGTTCCATGATTTGAGGAGGAGCTTGCCTATATAAAGCAAAGGAGATCACTTGGCTAAGTATCTTTTGGCAATTGAATATCTTTAGATCTGAAATATTGGGTTATGGTCTTAAAAGCTTGATCTATATGAAAGGGAAGTTGAAGGCGAATCTGTGAAGGGTGATCTCTCGAGCGCATGATCAGATCTGAGCAACTGTGCCACTCTGGCGGACTGCCTATTCGGCCCTACTCAGAAGGACGCAGGTGTTTAACAGAAGAGCTGCGTGGGTACGCAGTGCAGAAATAGGAGATCTGCGTGGGTACGCAGTGTAGAAACAGGAGATCTGCGTCGGTACGCAGTGCAGAATCAGGAGATCTGCGTTGGTACGCAGAGCAGAAGAAGGAGAGCTGCGTGGGTACGCAGAGCGACTAAGGTTCAGGTGCGTCCGCATAGTAAAAGTACGCGGCGTGATAGTATCTTTGGGTGCATCCCTGCAGTAACAGTACGCGGCGCAATAATGTCTCTGGGTGCGTCCCTGCAGTAATAATACGCAGCGCGGTTCAAGGAACAGTGTGTGGGCACGCAGTTCGGCAGAAGGATCCCTGCGGGTATACGCAGGAAAGCAAAAGGTGAACTGCGTAGCGACGCAGACCATAGAAGGGAAAACTGCGTATCTGTCTTAAAATGTTCTGTTGACTGAATTTTTCTGTTGATAAGGTGTTCTGGGTTAGTTCTGTTATTGCTGATCTGATATCTGTAGTGGACTGTAACTTTTATGTACTTGATGATCATTTGATGCTTTATGAAAAGAAGTAGGGGGTTGTAGCTCCCTTCCAGGAGAGACTGGAAAACGAGAGAGAGAGAGTTGTAGCTCTCTGCAGGTTGCAGCCTGCGTACTGGTAAAGGACTGCACCAGTACAAAACCATTGTAAAAGAAGTTTCTAAGTTGAAAGAAGATAGAGACATATTGCAGCAGGTGGTTTTCACCCACATTGGGTTTCCACCTTACATCTTGTGTTCTTTGGTGTGACTATCTGTTTTTCCTTGTTCATGCTCATTATTTTATGGTACTGACATGCAAAAATAATTCAAAGAACAAATAAGGAAGATTGATTAAAAGAATTAGATAATACTGATTCACCCCCCCCTCTCAGTATTATTTCCAACAGTTTATATTATCAATCACTTGGGTTTATTATTCCTTTGGGTTTCTCATATTAATCCCTTGGTTTTATTATTCCTTTGGGTTTATTATATCAATCCCTTTGGTTTAATATTATTCCCTTGGGTTCAAAACTAATTCCTTGGGTTTATAATCCCTTGAGGTTTTAGTGTTAATCCCTTCGGCTTATTATTCATTTGGGTTTATTATATCAATCCCTTGGGTTCATTATTCCCTTAGGTTTATATTATTAGTCCCTTTTGTTTAATAATATTGCCTTAGGTTCATAATCACCTGGGGTTTCAGTATTAATCCCTTGGGTTTATAATATCAAATGCTTGGGTTTATTATTCCCGAGTCAAACATGGTTTATTATAATGTCGACCTTGGCCCAACATGGAATTGTGATAGGAATTGTCTCAATATGTAAATCAATGATGGTCGATCATGTTTATTTTAATGTTTATAATATTAGTCCCTTGGATTTAATATTATGCCCTTGGGTTCATAATCCCTTGGGGTCTTAGTATTAATCCATTTGTTTTATTATTCCTTTGGGTTTATCATATTAATCCCAAGGGTTTATTATTCCCTTAGGTTTATAATATTGATCACGGTACACCATTGTCAATCATAGCCAACCATGGTTCAATGTCACATTGTGACAACAATTGTCTCACCATGAAAATAAATAATAATCCCATGGGTTTATTATATCAATCCCTTGGGTTTATTATTCCCTTGGGTTTATAGTATTAGTCCCTTTTTTTAATAGTATTCCCTTTGGTTCATAATCCCTTGGGGTTTTAGTATTAATCCATTTGATTTATAATATCAATCGCTTGGGTTTATTATTCCTTCAGGTTTTTCATATTAATCCCTTGGGTTTATTATGTCAATCCCTTTGGTTTAATATTATTCCGTTGGGTTCATAACCCCATGGGGTTTTAATATTAATAATTCCTTGGGTTTATAATCCCTTGAGGTTTTAGTGTTAATCCCTTGGGTTCATTATTCCCTTGGGTTTATATTATTAGTCCTTTTTGTTTAATAATATTTCCTTAGGTTCATAATCTCTTGTGGTTTTAGTATTAATCCCTTGCATTTATAATACCAATCACTTGGGTTTATTATTCCCGAGTCAAACATAGTTTATTATAATGTTGATCATCGGCCAACATGGAATTGTGATAGGAATTGTCTCAATATGTAAATCAATGATGGTCGATCATGTTTATTTTCATGTTTATAATATTAGTCCCTTGGATTTAATATTATTCCCTTGGGTTCATAATCCCTTGGGGTCTTAGTATTAATCCCTTCCGTTTATTATTCCTTTGGGTTTCTCATATTAATCCCAAGGGTTTATTATTCCTTTAGGTTTATAGTATCGATCATGGTAAACTATGGCTGATTCTCGCATTCTGACAATGATTGTCTCACCATCAAACTAAATCATGTTTATTTTGATGTTTTTAGTATTTACATTTGGGTTTACGATTGTTGGGTCTATAGTATTAGGCCTTTCGGTTTAATATTATTCCATTGGGTTCATAATCCCTTGGGATTTTAGTACTAATCCCTTGGGTTTATTGTTCATTGGGGTTTCAGTATTAATCCCTTGGGTTTATTGTTCATTTGGGTTTATAATATGAATCCCTTGGGTTCATTATTATGTTTGGTTTATAGTTTCAATCATTGTAAACCATTGCCAATCATAGCCAAACATGGTCAATCATGGTTGAATATCATTAGTCCCATTCTTCAATGTTGTTGGGTCTATAGTATTACGGCCTTCAGTTTAATATTATTCCATTGGGTTCATAATCCCTTGGGATTTTAGTATTAATCCCTTGGGTTTATTGTTCATTTGGGTTTATAATATCAATCCCTTGGGTTCATTATTGTGTTTGGTTTATAATATCAATCATTGTAAACCATTGTCAATCATAGCCAAACATGGTCAATCATGGTTGAATGTCGCATTGTGACAAGAATTGTCTCACCATCAAAATAAACCATGTTTATTTTATTGTTTGTAGTATTTATATTTGGGTTTACCAATGTTGGGTTTATAATATTAGTCCCATGCTTCAATGTCACATTTTGACAAAGATTGTCTCACCATGAAAATAAAACATGTTTAATTTAGTGTTTGTAATGTTTATATTTGGCTTTATGAATATTAGGTTTACAATATTAGTCCCTTGCATTTATTATTCATTTGGGTTTATAATATCAATCCCTTGGGTTTATTATTCCCTTTGTTTGATAATATAAATCATGGTAAACCATTGTCAATCATAGCCAAACATTGTCAACCATGGTTGAATGTCGCATTGTGACAAGAATTTTCTTAGGGTTAAAATAAACCATGTTTATTTTAGTATTTGTAGTATTTATATTTGTGTTTACCAATGTTCGTTTTATAATATTAGTCCCTTGGTTGAATGTCGCATTTTTGACAAAGATTGAATCACCATGAAAATAAACCATGTTTATTTTAGTGTTTGTAGTGTTTATATTTGGGTTTAACAATGTTGGGTTTATAATATTAGTCCCTTTGGGTTTAATATTATTTCCTAGGGTTCATAATCCCTTGGGGTTTTATTATTAATCCTTTGGGTTTATTATTAACTTGGGTTTATAATATCAATCATGGTCATCTTTATAATATCAATCCCTTGGGTTTATTATTCCCTTAAGTTTATAATTTCGATCATGGTCAAGCGTTGTCAATCATAGACAACCATGGTCAACGATGGTTGAATGTGACATTGTGACAAGGATTGTCTCACCATGAAAATAAACCATGTTTATTTTAGTCTTTCTAATATTTATATTAGGGTTTACCAATGTTGGGTTTATAATATTAGTCCCTTGGGTTTAATATTATTTCCTTAGGTTCATAATCCCTTGGGGTTTTAGTATTAATCCTTTGGGTCTATTATTAACTTGGGCTTATAATATCAATCACGGTCATCTTTATTAATCTCTTGTATTTGTAATATCAATCCCTTGCACTTCTTGATCCCTTAGGTTTTTAATATTTATCCATTGGGTTCAATAATTCCTTGGGTTTATAATATTAAACCATTGGGTTTATTAGTTCCTCGGGTTTATAATATTAGTCCCTTTTGTTTATCTTAGGTTTTTAATGAAAAGAGATCTTGGGGGTTAACCAAAATCCATTTCCTTAAAAAAATATCGATCTTGAGGCCTGTGGGTTATGGCCCACTAAGCCTATTGGAAGCATTTCTTTAGGCCTTGAGCCATTCAACCATGGACTTACATTAAATCAGAGCCGTCTAACTTTATCGGGGCTTTTATACTATCGGAAGCATTACATATAGGCCTTTAAGCCTTAAAACCCCTTTAATCATTCATCTATCAGAATACGGGAAATACACGGGAAAAGCATGAAAATCCGCTTCAAACACTTAGTTCGGACTTCAAAATTCGTACACCTGCATCTATAAAGACGATAAGGTTCGCACTTCCGACCTTTCCGCAACTCTGATTTTCGACACCCGACTTCTGATTCCTCTGATTGTCGATTTATCACTGTCAACGTATCGCTGTTTCGCCACATCACACTATCACAACATTCATAAATTGTTAGTCCTTGACCTCCCCGATATGCAGTCACCGATTGCATCTGGACCATCGATCTGGACTCTCAATCCGACGGTCCATGATGTATCGCATTATCGCAATCGGTCTTTTCAATGGTTGGACCCCATTCACTCAAAAGTGTCGATGTGACCAAACTTGCAAATCTAATAAGGGTATAGGGAAACTTTTATAGTTTCCAAGTCCGCTTTACGGATTTGCTAAGTGTTTTTGCGCGTTTTCCCAGTGTATTTTGATTGGGGTAAAGAGTATTGGGGTATGCGATAAGAGTGGACCCAAAGATTTATTAAGGGTAGCTTATATGAATTGATGTCCGTTATGTTAATCGCATATCAGAGGAGATGGAGTCGTGTGTTAAAATGACCATGGGAATGGAAAGTTGTGATAGCAATAAAGGTGATCGTTGTTAAGTGTGCCAAGACCGTACGAAAAGCGGAAGAGGTATGGTTTGCATGTATTTTCCTTTGTAAATGGGTTATAAGGGAAATAGCATCGATAAAGTGTTTTCGTGTGTTAATTATATGTAAAAAATGGTTCATAAAGGAAAAGGTTATATACATGGGGTTAAAAGTCATAAACAAAGGTTATGAAGGTTTTAAGGCGCTGATAGGAAGGTTTGATGAAAGACTTCAATAAAGTCTTATATGAAGGCTCAAAGGTTGATTAAAGTTCCTTTAGGACGTTTTAGTGGGTGATTGTGTTCCGATATAAAGGAACTAATAAAATAGGTCCTTAACCATTTTTGGGTGATGTTTTGACTCCAGTGAGAGTTAAATACGTGGGACAAATGTGTTTATGCATTTTTATGCATACTGTGGGTATGTGCGGGGTATCCTTGCATCAATTTTATATACCTTGGGCTATATTATTAATCCTTTTGGTTTTTTAGGTTTTCAGTATTAATCCCTTATTGATATTAGTTCCTTAGGTTTATATTATCAATTCCTTGGGTTTATTAATCTAAGGGTTCATATTCTTAGCATATAATATTATTGATAGTGTTTATAATATTAACGAGTGTTTAATATAGATTCTTTGGGTTTATAATCCATTAGGTTTATGATATAAATTCCTCGGGTTTATAGTATTAATGATAGGTTTTATATTATTATGAGTTTATATTATTATAATAAAATTCATATAATAATCATAAATATATAAATATATAAGAATATAGTTGGTATTATTTGTAGAGCTATTAATTATCATAAATAATAATATTGATTATATTATTATTGTAATAATATAATAGTAATGTAATATTATTATAATATTATAATCGAATATTAATATTATTATATATTTTTTATTATAATAATAATACAATATAATTTTTATTATTTTTTATTATTTGATTTTTTAAATAATATAATGATAACCTCATATTATTATGATCTATTGTTATTATTAATTAATATATATTACACATTAATATAATTATTATAATATTAATATAATATTTATAAAGTAAACATATATAAATAATCTGGTTCTTAATATTTATATAGTTATTAATAATCCTAAATACTAATAATAATTAACCCTATGTATATAAACCTTAAGATAAATATTAAAAATACTAAAGCCTAACAACAACAACAACAACAACAATAATAATAATATTATGAGTTTGTATTATTATAATAATATTAACATAATAATCATAAATATATAGTTATATAAGAATATAGTTTTTATTATTTGTATAGTTATTAATTATCATAAATAATAAATAATTGGTCTTTATTGTTCTTATTACAATAATATTGATTATATTATTATTATAATAATAATTATATTTGTAGACATTTCAGCAAGAATTAGGAGTCTAAGACGACAGGAGAGTTAGGGTTGAAGGTGCGCTAGGGTTTGGACTATGGGAAGCATGGCGGGATGTGCAGGGGGGAGTGTAGCTCCCTCCTATGGTCAGGTAGTTACAAGCAATAATAAGGAAGCAGGAAAGTGTTGTGCTCTACAACAACCCCCCATTTCATATCATTTTTATTCCAAACATTAACATATGAAATGGGTGCCTTTAGAGCTTAAATTGGTATCAATGCTTTTATAGTCCAAAAAGTCCAATAATCGAATAAGTGCACTTTATAAAACTTTTTGGAAAAACCCATTAAAAGAAATCAAATAATGTTTTGTCATTGCGATAAAGCGATCACAAGATCGCATATCGCAATGACACATGAATCGTCAACAAGCGCCCCAAAGCTTTCCGCCGATGCGATGCGCATCCGGCGATCGGCAATATTCCATGTATGTGTTATGATGCCAATACTCCCAACGCGATGCGCATTCGGTGATCGGTGACACGTTACAACAATCTTAATGTTCCCAAAGATTTGTCCCGATGCGATGCGCAATCGGGAATCAGGTATCGTCGGCAATCTCACTCAAGTCTTATCGTGCTTAAAGCTTTTCGCCGATGCGATATCGCATTCGGCAATCGGTGGTATCCAATACACACCATTAAAGCACACTAATCATACCCTGATGCGATGTGATAAAGCGCGGATTTCGAAAAAGCCGTTAAATGGAGGGATAAGGTGATGCATTCGTATTTAAAGTTTTGCCCCTTCGATTAACGATCACCTGCTCTCAACCGCCAAAATATCCATTGCACGCTTAAGAGGGTCATTCAGCCGAATAATGGTGTAATAAGCATTTAAGGGATAACAGGCCTTAAACGGCCATTTAATGCATCTGTAAGATCTTCTCATTGATCGGATCCGCAGCCATTTTTGAGAATTAATCTCTCAGCACGCTTCGATTGATATATCTTTCTCGCTTTAGATTTTCGTTGTTATATTTCTATGTTACGGTTTTCTTGCCTTTGTGTAGAATTCATCATTTGAGAGAAGCCTGAGCAAGATGGGAAAGAAATCTAAGAAGTCCGTCGATTCCGCTGCAACATCAGTTGCAGGGCAAGCTACCGTTAACAAGAAGAAGGGCCTAATATCTGATACAACATGCACGGGTCTCACCAGAGTTACTTGGAAAGGCACTTACAACCTAATTGAAGCCGAGCAACCACAGAAGACAGTAACAGAAGCTAGCATGGACTTACTCAAGAAGTCTGATGCCACTCTCAAAGACTTGGCCGACTCCTTCCTTCACAGGATAGCAGCCAGAGAACAGATTCTCCCCTACACAGACGTCGTGAAATGGGCAATTGAGGAAATTCCAATCCTCGATAGGACTTTTAGCACCAGAGATGGGAGGATTTTCGGATCATTCAAGCCAGAGCATCTAAGGCAAATGTATCATCTGCCCGAGCCAGAGAAAATATATAACAAGGCCTTTCTGGAGAAGTTTGCAAGCGAAAATGAGATCGAATCCGAACCCATCAAGGAGTGGAGACAAAATCCAAACAAGCACAAGCACGAATCTTCCGGTAAGTACTCGGTTGATTCTTTGGCTTCTCCTTATTGTTATGCGGGGATAATGATGTGTAGACTATGGGGGTTACATGATTCTGCCAATTTTACCATTGAAATGGTTCCTCTAATGGAGGCAGCAGTAAACAGTATAATCATGGATTGGGCCACCATTCTCTCTGATAAGCTAGCCGTAGCTGTTCGTGATTTTAGGGCCAATTCTGTTGTCACTGAAAGGAAAATTCCCCCATTTTATTACAGTGCATACATCCTAGACACACTATGTTTCAATTCTGAATTCCCTATTCTCGGTTGGAGGTGGACTGCCCAAGACCCCTCACCCATTCATATATACCACCAAAAATTGTGGAAGTCTTCCTATAAACACCATCTGTATCAAATCTGTAACGGTTTTATGGTTCCCATTCATTATTCTATTTTTGATAAGCCCATTCCCAAAATATCCTATCTAGCCTCCTTTGATTTACCGGCGGTAGCAAGTTGGTTTGGAGAAGAGAGGTTCACCTATATCAGAGTTTTTGGCAGCGAAGCCAATCCGCATGTTCTCCCTTTGTATATTCCAGACAAACTGTTAGCTAGAGAAATCGCTTATCAAATTATGGCCGAGAGTACTACACATACTCTCAAGAAAGAAAAGAAGAGGGGATGGCCCTCTTTTCCCTTGAGAATTGGTGTCTATACTCTGCATGATCTCAAGCATGCAGAAAAGGAAGACGCAAAGATTCAATCTTTAACCCTGGCCACTATCCCGAATAGGCTATATGATCCAAATAAAACTGCTTACACTGCATTAGAACAGGCCAAATTGACAAAAGTTGAACATCAAGAAGATATGTTTGATGACCTGTTCGTTGCCTCCGAATCAATAGGCCATGCTAAAGAACTCGCTAGGATGAGATATAATGATGAGGGGTTAACTGAGTTCAATAAACTTAGAGAGCAGAGGTTGCAAACTCTGCCTCTAGATTTACTGGCAACAACCCCAGCGACATCTTCAAGCGAGCCTGGTCGGCAACAAATAAGCCAGCCCCCTGTTACAACAAAAGATCAGAAGAAGCAACAGGAGGAAAGACAAAAGAAGCAACAGGTAGAAAAGCAGAGAAAAGAACAAGCGGAAAGGTAAAAGAAAAAGGAACAAGAAGAAAAACAGAGGAAAGAACGAGAGGAGCAGCAGAGGAAAGAGCAGGAACAAGTACAGAAGGAGTCTCAAACCAAGAAATGGAAACAGACCACTACTGATGTTAATATGGACACTACCATAGACCCTAAATTGCTCCAGGAATGGCAGCAGTTTCATTCTATCATCAGTGGATTAGAATGCTCAAAAGATACAGACACTTCTAAGACTAATGACACGCAGGACATCACTTCTCCTCAGGTTCTAAGTGGAACCAGTGGCCCACCCATTTCTAAGGATGTTGAGGTAATTCCTAAAGACCCTTTCGATCAAATCGTTCTCCAGGTGGAAGATATTCCTCCCCTGGATGTTTTCTACAGCCCAAGGCATAGAGCAGTTGTAAAGCGATCAAGGAAACGACGAAGGATTGATCAACCTTCGATCTTTCCGGAGCAAACAGTCACGGGTAATGTAGTATGGAAGGAGGAATTGGACCCCTCCGATGACCTAACAAAGCTGTCACAGTATGCAGAAGCTTATTCTACAGCGACTATTGACAAAGCATCGGAGGTAAGCCTTCTGTTGAAGAATAAGGACCAAGAAATCCTTGCATTACAGGCAGAAGTGACCGAGGCAAAGCAAAAGGCAGCGCAAGCAGAAGAGAAGTTGTTGGAACAATAGCAAGCGAACAATTCATTAACCCAACAATTGCAAACAGAGAGGCAGAGGATCGACCAAAGCGCGATCCAGAAACAAAAGGAATTATCGGAGGCATTGGCACAGTTGAAGACAACAAATGAGTTGATGATGAAAAGAAGGACGAGCAGATAGCTCAGTTGTCGGAACAGCGTGAAGTCGTAAAGGGCACCCAAAAGGTGGAGGATTTCAGAGCAGAGGCATCACAAATAAACAATGCATTAATATCACAGATTAGGCTCCTATGCCATCAACTCACTGAGGCAAAACCATTATGCGAGCTAACTACATCAGTATGTCAGCAGGTAGAGAAGGCCAGGAGTGAGTTAGACCAAGCTGAAGAAACCATAACCGCATATCTTGATTGGCAAGATACTGATGTAGGAAAAGCAGCGAATTTGCCTAGAATCCAAGAAACATACAAGGACATACTCTTCACAGAATGGAAAATTCAAGTAATGAAAGCACAAAGGGCGGCTTCGAGATGTAAAATAACTGCCAGCAATATGGTTGATCTAGTCAACAACACCCTTTACTTGGCGAACATGATCTCCCAGTGTACACCTGGAAGCATAACAACAACAAATATGATTGAGAAATCAAGTTATCCTGACTTGGAGGAGAAGGGAAGGTTAATCGCTGGAGTTAACACTTTGACTTTCGATGCATATTGGCTCTTTATGATTAAGCCACACACACAAAGATCTGCCCTCAAGTGTTTAACTGATGCACTCGGGTGTATGATTCCCGATATTCAAGATGCCACATACACTGCTCAGCTCAGTTCGCGCCTCAACAAACCGCCTGAAGTAGAGCCAATGCTAGCGATATGTCAGCTCAGGTTTAAAGGCAAAGAGTCTACCTGATGAATCATTGCCGCCGATTGCCAGATCGCTGAGGAAAATAGGAAAAATATTTATTGATGCCAACTTAATAGCATTTCTGTTTCTTAGATATTTAGATTAGTTTAGTATTTATAGACCCTTTCATTGTTTTGGAAAGGGTCGTAAAATTTTGTAATAGACTTAAAGACTAAAGTTTGCACTACTGTGCTTCAGCCTATATTCTTTTATGAAACTCGGCCAATGGTTCTTAATTTGACATGAAAGTTTTTAATGCAATTGTGCACTATTGCCTTTGTTGAAGACGATTTTCTGTGTCGAAGGAAGAACTGCGACATAGCGATTGATATATGGGAGTGTTAAGCAGCTTATATGGTACTTCTATCTGCATCTGTATTCATTCCTTTTATATGAATTGTTATGCAATTATTCTTGCTATTGTTGAATACATGTATGCGCTGTAACAACAAATCTCTATCTTATTCCACTATTGGATGTTTTGTGATATGCCTTTTCCTTTAATCATGCATGTAACAATGATATAAATGATAAAGTGTGGTAATTTCGCTGTTATCGCTTTGCATAACTATTTATGCACAACAGTCTTGAATGATTTAATATCTATGTTTTAGAGATGGAGTCATCTATATGCCTGTCTTAAAAAGCATAGACCATCAAACGCTACGCTTTAGAAATTGACAAGCCCCCAGGGTAGATCATAGTTATTATATTTTCTGTTGATAGTTTTAGTTATTCGCTTATCGCCAGCACATTCTATAAATCACTCATCCATCCCGTTTATCTATCTTTTGGGAAACTGGTCCCATTATCCCCAGTCGGAGCCACTATTCCAAACGGAAAAGGAGTTGTACTAAGGTCCGGACCGGGTGGTTTCCCCAATGTTGTTGCAGCGATTTTCGAGGCATCAACATTTTTGGCACTAGAAGGAGGGCCTTGACTGTGAATGGCAAGCAAACCCAAATCTGCAAGCCATTCTAAGAGTAATTCTCCCTCAAAATCTCCTCATACTTCTCAATTGCATGCTGGTTCTCCAGCACATAATCAAGAAGAAGAGGAATCAACCACGACTGCTCAAACCCATCATACTTCAGAACGATTAAGTCTTGAATCCCCTGAAGTCCAGTCTCTTATCCACAAACTTCAGAGCTTCTCGATTTCGCCACAGAGATCTGAGGTATCACAAAGCAGTGCGACTTCGCAGTTCAATTTATCTCATCCACTTACCACACTTCAAAGCGAAAAGCTTGGAATTGAGCCCACCGAATTCCCTTTACCCAAAAGGAAAAAGGCGAAGAAATATACTGAAGGATCTGATAGTGGAGAACTTTCACCCACATCCTCCCTTTCATCTCCCCATCTGCAAAGTCAACCATCCACTCGTCCATTACATATTGTTGTTCACCAGGGATCAGAAGCCTCCGCATCCCAATCTGCTCACTCCTCAATTTTGTTTCCTTCCCAGCCATCTGGAATCCCAACAGTAGTATCAACCACTGTTGCTATTATGGTTGACCCATGGACCAGGCCTGGTGCAGTCAATATGCCTGCGCCATTGCATCCTTTACCAGATTATCCTGAAAAATTGCTCCCCAAATTCAATCCAGATGACGGGACCCAGGCTGAAGAACACATTAATAATTTTAAGCTAGCAGTCAACTTGAAAGGAGTGACGGAGCATGATGTTGTTGTTAGACTCTTCCCTTACACATTGCAAGGATCAGCAGGATCCTGGTATTTTTCTCTACCCTCTGGTTCCATTACCAGTTGGAATACTTGCCAAGAGCAGTTTCTTACCAAATATGGAGATGATAGGTCTTTGGCTACTTTAATAAACGATCTCTCCAATTTGAGAATAGAGCATAGGGAAAACAATGTAAAGTTTGAAACGGGAACTATAAACTCAAAACGAGAACTCTGGCCCAAAAACCCCAAAAAAACCACAAAAACAGTGCTCAAAACGAAAAGTGTGTATACTGGAACGATGTTTTTTTTTTTAGGTGTCAATTTTGCGGTTGTTTTAAAAATGGCAGCGACTACGAAATTTTCTACGAAATTTTCCTGCAAAATATAGCTTCAGAAAAAAAGTGTTGATACTGGAATAATGATTTTTTTTTAGTGGTCAATTTTCATACTTTTTAAACAATGCTAATAAAACCAATTTTTTATGTCTCAAACAAAGTTAACTTTTAAGGAAAAACACATTAATGTTTCTGGTAGAATATCATTTTTCTTTCTTAAGTATAAATTTAACATGTTTTCAACCACAAAACTAAAAAAACATGACATTATGAACAAATTATTTCACTGAATGAATTCAAAAGTCTTTATTTGTACACTGAATAAAAGAGACATTATATCTCTAATTTGATATTGCATTGTAGATATTTAAACAATAAGATTTATCATACTTAAGACATAATCCAACAACATAAAAATGCTTCATAACTTCTCATTTAACAAAATATGGAAAACATCCATTTTATTTGAAGATACGATGCATACATCAGTTATATAAACTGTCTTAAACAATTATTCAAAATCACTCATATTTTCTTGCACACCATCAGAATTCACATCTTCAGATGAGTGACTGGATGCTGACGAAGATGTTCCATATTCTTCTCTGTCATCAACTAGTGCCCCATCTGAGTCCACATGCATGCCCAAGATTCCAGGTTTCAAAAGTCTTCTAGATCTACGACTGGTTTCAGCAGAGTCCCATGTCAACACTGTTCCTTCTGGTAACAACCTTTTCAGAATCTCTGTCATCTTGAAGCGAAGAGTTCCTCTCTTTGTTGAATTGAAGTCATAAACAAGTATGTCAACATCCTTCAATTGTAATATGTCTGTGCGGCGGCGATTTATATTTGTACCCTTTCTTTTTCTTTTTCCACCATTTTTTTTGTCAACTACCATCTCTGGCTTATACACACCATTGAATGGGTGTGTATTTGTGGCATACCAATGTACTTCAACACCTGTAACATCCTCATTTTCTGTAAAGACCTTTAAAACTTTAGCAACCCAAAATGGATAGCCATTAGGATCTCCATCTGCTAGCACTGCAATCATGCAACCCTCCTTAATATCCTGTACTGAACCCCTATAAAGGTCTTCCATGGCTTCACGTTGTGCACGAGATCTTCTGGAACCTATATACATCTCTCTTTCCTCTGCCTGTGAAGAATTAATAATACCCTGAGATTGTTGTTGTTCAACAATGTTTACTTCCTCATGTTCATTCGACACATTTTGTGGCCAAATAAATGGATTTTTCAAAGGTATATCTTCATTTATTGTTGTCGAAATGAGATAACTTTGATTATTGAAAAACGACTCCCACCAAACTGAATCAGAAATGTCAAAGTACTCATATGTATATCTAATACATTTTTTAATTTCTTCCAGGCAATCAGAATAATTTATAGCCCTGTTCTGTCTACGTGCATTCTGAACTTCACCAACTGATTGTAATGACAATATTTTTGATGCAAATATTGGATGATCTGGAATGAACTTCAAAAATTGCAATCCTGATGACGGTGCCCACTCTGTAGTAGTTGAATACTTCTTGCCCCATATTAGTGTTTTCCCATCAATTTTTTTGATACGAAATTGATGTTGGAAGCTAATGTCATTAAGTTGTTCAATGCATTTCCCCTCACCATATGATCCCAGAATAAACCTTCGCATGTCAACAGTTTCTTCCAACACTTTAAAAGCAGGCTCTGGCATGTATGATTTCTTAATACATTCAATTAGTGATGGCAAGCTCCCAACTTCCTTCCTCCTCAATGTGACTGAAAAACGACTGAACATCTGATCAATATCGTCATGAGTGTGCCCAACAAGAAGGAAACCAACCTTTACCTTTTGAAAAATTCTCAATTCAACAAGCATGTTCAGATACCCAAAAACAATCTGATTTTTGTTTTCACGGCAAGTGTTGTCCAATTGTAGATACAAAACTTCAGGAAGATTACCAGACCAATGAGAAATGACATCATGAATTATGGTTATGGTCAGATTTGCATCATTATGAATATTTGGAGCTGTGAAGTACACCCTTGGCAACATTTTCCCATTGAAGACCATACAACCGACCAAGTGAAACTGAATAAAATTTTCCTCTTGTAGATTTTTGGGTGTGCGAACAAAATGTGGTAAAAGTGTTTTCTTCTGGTCCATACCATCAATTATCAAACCAAAATATTTTTTTGGATTATCATAACACTTCTTTCGATGCTTGTACAACTTCTTCCTTTCATTTGTTTGTTGTTCGCGATGCTCCTGAAGTTCTTTGACAATTAAATCTACACAACATAAAAGAAATTCATTAAGAAATATGTTTTCATAGTTGATGACTATACAATTTTAAAAGTAAAAGTTATGAACACTTACCTCTTTCTGAGCCTTCACATTTGTCCCTTTTTGATTTAAGAGAAGCACATGTACTACAAATCCCCATCCTTGTCTTCTTAGGAATACAAACATTATTGAATTCTTTCTTCCATAGCTTCACAAAATATTGATATGTAATAAAGTGGCCCTGTCCCTCAGCACTTTCTGCATATTCTTTGTATAAGTTGTAGATTTCTCGTCTTGAAAAATTATCTGGAATATGTATTGTCTCTCTATTTGGCATATACTCTCCATGCTTTGAAAAGAAATCTTTCATCCATGACATTGCAGTATTTGATAATGGCCCAAACTGTCTTTTATAACGTACTTCTGAATAAAATGTGGGATCCTTTTCCAAATTTTCTTGAATTCTCGAGAGACGAAAATTCCCAAGTGAATGAAACATTTTGAAAGCTTTTCTACACAATAAAAAATTCCTAATATGATAATCATAACCTGACAATGTAGATTGCATGCAGCCAACTAAATATGAGTTTTGCATGCTTTTATTCATTGACAAATATCTCTTCCTGCTTTCTAATGCAAATGTGAAATCCATACGTTTCAAGCAATTTTTTTGGCAACATTCACTTGAAATGAGAGCGCTGATAAAACTTCTTCTCGTCAGATATTCTGCTCTACCCCTTGTATAACTAGAATAGCTTGCATTGATACGAAAAGGTCTACTCCTACTCCTTGATACAATATTTCTTGGCAACATCTCCATCATTGGATCTTCATTTTTATAAGGACTTTCATCATTAAGAGGAACGTTATCCACACTATGATCTGCTCTGATTTTCAAATTTTGACTGAGAGGATACCCTTCATCTTCCCCTTCTTCAGTGCTACTACCATAGTCCTTAGAATTCAGACTAAATGGAAAATATGACTCGATGTTTAATGGATATTCTTCCTCATGTACATTGTCAGTGCTGCTCTCATAGTCCATAGAATTAGGACTATGTTGAAAATGTGGCTGTTTACTTATTGAAGATGCTACATCCTGTCCTTTGTCACTGCTACCTTTATACTGATTAGAATTAGGACAAACTGCATCATCCTGTTCTTCATCACTGTTGCTCTCATAGTCCTTAGAATCAGGACTAAGAGGACATTGTGATACTCCAATGTTTTGAGAATCATCATCCTGCGCTTCATCACCGCTGCTCTCATAGTCCTTAGAATCAGGACTAAGAGGACATTGTGATACTCCAATCTTTTGAAAATCATCATCCCGTGCTTCATCACCGCTGCTCTCATAGTCCTTAGAATTAGGACTAAGAGGACATTGTGATAATCCAATCTTTTGAAAATCATCATCCCGTGCTTCATCACCGCTGCTCTCATAGTCCTTAGAATTAGGACTAAGAGGACATTGTGATACTCCAATCTTTTGAAAATCATCATCCCGCGCTTCATCACCGCTGCTCTCATAGTCCTTAGAATTAGGAGTAAGAGGACATTGTGATACTCCAATCTTTTGAAAATCATCATCCCGCGCTTCATCACCGCTGCTCTCATAGTCCATAGAATTAGGACTAAGAGGACATTGTGATACTCCAATCTTTTGAAAATTATCATCTCGCGCTTCATCACCGCTGCTCTCATAGTCCTTAGAATTAGGAGTAAGAGGACATTGTGATACTCCAATCTTTTGAAAATCATCATCCCGCGCTTCATCACCGCTTCTCTCATAGTCCATAGAATTAGGACTAAGAGGACATTGTGATACTCCAATCTTTTGAAAATTATCATCCCGCGCTTCATCACCGCTGCTCTCATAGTTCTTAGAATCAGGACTAACTGGACACTGTGACAATCCATACTTTTGAAATTCATCATCATGCTCATCATCACTGCTGCTCTCATAGTCCTTAGAATTAGGACTAAGTGGACACTTTGACACTCCATTATTTTGAAATTTTCCATCATGCACCTCAAAACTGCTGCTCTCATAGTCTTCAGAATTAGGACTAAGTGGACATCGTGACCCTCCATTCTTTTGAACTTCACCATCACATTCTTCAAAACTGCTACTCTCATAGTCCTCAGAATTAGGACTAAGTGGACATTGCGACACCCCATTCTTTTGAACTTCACCATCATGCTCCTCATCACCGCTGCTTTCATAGTCCTTAGAATTTGGACTAAGTGGAATCTGTGACTCTTTAAATTCTCCATCCCCTCTTTCATCAGTGTTGCTCTCGTAGTCCTTAGAATCGGGACTAAGTGGAAGAATTGACTTTCTATTCATAGTGGAAGGATTCCCACTATATTCATCAATATGAATAGAGTTGTTACGCGATGAAGATGTTGATGGTGTATAAACCGAAACTTCACCATCAGAGCAATCCATCACTTTCAAATAGAAAATGTTGAATGACACAAATGGAGTCTCCTGAGAGTATTATATAGCTTAAAGAATGAAATATTCTCTCCAAAGTTATTCCCTCCAAAAATTTTCGCGAAAATATTTCCCTCCAAAAATTTTCGCGAAAATATTTCCCTCCAAAAGTTTGTTAGATTTATTTACCTTTATTATTTTATTCTACAATTGATTGAAAAACATAAACTAATTTATTTTTATGAAATAAATCACTAAAATTCAAATTGTAAATCACAACTTGTACATTAATTATTCTAATAGTTAAAGTATATCATATTTACTTAACAATTTCTTTTTTTCTAATTTTTATAATATATTCTCAAACATATTAATCCCACATTCAGTCCGTTGTAAAACAACTCTACAATATTCTCTCTATAATAATGTAAAACAAATTATCCCACATTAATCATATGGAAAAACATCTTCGTAATTTCACTTATATAATAAATTTCGCTATCACTATCACTCGCCTCACATCTAGGTTTTCTGAAATTCCTTGAAAGACTCGCGAATTTGTGGAGCAGCGATATTGCTATCAACAATATATACAACGAAGAATTGTCGCAATTGAAAGGCAAGTACAATTATTTTTTTGAAATTTTCATATTAAATTACGTTAATGAAAAATATATATTTTTTTAAATTAAAAAATTTTCCAAGCCAATTTTTTTTTTTTATACCACATGGTGAATCGGTAACTGTGAATCGGGCTGGGCGGGGCGGGCGAGCCGGGTGGGCTGGGCGGGGCGGGCGGGGCGGGTGGGCTGGGCGGACCGGGTGGGCTGGGCGGGGCGGGCGGGCGGGCCGGGTGGGCTGGGCGGGGCGGCCGGGCGGGCCGGGTGGGCTGGGCGGTGCGGGCGGGCGGGCCGGGTGGGATGGGCGGGGCGGGCGGGTGGGATGGGCGGGGCGGGCGGGGTGGGCGGGGTGGTCTGGGGTGGGCGGGTGGGCGGGGTGGGGCGGGCGGGTGGGATGGGCGGGGTGGGCGGGTGGGCTGGGCTGGGTGGGCGGGTGGGATGGGCGGGGTGGGCGGGTGGGCTGGGCGGGGCGGGCGGGTGGGATGGGTGGGGCGGGCGGGGTGGTCGGGACCACCCCGCCCGCCCCGCCCCGCCCATCCCACCCACCTGGCCCGCCCACCCCGCCCACCCGGCCCGCCCCGCACACCAGGCCCGCCCACCCCGCCCATCCACCCCGCCCATCCCGCCCGCCCGCCCACCCGCCCGGCCTGCCCACCCGCCCACCCGGCCCGCCCACCCCACCCATCCCACCCGCCCAAACCGCCCACCCGCCCGCCCCGCCCACCCCGCCCGGCCACCCTGCCCATCCCACCCGCCCGCCCACCTAGCCCATCCCGCCCGCCCGCCCACCCGCCCGCCCCGCCCACCCCGCCCGCCCACCCCGCCCGCCCACCCAGCCCATCCCGCCCGCCCGCCCACCCGCCCATCCCACCCGCCCGCCCACCCGGCCCGCCCACCCCGCCCATCCCACCCGCCCGCCCACCCGCCCATCCCGCCCGCCCGCCCCGCCCCGCCCCACCCACCCGGCCCAGCCCGCCGCGCCCCGCCCACCCGCCCACCCCGCCCACCCGGCCCAGCCCGCCCCGCCCCGCCCACCCCCCCCGCCCACCCCGCCCACCCGGCCCGCCCCACCCCGCCCGCCCGCCCCGCCCAGCCCACCCGCCCACCCGCCCCGCCCAGCCCACCCGCCCACCCGCTCGTAGAGGGCCACCCCCGGGCCGCCCCGCCCCGCCCTCGGGCGGAGCGTCGATTCCCGGAATCGACGCTCCGCCCTCGGGCGGGGCGGGGCGGCCCGGGGGTGGCGCTGTGCGGGCGGGGTGGGCTGGGCGGGTGGGCTGGGCGGGGCGGGGTGGGCGGGCGGGCGGGGTAGGCTGGGCGGGGCGGGCGGGGTGGGTGGGTGGGCTGGGCGGGGCGGGCGGGCCGGGTGGGGTGGGATGGGCGGGGTGGGCGGGCCGGATGGGATGGGCGGGGCGGGCGGGTGGGATGGGCGGGTGGGATGGGCGGGGCGGGGTGGGCGGGCGGGTGGGCGGGTGG
Source organism: Pinus tabuliformis (assembly GCA_031772625.1). Lineage (NCBI taxonomy): Eukaryota > Viridiplantae > Streptophyta > Pinopsida > Pinales > Pinaceae > Pinus > Pinus tabuliformis. Next base: position 408,973,458 of record CM062817.1, on the reverse strand, counting down.
GATGGGCGGGGCGGGCGGGGTGGGATGGGCGGGTGGGATGGGCGGGGCGGGCGGGCGGGTGGGCTGGGTGGGGTGGGCGGGTGGGATGGGCGGGGCGGGCGGGGTGGTCCAGCCCCGCCCATCCCACCCGCCCACCCCGCCCAGCCCACCCACCCGCCCGCCCCTCCCCGCCCATCCAACCCGCCCGCCCGCCCGCCCACCCCGCCCCGCCCATCCCACCCGCCCGCCCCCCCACCCCACCCGCCCCGCCCCGCCCACCCCACCCGCCCCGCCCATCCCACCCGCCCGTCCTGCCCCGCCCACCCGCCCACCCCTCCCCGCCCATCCCACCCGCCCGCCCGCCCCGCCCATCCCACCCGCCCGCCCGGCCCACCCCACCCGCCCGCCCCGCCCACCCCGCCCATCCCACCCGGCCCGCCCGCCCCGCCCATCCCACCGGCCCGTCCCGCCCGGCCCACCCGGCCCGCCCACCCCGCCCGGCCCACCCGGCCCGCCCACCCCGCCCGCCCCACCCGGCCGGCCCACCCAGCCCGCCCGCCCGGCCCAGCCCACCCGGCCCGCCCGCCCGGCCCGCCCGCCCGGCCCAGCCCACCCGGCCCAGCCCACCCGCCCCAGCCCACCCGGCCCGCCCGCCCCGCCCAGCCCACCCGGCCCACCCCGCCCGCCCGCCCCTCCCAGCCCACCCCGCCCAGCCAACCCGCCCACCCCGCCCGGCCACCTCGCCCGCCCGGCCCGCCCCGCCCAGCCACGCCCGCCCCGCCCAGCCCACCCGGCCCGCCCGCCCACCCCGCCCCGCCCACCCGGCCCGCCCCGCCCAGCCCACCCCGCCCAGCCCCGCCCATCAATTTTTTTATTTACTAATTTATGTGTTTTTTTTTTTAGGAAAATGGCATCAAGAAAAATTTCTGTGAATCTTTCTGGAGCAAGGAGTCTTAAAGGTGTATCTTCAAAAAGCGTTGGTGAACGAACTCCACCTGAGCTCATACCTACAAAAAACGTTGGTGAACGAACTCCACCTGAGCTCATACCTACAAATATGTCAACTGTTTTAAGTGATAAAAAGCTAATCTCAGATTGGAAAAGTTCAAAAGAGGTGAAATTTCCATCAAGAGCCTGGTATGTGAAAGAAAGAGAGAGCACAACTGTGAATATATATCTATACATTGATACACGCAATAATACTGAAAATTTGGAGGTGATGGGAAAAGTCATAGATATGTGTTCGGTACCAAACACTGAAGTTGTTTACGTACTTACAAAAACTGCCAAGTCACATGAAAGGATTAAATACCGACTATCATATTCATTATATGATAGGAGAGAGGTATCTACAAAGTTGTGTAAACAAATCGTAAATGATATGACACAAAACACGGTAAGTATTGTTATTTGTATTTTTATTTTGCGTTTTGAAAATGTCTCGCTATATTTTTTAACTTTGATTATATTAACATATGATATTTTGTTTGGCAGAATTTTGTTGAAAGCTGTTCAATTATGGTGGGAGGCATTCATTACATAGAGAATGATATCATGAACGTTGTCAGCCATTTTTACTCAGTGTCAGAGGAAGATATGCAAATCATGGAAAATGTAGTAATTGATGATGCTACAAAACTACATCCAAAGAATCAGAAAAAAAGGCCTCTGGTGGATAAATCTAGCAAGGGTAAACAAGTTACTTTTGAGGACGATGAAGTTGACAATGAAGCATATGTTGCCATTACTGAAGATGACATTGAAATTGTGGAAGGTCGTAAAAGACCAAAAGTAACAATGGCCAAGAATAGATCTCTTCAGAATGTTAAGACGAAAAAAAGTAGAGTTGAAGATCTTGAAGTAGTCATTACCAGCAGTCAAGAACCTAGTGAAACTTCAAAAGAAAGCAGAGAAATCATTACACCAGGAGCTGATTTAGGTGATGGCATTATCAAAACAAAACAAAATGCCATTCGACAGAATTTGACAAAGAGAAACCTAGTTGATGGTGGTCGTACATTTCAGTTAAATGTGACACAAACCTATAAGGCAAGTGAAGGACAATGCCAATATCAAGTCAGAAAGCCGCACCATCTGCATGTTCACAACTTGAAGACATTGATGAGGTACAATCCATATGCTCATGTGGTTAGTTATGTGCTTCTTGTTGATCCACTTCAAGTTCCCAACAAAGAAGCATTTGATAAGTCAAAATGTTTTGAATACAATTATTATGTGCTTGGGGGGAACCATTCTGTTGAAGCTCAAAGACAATTGATGGAGGAATATCCTAATAATCCACGTTTTGAAACGATGAAATGTATCATTTATGCTGGTTTAAATGAAACAGAAGCAAAGCTAGTGGCATGGGATCATAATTCAGATAATGAATATAAGATGTCTATGACTTTGGTCCAAAAGGTTAGATTTATTCATAGTGAATTCCTAGAAAAATGTGGTGGGGATAAGATCAATATTACTACAGATTTCCGAAAGGAATGTTGTATGGAAATAGGCTATCAAATTGAAGATAAAGGCAATTCAAAAAATGGAAAAGACAACAGATCTAGCGATTTATTCAGAGGTGTTGATAACATTTTCCAATTGGCATTTAGAACTGGAGATATTTGGAATTTGATTGATGACATTTTTAGCATGTGGGAAGACATTGGCATTAAAAACCAGAAGGTCAGAAAGTCTAAGCCATTGATATGTAGCAACAATAAATCAGCGCCTGAACTGAAGCAACTTCCAGACGATATGACCATCACGCCTTGGAGGGCGATGCAAGGAGTGAAAGATGAAAAAATTGTCAAAACAATATTATCTCGTGTGAAGTCGGGGGAATTATCATTGGAAGAAATGTCTGAAGAATTTCAAAAGTAAGTTTGCTGAATTATTTTTACTTATTTCCAGGATTATAGTTATCTTTTAACTAAAACATGTTGTTATTGGTAGTATTTGTTATACATATCAGTATATTAACTTTTTCTTACTTTATCTATGCAGTCACAAAGTTTACATGAAAATTCAGGAACAAATGGTTAAATTGTTGAATGAAGATAGTTGGGATGATGTTGTACGCAACTATCCAGATTCAAGTTCTACATCAACATTGAAAGCTTTTTATCTTGCATTTAAAAAGGTAACTTGATTTATACATTCAGTTTTAATCATCTGTGTACTATTTTTAATTTAAATTAAAACTTACACATACATTTGTTTGTTTGGTAAAAGATGAAGAAAGAAGATAATGGAGCACCAGACAGTTTCAAGACTTTTATTGAAAAAATAAAGATTGAAAGACTGAGAAAGCAACGTATTAAGAATGTTGAACTTGATCCAACTCTTAATCATTTCATTTGGAATGGGCTAGACACTATTCAATATCAAGTAATACAAGGCGACTGTGAAGACATTGCGAAACTCATACCAAAAAGGGATTATGCCCTCGTTATTGCAGATATTCCCCATGGTTTCAATATTCCAAACATTTGCTATGATAATGACCCTTATACTTATCAAGCTTTTAATAAAGTGGTGGCGGGATTTAAGGAAGTGACGTCATCACCATTATGGAGATTTGTGACATTTCATTCAGACACACAGTTGGCAATGTTATTGTCAAGCTTCAAGGGGAAAACAAATTCAAGGATGCAGCTTACATGGTAAGATGTTTAAAGGTATATTTGATTAATGTTGAAAAAATAATTTATGTACAAGTTAATTGAAATTTTACTATTTTATGTTACAGGAAAAAGTCAAATCTTCTTGACAATGAAGATCAACAATTTATAAATGACTGTGAGTTCATTCATATTGATAGTTGGGCAAAAGATGATAGCCATATGTCTATGATTTTTAATCGGGTGGACAAAAAGAGTCATAGCCAAATACTGACTTATGATGCTGTTGTGAGAAAACTAACATATGAAGACAAAGAAATGAAAGGAGAGATAGTTAACATTTATCAGAAACCACAATTATTGATTAACTATCTTATAGACATATGTTCAAATGAAGGAGATTGGGTTCTGGATTTATTTTCTGGCTCAGGTACGTTTTGCCACATGGAATTGAATTTCAATATGTTCTTTTTTTTAATTAATATGTCATTGTACTAATTTACTTCATTATTTTTTTGTGCTTGATAATTAGGTACAACACTAGCATGCTGCCTTCAAAAAGGAAGAAATTGCATTGCAATTGAGAAAGATCCATTACAATGCAATTTCATTCAGCAAAGAATTAATGCTCTTCAATTTCTTCCAGATGCAATGCAAGAAATTGGGTTGAAGAAAGGGGACTTTAGTGAATCACGTGTGGCAAAAAAGGCAAAGGAACCCCAACCACCATTACATGGAATGTATGGAAAGACACATATTGGGGGATTTGCAGACATGAAAGACCCATTAGAAGAGGAAAATGAGCAAAATGAGCAAAATGAAACAGAAAATATCGTGGAAGAGGACAATGATGAAACTCTAGAGGACGAAGAGTTTGGATTACGTGACATTCTTGATTAAATTTAAGTTATGCTTGTAACTCAAGCTTTGCAATGTTTTGACTTTGACATTTTATGACAAGAATAAACACTCAATTAGGGTTGTTATACGTTCAATATTGGTAATATGTGATTTTTGCATTGATTTTTAAGTTAATCATTTTTTTTTGAAAAAAAAGTAGTTATTATTATCCTTTTGACATGAAATTCATAAAAAAAACTATTATTTGACCATTTTTAGTTAATATTTTTGTATAAAAATTGTGATTTTGACATGTTAATTCTAGCAAAAAATTATCAAAACGTTTAGTTTTTTTGTTATATTTATGTTAAAAATGGTTATTTTTTATGTCCATTGTTAAAAAATGTTGTTTTTTAGAAACAATTATTTCATGTCGATTGAAAAATTAATTAAGGGGGTTGAAAAGATGTCTAAATATGTAGATTATCTAAAATTCAAACTATCGACTTTATAATTTAAAAACGCAAAACAATAAAAAGCCCACTAAAAAAAAATAAAATTAAGATAGAGAACAAGAAAATATGAATACAATGACGACTTCAAAAACTATCAAATTTAGAAAATAATTTTTTACATTTCACACACTAGAAAATTTAAAGTCAAAAAATAGGTCTTTTAAAAAAAGGGTGTGATGCAGAATACACACTTTTTAAAATCAGGATGAAAATCACTACCATTCACCGAGCCTCACCCACTTAATGCACATGAAAAAAATTAAAGTTCCAAAAAGCATGTTCTTAAAAAAACATGTGTATTCTGCATCAACGCTTTTGAAAATCGGGTCATTTTTTTGCCACCTCTACAAAACGGGTAACAGTATCAGTTCCCATTTCAAAGTTTACATTGCCCGGAACCAATAAAGGAATTTAATGCCAGATTCAATAAACTCCTAACCAAAATCCCAACAGCTTCCAAACCAAGTGAACAAATTCGAAGCGAATGGTATATCACTGCCCTACCTGCTAATATAGCCATTTTCGTAGATAGGGCTGGGAAACTTACCTTAGCCGAAAACATGAAAGAAGCACTTGCCGTGGAAAAGCGCATCAATGCTTTAGAAAAGAAAGCTGCCTTGGAAGACAGAAAAGCCAAAAAAGTCTCTTTCAAAGATGACTCCAAGAAGAAAAGCCCGAAAGACCCATATGACATGGAGGGTTTGCAAAAGGTCCTGAAAACTTTGTCTAATGAAATGGTTGACATAAAGAAACAGGTGGCCGAAACTTCAAACAAAAGACCATTTAGGACTTATAAGAAAACCGAAACAAAGCCACCCAATGTCATATCCAATGCAGATTCGGAGCAAGAAGAGGAGGAAGAGGCGACAACCTCACCAACTGATGATGAAGAAGAAGTAGCTGAATGCCATGGAATGTGGGATTTTATACTCCCCAATTCTGATACCGACAATGAAGAAGAAGCCTTCCCAGTGACCACTAGAAGCAAGAGTACTTCCGAACCTATCCAGGCTACTTCAAAGAAAAGGAGTGCAGGTGCTGCTACAACAAAAGAAAAAGTGCCTCCAAAGAAATCACCTGCGGTAGTTCCCCAAAACCAGCCTTCAACTTCTAATTCTCCTTCAACATCTAAAACGTTGGTGGTATCTGATTCAATGGAATACAACATTGTTGATGACATGAAGAAAACTAAAGCAAACATAACCATGTTTGAACTTAGTAAATTAAAGCATCAGCAAAAATTACTTCTTAAAGAATTGAATGATGTTCCCTCTACACCGCTTCCTAGTGCGAAAGCTGCTAATGATTCAGGCCAACCTCCCCCAGGTATGGTTGAAGCTACCGATTCAGTTCTGATTGGTGATAGATCAAATTCTCATACTCCACCCTTCCTTCTGACCTATGAGATCTATAACAGAAACCTGCACAACTGTTTAATTGACTCAGGGGCATCATCTAACATAATGCCAACTTCAGTTTGTTCTAAACTGAACATAGAACCTCAGAAGTCTGCCATCCATATTGTACAGTTGGACAGAACCAAAGTACAGGTTGTGGGAGAGATTAACTCCGTAACTATCAGGTTGTCAGCTGATCCCAGAGTAGTACAAAGGATTGACATTCTAATAGCTGATATACCTGAGTTTTACGGTTTAATTTTGAGTAGGGATTGGTCCGAGAAATTGCATGGGTATATTTCCACTGATTGGTCACACATGTGGCTTCCCTATAAGGGTAAGCCAAAGCAAATAAGGATCGATCGAGAAAACCATATGACCCATACAGTTACTGAATTTGAACAAGAAAACCAGCCCGTAGCATTCAACAATAACATTTTGGGAAGTTATTCAGCAGAGTCATTCTTTGGCAACTTTGTTGCCCAACCCTCCCCTTTCTCAGTTAATCATTTTTCATCTCAGATTGAGAATTTTTCACAAACAGATAAATCTAGATGTTTTGATGATGGTGAGAAAACTGTAAATATGATTGTTAATACTCCTTTATTTTGGTCTTTTTATTTTGATGGCTCCAAGTCTAGTGAAGGTTCAGGAGCAAGGTGCATCTTGGTTAGTCCACAGGGAGAAAAGACAATGTTGTCTTGTAGATTAGAATTTGAATGCACTAACAATATAGCAGAATATGAAGCTCTAGTCCAGGGATTATATAAAGCAATTGACCTTAAAGTGCAATATCTAAAAGTATTCGGCGATTCTGAAATAATTGTTAAACAGGTTAGAAATGCAATTCATTGCCTTTCAAATCACCTTAAGCATTATCAATCGCTGGTGCAAGACCTTACTTCACACTTTTTGGCATTCAACATTTCCTCCATTCCTCGGTCCCAGAATTCTGCAGCTGACCTACTAGCCAATGTAGCTTCCAAGCTTTTACCTTCTGAAGACTACACCCCTGATAGATTTTCCGTAGAATTAATTTTTATGCCTTCAATCCCTGATAATGTCACCAATTGGAGAGTATTCAACCACGATGATGATCTTTTACAATTTTTAACTTCTGAGAAGTCTTATGATAATCAAATCATTGAAGAAGATGAGCATGACTCCCAAATAAAAGAAATACCCCATGAAAATGCAATTCCTAAGCCTGTGGTAAAGCTAGAGGATCTTTATGATATCAAAGACAGATTTAAACCTGTAACTAATGCAAAGATCCAAAGCTCTACCCTAAGGTTTGAATTGATTAATTTGGGTACTGAGCAAGCTCCTCAAAATGTCAACTTAGGATTAGGACTTTCTTTAGAAGAGAAAGAAGCATTCATTAAACTATTAAGGAAGAATAAACAAGTTTTTGCTTAGAAATACGACGATTTGAAGACTTATGATACATCTATAATCCAACATACAATCCCAATGCTTCCCGATCAGAAACCGATTCAGCAGAAGTTAAGAAAAATACACCCAAACTTAGAAAGCCAGATAAAGTCAGAGCTTAACAAACTCTTGAAAGCCAAGATTATCTTTCCAGTCCGACATTCAAACTGGGTCTCTAATATGGTGCCAGTCAGAAAGAAAAATGGCGACATTCGAATTTGTATTGATTTCAGAAACTTGAACAAAGCAAGCTTGAAAGACAATTTCCCATTGCCTACTATGGAGCAAATACTTCAATCAGTGGCAGGCTCTGAATTGATGTCTTTTCTAGATGATTTCTCAGGATATAATCAAGTCCTGGTTCATCCTGATGACCAGCTTAAAACTACCTTTAGAACAAAATGGGGAACATATGCATATCAGAAAATGCCTTTTGGACTAATAAATGCAGGAGCGACATTCCAAAGAGCCATGGATACAGCTTTTAGGGGGTTGATTAATAGAATAGTGGTAGTCTATCTAGACGACATAACTGTATTCTCTAAAGAGAGGTCGAATCATTTACACGACTTAAGTCAGATCTTTCAACGCTGCAAAAGATATGGTATTTCTCGCAACCCTAAAAATTCATTCTTTGCTCTCGATCAAGGAAAACTCTTGGGTTTTATTGTGTCTAAAGAGGGCATTTATATCGATCCTGATCGAATAAAAGAAATTTCTGAAATCCCATTCCCTCACAATAAAAAATCAATGCAGTCATTCCTAGGCCAGATCAATTTTGTTAAAAGATTTGTTCCAGATTTTTCTCAAATTATTTTGCCACTTCAAACAATGATTAAGAAAAATTCAGTCTTTAAGTGGGGATCAGTAGAAAAAGAAGCTTTTTATCTAATCAAGCAATCCATAATTAACGCCCCTTCCTTAAATACTCCAAATTTCTCCAATCATTTTACATTGTATACCATCGCATCCAACTCTTCATACGCTGCAGTACTCACACAACTAAATGAGCACAATTTAGAAGCACCTATTTCATTTTTTAGCTCAAATCTTCAGGGTGCCGAATTGAATTACTCCGATGTGGAAAAACAAGCCTTTGCTGTATTTAAGGCAGTCAAACATTATAGACCCTTCCTTCTGAAAACTCACACAAAAGTTATAGTTCCTTTCCCCACAGTGAGGCAACTATTAATCCAAAAAGAATTGGGAGAAAAAAAGGGCAAATTGGGTCACAGCGCTTCAAGAGTATGACTTAGAAATAAAGCCAGCAAAGATTGTTAGGGGCCAAGGTTTTTGCAGGATGTTGGCAGGAGCATCCAACATTCCCGAATCAAGCGATACAGATCTGACTGAAGCAATCAATCAGATAAGTGTCACTGATTCTGAATCCCAATATACAGATTTAATATTTTATTTAAAGAATGGATATGCTCCTCCAAATTTATCTTACAAGAACAAAAGGGCCATTAGGTTAAAAGCAAAAAGTTTTACAATTATTGATGATGTGCTTTTTAAGAAGAATTATGATTCTATTTTACTAAGATGCCTTGAGAAACCTGAAGCCCAGAAGGTTTTGTAGGAATTACATGATGGACCAGCAGGAGGACATTTTGGAGCTGACACAACAGCTCACAAGATTATTCATGCTGGATATTATTGGCCAACTCTATTTAGAGATGCCCACGAGTATGTAAGGAAATGCCTCAATTGCCAAACTTCTAGTGGAAGACAACGAAGACCGACCTTCCCTCTGCAACCAGTCAACATTGAACAACCATTTGAGCAATGGGGATTGGATATCATTGGGGAGATTACTCCACCATCTTCCAAACAACATAGGTACATTCTTACTGCTACCGATTATTTCACTAAATGGGTTGAGGAAATCCCTTTGAAGACAACAAATTCTGAAGCGATCATTGAATTCATAGATCAATTCATCATTACCAGGTTTGGTGTCCCAAACGCTCTTGTTTTTGATAATGCTTCTTATTTCTCAGGCAATGCTATGTTTGATTTCGCTATTAAAAGAGGGTTTAAATTAAAGTATTCTGCTAATTACTATCCCCAGGGTAATGCTTTAGCAGAATCCACTAATAAGAATCTGATTAAAATCATCAAGCGAACCATCGAACATAATCATAGAAATTGGCACAAATCCTTAGTATTTGCATTATGGGCTGATAGGATAACACAGAAAGCTTCTATAGGAACCTCTCCGTTTAATCTTGTGTATGGGAAAGAAGCAATAATACCTGCAAATCTTATTCTTCCCTCTTTAGCCCTAGTACAGTTCATTGAGGAAGCTCTTTCCTCTTCTATTCAGCTCAGATATGACCAAATTTTAAAACTAGAAGAAGAAAGGGAAAAAGCCAAGGATACCCATGCCAAGCATCAGCAAATCATCAAAGCAGCATTTGATTCAGTCTCATCCGATTCAAAACAATTCCAAGTCGGTGATTTAGTTCTGAAATGGGACAAAGCCCATGAAGACAAGGGCAAACACACCAAGTTTTAGAAGATGTGGCTTGGACCATTTCAGATCTGTGAAAAGGTAGGCCATTCGACCTTTATACTGCAAGACTTATCAGGGTTGAGAGATTCTCTCCCCGTTAATGGCCTGATATTGAAGAAATTCTTTAATTGAGGAGGTAACCCCTTCTCCTTTTAGTTTGGTAGATTTCCGTAGTTTGTAGGATTTGCAGAAAATAATGTTGTAAGATAGCTTCCATTGACCTTTTGCTGTATTTGAAAAGCTGTCTCACAGAAGTAGTATGAATACTTGCTTTTAAGTAATAGAACTCTTAACCAAAAGGGATAATTTCTAGGAAATTAGATATCTTTGTGTTCTGAAACCATAGTCCAACTTTTGTAAACTCCTCTCAAAGTATAGAAGTACTGTAAATCATTTTTTGTTGTCAAAATTTGTCTCAAAAGGTTATCCATATTAAGATAGAAACTAATCCAATTTCAGCACCTCCAACTCTTGACCTGTCATCCATTTGCTCTTAAGGAGAAGATTGTTCACTCCATTCACTAAGGCTTTTGATTATTCAGAGTGTAATTCTAAAATATAAAAGATTAAAGATAAGAGGTCTTATTACAAGCCTGCTTACCATGTTCATAGGAAAATAGTTTGACTGACATTACCAATACTGCATACCAAAACAGGGTAATGGCTTGAAATTACAAGACAAGGGGTCTCATCACGAGCCAGCTTGTTCAGTTAGATTACTACCAGTGAATGGCATTGTCAACAGCTGGCCACCAAACCAGGACAATGGCTTTTTATCTTATCAATAACAAAGAAGAAAATGGAAATGAAATACAAAATATGAAAATATGTTTTGGATTCATTCTGTTAGTCACACTCTTAAGTGAATGGAACAATGGACAATAGCATGGTTAAAAGGTATCCCTGTCGAGACTATAAACGTTTGCTGGCAACAGAGGCTCTACCTATGTCAGAGGGGTTTATTTTAAAAGCTGATTTGGAAAAGTTTTCTGTTTTATCATTATAAACTAATAGAGGCCTATTTTAAAGCTTAAAATGCATTTATTTTCTTTAAAAAGGGAGGAAGTTAACAAAATGATTTCACTTTATTCAGAATGCATAGATATCTAGTTATATTAGAATTTTCCCCCTTCTAATTGAGACTCTATTTGAAAAAGCTCAAGTATTTTTATCATTTCCAGAGATAACTGGTTCTTCCAGCGAATCACCAATTGTTGTGCTCTACAACAACCCCCCATTTCATATCATTTTTATTCGAAACATTAACATATGAAATGGGTGCCTTTAGAGCTTAAATTGGTATCAATGCTTTTATAGTCCAAAAAGTCCAATAATCGAATAAGTGCACTTTATAAAACTTTTTGGAAAAACCCATTAAAAGAAATCAAAGAATGTTTTGTCATTGCGATAAAGTGATCGCAAGATCGCATATCACAATGACACATGAATTGTCAACAAGCGCCCCAAAGCTTTCCGCCGATGCGATGCGCATTCGGCGATCGGCAATATTCCATGTATGTGTTATGATGCCAATACTCCCGACGCAATGCGCATTCGGCGCATTCGACGATCGGCGACACGTTACAACAATCTTAATGTTCCCAAAGGTTTGTCCCGATGCGATGCGCAATCGGGAATCGGGTATCGTCGGCAATCTCACTCAAGTCTTATCATGCTTAAAGCTTTTCGCCGATGCGATATCACATTCGGCGATCGGTGGTATCCAATACACACCATTAAAGCACACTAATCATACCCTGATGCGATGCGATAAAGCGCGGATTTCGAAAAATCCGTTAAATGGAGGGATAAGGTGATGCATTCGTATTTAAAGTTTTGCCCCTTCGATTAACGATCACCTGCGCTCAACCGCCAAAATATCCATTGCACGCTTAAGAGGGTCATTCAGCCGAATAATGGTGTAATAAGCATTTAAGGGATAACAGGCCTTAAACGTCCATTTAATGCATCTGTAAGATCTTCTCATTGATCGGATCCGCAACCATTTTTGAGAATTAATCTCTCAGCACGCTTCGATTGATATATCTTTCTCGCTTTAGATTTTCGTTGTTATATTTCTATGTTACGGTTTTCTTGCCTTTGTGTAGAATTCATCATTCGAGAGAAGCCTGAGCAAGATGGGAAAGAAATCTAAGAAGTCCTCCGGTTCTGCTGCAACATCAGTTGCAGGGCAAGCTGCCGTTAACAAGAAGAAGGGCCTAATATCTGATACAACATGCACGGGTCTCACCAGAGTTACTTGGCAAGGCACTTACAACCTAATTGAAGCCAAGCAACCACAGAAGACAGTAACAGAAGCTAGCGTGGACTTACTCAAGAAGTCTGATGCCACTCTCAAAGACATGGCCGACTCCTTCCTTCACAGGATAGCGGCCAGAGAACAGATTCTCCCCTACACAGATGTCGTGAAATGGGCAATTGAGGAAATTCCAATCTTCGATAGGACTTTTAGCACCAGAGATGGGAGGATTGTCGGATCATTCAAGCCAGAGCATCTAAGGCAAATGTATCATCTGCCCGAGCCGGAGAAAATATATAACAAGGCCTTTCTGGAGAAGTTTGCAAGCGAAAATGAGATCGAATCCGAACCCATCAAGGAGTGGAGACAAAATCCAAACAAGCACAAGCACGAATCTTCCGGTAAGTACTCAGTTGATTCTTTGGCTTCTCCTTATTGTTATGCAGGGATAATGATGTGTAGACTATGGGGGTTACATGATTCTGCCAATTTTACCATTGAAATGGTTCCTCTAATGGAGGCAGCAGTAAACAGTATAATCATGGATTGGGCCACCATTCTCTCTGATAAGCTAGCCATAGCTGTTCGTGATTTTAGGGCCAATTCTGTTGTCACTGAAAGGAAAATTCCCCCGTTTTATTACAGTGCATACATCCTAGACACACTATGTTTCAATTCCGAATTCCCTGTTCTCGGTTGGAGGTGGACTACCCAAGACCCCTCACCCATTCATATATACCACCAAAAATTGTGGAAGTCTTCCTATAAACACCATCTGTATCAAATCTGTAACGGATTTATGGTTCCGATTCATTATTCTATTTTTGATAAGCCCATTCCCAAAATCTCCTATCTAGCCTCCTTTGATTTACCGGCGGTAGCAAGTTGGTTTGGAGAAGAGAGGTTCACCTATATCAGAGTTTTTGGCAGCGAAGCCAATCCGCATGTTCTCCCTTTGTATATTCCAGACAAACTGTTAGCTAGAGAAATCGCCTATCAGATTATGGCCGAGAGTACTACACAGACTCTCAAGAAAGAAAAGAAGAGGGGCTGGCCCTCTTTTCCCTTGAGAATTGGTGTCTATACTCTGCATGATCTCAAGCATGCAGAAAAGGAAGCCGCAAAGATTCAATCTTTAACCCTGGCCACTATCCCGAATAGGCTATATGATCCAAATAAAACTGCTTACACTGCATTAGAACAGGCCAAATTGACAAAAGTTGAACATCAAGAAGATATGTTTGATGACCTGTTCATTGCCTCCGAATCAATAGGCCATGCTAAAGTACTCGCTAGGATGAGATATAATGATGAGCGGTTAACTGAGTTCAATAAACTTAGAGAGCAGAGGTTGCAAACTCTGCCTCTAGATTTACTGGCAACAACCCCAGCGACATCTTCAAGTGAGCCTGGTCAGCAACAGATAAGCCAGCCCCCTGTTACAACAAAAGATCAGAAGAAGCAACAGGAGGAAAGATAAAAGAAGCAACAGGCAGAAAAGCAGAGAAAAGAACAAGTGGAAAGGCAAAAGAAAAAGGAACAAGAAGAAAAACAGAGGAAAGAACGAGAGGAGCAGCAGAGGAAAGAGCAGGAACAAGTACAGAAGGAGTCTCAAACCAAGAAAGGGCAACAGACCACTACTGATGTCAATATGGACACTACCATAGACCCTAAATTGCTCTAGGAATGGCAGCAGTTTCATTCTATCATCAGTGGATTAGAATGCTCAAAAGATACAGACACTTCTAAGACTAATGACACGCAGGACATCACTTCTCATCAGGTTCTAAGTGGAACCAGCGGCCCACCCATTTCTAAGGATGTTGAGGTAATTCCTAAAGACCCTTTTGATCAAATCGTTCTCCAGGTGGAAGATATTCCTCCCCTGGATGTTTTCTAGAGCCCAAGGCATAGAGCAGTTGTAAAGCGATCAAGGAAAAGACGAAGGATTGATCAACCTTCGATCTTTCCGGAGCAAACAGTCACGGGTAATGTAGTATGGAAGGAGGAATTGGACCCCTCCGATGACCTAACAAAGCTGTCACAGTATGCAGGAGCTTATTCTGCAGCGACTATTGACAAAGCATCGGAGGTAAGCCTTCTGTTGAAGAATAAGGACCAAGAAATCCTTGCATTACAAGCAGAAGTGACCGAGGCAAAGCAAAAGGCAGCGCAAACAGAAGAGCAATTGCTGGAACAACAGCAAGCGAACAATTCATTAACCCAACAATTGCAAACAGAGAGGCAGAGGATCGACGAAAGCGCGATCCAAAAACAAAAGGAATTATCGGAGGCATTGGCACAGTTGAAGACAACAAATGAGCTGATGATGAAAAAGAAGGACGAGCAGATAGCTCAGTTGTCGACACAGCGCGAAGTCGTAAAGGGCACCCAAAAGGTGGAGGATTTCAGAGCAGAGACATCACAAATAAACAATGCATTAATATCACAGATTAGGCTCCTATGCCATCAACTCACTGAGGCAGAACCATTATGCGAGCTAACTACATCCGTATGTCAGCAGGTAGAGAAGGCCAAGAGTGAGTTAGACCAAGCTGAAGAAACCATAACCGCATATCTTGATTGGCAAGATACTGATGTAGGAAAAGCAGCGAATTTGCCTAGAATCCAAGAAACATACAAGGACATACTCTTCACAGAATGGAAAATTCAACTAATGAAAGCAGAAAGGGCGGCTTTGAGATGTAAATTAACTGCCAGCAATATGGTTGATCTGGTCAACAACACCCTTTACTTGGCGAACAAGATCTCCCAGTGTACACCTGGAAGCATAACAACAGCAAATATGATTGAGCAATCAAGTTATCCTGACTTGGAGGAGAAGGGAAGGTTAATCGCTGGAGTTAACACTTTGACTTTCGATGCATATTGGCTCTTTCTAATCAAGCCACACACACAAAGATCTGCCCTCAAGTGTTTAACTGATGCACTCGGGTGTATGATTCCCGATATTCAATATGCCACATACGCTGCTCAGCTCAGTTCGCGCCTCAACAAACTGCCTGAAGTAGAGCCAATGCTAGCGATATGTCAGCTCAGGTTTAAAGGCAAAGAGTCTACCTGATGAATCATTGTTGCGGATTGCCATATCGCTGAGGAAAATAGGAAAAATATTTATTGATGCCAACTTAATAGCATTTCAGTTTCTTAGATATTTAGATTAGTTTAGTATTTATAGACCCTTTCATTGTTTTGGAAAGGGTCGTAAAATTTTGTAATAGAGTTAAAGACTAAAGTTTGCATTACTGTGCTTCAGCCTATATTCTTTTATGAAACTCGGCCAATGGTTCTTAATTTGACATGAAAGTTTTTAATGCAATTGTGCACTATTGCCTTTGTTGAAGACGATTTTCTATGTTGAAGGAAGAACTGCGACATAGCGATTGATATATGGGAGTGTTAAGCAGCTTATATGGTACTTCTATCTGCATATGTATTCATTCCTTTTATATGAATTGTTATGCAATTATTCTTGCTATTGTTGAATACATGTATGCGCTGTAACATCAAATCTCTATCTCATTCCATTATTGGATGTTTTGCGATATGCCTTTTCATTTAATCATGCATGTAACAATGATATAAATGATAAAGTGTGGTAATTTCGCTGTTATCGCTTTGCATAACTATTTATGCACAACAGTCTTGAATGATTTAATATCTATGTTTTAGAGATAGAGTCATCTATATGCCTGTCTTAAAAAGCATAGACCATCAAACGCTACGCTTTAGAAATTGACAAGTCCCCAGGGTAGATCATAGTTATTATATTTTCTGTTGATAGTTTTAGTTATTCGCTTATCGCCAGCACATTCTATAAATCACTCATCCATCCCGTTTATCTATCTTTTGGGAAACTGGTCCCATTATCCCCAGTCGGAGCCACTATTCCAAACGGAAAAGGAGTTGTACTAAGGTCCGGACCGGGTGGTTTCCCCAATGTTGTTGCAGCGATTTTCGAGGCATCAACAAAAAGTAACACTTTTAAAAACCTCTAGAAAAGGCAGTAGAAGCGAAAGGCAAAGGAACATTGGAAAGAAATGGACTTCAGGAACAAGAAGGGGATAAACCGGAAACAAATAGAGAGAAGGAGAATGCAGGAAGCCATGGAAAACATCCTTCCATAAGGACAACGGGGGTATGCAAACCCAAGTCAAGCACGCTTCCATGGGTCATATTGAGCGATCCTGCACTTCAAGCACATAGGGATCACATGACGAAACATGCAATCATTTGCAAGTTTATGGGGCCATGGCTGACGAAGAGGGTGCTACATATCTGGATAAGGAGTCATTGGAAGCCTAAGGGGGAAATAAACCTACATCTGGGGTCTAAGGGCTTATTTACAGTGGTTTTCATGAACTTAGATGATAAAGATAGAGTGTTCGAAGGAGGTCCATATTTCTATGCTACAGTAGGACTCTACATGTGGCCATGGAAGATGAACTTTGTCCCCGAGCATGAAAACTTCACATCAGTACCAGTATGGATTAGACTGTACTCCCTTCCTCTGGATTATTGGCTACCAGAATCTCTAAAAATGATAGGAAATAAGCTCGGGCACTTCCTAAAGATCTCAAAGGAAACTCTGAAAGGAAAATACACCTCCTTTGCTTGGATTTGTGTAGAAATGGACTTATATGGAGCTCTTACAGAAGTAATAATTCTGGAGGTGTATGATGAAGAATGGGTGCAAATAGCGGACTATGAGCACATCCCATTTAGGTGTCGAAAATTTCATGAACATGGGCATCTACTCAGAGACTTCCCAGCAAATAATAGGGAAGGAAATGCGAAAACTACTAAAGATAAGAATTAGGAGGGTTTCACCAAGGTCAGGAGCAGAGGGAAAGGTGGTAAACGTCCACAAAAGAATATGGATGAGGATAGACAGTCAAGACACAATCGGTTCAAGATCTTAGAGGAAGAAGAGGGGACCAAGGAAATAGTCTAGGATATGGAGAACATAATCAATGAAAAGGAGAAGGAAGACAACATGGAGGACATCACAGTAGATAAACAACAAAAGGATGACCTACCGAGCTGCATGGAGATAAGTAAGGACTAGGACATGACTCCAAGTGAAGTGGGAATGGAGGACTTTGAATTACAGGAGATTCTAGATAAAGAAAATCTAGATCTAGAAAGATTTGTGGAACAAGGGACGACTACAGGAGTATATGATGCCCATAGATTAATTTCCTGGCCTTGCAATGTAGGAAATTGGTCCTCAATATATATATATATATATATATATATATATATATATATATATATATATATATATATGAAGTGATTTGATTTTATGTAAAGAAACTTGTCTTTTATGGATATGTAAATGAAAAACCATATGGATTTTGTTCCATCATATATTTGTAACTTATAGTTAGGACATTTTCCAATAATAGAGTCCTTGTTTGATCTCTAAAGGAGGGCGGAGACATGTTTATTGCAGCCCAATATAAGTTGTGTAAAATGGGCAATGTCTTAAAAAGATAATTGACATCTCAGTGAAAAATTTATAGTATCCTTATACTAATTAGGTGGTGCAAATTAGATGGTACAACTACTTGTGTAGTAGAGTCTTCAGGTAAGAATGTTTCATTAACAAACTTAAATTAACCTACAAAATAATGAAAAGAAACATAAAAAATTATAATATTATATTTAAATTAAATTATGGTGCAAAAATACCTGTGTGTTGGA
The DNA here is from genome assembly GCA_031772625.1 of Pinus tabuliformis. NCBI lineage: Eukaryota > Viridiplantae > Streptophyta > Pinopsida > Pinales > Pinaceae > Pinus > Pinus tabuliformis. The sequence goes on along the minus strand of CM062817.1, from coordinate 408,955,165 downwards.
AATACGGAGAGAAAAAGTATAATATTATATTTAAATTATATTATATTATATTTAAATTAAATTATAGTTTAAAAATACTTGTGAGTTGGAAATGTGTCGAAATGTGTTGGACATACCGAGACGAAGGATGAATAAGTATTTCATTCAATTTCTATATTAAGCAATTGCTATTTGAAGCTAGTGAAAATATTTCACAATAAGAAACTCAAGGTATACCGAATACTCTAATCCTCAAATTTTGGCTTCAATTTTTATAAAATTCAATTCTTTCAAGGCTCCAACCATGAATAAGAACTCTAATCCTCTCTATCTAACTCTGGTCCTCTAAATCAATCCTCTCAATCTAATTGAGGCTCCCTCGTGATCGTGATCTATATATGAGGACTCCAATCCTTACAATCTAATTAAGGCTCCAACATGATCTTTATAGATGACACCAATCCTCACAATCTAAATATGATGACTCCAATCCTCTTAAGCTAATTTAGGCTCCAACCTTACCAAATATTTTCTTCAAGGTGTCTCAAAGCTACTCCAAGATCTCTTCAGTTGATGCTCCAAGGATGACTTCAAGTCTGCTCCAAAACTGATTCAGATCTGATTCAAAAAAGTATTATAGGGTTGCTTTAAAAATGTCTTCAATAAAAAGTTTGCTAAAAAGCTCTTCAAGTTTGCTAAAAGAGTGTCTTCAAAACTCTTCTAGTATGCTCCAAAGCTCTTCAAGTTTGCTGAAAGAGTTTCTTCAAAGCTCTTCTAGTATGCTCAAAGGTATCTTCTAAATATTGCTCCAAAGTAGCTACAAGGCTACTCCGACATGGTTCGAAGAGACTACTCCAATCGTGCTCTAAGGTTTGCCTCAGGAGGTCACCAAGTTCTATCCAAAAAATGCATTCAAGTTTGCTCCAAGAATCATAAAGAATGCTCCAAAAAGTTTTTCTTCAAAATGATTATATGATTTCTTCAAAGCATTTAAATGAATTCCTTTAAGGAAACTCAAAGAGGTCTATAAGCTTGCTCCAAGAATCAGAGAAAGAACTTTGACTAGGTTGAATTATACCAGCCTCTAGCATTTCTACAACCATATGTTCAATTTCACTCTTTTGGGCATAGGGATATCTGTACGGCCTGATGTTTGGACGAACACTTCCTCAAATCAGATGAATAGCATGATCATTATCACGAATAGGTGGGAGACCTTTGGGAGTCTCAAATACCTTGGAATGATTGTCCAAGACTTTTTTGAGATCTGGAGAAATAGATGATTCTGATGTGGAAACATCTATCGAACATAATTGTGCAATTGCACCTCTTTGTTCCTTTTTTAGAAGGTTTGTCATACTGTTAGAGCTGATTATCTTTTCATGTTTCCTGCATTACCCCTTAATTCAACTTCCTTTCCTTTCGCAGAAAATTTCATGCAAAGCTCTTGAATATTAAAAGCTATTATACCCAAGGATTGTAGCCATTGGACTCCTAGTACAACATCAGCACCTCCCATTGGAATGGAAAGCATTGGGCTAGTCAATACATATTCTCCCATGGATAGCTTGATATTATGGCACTTTCTAGAGCAATTTATCGTTCCTCCATTTGCAACCATCACTTGACACTCTGGTGCTAGATATAGGAAGAAATTCAATTCTTTTGCTACCTTACAATGAATAAAATTGTGGGTACTTCCTGAATCAATCAACACTATTACCTTTTTCTTCTTGATTTGTCATTCTATCTTGATGGTTTGAGGAGTGGTAATTCCATCGAATGCATTACAAGATATGGTCGGATTCATTTCTTCTTTATCTAGGCTTTGTTCCTGGAGTATATCCTCTTCTTTTGACCTTTCTTGCTCCTTTTCTTCTTCCTCTTCACAATCTATGTAGAATAATTTCTTCTCAGCACACTTATGATCTTTAGTGTATTTGCTATCACAACTATAACAAAGCCCTTTTGCTCTTTTCTCTTCCAATTGTTGTGGTGTCAACCTTATAGGTTGTGGAAGACTAGAGGCAACAACACTTCCATCTTTATAGTTGTGAGTGGTATGCTTCTTGGTTGCCATAATTTTGCTTTCCATTTTTCTTGATAACCTAAATGCCTTCTCTAATGAATCAGGTTCCCAAAGGCGAACATCATGTTGGACATTATCCTTTAAATTCCCTATGAACACATCAATCCTATGATCCTCTGGAATATTTTTTACCCTTATGTTCAATTTTTGGAACTCCTCAATGTGCTCCATTATTGAACCCTTCTGTTTGAGACTTATAAATTGGCCAAAAAAAAGTGTTTCTTTTTGTATCGTCATAATGTGCTGTCAATTGTTCTGTAAAAATTGCCCAAGTGATAATTGTTTATGAGAGAAAATCCATTGATACCATACAAGCTGATTCGGTTCCAAATATAAAGTTGCAATACGTACCTTTTGTGTGTTTTGCATGTTTGCTAGATGTTTCCACATCAGAATCATCTATTTCTCCAAATCTCCAAAAATCCTTGGACAATCATTCCAAGGTATTTGAGACTCCCAAAGGTCTCCCACCTATTCGTGATCATGATCATGCTATTCATCTGATTCCAGGAAGTGTTCCTCCAAACATCAGGCCGTACAGATATCCTTATGCCCAAAAGAGTGAAATTGAACGTATGGTTACAGAAATGCTAGAGGCTGGTATAATTCAACCTAGTCAAAGTTCTTTCTCTGCTCCAAGGATCCTCCTCTAGCCCAAGAGATGAGCATTCTTATGCAGTTGGGCCTCCAATAGATAAACCCACAGGGCTTAATCAAGTGAGTAAGCCAAATTAATGCAAATATTAATATTTGGCAGCCTCCTCCTCATGGCTTCCTAAAGGTTAATATAGACGGAGCATCTAAAGGTAATCGAGGGTTAGCTGGCTTTAGAGGGGTTATAAGAGATGAACAGGGTCAAATAAAGAAAATATTCCATGGCCACTTGGGCAAGGCTACTAACAACATGGCAGAGCTCATGGCACTAGAACAAGGCTTGGAAATCTTGTTAGTTTCTAATTTGAATAATGTCATCATAGAAGCAGATTAAGAATTGATTATTAGAGCGAACAAGAAAATATGTTATGGTACTTCTCCAAACAAAGCTTCTAAGCACTGGAGGCTTTTGCAAGTCTTTCAGCATATCCACTTCCATCTGCAAACCTTAAAAACAGTCAACTTTGTCCATGTGAAGAGGAAATCTAACATATTAGCATATTGCTTAGCAAATGAGGGAGTCACCAACAAGGCTAAGGATTCTCAGTATGAATGGGATCTTGTAACCCCAAGCAAACTGTTGGAGGACTGTCTCTGCCAGGTAGTTAAGATATAGAGTTATGGGTCATAGGCTGGACTGAGTTGGTACAAAAGATAGGAGGGAGGACAGGGAACCCTAAATTTTCTGCCCTCTTGGGGTTTGGGTTGCAAACCACAGCATAGTATTCCTTCCGAACTACTGAGGGAGTCCTACAGACTGGGTCGTCCATGGAATAGAATTTTGGGTGGAATTGTTAATGGTGTTTTGGGACTAACAGTGATGGTGGGAGGACAACACAAGAATCACCCTATGCGCGAGATCAATGGTTACCGCTTGGAAAAAGAGCATGGGAGTTACTCCGTGAGGAGTTGTTTTCTAAAACCAGAAGAGGATTATTGGGTGGGGCCTAAGTGGTATCGGGTTTCTTTGAGGAAGGCTTTGATTCCACTCAGTGTGTGACACATGGCAGGAAGAGGTGATAGAATACCGCTCTCATTAGATGGTTATCCCTTATGTGACTTGTCCACCTGATATCTCCGTAAACCATTCGATCATCGACGACAGATCAATGGTATATGTTTGATCGTGCAGGTCAGCATGGTGTCCCAGACCAGAAAGAAGTTTAGAGGGTTGGAATAGAGATTATGCCAGGTCCATATGGTTGGTTTGGTGTGGGTTGTTGTGGGCCCATGTTCAGTGCGGGTCCAGTGGTTACTAATAGGCCGGTTCAGAAGCTTGACCAATTGGTCTATTGATTTCTTATTGTCCAGAGTAAACGGGGTTCAGTTTGTTGACTTCGCGGGATTGTGGATGCGGGGATCGGTTTTTGACTGCTCTGCTGTCTGTTGTACTCTCACGAGACTACAATTTGTAAATTATGTATTTTTACTAGATTAATAGAACGTCCCACACTTACGTGATAAAAAAAAATAATTATATTTTTATATTATTAGAATAATATAATAATAATAATATAATATTATTATAATATTATAATCAAATATTATTAATAACTATATAAATATTAACAACCAGATTATTTCTATATATTATTATATAAATATTATATTAATATAGACTCCTAATAATATTATAATAATATTGATTATATTATTATGATAATATGGTAATTATATTTGTATATTATTATAATAATATAATAATAATATTATAATATTATAATCAAATATTATTATTATTATAATAATAATACAATATAATAATTATTATTTTTTTATAATTTTATATTATTAGATTATTTAAATAATATAATGATAATCTAATATTATTATGAGCTATTCTTATTATTAATTAATATATATTCTAATATTAATATAATATTTATATAGTAATATATATAAATAATCTGGTTGTTAATATATTGGAGTAGTTATTAATAATTCTATATAGTTATTTATATAATTATTAATAATCCTAAATACCCATAATAATTATTAATGTGGTTGATATAAGCCTATCGGCATATATCAACCACATTGGAAAATGTGGTTGTGTATATAGTTGTGCTAGTTTATCAATTTATAATAAACTCTCATTATTTATGGACTAAGGGTTTAATGTAGTTTAATTATTGTAATTTCTTCTTTTTTGTTATGAGGTGGAAATAGTCATCAATAGACAGTTCATTATTTGCTAAACTTGTACTATTTTTTATCAATTTATAATGAACCCTTATTATTTATGGACTAAGGGTTTAATGTAGTTTAGTCATTGTAATTTCCTCTTTTTTGTTTTGAGGTGGAAATAGTCATTAGTAAATAGTTCATTATTTGCTTAACCTATACTATTTTTCAGTTATGTTGTTTATCATAATCAAGATTTATAGTGCATCATTTCTCATGCATTTGAGAATATATTTATCATGTATGTAAAAGCCTACTTAAAATATTAACTAGCACCCCTCTTGTTCCCTAAAATGGGCTCGATACAGTTTCCTTTCCCTTGTTTTGGTTCCATAATATTTTTCTAAAGTAAGGGATTGTGCTAAACAGTAGGCAATAGTCGTTGACAGTAAGGCACTAACCTTGTCTCTTTTATTTTTTTTTACTTAGGTACAGGGTAAACACCTCCTTAATATAAATTTTAATTGAGTCTTTACACTAAAAGGGGTTTTCACTACTAAATAGTTCTTGCCCTCCATAGTTATGCTACTACACTAGTTTTGGTTGTCATGTATCAATAATACCAAATTGTACCCACCATATTTTACCTTTCCCAAAGAATAATTTAATGCTCTTCCAACGATGTACTTGCTAGACCTGTTTTTGTTTATTTCATATCCTTCCTGCACAAGCGTTTGGTACCTGCAATCCTGCACTGCATACTATTGCTATGCATATATATACATAAAATTTAACGATGTTTTACCAGCATAATAAGTTTTGAATTCTCTATTTTTCTTTCTAATTTATGGGTTTAAATACTTATCTCAAAGTTTCAGGGAATCGGGAATATGCTAAGGGCTTCCACAAACCACCAAACCGTAAGCTAGCAGCTCGACTAGATAGCCCCAAGTTATTTTCCTTTCCATTCAGAATAACAATGTACCAATAGGTTTCTCAGCAAAACCCTAAGCAATATCATGCTTCTTTTAGGGTTTCACCAACATTTATCTCGCACTGGTGTTTTGGAAGTTCCAGTCTTTTTCTCCACAGTAACCCCACCTAAGAGAACCAGAATTATGTCATTGATCTCCAACCATTTCTTTATTTTCTGAACTCTCAGCAAATTTCCTTTCTCTTCCAAATTAATGGGATTTCTCTCTAACCATTCTTCTGGAACCCTTCCTTGCTTTTGTTTCCTTAGAAAGAAAATCCATAATGAATGAGGAAATTTTCCTCTTTTGTGATTTCTGTTTTTGGGACATAACTAACTTTTCCAACTATTTACTGATTGTTAGTGAATTTTAACTCTCGCAGTAACCCTTGGAATATTCTCAAGAACATTATACAATTAATTTCCATTGCTTTTCTTTCCGACTTAAACTAAACATTTGTAATTTTATAATAACAAATAAATTGAAATACTTTCTTTAACTATAATATAAATTTAACCAATAAAGTCTTAAGTCAAGTCACAGGGGATATTACAGAAATGCGCGAGACAATAACATTGTTTGTCTAAGCCTCCATAAGTAGAAAGGAAGAACAAGCTCATCGGGAGCAATCCTTAGTAAGGGGATAAACTGATAGGAAGTTGGTTAAAAGTCTTAAGTCAAGTCACAGCGGATATTACAGAAATTCACCAAACAATAACGTTGTTTGTCCAAGCCTCGAAATGTAAAGAGGAAGAACAAGCTCATGGGGAGCAATCCTTAGTAAGGGGATCAATTGACAGGAAGTTGCAGATAGGGGAGCATCCCTTTGCTATTGAACATGATGACAGGGGGAGTAACATGATGAGGTGATTGTTTCCATCAATAATAAAGGGGGGAGATTGTTGGAAGAAATAATTGTTATTGATGTCAAAGGGATGTCCAGTTGAAGAGGAAATTATCACAGGCTTAAAGATCATATTAAGCCCTTTCTAATGATCTATTGCATGCCTCTTAACTCCTCTCCATTGAGGAGAAATTCAATTCTTAACTCTAAAAACCATCTATTTAACTCTTTGTCCAAGTCGACCTTACCTGAACAAGTCGGCCCTCCCCAAATAGACATGTCAATTCAGTTAATGTGATTGAACTAATATAAATACAAGAGACTTCTCCTCCATTTCAACCACCAGTGTGACCAAGAATGTGTAGAAGAATTCAAACCTGTGAATAAGGGAAAAAAAAGTTTGTATCTCATGAACCTAAAAAGAGATGAAAAGAAGAATTCTTTGGATTACTATTTTTGTTTTGGTTTGAAGATTCTTGGTGAGTTCATCCATACGTGTTATGATATATTCTTAAACAAATCTATTCCTGAATTTTGGCTTCTTCTGGCACATATCTCAGGGCCTATTGAAGGTTAAGAACTAAGTCTATCTTTAGCACATAATTTGACCACCTTACAACTCAAATTTCAGCCTCTTAACATCTCATATTTGATCCAGAGGTAAAGTTTAGAATTCGGCTATGTGGAGAAATTTAGGCCCGTGGAAGGTCGAATTCAGCTGTCTAAAGCTCGACTCCTATAACCAATATCTTTGGCCCTGCAACTAGGGATTTTTTTAGAATTGATTCAGGCTTGTAATTCGGGTTCCTAAGGATAGGCTTTCAACCCCAAATATCTTTCTTTTTCGCCCACTTGTGGCTTATATTCTAGGTGTACTTTGTGCTTACTTTGGAGGCATTCAAGAGCTTTCCTTGGTGACAATTTTTAGAAGTTCTTAAGAAATCTTTGAGGAAAAAATGAAGTGATTCTTGGAGCAAGATTGTAGACCTCTTTGAGTTGCCTTAAAGGAATTAATTTAAATGTTTTGAAGAAATCATATAATCACTTTGAAGAAAGAAAATTTGGAGCATTCTTTATGATTCTTGGAGCATACTTGAATGCATTTTTTGGATAGAACTTGGTGACCTCCTGAGGCAAACCTTAGAGCATGCTTGGAGTAGTCTCTTGGAACCATGTCAGAGTAGCCTTGTAGCTACTTTGGAACAATATTTAGAAGATACCTTTGAGCATACTAGAAGAGCTTTGAAGACACTCTTTCGACAAACTTGAAGAGCTTTGGAGCATGCTAGAAGAGCTTTGAAGACACTCTTTCAGCAAACTTGAAGAGCTTTGGAGCAGACTTTTTATTGAAGAAATTTTTAAAGCAACCCTATAATACTTTTTTGAATCAGATCTGAAGTAGTTTCGGAGCAGACTTGAAGTCATCCTTGGAGCATCTACTGAAGATATATTGGAGTAGCTTTGAGACACCTTGAAGAAAATATTTTGGGAAGGTTGGAGGCTAAATTAGCTTAAGAGGATTGGAGTCATCATATTTAGATTGTGCGGATTGGAGTCATGTATAAAGATCATGTTGGAGCCTTGATTAGATTGTGAGGATTGGAGTCCTCATATATAGATCACGATCACAAGGGAGCCTCGAGGGAGCCTCAATTAGATTGAGAGGATTGATTGAGAGGATTAGAGTTCTCATTCATGGTTGGAGCCTTGAAAGGATTGAATTTTATAAAAATTGAAGCCAAAATTTGAGGATTAGAGTATTCGGTATACCTTGAGTTTCTTATTGTGAAATATTTTCACTAGCTTAAAATAGCAATTGCTTAATATAGGAATTGAATGAAATACTTATTCATCCTTCCTCCCAGTATGTCCAACACATTTCAACACATTTCCAACTCACAAGTATTTTTAAACTATAATTTAATTCAAATATAATATTATACTTTTTCTCTTCGTATTTCCAACACACAGGTATTTTTACACTATAATTTAATTTAAATATAATATTATAATTTTTTATGTTTCTTTTCATTATTTTGTAGGTTAATTTAAGTTTTGTTAATGAAACATTCTTACCTGAAGACTCTACTACACAAGTAGTTGTACCATCTAATTTGCACCACCTAATTAGTATAAGAATACTATAAATTTTTCACTGAGATGTCGATTATCTTTTTAAGACCTTGTCCATTTTACACAACTTATATTGGGCTGCATTAAACATGTCTCCACCCTCCTTTAGAGATCAAACAAGGACTCTATTATTGGAAAATGTCCTAACTATAAGTTACAAATATATGATGGAACAGAATCCATATGGTTTTTCATTTACATGTCCATAAAAAAAACATTACTTTACATAAAATCAAATCACTCAGATATATATATATATATATATATATATATATATATATATATGTTGCGTACATGATAAAGGAAATAAATAGAGAATGGTTGTGAAAGAGTGGGACCTAATGTTTTACTAGCTCTTTCCCAATATACACTAAGGAAAAATAAAATTCACACATTTATCTGTTAGAAAACAACTAATAAAGCCACATTCAAATTTTTGATATAAAATTGTGTCAGACAAGCAATGTCAAAGTGTTAAAGCTGGATAGTGTTTACCCAGGTAACAACTTTCGAAGGGGGTTATAAGATTCCATGTTAATAGGGTGGTGATGATGAGAACAGTTATGGATCCCAAATTTCTACCCATGAAAGGCCTGTATGGTAAATTGTTGAAAGAATACGAAGCAGCAGCAATAAGATGGAAGAGTGTTTTCAGGGTGGCGATGATGAGCACACTTATGGATCCCAAATTCCTACCCATGAAAGCCCTGGATAGTAAACTGTTGAAAGAATACGAAGCAGCAGCAATAAGATGGAAGAGTGTTGTCAGAAGTAGGAGCAGTATGTTGCAGAAGTAGGGACTTGAAGAAGATAAATAAATGAGGCTAAGCAGATAGGCGAGGAAGCATATTTATGAGTAGGGCGGTTTGTGTACACTGTACCTTGGTCTATTCAATATGTCTTTGAATTCCTCAGAGCTACACAAAATATTACTTATGAATCAAAATTCATGGGCCACTGGGCATGCCAAGAAGACATGTGATCCTTACTTTCGGTCAACCCATTTTTGTACTAGTCAAAGATGCCACCTATGACTTATTACGGCAATTCAAGCATGTGCTTTGCTTTTAAGCATACTAGTCAAAGATGCCACTTATAACTTATTACAGTAGTTCAAGCATGTGCTTTTCTTTTAATATCACGATCAGTGATCAAATTAGTGATCAAATTAGTCATCTCCCATGAGGATGGGAGGTCCTTTGCATGGATCCAAAGAGGAATAGACTTCCTTTGTAGCAGCCATATGATGTGATGCACCTGAATCTATAAGCCATGCATCAGGGGAAGAGTTAATTGCAACTAGAGCATGAAGGTAGTTACCTTGCTTTTGTGGCAGATCCTCAGTTTTCTTCTTGGTGCCCTAAGGGATGTGGTTCCCAAAGTTGTGCTTCTGAAGGATTTCTGCCATTTGGTCAATTTGTTTCTTCATGCAAGATGATTTCAGATGGAATCCTCAATGACAGTAGGTGCATTTGTCTCCTTTCTTCCCTTTCCCATTTCTGGAGCTAGAGCAGTGATTGAAGGGCTTGGTGTACCCTTCCTTCTTTGGATGGGAATGCGCTTTTCCCTTGTCTTTTTGCTACTGATTTTTCTAATTTGAATCAGATGTATGATTTTTATTGTTGCTGCCATCATGCACAGCAAGTGCATTTGCTTTTGGAGGTTTGATTTTGCCCATGCCAATGAGTTTATCTTGCTCAACAGTGAGGGACTCCATGTACTCTTTGAGAGAAGGCATAGTGTAGGATTTACTTGTTGCATGCCTTACTAAATGAAATGTAGACACAAAGATAAATTATTCTAGTCCGAACTTTGATATAATAGAGAGAACTTGGTGACTCTCCTCCTTGGATTTGTAAATTCCACAACCCTTGAGTTGCAGTAATAGATCATTATATTTGGTGAAGAAGTCTTGAATTCTATCATAGTTCCATGGATCCAATGAGAGAAGCTCCACCTCGAGCAGATTTCCTTTCATCTCATCTTCTTTCTCCTAGAGTTCTTCAACCTTTTTCCAAATCTCATTAGGAGTACTGTAGGCAGATGGATGAAGCTGCAACTCTAGGGAGATGCACATGCATATGGATCCGTGGGCCTCATCCATGTGATTGATGTACTTGGATTTATCTATGGCTAAAGTGGGTTCCACTTTTGCATCCATGGTAATCTTGTACAACCCTTTCTGATGAAGGTAGCAAGCCATTTGTTCCTTCCATTCTTGATAGTTGTACAGTGATAGGATTGATGCTTTGGGAAACTCCATTTTTCTATCGATCTTCGATCTCCAAGCTATAATACCTGCAAAATAAATTAATGGTGATCCATTTATATAGCAACTTGTGGGCTCTGATACCACGTAAATGTGTTATAAAACCTACACAGATGAATATAGCTAGTAAAGGTTGAATACACAGCTTTGCAGAGCAAAAACACTAAAAGAAAGTTGAAAGAACAAAAAGAATTATTGATATTCAGAAAATAGGTTACAATGCTCATGATATAGCATCACTGGGTGAAGATCCCAAGGTAATGTACCATAGTGGTGATCAATGAGAGGACTCGACAGCTACAACAAGTTCCAGAGAGAACTAGCTATTTGTGGAGTGAAAGGAGGAGCAAATCATGCAGAAGAATTAACCAGTTGCAGAGTGAAAGGAGGAGAAAATCAGGGAGTAAATCATGCAGAAGAACTACCCAATTGCAGATTTAAAGGAGCACCAAATCAGGGAGTAAATCATGCAGAAAGGATCTTACATGTAGTCCCATGCATGCATGAATAGTCAAAGGCGTCAATCTGGTGAAGATTCCAATGTTGAAGCCTTGCATGTCAATGAATGCTCTAATTATCTGCATGTGCCAGTAATGAAGGTCCTAGGTGTGTAGTACCTCCAACATTGAACACCAAGCTTTTGCTGTTAGGTCCCTATAATACTAGTGATTACCCCATTACTATTGTAGTTATATCCCTTATTAATATTATTGTGCCCCCATTGTCCCCATATTGTTATTACTGTGCCCCATAGAATCCCTCTATTATTATTTTTGTGGATTTATATTATTATTGTTACATCGGCTAGGTTATATTGTGACTCATTAGACTCCTATGTATAGAAAGGAGGTTTTGTCATTTGAATCATTCAAGAATTGTTCATTTGTATAATGTAAAGGAGGTTACCCCCTTGAAGAGGCCGAACTCTAAGGCGTTCAACTATATTTTCTTTCTTTTGGTGAGCTTGTTTCATAACATTTGGTATCAGAGCTTTGGATTCTAAGGCTTCGCTGCTCCAAATAGGTCATCGTGGCATTTTCGCTATAACTTTTTTTTGTGATGTTTCAGAAGCTAAAAAAAAAAAAACCATTTGAGACGAAATCACACGGAACCTCAAGTCCAAATTTTAGAGCTTTTTGCACTATATTTGCGGAGATATGATTTGAGGAAGTTGGTGTTTTTGTAGGCTCCTGAATTACATTCCAAATAGGTGGCTTGGGGAAAATCATCATAACTTTCTCTCTGAGCATTGGATTGAAATTTGGTAAGAAGGTACGGAAAGAGAACAGACTGTAGTTTCTTGTATATATTTTTTACAGCTAAATGTCGAAACAGTGACTCGTGGCACGTCGTACAAGTTCGCTCTACTGAACTAGTCTATGATCAGGTCACTGTGGGAGATTTGGCATAACTCTTCCCTGGAGAATCCAATTTCGATCAGACTAGTGGCACTGGAAAGAGGACACAGAGGGCTACTGCAGGTCACAATTTCAGAACTGTATGATCCGAAATTACAAAGATACTTCAGATTCAATATCAAGCTCCTAGAAAGTGAAAAAAGATGTGTAGTTTTCTTCAAATTTTTTAATAAGATTGGTTTGAAAAATTGGTTTGAAGGAAGTCAAAGGGAATAGTAAATCATTATTATCGCTAATTGATGCCCCGAGGAAAGAAAATGCTAACACTTAGTAAGCAACCTAAAAGCTCTAGCATGACTCATGAAGAAGAGGAAGAAATGCAACATGATATATCAAAATTACGAGACCAAGTGCAACAAGTGTCACTTGCACAAAAAGCAACAAAATCTAAGATGGATGGTTTAAAGAAAGATGTAGAAGCTAAGATGGATGGTTTAAAGAAAGGCGTAGAAGCTAAGATGGATTGTTTAAAGAAAGGCATAGAAACTAAGATGAATGACATGGAAGCTAAGATGGACAATTTGAAGACACGCATGGAAGATTTGAAGACAGATTTGAAGACATATTTGACAAAGTTTCTACAAGAAATGCTTACTAATGGTGAAAGGGTAGTAAAGGAAACTCATGATGAGAACAAAATAAATGTTAATCATTATTTCATAGACTCTAATGTTGGATCGAAGACCCACTATATTCCAAAAATCGATATGAGGAAGTTTGATGGCAAGGATCCTGCAACATGGATATTACAGAGGGAGCAATTTTTCGATCTCAATAATGTGCAAAACACACAAAAGGTACATATTGCAAATTTATATTTGGAACCAAATCACTTTGTATGGTATCAATGGCTTTCCTCTCGTAAACAAATTATCACTTGGGCAATTTTTACAGAAGAATTGATAGCACATTATGAGGATACAAAAAGCAACACTTTTTTTAGCCAGTTGATAAGTCTCAAACAAAAGGGTTCAATAATGGAGCACATTGAGGAGTTCCAAAAATTGAACATAAGGGTAAAAAATATTCTAGAGGAGCATAGGATTGATGTGTTCATAGGGACTTTAAAGGATAATATCCAACATGATGTTCGCCTTTGGGAACCTAATTCATTAGAGAAGGCATTCAGGTTAGCAAGAAAAATGGAAAGGAAAATTATGGCAACCAGGAAGCATAACACTCACAACTATAAAGATGGAAGTGTTGTTGCCTCACAACTATAAAGATGGAAGAGAAAAAGGGCTTTGTTACAGTTGTGATAGCAAATACACTAAAGGTCATAAGTGTGATTAGAAGAAATTATTCTAGATAGATTGTGAAGAGGAAGAAGAAAAGGAGCAAGAAAGGTCAAAAGAAGAGGATATACTCTAGGAACAAAGCCTAGATAAAGAAGAAATGAATCCGAGCCTATATTGTAATGCATTGGCTGGAATTACCACTCCTCAAACCATCAAGATAGAAGGACAAATCAAGAAGAAAAAGGTAATAGTGTTGATTGATTTAGGAAGTACCCACAATTTTATTCGTTGTAAGGTAGCAAAAGAATTGAATTTCTTCATATATCTAGCACCAGAGTGTTAAGAGATGGTTGCAAATGGAGGAATGATAAATTTCTCTGTGTTGTTGGGAAAAGTATCCAATTCAGAATGCCCCTATCCCACTCTAAGGTGTGATAGTGCCTTAGCAACAAACAAGGAAAACTATCTGAGTATTCTTCTTTATGAGATGTAAATAGAGAAAGAAGGATGTAACTAACCGGTGTCTTCCGCTAGTTCGTCGATCCAATCACTCTCTCTTTTGTTCACTTCCCGCTTCCTGCTCTTTCACTGGTCCAGCTTCACCAAGTCCCTGCAAGATCACAAGAGAGGAAAACTACACAAAAGACATGGATTTACATTCATAACTAGTTTAGGATCAGATATAAACTAAATATGCAAATATAACAAAGCATCATTGATATACAAGCATATAGGAGAAACTCAAACAGCCTTATTGATATGATAATAAAGTTCAAGAGGAGATATAACCAAGTGAGTCCCGATCCAGCATCTACCTCCCAGCAAAGGAATCCCTTCCTCTCCTCCAACAAAGCATAAATCACCCAATGTACTAATCTCAATCTCAAACCAACAGCAATTCTCTGCAAAGTACAAAATTCCAGCCTCCTGAACCTCTGGGTGAGAGATCCATATATAGATGTAAGCAGAGAGGATGAGTCAGCTTATGTTTTGACTTGTGGCTTCTCTCTGTCAGTTCTTGCTTCCACTTGGAGGTTGAGAGCCTCTTACTCATCACTAGTCGAATTCATTGAGGCAAATGTCATTGGAGAAGATTCTGGAAGCTTCCAGGGTCTTTCCACCTCGTTGAATGAGCTTGCCATTTGTCATTTCCTGCTCAGCGCACCCTGGTAGTGCTTCCACCTGCGTTGCAGTGCACCTAGCCGGTGTAGCTTCTGCATTTCAACGCAGGCAGCTACTGGAGCTCCTAAATTGATCCTGAATTGACTGTTTTTGAGTGGTTTTTGGTGGAGAACTTCTAGGAGAAGCTGTCTTTTGTTGACCTTGTTCCTTTAGGGGTAGGAACAACTCTTTTAGGGACTTTGGATCCCTTGGATTATGGACATTTCATGCTCAATGTTGTAAGGCACAAAAATGTCTATAACAGTTGCCCCCTAAAGTATGAGGTCGTTTATCAAGTGAAATGCTTTATTAGGAGGATCTGAAGTTCTTCCAATGCTGGGAGGAGACCTGTAATAAGATACAATACAATACATTATTTTTCATACTGCTTTCATGATCTAGCTGAGGCGGGAATTCCCATGCTCAGCTTTATAAATTCATTTTTCTGTACATAGAACAGACAATCGTCTGATGATAGACTGATGATTTTGATGAAATCATCATCCTTTTGGTAGGATGATTATCTGCTGTAATGCTGTACATGTCAATGTCTTTATTTTTCCTGAATATATATCGCAGCCCGGATGGATGAAACTAGATCCGGGGTCTTCAATCTCATTCGATCTTCACTCTAAGTACAAGTCGATCCATGTGAGAAATGTTCTGAAGTCGAACATGGAAAGACATCGCTTGATTACCAGTCAATGATGTAAACTGTTAACAAGCGCGAGAGGAATCACCGATAATGATAATGACCCTCAAGGTACTGCAGTACAATTCACGTGGTGTGAATAAAGGACTTGGCGTCGAACACCACGCAAAATCTTTTGGTCGAAGGTCATTGATGTATACCTGTCGCCGGAAGTGAGAAACTTGCCATTGAGGCATGCAAGTTTCAAAGTACTGAAGGGGGTGTTCCTAGATCAACTTCTTGGATAATGAGCTGATGTCGACAAGAATCGATCCATCAAAGGAGGGCCTTAATGTATCCCACATCAGTGACACGGAACGGAGCAAATGATTTTGATGGAGGTGAAAACAATCTGATGATATATGGTTCAGGGTGGCGGTCATGAAAGGATGAAGGATAATGTATGGTAGTGGATGGGATACGGTCGACTTCTCTGGATGACTTCTCTTGAACATATCGGCGACACTTGTGTGATGGATCGGTAGCATTTACCCCAAAGATGGATGGTATTGGCGAGACCATGGTGATGTGACCGGTGAATGAAACAACCCAACCCGACTCAGGCACGGAGTGGAAGTGTCATGTTCAAGAGCGACTTGCTACCAATAAAAGTTCTCTGAGTTTCTTCCCAATTTTCCCCAGTCATTTCTGACCAGTACCTCTTTATTTTTGTCAAGCTTGAGGAGGATAACATATGCTTGTTCTATAATTTGCCCTTCGGGCAAACCCATCGCTATGTTTTAACGAGCTTAGCGATAGTGAAACTCGTTCTCGTCTAAAGACAAGTTTGTCGCTATTAATGTTTTTTAACGAGTCTAACGACAAAGATAACTCGGTCCTTTTCAATTTTAGAGAGTCTGAAAAGGTACGTAAAGATAACTCCAAAGTTCCTTTTTCGTCATCTAATCCCTTAAGTCTGAAAAAGTATAAAACAATACAGAAGGGATGGATTTTCGATAGTTTTAATGAGCCGAACAAAACAAGCGCTCGATCTTTTTGTGCAATAATCCCTCAGTTCCAAAAAGATTAAAATTTAGAGGAGGGATAGCACTTCCGGTCGCTTTAACGAGCTGGAAGGCCAAAACTCGGCAATCTTTTCATATTTTACGAGTCAGATAAAAAGAGCTTAAAGAAGACTCGTCTTTTGAGGAACGAGTGATGAAACGAGTTAGCAGCTGATTCCAGGTAAGGGTTGGAATTTTCCAATCACGGCAGTGTCACAAGGATGGCTAGTGAAATCACTCTTCGCAGCTGTTCCTCAAAATGGGTAAACAATCAAATGGAGGTGAATAATCGGCCAATGAAAAGTGGAGGTGACGGTGCAAACACGACCAAGGCTTTAATGGCTGATAAATTTACATTCGCAGTGGTTATTTACCGGAGGATAGTTCATTTTTTAACGAGCTTAAACGCAAATTGAAACACTTGCTCGATCTTATGTTTATTTTTTAATGAGCATGAACTATGTGTTAAAACTGCTCAATCTTATGTTTATTTTTTAACGAGCATGAACTATGTGCTAAAACTGCTCGATTCCAGTCATATGATAAGAATGTCTCATTTAAGATGCCATTTTTTATGGGGCTTGCACTTCATAAAGCTTTGCCCCGGAATCCTTTCTCTATGCAAGTTCGGAAACGACTAATCCTACGAGTTTAAAGGGTTAGACCTACAAGTTTAAAGGGAGGACCTAAAAATTTAAAAAATAAATAGCCACCCCTTGCTTGCACTCCAAAAGGTTTGCATACCCCCAGGTATAAAGTATGATTTCAAGGTTACCCCTCAATTTGCAGATAAAACATTTGTTCTACCAGGAAAGGCCTACCTCTTTCATGTTACCCAAAGATTGTCTCATTTGCGCAGCAAACAAAACACTTCTTCGGCAATGTCTACCGAGATAAACAAAGGTGAATGACGATGCCTGCCGATTCACATAACTTTGACAAAAGAATCTTATTCTAGAACAACCCCTCTTCCAATCACGGACGGGGTACGGACTAGTCATATTCTCCCGCGGAAACCTACCCTATACCCAAAGTTTTCCTGCCGAAGCAGACTAGGACACATGCCCCCTGGGTTCCAGTCATATCCTTCCGAATCAATCGCGCTCATCGAGAGGACGGACCGTGGGTTGAGACATTTCTTGCGTGAAAAGACCATTTAGGGATGGTATGTGACTATTTGTGATGCGTGATCCGGGAAATGAACGCTGGTCCACGAGCTTGACCACTCTTCCTTCGTGCGGAAAACACATTACTCTAAAGAGTGAGGAGACGATGGCTCCCATGCAATATATATAGTCTCGTCCAAGGAGTAGGTTATAATCCAAAGGTCCTTGAACGACCATCACGTTCATTTGAACGGTCTTCCCTTTCAATGTGATAGGCACATTGGGGAGGATCCCTAAAGGTCGACTGGTTCCTTTATCGAAACCTGATAGATTTCTCATTTCAGGCAAAAGCGCTAGCGAACCAAGCGCTTTCCAAGCAATAGAGGAAAGGATACTCACAGATGCCCCCTCATCAATGATGGTGCCAGCCATTACCATTCTGTATATTTGAATGATAATTCTGACTGGTATGTTGGTTGGCAACCGGGGTCTGCCTAGTTGGTTCCAGTCGAAGGATACAACTAGGTTGCTTGGTGGTGGGACCGAATAGACGGCCGGATATCGCTCTGACGAACTTCCTTCATGCGATAAAGGAATGGATGCATTGCCCCCGTGTTCGTCGGAGTCTGTGTTGATGAAAAGAATCTGGATGGTGTCATCCTTATCCTCTTCAGTGACTGTATCATTCAAGGATAAATCCTCTGAAGGCAAGACCGGGTCAACTGCCGCCTCGACCTTTTGACTTTCGTCTGGTATGGATTCAGTCGGTTTATCCTCAATGATAGATGCTTCAGCTGACCACTTGAGTGGGCCAGCTGGATTTTCAACTAACGAAGGACTTGGCAAGAGTTTCTTATATCCAGGAGGAAGTCGTAACGGTGAAACCGGGCGATCTTCCAAGACTCTTTTAGCCTCGTCTAAGAAGGGACAACGGTGGAGGGCATGGTTTCCTTCGCACAGTCTACAGGGAGGTCTAGCCCTCCCTTTCTGTCCTGGAACTTCACTTTCGCTAGTTGACGGTGTACTTTCAACATGGCTATCAGAGGTTGACGACACCGGATTGTGCAAACGGGGAGACCAGTCCCTTAGTATCCGAGGGATGCAGGGACAATCTCTGTGAAAGTGGTCTCCCTTGCAGATGACACATGGCGATTTAGGCCTGGTCAGTGCTGTGTGTGGATTTTCATCAGACGACACTTGTTTTCCCTTATTTGCCTTTCGCTCCTTCTTTTTCTCTTTCTTCTTCTTTTCCTTCTTCTCCTTAGGAACTTGGTTTTTAACTTTACCAGTTCCATCACGCGAAGAGGAAGGAAGAGAGGAAGAATTATAGGAAGTAGAAGGTTGGTGGGAAATTCTGGACTCGTCTAATTGTTGATTCGATTGTTCAGGAGTAGTGGTGTTCTGAACGACATTGGTTGAGAAGAGCCAGACCGGCAGGCCAATTGTCAGTCCTGGAAGCGACAATGTGGCCATATGGGGCGCACCAACATCTCCCCAAGAGGAGAAGGGACTAGGATTTCCACCAAGGGGAATTCCTTGGTTGGTGGGCTCCATTTTCTCAACCTAAATATCAACGCAGGAAGAAGGGGGTGATTGTTCCGTTTAAAATAAATTTTAACGATGCTTAGACACAACTTGCTTTTTCAATTTTAAAGAGTCGAGAAAAAGCTAAAGATGACTCTAGTCTCCTTCGATGTTTTAACGAGCCCGAAGTGACAAATGCTCGGATGGACTTTTTCCGTTATAGAGTCTGAAAAAGGCCAAAATAAACTGCTCTAGACTTCTAGGTAGAGGGTGTGCCAAACTTTTCGCAAAACCGCAGAATACTTTTTAGGGTACGGGCGGTCAATCTTCTCGAATGCTGTGTTCAGTGCATTGCGATCAGTAGGGCGGCCGACACGGCTTCCTATGGATAAAGGTTTTATTCCTATAGCGGTCTCCCAATATATATGCGATGGTACGTGGGAGCACAATCCGTACTGGCACTTATCGTCTCTCAGGAGGAATCACCCAACCATCAGTGACGCGACCAATGACCAGGTTTTACGATGCCGGAACACGTCTCTAGCCTAGACCTCTATGTTGTGCGTTAAGTTACAAAGCGTTGTTAAGTTCATTCAATTTATTTTAGGTTGATCTTTCTTAGAAGTTTGCCTTTTTAGATCATCACGAGACGTATGATACAATTCCTAAATGCAGTCTAAAGATGATAAGCAAGCTTTTATATCTTTTCAACAATGAAAATCCTAGCTACAAGGGGAAAAGAAAGACACCATCTTTTCTTAAAGAGCATAGAGCACACTGTAATGCACTTTTTCATAAATCAACATACAAACTGTCAAAATGCAAATGCACATATGCATGTATTTGTTTTCACTTTCCTAATATTGATGCCTAAAAAGAAAGCTGTTGTACAAATTTGAATTCGATTTCAAGTGAAAAACACAAACAAGTTCCTTTTTCGAAATCAAAAAGACGATTACAACACTTTATGATTTACTTGTTTAGACACTTGAAATGCATAAATTCAAACCAAAAAACAAAAGTAAAAGCTAAATCAACTGTGAACAACAAACAGACTCACTCCTAAGATCAAAACGACACTTACGACAGGTCTAGATCTAAGGGCGACAGTATGACTAGTTTACTTTTGTAATGGGAAACTGCAAATGATGTAACAAATACATAAAGAACAAATACAGTTTCTTTATATAACTGAGGCGGAATTGAGGCAAAGAAAAGGGGTTTCAGATAGGTACATTGACTGATAACAGGCTACAAAAAACAGAGATAAAACTGAGCAAAAGGAAGCAGGGAACCACAGCTGCACAAGGCAAAGACTGATCAGCGCACCCTCAACACAGAGAAACTGAACTTCAGTGCAGGTAGCCTTCACGGGACCTGCGTTGAAATGCAGAAACTCTTCACAGAGTCTGCGCTGAAGCAGAAGCAAGAGTTGCTTCTGGGTTCTGGGTTACGGTTTGCAGTTTAATCTACAGTTTTTGGCCGGATAAAAGCTATCAATTAGGTACAATTAGAAGGATGATTTAAAGGAGGACTAAGATCTATCACAAAGGGCTATTAGATCACTTGTGGATCAGCTGTTCAGATCATAAACAGGCCCAGCGAATGGACTAGAGTAGCAGATCTCTACTTTGCATTTGTAAATGGCAAATGCAGTTCGATTCGGCACTCTTGAGTTTATGAAATGAATAGCAATAGAAACACAAATAAACTAACAAGATACTTTCCCCAGTGGAGTCGCCAATTTGTTGTTGGGAAAAGTATCCAATTCGGAATGCCCCTATCCCACTCTAAGGTGTGATAGTGCCTTAGCAACAAATAAGGAAAACTATCTGAGTATTCTTCTTTATGAGATGTAAATAGAGAAAGAAGGATGTAACTAACCGGTGTCTTCCGCTAGTTCATCGATCCAATCACTCTCTCTTTTGTTTGCTTCTCGCTTCCTGCTCTTTCACTGGTCCAGGTTCACCAAGTCCCTGCAAGATCACAAGAGAGGAAAACTACACAAAAGACATGGATTTACATTCATAACTAGTTTAGGATCAGATATAAACTAAATATGCAAATATAACAAAGAATCATTGATATACAAGCATATAGGAGAAACTCAAACAACTTTATTGATATGATAATAAAGTTCAAGAGGAGATACAACCAAGTGAGTCTCGATCCAGCATCTACCTCCCAGCAAAGGAATCCCTTCCTCTCCTCCAACAAAGCATAAATCACCCAATGTACTAATCTCAATCTCAAACCAACAGCAATTCTTTGTAAAGTACAAAATTCCAGCCTCCTGAACCTCTGGGTGAGAGATCCATATATAGATGTAAGCAGAGAGGATGAGTCAGCTTATGTTTTGACTTGTGGCTTCTCTCTGTTAGTTCTTGCTTCCACTTGGAGGTTGAGAGCCTCTTACTCATCACTAGTCGAATTCATTGAGGCAAGTGTCATTGGCGAAGATTCTGGAAGCTTCTAGGGTCTTTCCACCTCGTTGAATGAGCTTGCCATTTGTCATTTCCCGCTCAGCGCACCCTGGTAGTGCTTCCACCTGCGTTGCAGTGCACCTAGCAAGTGTAGCTTCTGCATTTCAATGCAGGCAGCTAGTGGAGCTCCTGAATTGATCCTGAATTGACTGTTTTTGAGTGGTTTTTGGTGGAGAACTTCTGGGAGAAGTTGTCTTTTGTTGACCTTGTTCCTTTAGGGGTAGGAACAACTCTTTTAGGGACTTTGGATCCCTTGGATTATGGACATTTCATGCTCAATGCTGTAAGGCACAAAAATGTCTATAACACTCTGGAAAGTGCCATAATATCAAGCTATCCATGGGAGAATATGTATTGACTAGCCCAATTATTTCCATTCCAATGGGAGGTGCTGATGTTGTACTAGGAGTCCAATGGCTACAATCCTTGGGTACAATAGCTTTTAATTTTCAAGAATTTTTCATGAAATTCTCTTTGGAAGGAAAGGAAGTTGAATTAAGGGGTATTGCAGGGAAACTGGGAAAGATAGTCAGCTCTAATAGTATGACAAAGCTTCTAAAAAAGGAACAAAGAGGTGCAATTGCACAATTATGTTCGCTAGATGTTTCCACATCAGAATCATATATTTCTCCGGATCTCCAAAAAGTCTCGGACAATCATTCTAAGGTATTTGAGACTCCCAAAGGTCTCCCACCTATTCGTGATAATGATCATGTTATTCATCTGATTCCAGGAAGTGTTCCTCCAAACATCAGGCCATACAGATATCCCTATGCCCAAAAGAGTGAAATTGAACGTATGGTTGTAGAAATGCTAGAGGCTGGTATAACTCAACGTAGTCAAAGTTCTTTCTCTGCTCCAGTAGTATTGGTGCACAAGAAGGATGGATCATGGCGCATGTGTTTCGATTATCGAGAGCTCAACAAGCTCACTATTAAAGATAAGTTTCCCATTCCTATCATTGATGAATTATTGGATGAATTGCATGGGTCAATTTACTTCACGAAGTTGGATCTTCATTCAGGATATCATCAAATCATAATGAAGACTGAAGACATTTCGAAAACAACATTTAGAACTCATGAGGGTCATTATGATTTTTCGGTCATGCCTTTTGGCCTTACCAATGTACCTTCTACATTTCAAGGTTTGATGAATTCTATTTTCAAACCCTTCCTTAGAAAATTTGTATTAGTAATTTTTTATGATATACTAATCTACAGCAAGTCTTGGGAGGATCATGTTGAACATGTTGATAGGGTGCTACAACTATTGGAGGAGAAATAATTATATGCAAAAAAATCCAAATGTTTCTTTGGAGTACAAGAGGTGGAATATTTGGGTCATATTGTATCTCATGAAGGAGTTAAGGTAGACCCTAGCAAAATTAAAGCCATTAAGGAATGGAAAATTCCCACATCCATAAAGCATCTGTGAGGATTTCTCAGGTTGACAGGTTATTATCGCAAGTTTGTTAATAATTATGGGAGAATAGCAACACCTCTAACAATATTATTGAAGAAAGATGCATTTTCATGGACTCCAGATGCAACAAAGGCCTTTGAACAACTTAAAGAGGCAATGTGCCGAGCAGCGGTCTTAGCTACACCAGATTTCACAAAAACCTTTATTGTGGAATGTGATGCTTCAAGAAATGTAATTGGTGTTGTTTTAATGCAAGATGAAAGACCCATTACTTTTGAAAGTCGTCCAATCAAGGGAAAGTTTTTACACAAAGCTATTTATGAGAAGGAAATGTTAGCAATACTACATGCACTTAAGTAATTATGACCCTACCTAATGGGGAGACACTTCAAGGTAAAAACGGATCATGATAGCCTTAAATATTTTTTAGAACAAATATTATCCTCTGAAGAGCAACAAAAGTCAGTCACAAAGATGTTGGTTTATGACTTTGAAATCATCTAGAAAAAAGGGAAGCAAAATGTGGTGGTAGATGCACTGTCAAGAAAGGATAAGGATGTGGAAGCATTGTTGTGTGCCATTTCTATTATCCAACCAGTTTGGATAAATGAAGCGAGGGAGGAATGGAAGAATGATGAAGAAGTGTTGGCACTTATTCGAAAGTTACAACAAGATTCCAGTACATGTTATACATTTAGTTGGAAAAATGATTTGTTATGGTACAAAGATTGCTTATACCTCTGTAAGAATTCCCAACTCAAACAAAAGATTCTTATGGAATTGCACACTTCTCCCTTAGGAGGGCACTCAGGACTTTTAAAAACTTACCATAGGGTTAAGAAGGAGTTTTTTTGGGATGGCCTTAAATTGGATATTCAAAAGTTTGTGGCAGAATGTTTGCTTTGCCAACAAAATAAAGTTGAAACAATTAAGACCCCAGGTCTATTACAGCCTTTATCCATTCCAAGCCAACATTGGGAAGAGGTTTCAATGGATTTTATCACAGTTTTACCCAAGTCTGAGGGAAAGAGTGTCATCATGGTGGTAGTTGACAGACGTACCAATTATGCACACTGCTGTGCATTATCACATCCATTTAAAGCTAATACAATTTCTACTGCATTTATGGAAAAAATTCAAAAGCTACATGGAAATCCAGAGATTATTGTAAGTGACAAAGATCCCATTTTCACTGGAAATTTTTGGACATAATTATTTTCTTGTCTTGGTACTCAGTTAGCTCATAGCTCATCTTATCATCCTGAATCTGAAGGGAAAACTAAGATAGTAAACAAATTTTTGGAAGGATATCTTCGTTGCTTTGTATCTGATAAACAGACACAATGGGTCAAATGGTTGCCTTTGGCTAAATGGTGGTATAACACTTCCTTCCATACAAAAATAAAAATGACCCCATTTATGGCACTTTATGGATATCAGCCACCATCCATCACATCATATTTAAGAGAAAATTCTAAGGTTCAAGTAATGGAACATCACATCAAACGTCAACAACAAGTCCTCCAACTCTTAAATGATAACCTCGTGTTGGTACATAATAGAATGAAACAACAGGTATATCAACATCGCAGTGAAAGAAGTTTTGATGTAGGTGATTGGGTATTCATATGGCTACAACCATATAAACAAATTTCCCTCAAGCAAGCTAAGAAGGATAATAAATTATCACCAAAGTATTATGGTCCGTACAAGGTGTTGCAAAAGATTGGTACTATGGCATACAAATTGGAGCTTCCTGAAACTTCTCGAGTGCATCCAGTTTTCCGTGTTTCATGCTTAAAGAAGGTTATAGGTGACAAGCTACCAGTTCAAAAAATATTGCCAGAACTTGACGAGGAAGGAATAATTATATTGGAACTGGAAGCAGTCACAGAAACAAGAACTCAACAGCTACGAAATCGATCAATTTTGGAGTATCTCATCAAGTGGAAGGACTTATCCGCTAAAGATTCCACATGGGAGGACGTGAATTCTATACAGAAGCATCCAGAACTACTCAAGCGTTGAGGACAACACTTTTTTGAAGGAGTGGGGCATGTTAGGTCCCTATAATACTAGTGATTATGCCATTACTATTGTAGTTGTATCCCTTATTAATATGGTTATGCCCCTATTGTCCCCATATTGTTATTACTATGCCCCATAGAATCCCTTTGTTGTTATTTTTGTGGCTTTATATTATTATTGTTAGGTCGGCTGGGTTATATTGCGACTCCTTAGACTCCTATATATAGAAAGAAGGTTTTGTCATTTGAATCATCCAAGAATTGTTCATTTGTATAATGTAGAGGAGGTTGCCCCCTCGAAGAGGCTGAATTCTAAGGTGTTCAACTATCTTTTCTTTCTTTTTGTGAGTTGGTTTCATAAGATTTGCAGTGCCAGCTGTGAAATTCACTACATGCCACTCTCTAATGCATGCATATTTTGTTCTGAAAATGCAGGACAACAATGATCCCGTCTTTGGAAAGAAATATTCATCAGGGTAGGTATGCACATGTTTTGAGTTTTTGTTACTCATTCTATTTGTCTATTTATATAAAACAATTTTTACTTCATTTTACTCATCACGCTCCTTTATTTTATTGACGTTCACCATTGTAAGATCAACCTGAATAGTACGAATTGAAAATTTTGTGAGTAATTCTATTTGTCTCTCTGTGTAAAGCAATTTTTTACTTCATTTCAAAATTTTCATCTTAATTTTTCTTAATTTGCTCATTTACTTTGTTGGTGTGACCATTTTAGGTAACTACTTGTGGGGTTGACCAATTAAAAGGAAAAACTATTCTTTTAGATTTGAGGTCCTTTGATTCGTCTCTGAAGGAAATGTATGACGTTGTGGTGAAACAGAAACTTGATCTTGAAATTATATCCATTCCTATTATATGTGGAGAGCCTAAATACATAGAACATGAATACATAGGACATGAGCACCTTTTAAGAGAAGTTCCTTGGTTTGTCTTCTAACTAGCAACTCGGGTAATAAAGAAAGTAGTCCAGTTCTTTAGCCCAGTTCTTTTTTAATAAACATTATGGATGGGAAGAGGGGGATGAATGTGAAAAATGGTATGCAAGCATAAACTGCATTATTGAACCAAATGAGAGAGTTATCCCCTGTAGACCTTTTACAAAATATAGGGAGGCGAAAAGTACGCCAATTTTAGATCCCTTCAACCACTTGGAAAGAGTCCCAAATCATGTTAATGATTTTATTTGTTTGCTTCTAAAATATTTTGGGATTATAATATAAGTTAAAAATAAAATGATAGATGAATAATTGAATGGCCATTGCTTTTCAATTTTACGTTCATTTTTGTTGGTGTTTCTTATCAGGTGAAAAGGGTCATGTTTCAACTTAAATGGGGTAAAAGATTATCCTACTATGCATGAGGAAATCGAAAACTTTAAAAAAGAAGAATGGGAATAGGCTAGCAGACCAGCAAGAGCCATGAAGTCCGGGCAGAAAAAGATTAAAAGCATACACAGAAAGGTTGAATCTTGGAATGCCCTAAAACAACCAAAAGAGTTTAGTTGGAGAAAATATTATTAACAGAAAGTTAGTGTCTCTCTATATACATTTAGGTTTAAGTCAGCCAGATTATAAAATTAGAAGTTTTAGGCGTGAACCATCGAAGCAAGTATGGAAAAGGAGCCAAAAAAATCAAATCTATCAGGTGACGGGCATCTATGGACAATCCAAATTTTTAAAATAATTTCAAAATCCATAATATGAAATTCATCATTTAATTACCAAAATATGAAAAGACAAAGGTTCCCTATGTTGGTATTGAAGTAATTGCAGGGAAAATGGTCCCGCTCTTTTGTATGCTATTTTCTGTCATGGATCATAGAAAAGAGAAAAAATGAAATGTGGGTATTGAAGCGAGGAAAGGAAAATCGCGTGGAAAGAGTCCAAACACAATTTAAATACTTACCCAAGAAACCTAGAAAGGAACTCTCAACTATTAAGAAGAATATATAAATTCGTCTGAAAAACACCAACTCTTTCTACACAAATCATGATAAGTGAAAAATATAGATATCAAAGCACAATGAGTAACTTAAAAGTTTAATTGCAATTTCACTAGTGGGGTTTTTCCGGCGAATAATTGCAGGAGTCGTTTGTTCATGGTTTTATGTTAAGCTGACAAAGCATTTCACTCAGGCATCAAGGTGAAAATATGGGAGCATAATATCCCAATACTAGCTACACATGCCGATGACTAAAGTATTAGGTGAAATCCGTTGGGGTGGCGAGTAACACATGCTGATGACTAAAGCATGGTTACCAAATTCGAATTGTGATTAGAACTCGATTCGATACGAAATAAATTTGATGGTGTAAAATCGGATAAGGCAAAAATTCGATAGTATACTTCTTACCAATATTTAAGTTTATTATTTTGTATTTTAAATTTTTAAAAATTCAAATGAATTATCATTAATTATTATATTGAAAATTTATTATTAATTATTATATTTAAAATTTATGAAGTTTATTTTATATTATAGTTAAAACAATGGTTTTTTTTTTTAATTATCTATTTGAAATTGTAGTTTATTATTTTATATTTTTTTTATTATATAATTTTTATTTTTTATTTTTTTTTATAGGAATTAATGATTTGTTAGTGCAATTTGTTGTTTTAAAATCTTTTTAATATAGTAGTTTTCGTTTCTTATACTGCAATTTGCTATTTTATATTTTTTTCAAATATAGAAGTTAATTTTTAATAAAATTACCCA
The DNA here is from genome assembly GCA_031772625.1 of Pinus tabuliformis. NCBI lineage: Eukaryota > Viridiplantae > Streptophyta > Pinopsida > Pinales > Pinaceae > Pinus > Pinus tabuliformis. The sequence goes on along the minus strand of CM062817.1, from coordinate 408,927,282 downwards.
TTTGCAACTGTAATTTTCCATTTTCTATTTTTTTTTGTTTCAATATAAAAGCTATTTAGATTCATTGAGACCTTTATTATGGCCTCCTATGAGCTCTCGTTGGGTTTTCCTTGTATCGTGTCCTTATTGGCCACATCATTTGCAATATTCTTTTGCGTCGTGATGGACTGAAGGCTTAGGGTTACCAAAGTTCTACGCAACATTTCCCTGGTTGTAGCTTTCCTTGCATTATTTACACCAGTTATTTCTTCATGCGCTTCCCTGCATTATTCCCACCAGTTATTTCTTTATGCACTTCATACAAGAGTCCTTCTCGCTCAGTTTCGAAGACTCCAAAACACACTGCACATGTCAAAACACACTCAAAGTCACACTGCATTCTTCATCAAGACAACAATAATATTTCAAAAGAAAACCACTCATTATTGTATCGAATTTGAATTGACCGAATTATCATCTGTACCGAACCGAATTGGTGAATTTCCATACTTTTTTGGCCAATATGACCAAACTTGGTAACTATGGACTAAAGGCACCAAGCTGTTGTTTGTAGTTCGAATTTATTTTCAACAAATGCTCTCTGAAGGTTAATTATTGAAAAACAAGAATAGAGTTAATGAAATCTTCTGACATGGTCAAAAGGGTTAGTATTTCTTTGGTTGAAATTCTCACCAACACCACATAAATACTTGACTTTTGAGTTGTAGGAATATTACTCTAGTCACATTGACTTCTAGCATGATTTTCAAGGTCTCAAAAATAAATAAAGTGTTCCCAAATTTGAAGTGTACAGAACGCACTATGGAGAAGTGAGACTATCATGATTAACCTTGATCTGTAGATATGTTTAATAATGTTTGGCCACAATTGAGTGGCTATTTTTACACAACTGGTAATCAAAGTATAAATGTGGATTGACAGTTTGTAGCCTCACATCCATAAAACATCATGGTTATGTCGTTTGCACAGTTTCTATTCATCGTTGTTCATCAAAGGAGGCATGGGAAACCTTCCTGAAAAACACCACAACCATCGTGATAAGAACCAAATAGATCGACACTTGCAAAGCCACCATATCCCCTAGCTCAAGTTGTCTCAAGATACCATCGTGTGGTGATGTAGTAGATATGACTACAAATATATAAAAATGCAAAATATGCCCAAGAAATAACACGATAAATGATAGAACTTAAGATCTATATTAATATCAAAACCCTTGAGGTAGGATAACACCATACAACTACTCCTTAAGGAAGGAGATCACTCCACAAGCTAATGTCTGTCAATACAAAACAATCCTTGACATTTCTCAATGAAGAGTCTTTAGCCTCTATATAGGCTTCATACATACAATACCATGGGTCTCTCAATACCATACATCCATTACAATAGGCTTATCACATTATTCCCTAAATACTTGCGATCCCTTGCATAATGTGGGTTAGCCACTTTATTTATTAATTATCACCCATTATATTATTAAATCACATTATTCCCTTGGGTACCTCCCTTTGTGCCCCATATGATCCCCGTAAGTAGACTACAGGTGGTGTGAAGGGTATTTTTAAAAAATACTCTAGTTATTGAATTCATATTCGGGTTATTAAATCCATAGATAATTTTATAAGCCTATTGTTTGTGTTTTTCCTCTTTTCTTCCGTAAAATTGTAGAAGAGACATTAGAGTTAAAGAACCTATTGTAGTTTCTACAATAACTCTTCTTAATTTCACTTAATTACTTTCACTTGGAGGGATTTAAGGGGTGTACTCTTTGAAATCAATGCATAAATCATGTTGCCAAATCTATCCAGTGGTCTCTACTTGCCCCCTTTATCTTGAGATATTGAAGAAAGAATTATGATCTAAATATAACTTGCTTGGATAGTCAGAGAACCACTTAGTAGCCTTTTAATTTCTAGCCTCCTAAGGTAATCCTCTAAGAAATGTTTTTACTTAGTTTTTCTTGCAAATCTAGGTCCCTCTAGGGTTGTGTAGTGCTTCCTTGAGCCTCTTGTTTGCACTATAATTCTCCCTTGACCTTTATCTTAAAAATGCACCATCAAACTTGAGCTTGAAACAAATTTTTCTAGCCTTCCCACTTAGTGTAGTTTTTAGTGGAGATATTTCATCTACTATAGTAAACTACTTTATTCCAACAAGCCTTCCCAAGACTTGCCAAGATAGTAAGGGTTTGTTGTAGTGACTATAACCACCCTCCAATATTTTGCCTATGCTTTGATTTTGGAGCCTCCCTTCTTAACCGCAACAACTCATTTAGCACTGATCCAGGTATTCATGCTTCGATTGAGACTTGTCCTTTTAGTTTGGATTGAGTTTGTTTACTTAGTTGATTTTCTAACCCACAAGTTAATCTCCTCACTTGGTCCCATAGCAGTTCTAGGATCTCCCCTAGAAATTGCGCAATTCTTGAGGGCAACTAGCCTTGTTGTTGGGAATTATGCAGTCTTGACTACGAGTAAACCTTAAGCTCAGAAAATGTGCAGTCTTGACTAGCAACCAACCTTGAGCTGGGAAACTGCGCTCTTAGGAGAGGCATCCCAGAGACACAACCCAAAAACTACGCAAACCTCACTGTGCTCAAAAACTATGCAACACATGAGCTAGAGAGTTGGCTATTAAAGACTAATTTAATAGCCAAACAATATTTTAGCTGACAAGGAATATTGCTGCAAGTTAATGATTGAAACAAAGACTAGACTCCACAAAGTCTTATCTTGATTGTGTTTTTGGCACAGTTGAATGTCACATGTAAGTAAGCTTCAAAAGCGACAGGTTTGATTGGTGCACCAATGGGCAACGACAGGTTAAAGTTGATATGTTACGATTTTTCTTCAATATGCTTGAAAAGTCACTCAAACAAACAAAGGTAAAATACACAAATCGCCCTCCTTATACCCTTTTGGGTCGTCACCCAGAACAGACAATGGTATCTTTTTAGACGCATCATGAAAGTTTGCATGCAGAATGAATAGTCACACTTGGACTAGACAAATCACCCAGCCCAGAGCCTTTTCTTCCACCCCTTAAAGCAAGTTTGCATGCACATTGAAGTCACTCAGAACAAAGAAAAGTTGCCTTTTCAACGTGTCAAAACATATCCTTTTGAACCCATCTAGAAAGTTTGCGGTGCAGCATGAAATGTCACTCAGGAAGGACAAAGGTACACAAGACAAATTGCCCAACTCAGACCCTTTTCATTGACACCTCAAGCAAATCACTAAGAAAAAACGTATCCTTTTCAGGGAAAGTTTGCTTTGCACATCAAAAGTAACTCACAATAGACAAAGGCAGTCTTTTCCACGCATCAAGGAAGTTTGTGGGAAGCTTTTGAGCAATAAAAATTCAACCCAAAGACAAGCTTGGCCTTTTCAATGCGTCAATAAAGTCGTAAATTAAACAAATCACCCCGCTCAGACCCTTTTTGTCGGTGCCTAAACCAAGTCAATGAGAACAAACAAACGGTACTCAAGAAAACTTTGCTTGCACATCAAAAGTCACTTATAATTGACAAAGACGGTATTTTCCACGCGTCAAGAAAATTCAACAACATTGAAAGACTCTGCTTCTAAGCGACGAAAATTCAAAAGGTAGACAATCTTACTGGTAGAAAATATGTGAATAGTTTTTTAGTTTTTTTGGTCTATTCTTATATTTAATTTATTAAAAAATAATTAATAAAACGTGGCTGTCATTATAATTTATTTAAAAATGAAACAAAAAGAACCTAGTGGTTGTTATAATTTATTAAAAAATAAAAGAAATAAAAGCTAGTTTAGTTCCAATCAACAAATTCATCCACTCTGGTGAGAAAAATGCTTAGTGATGGATCATTGCCACTACTTCTAATTTCCCAACAGTGCTACCTTATATCAACTTTGTTGATTGTTACAAGAGTAAAATGTTCATAAACTTTCAATTAACTAGATTAGAGAAGCTAGAGACTTGGCAAACTCAATTATTTGTTCATTCCATTTAGTATAAAAAACCTCACAAAGATTTTGATAACGAGTAAGTGACAACATCTTATCAACTCTTTCATGGACGATTACCATTTTCTTTAGTGTTCTTGTTTACTTTATTTATTTTAGTTTATTTTAAGTTTTATTTTTTTATTATTTAGGTTTGCTACATTTAATAAATAAGTTTTAGATTTTATTATTTAGGTTTATGCTAGTTTATTTTAGGTTTTATTAGTTTACTATTATAATAATATTAGGTTTTATGTGTTAGGTTTTTTAATAATAATAATAGCACAATTATATGTTGTTTATAAAAGGTGGAAAATGACCATGCTAAATGGTAGAAAATGAGGCTAATGTGATTTTACTAGTGCTTAGAAATTCCACACAATGTTTTCCATCTTATCTGTGAAAAATTCTACAAATATTGAATTCAATGATTGTCTCATTGTTCTTTATCTTATTGGTTGAAAATTCGAGAAATATTGAATTCCATGATTGTCTTGTTGTTTTTCATCTTATTGGTTGAAGGAGAATGAATTAGATAAAAACAAAAGAAATAAATTAGAAACTCACTTCAAGGTGTTTTACAATCATATTTTTTGGACAAGTAAAAATTTTAAAGTTAAACATTCAATTTTGTATCTTATACAATCTTTTAACGATTACTATTTTTATAGTTTTAAACTAAATGGGTGCAAAGTTAAAAATGAATCTATGGTTTTAAGAGGATGAAAAGCTGTAAATATCATGTGACAAGATTATCATCTTGTTAATTGAGTATTAGAATATCAATCCCTTTCCTCCTAGATGTATTTTTAACACATTCATACTTTGCCTTTGGATGTTTCCTTAACACATCCATACCTTGTGTTTGTTACAATTTCACGGCCCAATAAATCCATTTCCCAAACCCTAGACATCCATTATCCAACGATGTAGAGGAAGAGAAACCCAACCAACTCTTTTGTAACAAAAAATGTAACTCTCAAAGTTCTTCTATCAAATGGTTTTTTATTACAAGTAAAAATTTACTATCTTTTTTTTACATATTTTTTAAAATCTTTTTTCTTCATTTTTGTTTTCTTTATCTTTTTAATTTTTATATATTTTTTATTTATTTTTCTCTATCTTTTTAATTTTCGTATATTTCTTCATTTTTTTTATCCAATAATTTTCTTTTTATTACAATTATATATATAATATAAATCAATACATTCTCGAACTAGATTATCAAATTTATATATATAGAATTGCAAATTTTATATTTATTTTATAATTAATATTTAATTTAATTAATTCAAATAAATAGATTCTCAATTAACCATTAAATTTAAGAATCATTTAATTGCTTTATCCATTTAATTAACTTCTACTTTTATATGTTGATATATTGCAAGTTCACATCTCATATGTATAAAATTTTATTTAATATATTGGGTCTACATAAATGAGGCTTGTTGAAGTGTACAAATTAATGACGTAGTTGGAGATTGTGTCTTTTAAGTAGTATGTCTCACAATATAAAATTATTTTGTATTTATCTTTGTATTTTTGAAATGTCCATGCAAGTGAAATGTCTAAAGTAAATGTTTAAATTTAATTATATTTATCAAGTACATTTTGTGATGGTTTTTTTTATCTGAAGTATAAATAATATTCAATCCATTGAGCTAAAGCATTTAGGGGATATGTGGTTTGTTAATTAGATAGAATATTTTATATTATTTTTAGTATATTTAATTAATATATTTAATCAATATGGACCACCGGGATCGGAGGTTTGTATGAGGGAGCTGCGAGGGAGCTAGGGCACGAAGACGAAGCCCTCGACGGCGCATCAGGCACAGCGAATAGAACAAAGGCTCTGACCAGATCTGTTGCAGAGGGACAGGGCGGCAGGCGATCAGAGCACGACAATGGATCACGCTCAGGGGGGGCGTCAAAGCCCTCCCCCTCATGGCATAGCATGGGCCCTGAAGTCACTTTTGGATCAGTAGATCCGGACATTTTCAGCAAAGGAAAGAAGCAACAGGAAACTGACAAACAAGTTAACGACAATGAAATGCCAGAAGCACAAGAAAATCAGGCAAATAAACCCCAAGTCACCTCCTCTACCTGTCGACCGGTAGCCAAGGTCAGACCTCGAATCAAACTGCCTGGTGACAAGATCAATAGCAGGATTGAGTTCATGACAGAGCATGCGATTATTGGGAAATTTATAGGGTATTGGCCAACTGAACAAGCCCTAAATGCATGGATTGCAGCAAAGTGGAAGCCCAAAGGAGATGTTACTCTCCAGCTGGGGCCAAAGGGTTCCTTCACGGCTATCTTCTATTGCCTAGAAGATAAGTACCGAATCCTAGGAGAGGGCCCGTACTTCTTCAATTCGACAGGACTCTATATCACAAACTGGAAGCCCAGATTCACCCCAGACAAGGAGGATCTCACCTGGGCGCCGGTCTGGATCAGATTATACTCTCTCCCTGATGAGTACTGGGAAGAAGATTGCCTAATGGGTATAGGCAATGGGGTGGGAAAATACATCAGGGCTTCAGAAGAAACAAGAACCCGTAAGTATATTTCCTATGCAAGAATCTGTGTGTATATTCGATTGAATGAAGCTCTTCCTGATTCCATAACCCTTTCCCATAGAGACGAGGAATGGACCCAGCCCCTGGATTACGAGCATGTGCCTTTTAGGTGCAGAAGATTCCATGCATTAGGGCATCTGTTCAGGGACTGTCCACTCAATGTAAAAGCAAGCCCTCCTGAATCTTCTGAATCCCCATCTCAAGATGGCTTCACCAAAGTCTCAAACAGAAAGCGTGCTCATAAAAAACCTCAGAATGCTCCTAAAGCTCAACCTACCAAGTTCCACAAACCCGCGTCTAAGAACAGCTTTGAGACCCTCAATGATATTCCAGAAGACCAGCCCCTGGACAACACCAGCAACTCCGCACACCCGTCCTCCTCAAACCACCCCCCTTCCAATCCCCCTCCCAAATCGAAATCCCCCATTCTAATCCCGACCATTCTAAGCAGGCACCAGGAGGCTCCCGTGGAGACCCCCAGAGAAATGGAGGTAGATGGGAGATCGAAGCCCATTCAGAATTCAGAGACCGCACAGGAAGACACCAATGTAGCTGAAATAATGGAGGAAGAATCCGAAAGTGTAGACCTGCACGGTCTGGATATCAACGAGCTAGAGCTGGCATTCAGGAAAGAAGTGTATGAATCCATCGCTGAGACTGATTTAGAAAAGCTGGAAATGGTCATCTCCAAAGCCTACCACCAACATCAGCTAGGAATTCAAGCTGGAGGCACCTGGGATGGTAGACTGCGTCCAAAAGACTTCAAAAAAAGAGGAAGAAAAACAGATCTTCAACGCACAATAGAGGTTGGCAAAGTCCTAGTGGACTCAGGCAGATATGCGAAGCTTACGAAGTACTTCAGCCCCACTCAAATCAGTTATCAATGAAGCTCGTCTCTTGGAATCTAAGAGGGCTCAACAGCCCCGCAAAATATAGAATGCTCAAAAACATGATCAAGATGGAGAAACCGCAAATATGCTTCTTCCAAGAAACTAAATGCAATAGTATCACATTGGGTCGAATACTTTCAAAGGCCTGGCCAGGCTGCCATTCAGTGGCCGTGGACGCTACCGGAGCTTCGGGAGGGCTTGCCATAGCCTGGAACACTCAGGCAATAGCACTCACTGACTTCCACGCCTCCCATCATCTCATACAAGCTGCCTTTCACATTTTAGGCACAAAGGTACATGGAAACTTATCCAATGTCTATTTCCCACAGGACGGAGGTAGTAAAAAAGCGCTTCTCGACACCATCGAGGCGCTTAGTATCAACAGACAGTACCCACTATGGATTGTTGCAGGGGATTTCAATATGACCACCAAAATCGAGGATAAAATGGGAGGAAGAACTAGATTGGAACCTGAAGTGGAACACTTCAAGGACTTCATCCTAAACGCCTCACTCATCGACATGCCCTTCTGCAATGGAACTTTCACATGGAGCAATCACAGAAAGGGGAAACATCAGATTGCCTCCAAACTGGACCGCTTTCTGATTTCGGATAACGCAGTGCACATTGGGGGGGATTTCACTGCGGAGATCTTGGCTCACTCAGGCTCGGACCACTGGCCAATAGCTCTGCACTGGCAGCGACCAGGGAACAACACCAGGAAGCCATTTCGATTTGAAAGCTTTTGGCTAACACACTCGGCATTCAAGGACTTCGTCAAAACCATTTGGGCCTCCTTTGTCCCCCCAGAAGGTACCAAAATGTTCCAGCTGCAACAGAAATTAAGATACCTAAAAGGCCACCTCAAACGCTGGAATAGGGAGACCTTTGGGAATATTTTTGAAGCCCAACAGCAACTCAATCAGGAGCTCAAGCTACTCCACCAGACAGTAATCAACACAGGGCACAAAGAGGTAACCTTAGATAAAGAAAAGCACATTTATAATCAGCTCGAAGAAAGGAGGAAGCAAGAAGAAATTTATTGGAGACAAAAATCACGGATCAGGTGGCTCAAAGAGGGGGAACACAACACTAAATTCTTTCATAACACAACAGTGCAAAGAAGAATGCACAACAAGATTTCCTTCATCCAAAATCAGGAAGGGGTCAAAGAGGAGGAGCATGAGAAAATAGAGGAAATCCTCCTCAATCACTTCCAACAGGTTCACCAAGAGCCGATAATGGACCGGAGGTTAGCTATTGAGAAAATCACCAGCAACATTCCCAGGCTAGTAACAGAAGAGCAAAACGAGCTACTCATGAGTCCAATACTCATCCAAGAGGTTGATGAAGCAATGGCGCAGCTTAAAGAAGGTAAGGCTCCTGGCCCTGATGGCTTTACCACTACTTTTTTCCATGCTTTCTGGGATATGATTAAGGTAGAGATTTGGCAAATAGTGGAGGAATCTAGGGCCCTTCGCTGGCTGCTACCCTCTCTTAACTCCACCTTTATCACTCTCATTCCTAAAGAAGAGAATTCTATCACCCCTGACAAATTCAGGCCCATCGCTCTCTGTAATGTCCTTTACAAAGTCATTTCCAAAGTCATTGCCAACAGACTCAAGCCCCTTCTTCCTCAGCTCATCTCACCGGAGCAGTCTGGCTATGTTGAGGGCAGGCAGATTATGGATGGTATAATACTCTCCCATGAGATCATTCACTCGCTTAAGCTTTCCAAACAAGCGGGCATGTTACTCAAGCTCGACCTCTCCAAGGCCTTCGACAAACTCAGCTGGTCCTATATTCAGCACATGCTGAAAGCCTTTGGCTTTTGTGCCACCTGGGTAAGATGGATCATGAGCCTTATTTCCTCCTCCCACTTCTCCATCCTTGTCAATGGGCTGCCCTCTCGTCCCTTTAAACCCTCCAGGGGCATTAGACAGGGGGACCCCTTATCCCCCTTCTTATTTGTGATCATGGCGGAAGGTTTAGGACGGCATATCAAGCAGGCTCTGCTATCCAATCAACTTCGAGGAATCTCCATTCATAACACCCCAGCTTCCTCCCATCAGCAATTTGTGGATGACACCATGCTTTATGGCTATCCTTCTGCTCAGGAAGCCTCTTGTCTGAAATCCTTGCTCAATGACTTCTCTAGAGCCTCAGGAACCCAGGTCAATAACACCAAATCCCAAATATTTTTCTTCCACACTCCTCCCTCTGTAAAATGCGCCGTCTCCCGCATCCTGGGTTTTCAAACCGCCTCTCTCCCCTCCACTTACTTGGGTGTGCCTCTCACCGCCTCAGCCATAAAGCAACCTGCTTGGCGAGGCCTCATTGAGAAACTGGAATTCAAACTTAACTTATGGACGCATCGCTCCCTCAATCTGGCCAGTAGGACTGTGCTCCTCAAATCCATCCTCCAAGCCATGCCCCTCTATCTGTTTTCCATCCTGGCTGCTCCAAAGTGGGTTTTAAAAAGACTGAGAAATCTGCAACGCAACTTTCTCTGGGGAAGTTCAGCTACTAACCGCAAATGGGCACTAGTAAAATGGGACACCACCTGCAAGCCCAAGCACAAAGGTGGTATTGGCCTCGGAGATCCTGAGCACAGTAACATCATCATGACCGCCAAAATCTGGTGGCAATGGCTGACAAATCCGGACAAGTTATGGGCCAAAATATGGATAGCTAAATACACCAACAACATGCCTCAAGCAGAGCTCATAAGATTCACGCCCACCATCACAGGTTCACTCATTTGGAACGCGGCCAAACAGAATCACCAGCTGGTTCAGAAACACAGCTTTTGGGAAATAAGAAATGGTCACAGTGCTAGATTTTGGAACGATGCTTGGAACCAGCTACCTAAACTCTCAAGTGTTTTGCCGGCAGCCATTACCCCAGGCAGACAGGAGCAGCAGCACGCTAAGGTTCATCAATTCTGGATTCAGGAACTGGGAACTGGCTTCAGGAAATGGCAACCAAGTAATCAAATAACCAACATCACCAGCAGCCAGGAAGTAGTAGCCCTTGAAAACGAATTGAAAAAGAGAAGCATCAGGTACGACAACAGTGAGGACATTCTTAGATGGGGCTATCTTCCCAAAGGTTCTTACTCCACTTCTGAAGCTTATAATCTATTAGAAGACGCCCCCACCATGCCGGATCCTCTCTGGGCAAGAATATGGAGCTTCACGGCTTGGCCCAAAATAACTCACTTTCTGTGGATGGTGGGGCATAAAAAGATTCTTACCTGGGACAAACTGAGGAAACGCAACTTCCATGGACCCTCGTTATGCCACAACTGCTTCCAGAATGAAGAAACCTTGCAGCATCTTCTGGATACATGCCCGCTTGCTACTCAGATGTGGGAGAAGGTAGAATTCAGAAGTCAAAGGAGATGCAGAGAGGCGGGTGGCATAATAGACACCATTCGGCAATGGCCGAAAAGACCTTACAACAGTGAGTTGCTCAACCACCTGTGGAACATAATCCCAGGTATTCTTTTATGGAATATCTGGAAGGAAAGGAATAGGCGCATATTCAAAAACCTCAGCTCGAATAAGGAGGACATATGGAACAGAGTGCACGCTAACCTCCAAGAAACCATGCTACTGAAGGCTTGGACTCAACAGGATCTCCCCACTGCAGATAATGAGAAAAACATCCTAAACAACTGGGGGCTGCAAATGCCACAAGAGCCAACTACACAGCAGACAGCAAATTGCAAAGGCAAAGAGGACGGAAGCTGGGAAGCTCCACCTATACACTCATACAAGCTCAATTTTGATGGAGCATCTAAAGGTAATCCTGGTCCAGCAGGATTTGGAGGAATCATCAGGGATCACCAAGGAACCCTGCAACAGATCTACTTTGGCAATATAGGTTGGGACACCAATAACTCAGCAGAGCTGGAGGGTATGTGGCAGGGGTTACTTGCAGCAAGGCGACATAATCTTCAACCGCTGATCGTGGAAGGAGACTCTCAAATTCTTATAAACATGGCCACTCGTATTCAGAATGGCTCGCACGCCAGGAAGGTAGCCAACAGCTGGAGACTCGAGGCCAGGCTCAGCAGCCTGGCTGTTGAAGTACGCAACTACAATGCCATCTCCTTTCATCACACAAAAAGAGAGGGTAATAAGATAGCAGATCTTCTTGCTAATATAGGAGTAGACTCAGACCAGCCCTTCCTTGAGGGCAACCTGGACATCATTCCTAGCAACCAACGCAAACAGGAATGTGAGAGTCTCATCCACAGGGACAACGAAGCCCCGGATGCGGGTGTTGGAATGTCGAGGAAGGGCGAGCCACATGCCCAGCATGGGCCGCCCCGTGTTAACTCCACGGCTCCCCGGAGAAAGCCGTCATATGGTAATTAAACCCCCCTTCCGCACAAAGCCACAGTTAATGCAATTGATGGCTGAGAGGAGAGGTAGATGGAGGAGCAGAGCGCAGTTATTGAGCGCCTGCAACGAGGGAATGAAGCAGCATATGACAAGCTCGATGGGTCGAGCAAGGAATATTGGTTTGCTGAGAGTTGGTGGGTGCGGAAGCACAGAGAGTTTAGGCCGAGGAAGATTTCACCACCCCGCGGCACAGTTGAAGCCTGTCTCTGTTGCCATCCTTGCCGCTGGTCTGGAAGGGGAGGGCAATTGGCAAATTCGCAACGACAATTGGGGAAATGGAATAGTCTGGCACCAAGTGGAGGAATTCAAGCTGAGTGCTGTGCACCAGAGAGCGAATTGGGAAGGAATTGGCATTGCTACCGATTTCAAGCTTACCCTCAGGCATACAAAGGAGGCATCAGATACACCATGGTTAAAGTACGGGAGCGACAGCCCAGCAGAAGGGGTCCATCGAGAGGGTCCTCCTCACGAACCCCTGCAGCAGATGAGCATCACCACTGCTGCTGCTGCTATTGTCATAGGCGAGCCCGGGCGACCCAGCTCCCCATTAGACAATTCGTGGAGGTCGGGAGTTCCAGCGAAGGGAAGCCGGCGCTTCCTTCCTTCGGCTCTGTGGTATTCACCCTGCGAAGCTCTGAGGACAATGCAGGAGTTAATGCCCACATTTCAGTCCTATTCACCAAAATTCCGGAAGGAATTGAGGATGAAAATCCTCAGGGCACGCTGGAGATGCCACTGGAAGGCTCTGGAAAGGAAATTGAGACTGGAGAAGAAGCGGCTGCGGAAAAGGTCATTGCTACGGTGCTTCCAACGTCTGAAGCTGGAAGCATGGGGGAAAAAAGCACGCAAGACCTCTTTCCTCCATTGGGGCCAGCCCCTCCAGGCGTTGACGAGGAGAAATGGAAGAAAATGTGGGAAGGACGTGAAGAAGGTGACGGTTGGGCGTTCGTGGTCGAAGACAAGAGCCTCTGTGAAGAGGCGGATGCACATCTCGCGGCCCTCCCTCCATCTTCAGCCCGTCTCCAGGACTAATGCAGCTGCGGGTATTTTGATTTTGTTATTCGGTTATGTTTGCTGGCAATTGATACTTGTATCTCTGCCTTGTTTAAATCTGTCGAGTCTATGGTTAAGTCTCAATTCTGGGTGGTCTAAGCTGACAGCTGACACTCGTGACTCTGTCATGCTTAAATCTGTCCGGTATATGGGTCAGTCAATCTTAGCAGTAAGCCCCTGCGTGGGCAGTCATGTGTCTGGTCTATACAATGTTGCTCCTCAGGGATTCTGATAGATTTTGCTATTGTTTTGAGAATTCGGTCCGGTGCTGCCCCTGTGTGGGAGCTTTTGTTGTCATGGAAAGTTCTGGGTTGTTTTGGCGATGCTGCCCCTGCGAGGGAGCTTTTCGGTCTACAGTCAAGATTCCCAGGGTGCTACTGCAGGCCCTGGAAGGCATGTCTTTCTGTGTGTAAAGTTATCTTGTACATATAATATAAAAGTTTAGCTAGTTTTTACCGAGAAAAAAAAAATATATTTAATCAATATAGTTGATATATATTCGATTAATATATAGTTGATATAAATTTAATTGATTAATCAATATAGTCAATATTGCTGATATGACCAATACTTATTTCTCTCAAATCAAAATATTATTCAAGACTTTTTAAATCAATGCATATTAAATCAATAATACTTCAATCATTAATTTATTTAATCAATAAGTTACTGACAACAACACTTAGCAACTGACATTTAAATATATTTTAATAGATAAGTCAGCTGACCTTTATATTAACTTTAAATTTATTTTCACTTTCATTTAAATTCAAATGGATGACACTCCCTTACATGATAGTTCTTGATGAAGCACTAAGACAAAGCATATCCCGAGTGTATTCTCTTAAGGTTCAATCTTTACGTCCATTTAAATAAAAAAACAAATGTCAACAAACTTACATCCATGGTCTCATAATTAGAACTCACTCCAGGAAGAACAAATAATATTGGCATATAAAAATTGTTGTTGCCATCCCATCTTACATTAGGTGTGCTGGTATTTCATGTTTTCGAGTAATCCTTCACACCAATTGAAGAGTTTTGGCTCCACACATCATATAGCTAGATCCATATGAGACTTGGTGGCTAGGTGTGGTGTTGATGAACCAAGCATTCAAAGGATAGTGAAGAGTATAGTCTATAGGGTGAGCTATGAGATATCTTTGATGGGTACCTTATTGCTCATTTTTCTCACACATGGCCCACAATATTGAGCCACATGCTTACCCACATTGTCCTTTACGGTTCTCCTCACACCATCTAGAACTAATTGTGCACCTTGCTTGTGTGAACATATCCAAAAGCTTATGTCTTCTACCTCTAGCTGCAAAACTCCCCCCTTCACTATGAAATGTTGGTTTTGGAAATTCCACATCTCCACCAAACATTGTAGTAACCCTGTCTAGCTCTTCATGCTCTGAGTTTTGAAAAATTTAAGAAAACCATAGTCTCTGTGAGCATAAAGGATTAGGGAATGAGTGAGGGCTTGGATATCATTTTCCTGGTTCTCATGTTCCTGTCACTCAATCATGATGAAATTCCTAAATAATAAGAGAAAATTGGTTAGGTCACTCGATGGAGAAAACCCATCACACATCAATTCATTTAATTTTTACAAACCTGGGTTGCATTGCTCACACCTACACTATTTGATGAGGCTCATCAATAGGTATATTATATGGGTCACAATGCCATCCTCCAGCTTATTAAATTATCTTTTTCTCACATTTATCTACAAATTTCATTATATTATGCTTAGTGTGAGAGTTAAAGATGTGTTGTTATGTCTTGTGGCCTAATGTGTGTTAAATTTAGGAATTTGAGAAATTTTGATTTGATTTGAGTGTAGGAATTCAGAGTAGACAAGAAAGAGAGATTTTAGGAGGTGGCACACCTCCTTAACTCCTCCAATCAGTTGAAGACCCCCCGCTCTATCTCATCAACTTGGTGGCAATGGCGGCTAAGCAAAACGAGTTCATTGATAGTTGAGCCAATGCAAGTCAAAGAAGAGTTAGATTCAACTATTCTCGAGTTAGGGAGTCAGATATCTACATTTTCTAGGGATTTGTTGGTAGCCCCAACTTTGTGTAAGTAAACAAGCCAAGGGACTCATTAGGATTTAAATTTTTATTGTAGCCAAGAGGCCATTGAGCTGAAGCACATTCTACTATTACTTTTATGATGTATTTGACACTTTTTGAATGATAATGAGAAATTTTTTTTTGACCCAGTACTAAGTTGACTCAAAGGTTGAAGCTCTTAGGTTAGGGCCCAACCCTAGTATCAGAAGTTCCTCTGTTGTATCTATATTATTAGTCTAGAATGTTGAGTAATTGCTAAAGTTTATTCATGTTTCTTTTAGCTTAGAATATAGATTAAGTTGTTGCTCATGCATGTTTCCTTTATCTTAGAGGGTAAATTAGTTATTGCAGTTCCGTAGAGTAAATTCCATCAAAAATCCTACGATAGTGAACCCTATCTCGTCTCCCTCATGGGATCATGATTAGAGGACCCCACTATCACAACCCAAAAATAGAGCGTGATTTCATGTTCATTGCATAGATCAAGTTTTAGCATTGGTTAGATAGTTGTTTATGATTTCTTGGAAAGATTTACATTTTTTATTTTTATTCGTATGATTTTTGTAGCTTAGAAGGTAGTTCATTTCATAGATCAAGTTCTTAGCATTAGTTAGATAAGATTTCCAAATTCAATTAATATTTTCCACATTGACTTGTAATAATTTGCAAATGAAAAGAGAAATAGGTGCATGTGTTATTGCAATGTTCTTGGATCTGCAGGAAAGGAGCCCTTTCACCATCCCCATTAAGGTCTTCTCCACCTTCTTTTTATGCTTGCCAACCCATGTTCTAGATCTCTGTTTTTCCAGTCACCGTGAGAAACCACCTTAGCCCAAACCCAACCTTCTTGAAGTACTGGGTTTGGCTAAGGGTGTTGATCACCTTCCCCACATTTCCCACAACCTTCATACAACTTTCCAACACTTCATCTCACCATCCTTACCCTCCAAAACCTCTCAGACGACTTCCTATATCATTTCAAGATATCATTTAGCAGTACAGAAATCTTGTAACAACATCTTGTGGCATACCTATAGTATCATGTTTTGACCCCATTTTGACCTACAATGATAGCCTAGCTTATTTTAGGAGTAGTTTGACCCCTTAGCTTGGATTCCATGACCAAAAGTGCACCTAGACCAGTCCCTTCACTCCTCTTCCTTTACTGTAAGATCATATAGCATTAGTTCTTTCATTTCTAAATTTAGCAAGCAGAACTTATTTACTTTGCAAGTGTGAATTATATAGTCAATGCTTGCATTCTTGAATTCAGAAATGGTAGAATAATATTCTATTTTCAAGCAACCTTGATAGCTAGATGATTGAGTGCAATTTAACATAGTTTCCTTTCTGCAAATTAGCATAACTGTCAACCTTCACTTTTCCTCGGTGTCTGTCAACTTCCCTCTCTAACTGCAGGGGAGGTTAGAGGACCCCTTAGGTGAACAACCTAAGATATTTTAAGAGCCTATTGGGGAAGAAGAATAATAAACCCTTCCACATACCTACACCATGGTTGAAAACAAAAATGAGGGTGATTTTCCCATCAGAGAGACTAATGGAGATGCTAGGATGAAAAATATAAGCCCTTCTTCCCTTCCTCACTTCCATGGCTTAACCTCAGAGGACCCTGATACTTTTTTGTTTGAGTTTGTTGTTGTCTGTAGAACTTATGATTATACCTCTGATGACCAGAAGTTGAAGTTGTTCCCATCCACCCTTAAGGATGCAACCTTGCGCTAGTTCATGGGTCTACCTGGGGATAACATCACTACCTGGGCTCAAATGCAACAATCCTTTAACAAAAAGTACATGGACTATTGTAGGTCCAAATACACCAATGAGGAAATCTTTAGAATGAATCTTGGACCAGATGAATCCCTGGAAGACTATGAGGAATTGTTCCAACTCAGTTGAAAAAGAGCTAGATGCTCCCTTCATCCTCAATCACTCAAGTTAGTCCTTCTTAGAGGAATCAGGGAGGACATACTAGAAACCCTAAACATGTCGTATGGAGGAGACATTTATCAACTACACTATGGAAACATCAAGACAGTATTCAAAAACCATTCTAGGGTTGTTAGGAAGAAGGACAGGTCTAGTAGAGCTTTGGCCAGTTCCTCTTCCTTCACCACATCTAGCAAGAATGAAATTGGAAAAATGTTGGAGGACCTTAAAAGTGAAATGATGGATACCTTTGCTCTGCAAATGGACACCATGCAGATCAAAAGGATACAAGAGGAAGCAGAGAGAGACTTAGCTATATTTTTCCCTAAATGCACTAGAAGGCACCCTGGGAATGAATGCCCATTAAATGTTATAGAGGGCTTCTTAGTCTGTGAGCAAAACCATTCTAGTGATAAGTGTCCTTATTTGCTTGGATTTAAATTTGTATACCAATGGGTCGAAGGTGGGGCTGAACAACTATGTTACATTAATCAAAGGAGGCCTCAAGGACCTTGGCCATACTAGCAGGGCATGCAAGGTGCATCCTATTCCTATTACCATCCCAACCATAATGCACCCTTGCCCCCTTGGTATTATCCTACTCATCCTTAATGGTCCACACCTTCTCATTGGCCTTATGCACCTCAGTATCCTCCCCAAACTTCCAATGAAACATTTCAGCCATATGCTTCTACACATCCTTAGTGGAATAACCCATCACAAGGTTGGAGGTGTTAATTCAACCAACCACCTACTTTATTTCCTCCACCTCCATCTCAAACAAAACTCATTCATCCTTCTCCACCTAGGCAACCTCAGATGCCTACTCAACCAAATCTGAACCTAGACAACAAGCAGGAACAACAAGTCTACAGTGGAGAGACATCTTACCCTGCCTATGCTGGGGAGATTCAAGAAATCAAACTTAGGTCTAGAAGAGTGCTCCTAGATAACTGACCCCCATCTCCACCTGAGGAGATTGAAGAGGAAAAGGAAGAGAGTGTCCCTCAAGAAAACCCACCTCCTTTTCCTGAAATATTGATCCATCCTAACTAGCATAGCCTAGAAGAGACTAAACTTCTGGGAGATTGAAAAATTTGCATGTTAAAATCCCATTCCTCCAATCTATCAAGGATGTTCCCATCTACAAAACACATATAAAATAGAAATTATTCAAACATCATGGGAGGAGAAATAAATACACCCCTATCATCAATGTCATTAGTCAATTGTCTGATCTAATGCTAGGGAGAGTGATTTTCCCAAAGTATCTAGACCCTGGAAGTCTTATGGTAGATGTACACATTGATGGAATCATTGTCCCTCACACCTTGATTGATCTTAGGGTTGCCATCAATGTGATGAATAAGGAAACCATGCTCAAACTAAACCTCCAAGGATCTTTGATAAAGACCACCATAGTGTTTCAACTTGCAGATAGGTCCACAATGGCTCCTGAGGGAGTTGTTGAGGATGTAATGGTCTCTATTGATTCCTGGGAGTATCTTGCTAACTTCCTAGTTCTCCAGCCCAAGACCAAATTCAATGGCTATCCTCTCATCCTTGGAAGACCATGGCTAGCCAATGATGATGCTTACATAAGTTGCAGAGCTAGGAACATGACCATTAAGAATGGGAATTTGTCCAAACAATTGGTATTGTACCCTCCTTCTCAACCATCCTTGGAGCATGACTTACCCCTATGGTTGGAAGAGGAGGAGGAACATGAAGTGTATCATACCACATCCCATCCAATCTGTATCCTTGATGTTATTATAAGAGGGAGGCAACCTGATGAAGATGACCTCATTGACTAAATCCTCCAAAACCAGCCCCCCAACACCATGCCTCTTGATCAGGGAAAATTTTGCCTTAGCTTTGTTTTGGAGCCTCCCTACCAACCTTTCATAGCAGCATGTCTTGCTTCGTCAAGCACACAAGCTTCAATGATTTCTTGTAGAATGACAGCCTGTCCATCAAAGCTTTTTGCATTCCCCTCACAGCTTGTTCCTTCAGACTTAGTCCAGTTGTAGGCTGAGCAGCTCCCTCAAGAAATTGTGCAATTCTGGAGGGAAACCAACCTTCCCTCTAGAAATTGTGCAATTCTATTTGGCAGCCTGCTAGGCTCTAGAATTGTGCAATTTTTCCAGTCAAGCTTCATCCAAAAAATTGCACAATTCCTCTTAGCAGGGTTTCTCAGCACAGGAATTATGCAATCCTGGGCAATAGTCAGCTCCTCGACCCAAAAATTATGCAAATATCCTGGGTAGCCAGCCCATATGCCTTCCCGAAATGCGCATTTTCTCCTAGCAGTTGAGTAGCCTCTTGCATGTGCTGTTGAGTTGACCGGTTCCCTCTCGGACCGAGCAAAACTGACTTGTATGCATGGGCTGCTTATTTGTATATGTTGTTTATTAATATAGCGAGACATGCATAATAAAATTAATATATTTATTTTTTAGTATAGTATTTGTAATAACGAAATCTAAAGAAATATATTATGAAAAATAAAAGTATTAATTTAGATCTATCTTAATTTCAAATTTAATGTAATAATATTAGTTTAAATCCATCTTAGTTTTGATGTAATAATATTAGTTTAAACTTCCATTATCATCCAAAGTCGCGGGCGTAGGGAGCAACCATGTGATCTTTGGAATCTTCCTACCAGTTGGCACATAAATCAAACACGTCGCTTTTGACTTCTTGTTCGAACCTAGACAGTGCATTCAACACGGCGGCATTCAACCTTACCTGGTTGATTTATAGGTTAAGAATCACCATTGTAAAGTGGAGGCTAATCTCTATGGTCAAGAATTCTGTTATATATTTTCTTAAATGTATATATGTTCAACTAGTATATCAATTCTTTTTAATAATAATAATAAAGTAGTTAATTTTTATGTTTTTCAAGTCTTAAAATGTGATGTATGATGACAAAGTGCTTAAGTGCCTATGGGTGTTTCATCTATGTAATTTATAAGGCTATGCTACTAATAAACTCATTGATTTTAATAATTGAATTCAGGAATAGTGAATAGTGATCCATATCATGAATAGTGAGAAAACTTCCGGTAAAAATTCACATCATAAGCCTTAGAATTGATTGCCTCTAATTTAATCTAATGTCAAGAACTGATTCTTCATCTTGTTGCGACGATGAACAACACTAGATGGTTCTAAAGATGCCAAGATGTGATTCTTCATCTTGTCGTGCCGATGAACAACACTAGATGGTTCGAAAGATGCCAAGATGTGATTCTTACAACACTAGATGGTTCCAAAGATGCCAAGATGTGATTCTTCATCTTGTTCTAACGATGAACCACACTAGATGGTTGGAAACACATCGATAAAGCACTTATGATGTGATTTTTTACCAAAAGTTTTCTCATTATTCACTAATTGTAGTTTGACTGTTTGTTGGATTGTAATGACGAAGATTATCATGCACTAAGTTAATGATAGGTTTATGATCATTGAGATGACGATAATAAGTTTACCATCTTTCTATCTTATTTTTTAGATGAAAACAACAAGTTTACCATATTTCCATTTTTCCAAAAAATAGTACCAAATCACACAGCAAATTTAATTATTGACATTAGTGTGAAATGATTAGATGTAAAATAATCTACCATAATCTAATTTTTTTTGTTTTGAAATTTATGAGACATATTTTCTAATCAATTTTCTCAGAAATCCAATAGAAATTTGTTAGAATTATATAATCTATAATCTATACAATGTAAGTCTTTAATTTTTTTTTTAAGTAAATGTATTTCAAAGAATTAAAAATAATAATGTCCCATATTATATTATATTATATATATAAAACAAAAAAACAAAAAGAATTTATTAAACACACTATCAAAATTAAAATTATTGATGTATTCAACACTATTTTCATTGGATAAAAATAATATATAAAATAAAATATTAAAAATAGTAATAACAAAATATAAAATAGTTAAAAAACTAAAAAGTTCCATTATTATAAAAAAAACATAGTAAAAATTGAAATGGTCCATGCCTTCAACATTACCTCCATTGGTTCTTCAATTAGTATCAAAACACAAAATAAAAATTAAAAATATCCATGCCTTCAACATTACCTCTATTGGGTACGGTATTACCTTATTATTTCGGCATTGCCTTTCCATCACCGAACTAAGAAATATGTCAGCATAAAACTTCAGACTATCCATGCCTCCAACATTACCTCCATTGATTGAAATAGACAACTAAAATAAGCATTGGTCGTTGAACTTAAATTGTATACACGGTGTTACCTTATTATTTCAGGATTACCCTTCCCTCGCAGCACTAAGAAATATGTCCACGTAAACATATATATCTTTCCAATTTTATTGACAGTCTTCCAAAAACTAAACTACCATATTGAAAATTAGTTAGGGATTTGATTCTAGTTGGGATTTTAATTTAGGTAGTTGCATTAATATCGTTAGTTTTAATATTTGATATTGTTAACTCCATCGGGATGTTAAATCACTATATTGAAGATTAGTTAGGATTTTAATTATAGTTAGGATTTGAATTTAGGTGGTTCATTAATATTATTAGTTTTAATTATTGAGATTGTGAATTGTTTTGAGATGGGTTTATGTACAATTTATAAGCAAGGATATGATGTGAGTTCTAATTTACTTAAGTATGTTTTCAATATAGTTTTTTAAGGTGTAACCACCTACAGGTATGTTAACATCCCATCCCTATGGCTTCCAAGGTATGTTAACATGTCTTATGGCTTCCTAGCTGTGTAGTCTAACTCTGATGAGAATTGAAAATAACTAGGTTGAAGACATGGTAGAGCCTATATGTCCCATGAAATAGTTTATTTTTATTTCACGTGACTTTCACTCTCAGCCCACTACCACGAGGTTTGAACATGAGCTGTGAACGAACTATCCCACACATGTGATTTTTGAAATAAGAATATGAGGGTCGACTTTGATAAATGGAACTTCACTTAAAGGTGTGTTTCTAGACATATTGGTTCTTGATAAGTCAAAAATTTGTTATTTTTGCTTTCAAGTTGTTGGTGGTAACCTAACATGACCCTCATAATAACAACCAATAACAATTAAACGTAAACCTCGTCCAAATAGTGACTAGTTATCCATTCTTATAAATAAATAAACTAGAATTGATCCATCAAGTGTTTAGGAAAATCAAATATCTCAAGATGCAAACCTCTTTTTGAGTGCAAAGCATGAAGAAAAAATTGCACCTCAAAAGACTTAATTCTTTTAGGCACTTTGCAGATATGAAGTTAAGATAAATATATGTTGGTTCTTGATAATAATATTTATATTTATATATATTTCACATTTTTATATATAGAAATACTCTCATGTTTAATTTTATTAAAATCCTTGATAATGCATATAATTACATATACTTATTCTTCTCATGTTTCTTTAATATGTTTTGTAATTTTTGTAATTCAAGTTTTTAATGTGATATGTAAAACATTAGTTTTATATATGTTTCGTTTTGTTTTTTTGTTTTCTTAGTAAACGTCTCATACTCAGCATGATATGTGGTCCATTTCAACCACTACCACTATAACCTCCATGTTCCTACTTATGCCCCTTTTCACAATAACAAGTGAGCATGATAGTATTAAATTCTTATATATTTATTAATTAAATATTTTTTTGTTTTAATATATATCTATATATAGATACACACACACATGTATTTGGGGATAGTTTAATCTCCCAAAGGTGGCTCTCATAGTTAACCCCTCCCATGAGATTTGAACCTATAATCAGTGTAGATTCAACATGCAAGTTCAAAAAAGAACCAGATGGTATCAACCCGCCCAAAGGAAACCAAGTTTATTGACCATCTAGTGGAGTCATACCCCGAACAAAATTTAAAAGTCTCGGTCAAGTATAGTAACATTAAAAACACTGAAATATCATGCTGACCTCTAACACTAACTTTACAATGCTCAGAGGCTACTAACTTAAAATAAAAAACACTGATAATCAAATGACTCGATTGAAGTTGGATCCTTTGCAGTGGATTCGTGCTTGGCTGCTCGGGGAATACATGGTATGTGATTTTCAATTCTCTCTAGTCGTTTGTTCACTTAATTTGTGCCAAAAATCTATTGTTATATGCCTTGACGAAGCAAGGCCAACTCTCCTTGTGTCTACAAGGGATCTTCTGGTGCCATTTCCATGACTTTGACCATTAAGGTCATCATTCTCTAATATGTAAAAATTCCCACTGCAAATCACTTGATAATGCAATATACTAAAGAAAAATGCTTTATTTACTTCTACGAATAATTATGCAAAAGCTTAATAGAATATGAGGAAGATCAATAGAAGACATATAATTGATAAGGAGAAATCAATCACACATAACACAGAAGAAATAACCCAGGGAAAGCCTTAGCATAAAACCCCAACTCTATATTATCATACAAGTGGAAATATGTTCAAGTTACAAAAAGAATCAGCTCTCAAGCTATCCTTCTCTCTCTGTAATCAAACATTACAACTCATAGACTGAATAGACAGTATATATGTCCTCCTCAAGCCCTCTAAGCCTCCTATTTCCTTTCGTAGTTTTTCTTGGGGTCTAGTGAAGCCACATGTGTGAATTGACCACATCACACTCACTAAACAGGAAGAAGTCACTGTGCAATCCTCAAGGAAAGAATTCCTTCTGCATGCAAGGAATATTCACAATGGAATATTCTAGAAACTAATAGTACACTATCCCTCCATCTGATCTCAACTAGTTCTCTATCTAAACTGACATGCATGAGTTATTTATGAGAGAATATCCAGTTATCTGAAGTGCAGCAGTTATATGCAAGCATGCATTAACTAACTAAACTCACAATTAATTCAACAAACTATTTGAATTAATCTAACTGGACTTGAATCAATTGACTGAGCCAACTAATTACAACTCAAATTACAACTCATCCTTATCTCTTTAACTGATGGATAAATTTCTCAATCAATGGAGAAATTGTTGCATGTCCTCACATAGACTTCATTTTTAATTTTTCACAACTAATTAACTCATGGTGAATTAATTAATTATTTTACAAACTGTTGTTAAGATCAAATTCAAATTTTACTTCACTATTTTAGTTTAGGGATTGACTAAAATAGGAAGGTATCCCGAAATTCTATTTATAGTAATGTTATTTTTAGCACTTCCATTTTTTTCATTCCTTGCTGCTATGTTCAACACTGGCTGAACTATTATTTATAATAGTACTATTTTTAACATTTCTATTTTTAGCATTTCTTGTTGCTATTTTCAACACTCCCTCTCAACAAGAAAGGGATTATCAGTAACCCCAATCCTGTCTCTATGGAACTTGAGCTTACATTTTGACAATGCCTTTGTCAAAATATATGAATCTTGTTCCTCGGTTGAAACATATAGCAACAAAATGATCCTCTTGACCACAGAGTCCCGAAGATGGTGATACCGGATATCTATGTGCTTGGACCTGTCATGAAAAACTAGATTCTCAAAGTGTTTGATGCAACTCTGATTATCACAGTAGATCACTGTAGGATCCATCCTCTGACCAAACAATCCCACTAGAATCTTCCGCATCCAAATGGCCTCACATGTAGCCTGACTAGCAGACATGTATTCAGCCTCTGCTGAGCTAAGTGCAACTGATATTTGTTTCCTGCTATACCAGGAAACTTCAACTAAACCAAGGTTGAAGATTCCTCCAGACGTGGTTTTATGGTCTAATAGACTCCCTTCCCAATCTGCATCTTTGAAGCCCTAAAGCTTCACTCCCTCTATCCGTCTGTACTACAATCCTAACTGAGATGTTCCATGGAGGTATCTCAACACATGCTTTGCTGCCTTCTAAAACAGCTTGGTAGGCTGAACTATAGCTTGAATCAGTTGGTTCACCGCAAATCATAAGTAGGGTCGTGTGTTCACCAGATACATAAGTGAACCCACCAGCTACCGATAAATAGTAGCAGCTACTACCTCACATGAAGTAGCATCCTCCTTCCTCTATTTCCCAGCTAGAGGAGTCTACATGGGTTTATACTTCTCCATATCGAACCACCTGAGGATCTCATTGGCATACTTGCCTTGAGACACAAAAACATCTCCATCTCTCTGCCACACTTCCATGCCTAGGAAGTAGTGCATAAGACCCATGTCTTTCATTTGGAACTCTCTTGCAAGGTCCTCCTTGCAAGACTGTATCAGCTGATCATCACCTGTCAAAATCAAATCATCAACTTAAAGAACAATGATCAATGGCTTACCTTCTACCATGATGTGGTAAAGGTTCACATCTGCTTCACTCTTGGTGAAGCCCAACCCGGTGAAATAGTTGTCGATCCTAGTGTACCAAGCATGGGATGCTTGCTTCAACCCATATAGAGCCCTCTTGAGTCTGCACACATGTGACTCACGATTGAAGGCTTCGAAATCTTCTAGCTGGTCAATGTACACCTCGTCCTCAATCGTCCCATTGAGGAATGTTGTCTTTACGTCCATCTGGTGGATCTTCCACCCCATCTGAGCTGATAGTGCCAACATCGATCTAATCGATGAGTACCTTGCTATGGGAGAAAAATTCTTATCGTAGTCGATCCCTTCAACCTGTGAGAAACCTCGGGAAGCAAACCTTGCCTTATGTTTCTCAACACTACCATCAGCTGCCTACTTTACCTTGTAAAGCCATCTGGAGCTCACCACTTACTTGTCCGGAGGTCTTAAGATAACATACCAAACACAATTCTGCATGATGGAGTCGTACTCCTCCACCATTGCATCAACATAGACTGATTGCTGCACTACCTCCTCGAATGAATAAGGCTCAGAATCTACACACTCCCCAACCAGGGCCATGTAACCAGTGTACCACTCGGTAGACCTCCTTTCTCTTTGGTGAGAAGATGGCTATCCCATATTCTCCCGTGCATCCAACATCAACCTGTTATCTTCCCTTGAGCATTTTTTCCCATCTCTGGAAGTATCAGCATGAGTGGATGTCTCCACTCCCGGATCCTCTGCATGCGCTCGCTCCACATCAATATAAGGCTCCTCCTCCTTAGGAACTGAAGGTTCCCCCTCTGCATGAAACTTGAGCTCCCACTCAAGTGACACTTTCATGGCTTTCTTCTCATCGAACTTCAGATCCCTCCGTACCACAGTCCTATGAGTGTAAGGCAGGTAAACCTGATAGTTGTGGGGTGTATCCGTGTACCCCACAAATATTCCCAACTCAGTTGTTGGGTCTAGCTTCTTCCCAGCATCTTTGGTCACATGATAGTAAACTGATGATCCAAAAATTCGAAAGTGACTTACATCAGGTCACTTCCCAGAATAGGCCTCCATAGGTGTCTTCATCCCCAGTATACAGTGTGGGTTTCTATTCTGCAAGTATACTGCTGTTTTGCATGCCTCAGCCCACAAATGCAGTGGCAGGCTTTGGTCATGCAACATCGCTCGAGTGATCCCACAGTTGATCTATTACTCCTTTTGGCCACCCCATTCTGCTATGGGTTATGGGGTGTCATCAACTCCCGTTTAATTCCTTCTGTAGCGCATAAGTCTTTAAGTTGTTGGGAGACATACTCTCCACCATTGTCTCTATGCAAGGCTTTTATTTTCTTTCCAGATTCTTTCTCTTCCAAGGCTTTAAACTCACAAAACCTCAAGAAGGTCTTATCCTTCTTTTGCATAAAGTAGATCCAACATCTACGAGAAAAATCATCAATAAAAATAACATAGTATCTTTGTTTAGCGATGGAGGATGTAGAGAATGGTCCACAAAAATCTGAGTGAACTCACTCCAGGATTGCTCCAACTCTAATGTCTCAATCCGGAAAGTAAGATTTTTCATACTTACCCAAGGTACAACCTTTGCATATATTCATCTACTCTAGTTTTCCCTTGGGTAATCCGGTAGAAATCTACTTCATGATCTTTAGGGCTGCATGGTGCAAGTGGCCCATTATTCTATTCCATAGCTCACCAACATCTTGGCTTTGCACCATCTCAGCTTTGGAACTCAAAGTAACACAGTCATCTACCTCTAGCTTGTAGAGACTCTTAACTCGAATCCCTATTCACCTTGTCTGTCCAGTGCCGACATGCCTCAAGAATACCTTTCCTTTGCTAAAGGCTACATCATAGCCTTTATCTTCTACCATAGCAATGGACACAAGGTTCTTCTTCAGACCTGGTACATACTTTACATCAGTCAGGGTGAGGGGAGCACCATGCTCCCTCTGAAACACAACCGTACCTTCACCTGAGACACGGTACTTTCCATCATTGCCCATCTCGATCTGCATCTAGAGATCCTTCTCCTCCAAGGTACTGAAAATATTCTTGTCACCTAACATGTGGAATGAAGCCCCATTGTCCAGGTACCAAACACATCCCACCATGGATGAAACCATGCATGTGATAAGAGAGAATTCCAGCTCAAACTGTGAGGCCAGTGCCTCACCATCAGATCCCTTAGAGGAACCCTTCTTGGATTCCTTGTGTGGACAATTCGTAGCGTAATGGCCCACTTCATGACAATGAAAGCATTGCACTTTTGATTTTTCAAATTTCTTCCCACCACGGGAATAACCATATTTGGGTTGGAACGCCTTCCCTTTACCCTTCCTCGCCTTACTCGCTAAGGCTAGATTTTCCTCATCCTCTTGCTTCGATGAGGATCCATCTCTCGTGCTTCTTCTTGTCTCCTCCTGCATCAGATCTGACCAAAGTCATTCCCAATCTAGCAGTTTTTCTCTTCCATTAACCGAGTCTTGGTAGCTATGCCAGCTCTTAGGAAGACCGAGGAGTGCAAGACTCACCATGTCATCATCAACGATCGTGATCCCCACACTTCCAAGCTCATCCCTATAGGTGGTGAGCTTGTTCAGGAAAGTAGAGATTGTGTCGCCCTTTTCACACTTGATTTTCTAAAGCTTGTCTTTCTGTGCCAACTTGCTCTGATCACTGCTATTCTTCTATAGATCTTTCAATGTTTTCCACATCAAAAAAGGTGTCTCCTTCCCATGGAGACTCAAGACTATGTGGTCTCGAACTCCCTCCAAAAGGATTCTCCTTGCCCTAGCCACACATTTCTTCCATTCCGCCAATTCAGTAGCACCAGTCGGCTTGGGGACTTCTTGATCAATGAATTCCTTTAGACCATTATCCTCTAATACTGCTTCCATGCAATCCTTCTAGGCTATATAATTCAAACTACCATCAAGGGAATATTCGAGTCTTAAACCGTTGAATGCCATAGGTGAAATAGAGATGTGATAAGAACTCGATTTCTATATTTAGGAATCAAAAACTTCGAACTTCTCCCTTCTTGTATACTGTTCTTCCTTGATCACCTTTGCTCTTATACCATGTAGAAATTCCCACTTTAGACCACCTGATAATGCAATATACTAAAGAAAAACACTTGATGTACTTCTACAAATAATTATGCCGAATCTTAATTGAATATGAGCAAGATCAATAGAACACATATAACTGATAAGGAGAAATCAATCACACATAACACAAAAGAAATAACCTGGGGAAAGCCTCAGCCTAAAATCCTAACTCTGTATTGTCATACAAGTGGAAATATGTTCAAGTTACAAAAAGAATTAGGTCTCAAGCCATCTTGCTCTCCCTGCAATCAAACAATACAACTCACAGACTGAATAGACACTGTATATGTCCTCCTCAAGCCCTCTAAGCCTCCTATTTCCTTGTACAATTTTTCTTGGGGTCTAGTGAAGCCACATGTGTGAACTGGCCTCATCACACTCACTAAATAGGAAGAAGTAACTACGCAATCCTCAAGGAAAGAATTCCTTTTGCATGCAAGGAATATTCACAATGGAATATTCTAGCAATTGATAGTACACTATCCCTCCATCTAATCTCAACTGAGTCTCTATCTGAACATACATGCATGAGTTATTTATGAGAGAATATTCAGTTATTTGAAGTGCAGCAGTTATATGCAACCATGCATTAACTAACTAAACTCACAATTAATTCAACAAACTGTTTGAATTAATCTAACTAGACTTGACTTAGTTAACTCAGCCAACTAATTACAACTCATCCTTATCTCTTTAACTGATGGATAAATTCCTCAATCAATGGAGAAACTGTTGCATGTCCTCACATAGACTTCATGTTTGATTTTTCACAACTAATTAACTCATGGCAAATTAATTAGTTATTTTACAAACAACTGTTAAAATCAAATTCGAATTTTACTTCACTATTTTAGTTTAGGGACTGACTAAAATAGGAAGGTATCCTGAAATGCTATTTATAGTAATGTTATTCTTAGCACTTCCATTTTTTCCACTCCTTGTTGCTATGTTCAACGCTGGTTGAACTGCTATTTATAACAGTTCTATTTTTAGCATTTCTTGTTTCTATTTTCAACATAATATAGAAGCAATGCCTGAGTGTGTAGATTCCTTCTCCCTTTGGTTTGTCTTGGGTCTACTATAATGTTACCCCAATCATGCACTAACTTTACCATGCTTGGTTCTAGTCTAGAATCCAACATTTCCTCCCACTCTTCTAGTGTGGAGCCTACTGGGGTCGAGGATAAGGCTCTGTATAATGAAACTGCCTCCACCTCTCGGTAAGAACCACCTCCCTGACCCCTCCCTCTGCCAGCTTGCCATTGACCATCACCTCGACCTCCATTGTACATCTCCCTTCCTTGGCCTCGGCCTTGGTTAGGTGTGGTGGTGTTGTGACACCTCATACCCAGGCGAGACATATCCTTCCTTATCCAACAATTCCTTGTGTCCTCAGGGTTATGTCTTGAATATTGACCCCCAAATCCTATACCTTAATATGAATTCTTAGAATTATCTTCAACAAGTGTTAACTATGTAAACATTATACTAGCAGGATGACAAACAAAAAATTGTGATAGCTTAAACCTACTAAGATAGGAGATCTCATTAACAAAACATTTTCTCCAAGATGGTCCACATACAGTAAATTATTAGGGAAGCATGCCATAAACAAGATAATTAACATAAAATTGGAGGGAGGTGTCGTAATAAGGCCTCTACAATCTTAGTCAGGAAAGTAAGGAGAGACTCTTGCCCAATGTGATTCCTAGCCTTTGGCTAGGTTCCATAAGCCATCCCGTTAGCTTGAAAGCTGACCGTGGATAAATGATTCTCCTGGCCATATAAAAGAGTCCATAAAATCCCATCTTCCCCATTGTAAGCATCTCATATTGGACCTGTCGGATATGGGATGGGACCATAATTCCAACTGTGAGCCTTTCTCCAAGCTAAATAAATAAACACAGACTGAGGGTGATAAAGAGCCTTAGGGCAGAAATAAAAATTCATATAAACCCAATTCCATACATACCCAAAAATCACCAGCTGGTACTGAGGCCAGGAAATGAACCATTCACATACCCACAGGAATTCATTTTGTGATGCCTGACCTTGGTCATCCTGGAACAAGATGGATGTCATTCCTTCTCTAATCCCAGTGTTCTGCCTGCATCCCTCCTCTCAACAAGGATTAAAATTATTTCTATATTGCACCAAAAATGATACTAGGTTGCCAATGCTTTCCACCTTTCAATATTTTGCATTGCGAGAGATCTCACCTCCATTACACATGCGTACATCTCTAAATCTTTACACATGGGATAGGGTGGCCATGCCACCCTCATCCTTTTTTTCCCTTGATCTTGTAACCATGGCAACAAGAATCCCATGGTGCTTTGTCCTAGTTTTCACCCAGGGATATATATAAAAAATATATTATATGTTATTAATTAATTTTTTAAAGTTTTTTTTAGTCTGTGTGTATATACATATACATATACATATACATATATACATATATACATACATACATAAATACATACATACATACATACATACATACATACATATATATATATATATATATCTTAATTTTTTTTTTTTTTTAATTTATTAGGAGCTCAGGACCAAGTGTCATAAAATGGTCAAAAATTAAAGTGCTTAGAACTGATTTGAACCTGAATGACCGGATAGAGCTCGTCTTCCTGATTCTGGCACCGCAAACGGTTCGAAAAACAGTCTCCGTATGCATAAGTTATGCCAAAAACAAAATCGCCCAATGACTCTTAATTTTTGAATTTTTTCAAAAAAAAATTAAAATAGAATATTCTTGGAATATTCCAGAGAATATTCTTTTTCGGGAAGCGAATGGAAAGCTGCCACATGGCAGGCCCGGAGGGGCCCACGTGGCCCATGGTGACATCAGCCTATATATGTGGCACATTTTAAAATTTTGTGGGCAGATGGAGGATTGAACACACGACCTCCCACATATTAGCACTCCATCTTACCGTTCCACCATGTCTGTGGGTCTTGTTTGATTTGCCAAGTAGACATCATTTGAAGTTTAAAATTACTTTGGGCGGGGCCGGAAGGGGGCCAACCCCCATACCATATGCCCATCTGTTATAGACATTTTTGTGCCTTACAACATTGAGCATGAAATGTCCATAATCTAAGGGATCCAAAGTCCCTAAACATGTTGTTCCTACCCCTAGAGGAACAAGGCTAACAAACCACAGCAGTTCCCAGAAGTTCTCCACCAGAAACTGCTCAAAACAAGTCAATTCAGGGTCAATTCAGTAGCTCCACTGGCTACCTGCGCTGAATGTCAAAGGCAACACTGGCTACCTACGCTGAATGCCAAAGCCAACACTGGCTACCTGTGCTGAGCGAGAGTGGACATGTGGCAAGCTCATTTCTCAAGGTGTCAAAACCCAAGAAGCTTCCAAAATGACACTTGCCTCAGGGAATTCAACTGGTGATGAGTAAGAGGTTCCAAATCTCCAAGTGGAAGAAAGAACCTCCAAGTGGAATCAAGAACTCACAAAGAGAGAGGACACTAGTCAGATCTCAAGCTGACTCATCCTCTCTCCAAAAATCTATATATGGATCTCTCCTCCATGAGATCCAGAGGCTGGAAATTGGTATTTGCAAAGAATTGTTGTTGGTTTGAGGTTAGAACTATTGGGTGATTTGCTTTGAAGGAGGTGAAGAAGGAGATTCCTTTCTGCTGGGGAGGTGATGCTGGATTGGGCCTCATATGGTTGTATCACTCCCTGAACTTTACTTACTTCATCAATAAAGCCATTTGAGTTTATTCTATATGCATGTATCTCAATGATGTTCTGTTATATTTGCATATTTAGTTTATTCTAATCCTTAAACTAGTTATGAATGTATGCTTCTTGTAGTTTCCCTCTCTTGTCATTTTGCAGGAACTTGGTGTAGCTGGGCCAGTGAAAGAGCAAGCAGCTGGAAGCAAGCAGGAGAGAGTGAGATTGGATCGACAAACTAGCGGAAGACATCGGTTAGTTACATCCTTCTCCTCTATTTACATTTCATAAAGAAGAACACTTAGATAGTTTTGTCTTGTTTGTTGCTGAGGTACTATCACTCCTTAGAGTGGGATAGGGGCATTCCGTATTGGATACTTTTCCCAACAACAAATTGGCGACTCCGTTGGGGATGGTATCTTGTTGGTTTATTTGTGTTTTTGCTATTCATTTCATAAACTCAAAGAGTACCGAATCGAACTGCATTTGTCTCTTTCAAATGCAAAGTAGAGGGCAGCTACTCTAGTCCACTCACTGGGCCTGTTTATGATCTAATTAGCTGATCCACAAGTGCTCTAACAGCTCTTAGTGATAGATCTTCATCCTCCTTTGAATCATCCTTTAGATTGTACTTGATTGATAGCTTTTATTTGGCCAAAAACTGTGAATTTGACTGAAGTCTGTAACCCGGAACCCAGAAACAATTCTCGTTTCTGCTTTAGCGCAGACCCAGAGAAGAGGTTTTGCATTTCAACGCAGGTCTCGTGAAGGCTACCTGCGCTGAATGTCAAAACCTCTGTGTTAGACCTGCGCTGAACCAGTCTTTTCCTTGTGCAGTTGTGTTTCCCTGTTTCCTTTTGCTCAATTTCACCTCTGTTTTTGCAGCCTGTTATCAGTCAGTATACCTACCTGAAACCCCTTTTCTTTGCCTCCATTCTGCCTCAGTTGTATAAAGAAACTGTATTTGTTCTTTGTGTATTTGTTACATCATTTGCAGTTTCCCATTACGAAAGTAATCTAGTCTTACTGTGACCCTTAGATCTAGACCTATCATAAGTGTCGTTTTGATCTTAGGAGTGAGTTTGTTTGCTGTTCACAGTTGATTTAGCTTTTACTTTCGTCATTTGGTTTGAATTTATGCATTTCTAGTGTCGAAACAAGTAAATCATAAGGTGTCTTTTGATTTTGGAAAAAGGAACTTGTTTATGTTTTCACTTGAAATCAAATTCAAATTTATGCAACAGCTTTCTTTTTAGAACATCACTATTAAGAAAGAGAAAAGAAATACATGCATTTGTGCATCTGCATTTTGACAGCTTGTATGTTGATTTAGGAAAAAGTGCATTACTGTGTGCTCTATGCTCTATGAGAAAAGATGATGTCTTTCTTTTCCCTTGGTAGCTAGGATTTTCATATGTTGAAAAGATAGAAAAAGCTTGCTTATCATCTTTAGACTGCATTTAGGAGTTGTATCATACATCTCGTGGTGATCCAAAAAGGAAAACTTCTAAATAAGATCAACCTAAAATAAATTGAATGAACTTAACAACGCTTTGCAACATAACGCACAACATAGAGGTCTAGGCTAGAGACGTGTTCCGGCGTCGTTAAGCCTAGTGACTGTCGATCTCGTGGAAGGTGGGTGATTCCTCCTGAGGGACGATAGCGCTAGTACGGATTGTGCTCCCACGTACCGTCGCATATATATTGGGAGACCCCTATAGGCATGTATCCTTTATCCTTAGGAAGTCGTGTCGGCCGCCCTACTGATCGCAATGCAGTGAACACAGCATTCACGAAGATCGACCGCCCGTACCTTAAAAAGTATTCTGCGGTTTTGCGAAAAGTTTGGCACACCCTCTACCTAGAACTCCAGAGCAGTTCCTTTTGGCCTTTTTCAGACTCTATAACAGAAAAAGTCCATCCGAGCATTTGTCACTTCGGGCTCGTTAAAACATCGAAGGAGACTAGAGTCATCTTTAGCTTTTTCTCGACTCTTTAAAAGTGAAAAAGAAAGTTGTGTCTAAAAGCGTCGTTAAAATTTATTTTAAATGGAACATAATCACCTCCTATTCCTGCGTTGATCTTTAGGTTGAGAAAATGGAACACACCAACCAAGGAATTCCCCTTGGTGGAAATCCTAGTCCCTTCTCCTCTTGGGGAGATGTTGGTGCGCCCCATATGGCCACATTGTCGCTTCCAGGACTGACAATTGGCTTGCCAGTCTGGCTCTTCTCAACCAATGTAGTTCAGAACACCATGGTTCCTGAATAGTCGAGTCAACAGTTAGATCAGTCTAGAGTCGCCACCCAGCCTTCTACTTCTTATAACTCTTCCTCTCCTCCTTCCTCCTCGCAAGGTAGAGCCGGCAAAAACCAAGCTCCCAAAGAGAAGAAGGAGAAGAAGAAGAGAGAGAAGAAGAAGAAGGAGCCAAAGGCGACTGGGGGCAAGCAAAAGGCATCTGACAAAAATCCACACACAGCACTGACCGGGCCTAAATCGCCATGTGTTATATGTAGAGGAGACCACTTCCATAGAGATTGTCCCTGTATTCCCCGGATACTGAGGGACTGGTCTCCTCGTTTGCACAATCCGATAACATCAACCTCTGGTAGCCATGTTGAATGTGTACCGTCAACTAGCGAAAGTGAAGGTCCAAGACAAAGAGGGGGAGCTAGATCCCCCTGCAGACTGTGTGAAGGCGATCACGCCATCCACCGTTGTCCCTTCTTAGACGAGGCGAAGAGAGTTTTGGAAGATCGTCCGGTTTCACCATTACGGCTTCCTCCTGGATATAAAAAACTCGTGCCAAGTCCTTCGTTAGTTGAGAACCCAGCTGGCCCGCTCAAGTGGTCAGCTAAAGCGTCTGTCATTGAAAATGAACCTACTGAATCCAGACCTGACGAAAGTCAAAAGGTCGAAACGGTAGTTGACCCGGTCTTGCCTTCAGAGGATTCATCTTCGAATGACACTGTCACTGAAGAGAATAAGGATGACACCATCCAGATTCTTTTCATCAACACAGACCCCGACGAGCATGGGGGCAATGTGCCCATTCCTTTATTGTAGGAAGGAACTTCGTCAGGGTCATACCTGGCTGTGTATTCGGTCCCACCACCAAGCAACCTGGTTGTGTCCTTTGATTGGAACCAACTAGGCAGACCCCGGTTGCCAGCCAGCATACCATTCAGAATTATCGTCCAAATATACAGAATGGTAATGGCTGGCACTATCATTGATGAGGGGGCATCTGTGAGTATCCTTTCCTCTGTTGCTTGGAAAGCACTGGGTTCCCCAGCGCTTTTGCCTGAGATGAGAAATCTATCAGGTTTTGATAAAGGAACCAGTCGACCTTTAGGGATCCTCCCCATTGTGCCCATAACATTGAAAGGGAAGGCCGTTCAAATGAACGTGATGGTCGTTCAAGGACCCTTGGATTATAACCTACTCCTTGGACGAGACTATATACATTGCATGGGAGCCATCGTCTCCTCACTCTTTAGAGTAATGTGTTTTCCACACGAAGGAAGAATGGTCAAGCTCGTAGACCAACTTTCATTTCTGGGATCACGCATCGCAAATAGAGATATACCAACCCTAAATGGTCTTTTCACGCAAGAAATGTCTCCACCCCTAGTCCTTCTTCCCGATGAGTGCGAGTGATTCGGAAAGATGTTACTGGAACCCAGGGGACATGTATCCTGGTCTGCTTCGGGCAGAGAAAACTTTGGGTATAGAGTAGGTTTCCGCGGGAGAATATGACTAGTCCGTACCCCATCCGAAATTGGAAAAGGGGTTGTTCTAGAATAAGATTCTTTTGTCAAAGTCATGTGAGTTGGCGGTCGTCGTCACTCACCTTTGGTAGACATTGCCGAAGAAGTGTTTCGTTTGAAAGATTAACAGAACAATCTTTGGGTGACCTGAAAGAGGTAAGTCTCTCTCGTTAGAACAAATATTTTGACGGAAAAGAAGTAGAGGTAACCTTGAAACTCTGTTTTATACATGGGGGCATGCAAACCTTTTGGAGTGCAAGCAAAGAGCGGTTATTTATCTGTTTTTTTGGATTAGCTGTTTCCGAACTTACATAAAGAAAGGAGCGGAGCAAAGCTTAGTGAGATGAAGCTCCATAAAAAATAGAATCTTGAGGAGGCATTTCTTATTTTATGACTGGTATATACGAGCAGTTTTAGCACACAGTTCATGCCCGTTAAAAAATAAACGCAAGATCCGAGCAGTTTTAGCGCATAGTTCATGCTCGTTAAAAAATAAACATAAGATTGAGCAGTTCTTTTCCCCGTTTAAGCTCGTTAAAAAATGAACTATCCGGTAAATAACCACTGCGATTGTAAATTTATCAGCCAGTAAAGCCTTGGTCGTGTTTGCACCGTCACCTCCACTTTTCCATTGGCCGATCATTCACCTCCATTTGATTGTTTACCCATTTTGAGGAACAGCTGCGAAGAGTGATTTCACCTAGCCATCCTTGTGACACTGCCGTGATTGGAAAATTCCAACCTATACCTAGAATCAGCTGCTAACCCTGTTTATCACTCGTTCCTCAAAAGATGAGTCTTCTTTAAGCTCTTTTCAACTGACTCGTAAAATATGAAAAGATTGCCGAGTTTTGGCCTTCCAGCTCGTTAAAGCGACCGGAAGTGCTATCCCTCCTCTAGATTTTAATATTTTTGGACCTGAGGGATTATTGCACAAAAAGATCGAGCGCTTGTTTTATTCGGCTCGTTAAAACTATCGAAAACTCATCCCTTCTGTATTGTTTTATACTTTTTCAGACCTAAGGGATTAGATGACGAAAAAGGACTTTCAGAGTTGACTTTACGTACCTTTTCAGACTCTCTAAAAATGAAAAGGACCGAGTTGTCTTTGTCGCTAGACTCGTTAAATGCATTAAATAGCGACAAACTTGTCTTTAGACGAGAACGAGTTTCCCTATCGCTAGGCTCGTTAAAATATAGCGATGGGCTTGCCCAAAGGGCAGGTTATAGAACAAGCATATGTTATCCTCCTCAAGCTTGACAAAAATAAAGAGGTACTGGTCAGCAATGACTGGGGAAAAATTGGGAGAAACTCAAGGAAACTTTGATGGTAGCAAGTCGCTCTTGAACATGACACTTTTCCTCCGTACCACAATCGGGTTGGGTTGTTTCATTCACCAGTCACATCACCATGGTCTCGCCATACCATCCATAATTGGGGTAATGCTACCGATCCATCGCATCAGTGTCGCCATATGTTCAAGAGAAGTCGTTCAGAAAGAGTCAACCGTGTCCCATCCACTACCATACATTATCCTTCATCCTTTCATGACCGCCACCCTGAATCATATGTCACAGATCGTTTTCACCTCCATCAAAATCATTAGCTCCGTTCCGTGTCACTGACGTGGGATTCATTAAGGCCCTCCTTTGACGGATCGCTTCTTGTCGACATCAGCTCATTATCCAAGAAGTTGATCTAGGAACAACCCCTTCAGTACTTTGAAGCTTGCATGCCTTAATGGCAAGTTTCTCACTTCTGGTGACAGGTATACATCAATGACCTTCGACCAGAAGATTTTGCGTGGTGTTTGACGCCAAGTCCTTTATTCACACCACGTGAATTGTACTGCAGTACCTTGAGGGTCATTATCATTATCAGTGATTCCTCTCGCGCTTGTTAACGGTTTACCTCATTGACCAGTAATCAAGCGATGTCTTTCCATGTTCGACTTCAGAACAATTCTCACATGGATCGACTTGTACTTAGAGTGAAGATCGAACGAGTTTGAAGACCCCGGATCTAGTTTCATCCATCCGGGCTACGATATATATATTCAGGAAAGATAAAGACATTTGACATGTACATCATTGCAGCAGATGATCATCCTACTCAAAGGATGATAATTTCATCAAAATTATCAGTCTACCATCAGACGATTGTCTGTTCCATGTACAGAAAAATGAATTTATAAAGCTGAGCATGGGAATGCCCGCCTCAGCTAGATCATGAAAGCAGTATGAAAAATAATGTATTGTATTGTATCTTATTACAGGTCTCCTCCGAGCATTGGATGAACTTCGGATCCTCCTGATAAAGCATTTCACCCGATAAACGGCCTCATACTTTAGGGGGCAACTGTTATAGACATTTTTGTGCCTTACAGCATTGAGCATGAAATGTCCATAATCTAAGGGATCCAAAGTCCCTAAACATGTTGTTCCTACCCCTAGAGGAACAAGGCTAACAAACCACAGCAGTTCCCAGAAGTTCTCCACCAGAAACTGCTCAAAACAAGTCAATTCAGGGTCAATTCAGTAGCTCCACTGGCTACCTGCGCTGAATGTCAAAGGCAACACTGGCTACCTGCGCTGAATGTCAAAGCCAACACTGGCTACCTGCGCTGAGCGAGAGTGGACATGTGGCAAGCTCATTTCTCAAGGTGTCAAAACCCAGGAAGCTTCCAAAATGACACTTGCCTCAGGGAATTCGACTGGTGATGAGTAAGAGGTTCCAAATCTCCAAGTGGAAGCAAGAACCTCCAAGTGGAATCAAGAACTCACAGAGAGAGAGGACACTAGTCAGATCTCAAGCTGACTCATCCTCTCTCCAAAAATCTATATATGGATCTCTCCTCCATGAGATCCAGAGGCTAGAAATTGGTATTTGCAAAGAATTGCTGTTGGTTTGAGGTTAGAACTATTGGGTGATTTGCTTTGAAGGAGGTGAAGAAGGAGATTCCTTTCTGCTGGGGAGGTGATGCTGGATTGGGCCTCATATGGTTGTATCACTCCCTGAACTTTACTTCATAAATAAAGCCATTTGAGTTTCTTCTATATGCATGTATCTCAATGATGTTCTGTTATATTTGCATATTTAGTTTATTCTAATCCTTAAACTAGTTATGAATGTATGCTTCTTGTAGTTTCCCTCTCTTGTCATTTTGCAGGAACTTGGTGTAGCTGGGCCAGTGAAAGAGCAAGCAGCTGGAAGCAAGCAGGAGAGAGTGAGATTGGATCGACAAACTAGTGGAAGACATCGGTTAGTTACATCCTTCTCCTCTATTTACATTTCATAAAGAAGAACACTTAGATAGTTTTGTCTTGTTTGTTGTTGAGGTACTATCACTCCTTAGAGTGGGATAGGGGCATTCTATATTGGATACTTTTCCCAACAACACCATCCGCCAAGGCCAGGTGCTACACTCCTAAAAGGCTAGCGCGAAATCCGTTAACGGTTGAAACGTGGTCACATTAACATGGGATCCGGGAGTAACAAATAGTTTAACGAACAATTAGCCCGAACGGTTAGCACGCTATTCAATGCAAAACCGCCAACAATTAAACCCAGGCACATGCGCCGATGACAAACAGTAACCGTTGCAGTTAAGATGGCGGAAAATTTGACGGAGCACCAAATTTGGGCAGTCCCGCCGTAATTGGCTGGCCTATCTGGACTTCCACTAAAGTTAGCTGGAGTCTTTCTAGGACCAGCTGGTAGTTGGGAGTAAATGGCCATAACTTTGGCTAGGAAAGTCCTTTTTGGACAAATTTTTATTTTTATTTTGGATCTCTTTGACCTTCTGAAGCCATTGGCATAGGTTTCATAGCCATCTGAGGTCGTTTGCAGGTGTTTTAGCTTCGTGGAAGTTCCAGGAGCCACCAGGGCCAAATCAGTTTGGGAGCTGCATTGGGAATTGTGCAGCCATTGAATGTGGAACGAAGGTCATTCCTAAAGGTTTTCAGCATTCTGA
Source organism: Pinus tabuliformis (assembly GCA_031772625.1). Lineage (NCBI taxonomy): Eukaryota > Viridiplantae > Streptophyta > Pinopsida > Pinales > Pinaceae > Pinus > Pinus tabuliformis. The sequence continues at coordinate 408,887,424 of CM062817.1, read as the reverse complement.
ATCTATTTCTACATCTCGTTTTTCCTGTTGAGGCATTCTTCTCACTGTTTAGCTTCAGGGAAGCTTTCAGGGCCACCAGGGCCATTTCAGTGCTTGAGTTGTTTGGGGCTGTGTTCATCCATTTTTGGTTATTCAAATGCCTATGTCTGCTATTTTCAACCTTCTGAGTCTAATGGCAGAATTTTTAGAACCAATTGAGGTCATATTCACCTCAAAATTGTCCATGCAAGTCTAAAGGGCCACCAGGGCCAATTGGGGAAAGTACTGTATAAGGTACAATTTCACTATTTCATGTTTGGGAAAGAGCATGTTTAGCTAATTCCTATCTTCTGATTCTGTATTTACAGTCAGATCTGCCTTTCACGACACTCATATTCTTGTATTAGCCTTTGTAGCATTTTTAATATAAGAGGACAAGCCTAGTTTGAGAGGTTTGGACCAGCAGATCTAGCCCAGAGGGGGTGAACTACTTTATCATTTTGATGTATTTATTTGCTGAAGATTATATGATAAAAAAAACTGATATAAAGTGTTAAACAACAAATATATAGAACTTGCATACACACATATTCACCTATTCAGCTGCAGAAAGTTATTTGTCTTATTCCGCAAGACATCAAACTTCAAGTATGTGTATGTCAAAGACTTCTAAGTGCTTACTTCATTATTTCTTTAGGCAGAGCCTATAGAGGGCCAAGTAGCCTTTGGAACTCATCCTCTCTTTAGAGGTGACATGTCCGGTGAATGCCCCTACAGTCTATCTCTGTATAAGAAATAAGAAGTTTTCACATTTTCAGAGGTCACTTGGAGTGTATAGCTCACATTTGCAATTATGGGAAATGGATACCTTGCACCCTTAAACAAGTACATTCCATTTTCAGATCATATGTCAATAAGTAGTCTGATGGGAGTAGCTTAATTGGCAATCATTGTAAAAATGAAGTCTGGTCCAACAAAAAGTATTAGACTTAAATCTTGTGCAATTTCCCATAAAACAACCAAGCCCAAAAATTGGACAGAAAATACTACCATTTTCAAGTGAAATCCATTGTAGTGGCACGTAACTATAGCATAACACATATCGATGACTAAAGGCACAAGTTGATGTTTAGCGTTCGAATTTCATTATAAACGAATGTTTTGTGAAATTTAATTATTGAAAAAAACATAAAATACTCCACCTACTCTTGGGGCGAGAATTGTATGGAAACCACTGATCTGATCGAAAGGGTCAGTGTTATCAGTACTTTTATGTGTGGTATGAATATTACTCTTGTCGAAGATGGCATGGTTTATGATAATCTGGTATCAAGGTTGTTAAAAGTGGTTTGGTTAAGGACGATAGGGTTCTGGTCTCTCACACGGGGGCCTCACTGTGGGAGAAATACCATACCACGTGGGTTCATATTGGGGGATATATATTGAAGAAAAAATGGCATAATATATTAGGGTATATAGAGGGGGTAAAGGGATTTTATATTGGTAGGTATAGAAAATGGAGCTCAAAGTCAATGAAAAAATATAAAGGGGTATAAAAAATGTTAAAGAAAAAATGGATACCCCAAATATCTAGTGGAAGTAGGGGTTTTTTAAATTGGGAAGGCATGTTGGGTTTGTATTGGTAGGGGGTTAAATAATGTGATTGTTAGGGGCATTTTCCAATATGTAGTCAAATTAGGGGTATTGTTTAATATGCCATGAACGCACATGATAGGTCAGATGTTCATTGAGTGAAGCCCCCGTGGTCTCTCATGAGTCACCATTCTCGATGACTAAAGGCACAAACTGATGTTTAGCTTTCGAATTTCATTATAAATGAATGTTATGTGAAGGTTCGTTATTGAGAAAAACGACAAAGACTCCACCTAGTCTTGGGGCGAGAATTGTATGGAAACTACTGATATTATTGAAAGGGTCTGCGTTATTAGTACTTTTATGTGTGGTATGAATATGACTCTTATCGAAGACATCATGGTTTCTGATAATCTGGTATCAAGGTTGTGGAAAGTGGTCTGGTCAAAGACGACAAGGTTCTGGTCTTTCACAATTCACCATTCTCACTGCTACAGTAAGATGTCTGAATAGTATGATGACCATTCCCACTGTTATAGTGAGATGTTGTTAGGCCCCTATACTGCTAGTGTAACCCCTTATTGTTATTAGTATAACCCACTTATTATATTGATGTACCCATGTAGTGCCCATATTGTTACTATTGTGCCCCATAGAAGCCCACTATTGTTATTATTGTGCCCTTACATTATTATTGTTATGTCGGCTCTGATTATGTTATGACCCCTTAGACTCCTATATATAGAAAGGAGGTCTTTTCATTTGTATCATCCAAGAATTGTTCATTTATGTAATGTAAAGGAGGTTGCCCCTCGAAGAGGCTGAATTTTAAGGTGTTGATCTATCTTTTCTATCTTTTCTTGAGCTGGTTTCATAACATTTGGTATCAGAGCTTTGGATTCTAAGGTTTCGCTGCTCCAAATAGGTCATTGTGGAATTTGCGCTATAACTTTTTTCTGCGTCGTTTCAGAAGTTGCAAAAAAAAAACCCATTTGAGAAGAAATCGCACTGAACCTTGGGTCCAAATTTCAGAGCTTTTCGCGCTATATTTGCGGAGATATGATCTGAGGAAGTTGGTATTTTTGCAGACTCCTGAATTACATTCCAAACAGGTGACCTAGGAAAAATCGTCATAACCTTCTCTCTGGGGATCGGATTGAAATTTCGTAAGAAGGTACAGAAAGAGGACGGACTGTAGTTTCTTGTATGCATTTTTCAGATCCAAAGGTTGAAACAGTGACTCATGGCACGTCGTACAAGTTCGCTCTATTGAACTAGTCTATAATCAGGTCATCTTGGGAGATTGTGCATAACTCTTTCTTGGAGAATCCAATTTGGATGAGACTGGTGGCATTGGAAAGAGGATGCAGAGGGCTACTACAGGTCACAATTTCAGAACTTAAATATCCAAAAGTACAGAGTTACAGTCATTTCAAGGTCGAGCTCCTAAAATCAAGAAAAAGCAAGATGAGGAAGTTTGATGGCAAGGATCCGGTAAATTGGATACTTCAGATGGAGCAATATTTTGATCTACATGGTGTACAACTGTTACAAAAGTTATTTATTGCATCTTCATATTTAGAACTAGATCAATATTTATGGTACAAAGGGCTTTGTTCTCGTAAACAACTTGTTACGTGGTCAATTTTCACGGAGGAAATGATAGCACATTATGAGGATACAAAGAGCAACACCTTCTTTAGAGCAACACCACAACAATTGGAAAGAGTAAAAGGGCTTTGTGACATAGCAGAAAGAAAAATTATGGAAACCAGGAAGCGTACCCCTCACAACTATAAAGATGGAAGTGTTGTTTCTCCTAGCCTTCCACAACCTACAAGGGTTACACCACAACAATTGGAAGAAAAAAGAGAAAAAGGGCTTTGTTACAATTGTGATAGCAAATGCACTAAAGGTCATAAATGTGCTGAGAAGAAATTATTTTACATAGAATATGAAGAGGAGGAAGAAAAGGATCAAGAAACAACAAAAGAATAAGATATACGCCAGGACCCCACCCCAGAGAAAGAAGAAATGAATCAGACCATATCTTGTAAAGCATTGGCAAGAATTACCACTCCTCAAACTCTCAAGATAGAAGGACATATCAAGAAGAAAAAGGTGCAAGAAGTGAAAGATCACATCGAGAAAGAAGAAATGAATCCAACCATATATTGTAATTCATTGTTCAAAATTACCACTCCTCAAACTATCAAGATAGAAGGGCATATAAAGAAGAAAAATGTTCAGGAAGTGAAAGATCACATCGAGCATCAAGAAATGAATCCAACCATATCTTGTAAAGGATTGGAAGAAATTACCACTCCTCAAACTCTAGAGATAGAAGGACATATCAAGAAGAAAAAGGTTCAATCAGTGAAAGATCACATCGAGCATCAACAACAAGTTCTCCAACTTTTAAAGGATAACGCAACTTCGGTGCAAAATCAAATGAAACAACAGGTAGATCAACATCGTAGTGAAAAATGTTTTGATGTAGGTGATTGGGTATTTTTACTGCTACATCTCAAGCAGTCTATTTATGAGAAGGAAATGTTGGCAATACTACATGCACTTACAAAATGGCGACCATACCGAATGGGAAGACTCTTCAAGGATGAGGATGTGGAAGCATTGTTTTGTGCTATTTATATTATCCAACCAGATTGAATAAGTGAAGAAAGGGATGAATGGAAGAAGGACGAAGAAGTATGGCCACTTATTCAAAAGTTGCAAAAGATCCCAATTCAAACAATATTGCCAGAAATTAAAGAGGAAGGAAAAATCATATTGGAACCTGGGGCAGTCACAGAAACAAGAACCCGACAGCTACGAAATCGATCAATTTCAGAGTATCTCATCAAGTGAAAGAACTTACCCGTTGAATATTCCACATGGGAGGACAAGAATTTTATACAGAAGCATCAAGAACTACTCAAGCGTTGAGGACAACGCTTTTTGAAGGAGAGGGGCATGTTAGGCCCCTATACTACTAGTGTAACCACTTATTGTTATTAGTATAACCCACTTATTATATTGATGTACCCATGTAGTGCCCATATTGTTACTATTGTGCCCCATAGAAGCCCACTATTGTTATTATTGTGCCCTTACATTATTATTGTTATGTCAGCTCCGATTATATTATGACCCCTTAGACTCCTATATATAGAAAGGAGGTCTTTTCATTTGTATCATCCAAGAATTGCTCATTTATGTAATGTAAAGGAGGTTGCCCCCTTGAAGAGGTTGAATTCTAAGGCGTTGATCTATATTTTCTATCTTTTCTTGAGCTGGTTTCATAACAGATGCCCGAATAGTATGATGAATTTTATTATCAAAGAGGGTAGAATTACCAAGTTTTTTTGGTCACCAACTATTGGAGTCACTCACACTATATTTACCCAAGACTCAACCAAATTGGTCATGGTGTTCATCAAGTTTCTTGAACGAAACAACAAAGAAGAGAAGAAGAGAATGTAAGGATATAAACCTCAATGCCAAATAATGTTTAATGTTCTAGGCTGACGTCAACTATTTTGGCTGATTACCTGTGATTTGCAACGCTAAACTCTCTGTCAGAGGATGGAATTGCGCGTTTAGAAATCAATTAATTTTTGCAGCTTCTTCGAATGTTCTTCCAAGCTGTAGAAAGGACAACCTTTTAAGATGTCAATCTGTGTAGCTGGGAAGGTGTCCACTGTAGTAGTTATGGAATGTGGGTTAGATCGATTTCCCTACCATATAAAGTCCTATCTAGTCAACTTTTCAATGAAATAGGCAATATCGTTGCCTTGAGAAAGTCGACCTTTCTGACAATATGTTATACAGGATGGTTCCTGGTCACATAGCCAGCTTCACATAGCTTGGAGAACTCAATCTCGCTGACAATTTTTTCACGGGCCTGTAAAGTGCAGCCTATAGGTTTGAATATTAGACAAACAATATGTCAAGTATTATGGGTTACAAATAATTGTTAGGATTTTTATAATGGATATAAAGCTTCGTAGAATTGTATATTTCTCTCACTAACTATCGAGTTGTTCCATATGCTCTTTGGTGTCACTCAATAGGTTTGATTTTCAGTCTCGCCCAAATTACTCCAATCACCATGGTAATTAGATCTTGGCCCTCACCCAAATTAGTCCATGTAGTTATGTATTTACTCCAATTGCCATGGCAATTTGATCTTAGGCCTCCACCCAAACTACTTTGATCTTGAGCCTCACACAAATTATTCAAACAAGTTATGGATTTTCATTTATTTATTTTGTTTAGAAAAAACATACTTTCCATGGGAGATGAAAAAGTAAAATCCCTTGGTTGCATAGTAGCACATTTGATACTTGAATAAATTGGTTGAGAATAAACTCTCAGATATATCTTAGATCTTTACAATATCTTGAAACCTAACTAAATCATATTTGAATATGGTCAAACAAATTAAAGGACAAAACATACCATGTAATACGATTAGACACCTCTAGTATGGAAACTAACCCAATATCTAATAGTAGAGCTTCCTCGGATAACATATCCGCCATGGCATTATTTTCCCCATATGTATGAAGAGCTTGCACATCATTGCATTATTTCCCCTATATGTATGAAGAGCTTGCACATCATCATATTGATCTTGTAGCTAGCAGATTTTCCTTTATCATGATTCTAAATGAAGGACCATTAAGGCAACTCTTCCAATGAACTAGTCCGCAAGGACTTTGGAATCCCCATATAATTTGAATACTTCCAGATATGTCCAAAGGGAAATCCTCATGGCACACAACATGGAAAGGATTTGAACTATGAAATTGGGTCATGGCCTATGCCTAGTTTGTATTAAATCATTAGATTATGGGAGAAGAAAATGACTATACCTACATCACAAACACCTGTTTGACTAGCTCAATCAAAGAATCCCCATGCTATACAAATTGGAAGCTCCATATATTTGATAAGCCTGATCTTCTTCCCTTTCAACAGTTTCACTTGCTCAAGATAAGACGATTTTGCATTATGTGCAATAAATTCAAAGAAAACTACAGAGTTTTCAAATAGACAACTGTTTTTCCCTAACCAAATTCCCCACAATACAAAGATTGGAAGGAATTCAAGGAAAGAGGAAATAAACCTTTGATTCCAAGTTCAGAGACACTCTTTAACCGAGCTTCCATTACAACAAGAATCATGGTTAAAACATGAGAAAAGGATCTTCCAAACATAAATTACAAAAGGACAATGAATAAATAAATGAACAATAGACTACTCTTTCATTCGACATAGAACAAATAATCTAGGACCCACCCAGCCTTGCTTAACAAGAATATACCAAGTCAATATTTTTCATTCCAACAACAACCAGAGGAACAACCTACATTTAAGGGGCATTGTCCCTTCCATAGTAATATGTGCCACCATTTTGAAGAAGCAAGAGGATTATCTTAAATAAGCGCATCATATCTAGATTTGGCAATTATAATTCAACTTTTCTTTTTATCATAGACCACTTGATAATGTCACCTTCCTCTTAGTTAATTACAATACTAACTTTACCCAAAATCAATACAAAAGAGCTCCATTCTCAAGCACGAGACAAGCAAAAATCTTGAGTTGAAAGCCACTCTTGACTATTTGAAGCAACATCTACCTTCTTAGGAACAAAAATCATAGTAATATAACCAGATGATTTAAAAAATCCACTAGCCTATAAGATATTTGATGGTGACCATTGCATCCTCTCCACAGGTCACGACCAAGAAGAACTTTAGCCTTGTTCTAAATATTCCACAAAATCCATTTTTACAAAGCTTGTAGACCACTTACCAAATTCCTCTAATTCAAAGAACCTCCCCTAGTAAATTTTGGCTCTTGCCTGATCCAACCTACAACCAACAAGGATTTCAAATATTTCACCCTCATTACCAGACTCCATAGACTATTGTGAAAAAACATACTCCAACAGCTCTTGACTACAAAATCTAGGCCAAATCTCTCCATATTATGTAAGCCCCAACACCCCAAAGACTTTGAAAGAAACAATTGTTCCAAGACACTAGTGTCATTCGTCTCCCATGCTTCTTTCAATTCCAAAGAAAATAAATACATAACTTTTTTATAGCACTTAAAATATTTTTAGGAATTTTTTCTAAAGTCAACCAAAAGAATAATATTCTTTCCAAGGCCGATTTTATTAATGATCATATGGCCTCCTAATGAAAGCCATTAATTGCACCAATTAAAAGTGTGTTTTTTCACCTCTTTAACAAACTATGACAAATTTGCAGTTCGATAATTGTTAGGATTTATGAAGAAAACAAGATATTTAAAGTTGTCATTTAAAGAGCCAAACCTGAGAGGAAAGACTTCATGGATCAAATTCACTTGGGCTTCATCCAAGTAGTTGTTCAAACAAAATGATTTTTCCAAGCTTTACTCCCTACCTAATGTCGTAGAAAAACAATACAAAATGCCTTTGAATATTTTCCTTTCCTCAACAATACCCAATCTGGAAAGAAAAACATTAGTGTGATTTATCTCCATCTCCTAACCAAAGTCTACTCCTTTAATTTTACCCTCTAATTTTTCCGCCATAATTAATATACTCAATACTTTAATGATGAGTAAAAATAGAAAAGGTGATAAGGGAGTGCCTAGATGAGTGCCATGTGAAACTCTAGAAAAATATGATGGCTCATCATTAACTAGAACAACATAATTGGTTGTTCTCACACAACCCATTATCTAGGAAACCACATCAAACTTCAAACCAATCTGAAGCAAGAACGGTGTGAGAAATGACCAGTCCACTTTATCATAAGCTTTCCTCAACTCTATATTCATCATAGTAGCAAGAATATTTTTGCATTTAATGGAGTGCATGTCTACATGAGCCAACCCATTAGCATCATGGATCTATTTTGGAGAAGAAATTTGAGGAAATATTTTTTTATCTATGCAGAGGCACACCACAGAGAAGGATAACATGTAGAAAACTTAGGGAAGGGTCAATGCATGAAATGTGAGAAAGAAGGAAAGATGACAGGCTTAGGTTGTGGGTTTTTCCCTATGGTAATAGTTATTGACTATAGTGAAAGTAGGTTGTTCGTCAACTTTGCACCCTAATGTAAAACTATAAATAGATAAATACACGATGTAATAAGGAGCCATGCATATGTGATAAACATAGATAATTTAGTATTCTAATCATGTAGTTGATTTTCTGTAAAGGTTTCACACTATAACAATTAATCTATTAAGCTTGTGAGGCTTGACAAATGGAATGTAGTGGAGAGATTGCAATATTAATGAATGTCTTTTTTTATTCCTATGTCTGTGCATAATGTATTGAACTAATTTTGTTTATGTTTTATATTTCTGATGAACATAATGGATTTACTGTGCAAAAAGGTGTATACCTAAAGTTTTGGTTTTAAATGACTAAGATATTGGGCAAAGACTAAAGAAAAATGCAGAACATAAATATCCTTCTTCAATACATATCTATCTAGGGTCCTATAATCCCTCATATATGCCCTGGGTGAGACTTCACCTACTAATGGGTGATGCTGAAAGAACTAGTGTATGAGGGGTTTGGTTGGCTATTTCACATTGAACACAAGTCTGCCATTTATGTTCCAACAAATGGTTTTTTTTCTAGGACTAGGATCCATGATTGAACGGGATGTGGAGGAAAACTAAAGAAGAAATAAAATAGTGGGTAAATATGAAGGAACATGAATTTGCAACAAAACATACTAGAAACCAAAAAATAAATTCGAAAGAATGGATGCAAAAGTATGCCTTTACAAACTTACACAAAATTTTCACTGTTGAATTCTTCGTTATTCTAGTTGAGTGGTTGCTAAGACTATCAGAAAAGGTTGGAAATTGGTGCTCTATTGCACCATAGTAATGGAATCAAGAAATAATATGAAAAGTAAATTTTGTGAGTAACAAATTCCCATGTGTAATTAATTTCTAATTAGATAGCATATTAGAGGGTTACATCGTTGACTTTTCGATTGAAGACACTCATTCATATAATGAAACTACGAAAGAAATTTTCAAGAGATATTGATGAAATTTCTTGAGATCATTATTCACCTAGATAAAGATGTTATTGTATGAAAAAGGAGTAATCTAACTGAAATCCAAGACAAAGAGTGGTTGTTTTGCTTTGCATGTGATGGGGAGACTAGGGGTTGATGAGTGGGTAGCCTGAGGGAATGAGGGTGAGGTATACAATAGAGTAAGTAAAGCACAAGATTAGCTTAAGATGTTGATACATCAAATATCTAAAATCACGAAAGGTAAATGTAGGGTTAGAGCACATACATCGACATAGGATGAAAGCACAATGGAGGAAGATAATAGAGTGTTGATATTTTCACACAGTAGTGAAGTAACATATAGGTTTGTGTTGGAACCTAAGATAGATAGAAGGATAGTAAGAGAGTTTAGAAAAGGAAAAAGAAGGCCACACACTGAAGATTGGGAAGAAGGAATAAATGCAAAACACCTACCCAGTTGTGTTTCATACATAGAATATAATGAAGAATTATGCAAAAAAATAAGAATGACGAAGGAAGGAAGCCCTTGAATCAGCTTAGAATGATAAGAAACAATGGATCATATTAACCTTGTGTAGGCCACGTCCTGCATCAAACCCATGACCCCACACACATCACCAAACCAAGAAGTAAGATCATCTAGTAAGTTGTTGTAGTTAGTGAGAAGAATACTAAAGATGGTCAAGATAATGGAAGTAGTCATATAGAACCCAAGGTACCTTTGAATTAACCAAAAGTATCACATATAATGAGTTTGTAAAGAACCATGATGGATGTTGATCCTTCCATGTGAATGCCATATTTTAATGATGTCAAGTCAAAGGACCCTCAGAAACATCTTCTCGTGTTCAAGGAAACATACATTGTCAAGTAGGTGCAAGATGAACAGGAAAATTGGAGAATAGTTGGAGACCAATTTTAGGGATCACATGTTAACCTGGTATATGAAATTCAAGAGTATCATGCTAGGAGGACAAGGTATATCATTGGGAGACATCACGTAGGATTTGCTAAAGGAGTTCGAAAAAGCAAATGTGGACTCTAAGTGTATTGCAAAATTCAATGAGATTTATCGAATGTTAGCGAGTTATTATGGGAGTATGATCAATGGTTTAAAGTTTTATTGGATTGGTTATTGTTTCCAACTCTAGACATGTAGCGTAGAGAATATTTTATTGTATGTTTGTTGTTTCATACATTTGTTTCGTTAACTAAATACAATTTTTTTACACAACTTGAAGCTTTATGAAATACTATCAAGTTAGAAGCATCCATGACAGGTAGTGAAAATAATGTAATGATGGTGCAGTTCCATTTACAACTAGAAGCTTTAAATATATAGTTGGGGAACCTAACAAAAGGAAAATAGAAGTGTGAAGAATTTTGGTGCACTATATGGAAGGAGGGCCATTATAAGAATGAGTTTGCAAATATGCAACATACATTTCCATAGGAGCTATGATTCCATTAGCACATGATAGGGTACTATGACATTGTTAATTTTTCTTAGGGCTATATTTTTCTTTTCTTTGATAATTGCATTTCATTATTTCCATATTAAATTTACCCCATAACATCATATCATCATTCAGAATTAGAAAAATATTTAACAACATATGCAATTATGTAGAAAGAAAAACATCATCATCCATACAAAAAAACATAAAGGAACAATAGAAGAAAAACATTCACACATAGAGACACCAGTATTGGTTAGAGACCAATCTGGAAAAACCCACTTTGGGGAAAACCCTTTTAAATTATTCTTCTTATTAGATTTTCATTGAATGCTTCAGTAAAAGAGATTACAATGATCCATATCTTCAATCATAGAACTATCCAACAAAATCATCTAAACAATATCCATAAGATAAGCCTAACAAAGATAATAACCAAAACCTTGCTTTAGATTCTTGTGGTCAACTATAACTATCTCTGGTCAACTGCGAAACACTGCGGTCAACTGACAAAAACTTTGGTCATATTAGAAACCAAACCCTATGTCCCAACCACACGGATGATGTGAAGTGTGTGTAACTCAAAGGATACAACCGCATATATGAGCCAACCTGCGTGCGGTTGTAGTCAACATTTCTCTATGACATGCCTTTGGATGAGACCCAAAACCCTAAAATAGAGACGTGAACTTCACATCCTGCAATTTCACCTTCGTGTGAACCCATTCCTCCATGGACATGCCTCAAGCCTATGTGAGTCAATAATAAGAAAGCGAATAGAACAATTATCCAAGATTTTTTTCCAAATGAGGTCGAGGTCACTTGTATTTATAGCCTTTTGAGGGTGTCCAGGCTTTTTTAGGGCCATCTTGAGCAAATATGGACATGTGGAATTTTAAACAAAAACATACTTTCCCTTGTCCAAATTCATCTCTTCAATAGTCAAAAGTGGTCCCCTCGAAAAGAGTAATATTGTCCCATGGTTGGAATTTCTCACTGAGCTACCAAATTAACAGGAATGAGGTTTGTAAAGTTTAGGGACATATAGCAACATCTTATCCGATGATGTAGAAGTATCAAAGTTTGGTTAAGAGACTATTCTGTGACTTTTGCAAGTTAGTAGGACATGATATACATAAATTTCACGCATTAAATTTAATGAGAGAGCACACCACATATATGTAATAGGTAAAAGAGGTAGAAGGATCTGAAGTTGCAACACCAATCTATAACACACCTAGAATATATAATCTAGGAATATATCAAGGGATGCAGGGATGAGGATAGGGATTTCAAGGTAGAGGTAGAAGAGGATTTGGAAGAGGAAAGGGCCTGCTAATTTGTTATAGCTATAGGAAACTGGAATACATTACATGAGACTACTCTAACCCTTGCATAACCTATACCTATTGGAAAAAATTGGACTACACTACTCAAGACTGTCTTCAACTCATTGTGAAGTGGCACGAGAAAAAGGGATAGATGGTGTAGACGATAGCTACTAAAGAGTACACTTATCAAACACAAATAGGATTATTTTTTTGGCATTATGATGCATGTGTTGTCCTTGATGCAAACTCACTTGTAACAAAATTCACATGTCAGTTCAGAGGTGACATAATGAATGCAACATAATACTAGAATGATGGGTCAAAGGCTTACAAATCAAAATCAGAAGCTTGATGCGAAAAATTGTTGGAATTATGAATTAGGTGTTGTCCTTGATGACAACCTACCTGATGAGTTATGCTTGACGACAACCTATTTGATGAAATGGAATCCTACTTGATAATTTTTCTGTTGATCTACTTGTTAAAGGTATAAACAGGTTGTGCTTACATATGTGATATAATGCATGGCAATTCATAGGAATCAGTTAAGAGGAATGATAAAGTTGGAAGTTGGAAGTTGACATATATACTTATTGATATATATATGTCAATAAATATATCCATAATCTTTGTAATGAAGCAGGGATATGATTGTAACACGTGGTTCCTTGCACTCTATAGTAAAATGGGGTGGATGAGAGGAAGAACAAATCTTTGAAAGAGATGGCTAGTTGCATGTTGCATGCAATATTTCTTCCATCAAAATTGTGGGATGAAGCTATAAACTATTCTTCATACATCAAAAAATTATATCCTCATAAATATGTTACTAGAAAAACACCTTTTGAGGCTTGGACTAGCATCCAATGTGAAGTCAGTCATTTTCACATTTTTAGATCTTGAGCATGGGCCACATTCCTAAGAGAAGTGAAAGGCTTTGGAGCCTTAGAGTAAGGATTGCATGTTAATTGGATGTTCCAATGAATTCAAAGGGTACAAATTGCTTGATATCAACGCTGAAAAGCTTCGAAAGGAGCATAAAGTTTGAAGAAGATCCTTTGCATGCACCGGTAGATGAACTTGTTAGAAAGTTACCCTCACCAGAAGTTGATGAATATGAAAATAATATTTCAATAAGATTTCTAATGTAGATAAGCCTTTTCCTGTGATGCCTATTGGACCACTAATTTTTGAACATCAAGATAATACTGTCTCATGCAGTTTGAAAGATTCTCGACAACCTTCAACACAAAAATGATACAACATGAGTGATTTATTAGATGATCTTGCTACTAGACCTTAGTTTGAGGAAGCTCCACAATGAGATCCATGCATGCATTTGATCCACAAACTTATGCGAAAGTAACTGGGCATCCTATGTGGGAACCAACTATGGATGGTAAATACAACTCTCATTGAGAACTAGAATTGGGACCTAGTTCCCCTACCTTCCAATCATAAACTTGTTAGATTCAAGTAGGTTTAATAAAATAATCAAGCAGTAGATGGCCAAGTTTGTCAATATAAATCACGTTTGGTGGCCAAAGGTTTTCAGTAGGTACATGATGTTGACTATGATAAAACTTTTTCTCTAGTGGGAAAAATGGATTCTATTTGGCTAGTTCTCTACATTGCAACAACAAGTTAGTGGAAGGTGGATCATATCAATGTGAAGAATTCCTTTCCTCACTGTGATTTCTAGGAGGAAATCTAAATCGAGCACTAGCAAGGATACATGCAATATTCATCTCTTATATGCAAACTGAAGAAATATCTCTATGGTCTCAAGCAAAAACCTAGATCCTAGTATGCAAAGATGGATTCCTATTTGTTGTATCAAAATTATGTACACTGCAAATCTAATTTCAAAGTTTATTTTCTAAAGAAAAATGACTCTATGTTAATAATAATACTATATGTAGATATTCTTTTGATAATAGGTAGTTCAATTTTTTCCATTGTTGAGATTAAAATTGTATTGCATAAGAATTTTTTTATGATAGACATGGGCTTGCTCAATTTCTTCCTTGGACTAAAGATCAATTAGAATGGTTCTAGAATTACCATTTCTCAGACGAAGTATGCTAAAGACCTTTTGGCACAATTTCACATGAGTGACTGCAAGCCAACAACCACACCTTTTTTATTAGGGATAAAGCTTGAGGATGGGAAATACACACCATTGATTGATTACACATTGCATTGTTAGCTTGTGGGGAGTCTTCTTTATCTCACGCACTCCTCTCCTGATCTCTCATATGTTGTAAGAGTAGTTTCTCGATACATGCAGAAGCCATATGAGTTACACTAGAAAGTTGAAAAGTGCATCTTTGATATGTCAAGGTGGCAACCACCTATGGGACTCATTATGCACCAAAGTATTCTTTAGATCTCATTGGCTTCACAAATTTAGACTGGGTTGGAAAAAACCTTGATTGCAAGTCCACCTCCATCTATGTACTTAGATTAGGATCCAACCCCATTTGTTGGTCAAGCAAGAAGTAGGTTACCATTTCTTTATCATCATCATAGGCCGAGTATAGAGGAGAAGTCAATGCTGCTATTCAAGCCATTTAGCTGAAGCATTTCATTTTTGATCTTGGTATCATTGTCCATCATCCAACTGTCATATGGTAAGATAATTAGAGTACACTAAAGTTTTACAAAGATCCAGTGCAGTGACAATGAACTAAGCATATTGAGATCCACATTCACTACATCGAAGAATTTATTCACGATGAGGTCATTGATTTGCAGTACTATTCCAATTCTAAGCAGACTGCCAACTTCTTCGCCAAGACTTTGATTGAGCAAAAGTTTCACTTTTTGCGAGATCATCTTGACGTGAATGACACAAATGCATAAAAAATGTCTTTTCTTTCAGTTTTTCATTATATGTTGAGGGGGGAATTTCCTTTCCCCTACTTTCATGTTTCATGCATATTAAATGGGTACCTAAAATGGCCTTGTTGTTGGGACTCATCAATCTTGCATCCTACTCAACTAAGTTATGCTTAAGGGCACATGTTGGTGTACATGCACATTAGTTAGCTTTAGTTAGCTTGAGAGCCGGCATTCTTCATCACACACATTAGTTAGCTATAGTGTTTATATGTGGTGTACATGCACATTAAGATAGCATAAAGCGCACTTAGATTTAGTCAACGTTAGTGTTTGCATGTAGTTAAGCTTAACATAATTGATTTATGTATTGTTTCTCTCATCAATATTGAGATATCGAACTCATTTTCTCTTCCAATTTTCCTTTTCAATTCTTTCAAGTTTATGCAATTATTCATCAGCTAGGTTCTTACCTATGCTCTAATAATTTTATAATAACCCTAAGTTCTGTTGGTTGAGGTTGATGCGTGTACCATTCATTGTAGCTTTGATGACTCTTGGGATTTGGGAAGAATATGTGACTATGGTTATCCTGAATTCACTCGGGACTCTGGGAACCATCCGGATTAACTACAAAATTAGCATCAGAGATGAGGTTGTACATGTAGTGACTAGGCTATCACAGGATGGTGAAGACACATTGCTCAACTTATAGGAACAACCACGATGAGTACAACAAATTTATTCATTAAATAATGATGTAATGTTACGCGGGACTCATATTTAAAAATGACAAGTTGTAAAACTTTGTTAAAATGCATCGCAATCTTTGTAATCATGTATGTCACTCAATTAAAAACTGAAGGTATACAAGAACACTATCGAGAGTTTGTTGACTTTTCAATAGAAGGCACTCATTCATATAATGCAGCTAAGAGAGAAATTTTCAAGATATAATGATGAAGTTTCTTGAGATCATTATTCACCTAGATAAATATGTTATTGTATGAATAAGGAGTAATGTAACTGAAATCCAAGACCAAGAGTGGTTATTTTTCTTTGCACGTGATGGGGAGACTAGGGGTTGATGAGGGGGTAGCCTGAGGGAATGAGGGTGAGGTATAGAATAGACTAAGTAAAGCACAAAATGATCTTAACATGTCGATACATCAAATATCTAAAAGCACAAAAGATAAATGAAGGGTTAGAGAACATACAGTGACATAGGACGAAAGCATAATGGAAGAAGCCTACAGAGTGTTTTGCAATGGAGCGATATTTTCACACCATAGTGATTTAAGAGATAGACTTGCATTAGAACCTGAGATAGATAGAAGGATAGTAAGAGAGTTTAGAAAAGGAACAAGAAGGCAACACACTAAAGATTGGGAATAAGGAATAAGTGTAGAACACCTACTGAGTTGTGTTTCATATGTAGAATATAGAGAAGAATTACGCAACAAAAGAAGAATGACGAAGGAAGGAAGCTCTTGACTCAGCTTAGAATGAGAAGAAACAATGTATCATAATAACCTTGTGTAGGCCATGTCCTGCATCAAACCCATGACCCTGCACACATCACCAAACCAAGAAGTAAGATCATCCAGTAACTTGTTGTAGTGATCCAGGTGGATATTGGTGGCCACCTACCAGGTCCACCTGGACCCCCACCATTGTCTTTCTCAGCATTTTCAGTTTCCTTAATTGTAGCACAGTTTACTATTTTTAGCAGTTTTTCGGGTCCTGAACTTCCGGAGCCGTTTTGAGGCCCTAAACGACGTTTTTTTGGAATTCTGGGGCGACCGAGCCCTATGTTGCCTCCCAAAGTGGTAGTACTCGGATAGATCTTTCTAACGAGCTATCGTACGCGTCAAACGGAGATCGTATGCCAAAGTTACGACTCCGGGAAATTGATGTACCAATTTACCCAAACGGGGCCCACAATTTGGCGTTTCATCTTCTAGGGTTAGGTTTCGGTATGTGAAGGGTTTTCCATTGTTTCTCAACAATAAATAGGCCTTCGAGCCTCATTGTAATACAGTTCGGAATAGTTTAGAGGCATGTAGCCGCACATCTCTTCTCAGAGATAGCTACCATCGCCCTAGCTGGTTTATTTCCATTTCTGGTTGTATTCAGTATTTTCCATTAATGAAATGAAGTATTATTTCCGCTGCATCTCTGTTTTTATGGTTATCACATCTCTGTATTTATGGTTATCTCTGTAATCTATTGCGTTCCTGTTTAAATCCGGATCATGTAGTTAGTGAGAAGAATAGTAAAGATGGTCAAGATATGGAAGTAGTCATATAGAACCCAAGGTACCTTTGAATTAGCCAAAAATATCACATATAATAAGTTTGTAAAGAACCATGATGGATGTTCTACCTTCCATGTTAATGCCATATTTTAACAATGTCAGGTCAAAGGACCCTCTGAAACATCTTCTTGTGTTCAAGGAAACATACATTGTCAAGTAGGTGCAAGATGAATGGGAAAAATGTAGCATAGTTGGAGACCACTTTTAGGGAGTGAATGTTAACCTGGTATATGAAATTCAAGAATATCATGATAGGAGGACAAGGATATCATTGGGAGACATCATGTAGGATTTCCTAAAGGAGTTCCAAAAACCAAATGTGGAGTCTAATTGTATTGCAAAAGTCAAGAAGATTTAGCGTGATGTTAGAGAGTTAGTATGGGAGTATGATCAATGGTTTAAAGTTTTCTTGGATTGGTTATTGTTTGCAACTCTAGACATGTAGCATAGGGAATAGTTTATTGTATGTCTATTGTTGCGTACATGCGTTTCGTTAACTAAATACAAATTTGTTGCACAACTTGAAGCTTTACGAAATACTATGAAGTTAGAAGCATACTCGACAGGTAGTGAAAATAACGTAATGATGGTGCAATTCTACTTGCAACTAGAAGCTTTAACTATATAGTTGGAGGACCTAACAAAAGGAAAAGAGAAGTGTGAATAATTTTGGTGCACTATATGCAAGGAGGGCCATTATAAGAATGAGTTTGCAAATGTGACAACATACATGTCCATAGGAGCTATGAATCCATTAGCACATGATAGGGTACTATGGCATTGTTAATTTTTCTTAGGGCTATATTGTTCTTTGCTTTGATAATTGCATTTCATTATTTCCATATTAAATTTACCCCATAGCATCATATCATTATTTAGATTTATGAAATTATTCAAAAACATATGAAATTATGTAGAAAGAACAACATCAACATCAATACAATGAAACATAAAAGAAAAATAGAAGAAAAACATTCACACATAGGGACACCAAGATTGGTCAGAGACCAGTTTGGCAAAACCCACTTTGGGGAAAACCCTTTGAAATTCTTCTTCTTATTAGATTCTCATTTAATGATTCAGTAAAAGAGAGTACAATGATCTATATCTTCAATCATAGACCTATCCAAGAAAACCATCTAAACAATATCCATAAGATAAACCTAACAAAGCTAATAACCAAAACCTTGCTTTAGATGCCTGCGGTCAATGTTAAAAATTATATGTTATGGTGCAACGAAACACATAAAATATTGCAGAAATATAAACAAAGAAAACACATAAAACAAGAGAGACATAGATATACATGGTTCACCTAGTTTGGGCTATGTCCACGGAGAAATAGTCAGTCCTTCTTTTATTATATTATCCAGCAAACTGGAGAGATACAACCTATAGCAGATCCACTGTAACTCCCTCTTCGCTCTCAATCTCCTCTCTCTTCCTCACTCAAAATACAGATACTCAAATATACATAGACGCAATACAATTCCCTGATATATAGTGAGGGGTTGCCTTCTAGGGCAAAAAACCCTAAATTAAACATAACTTCTACTGTCAGATCACCCGCCTAATGAACGGCCTAGATTGGCTAGAAATTATAATACTTTTAGAAGGAAATTTTACATCTACTCTAAGCTTCGGGGGCACTGCCCCCAATCCCCCCACCAGGTGTTGTGGGGAAAAATGTCTATGCAGGATGATCCTATCCACCTAAGGTGTGACAGTGCCTTAGCAACAAACAGAGACAGCTATTCTAGTATCTTTCCTTTATGAAATGAAAATAGAGAGAGATGGATGGACTAACCGGTGTCTTCCGTTTGTCCTTCAATCCATATATTCTCCTCTTTGAGAGCTCCTAGCTACTTGCCTTCTCGCTCGCCCAGCTTCAACAGGTTCCTGCAAGATCACAAGAGGGAAACACTACAAAGAAATAGATTCATATTCATAACTAGTTCAGGATTAGATGTAAACTAAATACACCAATGCAATCATACATCAAGAACACATCAGCATATAGGAGAAACCAAGATAGCTTTATTGATGAATAACAAGGTTCAGGAGGAGATACAACCAAGAGAGTTCCAATCCAGCATCTCACTCCCAGCAAATGAAATTCCTATCTTCGCCTTCCCTTAAAGCATTAAGCACCCAATAATCTCAGTCTCAAACCAGCAGCAGTTCTTTGCAATAACCAAATTCCAGCCTCTAGATCTCATGGAGAAGAGATCTATATATAGATGTTTAGAGTGAAGATGAGTCAGCTTGTGGTCTGACTAGTGTCCTCTTTCTCTGTCAGTTCTTACTTCCACTTGGAGACTAAGAGCCTCTTACTCATCAGTTAGTCGAACTCATCAAGGCAAGTGTCATGGAGGAATCTTCTGGAAGCTTCCACAGTCTTGACACCTCTCACAAGATACCCTGACATTTGTCATTTCTCGCTCAGCGCACCCTGGTAGTGCTTCTACTTGCGTTGCAATGCAAGTAGCCAGTGTAACCTCTGCATTTCAGCGCAAACAGCTAGTAGAGCTTTTGAATTGATCCTGAATTGACTTGTTTTTGAGTAGTTTCTGGTGGAGAACTTCTGTGAATTGCTGTGGTTTGCTGGCCTTGTCCCTCTAGGGGTAGGAACAACATGTTTAGGGACTTTGGATCCCTTGGATTATGGACATTTCATGCTTATAGCTGCAAGGCACAAAAATGTCTTTAACAGTTGCCCCCTAAAGTATGAGGCCGTTTATCGTGTGAAATGCTTTATTAGGAGGATCCGAAGTTCTTTCAATGCTGGGAGGAGACCTGTAATACAATACAATACAATACATTATTTTCATACTTTCTCATGATCTAGCTGAAGCGGGCATTCCCATGCTCAACTTTATAAAGTCATTTTTATGTACATATAACAGACAATCCTCTGATGATAGACTGATGATTCTGATAGAGCCATCATCGTTTTGGTAGGATGATTATCTGTGCTGCAAAGCTGTACATTTCCATGTCTTTATTTCCTGAATATATATCGCAGCCCGGATGGATGAAACTAGATCCGGGGTCTTCAATATTGTCCGATCTTCACTCTAAGTACAAGTCGATCCATGTGAGAATTTCTCTGAAGTCGAACATGGAAAGACATCGCTTGATTACCAGTCAATGATGTAAACTGTTAACAAGCGCGAGAGGAATCACCGATAATGATGATGACCCTCAAGGTACTGCAGTACAATTCATGTGGTGTGAATAGAGGACTTGGCGTCGAACACCACGAAAAATCTTTCGGTCGAAGGTCATTGATGTATACCTGTCGCCGGAAGTGAGAAACTTGCCATTGAGGCATGCAAGCTTCAAAGTACTGAGGGGGTGTTCCTAGATCAACTTCTTGGATAATGAGCTGATGTCGATAAGAAGTGATCCGTCAAAGGAGGGCCTTAATGAATCCCACATCAATGACACGGAATGGAGGTAATGATTTTGATGGAGGTGAAAACGATCTGATGACATATGATTCAGGGTGGCGGTCATGAAAGAGTATAATGTATGGCGACACTGATGCGATGGATTGGTAGCATTACCCCAAATATGGATGGTATGGCGAGACCATGGTGATGTGACCGGTGAATGAAACAACCCAACCCGATTGTGGCACGGAGGAAAAGTGTCATGTTCAAGAGCGACTTGCTACCATCAAAGTTTCTTGAGCTTCTCCCCATTTTTCCCCAGTCATTGATGACCAATACCTCTTTATTTTTTTCAAGCTTGAGGAGGATAACATATGCTTGTTCTATAACCTGCCCTTCGGGCAAGCCCATCGCTATGTTTTAACGAGCCTAGCGATAGGGAAACTCGTTCTCGTCTAAAGACAAGTTTGTCGCTATTTAATGCATTTAACAAGTCTAGCGACAAAGACAACTCGGTCCTTTTCATTTTTAGAGAGTCTAAAAAGGTACATAAAGTTAACTCCAAAAGTCCTTTTTCGTCATCTAATCCCTTGAGTCCGAAAAAGTATAAAACAATACAAAAGGGATGAATTTTCGATCTTCTTTAACGAGCCGAATAAAACAAGCGCTCGATCTTTTTGTGCAATAATCCCTCAGGTCCAAAAAGATTAAAATCTAGAGGAGGGATAGCTCTTCCAGTCGCTTTAACGAGCTGGAAGGCCAAAACTCGGCAATCTTTTCATATTTTACAAGTCAAATGAAAAGAGCTTAAAGAAGACTCGTCTTTTGAGGAACAAGTGATAAAAGGGGTAGCAGCTAATTCCAAGGAAGGATTGGAATTTCCAAATCATGGCAGTGTCACAAGGATGGCTAGTGAAATCACTCTTCGTAGTTGTTCCTCAAAATGGGTAAACAATCATATGGAGGTGAATGATCGGCCAATGGAAAAGTGGAGGTGATGGGAAAACACGAACAAGGTTTTAATGGCTGATTGTCGCTACATTCACGGTGGTTATTTATCAGAATAGTTCATTTTTTAACGAGCTTAAACACGGGTGGAAACATTTGCTCGATCTTATGTTTATTTTTTAACGAGCATGAACTATGCGCTAAAACTGCTCGGATCTTGCGTTTATTTTTTAACGAGCATGAACTGTGTGCTAAAACTGCTCGATGATGGTCTTGTTTTTGAGTTTTACCATAAATAGCTTTGTTCTTTCAACATATAGTATTGTATCTTCGACTGCTTCATCAAACAAGTTAGAAATAAACAATATTTGCTTGAAAATGAGATAGAAACACTAATATTTTACTTTGAACTACGTGAAAAGCAATTAAAAAGTGTTTTTACCTCTCATTTTACCATTTCATTTGCACTTGGTTTGTTGGAGCTTTGGAGGTGCCTCTTCCTCTTCGATTTTCATCAGCTGATTTCGGGAGATTCTGTGGACGATTCTCGGCGCCGTCTGGACCAGGTAGGAGCTATACCCTAGCTCTTTCTTTTCATGGTTTCCTTTTTTCATTCTGTGCCTCTTTTCCTGATTTTCTGAGCACCTGGGGTTTCATGAGCTCGTTTTCCAATCAACGCACCCTATACACATCGAAACCTGCGCTGAATGTCAACCAGTATGAAGGCAGTTTGACATTCAACGCAGGTGAACCACTACTGTAGGTGCGTTGGGCGAGAAAGAGGAAATTTTTGCACAGTTTTTGATGAAAATTTTGCCTGTTTTTCATCAAAATCAGGATCTTACTCCTTCTCTTGTTTGTTTTGCAGGGATCTTTGAGCAAAATGACCCTTACATGGCGAGAACGAGAGCATGAAGAAGAGGACATGATTGCCCTACATGATCCAGTTACAGTGAACGCGCTGAGGAACTGTGGCTTGCTGAAGTTCTTTCGCATCTCTAGCATGAGACAGCAGATCAACCTACTGCAGTATTTGCTCGATGCTTGGGATCCCGACCACCAAGTTTTTCAGATTAGGGGCAAGTCTATCCCCTTGACAGCAGTGGACATCTATTTCTTGACTGGTTTGTCGAGGCGAGGTGCCCCCATCTCTTTGTCAGGTTCGGTCCGGGGGAGTGACTCTGTGAGAGATTATGTCCGCCAGTACTGTAGGGAAGGATCTCAGCCGAGTAAAGACGGCAAGATCGTTATCCGTGATGTCACCGACAGGCCCCTCAGGGCTATCTTGTTTACTTTTGGTAGGATGGCCGGTAGCGCGTCCCTTCATGTAGCCAACAGGTCCTATATGCAGCATGCCTTGGAATGCCTCCAACCGAAATTGTTCAACTGGTGTGATGCAGTACTTCTGGTGATGAAAGAACAGCTGGCCAAGGTAAAGACCGGAAGATTGAAGAACTTCGGGTTCGGTTCTATTTTGACCGCCTTCGCCTTGGAGAGGATACCACTGATGCAGCCTCAGTACATTGCACTTGACTTACCTTCTCCTACCGAGCCACGTATGCAGAGATGGGTTGTCCACATGTCTCGTCATGCAGGCCAGTCTCAGATTTCGTTTTCTGATACCTTCTTTAGGTGGTTCGATCGTCAGGAGATGTTTTATGCCGAGTATCCATATGTTGGCATGGATTTCCGGGGTGATCTAGATTTAGTATTGCCGGCTGGTGAGCAGTGGGGCGCTATTGGTAAAATCTCTGACCATATCACTGTTTACTGTTTTGCTTATAATGTTCTTGTGCTTTACTCTATCAAGACTTTAATCAAACTCATGTGTACATGCAGATGTTGGTCCTGTCGGCCCAGTAGCCCGCCCGAGAGTGCCAGCTGTCGCCCCAGCAGGAGAGGCTGCCGGGAGAGTTGTTCTTCGCGATCTCGATGTGGCTGAGACTCTTTCAGCTGTGCAGGAGCAGGTTGAGAGCCTCACTCTCGGTATTCCAGATGTGAGGATTGACGAGTTGCCGTTGCAGCTACAACGGCATACTACTGGCGTGCCTAGACGATGGACTCGTCTCTTACGCATGATTGCACAGGCCGTGACTTGCTATCACGAGCATCATTAGACTAGGGTGCCCCCTAGCATTTTGAGTTTTTGGGTCATATGACCGATTTTGTCTTGGTTACAGAACATTATATGTAAACCACAAACAGCTATATATATTTTTGATTTTCGGAGCTTTATTCTGGTTTATGTGATCCATATGCGAAACATTGATGATGTTTTCTTTTTATAAATTTTGCAAATGTCTATCTAACACATAGTTTGCTAATGATTCGGTTAATGTGTTTAAGTTTATGGAAATGTGTTGATATTGAATAAGATCAAATTGTCTTTCCAAAATCTTCACCCTTAGGAACATGCGATAAATAGCTGGATTTCGGACAGAGTAGATACCAGTGAGTTGTAGTACTACGAGTTGTGAGTCTAGCCTGACGATTAGTCGGCGTATACTATGGGTGATGGCATCAAAGAGTAGTTCTATCAACGCGCTATACTCAGCGATGTTGTTCGTTGATTGACCAATACACACACCTCTGAAACTCACTAACTCGTCACTTGGATCAAAAATGGCCCAGGCTATGGAAGATAGGTTCTGCGAACTACGACTCGCTCCGTTGGCATATCCAACACACGGTTCCAATGGGTTCGACATCTGCAATAAATGTAAAAAGCGGATTACTTTAACCAAAATAAATACTTTTAGCGAAAACAAAAATGTAACAAAAGCATACAGGTTACTATTAGGCATAGTAACGCTTGAGGTACAACCTGTTACGAGGTTGCGCCAGTGGAATTCCGTCATAATCCATTAACTCGTAGGCTCCTTTTTCTAATACCCTTTTAACAATATAGGGGCCCATCCGTAAAGACTTAAATTTACCAGCTCCCAATTTATCGGATTCTTGGTCGTAAAGCAAGACCAAATCACCTTCTGAGAAGACACGGGGTTTGACATTCTTGTCGAACTACGCCTTGACTCGTTTCTTATGGGCTTCGTTAGCCAATGCGGCGTCACGACATGTTTCATCCAATTGGATTAACTCCAAGAAACGAGCCTCTTCTTCCGAAGTTCCGGGGAGGAGATCAATTGCGAGTTTAAGAGACGAGATTTCACACTGGATTGGTAGGATTGCTTCCAGGCCATACACCAGTTGGAAAGGTGTGAATCCAGTTGCATTCCTTATTGATGTTCGGTAGGCCCACAAGGCTGAGTATAGGATTAGGTGCCATCTTCTTTTGTGGACCCCAATCATCCTTTGCAGCATGCGCTTCAGGACTTTGTTGATTGCTTCAACTTGTCCGTTAGCTTGCGGATAATATGGGGTAGAGCTGTCGTGAGACAACCCTAGTTTGGCAGCTAATTCGACCATCATGTGATTGCGAAAATGCGATCCATGATCTGTGACTATAGCCTGTGGTACGCCGAATCTGGCGACTACATGATTGAAAAAGAAAAGGGCAGCTGTTTCACCAGTATTATCTAATGTAGGCATCGCCTCGGCCCATTTGGTAAAATAGTCAACTGCGACTATAATATACCCATGCCCCCCGGTCGAGGCGGGGTTACATTTCATGAAATCAATGCCCCATCTGGTGAAAGGCCCCACAGCTACTATCGGCTGTAGCGGAGCGGGTGGTCTTCTGGTTTTGCTATCAAAAATCTGACAAGCATGGAAACTTCTGACTGCGGTTATGCAATCTTTGAACATGGTTGGCCAGAAGTATCCTGCTCGTAAGATTTTTTGTGCTGTAGCATATCCGGATTAATGCCCCCCACAGGCACCTGAATGACACTCATAGGTGAGGCACCTTCTCAAAACCGTATCGACACCACGACGGTAAAGTGTATCACCGACGATCATGTAGTCTTTTGCTTGGTATCGAATACGTTTTTGTTCGGAGTGGGAGGTGTTTGGCCGAAATCTTTAGGTTTGGAGATAAACGATTATATCTCCATACCACTCATCGGTTGTGGATATCAGAAACAAACTTTCGTCCACGATTAATTCTTGGGATGTTTCATCGTTGGACGACGATGGGAGATCGCATAATAATTCTGCGAAAACCAAAGCTTTCTTTTATTTGGATTTTACAAATTCCAGATCAAACTCTTGAAGGATCGCTATCCATTTTGAATATTTGCCCCCCAGCAACTGTCGCGACAGTATATAAGTCATGGGGTTGCAATCTGATAGAATGGTAGTTTTCCGAAAGAGGACATAATGTCGAAATCTCTGTATCGCTTGAACAGCAGCAAGTGCTAGCTTTTCGACGTAAGAATATTTGCTTTCTGTATCATTTAAGTTTTTACTTAAATAATATATAGGATGTTCAATTCCATCGACTTCTTGAACTAAAACCATTGCAATGGTCGTATCCGCTGCAGCCAGATACAGGTTAAAATCTCTTTGATAGTCCGGGGCATACATTAATGATGCTTTTACTAGAGAATCTTTCATAGCATCAAAGGAAGCTTGCGCAACTTGATCCCAGACAAAAGGTACATCCTTTTTCAAAAGATGAGTATAACCTTTAGCAAGTTCTGCGTAATTTGGAATGAACCTCCTCAGAAAGTTTGCTTTCCCTTGGAGTTTCTGAATTTGAAGCAGATTTGAAGGTGGAGGCAAATTTATGATTGCCTGGACCTTAGAGGGGTCGAGACGAATCCCGTCCTTGGAGACTAAAAAGCCAAGTAAACGACCAGAACTAACGCAAAATACACATTTGTGTGGATTGAGTCGTATCTTGTAGTGTCGGCAACGTAGAAATATAGCTCTTAAATGCTGCGGATGATCAGTCCGCTTTCGTGAGTGAGCCGGAAGGTCGTCGAGGTATGGTTGAACGATGTTCTTGATGTCATGGAAGGCATAATTCATCGCCCTCTGAAACGTCGCCCCAACGTTCTTTAGACCAAAGGGTAATTTTCGATATGTGAATGTGCCCCACGGACACATAAATGCAGTCTTTGACTGGTCCTGTGGGCGGATATTTATTTGATTATACCCGGAGAATCCATCCATAAATGAAAAGATTTCACATCCGGCGCATTCATCAATTATCTGGTCGATGAAGGGTGTAGGGTAGTTTTCTTTTGGACAATCTTGGTTTACATCCCTATAATCAACGCACACTCTAATTGTTCCTTGTTTTTTCATAACAGGGACAATATTCGATACCCAATCGGTTAGAGGAACCGGGTAGATGAAACCAGCATGGAGAAGTTTTTCAACTTCTGCCTTAATGGGAGTGGCTTTCTTGGGGTGCACCTGCCGAAGCTGTTGTCTTACTGGTTTGACATCAGGATACATCTTAATTTCATGTTCAACGATACTCGAGTCGATGCCTGGCATTTCATCATATGACCAAGCAAAGACATCTCTAAATTCGCGAAAAAGAGCTTTATATATTTCCAGTTCTGAAGGAGAACAACCTTTGCCAACATAAATATTCTCTACAACATCCGTTTTGGTCGAGATATTTATGGCTATAGTCTCTTCAATATTGGATAGGTTCCGCTCGGAATCCACCGTATTTACAGTATTTGATAGGAACTCAAAGACTGAAGGATGATAAAGGTCATCTTGAGTATCTTCTTCACAATCTGGAAGAAAGGAACGATGGTGGTTATCATTCCATGGTGCCCCCTCAATCAACATTGATTGTATGATTCCTTCGTCGGTTCCATGCACTCGCGACCAAGGATCCATTGGGGTACCATATTCTCTAGACCTATCTACCCAGACGCATGACGAGCGTTGATTTGGGTTCGCCTCCCAAGCTAGGAACATTGATTGCTACAATATTTCCATTGGGCTTGGGGGCAAAACCATTGCATGATCCATGTCAATATCGTCTTCTGAAATCTTTTGCGTCGAAGATATCATGTTGCAGGTTCCTACCAACGCTATGTCTCCTACATAGATTGGAGGTGGAAGCGTGAAAGTTCCCATCAATGTGGGGTCTTTCAGTAGGCCTACTCCGATATTTTGAAGCGAATGGTTGCTCCCATGGATCATTGGAATGCTTCCCGTAACTTGAGAACCATTGGGGAGGAAGTTTTGCTGGTCGACGATTGTAATCCCTCCTTGGAAAGGGAATGCAATCTTTCTAAAATAGGTCGACACGACAGCTGCCATGGCATAGATCCATGGTCTTCCCAGTAGGATGTTGTAGTCAAGGTTCCCATCAATGACTTCGACATCTATTTCTACTGTTTTCCCTCCTAGTTCTACTTTCAAGTTGTTCAGAATACCATATGGGGTATACGATCGTCCATCAAATGCCTTTAATGTTGTCGCAGATCGCGACAAGGTTGGAGATCCTAAAGTTTTCCAGCAACTCATCGACATAATACATGTGGATGCCCCCTCATCAATAATCATTCGATGAATGGTTTTGTTGAGGGCTTTCACTTGAATAAGGAAAGCTAGTTGAGCCGGTAACTGAGGATCGTATCCTTTATGATCGAAGGATACAAGATTGGAATCCTTAGGGTCAACCCCACCGATAGCTGATAACAAAGCATGCCTTTGGGATGGGCAATTCTGTAGTACTTCAAGAGTTGACATAGCAGATGGCGATTGGGCCAAATCTTCCACTATGTTATAATGCTGCACTGCCCTAGCGCGAGGATTAAACGTTGACTTGTGCACTACTCCCTTTGGCGGTTTTATTGTTAATTCAGGTATTACTGGTGGCGTTACAACTTCTGTCGAAGTTGTTGTCGAACTACTCGGTTGATCTTTATCCTTGTTGTTCGACAGCTGCGGATTCCCGTAATCTTTGTTCCTTATCGAAATCAAAGCATCATTTTGCTGTTTTGAAACCGACAACATTAGCACTTGAGACGGAGAAGCACCTCCACTATCAACCAGATTTGTCCCTAGATTTGGAAACGGATCAGTTAACACTGCTGAGGTTTTAGAACTCTTAAAGAATCTTTTAAGCTTAGCTCTCAACGGACAATCTGTTGTCCGATGATCCTCCTCATCGCATATCTGACATGGATATTTCGGTTTCCTATTTCCAGGAGGGTTTGAAGAAGGTTCTTCAGGTGATGACTCATCCTGTTTCTTCTTCTTCCCTTTGTTTTGCTTCTTCTTGCTTCCTGGTTGTTTGGTTTCTTTGCCCTTATCTGTCGATACAGCATTTACTTCCGAAGCAAGAATTTCGTCTTTTGCATTTTGATTTGAAACCTTACTGGCTTTCTTGGATGCAGCCTTTGTCGGTTTCGAGTTTGTCGTGCCAATCACGCCATCGCCGGCATGAGAGTCATTGTTTGATTTAGGAGGAGGAGGAATTGAAAATTCCGGTCTAGGGGCGTCAGGTATCTTGTCGTAGAGCGTGCCGGACTGGGTATAGACCAAATCCAGATACTGCGCACGAGCGATAACTTGCTCTTCTGTTACGACTCCCCCCTTGGCCACATCTTCCGTAATGGTAGGAAGTAATGACTTTATAAACCATTCAGCTAACAGCTGATCGGGAACGTATGTTTTCACCATCCTACGACGACGTCGCCACTCATGTATATGATCAGATATGTGAGTGGCCGTTGTCTATTTGAAGTTGGTGAGGATTTCCGTTCCCATTTCATACCTTATAGGTAATTGAAAATGGGTTAAAAAGGTGGTGGCTAAGGCGCTGAAATTGTCGAACGAAGCTCTAGGTAGTTCAATATACCATTTAGCCGCCGGACCCATTAACGTCCTCTAAAAGAGGCGAAGCCTTATCGAATCATCATTTAAGGTATTTGACGAACACCATAGATGAAATGTCATCACGTGATTTGACGGATATTCACTCGGATTTCCATTAAATTTAGGAATGTCTGATGGAAGTTTGTGTGGAATCGCTGGCCACCAAGGGGCGTAAGCAATTGGATCGTTTGTTAACCGATGTAAATCCGGTAACTCTAGAGTTGCCATGAATGGTAACTGCTGGCTCAGGTTAGGTGAAGCATACCCAAGATACGATGGGATCGCCTGAGCAGTTGGTCTTTGCATACCGGCATAATGCAGCTGATGCTGGTATGACTGGTAAGGTTGGTGGACAAGACCATTGTAAAATGGTTGATTTTGACCATTTTGAATATACGGTTGTCCACTGTTTGCAAAGATCTGCTGTTCAGAACCTTGGTATACCTGTTGGAATTGTGGTTGTTGGTATTGCACCAGCCACGGTTGAGAAGCCATGTGCTGTTGCGCTATACTAACTGTTGGACCAAGGTGTGGGGTAATTGTACCCATTTGAACCTGTGTCGCCCCACTAGTTGGCGATTGTGGTTGAGTCGTAGGGTCAAGGGGTTGTTGCATTACAACCTGAGAAACCTGAGGTTGGCATACAACAGGCATCGCTTGAACTTGCGACACCGTCACAATAGCCGGTGTAGTTGGGATGTTCGACATAGGTACACATTGTTGCATTGAATATACAATCCTTGGTTGTTGAGGTAGCATAGGTACCCAACCACTTGAAGCAATTCCAGTGTAACCTGAACTTTTTTGTAAACTCCCGTATGGATAACCTCCCGGAGGGGGTAATGAAAGGGCATACTGCCCCCCATACGGTGGTGATCCGGAACTGAAGGGGATTATCTGCCCTTGGGGACCGGATTGCCCAAATTGACCTCCAAATGGATCAATTTGTTGAGTTTCAACATAAGAGTTGCCGGGTATTATTCCGGAGGAACAAGCGGGAACAGACCATACTGTCGTAATTGCCCTTGAGTGGGCTCCTTCTAGCGGTTGAGAGCTAGTCGGGACAGATGGTATGCCGGCGAACATTGTCGGAGTGACGTCAGGGAGTTCTGCTGTCGCTGTGGCGGGTGCCACAGTCCTAGATGTTGACGGTTGTTCAGACATTTGTAGTCTATCCAAGAGATTCCCTAGCGATTCTACAGGGACTTCCGCCGGTGGTGGACTAACTTCTGATGAAGGATATAGAGTGACCCCGACTCCAAAGTGAGTTGGAGTACTTGCACGAGGATCCTCTACAATCTCTTCAATCACAATCAGACTAGGTGGAAGGGGAAGACCGTCAGGTCCGTAAAATATTTCTGGTGCCGAAGAAGGGGTTGACTCGACAGCGACAGATGTTTGAAGAGCAAGACTCTCCAGACTGGTTACTGAAGGAACTGGTTCGGTAACACAAGTGTCTACTCCCAAACTAGGATCAATATCACTGTCCCTCTATAGCTGTGGAACTTCTTCTGTAGAGGCAAGGATTCCAAAAATGTTTGGAGTAACCGGAACCTCCGATGTCGTCGGAACGCTTGTTCTAACTTTAAGAGGAGATTTGGAACCGGTTAAATGAGTTCGCTTTGTCCGTACTGGTTTCGATTCCGGAGACAAAGACGGTTGACTCGTAAGCCTCCGCGAACGACGGGGTTTCAATTGACTTTCTTCCACGATTGCGGATTACTTGATCAACTAAAATAAACAGGGGAAGTATGTTTCTGAATTGAATGAATTTTAGACGCTTTTAGACACAACTTTCTTTTTCAGTTTTAAAGAGTCGAGAAAAAGAAAAAGATGACTCTAGTCACCTTCGATGTTTTAACGAGCCCGAAGTGACAAATGCTCGGATGGACTTTTTCTGTTATAGAGTCTGAAAAAGGCCAAAAGGAACTACTCTAGAGATCTAGGCAGAGGGTGTGCCAAACCAATCACAAAACTGCAGAATACGTTTTACGGTACGGCAGTCAATCTTCCCGAATGCTGTGTTCGGTGCATTGCGATCAGTAGGGCGGTCGACACGGCTTCCTAAGGATAAAGGTTTTAAGCCTATAGGGGTCTCCCAATATATACGCGATGGTACGTGGGAGCACAATCCGTACTGGCACTTTTGGTCCCTCAGGTGGAATCACCCACCATCAGCGAGGCGAACAGATACCAGGTTTTACGACGCCGGAACACGTCTCTAGCCTAGACCACTATGTTGTGCGTTATGTTACAAAGCGTTATTAAGTTCATTCAATTTATTTTATGTTGATCTTTCTTAGAAGTTTTCCTTTTGATGTTCACCACGAGATGTATAGATACAACTTCCTAAATGCAATCTAAAAGATGATAAGCAGCTTTTATCTCTTTTTTAATCAATGAAAATCCTAGCTACAAAGGGAAAAGAAAGACACCATCTTTCCTCAGAGAGCAATCAACACACCCTAAATGCACTTTTCCTAAATCAAGCATGCAAACTATCAAGATGCAAATGCACAATGCAGGTGTTTGTTTTCTGCTTTCTTAATATTGATGCCTAAAAAGAAAGCTTTTTGCACAACTTTGAACTTGCTTTTAAATGACCAATATAAACAAGTTTGCTTTTTCGAAATCAGAAAGGGTAGAAGAGATCACAACACTTTACAACTTTCGAAATGAACACTTGTTTTGACACTTAAAAGAGACAAACTCAAACCAAAAGAAAAAATGAATGCATAATCAATCTGTAAACAGCCAATGAACTCTCTCCTAAGATCACAATCAACAGATCTCAATCAAGAGCTACAAGTCGACTATTTCACTCTTGCAGAGGGAGACTGTAAATGACGCCACAAACACATAAAAACACTCACAGTCTTTTGTACAAAGAGAGGCGGAATCAGAGCAGAGAAAAGGGGTTATCAGACAGGTACCTATGCTGGTTACAGGCTGCAAAAAACAAAGATCAAAACAAGGCAAAACAAAGCAGAGAACCCCAGCTGCACAAGGCAAAACTAGATCAGCGCACCTGCATAGAAGGGAAACTGAATTTCAGCGCAGGTAGCCTTCACGAGAACTGCGTTGAAATGCAGAGTCTCTTCACAGAGCCTGCGCTGAAGAAACGAGAGCTGTTTCTCTGGGTTCTGGGTCACGGTTTGCTGATAAATCTACGGTTTCAGGCCAAATCAAAGCAACAAACAAGGTACAATCAAAGGGATGCTTTGAGGAAGAGCTAAGATCTATCACAAAGGATCATCAAATCATTTGTGAGTCCATCATTCAGATCATAGACAAATCCAGTGATTGGATCAAAGCAGCAGCTGTCTACTTTGCATCTGAGAATAGCAGATGCAGTTCGATTGCTGCTCTTCAGTCTATGAAATAAACAATGATAGAAGCACAAATAAAATGACTAAATAGATCTGCCCAGCGGAGTCGCCAATCTGTTTTGGGGAAAAATGTCTATGCAGGACGATCCTATCCACCTAAGGTGTGACAGTGCCTTAGCAACAAATAGAGACAGCTATTCTAGTATCTTTCCTTTATGAAATGAAAATAGAGAGAGATGGATGGACTAACCGGTGTCTTCCGTTTGTCCTTTGATCCAGATCTTCTCCTCTTTGAGAGCTCCCAGCTACTTGCCTTCTCGCTCGCCCAGCTTCAACAGGTTCCTGCAAGATCACAAGAGGGAAACACTACAAAGACATAGATTCATATTCATAACTAGTTCAGGATTAGAAGTAAACTAAATACACCAATGCAATCATACATCAAGAACACATCAGCATATAGGAGAAACCAAGATAGCTTTATTGATGAATAACAAGGTTCAGGAGGAGATACAACCAAGAGAGTTCCAATCCAGCATCTCACTCCCAGTAAATGAAATTCCTATCTTCGCCTTCCCTTAGAGCATTAAGCACCCAATAATCTCAGTCTCAAACCAGCAACAATTCTTTGCAATAACCAAATTCCAGCCTCTAGATCTCATGGAGAAGAGATCTATATATAGATGTTTAGAGTGAAGATGAGTCAGCTTGTGATCTGACTAGTGTCCTCTTTCTCTGTCAGTTCTTACTTCCACTTGGAGACTAAGAGCCTCTTACTCATCAGTTAGTCGAACTCATCAAGGCAAGTGTCATGGAGGAATCTTCTGGAAGCTTCCACAGTCTTGACACCTCTCACAAGATACCCTGAAATTTGTCATTTCCCACTCAGCGCACCCTGGTAGTGCTTCTACCTACGTTGCAATGCAAGTAGCCAGTGTAACCTCTGCATTTCAGCGCAAACAGCTAGTAGAGCTTCTGAATTGATCCTGAATTAACTTGTCTTTGAGTAGTTTCTGGTGGAGAACTTCTATGAATTGTTGTGGTTTGCTGGCCTTGTCCCTCTAGGGGTAGGAACAACATGTTTAGGGACTTTGGATCCCTTGGATTATGAACATTTCATGCTTATAGCTGCAAGGCACAAAAATGTCTATAACACCGGGGGGGGGGGAGCTCCCAAAAGGTCGTAGTCGGCCCCCTAGGCCCCCCTGCAGCGATGGGGTCCAATGTGGTGATACCTTTGAATATAGAAGATAATCAGGCTCGACACCCAACAATCTCCCACTTGGAGACTGATTATAACAAATCCACCGCTGCTTCATTTGTTGGACAATGACTCCACTTTGGACCTGGTTGTTTCTCATCTTCTTCATCATACTCGAAGACCAATTGAAACTGAGAAGATTCTCAATTTCTCCCTGGTTACAACTTTTGTTAACATATCTGCAAGATTTTGGCTAGTGTGTTTCTTTTCTAGCTTCAACTGTCCATCTTCCAACATTGACCATATGAAATGGTACTTGAGCTGTATATTCTTAGTTTTGGAATGAAATGCAGAGTTCTTTGCAAGATGTATGGCACTTTGATTGTCACTGTATAACTTTCCCAACTCTTACTTCTTACCCAATTCATCCAGAAACCTTTGTATCCAAATCATTTCTTTACTAGCCTCTATAGCAACAACATACTCTGCTTCTGTTGTTGAAAGTGTGACAACACTTTGGATTTTTGAAACCCAACTAACAGTTGTTCCACCTACAGTAAACACATATCCTGTAGTGCTCCTCCTATTATCTCCATCACCCACCATATCTGCATCAACATATCCCTGTAGAGCAATGTTTGAACCACCAAAGCATAGTGTTTGATTTGTGGTGCCTCTCAAATACCTGAGAATCCACTTCACCACCATCCAATGTTCTTTTCCTAGATTGTTCATGTACTTGCTTAGAACTCCCACTGCATGTGCAATATCAAGCCTTCTGTAGACCATTGCATACATTAAGCTTCCAACTGCTGATGCATATGGAACTTTAGACATATAAGCAATTTCTTCTTGAGTCTTGGGACACGCCTCCTTACTTAATTTGAAATGGCTAGCCAAAGGTATACTAAATGGTTTTTCATTCTGCATATT
The DNA here is from genome assembly GCA_031772625.1 of Pinus tabuliformis. Lineage (NCBI taxonomy): Eukaryota > Viridiplantae > Streptophyta > Pinopsida > Pinales > Pinaceae > Pinus > Pinus tabuliformis. The sequence goes on along the minus strand of CM062817.1, from coordinate 408,852,276 downwards.
AAACCTTTTCAACACCTTTTCTATGTACTCACTTTGAGACAATGTTAATTTTCGATTCTTCTTGTCTCTATTTATTCTCATACCTTTTAGCTCTGCTACATACTTTAGCATTTGGAGGACCAAATACTAGCTTGGCCATGTGTTTATGTAAAAAAGGAGCTCGCAGCAGTATGTTTCCTTCTTCTCCTTCATTTTCCTTATACTCTCATAGCCCTCGCTATCTTTGTTTTCCTCATAAACCCTGGATAAACCCGCTTTCCCTCAGGTCCCTGGGCGCAAAGTTTAAACCCATAAGACCATGATCGTGTGACCACATACTTTTCATATGCCCTTTTCCGTCACAACAGTCATTTTCTCCTTCCCTTGCACTGATCATTCTCCCTTCATCAGTCCTAAAAACGGTTAATTCCTTTATCGGGTCCGGGTTTAATCGCTATCCCAAATCACATCCATGTGTGTATAAGGCTACGCCCCTTGACTTCTGCCGATGTGATATTGCAATGCGTTCTGATCGCAATCACACATCACCCTACGTAAAGGCCCAAAATTATCAAAATAAAAACCTAATCCGATGACTCCCGTCACGCCCGATAAAGCGACTCGTCCGGTCAGTCCCAACAAGATCAAACGGCCTTCGCTCATTTAACACCCACTCTCAATACCCCTTGTCAAGTGCTCCCCGCCATCCATCCGTGTGATCGAACGACGATCGCTCCTCCCATGCCCGCAAACTAACCACGCATTAACTCGCGATCACAACAGTTTTCCTCCCATCACATCCGCCACACATCACCTGATGACTCGCATCGCTCCCCCGCGTACCTTTACCGCTTCACTCCCAAAGCCGATGCCATCAATACCGCTTACAGCCTGTTTGCCCATCCCCGCTCATTATCTCCCATGCTACTCTGCCGCTCGATGGCCGTTGGATCTGTCCGCCCGAGATTCGATGGCTCATGTTTGTTTGTTCCTGCTTCTGCCTAATTCCTGCCGCCAAGAGATTGCTGCCATCCATTCAATTGATCCAGCGGCTGATATCTGTTCTCGTCGTGCTCATTCGTTGGCCATGTAGTCTTCGTGTCCTTGACCTGTACCATGCTTCCGAAGGACAAAGGTGGCTAGTGTTAGTACCTAGCGCATTTCATCTCCAACAACCACATTCAAGAAATAGAATGGCCGAGAAGAAGAAGGACATGCCTCGAGCAGATTAGGTCATTTATCAGTTATGGAGCATTCTTTCATACAACACTCCACTTGCTCAAGAAGGAAAACTGAATATTAGAAAAGATCAGATTCATTCATTGAAGCAAGCAGATTGCAGCAGAGACTCTTTCAGATAGTTAAAGCGGTTGGTCGTCCATTATGACCCCTCCACACATAGAATAGCAGAATATATTTGTAATAAAACTCTATATATACCCAGAACACAAATGTAATGAAGTTGGATGGTTGTTGTTTTGATGTAAGGTTCAACTTCTGCAGACTGTAACTACTTTGATACTTGCAGTGTCTCGTCTTCATTTTCAGCTAATACAAGCTTCTTTTGTTGTTAATTGCTCACTTTCCACTTCTATTCTGTTCTAGGTTGTGCCTGTTATGCAGTTTTTATGTACTCTTGATATTTAGCATTAGAGGAGCTGTCATCCTACCTCTGTGTTGAAGTCTAGCATGTATCATTGAATGTGTTGTTCAGGTTTCTGTTTGCTTGGTGCCAGAGAGTTGTCATCTTGTCTATGCATTAGGAAATAGATTTGCAGACCTTTTTATAGGTTGCAATCGGTCATCACATGGTCTTGTGCATCTGCTGGTTTGGTTAGTATTCTCCATGTTCACCTAATTCCTTAAACTGTGAGTAATTGGTGGTCTAAAGCCTTGTAGTCTGAGGGTGTTCACACATGTCTGGAGTTAAGCATAGTAGAAGTGGTTATCTGGCTTGAACAAGCATCATTCCTTCCATTCATCCATTTCCAACATTAAGTTGAGTTTTGTAATGTTCCCGAGCATCTCCGAGATACAACCTAGGAGAGTTTCTTGGGGTGATAACAATACCAAGGATTTGTTTTGCAGCACTCAAATCCTTCATCGCAAATAAGTTTGCCAATCTCCTTTTGAGCACATTTATTTCCTGCATGTTAGAACCTGTAACAAGCATGCCATCTACGTAAAATACCAATATAATATAGCTGCCATCATTTTGCCTTTTGAGATAAACACAATGATCAGAGTGACACCTAGTGTAACCTTGTTCAGACATAAACCTGTCAAATTTTAGATACCATTGCCTTGGAGCTTGTTTTAAGCCATACAAGCTCTTCTTCAACCTGCACACTAGTTTCTCCTTCCCTTTTACCTCATATCCTTGTGGCTACTACATACATATCTCTTCCCCCAAATCCCCATGGAGAAAGGTTGTCTTTACATCTAACTGCTCAAGATGCAAATCTTCAGCTACTACTAGACTTAGAATAGTTATGATTGAATTCATTTTCACAACAGGAAAAAATATCTCATCAAAGTCTATACCCTTTTTCTGTGCAAACCCTTTCACCACAAGTCTAGCTTTATACCTTTTTCTACCTCCATCTTCTTCCTTCAACTTGTAAATGCATTTATTCTGCAATGTTATTTTACCTGTAGGCAACCTGACTAAGCCCCAAGTCTAGTTATGTGCTAAGGGGTCCATCTCTTCTTTCATGGCTTGCTCCCACTTCTTCATGGTTTCTACCTACACTGCTTCTTCATAACATTTTGGTTCACCAGAATCAATCAACAATACATAATATAGTGAAGGAGAGTATCGTTCAGGGGTTTTACTTATCCTGGTAGATCTTCTAACACCACTTTCAGGTGTTTGAGGTGCTTGTTGCTATTGTGGTTGTTGTTCTGGTTGTTGATCATTATAATTTTCAGGCACCATCACTTTTCCTGTGATATCGTCGAGCACTATGTATTCTCTGTTTTCTTTTTCCTGTTTGTTTTCCTGTAGTTGATCCTTATACAAAACCTTTTCATTGAATATGACATCTCCGCTCCTAATGATTTTGTGTTTTTCATAATCATAAAAGCGATAACCAAAATCATTAACACCATATCCAATAAAGATACATTTCTTTGATTTTGCCTCAAGCTTTGTTCTATTTTCTTTATTAATGTGGACAAAGGCTTTAGAACCAAAAGTATTTAAAAAAGAGTAGTTTACCTTTTTACCTATCCATGCCTCCTCTGGAATACCACCATCCAAAGAACTTAAAGGCCCTCTATTTATTAGATAGACAGCAGTATCTACAGCATCCGCCCAAAATTGTAAAGGAAATCCTACATGCAATTGCATGCACCTTGCATGCTCCATGATTGTCCTGTTCATCCTTTATGACACGCCATTTTGTTATGGTGTTCCTAGAACTGTCTTCTCTCTGCGAATTCCATTCTCAGAAAAATACCTATCAAACTCTTTGCTACAATATTCACCTTCATTGTCTGATCTGAGACACTTCAACCTTTTTCTTGTCTCATTTTCAACCAAAGCGTTCCATTTCTTGAAAACATCAAATACATCAGATTTATTTCGAACACAATAAATCTAGGTTTTTCTGGTTGCATCATCAATAAAAGTAACATAATAATGAGAGCCACCAAGAGACGATACCTGAGTAGGTCCCCATACATCTATATGCACAAGCTCTAATTTTTCTTTCTTCTTTTCTTTCCCAACTCTAAGGAATCTAACTCTCTTCTATTCTGCATAAACACAATTCTCACAGAAATTTAAATCAACATGTTTCAAACTTGGCAACAAATTTCTTGAGTGAAGAATCTACATCCCCTTCTCACTCATGTGCCTGACCCTATGATGCCACAATGTCGTATCTTCTCCTGTAGATGTTAAAGCATTAACATAATTAGAAATACCATTGCATAAATACAATGTACCTACCTTTTTTCCTTTCATTATTACCAGGGATCCTTTAGTGACCTTCCAAGTTTTATCTGTGAAAGTAGTTACACAACCTTCACCTCCCAATTGCCCTATTGAAATCGGATTTTTTTTCAGATCTGGAACATCCCTTACTTCCTTCAATAGCCATTGATTTCCATTCTACTGTTTTATGAAAACTGTACCCATTCCAATGATTTTGCAGGGTTTATCATCACCCAATCGAACCTGTCCAAAATCTCCTTGAACATAATCATGAAAATGTTTCTTATCAGGTGTAGCATGGAATGAGGCCCCTGAATCTACCACCCAGGCATCAATAATATTTTCTAGTGAAAGAATCAAAGCATCTTGCAACACATCACCTGTTATATTCGTTTCATGATTAGTTTCTTACTGCGCATCTCATACTTTTCCCTTCCGAGACTTGCAGTCTTTCTTCAGGTGTCCTTTCTTCCCGTATTTCTAGCACACTATCCCCGATCTGGACTTGGATCTGCCTTTTCTTGACTTACTATGATATCCAAGGCTCTTTCCTCTTTCCATTTTTCTTCCCCTAGTCTCTGCAGTCAACAAATTACCTAATGTCTCACCGGTGCTTTTCCATCGCATTTCCTCGCTAAGGATTGCACCGACAACATCATCAAACTTTAAAGTACTAGACCCAGAGACAGAGTTACTAATGGCCATAACTAAACCATTCCAACTTTCTAGCAATGAGCATAGAAATAACAGAGCCCTAACTTCATCATCAAAAGTTACCCCTACAGAACTTAACTAGCTTATAACTGTATTAAAATCATTTAAATGGTCTGCAATAGATCCACCTTCTGACTTCTTCATATTAAATAAACACTTCATAAGAAATACCTTATTTGAGGCCAAGGGTTTTTCATATAGTTTGGCCAATGTCGACATTAAACCCTCTGTTGTCGTTTCCTTTGAAATATTAAATGCTACCGACGCCGCTAGGCACAATGGTATTGTTCCAAGTGCCTTTCTTTTGAGAATATTCCATTCTGTGTCTATCATACTTGTCGACTTCTTTGTCTTTCTGCTCAATGGTAGGTACAGATCTCTTTGATACAGATAATCTTCCATCTGCATCTTCCACAATTGGTAGTTTTGGCTGTTGAATTTTTCGACCCTAAACCTACCATCTTCCGCCATTGCTCCCACTCGAACCAAGAACCTTTCTCTCCTACGAGTTTATCAGCCAAATAGACCTTCAGCTCTGATACCAGTTGTTAAAAAATTATATATTATGGAGCAATGGAACACATAAAATATTGCAGAAATATAAACACATAAAATGCATAAAACAAGAGAGACACAAATATACGTGGTTCACCGAATTTGGGCTATGTCCATAGAGAAATAGCCAGTCCTTCTTTTATTATATTATCTAGCAAACTGAAGAGATACAACCTACAACAGATTCACTGTAACTCCCTCTTCACTCTTAATCTCCTCTCTCTTCCTCACTCAAAATACAGATACTCAGATATACATAGATGCAATACAATTCCCTCATATATAGCGAGGGGTTGCATTCTAGGGCAAAAAACCTTAAATTAAACATAACTTCTACCGTCAGATCATCCGCCTAATGAACGGCCTAGATTGACTAGAAATTACTATACTTTTAGAAGGCAATTTTACGTCTATTCTAAGCTTCGGGGGTGCTACCCTCGATCCCACCACCAGGGGGGGCTCCCAAAAGGTCGCAACCACCTCCCCTAGACCCCCCCTTTGGCAAATATTTTATGGGCGGCAACGGAATGGGGTCCAATGCGGCAATACCCTTGAATATAGAAGATAATCAGGTTCCACACCCAATAGTCAACTATAACTATCTCCAGTCAACTGTGAAACATTGCAGTCAACTAATGAAAACTTCGGTCATCTGAAAAACCAAACCCTAGGTCCCAACCGCATGGATGATGTGAACTGTGTGTAACTCAAAGTCTTCAACTGCACAAATGAGCCAACCTGCATGTGGTTGTAGCCGATATTATTCTGTGACATGCCTATGGCTCAGACCCAAAACGCTAAAATAGAGATGTGAGCTTCATCTCCTGCAGTTTAACGTTCATGTGAACCCATTCCTCCACGGACATGCGTCAAGCCTATGTGAGCCAAAAATAAGAAAGAGAATATAATAATGATCCAAGATTCTTTTTCCAAATGAGGTCAAGGTCACTTGTATTTATAGCCTTCCAAGGGTGTCCAATTTGTTTTAGGGCCATCTTGATCAAATATGCACATGTGGGATTTTAAATCAAAAACACACTTTCCCTTATCCAAATTGAGCACTTCAATAGTCAAAATTGGTCCCCTCGAAAAGAGTAATCTTGTCCCATGGTTGAAATTTTTCATTGAGCTACCAAATTAACAAGCATGAGGTTTGTAAAGTTTGGGGACATATACCAACATCTTATTTGATGATGTAGAAGTATCAAAGTTCGGTTAAGAGAATATTCTATGACTTTTGCAAGTTAGTAGGACATGATATACATACTTTTTGCGCATTAAATTTAATGAGATAGCACACCACAGATATGCAAGAGGTACAAGAGATAGAAGGATCTGAGGCTACAACACCAATCTATAACACATCTAGAATATATACTCTAGGAAGATATCAATGGATGCAGAGATGAGGATAGGGATTTCAAGGTAGAGGTAGAAGAGGATTTGGAAGGGGAAAGGGTTTGGTCATTTGTTATAGCTATAGGAAACTGGGATATATTACACGAGACTACTCTAACCCTTGCATGACCTGTACCTATTGTAAACAGTTGGACCAAGTTATCAAATATTGTCCTCAACTTATTGTGAAGTGGGAGGAGAAAAAGAGATAGATAGTGTAGACGATAGCTACTGAAGAGCATGCTTATCAAACAAAAATAGGAGAATTTTGTTGGAATTATGATGCATGTGTTGTCCTTGATGCAAACTCACTTTTAACAAAATTCACAGGTCAGTTCAGAGGTGACAGAATGAATGCAACAAAATACCATAATTATGGGTCAAAGGTTTACGAATCAGAATTAGAAGCTCGATATGGGAAATTGTTGGCATTATGAATTAGGTGTTTTCCTTGATGGAAACCTACTTGATGACTTATCCTTGATCACAACCTATTTTATGAAATGGAATCATACTTGATAAGTTGTCTATTGATCTACTTGTTAAAGGTATGAACAGGTTGTGCTTATAGATGTGATAGAATGCATGGCAGTTCAGAGGAATCAGTTCAGAGAAATGAGAAAGTTGGAATTTGGAAGTTGACATATATATTTATTGATATATATGTGAATAAATATATCCATAAACTTTGAAATGAAGTAGGCATACAATTGCAAGACGTGGTTCCTTACACTATATAGCAAAACATGTTGGACGAGAGGAAGAACAAATCTTTGAAAGAGATGGCTAGTTGCATGTTGCATGTAAGATTTCTTCCATCAAAATTGTGGGATGAAGCTATCAATTGTTCTTCATACATCCAAAAAATATATCCTCATAAATATGTTACTGGAAAAACACCTTTTGAGGCTTGGACTAGCATGCAACTTGAAGTCAACCATTTCGCACTTTCAGATCTTGAGTATATTCCACATTCCTATGGAGAATAGAAAGGCTTTGGAGCCTCAAAGAAAGGAATGCATGTTCATTAGATATTCCAATGAATTCAAAGGGTACAAATTGCTTGATATCAACACTAAAGAGCTTTGAAAGGAGCATAAAGTTTGAAGAAGATCCTTTGCATGCACTAGTAGATGAACTTGTTAGAAAGTTACCCTCACAACAAGTTGATGAATATGAAAATAGTACTCAAATAAGATTTCTAATGCAGATGAGCCTTTGCGTGTGACACCTGTTGGACCATTAATTTTTGAACATCAAGATAATACTATCTCATGTAGTTTGAAAGATTCTCGACAACCTTCAGCACGAAAATGACACAAGATGAGTGATTTATTAGATGATCCTACTACTAGACCTTAGTTTGAGGAAGCTCCACAAGCAAATCAATGCATGCATTTGATCCACAAACTTATGCAAAAGAAACTGGGCATCCTGTGTGGGAACCAACTATGGATGGTAAATACAACTCTGATTGAGAAGTAGACTTAGGACCTAGTTCCCCTAACTTCCAGTCATAAACTTGTTATATGCAAGTGGGTTTACCTAACTAATCAAGCAGTAGATGGCCAAGTTAGTCAATATAAATCATGGTTGGTGGCCAAAGGTTTTTAGTAGGTACATGATGTTGACTATGATGAAACTTTTGCTCGAGTGGGAAAAATGGATTCTATTTGGCTAGATCTCTCCATTGCGACAACAAGTTAGTGGAAGGTGCATCATATCAATGTGAAGAATTCCTTTCTTCACTGTGATTTCTAGGAGGAAATCTACATGGAGCAGTAGCAAGGATAGATGCAATATTCATCTCTTATATGCAAACTAAAGAAATATCTACATGGCCTCAAGAAAAAACCTAGATCCTAGCATGCAAAGATGGATTCCTATTTATTGTATCAAAATTTTGTATGTTGCAAATCTAATTTCACCGTTTTTTTCTAAATAAAATTGAATCTATGTTGATCATAATACTATATGTAGATGTTCGTTTGATAATAGGTAGTTCAATTTTTTCCATTGTTGAGATTAAAACTGTATTGTATAAGAAATTTGTTATGATAAACATGGGATTGCTCAATTCCTTCCTTGGACTAGAGATCAATTAGAATGGTTCTAGGATTACCATTTCTCAGACAAAGTATGCTAGAGATCTTTTGGCAGGATTTCACTTGAGTGACTACAAGCCAACAACCACACTTTTTTTATTAGGGATAAAGTTTGAGGATGGAAAAGACGCATCATTGGTTGATTACACATTGTATTTTTAACTTTTGGGAAATCTTCTTTATCTCACACACCCCTCTCATGATCTCTCATATGTTGCAAAGCTAGTTTCCTGATACATGCATAAGCCATATGAGTTACACTAGAAAGCTGAAAAGTGCATCTTTGATATGTCAAGGTGGCAACCACCAATGGGACTCATTATGCAGCAAATGGTTCTCTAGAGCTCATTGGGTTCACAGATTTAGACCGGGTTGGCGAAAACCTTGATCGCAAGTCCACCTCCATCTATGTACTTAGTTTAGGATCCAACCCCATTTGTTGGTCAAGCAAGAAGCAGGTTGTCACTGCTTTATCATCATCAGAGGATGAGTATAGAGGAGAAGTCAATGCCACTATTCAAGCTATTTGGCTGAAGCATTTCCTTTCTGATCTTGGTATCATTGTCCATCATCCAACTGTCATATGGTGTGGTAATTAGAGTACATTAAAGTTTTACAAAGATGTAGTGTAGTGACAATGTACCAAACATATCGAGATCCACATTCACTACATCAAAGAATTGATTCACAATAAGGTCGTTGATTTGCAGTACTATTCCAATTCTAAGCAGACTGCCAACTTCTTCACCAAGACTTTCATTGAGAAAAAGTTTCACTTTTTGTGAGATCATCTTGAGATGAATGACGCAACTGCATAAGAATTGTCTTTTCTTTCAGTTTTGCATTGTATTTTGAGGGGGGGTTTTCTTCCCCCTAGGTTTTCCCTCTTTCATGTTTCATGCATATTAAATGGGTACCTAAAATGGCCTTGTTGTTGGGACTCATCAATCTCACATCATACTCAACTAAGTTATGCTTAAGGGGTCATGTTGGTGTACATGCACATTAGTTAGCTTTAGTTAGCTTGAGAGCCGACATTCTGTGTCACACACATTAGTTAGCTTTAGTGTTTATATGTGGTGTACATGCACATTAACATAGCATAAAGCACACTTAGATTTAGTGAACGTTAGTGCTTGCATGTAGTTAAGCTTAACATAATTGATTTATGTATTGATTCTCTCATCAATATTGAGATATCAAATTCATTCTCTCTTCCAATTTTCCTTTTCAATTCTTTCAAGTTTATGCAATTATTCATCAGCTAGGTTCTTACCTATGCTATAATAATTTTATAATAACCCCTAAGTTTCGTTGGTTGAGGTTCATGCGTGTACCTTTCACTATAGCTTTGACAACTCTTGGGATTTTGGAAGAATATGTGACTATGGTTATCTTAACTTCACTCAGGACTCCAGGAGCCATCCAAATTAGCAAAAAAAATAGCATAAGAGATGAGGTTGCACATGCAGTGACTAGGCTATCACAGGATGGTGAAGACACATCGCTCAACTTCTAGGAACAACCACGATGACTACAACAACTTTATTCATTAAATAATGATGTAATGTTACGCGGGACTCATATTTAAAAACCCTAGGTTGTCAAACTTTGTTAAAATGCATCACAATCTGTAATCATGTATGACACTCAATTAAAAACTGCAAGTATAGTTAATAATGCTATTGAGCATTTGTTGCATATGCAAACATGAACGCTATCGAGAGTTTGTTGCGTATGCAAACTGAAGAGCATTTCACAAGCCCTGGGGGCACATAGGAGAATGCCAATAGGAGGACGTTTCATAAGCCCAGACAAATCGTGATACATGTCAATTAACAAATGCCCTAGTAAATTTATAATCAAGTTTATAAATTTCATAATTTAAATGAATATATGATTTAGAAAGTAAAGAATTTAATTGTGAAAATTGCATTATTGTTAACAAGAGAGTATTATGAGAATATGGTGGCATCTTTAATTTTACACTATTAAATCAAAAGTTGCAGTTAAAAAAAAATTAATATATAAAATTTTCATAAAAACCAGCATATTGAAGTAAACATAATAGCAATAAAACGATATACTTATGCTAATTAAATGCACTTTTAATTACAAAACTATTTAATTATGTTAAACAACAGTGTAATTAAAGTGATCTTCATCATACAGTTTAAATACACAAAAATGTAATAAAAACAGGAAAAATGTCATAAGGTTTTCTATATTCAGGTAATTTCATAAGGGTTTCTATATTTAGGTACATGTCTCTGCTTCATATAAGTATCTAAGCTCTTCAAGATAAGAATTCGTCGACAATGACACAACATGCAGTAAGACAAGAATAGCATTATAGAATGTTCAGACAGATGTTACAAAAGATTATAAAAATAGAAGTATGGGGTCTTGTAGATTGCTTCGTCACATGCTACTACAATTTGGGTAAAACAAATGAAACAATATTTTGGTGTATCACATGCCTATCAAGTGAAACTAAGCAGATGCCAATAATATGGATGTATTTAGAAAAAAGTGCATAGCAAAGTGTTAGGAAATGAGAATAATATATACAAATGCATACATCAATAATATTAGGGACATCATGTTTTCTTATTCTAAAAATTTTAGAGAAAGGAAATAAAAATCTATATTTGTAAAGTATTTGTACAATTTGTACAATTTAAATATAAATTATATTGCAAAACAATATTAGGGGCAAAACCATATATTATCAAAAACTAGAACTCTAAAACCATCCATTGTAAATTCACTTTATCGCTAAGCCAAATTTATTGAACTACCTTAACACAATACACAACTAAACCGGAGAATGGTAAGATATTTCAAAAATTAAATCATATTGTCATTTTCAATTATGTCAAAAATCACATCATACTTTCATTTTCAATCTAAAACCTTGATTTATAAAGAGGGAAACTAGACTATATTTCAAAAAGCGCTCCAGGCAAAACAAAAAGTGCAAAAACTGCCAAAGTAAATTGAATCTCTTAGTGAGTCAAATTTAGCTTCACTATCCTAACCTATCAGAAAGCAATATTTCTAAGATGTCCTAACTTATCAGAAAGCCATATTTCTAAGATTACATAATACTGTTAATTTCATTCTAAGATCTCATTTTCTGAAGGGAGAAACAAGTAGTGGTCAGATTGTGGCCGATTAAACATGCCAAGAACTACGTTCATGGATGGCTTGAGATTGGGTGCAGATCGAGTGCAAAATGTGGCAATCTCCATCATCTTCCTTATTTCATCCTTCGCGTTATTATAATCTCTGCTACATCTCAAATCCTTATCAATTATTTCATCCATTCTTCCTTCCTTCCCCTTCTTCACAGCCCACGCAGTTAGATGTACAAACTCCTGACTGTCCTCTTCTACCACAGGAAGTTTTCCGCTTACCATTTCTAACAACAACACTTTGAAGCTATACATGTCTTGCTTCGTCGATGCCTTCACTCCACACCCACATTCTGCACATAACATTAATGTATTAGCGTGACATAGAATATGATGATCCCTATGATTAAATTTCAAAACAAAAATAAATGCGTGACGATCAAAGAGAAAACACATGGAGATTTAGTACCGGGAGCAATGTAGCCATGAGTCCCTCCTAGAAGAGAATTTGATTCAGAATCTATTAATGAATTCTTCACTAGCCTGGCAAGTCCAAAGTCTGTGATGTGTGCTACATATTCATCATCCAGCAATATGTTGGTAGACTTTATCTCACAGTGAATTATTGGAGGTTCGCAGACATGGTGTTGATATTTGAGTCCCTCTGCCATGCCCACTGCAATGTTATACTGAGTCCTCCAGTCCAGCCTCTGATTAGGACGTTTCAATGCTCCGGCCAGATATTCCCACAACGATCCGTTGACCATGTAGTCACAAAAAAGAACTATTACCTCATTCGTTCCATCATGCTCTGTTATCAGGTCCCAATGATGTAGGATGTTTCTGTGACGGGCGTATTTCAATGATTCGATCTCATGCCTCAGACTACGATATTGAATATTGTTGTGATGATGATTTGCTAGTTTTAAGCATTTGGCAGCAAGGATTCTGTCTTGTCCTGGAATCATCACCCCGTAGACCATGCCGGATGCGCCAGACCTGATGACGTAATCATCACTGAAGTTGTCTGTAGCTTCCACTATATCTTTGTATTTGATTATACCAAGTTATCCATCTTCTTCCTCATTGTGTCTTTCACTGTTCAACCTTGACCTTTTTAAAATGTTGGAAGGTATTAATTCCAACTACCCTCTGTTAATGTAGTAGCTAGATTAATCTAGAGAATACAACAGATGTTCAAAGTACAGGTTCTAGAAGTCGGCAGATACATTGACAAATGGGAAAGCTTCTTGAAGAAGCCACTGCCCCATCGATCTCCAGAAAGATCTGTGATATGTATAAAAACTTATTCAACAGTTGAATGAAAACAAGTTCAGAAGTTCTAAGTGTTTTAGAATTCTATGTTTATGTGTGAGATGTATAATCTCTAATTTGGTATCAGAGCTCAGGAGTGTGGGCTGTTTTGAGTTGTGAGAGGTCACCCTATGGCACTGTGTGAGCGGTCCAGTGTTGTCCAGAAGATAGAGCTCAGGTGAGCTGCTTGGAGGAGGCCGAGCGGTGAATCACTGCATGAGGCCAATTGTAGCGTCTATGCCTAGTGGGTTGAACTATGATTAAGTGCTTAGAGGAGCCGTTGAGTTGATGTGTTGAGAACTGTCTAGAAGTGTTGATGTCCTGTTGTGAGTGCTTTCTATGAGTGCTGCTAGAGATACCGAGAGCTCTGAGTGCCGCTAGCATGCTGCTGAGTGCCACTGGGAGGAGTGTGGCTATTTGAGTGTTGCGGGAGTGTGAGTGCTGCGTGAGGAGAGCTAGAGTCTGTGTGTTTTCTATGAGGGTTTCGGCTTAGTTTTAGAGCTCAGGAGAGTTTTGCAAGAGGCTGTGGAAGTATAGTCAGACTTCCTGAAGTGTCTAGTGTTGGTGAGGTTGCTTTGTGCTTGCTGGCCGACAGATTGGTCAGTTGGATGAAGAACTGGAGACTACAACCAAGTGTCTTGTTTGTTGTTGAGCTGTTGTGTGATCAACAACTATTTGGAGGCATGGAAGCACTATCCTAGTGCAGTGTAGAGTGGTGAGAACAGGAGTGTGGGCTGACAGTGTGCTCTGTTGTTTGCGTTGATTGGTCAGAGTTGTTCGGCGTGGGAAGGTCACTGCGAGAGGTGCAGAATAGTGCCGTGAGTTGGAGCTATGTGCTCTGAGTTGGAGTTGTTAGCGCTTGAAATTTCACCTCAGGTTGAGAAAGGTAAACCTCAAGGCAACATCAAACCATTTAGCCTCGTAGCTAGCCCTACGGGGCAGGAGAAGGCTCTCTCCGGTCTATCTCGGTAAAATCTTCAATAGATGAGATGACCAACAAGGTAACACTGATATTAGGCTAGTAAACTGATCAAAGAGTTTGATTTGGGGTTTTTTGGGTTTTTGGTGGCAAATTGAGGAGAGGGCAATTTTGGGTGCGGGGATTGGACACAGTTTCTGCAGGGGGTTCTATGGGGCAAGGTAGGAGACAGTATTGATGCCTTTGATTGAGGGTGAATGATCAGGAATGAAAGGTGAGGAGATAAAGAGAGCAAACAATAACTTTGAATTCTCTTTAGACAGTAGAAAACATTGAAATTAAATAAACTTAAAAGCAGAGCATGGCAGGCATGAATTCTTACTTTAACACTTCATTTGTTTAATGTGCAGAAGTAAAAGAAAGGAAATGATTCAAATAACACACTTACAAGTACATAGATAAAACACACCATCAACACATGAGTCCACAAGAATCCCAAAGAGGACTGCAAAACCCTGGTCTTCCTTAGCCAAAAATTGCAGAGATACAGTGAATAATACAATGATAGCTTCTCCCTCAAGAGTCCAACCATGAAAATGAACAAGAAAGTACATAATATAGATGATCTAACCTCTTTCCCTGCCTCCATGGGTCGATCTCACTATCCTAGGAGTTGTTTCAACCACTTCTAAACTAAGCACTACAAACTAGGCAGTCAAAACAACTTGCCTCTATAAGCTAGGAAACCAATTCATTCATTTAATATTTACCCTTTACATGAATGAATCTTCTAGAAGTGATACATAAGAGTAAAAGTGCCTTACAAGTACAATAATTAAATCAAATAGAATCAAATTTCACCCCAAAAAGTCAAACTGAGTCAAATCTGCGTTTTCTGGGCTATACAGTGCAATCTGGCAAAATCTGCCTGACGGGTCGCGCGCCCCTGCCTAACGGGTCGTGCGCCTTTGGAGCCATGTTTTAGGCACTTTCAGGTGTCCAAATCGAGCAAACGTGGGCTTGTTGGAAAGGTCTGTCAGTCTACTTTCCAACCCAATTGGAATTTCTGAATTTGGAGTTCATTTGCCCAGTCAAAAATCAATTCTCCCAAGACTGCTTTCTGCAACTCAAAAAAGGGGCAGAAAGTCATTTTTTGCTAGTTTTTTGACCTTTTGGAGGCCCAAAACTTCATAAAAACTCAAGTCCATTCATAGGCATGTGTAACTTTGCATGAAAAATCTAGAAATGCTGAGTTTTTGCCAAACTGAGTTGCCATGATGAAGGGTTGCGCGGGGGGTGAGACCCGTTAATGGAAAAAACCTGCAAATTGCCAAAAAATGCCAAAATTCACCCAAAATTCTCAATTTTTTTTTGGGATTTGTGCTGTGGTTGAGCTAATTAGTGCCTTGATATTTGAGGGAAGCCTCAGCCAAGATACGGAGTGGATTGGCCTTCTTTTTCCGTTTTAGGGCCTCGGACAACCGCCCTTGAAACATTTTCATCTTTGCCTTGCACACATGCATTCTGGCCCAGTAATGGTTTTTCATGTTCCTCAGCAATTTCTTCCCTTGGTTGGCCTTAGCCAACAGCCTCTCTAAGTGTGCATTCTCTTGGATGAGCATGGACTCTCGGTCAGCGGGCAATGGATCATCGGGTCTTCTTCGGTTCAAGACTCGGTCACTACGAATCCTCCACAACTCATCAAGTGCCTGCTCATCTTCCAACTGTTTATTGCGCTGCTCAAGGTATGTGATGGTCCATTGTGCCCCCTCTAATCTCCTCTGCAAGGCATCATTCTCAGCTCTGAGATGCTGGATGATCTCCTTTGCCTCTTGGCTAGGAGAACTGGCCTCAAGATCAACAAACTCAATATCGGGAACTCCTGATGGACCCTCATCAATCATGGGCTGTTTGCCCCTCTCTGGTACCTGTGCTGGTGAAGAAAGCGAGGCCCCTTCCACCTGATGTGGAGATAACACTCGCTGAGCCGATGATGAAGGCGAGACCCCTTCCACCTGCTGTGGAGATAGTACTCGCCTAGCTGCTGCAAATAAGGCCCTCGGGCCTTTCTGATAAGTAACCAGAGGTGAGGAGCTGACATGTCTAGTGGCAGGGATGTCATGCTGCTGTGATGGTCCTCCCTCCTCATGAACAACCCCATGATGTGGTGAACGTGGTGCTATGAAAAAACTCTCGAGAGATGAACTCCTCCCAAGAGATGCCCTGCTGAGTCAACTGATGCAATACCACTAGCTGAATCAAACCATAATGATAAAGGCTCCTGTACTGCTGTGCCAGGATCTTCCTATGCATCATGGACACCATCTTCTCATTGTTCTGGTAGAAGAAAACAGGGATGTTCATCATCCTCACTCGGGTGAAGTGCATCAGGAGGCGAATATGGTATGAATATACTTGTGAAAATCTGCCCTCACAAGTAAAATAATGCATAATGAGCCTCATGATGGGAGCATACTCACTCCTGAGAAATCTGAAGGGAAACACTCCTGTCAAGTGTCTCATGAGTGCTGGTCTGACAAAAGGCTCAAAATGAACACTGTCCAGCACCTTGCGTTTATTCCATACCTCTCCAACATTAGGTATCCCTGTGGCCTGTGCAATCACCTCAGGTGTCAAAGTGAAATCTACCCCGGCAAGGTTGACATGTCTATCATGCAAGTGTAAAACAAACAGGCGAGCCAACTCTCTGTGGTGCTGAATACGAGAGATCCTCTCACAAAACTCATAACATGACATATACTGAAAGCAAGAGACTGCCATAGGACAGGCCTGTAATTCTGCTAAATATGTGGGCTCCTCTCGCCTATGATGTCCACCTTTTCCACCCTTATGTGGCCTCCTCTGTACCTCAATCTCTGGAGATGATGAATGGTCATCACTCTGCTCATATGTTTCAGTTTCTGACATGTTTGAGGAGCAGAATGGACAAAATGTACTGCTATTTCTACCTTTAAAAGTGCTGAATTCTATGTTGTTTCAAGGGGACAAGGACATGAGGGAAATGTTAGGGGAGGGACCTTTTTACAAGGAATTGGGAATATATGAATATAACAGGGAATTTAAGGAAAACATTGCAAACAATTATTGCATATAGGAACACATTTTTATAATTAGGAATATTGGGAAATCATTTGCAAAAATCACTGCATATGGGAATACATGTATAGAAAGGGAAAATATGGGAATATGAATACATGTATTAACAGGGGAAGATAGGGAAACATGTTTACAAAACTCTTTATATATTCACCAAAAAATTCTGTGTTTACAAATACATATGGTGCAGCAAGATTAGGGTTTGAATTTTTTATGCTTTGGGAGAGGGGTAGGGTTTGCATTTTTAGTGATTAGGGAGAGGGGAGGGTTTGCATTTTATTTATGAAATAGTATGGGAAAATAGATATGAATACACATGTGAGTGGAAAGGGGAAGGAGGGTAACAATTACAAAGGGAAAAAAACCTTGAAACAACACAAACCCTAGCACATTTAACCATTAATATTGCAGTCATATGAAGCTTCTTTCACTTGCACAATTTAACTTTTAAACACAAGCATGAGGGCCTTCAATCATAACCAACAACCAAACTGAAGTGTAGAGGGCCTACCTCAAACAATCTTGAAGATTTGGAGGGAGTTTGAGCGATTTTAGTTCGAGTTTGCAGGGGAAACCTTGATGGGTCGCGCGCGCTTGACAGGTAGTGCCCGTTACAAAATACACTGCTGGAATGGCGCTGACGGGTTGCGCGCACCTCACGGGTCGCGCGCCTGGCCTGACGGGTCGCGCGCCTGTCTTGAGCCCGAATTCGACCAGACTTTGCCCAAAGCTCTTGGATGCTTGCTCACTCTCACTCCTCAATGCCTTGGATGCACAATGAGAGTAAAAGGAGGGAGATTGGGTGTTTATAAACTCCATTTGAAAAAATTTCATGCTCAAACCCACTTTCTAAAGTTTTCTCATTGACACTTTTTTAAAACTGACTTTTTGGCTTCCTTTGTCCTGAAATTGATTCTTTTAGTGCTTTGACTTGATTCTTTTTGCAGGGAGATCATCTAAGGGATCTTGGCAAGGGGACTAGGTTTACTGCTGCCCTTTTGAAGTCTTTTTGAAATTTCATCACTTTTTACAAAAATTTAAAATGACCTTGGCTTTAAAAACAGAGTTTTTAAATCCAAGGTGAAAATGAACTGTACAAGATAAAAATATCGAACAAACATCTTTACAATCCTTCCTCTGGCTTGCTGAGTAGTTATGGACTTTCAGAGACATGACCTTGTAGAGATAAATGACCAAAACCCTAGACCTAGGAATTTGACTTCAAGACAAAACAAGACAAGCCTCAAAGAACTTAATGACTGAAATGACCTGATCCAGCAATGCCAAGAGGGGTACAAAGACACCAGCTCCTCCATCAGGGTCATGGCATGCCTAATGGAATGCAAAACATGACACTGATGAGACACCTACCTATGCAAATGCAAAGAGTTTTGATCACTGATGGAGGGCTTCAAGACCAACTCTAACAGGAGTTAACAGTCAAATCCAAAGGAGGGCTCGGTGAGGTAAGTTGGGTTGACTATTGACTTTGTTTGTTGCTGCAAGTGGTGAGGTTGTGAGAGTTCTTCTGCAAGTACTGTGGTTGTGAACTTGCAGTCCTCCTGGAGAGATATGTTTGTGTGTAAGAACTTTGTTGGCTAAATATTGATTTGAAACAGCCGGAAATGAAATGCAGTGAGAAAACAAATGAGATTGCAGAGGAAAAAGTTGTGGATGACTCAGCCGCAATGGATGAATTTGCAATTAAATTTGATAATGGATATTTATTTTATGAAAATGAATTGCAAGTTATCTTTGAAAAGAAAATGATTGATAAATTGTTGTTTTCTTTTGATGATCGCGTGGAAGAACATGAAGAAGAAATTGTAGTAGCAGTTAAAGGAAGAAACAAGTTTGAAGATGTCAAGCTTGATCATGATGCAGAGATAAAGCTAATTGAAGGATGGCTTGAGAAATCTTTTAAACATATTGATGTAGGTTTGAAAGTAGCAACTGGCATGGTGAAGAATCTTGACACTGAAGAATCCATGAATGAGCAGGATGACAAGAATCAGTATGGTTCTGTTTATGAATCTAACATTGTTTTTGAGTGTGCAAATATTGATAATTAGGAAGAAGCAACAAAACTTGAAGAAATTCCAAGCATTAAGGACAAGTATAAGTCCCAAGAACGTAAAGCAATGTTGAATACAAAGAATGTTAACCTGTAATCAAGAAAGGAAAAGATCAATCACTATCTTATGACAAGAAAGGTGAAGATGAAACTGCATCAAAAAATGAACAAACATGGACCCTTTAGCAAGAAGTCAAAAATGAAATGTTTTGTTGTAAGCCTAGCTGAGACTTAGACCAGTAGGCATGACAAATAAGAGTATAGTGTCTTGTATATTGTGCTATGGTATATTTGTCATATGGTTGGAATTAAGGGGGAGTGTTGGAAGGTATTAATTCCAACTACCCTCTGCTAATGCAGTAGCTAGATTAATCTAGAGAATACAATAGATGTTCAAAGTACAGGTTCTAGAAGTCGGCGGATACATTGACAAATGGGAAAGCTTCCTAAAGAAGCCATCGTGACATAAGATCTCTGATATGTATAAAAACCTGTTCAGCGGTTGAATGAAAACAAGTTCAGAAGTTTTAAGTGTTTCAGAATTCTGTGTTTATGTGTGAGCTATATAATCTCTAATTTAAAATGTATAGCAGCAGAAGCATGAGAATAGTTATGGTCCCAATACAGGCAGCGAGGGTAATCCCTGTCACTTCGGCTGAGCTTAATTCTTTCTTTTTACCTGCAACTTCTGAATCCGAACAATTGTTGCTTGTTGGTGGACTGCAAAGGCCTGGATTACTCTCAAATGCATTCTTCGGGCCTTATAAAAATGCCCTTAATGAAGGAATGGCCCCCGTGAATAGATTGAAAGAGAAGTTGAAATGATCTAGGCTTATCATATCTGTGAGAGATTGAGGAATATTACCAGACAGGCGGTTATGGGAGAGGTCCAAGGATTCAAGTAACCTTAAGTTCCTATCTGAGGAGGAGGAGATCTAGATAGATTGATCCAGCTTAGATCCAACCCATATCTGAGACTGGCTGCAAGCTTTCCCAACTCCAAAGGAATGGTCATGCTCAGTTTATTTCTAGCCAGGTATAGTTCGTTTAATTGTCTACAATACCCTAGGGAACTGAGGATCCTTCCTGTTAATGTGTTTACACTCAAGTTTAATGTCAACAGATTCATAAGATGGCCCAAGGCTGCCGGTATGGTTCCTTCCAACGTGTTTCCGCTCAAATATAAAAGCTCCAAATTAATTGAGTTCCCTACTTCTCGAGGAATGGTTCCACTGAGATTATTGTGGCTCAAATTGAGCTTTCCCAAATTTCTCAACTCTCCTATCTCGGGAGGAATGGCACCACTCAGATTATTGTGGGCAAGGAGGAGATTTGTAAGGTTCTGCAACCGTCCAATGGAAGAAGGCCGGTGACGTTCCCCTCGAGCCGATTGCCAAAGATGGTAAGCACGGTCAATGACATACCGCTGCATAACCCCGAAGGAATGGAATCGTTCAATCCGCTGGACCATGAATCAAGAACCTCGAGGTTGCTAAGAATCCAAAGCACAGGAGGCAGTAGACCTTTGAACATGTTTTCACTGAGAAGTAGCTTTACCAGATTGGGAAAGAGAGCGTGTCCTACAGGCAAAGTGCCATCAAAATTATTGGAAGATAGGTCTAGATCCTGCAGGTTTGTAAGATTGGAAAAGGATGAGGGGATCGAACCTGACATGTTATTGAATTGTAAGTGCAATACTCTCAAATTCTTCAGATTTCCCATTTCATATGGTATAACCCCACTCAGATTATTGTATGATGCTTTAAATGCCTCCAACTTAGGCAGTCTACTGAAAAACCCCCGGGGGATGGAGCCTGTAAGATGATTTTCATAAACCCAAAAAAATCTCAAATTTTCCAGCAGGGCTATCTCCCATGGTATCATACCTTCTAGGGAGTTTACATAAACTGCAATGGATTCGAGGCGGCTGCAGTTGCTGATGGAAGAAGGGATTGTACCCGTCAAATATTTTCCAAACAGCGTCATCTCCACAATGTGTTATGAAACCAGCTCAAGAAAAGATAGAAAAGATAGATCAACGCCTTAGAATTCAGCCTCTTCGAGGGGGCAACCTCCTTTACATTACATAAATGAACAATTCTTTGATGATACAAATGAAAAGACCTCCTTTCTATATATAGGAGTCTAAGGGGTCATAACATAATCAGAGCCGACATAACAATAATAATGTAAAGGCACAATAATAACAATAGTGGGCTTCTATGGGGCACAATAGTAACAATATGGGCACTACATGGGTACATCTATATAATAAGTGGGTTATACTAATAACAATAAGGGGTTACACTAGTAGTATAGGGGCCTAACATGCCCCTCTCCTTCAAAAAACGTTGTCCTCAACGGTTGAGTAGTTCTTGATGCTTCTGTATAAAATTCATGTCCTCCCATGTGGAATATTCAGCGGGTAAGTTTTTCCACTTGATGAGATACTCTGAAATTGATCGATTTCGTAGCTGTCAGGTTCTTGTTTCTGTGACTGCTCCAGGTTCCAATATGATTTTTCCTTCCTCTTCAATTTCTGGCAATATTGTTTAAATTGGGATCTTTTTCAACTTTTGAATAAGTGGCCATACTTCTTCGTCCTTCTTCCATTCATCCCTTGCTTCGTTTATCCAATCTAGTTGGATAATATAAATAGCACAAAACAATGCTTCCACATCCTCATCTTTGAAGAGTCTTCCCATTCGATAAGGTCGCCATTTTTTAAGTGCATGTAGCATTGCCAACATTTCATTCTCATAAATAGCTTGCTTGAGATGTAGCAGTAAAAATACCCAATCACATACATCAAAACATTTTTCACTGCGATGTTGATCTACCTGTTGTTTCGTTTGATTTTGCACCGACGTGGCGTTATCCTTTAAAAGTTGGAGAACTTGTTGTTGATGCTCGATGTGATCTTTCACTGCTTGAACCTTTTTCTTCTTGATATGTCCTTCTATTTCTAGAGTTTGAGGAGTGGTAATTTCTTCCAATCCTTTACAAGATATGGTCGGATTCATTTCTTGATGCTTGATGTGATCTTTCACTTCTTGAACATTTTTCTTCTTTATATGTCCTTCTATCTTGATAGTTTGAGGAGTGGTAATTTTAAACAATGAATTACAAGATACGGTTGGATTCATTTCTTCTTTCTCGATGTGATCTTTCACTTCTTGCACCTTTTTCTTCTTGATATGTCCTTCTATCTTGAGAGTTTGAGGAGTGGTAATTCTTGCCAATTCTTTACAAGATATGGTCTGATTCATTTCTTCTTTCTCTGGGGTGGGGTCCTCGCGTATATCTTCTTCTTTTGATGTTTCCTGATCCTTTTATTCCTCTTCTTCATATTCTATGTAAAATAATTTCTTCTCAGCACACTTATGACCTTTAGTGCATTTGCTATCACAGTTGTAACAAAGCCCTTTTTCTCTTTTTTCTTCCAATTGTTGTGGTGTAACCCTTGTAGGTTGTGGAAGGCTAGGAGAAACAACACTTCCATCTTTATAGTTGTGAGGGGTATGCTTCCTGGTTTCCATAATTTTGCTTTCCACTATGTCACAAAGCCCTTTTACTCTTTCCTATTGTTGTGGTGTTGCTCTAAAGAATGTGTTGCTTTTTGTATCCTCATAATGTGATATCATTTCCTTCGTGAAAATTGACCACGTAACAAGTTGTTTACGAGAACAAAGCCTTTCGTACCATAAAAATTGATCTGGTTCTAAATATGAAGATGAAATACATACCGTTTTTAACAATTGTACACCATGTAGATCAAAATATTGTTGCATCTGAAGTATCCAATTTACCAGATCCTTGCCATCAAACTTCCTCATCTTGCTTTTTCTTGATTTTAGGAGCTCGACCTTGAAATGACTGTAACTCTGTACTTTCAGATCTTTAAGTTCTGAAATTGTGACCTATAGTAGCCCTCTGTGTCCTCTTTCCAATGCCACCAGTCTGATCCAAATTGGATTCTCTAAGAAAGAGTTATGCACAATCTGCCAAGATGACTTGATTATAGACCTTTCCAAAAGAGCGAAATTGTATGAAGTGCCACGTCTCACTGTTTCGACCTTTGGATTTGAAAAATGGATAAAAGAAACTACAGTCAGTCCTCTTTCTGTACCTTCTTACGAAATTTCAATCCAATCCCTAGAGAGAAAGTTATGACGATTTTCCCCAGGTCACCTTTTTGGAATGTAATTCAGGAGTCCGCAAAAAGACCAACTTCCTCAGCTCATATCTCCGAAAATATAGCGCGAAAATCTCTTAAATTTGGACCCAAGGTTTAGCGTGTTTTCTTGTCAAATGGGTTTTTTTTGAAACTTCTAAAACATCATAGAACAAAAGTTATAGCGAAAATTCCACGATGACCTGTTTGGAGCAGCGAAACCCTAGAATCCAAAGCTCTGATACCAAATGTTATGAAACCAGCTCAAGCAAAGATAGAAAAGATAGATCAACGCCTTAGAATTCAGCCTCTTCGATGGGGCAACCTCCTTTACATTACATAAATGAACAATTCTTTGATGATACAAATGAAAAGACCTCCTTTCTATATATAGGAGTCTAAGGGGTCATAACATAATCAGAGATGACATAACAATAATAATGTAAGGGCACAATAATAACAATAGTGGGCTTCTATGGGGCACAATAGTAAAAATATGGGCACTACATGGGTACGTCAATATAATAAGTGGGTTATACTAATAACAATAAGGGGTTACACTAGTAGTATAGGGGCCTAACACAATGTTTTTCAGATTCCCACTTTCCCATGGAATCTTTCCTTGCAATCCAGCAGTGTCGAAATACGAAATTCGCAGCCAAATGCAATTGCCGATTTAGAGTAGTAGAGAGCCACTGAAATTTTTGGAGTATGCGGTGATTGTATCAATATTGGCAATATTTCCGATAGACGAAGGAATGATACCATTGAGATTATTTGTATCCACAACGAGCGTAGTCAGGCTTATTAGATTACCCAGTGCAGGTGGAATAATACCTGATATATTGTTGGTACTCATATTCAGAGCTGTAAAAAGGCTACAATTCGTGATTTCCGAAGGGATGAAGCCCGTGAAGAAATTGTTGGCGAGATTGAGTTCTCGAAGCTTTGTAATAGTTGGCTAACTGGGACGGTTGAATGTCACATGTAAGTAAGTTTCAAAAGTGACAGGTTTGATTGGTGCACCAACGGGCAGCAGCAGGTCAAAGTTGATATGTTATGACTTTGCTTACACCATGATTGAAAAATCACTCAAACAAACAAAGGTAGACTACACAAATCGCCCTCCTCATACCCTTTTGGGTGCGTCACCTAGAACTGAAAATGATATCTTTTTCGACGCGTCATGAATGTTTGCATGCAGAATGAATAGTCACACGTAGACCAGAGAATCGCCCAACTCAGACAACAAACCTTCAACCCCAAGACAAACCTGGCCTTTCCGACGCGTCAATAAATTCGTTCAGGACAGACAAAGGTACATTAGACAAATCACACCTTTTTTGTCGGCGCCAAAACCAAGTCAATGATAACAAACAAACGGTGCTTAAGAAAAGTTTGCTGGCACATCAAAAGTCACTTATAATTGACAAAGACGGTATTTTCCATGCCTCGGGAAAATTCAACAGCAATGAAAGACTCTGCTTCTGAGCGATGAAAATTCAAAAGGTAGACAATGTTACTGGTAGAAAATATGTGAATAGTTTTTTTTGTTTCTTTGGGTTGTATTCTTATCTTTAATTTATTAAAAAATAATTAATGAAATTAAAAAATATTATATTCTTATTTTTAATTTATTAAAAAATAATTAATAAAACATGGTTGTCATTACAATTTATTAAAAAATGAAACAGAAAGAACCTAGCCATCTATTAAGAAATAAAGGTTGGTTGTAGTTCCAATCAACAAATTCATCCACTCTCGTAAGAAAAATACTTAGTGATGGATCATTTCCACTACTTCTAATTGCCCAACAATGCTACCTTGATATCAACTTGGTTGATTGTTACGAAAGTGAAATGTTCATAAAGTTTCAATTAACTAGATCAGAGAAACTAGAAACTTGGCAAACTCAATTATTTGTTCATTCCATTTAGTATAAAAAACCTCACAAAGATGTTGATAACCAGTAAGTGACAACAACTTATCAACTCTTTCACTGTATTCTTTTACGATTACTATTTTCTTCAGTGTTCTTGTTTACTTTATTTATTTTATTTTATTTTATTTTAGGTTTTATTTTTATTATTATTTTGGTTTACTACTTTTAATAATTAAGTTTTAGATTTTATTATTTAGGTCTAGGCTAGTTTACATTAGGTTTTATTAGTTTACTATTATAATAATATTAGGGTTTATGTGTTAGGTTTTATAATATCAATAATAATACCACAATTACATGTGGTTTCTAAAAGGTGGAAAATGACCATGCTAAATGGTAGAAAATGAGGCTAATGTGATTTTACTGTCTCATTGTTCTTTATCTTGTTGGTTAAAAATTTCAGAAATATTGAATTCCATGATTGGCTCATTGTTTTCATCTTATTGGTTGAAGGGGAATAAATTAGATAAAAACAAAAGAAATAAATTAGAAAATCACTTCAAGGTGTTTTACATTCATATTTTTGGACAAGTAAAAATTTTAAAGTTAAACATTCAATTTTGTATCTTATATAATCTTTTAACGATTACTATTTTAATTTTTTGTGGAGCTCCTGCGCACGCCTTGCTAGGTTTCCGCTGACTGTGATCTCTGCTTCAGCCTTGGCCCCTTGGCATGGCCCCTCCAGAGTCTCCACCGGAGGAGGCCGCTCTTCAGCAGGCTTTTTCTGCTTTGGTAAGATCATTACCGCCTCAAAGACCTCGCCCTATAGTCTCTAAATTTGTGAAAAAACTTGATTGTTTGCAGGAAGTAAACTTACCTCCAACCTTGCCTCGCATAGCAGCCCTTGCATTAGCAAAATGAGGACTCATTGGGAAATTTACTGGACTCTAGCCATCACCAAAAACAGTGCAACAATGGGTGGAAAGGAACTGGTTTGATAAAACACAAGGGAAAATCTCCATTAGATTTTGTGGGAAAGGGTATTTCACCTTTCATTTTGAAACAAAAGAAGATAAAGACTTGATCTTCCGAAATGGGCCCTATTTCATGGATTCAAAAGCATTATATCTCAACAAGTGGACTCTGGACTTTGATCCAGAGTTGGACATACCCAGTGTTGTTCCTGTTTGGGTCTGGCTACCTCACCTTCCCCTTCACTGCTGGGGAGATGAATCAATTCGTGCTATTGGAAATGTTGTAGGAAAATACATTGATCGAAGTGAACCTAAGGACAATATGCAGGCTTGTGCTTGCATCTGTGTAGAAGTTGATCTGGGCAAAGGACTGCTAGAAGCCATCAAACTCAAGGTAAACGATTGGACTCACATTCAACAACTAGATTATGAGCAGATTCAATTCAAGTGCAAGGTATGTCACAAATACATCCATTTTGCTAATTTTTGTACTAAACTAATTGATGTAGAAAACACTCCGCAAGAAGAGCAATGAGAAACAGCTAAAAAAAGAAAGCTGCACCTAACCCCAAGCCAAATCTTGAAGCTGGTCCTTCTTCTCGTCCTCCTCCCAATCTTCCATCCTCCTCATCCCTCCCTTCTCTTTACCTTGATTGCCAACCTGATCCTCAACCCTCTTCACCTTCCTCCAACCCCTTCCACATCCTCTCCCCTCCTGAAGATACACCTACTCTCA
This sequence comes from Pinus tabuliformis, assembly GCA_031772625.1. NCBI lineage: Eukaryota > Viridiplantae > Streptophyta > Pinopsida > Pinales > Pinaceae > Pinus > Pinus tabuliformis. The sequence goes on along the minus strand of CM062817.1, from coordinate 408,825,255 downwards.
CGATCCTATCCAATCCTTCAGAATCCCCTCTCCCTCTAATCATCTCTTCCTCCTTCCCACCTGACCCACCCCCACTCAGAATCACCAGAAGCAACTCTATGGAGCATGGTGCTACTCTCGACAATCAAAATAAGCCTGGAAGGAAGTCAGCAAAATATCATAGAGATGAAAATGCGTAGAAGGATATAACAATCCAGAACCCCATAGAGTCCTACATCTTAGGACAAATAGACAAGGATTTAGTAAACAAGGACCAGGGAGGAAGAGCAACTCCCCGCAACCCTCATTTGAAATGATGAAAGTCCTCTCATGGAATAGTAGGGGACTAGGGCACCCCTCCAAAGCAAATGCCTTAAAAGACCTAATAAATCAAGAGAAACCAGAAATTGTATTAGTTTAAGAAACTAAGTAGGGACAGCCAGAACTAAACAAATTTATTGCACAACATAAGCAGTATAAAGGATGTGTTTGTGATTCTAGAGGAGCCTTTGGGGGAATTGTTATGCTCTGGCATCAAACTAATTGGAGCAACACACCAGAAATAGTAAATCAGCACTGGATAAATATTGTCTTGAAGAACAACTCGAGCAACCAACATATATTTATTTACAATGTCTATGTACCAAATCATTATAGAGAGAAGGAGCAATGTTGGGACTCTCTCAGCACAAATATAACGGAAGAAGATAATAGCAACATTATTCTGGGGGTGGGGGATTTAAACCTCATTTTGCATTCTAATGAGAAACGAGGAGGCAACTTCTCCCTAGATCCCTCTAGAAATCAACTGGAGAATATAATGCAGTATGGTGATCTTGTAGATGTAATTCCAAAGAACGGAAAATTCACCTTGAATAATCGTAGGTTGGGGAAAAAAAATATCATGGAATGATTAGATCGAAGTCTGGTGAATGTAACCCTTCTTTCCACCTTCTTTGTTGTTCATGCCTCCATTCTCCTTTTCGTAGCCTGAGACCATTACCCTACCACATTGACCCTCAAATCCCACTGCCCTCTGGGACCTCTCCCCTTCAAATATAGTCCTCTGTGGAATGATAATGCAACAACCAAAGAACTTATTAAGCAAACCTAGCGACAACACATTGAAGGTTCTCCAAGTTTCATTTGGGAAAGTAAACTCAAAAATGTAAAACATGCTTTTAAGGATTGGGCAAAAACCCACTACAAAGAGCCGAAAACGAAGAACAGAGAGGCAAATGCTAAGCTAGAAGAACTCCATAACACAATGGAAAAGCAAGAATACCAACAGGTAGATAAAAATCAGGAAGACAACCTCTACAACCACCTTTATACCATTAGAAGAGAAGAGGAACAAAAATAGCAGATTAAATCGAGACAGCTATGGTTGAAGGGCGGGGACAGAAACATGACTTTTTTCCACAAGCAAGCCATAGTTCAAAAAATCAAAAATAGCATTACATCTATCATATATAGTGAAGGCAAATAGCAAATCAGCCAAGCTACCATCAACCAAGCCGCTTAAGATCACTATAAAGAACTCCTAACTGAAAAAGGAGAAGAAGAAGATTATACAGACCTTTTACAACATATGCCAAAAGAGATCACTGCTGAAATAAACGAAAGTCTAAACAAAGAGATAGAGGAAGAAGAAATCAAAGGAGCCATCTGGGCCTTCTATTCAGACAAGGCTCCAGGACTAGACGGCTTCCCAATTTGCTTCTATAGAGCGCATTAGGAAACTGTTAAAAAAGACCTCATCAAATTGGTGAAATGGATTCAACGCAAAAAAATAAATGGGAAGTTACACAAACTCAACCCACCTAGCTCTCATACCCAAGGAGAATCGACCCACCAACTTCTCCTGTTTCTGTCCCATATCACTTTGCAACTACTCAAATGGTTTTTTATTACAAGTAAAAGTTTACTATCTTTTTTTTTTCTTTTTTTTTTTATTATTATTTTCTAAAATCATTTTTCTTTCATTTTTATTTTCTTTATCTTTTTAATTTTTATATAATTTTTTTATTTATTTTTCTTGTTCTTTTTAATTTTGGTATTTTTTTTCATTTTTTTATCTAATAGTTTTCTTCTAATTACAATTATATATATATAATTTAAATCAATACATTCTCGAATTAGATTATCATATTCATAAATATAAAATTACAAATTTTAGATTTATTTTATAATTAATATTTAATTTGATTAATTCAAATAAATAGATTCTTAATTAATCATTAAATTTAAGAATCATTTAGTTAATTTATCGATTTAATTAACTTCTACTTTTATATCTTGATATATTGCAAGTTCACATCTCATATGTATAAAGTTTTATTTAATATATTGGGCCTGCACAAAGGAGGCTTGTTGAAGTGTGCAAATTAATGATGTGGTTGGAGATTGTGTCTTTTAAGATGAGGCTTGTTGAACTGTAGAAATTAATGACGTGGTTGGAGATTGTGTCTTTTAAGTAGTATGTTTGACAATGTAGATTCATTTTGTATTTATCTTTGTATTTTTGAAATGTCCATGCAAGTGAAATGTCTAAAGTGATTGAAACGTTTAAATTTAATTATATTTATCAAGTAAATTTTGTGATATTTTTTTATGTGAAGTATAAATAATATTCAATCCATTGAGCTAAAGCATTTAGGCGATATGTGGTTTATTAATTAGATAGAATATTTTGTATTATTTTAATATATTAAATTAATATATTTAATCAATATAGTTGATATAAATTTAATTGATCAATCAATATAGTCAATATCGCTGATACGACCAATACTTATTTCTCTCAAATTTAAATATTATTCAATACTTTTTAAATCAATAATACTTCAATCATTAATTTATTCAATCAATAAGTTACCGACACCAACACTTAGCAATTGACATTTAAATATACTTTAAGAGATAAGTTAGCTGACCTTTATATTAACTTAAAATTTATTTTCACTTTCATTTAAATTCAAATGGTTCATGCTCCCTTGCATGATAGTTCTTGATGAAGCACTAAGACAAAGCATATCTTGAGTATATTCTCTTAAGGTTCAATCTTTACGTCCATTTAAATAAAAAAACAAATGTCAACAAACTTACATCCATGGTCTCATAATTAGAACTCGTTCCAGGAAGAACAAATAATATTGGCATATAAAAATTGTTGTTTCCATTCCATCTTACATCGGGTGTGTTGGTATTTCATGTTTTCCAGTAATACCCCACAATTATTGAAGAGTTTTGGCTCCACGCATCATATAACTAAATCCATAGGAGACTTGGTGGCTAGGTGTCGTGTTGATGACCCAAGTATGCAAAGGATAGTGAAGAGTATAGTCTGTAGGGCGAGCTATGAGATATCTTTCATGGGTACCTTATTGCTCATTTTTCTCACACGTGGCCCACAATATTGAGCCACATACTCATCTACATTGTCCTTTACAGTTCTCCTCACACCATATAGAACCATTAGTGCACCTTGCCTATGTGGACCTATCCAAAAGATTATGTCTTCTACCTCTAGCTGCAAAATTCCCCCCTTCACTATGAAATGTTGGTTTTGGAAATTCCACATCTCCACCAAACATTATAGTAATCCTATCTAGCTCTTCATGCTCTGAGTTTTGAAAAATTTAAGCAAAGCATAGTCTCTGTTGGTTGAGGGGAAAGTACCCCTAGGGTCCTTTGGGTTAAGACTCTACCAGACTGAAAATTGCTTATTCAAAGAAACACACACACAGCCATTATCTTTACTTTAAGCAAATTCTAATGTTGAGGGTACGCACCTAAGGTCCTACGTTCGAGAAGGCCTTTAGGGTCCAAACCCTTCTTGGAGTTCCCTTCTTCCTCTTTGACCTGTAAGACAAACAAATCAAAGCACACAACAGTACATGGAAAAATACTTATATGAAAACCATCTTCATGCTATAAAGTTAATTATAAAAATATTTAAGTAACTACTTGCATAAGAATTCAAAACATGAATCTCATAAGCATAAAGAAAGATTGTTTCGGGAATAAAGACGTGTTTCTTTATATAAAGGCAAGTAAAGTACATATAACGGAAAGATATCACCTGAAACACCTTCTGCAGGCTCCAAGCAAAGCTTCCTCCCTGATTCATTCCAGCCTCAAGCCTCCAACAAGAGCTCCTTCCAAGTCTTACTCAATGACGACATAAAGGATAAATGATCATCAATACACATGGAAACAAGGGTTTCCTATGCAAAATTGGGGAAGTGCAGAATGCACCAAGGACTTCAGACCTGGTCTAAGGGGAAAATCTCAGCATAATAATCTTGCTCTTCTCTTTCTCCCTCCTTTAGGCCTTCCCTTCGATGTCTTTTTATACCATCTCCAAAGTAGTTTTTTAGTTAGGAGTTGGTTGGGAACAGTTGGGCCACGGGCACTAACAGGTGATCCAGCAGGTAAAACCCGCGATCTCCACCCGAAAATAAGGAATTTATTATTTTTTTAAGTGTTTTAATACATACACGCAGGTTGGGTATACACAGACCCGCGTGTACACGTGTTTAACTCAAGGCAATGTTGCGTATAGGGAATAAAACACTGTTTTTTAAATTTTAGGACCAGGTCTGGAAGGAGGGGTTGCCCTAGGCCATGAGTGCAGCATCACAAACCATAAGAGTGAGATTTGGAGCTATAACAGATGCCCCCTAATGTATGAGGTCAGAAGGGGAACATGATGGCTGAAATATATTATGTAAGTACAAGGAAAGGAACTCTGTCGAAAAACCGAGGAGGACTTCACCAGAATTCAGCTTGCCAAGCCACCGAAAGGAGATCAGAAAGAAACACTGTCTGAGGTGGGCATACCCATGCTCAGGAAAAGTAAAGCATGTCCGCATATCAAGTACAAGCGGATCCACTAAGTATACAAGTATAAATGACTGTAAAATACATAATGGATCATCTGATCATAATGAGCAAGTACATGTCTGAATATCACATATAAGACTGTCAATGATGTTGAAAGATACAACGGATCACTGATATCAAAGACTGATCCCAAAAGGTACCAACTGAACATGATGGAATAGGATGGTACTACACTGCAAACTCAGGTGCCAGCATATAGAATGTCACCGTGACTGACTGCAACATATAAGGTGGAGTGGTATCAACTAGCAGCAACAGTAGCAACTGTCAAGTGAACGAATGAATGTTGATACAACCTGAGGTCTTCACCGACCGTCGTGGTACATTTCTACACCATGGGAATAAATGATATGAAGTCGACCATGTGAGAAATCGTTTGATTACCGGTCATTGATGTATATCATTAACAAACGCGAGACTACTCACCGATAATGATAATGAGCGTCAAGATACCCAGTACAATCTAACAAGTGTGAATAAATGAGCTGAAGTCGAACACTTGTAAGAATCTATCAATCAGGAGACAATGATGGTTTCCCACTGTCGATAGTGAGGAATCTGCCACTAATGACTGCAAACCCCTAGGTACTGCCAAATGGACTCTAGATCTTTGCCCCATGAGTCGGAGTCGATAGGGAAAGATCCGCTAGAAGGAAGGCATTAAGGCATCCTCCATCAATCTAGCGCGAGTGTAACCCGTAGGCCAATAATGTGGAAGGAATCGGACGAAAAAGATGTAGTAACCCAACCGAAGTACGTTTCCGGCATACACAAGATGTGGCTAGCGCACGGCAGAAACCCTCTGAACCAACCAATAATGAAAGCTGACACAGAGGCGAGGTATCCACCAATAGGGTCAAATGGAAACCAAGGTACTGCACGAATCCCAATGTGTGATAATGTATGCTGACGTCGAACACAAGGGAAACCACTCAGTCAAAGACCCATGATACTGATCGATGCTGAGCACAAGGTGACCTATCAATAATGAAAATAGGGCCAGGGTGCGGCTCTAGGCCTGTCCTCAGAGCAAGGTGTCGTCGTCGATATGGACAAGACCCACCAGCAAGAAGTCAATGGGGACCTTCTCAAACCGGCACGAGTAAAGGACCAATATAACTGATGTGATGATAGACATGATACTAATAACCAGGGATGGCCGACTGAAAAATGAGTCAAGAGACACCGCAGAAAGGCCGACTCAGGCTAATTTCCCTTGAACAAAAGCACGACTCAATGTGACTATGTGGCAGCATATGATGACTCTGTATAAGTTTGCCATGCAGGAGGCACGAATGAACCCTCCATATGATTGGAAGAGATAACCAATCGGGGGAGAACTGACTCAATAACAAGGTTATGGTAGACCTAAGTCAAACTAAATCCCACCCATGCGGAGGAGACTTTGTTTTGAGTGCTTTGTTCAAGGGCGACACGACTGACTCTAGCTGCCAACAATAAATGGAAATAATTTCCCTGTTCCCGCTCTTTTTTGGAATATTTAATTTCTTTTTTTGTCTTTTTCTGATAAGTCGGAAAAATAATAAAAGAATGCTATGGTACAGTGGAAAGAACGAGTGTCAGTGAAACAGATGATCTAGTTCGTGGGAAAGGAACGTTCCTATGCTCAATGCAGGGAGCTGAAAACTGGTCGGTGACACTCAGAGGTATGTTCCTTCCACGGATCAGGGTATGCCAAGCTACAGAAGTCAAAGGTATGCAAGGTTGATTTTGCAGACGTCATGGTCAAAAGTTGGCTTAAACACGAGTCCAAGTGAAGCCGGCTCTAGGCCAAAAGGTGCAAATGGTCAATCATGCAATGCAGAAGTACAACTCAACACACGTAGGAGCCTCTAGGGTATAAGGCCAGAACGAAGCAAAGAAGCAAAGAGGAATGAGTCTTCAACGCACAAGTCATGGCAGGACTACAGAGGACTCCCGAGCCTAGGGATAAAAAACAGCATGAGTGCCAAGTGACAACAAGGTACTAACTAGGGCACCCATGATAAGGTAGGCTCTACCACACAAGTCATGATACTTCTAAGCAATGAGAAGGTTCCGCACCATAACTTGGTGGGGTCGATCCTAAGGCAAAATGGGAAAGGAAACTGATAAGTGCACAATGCAGGTGGAAAAACCTAACCTATATGCCAGTTTCGAGAACCAATACCTGTCAGAATGGACCAACCATAAACTTCCAAAGGAGAAATCTTCCAAGTTCTGTGAATAAATAGGAACACTAGACACGAAGTTAATACATCCCACATATAAACTTCATATAAGATCTTGTGTTATAGAATACAAAACTTGAAAATGCGTACCTTATATATACAATATGGTATAGGGAACCACGCAGCCTTGCGGCTTACGCATAATAGTTCTGCTGAACAAACCCCTTGCAGGGCTCAGGCCAAGGGCTCCTTTGGTAGTCATAACTCATGGCTTCAAAGAGTTCCTCTTGTGAAGGCAAAGCAAGATCTAAGAAATCATGAGAACTACAAGGATCAAAATAGGGAATTAAAGGGTCCCATGTCCCTATAGGAAGAATCTCTCGGTCAATTGCCGGGACCAAGTCCCAAGAAGGAGAATAATAAGTTAAAGGATCCTTCTTAGAAGCAATTGAACATTGAGGATTCAATGCCACATAATTGACCCATGGCGGGGTAGAGTCTACTTGAACACTTGGAACAAACCAAGGGGCATTCTGTAGTAAAGTCCAATTAGGGTGGTGATTATCAGATGCAAGCTGATCAATAGTGACAATATTCCCGTTATGAGGAAAGCACATTACTCGAAAGAGTGAAGACACCATAGCATTCATAGCATAGACATAATCACGCCCAAGTAGCATATTAATGTCTAAAGGGCTATCAACCACCATCATATCGATTAAGACAGTCTTCCCACCTAAAGTGATAGGCACTCGAGGAAGAACACCCATAGATTCACCAGGCCTTCTATCATAGGCTAACAACTGACTCTGAGCTGTCAACAACTTTGGGGAACCCAAATCTTTCCAAGTCAAAGAGGATATAATACTTGTAGAGGATCCTTCATCCACCATACATCGATAGACATTTGTGGAATTAACTCTGACCTTTATTTGGAAAGGTGCAGCGGAAGGAAGACGAGGCTCAACAAGACTATCCCAATCAAAGGAAACACTCTTAGAACTTGGAGGGGGAACATTCGAAGAAACGGAATGCCCCCTATACTAGAAGACTCTGTACTAGAGATCAGATAGACTCTTTTGTTAGGCACTTCACCCCCCAAAAGAGGAGTGTAATCGGCCAGCGATTGCACTGGCTTTACCACATTATCAACCAATGGTTGATAGGATTGATGAGAAACCATATCAGGTGTAGGAGTAGAAGTACTTTCAGACTCGGACCATATCCTTTGAACCTCTGGAATACCAGGGCATAAATGAGTAAGACGGTCTCCCTTGCATATCTTACAAGGGAACTTAGGTTTAAAACTTCTACGTCCAGGTTTCTTATCAACCTCCATTCCGCCAACATAACTAGCAGTGGTTTGCGGAGAGCCCTGAACATGACTTGCAGAGGTCGGTGACTCTTTGCTAGTATGACTCGCATTGACTAGACTCATGCCCCCAGCATGACTTGCAGCGGCTGAAGACTCATCTCCAACATGACTCGCAGAGGTTGAAGACTCATCTCCAACATGACTCGCAGAGGTTGAAGATGAAGTGCTAGTATGACTTGCAGTGACTAAACTTGTGCCTCGAGCATGACTTGTAGTGGCTGAAGACTCATCTCCAACATGACTCGCAGAGGTTGAAGATGAAGTACTAGTGTGACTTGCAGTGACTAGACTTGTGCCCCCAGCATGACTAGCAGTGGCTGAAGGCTCATCTCCAACATGACTCGCAGAGGTTGAAGATGAAGTGCTAGTGTGACTTGCAGTGACTAGACTTGTGCCCCAGCATGAATTGCAGCGGCTGAAGACTCATCTCCAACATGACTCGCAGAGGTTGAAGACGAAGTGATAGACTTATTCTTCTTCTTTGACTTCCTTTTCTCCTCTTTTTAGATTTCTTGTTACAAGAAGGAGGAGAAGAAGGAATCCCGGATTTCTCTTTGAAAGAAGATGAAAAATTAGCACCCATGTGATGCCCTTGAAATAAAGCATTCAACTGAGAAGCTTCAAGAGCATTCAGAATATTCGGAGTGGACCACAGCCAAATGGGTAGTCCAACATTCAACCCAGGAATATTCAAAGTGGCCATCAAGGGAGTACCAACGTTTCCAAAGAAAGGAAAAGCACAAGGATCCCCTTTTGGGAGGGTACCTTGGTTGGTTTCCACAGGAATACTGGCCATATCTAACTGTTCCAAAGACCCTTTCCCTTGCGGGAATATAGAAATAACTCTTCAAAGAATATGGATAAGCAATCGAAACCTTTGCCCTTGAGGAGGCAACCCCACCACTTCCGAAAGAACGACCAAAAGCCTTTCAAGATCGGTAGAGCGGTAAGCCAGTCACTCAGACCACAAAGTCCAAATGTGACTAGACAAAAATACCTAAATCCAACTATATACAAGGAGCAAAGAGCACTCACTATAAAGTCCCTAAAGATATAGCCAGTCAAACAACTTCCAAGTATTTCCGCTCCGGGTGATGAGGACCGGACACCAAAATACAAGAAAGTGGAGTCAGGGGCCTTCCGAAGATAGTCTGGGATAATGACGGCCCAGTCCTATCAGCGAAGGTAAGAGAGGAAGTTACGCTGACCTCCTAACAACAGCCTGCGCCGGTGCAAGCCCCCAAGCTTCACAAGGGTGCCCTCCAGTAGTACTGTTGAGAGTGATACAACGTCAACCTCAGGTGCCACGGGATTCCCCTCCGCAGCCACCTATGTAGATCCCTAGGAGAGGCAACTATGGGTACCAACTCGTCGCAGAAGCCAGGCGGAACAGTCGTGAGGTAAGTTCGGACAAGTAGGAGAGGGGGTATCTCTCCTCCCTGCCTTCACAGACCCTCGTGCTTAACTCCCAGATCCGGAGCTTTCCTGGTCTCCCTAACGCTATTGGATTTACTCTTGTTAATCAGACTCTTATGTTTGACGTTTTATGTGGCCTTGGAGAGTTAACTCTCCACTCGCCTAATCCAAGGCCCTAAAATCCTAAACTTGTTGGTGTAACTGACTAAAACAAAATGTTCTAGTGGATTTTAATTAGCGCTTGATTTTATTAGGCTATTCTTTAAGTCAGAAGGTAATGGAGATGAAACTTGTGGTGTTTTATGGACGCAAAAGAAATTAATAAAACTTAGCTACATGCACATGCACTTTTTGTTTTCGATGAAGAGCAATTTCTATGAGGTTCAGAGATACTTCAAATTAAACAAAGTTTTTTGCTTTCTTTTCAAACTCCACATTCACAAAAGCTAACAAAACTATGCATGCCTAAAAGGGGATGCAAAGCTACGCTAATGCAAGAACTATATGTGAATGCAAGATTTTAAAGACTACTCTAAAACAAAGAAGGAAAGTTGCTCTCTTATCAAATTTGTCTTGCCACTAAAATGCTTAGATAGAAGATGATGTGTTACCAATCATTTCATCCAAACAATAAAAACAAGATCGAAGATAAACACAAAGCACTTTCACTTCGCAAAAAAGGAAATCAAATGAAAAGCAAGTTTAAGAAAGCGAAACTCAAAACTTTCAAAAGTTTTTGTTTCAATCAACAAAGAAGTCTTTTTTAAGGAATGCTCTCAAAAATACTAACACTAATGATTGAAGAAAAGGCAACCGAACACTTTTGCGAATTTACACATTTCAAATGATGAAAACCCAACAAAAATAAATGTGTTCGAAATCACTCTTGACAATCAAAAGCAGCGATGAAAGTCCAAAAGATCAAAAGACAAATTTCAAGAAAATGGTAACAAACAATTTTCCCAAAACGAAGGAGCAAATGGTCACAAAAAGGGTTTCGTTAAGCAAACAAAAAGGGTCATCAAAACAAAATGAACACAAAGATTGAATGCAACCTCCCTACTCTGCCAAAACAGAGCAGTCAAGACTCTTAACCAGAGATCTTGTGTGTCAAAATCAATGACGCTTGCAATGAACGAAAACAAGACTAATACTCCTTATAATTAGAAAGAGTTCAGAACAAGATGCCCCCTGCTAAACAGGGGACTGTTACTGGAAAATAACTGCTTAAAACTGACCCAAAATACCAGGCAAACATTCAACAAACAGAAAATTTACAAATCTTGAAAATTATATAATATACGCGCCTGCAGTGATGTGCAGAATGCGTGTACACACGACTGTAACTGAGGAAACTCGTGTATACGCGGGTTCACTTAGTACAACTTGCGTATATACGCCTCTGTAATCCAGAAAAAGAGCGTATCTGAAGTTTTTCAAGAAAAATAAAAAATACAGACTGAAAAAACTGGAAAATCTTGGAGTTCAAGAACAGATCAGACAGTCAGAGCCAGCAAACAGAGGGGCTGAGTCTTGATTGGCTTGATGACTACCCAAACTAGGAACAACAAGAGTGTTGCTCCCCAGCGGAGTCGCCAATTCTGGTTGAGGGGAAAGTACCCCTAGGGTCCTTTGGGTTAAGACTCTGCCAGACTGAAAATTGCTTATTCAAAGAAACACACATACAGCCATTATCTTTACTTTAAGCAAATTCTAATGTTGAGGGTACGTACCTAAGGTCCTACGTTTGAGAAGGCCTTTAGGGTCCAAACCATTCTTGGAGTTCCCTTCTTCCTCTTTGACCTGTAAGACAAACAAATCAAAGCACACAACAGTACATGGACAAATACTTATATGAAAACCATCTTCATGCTATAAAGTTAGTTATAGAAATCTTTAAGTAACTACTTGCATAAGAATTCAAAACATGAATCTCATAAGCATAAAGAAAGATTGTTTCAGGAACAAAGACGTGTTTCTTTATATAAAGGCAAGTAAAGTACATATAACGGAAAGCTATCACCTGAAACACCTTCAGCAAGCTCCAAGCAAAGCTTCCTCCCGGATTCGTTCCAGCCTCAAGCCTCCAACAAGAGCTCCTTCCAAGTCTTACTCAATGATGACATAAAGGATAAATGATCATCAATACACATGGAACAAGGGTTTCCTATGCAAAATGGGGGAAGTGCAGAATGCACCAAGGACTTCAGACCTGGTCTAAGGGGAAAATCTCAGCATAATAATCTTGCTCTTCTCTTTCTCCCTCCTTTAGGCCTTCCCTTTGATGTCTTTTTATAACATCTCCAAAGTAGTTTTTTAGTTAGGAGTTCGTTGGGAACAGTTGGGCCACAGGCACTAACAGGTGATCCAGCAGGTAAAACCCGCGATCTCCATCCGAAAATAAGGAATTTATTATTTTTTTAAGTGTTTTAATACATACACGCAGGTTGGGTATACACAGACCCGCGTGTACACGCGTTTAACTCAGGGCAATGTCGCGTATAGGGAATAAAACACTGTTTTTTAAATTTTAGGACCAGGTCTGGAAGGAGGGGTTGCCCTAGGCCATGAGTGCAGCATCACAAACCATAAGAGTGAGATTTGGAGCTATAACATCTGTGAGATAAAGGATTAGGGAATGAGTGAGGGCTTGGATATCATTCTCCTGGTTCTCACGTTCCAAGTTATTATTGGAAAAAACACTAGACTCCACGAAGTTGTCTCGAAGGCTTATCTTCATACCGTTTCTTGCATAGTCAACAACCAAAGTCAACGAGGATGTCGAAAGCGACACGTTTGATTGGTGGTCCGATGGGGAGGCTTGCTCACATGTCAAAATTTACATGCTTGCTCAGTACACCCACCATTTTTGGTGCACAAGAAGGTTTGCGTGCAACTTTTGAGCAATGAAAAGTCGCTGAAGTAGAAAAATATGGCAAATGATGAATTCAATATTGTATTTTCTTATTGGTTGGTTGAGGATATTATGATATATAATTTATGAGATAAAATTAAAATAGGTAAATTATAAACTCTTTATTTTTTTCTTTTTTTTCTTTTTAGTTGTTTTGAGAAGAAAAAAAAGAAAATATTCATTCATAAAATGAGATCCGATATACTTCATCAACAACATGACAGATCCTACCAAAATAAACAAAGGAACATAACAACCAATTTCCATGAGAAAAATGTAAATTATAAACTTATGGCGTGATGTTCTTTAATAGTGTTTTTGACAAATATTTATATAAAAATGTTCAAGTTTAAATATTCAAATTTTTTTCTTATACAATTTTTAACTATTGATATTTATAATTTTAACATTATAAACCAAATTGGCTCCAAGTTTGATGTAGATATATGGTTCCAATTTTTTTTATAAAAATTTATATGTTTATGCAAAAGGTAGTACCATAATTGAGGATTTATTGTAAATATCTAATAGCTAAGAAAAGGGTCAGAATGTTGTAGGCTTAGATTTAAATTTGCACATTTATTTTTATAGAATTCAAATTAGTATATATATATATATATATCTATATATATATATATATATATATATATATATATATATATATATATATATATATATATATATATCTATCTATTTAATGGTTTTTGAAGAAATAAAAAATTCAATTTAAAGGGAGCTTTTGTGAAGAAAGTTAAAGGAAAGGAGAACAAATGTAAATTTTAAAATGTAGAAGTTCAACATAAATAATCACTTTGAATTCTTGAAATTAAAAATATGAAATTTGTTGGTATTTAATACATTCTAATCATCAAAAATTAAAATTTAAATGTATTCAAGTATATGACAAGGAAGAATAATATACAAAACTTGATATATGATTTCATGTTATGGTTCCATTGATATGTTTAAGTTCCAGCACTTTGATCAATCTTAAGAAAATGAAACTATCAAAGTTCTTCTTTTTTCAATAACTTTAAATTTCTTTTCTAAGGTCACTATCATGTTATATTCATCAAGAGCTTTCCAATGATATAAATTTCATTCAAATTTGAGCTATGTAAACAAAGTTATGCCTCTATGAAGTTCAATATCTTATGCTACATCAACGACAATACATTGAACATGTGGCTAACATGTGGTTGCATGTGACTACATGTCACCACTATATTATGCCATATCATTCGACAAATGGATGACATGTGGCAATGCATCCATGTCACTAAATTGCACTAATTTCATGGTGTAGGCACATCAGATTGCCCAATCACATCGGGATCTAGGAAAATTCCTATAAGACCATTTTTCAAAAAATTGAATTTCTAGATTAACATGTGCTAGAAATGAATTTTGTGAGAATGATGTAGGAGGCTCCAGAGAGACACATAGGACAAATATGGAAAAAAACCAAAGTGTTTGGATTGTGATCAAACTAGGACCAGATTGAAGAAGTCGTCGTCCTGATCGCAGAGGTGCAAACGATTCGTCAAACCGAGCTCGTATGCAAAGGATAGAGCTCTTCAAAGTTTGATATAATAAGGAAAAAGTGGGGCCCACAGTGTACCACATGGAATCCCAATAAGAAAGTGGGACCCACATGGTAGCTCCTCAGCCATTGACACATGGCAGTCTGTCATTGGCCACTTAAACCTACACAAGAGAACAAAAATCATTTTTGGTTATTAAATAACTATATATCAAAATTTTGTTTTATAGTTATTAAAATAACTATATAAAACATATAATAACCAAAAAAAACTTAATATTTATGGTTATATTAAAAAGTCAAAATGGGAAACGTGAATGGTGGTTATTAAAACAAACCATATGGTTGTTAACACTATACTCCATTAATAAACTAAACTAGTGTGACATGCACGAGATGTTAGGTATGGTCAAAAGAATTCAAACCACCAACCAAAACCTCATAAAACAAATCTCGGGATCCGCGTGAGTAAAGGGGTATATGGTTTGGTTGGTTATTTAAAACAAAGACCATATAGGAAATAAGACTACCAACACTAAATACCAATATATCTAATGGGTGAATGAATCACGTGAAGGTATGGGAATGTTGTTTCTAGAAAAACTAGTGTCTTTTCAATCTACTAGCCCCACTAGGATTGGCAGCTATCCTAGAAACAACCAATCAAAGCAATTTGGGATTTCATCTATGTATGATAGATAAGAGAGAAACAAAGGGACAAACCTGGATCTTTCGCTTGACTCCTTGCTTGATTTCTCTCCCCCTTGATAGAGCTTGCCACTCCTCTCCTACTTGTTCCACTTAGAGAATACCTGTAGAAACAAAGTCACAAAACACCATAAAAGCATCTCGATCTATTATATCATAAATAATGTAGAATCATAAATACATTGAACATACAATGGCATTCACAAATAACATGATTCACAAGTATATGATTGTATGGAGGAAAACTCAAAGAACCTTATTAAAATGGAAGAGAGAATTACAACCCAGCTGTCTGATCCAGCGTCATCCTCCCAGCATCAAAGCCCTCTTCACCTCATGAAAAGTAAGATCACCCAATAATACAATGCTCCTTCTCAAAGACAAACTATCAGCACTTCCTTACAAATTACAAAATTCCAGCCTCCAGATCTCTGAGATGGGGGATCCATTTATAGATGTCTGCAAGGGTGTGAGTCATCCTTGGGTTTTTTATTAGTGTCATTCCACTTGTTGTTCTTGGTTCCACTTGGATATTTCTTGGATCTCTTACTCATCCCTGGGCGAATTCAGAGAGGCAAGTGTCATAGGAGAAGTTTCTAGAAGATTCCATGAGCATCGACTTAGCTAACTGTCTCAGAAATTTGTCCATTCTCATTCATCGTACCCCACAGAAGGCCTCTTCAATATGCATCGCACCTGGCTAGTGTAGGAGTCAGTATGCATTGCACCCTGAGAGTGGAGCAGTCAATATGGTCCATTTTTGGCTAGTTCTGAGTGGTTTTTTAGGTGGAACTTTTGGGGAATGATGTAATCAGTCGACCATGATCCTTTAGGGTATGAAACAACACTTTTAGGGGTTAAAGAGCCCTTGGTTTATCGAAATATAAGATTGGGGTTGCAGTGCCCAAATATGTCTATAACAGTTGCCCCCTAAAGCATGAAGTCGTAAATATTTTGATGTCGGGTGAAATGCTTTATCATGAGGATTCAAGGTATTCGAACTGGAAGGTGACCTGTATAAGATACAACATAATACATCATCATCATATTATTTTCATGATCTAGTTGAGGCGGGCATTCCCATGCTCAGCTTTATAAATTCATTTTCATGTACATAGGATAGCTAATCATTTGCAGTTGCAGACCAGTGATTCTTTATGTGTAGAGTCATCATCCCTAGCTTGGATGATCATCTGTGTAGCTTCTGTGTAGATTTCATGTCTTTATATTCCTGAATATATCGCAGCCCGGATGGATGAAACTAGATCTGGGGTCTTCAAACTTGTTCAATCTTCGCCTGATGTACAAGTCGATCCATGTGAAATGATTTCCTGAAGTTGAACATGGAAAGACATTGCTTGATTACCATCCAATAATGTAAGCTGTTAACAGGCATGAGAGGAATCACCGATAATGATAATGACCCTCAAGGTACTACAGTACAATTCATGTGGTGTGAATATATGATCTCATGTTGAACACCACGCAGAATTTTTCATTCAAAGGCCGTTGATGTAAACCTATCGCTGGAAGTGAGAAACTTGCCATTGAGGCATGCAAGCTTCAAAGTACTGAAAGGGTTGTTTCTAAGTCAACTTCTTGGATAATGAGCTGATGTCGACAGGAAGTGACCTGTCGTAGGAGGTCCCTAATGTATCCCACATCTACGACATGAAACGAAGCAAATGATTTTCTAGAGGTGAAAATGATCTGATGATACAAGGTTCAAGAATGGCGATCATGAAAAATGGAGGGTGAAGGTATTGCAATGGATGAGGCATTAACTGGATGGTGAATTCTCTGAATGAATTCTCTTGAACATATCGGCAAAATTGAGATGGATTGGTAGTGTTAACCCTAAAAAATTGATGGTATGAAGGACCAATGGTGATATGACCGGTGAACGGAATAACCCAACCCAACTCAATCATGGTGATGGAGTGAAAGTGTCATGTTCAAGAGTAACCTGCTACCAATAAAATTCTTCAAGTTTTCTTCCCTTTTTCCCCAGTCATTGTTGACTAGTACCTCTTTTTTTTGGTCAAGCTTGAAGAGGATAACATATGTTTGTTCTATAATTTGCCCTTCGGGCAAACCTGTCACTATGTTTTAGCGAGCCTAGTGACAGTGAAACTCATTCTTGTCTGGGTGGACAAGTTTGTCGCTATTTTTTTAACAAGTTTAATGACAAGTATAACTCTGTCCTTTTCATGTTTAGAGAGTTTGAAAAGGGAAGAAAAGGAAACTCCAGCATTTCTTTTTCGTAGCATAATCCCTTAAGTCCGAAAAAGGATAAAATAATACGAAAGGGATGACTCTTCTGATCACTTTAGCGAGCCGAAAAAGATAAGCGCTCGATATTTTTTGTGAGATAATCCCTCAGGTTCAAAAAGATTAAAAAATACAGGAGGGATGGCATTTCCAATCACTTTAGCAAGTTGGAAAGACCAATAGCTTGACAATCTTTTCATATTTAGCGAGTCCAAAAAAACTTTAAAGGAGACTCATTTTTGACGAACGAGTGGCATTTAGGGTAGCAGCTGGTTCCAGGTAATCTTGGAACTTCTCAAAACATGGTGATGTGAAGAGGGTAGCTAACAGGACCACTCATCACAACTATTCCTCAAAAAGGTAAACAATCAAGTGGAAGAGTATGATCAGCCAAAAGAATGGAGGTGATGGCAGGAACACAACCAAGGCTCAAAAGGCTAATATTATGGCAATCAAAAAGGTTATTTACTGAATGTGGGTTCATTTTTTAACGAGCTTGAACTCTGGGGGAACATATTCTCGGTGGTAGGTTTATTTTTTAACGAGCTTGAACCATGCCATAACATTTCTCATATTCCTTTTTATGTAAGCTAGCAATGACCAAACTAAAAGCTAGAAAAACTAGAAAGCTAAGGAACTACTGAGGTTAGGTAGGATGGTTTCATTCACAGAACGGTCCAAACCCTTCCTTTGCTTCGTTTGTGGTGTAGAAAAGGTGAATGGTGGATCAGACCAATCACCTAACCTAAGAAGTTGAACAAAACTAAAGAGCTAAAAAGCTAAAAAGTTAAAAAGCTAAAAAGCTAAAAAATGAAATTGGTCGTTTTTTGCGTGCATAAGAAGGTTTGCATGCCCCCAGGCATCGAGAAAAGGAGAGTTTCAAGTAACCATATGGGAATCACTGTGGTTAAGAAGGATTGTTTTTGTCAGTGGTTAGACAAAAACACTTCCTTGGCTATGTCCGCCAATCAGACAAAGGTGAGTGGTGTGTCAGACCAATCACTGAACTTATAGGGAAATTCATATCTTTTTAGATGGGTTCGTCTGCCAAATGGACAAGGGTGCATTCCCCCTAAGCTTCGTTACATTCACTGGAATACTCATGGTAATTAGGTGGATGGAATGAAGGTTGAAGAGACATTCTCGACGCAAAAGGACCATTTAGGGATGATGTTTGACTTGAATTCGTGTTTGAACCGGGAAATGAAATCTAGTCAACAGTGACCATTTTGCCTTCGTGTGGGAAACACATCACTCGAAAGTGTGTGGAAACAATAGCTTCGATGCTATAAACATAGTCACGTCCAAGGAGCATATTGTAATCTAACGGCCCTTGGACTGCCATCATGTTCAAGAGAACAGTTTTCCTTCTCAAAGTAATTGGTAACTTAGGAAGGACCCCTAACAGTCGATTGGTTCCTTTGTTAAAGCCTGACAAATTTTTTGTAACAGGCATAAGCGATGGTGAACCAAGCACTTTCCAAGCAGTTGAGGAAAGGATACTCACCGATGCCCCTTCATCTACGATAGTGACAGACACGATCATTTTGTAAACTTGTACTATGATCCGGAATGGTACATTAGAAGGAAGGCGGGATCTCGCTAGTCAATTCCAATTGAAGGAAGCCACTCGACTACTTGGAGGGGGTACCGAATAAATGGTTGAATTGAACCCTTGAGTAGCGGGAACGGGGGATTTTCCTCCCGTTGTAAAAGAATGGGCAGGCTGCCCCCAAGTTCATCGGACACTAAAGTGACAAAAGGAATTTGAACAGTATCATTCTCACTCTCTTTGGGAATGGTATCATTTGAAGGTGGAACTTCTAAAGGTAAAACTGGGTCGCATGCCATTTCGACCTGTTGACTTTGGTCTGGTATGGACTTAGAAGATTCACTTTCAACGATAGGTGTTTCGACCGACGGTTGAGTTATGTCAGTCATATTTTCAACTAGTAAAGGACTTGAGGTGAGTTTCTTGTATCCAGATGGAAGTAATTGCGGTGAAGCAGGATGGTTACACAAGACTCTTTTGGCCTCATCCAAAAAGGGACAATGGGGAAGGTGATGGTCCCCTTCACATAATCCACATGGAATTTTGACCTTTCCTTTTTGTCCATGAACTTCATTTTCACTAGTTGATGGTGTGCTATCAACATGATCACCAGAGGTTGATGACACCGGACGGTGCGAACGGGGAGACCATTCTCTCAAGATCCGCTTAAGGCAAGGACAATCTCGATGGAAATGGTTTCCTCTGCAAATTACACAAGGAAATCTGGGAGATTTAGTGTGCGGATTTTCACCAAATGATTCATGTTTGCCCCCTTTCTTAACTGATTTCTTCTTCTTCTTCTTCTCCTTCCTTTCTTCTCCTTCTCATCCACTTGGTTACTAGTATCACTATTTTCACCAAGCGAAGAGGAGGAAGGGGAGGGAGATACAAATAAAGAACAAGGTGAATGGTCAAATTCAATATCAACTGGTTGCTGATTCAATTGTTGAGGAATTACGGTGTTTTTAACGACATAGGTTGAGAATAGCCATACTGGTAGACCAATTGTGATTTCTAGAAGGGACAATGTGGCCATATACGGAACACCAATATTTCCCCAAGAAGAAAATGGACTAGGATTCCCCTCAAGAGGGATTCCTTGATTGGTGGACTCCATTATCTCAACCTAAGATCAGTGAAGGAACATGGATGTTATTATGAATTTAAATAGATTTTAATGACACTTTGACACAACTTTGTTTTTTCTATTTTTAAGAGTCGAGAAAAAGCTGAAGATGACTCTAGTCCCCTTCGAATGAGCCTAAAGTGACAAGTGCTCAGATGGACCTTTTCTCTTAAGGAGTTGAAAAGGAACGAAAGTGACTACTCTGGAAATCTAGACAGAGGGATTACCAAACCAATCGCAAAAATGCAATATACACCTTGGTGATAAATTAAAGAGAAATTACCAAGGATTTATGTATGACAGTCAATCTTCCCGAGGGCTATGTTCAGTGCATTGCGATCGATAGGGTGGCAGACATGGCTTCCTATGGATAAAGGATATAAGCCTATTGTGGTCTCCCAATATATACTCGATGGTATGGGGAGCACAAGTCTGTGCTAGCACTTGTCGTATCAAAGACAAGGAATCACCCAACCTTCGATGAAAACGATAGTTACTAGATTTTATGACGTCGAAACACATCTCTAACTTAGACCTCTAGATGTGTTGCATTAGGTTCCAAAGCGTTGTTAAGTTCATTGAAGTTTGTTTTAGAGTTGATCTTGTTTAGAAGTTTTCCTTTCAAGGTTCACCACGTGATGTAGATGTAAAATTCCTAAATATGCAATATAAAATGATAAGCAATCGTTGTTTATTTTTAGCAATGAAAATCCTAGCTACTAAGGAAAGAAGATTACAATTCTTTCAAACAAAGAGCAAAGAGCACACACTAAATGCACTTTTCCTAAATCATTTTTCACACACAGTCTAAATGCAAATGAAAATGCATGTATTTTTTTTTTGTTCCCCTTAATGTGAAAAATGCCAAAAAGGAAAACTAAGTATAGATCTGAAATATTTTCTTCAAAGCGACATTTCAACAATTTCTTTTTCAAAATGAAAGGAAGACTTAAACGACACTTTTCAATTTCAAATAGAAGATGCTTTTGACACTTCAAATATCAACAAATCAAATCAAATACATGACAAAAAGTTCAATCGACTATCTAGAGAAGGAAGACTTTACGACACTTCTCTTTTTGACACAAAATGACAATTATGACACTTTTTGCACCAAAACGACAGATCGATTCAAGCAACTTTTCGACAAAGGATTGTAAATGATGGAAAAATACATAAAAACATTTACTAATCCTAATCAATGGAGGCTGAACTATGTAAAGCAAGCAGGCTTCAGCAATGAGATATTGTTCATAAGTAGTAAAAACAACTAAACAGAGCTGAAAACAAAGACAAAAAACCTGAAATTTTAGGAGGAGAAATAGGATTACTTAGTCTTCACACTTTTGCTTCACAGAAACAGGGATGCATCGCACCTGCTACACTTGGGAAGTGTGATGCATACTGGCTTCTAGTGATAGACAGTGCGATGGGCCAGGGAGCGCAATTGAGATGGGTTTTGGCTCAAATTTGCAGCTGATTTCAGTGAATTAAGTTGAGCTATTATGGACAGTAAAGAGCAAAGTATAGGGGTATGATCTTGGGAGGTTATTGAGATACCAACATGGCATCTAGAATTCTTGTAAGTCAGATGTTCGACTCATAAAATCTGGAGATTGACTAAATAAACACTCATCTACTTTGCAATTGTAGAGCAAGAGCAGTTCGAAGGCTATCTAGCTAACTTCAGGCTCTGTCTATAGTTTATAAAACAAACAATCAACAACAAACAAACAAATTATTCGATCCCCAGCAGAATCGCCATTTTTTTCCAAGAAAACTAGTGCCTTTTCGATCTGCTAGCCCCACTAGGATTAGCATCTATCCTAGAAACAAACAATAAAAGTAACTTGAGATTTCCTCTATGTATGATAGATAAGAGAGAAGCAAATGGACCAACCTAGATCTTTAACTTGACTCCTTGCTTGATTTCTCTCCCCCTTGATAGAGCTTGCCACTCCTCTCCTACTTGTCCCTCTTAGAGAATACTTATAGAGACAAAGTCACAAAACACCATCAAATCATCTCGATCTATTATATCATAAAGAATGCAGAATTAGAAATACATTGAACATACAATGGCATTCACAAATAACAAGATTCACAAGTACACGATTGTATGGAGGAAAACTCGAAGAACTTTATTAAAATAGAAGGGAGAATTACTACCCAGCTGTTTGATCCAGCATCATCCTCCCAGCATCAAAGCTCTCCTCACCTCATGAAAAGCAAGATCACCCAACAGTACAATGCTCCTTCTCAAAGACAAACTATCAGCACTTACAAATTACAAAATTCTAGCCAAGTCTAGATCTCTCAGATGGAGGATCCATTTATAGATGTCTGGAAGGGTGTGAGTCATCTCTAGGTTTTTTATTAGTGTCACTCCACTTGTTTTTCTTGGTTCCACTTGGAGATTTCTTGGATCTCTTACTCATCCCTGGGCGAATTTGGAGAGGCAAGTGTCATAGCAGAAGTTTCTAGAAGATTCCATGAGCATCCACTTAGCAAACTGTCTCGAACATTTGTCCATTGTCACTCATCGCACCCCACAAAAGGCCTCTTCAGTAAGCATCGCACCTAGCTCATGTAGGAGTCAGTATGCATCGCACCCTGACAGTGGAGCAGACAGTATGGTCCATTTTTGGCCAGTTCTGAGTGGTTTTTTAGGTGGAACTTTTGGGGAATGATGTGATCAGTTGACCATGATCCTTTAGGGTATGAAACAACACTTTTAGGGGTTAAAGAGCCCTTGGTTTATCAACATATAAGATTGGGGTTGCAGTGCCCAAATATGTCTATAACACATGCCAAAACCAATGTGATTGGTTAGTTAAAGTTTAAAAAAGGTTATGGTTTAATAAATACAAAGAAATTCCAAAACCAACATGATTGGTTAGTTAAAGTTTAAAAAGGTTATGGTTTAATAAATACAAAGACCATATATAGAGGTTTGGTTATTAACCAAACTCCAAAAACCAACGTATTATTATATTAAGGGATATGCAGATCATAAAAATCTGTAAAAGGGATAATTTTGGAGGGGAGGATTTTAGCACACAACCACGTCTACACTATTTTTAGTGTTTACCAATGAAACACAACATATTTCTTGGTAACTCTGCCAGTAATTTTATTTAAGAACTTAATTTCTTCATAGATTGGAGGAGAAGGACTACACAAATTTCGATATAGGAGTGCGCACAGAGTTTGAGCCAGTTTAATAATTTTCTAATGTAGGAACCATGAATTTTGCATGAGGGCAAAATTTTCAACTTCTCAGAAATTGACAAATTTTATATGGATTTTACACCTCGTCGCCATGAACACAATGGCACTATCCATTTTTCAATCTAAGTTCTGCCTCTTCCATTCAATTCTAGAATGCACGCGGAACCATGATTTCACAAAAACAGGGACCGAACCATGAGCCATGAAATTTTCCTAAGGAGGTAAAATTTTAGTTTGTCAGAATATGGTCAAGTTTATACTTGATTTTCATGGTTTTCTGCAGGGATCCTAATGGTGAAATCAGATTTGAAATATGAGTAGAAGATTTCCAGCTCATCCCTGAAACAAAATCTTTGAGGAATCATGAGGGAATCTAAAAGATTCCTTGAGCTCCGAATTTTCAAATTCTCAGAATTCAGATTTGGACAGTCATTTCAACACTACTCAAAGCCACAAATTTGATGGTGTATTTAGATTTTTCTTTCTCTCATTTCTTCTTTCAGTTACTTTTCTAAGTGCCAGTGCAGATGTCCATCTTCATGTGCGAACAATCTTCTTCTTGTGATCAATGCTATGAGATCAATGTTTCAACAATCTTCAGCACATTGATAGCCTTTGCTTTAGATGGCCCTTGGTTGTGAGGTATATGATGTGTTCATGTACTTCTTCTTTCTGCATTATGTTGTACAGATCCATGATTAATGATTGATAAGGGATCTTGTTTATTACATGTTGTCATGATTCCTTTCTTGATTTGATCTGGAACCTTTCTATGTGATGTACTTTCTGTCATAACTCTTTATGTTCTAGTTTGAGATCCCTTGTTGTGTGTTGTTTGGATACTCTTGTTGTCGTCATGCATGTTTTTTGCTTTGACATCCCTTTTGTGCCATGTTGGCGGGATGCGCACCATGCTTGTTTTTGTATCATACTAATAGAAGTATCTTTTGATTGAGAGTTCTAGTTGTGGAACATCTCTTAGAGCCACTCCTGCGTGAGGGCATTCTTCCTTGTATGATCGACACACCATCTTTGTGTACATCATCTTTATTGAAAACACATAATACAGCGGCCTACACCATCTTGACAGCCGGGCCCGGAGACGTAGTCCCTCCTGGACGAACTCTGTTATCAATGGCTTTTGTTCTCATGTGCTAATGATTGTTATGTTCCTCTTCTTTACAGTCTGCAACTATATTTGTTAATGTTCTTTTAAAAATAAATTTTAACACGTCACGAAAGTAAAAGGTCTTGGAAGGGTCCTTTTTCACACCCGGACTTGGATTAGAGAAGAAGGGAACAGTCCATGAAAGCAAAAACTAACAAATTCTAATGTGTATTCTATCAATCACGTCTAGATCCAAAATAATCTTAAAAGTCTATTTTTACAAGACATTGAATTTATATATCTCGGGTCCGACTCCATCACCTCTGTGTCATGCTTTCCGCACAAGAACCACATTAATTTCCATGAAAACTCTTCTATACTACAATGGCACATAACCATGCCATGTTGGCATGCCACATCAAAATTCCATGTCATCAACCTTTATCAAAGCTACCACATATTTACCAACACATCCATTTCCATGAAACTGAGTGGGTTCATCTTACATGGCTCCAGAAGTCCACCATGTGTTATGGCTTGTTGGCATATTGACTCGACTTTTTCATAAAATCATACTTTCCATAAGTTCTAGCTTTTCTGTTCTTTGAAAAACTCTTCTAGCCTATCTCCATCACTTAATAGAATTCATTTACATCACAACTTGAGGATAGCCAAATTGGCATAATTTTTACCGAGGGTCTACCTCTTTACTTAGACTTCAATGTAGAAAATAGTGATACTATAATATATTTGAGATCGTGATGTTGGAGAAAAAATCTCGAGCATCACATATAGATTTAAGGTCTAAACTATGTTATGCATGAATGAAGTAACTTGGTCACAATATTTCCTTTTGGGTCACTACTTCGAGTTCATCATCAAAATAGGGTTTATTGATGTATAAGTGTAGAAAAACAAGATTGGTAGAAAAGAACATAAATTGATGGAATAAAAGACAAAAAAAAAATTGAAAATGAAAGAAATTGCCCATGTAGTTTCTCACACTAGTACCTACTTAGTGGCAAGCCATATTCCTTAGGTATGTCCATGACTATGATATCAATCATCTGGTGGAATCATAGATTAGAGAGAAATTAGATCATAACAATGTTCATCTCACCATTTACAATTACTTATGCCGTGTCTAATTGAATGATCTTAATATTAGTCTTATTTGGGACAACATTGATCTTTTTGGACACAAAATAGGGTGTGACATTAGAGGAAGCTCTATATTCTACCAAATTGTTGTGTATACTATGATTAAAAAATTTTAATGCTAGAAGAAAAGATTGGGTATATGACTTAAAATGAGCTCCTATGCTTGTTGTGTTTACAATGGACTTACCATTGTCATATTTTTTTATAGTTATAGGAGATTTGATAGACAGCTACAGGGTTTATAAACGAATTCAATAAATATTGGTAAAGTTCTCTCAAATGGATTATTATAAAGAAAAGTTTCATTAGACATTAAACTATTTGTTCTGAACCATATTTGGCGATGAATTAATTATTCAAATTGGTCAACCTTTTCCCTTGAATTTTCAATCAACCAACATTGATATAAAAATAGAGGATAATATTGAGATTGAGCATAAGAGGGTTGAAAGGTCATCCTCTCCACTATGTGTAGAGAAATATAACTATGCTTAGTCTTCATAATTGTTATTATATTTATATCTTTATATTTTTATTGTAAAAATGAAAAAGAGAAAATGAAAATTATTTTTGAAGCATGGGTTTCATGCTCTTTTCATTTGTCACACTAGTTCAAGCATGTTCTTCATGCTTCTAGGATTTTATTGAGTCAAAAGAGTCATTATCAAATGTATAAGACCCTTCTTGGGCATTCGTAACATGAAAAAAATAAATTATTTTGTGTCAAGAAAACCATTTTTTCCTCCCTCACCAAGTCACCCCAGTGGAAGGCTATTCAACCCTAGAAAAGTGATATATACAAGATGAGTTCAACATATTTGGGCATCTGTTCAAGCAAATTCTTTTAGTGAAAAGAAAGAAGGAAAAAAGGGATCTTAGTCAAAGAAGGGAGAAGACAAAATAAAAGAAGAAAGAAAAATGAGTTTTAGAGAAACTTCTCTCTCAGATGTGCAAAATTTTTAGTGTTTCTAGGACAATTGTAGGGGCAAAAATTTCTATTGTGACTGCACAGAACTAGAATTATGAATTTACGGGGGTCAATTTTGTTTTAAAGTAGACTTGAATGGTATTTATCATTTTTTACTCTAGTTGACTTTGACTACTTGGAAGGAGGGCTAACTTGGTGGTTGGAGAGGGTCTTTGTCTTGGTCTAAATGTCTTGAATGTCTCATTGTTGTCTTGATTCTATAAGAATAATGTGATTTTGACTAAGTATTCCCCTTGGAAGGGGATTTTTCCCTAGATGAGATCCCACACACTGTGCTCTATTGTGCTTGTGATCTTCATGTTATTTATGGTTTGATAGTTGCTTGATGAAAAGAAGACAAAACAAGATGATATAAATTAAAATTATCACAAGCTGTTATCAAAGTAAGAAAATATTTTCTGCCTTTTGATTTTCTAACATGGTATTAGAGCTAAGGTGAGGAAGGAAAAAGGTAGCTTGAAGATCATTTTCTCTAATCATCTTGGAAAGGATACAAGGAAGGGTATAAAAAGAGGCTATTATAAAATAAAGCTCACCATTGATCTTTAAGGAAAGCTACATGGGAAAAGCCATTTGAAGACATCTTGGAAGAAGCATCTTGAAAGAACTTTTAAAGGTTTTTGGAAGACATCATATATCATTACCTTACTATCAGATATCTCTCTCCTAAAAGAGCTTATAAAATACTTTTGGGACCATCATTAAAGAAAGAATTTTTTAGAACCTTTGGAGCATAATTAAAGGAGGAGTAATTAACACCTTGGGACTATTAACAAAAGTCAAAGAGACCTATTAAATCTACAAGAGATCCAGGCCTCTACATGAATGGCATTAACAAGTGCACCAATGGAATCATCAATGAAATTAGAAAATAAGCTTCAAGGAGCTTCAAATTTTAGAGATTGGAAGACAAGAATGGATCTTATCCTTTATAGGGACAATGCCTTGGACATTCTACAAGGTAAAGTTAAAGAACCAATAGATGATGTTGGTAAAGAAAAATTCAAAGAGAATGATATTATAGCAATGATCCTCATTGCGGATTCAGTCGAGGACAATCTAATTCCCTACATATCCTCTCAAGACACCTCAAAGAAAATGTATGAATCGCTCTCCAAATTATTTACAAGCAAAATATTGGCCAAGTAGCAAGCTTAATGCTTGAACTTCACACTATCAAGATAACAAAAGATGACACTATATTTTCATATTTTGTTAGAATATCCCTTTTAAGAGATGAACTCCAAGAAATTGATGAAATAATCCATGATAAGGACCTTGTAATATCAGCCATACTAGGATTACCCAAGTCTTGGAATTATTTTGTTGTTAGTATTAATAGTTGGAAAGAAGCTTTATCTTTTAAAGAATTATGGTATGCATGTACTCAAGAAGAAGCCTAGCTTGCTCTAATAGGAGGAAATCAAGAATAATAAAATGTTATCTCCAATTTTTATTCAACTTGTTTCAAGAAGAAACGAGTAAATAAGAAAATTGATAAAGGTTTGAAGAGAAATCATCACAAGAAGACTGACCTATTAAAATTTCAATGTTTCTAATGTCATAAATTTGGGTGCTATAGAAACCAATGTCCCAAAAAATGAAACGATAACAGGAAGAGAGAAAGATATCATCCTACTCTTGCTGATACGGATGAACCATCAAATATTGTTAAAGGATATGATTTTGATGTCAAAGGTTTGTACTATTGATCAAGAAGAGACTTGGATTCTTAGGGATTACTAGTGTATCATATCCCTTGTATATAATTATGTTTAGGCCTTTCACTATAGGTTTTGTGAGAAAGCCCTTATAGGGTCATTATTTATTCTAGTTGTAACTTTAGATCATGTCCTTCCTTCATCATTTGAGGTTTTTGTTTTCTAGGTTTTCTAAACATAATATAGTTTGAAAAGAGAGATTTCCTAAAGTTTTGGTCAAATTCCCCAGTATGAGTAATTAAAATAAGGAAAGACCTAAATGATGTCTAGATCAATTCAAGATCAAGAGGGAGCCATTGCTATTCACAAAAGATAAGTATTCTATTTCCTTTCTTCCATTGCATTATTGAATTCCTTACTATATCTAGCCTTATTATCACTTGATTATAATATTTTCTTTGATGACCTCCTTGAAAAGGATTGTAGGTAAAATGCAGTGAAACTATTATGGCTAGAGGGAGTAGCTCAACTCTCATGTTTAAAGTTAGTAGTTAAAATGTGCACATGTAGGTGCATTAATAAAAGAATATTTTGGCACTTTTTAAAAATCAATCATCCAGCAAGCCATCTAGATCACTTTATGCATCAATATTATGGCATCATAAGATCATAAGAATCTTATACTAATAAGAGTCACAACAAGGAGAAATAAAAAAGGTAGTAGAATATTTTTGGAGGTATGTTTTCTATGTTATGTTGTTGTGATTATTTGAAAATATTTATGTAGGGTATCTATGAGATTTTTAAAGATATTTTATAAATCTTGAGAATTTAGGGATTGTTGTTATTTAGGGATTATGAACCCTAGATGGAAGTAAAACCTAAAGACAAAACCCCTAACCCTAATTGATTATTATCTTTATGAATTCTTATTTCTTGGGTATGACATCTAGGGTTTGCTAGCTAGTTATTTCTTTGCTAAGTATCTTGAAACCATAATAGAATTTTGAGTATATTTCTAGGGTATGTACTAAACCCTATCAATAGTTGAAGATGGATCTTAGGACCCTGGGACAAAATGCTTTCACTATAAGGATAAATCCTAGACTAACAAAATTGACATCATGCTTCCTTGTGTTGAGAATTGAGGTACGTAATAAAGGACCGAAGAAATAAAAAAGAATAATGGTATTCATGCTTGTTGTGAACTCTGTGAAGAATTATGAGAATGATAGAAAGAGGGAGTTATAAAAAGAAGCTTTATGATATTGATCAATATCCATTATAATATTCCTAAAGAAAGAAAAGACAACTTCTATGAAAGATATAAAATCCCTCTTAGATAATATATCTGACACTTGTTGACTAGTTAATTCCAAGAATATGATGATTAATAGATGCGGACTAAAAATATTTAGATCAATGTGAGGTTAATATATATTTGGCCTCCTAAGAGGAAAATGACAGTAGAGGCTATCATATCGATTTGGCATTGTTGAATAGATATTGATGGGACATGGTTTTTCTAATCGAAGGACATGTTTGTAGGATGAAGATGATAGAATAATGAGCAAATGTGGCAGTAATCTATGGCACAACAAATAAATAGACTCAAGAAGTTGATGAACAAGTTCACTCTCCCATATGGATAGTAGGATCTTTGGCTAAGTCACGAGGGCTTCACTTGGGGAGAAATACCATACCACATGGGTTCATATTGGGGGATATATATTGAGGGGAAAATGACGTAATATATTTAGCATATATTAGTGGGTAAAGGGATTTTATATTGGCAGGTATAAAAATGGAGCCAAAAGTTAATGAAAAAATATTAAAGGGTATAGAAATTTTAATGAAAAAAAAGGTAGCTACAATATCTAGTGAAAGTAGGGGTTTTTAATTGGGAAGGTGTATTGGGTTTGTATTAGTAGGGGGTTGAATAATGTGATTCTTAGAGGTATTTTCCAATAGTAGTCAAATTAGGGGTATTGTTTAGTATGCCACGAATGCAGGTGTGGCAGAGGTTCATTGAGTGAAGTCTCCATGGGCTAAGATCTATATTGGTACCTTGGTTGATAGATCTTATCCCTTGTTTTCTTCATATCTTTAATAACATTATCTTCCATGGCTTTTCGTAAAGAGACTAATGGTTCAATATTTTTAAGAGGAGGGGTGGAATTGAATTTCTATGCTTGGGTAGTAGTCATGGTGTTTGGGAAAAGAGCTAAGGTCTACTTAGCATTCTACATGGAGCTTGCGCTAGACTTTACATTCTATGCAAAAAAACATAGAAAATTTCAAGGGTGAATTTTCACCCTTGGGTGAAATCAAAGGGTTTTAAATTTTTATGAAGTGATTTTTTTTTGTATCATAGCACATCATTAGAAATTGCCTCAAATTTGTTTTATAAAAAAATTTAGATATCGAGGTTAACCCACCTAATTTTAAGGGAGAGGTGAAAGAAGTAAATTTATCCCTTGAAATCGGGTGTTGCAACTTTCCATTAACTCAAATTTCCAAGAATATGTATTTATGATAGCTATTTCACCTTCCCCATTTGGTGTAAAATACGTTTTTTTTCTTTCATTGGCCCTCATTTCATCGTATTGGGATTAATTTGGAGAAAATGACCCCCATTTTTTGGAATAAATGGTCACAAAAGAATAATTCATCTCTATTTAAAAATTTAAGAGTCTTATTGTCATGTCTATTTAAAGATCCAATAGTGTTATTTACATCTTTGAAGTTTGCATCTATTTAGTCACAATCATATATAAGGCTCGATGGTTGTTCACAGATTTGTGGAATTTGAGTTAAGAAGTAAAGACTCAACACACAGTAGTATAGGGTTGTTAAAAAAGTAGTGGAATTTAAATTAAAATGTCAAGACTCAGAACAAAGTGGTAAAGGTAACTTTGTGTATCTGTTATGCATTCCAATTCCTCTTGTGTGCTCTACCTTTTCCTCTTATATTTTATTTCTCATTTTTGGGAACCATAACATTTTTTGTTTCTAAAAGTACTGGGTTTTGGTAATAAAATATGTTTGATTATCTCTACCCATTACAGATTAAAAGACATGATGTCCGAAAAAAAATAAATTGGTGTTTTATCATCAAGTGTGTCTATTGAGTAGCAATTCTCTAGTCTAGTGGATTCGATCTTTTTCTGTTCACCACAATTCAACAAACAGGGTAGATAAGAATATATTGAAGGGATTACCTACTTATTTGTAATGTTTACAAGATCCAACAAATTCAAATCCATTCAATATTCAACTAAAGAAACAACGACATAGGAGAAAAATCAAGATCAAAAAGAAATGGAGAGGAAGAAAACATATATAAAAAAGTAGATGGAGAATAGCTTGTATTTATAAACAAAAAATATCAAAATACGTACCTTGCTGTGCGATGTACAAACAAATCCAAGTTTATTGGAAAATTTTACATGATAACCAAATAAAAATAAAACTAACTATAATATCATGTTCTAATATTAACAGGTGAGGTGAATAGCTTACTCAAAGGAGTGAAGTCCATTTGTCTTGTAGCAACATTCACCGGAACTAAAGTGATTACTATGAATACCTAATTTCACCATATTGTAGCATGTATGATTATCATGGAATGCAATGAATAAGGAAACATGAGAAGGGTTTTCCAATGCATTTGAAATTTTTTCTTACTACATGTGCATATGCTCAGATTCAAATCTTGAAATATTCATTTGCTTTATATATATACATAAGTCCAACTCTTGACTAATAAACATAGTTTTATATCATGAAAACTTGGCGATGCTAATAGCTATGTTAATTGGTTAGTATATATATTTATATTAATAAATATATTTGGTTAGTAATAAATGGTTAATTGGTTAGTAAATATATTTGGTTAGTAATATATTTTTTACTAAATATATTTATATTTAGATTTGTATCTTCTCATAACTAATTTATTTTCCTTACTGCATACGCTCAAATTCAAATCTTGAAACATTCATTTTCTTTTTATATACATAAGTCAAGTTCTCGAATAATAAACATAATTTTATATTATGAAAACTTCACAATGCTAATAATTATGTTAGTTGGTTACTGAATATATTTAGATTAGTAAATACATTTGTTAGTAAAAAATGATTAATTGATCAGTAAATATTTTTGGTTAGTAATAAAACTTTTACTAGATATATTTAGATTTGTATTTGCATATTCTCATACTTAATTTATTTTTCTTACTACATATGCTCAAATTCAAATATTAAAACTTTCATTTGCTTTATGTATATACATAACTCCAACTCTCGACTAATTAACACATTTTTATATCATGAAAAATTATCAATGTTAACAATTATGTTAATTGCTTAGTAAATATATTTAGATTAGTAGATATATTTAGTTAGTAATAAATGGTAAATTGGTTAGTGAATATATTTGGTTAGTAATAACTTTTTAACTAAATATATTTAGATTTATGTTTACATATATTCTCATACTTAATTTTTTTTTTTTAGATCCAAATCTGAAAACATTTATTTTCTTTATGCATATACATAAGTCCAACTCTTGACTAATAAACACAATTTTATAAGAATTTATGTTAATTAGTTAGTAAACATATTTAGATTAGTAAATATATTTGGTCAGTAATAAATTTATTAGTAAAGATATTTAAATTTAGATTTGTATCTTTTCATACTTTATTTATTTTTCCTACTGTATATGCTCATATTCAAATTCCGAAACATTTTTTCTTTATCTATATATATATATATATATATATATATATATATATATAGATATATATATATATATATATATATATATATATATATATATATAGATATATATATATATAGATATATATAAAAGTCCAATTCTCGACTAAGAAACACAATTTTGTATTATGAAAACTTGTTGATATTTAGGTTAGTAAATATATTTTCCATTTGGTTAGTAATAAATGGTTAATTGGTTAGTAATTATATTTGGTTAGTAATAAAGTTTTTACTAAATATATTTAGATTTAGATTTGTATATTCTCATACTTAATTTAGATTTAGATTACTTTAGTTCAACATCACACACCTTTGCGGGTGTCTCTCCAACTAGTTTCCCTTGGGATGTAATAAACTTTTGCAGTAAAACATGATAAAAACATGCAATAATATTTGCAATAGTGTATAATAAGAACTTGGAGCAAGAAAATTAGTATATTATAGTTTAACTAAATATTTTTCTTATCATTGTATAAATTTCTATACATTATCAAAGAAGCACCAATATTTTACGATTTTTTCTCATTTTTTAAGAAGATTAACCAAGAATTTAACGTACTTTATAACTTGATGAAAATTTTGTCAAGATTTAACAAAATTGTATATTTTAGAGAAAGAATCACCAAAACATTATATATCTATATTATATTATTGTAAAAATAGCGTATATAATTTTCTTTATGCCATGGGAATTCACCCATTATTATACATATAAATTTGTGGGGGGCGGGTTTAAATTTTTCCTGCAAGGGAATAAGTAGTTCCCTTAAAATGGATTTACCCTTGGCAGGTCGAGCAGTTTCAGATGCAGGATCTTTCCTATAGGGACTATAGTTCCTTGGGGTTTTCTAAGTGACTCATTTTTCCGCAATAGATACTTCTCTAATATTTTGTGTGTCCATGTCTATAACCTAGCTCCAAAGGAACATAATATATCTTTCATTAGCCTCTTCTTCATATTTTCTAGGCTCCTCTTCTTCGCCTTGAGTAGAGTCATCAAATAAGGATTTCTAGTCCAAAACTTTATCAATAGCTAGTGTGATTTAGCTGACATAATATGGACATGTTTTCTTTTGAGTGATTAGCCCAATGGTATGAACAAAAATTGTCCATACCAAAGTCATCAATCTTCAAATTCATATTCAAGTCATTAGAAGGTTTTGTTTAATTATTAGTCTTCTTATGGAGTGGGTGTACAATATTATTCCTGAACAAGCTTTCTCCTAAATTTTTCTTTAGGTTGATTATTTTGTTTAAGATATTCTTAACAAGTTTAAGAAAACACGCCATATTGGTGGGTTATTTTTTAGCTGGCCTACTCAAGATCGAGGGATCCTTTCCACTGGACCTAGGTTTCTCTTTAGGAACATTGCAAAAAGATAAATCATCTCTCTTTCAACTTTAATATCCTCCTAAAATTTCAAGGATAGGGTGTTTTTTCCCCTTGACAATCATAACTATGGACAAAGAGGTGCAATACTCAACAACCAAATTATCAAAAGGGTGACAGTCAACAAGGATCATATTCAACAATATGTTGAACCACTAATTGAAGCCTTTAGCCTTATATTTCTTCTCCATTTTAGTGGAAATAAAATATTTTAAAAGAGAAGAGGGCAACTTCTCTTCACCAAATTTGTACAAAATCCTTTCAAAAGCATCCAAATTGGTTACGGAAGAAACAAGAAAGTTGTAGTACAATGTTGAGCGTCAACAAGGACCCTATTCATATATATTGTGAAGCAGTAACTGAAGTCTTTAACCTTATCATTATTGTCCATTTTAGGGGCAATAAATTCTTTTAAAAGTGAAGCAGGTAGCCTTAACCAAATTTGCGAACGAAAATCCTTTCAAAGGTATCCCAATTGGTTATGGAAGAAATAATAAAATTGCAATAACATGTTGAGGATTTATTCTAAAATATGTATGGGAATACTGAACAAACCACAAATTAATGTTCTAGATTCATCAGTTGCAAAGAAAAGTATTTTTTTTAATATGGTGTTCGAGTGAGGTAGCCTTATTAGGATCAAATGTGGGAAGAAACCTTTCTATTCACTTGGGAAAATCATGCATGATAGATGAGAGTTTTAAGGATTCCTATGACATCCATTCACGTAGAGGTTGAATACAAATTATAAATGGTATGCCTTCCTAATGAATTTATTCTTCAAATTCCAAGGAGGAATTGAGATGGTAAACAAAACCACTTTCCCTATTGGTATTAGATGGTGTGTGAGTGGATGGGGAAAGTAGGAAGGAGTTCAATGATTTTATAGAACGTACCTAAAATAACCTATTGATGGTGCTGGACCTGCGAACATGTCAAGGGGTTCTACCCAGTAAGAAGTCTCGATTAGACCTCAGATCATTTGGTGTAGGAGTCCCAGTAGTGGGTCGTAAGGTAATGCCTTGACCACAATGTTGCATAGAGGCAAGTAAGATAACTCTGTCAGTAGTAAGGGTGTGACTGATGTAGTGAGTCAAGGAAGATATATGAGAGGTTCTAACACATAAGGGGGATATGAGAGTGAAGGTGAGTTCCAGGTTGAAAGGGATCAGTCCCAACTCGGCTAGGAACACACAACACAAAAGAACATGCACAGGTTCCGGCAGAGTAGTCAACTCGAATGTGGCAATCACATTATACAAGGTAATATAACATGTACAAAACTCACGGATCAATCTGAGATGAGTGTGACGGTTGTTACAACAAGGTTCATGTGGAAGGTTTGTCTGATGTCCGACAGAGCAGTCGACATGGATGGTGACAACATTAACAACATATACAATACACTAACAACAAGATTCATATAATTGCATACAAATTAGTTCATACACAAATACGCAAGTTAAACAACATATATCATTAAGAAAACTGGAGTAGTCCAACTACAATGACAACATATGCATGAAAATTTGCTGGCTCTTATTATCTAAAAAGTCTAAGTTGCAATCATACAATACATCCATGTAAACCTGCTAGCCCCAACAGTGGAACGTTACAGCCACATCTGCCTATTCCTCCAAAGAGATGAAATAGCTCTGTCCAATGGAGAAGCTAAGGCACATTACAATACTGTCCAAGCCCTTTCTAGTCTGAACAGAAGCTTGGCTAACAAAAGCCTTTACATTGAGTTATGAGGGACTATTTATAGCAAAGGGTGGGGTGACCCTTGACATTACTCTTTCGTGACCATTCAACTACCCTTATGACTCTTCACCTACTTTATGACTATTACATCCACTATTGACACTTTTCCTACACTTGACATGACTCAACATTACAATGCACATTCACCCATGTGAACAATGGCTTGAACAAGCCAAACTAGACATCATTATGACTTAGAAAACTATTTAAGTCCAACTGCTCGGCATCCTCATGCTCATCAACAAAAACATATTGATGCCAAGATCTGTAGTCCTTGATAGTATCTATGTGTTCCATGGTGACATCTATCTGCAACATGAACCTTGCCTCCATAGCATTCGGGTACACTTCTCAGGTTGCTCTGCCCAACTGGTTTGAAAGAATGTGCATCATTATCTTCAATGTGGCCAAACTAGCAACATACTTGTGCATGATGTCTATAGTGATTGGTAAGTCTGGGTTGGTGGTGATGAGCATCAATTCATCGAAGTACAATTCAAGCTCTAGTCAGACCTGCTTCTTGGTCTTTGCCTAGGTGAAAGTCCTAAGTGATGGAATTGAATGTGTGCGCACAACCACATCCTAGCTCTTGAATACTCGTGCATGGAAAGCCTGTATACTAGTGATGAGCCGTGGGAGATCTTCATAGCTCTAGATTTAATTCTGGATACGTGCTTTCAGCTCGACCACATTGACCCTCATCATCTTAGGCAAGTGAAGCGGGGCTCCCTTGTACTTCATCATCCATGTTTGGATGTCATCAACAACAGTATGCACATTCGTCAATATACGCGCTCTTCTAACACATCATTGCTGCCATTCGTTGAGATGGACAACTACCTTATTCACGGTACCAGTTGTTCAAATGAGTCAATTACTTGTACGGGTGCTGCCATGGAAAATTTTAGGGGCGAATTTTCGCCCTTGGTCTAAATTAAGGGGTTTTATATTTTTATTGGGCGAATATTTTTTTTCATAGTACAGTGTTACAAATCACCTCAAATTTATTTTATAAAAAAAATAGGTATGGAGGTTAGCCCACTTTATTTTAAGGGAAAGGGTAAAAAAAAAAAAAATAGCCCTTGAAATTAGGAGTTACAATCTTCCATTCGCCCTCATTTTCAAGAAAATGTATTTATGCTAGCTATAAATATAAATATAAATATAGTGGAGGTATGGTAAATAAATAAAAGCTCTTTTTATACTTACTCTAAAGGTATGGTAAATAAATAAAAATACAAATAAACTAGAGGTATGGTAAATAAATAAAACTTCATTTTTATATTTAGTCCATAACCCTCTTTCTATTTAAGAAGGCTAAAAAACGAGGTTTCATTTAAGTGAATCCTATGGGCCAAATACAATATTTATAAAAGAGGTATAGTAAATTAATAAAAATATAAATAAACGAGAGGTATGGTAAATAAATAAAACATTTTTTTTATAATTACTCCATATGTCACCCTATATTTATGAACACGCAAGCGTGTAAATAAATAAAAATATAAATAAACTATAGGTATGGTAAATAAATAAAACCTCTTTCTATATTTAGTCCATAACCCTCTTTCTATTTAAGAAGGCTCAAAAAAGTGGTTTTATTTAATTGAATCCTATGGGTCAAATACCATATTTATAAAAGAGGTATGGTAAATTAATAAAAAATATAAACAAACGAGAGGTATGGTAAATAAATAAAACATTTTTTATATTTACTCCATAATCCACCTTATATTTACGAACACTCAAAAAATGTGTTATATTTAGGTGAAGCCTATGGGCCAAATACCATGGGCCAAATTATTATTAATACCATGCAAAAAAACATTATTAACCCTAATATTAGTATTAATAAAATAAATATGGCACATGGTATTCACAAGGAATGCAACCTATTTAAAGGGGGGAATTAAACTAGCATAGATCCATCTTTACTCTGGATCAAATATCGTGATATGCAAACTAGCATAGAGTGAAAAAATATTTGATCCCTCTCAAGGTTTGGTAGATCAAGAGTAAAAATGGATCTTGTATTTAATGTCAATTAAATATTTTAACTTGGTTAAAATAAAAAAATAAAATAAAAATCAATTATTAATTTTATTAATTTTTATTAATTACTAATAGTAGTTTTTAAACTCCAGGCTTATGATAACCCATGGTATTGACCCATGGTAATACCATGGTATTCATGTGAGTATAGACTATTTAAAGGGTAAATTCTATCAGCTTAGATCCATCTTAATTCTGGGTCTACCAAGTGCTAGGAGGGATAAATAGATTTCATGCCTCTAAGAGTGGTAGATGTGGAGTTAAGATGGATATAAGTTGGTTTTTATGATATTGAAGATATTAAATAGACTTAGGAAGTTATATTGTAAAAAAAATCTTAAGGTGAATGGTTAAAGCTACATTTAGTCACTTCACAAAATTTACTAAAAAATACTGATATCTCCATTAATATTGGTTTTTCTGATTTAACAAAAAAAATTCAAAACAATGAAATCTTAACTCTTTCCACATCACCCTCGCAGAAGAGAGATAGTCACTTCCCAAATTTCCCACCATTTTTCAAACATTCTCAATATGATATCTTCATGAAAAAGTTAAGACACTGATATTGGATTAGTTGTTTGAAAAATATGCTGGTTTGTACAACCTTTCATCTTCTCTGCTATTCTTAGTTTGTCGTAATGATTTGTAGGGGAGTTTGTCGTAATGATCTATAGGGGTTGGGTCACTACACCATATTGTTCTAAAAGGTGGAGATTTTGCACCAAAAAGGAAATTAATCCACATGTTACAACACTGTTAAAAATCATATGAAGGTAGTGAATTATGCTAATAAGAAATTTAGATTGGGAGAGACGTAATTAAATTTTATTATTTAATTGAAGGTTTCCAATTAAAATAATAATAAATCCACATTTATATATTTATATATTGATTGGAAGGCTTTTGACAATGGTCACTTCTTTCCATTAGATCCCATTTAGGTCTTTGGGATACGTACTACTTCATTATATTATATAGTTGGGGCTTGCTACTTGTTGGCGTGTTGGGGTAAAACAAACTTGACGTTTTTTTTTTTTTATATTGCAGTTGGAGTCTATGGAATAAGAAAGAAATTTGATAGCTTGGCAAAAGTGGTAGCTTGACAAAAGTGGTTTAGAAAACTTTAATCTCTCCTACCATGACAAACATGGCCACTAAAACTTGCAACATTGTTTGTAGGAAGTGAAAATTATGTTTCTTTTTTCCAAACATGTATGTTAGTATATTACAGTTTAAGGAATATTTTTTATTATTCAGTGAAATATTTTCCAAGATCTTACAAGATTTTATAATTCAGTGAAAGATTTGACATGACTTTACAAGATAATATAATCTAGTGAGAGATTCACCAAATATATATATATATATGTATATATATATATATATATATATATATATATATATATATATATATATATATATATATATATATATATATATATATACACACATGTTATATTAGTGATAAAATCGCCTCCCATTTTTCCTATGTATCATGGGGATTCGCCCATTTATTATACATATAAATTTATGGTGGTTCTTAAAATTTTCCCTGGGTGCTGCTTCATCTATTTGCACATGTTGCAATCCCTGATGTATTTGTTGTTGTTGCACTTCCTTCTCCTATTGGCACAGTTCTTGTTCTTTCTAGAGTTGCTCCTCCAGCTCTTGCAACTCCTTCTCTGTTGCTTCCATTCTCCTCTTATCCCTTTGCCTTCATGCGATTCACTTGTCATGATGTTGCCTCTTTTCTTGAATAGCCATAGCTGCTTGTTCTACAAGTGGATCTGCTCAAAACTTGCAGCTTTTATCCTCCTTCGTGCAGTCGACAATCTTCCTCTTCCCTTTGTCATGGACAGGCATGCTTGCCTCTTCTGCTACTGATACTACTACTACTGTTGGTGCTCTCCTTGATACTGCTTCATGTTGCTTCACTATCCACTCCGCAACGAAGCCAACCGGTTCATTGGGTCTAGAGGAATGTAGCAATACCTCCATGAGTCCTCCTCGGCCCAATGAAATGCCCCGTGGATCCAGTTGAATTGAATTCTTGTGTAGTGATCCTTCACAATGCAATGTGGGTCATACGTATTGAAGCTTCGGAATTCGAATGGGTACTTCTTCATCTGTTTTGGTTCGACATCTACCTTCTTGATACTCCAGATCTCATATAACCCAATACGCAACAGAAGAGTGGGCAAAGTTTCCTTCTTCTTCCACTACAACCCAGCTATCAATATTGTCGAGATGTGATATTGTACTTCCTGCATGACAAGCACGTCCAAGGAAAACTTTGGCAGAAGATGTGGAGGCTTCTCTGCACTGAACATTCAGATGAACGTGTTGGACGGTGAGGCATACCAATCTGTAATACCTAAGAATGCCTCCATTGCTTCCTTTGACATGCAGGGTGGATCATGTTTGAGTATCATCCCATACAATGGGGTGACAAAATGGTCAGACATCCGTATGATTACTCCTCTGAAGCTGCTTTCGGACAACAACTTGAAGTATGTGTTCACAAAAGTCTCTGTCGGTGACCATGCCCACTCCAAGCCTGGGAACTGATGTCGAGCATAGAATGCATCTAGAATGTAGGCGGGCATGTAATCTCTGCATGGATACCTTTGGGTGATTTTCAAGCCTTCGTGATTTTTTCCTTCAGCTGCTGAGCCAATATGTCAGACCAATTGCATAGTTTTTCTTCTCTAGCCAATTGGTCCAATGTGATCACCCTACTCTGAGGAAAGGTTTCACTGCTATCTTGGCCACATAGTTGACATCAGAATATGACCAAGTATTGGTATAACTTCCTCAATATCTTTGCCTTGTAGATCTGGTTGGTGTTATCTTGAATTGAGCTAGCTCCTTTACCCAATCCTTTGAATGTCTCTAGAGTTGGCTCTACTGTTGGGCAAGCTGAATGGAGGACTCATGATAGTGATGGGCTCAGCCATCTAATACATCTCATCATAATCTTGTGCCCAAAATGTTGCAAGCTTCGTTCCATTGACACTTCTTAAGGTCTTCGTCTCAGGATCAGTGTGGGAGACGATCCAGTGTAGCATGTCCAGACATGGGAACACGTGAGTATCTACATGCAATCTAATATAAGCCAGATTTTTGAATGTTCACGTACACATGATGGTCTTCGAGGTGTTCCCTAAAAGTGCCTGCGAATGTTTTATTAACCTCTTGCCACTTCAGTTTGATGTCCTCATCTAGATACAACTTCGTATCTTCATAGATCAACAGATTGGAGGACACTTGCTCTGTTGTTGCTACAATTCCATTAGTGCCTTGTGAGCTTATTCTCTTGGAAGCCATTGAGACAGATGAATACTTGAAATATCTGCAAACAAGCAACATGCATGGAAAGAAATATGTCGACAAAAAGAAAGCAAATCCGGGGAAGGACACAACACCTACCTGGGAAACTGATGGGAAAGATTGTACAAATTTTACTAGGAGGTTGGATGACTGGTTGCAAGAACTACGCAAAAGGTAGTCTAGGCTGTATGGGAGGCAAGAATGGCTATTGGATCTATGAAATGCACAATCTAGTTAGGCAGCTAGTTGCTGGGATTGTGCAATGCACAATTCTAGTTGGGAAGGATTGTTGGCCTAGGGACAGATTTTCGTGATTTCTTAGGCGAAGCAGCCACTATCCTCCAAAAATGTGAAAAATAGTCTCGAAGGCTAATTTTGGGAAAAAATGTGCAAATATGGAGACGAATTTGAGCCTTCCTTCCCCAGATTGTG
Source organism: Pinus tabuliformis (assembly GCA_031772625.1). Lineage (NCBI taxonomy): Eukaryota > Viridiplantae > Streptophyta > Pinopsida > Pinales > Pinaceae > Pinus > Pinus tabuliformis. The sequence continues at coordinate 408,783,388 of CM062817.1, read as the reverse complement.
CAATGAAGCCTTAGTGAAGCTCGAGTCCAGGCCAAAGTTGGGCCGACTCCCTGACATGCAACTGAAAGTGAATAAGACAATAAATAAATGGAGACAATAAAGTGATAGTAGAAGTGATTGATAGTGCATTCAAAACATGAATCAAAGATTCAACAAATGGATCAACATGCATGTGGGTGAGGTAGTTCACTAGTTGGGTGAATGTCTGTGCAAAACAGTTTCATGCATGCGACAATAGTGAGATAGAAATGAAAAATGAAACAGAGCTAGGACAATATAGCATACATGTAAATGACATAAAGCATTCACAAAAATCAAGCAAACAACACTCACACAAGAAAATACACAAAAAGAAACAAAAATGTTGAAAATGAAAAGTTGAGGCCACTTACCTGTGAATAGTTGAGTCAGAAGTGTCGAAGAGTCCTGGATGTGTTATGGCATCTCAGAACTTCAATATCAATTGAATGAATGAAATTTTATGTGTTTAATAAATAGGTTTGGTCTCATGACACACATGCCACAAATCTAGGGAAAAGCGACACTTTGGGGGGGGGGAGTTTCTAGAAAAACTTTGCATGTAACCCCCAGTTGCTAAAAATAGCTCCCTGAATCATGGGATGCCTTCTACATGTTTCCACTTTTTATTCTGGGAAGAACCAGTCATGCATGCATGCAAGTCAAGTTTCCTAGATCCTGAGTGGAATTGGTCAACCAGACTGCTTATGCATGCAACTGTTCAACTGCTTGCAAAAAATGCGCATTCTTGGATGGGAGTTGGGCTAAATGCCCACGAGGATTATGCAATGTCTGGGTAGAGGAGCTGATTTTTGCCCAAATTTGAGCAAATCCTGGGTTGAATAACCTGCTCGGGAAATTTGCGCAAATCCTGTTGGGAGTGTTGGCTAGCAGGATTGTGAAATTCTGGAATCTAGCAAGCTGTTAGAGAGGATTACGCATTTTTTGGAGGGAAGGCTAGTTTCCCTCAAGAAATGTGTAATTTTCAGGGGAATCTACTCAGCCTGTAGGTGGACCAAGTCCAGGTGTGCAAGCTGTTAGGGGAATGGATCAACAGTGATCGATAGGCTGCCTTTGTGCGAGAAAAACATTGAAGGTTAAGTACTTGACAAAGCAAGACAAGGTGTTGTGAAAGATTAGTAGGGAGTTTCCAAAATAGGCTAAGGAAAAATTTTGTAGGGTGGTTGTTACTGCTACAACATAACCTCAAGGGCCTATCCAATGAAATCCTTGATAGAATCAACTAGGGCACCATGCTTGGTGACTAGTCTTTTGACTTCCTTCTTCTTGGGGAGAAGAGGGACTACAAGAAGTTTTTTGAATAATTCAACATAAGCCTAGAATATATTTCTAATGGCATTCACTTTAGTAGGAGAAACAATGTATAAAGATACTTGGGAAATTTATTCTTTTCCTGACTTAGAAACAACATCTTCGTAGCTTGTCTCTCTCTCAAAAGTCTTAGTATGAGTAGATGAAATTTGGAGTGGTTGGATTTGGTTCTATTCACTTGAAAGTTTTCCTTAGTAACAATAATAAATTATACTAAACATGAACTTCAAGTCATCCTTCTAGTGAAAAATTAATTATTTACAAGGGTAAATGACCTGACAACACTCAAGGGGGTCACTTTAGTATGAGGTACCAATTGTATGTCACACTATTTTGGATAAGAGATGCATCTAAATTCTGGACTAGTAACCATTCTTAGTTTCTTGAGGTATGCGTAATGATCAAAACAAGAAGTGATGATCCAACAAACATATAGTTGCACAATTAAGAAAATAGTTAGTTCATATTCAAGACAACATTGGATGCTTAACTTACTAGAACAACTCTAGAATAGCTAGTATATTGATATAATATGTGCCCATAAATGAAATATAAAAAAACTTTAAGTATGTGAGAGAAACCATATAATACACAAAATTGTCCATAATCTAGAAATATGTATCCCATAAAGTAAACACATACATGAACAATTCAAGAACAATCAAAGAACAAGGACAAGATGGATGCAATCACAAAACTCCAACAATGGCCTATTAAGGCTTCATAATACCAAAGTAGTGAATTCATAAGTATAAGCCTCCCCACTTTGGTACATAGGTATATCAAAAATACAAAAGCCACAGTTATGGCAAAATTCAGAAAATCAAAACCAAAATATAAAATTAGGAATCATTTTAACTAATTTTTTTACAATATTTATAAGTGAGTGTTAGTAAATATCATTTATGGCTATTCATTTTTTTGTCAAGTCAACTAGAAATCTTCATCTTCTCATAATTTACAAATAAAATAAAATGTTTAATAAACTTCAACTATGACATTTATAAGTTTTATGTTTTGACTAGGTCTTCAAGTAGGATCTTTGGGATTTCCTAAAGTTATACCACCCATATTTGATAGTAGGATGAGATCGTTAGCATCCTATAAGACATCAAGCTCTCCATAGTGACATGGAATTCTATTGCTTTTTATGATATCATTGAGACACCCTTCTTTAATGAAACCATAAATAAATTTAGAATTGTGTGCTACTTAGTAGGCTCCACTAGATGTTGTTTGATATTTTCCTTAGTCATTTTAATGGTGAACACACTTGTAATAACCCCTGGTTGATTTTCCATGTAAATAAAATAATACCAAGATCATCGGACATATATTCCAAGCTGAATGTTGGGGAAAACATAGTGATGGGGATCACTTGTGATTAATTTATGTCTATGGAAATTAGCAAAGGCATTGGCAAAGGAAAAGTGGCATAAATTTCCATTTATTTATGAAAATAAAGGAAAATAGGAGAAAAGGGAGATAAAGAGTCACAAATTTACATGAGAAAGAAATTGAAGAGAAAATAGAGGAAAATGAAGAAAATAGAGGCATAAATGATAAAAAGTCTTGTGAGGATCAGTTCATATTTTTTTGATAGTTTTTGGTTGACCTCTTGTTCATGATCTCTCTCTCATACACTCTTGCACACTTAAATAAATCTTGGAGCATTCTTACAACACTTGGGTATTCACTTGGATTGGAGTAAGAAGGCAAAGGAAAGCACGAAAGCGCAAGGGAATAGTTGGATCAACAACTATAGTTGGATCGCTTTGCAGTTAACAAGTTGCATGTATGATTTCCTTATTGATCTCTAGATGCATGGTATTACATGTGATTTTATGGTTATGTGTAGTCATTGGCATGGAGATTTTCCTATATTGGTAGTGGTTTTAGCCTTCTTTTTCCATTTCCTCGATAACCATGGCGTTATGGGTTTCCTCCACTTGTTTTATTTGTAATTGGTTCTTAGTTTTCCCTATGGCTATGGGTTGGAACAAACCCTCTTGAGCCCTTGGAAAACTTGGGTTGATTTATTAATCCTAGAGTCTAGTTTGGGACAAATTCTATGGAGCCCTTTGAAAATTGTTGGTTGAGTTATTAGTTCCTCGAGCCCTGGACAACTTGGCTAGAGACCGATCTAGTTATGGTTAGTGATTTCTAGACAATAGAGGTGGAATCATTGTGGTTGAGGGTTGGGATGGTTTGGCCTCTGGAATCCCTAGATGGATTTGTGTTTCTTTTACCCTTATGATCCTACATTCATGGTTGGAATATGGCGTAGGGGTGATTGGGTGAAAGAGAAATTTTGGTTCAGCTAATACATGGTTGGGTGTTATGTGGAAGTCCCTGACTTGGTGTTTTCACATGTTAATATGAGATATTTTACTATTGTGATCTATGAGTATTTGTACTGATTATGATGGTAATCATATGGTTGTTTGGCCATCGTTTATATTCAATTTATAATTTGGTTATATGTTGGTTATATGATGTATTACATCTATAGCTCTTGTCATGTTTTGATAATTTAATGAATGGTTCATGAATGTGTGGGCTAACTAGTGATGTGCAGCTGGCACGAGAGGGCATAGAGCCTTCTTGATGATTCTCTGGTGAGATTATTGAATCAGTGAATATATATGTACTTATGAACTACGGGTACTATGTGCACAAAGTGTTTGTATAAACGAGTGATTTGGACCTCCAACTTCCCATGGTCATATCTTTAGCATACAGTCTTTGTTTCACTGTCATAATACCTTATTTTGAATATGTTCTTTAGGAGGTAGAGAAGAAAATATGTGAAATAAATTTAGCACTTTTCTAATCTCTCTTTTTTCTTGAAAATTTCATTTAGGCCCTAAAAACATCATTGAAAGTTTAGGATCTGAAAAACCGCCAAATATAGAAAGCTGTGTTAACTTTAAGGAAACTAATATGGAAGGTAATAGTGTTGGGTAAAGTTAAGCTAATAATAGTGTAATTATATTTCAGTGGATGTTTATAGTTATTTATTTACATGTGGACCCTATTTTTCATAAGTGCATCTTGGAAATCGAGTCATGCATACTAACTCTCATCTCATGTTTACCTTGGTGAGGAGGTCAAAGTGGGTAAATGTGGGCTGGGTGTTACAACACTAAAAGAAAATTATTTTGCATCCAATATTTCATCTAGTTCCATATTTAATTCTTCATATGTTATGGAATGTCCTTGATTCCCCATTCCTGGAATCTTATTCATCATAATGATACCTTTTACCAAGGAGTAATTTTTTTCATACTTGGCCACTGACTGAGTTATTTCATCTTCTAGCTTTTCTTGAATTTTAATAGTTGAATTTTTTAGTATGGAGTCATAAAGTAACTTCCATGCATCAACTTCATGAACATCAATTATGGCCTAAAGATATTATTTTAGTTTTCTTCTAGTTAAATGAAAACTTTTAGTACTCCTTGTAGATCAATGCCTCTTTGTTTAGATAGGCCCCACATGGGTGGCATCTAGGTTGAGATTGCTAGGTCCCTATAATACTAGTGTATTCCCTCATTGTTATTAGTGTAGCCCCCTTATTGTTATTGTTGTGCCCCATAGAAGCCCACTATTCCCTCATTTTTATTAGTGTAATACCATTATTGCTATTGTTATGCCCCATAGAAGCCAACTATGTTATTGTGGTGCCCTTACATTATTATTTTTATGTCGGCTCTGATTATATTGTGACCCCTTAGACTCCTATATATATAGAAAGGAGGTTGTGTCATTTGAATCATCTAAAAAATGTTAAATTATGTAAGGTAAATGAGGATTCCTCCTTGAAGAGGCTTATTTTGAAGGCCTTCATCTATATTTTCTTCTATTTCATGAGCTAGTTGCATAACATTTGGTATCAGAGCTTTGGATTTTAGGGTTTCATTGCTCCAAACAGGCCCTCATGGAATTTGAACTATAATTTTTTTTATGTGACATTTTAGAAGCTAAAAAACAAACCCATTTGAGCCGAACACACGCTAAACCTCGGGTACAAATTTTATATTATTTCCAGCTAAATTTTAGAAGATATGATCCTAGGAAGTTAGGGTTTTTGCAGGATCCTGAATTACATCCTAAAGAGGTGACCTTGGTAAATCATCGTAACTTTATCTCTAAGTATCAGATTGAAATTTTGCAAAAAGTTACAAAAATAGGACGAAATGTAGTTGTTTGTGTAGAATTTTCAGGTTCGAACGTGAAAACAGTGATATGTGGCACTTCATACAAGTTGGATCTACTAAACAAGTCTGTAATCAGGGTTGTGTGAGAGATTTGGCCTAACTCTTTCTTGAAGACTCTAATCTTGATCAAACCTGTGCGGCTGGAAATAGGTTTCAGAGGGATACCACAGGACGGAATTGAAGACCTTGGAGATCCTAAATTGCAAAGATACAACAGATTGAATATTGATCTCCTACGAAGCAAAAAAAAGTTGTGTAGTCTTTTTTTAAAAATTGCATAAGATTGGTTTAAAAAATTAGTTTGAAGTGATTCAAAAGGACAAAGTGAAGCATAATTGTCATTAATTGATGCCCCAAAGAAATAAAATGGAAACACCTAGTAAGAAACCCGCAAGCTCCACTATGACACATGAAGAAGAGGAAGAAATGAAACATGATATATCAAAATTGCAAGACCAAATGCAGCGAATTTAGCTCTCACAAAAAGTAACAAAAAATGAATTGGAAGCCATGATGAATGTTAAGATAGATGGTATAAAAAGGGACATGGTATTTGTGAATGATGGTTTAAAATTAGACATGGAAGTAATGATGAATTTTAAGATAGAAGGATTGAAAGAAGGTTTGGAAAAGTTGCTTGAAGAAAGGTGTTCCATTGGTGACAAGGCAATCCATGAAAATAATCATCAAGACAAAATAAATATCAATCACGATTTTAGAGACTCCCATGTGGGGTTTAAGAACCACCACATTCCATATAGAGAGATGAGGAATTTTGATGGCAAGGATCCGGTAACTTGGATACTATAGATGGAGCAATATTTTGATCTACAAGATGTGCAACCCTCATAAAAGGTATGTCTTGCATCTTTATATCTAGAACCCAATTAGTTGGTATGGTATAGATGGATTTTCTCTCATAAACCACTTGTCACTTGGTCAATTTTCATGGAATAAATGATAGTACATTATGAAGAAACAAAGAGAAACACCTTCTTTAGCCAATTGATAAATCTTAAACAAAAGGGTTCAATCGCTGAGCACATTGAAGACTTCCAAAAATTGAATATTAGGGTAATGGATATTCCATAGTAGGATGGGATTGATCTCTTCATAGGGAATTTAAAAGATAACATCCAACATGACGTTCGCCTTTGGGAACCTGATTCCTTAGAGAAGACATTTAGGGATGCAAGAAAAGTTGAAAGAAAAATTATGGCAACAAGGAAGTATACCAATCACAACTATAAAGATGGAAGTGTTACTAGTCCTAGTCTTCAACAACCTACAAGGCTGAAACCACAAAAACTGGAGGAAAAAAGAGCAAAAGTGATTTGTTATGATTGTGATAGAAATTACACTGAAGGCTATAAGTGTGCTGAGCCGAAATTATTCTACATGGATTGTGAAGAGGAGGAAGAAAAGGGACAAGAAACATCAAAATAGGAGGATATACACTCGGAATCAATGCCAGGAATAAATGAATCTGGCCATATCTTGTATTAATTGCATTGGCATGAATTAGCACTCCTCAAACTCTGAAGATAGAAGTACATATCAAGAAGAAAAAGGTAATAGTGTTGATTGATTCAGGTAGTACCCATAATTTTATTCATTGTAAGATAGCAAAGGAATTAAATTTCTTCGTATATCTAGCGCCAGAGTGTCAAGTGATGGTTTCAAATGGAGGAACCATAAATTTCTTTGGAAAGTGCCATAATATCAAGCTATCCGTGGGAGAATATGTATTTAATAGTTCAATTCTTTCCATTCCAATGGGCGGTGCTGATGTTGTATTAGGAGTCCAATGGTTACAATATTTGGGTATGATAAATTTTAATTTTCATGAAATTTTCTTGAATTTTTTTTGGGAAGGGAAGGAAGTTGAATTAAGGGGTATCACAAGGGAACCAGGAAATATAATCAGATCTAATAGCATGACAAAGCTTCTAAAGAAATAACAATGGCGCGTAATCACACAATTATGTTCTCTAGAGGTTCAAACATCAAAATCATCTATTTATCCAAACCTCCAAAAAGTCTTGGACAATCATTCAAAGGTGTTTGAGACTCCAAAATGCCTCCCACCTATTCGTGATCATGATCATGCTATTCATTTGATTCAAGGAAGTATTCCTCCAAACATTAGGCCTTACAGATATCCCTATGCCCAAAAGAGTGAAATTGAACATATGGCTGCAGAAATGATAGAGGTGGGTATAATTCAACCTAGTCAAAGTTATTTCTCTACTCCAGTAGTATTGGTGCACAAGAAGGATGAATCATTGCGCATGTGTCTGGGTTATAGGGAGCTCAACAAGCTCACTATTAAAGATAAATTTCCCATTCCTATCATTAATGAATTATTGGATGAATTAGATGGAGCAATTTACTTCACCAAGTTTGATCTTCGTTCAGGATATCATGAAATAAGAATGAAGACTGAATATGTTCTGAAAACAAAATTTAGAACTCATGAAGGTCATTATGAATTTTTGGTCATGCCTTTTGGCCTTACCAATGAACCTTCTACATTTCAAGGTTTGATAAATTCCATTTTCAAACCCTTAGAAAATTTGTATTAGTATTTTTTGATGATATACTAATCTATAGCAAGTCTTGGAAGGATCATGTTCAACATGTTGAGAGGGTGCTCAAACTATTGGAGGAGAAACAATTATATGCAAAAGGATCCAAATGTTTCTTTGGAGTACAAGAGGTGGAATGTGTAGGTCATATTGTATCTCATGAAGGTGTTAAGGTAGACCCTAGCAAAATTAAAGCCATTAAGGAATGGAAAATCCCCAGATCCACAAAGCATTTGTGAGAATTTCTCGGGTTGACAAGATATTATCAAAAGTTTGTTAAAACTTATGGGAGAATAGCAACACCTCTAACAACATTATTGAAGAAAGATGCATTTTCTTGGACTCCAAAAGAAGCTAAGGCCTTTCAGAAATGTGCCAAGCACCGGTCTTAGCTACGCCAGACTTCACAAAAACCTTTAATGTGGAATGTGATGCCCTAGGAAATGGAATTGGTGTTGTTTTAATGCAAGAAGGAAGACCCATTTCTTTTGAAAGTCATCCAATCAAAGGAAAGTATCTACACAAAGCTATTTATGAGAAGGGAAGTGGCAATACTACATGTACTTAAGAAATGAAGACCTTACCTAATGGAAAGGCACTTCAAGGTAAAAACAAATCATGATAGTCTTAAATACTTTCTAGAATAAATGTTATCTTAAGAGGAACAACACAAATGGGTCACAAATATGTTGGGTTATGAATTTGAAATCGTCTACAAAAAAGGGAAGAAAAATGTTGTTGCAGATGCACTCTCAAGAATGGATGAGGATGTGGAAGAATTTCTTTGTGCCATTTCTATTATCCAACCATATTGGATAATTGAAGCAAGGGATGAATGGAAGAATGAGAAAGAAGTGTAGGCACTCATTCAAGGGTTGTAGCAAGATCCTAGTACATCTCATACATTTAGATGGAAAAATGATTCATTACAGTACAAAGATCGCTTATACCTTTGTAAGAATTACCAACTCAAACAAAAGATTCTTCTAGAATTTCACACCTCTCCCTTATGCGGGCACTCAGGATTTTTAAAAACTTACCACAGGATTAAGAATGAATTTTTTCGGGATGGCCTTAGATATGATATTCAAACATTTGTGGCGGAATGTTTGGTTTTACAACCAAATAAAGTTGAGACAATTAAGACCCTGAGTTTGTTACAACCTTTATCCATTCCAAGTCAACATTGGGAGGAGGTTTTAATGGATTTTATCACAGGCTTACCCAAGTCTGAAGGAAAGAGTGTCATCATGGTGGTAGTTGATATACTTACCAGGTATGCACACTTTTGTGCATTATCTCATCCATTTAAAGCTAGAACAGTTGCTACTGCATTTATGGAAACAATTCAAAAGCTACATGGAAACCCAAAGATTATTATGAGCAACAAAGATCCTATTTTCACTCGAAATTTTTGTATAGAATTATTTTGTTGTCTGGGTACTCAATTAACTCATAGATCACCTTATCACCCTCAATCAAATGGGAAAACTAAGATAGTAAAAAAAAAATGGAAGGATATCTTCGTTGCTTTGTATTTGATAAATAAACACAATGGGTCAAATGGTTACCTCTAGTTGAATGGTGGTATAACACTTCCTTCCATACTGCAACAAAAATGACCCCATTTATGGCACTTTATGGATATCATCCACCATCCATCACGTCATCTTTAAGAGAAAAATCTAAGGTTCAAGTAGTGGAAGATCACATAGAGCATCAACAACAAGTTCTCCAACTCTTAAAGTATAACCTCACTTTGGCGTAGAATAGAATGAAACAACAGGCAGATCAACATTGTAGAGAAACAAGTTTTGATGTAGGTGTCTGGGTATTTTTACAGCTGCAACCATACAACCAAATGTTCCTCAAGCAAGACAAGAAGGATAATAAATTATCACCAAATTATTATGGTCCTAACAAGGTGTTGCAAAAATTGGTACTATGGCATACAAATTAGAGCTTCCTACATCTTCCACAATGCACCCAGTTTTCCATGTTTCATGCTTAGAGAAGGTTATAGGTGACAAGCTCCTAGTTCAAACAATATTTCCAAAACTTGACGAGGAAGAAGAAATCATATTGCAACCTAAAGCAATCACGGAAACAAGAGCTCGACAGTTATGAAATCGATCAATTTCAGAGTATCTCATCAAGTGGAAGAACTTACCCATGAAAGATTCCACATGGGAGGATGAGAATTTTATACAAAAGCATCCAAAACTACTCACGCATTGAGGAAAATACTCTTTTTGGAGGAGAGGGTCATGTTAGGTCCCTATAATACTAGTGTATTCCCTCACTGTTATTTAGTGTAGCCTTCTTATTGTTATTGGTATGCCCCATAGAAGCCCACTATTCCCTCGTTGTTATTAGTGTAGCCCCCTTATTATTATTGTTGTGCCCCATAGAAGCCCAAATGGAGTCTCTGGGAAAATTTTGTAGATCTGCTTAGAGGCTAGCTAGGAGTATGATTTAGAAGAGGTAGGGTTTGATTTTCTGTTTGCAAGAAACAAAAAATTTGAAGAACATTAGTTGCAGTAATTTGCAGGCATTAGTGTTGCCAGGAAGCATTTCAATTGAGTAGGTCAGTGAGTTCATTAAGAATATCTGGGCGCAGTGATTCTACAAGAATTTTTTGTAGTAGTAGATCAATGTTGGGTGGAAGAGAAAAGGAAGACACAAGGAAAGGAATTTTTCAGATTTCTGTGAGGGTTTCCATATTTAGTTTTTTGGAGAAAAATTGATATTTCCATAGTAGAAGGTAGTCACAATTGGCATAGCTACGCAATCTAGGAAGGAGTGTGAGTAGCAAAGCAGGCATCCAAGTAGGAAAGGGAGGATATTCCTAATTATTTTAGTATAAATGGCCTAAGTAGGACTTTGAGAATAGGATAGGCTTGATGGAGCCTCTAACTATTGTATCTGGAAAGTGAGAATGACTTTTCTGCTAAATGAGCATGGTCTGAATACATATGCAGAAATATTTATAACCGTACCTATAGATCCGGAACAACTAGAGAATTACAATAACGAGATGGCCAAGGCAAAGAGGATGATCATGAATCGATTTTGAGATCATATAGTCTCACACCTAGTTGGAAAGAATGTTTCCAAATAGCTATTGGATGTTGTTGCAATGCTTTTATGGAATCCTTTCGAAAACTGGAATATTTTCTTAAAATAGAAGTTGAGGACTACCAAGATGTAGAACGGTGAAGGAGTCACTCCTTGTCTCACTAGAATTCTGAATATCTTAGATGAGATTGCAATAGTTGGAGAGACACCTCGTGAGAGTGAGCTAGTTCATACAAATCTCAATGATTTCACAAAGGAGTGGGAAAATTGCATCCAAGGTATGAATGGATGAGATATTCTACTGGCTTGGGATTGGTTGTGGGTCGATTTCATTGAAGAAGATATGAGGATTTCTCTTGTCAAGAGTAACATCAGTGGTTTTGTACCTGTTTCCTGTAGGTAGTCCTTGGCTAAACAAATATGCTAGGAAACCAACGCAACTAGCATTTAGGTTCAAGATGGCCTTTGAACCAGAGTGGGCTCCCTCAGTGGTTACGAGGCTTTGTTTAACATTTTTCACCTTTCACTAAACAACATCCTTTGAAGCACAATGACTAGATTTATGGTTTTAATTAGGCATGGTTGGCGATGAACAACAATCCCTATCCATGATTAAAGGCCTCTCTCACAGGGTCCCTTTAGAACATGTTAGCTTCTAGCCTGATAGAATGACTTAGCTTTTCAAGGATTATCATAAAAGAATGTAAGGATATTCCTAATAATTAAGCAGTCAAACATACTTCTTAACAACTAGGAAAATTTGGATGCGTGTGAAAGATTTCAATAGCCCAACAAAACACATTGCGGAGTATTCAAGAAGGCCAAACTGAAACCACTTCTAAGAGGAGCTATTTCAAATAGATAGTTTAATAATCTAATCTATTTTAATGGCTATCAGAAGGCATAAAGAAAAAGCTAGTGAAAGAGGAGTTATCCTGGACAAACAGTCCAATAAGAAAATCTCTTTCTAAAGGTTATGATTTTGTAGGGGATTTAAGAATAGATTGATACTCAATCTACACTTTCCCAAACCTTCCTATAAATGCTTTGAACATGTGTAGAAATAAGATATAAAACACTAGAAAGACATACTAGAAAACTCAAAATTCTGTCAAACTAGAGCGAGAAGGCTTTCATTAGAAATCCTATAATATAAGCTATTACAAAGTGAAGAGCCTTCGCATCAAAATCTCACACATATTAGTTCAATTGATGAAGTATATATACAATTTCCTCACAAAATATCTTGATAAAAATATCAAGAGCTATTACAAATATCTGAAAATTGTACTACAAAAATAGAACACAAACAAAGGTAACTAAAACTATTTGAAGAGTTTTGGTACTATCCTTGAGGATTTTTGTTGATAAAGAAGAGAAATTCGAATTTGATTGCAACTCATATTTGATGAGGTGGCCTCCAAGTCATTAACTGTCTTTGAGCTTTTTCATCCCGAATTTTGGAGAAATAGGGTCCAGTCATCCCTTTGAATATCTCAATCCGAGATAGCTGAGAGGTTTTTGTATTCTAGTACCATAGGAACCAAAAACTCCTCTAGTTTTCCAATATTCATCTCTGATTATTCAAAATAGTTTTTGAAAAAAGGTGGCTTAAACAGGACATTGTAGAGTTAGAAAAATAGGTTAAACATGATGAGAGTGTATCTCACAACCCATGACACCTATATGAAAAGTGAAATAAGAACTTGTATTTTGGAATATTATGAACACAAATTTCTTCAATTTTCCAAATATTCATCTTTGTTTGGCCGCAGTATCCTCTACAAAAAGGTGACTAAAACAGGACATTTTTGGAAAACATGACTTCAATGATGCATTTGCATCTCCCAAACAATAATAGTTGTTGGAAAACTGAGAGAGGTTTTTGTACATGAGGATGTTAGCAACAAAAGCCGATTTCAGTTTCTAAAAATCCATTCTCATTTGTCTGTAAGTAATGTTTGACATTACTGTGTTGTATAGGGAGAAAACATAGTTTTAGCTGACCATGCGATAGGCATATGACGTGGAGGTAGGAGATGATGTGGAGGCACATGATAGGAAAAAATAGTTGATGTGTGGATGCGGAAGGAAGGTGTGGGAATGAAATCATAAGCAGGAACAAGAGCAGATGGGAGGAGATAAGTGGCAATGGTGGATTGCCATGGAAATGCTATGAAAGTCGACGTAATCAAGATGGGTCATTTACGCAGGGAGCAAAAACCATTTTCAAAGGGGGTGGGGGAGAGCGGTTTCTTGCATTGGTGGACGGGGGTCTGATAGTAGCAGGAAACTGCTTTTTCGGACCCCACCTCTTGACGTTAAACAAAATCACATCGAGGGTGTCCTAAATAATTAGGTGGCCGTCAGATTTGGGCGGAGTTGAAATCTACGTTGAGGACATGCTACGGGATTAGTGCTGGTGGTCCCCATTGGATATTCAGTGGAAAAAATTTATTAATGAATGCCAAAACTTTAGGATAAGATGTATTTCTAAGGTTTATCAACCAGGTTACCTTTTTTCCATAATTTATACAAATAAACTAGGTAGGGTGCATTTTAAATGTGCTGACCCTTGTTTATTTATTTATCAATTAATCCTAATTTAATACATAAACTTCAAATTGTTTGATCATACAGCTTGATCAAATCTAATCATGTTACAACATTGGCTCCAATAGGCATTGCTTCCCCCTATGGGATGCAGAGAATTAGTAGTCCAGTTTCCTTTAATGTTGGGCATGGAGTCATACCATAAAACCATCGACATTGATCTGCCATCTTATGTAGAAAATAAACAATTCTCATGGATCATCGTTGTTATTTCAATACTATGCTACTGCACACTGCAACCTGCTACTGTGAAATGCAACCATATGCTTGCACTAATTCAGATACTTTTTCATACTGAATTCTGAAAACTAAAAATTTCTAGAGACTGAAAAATATAAGATGATATATCATATACTCTTAAAATCACACCACTCATAAACAACGAACAAATGTATCTACTGCATACTAAAACTCAGAATATCTATTCAATCCCCACACCTCTATCTAATAGAACTGAAAAACCTTACACTCTTACGTGTCATCTACTTTCCAATGTAACCAAGTGTAGAGTGGATTTATTGACAAACCACGTTGCCACCAACAAAAAACCTGAAGAATATATACAATATGAACATGAAATCCCATGGGAAACCTATACTCATAGGCCTACTTTAAAAGCTACATCCTTTATAGACATTTTAGATTTCTGACCATGGTTGAGAGGGAGAGACATATATTTCTGACTGCAAGTATCAATGAACCTTGCATAGTAGTAAAGGTAATTGAAATTTCAAAATCGGCTACCTAGTGGAATCGCCATATGACAAAGTGGAGTCGCCAAGTGAAATAAATGCAACCAATACTAAATTCCTACTCCTTGTTCACCAGTAAGGAATAGATATAATCTTTATACTTCCCATAGAAATATATATTCATTACGTCACTCCCTGGCAATGGCACCAAATTTTTTACCTGTTTCCCTTAGGCATTCCTTCTCTGCAAACAACTATCCCAGGAAACCAACTCAACCAACCTTTAGGTTCAAGCTGGCCCTTAAACTAGAGGGGGCTCTCTCAGTGGTTATGAGGCTTTGTTTAACGTTGTTCACCTTTCACTGAACAACAACCTCTGAAGCAAAATGGTCAGATATGGTTTTAATTAAGGGTGGTTGGCAATGAATGACAATCCCTATCCATGATTAAAGGCCTCTCTCACTGGGTCCCTTCAGAATGTGTCAACTTCCAACCTGATGGAATGACTTATCTTTTCAAGGATTATGATAGAAGAATGGAAGGAGATTCCTAATCATTAAGCAGTCATACATACTTCTTAACAACTAGGGAAATTTTTATGCATGTAGAAGATTTCTACAGCCCAACAAAACACATTGCAGAGTATTCAAGAAGGCCAAAATGAAACCAATTCTAAGAGGAGATATTTCAAACAGCTAGTCCAATAAGCTAATCTATTTTAATGGCTATCAGAAGACATAAAGCAAAAACCAATGAAAGAGGAGTTATCTTGGACAAACAGTCCAATGAGATAATCTCTTTCTAAAGGTTATGATTTTGTAGGACATTTAAAAATAGATCGATACTCAACCTACACTCACCCAGACCTTCCTATAAATGATTTAAACATGTGTAGGAATAAGATATGGAACACTAGAAAGACATACTAGAAAACACAAAATTCTGTTAAACTAGAGTGAGAAGACTTTCATTAGAAATCCTATAATATAATCTATTACAAAGTGAAGAGTCTTGGCATCAAAATCCCACGCATATTACTTCAATTGATGAAGTATTTATACAATATCCTCACAAAATATCTTGATAAAAATATCAAGAGATATTACAAATATCTAAAAACCATATTACAAAAACAGAACACAAATAAAGGTGACTAAAGCTATTTGAAGAGTTCTAGTACTATCCTTGAGGATTTCTGTTGATAAAGAATAGAAATTTGAATTTGATTGCAACTCATATTTGATGAGGTGGCCTCCAAGTCACTAATTGTCTGAGAGCTTTTTCCTCCCAAATTTCTGAAAAATAGGGCCCAATCATCCCTTCGAATATCTCAATTTGAGCACGATGTGTGAAAAAGGAGAGAGGTTTTTGTATTCTAGTATCTTAGGAACAAAAACCCCCTCCATTTTTCCAAGATTCATTTTTTATTATCCACAATAGTTTTTGAAAAAAGGTGGCTTAAATAGGACATTGCAAAGTTGGAAAAATAGGCTAAACATGATGAGAGTGTATCTCCCAACCCCTGACACATGTATTAAAAGTGAGATAGGATTTTGTATTTTGGAATCATTTGAACTAAAACCTATTCCAGTTTCCAAATATTCATTTTATTTTTGCCACAATATACTCTGCAAAAAGGTGACTAAAACATGAAATTTCTAGAAAACATGCCTTCAAAGATGCATTTGCATCTCCCAAATGATAACAGTTGTTGGAAAACTAAGACAAGATTTTGTACATGACAATGTGGGCAACAAAAACTACTTTCATTTTCTAAAAATCAGTTCTCATTTGTCTGTAAGTAATGTTTGAAACTACTGTGTTGTATATGGAGAAAACATAGTTTTAGCTAACCATGAGACAGGCATATGATGTGTAGGTAAGAGATGATGTGGAGGCACATGGTTGGAAGAAATAGTTGATGTATGGACATGGAAGGAAGGCATGGGAATGGAACGGTAAGCAACAAAGGGATCAGGTTGGAGGAGATAAGTGGCAGTGGTGGATTGGTGGGGAAATGCTATGAAAGCTGATGTAATCAAGATGGATGGTTTACACAGGGAGCAGATACTATTTTCGAAGGGGGGGGGGGGGGGGGGGTGGTTTCTTGCATTGGCGGATGGGGGTCCAAAATATCGGTGGAAGGACATGTAGTAGCGGGAAACTATTTTTTTGGATCCCCCCTCTCCTAGTTAAACAAAATCACATCGAGGCAGTCCAAAACAATCATGTGGTCGTCAGATTTGGGCAGAGTTGAAATCTATGGTGAGAACATGCCTGGAGATTAGTGTTGGTGGTCCCCATCAGATCTTCAGCTGAGAAATTTATTAATGAATGCCAAAACTTTAGGATAAGTTGTATTTCCATGGTTTATTAAATAGGTTACCTCTTTTCCATAATTTATACAAATAAACTAGGTAGGGTTCATTTTAAATGTGCTAACCCTCGTTTATTTATTTATCAATTAATCCTAATTTAATACATAAATTTAAAATTGTTTGATCATACAATTTGGTCAAAACTAATGATGTAACAACATTGGATCCAATGGGGACTGCTTCCCCCTGTGGGATGCAGAGAACTAGTAAACCATTTGCCTTTAGCATTGGGCATGGAGTGATACCATAAAACCATCAACCACTGATTCAGATACTCTTTCATACTGAAATCTGAAAGCTGAAAATTTCTATATACTGAAAATATAAGCTGATCTATCATATACTCTTCAAATCACACCACTCATAAAAAATGAACACACAGATCTATTGCATACTGAAACTCAAAATATCTATTCAATCCCCACACCTTTATCTAATTGAATTGAAAAACATTACACTGTTAGGTGTAATCTACTTTTGAATGTAACCAAGTGCGGAGTGGATTTATTGACAAACCACTTTGCCACCAACAAAAAACTTGAAGAATATATACAATATGAACATGAAATCCCATGGGAAACTTATACTCACGGGTGTACTTTAAAAGCTGCATACTCCGTAGAGGGAGAGATATATATTGTTGATTTCAAGTATTAATGAATCTTGCATAGCAGTAAAGGTAGCTGAAATTTCGAAACAGTGGGATTGGTTACCTAGTGGAATCACCATATGACAAAGTGGAGTCGCCAAGTGCAATAAATGCAACAATTACTAAATGCCTACTCCTTGTTCACCAACAAGGAATAGCTCTAATATTTATTGTTTCCCAAAGAAAGATATCTTTGTTACTTCACTCTCTGACAACGACGCCATATGTTGTACCTGTTTCCCATAGGTAGTCCTTGGCTGCAAAAAACTATGCAAAGAAACCAATCAACCAGCCTTTAGGTTCAATCTAGCCCTTGAACCAGAGGAGGCTCCCTTAGTGGTTACGAGGCTTTTTTTAACGTTGCTCACCTTTCACTGAACAACAACCTCTGAAGCAATAGTGCCAGATTTATGGTTTTAATTAGTGGTGGTTAGCGATGAATGACAATCCCTATCCATGATTAAAGGCCTCTCTCACTGGATCCCTTTAGAACATGTCAGCCTGTAGCTTGATAGAATGACTTAGATTTTCAAGGATTATGATAGAAGAATGTAAGGAGATTCCTAATAATTAAGCAGTCATACATACTTCTTAACAACTATGGAAATTTGGATGTGTGTAGAAGATTTCTACATACCAAAAGAACACATTACATAGTATTCAAGAAGGCCAAACTAAAACCAATTCTAAGAGGAGATATTTCAAAGAGATAGTACAATAAGCTAATCTCTTTCTAAAGGTTATGATTTTGCAGGGGATTTAAGAATAGATTGATACTCAAACTACACTTACCAAGACCTTCCTATAAATTCTTTGTAATATGTGTAGAAATAAGATATGAAACATTAGAAAGACATACTAGAAAATACAAACTTTTGTCAAACTGGAGCCAGAAGGGTTTCACTAGAAATCCTATAATATAATATATTACAAAGTGAAGAGCCTTGGCATGAAAATCCCACACATATTACTTCAATTGATGAAGTATTTATACAATTTCCTCACAAAATATCTTGATAAAAATATCAAGAGTTATTACAAATATCTAAAAACTTTATTACAAAAATAGAACGCAAATAAAGGTAACTAAAACTATTTGAAGAGTTCTAGTAATATCCTTGAGGATTTCTGTTGATAAATAAGAGAAATTTGAATTTTATTGCAACTCATATTTGATGAGGTGGCCTCCAAGTCACTAATTGTCTTTGAGCTTTTTCCTCTCAAATTTCTGAAAAATATGGTCCAGTCATCCCTTTGAATATCTTAATTCAAGCTAGCTGTGGGAAAACTAAGAGAGGATTTTGTCTGATAGTATCTTAGGAATAAAATCCTCCTCCAGTTTCCCAAGATTCATCTCTGATTATCCATAATAGTTTTTGAAACAAGTTGGCTTAAACAGGACATTGCATAGTCGACAAAATAGGATAAACACGATGAGAGTCTATCTCCCAACCCCTGACACATGTATGGAAAGTGAGATAGCATTTTGTCTTTTCAAGTCTTCTGAACCAAAACCTCTACCAATTTCCAAATATTAATTCTTGTTTGGCCACAATATCCTCTGCAAAAAGGTGTGTAAAATAGGACATTTCTGTAAAACATGCCTTCAAAGATGCATTTGAATCTCCTAAACCATAACGGATGTTGGAAAAATGAGAGAGGATTTTGTAAATAAGGACGCGAGAAATAAAAAACTCTTTCAGTTTCTTAAAATCCATTCTCATTTGTCTGTAAGTAATGTTTGAAATCATTGTGTTGTATAGGGAGAAAACATAGTTTTAGGTCACCATGAGATAGGCATATGACGTGGAGGTAGGAGATGACGTGGAGGCATGTGGTTGGTAGAAATAGTTGATGTGTAGATGTGGAAGGAAGGCGTGGGAATGGAATGGTAAGCAGTAATGAGATCAGATGGGAGGAGATAAGTGGCATTGGTGGATTGGCGAGGAAATGCTATGAAAGCCGATGTGATCAAGATGGGTGGTTTATGCGGGGAGAAGGTACCATTTTTGGAGGGGAGGGGAGAGAAATTTCATGTATTGGTGGTGGGGGGCCTGAAATCTCAGTGGAAGGAAATTGATTTTTCAGACCCCCCCCCCCCTCTCTTGACGTTAAACATAATCACATAGATGTGGTACGAAACAATTAGGTGGCCATTAGATTTACGCAGAGTTGAAGTGTATAGTGAGGACATGCCCGAGGATTAGTGTTGGTGGTCCCCATCGGATATTTGGTGGAGCAATTTATTAATGAATGCCCAAACTTTAGGATAAGCTGTATTTCCAAGGTTTATTAAACAGGTTACCTCTTTTCCCTAATTTATACAAATACACTAGGTAGGGTGCATTTTAAATGTGTTGACCCTCGTTTATTTATTTATCAATTAATCCTAATTTCATACATAAATTTAAAATTGTTTTATCATACAGCTTGATCAAAACTAATCATGTTACAACAATGGCTCCAATGCGGACTGCTTCCGCGTGTGGGATGTAGAGAACTAGTAGACCAGTTGCCTTTAGCGTTAGGCATAGAGTCATACCATAAAACCATCAACCACTAATCTACCATCTTATGTATAAATATAACTAATGCTCATGGATCAGTGTTGTTATTTGAATATGCTGCTACTGCACACTGCAACCTGCAACTCTGAAATGCAACCATATGCCTGCACTAATTCAGATACTCTTTCATACTGAAATATGAAAACTGAAAGTTTCTAGAGGCTGAAAATATAGGCTGATCTATAATATACTCCTCAAATCACACCACTCATAAATGATGAACATGCTAATCTACTGCATACTGATACTTAGAATATCTATTCAGTCCCCACACCTATATCTAAGTGAACTGAAAAACTTTACACTGTTAGGTGTAATCTTCTTTCCAATGTAACCAAGTGCGCAGTGGATTTATTGACCAACCACATTGCCAGTAGCATAAAAATGAAGAATATATATAATATGAACTTGAAATCCCATGGGAAACTTATGCTCACAGGTGTAATTTAAAATTTGCATCCTTTGTAGATATTTTAGATTTTTTACCATGGCTGAGAGGGAGAGAAATATATCGTTGATTGCAAGTATAAAAGAACCTTGCATAGCAGTATAGGCAGGTAAAATTTCAAAGCAATGGGATTGGTTAACCAATGGAATTGGCATATGAAAAAGTGGAGTGGCTAGGTGAAATAAATGCAACCAATACTAAATGCTTACACCTTGTTCATCAGCGAGGAATAGACCTAATCTTTATTGTTCCCCATAGAAAGATATCTTCGTTACTTCACTCCCCAACAAATACGCTAGATGTTGTACCTATTTCCCACAGGCAGTCCTTGGCTACAAAAAACTACGCCAGGAAACCATCTCGACTAGCCTTTAGGTTCAAGCCGGCCCTTGAACCATAGGGGCCTCCCTTAGTGGATACGATGCTCTGTCTAATGTTGTTAACCTTTCACTAAACAACAGAATTTGAAGCACAATGGCTAGATATATGGTTTTAATTAGTGGTGTTTAGCGATGAATGACAGTCATTGTCCATGATTAAAGGCCTCTCTCATAGGGTCCTTTAAGAACGTGTCAGCTTCCAGCTTGATAGAATGACTTAGATTTTCAAGGATTATGATAGAATAATGTAAGGGGATTCCTAATAATTAAGCAGTGAGACATACTTCTTAACAACTAGGGAAATTTGGATGCATTTAGAATATTTATACATCCCAACAAAACACATTGCAGAGTATTCAAGAAGGCCAAACTGAAACCAATTATAAGAGGAGTTATTTCAAACAAATAGTCCAATAAGCCAATCTCTTTTAGTGTCTATCAGAAGGCATAAAAAAAAAACCAGGGAAAGAGGAGATATCTTGGACAAATAGTCAAATTACCTAATGTCTTTCTAAAGGTTATGATTTTGCAAGGGATTTAAGAGTAGATTGATACTCAATCTACACTTACCTAGACCTTCCTATAAATTCTTTGAACATGTGATGAAATAAGATATGAAACAGTAGAAAGACATACTAGAAAACTCAAAATTCTGTCAAACGGGAGCCAGAAGGCTTTCATTAGAAATCCTATAATATAAGCTATTACAAAGTGAAGAGCCTTGGCATAAAAAACCCACACATATTACTTCAATTGATGAATTATTTATACAATTTCCTCACAAAATATCTTGATAAAAATATCAAGAGCTATTACAAATATCCGAAAACTGTATTACAAAAACAAAACACAAATAAAGGTAACTAAAACTATTTGAAGAGTTTTTGTACTATCCTTGAGGATTTTTGTTGATAAAGAAGAGGTGGCCTTCAAGTCACTCACTGTCTTTGAGCTTATTCCTGTCAAATTTATGAAAAATAGGGTCCAGTAATCCCTTCTAATATCTCAATCTGAGCTAGATGTGTGAAAAATGAGAGAGTTTGTTGTATTCTAGTATCTTAGGAACAAAAACCTCATCCATTTTCCTAGGATTCATCTCTGATTATCCACAATAGTTTTTAAAAAAGGTGGCTTAAACAAGACATTGCAAAGTCGGAAAATTGGCTAAACATGATGAGAGCGTATCTCCCAACCCCTAACACCTTTATGAAAAGTGAGATAGGCTTTTGTATTTTGGAATCTTCGAAACCAAAATCTCTTCCAAATTCCAAATATTCATGTTTGTTTGGCCACAATATCCTCTGAAAGGAGGTGAGTAAAATAGGATATTTCTCAAAAACATGCCTGCAAAGATGCATTTGCATCTCCCAAACCATAAAAACTATTGGAAAAATGAGAGAGGTTTTTGTACATGAGGATGTTAGCAACAAAAAACTCTTTTAGGCTCTGCAAATCCATTCTCATTTTTCTATGAGTAATGTTTGACATTACTGTGTTGTATAAGGAGAAAACATAGTTTTAGCTGACCATGAGACAAACATATGACGTGGAGGTAGGAGATGATGTCGAGGCACATGGTTGGTAGAAATATATGATGTGTGGAAACGTAAGGAAGGTGTTGGCATGTAACGGTAAGCAGGAATGGGAACAAGTGGGAGGAGATAAGTGGTAGGGTGCATTCACAAGGAAATGCTATGAAAGCCAACCTAATCAAGATGGGTGGTTTACGAAGGGAGAATATACTATTTTCAAAGGTTAGAGCGGTTTCTTTTATTCGTGGAGGGGGGTTTGAAATCTCGGCGGAAGGAAACGTAGCAGTAGAAAATTGCTTTTTTAGACCCCTCCTCAACGTTAAACAAAATCACATCAAGGGGGTCCGAAACAATTAGGTGGGCATTGGATTTGGGCAGAGTTGAAATCTATGGTGAGGACATGCTCGGGGATTAGTGCTGGTGGTCCCCATCAGATCTTCGGTGGAGCAATTTACTAATGAACACCAAAAATTTAGGATAAGATGTATTTCCAAGGTTTATTAAACATGTTACCTCTTTTACCTAGTCTATACAAATAACTAGTTAGGGTGCATTTTAAATGTGTTCACCCTCATTTATTTATTTATCAATTAATCCTAATTTAATACATAAATTTAAAATTTTTTGATCATACAATTTGATCAAAACTAATCATGTTAGAAAAAGTGGCAGCAGTAGCAAATGACGAGAGAGTGTGAAATATGAGGAGAACGTAGCCCTTACATCGAAATGGAAGGTGAAGAAAGGTCCCAATCAGGGACAAAGATTAGAGGGAGAAGAAAATAAGAAGAAATATTTGTTGAAGATCAAGTGCTTCATATGTGTGGAGTTTGGTCGTCATAGTACTCGAAATCCTGCAAAGAAGAAGGAGAAGAAGGATCAAGCAACAATTTTGATAGAGATTAATAATTTTCCAATAGGTTGGAGGAAAAGTCCGCTTTGTATGCAACTATACCTCAAGGAGAAAGGTGGATATACCTTGAACTCTAGTTCCCACAGTTACAGACACTATGGGAAGGGTCCAAGGAGGATAATATCAGACAAGTGTTTTATCATGGATCAATACCCTTGCTGCAAGGGCCTATAATTTTCAGTAGCAGATGAAATAGTGTCATCATGGTGTAGTCAGATATTGAGGGAAAATTGCAAAACTAGTTGTAGTCAGTTATTGAGTAGCACAAAACCAATCAACATGCAAACACGCTCAGTAGATAGCGAAGAGGCTAGTTGAAGTGAGATCCTCAAGAGACAACTGCGAAGCTAGTACAAGGACACAATAGATTCATAGATTGGTTACCGATTGTAGTAGTTGTAGTAGCAGCAATAACATGAGATTAATTGCAGTGAAAATTAGAGTTGGTAGTCGTGCAGGAGACACAATGCAGTGTCAGCAACAACACGAACGCAAGGTGATTTAGCTACATACTAAATGATGAATCAAAGTATGCATAGTGGATTGGTGGGCATTGACATGTTGTCACATATGTCAAACATCATTAGCATGAGGGAAGATGTTATGGGAGTGAACACCTTCCTCACTAAGAGGGAGTGTTAATTTTTGTAGCATCAAATAGGTTTTATAGTCTCAACTTATGTCCAAGAGGCCAAGAACATGAGATCCTCAAAACCCATAAAAGGTTTCTCAAGATAAGCTTGTGAAATGCCTTAATTAAATTAATTAGGCATAATTTAAATTTTTCCTAAGTCTAACTTAAGAAAATTGGTTAATCAATAGGAATTAATTAAGGAAATGTGAGAATGACCTAGTAGCTCACATGGTTTGAGTTTGAGATTATATTAGCCGTTGATGGAGATATAATCATGGTTCTTGGTTCACTAATGAGACATTATAAGAGAAACACGATGGTTATAGGGAAATATACACTTGAGCACACCAAAAGAGTGAGTTCCTTGGTAGATTGAGTTATCCAGTTACAGAAGTTAAGCAGGGAAGAAGAGTTTGATCTAGAAGGATGCAGGGGTGAGAGGGAGCATCATAAGTGATATCAAGAGAAGTTTTAAATTTCAGAGAATTAGCAGCAACAGGGTAGAGTTATGCTCAGTGAGTCTAAGCAACACCTGCACAAACAACTTTAGAGAAGGGTTTGATTTAGACGAAAAGGAGACAGATTTGGTTGTTGGAGGTCGGAAAGATTTCTAGAAGGCTAAGTGAATAATTTGTGGAGGCTGAGTTGGGGAGGCTAACAACATGCAATCATTTTTTAAGGTGGTACAAATTGGCTAGTGTAGAGGTTGATGCAGGGGTGTTCGATTAGCCAGTTTGCGCCATTTTAAGCACTAAGATCAGTTTCAGGTGAGACAAAAATTCTCATTAATTTTTGGCCAGATTATTTTGCTGAGTATTTCCAGTTTGGCATCCATATTTATTAACTCATATTGCATTGTTGCATAATAATAATAAAACAATCATTTGCTACAGTCGTTTTCTCAGATTGGGTTTTTTTGGGGACATTTATCCAAAACAACAATGTCAATTTTATTTTGTGTGTGTGTGTGTGTGTGTGTGTGTGCATTATTTTTTCTCAGTTCAAGTTTATTTTCTACAAATTTTTTATTTTGAATAAATTATCGTGTGATTTAATCGTTATTTTTTCATAAAAACATAGATTGCATAATTAATTAGTTAGAAGAATAAATTCTAGTTGCTACATTTCAAGGAATTTTCACAATAACCTCCTAATCAATAAACCGGTTACCCATCAAGGGTACTAGCTGCATGGATCTCTCTAGCATGCAAGTAGTAGTTTCATGAAAAACACCTTATGTAAAGGCATAAGAAAATAATTTCGTATCTATCCATATGTCGATATATAGTCGTACTCCTAGAGGAGTTTGTAATAAAATTGAGCCTAATCTTCATGAGTGACCCACCTACATTTCATGATCGAGAAATTTATCTTGATACAGATCATGTCTATAATATATGAAACCATGAATAACTGACCTTTTTGGCCTTGTTTAATATCTATTTGTTCCTACTCAATAGTATCCATGATGGGTCATGCTAAATATCTACCTAGTTAAAGATCTTCCCCTTGAATTCAATAGTGTACATGAGTGGGACCCAACCATGGGGAGTTTTTTTTTGCATTTGGTCTACCATATGGCCTAAATACCATGAAAAATATTATGTGAAAGAAAGTCTTAAGAAAATTAATGAGATACCCCTTGTTCACCCTTATTTTGAATGTCCCCTTGCTAGTCCACCATTTCTTAAGCATCTCCTTCAGTAGAATCTTGAAACAAGTTAACCAAAATTTGTCCGAGCATACTTCCACCCTTGGAAAATACTAATACTTATCGATGTAGTTGGACTCGTCGAAGGAAGTAATGGGTTTTCCATGGTTATCTCATATCATGACATCATCAATTTCTACATGTTGAATCAACCACTCAACGACTTTTGCACAGGGAATGACAACCAAGTTTTCATCCACCTTAGGAAACCAAGATCTCTTGGTAACTTTTTACACCTTAAAATTTGGATAATCTAGAGGAGAATTCCCTCTCTAAAACATCTAGTACACCTCAGACCATATATGAGGTATACATGTCAATACAACATGCAATATCCTAAAACTCACTAGACAAAGACTTATTGGGTTCCTCATCACCGAAGGATTCAACTATTGTTGCCTTGTAGCCTGTATCCTAGAAGAAAACATGGTTCTGCTACAAATGGAAAAAAAACAAAAAACACCAATTATAAATATTATCTTAGGAATAGAATCTAGGTGAATGAGGTTTCTAGGTTTCTTTATTAGTCAACTTTTAGCAATAAATCATGTTAATGGTGAGGAAAAAGTAGAACGATAGGTTCATTATCTTTACTATGATGGTAGATTGCTTTCCCCATTTAAATATCACTTAAAGGGTAGGGGGACACCTAAGGTTTTAGGGGAAAAAAGATTTACTCATGTACCCAACATAGAGAATAAAAAACAAATTAAAAAGTATAGCTAATAAATGGGTTGGAAACATGAAAATGGATCCATGAAAAAGAACTCTAGGTGCTTCATATAAAAAATCTAAGTATCATGAGGAAAATCTATAGTCGAGCATTCCAGAGATATGGAAAACCAATTTTGGGGTTTGTTGCAATATAAAGTGTTATTTTAGCCAAAAATAAGTTGCTAGAGAGCTAGAGCATAGCCATGAGTTGGCTTGGGAAAAGAATGAGAGAAAATAGCAAGAAGGGGAAGCAGGTGAAATGGATCTTAAATCATGTTTTGACTATTTCCTATCTAGGAAAATGGTTTTTTCAACAAGTTTGAGCTACATCAAGTGGCACAAGTGGGCACTTGGTTAGTGAGGATGATGGTCCAAGAGAAAACAAAACATAGCAACCTTGGGGAGCAACAAAGAATATTTAAAAGTTATTCACTAGGTTAAAATTAAGCATAAGATAAGATTTCATCTAGTGAAAAACATTTTATGGGTAAATAATTACGGTAAAATATTGTAAACAACAAAAAAGTAGAGTGAATAAGCATTAAAAAACACTTACTCAGTACTAAGCTACTCGTAGCTAAAGCTGGCTCAATAAACTAGGGTGGGACACTCCTTTAATCCAAGTGATTTAACGTCTAGAGAATAGAGCCAAGATGGTGTTTGTGGAAGATAGTGAGCTACTAGCTTCATTTAAATTATTTTATTTGGTTTTGCATGTATTAAGTTGAATAATTTTCTTATTACACTTAATCTTTTTTCCTTTTGTCTTCTCTTAACTCAAAGTAACAAAGTATCAAAAAATAACTTTAAAAGTGTGAGACAACTTTAGAAAAATAAAAAAAATCTTAGGCTTAAGGCTTAGTCATGCACTATAGTGGTGTTTTGAGGATTAATTAGGTGTTGTAACACTCCTTTAGTGCTTGTTAGGGAATTATGCTAAGAAAGGAAGCTAAAAAACGAGTTAAAGAGACCAAAATTGAAGAGGTAGCACTACACTGAGGGTCTTTGGTATGCTGATGCACTCGCTGGAGACTCAATCAAGCACTATGGACATATGGAAAGAGAAAATGATTTGAAAATTCCAAAAGGCATCGTAGCATTGCACACAAACTCATCAGGGTGTTATGGAGACATGAAAAATAAAAAAAAATGAGAGGGATACAAAAAACAAGGGTAATTCTAAGTTTGTAGCACTTGATTGATGCTAAAGGAGCCACTATAATATAGGATTGAGGTCTAGGAGGACACTATGTTGAGCTGAATGCCAAAATATTAAGTTTGAAGCTCAAATTTGAGGGTGTAGCGTTGAGATAAAGGTAAATAAGGCATTATAGCACAGAATAGAGGCTCAAGGAAGTGCTACATTAGGGAAAAGAGACTTTGATTTGAAAGAAAAACTAACTACCACAATAACCTTTAGTATGCTTAACACCACTCCCTTCACATCAAATCTTGTAATCCCCTTTAAAATTCGTGACCAGGTAAACACTAAAACCTTTAACACTCTCTCAATGACAATCTACAAATTTTTTATTACTAATTTCCCAAAGCTTCATCAATTATTTTCTAACACAAAGTGTGATATATATATATATATATATATATATATAGATATATATATATATATATATATATATATATATATATATATATATATATATATATATATATATATATATAACTAGAATGAAAATTTACAGTGAGGGTTTGCCCGAATGATATGCTGCTCCATATGGGGACGTTTGAAACCCTCCATACGAAAGAAGTGTGCTTGCAGGGTGATGCAACTCTCTAGTGGTTATAGGGTAGTAGTCTGACTCGATTTGGGGTGGCATCACAATTAGGCCTTCCAATTACCAATTCCGCTATATTAAAAAATAAGAACCAAAAAAACAAACAAACAAATAAACTAGAATGAAAATTTCTAGAGAATGAGTAACTACCAAATACAACTATTACACAAACGAACGAGTTAAAACATCTCCCCAAAATTATTCACCAAGAACTAATATCATTTAACAAGTATGACTTAAATGTTACATCAACTTATTATAATTATTTTTTTACATAATTTTTATCTATTTTTTAATAATTTTAATTTTATTATAAATTTAATAAATTTTAATACGTTATAATATTTAATATACTATTTTTATATGACACAAAAACAAAAGAACTTTTAGCACAAGCTTGGTAGTGTGTAGTGACATTAAGTGGAAGATGGCATCTTTGACTGGTATGTTAAAGGTCTAGCGGAAAGTAAAGGATCATATGTGTCCTTGGTACTCCTAGTCACCCACGACTTGTGAATCATCGATGAATATCGCATGTAGCTTCTCGTAGTGAACAATTATCTTGAATAGACCAAGGTAGACAAAGGTACATAAATAGGCCTCCTCGGTCATCCGCTTCAACTCCTTTATTTCAAAAATACATCGACAATGTTATTTGGTAATTCAAGACACCGACAATGTTATCTGGAAATTCGAGACTTCAATTCCTTTATTTTAAAATTTCAAATTGGATAACTTCAACTTCACATCCATAGAAGATATCATGAGTGACAATATTCTCAAAGAGGATTTTTTTCTTATCCCATAGTTAATTTTCCACTTATTTATAATTGCTTTCAAGCATACAAAATATTTTCCACCCTATTTTTCTTTTTCTCAAAGTTATAATTCCAATTGAGGTTGGGATGAGTACCAATTCAAATATATATATGTGTGTGTGTGTGTGTGTGTGTGTGAAATTTCTTTGATTTCATATTATCCTAGATGAGAGTATTATAGATGATCTATTTGGATTTAATTATCAAAATCTTCATTTTGTTAGTGTTCGTAGACTTACCTATGTTAGAATATAAGTTTTTGACGATCCTTGGTTTCTTAGTAAGTTCATAATTGGTACAAAGAAGGATGATGACTATATTAATGAGAGTCAAGCCAACACAACCTGTAGTTTTCAAACCCTTTTTCTAACTTGCCAATGTATATTCCAAAATCTGTAAGGGATATGGGATAATCATACTCGAATCGTATATTAATTTATTTGGGACATCCCTTAATGTTGATATACTTGGAATTAACATTCTCATACAATATTATGACAACATCTCTTAACTCGAAAGGAACTTTTAGCTCATCTAACCTATTCTAAATATTAGTTTTTGGAACTATGTCAAAATATTTTCAAAATTTAATGAAACAACAAAGGAGATAGTTTTTAGTATTTTTTCACTCTGCAATGATCATAAACATAACAAGGTGGTCCAAAGTTGAATGATAGCCTCTAAAAAAATATTGGTCTTTAGCTCTTTTCCATGGTTTTCTAGTCATATGTATTTTTTTCTTTCTTTCAAAATATTTCCATATATCTTACCTAGAAGGGACTAATCATAATGGTCACATAATTAGAGGGATTTATTTTATCTCCACTTTTTAAAATAGGCACAATAAGGTTTTAAGTCCAAGGTTTAAGGAATCCCTATTTGATTTCTAAATTGAGCAATGTGTATATGTCATGGATAAGGATATACCCTCCATATTTTAAGATTTCAACTTTATAACCTTCAATGTCGTTATATTTTCCTTTTGCCAATCTTTTAACCCCGAAATTTATGTCTTCTATATAAATACTTTCACTCTTCATAGAAATATTTCGAATGTTATCCACATAATTAGGGGATTAATCAATATTTTTATGAAAAGAATTCTACAGTTCATTAGGGGAATCATATGAATTTCTTTAGTTTTACAAGTCAATATTTACATCCAAAATTTATTAAAAATCTAGCTTAGATAGATACAAAAGATTTTCTTCATTCCTATTTTATGTAGGTACTATTTTTCTTTTTAATTATGGATTTGGATCTATTTATTTGATTTAATTTTAATGAATCATTAGAAGAATCCTTAATGGCTTATTTAGAAATTTTACACTTATTAGAGTACTTAGGGTTGGTTTCATTGTTTTTATTTTCACATGAAACCTCGATAGAATTTTTTTAATGGAAGTAGATAGGGTTGTCATTAAATTATGATAAAGGTATTCAGTATATATATTTTAATGGAAGTAGATAAGGAAATAGCTTGAAATCACATGTTCATAGGCCTATTTTCATCTTGTTTAAGCTACAATAGTGAGCTAAACCTACATGCCCTAGTTTTCTAATGGATAATTCCACTACTAGCTTAGATGATTTGTTGACTTCATCAATGTATATAGCTTTTAGGATAGAAGGGACTATATAGTCTCTTAATATCCTTTCATTTTGTAACATGGAGAAGTGTTGGTAGAAGACACCTAATGCTGATAAAACAATTAAATAGTCATTCTCCAACAATAACATTTTATATCCATTCAAACATCATTGATAACCTATGAGTAGATTTATCATTAACGACTATTCAATAACTTACAATAATAAACAAAATAACTATTGTAAGTTATTAATTAGTAAAGTATTAAAAGGCTAGAAAATTGGTCTGTGCAATAGGTATTAGTCTTAAAAGTCGCCATTCCCAAGGTATTCGACAAGAAAATGGTCATAAAATATTAACCAAGTAACCCAATTTTACGGCTCATTAGGTTTAATGGATTTTGAAGGGTTATATTTGGGATTCAATAATGAGGGCCACAAGCACATCCTCAAAGGTCTCCGTGCCAATTCACTAGAAATTATCAACTCTTAATATATGGATAATCTCTGAAAGAAATGTTACTTAGGAATTATTTCCCAATCTATAGGCATCCTAGTTATGGATACACCCCCACAAGAAATTCAACCTACTTTCTATTTGATTTTGAATAAACATCAATATGTTTGTGAAACACCCCATAACTTGTAAGAAAAATATTGAAAACATAATTCAAAAATTGTTGATAATAGATTTAATATGTCCTAGTACTAGTTCTTACTCTTGCCTAGTCATCAAGATATTGAAAAAATAAGGAAATTTTTAGAGCATGTGGCTATACTCCCATGATATTAATAAGTTGATGGTAAAAAACAAATGTCATATTGTAACCATTAATGACCTCTTGGATGTGCTACATGGTACTCAATTCTTCATTAGACTACACCAATTCTCTAGGTATCATGAAATCTAGATAAAGTGGTAGGGAATTCCTAATTCTACCTTTTGCACACATAAAGGCTATTATGGAGCTTTGGTTACACCTTTTGATTTTTTTCAATGCTCTATTAATTTATTTGAATCTCATGAAAAATATTTCTAAACCTTTTGTATGCAAATTTCTAATTGCCTTTTTTACTAAAATGGACTTCATGAGAAAACAATAAACAAAAAAAGAAAAAGAAAAATATCATCTTAAAAAGAAACAAAACATATTAAAGATTTTACTTTGTATTCAATAAATTCAAAATCATAATCTCATCTCAAAATTACAAGTTTGGTTAGAATCCATTTCCATATGTGAGAGTTATTCCTTTAACATTAACACATTTAGCCTTACTATATTTACTTTTAGTTATAACTATTACAAGTGTGGATTTATTTTAATTATAAATCTATTATAGGTTAAGAAAGATCAAATCCATTAAAGTGCAGACTTTTAACTATACACGCATCCAACAAAATATGTAGAAGATGAACATCAAACCCAAAAAACATCAATGATGAAGGATTAATATTGCCTTTATCAATGATTATTCCACTCAATTGTGAATATTTAATTTTGTAACTTCATTTTTTTGGAATTGCATGAACCAAAATGCTTGAACACTTACACTAGTTCTCACCTAGTCAATTATAATTGTCACAATCATAGCAAATTCCCTCAATATGTAATCAAATTTGATGATTACTTCATTGTGAACTTTGTTGTTTATAGTGGATAGTTAGTGAAACACTTCAATTTTTATACATGATGATCCTTCAATTGTAAAAAACATAGAACTATTCCATGGACATTGTACTTGTCTTCCCTCGAGCATGTATACTATAAAAAATGCGAATGCTTCACGACATTATTTCTCTAAAAAATTTAGTGGCAATGATGATTATATTGGTGAATGACATCAATATGAATTACCAAATTTTTAGAATTGGATATGGAAATTATTCAAATCACTTATTAGATCTCTATATTTATGGGAACTACGCATATTGCTAAAAGCAAGAGTGATATCCAAGATATGAGAATCTCATAAACCATACTAGTAACCAATGTGTTAAGTAACGTTAGATTTCTAATTTCGCAGCTAATTTTTATAATAAATAGATTAAATTTTACAGCTAATTTTTATGATAAATAGATTAAAGTAAGTAACATACCTAAATTAATTGATGACACTAATCTCAATTTTAGTTAGCTTCTCAATTCACTACTCATGTTGTTTTATGATTTTAGTTAGCATTTAATAGATGGATCAAAGATAGGATGAGATACTCTAGAGTGGAGATGATAAAAGGTATTCCACGAACAAGATAGTCACAGAACGGAAAAGAAAGTAAGTAGCTAACTTATCATCCCAGTGCACAAAAATTAAATAGGGAGCTACCACATCTCTGGTTAAAAAAGCTATTGCAGAAATTCTCTTGGTCTGGACTGCACTTTGACCAATTAGCTGGGTGACTAGTGTACTCGACAAATTCGTGAGTTTGAAATCCTGTGGCAGTGAATAACTATGGTGGGACTGTGACATATGGAGTTGGAGATACAGAATCAGAGAATCCGGACGCCGAAAAGTACTTGATGACAATACCATGCACTATGGAGGTATGTGCATTTCATTCAGGCAACTGTCTAGGTGTATTAATGGATTTATGGCGTTGGAAATATTGGTGGTCGTGAATGCTCACATGTGTGCTCGGTACACCCATGATTGTTGGCGCGCAAGGAAGTTTGCGTGCAACTTTTGAGTAATCAAAAATCAAAAGTCACACTGAGTAGAAAAATCTGGCAAACTATTTCTTTATAGTTGGATGGGTATATTATGACATTTAATTTATAAGATAAAAATAAAATAAGTTACAAACTTATGATATGATGTGTAATATTGTTTTTCACAATATTTTTACCTTATACAATTTTTTTAACTATTGATATTTACAATTTTAATAGTATAAACGAAATTGATAGCAAGTTAGATATAGATTCATGGTTCTAATTTTTTTATTAAAAAAATTATGTTTATACAAAAGGTAGTATCACAATGCTGATTTATTGCAAATATCTAACCATCAAAAAGATGGTCTGAATTTTGTCTATTGTGGGGTTAAACCAAGTTATATATATATATATATATATATATATATATATATATATATATATATATATATATATATATATATATATATATATATATATATATATTAATTTCATTTTTTTTTTTAATTTACATACTTAACAAATAAAAAATAAGGATTTTGATTTACACGGAGTTGAGATGGAAAAATTCAATATAAACAATAACTCAAAATTCAATATAAACCATGGCCTATTTAACTTAAAAACTTACTTAGAAAAAAAAACAGACAACTAACACTTATCAATGTTTCCAACCCAAGCATCCTAATTCAAAATCATTGTACAAGCTACTTGAAAATCATGGTACGTTATCCAAATATTTGCATAGGCAATACAAATAATTGTTATAAGAAATGCAAATTACTGCATAGACAATTCAAGTTACTACACAAGTAAGATAAGTCACTACACAAGCAATACCAATCACTGTTCAAGCAATACCCAGGGTTTATAAACCAAAGAAAAGCCAAAGATAACTCAAAATTAATTCCTCAATTCTATCTAGTTCACATATTCAATTTTCAAAGATTGCAAAAGGAAACTAAATGACAACTTAAATCAATGCTTCTATGCTACCTCATTCAACACACTCAGATTCAAAAGACTTCAAAAATTCAAATCTTATATTCTAATTCAAAACTAATCAAAATAAACTCGGAAAAAACTTCCTATGAAAAAGATTAGTAACCTATGACCTATTTCAATCACGATTATACTACAGTTCTAATGTATCTCAAAGCTATGCTACAAATCCTAAAATATTAACACACAACTTATATTAATGCATAACATCCTACATCTATGATTTCTGGATATTTCATATAAAATGCAATGCTACAAGATCTTTGTGTTGTTGTTAAGCATACACGATTTGAAATAAAAAAGATAAAATCCAATTTGAATCAATAGATTTAGCTCATAACACAATTATCATTCGTTTTGTAATTGGAAAGTGTCCTTCTGAGTATTCATGACTTGTGGAAATGCGATTATTAAATCATTCATGCATAGGAAATATGAATTAACATTATTCCTCTGTTGACGAAGGCTCAAAGATAATATGTTCTTCCAGATTCAAGAAAAACAGAGCAAGTAATTTAAGTACAAAATGGAAGAGAGTAAATTTGAGTTTGATTCGGAAAAAGACTTTGAATCGAAATGTAAATCTACAAATTTTAGCAAAACACACTTCCTACAATATACAATGATTACAGGACTCAATTCTAGGTTGTGGTGGGCCCTTGCCACTTCCCGGAGCAAGTCTAAAACTAACTCAATATCTTAAAAATCAGAAATCATAACACTTAGAGGAAAATAAATGTCGAAAGCATAATTATATTAAGTTCAATGAAACATCAATTCAAACATCAATAAGAAGTATGCCACAATCTCCAATGTTATTTGAGCGTATAAATTTTTGCCCAAAGCTATGCATATGGTATTTTCTATTAGCTTACATACAAAAACATCAAGCTTTATAAAGTGTTCAACCAATGGACAAATATTTATCAATAATTGACTGAGAAAAGTAAACATATAACATCGAAGCTAAGTTAGGCTATATGAAATATCTCGAATGACTTCGAAAAGATTGCAGTTGAGCTTATCCCAATCACATCACGATTAATGAAACCGATTCCATGTTGAGAGTAAAGAGGCCTATTTTGGGATGCCGAATATTTGACTAGATGTCCGCTGCTAAGTAGAGCACAAAATGAGGTGCAAAATTACGTACAAAATACTAAGTCCACAAATAGTCGTCCACTACGTTGTTAAATGGTGTGCTGAATTGTATGCTAGAGTACTTGCTGACTTGTCCACATGTCTTTAAATGTCTGCGAGTCCTTGTAAAGGATAGTCAAATTAATTCAAGAGTTACAAGTCTATTATTACCTACTTAAATTGATTAAAGACATATAAAAAATAGCACTAAGTAAGAAATGTTACCTCCACTTGCAAAATAGTGCAGTTTGGTTAACGTAGAGTGGTATCATGGTACAAAAAGGGTAAACGAGAGTAAATGTCGATTAAAAGAAGGGAATAGTATATGAAAAATCAGTACAAAAGTAGGGCCCAACATCCCCCCATGCCTAAGGGGATGCATGCCCTCATGCAACTATCCTTCTCTATTCCAACCAATCATAAATAAAATTACGGAATCCCATACTTCAGATTCCCACTTCTTTGGCCAAGACCTATAGACCATGGTTTTCTTTCATCAATGACTTCAGAAATTGCAGAGCTCATTCCTAATAACTAGGCTTCTTAACAGGCCTCTGCCATTTTAGTTTCTAGTTAACCAAGTGCTTATTCCTATATCATTCATTCGTAGATCGCACATAGCGAAATAGGGTTTATATTTATAAGCCTTATCCTTCCAATTTTTATTATTTCTCTGCAACTTGGCCACTAGTAACTACATATTCTCTTCGTTACAGGCAGAGGTATTTTCAACCAGTATTGTATGTTGTTGAGAGTTACTTCCCCCCTTAGCTAACCCAGTAAATTTCTTGCTCTTCTTAAACTTAAGCACTCGTTTTTTCTTTCTTGGTTTCTTATCAGATGGATTATGAGGCGGTGAACTACTCACAAGGTCTTGAGTGTTATTTGTTGTACCATCTCCTACAGACATAGTATCCCCTGCTTCCTCATTCACTTGAGAGGGGTCTCTTGTTCCGAAAAAGATAGAATGGTGACCAACGCTCGGTCTTTAGTACCAAAAATAGATGGTTCTTTTCTGGACATGCTTTTTGTACATCGTCATACTTGTGATGAGGTTGGATTTTCTATTGATTTCCTTATTGGTGTGGAAGGCACATATGTCACTTCCTACAGAGTTTCCTTTTCTTTTTCTTAAGGGAAACATTAACCTTCTCACATTTTTGTTCTACTTGTGCAATGACTAATTCGACAACTTCCACAAGGATTTTTCTTCTTGCGTGACTGAGGTTCCTCAACTGGTACTTCCTTATGGGCAGGTTCACTTTTCTGTACCTTATTCATTTTACATTTCTTCCCTTTTGACAATTGGGCTACTTTATATGTGGATGTGCTAGGGTTTTCTCACTTCTTTGGGGGTTTTGCTGAACAACTCCTTCCCTTTGTAGATACAGTCTTTAAAGAAGGGCTCTGACCCTATTTAGAACTAGTCCTGGTGGATCCTCAATTCCAGGGCTTAAATTATTCGATAGGGAACTCGTGAGCCTTCGTCGAACCTTTAATTGGGTTTCTTCCCTTGGAAAAATTTCCACCATAAAATATTCCCAGGACTTTCATCATCTAGTTAACTTAGCAATAACCAATATTTTAATAACGGTATGATGGCACACATCGTTTCAATAATTTTAACAGCTGATTGAACTCCCCTAGCATCCTTATACAAGCTCCTGTGCAAGAAAAATGGAAATTTAACTCCTCGATCTTCTAAAAAATGTAAGAGAAATCTAATGTGATAAGGAAAACTACAAAATACCTTCCTTCACAAGTAAAAAATATTTGTAGCACCATGATAAGTGGATGCCATTCTTCCTCTAGGCAGCTGCGTAGAATTGCTTTTGACCAATTTATAGACTTGTAATACGATTTGAGGAATTTAGTGGAGTCATCTAAGTTGAGTGGTCCTCCTTTGAAAAACTTCTCCCCAGATAATGGTAACCCGGTCATTTTTCTTATGGATTCTTCAGTGATTTTAAAATTCAAATTCCTAATCTCTACAACCTCCCCATTAAAAATTTCTAAAAAATCCAAGGCCACTCTATCATTGTAACCCTGGAACTTCCGAAGGAAAACCATCCAACCCTTTTCTTCGAATAATCCTTACAATTAGTATACTCGAGGCTTTTTAAAAATTGAACAAATGTAGGTTTGTGGCGATCAACCCGCATGCTAAATGTGAAGCAATACCAAAAGTTATCATAGAACTAGAGGGATCACAGTTTGACTTCTAGCTGCAACTTATCACTGAAATAAACAATTACCATGTCGACTCTCACGACTTTAAATTAATTTAGGAAATAATACTTGTGAAATTTCAATAATGATATGCATGGGCGGAAACAATGATGAATTGATGCTTGATATGTGAGCTGCATGAGAAAAAATGAGGGAAAAGGTAGTGGGGCAAGATGGAAATTTGATTGGTGGCATGGATTGGTTATAGCAATGATGAATTAGTGCTCGAAATGTAAGCCACGCAAATAAAAATGAAAGGAAAGTGTAGTGGGGACAAGACAGAAATTTGAATATGGAAGGTTGGGTGAATCATAGCGATAAATGGAGATATACTATTACTAGTTTATTAATAATATACTTCAATATAGTCTAAGTAACATAAAAAAATGTTCCCATACCTTGATTTGGCTATTATTAATATTCTGAAACTTGAGACAAATGATGATAATACCAACTTTGATCTTCGGTGAAGTATAATATTCATTACTGGATTTATGTTGATAAATTAATTCATAAAACTATAGATATTTCAGAATATTTATAATTTACCATCTTCACTAATTTTGTGCTAGTAGGCGAAATTTGCTCCCTGTACACTTCTTCTGAATATACTATATAAATTTTAGTAAGAAATTGTTTAGTACCCATGCTTGGTTTATCATAATACCAACTTTAAGTACAAAATCCATCAACTGAACTGAAAAATTAACAAAAATATTCTTGAATATCTTATGTAGCCCGATTGAGAACTTTGGCTAAAATTTGGCTTCTAGTTACTACACATAATCTGAATCATCATTCCATGGATTTTGACTAGGCTTTGAATGATTACTGCCTGGACCATTTCATTTTTAGAGAGTCTGAAATGAAAAAAAGAAGACTCAAGAAGGCTTTGTTTCCATACTTATTTCGTTGAGCCCGGAAAAGAATAATTATATACTTAGAAGATCCCTAGCTACTATTATGTCATAGATTTATCAAGCCTGAGTTAGTCGTTGCTCAGGGTATTCCTCTTTACAGTGTCTGAAAAAATTAAAGTAGATGCCAAGGGGGTTTCTTTTCTGTACTTATTCTAATGATCCCATAAAAGAATAATTTTGTACTCAACAGATACCTAACTACCATTGTCCCATTAATATTTACAAGCCAGGGTCAGTCCTTACTCGGAACATTCATTTTTGGGAGTCTGAAATGTACAAAGAGGACTCCAAATTGTCCTTTTCCATAATTAATCTATCCATTATAGATATAGGAATAAAATTACCCTTGACGGATTTCCCCTTTATTCTATGTGAGTTGTGGAGGAAAATAAGGAGTCATCTCACTATTCTTTTATACGATATATATCTATATATATATATATATATATATATATATATATATATATCAATTTGAAGAACCAGCAAGAGCTGGATCCTTCTTTTGAACCAACTCCATTTCTGGATCTCGCATCACATCTTGCAAAAATTCTTGGCAAGAGAGCGAACATTAGTAGATCTTAAATTTGTGGCCATCACCACGAATGTGGTCTAATCAACATCAATAGTTTTTATTATAACTGAGCCATTATC
This sequence comes from Pinus tabuliformis, assembly GCA_031772625.1. Lineage (NCBI taxonomy): Eukaryota > Viridiplantae > Streptophyta > Pinopsida > Pinales > Pinaceae > Pinus > Pinus tabuliformis. The sequence goes on along the minus strand of CM062817.1, from coordinate 408,744,124 downwards.
AAAGACTTCTTCCACTTCATAAAATCCCAACCACCTGGTTGAAAGTTTCCCTTTTAAGTGTTTAAATTTACTATCATATAACAATGCTTAATCTCCTAGTTGAAAGACCTTCTTCTTAATATAATTGTCATGTCGTCAATATCTCTGATCCTATAGTAAAATGTTCTATTGAAATGCATCTTGTATGATTTCTTCAACCTTGTTGAGCCCACAATGCCTTGGGTAACTTGTCAGCCTAGTAGCCATGGTGAAGCTCAATTTTCTTGGTGAGGATAGACTCCAAGACTTTATTGGTGAATTTGACCTGTCCATTTGCTTGAGGGTGGTATAGATTACACTTTTGGTGCTTGATCTGATATTGTTTGGTAACAACCTTCACTAGTTTGGATGTAAATTGTGATCCTTGATCGATGACAATCTCTATAGGTACCACAAACCTAGTGAAGATGTCCTCAAAAAGGAAATCTGCCACAACCTTCTTGGAAGAAAAATATAAAGCCTTGGATTCTACCCACTTTGTCACGTAATCAATACAAACCAATATGTACCTCTTCTTCTTGGACATGGGAGAGACAAGTCCCAAAAAATCCCCCATTTCCTAAAAGGTTCCACTAATATTTGAGTTTGGAGAGGCATTTCATTCGTCACAATTAGCCTCCCCATTCTTTGACAGCCATCGTAACTTGAAACAAACCTTTTGGCATCTTTGAAAAGAGTGGGATAGTAATAGCCCACATGTAGGACCTTATAGCTTGTCCTTTTATCTACAAAGTGGACACCATAGGGTTCACTGTGGCAAGCCCTCAAAACATCATACATCTCATCTTACTGCACACACCTCCTCATAACTAAATCATGTCCTATTTGGAGCAAGTCCCCTTCTATCCAAGAATAATTGGCACTTCACTGCATAATATTATTTCTTTCCCCGATGGAAAGATTCTGTTCAAACCTTCCTTTCACAAAATAGTTAGCCATGTCAGCAAACCAAGGATTTTATGTTGAGACATCGAACAAATCATCATATGGGAAATCATCCGGAATTGGTGATGAAGCTCTATCTTAGGCAATGTTCATTCGGGATAATAAATCTACATCGAAATTTTCTCATCTAGGCTCGTCAATCACATTGATATTAAATTTTTGTAACAAGAGTAACCATGTCATTACTATTCCATTAGTAATAGGCTTATTCATAAGAAATATAATAGAAAAGTGATCAGTATGGAAAAAGTCCCATAACCAGTAATGTAATGCCTAAATTTGTTGATGGCATGAAATACTACAAATAATTCATTTTTAGTAGCTCTATAATTTAGCTTTGCATGTGATAGATTTTTTCTAACAAAGAAATTGTAATAAGAAAAGTGATTCTCCCTTTGACCCAATATAGCTCCAAGGGCAGTATCCGATGCATCAGTGAAAATTTGAAAAGGGAGAGACCAATTAGGTCCTCTCAATACTGAGCAGTAGTCAATTTATCCTTCAATTCCTTAAAAGCATTTTGATAGTCAGTATCCCATAAAAAATCAAAATCTTTAATAAGAAATATAAACATAGGTGATGGAATTTTAGTGAAATTTTCAATAAATCTCCTATAGTACCTTGCATGTCCCAAGAAAATTCTTACCTCTTTTTGTGACGTGGGGATTGGAATATGTGATATTACCTCTATTTTTTCAGGATCAACTTTTATCCCTTCGTGTGATACGCGGTGTCCCAAAACAATTCCCTTAGTTTGCATCATTTTACATTTAATATTACCAAGGGCCAATTGAGCCTCTTGACAACGAATCAATACTTTTTCCAAGTTTTCCAAGGCTTGTTGAAAGTCATCCCCATATACTGTGATGTCATCCATATAGACTTCTACACAGTCATGTATTAGATCAGAAAAAATAGCCAAAACAACTTATTTAAAGGTAGCTGGAGTGTTGCACAAGCCAAAAGGAAGAACTCGTTAAGCATAGGTGCCCCATGGGCAAGTAAAAGTAGTTATCTCTTGATCTTATATGACTATTTGAATTTGATTGTAACCACTATATCCATCGAGAAAAGAGAATTACATTTTCCCTCACAATGTATCAAGTACTTGATCAATAAAAGGTAAAGGAAAATAGTCCTGCAAGGTACCCTTGTTACCCTCTCTATAATCAACACAAATTCTACATTTCCCATTTTCCTTGGAACTACAACCAAGGGTGATACCCATTTACTGTCAAAAATAGGATAGATGGAATTCACACTTAATAGTTTTTGTAATTCATCCTTAACAAATTCTTTTAGAGTTGGATTCATTCATCTTTATGGCTGCCTAAGAAGTCTCACTTCTTCATTTGTATAAATGTGATGTGTACAAGTTATTAGATGAATACCCTTCATGCCCAAATAATCCCAAGAAAATTCTCTAGAGTGCCTTCGAACCATATTCATTACCTATTGTTTATGTTTTGTACTTAATTCTGTACCAACGTATGGTGTGCTTCTAACACTAATTTCAAAAGTTTTAGTACTTAATTCATTGTTTTCTTCTAAGGCTTCCATAGTGAATGATGCAAAAATGGTAGGTTGACAAGTTTCTTCAAATTCATTGTTGAAAACATGATGATAACGATTAAAAGACATAAGATAATTAATGCAATTAATGTCAAACAAAAACCGCTGCAAAACATGTTCTTCTGATTATTCCTGAAGAGCCCAAGATTGTTCTATAGTTAATAAGGGAAGCATACAATTTTCCTCTCCATTGGGATTCTCTAACCAAAAAGGAACTTCAGTGACCAATTGGGTAGGTGGAAAAATAGTCAATGTTTGGTTTTCTAATCCATTGGAAATAGTCATTTCCCCATTTCTGCACCCAATGATAGCAACAATAGTGGCCAGCCAAGGTCGCCCTAAAACTACTCAATGTCCGGGTTTAGAAGTTTTTGGGTAAATTATAGTGAAATAAATTGGGTATTCCTAGGAAGGTATTGCTACCACTATGTCTTCTAGGAGCCCCACAAGTTTAACAATGGACTTATCTGCCAACTTAAGCACTATGGGTATAGGCCTGACTTCTTGTAATTGTAATAATTTCATGGTATCAATAGTCATTGCATTGATGGCTACTCCTAAGTCTACGAGAGTATTCAGTAGAAGAGTTCCATTGATTTCTATTGTCATCATGGGATTCCCTGGATAATTATATTTTAGTGGCAAATCGGACATCATTTCTGACATTGGGCTACTTACTATAACATTCTGATTTTTGCTTCTCCTTCTTCTTGGCCTTTTGATGCAAATATCTCTAATGGTATTGGTATATATAAGAATTCCTTTAATAGCTTGCTGCAAAGGTATTTTTATGAAGACATTCCTTAATTTAAATTCCAAGTCATATTTTGTGGGAGCTTCAGTTTTCTTGATAAGTGATATTTCCGGATAAGGAGGTTCCCTCGGTTCTTCTACTTCACTGATTTTGTGATTTCTAATTGTTGATGAGTTTTATCCTTATGTTCTACTTGAGGAACCCCGTCTTGAATAATTATAGTTGTTTTTTCTTTATTAACTATTTTTCCTGATCTTAGTTGAATTTAATTAACATGAAAAGAAGTAACGGCATATGTAGGAAATGGTTGTAATTCCATATTTTATAAAGGTTGTGGAGGTCTATTATTGGGATTAAAAATTGGTTGCAAAGGAAGATGATATGGGAGAGGAGGGTTAAATGATTGTTGTGCATGCTATGAAGATGGATTAGAGCTTGGAGGTAAGGGTAGGGGTTATTGCATGGAAGGTGACAATGGTAATGAGGGTTTCCAATAATAAGTTGATTTATATCCTTGCTGAAATTATACATATTAGAAGTATAAGGCATGCAAGGTGGACATTGATACTAGGGGTATGTCTTATTTTGAGGTTGAAATCCATTCCCATAAATATTTCCTCTCCATCCCTAGTTCCAAGGTGAATTATGAGGTGGTTGTGTGGGCCATGGAGGGTAAGATGGTTGAGAATTCCATGACTGGTTTTGGGTAAATCCTTGTAGATTGGGATCTTGATAAAAATTTTGATTTGGCCCTCTTGATGATGGTTTTCTACTTTTTTGAGGAAAGTCACTAGTCTCAGCCTGGCTTGTAGTCCAGGAAGGGACGAGCATTTATTAGGGGTATGCTATTGTGTACAAATCTAACACACATCAACCACATTTATGGGACATTCCCTTTTAGCATGCTTACGACTGCATTTAGGACAAAAAATTTCCAAGGAAACTTTTTCCTACTCTTGCTTCCTTTTAATTTTTAGAGTATCTAGTTAGTCACTAATGGTGTTTAACATATCCGTTTTAAAATTTTCCAGAATTTTTCCCAGCTCAACTCTAGGGACAAAATTTTGTATAGATTTTGAATTTATACTCATAATCCCTTGGGTTGTCAAAGATTATTTTTCCTACCTTAACTTGACTTCTCGAATAAGTTTGATAAATATCAGCTATTTCAGCAAAGGATTTTTTATAAATATCGCCGGAACTTAGGAGACTAAGTGTTTCAATACATTCTTCTCTTAACCCCTTCGAAAGATAGTTCTAAAGGTTATCTCGTCCAAGTCACCCACTCGTGATTTATGGTAGTTATAGATGAACCTCTCTAGATATTCCTCCAAAATTTTGTCTTCCATCTGTTGAATCCTAAAGATATCATTAACATCTCTACTTTTACGGTATTCCTGATATTTATTAAGGAAAATAGACTTGCGATCCCAGGAGTATATGGTGTGCTCTCCCAGGCTCATAAACCATCTTAGGGCTGAGTCTTTTAAGGTGGTAGGGAATAGTTTAAGCTTCCGTGTATCGTCATAATAATTATAGCTTCTGCAAAGAATATCGAATTCAAATAGAAACGAGTCAGGATATTCATAGGACATACCATGAAAAATTGGAAGAGATGCCAAGGGTATTTTCTTCGTAGTGATATTTATGGTAATGTCTAGAATAGGAAATCTAAAAGTTGATTATGTATCACCTTCATGCTCCTCAGAGCTTCCTCTTGGACCATGGGCTTCCTCTTGGACCATTCCTTCGATCATTGTTCCCTCCAAGTATGGTATGTATCTTGTCATTATCTCCATTTTATTTTCCCCATTATTTCCATTTTCCTCCCCTCCTCCTTTTTTAAACATTTTTACTACATGATCAATAGTAGGCTTTAGTACAATGGTCTGGATGGAAGAAGATTCAGTTGGGTTGAGCTTAATATAACGAGGCCCTAGGTCTCTGCAAGGTCCTCCTGTCGCAGATTCCACTTGTGAAACTATCACCAATTTTGTACCTACAATAGTTCCTAAGTCAATTTGTGTTAGTTTTTGTATCCTTGAGGCCGCTCAACCTATTTTGATGTAATGTTTCTTTTTTCTAATCCCACTTTATTGGTGGAGCTTCCTCCCTCCTCTATGATACTTGCGTAACGATTAGCTAGATTAGTTGGGGGTGTTTTTGTGGGACCAAATATTTCTAAAAATGATTTTGTTCTTGAAATAAATCTACCTTTGATATCCCCAGGCCTACATTTACTTTTGTGCATAAGAAAAGAATATACTACAAAGATTCACCAAAAAATAACTAGACTTTGAAGCAACCTCACTATGGTGGAAGTGTGGACCTTCACTCACATCTTACCATACACTCTGCACCCTCTAATTGTCCCGGAAAATCCTCAACACTCATAACTTCTGAAGATATTGTTACCTGGACAATTTGTAACTCCCCGACAACGACGCAAAAAAGCTTAGGGATTTTATTTGTCGTTAAATCCCCTAAATTAAATTATATACTGAGGTTCTCAATCTTTGAATTACACTGCATTTCGATTCAAGTTGTAAACAGTCTAGTGCAAAATTAAGTATGAAATGTTCAATCTTTACTTCTTACAATCACAACAAGCTGAAGTGAAGAAACCTATTAATCTATGATTAAATCTATGTTCTATTCAAAACTCCAATTACTATTCTACTTTAACCATGAGCTATTTAACTTAAAAACTTACTCATAAATCAAACAAAAAACTAACACTTATCAAAATTTCCAACCCAAGCACACTAATTCAAAATCATTGTACAAGCTGCTTGAAAATCATTGTATAGTATCAAAATATTTTCACATGCATACAAATCATTGTTATAAGAAATATAAATGACTACATAATTAATTCAAGTTATTGCACAAGTAAGATAAGTCACTACACAAGAAATAAAAATCACTTTTCAGCAATACCAACCATTATTCAAGTAATATCAATCACTGTTCAAGCAATACTCGGGGTTTATAAACTAAAGAAAAGCTAATGATAACTCAAAATTGATTCCTCAATCCTATCTAGTCCACATATTCAATTTCAAAAGACTGCAAAAGGAAACTAAATGACAACTGAAATCAATGCTCCTATGATTTTAACTTTTTTTTGTAAGCTTGGTGGGACTACATCTTCATCATGTCCATCAAATATATCACCCTGATCAGGTAATGCATTGAACCAGTGACTTCACATAAAGGAGTGCCTTCATATAGAAACCAATCACCTATGCTACCCGATTCAACACACAAATATTCGAAAGACTTCAAAAAGTTGGAGCTTACATTTTAATTCAAAAGTAATCTAAATAAACTTAGGAAAAACATTCTATGAAAAAGTGCAATAACCTGTGACCTGTTCCAATCATGATTATACTATAGTTCTAATGTATCTCAAAGCTATGCTACAACTCCTAAAATATTAACACATGACTTATATTAATGCATAACATTCTACCTCTATGATTTTTGGATATTTCATATAAAACAAAACGATACAAGATCTACGCGTTATTGTTAAGCGTACATCATTTTAAATAACAAAGAAATAATCCAATTCGAATCAACAAATTAAGCTCATAACACAGTTATCATTCATTTTGAAATTGGAAAGCGTCCTTCTAAGTGTTCTTGACTTGTGGAAATGTGATTATGAAATCATTCATGCACAGGAAATATTAATTAACATTGTTTCTCTATTCGCAACAGCTCAAAGGAAATATGTTCTTCTAGATTCAAGCAAAATAGACCAAGTAAATTAAGTACAAAATGGAAGACAGTAAATATGAGATCTTTTCGCAAACGACTTTGAATCGAAATGTAAATCTACAAATTTTAGAAAACCACACTTCCTACAATCTACAATGATTACATGACTCAGTTCCAGGTTGTGGTGGGCCCTTCCCACTTCCCAGAGCAAGTCTTAAACTAACTCAATACCTGAAAAACCTGAAATCATAACACTTACAGGAAAATAAATGTCGAAACCAGAATTATATTAAGTTCAATGAAACATCAATTCAGACATCAATAAGAAGTATGCTACAATATCTATTGTTATCCAAGCACATAAATATTTACATAAAACTATGCATATTGTATTTTCTTCTAGCCTTGGATCATTATACTTTAGTGGCAAACCGAATATCATTTCTAACATTTGGCTAATTACTTTAACATTCTAATTTCTGCTTCTCTTTCTTCTTGGCATTTTGATTCAAATATCCCTAATGATCTTGGTATATATAGGAATGCCTTTAATATCTTGCTCCAAAGGTATTTTTATAAAGACATTCCTTAATTTACATTCCAAGTCATATTTCATGGGAGCTTCAATTTTCTTGATAAGGAATCTTTCTAGATAAGGAGGTTCCCTCGGTTCTTCTAGTTCACTTTTTCTATGATTTCTAATTGTTGATGAGTTTTATCCTCAAGTTCTACTTGAGGATCCTCCTCTTGAATAATTATAGTTGTTTTTTCTTTATTAACTATTTTTCCTGATCTTAGTTGAATTTCACTAACAGGAAAGGAAGTAACGACATATGTAGGAATAGGTTGTAATTCCATATTTTGTAAAGGTTTCATAGGCCTATTATTGGGATAAGAAATTGGTTGCGTAGGCATATGAGGTGGGAGAGGAGGGTTAAGTGATTATTGCGCATGCTATGAATATGGATTAGAGCTTAAAGGCAACGGTAGGTGTTATTTCACTGAAGGAGACAATCGTAATGAGGGCTGCCAATAATAAACTGATTTATATCCTTGCTGAAATTATATATATTAGATGTATAAGGCATGCAAGGTGGACATTTATACTAGGGGTATGCTTGATTTTGAGGTTGAAATGCATTCCCATAACTATTTCTTCTCCATCCCTCGTTCCAAGGTAAATTCTAAGGTGGTTGTGTCGGCCATGGAGGGTAAGACGGTTGAGATTTCCATCACTGGTTTTGGGAAATCCTTGTAGATTGATTTGGCCCTCTTAATGATGGTTTTCTATTTTCTTGAGGAAAGTCACTAGTCTCAACCCCCCCTTTATAAATGGCTTGTAGTCTAGGAAGGGACAAGAATTTGTTAGTGGTATGATACTGTGTACTAATCCCACACACCTCAACCACATTCATGGGACATTCCCTTTCAATATGCTTACGACTGCATTTAGGATAGAAAGTTGCCAAGGAAACTTTTTCCTACTCCCATTTCCTTTTAATTTTGAGAGTATCTAGCTGGTTGATAATGGTTTTTAATATCTCCTTTTTAAAATTTTCTAGAAGGTTTCGCAACTCAACTCTAGTGACAACATTTTGTACAGATTTCAAATTTATAGACGCATAATCCCTTGGGTTGTCCCAAATTATTTTTCCTACCAACTTTATTTCTAAAATAAGTTTTCCCATCTCAACTATTTCAGCAAAGGGGTTTTTATAAATATTTCTAGAACTTAGGAGATTAAGTGTTTCAATGCAATATTCCCATAACCCCTTCAAAAAGACAGTCCTAAAGCTTCTCTCGTCCAAGTCACCCACTCATGATTTATGGTAGTTATAGAGGAGCCTTTCTAAATGTTCCTCCAAAATTTTGTCTTCCATCTATTGAATCCTAAAGATATCATTAACATCTATACTTTTATAGTAGTCTTGATATTTCTTAAGGAAAATAGGATTCATGTGATCCTAGGAGTAAATGGTGTGCTCTCCTAGGTTCATGAACCATCTTAGGGATGGGTCATTTCTGGTGGTAGGGAATAGTTTAATCTTGTGTGCATTGTCATAATAATTATAGGTTCTGCAAAGAATATAAAATTCAAATAGAAACGAGTTAGGATCTTCGTGGGATGTACCATGAAAAAGTGTAAGAGATGCCAAGGGTATGTTCTTCATAGTGATATTTACGGTAATGTCCAAAATAGGAAATCCAAAAGTTGATTCTGTATCATCTTCATGCTCCTCAGGGCCTCCTCTTGGACCATCCCTTCGATCATTGTTCCCTCCATGTATAGTATGTATCTTGTCATTATCTCCATTTTTATGTCCCAATTGTTTCCATTTTCCTCCCCTCCTCCTTTGTTAGACATTTTTTCTACAAGTTGAGTAGTAGACTTTAGTATGATGGTCTGGCTAGAAGAAGATTCAGCTGGTTTGATCTTAATGTAACTAGGCCTTAATTCCATGAGAGGTCCTCATGTTGTAGATTCCACTTGTGAAACTGGCACCAATTCTGTATCTACAACAGTTCCTAAAACAATTTGTGTTTCTTTTAATATCCTTAAGGCCGTTCAACCTATTTTGATGCAATGTTTCCTTTTTCTGATGCCACTTTGTTGGTGGAACTTCCTCCCTCCTCTCTGATACTTGCGTAACGATTAGTTGGATTAGTTTGGGGTGTTTTCATGGGACCAAATATTTCTGAAAATGATTTTGTGATTGAAATAAATCTATCTTTGATATCCCTAGGCCTAACTTTACTTTTACACATAAGAAAAGAAAATACTACAAAGATTCACCAAAGATAACCAGACCTTGGAGTAACCCCAATATAGTGGAATCGTGGAACTTCACTCGCATCTTATTATACACTCTCCACCCTCTGATTGTCCTAAAAAATCCCCAACACTCATAAATTCTAAAGAAATTGTTACCTGGACCGTTTGTAACTCCCTAACATTGACACCAAAAATGTTAGGGTTTTATTTGTCATTAAATACCCTAAATTAAATTATCTACTGAGGTTCTCAATCTTTGAGTTACACTACAGTTCGATTCAGGCTGTAAACATTCTAGTGTAAAATTAAGTATGAAATGTTCAATCTTTACTTGTTACAATCAAAACAATGTGAAGTGAAGAAACATATAATCTATGACTAAATCTATGTTCTATTCAAATCTCCAATTACTATTCTCCTTTAATCATGAGCTATTTAACTTAAAATCTTACACATAAATGAAACAAACCTCTAACACTTATGAATTTTTCCGACCCAAGATACTAATTCAAAATCATTGTACAAACTACATCAAAACCATTGTATAGTATACAAATCTTTTCACAGGCAATACAAATAATTGTTATAAGAAATATAAATTACTACATAAGCAATTCAAGTTACTGCACAAGTAAGAGAAGTCACTACAGAAACAATAACAGTCAATGTTCAACTATACCCATCATTATTCAAGTAATACCAATCACTTTTCAAGAAATGCACAGGGTTTATAAACCAAAGAAAAGCTAATGATAACTCAAAATTGATTCCTCAATCCTATCTAGTTCACATATTCAATTTCTAAACACTGCAAAAGAAAACTAAATGACAACTTAAACCAATGGTCCTATGCTTTTAACTTCTTCTTTTTTGTAATCTTGGTGTGACTACATCTTCATCATGTCCATCAAATATATAACCCGGATCGAGGTAATGAATTGAACTAATGACTTCACATAAAGGAGTGCCTTAACATAGCAACTGATCACCTATGCTACTCCATTCAACACACACATATTTGAAAGAATTCAAAAAGTCAGAGCTTACATTCTAATTCAAAAGTAATCCAAATAAACTTAGGAAAAAAATTCTATGAAAAGGAGCAATAACCTGTTTCAATCATGATTATACTATAGTTCTAATGTATCTCAAAGCTATGCTGCAACTCCTAAAATATTAACACATGAGTTATATTAATGCATAACATTCTACCTCTACGGTTTCTGGATATTTAATATAAAACACAACGCTACAAGATCTATGTGTTATTCTTAAGCGTACATGATTTTAAATAATAAAGACATAATCCAATTGGAATCAACAAATTAAGCTCATAACACAGTTATCATTCATTTTAAAATTGGAAACGTCCTTCTCAGTGTTCTTGACTTGTGGAAATGTGATTATGAAATCATTCATGAACAAGAAATATTAATTAACACTATTTCTTTTTTCGCAAAGCATCAAAGGCCATACATTATTCTAGATTCAAGAAAATCAGAGCAAGTAATTTAAGTACAGAATGGAAGACAGTAAATATGAGATATTTTCGAAAAACAACTTTGAATCGAAATGTAAATCTACAAATTTCAACAAAACACAGTTCCTACAATATACAATGATTATAGGACTCAGTTCTAGGTTGTGGTGCGCTCTTGCCACTTCCGAGAGAAAGTATTAAACTAACTCAATACCTTAAAAATAAGAAATCATAACACTTACATGAAAATAAATGTTGAAACGAGAATTATATTAAGTTCAATGAAACATCAATTCAAACATCAAGAAGAAGTATGCAACAAACTCCAGTTTTATCTGAGCATATAAATTTTTACATAAAACTATGCATATGGTATTTTATTCTAGATTACGTACAAAAGCATTAGGCTTTATAAAGAGTTCAATCGATGGAGAAATATTTATAACTAATTGCCTAAGAAAAGTAAACATATAACGGCGAAGCTAAGTTATGCTATATGAAATCTCTCAAATGACTTCAAAAATATTGCAACTGAGCTTCTCTCGATCACAACATGATCAATGAAACGGATTCTATGTTGAGAGTAAAGAGACCTATTCTAGGACACCAAATATTTAACTAGATGTCCGTTGCTAAGTAGAGTAAAGAATGAGGTGAAAAATTAGGTACAGGATAGTAAGTCTACAAATGGTTGTCTGTTCAGTTGTTAAATGATGTGTTGGACTATATGTTGGTGTACCTACTGACCTGTCTACATGTATTCGAATGTCTATGACTCTTTATAGAGAGAAGTCAAAGTAATTTAAGACTTATAGGTCCATTATTACCTACTTAAACTGATTCAAGACCTATGAAAAATAGCACTAAGTAACACATCTTACCTCCACATGCAAAATAGTGTGGTTTGGCTAATGTAGAGTGGTATGATGGTATAAAAATGGTAAAAGAGAGTGAATGTCGATAAAAAAAGGGAATAGGGTATCATAAATGAGTACAAAATTAGGGCCAAACACTCTCACTAGTATAAGCCTCAAATCAAATGTGAGGCATTTGACTTTGAAAACTCTTTGTGCATCAATCAGATTTATGAGTTCTTCCTGAGCTAGTGGGTCTAGTGTAGGACGCACCTGATGTAATCTCTATTGAAAAATTTCAAAACCTATCTTGGTTGGAATAATAAGGTAGATGATATAGGTTTCATGGGTCGTGTCGTCATAGAATTTCCACTAGCAAGGGGTATTGGCTAGGACAGGGGGTCTGAAAATGAATCCAATAGAAATACTATGTGATCATGGGGGGGAAATGATAGTTGCAGTCATGAGAGCATTAGAGAAAGGATACAAGAAATTTGGAATTGACATAGCATTCGATGCTTTAAAAGACAATATGGGTATCCATACCTCTCATGGGTAATCTTTTGGATGTGAATATAAACAACGACTAGTATTCTATACATGGCATATGTTCATCTCAAATTATTAGTACATTCATATTCTGATTGGTGGGACATTGGGGTTGTATATTCATATTGGTAAATCAGGGTACACCCTACACTAGCTTTGTCATGTGTTTTAGAGTCACCAAAATATAATGTACAAAGTTAAGTATTAAATTTGAATTTATTAAAACTATCAAAATTTACATCTAGGTTATTATAATCATCACTATTTACAACCAAAATACAAGGTTCATCATCACTAACCTATGAAAACTGAAGGATATTAAGATGGGCTTCTAAGTGAGATGAGTTGATTTGGTTAAAATATTTCTAACTATAGTTTCAAGAAAATACTTCCCATTGTATTCCCTGCAAAGATAATTGGTTCATTGGTCCCCTCTAGTATAGTGTGCTTCATATGAGACTTATTGTTTACCTAGACTTGATTACTCTTACCCTTATAAGGTAACCATATGTGAGAGAAATTAGTGGAAAATTACCCCTGTAGTTTCTCAGGTTAGTCCCTACTTAGTAGTAGGCCTTATTCCTTAGGTATGTCCATGACTATGATATCAATCATCTGATGGAATTGTATATCAGAGAGAAATCATATCAAAACATTGTTCATCTCACCAATTACATTTACTTCTAACATGTCTAATTGAATGATATTAATGTTAGCCTTCTTTGGGACAACATTTATCTTTTTTCACACAAAATAGGGCACGACGTTAGAGGAAGCTCTAGATTCTACCAAATAGTTGTGTACATTATGATTAAAAACTTTGAATGTCAAAAGAAAAGATGGGGTATGTGACTTAAAATTTCTCTTGTGCTTGTTGTGTTTACAATGGATTTACCGTTATTAGAGTTGTTTATAGCGGTAGGAGGTTTCTAAACATATTTGATAAATATTCATAACTCTCGAATAAAGTATTATAAAGAAAATATTAATTAGATAATAAACTATTTTTTTTTAGCCATTTTTTGGGATGAATTAATGATTCAAAGTGTTCAACCTTTTCCCTTGAATTTCTGATCAACCAACATTGATATGAAAATAGATGAGAATATTGAGATTAAGCATAAGAGGTTTGAAAGGTTCTTCTCTCCACTATGGAATACACTAGAGATCATACAATGAAATGTTACCCCTTGTTTTCTTAATATATTTTATATCATTATCTTCTATGGCTTTTCCTAAAGAAACTAATGGTTCAATATTTCTAGTTGGAGGAGCAGACTTGAATTTCTATGTGTGGGTAGTAGGCATGGTGTTTGGAAAAAAAGCTAAGGTCTACTTAATGTTCTACATGTGGATGGAATTATGCTTTCTTTTTTATGAAAAAATATCTAGTTAACCTTGGGAGCCGATGTAATAGATTTGGCAGAAGACAAGGGAGTAAGTAGTTTCCATAAAACTGATTTACCCTTGGCAAGCTGAGCAGTTTCAGGGGTAGGATCTTTTCCATGGAGACTATAATTCATTTGGATTTTATGAGTGACTAGTTTTTCCCCAATATATACTTCTCTAATAGTTTGTGTGTCCATATCTATGACCTAGTTCCAAATAAACATGATAAATACGTCATTGGCCTCATCTTCATATTTTATAGGCTCCTCTTTGCTTCTTGGGTAGAGTAATAAAATAGGGATTTCTAGTCCAAAATTTTATCAACAATTAGTGTTAATGAGTTGACTCACTAAGGACATGTTTTATTTTGAGTCATTAACATAATGGTATGAGAATAAATTTTCCATATCAAAGTCATCAAGGTTGGAATTCATATTCTAGTTATTAGTAGGTTTGGTTTTATTATTAGTCCTCTTCTGTAATGAGTATAAAGGATTATTTCCAAACAAGATTTCTCTTGAATTTTTCTTTAGATTGACTACTTTGTTTAAGGGCTTCTTGACAAGTTTAACCATTGTTGGGACCTACTATTGTCACCCTTTTTCACACCCTATCCTATTGTTTTTACTATCATATACCCTACTTTACCCCTTTTTGACACCACAAAATCACTCCACACACACTAAACAATGTTACTTTACAGTGCAGGTGGGAATTACTAATAAGGACTATTTTCTTATATCTTTTCTTAGTTTAAATAGATGTTAAATAAATTTATATTTCTTGACTTAATTGACTAATCTATAGCTAGACTCTTAAATATAGGGAGGACACTTGAGTATGTGGAAAGGTCATCAGAGGTCCAACACCCAATCCAAGGAATACAGAAAGTGACCATTTTAGAGCAACTATTTTGTACTCCGTCTGGTACTCAAATTAGTACTCTATTTCAAGCTCGATACTAGACAACTAGTCAACTGTTAGCATCCCAAAGATAGTTCTCTTGTTCAGAAGAATAGTGTTAGTTTCCTTGATCCAAATTTAGTGTCACAAATGGAACAATTCAGTTATGATCTGGTGAATTGATTATGAGGATTTATCTTAGCTTAATTTATCGTAGTTAATAGATGTATTTTCTTTCCTCTATCATTTTGTTGTAACCATTTGTATGCCTGAATTCCTTAAAAAGACCCAGTGTTTTTATGAGAGGTTACACATATACACGCATAGAATAAATCAGTGAAGAGGAGATTGTGACATGATATCATTTGTTTTTTTTGTTTAAGATTGAACTCTCAAACTTATGTTCTATAGAAGGTTTTTAATATAATTGTTCCAGGTTCTACATATATATGAGAATTCATGTTTGCTTGATCTCTGAACTATTGAAGTAAGTTAGACTTGTTCCAAGTTATGGAAAGGGCCCACCATAAATCTTGACCAAGTGTTGTACTAGTTCTTGTTAAGTAGGAGGTGTGTTTCAAATTGATTAGGCGTAACTATATTTGAATATTCACTTTCTTTCGTTGATAATTTCCAGAATTTTCGTACTTAGAATTGCACATAAAATTAATTTGATGCTTTCATAGATCTGTAGTTGTGATAGCTAGTGAAATTTTTATTGAATTTTGGTAGGCTTTACGATATTTATTGTGAGAGAGGAGGGAGAAATATCTACCAGAAATGTGGCCTTAGTAGAAGGAATATCACATAAAGGGGAGGTAGAACAACCTCAAACTGCACCACAACAGGAACAAACTATCTTAGGATATGTTGTGGGCACAAAACTAGTCGTACTTTCATAGGTAGAGTCAGCAATAGGAGGACCTCAAAGGGATTTGGACATGGCTATATTAGGCCCAATCCAGTCGAATCTTCTTCTATTTGGAATACTATACCAAGTCTTACTTCTGAAACTGTCACAAAGATGGCCAACACAAGAGTAGGTGAGGCAAACAGGAATAATGGTAGAAATAATGGTGAAGACAACACTGGGGACAATGATAGGATCTATACTTTACTCAGTGGGAATAATGATTGAAGAGATGGGCTAAGAGGGGGACCTGGGGATAATGACGAAGGTGTAGAAACTACCTTCGGATTTCCTATTCTAAACATCACCATAAATATTACCATGAAAAGCAAACCCTTGGCATATATTCCACTTTTCCACGTCACGTCCTCTGAAGACCCTGAATCTTTTCTATTTGAATTTGATATTCTTTGCAGAAGTTATAAATATTATGATGATGCACATAAACATAAACTATTTCCTGCTACCTTGAAATTTTCAGCCCTGAGATGGCTCATGAGCTTGGGAGAAAATACTATTTACTCATGGGACGATATGAAGTTTATTTTTCCTAAGAAATATCAAGATTACTGTAAGAGTAGAGATGTTAATGATATTTTTTGGATGGAAGAGATGTAAGATGAGAGTTTGGAGGAATAGCTTGAAAGGTTCCTTCATAAATATCATGAATCTCGAGTGGGTAATATGGATGAGATAACCTTTAGGACTATATTTTTAAATGGGTTAAGGGAAGAATGCAATAAAAAACTAAATTTCTTGAGTTCCAATGATATCGATAGGAATCCCTTTGCTGAAATAGTTGAACTATGCAGAACTTATTATAAAAGTCAAGCTAAGGTGGGAAAAAGGCCCCGGGACAACCTAGGGGATTATGTGTCTAGGAATTATAAACCAATGCAGGGTGGTATCACTCGAGTTGAGATGCAGAACCTATTGGAAAATTTTCAAACATACATCCTTAATATTATTAGTGATTAGTTGGATACATTGAAAATTAAAAGAAAACAAGAGGAAGACACAGTTACTTTGGCTATTTTCTATCCTAAATTCAGATGAAAGCATCGTGAGAGGGAATGCCCCATTAATGTGGTAGAATTTTGTGGGATCTATACCCATTATCACCCCACTAGCCAATGCCCCTCCCTTCGAGGATTACAATCTATTTACAAAGGGGGGGTTGAGACTAGTGAGATTCCTCAATCAACTAGGAAACCATCATGGAGGGTGCCAAACAATAATACTTATCAGGACCCTAATATGCAAGTTTTTCCTCAAAATAAATGATGGAATTATCAACCATTTTACTCCTCATGGCCTACACAAGCACCTCAAGGTTCACCTTGGAACCAAGGATGGAGAGGGAATCCTTATGGGAGCACCTTTTAGCCTCAAAACCAAGCACCTCCATACCCTCAATATCAATGTCCACCCTTTATGCCTTATGCATTGAATATTCCCCAATTACAACAAGGGTATAACCCACCTTGCCTTCAACAACCTTCATTACTATTACCACCTCCAATACAACAACACTTGCCCCTACATCAAAACACCAATCCATCTTCACAGTAGATGCAACAATAATTTAACCCTCCTCGACCAACACAGATGCCTAAAAAACCAATTTCTAATCCCAATAATAGACCTCCTCAGAGTCTCCACAGAGTCTCCATCATCCTCAGCTAGTAAGGAGATTCCAGCTATGATACCTCACACACCTGAGTCATCTACAAAACAGAGGAAGCTAGATATTTCCTAGAGATAGAAAGAGATTAAACAAAGGAATGAAGCCATTCATGATAATATCTCTTCTCAATTCAAGAAGCAGTCTTCTTCCATCCAGCACAGGATTATTTTAGCATATGAAATAGAGAATGGAATAATGCATATGGAATTATTACAGGCCCAAGTCCCACAACCAAAATTAGCAGTAGATTTCAAAAAAACTACTTTTTAATTTGAGGTAAAGGATTTTCACCCTTTGGATTGAATAGATATGCACAAGCAGGCTGGAGAGATGGTATACTCTACTTTCAGACAGACTGCAATGACTACTTCCAAACTACAACTTACTTTGAACAATGTGCAATCTCAGCTTAAACTGGAGAAAGTGTCCTCTCTTTCCAAATACAACCGAATCAAATACTTGGAGGAAATGGTGGTCAAAGTAGGCTTTGATCCAAATAATTCAAAATCAATGGAGGAGATAATCATGAAGAAAAATGCTGACATTGAAGCCCTAAAGAAGAAATTGAAGCTGCCTGCAATAGAAGATCCACATATCAAGGAACTTGGAGAGATGGAGCTACAAAAAGGAGAGTTGTTGAAGCTTCTAGTGGAATAGAATGCACAGATGAAATAGGTGGAAGCAAAGATGGACAAAATGATAAAAGGAAAGGAAGAAAGTTCAAAACTAGTAGTGTTTCCTTTTGATTAAGTTCCCATTGCATCTCTACTTCAAACAGGTATCCCTACAGCAGCCATGACATTAGGAACATCATCTTCTATAGTGCTTCCCACATCACTTGTAGATGATTCAGTTAAGTTGGTTGAATCCATCGAAAACATGTCTATATAGGGAGAAGAGATAAAGAAACTGAGGCAGGAGGTGAAAGTCCTACAAGAATAGAGAACAAGATTTGAAGATGCCCTCATGAAATAAACATAGAAGTCTGTTATCGGGAAAAGTGTCCATTCATATCTACTCTATCCCACTAAGGTGTGACAACTACCTTAGAAACAAACAAAGAAAACTACTTTTGTATTCTTCTTTATGAACTATAAACGAAGAGGAATAGGATGAACCAACCTGTGTCTTGCGCTAGTCCTTTGATCCAATCTCTCTTCTCTTTGACAGCTTCCAGCTACCTGCTCCCTTGCTTGCCCAGCTTCACCAAGTACCTGCAAGATCACAGAAGGAAGAAACTATACAAAGACATGGGCTTATATTCATAAATAACTTAGGATCAGATTTAAGTTAACCATACAAATGTAACAAACATCAATGAAACACACGCATGGAGAAGAAACTCAAATAGTTTTATTGATATACAAGAAGATCCAGGAGGAGTTACAACCGATGATTCCTGACCCAGCATCAACCTCCCAGCAAAGAAGTCCCTTCTTCAACCCCAACAAAGCATAGATCACCCAATTCTCTGATATGTATCTCAAAACCAACAGCAATTCCTTACAATGTGCAAAATTCTAGCCTCTGGATCTCTGGGATGAGGGATCCATATATAGATGCATGCAAGGAGGATGAGTCAGCTCATGAATTGATTAGTGGCTTCTCTCTGTCAGTTCTTGCTTCCACTTGGAGTTTGAGAGCCTCTTAATCATCCTTGGTCGAATTCAATGAGGCAAGTGTCATTGGAGAAGATTCTGGAAGCTTCCATTGTCTCTCCACCTCGTGGAATGACTCTGCCACTTGTCATTTCCCACTCAACGCACCCTGGTAGTGCATTTAGGTGCGTTGCAATGCACCTAGCTAGTGGACTTAGGTGCTATGCAACGCACTTGGCTAGTGGAGCAGCTGAAATGATCCTGATTTGACTTATTCTGAGTAGTTTTTGGTGGAGAACTTCTGGGAGAAGCTGTATTTTGTTAACCTTGTTCCTTTAGGAGTTATAACAACACTTTTAGGGACTTAGGAGCCCTTGGTCTATGGAAATTTCATGCTTAGAGCTGTAAGGCACAAAAATGTCTATAACAGTTGCCCCCTACAGTATGAGGCCATTTATCGGGTGAAATGCTTTATTAGGAGGATCCGAAGTTCTTTCAATGCTGGGAGGAGACCTGTAATAAGATACAATACAATACATTATCTTCATATTGTTTTCATGATCTAGCTGAGGCGGGCATTCCCATGCTCAGCTTTATAAATTCATTTTGATGTACATAGGACAGACAACCGTCTGATGGTAGACTGATGATTCTGATAGAGCCATCATCCTTTTGGTAGGATGATTATCTGTGCTGCAATGCTGTACATTTCAATGTCTTTATTTTCCTGAATATATATCGTAGCCCGGATGGACGAAACTAGATCTGGGGTCTTCAATCTCATCCGATCTTCACTCGAAGTACAAGTCGATCCATGTGAGAAATGTTTTGAAGTCGAACATGGAAAGACATCGCTTGATTACCAGTCAATGATGTAAACTGTTAACAAGCGCGAGAGGAATCACCGATAATGATAATTACCCTCAAGGTACTGTAGTACAATTCACATGGTGTGAATAAAGGACTTGGCGTCGAACACCACGCAAAATCTTTCGGTCGAAGGTCATTGATGTATACCTGTCGCCGGAAGTGAGAAACTTGCCATTGAGGCATGCAAGCTTCAAAGTACTGAATGGGGTGTTCCTAGATCAACTTCTTGGATAATGAGCTGATGTCGACAAGAAGTGATCCATCACAGGAGGGCGTTAATGAATCCCACATTAATGACACAGAACGGAGCAAATGATTTTGATGGAGGTGAAAACGATCTGGTGATATATGGTTCAGGGTGGCGGTCATGAAAGAATGGAGTATAATGTATGGTAGCGGGCGGGACACAGGTGGCCTTTCTGGATGACTTCTCTTGAACATGTCAGTGACACTTATGTGATGGATTGGTAGCATTAACCCCAAATGTGGATGGTATGGCGAGACCATGGCGATGTGACCGGTGAATGGAACAACCCAACCTGACTCAGGCACGGAGTGGAAGTGTCATGTTCAAGAGCGACTTGCTACCAATAAAGTTTCTTTGAGTTTTCTTCCCAATTTTTTCCCCAGTCATTGCTGACCAGTACCTCTTTATTTTTGTCAATCTTGAGGAGGATAACATATGCTTGTTCTATAATTTTCCCTTCGGGCTAACCCATCGCTATGTTTTAACGGGCCTAGCGATAGTGAAACTCGTTCTCGTCTAAAGACAAGTTTGTCGCTATTAATATTTTTAACGAGTCTAACGACAAAGATAACTCGGTCCTTTTCATTTTTAGAGAGTCTGAAAAGGTACGTAAAGGTAACTCCAAAATTCCTTTTTCGTCATCTAATCCCTTAAGTCCGAAAAAGTATAAAACAATACAGAAGGGATGAATTTTCGATTAGCTTTAACGAGCCGAACAAAACAAGCGTTCGATCTTTTTGCGCAATAATCCCTTAGGTCCAAAAAGATTAAAATCTAGAGGAGTGATAGCACTTCTGGTCACTTTAACGAGCTGGAAGGCCAAAACTCGGCAATATTTTCATATTTTACGAGTCAGTTGAAAAGAGCTTAAAGAAGACTTGTCTTTTGAGGAATGAGTGATAAAATGGGTAGCAGCTGATTCCGGGTAAGGTTTGGAATTTTCCAATCACGGCAGTGTCACAAGGATGGCTAGTGATATCACTCTTCGCAGCTGTTCCTCAAAATGGGTAAACAATCAAATGGAGATGAATGATCGGCCAATGGAAAAGTGGAGGTGACGGTGCAAACACGATCAAGGCTTTAATGGCTGAAATGTTTCATTCACGGTGGTTATTTACAGGGGAATAGTTCATTTTTTAACGAGCTTAAACGCGGGTGGAAACATTTGCTCATGTCTTATGTTTATTTTTTAACGAGCTTGAAATATGTGCTAAAACTGCTCGATTAATCCAATCATATGATAAGAATGTCTCATATAAAAACGGCAACTTTTAGATTTTTGCCCCACATCCTTTCTTTATGCAAGTTAGGTGACGACTAATCCTACGAGTTTAAAGGGTTAGCCTACGGGTTTAAAGGGAGGACCTAAAAATTTAAAAAATAAATAGTCGCCCTTCACTTGCACTCCAAAAGGTTTGCATGCCCCCAGGTATAAAATATGGTTTCAAGGTTACCCCTCAATTTGCAGACAAAACATTTGTTCTATCAGGAGAGGCCTACCTCTTACAGGTTACCCAAAGATTGTTCTATTCGCGGCACAAACAAAACACTTCTTCGGCGATGTCTACCGAGATAAACAAAGGTGAGTGACGATGCCCGCCAACGGATAAAATATGTGAATTACTGGAGTAAAAAGTAGATTTGGCTACACATCTCAGCGTCACAACACATGCAGATTTCGAGGGCCAGACAACAAACTATTCCACCAATTTAGTGCCACCACTTAAGAGAGTTTTAATTTCCCTGATATCTTTGTAATAAGTTATATTGATTCACTTTTGATTATTTTTGGATACATCCTAGTCATTATGATAGGATATTTTTGTAAATTAATTATAAATACTTCATCTTCAGAAGTATCAAGGGTTGGCTTTTGAACAAAAGAACACTATTTTATATTGTTGAAGCATCAATAGATTTTCCAAGTAATATAGAAAGCTCTTTCACATAATTCTTGTGTCAAGTTGTTGTTGAAGTGCATATATCATCTTATATGTTTATATTTCTCTGTTTATAGCACATAGTTGTTTTCATATCTGAATTATTCAATAGATAAGTAAAGGGTGTAATTTGTTTAAATCTACACTCTGCACCTGACTACAAATAATCTTAAAGTTTTATTATGATCTTTAAATATAGAATGCAAGTAACAATGCTCTATATTTAAAGTGAAACTTAATTTGTTCTTCCTTCTCCTTTTCATAAACTAAAAGAATCCACTCGGTTTGGCTACCCTGCCCTGTGAGATCTATCTATAGACACTACAGTCAATCCGTATTTTATGGAACAAACTCCATAGCCCAATGGTAATCTAGTTATCAACCAACCATTCAAATACAAATCAAACTCCAAACTTCATAGCTAGCCTAATATTCAATCCAACAAAGTTAAATCTTATAGTGAGAGCCCCCTCTAAAGCTAGAAGGGCTAGATCCCAACATCCAAAGTTGGTTTGTGGTTACCTTTGTGATTTTCTTCTGTAACCTCAGAAAATTACAGAGTGATAACAAAAAGAATCTTCAGCCTTTTCCACTAACACAACCCTTACTAATACTCATCAACATACCTCAAAAGGAACTTGTAAATCACCCTTACTAAAACTTGATGTTAAATTTGAGCTACCCATGTATAATGGTGGAATCAATGCAGAGAAGCTTGATAACTGGAATCGTCAGTTGGAAGTCTACTGCAGTATTCAAAACCTTCAAGAGGATGACATAAAGATTCAGTTAGCTTCCTTGAGAAAGGAGGGTGCAGCACTAGTATGGTGACCCGAATCAAAGACATAAGAGGAGATAAAAAAACATGGTAAGATCTCATTTTCTTGGTCTAATTTCATTGTTGCAATAAAAATAAATTTCTACCCTCTAGATTATATGCAGAAAGACATCATGAATTGGTATAACTTTAGACAACTTAAATGTCAAAATGTGCAAGATTACACCTAAGAATTTAGAGAAAGGTCTCTAATGTTAGGTGTATATTTGCAATCACAAGACACGATGTTGTAGTACATAGGGGGTTTACACAGTTACCTTAGGCATACTATCTTAATGTTTAATCCCAATAATCTAGATGATGTGTGTGTGCAAGCCACTCATCATGAGGAAAGAGGGAAAAACACTATAGAAGAGGGTAGTAAAAAGTCATTTAAGGGTAAAGAGAAAGAAAAGGATTTCAAAGGAAATAAAAATGCATCCATTAAGGAAGAAGGAGAGAAAACAATATGTAAACATTGTTCCAAAGAGGGTCATGATGAAGCTAATTTTTGGAAGCTTCATCCTGAGATGAAACCAAAGAAATTCAAAAATAAAGTGAAAGGAAAGACAACTACCATCATTCAAGAGGATTTGGGATTCGATCTGGGTGATGAAACTAAAATTACAACCACGGGTATAAGAGGAAAATAACTCACTGCTAGCACTAGCATATCAAATTGTCACACTTGCACTCTAAATGAAGAAACAAGGATTATTTTATTTCATGTGAGGGTAATATCATAACACACAAAAGTTGACACACTTTTTGATAGAGGCTCTCAAGCTAACTTGATATCTGATGACTTATTAAAGAAACTTAACCTTGAAACCATTTTACATCCCAAACCATATCCATTGGGTTAGATATGCAAGGAAACAAACTTACAGGTTACAGGTTATTCTTTAGTTTGGAATCACAACAAACGTCATTGATGAAGTTGAATTAGATGTTGTACCACTTGATATATTAGGAATTCTTTTGGGTAGTCCTTACCTCTATGATAGAAAATAAATATTTTATCGTCATGAAAACAAGAACAACTTGTTCGAGGATGGTGTGGAGTATATTGTGAGAGAACATTGCAAGAAACTAAACCTTTCATTAGTTAATGTAGGGAAAATTAAAATACTAGTGAATTCAAGCAAGAATTTAGTGCTTCTTATGATCAAATCCAATGTTGATGTTGATTATGAAGTGTTTGACGATTGTAATTCAAATTCAAAAACTAGTTTGGTTGATGTTGTTAACCATCATGATGAGTAGTTTCAAAAAGAAAAGGGATTTCCTTCCAAGAGGAGAATCCAACATGAAATACCATTGCAGCAAAAGTGTCTTCTTCCTAACATTGACATAAATCAAATGTCAAGAAAGGAAAGTGCAGAAATAACAAAGCAAATCCATGGGTTGTTGAACAAAAGGATCATCAAACCATCTCCTTTACCATGTGATGCACCTCTTGTTTTGGTGCCCAAGAAGAATGGTAAACATTTCATTGAATGGGATTCAAGAAGTGATTTTCATCAAATTAGAGGTGTTGAAGAAGACATATGGAAGACAACATTCAAAACCAAGAAAGGTTTGTTTGAATGACTTGTTATGCTTTTTGGTCTTTTCCATGCTCCTACTACTTTCATGCATATGAAGAAATATGTATTGAAGCCATTTCTAGACATGATAGTCTACTTGGATGACATTTTCATTTTCAGAAAATTTCATTACGAACATTTCGTGTGTCAGAAAGCAATAATTGATGTCATATGTCAAGAACTTTTTTTATTGAAGATGTCATAGTATATGTTGGATAAAACCTCTTGGATGTACTTGGGGAATGATATTAGAGAAGGTGAGCTAAAGTTAGACCTCTCCAAGATTGATTCCATTATGGATTGGTCAATGCTCAAGATAGTCATTTGGATAAGAGGTTTTTTGGGAGCAGCCTAATGTTGGAGGAAAGATTTTGTTAATTTTTCTTCTATTGTATCTCATTTGCATTCTTTAGAAGTTATGCAAAAGGTCTTCCAGTGGGGAGGCAAACAACAAGAGGAATTTGATGCTTTGAAAAAAAGGATTAGTCTGACTTTTATACTTTCTCTCCTATACTTGAAAAAGTCATTTGATTTATAGGTTGATGTATGTGACTATGCCATGGGCGCAGTCTTTATGTAATGTGGTAAGCCCATTTCATTTCATTCATATATTTTTAATGGTTCAGTGTTTAAATTGCATTGACAAAGGAACTTTCATTGGATGGGTTTTCTTATATTATTCCACTTGGTCAAAAGAAATAAGAAATATATAAGCGACAAGTTTGTTGATGTACTTTCTAGGCCTATTGTTTATGTAATTACTTTCTTCAAGCATCATTTTGTTTTGCATGAAATTTATTTTAAGCAAAATACATACTTTCAAGATGTATATTCAAGATTTAGTCAAGGGAATCATGTAGAGAAATTTTTTTACCATTGGCATCATAATGTATTGTATCATCTTGGTAAGAAGGATGTTTCTACGTATAGTAACATCGACAAAGCGAGTTCATTGAACGACTCCAAAAGGTACATCAAATAATGCAAGATCAACTTGAAAATAGCAAATCCAAGTACAAATCAAGCCAAGACAAACATCATGTAAATCATGAGTTCCAAGTCAGTGATGAATGGATCAAGATTCAAAAGGTGAGGGAACTATACCCTCACCTACTAGACAACTGAAAGTGATATTTTTGGGTCCAAAAGGCTTCCAGTGGGGAGGAATGATTAGGTGCTCAAAAAAATAACTCAAATTTGAAAGTTCCTGGATTATTGTGGAACCTATATGAACATGTAGTGCTCTTCATCTTGAATCCTGTGCAACTCGTTTCGTGTGAAATAGACTCTGTATGACTCTCAAAACGAGTTTTGTTCACTTTCCCAAACTGGCGAATTTAAAAAAAAAAGGGACAGCCCAGTCCGCAGTTCGTACTACTAATGTGGTGCTAACTGGGTAGGTGTTGTGGATGTTGACTTGGTCAAAGGGCTCCTCAGCTAATGAAATTGTGCCAAGTGGCAAATTTTGACTGGTCTTATTTTTATGGTTCTCATTGGTTGGAATTATGGCCAACCATGGGCTGACACATGGCCTAGCCGGAGGCTGTCACGTGGCATCCCGGGAGGCTACAAAAAACATTGCTATAGTCCAAGAGAAGGAAACACGGGTCGAACCTATGCCCTCCCAACATCCAAATGAGGCCATTGCCAATGCACCACATGTTGTTTCTTAACCATATGGATGGCCCGTTGTTTATAAATTTTAATGGCGCGAGTTCGGTGGTTGGGACAACCACATGGGTCTAGCCTGCAGACTAATCGCCCATGTGATGCCACCAGGGAAAAACACCACTGCTTGACCGTCGGGGTAACCACCCCATGTCAATGCTTCTACCATTAACTGTGAAGGTTTATGTGACCACCGAAGGGAAGGGGCCATCATCGGGGCTAGCCTCTGGGCACATGGCCTCCATATGACCCGAAAATTATGCATTTTACGCCTCGGCAACCAACTAATCGTCCAACAAATCCACCAGAGTTTCGATGGATTTGGTGACCCGTTAGCGGAAATCCAGGCAAAAATGAGTGTTCAATGCCAGATTTTGGGCAATTTGAGGAGGAAATACTGGAGAAACTAGGAGAGGTCATAACTTCTCTAGTTTTCGACCAAATTGGGTGCAAAAAGAGGCTAGGTATCCATTTTTGGACATTCTAAAATCATTGGAGCAGGTTATAGAAGCATTTCAGCATTGTAAACAGATCATTTTACACATTTTGGGCATAATAGAGAGGCCCAAGCCATTGGAAGCTGGACCAAGGAGATGTGGCCCAGGACGGGTGAACTCCTTCATCATGTTCCTATTGTGATATGTTGTTGGTGATGTTATATACATTTATATGTTGTTGTTTAGTTCCTTATTTATGTTAAAATTTCTCATAAAATTAACATAAAAACTCATTTTCAATTGCAAAACTCATGAATCCTTAAGCACATGAATAACATTTTGTTTATAATCTAAGGAGGACCTTAGCACAACAAAAACTAATATTCTTAATCAAATCAAGATTTTTATCTTGATTTTGAGCTTTGGTTTGCCGGATAGATTTTAGAATCTAGGGTAGAGGTGGTCTTAAGTTTCATTCCCAAAGGCTTAGGAATCCCTTGATTGGTTTTGGCAGGATACACAATAACGCCTAAGGGATAAGTCTTGATTTAGGGCCTTGTGATCTAGGTTTGGATTGTGGTAAATCTTGAGACATTGGTCTTGGTTTGGGGCCTAGTGATCCAGGATTGGAATTGTGGTAAATCTTGAGAGACAAGGAGATGAAAAATTCCTCAAGGATAATGATGGATTTTGTATGGCATTCCAAGTTCATTTTAGTTGTGATCAGAGCATCGGTTTTGGTGTGATCGTTGTTTGATGAGGGTTGAGGTGGCTTAACCTCAGGATTCCCTTTCTTATTCTTCGATTGGTTGTTCTATGAGATCCCACATTGATGCTTGGAATATGGCATGAGGGTGATTAGTTGAAAGAGAGATTTGGTTCAGCCAAGTCTATGGTCGGGTGGTACGTGGAAGTCTTGAACCTGGTCGTATTTTCCTATGTTTAATAAAAGTTAAGTTCTCTTATTTTTTCACTGATTTATATGTGGATCTAATGGTTGCATTATCTCTGATATTTACATGGTTTAATGTTGATTATAAGCATGGTTATGTTATTGATTTATGTCATGATTATTTCATATCTTTACTTGTAATTGTTAAATGGATTGATTCAAGACCTAATTGATGATTTAGTAGTTCAATGGGGAAGGAGGTGACCCTTATGATGATGTTTTAAAAGTTGTTTTAGTCGTTTATGCTATGTATTGTATCCTAGACCTGTAGGCTGCATTGATGCCAAGTCTTTGACAAAATTTCAGTCCCGGTTGGGGATGCTCAGGCCTAGTCATAAGGGTGATTTTTGATCGATCAGCATTGTTATCACGTTTTTAATGAATTCATAAAGTTACAACAATATTTGGGTAGAGGGCATGATTTTGGAATAGAAAAGTGGCTTAAATCCCAGGGTCGTTGGCATAAAACTGGAAGCTTTGAACCACAGTCACTGGCAGGCAGGCCTCTGACAGCGAATTTGGGTAGCTACTCACTCCCTTTCCCATAGCATGAGAGTGATTATGGCTTAAGAGCTACAAAATAGCAGTGGGACCCAGGGACAGGCTATCTGAGTGGCTGACTTATCTTCTGAGTGGTTTGTTTATGATCTTGGAAAACTATATGTGATGTTCCATAAATTCCACTTCCTTAAGGTGACATGGGAGGTAGAATCTGATCATAGTAGCCTCTCTTCTCATGCTTACCCCAGTTGGCATGGTTTCCTTGGGTAGACCTGGGAGGGAGTGTTACAGATTGGTACTAGAGCATTGTTGCCCTCTCTTTGGGTCATATCTGGTGCTATAGATATGGGTTAATGTGTTGGTCATGCATGCATCTTAGTTGCATATGTGGCAATTACATTGGCATTCCATTTTCTTGTTGCACTACATCATATTCATCATGGTAGAAGTAAGGTTATCATTAGAAACATGATGTTGATTTTGTGGAATGCATCGTCATGAGTGTGTGACTGGTTACATATTGTTACATGTCGCTTACATCTTGATTATATGTCACCTACTTACATCCTTGTATGTTAGGCTACATTCTTGTATGTTTGATTACATGAATTAGTCTTGTAGGTTGGTTACAAGAATTGATCGCTTAAGCTTGACTACATGCATTCATGCGTATGTGTAGTTGATTAGGAGTTTCTTATGCATGTTCATGGTTGCATGTGAAAATGTGTACAATGGAGTAATGGTTGTTACAGTCATGCATGAGGTCATGGTTTCTGTGGTTGATATGGCCATACATTGATGACTAGACTCTATCTAGAATGGTGTGAATATGGTTTGGTACTCATGTGTTATATGTCTCTATGCAATTGATTATGCATGTATGGTCTTGATTATAGTTATGCATGAGTAGTGGATCAAACATGCCTTGTGAATTCATGGTATGCAATTTAGGTCATCATGGTATTATTGGTTGTTATGATGATAATGTGTTGGTTGAGATAGAGCAGGATATGCAGAGCGTCATAATGAGGTTTCAACACTGGAATTTGGGGTACGAATAGATCATCGTACAAGTATTGTATGCTTGGCATGCAGGTATGTAGGTCAATGATTGTTATATGCATTAGGTTTATATATACTAAGTTTATGTAAATGTCTTTTTATGTTATGGTTACATTCATGATAGATTTTAGTTGATTAGTATAGTCATATGCACATGTGTCAGATAGTTAAGAATGTTAGTAACCTATAGGTGTATGGATTTCTATTGTTGTTTTATATTAGATATCCTGATGATTATGTTATATGTTGTTAATGAGCATGATAGGTTAACGTGTTTTTTATATGCTAGTAACTTAATGATTAGGGTTATTACATTAATATCTTGATGTTATATGTATCATACTAAATTGTATTGGCATATGCATATGGTTATGGTTACGATATTCAAGTATGAACCGACATCATTGTGATATGGTGATGTAATAATTTAGATTGACTTTGCATATGTGTGAATGATAATTGTGTATGAGTAATGATGTAAACATATTAGTTAGGTACTATTATGGATATCATGATCTTACTTGCGTTTTAGCTAATGTCTTGTGAAGTTATATTATGCTAATCTGGATTGATTGTGTAGATAAGATACCTGCCCCTAAGGCAAATTAAGGTATGAGCTCGCTTATGTCACCTAGTTGATTTTTTTAACATGGTATCTTTGCAATTTGGTTGAATGTTTGAATAATTTCATAATATGAGTATGCTTTCCAATGATATTATATTAAGATGCTTGTACTAACATAGAGGTGTTCAGACGGTTGATATCTACTTGAATGTAGTAGGTGACAGCTGTAGCATTATGCTTAACGACTATGAGTTTACTATGGATTATGACATGTTCTTTTTGTAGAAAGTTGATTTGAATTGATAGATATGATTTTCCTGATATTTGGAACATGTGGTTGACATGTGTGAGCAATTGTAGGGTAACATGCTTGGTATTAGCATGACAAGGTAATAATGGATGTGTTTATATAAATAACGGTTGGATGATGTGACAATGCATAGTAAGACTCTATTAAAACAAAGTAAAAAGGTAAAAGGAAGGGATTGGTGAAGAATTCCTTTGGTTATGTTTGGAAACCCTAATTCCAGGTCTTCGAGGAGAAATTAAGATAATTTACAGATAAATATCATTCAGTCATGCATAAATACAGAAAATACAAAGTGTATAAAAATAGACACAGGTTTGCTTCAAATATATTTCTATTATTTCAGATCATCTTTTACAACCTTTCCAAACCCTGCACACACAACTGCAGGGGCTCGCACACTCAGTTGCAGGAGCCTTCCCCTTCACCCAAAAACACAGAAATATCTACATTTATAGAGCCAAAACCATATCAATTGATTGACTGATTGATTGCCTTAGACTTGCTAAGACATCTCTTTACATATCCTTCACTATTACAATACCATGGTTCACAAACCATGGGAAAATCTCAAAGAAATATCAAAACATAAGGAGTTTTGACCTTCCTAAAACCCATTGACTCCTATTTAACCTATGCTACTCGTGCTCTATTCCTTCAAATGCAAAGACATATAATATTTTAACAAAATTTGACCCAAGGGACACCTTCCCAACAGGTCCCCAACACAATTATGTGACTCGTCCTCGAGTCACTCCACTAGTACACACTGGATCTTTAATTTTAGGATGTTCAATGAAGATTTCACCGGTTGAAGCACCTCCATGCATTGAAAAAATTCCTATCTCACTTCTTCCACCGAATTTTCTGTAGTTGTCCCATCTGCTACTGAGCCGATGATTCGCTGCATTTTCTACATGCTCTTAAGTTTTCCTTCCACTGTTTGTGAGAGGTTCCTTGCTTCTTCCTCCCATGACTGCATGTGTGTAGTGATGATCTACATCCTCTTTCATAGATCCTCGATCTGTCCTTGCACGGATGTCCCCTCTTTCAATTGGGTGAACCATTGTACGGGGGTAGGGGTGCACGTCGCTTCCATTATCTCATCATATTGGAGCTATTTATCTTGAAACGAAACTTCGATATTCTTCACCTATGGGTCCTCCTGCAGCAAAGGCCACAGTTATTGATCTTCATCAAATAGATGGCTACACTCCTTTACTGCAACATCGACCTTTGCCTTGTCTGTTATGTTGGAAGCCTCGCGGTGCTCTCTAATATCTGGTGGTGTGGTGAGCTATAGCTTTAATTAAAGCACAATGATTTGGAGCTACGGATCGAAACAAACTCTATCCACCTGCACCTTTGATTCTCTAAATTCATCAGCCAGCTGCTGCACCTTATCCTCAAAAGCGACCTCCAACTAAATCTAGAGCTCAGGGAGCTCATTGCATACATTTGAAATGGCCCGCTCTAGTTGCGCCCTTCTTGTAGCTGCCTCATCATGGTCCTGGAGTGATTGGTTCTTTTCATTGCACATCTGTTGGTTGGTGATATCCACATCCTTGATCACCATTAGAGATTGTTTCTCTCGCACCTTAAGCTCATCTACTACACTCTAGTGTAGCTCATGTAGTGTGGAGAAGGAGAGCTCTGTGATGTTAATACTTATGTCTTTGGGCAGCTAGGCACTCTCCCTTTCTGCATCCTCGTTCAAGTACAAGGATCCATGAGGAAGGGGCACGGTGTGGAGCACTGAGGTGAGGACCGAAAACACACTTATTGATGTCATTGGCTTCACGCTCGCTTGAGACCAACTTTCTTGAACCTGGCTCACCTGGACCTGCGACTCTGTGACGCCTACTTGGACCTTTGATAAGGCAGGATGGTATTGATCTTGAATATGGCTCCAAATTTCCTTTGTTGCAATCTGAATAGTGTCTCCAATCTCATCAAGGTCCCCATCAGGGAGGACCATGGCCTCTGTTCCAGCAATCTTATCAGAATTGTGGTTCTTGCATGCGCCTCCTGCACCTAACTTTTGTTGTGTCTTAAGAATAAAAGGAGAACCAACATTCTTCGGGTCTACAAAGGGGTCTTCAATACCCTGTTACAATTCTTTGTTATGTAGCTTGTCATCATGCTTTCCCTCTAGTTCCTGTACAATATTTTTCTCAAAATAGATGGTCACCATATTCTTTTCCTTCTGTGTTGGTTTATTGGTTCCTACTGCACCTTCGGTGCTAGTCCCCATGATACCTTTGACAATCTCCATGGGAAGAAGTAAGTTAGCCGACCACTTAATGACTAACCCTGCGATATCATCATTGGTGACCAAAAACAACAATGTCGTCCATTTCTTCATCATATCATTGCTCGCATGGATGTATACATGATGGAAATTAGCCTTAAAATATGCAATGGCCCGATATTCTTTGAACACAGTGGGTGACAACCACGGCTTTTGGTTAATCACCATACGCAGTTCTGATTCAAATAGTACCTAGAACATTTTGTTTTCAATGACATGGTTAGGGTCCTTAAGTTCCCACAAAGAGGAAAATTTTGTGGGCTCGCACATCTAGATCCATCGTTGGGAACTAGGAATCCTCTAGCATCTACCAAGCTATAAGTGCGATCAATAACACTAGCCATGCATAGTGGAATGCTTTCCCATCCTCCCAAGCTTCATGGAAATCCTCCAAGAATTCTTGTATAGGTACTTGGCCCAATTGAATTGGACCCCCTGGTTGCACTGTGTAGATAAGGATACCATTAGTGCTAGTACTTCATTGGCATGACACTTTCTCAATATTTTTCCTCCCAAGATCTGTGTATAAAACTACATAACTTCATCTGATATAGAGCTAATGGCATATCCTTGTGACTTCTTCACCAACCCAAAGTCGCTCTTCATCTGATCCATGAGACTTTCCTCCTATGACTTCCCCACAAAAGCACCTGTAGGGTTCGCACCTAGATACGACAACGTTGTGATTTTGTTGACCAGCATATCATCAATTGAGATGGGCCCACCCAGCTGGCCCCCATCATGAACCAACACCAACAACTGGCACACACAAATTGTATTAATAATTCTTCAGCTAAAATGTGGGACGTACAACATGTTCAGTAATCCCGCGTGCTCAATATCATCCACCCACTTCATTGGTTCCATCTTTGTGACACCCGTCTCCTCATAGTAGATCGATTTCAGGCATTTCATGGGTTCTAATTGCAGAAATTTCTCATGGTCACACAAATCCCAATCCTCTATCTTCATAAATGGTACCCGG
The DNA here is from genome assembly GCA_031772625.1 of Pinus tabuliformis. NCBI lineage: Eukaryota > Viridiplantae > Streptophyta > Pinopsida > Pinales > Pinaceae > Pinus > Pinus tabuliformis. Next base: position 408,710,694 of record CM062817.1, on the reverse strand, counting down.
GCCAAAAAGTCACCCTCAATAGGTACTTTCCCCAACAACAATGGCATGAATACCTTGAATTTCAATGAGTTATGGTCCTTAGTTACTTTGGAAGTTGGCTTCCTTGGGGGTATATATGGCGGCAACCGAGAAATTAGCTTCGCGCCCTCTTCACTGATATTTTCAATCCCCATAGTTAGATCTTCTTCATCTAGGTCGTAGGGTTCGATAGGTTGTTAGTTCTTATACATAGGACCCTTTTGTCTATGCTTAGTTGGGATTTTGCATGACGATTTCCAAACTGAGGCCTGCTATGGCTTTTTTCTCTTTGTCATGGAGGCAATAGGTTTTGGCCTCGACGAACTAGGTGTTGTAGTAGGAACTGGCGGAGTTGCAGTCATGATATGTATTAGCCCTCTCTTCAAGAATTCTTACTCAAATTCTACCCAACTCAGATAACATGACATACAACAATTCAATTGGCTCTTGAAGCACAACAACACATAACAAATTCTCAAGAAACAAAGTGATCAAGTTTGGAGTGGGGTGGAATATCTATATTTCGAATTGAATTCAAGTTGTCCATTCCCCCATAAATCTTGCTCATAGATTTATTTTTGGTGGCAGATCCTCCCATATTTGCGCCTTACATGCACTTCCCCCTGTCATTTTAACAGAAAAATATCCATCAAATCAACTGTAGTTGTTCCAATGGTCATTATTCCAACAGTCATTTTCTAGGTAGGCTACGCAACAATCCTCCTTATGGAATAGCTACCTAGTCACGGCTTCTATTTGCATGTTCCTTCAACACATCACACAACCTACCTTTCTAGACAATTTTTTTCCTTGGCAACTTAGTTTATCGTCATGCACTTTCTTTCAACTGCCAAAAGCGCTAAGACTTTCCCGCATCCATGTTGTCATCGCACAGGGGTGGGATCGTCCCTATAAGCCTTCAACCTTTTTCCATTAATCCTACTGGAAATATTTCCCCATTCCGCTTTGCGAGTTGAATTGTGACACCATCCGTGACGTCCTTAATTATATATGGCCCTAAGAAATGCATATGAAACTTTCTAGGAAACTTGGTAAACTTGTTGTCATGCATTAATACCATATCACCATTTTTGAAAGTACATTTCTTGATGTGTCGATCGTGCCATGCCTTTTCTCTAGGTTTTCGTACTTTTTGATGAAAACCGGCCAAAAAGGTGGTCTTCCCCCAATGCTAGCAACTGCATGATTCATTCCTCCATGATGTCATGTTATGCCATCTCAGTTGTTGTTGTGATTCTTAGGCTAGGCACTATGTACTCCATCGAAATTACTTTTTCTTGCCTGTAATCTAGTCGATAGGGTGTTCTCCTAGTCAATTTCTTACAAGTAGTCCAATAGGTCCATAGAACTACTAGTATGCATACATTCCAATCATTCCTATTAACATTGCACACCTTTGTAAGGGAATTATCCAATATCTTTTTGAATGCTTCAATATTTCTATTCATCTGGGGGTGATATGCCATACTCTTCTAATGATATATCTCGAATTCCATTCTTAAATATGAAATTGTCTCATTCAAGAAGTGTGTCCTTTTGTCACTTATCAAAATTTTCAAGCATCCAAAACTTGAGAGAATAAATTCAAATATGAACTTCATAACAGTGTCTGTGCTACAATCCTTCATAGACTGTGCCTCAACCCATCTGGTTAAGTATTCCGTCACAGTGATAATATAACACGCTCTCGTGTTTCTCCCTAGTGGCTAATTAGGTCCAACAGAGTCAATCACCCACTTAACAATTGCTTGTAATGTGACCTGTGGATTTAATGGAAGTTCATCCCTTTGCAATGGTCTCCCGGTCCTTTGACAAACATCACACACACTACAATATTCCTTGGAATCATCATGCATTGATGGCCACCATATTCCTACGTGTAGGATATTTGGCGTAGTAGCCTTACCTACATAGTGTCCACCAATTACACCACGATGTGCTTCTGTTATAATATTTTGAATTTCATATTTAGGAACATATCAGCATAGGACTTCATCCAACCCTATCTTATATAGTTGCCCTGCAATCACAGAAAAAACAATAACCCTGACAACTAGTTCCTTCTTTTGATGTGTCATATAACCTTAAGGAGCTACGTCAATAGATAAAAAATGGATGACGTCTACAAAATGCTCATCTGCAACCTTGATAGTAAAGAGCTGCGCATCAGGTAATCCTACATCAATATTGGTAGGATCTTCGCCATTTTTTATCTGTGACAGGTGGTTTGGTCTAGCATTCAATCTCTTGGGCTTTATTATGACTTCAAATTCATATTCTTGAAAAAGGAGAAACCACCTACGAATTCAACCCAACATAGGCTTATTGACCAGGAACTTCAAAGCATAATGGTCCATTTACATCCTAAAGTGCATGCCTAGTAGATAATGCATGAACTTATTTATTGCATAAACCATGGCCAAACCTTTGCGCTCTATGGTTGATTAGTTCCATTCAGCCTTAGATATTTTCTGATTAGCGAAGGTAATTAGGTGATCAATATCTCCTGCTCTTGGTTGTGTTAAGATGGCTCCCAACACTATGCAAGATGTATCCACATGCACATGAAATTCCTTCTTCCAATCGGGGAATACGAGGATTTGTGTCATAACTATACTTTCCTTCATTGTATCCAAGCTCTTCTTAAAAACATCATCCCAACCAAACGTAACATCCTTCTTTAACATCTTCTTCATGGGCATAGTGATTTGTGGATAGGCCTTAATAAACTTTCAATAGTACTGATTATGACCCAATGTTGTGTGTAGCTGCTTTACGTTCCTAGGGGGATCCATATTGATAATGACAAAAACCTTAGTAGTGTCTACCATCAATTCCTTATTACAAACAATGTGACCCAAAAAGTTTCTTAAGGTATACAAAAAGTGCATCTCTTCAAGTTCATAGAGATTTGATACTTCCTACAGGTATCCAACATTAAGCGCAGAATAGAAACATGCTTCTTTACTAGCCCAAAAACTATCCAATCTTCAAAGTAAACCTCGCAAAACTTATAAATGAACTCCTTGAACACCGCGACAACCACCCTATATAAAATTTCAAGGGTATTTCGTACTCTAAAGGGACTATCTGTATATTTGAACAACCCCCATTTTGTAGCGAAGGTAGTCTTACTTCTATACTCTGGCACAATCTTAATTTGGTGGTACCCGGGGAATCCATCCATAAATGAGTATGCTTCCTGTCTGCCAAAATTCTAAAGAACTTCATCTGTAAATGGCAGAGGAAATGGATCATGGATGCATGCATCGTTTAGCTTCTGCCGATATATGCAAATCTTTATATCACCCTTTGTTTTATTCTCTTGGACCACCATGGGACTAACCCATTTGGATTCCTCTATAGGCTCGATTATTCCAGCTGGGAGCATTTTATTGAGTTCCTCTTGTAACTTTTCCTTATATTTTAGATTCAACCGATATGGGCGCTTCTTAACAGGCTTCACATCAGGTTTTAAATTTATCTTCATTACCCCTAAATCTCCTATTACCCTGATTATGCAAGTTCTCTAACTCTTCATTTGAGTCTAATTGCCAGGAGTTGTCCTTCTACCAGCTGGTCCTTCCATCCACAGTAGGACTGATCCAATCTTCATTCCACTTCATTAACTTATAGATGTGCTAAATTTCATCATACTCATAATAGTCATGATTTAGTTCAGTGTATCGCGAACCTTTAGATGGATCCAATGGGATAATTACTTGAAGTTTGTTCTTCTCAAATACTTGAAGTTCGTTGATGATTATATTCATGTCAAAATCCCAATCAATCCCGAGGAACGTAGGGTATAGATTACTATCATCGATGATATCAATAACTTTGAAATCAGCCACTAATCTCACTCCTTCAATATCTACGGTGACTCCATGTAGGCACCCCATGGGAATTATCTTCTCTTGATTCACCATGATTCACCATGCCTAGCTGAATTGGTGACCATTGAAAATTAGGATTTCCCATACGTTCCCACGTCTACTTCGATAATACATTAGCATCAGATCCCAAGTCTAGGATTACATGATCCATTTCAAAATCATTGATTTACGTAATCAGCCGCATCTCCCTACCATTCTTTTCTTTCTTTGGTTTACTTTATTGACTATGCTCTATCGTCGTGACAACTTATCCTTGTTGGAACAATTATCTATCAGATTTTGCAGTCCCTTTACTGCCTTATGATCCCATAGTAGCTTCATACATGTCTGTAGAAACGATTTCAACACTGTGGGATCTGACTCTTGGGTTACAATAGTATCTTCATGTTTCTCCTTTTGCGAGGCTATGAACATCAGGTTTTGTGATGTAGAAGCACCTAGACTTATAAAATTATTTTTCGCCTCCATGGATGTCTCTTTTTCCTTATGTAAATCAAACCCAACATTCTTCTCACTATCTTTCAGAACCATGACTCTCATTCTGGATATTTTCCTTCAACCTTGTCTTCACTAGTGGCTACACCATTTCATGTGACTATGTTGACACTGGTATCATCTTCTCATGGCTCAGATCTCATCATTTGGATATTCTATGTTGGTTGTTGGGTCTTCTTCTATTGCATCTTCTCTATTAGGATCAAGTAATCATCTGTAAAATGATCAAACTGACAGCAATAATGACATGAGGGGTGTGTTGGATTACAACAGTTGCATGCAAATTTTCTTGGTTCTCCATAGTTGTAAAAACTTATCTAGCCCCGACCTCTTCTAACTCCTCGTCCTCATCCTTGAAATCCTCCTCGAGCTGTAGGTGAGCCTTGGTCATTCTGCGCACGGTTTTCAGCCTGTATCCTATACAACACAGTTATGTTCATCATTAGTTCATAGCTTTCATAATTCCTCTCGTCATTACCAACTGATTTACAAAAGTTAGAATTTTTTTCTTTGTAGACTGTATAAACTTCTGTAGTAAGGAGAAATTATCGGTCGAATGTTTTCTTGAAACTTGGGAAATACTACACCGGGTACTTGCACTAGTGCTTGATCTTGCGGAAGACTCTAGTTCTAGTGGGTTTGGACCTGTTGTAGCTATATAATCTCAGAATATAGGGCATTGATCCTTAGGATGGCCTTTAGCCTTGCATTTTGTGCACAAAACTTCTGAGCGTGTCTTTGCCTTAACCTCCTTTCCCTTCTTCAGATCCTGCGACTCCATATGTAGGATTTCTAGTTGTGCCTAGATCTGATGAACTCCTACATTCTTATCATGGATCAACAAAGCTTTTAGCTTCATCATGATTTCCAATTCTTTGGCTTGCCACCCAATATTCTTCAGGGATAACGGTAATATTAAGTTAGGTATATCGAAGTTATGTACCAGTCCCTATGTTTTTCATCCAAGATCTAAAGGTTAGCCTGACTTAATAAACACTTCAGTCACTAATCTATATCCCACATAGATTCATTAACCTTTTTCTTTATCTCCTTGATCTCAGTCACACACTGAGCTTTTGACTTCGACTTCGTAAATTTTTCGTTCAACGCATCCTTCATATTAGCTAGTCAAGAAGTTGGGTGAGTCATGTTGTATCTAATATAATGGGTGAGCGCCCTATATTGTAGCGTTGTAACCAATTGCGCTTTATTTATATCATCATCATTGATTATTTGTACTTTCCACACAGCTTCTGTGATGAACCAAAACTATTCAGGATCCTCTAATCCCTAACCCTTGAACACATACATTTTTATCATAGTTTCCATACTAAATAGTAGAGGTGGAGGTGTAGGTGTATAAGGTGGAGGTGAAGGTGGAGGTGGAGAGGTTGGATGTTGAATTCAAGAAGTACCCTGATCTATAGTCTGCACCGCACGTCTAGGTGTACTAGGGATACTTTTCTCTTCATCACTTTAAAAATCTGCCAATAAGGGACTGTATTCACTTTTGAAAAATTTGACTTGATCTACTTTGAACTACTTTCCACTTTCCGCAGATCCAGTTGGACCCATTTTAAACATTAAGGTAAGGGCATAACCTTATTTTCACACAAAATCATTTTAATCCAAGTTTTAGTGATTTTAGGTACTTACCTCTCGGAACCTTGAAGAATCGTCGTTCGACTTCACTATAAGACATATAAGTATCTATTGCAAATTCAGATATGAAACCACCCAAGATACTATCAATCCAATAATCAACAGACCTTGCAACCTTGTAATCAGATCTTTTAAGATGTTTGACGAGTTATGGAGTCCACACAATAAGATCATCACAGTTATTTGTAGGTTCGTTATCCACTTATTTGAATAGCCACTCATACAACTTGTAGGGGAAGGAGGAAAAGAAAAGTTCATGCAATTTTGTGTAAAGATACCTATGTAACTGGTTTTATTTTGATAAGCATGGATTCCTATTCTCCTGGCCTGCAAATTCATGTAGCTTCCTATCTATCCACTTTTCTATTTCCTTCTTAGTCGGTATCCACTTATGCCACATCACACATCACTAAAATAGATCCCGATATCAACAACTGAACCATTTCTTGGCTTGAGGGGGCTTGGACCTAGAGTTAGTTGCACTAACCAAAAAACCCTACACTACTCTCCCTTCTGGCAACAACCCACGTAGTGTAGGCTGCAACCTCTCCCAAGGCAGTATTGGGAGATGATAAAACCATTTTTCTACATTATGAAGGCTATGTGATGAGGTTCAAGGTGCTTTTTGCAATTTTAGTTCAAATTTGACCTTCACAAACCCTTATTCATGAAACTTAGATGATTTCCAATTAAAGAAAGTTATAAGCTTCACGTAACTATCTAATCATGCAAAAACAATATATAAAATCTAATCCAGGCCATCTTGGAAAAATTAAGATAATTTACAGATAAATATCATTTAGTCATGCATAAATACAGAAAATACACAGTGTATAAAAATAGACACAAGTTTGCTTCAAATATATTTCTATTATTTCAGATCTTCTTTTACAACCTTTCCATAACTTGTTGTAGGGGTTTGCACACTTAGTTGCACAGTCACGAAGGCCTTCACACACTCAGCTGCAGGAGCCTTCCCCTTCACCCAAAAACATAGAAAGATTTACACTTACAGACCCAAAAACATATCAACTGATTGACTAATTGATTCTCTTAGACTTGCTAAGACATCTCTTTATATATCCTTGACTATTACAATACCATGGTCTGCAAACCAGGGGCGGATCTAAAAGCAATATCAAAACATAAGGGGTTTTGTCCTTCCTAAAACCCCTTGACTCCTTTTTGACCTGTGGTACTCGCACTCTGGTCCTTAAAATGTGGAGACTTACAATATTTTAACAAAATTTCACCTAGGGGACCCCGTCTCAACAGTTCATGAGAAATCATGTGTGAAGAGTAGTCATGACAAATATACGAGGTCAATATCAAGTGGATATGAATTGATATTGTATGATTGTATTATTCCTATGCTTATGTTATGGATAAGTTATACTGAGGGATACATTAGCGAAATGAAAGCAATGTGGTCTGCGACATGCTAGGACAAGCATGGATAAGACACTCAGAGCAAGGTTTCTTGGTAGAGATAATATGCTTTTGGATGTGAAGTATTATCATTGTGCATATGTTGTACATGTTGCATCTATGATGTTCTGCACATGCAGTTTTGTGTATACATAACATGTGTACATGTTGTTTATGCGATGTTATGTACAGGATGGTACATATAGTGTTGTGCAAATATTGTGTATGCATTGCTGGGTATAGATGGTTCTATGTACATGATTGATATGTACTGTTGTGTGCATATGGTGTTGTTCACATGTTGGATATGCAGTGTTGTGTACAGATGATGCTATGTGCATCTTCAATATGTAGTTCTTTGTATGTTGGTGTTCTATGCATGTTCTACATATGGTTCTTTGTACATATGGTGTTGTGCACATGATTATACAAGTGGTGTTGTGAGCATGTGGTTTCATGCACATGTTGTACATATGGTTCTGTGTGCATGTGGTCATGTTGTGTGCATGTGGTGATGTGTACATGTCATGCATGTGATGCTATGTACCTGTGGTGTTGTACACATGTCGTGCATGTGATGCTATGTACATGCGGTATTGTGTACATGTTGTACAGATGGTGGAGTGTACATATGGTGTTGTGTACATGTTATGCAGGTGGTGTTGTGTACATGTATTTTGTGCACATGTTGTGTAGGTGGCGTGGTGTACGGGTGGTACTGTGTACATGTTGTACATATGGCACTGATGTACATATGGTATTATGTGCATGTCGTACATGTTGTGTTGTGTACATGCGGTACTATGTGTATATACACATGGTGGAAGAGAAGGCAGTGGGTGTATTTTGAGTGTGGAAACTGATCTGAGGTACGTACAGAATAAGGACAAAGGTGGAAGCTAAGGATTGGTTAAGGGATACGTATCTATATTTTAGTTTAATTTTATTATGCATGTGATTAATGATTATGGTCTATGATGATTACATGTGATCTAGGATTATGGTTTATGATGGTTACATATGATTTATGATTTTGATGGTTATGTTTTGAGTTGAAATAATGTGATATTTTATACATGTTGATTTGGTCAAATATGCTACTTTGAATTATTGTGACACGAAGTGAACATGATTGAAAATGTACCTTATTGACGAAATACCAATGAGGTATGGTTTGAGGTTATTTCAATTTATTTTAATCTAATGGAAATTGTGTTCTTGGAACATGAATGCATGAACATGCCTAGTTGAGTGGTTGAAATCTACTGCAAGAATTGGTAGCAACAGTGGAAGAGATTGGAACATGAAGCAGTATGTTGATAAAACACTTAAGGAACATGGCCATTGTGGGACACTGGTACCCAATAGTGTCCACTGATTTCCATCAGTATGCTATGACCGGTATGATGGTTTTGAGGCAGGTATATGCCTTGGTTTTGTATATTTCGATGCAATGAAGCCTTGCCATTAGATGTGTTGAAGCAATGACAACCACTGGACAAAATTTTTCCTTCGCTTCATTTTGGAGCCTCCCTCCTTGAAATCATAGAAACTATCTTGCGTTGATCATGTACTTGTGTTTATTTTATTTTATCTATCCCTTAAAATCTTGTGTGCACTCACTTCTTATGTTGTCAAACCACAAGTTGACCCAGCACTTGGTTCACATCCAGTCAATGGGTTGTCAGGAAAAAATGTGTAACCCTAGAGGGAAGTCTGTCTGCCCCTCAAGAATTGCACAGAGTAGCCCAACAACTTCCTTTCACTAAAACATTTCACAAAGCAAGCCAACCGACATCACTCTTCGAAAATGTACAAAGCAGGCCAGCCAACACTTCTCTCCAAAAATGCGCAAACTAGGCCAGCTGACACTGCTCTCCAGAAATGCGTAGAGTAGGATAGATGACAATGCTCTCTAGAAATGCATAGAGAATGCCAATAATGCTACTCTAGAAAATTGAGTAGAGATGTCCAGCCAGCCATGACCACTTAGCCTAGAAACAACGTAGAAGGTTTCCATTAGTGACTGTCTATTGCATGTGTCGGTAGGTTGCTCGATTCCCTCCAAAAATCCGCAATCCTTCCTTGCATGCTGTGAAACGTTTAACGAAAAAGAAAATAGGAAAAGTGAAAAATAATCCCTATATTTTAGGGATCTAATTTTAGCAGCAAGAGTTACATGCAAAGTTAATTTTAGAAACTCGCCACCAAGTGTCACTTTTTCATAGATTTGTGGCATGTGCGTCATAATTCCTAAGTTCTCGAAACCCATTTAAATGACGCCTCAAAGCTCATCCTTCACATTCGATCTTGGAGCTATGGTATTCTCGAGGAATCTAGGAACCTTCAACATATTTGACACAATTCTTACGGGTAAGTTTTACTTTTCATGCCTTTTGCTACTTTTTGTGTCACTTTTTATTCTTCGGGTTATATGTGTGCTGTTTCCCTTGTTTTATTGAATGATCGTTGGCATTTTAGTGTGTCATAATTTGTAGAAGTGATGTTTCGAGTTTTGCATTATCTTTCCTTAGTGTCACATGCATAACATTGTTTCTACACTAACAGTTGTCATTATGATGACTCTCTTCATGAGCTTCATGGTTTTGTCGTTTGACTGATTTTTGCACTTACCTGAATTGCATGCATGTCTTTTCACTCAGATCTACACCTTCATGTTTTTAGGTTGCCATTGGGTAGATCTAGGCTGTCTTGGCCCAAATCTTATTTGTCCCAGCATGCTTTGTGCATTCGTGGAAGTCAAGGCTCCGCCTTACCTCCAAGAATTACGTAGATGCTTCCCACCCTAGCTCCTAGCTATGCTCTACACAATCCTTGGAGGCAGTGTCGAGTCTTGCCCACTGGAACTGTGTAATGCACATTTCCAGCCAACAACCCAACATGACTGATGTACGCATTGCATAGTTTCAATCAACAATTAGCCTCACTAAACTACACATTGTGCAATTCTAGTCAGCAACGAGCCTCACTGGTAGCTGAGACTGTGCAATGCACAGTTCCAGCTGACAGTCTCCAAGCCTCCCTGAGTCATTGTTGTGTAATATTTCCTAGAAATCACCAGTTTGTTGCCTGATTCATTTTGGAATTGATTTATGTTTTTAGCGGACATTGTCTTTCCTTGAGTGTCTTCTCTGTCTCTAGGTACCACATGTTTTTGAGTACCTTCTCAGTAGTACAGGTATCATGGCCTCCAAAAGAGCTGGATAGAAAGACACAGTTGAAATCAGTACTCGATATGTGGTTGAGCAGGCCTCTATGAGCTTTCCCATATACACAAACACACAGTTGTTCATTGAGAAAGACATGAAGATCACATGAAAGGAAATCAACACTATTTTCGCAAGCACCTTTGAGGAGAATCTGGAGGACTGACAAGTTTGTGCCAATATTCATAAGTCGGGATTGTACAAGGTTGCATGCATATATCTCACCTTCCCATGTGAATATGTGAGCCACTGGATTGTCTAACATACTGATCCTAAGACGATGATACTGAGAAGTGTCAGTGGAGTAGACCTTACTTCCTTCAAGAAAAAATATTATCAGTATATGTACCATCTTCCACAGCAGTGAACAAGATGGATGCACCATTCTACACTCCCAACAATAATGTGAACAAAAGAGACATCTTGAAGCGTTCGGTAAGGGATAATTCAAAATTCAGGACAACACCCAACCAAATATCTAAGACGAAGACAATTAGGAAGGCTTACCAATTCATGGTCATCTTCGCATGTTGCTTGTATGGCCAAGGGAGTAGGAAGACCTTCCAGGAGAGTTGGGTTCCTATGTTAGATCAACTGGAAAGTGAAGGAAAACCTTTCAACCGGTCTGACATGTTGGCTCTCTAGCTGAAAGTGCATGTATCTAATGCACGAAATCCGCCCAAGGATCAAGAAGAAAGATTCTTCATGTTTGCTTGCCTGCTCAATGCTGTCTATGCCTGTCAACAATTTCCTCGCATGGGTTGGGCATGGACATATTCAGAGATTGTTGTGAACGTATATTGAAAGTCACCCTCAAACTCTAGCTATCAAGGAGTCATGGCTAGAATATATGACCATTTCATCACCCCTATGTACATGATGATCTTTGAACAATATCCACCTTGTATGTCCCAAGTAGTAATGGAGGCATTGCTAAAAATTATACATTGGTTCACCTCACCTAGTGGCACCTTTGTCAGGACATACAATGTGAAGAAGGCTCCACATGTGTTGCCGATATTTTCCATGGAAAAATAGGTCATGTAAGAGGCTACATACCACATCTCAACAGGGTTATAAGCTAGATTTCACAAGAAGAAGAGGCCACCATGGCCTATTCTTCATTTGCAAATTGGGTTGTACATGATTCGAAGTTTGAAAGAGGTGGATGCGGAGCTTAAGGACTTCAAGAAGTTTAAGTTTAGTACCAATAGTTTCAATCTATACAGTCCACGTGGCTTAAGGAGGGGTCACTGTGCGAGAATATACCATTCTCAGATCGATAGGGCATATCATTGGCCAGAGGAAGACCCATGGAGATATTGTTATAACTCCTCTAGGCTCAATGAACAAGTTAACATGGTAATAGAGTGGCTAGCAGCACGCCAAGTAGAAGCACCATGGGGAGCAACAACAAGCAGAAAAACTGTGAAAGACAAAGGCAAGAGGAAGATTTTTGAAAGCACAGAGACAGAGAAATGGTACAAGTTTAAAGAAGACCCACTTGTGGAAAGAGTGGATTTGGAGATAGATACAAAGAGGTGACAACCTGACAGTAGAGTAGTGCAAAGAAAGAGGGAGAAGCAAAGATTGGAAGAAGTAGAGAGGAAGTTGTAGGAATTAGAGAAGAAGCTCAAAGAAGAAAAAGACATGTGCAGAAGAGAAAAGGTAGCACAACATGAACAGGAACAGGAACAGGAGGAAGTGCAAGGTGCATAGATAGTGCAAACCATGTCGATATAGGCTGAAGACTCTAAACCAACAATAGATGAGGAACATGTGAGGAGCTGTAGGAAAACGAACTTACTCCGTGGGATGAACCGATAGTAGAACATATCGACATGGATATGGAGCAGCCAGAATAGGATCAGGACACTGACCTCATGTGAAAGGAAACCAAGTTCACCCAATAGGCTTGACCAGCTCCAACAACAAATAAATTCCCAAGTGAACAAGGGAATACCATTCTCCTTGAGGATAGTCTGGGAATAGATTTGTACAACAGTGCCTTTGATGAGTCACAACAAAGTGTTGTACAAGCACGTAGAGCACACACCTCGGATAAGCATGCATCACCTATGTACTTTGAAGAATGGGTGATTGTGTTAGATATATGAAGACATCCATATACCTTGGTTTATGCTACAAAGGATTATGTTGAAGCCACAAGCTCAAGTGTGAAGTGATTGATAGTATAAAATGAGTGCATGGCTAAAAAATTTCCAAAAACATGGTAGAGAGAGGAACAATCAATAGGATCTTCCAGGGAAAAGGTGAAGAAGGAAATACTTGTTGAAGTATTGGCTCTTGAGATAATCACGTGCAAATTGTATGACAGGTTCATCACCGTTCACAAGGAATTTGTCCATCTACATGGTCATCAACAATGTTGCACTAAGATAGCACAAACACTCACATATATACATGTTATTATTGATCATGTACAAACATGGGCAGTAAGATACGAGGGAGCCTCACTTCACTTGCACAACATGATGAAGCCGCAAGTAGAGTTGTAGAAAGCACATGTCCGGTGTCTTATCCGGAACTACGAAGAACACATGCCACACATCAACAATGTTGAGGTTTCATACGCACAGTTGTTCAGGAGTTTGGATGTCCTAGTGAGAAAGTATGACACCACGTCAATTGGTACGCTCACAAGGCCAAGGAGAATAACCAAGTCAAACTAGACCTCAACACATAATTTGATCAATTCATGCTCATGGCCACCAACATAGACTTGCAAGTCAGTGCAGATAACATGCAAATGTACATCGTCAGTTCGGCCTTACTCAAGACTAATCTACGCATTTTATAGGATAAGTTGGATAGAAGTTCCAAATCAGTATACCTAGAAGCAATTGAGGCAAGAGTTCATTTCCAGGAATACATCATCAAAGAGTATGTGGACACCATTGTGCACTATCAAGCATGGCATCAGTTCGTCATTGAGGGTCACAGAGAGGATGTTGATGAGTTGGTCTTTCTACAGCCATCTGAATCTTAGTGTTGTCTTATCGGGCTGAATCAAGCCTATTTTTGTCCCACATGGGTATATGTTGAAAATGTATTATTATTGTAGACATGATGTAAAGTGAAATTCCAAGTGTCATTAGTGGAATGAAAATAATCACATGTAATGTAAAAAGTTATGTAATGAAGTTGAAGGGTCATGAGGGTAGTCCATGATTAACAAAGGGGAATGTCAAGGGTCACCCCACCCTTTGTTATAAATAGAATCTCATAACTCATAGAAGAAGATTTTGGGAGCCAATATTTTTCTAGGAATTTCTTAGATACAGCTTGGAGAGTATTGTGACGAGCCTTGGCGTCTCAACTATGTAGAGTGAGTACATCTCTTTGGAGGAGAAGATGGTGTTGACTCTAATGTTCCACTATTGGGGCTAGTTACTATCATGGTTATATGTATGGATTGAACTTTCATTTTATATAATATAACAGAGCCATCACGTCTTCATGCATAATTTTTTATTGTATTTCGACCATTTTGGTTACTTTAGCAATCTATGTAGTTTAACTTATGAATTTGTGTATGAACTATTTCATATATGATTGTATGAATCTTGTTGAGGTTGTCTTGTTGATTTAACCCATGACTTTGGATTGTTGACTATTCCGCTTTCTAGCTTGTGATGTCATTCAAATCGTGTGTTCCTTTCACGTTGCGTACTATTACAGGCTTCTAAGGGATACACTAATTTTCTCCCTTTGTGTGTCAGATCCTCCCCATGCATCTCCCTTGACTCACTGAAAGGTGACACACTTGATTCTAAAAAATATATCATGCTTACCTCTGCGCGCTGTCATATTCAAGGCATAGCTTTACTACCCACTGTTGGGACTCCTTCTCCAAACAATTTGAGGTCTAGGTGAGACTTCTTACTGGGGATATCCCCTGACATGTGGGTGAGTCCAACACCTTCAACAATTCTAGTGCTAGAAGGAGGTCCATATGACAATATGAGTCCTCAAAACATGTTTGGAATCCCTACACATCTATCATGACTTATGTTATTTTTCACCCTCCAATATGTATATCTTATGGAAAAGTGTTTGAAGTTTGAAGGGAGTTTTGGGATCTCTTGTCACAATACGTATATGAAGGTGAAGGTGGAACAAATTGGCCTAGGAATAGAGTTGATTTCAAATCTCTCTATGATACCTTGGAAGACCCTAAGGATTATGTGGCTTGCTCGCTGTTCAGATTCACACTTCAAGGGCACCCATTGCATTGGTGTGTCACACTGTCTGATAAATCTTTTCAATATTTCAACCATTTTCTTGGAGAGATAGACCATTCTTTCCATCATCATGACTGTAATGCACTCAAAAAGAAAATTTTGCAATTATGGAAAGCACCTAATGAATCCCTTATACAATTTTGGGATCGCTTTCGTAATCTCACCTTTCAAATCTCGGAGGATGAAAATGATTGTAAATTTCTTCATGAAATATTTCAATACCTTCTTCACATATCTGAAAATCCAAAAGTGTTAGAATCATTCAAATCCATCCCAGCATACCTCGATGATAGAGATGCTATTACAAGTCAGACAAGGTTGTTTTCACAAGTGATTGTCTGTCCTCATCTCATCAAACAGCTCTAGCCCCACAGTGCGAGGTGGGAGAAGGTGCACATCCATTCATTGAACTATTTTATCTACCCATCCCACCTGCTCTTGATTTCTACTTAGATTTGGCTTAGGATACTTTTGGTTGTCACGTGGACTTGTTTCCTCAACCTCTGTCCTCGCGTTATGTTGATCCTCCGGATTGTACTATGCTATGTTCTCCTATTCCGGACTCCACACTTGTTGTTGACAACAATCAAGTTGTCGATGGATTTGGTGTTGAGAAACCAACCCGCGCTATCATTTGTGATGAGTACATGTGGGAATCTGAAGAACAAACCACGATCAAGGATAACCTCCTTCTGTCTGCACCTCATCCACTCTTTGGTTATTATGTAATTGTTAATTTTCCATGTGAGAATTCATTCCCTGATGCATCTACTTCCGATCATTCACAAAATACACCCGATGTTAGTGTGTCATTACATAGTAGAGAGGACACATCTATGTTTACAAATCCAATCAATATTTCATTCGTTATTTCTGGGAATGTAGAGGATGAAGATTCTTACTTCTCATAAACCCCTCTCTATGATTTATCATATCATGAGGGTGCAGATGAATTTTTTGAATTTTATGAGCATGCATGTCGTTATCTATTTACTCCATTTGATCACATTGATGATTCATTCAATTTTTATCTTTCAAATGCACTCGTCTTTGATTATCTATCTATTGATGAAGTGTAAACCCCACAAGCTGTCGAGGCACTTCAGCCCAAGCTGATGGTTATGTCGGGCCCTCATTGTCTTGAGGTCGATTCAAATTCAAATAAGAAATATGATGAAACACCCAAGGCTCCTCATCACTCTCCTGTTTACATTTAATATCAATCTAGCTAACAGAATTCACATCATCCACCTAAATCACATGATCCCATTGCTCATGCATTGCAGGAATCCTACACAACGAGCACTCTTGCTAAACGTAAGTTGTCTTTCTTTCTCATGTTTTCTCATTTGTCACGGTCAAAAGAGTGTGCAAGTTTGTCGTCTACACACAGTGTGATGTATAAACATGATGCATCTGCAAAATTCTTATCTTGCACTTTTATTCATTTCTTTTATGTTGACATTTTTAAATTCAGAGCACGTTGGTCTTCACTGTTATATTTTTCTTATTTCAGGGTTTATGGGATCACCTTTCTTGTAAACCACACCTTCACCAACATGGGTCAACCAATTCACCGATGGCTACATTGGAAATATCACTTTATGTGAATAGGGCCATGCACTGTTTAGTTTAGGAGTAGGAGTAGTGTTTTCTTTCTTGGTTTTCTTTTTTTGCATGCTTTTTTTTTTTACTTTGTTTGTGTTGCTTGTTTTTATCACTTTTCTTTCTTGCTCTTCTTTCATTTACTTCTATCCTTTGCTTTCTTGTTTTTCACCCATAGGTTTAGTTTCACATGAAATCTTGTGTGGCTCTCTCTTTATGAGGAGCTTTTTGTCTTTAGTCGATGATACCCTGATGGAAAATATGTTATGCTCAAAGTGAGTCTTGGTGAAAACACAACGATTGCACTTAAACTAGTACCACCTACTCTAATCAGTTCTTTTGGGTTAACCCTTGTCAGCTCAGTCAAGTAGAGTAAGGAGAGAGGGAAAAACTTAACAAGTATTATTAGAGGTATATATAAAATACTTCTCTGGAGGGAACCTCTTCTACTCTCAATAATTCGGGATCCCTCTTCTAACTCTAAAATAAATAAGTGCCTATGCACATATCTTTGAAAGATGAAAAAAAAAGAGAAAATGGAAAAAATAAATAAGGAAAAATAAGAGAAAGGATTCCTGTGTAGAGAGGTTACGCATGTAACTTCACCACAGTAATAACAAGGCTCACTGGTAGCAGAGTGATGCTTGTGTCCCTGCTTGACTTTTTCAAGGTACTGTCCAAGCCTGTTGGTAGCAGAGAAAAACCATAGATGAAACTAAGACTCTGACATATATATTGATTGTGCACTAATATACCCCTCATCGTGAATCGAAACAACTCAGTTGACATGGCTTGGTATGTATGTTGAACGATCAACAGAATGGCGGGGACTATATCTTTAATTCAAGCTTAGTGTTGAAGCCATGATGATCAAAGAATCAAACAATATGTCTATTGGAGTTAGACATGATTTTCATGAACAAGGTCCATACAAAGAGCTGGAGTTCTACCAGTGTGTCACCAATGTTGTAACGGCTACAACCACCCTCCAAAATTTTTCCTTTGCTTTATTTTGGAGCCTTCCTCCTTGAAATCATAGTAGCTATCTTGCACTGATCAAGTACTTGTGTTTATTTCATTTTATCTGTCACTTAATAGCTTGTGTTCACTCACTTGTTCTATCAACCAACCACAAGTTGACCCAACACTTGGTTCACATCCGGTTAATGGGTTGTTGGGAAAAATTGCCTAATACTAGAGGGAAGTGAATCTTCCCCTTGGTAATTGTGCAGAGCAGCCCAAAAACTTACCTACACTCAGAAATTGCATAGAGAAGGCCAACCAACACTACTCTCAAAAAATGGTCAAAGAAGGCTAGCTAACATTGCTCTATACAAATTCGCAGAGCAGGCTAGCCATCAATGCTCTCTAGAAATGTGTAAAGTAGGCCAACATGACTACTCTAGAAAATTTCACAGAGTTGGCTAGCTAGCCAAGGCCACTCAACCCAGAAATAGTGCAAAATTTTTCCCTTAGTGAGTGCCCATTGCATCTTTCGGTAGGGTGCCCGATTCCCTCTAGAACTGTGCAATCCTTCCTTGCATTCCAAGAATATTTCCCAGAAAAGAAAAAAGAAAAAGAAAAAAAGAATCCCTAGATTTTAGGGATGTATTTTTAGCAGTAGGAGTTACATGCAAAATCTATTTTAGAAACTTCCTGCCAAGTGTCACTATTTCCTAGGTTTGTGGCATGCGTGTCATAAATCCTAAGTTCACCAAATATATTTAAACAAAGCCTCAGAGCTCATCCTCCAAATTTGATCTTGGAGCTCTGGTGTTCCTGAGGAAACTAGGAACCTTCAACACAATTGGCACAAATTTTTCGGGTAAGTTTTTCTTTTCATGCCTCTTTCTACTTTTTCTATCACTTTTTATTCTTCATCTTGTTTGAGTGCTATTTCCCTTGTTTTATTGAACGACCATTGGCATTTTAATGTGTTTTACCTTGTAGAAATGTTTTTTTGAGTTTTGCATTACCTTTCCTTAGTGTGACATACATAACATTGTTTATGCACTGACAGTCGTCGTTGCGGCTACTCTCTTCATGAGCTTCATGGTTTTGTCGTTTGACTGATTTATGCATTTTCCTGAGTTGCATGCATGTCTTTCGACTCATATTTGCACTAGATTTGCACACACATTCAGTCCTTCACGTTTATAGGTTGCCATTGGGTAGATGCAATCTGTCCTAGCCTAGATCTTTTTTCTCCCAGCATGCTCTGTGCATTCCTCGCAGTGAAGGCTCTGACTTGCCTCTAGGAATTGTGCAAATGCTGCCCACACTAGCTCATAGTTGTGCTCTATGTAATCCTGGGAGAAAGTGCCCATACTAGACTACTCTAAATACGCAACAAGCATCCTAGCCTGAATGATCTTTGCATTGCGCAGTTTCAGTCAGCAGCCAGACTCACTGGATTATGCTTTGTGAAGTTCTAGTTAGCAATGAGCCTCACTGGAAACTAAGACTCTGCAATGTGTTGTTCCAACCGATAGTATCCCCGCCTCCCAGAGTCAATGCTATGTAATCTTTCCCAACAGTCACCAGTTTGTTGTGTGATTGATTCTTGAGTTGCTTTATGTTGCTATCCAACATTGTCTTGTCATGAGTGTCTTCTTTGTCTCTAGATACCACATGTTTTTTCACAGCTTCTCAGTAGTATAGGTATCATGGCCTCCAAGAGAGTTAGATCAAAAGACAACTTTGAAAGAAGTACTAGAGATGTGGTTGAGTAGGGGTCTATGAGCTTGCTCATGTACATAGACACACATTTGTTCATTGAGAAACACATCAAGATCACATGGCAAGACATCAACACTATTTTTGCAGGCATCTTTGAGGAGAATATAGAGGACCAACAAGTCTATCTCAATATTCATAAGTCGGTATTGTACAAGGTTGCATGTAGGTATCCCACATTCCCATGCACAAATGTGATCCATTGGATATTCCCACACATTGATCCTAAGATGATGATACTGAGCAGTGTTAATGGGGTAGAGCTTGCTTGCTTTAGGACAAAAGATTATCAACAGATGTACCATTTTCCACATTCGATGAATATGATGGATGCACCATTCTACACTCCCAACAGTAGCGCAAACACAAGAGACATCTTTAAGCATTGGGTAAGGGAGCCATCAAATTTCAGGAGGACACCCAACCAAATATACAAGATGAAGACACTCAGGAAGGATTACCAATTCTACGTCATCTTTGCATGCCACTTGTATGGCCAAGCAAGTACAGAGGCCTTCTGGAAGACATGGGTTGCTATGTTGGATTAACTGGAAAGTGAAGGCAAACCTTTCAATCGGTCGAACATGTTGTCTTTCCAGCTGAAAGTGGATGTATCTGATGCCCGGAGTCAGTGCAGGGATTAGCAAGTAAGATTCTTCATGTCTTCTTACTTGCTCGATGTAATATGTGTTCGTCAACAGTTTCCTAGCATGGGTTAGGCATGGACACCTTCAGAGAATAGCTGAGAACGCAGCTACGCTTGCATACAGGGCTATAGGTGCTTTGCACTCTGGAGGTTGTCAATGTATATTACAAGTTTCTCTCAAACTACAGCTACCAAGCAGTCATGGCTAGACTATCTGATCATTTCATCACCCCTTTGTACATGATGATATTTGAACAAGATATTCCTTGCATGTTCGTGGCAACAATGTAGGCATTTCTAAACATTACAGATTGGTACACCTCACCCAATGGCACCTTCATCAAGAATGTACAACACAGAGAAGGCTCCGCATGTTTTGCTGAGATTTTCCATGGACAATATGGTCATGCAGGACATTGCATACCACATCTCAACAGAGTTATCAAATGGATTGCATAGGAAGAAGAAGGAACCATGGCCTATGGCTCCTTTGTGAATTGGGTTGTACATGATTTAGAGATTGAAATAAGCTCATGCCAAGTCTAGGAATTCAAGAAGTTTAAGTTTGACACCAAGAGTTTCAATCCGTATGATCTACATGGCTTATGTAGGGATCACTGTGTGAGAATCTACTATTCTTGGATCCACGAGGCATGTCATTGGCTAGAGGAATACCCATTGAAATATTGTTATAACTCCTATAGGCTCAATGAACTGGTCAGCATGGCAGTAGAGTGGTTAGTATCACTCAAGGAAGCAACACCACATGGAGAAACAACAAGAGAAACAACAAGCAAAAATCCTATGCAAGACAAAGGTAAGAGGAATATTGTCAAAAGCATAAAGATGGAGCAATGCTACAAGTTTAAGGAAGACCCACTTGTGGAAAGAGTAGCTTTGGAGATAGATTCAAAGATGTGACAACGTGACAGGAGAGTAGCAAAAATAAAGAGGGAGAAGAAAATACTAGAAGAAGCAGAGAGGAAGTTGCAGGAAGTAGAGAAGAAGATCAAAGAAGAACAAGAGCTACGTAGAAGAGAGAAGGAAGCACAACATGAACAAGAATAGGAGGAAGTGCAAGGCTCACAGAAAATGCAAACCTTTCCAATAGAGGTTGAAGACTATAAAAAAGTAATAGATGAGGCACAAGGTGAGCGGTCGCAGGAACAGGAACTTGCTTCGAATGATGAATTAATAGTAGAAAATATGGAGATGGAGATGGAGCAACTGGAATAGGATGAGGACACCAAACTCACGATAAAAGCAACTTAGATGACCCCACAGCCTTCACCAGCTCTAGCAGCAGAGCAAGTACCAAGTGAATAAGGGGATATTATTCTCCTTGAGGATAATCCAAGAACGAATGTGTACAACATAGCCTATGACGAGTCATGTCACAGAGATGTACAAGCACGTAGAGCGCACAACCTGGATGAGCGTGTGTCAGCTATGCACTTTGAAGAACTGTTGATTGTGTCATATACAGGAAGACATCCAACTACCTTGGCCAATGCTAGAAAGGCTTATGCCAAAGCCACGAGCTTGAGTGTGAAGTTATTTATAGAAAAAAGCGAGTGTATGGCTAAATATTTTCAAGTAGCTAGTGTTGTTGGGAAAAGTATCCAATACGGAATGACCCTATCCCACTCTAAGGGTGACAGTACCTCAACAACAATCAAAGCAAAGCTATCTAAGATTTCTTCTTTATGAGATGTAAGAGAGGGGAGAAAGAGATCCACTAACCAATATCTTTCGCTAATGATTGATCCAATCTTCTCTCCTTGCTGCTTGCTTCCAGCTCCTTGCTCTTTCACTGGCCCAGCTACACCAAGATCCTGCAAAATGACAAGAGAGGAAAACTACAAGAAGCATACATTCATAATTGATTCAAGGATTAGAATAAATCAAGTACACAAGTATAACAATACATCATTGGAACACATGCATATAGAAGAACCTCAAATGCTTTATTAATGGAAGAAGTAGAGTTCAGGGAGTGATACAACCATAAGAGGCCCAATCCAGCATCACCTCCCCAACAGAAAGGAATCTCTATCTTCACCTCTTTCAAAGCAAATCACCCAATAGTTCTAACCTCACACCAGCAGCAATTCTTTGCAAATACCAAATTCCCAGCCTCCAGATCTCATAGGGTAGAGATCCTTATATAGAGTTTTGGAGAGAGCATGAGTCAGCTTGATGTGTGACTAGTGTCCTCTCTAACTCCAATTCTTCTTCAGTTCTTGAGTCCACTTGGAGATCCTGGCTTCCACTTGGAGTTTTAGAACCTCTTACTCATCACTAGGCGAATTCCTTGATCCAAGTGTCATTTTGGAAGCTTCCTGGGCACTGACACATTGAGGAATGAGACTTCCACTTGTCAAATCTCGCTCAGCGCAGGTAGCCTTTGCTGGAGTTGACATTCAGGGCAGGTAGACCATGGAGCAGTTGACATTCAGCGCAGATGCTCAGTGGAGCAGTTGACATGATCCAGAATTGACTTGTTTTTGAGTGTTTTTCAGTGGAGAACTGATTTGAATTGCTGTGGTTTGCTGACCTTGTTCCTCTAGGGGTAGGAAAAACATGTTTAGGGACTTTGGATCCCTTAGATTATGGAAATTTCATGCTTCATGCTGCAAGGCACAAAAATGTCTATAATAGTTGCCCCCTAAAGTATGAGGTCGTTTATCGGGTGAAATGCTTTATCAGGAGGATCCGAAGTTCATCCAATGCTGTGGGGAGAGACCTGTAATAAGATACAATACAATACATTACTTTTCATACTGCTTTCATGATCTAGCTGAGGCGGGCATTCCCATGCTCAGCTTTATAAATTCATTTTTGTACATAGAACAGACAATCGTCTGATGGTAGACTGATAATTTTGGTGAAATTATCATCCTTTGAGTAGGATGATCATCTGCTGCAATGATGTACATGTCAAATGTCTTTATTTCCTGAATATATATCGCAGCCCAGATGGATGAAACTAGATCCGGGGTCTTCAAACTCGTTCGATCTTCACTCTTAGTACAAGTCGATCCATGTGAGAATTGCGCTGAAGTCGAACATGGAAAGACATCGCTTGATTACCGGTCAATGAGGTAAACCATTAACAAGCGCGAGAGGAATCACCAATAATGACAATGACCCTCAAGGTACTGCAGTACAATTCACGTGGTGTGAATAGAGGACTTGGCGTCGAACACCACGCAAAATCTTCTGGTCGAAGGTCATTGATGTATACATGTCGCCAGAAGTGAGAAACTTGCCATTGAGGCATGCAAGCTTCAAAGTACTGAAGGGGGTGTTCCTAGATCAACTTCTTGGATAATGAGCTGATGTCGACAAGAAGCGATCCGTCAAAGGAGGGCCTTAATGAATCCCACATTAGTGACACGGAACGGAGCTAATGATTTTAATGGAGGTGAAAACGATCTGTGAAATATGATTCAGGGTGGCGGTCATGAAAGGATGAAGGATAACGTATGGCAGTGGATGGGACACGGTTGACTCTTTCTGAATGACTTCTCTTGAACATGTGGCGACACTGATACGATGGATTGGCAGCATTACCCCAAATATGGATGGTATGGCGAGACCATGGTGATGTGACCGGTGAATGAAACAACCCAACCTGAATGTGGTACGGAGGAAAAGTGTCATGTTCAAGAGCGACTTGCTACCATTAAAGCTTTGAGTTTCTCCCAATTTTTCCCCAGTCATTTCTGACCAGTACCTCTTTATTTTTGTCAAGCTTGAGGAGGATAACATATGCTTGTTCTATAACCTGCCCTTCGGGCAAGCCCATCACTATGTTTTAACGAGCCTAGCGATAGGGAAACTCGTTCTCGTCTAAAGACAAGTTTGTCGCTATTTAATGCATTTAACGAGTCTAGCGACAAAGACAACTCGGTCCTTTTCATTTTTAGAGAGTCTGAAAAGGTACGTAAAGTTAACTCCAAAAGTCCTTTTTCGTCATCTAATCCCTTAAGTCTGAAAAAGTATAAAACAATACAGAAGGGATGAGTTTTCGATAGTTTTAACGAGCCGAATAAAACAAGCGCTCGATCTTTTTGTGCAATAATCCCTCACGTCCAAAAAGATTAAAATCTAGAGGAGGGATAGCTCTTCCGGTCCCTTTAACGAGCTGGAAGGCCAAAACTCGGCAATCTTTTCATATTTTACGAGTCAGTTGAAAAGAGCTCAAAGAAGACTCGTCTTTTGAGGAACGAGTGATAAACAGGGGTAGCAGCAGATTCCAGGTACAGGTTGGAATTTTCCAATCACGGCAGTGTCACAAGGATGGCTAGGTGAAATCACTCTTCGTAGCTGCTCCTCAAAAGAGGTAAACAATCAAGTGGAGGTGAATGATCGGCCAAATGAAAAGTGGAGGTGACGGTGCAAACACGACCAGGGCTTTTATGGCTGATGAATTTACGATCACAATGGTTATTTACCGGTTCATTTTTTTCTGGATGAGCTTGAACTCTAGGGGAAAGCTTGCTCACAAACTTATGTTTATTTTTTAACGAGCATGAACTATGCGCTAAAACTGCTCGGATCTTGCATTTATTTTTTAACGAGCATGAACTATGCGCTAAAACTGCTCGGATCTTGCGTTTATTTTTTAACGAGCATGAACTGTGTGCTAAAACTGCTCGTTGGATATGATCAATTTTATATTTTACCATAACTAGCTTTGCCCTTTTCAAAGATAGTACTGTATCATCAATTGCTGCAACAAACTAGTTAGAAATGAATAAGATGAGGTAAAAACTCTAATATTTCACTTTGAACTACGTAAAAAGCAATTAAAAGGTGTTTTTACCTCCCATTTTACCATTTCATTTTCATTTGGCTTGTTGGAGCTCTGGAGGTGCCTCTTCCTTTTTTATTTTTCACCAGCTGATTTCGGGAGATTCTGTGGACGATTTTCAGTGTCGTCTGGACCAGGTAGGAGCTAAACCCTAGCTCTTTCTTTTCATGGTTTCCTTCTTCCATTCTGTGCCTGTTTTCCTGTTCCCATGAGCCCCTGGGGTTTCATTAGGACGTTCTGCCATCAGCGCAGGTGTTCCATTCGAAACCTGCGTTGAATGTCAAGCTGCTTAAGGGCAGTTTGACCTTCAACGCAGGTGGAACACTTAGCTACCTGCGTTGGGCGTAGAAAAGGACTTCTGTTGCACAGTTTTTGATGAAAATTTCGCCAGTTTCTCATCAAATCCAGGATCTTACTCCTCCTCTTGTTTGTTTTGCAGAGTTTATTGGAGCAAAATGACCCTTACATGGCGAGAACGAGAGCATGAAGAAGAGGACATGATTGCCCTCCATGATCCTGTCACGGTGAACGCGCTGCGGAACTGTGGCCTGCTGAAATTCTTCCGTATCTCTAGCATGAGAGCACAGATATCTTTACTGCAGTACATGCTTGATGCTTGGGATCCTGTCAACCAAGTATTCCAGATCAGGGGCAAGTCCATCCCCTTGACCATAGTAGACATTTACTTCTTGACTGGGTTGTCAAGGCGGGGTGCCCCCATTTCTTTGTCTGGTTCGGCCCGAGGGAGTGATTCCGTGAGAGATTATGTCCGTCAGTATTGTAGGGAAGGGTCCCAGCCGAGCAGAGACGGCAAGGTTACTATCCGTGAGATTACTGACAGGTCTCTCAGGTCCATACTGTACACGATTGGTAGGATGGCCGGTAGTGCATCCCTTCATGTTGCCAACAGGTCTTATGTGCAGCACGCCCTGGAGTGTCTTCAGCCGAAAGTATTCAACTGGTGTGATGCAGTACTTGTTCAGATGAAAAGTCAGTTGACCAAGGTAAAGGACGGGAAGCTGAAGAACTTTGGTTTTGGTTCAGTTTTGACCGCCTTCGCTTTGGAGAAGATACCACTGATGCAGCCTCAGTATATTGCACTCGATTTGCCTTCTCCCACTGAGCCACGCATGCAGAGGTGGGTTGACCACATGTCTAGACATGCTGGTCAATCTCAGATTACTTTCACCGATACCTTCTTCAGGTGGTTCGAGTGCCAGGATATGGCCTTTTCCGAGTATCCATATGTTGGCATGGATTTCCGAGGTGATCCGGATTTGGTGCTATCGGATGGCGAGCAGTGGGGCGCTATTGGTAAAAAATTTGATCATATCACTGTTTACTGTTTTGATTTATAATGTCCTTGTGCTTTATTCTATCAAGTCTTTAATCAAACTCATGTGTGCATGCAGATGTTGGTCCTGTCCGTCCAGCAGTTCGCCTGAGAGCTCCAGTTGCTGCCCCAGCAGGGGAGGCTCCTGGGAGAGCTATTCTTCGCAACCTTGACTTGGCCGAGACCCTTGCAGCTGTGCAGGAATAGGTTGAAGGACTTACTCTTGGCATTCCGGATGTACGGATTGACGAGTTACCTTTACGGTTGCAGCGGCATACTACTGGTGTACCCAGACGATGGACTCGTCTCTTGCGCATGATCGCACAGGCCGTGACTTGCTATCATGAGCACCACTAGGCTAGGGTGCCCCCCAGCCATTTTGAGTTTTGGGGTCATATGACCGATTTTGTCTTGGTTACAGAACATTATATGTAAACCGTAAACAGCTATATATTTTTGATTTTCGGGGTTTATTTCAGTTTTTATGTGATCCATGTGTGAAACATTGATGATGCTTCTCTTTTTATCAATTTTGCAAATGTCTATCTAACACATAGTTTGCTAATGAGTCGGTTAATGTGTTTAAGTTTCTGGAAATGTGTTGATATTGAATGAAATCAAACTGTCTTTCCAAGATTTTAACTCTTAGGAACTTGCGATAAATAGCTGGATTTCGGACAGAGTAGGTACCAGTGAGTTGCAGTACTACGAGCTGTGAGTCTAGCCTGACAATTAGTCGGCGTATGCCATGGGTGATGGCATCAGAGAGCAGTTCTATCAACGCGCTATACTCAGCGATGTTATTCGTTGATTGACCAATACATACCCCTCTGAAACTCACTAACTCGCCGCTTGGATCAAAAATGGCCCATGCTGCAGAGGATAGGTTCCTCGAACTACGACTCGCTCCGTCGGCATATCCAACCCACGGTTCCAATGGATTTGACATCTGCAATAAATGTAAAGAGTGGATTACTTAACCGAAATAAACACTTTAGCGAAAACAAAAATGTAACAAAAGCATGCAGGTTACTACTAGGCATAGTAACGCTTAAGGTACAACCCGTTGCGGGGTTGCGCCAGTGGAATTCCGTCGTAATCCATTAACTCGTAGGCTCCTTTTGCTAATACTCTTTTAACAATATAGGGGCCCATCCATAAGGAATTAAATTTACCTGCTCCCAATTTATCAGATTCTTGGTCATAAAGCAAGACCAAGTCACCTTCCGAGAAGACACGGGGTTTGACGTTTTTGTTGAACTACGCCTTGACCCATTTCTTATGGGCTTCGTTAGCCAAAGCGGCATCACGATGGGTTTCATCCAATTGGATTAATTCCAAGAAACGGGTCTCTTCTTCTGAAGTTCCAGGGAGGAGATCAATTGCGAGTTTAAGAGACGAAATTTCGCACTGGATTGGTAAGACTGCCTCCAGGCCATACACCAGTTGGAAAGGTGTGAACCCGGTTGCATTTCTTACTGAGGTTCGGTAAGCCCACAAAGCTGAGTACAGGATTAGGTGCCACCTTCTTTTGTGAACTCCGATCATCCTTTGCAACATACGTTTCAGGACCTTGTTGATCGCCTCAACTTGTCTGTTGGCTTGCGGATAATACGGGGTAGAGCTGTCGTGAGATAGCCGTAGCTTGGCAGCTAATTCAATCATCATGTGATTGCGAAAATGCGATCCATGATCTGTAACTATAGCCTGTGGTACGCCGAACCTGGCGACTACATGATTGAAAAAGAAAAGGGCAGCTATTTCACCAGTGTTATCTAATGTAGGCATCGCCTCGGCCCATTTGGTAAAATAGTCAACGGCGACTATAATATACCCATGCCCCCCGGTCGAGGTGGGGTTACATGTCATGAAATCGATGCCCCATTTGGCGAAAGGCCCAACAGCAACTATTGGCTGCAAAGGTGCGGGTGGTCTTCTGGTTTTGCTATCAAAAATTTGACAAGCATGGCAACTTCTGACTGCGGTTATGCAATCTTTGAACATGGTTGGCCAGAAGTATCCTGCTCGTAAGATTTTTTGTGCTGTTGCATATCCAGATTGATGCCCCCCACACGCGCCTGAATGACACTCATTCAGGACTTTTTCGGCCTCCTCATGGGTAAGGCACCTCCTCAAAACTGTATCGATACCGCGACGGTAAAGCGTATCACCGACGATCATGTAGTCTTTAGCTTGGTATCGTATACGTTTCTGTTCAGAGTGAGAGGTGTCAGGCCTGAACTTTTAGGTTTGAAGATAAATTATGATATCTCCATACCACTCATTGCTTTCAGATATGAGAAACAAACTCTCGTCCATGATTGATTCTTCGGATGTTTCATCGTTGGACGACAATGGGAGGTCGCACAATAATTCTGCGAAAACTAGAGCTTTCTTTGATTTGGATTTTACAAATTCCAGATCAAACCCTTGAAGGATCGCTATCCATTTTGAATATCTTCCCCCCAGCAACTGTCGCGACAGTATATAAGTCATGGGGTTGCAATCTGATAAAATGGTGGTTTTCCGAAAGAGGACATAATGTCGAAATCTTTGAATCGCTTGAACAGCTGCAAGCGCTAGTTTTTCAACATAAGAATATTTGCTTTCTGTATCATTCACGTTTTTACTTAAATAATATATAGGATGTTCGATTCCATCGACTTCTTGAACTAAAACCATCGCAATGGTCGTATCTGCTGCAGCTAGATACAGGTTAAAATCTCGGAGATAGTCCGGGGCATACATTAATGATGCTTTTACTAGAGAATCTTTCAGAGCATCAAAGGAAGCTTGCGCTACCTGATCCCAGACAAAAGGTACATCCTTTTTCAAGAGACGAGTATAACCTTTAGCAAGTTCTGCGTAATTTGGAATGAACCTCCTTAGAAAGTTTTCTTTCCCTTGGAGTTTCTGAATCTGAAGCAAATTTGAAGGTGGAGGAAAATTGATGATTGCCTGGACCTTGCAAGGGTCGAGTCGAATCCCATCCTTAGAGAGTACAAAGCCAAGTAAACGACCAGAACCAACGCAAAACACACATTTGTGCGGATTGAGTCTTATCTTGTAGTGTCGGCAACGTAGAAATATCGCTCTTAAATGCTGCGGATGATCAGTCCGCTTTCGCAAATGAGCTGGAAGGTCGTCGAGATATGGTTGAACGATGTTCTTGATGTCATGGAAGGCATAATTCATTGCCCTCTGGAACATCGCCCCTGCGTTCTTTAAACCAAAGGGTTATTTTCGATAAGCGAATGTGCCCCACGGACAAATAAATGCAGTCTTTGACTGGTCCTGTGGGCGGATATTTAGTTGATTATACCTGGAAAATCCATCCATAAATGAAAAGATTTCACATCCGGCGCATTCATCAATTATCTGGTCGATGAAGGGTGTAGGGTAGTTGTCTTTTGGAAAATCTTGGTTTACATCCCTATAATCAACACACACTCTTATTGTTCCTTGTTTTTTCATAACAGGGACAATATTCGATACCCAATCGGTTAGAGGAACCGGGTAGATGAAACCAGCATGGAGAAGCTTTTCAACTTCTGCCTTAATGGCAACGGCTTTCTTGGGGTGCACCTGCCGAAGCCGTTGTCTTACTGGTTTGACATCAGGATACATTTTAATTTCATGTTCAACGATACTCGAGTCAATGCCTGGCATTTCATCATATGACCAAGCAAAGACATCTCTGAATTCGCGAAAAAGAGCGTTATATATTTCCGGTTCTGAAGGAGAACATCCTTTGCCGACATAAATATTCTCTACAACATTTGTTTTAGTCGAGATATTTATGGCTATAGTCTCTTCAATATTGGATAGGTTTCGCTCGGAATACACCGTGTTTACAGTATTTGATAGGAATTCAAAGACTGAAGGGTGGTAAAGGTCCCCTTGAGTATCTTCTTCACATTCTGGAAGAAGGGAATGATGGTGGCTATCGTTCCATGGTGTCCCCTCAATCAACATTGATTGTAAGATTCCTTCGTCAGTCCCATGTAATTTTGACCAAGGATCTAATGGGGTACCATATTCTCCGGACCTATCTACCCAAACGCTTGACGAGCGTTGACTCGGGTTTGCCTCCCATGCTTGAAACATTGATTGCTACAATATTTCTATTGGGCTTGGGGGCAGAACCATGGCATGATCCATGTTGACATCGTCTTTTGCGACCTTCGTGGAAGATATCATGTTGCGGGTCGCTACTAACGCTATATTTCCTATATAGATAGGAGGTGAAAGCGTGAAAGTTCCCATCAATGTGGGGTCTTTCAGTAGACCTACTCCGATATCTTGAAGCGAATGGTTGCTTTCATGGATCATGGGAATGCTTCCCGTAACTTGTGAACCGTTCGAGAGGAAGTTCTGTTGGTCGACGACCGTAATCCCTCCTTGAAAAGGGAATGCGATCTTCCTAAAGTAAGTCGACACCACAGCTGCCATGGCATATATCCATGGTCTTCCCAGTAGGATGTTATAGTCAAGGTTCCCATCGATGACTTCAACATCTATTTCCACTGTTTTTCCTCCTAGTTCAACTTTCAAGTTATTTAGGATACCGTACGGGGTGTACGTCCTTCCGTCGAATGCTTTGAGTGTTGTCGAAGATCGCGACAAGGTTGGAGACCCTAAAGTTTTCCAGCAACTCATCGACATGATACATGTGGATGCCCCCTCATCAATAATTGTTCTGTGAACAGTTTTGTTGAGGGCTTTCACTTGAATAAGGAAAGCTAGTTGAGCTGGTAACTGAGGGTCGTATCCTTTGTGGTCAAAGGATACAAGATTGGAATCCTTAGGATCAACCCCACCAATAGCTGATAATAACGCCTGCCTTTGGGATGGGCAATTTTGTAGTACTTCAAGAGTCGACATAGCGGGTGGCGATTGGGCCAAATCTTCCCCTATGTTATAATGCTGTGCCGCTCTGGCACGAGGATTAAATGTCGACTTGTGTACTACTCCCTTGGGCGGTTTTATAGTTAATTCATGAGTTATTGGTGGTACAACTTCTGTCGAGGTTGTCGTCGAACTGCTTGGCTGATCTTTACCTTTGTCGTTCGACGGTTGCGGATTCCCGTAACCTTTGTTCCTTGTCGAAATCAAAGCATCATTCTGTTTCTTGGAGATCGACAACATAAGCAGTTGCGACGGGGAAGCATCTCCACTATCAACCAGATTTTGACTTGGATTGGGAAACGGATCAGTTAGCACAGCTGAGGTTTGCGAACTTTTGAAGAACCTTTTTAGCTCAGCTTTGTATGGACAATCGGCTACCCAATGATCCTCATCACATATCATGCATGGATTTTTTGGCTTCCCTTTCCTAGGAGGGTTTGAAGAAGGTTTCCCGGGTGATGACTCCCCCTGTTTCTTCTTCTTCCCTTTGTTTTGCTTATTCTTGCTTCCTGGTTGATTGGTTTCTTTTCCTTTATCTGCTGATACGGCATTTACTTCCGAAGCAAGAATTTCTTCTGCATCTTGATCTGAAGTCTTACGGGCTTTCTTAGACGAAGCCCTTTTCGATTTCGCGCTTGCTGTGCCAATCACGCCATCGCCGGCATGAGAGTCACTATTCGATTTAGGAGGAGGAGGAATTGAGAATTCCGGTCTGGGGGCGTCAGGTATTTTGTCATAGAGCGTGCCAGACTGAGTGTATACTAAGTCTAGATATTGCGCACGAGCAATAACTTGCTCCTCTGTTACGACACCCCCTTTGGCCACATCTTCCGTTATGGCAGGAAGTAATGACTTTATAAACCATTCAACTAATAGCTGATCGGGAACGTAAGTCTTCACCATCCTGCGACGACGACGCCACTCATGTATATGATCGGAAATATGAGTAGCCGTTGTCTGCTTAAAGTTGGTTAAGATTTCGGTTCCCGTTTCATACCTTATCGGCAATTGAAAATGGGTTAAGAAAGTCGTGGCTAAGGAGCTAAAATTGTCGAAAGAGGCTCTAGGTAATTCAATATACCATTTAGCCACCGGACCCGTTAAAGTCCTCTGAAAAAGGCGAAGCCTTATCGAATCATCGTTCAGGGTGTTTGATGAACACCACAGATGGAAAGTCATCACATGGTTCGATGGATCTTCGCCTGGATTTCCGTTGAATTTAGGAATGTCCGATGGAAGTTTGTGAGGAATCGTTGGCCACCAAGGGGCGTAAGCAATTGGATCATTCGTTAACCGATGTAAATCAGGTAACTCTAAAGTTGCCACGAATGGTAACTGTTGACTCAGGTTAGGTGACGCGTACCCAGGGTAAGATGGAATTGCCTGAGCAGTGGGCCTTTGCATACCAGCATAATGTAATTGATGTTGGTATGATTGATACGGTTGGTGGACTTGACCACCGTAAAGTGGTTGATTTTGACCGTACTGAATGTACGGTTGTCCACTGTTCGCAAAGATCTGCTGCTCAGAACCTTGGTACACTTGCTGGAATTGTGGTTGTTGGTATTGCACTAGCCATGGTTGTGAAGCCATGTTTTGTTGCGCAATACTAACCGGCGGACCAAGATGTGGGGTAATTGTACCCGTTTGGACCTGTGCCGCCCCACCAGTTGGCGATTGTGGTTGTGTCACAGGGTCAAGGGGCTGTTGCATTACAACCTGAGAGATCTGAGGTTGACATACAACAGGCATCGTTTGAACTTGTGATACTGTTACAATAGCTGGTGTTGTCGGGATGCTCGACACAGGTACACATTGTTGCATAGAATATACAACTCTTGGTTGCTGGGGTAGCATAGGTACCCAACCACTTGTCGTAACTCCAGTATAACCTGAATATTATTGAGAACTGCCGTGTGGATATCCTCCAGGAGGGGGTAATGAAAGGGCATACTGCCCCCCATACAGTAGCAATCCGGAACTCAAGGGGATTGATTGCCCTTGGGGACTGGATGGCCCTAACTAACCTCCCTAGGGATCAATTTGTCGAGTCTCAACATAAGAGTTACCGGGTATTACTCCGGCGGAACAAACTGGAACAGACCACACTGTCGAAATAGTCCCTGGGTGGACTCCTTCTAGCGGTTGTGAGCTAGTTGGGACAGATGGTATGCCGACAAACATCGTCGGAGTGGCAGCAGGGGGTTCTGCTATCGCTGTGTCGTTCGACACAGTCCTAGATGTTGACGGTTGCTCAGACATTTTGAGTCTATCCAATAGATTGCCTAACGATTCTACAGGAACTTCCACTGGTGACAGACTAACTTCTGATGTAGAAGGAAATAGAGTGACCCCTACTCCAAAATGGGTTGGAGTACTTACTTGCGGATCTTCTACAATTTCTTCTATCGTAATCAGACCAGGTGGAAGAGGAAGACCGTCAGGTCCGTAAAATATTTCTGGTGCCGAAGAAGGGGTTGTTTCAACAGCAACAATTGTTTGAGGAACAAGACTCTCTGGACCAGTTACAGATGGAACTGGTTCAGTAACACAAGTACTTGTTCTCAGACTAGGATCAGTGTCACTGTCCCTCTGTGGCTGTTGAACTTCTTCAATAGAGGCAGGGTTTCCAGAAATGTTTGGAGTAACCGGAATCTCAGATGTTGTCGGAACACTTGTTCTAACTTTGATAGGAGATTTTGACCCGGTTATACGAGTTCGCTTTGTCCGTACTGTTTTCGATTCCGGAGACAAAGACGGTTGACTCGTAAGTCTCCGCGAACGACGGGGTTTCAATTGACTTTCTTCCACGATTGCGGATTACTCGATCAACCAAAATACAAAAAGGGGAAAGTGTGTTTCCGAATTAAATGAATTTTTAGACGCTTTTTAGACACAACTTGCTTTTTCACTTTTTAAGAGTCGAGAAAAAGCTAAAGATGACTCTAGTCTCCTTCGATGTTTTAACGAGCCCGAAGTGACAAATGCTCGGATGGACTTTTTCCATTATAGAGTCTGAAAAAGCCAAAAGGAACTGCTCTGGAGTTCTAGGCAGAGGGTGTGCCAAACTTTTCGCAAAACCACAGAATACGTTTTACGGTACGGGTGGTCGATCTTCGTGAATGTTGTGTTCACTGCATTGCGATCAGTAGGGCGGCCGACACGGTTTCCTAAGGATAAAGGATATATGCCTATAGGGGTCTCCCAATATATACGCGACGGTACGTAGGAGCACAATACGTACTAGCGCTATCGTCCCTCAGGAGGAATCACCCACCTTCCCTGAGATCGACAGTCACTAGGCTTAAAGACGCCGGAACACGTCTCTAGCTTAGACCTCTATGTGTTTGCGTTATGTTTCAAAGCGTTGTTATGTTCATTTGATTCATTTTAGGTTGATCTTGTTTAGAAGTTTGCCTTTTTGGATCACCACGAGATGTATCGTACAACTCCTAAATGCAGTCTAAGAATGATAAGCAAGCCTTTTCAATCTTTCAACTTATGAAAATCTTAACTACTGAGGGAAAAGAAAGACATCATCTTTTCACACAGATCATAGAGCACACACTGATGCACTTTTTCCTAAATCAACATGCAAGCTGTCAAAATGCAGATGCACAATGCAGGTATTTCTTTTCTCTTTCTTAATGTTGATGTATTACAAAAAGAAAGCTGTTGTATAACTTTGAATCCAATTTCAAGTGAAAGCAAACAAGCTTTTGTCCAAAATCAAAAGACACCTTAAGATTTACTTGTTTCAACACTAGAAATACATAAATTCAAACCATATGACGAAAGCAAAAGCTCAATCAGCTATGAACAGCAAACAAACTAACTCTTAAGATCAAAACGACACTTATGACAGGTCTAGATCTAAGAGGTCACAGCAAGACTAGTTCACTTTCGTAATGGGAAACTGCAAATGATGTAAGAAATACAAAAAGAACAAATACAGTTTCTTTATACAACCGAGGTGGAAATGGAGGCAAAGAAAGGTGGTTTCAGGTAAGAACACTGACTGATAACAGGCTGCAAAAACAATGATCAAAACAGGGCAATAGAAAGCATAGAACCCCAGTTGCACAAGGCAAAACTGGATCAGTGCAGGTGTAACACTGTCAGTTTGACATTCAACGCAGGTAGCCTTCACGGGACCTATGTTGAAATGTAGACTGCCTTCACTGCAGCTGCACTGAAGGAGATAGTCTTGTTTCTCCTGGGTTCTGGGTTGCAGATTGCTCAAAAATCAACAGTTTTTGGCCAAATCAAAGCTATCAATCAGATGTAAACCAAGGGATGATTCAAAGAGGATGAAGACCTATCACTAAGAGCTTTTCAGAGTCCTTGTGGATCAGCTCTTCAAATCATAAACATGCCCAGAAACGGAGCTAGAGTAGCTGCCCTCTACTTTGCATTTGAAAGATCCAAATGCAGTTCGATTCGGTACTCCCTGTGTTTATAAAATGAATAGCAAAAACACAAACAACCAACAAGATACGATCCCCATTGGAGTCGCCAATTTGTTGTTGGGAAAAGTATCCAATACGGAATGACCCTATCCCACTCTAAGGGTGACAGTACCTCAGCAGCAATCAAAGCAAAGCTATCTAAGATTTCTTCTTTATGAGATGTAAGAGAGGGGAGAAAGAGATCCACTAACCGATATCTTTCGCTAATGATTGATCCAATCTTCTCTCCTTGCTGCTTGCTTCCAGCTCCTTGCTCTTTCACTGGCCCAGCTACACCAAGATCCTGCAAAATGACAAGAGAGGAAAACTACAAGAAGCATACATTCATAATTGATTCAAGGATTAGAATAAATCAAATACACAAGTATAACAATACATCATT
Organism: Pinus tabuliformis; assembly: GCA_031772625.1. Taxonomy (NCBI): domain Eukaryota; kingdom Viridiplantae; phylum Streptophyta; class Pinopsida; order Pinales; family Pinaceae; genus Pinus; species Pinus tabuliformis. The sequence goes on along the minus strand of CM062817.1, from coordinate 408,674,784 downwards.
GGAACACATGCATATAGAAGAACCTCAAATGCTTTATTAATGGAAGAAGTAGAGTTCAAGGAGTGATACAACCATAAGAGGCCCAATCCAGCATCACCTCCCCAGCAGAAAGGAATCTCTATCTTCACCTCTTTCAAAGCAAATCACCCAATAGTTCTAACCTCACACCAGCAGTAATTCTTTGCAAATACCAAATTCCCAGCCTCCAGATCTCATAGGGTAGAGATCCTTATATAGAGTTTTGGAGAGAGCATGATTCAGCTTGATGTGTGACTAGTGTCCCCTCTAACTCCAGTTCTTCTTCAGTTCTTGAGTCCACTTGGAGATCCTGGCTTCCACTTGGAGTTTTAGAACCTCTTACTCATCACTAGGCGAATTCCTTGATCCAAGTGTCATTTTGGAAGCTTCCTGGGCACTGACACATTGAGGAATGAGACTTCCACTTGTCAAATCTCGCTCAGCGCAGGTAGCCTTTGCTAGAGTTGACATTCAGCGCAGGTAGACCATGGAGCAATTGAAATTCAGCGCAGATGCTCAGTGGAGCAGTTGACATGATCCAGAATTGACTTGTTTTTGAGTGTTTTTCAGTGGAGAACTGATTTGAATTGCTGTTGTTTGCTGACCTTGTTCCTCTAGGGGTAGGAACAACATGTTTAGGGACTTTGGATCCCTTAGATTATGGACATTTCATGCTTCATGCTGCAAGGCACAAAAATTTCTATAACAGCTAGGCAGAGAGAGGAATAATCAACAGGATCCGCTAGGGCTGAGATGAAAATGGTAATACTTTCTGAGGTATCAACTCTTGAGAGAGTGACACAGAGATTGTATGACAGGTTCATCATAGTGCACAAGGAATTTTTCCCTCTACATGGTCATTAACAACACTGCACTAACACATCGTGAACACTCACAGACATACATGTTGTCGTTGATCATGTACAGACATGGACAATGAGATATAAGGGAGCCTTGCTTCACTTTCACAAGATGATGAAGCTGCAAGTATAGTTGGACAAAGCACGCATCCAGAGTATGATCCATAACTATAAAGAACTCCCACCGCTCATAAGCAATGTTGAGGCTTTGTACACACGGTTGTTCAGGAGTTTGGACATCGTGGTGAGAAAGTATGGCACCCTGTCAATTGGTATGCTCACCAAGGCCAAAGAGAATAACCAAGTCAGACTGGAGCTCGATGCGTACTTTTATCATTTTATGCTCATGGCCACCAACACAGACTTGCAAGTCAGTGCAGATAACATGTGAATGTACATCATTAGTTCAACCTTTCTCTGGACTAAGCTGCACATGTTACAGGACAAGTTGGATAAAGGATCCAAATTAGTATACCTGGAAGTAATGGAGGCAAGAGTTCATTTCTAGGAAGACATCATCAAAGAGTATGCAGACACAATTTCACACTATCAAGCATGGCATCAGTTCATCATCGAGGATCATGGAGAGGATGTTGATGAAATAGTCTTTCTACAACCGTTTGAGTCTTAGTGTTGTCCTATTTGTCTAAATCAAGTCTATTTTTGTCCCAGATGGGTATGTGTGGAAAATTTATTATTATTGCAAACATGATGTTAGTGAAATTCCAAGTGTCACTAGTGGAATGAAAACAATCATATGTAATGTAAAAATTTATGTAATGAAGTTGAAGAGTCATGAGGGTAGTCGAAGAGTCACAAAGGGGAATGTCAAGGGTCACCCCACCCTTTGTTATGAATAGAACCTCATAACTCATTTAAGAGGCTTTTGGGAACCAAGATTTTGCTAGGCATTCCTTAGAGAGGGCTTGGAGAGTATTATGATGAGCCTTGGCTTGTCCACACTGTAGAGTGAGTACATGTCTTTGGAGGAGAAGGCAGTGTTGATTGTAACATTCCACTATTGGGGCTAGTGGTTGTCATGGTTGTATGTATGGATGGAACTTTCACTTTATATAATATATCTAAGCCAGCATGTCTTCATGCATATGTTGTTATTGTAGTTCGACTATTCTAGTTACATTAGCAATGTATGATTTTTAACTTACACATTTGTGTATGAACTATTTTGTATACGTTTGTATGAATCTTGATGAGGTCATGTTTTTGGTTTAACCCATCACTTTGGAATGTCGACTAGTTTGATTTCCAACTTGTGATGTCATTTGTCCCGTGTGTTCCTTTGAGGCTACGTACTATTATAAGCTTCTAAGGGATACACTTCTTTTCTCACATTGTGTGTTAGAACCTCCCCATGCATCTCTCTTGACTCACTTCATAGTGACACACTTGCTTCCAACAAATATATCACACTTACCTCTGCGCGCTATCGCATTTAAGGCATAAATTTACTACCCACTGCTGGGACTCCTACTCCAAATAGTTTGAGGTCTAGTTGGGACTTCTTACCAAGGAAATCCCCTGACATGTTGGTAGGTCCAGCACCATCAATAAGATGTATTTCCCAGGATATGGGATGAAGGGGAACTTGGAAGGTGAGTGGTTGCATGGAAGGGGGTGACTAGATTTCTCGAGGGATTATGTAGCAGAGAAGGGAAGGTCACGGATATATTTCTTTTGGTCATTAGTATTTCCAAATGGAATTAGATGAACATTGGGAGACTGCCCTGGAACCATCATCTAGTAATTGTTTACTGGAGCATAAGTGGTGCAGGATGGTAGTACTAGACATTGGATGGAACTTTAACTATGATAGTGGATTTTGGACTTCCTAGGAAGGAAGTGAATCTTGATATTACTTTGAGGGTGGAGGTGTGATCCTCTGGACTCCCTTGGTCATTAATATGTGCATTGTATCCTTTATTTTTCCATTTATAAAATGTGAATATGTGTATATGTGGTAATTGTAAATACCATAATGGGTTGTGTTATAAAGCTCCAGTATGCGATATGGTTGTTATCTTGTCATGTTGTGAGGATGCTTTTCTTTTAAGAATGTCTTTCATTGTAAATACTACAACGACCTAAATTATAAAGATCCATGGGAAGTGTATTTTCTTTTCAGTGATTTTGCTACGGTCATGGTGTGGTTTAACACCGAGGATGGTCTTCCCCAAGGGCGAGGATTCTATAACAACCATGGTGAAAGTTCCATGTAATAATGTAAATAAAGGAAAAAATAAGATCATTAGAAAGGGAAACATATTCCAAGTTGAATGTTGGGAAAAGATATCCCAATGGGAATCATTGGATGTGTGTTTTGCTAAGGAAATTGGTAAAGGATAAAACAAAGGAATTAAAAGGAATAAAGACATTTTTGGCACATTTATTTATGAAAATAAAGGAAATTAGGAGAAAAGTAAGGTGAAAGGTCACATGTTACATGTGAGGAGGAAATTGAAGGAAAATAATGGAAAATGAAGAAATTAGAGGCCTCATTAACAAAAAGGCTTTTGAGGATCAGTTGGCAAGCCTTGTTAGTGTTAGGTTTAGTCATTGTAAAAGCTCTTGGTCAGTTCAACCTTTTGTTAGTTCAACTTTGGAGCTCTCTCATTATTATCTCTCTCTCTCTCTCTCTCTCTCTCTCTCTCTCTCTCATTCTTGGTCACTTAGAGTTTTCTTGGAGCACTCTAGCTTAGGATCAAGGAAGAAAAAGAAAGCAAAGGGAAAGGAAGGAAGGTAAGGATCAAGGAAGGAAAAGCAGGATCAGGCTGCTTCAACATGAATACTTTCAGGTAACCTTTTGCATGTGTGATTTCCTAGATGGTTTGGACATGCATACCTTTGCATGTTGGACTATGGTTCTCTTGCTGTTGGTGACATGATTTTTCAGGTTATGACAGTGGTTTTCAGTCTAGCATTGAATTTTTTCGAATACCATGGTATGTTGGGATGTTTATCTCAATTTTGAGCCTTGGTTTGCCAGAAGGATTTCAGAATGTGGGGCGGAGGTGGTCTTAAGTTTAATTCCCAAGGGCCTAGGAATCCCTTGAATGGTTTGTCAGGATACACGGTAAAGCCTGAGGGAGAAGTCTTGGTTTAGGGCCCAGTGATCTGGGTTTAGATTACAATAAAGCCTGAGAGATTGGTCTTAGTTTAGGGACTAATGATCGAGGATTGGATTGTGGTAAATCCTGAGAGACAAGGAGACAGAAAATTCCTCAAGGATAGTGATGGATTCCAGATGGAATTCCATGTTCGTTTCAGTTGTCATCAGAGCATTGATTTTGGTGTAATCACAGTTTGATGAGGGTGGAGGTGGTTTAACCTTTGGATTCCCTTGGTTGTCCTTGGATTGGTTGTTCTATGAGATCCCACATTCATGCTTCGAATATGGCACGAGGGTGACTTGATGAAAGAGAGATTTGGTTCAGCCATGTTTATGGTTAGGTGGTACACGAAAGTACTGAACCTGGTTGGATTTGCCTATGATTAATAAAAGCTAAGTTCTCTTACTTTTTGACTGATTTATATGTGGATTTAATGGTTGTCTTATCTCTAATATTTACATGGTTTAATGTTAGTTATATGCATGGTTATGTGACTAGTTTATGTCATGATTATTTCATATATTTACTTGTAATTGTTAGATGGATGGATATAGGACCTAATTGATGATTTAGTAGTTCAATGAGGAAGTAGGTGATCCTTGTGATGATGTTCCATAAGTTGTTTCAATCATTTATGCGTTGTCTTGTATCCTAGACCTATAGGTTGCATTGTTTCCAAGTGTTTGACATGATGCTCGTCCTAGTTGGGGATGTTCAAGATTTTTCCTAAGGGTAATTTTTGATTGATCAACATTGCTATCATGCTTTTAATGAATTCTGAAAGTTACAACAAGTTTTGGGCAGAGGCCAAGATTCTGGGCTAGAAAAGTGGCTTAAATCTCGGGGTCGTTACCACAGAACTGGCAATTTCGGACCACAATCACTGGCAGGCAGGCTTGTGAGAGCAACGTTTTGTTGTTGGTCACTCCCTTGCCCATATCATGAGATCGACTATGGCCCAAGAGATGTAGAATAACAATGGGACCTAGGGACAAGCTATTTGAGTGGTTGGCTTGTCTCCTAAGGGGTATATTGATGATGTTGGATGACTGTGTTTGATGTTCTGTTGATTCCAGTTCCTTAAGGTGACATAGGAGGTCAAATTTGATCATAGTAGCCTCACTTCTCATGTTTACCCTAGTTGGCATGGTTACCTTGGCTAAACTTGGAAATGGGTGTTACACCTGCAAGGGGAGGTATGTAGCCATTTTTCTTTACCACATTAGGCTTCTCTTACACTTTTTAGATAGACGTGAAATAATTTTTCCTTTTTTCATCCATAGAAGTTTGTATAAAGTGGCTCAAGGCATTTAGTCAATTGCCAAAAATGCTGAAACTAGCTTATGCCACCATAGTCTTACAAAAATTCTAGTGGTTTATGAGTTGGATCGATGTAAAAAGTCTTGGGAAGAGTTTTTCATTGAAAACTTTCCTCATGAGGAAAACCAATTCAAGGGTCAAAAGAGGCTTATTAGCCCCTGATCAAAGAAATTGGGACAAGGAACCAACTCCCTCTTGATTCTTTTTCTAAACAAGGCCAGAGCTCTGGTATAACCCCCCTATATCAACAGAAGAGGAAGATTGTTTGGCAAAACTCCTGAAGAAACCTAGACTTGTAACCCCAATTCTTATCTAAAGAAATGAAACCTAATCTCAAAAGGAAAGAAATGTACAGAAAGTAGTGTGCAGAAGCATGAACCTGTAAATAATGATGCAGCAACCAAAAATCCCAGCAAAGCAAATGAATGAGGCCTTAGGTGGAGGTGCCGAAACCCATTTCCTCACCAATAGAAAAATAGTATGAGGAAGCTAATGTAGCTCCTAATAAAAGGAAGAGAAAATTCTTTTGAGAAGAGGAGTAAGTGGCAACAACTGCCACTTCACCATTATAGAAAACAAAACTATCCAAGATTCTAACCTTGTAACGGGGTCAGCGGAAGACTAGAAGCATGTTTAGACAACAACTTCCAACTTTCAATACTCAAAACATTGAACCTCTCACTATTTTGTTTTCTCCAGAATGGGAAGAAAAATGTCCCTCTTGAGCATTCAAGGAAACAGGGGATGTTCACGTGAGGAAGACAGACCAATTCATAACTTCCGAGATCTTTTAAGTAGTTTTCCACAATAGGGCCAATGTGACATAGGACCAGTCACAAGGAATCAAGCATCTAAGAATAAGAAGAGCCAAACACATGAAGGTTCAACTCAGAGAGGGAGCAGTTCGCGACAGAAAACCCTACCTATTGAAAATACCTTAGTTCATGGTGAAGAATATTTGCAACTGTTAATAGAAAATTTGCAGTAGAAGAATGAAAAACTTAGGAAAATGGATCATAAATACAAAACATTTTTTCGTTATGTTTACCCAGTAAATGAGTACTATCAGAACCAAAATTTGGCCCTAGTATCCAAGAACGATCCGCTAGTCTTTAGGATTAAGTGACTCATTAGTTGGAAATTGAAGCAACTAAAGCCTATCAAAAGGCTTAATTCACGTGAATGAGCCCTAAGATTTCAATGAACATTAACATAGGATAACCATGTTTTGGAAGTTCTAGTCAATGTGTTGAGGCCTCAAAAATCGGGTCTACAACAAGGGGGATACCGACCCAGTCTGGACCTTGGTTAGCAACTCCTTTTCCGTTTGGTATAGTGGGTCTGGCTGGGGATATGGGACAAGTTTCCCAATTTATGTGTGTGTGTGAAGGATTGGTATTTCTCTTTCTAACAGTTTCTAAATAGAATACTTTAATTCTAACTCTAATCTAATAATATGAAAATTGTATTCTAATAAGAAGAAATATCTAAGTCTACACTAACCCGGGGTGTAATCTTTCTGTTATGTGATCTAAAATGTTTTCAAATAACAGCTGGTAATAAAGATCATTCAACTGTTATGAGAAAAGAATTCAATAAGGATGAACTACTTCGTATAAAAAGTTAGACGAAACAGTTATGAAAAACATATCACATAATAAGCTACTCATACATTAAGCATAAATAAATAGTTATCACTGTACAAAAGTGCCAAATGATAACTCAAGAATTCACGCATCAAGATATAAACAACTGAACATGAATATCACTTTAACGCAAAGGCAGAAATAGTTAAGAGATAGAAGTACCATTTATAACTAGTCCTACTCATGAGCTTCAAGCGATAATGATTTATCTCTCCTTGATCTAACATCCACTAAGAGTACAGAAGTGCAACATCAGTAGCAGATATTAAATGCAAACATCAATAAATCCTATTCCATTCATTCATCAAAACCTCCTAAGAGGGTACAAAAGTGCATGTTCTGGGGGTAATTTTTGACAATTTTCAGGACCCCTCTCTAAAATGCATGAGAAGGGTTTAAATACTAATAACTAAATCTAAAAATAACTTATTACAAAAATGTAGGATGCAGTTTAAATGACCATCATCATTTCAGGCAAAAATTAAAACTAAAATTGAATCTAAAATTAAAACTACTTCTCTATCTGCTCCTTGAAATCGCACGCATTCAGCATTTGTTTGAGAAGAGTCGGCTGGCCGACTTCCGATTTTAGCTGAGCTGAGAAAACAGAATCGGTGAGAGCTGGCACCATCTTCTCGACAGAATTGATGACGCACTTGAGAGTCATCCACTAGCTATGTGGCTTTACCAAGTGTGCCCAGTAATAATCCCAATTCAGCTTGGTTAACCCTTGGATTGATTCTGCCTTTTCTTGAGCTTTATGTTTCTAGTCTATCTCTATCATTGCTTTCTTGCAATTTTCGGGGCTTGCAGGTGACGGAGTAATTAGAAGTTTTCCTTTTTGAGAAGTTTTTCTCAGCGACTACCTCTGTTTCTTGATCCGAGCTTCCTTGATGTTTTTTTCGCCTTTTGCGCTTTTTTCTTTTACTGGATATAAAGCTCAAAATTTTTAAAAATAATGATTTCGTAGGCTCTTGACCCTGTGACTTAAACTGTCTGTTTCTGATATCGGCGCTGTCTAGTATCCATTTAACCATGTTCTTATATGGAAGAATTTTGGGCCTTGCCACTATCCTATGTAAGAACGAGCAAGCTAGCTCTGTAAGGGATGCCTCAGAGGAACTATGTGAGCCTGCAATAGCCTCGACCTCCATTACTCTGGGATTCTCTTCCTCAAGTAGATTGTACATGCCTTCTCAGGTTGCAATACCAGTATCTTGGTTGCAGGCTGTGTCTGTATATAAGGGCGCCATTTCCTTCTCTTCAATGCTCGGGGCTTTGCCTTTCTCTTCCATAGTATCCTGCATGTTGTTTTGTATTGTTCTCTATTCTTCGTTCCTGCAATTTACAAGTGAAGTGAGAATAATGATAAGGAAGGTGATGGGAAAGTTTTAAATTCCAAAGACGCATAAAATATACCACCTTACATGAAATGACTTTTTGATAAGCACAAAACCATATTTCCATTAATAACTGGCAACTAACTCATTAATTGGCATTAAAGCGCATAACTAGGTCTCGGTTTATGGAAACTACTTTTTTGAATACCAAGCCTGAAAGATCTGGGATGAAGCGATTTTGTGATTTGCTTCGCAATATCGCAGATCACAACATCACAGAATCACGTTTCCATATCGTATTATCGCATAATCGTGCTATCGCGTTGCCGCTTTATCACAAAACTAGAATATCGCAATATCGCAGGAACGTAAAATATGACAATCATCGTTAACCGGTTTTCTGCGCAAATGTGATTTGCGATATGCGTCATCACATATCAGCAAATTAAAGTATTTCAACGTAAGTTGTCTTTGATATATGCGATGCGATATTTGTTTGTAGTCCCGTATCGCGATTTCGTAATTTTAGAATTCGGTTTGCAAAGGGGGTACCTTGTTATCCTTTTGCGATGCGATATTTCCTAAGGAAAGATTTTGTATTACCTTATCATAGAACTTAGATTTTTTAGATTTTTTACTGGTTCCCACTTATTTAGTATTAGGAATAACACTAAATAAGAAGGGGGGTTGTTGTTGGCCACAACAATTGGCGATTCACTTGGAAGAACTAGTTATCTCTGTTGATCTTTTGAATTTTCAAAACTTCCAAAACATAAAATTTTCCAGAAAATTAAACTTTACTATAGAAAGACTAAGTACATTATGCTTTTACCTATTAATGATATTTCGTTTCTTCTTTTTTAAACTTTTATTATTTACTCCCTCAAGCTAGTCCTTGTATCTACATCAGTCATTACTTGGTTTATAAAGATAAAAACAAAGCCTTCTCTGTAAATCAGTTTTAAATATGCTCATTTGTCGTAGGTAGAGCCTCTGCTGCCAGCAAGCGTTTATAGCTTCAATAGGGTTACATGTTACCCCACAATGATCCTGTATCCTACTTAGAGAAATTTACAACTTTCAAAGAAAAATCCATTTCCACACTTTCAGTTTCATTTTCTTTTTATCCTTAAAGAACAATGTCTTGGTTTGGTAGCCAATTTATGACACAGCCATTCACTGATTTATAACTTTACTGAACAAGTTGGCTCGTGATGAGACCCCTTGTCTTTTGATTGCAACAATCTTGAGTCGTTGCCCTGTTGTGGTATGCAGTATTGGCAAATTCAGCAAGCTATAATATCTATGATAATGATAAGTCGGCTCATGATGAGACCTATTATTCTTTAAGTTAAAGTGTATCCTTGGATCATTCTCTGAACATTGTAGTTTCCTAGGCGGGGAGGAAGTCATTGTTTGCTTAAGATAGCTCTGGACGACAATGATAGAGATTTTGGAAAGAGCTTTTTTACAGAGAATCTTCATTTTTGTTATTGATACCTTTCATTGGACTGAAATAAAACAATTTCTAACTAAAGGCATTTTTTGTCAAAGTTTATACAGTTGAAACTAGTACCATTTCTAGGTTTAGAGTCTTTAACTGTATCTTTCAATAGTAATGATCAATTTTTCAGAAAGAATTCTATTTATACAAGTGAAAAAACAAAATATGAAAGAGAATTTGTGTCTTTTTCGTGAATATCAAATGCAACCATTTACAACGGATTTTATTATGGAAAGAAAAACAACTAATCTACAAAAATAGAAGAATGATCTTCTATGGAAAATATTTTTTGAGGATCTGACCATTAACAGGTAAAGAATCTCTTTTCCCTATTAAATCCTGTAATATGAAAGTGGACGGACCTATGACTTCTATGACTTGAAAAGGACCAAGCCACATTCTTTGAAATTTTGTATGTTTCCCTTTTTCCTCATGAGACTTGTCCCATTTTAAAACTACATATCCCATCTGAAAAACTTTTCTAGATATCATGTTTGAATCAAAAGAAGCCTTCACTAATGCTTGGTGATGAGTGTGAGTTATCTTAGCCCGTTCTCGTTGTTCTTCTAACTTAATTAATTCCAACTGCCTTAGTTGTAAGGAAGAAGTTGGTGCTTCATCAATATATTGAACCAAGGCTAAAGAGGGAATTGCCAGATGTGTTGGAAGAACCACTTCTTTCCCATAAACTAAATTAAAGGGAGAAATGTCGATAGAGGCTTTCTGCATTATTCGATCTGCCCATAAAGCATATATTAAAGACTTATGCCAATTTTTATGATTTTGGTCAATGGTTCACTTAATGATTCTGATTACATTCTTATTTATAGATTCAGCTAACCCATTCCCTTGTGGATAATAATTGGTAGAGTATTTAAGCTTGAAACCCCTTTTGAGTGCAAATTCAGTCATTGCATTACCAGAAAAATATGATGCATATCAAACATTAAAGTGGAAGGAGACCCAAACCTGGTGATTATGAACTGATCTATGAACTCAATGATATTTTCATCATTAGCCGTCTTGAGTGGGACTGCTTCTACCCATTTAGTAAAGTAATATGTTGCTGTAAGGATATATCTATGCTATTTAGAAGAGTGAGGAACGATCTCACCTATTATGTCCAATCCCCACTGATAAAAAGGCTATTCAATGTTAACTGGTCGCAGTGTCAAGGATGGTTTCTTTTGTCTCCCAGCAGTGGTTTGATAGAGTTGACATTTCCTTACGTAGTTATGTGCGTCTTTGAATAATGTGGGCCAGTAAAAGCCTGCGCATAGAATTTTGTGAGCAGTTGCATCTCCAGCGTAGTATCCGCCCGCTGGCCCATCGTGGAGTTCCTGCAAGACTTTTTCAGCTTCATATTTCTCAAGACATGTAACGAGAACAGAGTCATAATTTATTCTAAAAAGAACATCATTTACGAGCTAATATTGTTTGGCTTTTAACCTTAGATCTCTTTTCTTGGTATGATCGAGGTTTGAAGGAGCATATCCATTCTTTAGATAATAAATAATATCAGCGTATAATGACTCAACATCGTTTAGGCTTACCTCGTACACTTGTATCTCTGTAGATGGATTTTCAGACATTAATGATGCTCCGACTAGCATTTTGCAAAAGCCTTGACCTTTTACAATACTTGCTGGTTTGATTTCTACATCATATTCCTGTAAGGCAGTAACCCAATTGGCCCTTTTCTCACCCACATCCTTCTGTACTAGAAGATTTCTTACCGCTGTAAACAATACTATGATTTTGGTATGTGTTTTGAGTAAAAAAGGTCTGAAATATTTGATTGCTTTGAAAACAGCATAAGCTTGTTTCTCCACATCTGAATAATTCTACTCAGCTCCTTGTAAATTGGAACTGGAAAAAGCAATTGGGGCTTCCACCTTTTCTTGATTTCCTTGAGTTAGTATCGCAGCATATGATCTATCAGAGGAAAATGTGTACAAAATAAAAGGATCGGAAAAATTTGGAGTTTCTAAAGATGGATCATTAATAATTGCTTGTTTGATCAGATTGAATGCCTCATGTTCATCTTGGCCCCATTTAAAGTTTGCATTCTTTTTAATCATTGCTTGTAAAGGAGACACGATTCTTGAAAAGTCTGGAACGAACCTCTTTACAAAGTTTATCTGGCCAAGAAAAGATTGCATGGCTTTCTTGTTGTGAGGTAGGGGTACTGTGGAAATTTCCTTGATTCTGTCAGGATCAATGTGAATTCCAGATTTTGACACTATGAATCCAAGAAGTTTTCCTTCACTTAATGCGAAAAAGGATTTTTCGCGTTAAGTGAAATCCCATACCTTAAACAACGTTGGAAGATTTGTTTTAAATCTCTAAGATGGTTGTTTCGTTTCTTGGAATACACAGTTATATCATCCAAATAGATTACCAATGATTTATTAACTAACCCCTTGAATGCGATGTCCATCGCTCTCTGAAATGTGGCACCTACATTAATCAAACCAAATGGCATCTTTTGATATGTGTATGTGCCCCATTTAGTTCTAAACGTAGTTTTTAATTGATCATCAGGATGTACCAACACTTGATTGTATCCTGAGAATCCATCCAAGAATGACATTAATTCTGAGCCCGCAACTGCCTGCAGTATTTGTTCCATGGGGGGCAAAGGAAAATTATCCTTTTGGCAAGCTTTGTTAAGATTTCGAAAGTCAATGAAGATTCTAATATCTCAGTTTTTCTTTCTAACAGGGACCACATTGGAGACCCATTTAGAATGTCTAACAGGAAAAATTATTTTGGCTTTCAATAACTTATTGAGTTCAATTTTGATCTGGTTTTCTAAATTGGGATGGATCTTTCTCAACTTTTGTTGGACAGGTTTTTCATTATCGATCATTGGAATAGTATGTTGGATGATGGAGGTGTCGTATGTTTTAAGTTCATCGTAGTTCCAAGCAAAGAAACTTTTGTATTGTCTCAAGAGATGAATATATGCTAATTTTTTTTTCAGGATCTAGGCCGAGGCCTAGGTTGATATTCTGTGGTTTGGCATCAGATCCTAGATTTACTAATTCATAATTAAAAGTTGAACTTTGGAGTTTTGAATTGGTAGATCTTTTGATTCGATCTTTCAAATCATAAATGTCTTCTAACATGACTACTGATTTAGGTATAGCATTGTTAGTACTATCATGTTGCAATTGTTGGTCATGTTGGTCTTCGTCAATTATTTGATTGGTGTAGGATCCTTCAGATGTTAGGAAACTCACGATATCAGGATCGTCGTTGAAAATCGTCCAATTGGTAATGTTATCAGGAATAGATGGTCTAAAAATTAATTCAATTGAAAATCGATCAGGGCTAAAATATTTTGAAGGAATGAGCTTGGAAGCTACATTGGCCAAGAGGTCCGCGCTAGCATTCTGAAGTCTGGGAATTGATGAAATATTAAATGCTATAAAGTGTTCAGTCAGATCTTGAACTAAAGATTGGTAATGTTTTAAATGACCTGATAAACAGTGTATAGTATTATGTACCTGTCTGATTACAATTTCAGAATCTTTAAAAACTTGAAGGTATTTGACGTCTAATCCAATTTCTTTGTATAACCCTTGGATTAAAGCCTCGTATTCTGCGGTATTGTTGGTGCAATCAAATTCGAGTCTGCAAGTTAGCATAGTTTTATCTCCCTCTAGGCTTATTAACACACATATTTCTCCTGCTCCTTTGTTAGACTTAGAACCATCAAAAAATAACTTCCAAAACAAAGATTTATTTATAGGACTATCTATAAAATTAATACATTTAGAACTATCTGTTTCATAGAAATTTTCTACTTGGGATAAAACAGAATGTTCTAAGTAAGGTGAAGTATGAGCATTAAAATTTCCTAGGAAAGAATCTACTGAATAGTTGCCAATGATGTTAGAATTATATGCTACTGGTTCATTTTCTCCCTCGAGTTCTGTTACTATGTATTTCTGATGTCTTTCCCGCTCAACTTTTATCTGATTTGGTTTACCATTGTAAGGGAGCCACATGTGCAACCAGTCAGTTGCAAAGTATCCATGAAATTTTTCTGACCAATCTCTACTAATAATTAAGCCATAAAATTCTGGAATATCAGCAACTAAAATGTCGATAACTTGACATACCTTTGGGTTGGATGACAGCCTTATGGTAACCTGATTTAATTCGCCAATCACTTCGACTTGCAATCGATCTAGCTGAACTATGCGCATAGTGGATTTCTGTGGTTGAACGTTCAATTTTGAACATATTGATCTTGGTAAAATATTTGATGGAGCTCCAGAATCTACTAAGCAATTATGCACATTGTTATTGAAAATTTCATAAGGAGAAATGGGGGAGTATGAGATCTCAATCTTCCTCCAATTAAGGCGATATCATTTGAATCAACCTTATTAATTGCATTAGTTGGAGGTCTTCCCATGTCATGGGAATCTTGAGAGATTACAATGGCTGGTAAAGGTGCAACTGGTACAGCATGCAATTCTTTCAAAAGTACTTTTTGCTGGTGTTTTAACTTGCTCAATTCGTAAAAAGTGATATTGGCCCTAGTCTTTTTCATGTCTTCTATGATATTATACTCGATTTCATCCAAAACGATTAGTGTTTTAGATGGAGTTGATGTGTCTGTTTGGACTGGGCTAGTCTAAGTCGCTTTAGGTGTCGTTTTCTTGGCTGCGACTTTATCCTTAATCATTGAGCTTGTGCTCTTTGGCTTAGGTGTAGGTTGAGGAGGATCAAGTTGATTTCTACTGTGAGTACTAACTGGGAATGCCTCTTGATCATCTTCATCTGGGAGGATGAAATCCCACATACCTTGTAACTCTACAACTTCTTCTTCATCGATGTGTTCTTCAGTAGTGATTTCTTCTTCTTCTTCTTCTGATTCAACACTCATAATAGCGTTAGGGGGTTTGGAATCGGTTGAAGGATTTATTTTAAAAGGCCTGTATGGCTTTCTAGAAGAAGTTTCTGCCACTTGTTTCTTAATGTCGACCATCTCGTTAGACATGGTCTTCAAAACTTTTTGTAATCCTTCTAAATCGAATGGATCTTTCGATTGCTTTTTCTTGGGCTCGTCTTTGAAAGAAACCTTCTTAGATTTTCGTTCCTCTATCACGTTTTTATTTTCTAGGGCCATAATACGTTTCTCTACTGCTATTACTTCTTTCATATTTTCAACTAAGGTTGTTTTGTTAGCCCTATCAATAAAGATTGCTATGTTTGATGGTAAAGCAGTGATGTACCATTCACTTCGCACTTCTTCGCTAGGCTGGGAAGTAGTAGGAATTTTGTTTAGGATTTTATTGAAATGTAAATTGAAATGTTTGATAGGTTCTCTTGACTCGGCCCTAAGGTTAGACAAGTCGTTGATCAGTGTCGCCGTAGACTTGTCATCACCGAACTTGGTCGGGAATTGTTCTTGGAAGATATCCCAACTAGTAATAGATCCAGATGGTAATGAGAAATACCATGATCCGGCTGTTCCTTGCAAAGTATAAGGAAAAAGTCGAACCACAATGTCTTTGTTGGTAACTCCATTGAGATTTATGGATAGCATAAAGTTATTTATATGTTCTTCTTCTAGCATGCCTGCCTTAGGATTAAACTTAGGCAGCCATTTTTCAGGATGGGCTGGTAACTGACTCAAGGGTGTAGGCATTAAGACTGCCCCTGGGATATTCCATGGAGATTGGGCCATCGCTGAACTACTAACAAAGGAAAGTGCAGAAGACAATCCCTGCGGTTCAGAAGATGATGATATTACAACTCCAGATGGTTGAGAAGGAGTTGTGGAAGTTCCAGTGGGCTGATGGACAATGATCTGAAGTGGAGGAATGGATGGTTGACTTCATGGTGAAGAGGTTGAAATGGATGATGATGATGAAAGAGTCTCGCTATCGGACCCTTTAGGAGACTTCCTTGCTCTCTTCCTTGTAGGTAGAGGTAGTTCGGTTGGCTGAACGCCAAAATTTTCGCTCTTTAATCTAGAAAGAGGATGAGCAGGGTTATATTGCGAAGTCACGCTGCTTTGGGATTTATCAGATTTTTGAGGAGATATAGAAAATCAGAGAATTTTGTGAATCAAAGATTGAACTTCAGGAGGTTCAATAGTAGATTGTTTTGAAATGCCAGGGTTTGTAGCAGCGGCTGTTGCTCCAGCAACTCCTGACTCTGGATTTAAAGATTCTAAATGCGATGGAGAAGTCGTTGGAGATGGTGAGGGCGATTTACTCTCGGAATGGTATTTAGATTTAGATTTACTTGCCATTCACAGTTCGGGGCCCTCCTTTTAGCGCCAAATATGTTGAGGCCCCGAAAATTGGGTCTACAACAAGGGGGATTCCCACTCGGTCCGGACCTTGGTTACCAGCTCCTTTTCCGTTTGGTATAGTGGGTCCAACTGGGGATATGGGACCAGTTTCCCAATTTATGTGTGTGTGTGAAGGATTGATATTTCTCTTTGTAACAGTTTCTAAATAGAATACTTTAATTCTAACTCTAATCTAATAATATGCAAATTGTATTCTAATAAGCAGAAATATCTAAGTCTACACTAACCCGGGGTGTAATCTTTCTGTTATGCGATCTAAAATGATTTCAAATAACAACTGGTAATAAAGATCATTCAACTGTTATGAGAAAAGAATTCAATAATGATGAACTACTTCATATAAAAAGTTAGACGAAACAGTTGTGAAAAACATATCACATAATAAGCTACTCATACATTAAGCATAAATAAATAGCTATCACTGTACAAAAGTGCCAAATGATAACTCAAGCATTCATGCATCAATATATAAACAACTGAACATGAATATCACTTTAACACAAAGGCAGAAATAGTTAAGAGATAGAAGTAGCATTTATAACTAGTCATACTCATGAGCTTCAAGCGATAATGACTTATCTCTCCTTGATCTAACATCCACTAAGAGTACAGAAGTGCAATATCAGTAGCAGATATTAAATGAAAACATCAATAAATCATGTTCCATTCATTCATCAAAACCTCCTCAGAGGGTACAAAAGTGCATGTTCTGGGGATAAGTTTTTGACAAATTTCAAGACCCCTCTCTAAATGCATGAGAAGGGTTTAAATACTACTAACTAAATAAAAATAACTTATTACAAAAATGTAGGATGCAATTTAAATGACCGTCCTCATTTCAGGCAAAAATTAAAACTAAAATTGAATCTAAAATTAAAACTACTTTTGTATCTGCTCCTTGAAATCGCACGCATTCATCATCTATTTGAGAAGAGTCGGCTGGCCGACTTCCAATTTTAGTTGAGCAGAGAAAATAGAATCGACGAGAGCTGGCGCCATCTTCTCGATAGAATTGATGATGCACTTGAGAGTCATCCACTGGCTATGTGGCTTTACCAAGTGTGCCCAGTAATAATCCCAATTCAACTTGGTTAACCCTTCGATCGATTCTGCCTTTTCTTGAGTTTTCTATTTCCAGTCTGTCTCTATCATTGCTTTCTTGCAATTTTTGGGGCTTGCAAGTGACTGAGTAATTAGAATTTTTCCTTTTCGAGAATTTTTTCTCAGCGTCTGCCTCCGTTTCTTGATCCAGGATTCCTTGATGTGTTTTTCGCCTTTTGCGCTTTTTTCTTTTAGCGGATATAAAGCTCAAAATTTGTAAAAATAATGATTTCGTAGTCTCTTGACCCTGAGACTTAAACTGTCTGTTTCTGATATCGGCGGTGTCTAGTATCCATTTAACCATGTCCGTATATGGAAGAATTTTGGGCCTCACTGCTATCCTATGTAAGAGCGAGCAAGCTAGCTCTGTAAGGGATGCCTTGGAGGAACTATGTGAGCCTGCGGTAGCCTCGACCTCCATTACTCTGGGATTCTCTTCCTCAAGTAGATTGTACATGCCTTCCTAGGTAGCAATACCAGTATCTCGGTTACAGGCCGTGTTTGTATACAAGGGCGCCATTTCCTTCTCTTCAGTGCTCGGGGCTTTGCCTTTCTTTTCCATAGTATCCTGCGTGCTGCTTTGTATCGTTCTCTGTTCTTCGTTCCTGCAATTTACAAGTGAAGTGAGAATAATGATAAGGAAGGTGATGGGAAAGTTTTAAATGTTGAAGAAGCATAAAATATACCACCTTACGTTAAATGACCTTTTGATAAGCGTGGAACCATATTTCCATTAATAACTGGCAACTAACACATTAATTGGCATTAAAGCGCATAACCAGGTCTTGGTTTATGGAAACCAATTTTTTGAATAACGAGCCCGAAGGATCTGCGATGAAGCGATTTTGTGATTTGCTTCGCAATATCGCAGATCACAACATCGCAGAATCACGACATTGCTTGCTTGCTATATCGCATTATCTCATAATCGTGCTATCGCATTGCCGCTTTATCGCAAAACTACAATATCACAATATCGCAGGAACGTAATATATGACAATCATTGTTAACCCGTTTTCTGCGAAATTCAATTTGCGATATGCGTCATCACATACTCGCAAATTAAATTATTTCAACGTAAGTTTTCTTTGATGTATGCAATGCGATATTTGTTTGTAGTACCATATCACGATTTCACAATTTTAGAATTCGGTTTGCAAAGGGGGTATCCTGTTATCCTTTTGCGATGTGATATTTTCTAAGGAAATATTTTGACTTACCTTATCATAGAACTTAGATTATTTAGATTTTTTACTAAGGGTCCCCACTTATTTAGTATTAGGAATAACACTAAATAAGAAGGGGGGTTGTTGCTGGCCACAACACAATGCGACAAGAATATGATGGAAGGGACGACCCAATTTTGACAACTGGTTGATTTTGAAAAACAATAGCTGCATGAGGACATGCATTCCCTCTGGCATGGGGGGGTGTTGGGCCCTACTATTGTCACCCTTTTTCAAACCCTATCATACTATTTTTACTATCAATTATCCTACATTACCCATTTTTGACACCATAAAATCACTCCACACTAGCTAAATCGTCTTTACAGTGGAGGTGAGAAATACTAATAAGGATTGTTTTCGTATACCTTTTCTTGGTTTAAGTAGATGTTAAATAGATTTATATTTCTTGGTTTAATTTACTGATCTATAGATGGACTCTTAAATATAGGGAAGACATCTGATTACATGGACAGGTCATCGGAGGTCCAACTGTTGGCATTATGATTCAAGTGTTGTCCTTGATGGAAACTCACTCAGATGAAAGATTGCAATACAATAGGTTAACATAAAAGAATTATAGTTCAGACTACAGAGAATCAAGAAAGAGAGGTATATGTAGGTTCACCTTGACCAAGCTGCATATACACATAGGTTCACTGACCACAAGTAGCGTATACGTACACATGCACTTTCACAAAAGGAAAAGAGCGTATACCTCAAAAAACTAAATATTTGGTCCATTGTATTTTGATCCATGGTATTGGTCCAAGGTATTGGTCCTAAGTGGTTTTGGTCCATGGTATTGAGAAATGCCTAAAACTATAAAAGGAGTAGAAGATCATTAGGCCACATGTGCAAGTATCAAATATCTGATGAAGTGTGAGATCTAGTATGCAGGTTCTTTGCTTATGGTGCTTTGCTACATCTGAACCAAGGATGAACCTTAGCAGTTGATGAGGGATAAGATCTAATGATGGATCGGGATCTTAAAGCTTAAATTCAATTTTCGTTATATGGTTTGATCATGCATAATCTAGATCTGAATACTAATGCATGCATTATTCTATAAATATCATGATCTGTGTATAACTGAATTCTAGAATAGCTGAAAAATTATTAATTAATATTTATAGATGTGTACACTAGTTGGCTTTGATAAAAGAGCTCGTATACACATAGGTTCAACACATGGAAGTAGCGTACACCTTATAATGTATGTTTTAGTTGTCTCTGTTTGCTGTTGCAGAGTTATGGGTTCTACTTCGGATTCTGGTTACTGTATTCTGGTGATAGTGTTCTGAATAATCAGATTCAGGTTCAGTGATTGGTTGATGCAGATGTACTTGAAAATTGTATTGCAGTTATGATTTTGTTGATGGGTCCAGTATTAAAATTGAATGAAATGTGGCCTTTAGATTGTGGTGTTGTGTTCGAGGAGTATCCAGTCTAAAAATTCATGAAATGTGGCCCCTGGTAGAAGAGTGGAGTTTTTTGTAGGCTGGCACCTATGTACTAGTAAACATATTGGCTAGTAAAAGAGCTAGGGGGTTGTAGCTCCCTTCCAGTAGAAGTTGGAGAATGAGATAAGGTAGCAACCTTCTGTAGGTAGAAGCCTGCATACTAGTATGAGTCTGCATGAGTACAATGTTGTAAACATATTTTCTTATTATTATTAAAAGAAGACAGAGATGACAGCAGCAGGTGGTTTTCACCCATATTGGGTTCCACCTTATATATTGGTGTTCATGTGTGTTGCTTATGTGTGACACTTTATTCTTATTTTACTACATTGTCTAATAAATCTCTGATATACTGCTTAAAGTTCAATGCATGATAAATTGGGTAAAACAAAACTTCTCTGCATATACCCTGGTTGCTCTAAGTACAGTCACGTGTACACGCTAGTTCACTTAGATGGAGTAGCATATACAAATCTTTTTTTTAAATAAATTTATTAATTTGATAATATTGATTCACCCCCCCTCTGAGTATTATTTCCAACAATTGGTATCCGAGTAGGTCCTTCAGAAGAAGCTTGATCGCTTGAAGGGAAATCCATCATCATGAGTAATCAAGAAAGCGTGGGATCCATCAGACCGCCAATCTTTGATGGGAGAAACTTTGTTCATTGGAAGATAAGAACTACAACCTATCTTCAATCACTTGGAATGGACATCTGGGAAATCGTGGAAGGAGGATATACATTTCCATCATCAATTCCTACAGATGCGGCAGGTAAAAAGAATATGAAACCAATGCCAGGGCTGTCAATATATTATTGGGAAGTCTATCGCAATCAGAGTTTGTCAAAGTTATGCAGCTCAAAACAGTGAAAGAAATATGGGACAAAATTGTTCTGAGCTATGAAGGAGACTGTCAAGTAAAATGGGCTAAACTTCAAACTCTCAGAATTCAATATGAAACTCTTAAGATGCAAAATGATGAAAGTATAGCTAGTTACTTCTTATGTATAGGTGAGGTTGTCAATTGTATGAAGAATATGGGTGAATATAGAAAGGAATTTACTTTAGTTGAGAAAGTTTTAAGATCCTTGTCTGCTAAATTTGATTCAAAAGTATCTGCCATAGAAGAAAAACACGATCTATAGACTATCACTATGACACAGCTTCACGGAATCTTAACTGCCTTTGAGATGAGAAAAGGAGGTCCATCAGATATGAGAGAAGCCGCATTTAAATCTTCAGCAAAAGGAAAGGAAGAACTTAATGAATCAGGACATATTTAAGAAGAAGAAGATGAAGTAAACTTTTTCAAGAAGCTTCAACGGGGTTCTGGAAGATTTAGAGGTAAACTTCCCTTCAAATGTTTTGCTTGTGGTATAGTCGTTCATTATGCTGCCAAATCTCCTCATAAAGATAAATATGATAAAGGGAAGGAATATGAAAAATGGAATAGAAAACAAAGTGTAAGTAAAAAGAGTTACTATACTCATGAAGATAGTGATGGTCTATCAAATAGTGATGAAGATGAAAATAGTAATGACTATAGAATTCTAATGGATTATGACGATGATAATTTTTGAGATGCTTTAGAAGAAGATGACCTTCATGAAGAAATCTATAAACTCAAAATATGTTTAGAAGAAAATAATATGATTATAGATACCTTGACATACCAACTTGCTGAAATAGAAAAATACAATGAAAAACTAGAATGTGAAATTATGGGTCTAAGAAAGGATCTTGAGAAAATGAAATCTCTCAATCTTAGATTTGCTAAAGGATCAGAAGAAATCATTGAGGATACAAATTATACTGATACTGATCAGTATATAATGATCAATATTGATCATTATATACTGATCAGATAGAAATTATTGAGAGAAGCATTTTGAGAATTTCTATCTGATTAGTATATAATGATCAATGATTTATATGATTTGCTAAAGGATCAGATGAAATCTCTCAATCTTAGATTTGATAAAGGATCAGAAACATTCAATGCAATTATCAAAGGATACTGAAGAAGCATCTCAATCACAGAAGTCGTCAACCTCCACTAAAAGCTATCTTGATGCAGCAAAGAACAGTGAACAGTATGACAATCGTCAGCAAAGGCATAAAGCAGATCACTAGGTAAATCAGACTCAATTTTCTTCAAGGATGAACAGAAGACACAACCAAACTTAGGTAAACCATACTCAGTTTTCTCCAAAGATTAATATCAATAGAAACTACAATCACCAAGTCAATAGATTCGATAATCATAGGAACTTCTTTAATGGTCAATATTTCTCATGTCATAATTTTGGACACAGCTTCTCAATGTGTTGCTTAATAAACCATCATGACTAGAGAAGCATGAAATCAAATCAATGTGACAAGGTTCAATAAAAGTTCCTATAATAACTTTTCTCTTCTTGAAAATGAAATAGAATTCTCAATCTATAACAACTTTGGCCATGAAGAATCTGAATGCAGGAGCAAATTTCAGCAAACATCTCAAAAGGAGAAAACTCCAATAAATCCAAAGATATGGAGAATGAAATAACATCAAACAGAAAGATGTGGCATAGCCTTGAATGCAGAAGGACAAGAAAATCAGTGGTACATCGATAGTGGATGCTCAAAACACATGACAGGTGACAAAGAAAAACTTCACTCATATAATGCCTTAGAAAAGGAAAAGAATGTCTCATTTCGAAACAACACTCCTGCTGTCATAAAAGGTAAAGGCTCTATTTTCTTGAAATAAAAGTTTAAAGTTGGGAATGTTATGTATGTAGACGGTCTAAAGCATAACCTATTGAGTGTCAGTCAAATGTGTGATCAAGGAAATGAAGTGATGTTTTGATCAAACAGATGTGTTGTTCATGAGCTTGATACAGGAGAAACCGTGATCAAAGGTACAAGAACTCCAAACAACTTATACATACTCAAGGGAGGACAAAAACAATGATATCTAAGAAAAAATGTTGAAAATTGGATGTGGCATAGAAGATTGGGACATCTAAGCTTTTCTCAAATAAGAAAAGCATGCAGATTCTCGGTTGTTCGTGATCTTCCAATTATCAGCATCCCTAAAAATATAGTATGAAAACCATGTCAATTCGATAAGAAAACCAGAGCTCACATCATTGAAAAGGAATGGTCAGATAGTAAGTCTCTTGAACTTGTCGATACTAATTTATGTGGACCATCAAGGAAAAAGTCACCTCGTGGAGAAGAATACTTTATTTTGTTCATTGATGATTTTTCTAGAATGTGTTGGATAGGTATTCTAAAGCATAAAGATGAAGCATTTGAAAAGTTCAAAGCCTTCAAAGTTTTGGTTGAAAATTAATTAGATCACATAATAAAATGCCTCAGATCTGATCGAGGAGGGGAATTTACCTTGGATGAATTCTTTGACTTTTGTGAACAACATCGAATAAAAAGGTAGTTCTCCACTGAAAGGACTCCTCAGCAAAATGGAGTAGTAGAAAGAATGAATAGAACTGTTCAACAAATGGCTCAAGCTATGCTAAATGAATCTGGAATTCCTCCAACCTTCTAGGGAGAAGCTGCATTCACCGCCGTAAGTATTCTCAACCAAGAAAATGTTCGGGTAAACAACACTCAAACTCCACATGAACTTTGGTATGGTAAGATTGCTACTGTAAAATACTTTAAAGTTTTTCGAAGCAAATGTTATATCAAAAGGAATGATGAAAAACTTGGTAAGTTTGAGCCCAGACAAGATGAAGCTATTATTCTTGGTTACTCTTCCCGAAGTAAAGGATATAAATGTTATAATAAAAGACTTGGGAAAATTATTGAAAGTATTGGTGCTATAGTTGATGAAGCATGCAAAAATCCAAAACAGATAAAAAACGAAGACTATGACAATGAAGAAGATGGGGATTACTTTCCCACCTCAAATCACAATGATTCTGAAGAAGAAACCAATGAAGCACTAGAAGAAGAGATAATGGTAGAAGAAAAGACTTTGTCCAGGTATGTTCAGAAAAATCATCCAGAAACTCAAATTTTAGGGGAAAAAGAGGCAGGTGTACAGACAAGAAGAACTATTACAGAAACCTCAAGCTATCTAGCATTACTATCCTCCACCGAACCTCAAAATGTAAATGAAGCATGCAAAGATGAATGTTGGGTCAAGGCCATGAATGAAGAGCTTGAGAAAATTGAAAAGAATAATACTTGGGAATTAGTTCCTAGACCTCATGATAAAAATATCATAGGAACTAAATTGAAATTCAAAAACAAACTGAATGAAAATGGATAACTTATTAGGAACAAGGCCAGACTTATTTGAAAAGGATATGCTCAACAACAAGGTATAGATTTTGAAGAAACGTTTGCACCTGTTGCTATACTTGAAGCCATAAGGATGTTTCTTGCTCTTTCTAGCTTTCAAAAATTCAAATTATACTAAATGGATGTAAAAATTTTCTTTCCTTAATGGAGACTTAGATGAAGAAGTCTATATTGAACAACCAGAAGGCTTCATTCTTGGAATGATGTAAAACTGGTATGTAGACTCAGAAAGGCTCTCTATGGTCTAAAACATGCCCCAAGGGCTTGGTATTACCGCCTTGACAAATATTTACACCAACAAGGTTTTTCAAAAGGGTCAGCAGATAGCAATCTATATACAAAGATTGACACTAATAAATTGCTAATAATTGTCGTTTATGTTGACGATATCATTTTTGGTAGCAATGAAGAATCCATGAGTTAGAATTTTTCCTCAGTAATGTAGCAAGAATTTGAAATGTTCTTGCTTAGTGAACTTACCTATTTTCTTGGTCTACAAGTTCAACAAAATAAAGATGGTATTTTTCTTTCACAAACCAAATATCTCAAATAGATCTTGAAGAGTACAACATGGAAGATTCTAAACATGTATATACCCCAATGGTAACACGATGCAATCTCAACGCAAATGATGAATCAAAAGTAATACATCAACCAACTTACAGATCCATGATTGACAGTCTGCTTTACCTAACAGGTATCCAACCTAACATCATGCATGTTGTAGGAATAGGTGGAAGATTCCAAGAAAATCCAAAGGAATCACACCTTCAGGCGGTCAAAAGTATTTTCAAATATCTTCAAGGAGCATAATACTTTGGTTTATGGTATCCTAGAGATACAGTCCTTACTCTTCATGCATACAGATGCAGATTGGGCAGGAAGTGTTGATGACAGAAAAAGCACTAGTGGTGGTACATTCTATATTGGTTCCAGGTTATTGTCTTGGTTCAACAAGAAACAAAGTTCAATTGCATTATCTACAGATGAAGCAGAATATGTGGCTACTACATCTTGCTACACACAACTAGTTTAGATGATGAAAACACTACAAGACATTCAAATCACATTCACACCACCCATATCCATTCTATGTGATAATAAAAGTGTCATTAGTATTTCAAAGAATCCATTCATGCACTCCAAGACCAAGCACATACCCATCAAATACCATTTTCTACGTGAACAAGTGCTTGAACAGAAGGTCAAATTGGAATATGTTTCCTCCAAAGAACAGGTTGCTAATATATTCACTCAATCACTGCCCAGAGAGACATTTGAATATCTCAGACAA
The DNA here is from genome assembly GCA_031772625.1 of Pinus tabuliformis. Lineage (NCBI taxonomy): Eukaryota > Viridiplantae > Streptophyta > Pinopsida > Pinales > Pinaceae > Pinus > Pinus tabuliformis. Next base: position 408,649,227 of record CM062817.1, on the reverse strand, counting down.
AAGCTGGGTGTAGTTGTTGCATCATCCTGCTGTTAAATCAAACTTTTCAGAGAAAGGTGATTATACGTGAGTTTCCTTAAGTGAAGTCGCATACACACGCGGGTTTCTGTGGGTCAAGGAGCATACATGTTTTTCAGGCAAGAAAAATAGTGGGGAAAACTTTGATATGGGTGCTCAGACTGATATTGATGATATGCTCTGTTCATTAATTTTATCTGGCTAACAAAGATGCCTTGATCTTTGACCGGTTAACAATGCACAGGTAGCACTAGTTCAGGGGGAGCATTAGCCTTCATGAACATTTAGCATTGTTGGCATTATGGTTGCTGAGACCAGCTATGGCTTCAGATATTTATATGATTGGCTGCTCAAATCATGTAAAAGTATAGGGTGTGATATGTCTTCTCATACATTTGAATGGGTCCTACTGGAAAAATGATGTAATTTACATCCCCACTTTACATGGGATGGATGATATAATATTTCTTGTTTTCATCATGTATAAACAATTGGTATATCCCCACTTGATTGGATGGACGAGTAAAATTTAGTATATCCCCACTTTGTTGGGAGATGGATGTATGTATGAGTCATTAGTGATAGGAAGGTCATTGGTGATGTATGGATAGAGTCATGTTATTCATTTAGAAAATATTTTTGCAGACTTTGCTTGTGCTCAGGGACTCAATCATGGGAGCTCAATCAGTACATTTCAACATATCAGAGAATTCATCATGCACTCAGGGGGAGCATTACCAGCATAATGTATTTCAAAGGGGGAGCATGACCCTTTTCCCTTGATGTCAAAGGGGGAGAGTGACTTGGTGTTATTGTTCCCATCAAGTCCAAAGGGGGAGATTGTTGGCATTATGATTCAGGTGTTGTCCTTGATGGCAACTCACTCAGATGAAATATCACAATGTAACAAGTTAAAAACAGAGAATTATAGTTCAGACTACAAAGAATGAAGAAAGAGAGTTATACATAGGTTCACCTTGACCAAGCTACATATACACGCAGGTTCACTGACCACAAGTAGTGTATACGTACACACACACTTTCACAAAAGGAAAAGCGTGCATACCTTGGAAAACCAAATATTTGGTCCATGGTATTTTGATCCATGGTATTGGTCCAAGGTACCTAATTCGAGGTATTGACCCTAGGTATTGAGAAAGGCCTAAAACTATAAAAGGAGGAGAAGATCATTAGGCCAATTGTGCAGGTATCGAATATCTAATGAAGTGTGAGATATAGTATGCAGGTTCTTGGGTTATGGTGCTTTGCTAGATCTGAACCAAGGATGAACCTTAGCGGTTGATGAGGGATAAGATGTAATGATGGATCGAGATGTTAAGGCTTAAATTGAATTGTCATTATATGGTTTGATCATGTATAATCTAGATCTAAATAATGACACATGTGTTATTATGTAAATATCATGATCTGGGTATAACTGATGTCTGGAATAGCTGAAAAATTATGAATTAATATTTACAGATGTGTATGTTGGTTGGCTTTGATAAAAGAGCATATACACATAGGTTCGACACATTGAAGTAGCGTATACCTTATAAAGTATGTTTCAGTTGTTTTTGTTTGCTGTTGCAGAGTTCTGGGTTCTGCTTTGGGTTCTGGTTACTGTATTCTAGTGATAGTGTTCTGAATAATCAGATTCAGGGTCAGTGATTGGTTAATGCGGGTGCAGTTCATGATTGTATTGCAATTATGATATTGTTGATGGGTCCAGTATGAAAATTGAATGAGACATGGCCTTCCAATTGTGGTGTTGTGTTCCAGGAGTAGCTTGTCTAAAAATTCATGAAATGTGGTCCCTGGTAGAAGAGTGGAGTTTTCTGTAGGCTAGCACCTACGCAATAGTAAACATATTGGCTAGTACAAGAGCTAGGGGGTTGTAGCTCCGTTCCAGTATAAGCTAAAGAACGAGAGAAGGTAGCATGCTTCTATAGGTAGGAGCAAGCATATTCGTATGAGTCTGCACCGGTACAATGCTGTAAACAGATTTTCTTATTATTATCAAAAGAAGACAGAGATGATAGCAACAGGCGGTTTTCACCCACCTTGGGTTTCCACCTTATATCTTGGTGTTCATGTTTGTTGCTTATGTGTGATGCTTTATTCTACTTTTACTACACTGGTTGATTTAAGTATAGTCGCATGTACATGGTAGTTCACTTAGCTAAAGTATTGTATACAAATTTGTTTGGGAAATAAATTTATTAATTCGATAATACTAATTCACCCCACCACCCCCCCCCCCCCCCCTCTTAGTATTATTTCCATAAAGACACTTGATTATGTGGACAGGTCATCGGAGGTCCAACATCCAGTCCAATGAATACATCAAGCAACAATTTTGGAGCAATTATTTTGTACTTAGTTTGGTAGTCAAATCGGTACTCTATTTAAGGCTCAGTGTGAGGCAACCATTCAACTATTGACATCCCGAAGATAGTTCCCTTATTCATAAGCATAGTGTTAGTTTCCTTGATCCAAAGTTAGTGTCACAAATGGAACATTTTCATTATGATCTCGTGAAGTGATTCTCAGGATTTAGCTTAGCTTAATTTAGTCCAGATCATAGATGTATTTTCTTTCCTCAGTCATTTTGTTGTAACCATTTGTAGGCATGAATTCTTTAAAAACTCCCGGTGTTTTTATGAGAGGTTACACATATACACGCATAGACTGAATCGATGACAGGGAGATTGTGAGAAAATATCATTTGACTCTGTTTTGTTTAAGATTGAAACTCTCAGACTGATGTTCCATTGAAGTTTTTTATATAATTGTCTCGACTTCTACATATATCTCAGAAATCATGTTCTTTTTTATCTCTAAACTATTGAATTAATTTCGAATTGTTAGAGTTTGTTGAAATTTCCCACAAAAATCTTTGATCGAGTCTTGTAGTATTTTTCATTAAGTAGGAGGTGTGTTTCGAATTCATTACGTAGAACTTTGTTTTAATATTTACTTTCTTTCGTTCATAATTTCCAAAAATTTTCGTACTTAGAATTGCACTTAAAATTAATTTGATTCTTTTGTAGATTTGAATTTATGATAAATAGTGAAATGTTTATTGAATTTTCACAAGCTTAAGTATCATTATTTTAAGTATACTCTACATTTACCAACTTATTTCATTTCTCTCACGATTTTTTGAACGCTAAAGAAGAAGGTTTCAGTTTGGAACAAATTTCTGATAAAGAAATTCTTATCTTTTAGATTGAATCCCCTGTTCTGAATAGAAGTGTCTTGATCATATGTGGATCCATATATTGTTGGAAAGAAACTCCTATAGCTTGTGTATAGCCTGAATTCTCGTGGGAGTTGCTTGGGAACAATGTGTCATTCATTGATGAAATAGAGAGTGTAAATGCTTGGAGAATTTCATATCATCTACAGTGTGTTGGTTATTTGATTTACAGACTGATAATTATTTTATTCCTAGTGTATTAATCATTTGAATGAGTAGTATGTCATTTATTTGATTTCCTAGTGAGCCTTGAGTCAGATTTACTTTTGTTCACTTGCTTAGATAAATCAAAACTGTGTATTATTTAATTTCTCTGATTGATTTTGAGTTAGGAAGCCATAACTTATGCGTTCATATGCTTAGCTTGCTTTGAATGAAATAGTACAAAGGACATAGTTGAGTTATTTTGCAATACATTGTTGAGTTTACTTCTGATTCATAGCACCCTCACTATTAATTTTGCATATTGGTTTAAAATGAACTTGGTTGCTAGATTGATTTTGGAACACCGCTTTTGATAGTTTCCAATCTTATTTCTTGAAGATTTTTTGAGTTATATGTGCCATAATTGAGAATGAGATAGTAATTTCGGTTTTGCATGTGAAATAGATTTCATTATTTGTAATTCGGATTGTATAATGAAATCAATTTCTTCACTTCAACAAGATTTTGTGTGATTGTTAGGAACATATTTGTTTAATCTGCACTTAAATTCATACTAAGTCTGCATATGGTAAATATAGATCTGAGTTGTAATTCATTGCAACTCAAAGTTTATGAAATTCAGTTGACAATTTAAACTTAGGGAATTGAACAACATATAAAAGCCCTAACAAGCATAGTCTCTATATTGGTGGGTTCCTTTTCAGCTAGCCTACTCAAGATCATAGGATTTTTTCCACTAGACTTAGGTTCCTCTTTAGGCATATTGTAGAAAGGAAAAACATATCTTTTTCAACTTTAATATCCTATTGAAGGGTAAGCATCAAGGTATTATATTTTTCCCTTAACAAATATAGCTATGGATAGGTGTAAGTATGAGGTGTAATACTCAATAGCCAGAGTATCAACAAGGTGAGAGTCAACAAGGATCTGATTTAGAAATATGGTGAAGCACTAATAGAAGTATTTAACCTTATCTTTCTTTTCCATTTTAGTGGCAATCAACTCTTTTGAAAGAGAAGTGGGTAACACCTCTTCACCAAATTTCCCATGGAAAAAAATTTCAAAGGAATCTGAGTTGATTATGGAAGCAACAAGAAATTAGTAGTATCATGTTGACGCTTTATTCTTGAATGAATATGGGAATAATTTAAAGATCACAACTTCATCTTATTGATTCATTAGCTGCAGAGAAAAGTAATGTTTTTTAAGATGGTCCTCGAGTGAGGTAGCATTGTCTGGATCAAATTTTGTATGCAACCTTTATAGTCATCTTTGATCATGTGCGAGGTATGCAAATTTTAAGGTTCGTTGTGATCTCCATTGAGGTTGAGGTTGAATGGTGATTATAAATGGTATGCCTCCCTAATGAATTTATTCTTCGAAAAATAAGGGGGACCTGGGACGGTGATAATGACTGGTTTCTCTATTTGTACCAGATGGTGCATGAGTGAATGGGGGAAAGATAAAAAGGGTTGGAGTGATATGATAGAAATCAGTGTAAATACATTGAAGGGCCTATTCAATTAAATCCTTAACAGACTCAACTAGGATTCCATGCTTGGTGACTAGTGTTTTGAATTATTTCTTCTTTGGAAGGAGAGGAACTAAAATAAGCCTTCTTAATAATTTATAATAAGCTCGAGAGATATTTATAATGGTGTTCACTTTAGTAGGGGAACAATGTATAAAAATAATTGGGAAGGTTATTCTTTTCTTACTTAGAGACAACATATTCATAGCTTGTCTCTCTCTCAAAATTATTAATATGAGTAGATGGAATGTGGAGAGGTTAGGTGTGGTTTTATTCACTTGAAATTTTTTCTTAGTAAGAATAAATAATTCTACTAGCCATTCACTTCAGGCTCTCCTTTTACTGTGAAATTAATTATTTACAAGGATGAATGACGTAACAATATTCAAGGGGCTCTCTCTAATATGAGATCCCAATTAGAACTCACATTGTTTGGGATAAGATATCCATATGAATTTTGGAAAGGTAACCATTCTTAGTTTCTTGAGAATGTTGTGAGATATTGGTAATCATCACAACAATGGCGTGAAAATTTTAAACTAAAACTCTCTAATGCTCTAGAATATGAAAAGAGTAAGATAGCCAACAATGAAAGATATAGAGGAAGAAATAAGTGATGAGCCAAAAAACATATACCTGCAAGTCAACAAAATAGTTAGTTGAGATTCAAGACAATAGTGAATGCTTAACTTACTAGACAAACTATAGAATAACTACAATGTTGATATAATAAGTGTTCATGAATGAAAGGTACAAACTTGAAGTAATCATGTGAGAGAAACCATATAATCCACAAAATAGTCCATAATCTAGCAATCTGTATCCCATAAATTACACACATACAAGAACTATTCAAGAAAAATCAAAGAACAAGGAGAGTATGCATGTAATCATACAACTCGAACAATGTCCTCTTAGGGCTTCATAATACTAAAGTAGTGAATGCATAAATACAAGCCTCCCAACTTTGGCTTATAGGTATATAAAAAATACTCAAAATCACAACTATGGAAAAATTTACAAAATGGGAACCAAAATTCGAAAATTATGAATCCTTTTCATTAAATGTTTTACAATATTTATAAGTGGGAGTCAACAACTTTCATTTATGATTGGTCATTTTCTTTCTAGGTGAATTACAATTGTTAATATTCTCATAATTTACAAATAAATAAATATTTTAATACACTTCAACCATGACACTTATTAATATTATATTTTGACTGGGTCTTCAAGTAGGGTCTTTAGGATTTCCTAAAGTTATGCCACCCATATTTGATAGTTGGATGAGGTAGTTAAGATCCTATTAGACATCAAGCTCTCAATAGTGACATCAAATTCTATTGTGTTCTAGGATATCATTGGGACATATTTCTTTAATGAAATCATAAATTAATTCAACATTGTCTGCTGATTAGAAAAATATACCTGATGTTGCTTGAGATTGTCATTAGTGTGTTCAATGGTGCACACACTAAAGGAATATTATTTTGTATTCAATATTTCATTTGGTTCCAAATATATTTCTTCATTTTTATGGAATGTCCTTGATTCCCCATTGATGGCATCTTATTCATCTTGATGATACTTTTTACTAAGGAGTAATGTTGTTCATACTAGGCCACTCACTAAGCTATTTCATTTTCTATATTTTCTTGAATCTTAATAGTTGAGTTGTTTACTATGGATTCATAAAGTAAATTCCATGCATCAATTGCAGGAACATCAATTATGGCCTAAAAATATTTTTTTAGTGATTGTTCCAGCTAAGCGATAATGTTTAGTACTCCTTGTAGTTTAGTCACGCCTCTTTGCTTAGTTAGCTCACACATGGGTAGCATCTTAGTTGATATCTTCTGTAAAATCCACAAGAAATGGTACACCTATAAGACTAGGGAATTTACGATTCATGCACCTCTGAGGCATATGCTCTATATTCTTCTACCTTGATGCTCTATTGCTACTTTGTCTTATTTTCCTCCTTGAACAACAAGAGTTGTTGTTCCTAATTCACTATTTGTGTACTTTTCATTTTCATCTATGTTGGAAATAATACTGAGAGGGGGGGTGAATCAGTATTATCAGATCAATCAAACTTTTTCAATGCTCAGAAACATATACGCTACTTCAGTTAAGTGAACCAGCGTGTACACACTACTGTGACTAAATAAAACAGCGTATAAGAAGAAAACTCATAATTTAGTTAGCTTATTCTTCAGTTAAGTTCATCAGGACATTATTCACCACATTAACAGTAAACAGGTGCAGTATAACAGAACAGATCAAAAGCCACACACATGAACACCAAGATATAAGGTGGAAACCCAATGTGGGTGAAAACCACCTGCTGCAAGTTGTCTCTATCTTTCTTTAATATGAAACTTCAGTTTACAATATTTTGTACTGGTGCAGCCTTATACCAGTACGCAGGCTACAACCTGCAGAAGGCTACAACCTTCTCTCGTTCTCCAAACTTCCTTGGAAGGGAGCTCCAACCCCCTTTGCTCTTGTACTAGCCAAGATACTAGTACGTAGGTGCTGACCTACAATCTTCTTTCCTTCAGGTACCACCTTTCATACATTTTCAGACTGGATATTCCTGAAGCACAACATTACAATCCGAAGGCCACAATTCATTCACCTTTCACAACAGATCATTGAAGCATAAAACAACCAAACTTTGAATCACTGAACCACTGAACCCTGTCAATCACCAGTTACCAGAACACAGAGCAGACTACAGAACTCTGCAATAACAGTCAGACCCAACTGTAAACCCAAAATCAAGCTTCAAAAGATATACGCTACTTCAATGAGAAAAACCCGCGTATACACGCGCTTTTACCGAAGCCAACCTGCGTACAGATCTAAAAATAAACTTTCTCAATTTGCAGCTGTACCAGACATCAGTTAGACCCAGAACATAACATTGCGACAGTATGCAGATCTAGAAATACGCATAATCAACCATATCATGATAGTGCATTTCAAACCATTAGATCCCGATCTATCCTTAGATCTAGTCTTCCATCAACCGATGTGATCTCTCCTTGGCTTAGATCAAGCAACCCAGAACCTGCATATCAGATCTCTTTCTTTTTTCAGATATTCAAGCCTTTTCGAAAGATGATTTTGCCTAATGATCTTCTTCTCCTTATATAGCCTTAGGCCTTGCTCAATACCAAGAGCCAAAACCATAGAAATCCAAAACCATCAACTACGAAACTAGAGATCTACACGACTGTCGAGGTACTTTGGTCCAAAGACATGGGCACAAGTACCGAGGACTAACTACCATGGACCAAAAGGAAACTTCCCGACATATACGCACTTTTCTGTTCATGCATCTGCGTGTATACGCGTCTTATTATATAGCTCTCCTGCGTATACGCGACTTAGTATGCATATCACCAGCGTGTATACGCAACTTGGACTTAATTAACCTGCGTATATGAGATTTCTCTTCATTTTGTAGACTGAACGGAGATCTGTCATCAAAGAGAGTTGCCATCAAGGACAACACCTGTATCATAGCGCCATACCTGAGCCAAAATGCCAACAATCTCCCCCTTTGGACTTGATGGCAACCTTCAGATCCTTAGAATCATTCTCCCCCTTTGTCATCAAGGGCAAAGGGCTGTGCTCCCCCTGAGAACATGCTGATACCTCTGCTTGGCTGTGCTGAAACATGCTCCCCCTGACTGTAGGCAAGATCTGCAAAAGATGTTCTTCAACAAGAACCAAGACTTATACACCATAAGGGACCTTCCTATCACCAAAAGACTCAATACATACATCCATACTCCCTACCAAGAGGGGACACATCAGAGACAATCAATTATATTACATCATTCATCCCAGGCATAGTGGGGAAACCAACATAGGCCGTTACATGACCTTGACATCATAAAAGAGATATGACATAGAGACAACAGATCTAGACCAAGACTTATGAAAGTCACCAGCAGCATCTGAGAAACATCTTTTTAGATCAGCAACCAGGATTTCTTTCTGAGCTCCTTCTCCTGAACCCAACAACCAAAACATCTGAATGCCAACAATGCTTTATGAGACTTTTAAGCTGCTCCCCCTGAACCTGTGCCTGCTGCACCCCCTGAAACTGTGCCTGAAGAATTCTGACATACCCATTGTTGTTCAGAACTCCAGAGATTGCCCTTGCTGTTCAGAACTTCATATACGCGTTTTCTCCTGCATGAAACTGCGTATGTACGCGGATATACTTTCTGCAACAAGCGTCCGACATACACGCGACTTCCTTTTCCGTAACCTGCGTATATACGCAGATAGCCCTTCCGTAAACTGCGTATACCAACTTTTCTGTAGAATAAACAAACTTCAACAGCAGGATGAAGCATCAACTACTCCCAGCTTTTGTCTGAGATATTCAAAAGTTTCCCTGGGCAGTGGTTTTGTGAGAATATCAGCAACTTGTTCCTTAGAAGGAACATACTCCAACTTGACCTTCTGCTCAAGCACTTGTTCCCGAAGAAAATGGTACTTGATTGGTATGTGCTTGGTCTTTGAGTGCATGACTGGATTCTTTGAAATGCTGATTGCACTTGTATTATCACATAAGATAGAGACGGGTGGAGTGCAAGTGATTTGAAAGTCCTGCAAGGTCTGCATCATCCAAAGAAGTTGTGTGCAACAAGATGCTGCAGCCACATATTCTGCTTCAGCTGTAGATAAGGCAATCGAACTCTGTTTCTTGCTGAACCAAGATACTAATCTGGAACCCATGAAGAAAGCACCACCACTTGTGCTTTTCCTATCATCCACACTTCCAGCCCAATCTGCATCTGTGTAAGCATGAAGAGTGAGATCTGTATTTCTAGGATACCATAAGCCATAGTTTTGGGTCCCTTGAAGATATTTGAAGATTCTTTTGACTGCCTGAAGATGAGTTTCCTTTGGGTTGGCTTGAAATCTTCCAACCATTCCTACTGCATGTGTAATATCTGGTCGAGTACCTGTCAAATAAAGCAAACTCCCAATCATGGATCTATAAGTGGGTTGGTGAACTGCTGCTGATTCATCATTTGCACTGAGGCTGCATCCTGTAACCATGGGTGTACATACTGGCTTTGACTCTTCCATGCCATACTTCTTCAAGATCTGCTTGAGGTATTTGGTTTGAGACAAGAAGATACCTCCTTCATTTTGTTGGATTTGCAATCCAAGAAAATATGTCAATTCTCCAAGAAGTGACATTTCGAATTCTTTCTGCATAACCAAGGCAAAGTTTTGACTCATAGTCTCTTCATTGCTGCCAAAAATAATATCATCTACATAAACAACAAGAATTAGCAATTTGTTATTTTCAACTTTTATATAGAGATTGCTATCTGCTGATCCTTTTGAAAAGCCTTGTTGGTGAAGATATTTGTCCAACCGATAGTACCAAGCCCTTGGAGCTTGTTTGAGTCCATAGAGTGCCTTTTTCAATCTGCATACAAGGTTTGGATCATTCCCAAGAATGAAGCCATCTGGCTGCTCAATATATACTTCTTCTTCTAAGTCTCCATTCAGGAAGGCTGATTTCACGTCCATTTGAAATACCTTGAAGTTTTGAAAGCTTGAGAGAGCAAGGAACATTCGGATGGCCTCAAGTCTTGCCACAGGAGCAAAGGTCTCTTCAAAATCTATTCCTTCTTGCTGTGCATACCCTTTACAAACAAGTCTGGCCTTGTTTCTAATTACTTCTCCATTTTCATTTAATTTATTCTTGAAGACCCATTTTGTTCCTATTACATTCTTATCTTTTGGTCTAGGAACTAATTCCCAAGTGTTGTTCTTTTCGATTTGCTCAAGTTCTTCATCCATTGCTTTGACCCAACATTCATCTTTGCATGCCTCTTTCACATTTTGTGGTTCAGTGGAGGAGAGTAATGCCAAGTAGCTTGAAGCTTCTGCAAGTGTCCTTCTTGTTTGTACTCCTGCTTCTTTCTGCCCCACAATCTGAGTTTCTGGATGATTCTTTTGAACATATCTGGATGGAGTCTTCTCTTCTATTCTTGTCTGCTCCTCTGGTTCTTCTTGAGATTCTTCTTCTTCTTGAGGTTCTTCTTCTTCATCATTTCGCCTTTGAGAGTAACCTTCATCTTCTTCAATGTCTTCATGATGAACTTGCCTAGGAATATATCCCTTCTCATCAACCACTATATCAATACTGTCAACAATTCTGCCAAGTCTTTTATTGTAGCACTTGTATGCTTTGCTATGTGGAGAATAACCAAGAAGAATGCCCTCATCTGCTCTTGGTTCAAGTTTGCCAAGTTGCTCATCAGTATTCTTAATATAACATTTGCTCCCAAAGATTTTGAAGTGCTTCACGGAAGGAGTTTTACCACTCCAAAGCTCATGAGGTGTTTGAGTGCTGTTTACTCGGACATTTGTTTTGTTAAGAATAATAACAGCAGCATGTGCAGCTTCACCCCAGAAGGTTGCAGGAGTACCTGATTCATCGAGCATAGCACGAGCCATTTGTTGGATAGTTCTGTTCATTCTTTCCACAACCCCATTTTGCTGAGGAGTTCTAGCTGTAGAGAATTCTCTTCTTATCCCATGTTCGTCACAGAAATCGAAAAATTCATTTGAGGTGAACTCCCCACCTCTGTCAGATCTGAGGCACTTAATTTTGTGTCCTGATTCATTTTCAACCAATGCTTTGAAGGATTTGAATTTTTCGAATGCTTCATCTTTGTGCTTCATAAGCCCTAACCAAACAAACCTTGAGAAATCATCAATGAATAATATCAGATATTCTTCTCCTCGAGGTGTCCTTTTCCTAAATGGACCACATACATCTGTATGGACTAGCTCAAGAGGCAAGCTAGCTGATCCTTCCTTCTCTGGAAAGTTAGTTCTGGTTTGCTTTCCAAACTGACAAGATTTGCATATGGTGTTGTCTGGAATTTTGATATCTGGAAGATCGCGAACTGCCTGATATTTGCATGCTTTCCTTATTTGTGAGAAGCTTAGATGTCCCAACCTTCGATGCCATAACCAGTGCTCTTCATCCTTGCTAAGATAGCATTGTTGTTGTCCTTCTTCAAATATGTACAGATTATTTGGAGTTCTTTTGCCTTTGAGAACTGTTTTACCTGTATCAAGATCACGAACAAGACATCCATTCGATCTGAAAATAACCTCGGTTTTTTGATCACACATCTGGCTGACACTTAGTAGATTATGCTTCAATCCATCAACATACAAAACATTTCCAGCCTTGACCTTTTCTTTCAAAGGAGCAATACCTTTTCCTTTTATAGTTGCAGGAGTATCATTTCCAAAAGAAACTTTCTTTCCCTTTTCTAAAGTAGAATAAGATTCAAGTTTTTCTTTATCACCTGTCATATGTTTCGAACATCCACTGTCAATGTACCATAGATTTTCCTGTCCTTCTGCATAAAATGCTATCCCACATCTTTCTGTTTGAGGTTCCTTTATTCTCCATGTTTTGGTGCTTGTGGCTTGTTCCTTTTTCTCCTGAAACCTGCTCCTGCATTCAGAGTCTTTATGACCAAAATTATTGCAAATAGAACATTCAACTTCATTTTCAAGAACCGAAAAGTTGTTATAGGTCCTTTTTGTAATCCCTGTCATACTTCTTTGTTTTTGAGCTTCCCTAGTCATGATTGTTTTATATGCAACACATTGAGCTGCTTTGTGACCAAAGTTATGGCAAGAAAAGCATTGTCCATTGAAGAAGCTTCTGCGGTTATTGAATCTACCAGCCAACTGATTGTAATTTCTATTTTCATCTATTCTTGAGCCAAACTGAGAAGATTTTACCTGTGGTTGGTTGTAGCTTTTGTTCACCCTTAAGAAGGATTGTCCCTGATAGTTTCTGTTTGTAATTCGTCCCTGCTTTACCTGATTATCTTCATTGTTCTTCTGCTCATTTCTTCTTGCTGCATCAAGATAACTTTTTGAGGTGGATGCTTGAGAGGTTTCTCCATTATAGCCCAAACCTGTCTTGTTTAGAGGAGACCGCTGCACATTGATAATCTCATCCAAAGTTTCAGATCCTTTGACAAACTTAAGATTAATAGCTTTTGTTTTCTCAATTTCTTTTCTGAGACCAACAATTTCACCTTCTAGTTTTTCAAGATGTTTTTCCTTTTCATCAATTTGAAATTGCAAAGTATCAATGATCACATTCTTTTCTTCTATGCATCTCTTGAGTCTAGTAATTTCATTATAGAGATTATCCACATCTACAGCATCCTCATAATCATCATCTTCAAATGCCATTAACAGCTTATATTTATTACCTTGTTCATCTTCATCACTGTTTGATAAGCCATCACTATCTTCATGGGTGTAGTAGCTTTTCTTATTTGCACTTTGTTTCTTGTTCCATCTAGCAGGTTCTTTTCCTTTATCCTTATAAGGACATTTTGCAGCATAATGACCTACTCTTCCACAAGCAAAGCATTTGAAAGGTAGCTTACCTCTGAACCTTCCAGAACCCCTTTGAAGATTTCTGACAAAATTTGATTCTTCTTCCTCTTCTTCTGGAACATGGCTTGCTTCATAGTAATCTTCTTTTCCTGATGCCTTAAAAGCAGCTTCCCTTCTGTCTGATGGACCTCCCTTTCTCATTTCATAAGCAGTTAGAATTCCATGTAGCTGAGACATAGTGAGAACACGGAGATTTTCTTTTTCTTCTATTGCAGATACTTTAGATTCAAACTTGGGGGATAATGATCTTAGAATCTTTTGAACTACTATAGTCTCTTTTATTTCTTCACCCAAATTTTTCATACAATTAACAATCTCATCTACCCGAAGAAAATAATTAGCCACACTTTCATCATTATACATCTTGAGAGTCTCATATTGAATCCTGAGAGTTTGAAGTTTAGCTTGCTTTACCTGTTCATCTCCTTCATAGCTAGTGATCATTTTGTCCCATATCTCTTTTGCTGATTTGAAGTGCATGACCTTCATGAATTCTGTTTGGGATATACTTCCTAATAGAGTACTGACTGCTTTTGCATTTGTTTCATACTGCTTTTTCTCAGCTGGATCTGTAGGAGTAGCTGAAGGAAAAGCATAGCCTGTTTCTACAATGTTCCAAACTTCTGTACCAAGAGATTGAAGATATGCAGTAACTCTTACCTTCCAATAATTGAAATTTGTCCCATCAAAAATCGGTGGCCTGATTGATGCTTCTTTCTCGTAGTTGCTCATGATGAATGATCTACCTTCAAGCGATCAAGCTTCTCTGAAGGACCTGCTCTGATACCAATTGTTGGAAATAATACTGAGAGGGGGGGTGAATCAGTATTATCAGATCAATCAAACTTTTTCAATGCTCAGAAACATATACGCTACTTCAGTTAAGTGAACCAGCGTGTACACGCTACTGTGACTAAATAAAACAGCGTATAAGAAGAAAACTCATAATTTAGTTAGCTTATTCTTCAGTTAAGTTCATCAGGACATTATTCACCACATTAACAGTAAATAGGTGCAGAATAACAGAACAGATCAAAAGCCACACACATGAACACCAAGATATAAGGTGGAAACCCAATGTGGGTGAAAACCACCTGCTGCAAGTTGTCTCTATCTTTCTTTAATATGAAACTTCAGTTTACAATCTTTTGTACTGGTGCAGCCTTATACCAGTACGCAGGCTACAACCTGCAGAAGGCTACAACCTTCTCTCATTCTCCAAACTTCCTTGGAAGGGAGCTCCAACCCCCTTTGCTCTTGTACTAGCCAAGATACTAGTACGTAGGTGCTGACCTACAATCTTCTTTCCTTCAGGTACCACCTTTCATACATTTTCAGACTGGATATTCCTGAAGCACAACATTACAATCTGAAGGCCACAATTCATTCACCTTTCACAACAGATCATTGAAGCATAAAACAACCAAACTTTGAATCACTGAACCACTGAACCCTGTCAATCACCAGTTACCAGAACACAGAGCAGACTACAGAACTCTGCAATAACAGTCAGACCCAACTGTAAACCCAAAATCAAGCTTCAAAAGATATACGCTACTTCAATGAGAAAAACCCGCGTATACACGTGCTTTTACCGAAGCCAACCTGCGTACAGATCTAAAAATAAACTTTCTCAATTTGCAGCTGTACCAAACATCAGTTAGACCCAGAACATAACATTGCGACAGTATGCAGATCTAGAAATACGCATAATCAACCATATCATGATAGTGCATTTCAAACCATTAGATCCCGATCTATCCTTAGATCTAGTCTTCCATCAACCGATGTGATCTCTCCTTGGCTTAGATCAAGCAACCCAGAACCTGCATATCAGATCTCTTTCTTTTTTCAGATATTCAAGCCTTTTCGAAAGATGATTTTGCCTAATGATCTTCTTCTCCTTATATAGCCTTAGGCCTTGCTCAATACCAAGAGCCAAAACCATAGAAATCCAAAACCATCAACTGCGAAACTAGAGATCTACACGACTGTCGAGGTACTTTGGTCCAAAGACATGGGCACAAGTACCGAGGACTAACTACCATGGACCAAAAGGAAACTTCCCGACATATACGCACTTTTCTGTTCATGCATCTGCGTGTATACGCGTCTTATTATATAGCTCTCCTGCGTATACGCGACTTAGTATGCATATCACCAGCGTGTATACGCAACTTGGACTTAATTAACCTGCGTATATGAGATTTCTCTTCATTCTGTAGACTGAACGGAGATCTGTCATCAAAGAGAGTTGCCATCAAGGACAACACCTGTATCATAGCGCCATACCTAAGCCAAAATGCCAACAATCTATTATATTAGATCTCTTACATCCCTCTCAATGGTATAAGAGAATGTTGTACCTATTAATGCCATGGTGATAGGATCTGTCCTTATATATGCCATTAGAAGTCTGTCATTGGTGATCTGCATTGGCAACAGGTGCAGTGTCAAATAGGTTTTCTTTATGTGATCCAAAATTCTATTTAAGATGTGATCAAACCTAAAATTATTTAGGTTGAACAACTTCTTCCTCTTTTCTTATGTGATTCTCATGTCTGTCACTAGAAGATGTCCTCTTATGATTTTTGTGATTGTTTAGTGGAATTGGATCGATATCCATTGCAATTATGTCTATTTGATCTTCTATCCCTAGCCCTATTTGCAAATCTTGGAGAGCCTATTCCCTTGACATGGCTTCTTACTCATCATGTAATCTCTTATTTTCTTCTTCCACCTAATTCTCTTCTTCTTCATCTCATTTCTTCTTTTCCTCCTTAGCCTTTCTTATTTTATATACTTTCTTTCTTTTCTCCTTTTCTCATTACAAAAAAACCCTATGATTATCATCCCTTTTGGCTGCATTTTTTGCATCTACAGCCCATTTTTGGTGCTATTTGTGTCCATTTATCAAGTATGGTGAAAATATTGATGCAAAATTTACACCACATTTTTAACCAAGTCTTACACCAAGTTTAGCACAAGATATTGCAACAGATTTTGCACCAGGTTTTACACAAGGTTTTATGCTAAGTTTTGTGGCATCCTTTGCACCATGTTTTGCATCAAGTTTGACACCTAATTTTTTTTCACCTACTTTTGCATCATCTGTTTCTTTCACCTTTTGTACCTACACTTGCATCATCTCTTGCATCCTTTTTTGCACCATTTTTAAAATCATTTTTGGCATCCATTTTTGCATCCCCTTTGCGCCAAGTTTTGTGTCAAGGTTTGTGTCTAGTTTTTCATCTACTTCTGCATTTACTTTTTTTGCATCTTGTTTTTCATCTTGCTTTGTATCCACAATTACATCCTATTTTGAATCTACTATTATGTCCACTATTGCATCCAATTTTATTGTTTCATAATTTTCACCTAGTTTGGCACCTCCCTTTACACCTATTTTTTCTTCTCATTTTGCATCCACGATTGCATCCTCATATACATCTAGGTTTTCATCGACTTTTAGTTCTATTTTTGCATCCATTTTTATATCCACTTTTGCGTCAGGATTTGCATCGAGTTCTGTGTCTCATTTTGCATCTACTTTTGCATCCTATTTTCATCCATTGTTACACCCATGTTTACGCCAACTTTTGCATCCCTTTTTGCATATTCGTTTTCATCTTCATTCGCTTTATTTTTTGGATCTATCATTACATCCACTTTTTTTGTTCCATGTTTTTGCACTTACTATTGTACCGACGTTTGCTTCCAATTCTGCATTCATATTCGCACGTCTTTTTCATCCAATATTTTCATCAAATATTGCATCTATTTTTGCATCCACTTTTGTGTTTGGTTTATGCATTAGGTTTTGTGTCTCATTTTGTATATTCTTTTACATCTAATTCCATTGCATCCATATTTTGCATCCAATTTTGTTTCTCTTGTTGCACCCTTGTTTGTAGCCATTTCTAGACCCCTCATTGCATCTTGTCTTTACTCGAAGTTTGCATATCTTTTGTGTCTGTTGTCACTTCCACTTTTGCATCCACTTTTGTTGCACCACAATTTGTGCCATATCTTGTGCCTACTATTGCAACCCACATTTGCTTCCAATTTTGCATCCATATTTGCATCCTCTTTTGTGTCCAAGTTTGCATTGAATATTGTTTATGTTTTTTGCATCTCATTATTAGGGGAATTTTGAGGTCTAGAATGGTCCTCCTAAGGAAATAATAAAGTAATAGCTAAACTGATAAAATAATATTTATGAATTTGAAGTTCACTTTTTCAACCAAAATCCATGTAACCATGGTGAAATTCAATTGAAAAGTTATACCAAAAAATATTTAAAAAATAAAAATAAAAAATTGCATTAATGTCACTATAAATAAAAATGAGTTTTTCAAGAGAAAGTCATTATCAATGAACAAATTCATTTGTCCTTTGTACTTAAATAACTTAAAGTAATTTATTAATATAAATTTGTAAATTCTTAATTGTATAATATATTTTTAATTAAAATATATATTATACAATTAAATTATATAATACATGTAATTAAGATACTATATAAAAATCAAATCAAATAATATAATAAATGTAATATATTATTTTATGTCTGATCGAATTGATTTTATTTATTACATAAAAATAAATAACATATAATATAAAAATGAATATCATATATATTATATTTCATTTAGATTATTTTTCATAATGTTATATATAATAATATATAATATTAATATAATTATAATAAAATGAATTGAGTTGTATTTAAAATTAAAGAAACAAAGTATTGAAATAGATTTAATTTGGTATAATACAAGATTTATATATATTGAAATTTTATAATTTTTTTCCCCAGGCTATGTTGAACCTAAGATGGGGTAGACATCAACGTTGAATAGAAGGATGAGCTTCTCAAAAGAGGAATGTTACTTCCAGGAATGTGCGAGAGCAGACCAATTTTTTATGGCTCATGGCACAATTTATTCCCTCCGTAATTGACTCCCATCCTCAACCTCTCCCCTTGAGATTTTAAACATCCTATAAGAAATCTTAGAATTCTTGCTACATGATTTCTTCCATATAATGGTGGAAATTAAACTTGTAATGTTACTTTTAAAATATATAAAGCCCATGCCCCCAACAATAAAAATGTCGAAGGGGGCAATGCTGTTGTTGCTCCTTATGAAATCATACAATTGAACTTCTAATAAAAACTAACAACCATTATTATACAATTGGAGGCACTAGTTTCTCTACTACTACTATCTATTTATCTTGAAACCAATACATATCCATTAGGCTCACTCACTTTCTTTGGTACACTTAAGTTTCATTCTTCCATGCAATTGGAACTACTATACATTTATTATTGTTTTCTATGAACAACTTGAAACCAATATCTATCCTTTAAACCCACTCACATTTTTTAGTAAATTGAGTTTTATTCTTCTAATATCACCTTAAATAAATAATTATCTTGTAAATATATTTCTTGACCAAAAAGAGGATTGATATTTGTTAGTGAGTGAGAATAGTTAGCATAAATTGTGAATATTTATTTGGCAGAAGTAAAACATCATCGAAAATGGAATTCTAATGCATAGTATATTCTTACTCATCTAACATTTCATGATTATCTCCACTTCTTCCACTATCAGGTAATTTTAATTTAAACATATTTCCGTTGTAGTGGATACCTAATGCCAAGTATGACTCATAATAATATAGTTTATGGGGATGATGTTTTCTTTGTTTAGGTTGTGAATTTAATATTTTCATATGGTAACCCACCCATCTTCTAATCTGATTTGCATCTTACCCACTTCGAAATTTATGGAGTCTTATTTCATAGTTCCTTCAACATGGTTCTCTCAAGCCCGCTAGAATACTCTACCAAAAATTTAGGATATTGTTTACATCAAATAATTTATAAAAATTAAGAATTTTTGTCTTCACAAAATAATTTATAAGTAGGTTACAATTGTCATAGAATATTGTTTGCATCAAATAATTTTCAAAAATTAAGATTTTTTTTTCATTATCAAGTTGGCTGGTAGTCACGCTGGGATTTGTGTTTTTCATTATCAAGGTGGCAAGTAGTCATGCTGGGATTTTTGTTTTGCATTGTCAAGAGGGAAGGTAGTCACACTGTCAAGTGTGAACTTGAAAAAGTTAAGTGAATTCCTTAGGAAGAACAGATTAGCAAGTGCAGAAAAGAAGGCTAGGCGATTTGTAGTTGAAGGGAGAATAGGCTCTTATATCGATGATAATCGTATAGGTGTACTGATTGAAGTAAATTACTAAATGGATTTTGTTTCTAGAGGTGATATTTTCAAGGAACTAATTGAATACCTAGCGATGCAAATTGTTTTCATTCCATGAGTTCAATATCGATCTATGGAGGATATTCTAGAATGTTGTGAGAAAGGAAAGGGATATTGAACCGTGAAAGCAGGATCTGCTAAATAAGCCAAAAAATATCAGGGTAAATATTGTTGATGGTTGCATCGGAAATATACTTGCATACCTTGGCCCTTATAAAATAACCTTATAGTAAAAATGGTAAGCTTATTGCGAAAGATTGGGTTAAGCAAAGCATAGCAACTTTGGGGGATAACATTCAGATTACAAGATTTGTTCAGTATAATCTTGGGGAAGGTTTGGAAAATAAAAGCCAAGACTTTGTAGCAGAGATTGTTGCACAAATTGCAGCAAATTATTCATCCTCGGGGCCAACGTAAAACTCTGATGTTGGATCTGAATCACCTATGATTGTAGGAGAGATCAAATCTACTAGAGAAAAGAAAATAGTGGTTAATTATGCTGCATTAGTAAAGCAATTTGGAGAGGAGATTGTTGAGAATTAGGGTAGGGAAACATTTAATTCAATTCTCTTTACTTTATTACTACTTTTGCAACTCTTCTTAGATTATTTTTGTACATTATTATTATTTATGTGCAATACATCAAATAGAAATCAAAAGAAAAGAAAAGTGACACAGTGATTAGGCTACAAGCTAGGGCTAAAATCCCTCCTCATGAGGGGAAAACCCGCAAACCTGACCAACCTAACACCAATGTTGCCTCACCTAGACCAAGACACATTCATCCTCCTTCCTTGATTCTTTTGTCATCATCATGATGCACCATGTCTCATCATTGATCATCATACTGAAGCGTCATCATCATTGATCATCATGTAGCACTGAGCACCGTACTGATCATCACCAAGCCATTATCATATAGACTGAGACCTTATCTGAACTGAAGTATGCCATGTCAACTAACCTGTATCATTGTGTTACCCATCCAAACTGTATCATCCATCCAAAGTTGCAGCACTGTGACTTCCATATGAAATTGTAGCATTGTGATCTATCTAAAGTTGGAACGATTGCCTTTCTCTTTGATCTGAACCTTATCTTCCCATCCAAGAATCATAGAAGGAGGTACAAACTTCTTACTATATTATCCGAGCTACTGTGGTAACCCTTCCTATAATAACCTTCGAAAAACTCAGAGAATATGTGAGCTTTTTATCTTCTGACAGTAAGGGTATACACTCCCTTATATAGTTGCTAGGTCATGCATTTCAACTAACCTTAACTATTGAATCGACGTGTCTATATATGCAAGCCGACATGTCACATTTGAGCATATATATGCTTATATATATATATATCTATATATATATATAGATATATATATATATATATAAGCATATATATATATATATATCTAGAGAGAGGGAGAGAGATACATGTAACAACACTTCATATACATGACTCTCAATTATACATTTATGACAAGATGAAAAATCCCTATATACACCAAGAAGAAGTCTTGTAGCTATAATAAAAACTCATTGCTCACGAAACCCATGATGAAAGTATTACAAAATACATTTTATTATTTTTTCTTCTTCATTACATGAATTCATAATTTCAAGTCATTATGAAGACCGAACCTAGTTACATTCTACAACACCCCCTCTTAAATAGGGAAGTATTCATAACTGGTACATGGCTATTCTCAATACTGAAGAGATATCATAAGAAGAGTCAATTTTGTAACCCATTTGTATACCATCATATCATCCAGCATTGTCACAGTGCAAGGCCTTAACTAACAACTCCATCTCTCCATAAGATCATGAGATACAATGATGGAAAGACTAATGACTATAGACACCTTCATAATTGTCTCTCAGGGCCATACCCACCCGGGTGTTAACTTAGTATGACCTTCTAGGTGTATTCTTATCTTGGGTTCCCAACCCTCAAATAATATCGGTCCTCTTTCCTACTCTTCTCTAGGATTCCCTACACATCCTCAAAGAGTATCGGATTCCAGATGATTTCCCAATCCTCCACTCTATGTTCCCAAGTGAATACAAGAATGTTCTGTCTATCTCTCCCTCTCAACTAGGGAAGATATGCCCATTCCTATAAAGGAATGTACCCAAGCTCCCTCTAATCAGGGACTTAGCAAAGCTCCCTTTTAATTAGGGACTTGTCTGAGCTCCCTCTCAACTAGGGACTCTCTTTTCATCAACATATTCTTCTTTATGGATCCTTCAGCTGCTTGATCAATTTATTTTCTTGATGTCATGAAATTAAGTAGAGCTTCTTCCTTGTAGGGGATCATCCATTGATCACTTACTTCCTTTGTTCATCATGTCATTCCTTTCTTAATGGAAACTAGCCTTCTTGGTACATATCTAGGGCCTTCTTCATATGTATATTTCTTTCTCATCATGCTTCTTTCAAGAATTTCCATTCACCACATGAATGTTAGTTGTACTCGCGCTTACAACTCTCATTCTAGTAGCCCTGCATGAACTCATCCAGATATTATCTTCCTGTAGGTATCAGAATCATGCATACACGTTGACACATCTTCCAAAGATATCCATTGTCAAGGGTCCCCATCGTTTTTAGACTGTGATTAGAGTCTTCATATCTTTCGGGGAGATTTCCTAGTCAAATATGATTGGTCTTTTGGATGTTGATTTCCTTCATCATGGTTGCATATCTCATGATATATTCCTTTCTTTATTCACACATTCTATTCCTAGGAGCTTCCAATTAAAGTTCCTTAATTGTATTCAACCACCTCATACTTCATATGAGGACAAATTATGTTGATTTCATCTAGTGTGATTCATGCCTTTCAGAAACCTATTATAGTAGGATATCCTTTTTTCCTTTGATCATGCTTCTTCAAGATAGAAGTAGTGATCCATGCTACCTACAACCATACAACATGATATTATAATATTAAATACAAGCATACATACCTTATTTTACCTTTAGGTAATCTATGCTTCTTTTAGCAGCTTTCTTAACTGAAGTGTCTTCATCCCTTCATCTCTTATGTCATCGTACCATCATCCATGAATTTCACAAGTTGTTGTTTTTGATGAAAGACTTGCTTCCTCTCTAGAGTAGTGAACCCTCTAGTGAGGATTCCATCAAATATTCTTAAGGATCTTGTATATCCCTATCCAGTAGATGTTTACTTTTAGACTTGATGTATGATAAGCCTTGTCCTAGATGACTTCTTCCTCTCCTCCAATGTCCAATGAGGTTCCAAAGAGTTATATCCTTCATGTTTGACTGGCATGGATCTTTTCCCTTCTATCCTTCATGATTCCCATGGTGATGTCATGAGATTTTGATTCCAAAGCTTTCATGATGTCGTAATGCATCTTGTTATTTATCATGGTCATAACCATAACAAAATAATTAAGAGCTTATGATAAGACCCATTTGTGAAGGAGACTATCCTAGGCATAGTATAGATTTGTTACTCCTTCTCCCCTTGGTCTTTTTATCCAACTTCCTCCATCTTTTCAGTTATATGAGCTTGTCTTGCTTGAGGACCAAACTTCCCTTTCCTTTCTACAAATGTTTGAGTCCTTAAGCCTTAAACACTTTTCCCACAACTTGTCCTTTTTCCAAAGTTGTTAAATGAGGTAATTTTCTTGTCCCAAGGATACTTGTCACCTTGCTTATCAGTTAGTGCATTTAAGAACAAAGATGATTATCTTCTTATCATCTTTCTTAGATCTCCCAATTGAGATCTTATGAATATATCCCTTCATTCTTTGATACCTTCGATTTTGTGTAGAGTGGGTCTAAGAGATATAATTTCTTTATTGCATTTTTCGAAAATATATCTTTGAGAATTTCATATAGCTCTTGATGCCTCCTCTCCTTCTACATAGAGATAGAGGACATTAGACTAATGTCATAAGAATCCTATGAGTCTTTTGATCCTTTTCCATGAATTTGAACAGTGCTTGACCTTTAGAGACTTTTCCATAGATATCAATAACTTCTCTTTTGGGGACTATATCTATCCTCCTCTCTCATGCAAGGAATTTTGATGACTGAACCAGTTAATAGATATCATTGCAAAGATGAATTGATTTAACAAAACTTTATTATTGTTGACAAGATAAGATAGAATCTTCAATTGATCACATTGAAGTTGCACTGATGCTTCCTCCAGGTGATCTTTGGGTTGATGTGATTTTATTGTATATCCTTTTGGTCTTGTTATAATTCTTCGTGCTGGTGTAGAATCCTAGATACTTTGACTTGTAGATCCTTGGTTGAGTTGCCTAGAATGAATAACTAAAATCTCTTTTCAAATATATCCTTTGAGACCTTCTTGCACTGTCGAGCACCAAGCACCGAAACTGCTCCAGATTGTAAGTTATTGAGATCAGTGTGGTATGCCAGAGATTGTAATGACACCAAATTTTTGGCTAGAACTGTGGTTATTTCAAGGCTGAATAGAGAGACTAAATTAGCACTGATATTGTGAAAGGTACCAGAAACTACCTTCCCTTCTTTTGACTGTGATCCGAGTTATGAGCACTAGCATCAAGACTTCATTTTGACTGAGATCAAGTATAAGTCATCAAACTATGGGAGAGTGTGCTCATACCTGAATTGTAGGTTTGTAATCACCATCTGAATATTTCAGAAGGGAATCTAAATCTGAGCCTGAGGTAAACTATCCGAGCCATGAATGATCTATGGAAGGTACCAGTACTGTGGGTAGTATGTCACCTGGTTGGAACCCGATATTGTAGTCATATCAGCAATGAAGAACATCAGGTATCTATTTGATTTGTTCCATTTTATGGCTTATTCTAAATTGTCCCAGTTATCTCTATGGCAAATCCATTCGTGAAAGTTATTCATTCTAGACTATGAACCAATCCTTTAGAGTTACTGTAACCATAATTTAGATGCCCTTAGTGTTACTGTAATGATAGCTCTGAAACCATGTTGAGAACTAGGGTAGGGCAACATTTAATTAAATTCTCTTTACTTGATTACTACTTTTGTAACTCTTCTTAGATCATCTTTGTACATTATTATTATTTATGTGCAGTACATCAAATAGAAATCAAAACAATAAGAATAGTGACATGGTGATTAGGCTACAAGCCAGGGCTAAAACCCCTACTCTTAAGGGGAAAACCCACAAACCTCTTCTCACAAATTCTTCACTAGATGAGTACAAATACTATGACCAGCCTAAGACCAATGTTGCCTCACCTAGACCAAGACACAATCATCCTCCTTCCTTGATTCTTTTGTCATCATCATGTTGCACCATGTCTCATCATTGATCATCATACTAAAGCATTGTCATCACTAATCATCATGTAGCAATGAGAACCATATTGATCATCATTGAGCCCTTATCATATAGACTGAGATCTTATCCGAATTGAATTATGCCATGTTAACTATATCTGATTCATATCACTGTGTTACCGATTCGAACTGTATCACCCATCCAAAGTTGGAGCACTATTACTTCCATCTAAAATTGCAGCACTGTGATCTATCTGAAGTTGCAGCACTATCCTTTCTCTGTGATCCAAACTTGATCTTCCCATTCGAGAATCAAAGAAGGAGGTATGAACTTCTTGTTGTGTTATCCGAGCTCCTGTGGTAACCCTTCCAATAATAACCTTCGTAAAAATTGGAGAAACTGCGATCTTTCTATCTTTTGACAGTAAGGGTATACACTCCCTTATATAGTTGTTGGGTCATACATTTCAGTTGACCTAAACAATTTAACTGAAGTGCCTATATATGAAATTTGACATGTCACATTTGAGAAGATATATATATTGTAGCTGACGTGGAGCTTATTTCTACACATGTTGAAGTTGACTTAAGGATGATTGTGATTGTCTATTCTAGAGGACTTTTACAAGTGTAACAACACTTCATATACATGACTATGAATTATACATTTATTACAAGATGAAAAATCCCTAAAAAAATCAAGAAGAATTCTTTGAACTATAATAAAAACGACTTTCTCATGAAACCCATGATGCAGGCATTACAAAATACATTTTATTACTTTTGCCTTCTTCATTACATGAATTCATAATTACAAGTTATTATGAAGATTGAACCTAGTTACATTATAAAATAGAGACAAAGGTAGGAATGGTGGGCAGTAAAAATGCTGTTACAAAAATTGGTGGGACCTTGTAAAAGTTCAGGAGTTTTTGAGTAAGAAAGTTTTAGTAAGTGCTGACAAGAAGTTGAGAAAAATAGGAGTTGAATGTAGACTAGGTTCCTATATTCATGTTTCAAATGCTACCAAGAGGCCCTTGTTTTAGTGGCCAGGCCAAATTTGGAGGTCTTTTCTTGGTTTTCTCGCCAGGTCGAATTTGGAGGTCTTTGCTTGGTTTACCTCTCATAACAGAAATCATGGCATACATTTAAGCTGAATTTGGATTAAATGAAACATTTCCTATCCACAGTTTCCATTCACAGAATTTTTTCCAAGCCTTTCTTTTCCATCCCACCAATATTTTCTTCTTGGTTAACTATTAATATTAATTCCACCTCCATTAATTTGAAATATGGCCTCCAAAATCTTCACACGGAGAGCATGTTGTATCACCAAAGAAAAAAGGAGGAAGCAGAATTTCAAAAAAAGGAGGAAGAAGAATTTCAAAGAAAGGAGTTGCTCTAACACACCTCATGGAATTGGAGAAGTGACTAACAGGGAAACTTGGCTCCCTGGTTGAGAATGGGTTCTATGTCTCACATTATTTAAGTTTGGTTCTTGGTTGGATTGTTCACAATGCAAAGATTATTATTCACTATTTGCAAAGGTCTAGTAATTCTCCATGGTAGTCCCAATTTATACATAGGTAGGATCATTCTGTATTATGTTGATTCCACGAATTCCTTCAAGTGCTAGATAACAATACCACAAAACTTCTATACATTTTTCATGTTTCAAGGTCATATAAAAATAATGAGTCAATAACAGTATTGAATGGCATCTCTAATTTCAAGGCCTAGAGATTTTAGTAATAGGTCTTAAGGCTTGACATAAGATCAATACCGCAAGTTCAATTAAGGTTGGAATCATTGCTTGGCTTCCTGCACAAACAACATTTGGTCACATATGACAGCAATCCATAACTACCAACTTGAAACTCTAAGTGGCGTGCCACCCTTAGTTAAATTCCTTGCATGAATGTGGTGTTATCCCATCACTTCACTAGTGTTTTAGGGGTCATTGGTTTTTCTATAATCTTAAGCTTTCATTGGTATCTCGTGGTGTCAATCCATTTAGACATATGAAGTCTACTTACTCAGTGTGGTCTATTTTTGTTATCAACAATAACATTCCTCTATGGATGTCAATAAAGAGGGAACACATAATATTTGCAATGGTTGTTCCATATATTTATTTAGAATACCTTGAAAGGCCTTTTTCATGAGAAAGTTAGTCAAAGATGAACATTGTAAAATTTTAAAATATTGAACAATTTCTCCAAACCCTTCAAGTAGAGGTTTCTTATCACATGATCTAATTTTCTGGGATCAATAATGCACAATCATAAACTAGTGAGAAGAGATAAATTTAGTTTCTTGCAACGATAACCAAAGTTTCATTTGTCATTTGACAAAAAACGTTAGTACATAGGTGATCCTAGGCCAACCCCTTAAATATAGCCATAAGGCCTTCCTCTTTTGCAGCTACTTAACCACAAGGGTCTAATTGAAAAATACATAGGTCCTTTAAATATTTGTAGGTTGAGGCAACCACTTCAAGTTGTTGAAGTTCAAGATAATCCAATATTTGCAATTTTTTATAATAATGTCCATTATGCACACTCCTCATCTTAGAGTTAGGTAGAGAGGGAGAATAATTGATTTATGCCAACCTTGTAAATGAACAACCATGCCTACTCATTGGTTGGAATCTCCACCACTAGTTGAAGAATTATATGTGCCTTGAATCAAAGATGATATCTTAACACAAGTTATCGAAACTTGAACATAACTACCATGAATCTCATAGACAAAAGATAGAGAGAATTTTGAATCTTAGGAAAACATTTCTCATATTCTACTTAATATATAGGTGGTAGGGGTTCAATTTTTTCCATTTACTAGGAAATATCACCCAAAAATCCAACTCTTGAAAAATAAATCCTATGTTAAATCACACCTTTCTTGTCATTTTTAAGATCTTTCTGATATTTCACCTGTGACCCTTAAATTAAACTCCCTTTAGCACCTTGAATGTTGAAACAAAAAGCATTGTAAAAGGAGGTAAACTCCATTCCCCTTTACCTTTGTCAAGACCTCTAGGGACACCTACAATCGATACCCCTCCTCTGACTCAACATGCATTTTTTTTTGTTTTTCCACTTCATTTACATAGCATCCCTTCAAGGGAATCCTCATCGGAAGAGATTGTGGTTTAAATATTATGAAACAAAATGGGGAATCTCTTTATAGGGTTTCAAGGGAGGGGTATTGTAAAATAACCATCTCATCCCTTATAGCCCTTAATACCTTCTCAACATGTAAATGAAATGACAAACTCATAACTAGACCTGAAGACCAATCTCAATGTTAAAGGCCAAACCCAAATAGAAAGAATCACACCATTGGTCAAGCCTTGACATTGAGTTTTGATAAAATCAAGGACCTCCTTTCAATATCATGACCTTTTTTTTAGCATTCTAAATTGTAAGTTTTAAAACCCACATTAAAAAGGGGATATTTTCACCTTAATATTTGTAACCTTTGCCCAAGATGAATCTATCTAATGGACTAGCATGGATATGTCAGGTCTTCGTTTCTACAGTACCTAATCAATGATTTTGAGGCTAAATCCCTAGCTCCAACTAAAATTTAGTGCTATTGAAGAGGCAACTTGAAAAATCTGGCTAATAGAAGACAATTTTCATTTTGATTGATTTACAACAAACTTCAATGCCTCTCCTTTCTTATCTTCCTATTCCATTCTCCAACACAAAATCAGTAATCTTATATCATAAACACTTTATATAGGTAAGCATTGTAATCATTTTCCTCAACTCATGGGGTATATTTACACCTAAACCCATGAAAGTGGACCTAAGTCCATGGTACAACCCATCACACTCTAATATGGTTCTAATTGTCTCCTCAAAACTAGGGCATAGCACACCTTATAATGCCAAATGATTAAGCCATCTCAAACTTGTGGGATTTTTGCCTTCATGGAAAAATTTCTAGCTAGTCCTCATCAAACACAATGCAATAACACCACTAACACACACCAAAATTCCAAGATACTCGTAGAATGTGGCTTGCACTCAAGTGCCTAGACTACACCTCCATAAAATGTACCTTCAACTTTGGATGTCCCAAAACAGTAATATCATAACCCAATATGGCCTATTTGTTAGATTTGCTAGATTTGTGTAATTCACTCCTTATTAAATCCATGCACCTCCTTGAAAATCCACGAGAAATCTAATCCAATGGTCACCTTCCAAGTTCCAACAACTCATTTTGCAACATGACAAAACCACCTATATATGTTGCAACAACCTTGCCAACTTCTTTAGTGGGTTGCACATATATTTCACTTTTTTTCTTTGTCTTGAAAAGGGGTAGTTCCAAGGAGAGGGTATCAACTTCGATCAAGTTATGTTCACTTAGTACCATTTCCAAGTTTCCTTCATGAAAATTGTCAAATGTCTTAAGTTTTCTTCACAAATTCTCATGGTGCTTAAATTGCTTGTCTACATCTCTAAGTGAGGCTACAACCCCCCAAAATATCTAACTATTCTACCTCTTCAACCCTTATTAGAGTCTTGATCTTAGATGGGCACTCATGCCTCAAGAAAAACATAATACTAACATCCCAAATATACATTATCATTCCATATTTTAATGCCTCACTGAAACCACATTATCACACTGCTTAAAATGAAATGTTCACATCTTAAGGAAAAGCACCCACTTTTCTTATGACAACCTAAACTATGCAAGTGACTTGGAGAGGAATCAATTTTCTCAAGATGAAAACATAGGATATTACAACCCCATTCACACAACAATTTGAATATATTTAACTTAAAAGAGGGTACACACCCTACTCTTTCCAAATTTGTCAATTTGACTTTTAAGAAAACCAATTCAAGAGTTCATGTTTCCTTCTTATACTTAAAATTTTTCAATACAACCAAGTTAAAAGCACATGTTTCTTAGTCTCACATTCAAATTCCAAAAGTACAAATGTCTACTTCTATAAATTTTATCAAGAAAATCATTGCATAAAGTGGTAATCTTAAAATTAGATTATTAGAAATACTTTCAAACACAAACAAAAACATCTAAGAGGGTTTTAGTTTCTCAAATAAGATTTAAAACTAACTATGTGAATGAAAATAAAAATATTTTATTTATTGTCTTTCATGAAGTAAAATTTTAGCATTTTTGAAAAGGTTCAGCATTAATTTTTCTTCGCAAAAGCCATCCCAATTGAGATCTTTGTTTTATAACAAGTAGTATTTGTTCTCTTTTCACAGGACGAGAGTGAAAACAAGATTGACGAGAGATTCAATATTGAAGACAATTGTGAATTAGGTTTTACCAGTAGGAGAATCAATATCGAACCCCGCCATCAGATTTTCAGTCCATTGACAGTGCCAAGGTA
This sequence comes from Pinus tabuliformis, assembly GCA_031772625.1. NCBI lineage: Eukaryota > Viridiplantae > Streptophyta > Pinopsida > Pinales > Pinaceae > Pinus > Pinus tabuliformis. The sequence continues at coordinate 408,618,796 of CM062817.1, read as the reverse complement.
CAACCCATTTTTATCTTCACTGCATTTCCACCATATTTTAAGTTTTCCACAAAGAGAGGAGTACACTCACCTTAGGTCTCTGTTCAAAATCAATTGTTTTTTTCATCCAGGCTTGTATGTTTATGATTTAATATATGTGCTGCATTTTGTTACTATTTGTAGTGATGGTGTTGGAATTTGATGAGTTCGGGAGGCGATTTATTAGAGCAGGAGAAAAAAACCCATTTTGTTATTGTTTGCAGTGATGGAATTGGCATTTGATTAGTTCGAGAGGTCCGTTATTAGAACAGGAGAAGAAAACTCAAATGAGAGGCTTAGATACTCATAAGGCCATCATTGTGGCTTCCACTGTTGTTGCGAGAATCCTCTGCACCTCATTTGGCCCTAAGGGAATAGAAATGACGCTCATTTAGCCCTAAGGAAATATAAAATATGTTCTAGAGCCCTGACGGTGATATCACCATCAGTAAGTTCTCGTTCCATTTGTTATTCTCTATTTATGTATCATCGAAACCCCTTAAATTATGAAAATAAGCATAATTCACTTTAAAAAATGTATGATGCATAAGTAGAAATTATTTATAAAAAGTGTAGATATTCTACATGGAATGAAATAAGAAAATACTTGTGATTTGATCACTCTTTCTCACAAACTACAAGACCCACTGACCTATATGCTCTACATACACCGATCCTATGAAAGCCCTCGAAATTGATGAATGCCCTTAGATGCCACCAATAATTAATCATAGACACTTTGCATGGATCTACTTGGCATTGAGGTACCTTTGGTTGAATTTTCAGTAACCAAAAGCCACCTGATTACCCACTCTTATACTCATTGTTCAACCTATTGCCAAAGATGGATAAAAAATGCTTAGAAAGCATAGTGTTTTCCTAGGAATTTGAAAATCTTCTTCGGTTAGATCTACGCCCATCCAAGGTTTTCTATCCAATTAAACAAATGTTGTTTCTCTATCTGTAGTGAAATAGTTTTGGCCCAATGATAGCTAGAGTACGAAGCCTTGTAGAATATGTGTAATCATTCTAGCACGTTTTATTTCGAATTTAAACTTTGAGATAATTGTAATCATCAATTTTTATCTTAAACTTAATAAAATATCATATCTAGCATATAATTTTTTGATTAGAAATTAATTTGTCTGGTTTCGTTATACCATCTCAATGTTTTGAAATTTGATATGTAGAATAGAGAAGGATTAATGTTTATGCTGCATGTTAAGAGTGAGTCAACCAAAAAGTTCTGAATTTGTAATGACAATGAGATAGACAATGAATAAATCATTTATGTGTATGACTTAAACATTGATGAAAAACAATCACACCATTCATATGAAAATGGGAATTTTCATGAAACTCTTACTCAAGTGATAGTATATACACATATACGTGCACATGTGATTAACATAGATGGAGAGATGATGCATGGTAAACAATGAGTAATGCCTCTTCTTGTGAAGGTAACTTAATTCAATATGGGGACCTCCATATACACCTTGATGTCCACACACATGGTTTGGAACAAAAGTGTTTACCCAACTAATCAAGGCTTCCCCTTTATGCCTTCATAATGATCTTGTCGCTTGACAATTGAACCACTCCATAAGATAATAAATTACTCATTACATAATAATATCATTTCTAGCATATGTAAATACTACAAATCTTGGTCCATTTCTAGTACTTTTAGGACTAGAGTAGTGGTTTACAAATTTGTGAGCCTCAAAAGGGCCTGTTGAGACTACTTTATCCATACAAATTTCTTACCCTTCTTCTTGACCTTGGTGATGGGATTAGCTATCTTGGAGAATTATTTTATGAATATCCTATTACACCCATCAAATCCATTGAAATCGTGTATATTATGAGCATCCCTTGGTATTAGGAATTCCATAATGGCCTTGATTTTGGCAAGGTCCATAACTATACCTTCTCCAAACGTAATGTGGCCCAAATAATGGATATTTGACTAGAATAAGGAACACTCAGAGATATTTTAATCATTATTATTCTCTCCAAGTGATTAGAATACCAACCTTTGGTGCTTCTCATTCTCCTTTGGACCACATGAATAAATCAAACTGTCATCTAGAAGGACTTGAACAAACTTTCCTAGGTATTTATGAAAAACCCCATTCATTAGTTTCATGAAGACTACTAAGGAATTGGTAAACTTCAAAGGTACCATAATAAAATCATAATTTCTTAATCATGGTTTGAATGTAATATTTGGGATTCCATTTTAAATTCTTAAATGGTGGTATTGAAATCACAAATCAATCTTTAGTAATATTATGTTCCTTTTCATTTGATCAAAGAAATCATCAACCTATGAGGACCAATATTGGTTCTAGATGGCGATGTTATTCAACCATCTAGAGTAAATGAAAATATCTAATGAATAATCCTTTCTCATCACCAAAATTAGTAACCTCTTCAAAATGTTTCATTAAACTAGATTAATCCAAAATTCAACAATTATTATAGATGCATTTGTAATTCATATTACGTGGGTGAAATTGTTTTATAAGGAACCTTGGAGATAGGAATCATCTCACATTGAGTTCAATGGTGAACTGGAGATCACACCTTGGTGGGAGACCAACCAAATCTCTTGGAAATACATGAGGAAAATAAAAAAAACTAGGTGTTGAGTCAAATCTATCACGTCCCTTTTGTTCATGGTTACCATATGTAAACATTATCATGGTTTTTTCAATTGCAAAAGCGATTATGGTTTTATTCACAGTCAATGGACTCCATTCCTTCCTGTGGTGGAACCCCAATCTACACTAGTAAGCAGTTCTATCCTTTTTTCAATTTTTTCTCTATTTAAAATAGGTTGGGAATATTTGAAGGTTTCGATATAGAAAATTTGATATATAAACCATATTAAGGAAACAAGGGAATGAGATGAAAAATGAAAAACATAGATATTAAATAGAGGATAGCACAATATAACACAGTCCATTAAGCAACAAGAAAAAGAAGAAGCACATAGCCTCATAAATCTTCAGGCTTGAGTATTTTGTTAAAAAGATGGCCCTGTGTTATAGTTTAAAGGTGGCTAATATTATAAAATTTCCTTTAACCACTCTTTTGTCAATGGTAGGGTCATCTAATATAGGTCATTGAATAATATAAATTATTTAATTGTTTTGACCAAGGATCCACAAGGATAAAATTACCTATTGCTGGCTCTAGCTCCCTTCACACTATACAATTGCTAGGATTTCCAAATCTATAAACTCTTACAACTATCTCAAATCGAGGGTTTTGTTGCACCAGACTAGGTTTTTGCTCTTGTGGAAAGGTGATTATGGTTTTTTCATAGTGAATAGACTCCATTCCTTCCTGTGGAAGAAGCCCAATCTGCACTGGTAAGCAACACTATCATTTTTTCAAATTCTTCTCCATTTAAAAGAGGTTGGGAATATTTGAGGGTTTTAAATTTCAATATATATATTTTGATATATCAACCATGTAAGGAAACAAGTGAATGAGTTGCAGAATTCAAAACATAGAGATAAATGAAGGATAAGAAAATAGAGCAAATTGTATTAAGCAATAAGAAATAGGAGAAGCACATAAATTCTTAAATCTCCAAGTCTGAGTCTTTTGTTAAAAATGTGGCTATGGGTTATAGTTTAAAGGTGGCCAATATTATAAAATTTCCTTTAATCACTCTTTTCTCGAGGGCACGGTCATATGATATAGGACATTGACTAATATAAATTACTTAATTGTTTGGACCAAGCATCCACAAGGATAAAATTACTTATTACTGGCTCGAGCTCCCTTCACATAGACCAATTCATAGGATTTCCCAGTCTATAAACTCTTACAACTATCTGAATATAGGTTTGGTTGGGGTTTTTCTTTTGTGGAAAAGTGATTATGGTTTTCTCATAGTAAATGGACTCCATTCCTTCCTATGGTGGAATACCAATCTACATTGGTAAGCATTTCTATCATTTTTTCAAATTCTTATCTATTTAAAAGAGGTTGGGAATTTGAATGTTTCAATATAGAAAATTTGATATATCACATATATTAATGAAACAAGGGAATGGGATGCAGAATGCAAAACATAGATATTGAATAGAGGATACGAAAATAGAGCAAATAACATTAAGCACCAAGAAAAAGGAGAAGCACATAGCATCATAAAAGTTTAAAGGTGGTCGATATTATAAAAGTTCCTTTAACCACTCTTTTCTCAAGGGTAGGGTAATATTATATAACACATTAACTAATATAAATTAGTTAATTATTTGGACCAAGGATCCACAAGGATAAAATTACCTTTTGTTGGCTCTAGCTTCCTTCACATAGTCTAACTCCTAGGATTTCCTAATCTATAAGCTCTGTTATCGCCCTGTGATTTTGAAGATTGGCATGACAAAGTAACAAAAGATACATCAATCTGCTTAGGAGTCTAGGATTGAGACCTTCTAGACTTAGAGAGGGCTCTCTCTACATTTTTAGGATTTAACTTTATTTTCAATGTTCTAATGTGTTAGGCTAGATATAAAAATGAAAGAGATTTATTACTTGATTGCTTGGTTTTCTATTTGTTTGGTTGGGTTATATCATAATTGAATCCTTTCCATTGGGCTATGGAGTCAAAGGCTTGGTGGTAACATCAATTTTCTAAATTATTTACAAGGCAAGCTAATTTTTTTTATTGGATCTAAAAGCAGAATGAGAAATGAGATGAAAAAAAAGTGATATCAGTAATGATTAAAAACTAGCTAAGTATTTCTTAATCATACGTCAGAGGAAAATGTTTAGATTTTAAAACATGGATAGAAATAAGGTGCTCCAATAGAATATCTTAATCTAGAATTGACGCTTTACAATAAGATTTAATGATGCATAAATGAATAAAATAGAGGTACATTCAACATAGAACAAAAGACATCACCAGGTTAAAAAAAATCAACTATCTTGCAAACAGTCCTTTTTATTGATGCTCCAGCTCAAAATTACAATGATCCAAAAATAAAAGATAGTTCGAATGACTTGGTTCCAACCCCTAATACTTCCAAATGCATGAAGTATTTAACCCAAAACCTACAACGATTTCCTTATACACTTGGAAATCTGTTATTAATTACAACAAGATAAAATGGACTAGTGTAACCACGAAGTGGCCACGATGAGAAAACTGGGACATCTAGTCCTCTTTTTTAGGGATGATGTTCCTGAGAAATAAATTTCGTTATGGTGGCTCTGCTGGCATGTCTGGTTCCATCTTAGATCTACGTTGTCACTTCAATCATCCATGTCCTACTCTTTTGGATAGTCACACAGGTCACTCCACTCTTCTTCATCTGGAATCTTGATCTTAATTAATGTGCTATATATTTCATCATCTGCAGTGTATTTTTCAAAATTTGGTTTGACTACAAAAACATGCTTCACTTCATGTTCAATGTAAATTTGATTGTTGATAGCTTCTAACAATGCCTTTCCTGTTATGCTGCCTTTGATATTGGAAAGATTTGTTGCATTCTTGGCTATGCCTTGGAGTTTCTTGACATAGTCTTCTTTGGCCATGATTTTGTCATTGATAACAAACAGAGAAGGGAGACCTTTCTAGGTTAAAGGATCAATTTTCTTAAAAAACATATTCACTGTTAACTCCAAATTTTGACCTTTTTCTTCTAGTTGTAAATTCAAGCTCTTCTTAGTCAGCACCTTCTTCACCTCAAGTATAGTCTCTATCATGTCTGCTACTCCCAACTCTTCTAACTCGTACTGATTCCTTGAATTTGGAAATCTTATTATTCTGTGGGTTGTTGCTAGCATGTCTCCGAGCTCTAGATTTGTAGCTGAAATAACTTCTTTGGCCTTCTCAACTAACTCCTTCTGTTCAAAGATAATTTGGATGCTAGGCCAAATTTCATTCATACCATTGATTATTTTATTCCAAATAATCTCCTTAACACTTCCTAGAGTGTTCCTAATAGATGATTCTTTCTCTGATTTTTGAACTTTTCAATTAAGGTCTTTACCCTTTTCATCTCCACCAAATGATTACTTTTGGTCATTTTCATTTGATCCTACATCACATTAACTTAAGTTTCTAGCCTCTTAATCTCCTCAGTCTGAAGATTCATTCCTTCCATAGATCTGGCTAGCTCTTTTGTGCTACTTCCTATCCATGTAGCAGCAGTTGCTGGAGTGGTTATAGGAAGTGTTGTGAGAGGAAGGGCCTCCATTGTAGTGTTGGCCATATGTGCAGCCTTTTCCTTTTCTTGTACTATTTTCTCCATTTCTGCTTCAATTTGTTTGATTTGGAGAGACTTCTCTATTATTAACTTCATCATCCCAGCCTTTTGGCTCTTTGTTTCATCTATCTCCTTGGTCAAGGGATCAAGTGTTGTAGGCATCTTGAGTTGATTCATCAAAGCTGCTGTATCCATCTCCTTTTTCTTGATTATTGCTTATGTTGCTTTCACATCTAAAGGATCATACCCAATTCTTACTACTAATTCTTCCAAAGACTTAATTCTGTTGTGATTTGATTATGATGAAATCCTTTCCATATTTAGCTGAGATTGAGAATTTTATAGGGCCACATGCATTTCAAACAAGTTCATAGAAGTGCTTGTTAGAGTAGATGAAATCATTTCACCTATTTTCTTTTCCATTTCTAGCTGATCAATTGGATGAACACTTCTGGCATCAAAATCAAAATAAGTTTGTCTGTAATCTACTAGAGTTTTAGGCTCTGCTTTTTGTGCTTCAAAAAATGCCATATGCATTTTTCCTTTTTCTGAATCAAATGATGAAAGAAGTTTTCCTTGAGAAGTGGCACTCTATTTCCAAAATTGAGCATAAGTGCTATTTTTCAATATCTCATTCCTATTTTTAATCTCCCTGAAAGTATCAAAAGTTGTCTCCTCCTTTTCTCTAGTCACATTTGTAGATGAGGGAACTTGAAGAGACTATTGTCTTTCTGAAATTGAAGTGGCAGGAAAAGATTTCCCTCTAGTTGGGGATGAGTTCGGAATATCAATGAGATTGATGATTGTTTTTTGCGATGATTCCTTGTCTATGTCCATGTGTTTCTGGGCTTTTTTCCTATATTTTAGTTTGAATTCCTTCATAGAAGTACTAGTCCCTAGTGACCGATATTCTGTTGGCCTCTTCCATGTTGTTCCTTGTTCTTGTTATTTTCCCTTTTATATTCTACCTTCATTAGTCTACTTTTCCTGTTGTCTTGGAGTTTGTACACTTGAGGAACAAATTACTTGTTCTTCAACCTCTTGCAATGTGTCACACATCCACTCAATCTGATTCATGTATTTTTCAATTTTAAGCCTTTTAGTGTGAATGTAGGCTATTGAGTTGTTCTCCACCATTTTCTTGGAGATTATGCCCCATGGTTCATAAGACCATTTAAAACTATGGGTGAATTTAATTTCCTTCAATCTCTTATCTACCTCCAACCCTACTATTTTTCTATTGCAAATGAAGGGACCAATCTGAGATTTGATCCTGAATTGTGACTTTTTCTTAGCTGCTACAAAATGCACTTCATCTACATTAATCATTTGTTTGATATATTCAAGTGCAAAAATCCTCATGGGGGGCGGGAATTTGGTAGCTTGTAAGGCGAAAACTCACATCCATATACTCTTAATTCAGTATAATTTTGGTACAAGTACCAATCTCATATTCTTTCTTGATGTATAAATTGCATGATCCTTAAAATTTCTTCATTGATTTTTGGTTCTACAGTCCCATTGAGGAGGCTCATTACTAGGTGAAGAAACATTTCTACAAATGTTTGGTAACTGAATTCTTTTTTATCCTTCATCACTAAGGTTGTCCAAAAAATCACAGATTGGGGTTCACCTTCCTCATTCATCTTGCTCATTGTAAAATTGAACCTGTCTTCCTAAAAATAAACAAACATATATACTAGAACTGAAGAGTATTGAAACACTTCCTCTGTGATAAAATTTGCAAATTTCTCATGGATAGCATCTGCCAGAAATTGACTGAAATTGAATAGGACATATGGCTTTGATTATGTTGATAAAATAGACATAAAACCTATGATAGCTACATCAAGCCACTGATCTGAATAATAGCTTAGTAAATAAGAAAGAACAGTGACAATGTGTTTGGTTCTGTCAGGGAAAACATAGGAGGAATAAGGAGGATTCTTGTTTGGCAGAGGTGTTTGCTCAGTCATGAAGAGTTCTAAGGTTTTATCTGTCTTAGAAAAATCTAATTTCTTATACATTTCAGTGAGAATCTCATGGGAAAAGGGAGTAGTTCCTTCAATAACAGGAGCCTACATCATCTTCATAATAGACTTGGCATCAATGGTAAACAATATATGTCTAGTTGGGACCATCACTGCCCTTTGCTATGGGTTATAGCATAAGTGGCATTTCCTGATCATTTATGGGAAACCGTGGGTTTTAGGGAAGATACAGAAAGGTAAATTAGTGTCCTAGAGGCCTATGTCAGCCACTTCATCAACAAATTTATCCTTCCACCAGCAGTATATGTCCAATAAATCGAACTTTGAAAGTGTGTCATGTATCTTGAAGTCGTTGTTTGCAAGTGGTATGTGATCCAAATCCAATGACGGGTGCACCTTTGGATGAAACCCTCATGTTCTTTCTTCTTGGCTGCCATGACTGTCCTCTGTAAAAACCTTTGAAAATTGAAATGTGTTGAGTTGGCAATGGCCTGAAACAGAAAGTGATGAGAAGAAATGGGAATTTCAAAGAGGAAGCAAGAAAAGGGATGAACTCGAAGCGAGATTCGAGAAGGGGAATGATTGATAATTGCATAAAAAGGATTTTTCTACAACTGTGATGTTGTTTCTATATGCTCACTGAGTTCTCTTTGTATGACTGAACGAAATTTTGAATTGCACATGTAAGTGAAGAGATCATGTTAAAATCTGCAAATGGCGTGAAATGGTGCATTTTTAGTTTTGGGGTGTTTCCATTGGATTGGCCTGAAGTGGCGATGGTCTGTTGGCTAATGGTCCAACCAGTTGAATGTGCAATGGTGGGAATGGAGGTGAAAGGTGGATGGGACAGAATGTCGTCATGAGGTGGTGGGAGTGATAAACGGTAACAATGGGGCAAGTGGTTTAGAGAAAGAGGAGCCCACTTTTCGGAGGGCCCTGGGAGCGGAAAGCAGAATGAGAGGGGGGGAGGGTGTGAAATCTTGATAGTGTGACACGTCAGTGGCTTGAAACCACTAATTTAGGACCCACCCCCCCGAGATTAACTTTCGGAGGGTTGGGGGTTGGGGGGGAATAACATGGGTCATCGAATCGTATGGAGTGAGCAGATATTAGGTGACAGATGGGGGATGGGTAATATGGGATGTGAGGAGAGAGTGAGTGGTGGGGTAGGGAAGTAAATAGGGGGGAAAACTATAGGGATATAGGGGTATAGAATGAGGTTAGGGAAAATAATATAATACCTCTTCCCTTTTTGATTTATTTTCCCAACATTAGGAAAAACATTGATATATGTCATCAAACCTTAAAAGAACTTTTCATGTCTTTTCCCCTTTGAATTTTTTCTCAATCTAGGTACCCTTATTTTTCTAATCTAGCATTTTTTATTTTTTCATTTGCAAGGTGGATTTTGACTTGCAAACCCTTTCTCTTTTTTTTCTTCTTTAATTCTAACCTAATCTATCACTTATTTCTCCCATTGGTCCAGATTAAATAGTTAAACCACTTTTATTTCTACCTACCTACTGATTTGTCAACATTAAACTCTTCAGCAGATCTTTATCTTCTACCCTATCAACAAAAATGAAATTTATTCAATCATGATTAGATTGTATGATTTGGAAAACATTTGGGGTTTTCTTTTTCTTCTTTTTATCTCTTTTGTTCTTTTTCTTCTTTTTTATATACCCTCTTTTAATATTTTTTTTTTGTTAAATCAATTGAATATTGAAATCTATGAACAATTTGAAATCTGCAAACTATGAAATACTCAATCACCTTGAGATCCTATAAATTATATGACCCTAACAGTGGCTCCAGCTGGGGATGGCACTTCTCAGCTTGAAGTGTCAAGAACACATGACCAGTAGCCTTGAATCCTTCAAATCTGCATTATCCTCAGTCTGATTTCATTTTGTCAAATCGATTATCCAACTAAAAATCTGAAATGCTGTGATATTTACAATGGAGTGAGGAAATATGTGTGCTCATGAAAAGTAATGCTTCAACATGCTACCATTTACAGGACCTCCTGACAATTCTCTTCCATCTAACTCTTTGAGAAAAAAATGCATTATTCCCTCTGCAAGCATAAATAATATATGGACCTTTCAAAAGATTTTCAAATTTACCATGTTTCCCTTTGTCTTCTCTTCTTGAGTCCCATTTTATCACTTTATCTCCCAGGTTGAAATCATCAGCTTTGGTTCTTTTAGCAAAGATCTTCTTATGCTTTCCTAGACAACCTGAGTTCTATTGTATACCTCTTCTCTAGACTGTTCCAATTGAATTGTCTGATATATCCTTCTTTGTATATCATTTGGTTCACTTTGTATCTCTTGAATGATATTCATAACTGGCACTCCCATGGAAGAAGGAAAAACTGCATCCATCCCATAAATGAGTTGGAATGTGGACATGTCAATTGATTTCTTTGTAGTCAATCTGTCAGCCCATAATGCATAGATCAATTTGTTATGCCATGACTTCTTATTGTCCTCCAGTATCTTCTTAATGATGTTTACCAAACTTTTATTGGAGGATTTAGCCAACCCATTACCTTGAGGGTAATAAGATGTTGAATGACCCAAAGAAATATGGTACTTATGATAGAAATCCACCATCTTTTTTTATTTAAAAGTTGCAACATTATCAGTGATCAGTTTCGTAGGATAGCCAAATATAGAAAGGATATTTGTTTCAAGGAATTTTATAATAACAAAATCAGTAGCAACTCTCGAAGGGATGGCTTCTATCCATTTAGTAAAGTAGTCTCTGGCAGTCAGGATCCATTTGTGTTGGGAAGATGATGAAGGATGAATTTCACCAATAAAATCCAATCGCCACTGTTGGAAAGGACTTTCAACAGAGATGAGTTTCAAGGGAAAAGGTATTAATTTTCTCTTCCATTCAAAGATTTGGCATTTATGGAAAGCAGTTACCATCTTATGGGTATCGAGATAAAGTGTAGACCAATAGTAACCTGCTCTAAGGATTTTATTAATATTTGTCTTCCAATAAGGATGGCCTCCCTTGTCACCTTCATGGAATTCCTGCATAACTTTGTCAGCATCATGTTTTAAGTAACATCTGACTAAAACACCTCCAACATATTTCGACTATAATGTACTATCAACAATGCAAAATTTTACTGCTTTTAATTTAAGAAATCTAGCCTTTGTGTTGGATAATCTAGGAGGAGCATTTAAATTGAACAGAACATATAAAAGCTCTGCATACAAGGGGGAATTGAGATATGCTTTGTCTATTGGTGGAGTGGCCAGTTCCTCAAAATCATCCAAAGCAAATACCATGTTGATGTCTAATGCATTAAAATTTTATTCTGCCTTCAATTTGGCTAATCCCTGTCCTTTGATCAACTTGGTGGGCTTGATTTCTATATCATATTCCAGAATCACTGCTACCCATTTGCCCCTCATTCCATCATGTTCATTTTTTGTGAGAATATATTTGACCACCACATTAGGCACATAAGTAATGATATGAGAATGTAAGATGTAAACCCTGAAACCTTTTATTGCTTTGACTAAAGAAAATGTATGTTTTTCCATGATATTATATTTTAAAGCAGCGTCTCTCAGAGCTTTGCTAAATAATTTTATTGGTTGTTCATGTCCTTCATTGTTTTTGTGTAATAACACAACAACAATAGTATGCTCAGATGCAAAAGAAAAGATAATGAAAACTTTAGTGAAATCTGGGCTGATTAAAACTGGAGATTTTGATAATGCATGCTCAACTAGATCAAAAGATTCTTTGGCTTCAACATTCTATTTAATTTTTGTGTATTTCTTGAGCATGTTTGTTATATTTCTGAGTAGTTCAGCAAGATTTGGTATGAATCTTCTCAAAAAAATGATTTTTCCAATAAAAGATTGAAGTTCTTTCATGTTTCTTGGATGACTGATTTTAAAGATACCTTTAATCCTACTGGGGTCAATTCTAATTCCATCTTTGGAGATGATATGGCCTAAGAGTTTTCCTTCTTCAAAACCAAACAATGTTTTCTTGGGATTTAGTGAAATAATGAACTTCCTGCATTTTTCAAATACTCTTCTTAGATGTGCTAGTTGTTCTTCATCAGTCTTTGAAAATACAGTAATGTAATCGAGATAAATCACAATGAAATGTCCAATTTCATCGGAAAAAGAAATGTCCATTTCTCTCTGGAAAGTAGCACCTGCATTCATTAATACAAAGGGCATTTTCACATACATGAAAGTTCCCCAAGGAGTAGTAAAAGGAGTTTTATGTTAATCATCATGCTGTACCAAAACTTGATTAAACCCTAAAAAACCATCTAACAAGGAAATCCTAATAGTTGTCCTTAAGGGAAACCTTGTTTAAATTCCTAAAGTCAATGTGCAATCTTATTTCACCAGTTTTATTCCTTGTAGGAACAATATCGGATACCCATTCAGATATCTAATTGGGACTATGATCTTAGCATCATACATTTTCATGATTTCCTTTTCAACCAAGGGCATTAGGACAGGGTTTATCCTACGCAATTTCTGTTTAAATGGTTTTTGGTCTTCCTTGATCAGAATTTTATGTTGTATAATGCTAGTATCATAGGATTTTAAATCCTCATAGCTCCAAGAAAATATATCTATGAACTCTCTGAGCATATCTATATACTTTAGTTTAGCCATGAGAGGCAGTGATTTTGACAATTTTATGATTTTGGGGTTCAGCTCACGACCTATGTTGCATTCCTCAATGTTGGTTCTTGTTGGTTCCATTTTTGGCTTTCTAGCAACATCATGAAAGTCAAACAACTCTTCCAAAGGGGCAAGCCCTCTAGGAAAACATTATCTTTGAGTTGTAGCACTTTGAATTCTTTTTTCTCTAGATCTTCATGTATTTTAGTTTTTAGTACAGCTTTATTTACAAAAATTTTCCCATCAGAAATGACAGACTGATCTAAATGAATTTGTAAATCAGTTTGACTATCTAGTTCATCTTCCACATCTATGTTTCTATCCTCAAATTCATCTTTTGATTGCAAAAAACTCTCAATTTGTTTATCATTTCCAAAAATTTGCTAGTATCTCATGTTATCAGGCACTGTTGGATGGTGTTTCACTTCAACTATGTATTGTTTATTGAGATGAGGTAACTTGCAGGTGCTAGCTAAAAAGATAATCCATTGGCCAGGGCATTCTAGAGCCTAGGGATAATAGAAAGGTCATACTCTTCGAATGTTTTGAGAAATTCAATTACAACATTTCGACATTATCTCAATCGAGGATGTTTTGCTGACTATTTTCCTTTAATTTGTTTGATGATGAGTTTAGTGTCTCCTTGGACAGAAATTCATTTAGCACCTACTTTTTTAAGAAACTTCAGCCTAATAGTAATTCCTGGTATTCTCCTATGTTGTTTGTGCACATAAAATTTAGTTATAAGAATGATGCAGTCTGGTTAGTTTCTGAGTTGTACAACTAGACTCGTGCTCCTGATCCTATTTTACCACATGAGCCATCAAAAATCATATTCCAAAGAGGATTGGTTTTAGGGTTCTGTTGCATAATGGATACCTGTGTGTCATATTCTTCATTAAGTTCATTTTATGCTTGCTTTACCTATGAATCTATGTCTCCATCGTTGTACTATATGAAGGAATCAAGATCAGTATGGATAGAGTAAAGGGGGTAGTTGCCAAGATTTTCTTGGCTACTCACCATATACTTCATTAAGGTTTCTCCATACAGTCTCCTTGGTTGCCCAAATACTGGTATTGTGGCATATGTCATATCCATTTGAAGTGTTCCTTGTAACTTAGTTGCCCAAGAACGTGACAATATCATATCATACTTAGGAGCAATGTCTGCTACTACTATGTCCATGACTAAACTTTTTGCTGGTATCCAGGCTAATGTGACATAGAGGTCTCTGATAAGACCTAGACACCTATCCTTGTTGGAATCAAATGAATATAGATCTTCATATGGTCTACTGATTTCAAGTCCAAGTTTTTCCATAACAATATTTGGCATGAGATTATGTGATCCACCTGAATCCAACATAACATTATGAAGGATTTTGTCATGAATATTGAGGCTAACATAAAATGGAGGAACACCTCCTTCTTGAGGCTTTCAATCAACTTCTGGTCCAAACAAAAGTTTAGGATGGTCATCATTCAAGTTTACTGTATCAGTGTTTTCCCCTATGTTGAGTACCTTTAGGATTTGACACCTATACACATTATTGTTTATCAATTCAGTGAGAGGAATAGAAATTTTTAGTTTAACACATCCATTCTCAATACTAAATGGTGTTTGAATTTTAAGCAGATTTGATAAATCATATCTTTCAGCCACTGCTTTGATGACAAATTCAGTTTGTTTACTTGTAGTAGGGATATCAGTTTGGACAGTTTTAGTAGAAACATCAATGGTTTTCTTGGTAACATTCTCTGTGTTCTTCTTTTTTGAACTATTTACATTTTTCTTAGAGCTTTTAGCGATTTTCTTGAGATCAGGCTCAACATTATTATTTTTGTTTGAGTTATCATTGCTTTTATTACTCCTAATATTATATTGTCTATGGAATTCTAATATGGCATTCTCAAATCCATTTTTATAGTCATCTGACTCTTCAGATTCCAACTTTGTTTGAGCTAACAAGAACAATTCCTGTTCTTCTTGTGTAAGAAAAACAAAACTATCCTCATTTTTCCCCATTAAATTAATCTAATTTTCCTCTACTTCTTCAACCACACTTACATCTCCATCAGAATAATTTTCTTGAAATGGAGGTCTAATTTGTTGATCTGGGCCTCTTTGATCTCTTTGTCTGATTTGTGGAGTGTTTCTTCTGGGATTTGGATTTTGTTTCTGTGGAACAAGTTGGTTTTCCCTAGGGGAATTTCTCTCATTCAAAATTATCCTCTCCATCATTCTTCCCATGCTCCTTACTAAAGAATCAATCTCAGCCTATGTTGTAGAAGTTGACGCTTCTTCTCTTATTGTCACTTTTCTTTCAGTTCTCATCTTGGCTCTTCTATCTTGTAAATTGGATTCTACACTCATGACATCTATTTTCATGGCCTCTAATTTTGGAGAATTCCTTTCCCTAAGCTGGTAGGACATGTTTGTATCAAATCCATCTTGGAATTTTATCAAGGCTAAATCCTGAGGTGGCTTAAGATTTACGGGTAGTGCATTGTAGGTATTGTTAAATATGGCACAATAATCCTGAACACTTTCACCTACTTCTCTTTTAATATTTCATATTCTGATAGAATCTATAGAGGTTTCTTTTTGACTTCCCATCTATTAAGAAATTTTTGGTTGAACGCAAGGAGATCATTTATACTATTTGCAGGAAAATATTTAAACCATTTCCAAACTTTTCCTCCTAAACTTTGAGAAAACATTATGAGCTTAACACTTCCTTCATCTACCTCTTGCATGTCAAAACAATCATTCATTTTATGTACATGTTGTTGGGTTGTTAAAGGACCTATCACATCAAATAGTGTGATTTTAGACTAATAGTCTTGTGGCATATTGGCCAATGGTGCTGGAAACACCAAAGGAGCATACCTGGCTACCATGATTGGTGTTGGTGGAGGACCACTTGGAGGAAGTTGAAAAATGGATGAGGTTGGACTAGTACTAGGTGGAAATGAATGTAAATGAATTTGAGTAACCTTATGCTGAAGGATGAAAGAAGGAGTGGTAATTGTGGATGTAGTAGGACTTGGTGACTGAATATGTGTAGATTGAGATATGAAGGAAGAAGTTGTTATAGTTAAGGCAGTTAATTCCATTGACTACTAAAGGTAAGCACCATCAATTTTTGTGGTGAGATCTATCACTAGATCTTGGAGAGTGTCAAAATGTTGTAAGAGTTGAAGATCGCATTCAGTTTGTGAAGAAATTTCTCTTACTGGGCTGTTTGGCAAGATTGATGGATCAAATATAATGTGATCTTTCCAATTCTCTGATTTATTCTTGAATAAGCCTTGTGCAAAGTGTAAATCAAACTGGATATCTTGAAACGTAACAAAGTTTTGATGGAGTGAGTTGGATCTATGAAGAAATCTATTCCTTGTCTGACTCTCATTTCTAGGGGTTTTTCTTAATATCTTTTGAGGATTGTCCACTATGGTAGGAGGATTTGGATCTGGGTGGGATCTAGTAGAGATTGTTTTGGGAGCTAGTGTTGAGATATGAAACATAGACAAACTGAATATACACAAAAGTAGAAAGAGAACCAATCTTCGGAATGTTTTATCATACGAAGATTTTTAACTGGGTACTCTGAATTCAAAAGAAATGACAAATTTCCAATAGTTTCCCCATTATGGTCACCACTATGTTATCACCCTCCTAGACGCAGACAGAGCTCTCTCTGTATTTTTAGGATTTCACTTTATTTTTAGTGTTCTAGTGTGTTAGGATAGATATAAAAATGAAAGAGATTTATTACTTGATTTATTAGTTGTTTTTTTGGTTGGGGTAGATCATATTTGAATCCTTTCCATTGGGCTATGGAGTCAAAGGCTGGGTGGTACCATCAATTTTCCAAAGAATTTACAAGGCATGCTAACTGTTTTTATTGGATCTAAAAGCAGAATGAGAAATGAGATGACAGAAAAGTGATATTAGGAATGCTTAAAAAGCAGTTAAGTATTTCTGAATCATACATTAGAGGAAGACGTATAGATTGTAAAACACAGAAAGAAATAAGGTGCTCAAACAACATATCTTAATCTAGAATTTCTTCTTTACAATAAGATTTAATGATGCATAAATGAATAAAATAGAGGTACATTCAGCACAGAAAGAAAGACATCACCAGGTTAAAACAAATCAATTATCTTTCAAACAATCCTTTTTATTGATGCTCCAGCTCAAAATTACAATGCTCCGAAAAGAAAATATAGTTCGAATGACTTGGGTCCAATCCCTAATACTTCCAAAGGCATGAAGTATTTAACCCAAAACCTACAATGATTGCCTTATACACTTGGAAATCTGTTATTAATTACAATAAAAGAAAATGGACTAGTGTAACCACGAAGTGGCCATGATGAGAAAACTGGGACATCTGGTCCTATTTTTTAGGGATGTTGTTGCTGAGAAATAAATTTAGCTGTAGTGGCTTTGCTGACATGGCTGGTGCTGACTCAGATCTACACTGTCACTTCAATCATCCGTGTCTTACTCTTCTTGATAGTCACACAGTTCACTCCATGCTTCTTCATCTGGAATCTTGATCTTAATTAACCTCTTGTATATTTCATCAACATCAGTGTATTTTGCAAAAGTTGGTTTGACTACAAAAACATGATTCAATTCATGTTGAATGTAGATGTGATTGTTGATAGCTTCTAGCAATGCCTTTCCTAGTATGCTACATTTGATATTGGAAAGATTCATTGCATCCTTGACTATGGCTCGAAGTTTCCTGACATAGTCTTCTCTAGCCATGAGTTTGTCATTGACAACAAATAGAGAAGGGAGACCTTTCTGGGTTAACGACTCAATTCTGTTAAAAAAAATATTCACTGTTAAGTCCAAATTCTGACATTTTTCTTCTACCTGTACATTCAAGCTCTTCTTAGTCAGTACCTTCTTCACTTGAGGTATAATCTTTGTCCTGTATTCTACTCTCAACTCTTCTAGCTCATACCTATTCCTTGAATTGAGAAATCTGATTATTCTGTGGGATGTTGCTAGCATGTCTACTAGCTCTATATTTGTAGCTGAAATAAATTATTTGGACTTCTCAACTAACTCCTTCTGTTCAAAGATAATTTGGATGCTAGGCCAAATTTCATTCATACCATTGATGACGTTATTCCAAATAATCTGCTTAACTCTTCCTAGAGTGTTCCTAATAGATAATTCTTTCTCTGACTTTTGCAGCTTTTCAATCAAGGTATTTTCCTTTTGCATCTCCAACAAATGAATACTTTCGACCCTTTTGATTTGATCCCGCAGCACGTTAACTTGGGTTTCTAACTTCTTAATCTCCTCAGTTTGGAGATTCATTCCTTCCATATATCTGTCTAGCTCTTATGTACTACTTCCTGTCCCTGTACCAATAGTTGCTAGAGTGGTTATAGGAAGTCTTGTGAGAGGAAGGGCCTCCATTGTAGTGTTGGCCATATGTGCTGCCTTTTCCTTCTCTTGTACCATTTTCTCCATTTCTGCTTCCATTTGTTTGATTTGGATAGACTGCTCTATTATTAACTTCATCATCTTAGCCTTTTGGCTCTATGTTGCCTCTACCTCCTTGCTTAAGGGATCATGTGTTGCGAGCATCTTGAGTTGCTTCTTCAAAGTTACTATATCCATCTCCTTTCTCTTGATTATTTCTTCTATTTCTTTCACATCTGAAGGATCATACCCAATTCTTACTACCAAATCTTCCAGAGACTTAATTATGTTGTCCTTTGATTGTAATGAATTCCTTTCCACGTTTAGCTAAGATTGAGCATTTGATAGGGCCACCTGCATTTTAAACAAGTTCATAGAAGTGCTAGCTAGAGTAGATGAAATCATTTCACCTATTTTCTTGTGCATTTCCAGCTAATCAATTGGATGAACACTTCTGGCATCAATGTCAAAAGAAGTTTGTTTGTAATCTACTAGAGTTTTAGGCTTTGTTGTCTGTGCTTCCAAAAATGCCATATGGATTTTTCCTTTTCCTGAATCAAATGCTAAAAGAAGTCTACCTTGAGAAGTGGCACTTTATCTCCCAAATTGAGCATAAGTGCTCCTTTTCAATACCTCATTCCTAATTTTAATCTCCCTGAAAGTATCAAAGACTATCTCCTCCTTTTCTCCAATCACATTTGTAGATGAGGAAACTTGAAGAGAACACTGTCTTTCTGAAATTAGAGTGGCGGGAAAAGATTGCCCTCCAGTTGTGGATGAGTCTGAAATATCAATGAAATTGATGACAGTTTGTTGCAGTGATTCCTTGCCTATTTCCATGTGTTTTTTGGGCTTTTCCCTATATTTCAGTTTGAATTCCTTCATAGAAGTATCAGTCCCTAGTGACTGATCTTCTCTTGGCCTCTTCCCTAATGTTCCCTGTTCTTTTTATCTTCCCTTTTCTATTCTTCCTTCAGTAGTCTTCTTTTCCTACTGTCTTGGAGTTTGTACACTTGAGGAAGAAATTACTTGTTCTTAATCCTCTTGCAGTGTGTCAGGCATCCACTCAATCTGATTCATCTATTTTTCAATTTCAAGCCTTTGAATGTGAATGTAGTTTTTTGACTTGTTCTCCACCCTATTCTTGGAGGTGATGCCCCATTGGTCATAATACCATGTAAAACTGTGGGTGAATTTCATTTCCTTCAATATCTTATTTTCCTCCTCCCTTGCAACTTTACTATTGATCCTAAATTGTGACTTTTTCTTAGTTACTACAAAATGCACTTCATCTGCATTAATCATTTTTCTGATATATTCAAGAGAGAAAATACTCATGGGGAGGAACTTTGGTAGCTTGTAAGGGGCCAACTCACATCCATATACTCTTAATTCAGTATAATTTTGGTACAAGTACCAATCTCATGTTCTTGCTTGATCTGTCAACTGCATGATCCTTCTAATTTCTTCACTGATTCTGGGTTCTGCAGTCCCACTAAGGAGGCTCATTATTGGGTGAAGAAACATTTCTACAAATTTTTTTTAGCTAAATTCCTTTTGATCCTTCATCACTAAGGTTGTCCAGAAAATCACAGATTGGGGTTCACCTTCTTCATTCATCTTGCTCATTGTAAACTGGAACCTGTCTTCCTGAAAATAAACAAACATATATACTAGATCTGAAGAGTATTGGAACTCTTCCTCTATGATAAAATTTGCAAATTTCTCATGGACAACATCTTCCAAGAATTGAAAAAAATTGAATAGTATAGAGGGCTTTGATTTTTTTGATAAAATAGACAGAAAACCTATGATAACTTCATCAAGCCACTGATATTAGTAATGGCCTAGTAAATAACAAAGAGAAGTGACAATGTGTCTAGTTCTGTCTACGAAAACAGAGGAGGAATAACGAGGATTCTTGTTTGGCAGAGGTGTTTGCTCAGTCATGAAGAGTTCTAAGGTTTTATCTCTCTTAGAAAAATCTATTTTGTGATACATTTCAGTGAGAATATCATGGGAAAAGGGAGTAGTTCCTTCAATAACAGGAGCCTGTATCATCTACATAATAGACTTGGCATCAATGGTAAACAATATATGTCTTTTTGGGGCCATATGTTAAAAAAAATATTGTCACCATGACTATTTGCAGTCAGTATGGGTCTATCATCCTTCATACTATCCTCCTAAGCAAGTCTCAGACCTCAGCTCTTCATGTCAAGCTTTGAAAATGAGAGAAATACCTTAAAAATCAATAAAGCTCTGGTTTCGCAAGTTCTCTCACTGTTGCCTGCGGTCCCACACCCCCTGTTCATATTACCTGCGGACCTTCCCACTCTGTCTCTAAAGGAGGGGCTGCGGAGACCTGTAAATGTCAAAAAGGTGCAAGTTTATTCTAAAAAACTCACTTTGGGTTAATTCTAGATGATTCTGGAAGGAATTTCGACCTGGATGGTTCGCTCTTAGGCGGTTCATGCATCCCAAAAGAGAAGGAGCTAATCCCTTGATGAGAGGAGCTATCCCTTTGAAGGAGGGCTTTATCCCTTTGAAGGTGGACCTAGTAACTTCCTGCCATTGTACTATAAATTAAGGCATTGGGCTGGTTGCTAGGGGGGTTAGAAGCTGAACATTTTTTAGGGTAAATGCTGGTGGAATTGAGACTTCCTAGTTAAGTTTGAGAGGAGAGATCACATACCTTTTGGCTTCATTGGAAAGTGAGTGAAACTTGTCAAAGTAGAGGAGACATCTTGTTCGACCCTGGGAGGAGCTTGTATAGCATCAAGGCACAGGTTGTAAAGTTCTTCTTTGATTTGAATTAATACAATCAGATTCATTTTTCTCAACAAATTGTCTTATGTCATTTGTTTCATGAATTCCTTGATCATCATGATAAGTATGCTTTATGATATTCGCTTTTCAGGTGCTATTTAATTTGTGTGCTTGTTTGTGTTTGCAGATTCGCTACAAGGGAGCTCATTTGGATCAAAGGAGCGAGGCTTCCACAAGCTTGCATTGGACCCAAGGTAGGCCTAAAACACTTGTTTGCCTTTGTTTATGAATTGCATATTTAGAGAAAGATAGGATTTGATTGGCTTGCTTGTCACTAGATATCATTTCGATCTTGTCCTCAAGAACGACTCGTTCCGTGTGACAAAATGGCGACTCCACTGGGGACTTGATTTTTTCCTTGTTTTTACTTTGACCTGAGAAACTGTCTTTTTGTTTCTGTTTTTGGCTTGATGTGTGTGGGATTGGGTAGATTTAGTAGATCTTGGATTATTTTTTGTTTTTCATAACTTTGGGAGAGGACCGCACCCTCGGCTTGCAACACAGTGCGGACCTATCCGCACTTTTTCTTTTCACACAGAGCGGTACCGCACCTGTGTGAACTGCGGTCCTGCGGACCCTGTCAAAATTTTTGAAAACCTAAGATTTTCTCTTTCAATCAGCTTAGTTTTTGCTTAGATGTTTTTATCCCCTTCCCAGACCTGCATGTGACTTGTCAGGAACTTTTCTTAGGTTAATTCCATTGGTGTTACGGTTTTAGGTGAAATTCCTAGAAGTTTGGTTGTCGGGCTTGATTTTCATTTTGGTCTTGTAGTAGCTCAGAGCTTAGAAGTTGTAGAAGCCTCAAATCACCTTGGTTTTCATAGGCCTTCTTATGAGTCTGACCATTTTCAAAATCTACCTTTCTTGAGAAATCCATCTTGTGTTTTCTCTTTGCGAAACTTCGAAAAGGCTTGTGTTGAAAGTTTGGATTTCAATTTTAGAAAAGAAAACGAAAATTGGTTTTTTTTTGACTGATTGTGATTCTGGACAAATTAGTCCTTAGTTTTATTATAGCTAAGTAAAACATCCTTGAAAATAAATCTTGTAAGCTTTTACTACAAATAGTTCTTAGAATTATAGATCTCAAGATTAGATTTTTCCATAGTTTTGAGTTTTTTATAAAAATATAAGAAAACTCTTTTGGAAAAAGTTTGTTTTTGTAGTATTTGAATGTTTGGAAAAGAAAAAGGGAAATTTTCGTGAATATAACTAGTTGTCTCATTTTGAGTGCACTGGAAAAGACAAAAAGCTCTTCTTTTGATTTGTTTGTCAAGAAAGATTTGTGTTTACAAGCATTTGCATTCAAACTCTTTCCTAGCTAGGAATTTGTTGAAGGGAAAAGATTGCTTATCATCTTAAGTGCATTTTTTTAGTGATTTCAAGTCGAGTCTTCACACCATAAGTTTCATATCCGCACATCTTGACTTAAAGAAAAACCAATAAAAATAACGCTTAAAGTAAAATTATCTAGTAATATTTTTATTTCTAGGGCTCTACTACACCAACATATCTTAGGCTAGTATCTTGGAGTAGAGAGTAATTAACTCTCCAAGATAGTAAAACAAACAAGTAGTTGTATCTTGCGGTAGGAGAAAAATCCAATTGTTACATCTATGCTCTGGGAAAGCTCCTCTTAAAGGAGAAGCACGAGATCGTGTCCGAACCAGTGTGGGAATCAATCCTTCCTCATTGGTAATGACGCCAGATATTCACGTATGAAAAATGGTAAGCCTCATATTAACCATTGTCGAGGAGCCTGGGGTCACTTGTTGGTAAACCTTGGATTATGTCAAGAAGCCTTCAAGGGGATTGAGCTTGTTACTCTGCCCTTGAGTGCGTATCGGATCGTATACTATTCCCACAGGTATATTTGTTTCCGTTGGTAACCATAGTGACCATATTCTATAGGATTCTTCTTAAGGTGACGGTGGAGGGAAGATCCCACTGTACCTGGAGCAGACGTCGGCTAGAATCACTTGGATTTTCTAGGGGGTTTTCTTCACTCGAGACGGTTTATTGGAGAAACTTGTGTGAGTCTATTCATTAAGCAGGTTTCCAGGGTAATTGTTCCAACCGCCATTTCTATATTGAACTCTGCGACGTTGGAAATCATCACCAACTAGTGTTTTCAGTACGGAAAGTTGTTGTTTGTGTGTGGTTTGATCTCCTAGATTCTTTAGGCTTGTGATTCAAAATTGTTTGGTTCTTTAGAGGCTTTAGGTGGTTTTCATTGAGATTTTTCTTTGTTTGCATGTGAAGTAGTTAAAATATTTAACCGTGGTTGAATTACCGAGGAAGTCCTATAGACTTCAGGGCCAACCTCCTGAGTTTTCACCGAGCCAGCCTGAAGGGTTACGAGCCCTTGTAACTCCTACAGATAGTAGAGTTGGGTCACCTGAAGAAGGAGAATCTTCTTTAGTGGTACATCCTAATTATCGAGCTCTAGTAGCAGATTATAATCCACAATCTGTGTCTGTTTCCGAAGTTACTAGTAGTTTTTCATCTACTAGTGATTTAGTGAGGAACCTGATATATCTGAACCTGAAACTGAATTTGCTGCTACTCCAACATCGGGGTTTGTCTCTCCAACTTCTAGTGGTCCTGGTTCACCCAAGGTAGAAAGAATAATTATCCAAAATCTTCCTTCTGGACTTATAGCTATTGAAGAACTTGCTACTCCAGAAGAAAAACTCATCCCTATCCCTGAAAATCAACCTGTTATAGAACTTAGGGAGCGTGAATCAATATTTTACAGTCCACCTATGAGCAGTGCTTGGTATCTTTCATTGACTAACTTTTTGGAAAACCCGGGAATATGTTTTTCACCACCTCGTATTCCTTTTCACCGAACACCTAGGGGTTACTATCCTCCGTTAAATATGTCAAGATAGTTGTCCATGTTTTCTCAATCTCCAGAAATGTTTTTATATGGCAGTCCTTCTGCTCCCTCTGGGTATCAGTCACTTTCTAGTACTTTTTTGGGAGCACCTCCTCAACCTATTGAACAAGGGTTATTAACTGGAAATAATGGAACTAAGCCGTTGAGTGTAGAAGATATTCTCATGATGTCAGGTACTATTCCTAATCCTCAACCTCAAGGTGGCCAAGTATCGCCTGGGGGGCAACCTCAAGGTACGCAATTTGCACCTGGAGGGCAACCTCAAGGACAGTACATACGTACGGCATAGTACGTTCCTCAAGGTCAACCCTAGACTCAATATGTACCTCAAGGTCAGCCCCAGTATCAGTACATGCCTCAAGGTTATCAACCTCAAGGTCAGTACCCAAACCAAGGTTACCAACCACCTTCCGGTCAATCATATGTCCAAGGAACTGGAAATGTACCTTTGAATTATCAACCCTACCCTCAACCCGGTTATGGTCCTCAATATTCTCAACCTGTTATGGGTCCGTATCCCGGAATGAATTTAGTGTGGGATCCATCTCAATCTCAACAGGTCTTGCAACCGAATGTACAGTTGTCATCTCAAACTGGAAAACCCTTGGTTTCTGGTTCACCCCAGCAACCTGTCCAGTCTACTCTTCAAACTTCTGCACCTTCTGTACTTTCTCAGCTTGGGCCTAGTACGCCGCGTACTCTGCCTCAAACGACTGCTGCAACTGCTGCAACATCTATTCAATCTACCCCACCTACTTCTGGAGTATCGACAGCTCCGGTTTCTACTGTCCCTGTATCAACTCCTCAGACATCTTTACTCAGTCTAGATCCACAATTTAGACTTCAGTTCAAATGCCTGTAGGAAAACCTGGTCCAAGTACAGTTGTGACAAGTCAACCTCAATTTACTTATCAACCGTACCAGGGACAGTAACAATTCTGTCCTGCTATGCAGCAACTAGTCTATCAGTATCAACCGTACCCTGGGTATACATATCAACAACCTCAGCAACCCCAGTACGATCCGGTTAATCCTGGTTTTCCAGGAGGATATAATATCCCAAACGCAATTCCAATTCCTAGTTATCCTGGATATCCTCCTCCTGGGGCTGGTCTCATGACCCAAGGTTTCAGGGACCCTAATCGTCAGTTACCATTTATCGCAACTTTGGACTTGTCTGACTTGTCGCGCCTTACGAATGATCCAATTAACTATCTTCCATTTTGGCCGCCAATGCCGAATAACTTGCCTAGTGATATTCCTAAGTTTGAAGGCAAATCAAGAGAGGACCCGTCGAACCATGTGATGTGTTATCACCTCTGGTGTGTCTCTAATTCCATTTTAGATGATTCAATCTGTTTAAGGCTTTTCCAGCACACTCTAATTGGTCTTGCGGCCAAGTGGTACATTGAGTTACCGCGAGCCACTTTTTATAACTTTAGTCAATTAGCTACTTCATTTTTAACTCATTTTCAGTTGCCAGTCAGATATGACAATGGCACGGAATTATTAACTTCATTAAAGCAGTCAACGTCCACTTACATTTCAGATCACATTCATGAATGGAGACATCAACGGCGTTTAGTGAAGGCTTTTATTCCGGATCAGATCTTAGCTGAATGGTTTGTAAAATCTTTACTGCCGAAGATCGTTGAGGATGTAGCTAAGGCCAGAGTCGTTACTGAGGAGCAAGTAATTGCTCAAGATCAGTACCTTGACTTAGTTTATACACAGTCAGGTACATTATACGAGAAAATCCCCGATCTTCCTAAGCAAAATCAAATAACTGCAGCTCCTTCAGGGTCTCATGTCGCTAATGGTATGATTGGTACGGTTAATACCAAAAGTAAGAATAAGTCTTCCAAGAATTATTCTCCTATCATAACCTTGCCAGATTCCCCGACAGGAGATTCTTCCACAGAAATCTCCACCGATATTCATGTTGTATAGTCATCTACAGCCAAATCAAAACCCGCCGGTAAAAAGAAAGGGAAGAAGAAAAATAAAACAGATAAAAATTCGAAAGAGAAACCAGAAAAAGTGGAATCAAATGATGAGAAACGCAAACCTCGTTATCCTTGTCTCATTTGCGACGAAGAGCATTTTACATGAGACTGCCCTCATCGTGCAGAGGTTGCAAAAATTGTCAAAGGTTCCCAAACGCCTGCTGTTTTGAAGGATCCTTTTCCAAGTCAAGACAGTAAGATGATAGGTTCTTCCTCAAATGCCTCCAAAGAACCCATAATGATGATGTTCCATGTTAGGATTGCGACTCGATTGCAAGATTATGGAAGTAAAAGTCCTGTTGATGGTAAAGAAGCAAAATCTTCTCATTCGAACCCATCAACTTCAGCTCCCAGTTCCGATCCACTACAGATCGAGAAACCTAACCCAGACTTAGTAATCAAACCGCCCGCCAAGGGTATACTTCGAAAATCAGCTTTCAATCCACATGTGAGAGCGGCTCAGAAATATAACATTGTTGAAGTTTTGGCTATTTCACCTTTAGCAATGTCGGCTTTGGAAGTGCTGCAATCATGCCCAGCATAGCGTAAATTACTATTGTCGGCTATAGGAGCTGTTGACGTTCAGGACTCGAACCTTATAACTTTTGATCTAGAAAATAGTACACCATGCTTACCTCATCAAATGTCTTTCCAGATCCCATTGTTAGTCAAAAACAGACCTTGTTATAGGACTGTGATTGATGAGGGAGCCTCAATGTGTATTATGTCGATACAGTGTTGGAGATCACTTGGTTCTCATTCGCTAAATCAATCCCTGATGATTCTAACGGCCTTTGATGGCTGTGGGTTTCATCCTTTTGGCATTCTACAGGATTTACCTATAGGGTTTGAAGGCAAAACTGTTAATCTAGATGTGGAGGTGGTCGATGCCCCTCTAGATTACAACCTTCTCTTGGGTTGTAGTTGGTATTACGCTATGACAGCTGTTGTTTCATCGGTCTTTCGGCTTATAAAGTTCCCTCATAATGGAAAGATCATAACTATAGACCAGCTGACTTACTTTTCATCCGACCCAGCCTCTTCTGAAACCATTCAGCATGTTGGCAAAACAACTATCCCGTATAAGGATGTTGGAGTAGGACTAGTTAAAGATTCTGGTTTACTAGGAACTTTTCCTTTTCCTCCTATCAACGCATTGTCTTCTACTGCAACCATTCATATGATTTCATCAGACACTATTGTTTATGATGATCCTTGGATCGTACCTTCCGAATCTGAGATAGACTCATTTGGTGATGTTATGCCTTTGAGTCCATATGAAATTGCGTATCAGGCCGTGCAGTCGCTTTCCGACCCGTCTTCAACCAAAATTGACTTAATGAATGTGGTCCATGAGGAATGACTTTCAACATCAAACTCGGATTCAACAACATTTTCTGAACTTGTTTACATTGATGAGAAAATTCGTGAAATCCTATGTGTCGACGATTTACCATGGGAAGATCTTCATCATAGATCATCGTTTTTTCCCGAGATTGATCGTTTTGAAAATGATTTTTCATCTATTTTTACAACTGAATATGTCAAGGAACCTCAGAATCCAATGAAAAATCCTGATTCTGAGTTAAATTTGGGAAACATTTCTCGAACTGTTCCTATTGATATTTCGGTTAAGCCTGGAATTGTTGAAAACATTCATACAGGTGCCTCTTGTACAGAAGATGAAATTCAAATATATAAGGCCCTATTTCAAGAATTCCGCGACGTGTTTGCCTGGTCATATGATGAAATGCCAGGAATTGACCCCGCAATTGTTGTTCATGAAATCAAAACTTACCTGGATGCTAAACCCGTCCGGCAATGTTTGCGTCAGATGCACCCGTGAAAAGCTGCTGCTATTAAAGCAGAAGTTGAAAAATTACTCAAAGCAGGTTTCATTTATCTGATTCGGTTAACAGATTGGGTATCGAATATTGTTCTGGTTAACAAAAAGCAAGGGACAATAAGAATATGTATCGATTATAGGGACATTAATCGAGCCTATCCAAAAGACAATTACCCAACTCCCTATATCAATCAAATCATTAATGATTGTGCTGGCAGTGAAATATTCTCCTTCATGGATGGTTTTTCCAGATACAATCAAATCAATATTCTACCTGTTGATCAACCAAAAATGGCTTTCATTTGTCCATGGGGGACATTTACTTATTGCAAATTACCTTTTGGGCTCAAGAACGCCGGGGAAACTTTTCAAAGGGCCATGTATTACGCATTTCATGACATCAAGCACATTGTGCAACCCTATCTCGATGATTTACCTGCTCATTCATTACATCGAGCTGATCATCTCATCCATTTACAAGCAATATTTATGACGTGTAGGCATTATTGGATTAGGTTGAATCCACACAAGTGTGTTTTCTGTATAGAAACGGGTCGATTACTGGGGTTTGTTGTTTCGAAAGCTGGCATTTGCGTCGATCCCTCGAAGGTTGAAGCTATTGTCAAATTGCCTCCTCCTTCGAGTCTTCGCCAACTCCAAAGTTTGCAAGGGAAAGGAAACTTTTTATGTCGATTCATTCCTAACTACCCCGAGATCACAAAGGGTTTTACCCGGTTGTTGAAACAAAATACTCCATTCTTTTGGGATGAGATAGCTGATAAATCTTTTGATGCACTAAAACACGCGTTGACCCATGCACCGTTATTGTATCCTCCCAACTACAACCAAGACTACTTCTTGTATCTCGTCGCCTCCCATTCCACCATTGGAATGGTGTTAGTTCAGGAAGATGAATTCGGTACTAAACATGTGATATATTATATTAGTCGAACTTTAAATCCAACTGAGCTAAAATACTCACATGTGGAGAAATTGGCATTGGCAGCTGTTCAAGCTGTCCAACGTTTTCGTCATTACATTTTACTACGTAAAACTATAGTAATTTCTGATTGCAACCCTATGATCTATATTTTAACCAAGAAATTGCTAGGGGGCAAGTACTCCAAATGGATTGTGATCCTGCAGGAGTTCGACTTGGAATTTGAAAAGTCTAAGTTGAAGAAATCTTTAGTTTTTGCATAGTTAATGTGTGACTTCCCGCGTGCTGAAACAGAAACTGTGGTGGAGGAGCCCATTGTGGATGAATCCTTGTTTCTAATCAACACTTTAGATCCATGGTATGTGGATATCATTGTTTATCTCCAAACCCAATCCTTTCGGCCAGAAATTTCAAGGTCAGAACATCGAAAAATACGATTCCAGTCCCAACAATTCAGAATTATTGGAGATACTCTTTATCATCGTGGGGCAGACTCGGTTTTTCGACATTGTTTAACTCATGAGGAAGCTGAAAGGGTTCTGAATGACTGTCACTCTAGAGCATGTGGCGGTCATATGTCTGGGTATGCCACAACCCAAAAGATATTGTGCACTGGCTACTTCTGGTCGTCTATGTTTGAAGATTGTATTAACACAGTTTGAAATGCCACAACTACCAAATTTTTGATCGAAAGATCCGTGCTCCACCTACTCCTCTCCACCCTATAATTTCTATCGGTCCATTTGCGAAATGGGGTATTGATTTTATTACATGTAACCCTCACTCGGTCGGGGGGCATGTGTATATTATCCTTGCGGTAGATTATTTTACCAAGTGGGCCGAGGCGATGCCTACATTTGAGGCAGATGGCAAAACAACTGTGATTTTCCTGTTCAATCATATAATTGCTAGGTTTGGTGTTCCACAAGTGATTATCATTGATCATGGGCATCATTTTCGAAACATTATGATGACTAAACTTACAGGCCAACTTGGCTTGCATCACGATAGTTCAACTCCATATTATCCACAAGCTAATGGTCTGGTTTAAGCCATCAACAAAGTTCTAGTCATCATGATCTGACGAATCATTGGGATTCATAGGTTGAATTGGCATAACATGCTATTTTTAGCGCTTTGGGCGTATCGAACCTCAGTAAAAACGTCAACCAGGTTCACTCCTTTCCAACTAGTTTATGGTCTAGAAGCTGTGTTACCCATTGAATGCGAAATCCCGTCATTGCAAATGGCCATCGAATTACTTCCATCCACTTCCGAAGAGGAAAGACGTTTGTTATACTTGGCTCAGCTAGATGAGAATTGACGTGATGTTGCATTAGCGATCGAAACTCATGCAAAACGTATTAAAGTTCAGTATGATCGAAATGTGACCCCACGAAATTTTTCGGAAGGAGACCTAGTCTTATTGTACGATCAAGCAAATGATAAATTAGACGCTGGGAAATTCGTACCTATGTGGCATGGTCCTTATGTTGTCAAGTGAAAGCTGGCAAAAGGGGCCTATGAATTGGTAGACTTTGACGGGGTCTCTTTAGGTAAACCCAAAAATGGTCTTTACCTGAAGAGGTATTATGCTTAAAATGGGTGTGGAGATTTATAGTTAGGTTAGTGTTTTCTTTCTAGCTCGTGTGTTTTAGATTAAAAAGTGTGCTTTTCTTAGAGAGTTTTTTTCGTCATTATTCCTGCTTATCTTGGTTTTACTCTTGATATTGCAGATGTCAACGCCTCTCCGAACATACATCGGTTTTGCTGATGGTGCTTGTCGTAATACACGGAACATTTCTTCCGCAGCTTGGGTTATTTATTCGTCCTCTGACGAGTTGGTATCTATGCATGGGGTAAGCCTCGGTCAAACAATGAACAACATTGCAGAGTATAGTGCAGTGATTGAGTTATTGTCCGAATCTATTTCATTTGGGATTCGGAGTTTGATAGTGAGGTTAGATTCTGAACTCGTTGTATTATAGCTTAATAGAGTATATTCTATTAGAAATCCAATGTTATTAAGATTATTTTTGAGAGTGCGTCTCTTGGAACGTGAATTTGATTATATTGAATATCAGCATATTCCAAGATATTTAAATACATTAGCAGATGCAATTGCTTCTCGAATGTTAAGTAGACATTTGCAATAATCATACAAGTAAATTTAAAAACATTCCATAACATGTTTTACAAGATAAGCCGGTAATAGTGATATAGTATAATAGAGGAGTGTGTCAAAATATACATCATCTTCGATCATAGGTTGAAAAACACATTATGATCGGCAAAATGATAGTACAAAAAGCAAAAAATGTCATATGTGTCTACAACAGGCGATCATCCTATCACTGGTGATGATATCGATAAGAAACCACTGTACGGGCCACCTTACAAAGGAACCTCTTGAAAGGTCCTGGGACCCCAATCACATAGCGTTGTAGTCGAAGAGGAATGTCATCTATGTCGGTCTCCGGAATGTCTCCTGTCAAATGCTCTAGATGGCTCTCCAATTCGGCCAAGGTCTCTGCTGATTCGTCCTGTGGGGCTGGTGCCGCTGTAGCCAGTTGTTTCCTCTCATAGGGCCGGAGAGCGGCTGGTCACTCTGGACCTACATCTACATTTGAAAACTTTTACTATCAATTTTGAGACAAGATAAAAACAAAAAAAATTAAATTAGGAAAATGTTGAAAATGATTTTACCTGAGTCATCCCATTGCTCTCCTGGTGGAAGAGCCATGTCTGGGTCACCGCAAAAATCTACCCCAGCATAAGGAAAGTTCTGAATAGAAAAAACCTGGTTTTCCAACCAATGGAAATACTCAGGAGTGAATCGAACGACCTCTGTCCCCTCCTCAGGATGACGAGCCATAACTACAACCCATCGCATCAGTTTGGGATCTCGAGGAAGCCCAACTTCAACGGTAAGATGCTGCGGGACCAACATTGGGACCCTTTCCAAACCAAAGCTCACGACTAAAGCACCATATCCAAAAGTCTTCAGTTGTCTATTCTTGGCTCTGGTCATTTGGCCTTTTATATTAGCCAATACAGCAGTGCACCAATTGAAGATGGTGCCTAGAAAGCAGTCAACTACCATCCGCATCTAGGATCTAGTGGCTATATGTAGTGCTGCGCTCCCGCAGAGCCTGGTAATAGTAAACACAATTACCATGAGTTCAGGACGGGATATGGTTTTGATATCTATCCCTTTGTCTCTGGTTTGGACATTGCAATACTCTAGCCGGAGGCTATCGACAGACTCGCCACCTAGCCTAGTCCCGAATAGAGTCAAATGTTCACCTCTCCTAGGAAAACCAGTCAGAAAGTATATGTCTGCCGGCTCCATTTCAAGCTAGTGACCACCAATGAAGAAGCACTAGTCCTGTATGCTCCACCTATCTACCAGCCACTGCAAGAAGTCCACCTGGGCCCTCATGCCAGGTATGGCCCAGAATTTGTATAAGCCGCATGCCCTCAATGCATCAATCGAAGGTTGATGATTTATTGCAACGAGATATACATCCTCATGCCCCGTTCTCGCTAATCAAGCATGATGTATACTCTACATTCAACAAAAAGGCAAATTAGAATGTCTAAAAGCAAAGTTTTTGGATGAATTTTGTGAGTTTTAGGTTTAAAAACCCTTGCTGCGGGGACCGCACCCTCTCTGTTAGAGACAGTGCGTGGGTCCACACCTTGCCTTCACGGCAGGTGCGGACCCCTAACTTTTTTCCCATTGCGAAAACGTTGGGATCCGCAGGCTACCTGTGTTGTGCCTGCGGGCCCCCGCGCGCGGGTTTCTAACCTAAAAATCCTTTAAAAATGAAATTAAAACCTAAAAACAAATTTGAAAAGGATAAAATGAAAGAGTAGGATGTTGTAGATTACCTGGAGGAGATGACATTCGATTTCGACGGACGGATTTTCCGCAATCTTCACGGGAAGTTTCTGATCAAAAGCTCTATTTTCTCACCCAGAACTCAAATGGTAAAAATGAATTTACAAAAGCCCTTTTTATAAGTTTTTTGAATAAATGAGTTTCTAATTTGTTTATGTTTCACTTTAGAAAGGTAACTTTTGCAGCATTTTTAACCATTTTAAATAGGTATGAGTAATGTTTGAGTTTTTGTTCAGGATAACGGATTTTTCAGGCAAAATCGGTCATTTTCGACGAAAAAACATTAGAGTCACCTTTAAGCTCTTTTTTGACTCCTAAAACATGAAAAGATCGCCGAGTTTTTCTTTTTAAGCTCGTTAAAATGGAACTAAAAAGATGGTCCACTTACAGCTCTTTTCTTACCGTAAAAACATGAAAAGATTGTCTAATTTTTGTCGTTTCAAATTCGATATTGGTCATAAAACGACGTGTCATTGATCGCTTTTTTACTTTTTCAGATCAGAGGCACTAATTACGAAAAGTACTCCTTGGTTGTAATGATCAAGCGGTTCTCTCAAGTATTATTTTATACTTTTTCGGGCTTGGGAGACACAAATTTACGAAAAAGGACAACCATAGAGTCTTCTTAAGTTTTTTCAGACTCTCTAAAATTGAAAAATGCCGAGTTTCTCCTATACTGGACTCATTAAAATTTAATAGTAAAGGACCTGTTCAATTACAAATAGGAACGGACCACTCCTTCTTAGGGTTCGAATTTAAACTAAGTTGGACTCATCCGAAGGATGAGCTTATAATCAAGCAAATGTTATCCTCCTCAATCTTGTCAAAAATAAAGAGGTACTTGCCAGAAATGGTGGGGGAAAAGAGAGAAAAATGAGCCTGTTTGTCATACTTAGTAACCACTCTTGAACACGACACTTTTATTGACCTGGGTTGGGAAATCCTTTGTCTTACAGTTGATCAAACCACATTGAAAGTCTTCAGCCAGTTTCTGGGTATTAACTTTGGGTCAATTGTCACCAAACCATCTGTTGTGTCGTTATGTGTTCAAGAGGTTAGTGCAAATAATCCATTCACCTGCAAAATATCTGTCATCCATCTTGACCATCCCTGAGTCAGTCCTTGCAACTAAATTTCTTCAAACTTGATCTATTATTTCGTGTTGTGGGCTTGCCTATGACGGATCGCTTTCTATCGACTTCAGCCCATTATCTAGAAAGATGATCTAGAAATCATCAGTACCTTGGGATCTACATGCCTCAATGGCAGGTTTCTCACCTTTGACGATAAGTTGCATCATTGACCTTCAATCAAAGGATTCCGTGACATGTTCGACATCAACACATCTATTCACATCTCATGGATTGTACTAAGTACTTTGAGAGCCATTGACATTACTGGTGGTTTCTCTCACACTTGTTAACAGTTTACATCATTGACTGGTAATCAAGTGGTTTCTACCATGTTCGACTTCAACACATTCATTCGCATGGATAGAATCATAATATTTCGGGAAATAGAAAGGAAGACCCTGGATCTAGTTTCCGCCATCCAGGCTACGAGGAATTTTTTATTCATTATACAGTGGACTATTCATAAACATATGCCCGTGTCCATACTGTGTCTACGTGTGTCTATACTTGTGATGTATTACAAGATCATTCCTATATCAGAGCAGTAGTTAGTTTTCTAGTCAGTTTTGATCTGAGTATGGGAATGCCTACCTCAGCGATGATATGATCTCATATATATATATATTTTGCATTGAATGTTTTTACAGGTTCCAACCAGGCTCTCCACAAGATGATCCTCAAAATGATAAAGTACTTCACTCTTCCTAGATGATAAATGAAATCATCATCTACTACAAACTTCGCACTTTAGGGGGAAATCATCATTCATAAACAGATGGTTGCGTCCATACTGTGTCTACGTGTGTCTATACTTGTGATGTATTACAAGATCATTCCTATATCAGAGCAGTAGTTAGTTTTCTAGTCAGTTTTGATCTGAGTATGGGAATGCCTACCTCAGCGATGATATGATCTCATATATATATTTTGCATTGAATGTTTTTACAGGTTCCAACCGGGCTCTCCACAAGATGATCCTCAAAATGATAAAGTACTTCACTCTTCCTAGATGATAAATGAAATCATCATCTACTACAGACTTCGCACTTTAGGGGGGAATCTGTTACACAAAATATTGTCACCATGACTATTTGCAGTCAATATGGGTCTATCATCATTCATACTGTCCTCCTAAGTAAGTCTCAAACCTCAGCTCTTCATGTCAAGCTTTGAAAATGAGAGAAAGACCTTAAAAATCAATAAAGCTCTGGTTCCGCACTTTCTCTCACTATTGCCTGCGGTCCCGCACCCCCTGTTCATATTACCTATGGACCTGCCTGCTCTGTCTCTAAAGGAGTGGGTGCGGACCCCTGTGAAAGTCAAAAAGGCACGAGTTTATTCTAAAAAACTCAGTTTGGGTTAATTCTAGATGATTCTAGAAGGCATTTTGACGTGGATGGTTCACTCTTAGGTGGTTCATGCATCCCAAAAGAGAAGGAGCTAATCCCTTGATGAGAGGAGCTATCCCTTTGAAGGAGGGCTTTATCCCTTTGAAGGAGGACCTGGTAACTTCCCTCCATTGCACTATAAGTTAAGGCATTGGGCTGGTTGCTAGGGGGGTTAGAAGCTGAACATTTTTTAGGGTAAATGCTGGTGGAATTGAGACTTCCTAGTTAAGCTTGAGAGGAGAGATCACATACCTTTTGGCTTCATTGGGAAGTGAGTGAAACTTGTCAAAGTAGAGGAGACTTCTTGTTCGACCCTAGGAGGAGCTTGTACAGCATCAAGGCACAGATTGTAAAGTTCTTCTTTGATTTGAATTAATACAATCGGATTCATTTTTCTCAACAAATTATCTTATGTCATTTGTTTCATGAATTCCTTGATCATCATGATAAGTATGCTTTATGATATTCGCTTTTCAGGTGCTATTTAATTTGTGTGCTTGTTTGTGTTTGCAGATTCGCTACAAGGGAGCTCATTCGGATCAAAGGAGCGAGGCTTCCACAAACTTGCATTGGACCCAAGGTAGGCCTAAAACACTTGTTTGCCTTTGTTTATGAATTGCATATTTAGAGAAAGATAGGATTTGATTGGCGTGCTTGTCACTAGATATCATTAGATACTAGGGAGGTCGATCTTGTCCGCAAGAACAACTCATTCTATGTGACACCATCACTGCCCTTTGTTGTGGGTTATAGCATAATTGGCATTTCCTGATCAATTATGGGTAACTATGGATTTTAGGGAAGATATAGATAGGTAAATTAGTGTCCCAGAGGCCTGTGTCATCCACTTCATCCACAAATTTATCCTCCCACCAGCAGTATATGTCAAATAAATCGAACTTTGAGAGTGTCTCATGTATCTTGAAGTCCCTGTCTACAAGTGGTATGTGATCCAAATCCAATGGTGGGTGCACCATTGGATTAAATACCTCATGTTCTTTCTTCTTGGGTGCCATGACTGTCTTCTGTAAAAACCTTTGAAAACTGAACTGTGTTGAATTTGCAGTGGCCTGCAATAGAAAGGGATGAGAAGAAATGGGAATTTCAGAGAGGGAGAAAGAAAAGGGATGAACTAGAAGCGGGATTCGAGAAGGGGAATGCTTGATAACTGTAGAAAAAGGATTTTTTTGCGACTGTGATGTTGTTTCTATATGCTCATTGTGCTCTTTGTGTATGACTGAATGAAATTTTGAATTGCACCTGTAAGTGAAGAGAGCATGTTAAAATTTGTAAATGGCGTGAAATGGTGCATTTGTAGTTTTGGGGTGTTGTCGTTGGATTTGCTTGATGTGGCAGGGTCCATTGGCTAACAGTCTACCGAATTGAATGCGTAATGGTGAGAATGGAGGTGAAAGGCAGATGGGATAGAATGGCGTTGAGAGATGGCGGGAGTGGAAAATAGTGACAATGGGGGAAGTGGTTTAGAGAAAGCGGAAACCACTTTTTGGAGGGCCTTGAGAGAAGTAAGTGGAATGAGAGGCGGAGGGTGCCAAATCCTAGTAGTGTGACACATCAGTGGCTTGAAACCACTGATTTCGGACACCCCCGCCAATTAAAATTTGGAAGTTGGGGGGGGCTGGAAAATCATATGGGTCGTCAAATCATATGGAGTGAGTAGAGATTAGGTGAGAGATGGGGGATGGGTAATATGGGATGTGACAGGTAAGCGAGTGGTGAGGTAGGGATATAAATAAGGGGGTGGACTATAGGGATATAGGGGTATAGAATAATGTTAGGAAAAATAATATAAGACCCCTTCCCTTTTTTATTTATTTTCCCGACATTAGGAAAAACATTGAGATATGTCATCAAACCTTAAAAGAACTTTTCATGTCTTTACCACTTCAAAATTTTTCTCAATCTATGTACCCTTATTTTTCTAATCTAGCATTTTTTCCTTTTGCATTTACGGGGTGCATTTGGACTTGCAAACCCTTTCTCCTTTTTTTCTTCTTTAATTCTAACCTACTCTCTCACTTATTTCTCCCATTGGTCTAGATTAAATAGTTGAACCAATTTTATTTATAACTAGCTACTGATTTTCCAAGATTAAACTATTTGGCAAATCTTTATTTTCTACCCTATCAACAGAAATTGAAATTTGTTCAATCATGCTTTGACTGTATGATTTGAACAACATTTGAAGCTTTCTTTTTCTTCTTATTTTTTCTCATTTGTTCTTTTTCTTCATATTTATATACCCTCTTTTCATTTTTTTATTTTTTTTGTGAAATCAATTGAATATTGAAATTTATGAACAATTTGAAATCTGCAAACTGTGAAATACTCAATCACCTTGAGATCCTATAAATTATAAGACCCTAACGAACTCTTACAACTATATAAATCTAGGTTTTTGCTACACCAAAATAAGGTTTAGCTTATGTGGAAAAGTGATTATGGTTTTTTCATAGTGAATGGACTCCATTCCTTCCTGTTGTGGAACCACAATCTGCACTGGTAAATAGTTCTATTATTTGAAGGAGGTTGGGAATATTTGAAGGTTTCAATATAGAAAATTTGATATATCAACCATATTAAGGTAACAATGGAGTGAGCTAAAGATAGGAAGATAGAGAAAATTCCATTAAGAAACAAGAAAAATAAGAATCACACAGCTTCATAAATCTCCATGTCTGAGTATTATTAAAAAGGTGGACTTGGGTTATAG
The DNA here is from genome assembly GCA_031772625.1 of Pinus tabuliformis. Lineage (NCBI taxonomy): Eukaryota > Viridiplantae > Streptophyta > Pinopsida > Pinales > Pinaceae > Pinus > Pinus tabuliformis. The sequence continues at coordinate 408,580,733 of CM062817.1, read as the reverse complement.
TTTAAAGGTGGCTTATATTATAAAATTTCCTTTAACCACTCTTTTCTCAAGGGTAGGGCCATCTGATATAGGACATTGACTAATATAAATTAGGTAATTGTTTGGACCAAGGATCCACAAGGATAAAATTACCTATTGTTGGCTCTAGTTCCCTTCATACAGTCCAATTCCTAGGATTTTCGAGTCTATAAACTAAATTACATCTATCTCAATTTACCAGCTCTCTACCATCAGGTTGCACAACCCAAGGAATGGAACCCCTATCTTTGTCATGCAGTCCCTCAGGTTATCCTACTCCACTCCAAGGCTCTAGCATTTACTGGCCAATAAATCTCATCGTTGGGGACTGCATGGGTTATCAAGTATAGTTAAGTTTATTCAATAACAACCATTTCCCTTTCACATTGTCATAATTTCCACATAGTTTCATGACAACAATTTCCATAATTCTATTATAGCATGAATACAATAGCCTAAGCTTTCAGAGAAAAATATAAGGGAAGAATGGATGTCAAAATCTCTTTCGCATGCTCAAAAATCACATATTATATGTGCATGCATGGGAGATACAATGTGCTTTCATAGGAATTACATGTCTCTCTCTTAACCACTAATTCAAAATTTTCAAGGTTAATAAGACTTAGGATAACCATAATTCAAGGCCTAATAAGGCTAAGTTAAACAACTGATGGGAATATTAAAATGATAAAATATTTTTCCTTTGATCCCTAAGCCCCCTTTGGTTACCTTCATGTGGGAACATAACACCCCCCATTGTTTTGTGGTTCTCCTTTTGCAGTCTATCATGTAGTTTTATTAAAATTCAATGTACCACTTTACATATTCCATTGTTATACTTTTTAGCCATTTATCATGTAGACATATACATTACTATTCTAGGGATCAAAACTGAGGGTGTTACATAGATAACAGTATCACCCAACTGCACTTGCATTTCTCCTTTTGCTCGTGAAACATGTTGGATATCTCACAACTGAATGTATTTTGCTTTGGTCCTCCACTGTGCACATGCTAATCAACACTAAAGAGGTATTAGTTGAGAAACAAGAAATTGTGGAGAAGTATGTCTCTAGGTTGGATGTCAACTCATCCACTGCAGCTTCTACACTCATCGCAAGTTTCTTTTGTAACTGCTTCCATTTTTTGGATATTGTCTTGCATAATGTCCCTGCTTTCAACATTTGAAACATGCCATATGGATCATAGCCTTGTCCTCATACTGAGATGAGAAAACCTATTTTTCTTTATCCTTCTTGGGTCCTCCTTTATTTATCCTCCCAATGATTTTAATATTTTGAGTCTCTTCCACTCTGACTGACAAAATTCTCCTCTTGGACAAAGTCACCTTGCAATGTTTCAAAAGTGGTCAACTTCACACATGCACATTTTTCCTGCACAACGATAAGTCAAGATACTGAGAATCCATTTAGAGTTATCCTAACTAGCTCATCTTCATAAACCTTTTTTCCTATGCTTGTAAGTTGATCTCTCAACTTGGCGATTTTTATTGGATAGTTTTCCATAGTACTAGTATTGCTCATGTGGTTACTAATGAGATTTTTCTTCAAAAGCACATCTTAGGGGATATATTCTCACTTTGATACAAGGTGACTAAGGCATCATACATATTCTTCATTGTTTTCTTCTATGAAATGTGAGGGATCAAGTGGTCCATGATTAAATTAAGGACAATTTTATTAGTTTTGGACACCTTATTATGCTCAACCAACCAAATCAATCGACATCTTGCCCTCAAACCTTGCACAGGTCCAATTTCCTATCTTGGGGGAAGATCAACTTCAAGCACTGAAGCAAGGGAATTACACACATTCAAAGCTTCTGACATCTTTGTCTCACAGAAAATAGTCCCATACATATGTGGATTTGCTGAGAGATTTCATATGCACAGCTCTGATACCATGTCAGTTTTCTACACCATATTTCAGATCTTTACTCAAAGAATGAATTTTATAGCTCCTAAAACTTTAAACTTTAGATTGCACCTATCAAAACTTTAGATGAGTATATGCTAAAATACTGTAAGGAAATATTCATGAGTGCAAATACTGTATTTCATGAGCTAAGTCACAACAATACATAAATAATGTCTACTCGACATAAAATCTATAAATTGAAAATTATGACAACAAGCTATAGCAACTAAATAGGGCTTGGAATACATCACACAACAATCTGAAATGTTCTAGATGGCAAGGATAGGCTCCAACAATAATCACATGATTTTTTTTATCACTCAGAGAATAAAGTATTATGGCAGCTTGGGATCATGCTCAAGCTCTACACATGTCTGAAAGATACAACATAGATCACAACTATGTTGTCTAAAATATTAGTGTACCCTTCGTCCTTTTATAAGCCAAGAGGAGGGGGTTACAAGCTGGCCATTAATGGCCTCAAGGAGTGCAGCATTCTTGGCTAATTAAATCCATCAGGGAGTGTAACTCCTAAATTAAATGCATCCACCTACTCAACAATAAATGCTCCTTGGTAAGTGCAGCCCTACTCAACAATTGTAACTTCAAATCATAAATGTGTCATGGAGGGATGTATGCCCCATAACCTTACAAAAGAAGGTGCTCTATGGTATTTTCCCTACCTCATGAATGAAAAATAGCCCGTGCATATCTAAAATAAAAGGAAGGGTCAATAACGAAAATCGAACTCATGAAGACCAACCTTACAAATGTGCCATCTCTCTCTAATTGTTGTTTATGTTTGCCAATGTGGAAATGATCTTTTGATAGCTCAAATTAGAACACAACATGTAATTAGAAAGTGGATATGGGAATATCTCTTTCCTATAAAATAGTATTCAATGACACATGAATATAATGATAACATTTTTCACATTTCCCTTACAAAATGCATGAAGTCAATTTGATCCATAAACATTCTTATGCTTGAACCAACTTTTAGGCACGGAGGTTTCAACTTTCATTGACTAATTTGAAATAACACAAGAAAACCACAACCACTGCACTAATCCACCACAACATCGCACCAAATGATTTATATTGGAATAGGCTACCATAAAAGATCACATGCCAAGCAAGAATGCAAACCATCAAAATTAAATAAGCTAGAGATTTTGAACTACTAAGAAAATTTAAAATATTTTCACGTCCAGAAAAACTTTACTTAGAATGTGAAAGCCCAATCAATAATATATCAAAGCTAAGGTTTACAAGTTATATTTTGATAGTAGAATTTATTATATTACATAGCATCTTGAATATTTTGTAGACAAGAATAAGTTCGTGTAATAGATATTACAATACCCAGAATAAAGATTGTAAGGATGATTGTCATCTCATGCCTAGATATACTAACCCCAAATAGGTTCAAATAGAAAATGAATGGAACGATAAGAAAAACTAAATGACTTAGTAAAGAACCTATCAGAGCCATCAGGTAATTGAAAAATGGTACTGCAAGTGCCACAACTATTGTTCCTATAACCAACAAGGTCTCGATGCCACTACCCCATAATACAACCCAGTCATTTGATCAAGTAAGGAACTCTTCAAAGGCCTTGACCAAAGGAGTAATTGTCAAAGAAAAGTTTGTAAAGGGATTTGTCACTGTTATATAGATTGCCACTTTCGAGGCTACCAGTATTCCTGGGAGGTTCAATGTGACTTGAGATACCAATTCATTGCCAAACATCATATATCCCATCATAGAAATGTTCCCATAAATAACTGTGCAAACTATAAATCACAAAATCAACACCTACCACCCATTATCTTCTATTAGAGTTAGTCTACTATTTCATAGTAACAAATCCAAAACAATAGTGTCTACAAGGCAAAAACTCTCATAAAAGCAGGATAATGGAGAGACAATTAAATAGAGGTAAGAGGAAATGGAGCTTAACATAGAAAACTATTTTTGATATTTCATTGAAGAATAAATTCTAGGAAACACAACATGGATAGAAAAGAAGAAGGCATACAAATGAATACCAAATCTTATCATACCAAACCTTAATACACATGTGAAATCCCTTACATGTTCTTCTCGTTCAACTGAGAGATCTCATCAATAGTATATCAATAGAACCTTATAATTGATATTACAACAATAACTGACAAGGCTAGGTCTTCATGTAACATAGATTTAAACAAGTATACCAAATAATAACGATATTGGTATCTGGAAAAACATAACATAATAGCAGTATGCTGAGAGAGATGAAATTGACCAAGGATTTCTTCATCTTCCAGGAAAATCATATCGTATTGAGGCTAATACTATAATAAAGGCATAGTGAGTCTACTAAACCATATTATGTAACAATAACAAATGTGTTTGAATGAAATGTAACATATTTTATATTTCCTTGGTTGTTAAAGAAATGCTAATTGATGAAGCCTTCACACTTTTTTCAGCTTGAACTATAATCTTATTAATTTTATAATAGGAAGCATCCTTTTGATCTCAACCTTTCAATTTAGTGAATGTTCTGTTGCAAATGGAAAATTCCCCCATCTATCATCTATGGTTTCCATCAAGTCTAAAGGGGGAGATTATTGGCATTATGGTACATATGTTGTCCTTGATGGAAACTCACGTATACAATAACTAGATGTATCCACATGTTAGTTCAGAAATGATAAAGTGATGTGTGATGGAAATTCACATTGTAACAGGTCAATTAAGAGGTAATAGAGTAATGGCATTGAAGAACAGGATGATGGGACAAAGGATTACAGATTATAATCAAGAAATTGAGGAAAGAGAATGTTTTAAGTTTTATATGTTATTTAACCTAATCGAAGTCGTGTATACACATGGGTACACTAAACAAAAGTCGCGTATACATATGTACGCAGTTTCACAAAAGTAAAATCGTGTATGGGATAGAAGATTTAGGTTAAAGAATACCAAGGGTTCATACCATGCTATTATCCCTTAATGTTGAGCGGAGTAACTGTTACTTGATCCCATCTAAGAATACTATAGGTTCTAAGTGTTTTTTTGGTTCATGGTATTAACAAAGGCTATAATTATATAAGGAGGAAAATATTAAAGGCCTAAAGGGTAAGAAAAAGGGTTTTTCATGAATACTTCTTCTATATGATGTATACTTTGTGTTGTAAGGGTTATGGTTAAAATATAGATTTGAAACATCTTGTGCACCCTTGGGTACAATGTTGGATCAGGATCATGAGACCTGAAATGACTTATCATTGTATGATCTGAAAATGGATAGGCTAGATTTGAGTACTAACGCCTGTTTTATCCTTTAAATGCAATGACTTGGGTATATCTGAAGTCTTGAAAAGCTGCAAAGTTATATGTCATTATTTGTATATCTATACAAAGGTTTGCCTTAGTGAAGGCACGTATACATGCATATTCTGCACCTACAAGTAGTGTATGTAGAGGAAGGGATTGTTGTTCAAAAATGACTGATCTATTTGATTAGTGTTGTTGTTTTACTAATTTTTGTCAATGATGTATTCATTAGATCTAAAGTTAAACTAATTGTATAAGGAGATTGATTCTAACTAACTAATTGATTGATTAAGAAGGGTGATATTTTGTTTTTATCTGTTTAGAACTATGTAATATGACATTAGGTCTTCATAATGTCTTTGGTTCATAAGTTTTTTTATTCAGTATATTTAGAGGTATATGCAGGTTGAGTTATAGAAATTGGCATATACACGTAGGTTGTCCTCATTGAAGTAGCGTATACATTTTGACATATGATTTTTGAGGTTGCAATTGGTTTTGGTTGTTGATGTTGTGTTCTAGTTTCATCTCTGGGTTCTGGTGACAGTGATCTGACTGTTCAGATTGATTTATTGTGTTTTTCTTCAGAGTTGATGGGTTTCAGTGATTGGTAGATGCGATTGTATTTGAGGCTTCTATTGCACTAGTGATTGATGGTTCCATTTTGAAAATTTGATGAAATGTGGCCTACATATTGTGTTGATGTGTATCAGAAGTATCAAGTAAGAAAATTTATGAAAAGTTGTCCCTAGAATATGAGTGAAGGTGGTAGCTTTTTGTAGGCCAATTCCTACATACTGGTAATCATATCCGCCAATACAAGAGCTAGAGGATTGGAGCTCCCTTCCAATAGAAACTGGAAAATGAGTAAAGGTTATAGGCTTCAGCAAGTGGATGCCTATGTACTAGTAGGGTATGAACTAATACAAAACTTGTAAACACTTTTAATAATAAGAATATTGAATACTGAGACGAAAAAAATGGTGGTTTTTTCCCACATTGGGTTTCCACCTAAAAAAATCTTGGTGTTCATGTGTGTTGCTTACGTGTATTGATTTATTCTATTCTTATTGCATATATTTACTACTTAGTAAATTCATCACACTCTGATTAAGTTCAACAGACAACGAATTAGTTGTTTTGCAAGTTTATTATCTATACGCTAGTTTCAGTCATTATAGTTGCGGACATACAATGCTTGGTTTATGTAAAATCATGTATATAGTTTGAAAACGGAAAATCATTATTGTGAAATTTTAAATACTGATTCACCCCACCATCTCAGTATTTTTCCCAACAATTGGTATTAGAGAAGGTCCTTCAGAAGAAGCTTGATTGCTTGAAGAAAGATCTCGCAATATGAGCAATCAAGATGGAATGGCATCTATCAAACCACCAAACTTCAATGGAAATAACTTAGCATATTGGAAGATAAGAACCAGAGCCTATCTTCAGTCACTTAGAGATGAAGTTTTGGAAATTATGGAAGGAGGATACCATTATCCAGTAGTAGTCCCCACAGATGCAGCAGAAAATAAATTATATGAAACCAATGCCAAAGTTGTCAATGCATTATTGGGAAGTCTATCAGAATCGGAGTTCGTCAAAGGCATACAACTAAGCACAACCAAAGAAATATGGGACAAAATCATTCATAGCTATGAAGGAGACTCCCAGGTAAAATGTGCTAAACTCTAAACTCTCTGAATTCAATATGAAACTCTCAAGGTGCACAGTGATGAAATTATTGCTACTTACTTTTTACAAGTAGATGAGATTGTAAATCGTATGAAGAATCTGGGTGAAGAAATAAAGGAGGCTACTATAGTAGAGAAAATTTTGAGATCTCTATCTTGTAAATTTGAGTCAAAAGTATTTACCATTGAAGAGAAGTAGGATCTACAATATCTTACTGATGTTCAACATCATGGAATTTTAACTACCTTTGAAATGAGGAAAGGAGGTCCATCGGAAATCAGAGAAGTTGCTTTCGAAGCCTCTGTAAAGGGAAAAGAAAAGGAAGATCTCCAGGAATCAGGATATATATTAGAATAAGATGAGGTAAACTTTGTGAGGAAACTTCCACTGGGTTCCAAAAGATTCAAAGGTAAGCTTCCCTTCAAAAAGAAATCTTGTGGTAGATTTGGTCATTATGCTGCTAAATGTCCTCATTAAGATAACCATGACAAAGGAAATAATTCTGCAAAAGGTAATACGAAACAATTTGCTAACAAAGAATTTATTATACTCATGAAGACAGTGATGGCATGTCTAATAGTGATGAATGTGAATCAAGATATTAAACTGCTCATGCTTATGAAAATGATAAGTTTATGGATGCCTTAGGAGAAGAAGATTTTCTTGAAGAAATCAGTCAACTCAAAATCTGTTTGGAAGAAAAGAATATAGTCATATATACTTTGACACATCAACTCATGGAAAGGGAAAATCACAATGAAAAATTAGAGTGTGAAGTAGTAAGTCTAAGAAAGGAACTTGAGAAGACAAAAACTATGAATCTTAGATTTGCTAACGGATCAAAAACCTTAAATGAAATCATCAAGTTTCAACATTATACTCTCACAAAGATTGGTCTTGGATACACTAGAGAAACATCCCAAGCATAAATGTCTTCATCCATCACCAGAAGTTATCTTAATGCAGAAAAAAAGAGTCAACAATGTGTCAATCCTCAACAGAATCCTAAAGGTACTCCCTAGGTAAATCATGCTCATTTTACTCCAAGGGTTAACATAAATAGAAGAACTAACCAAAAGATGAACAATAGCAAAAGATTTTATGGTCACAATAACTTCTTCTTTAATGGACATTGCTTTTCATTCCATAACTTTGGTCATAAGGCTGCTCAATGTGTTGCTTACAAAACTATCATCAATAAAGAAGCAAGAAAACAAATGAGCTTAATAGGAATCAAGAAGAGCTCTTATAATAACTTTTCACCTCTCAAAGATGAAATTGAATTTTCATTTTGCAACAACTTTTGTCATGAAGAATATGAATGCAGGAGCAAATTTCAGCCAACATGTCAAAAGGAGGAAACATCATCAAACTCCAAGGTATGGAAAGCAAGGAATTATAGTCAGAAAGATGTGGCATAGCTTTGTTTGCAGAAGGACAAGAAAAATATTGGTACATTGATACCAGATGCTCAAAACACATGACAGGTGATAAAGATAAACTCATTTCATGCAATGCTTTAGAAAGGGAAAATAATGTCTCTTTTGGAAATGACACAACAACTTTCATTAAGGGTAAAGGTTCTATTTATCTAAAAGAAAAGGTTAAAGCTAGAAATGTTATGTATGTTGATGGTTTAAAGCATAACCTATTGAGTGTTAGTCAAATGTGATCAAGGAAATGAAGTTATGCTTTGATCAAAAGAATGTGTGTTCCATGATCTTCACACAGGAAAGACCATAATGAATGGTACAAGAACTCCAAGAAATCTATATATGCTAGAAGGAGGTCAAGAAAAATGTTATCTAGGAAAAATAGAAGAGAACTGGTTATGGCACTATTGTAGTAGCTACAACCACCCTCCAAAATTTTTCCTTAGCCTGTTTTGGAGCCTCCCTAACAACCTTCACAGTAGCTTCCTCACTTCATCAAGTCCTCAAGCTTCAGTGTCTTTCTTACTCAAACATAGCCTGTTAATCACAGTTTGATCTTTTTCCTTCACAGGCTACTCACCCAAACATGGTCCAGCTGTAGGTTGATCTCTTCCCAATGAAATTTGCACATCCCTAGAGGGAAACGAACCATTCCCTCCAGGAGTTGCCCAATTCCCTCTGACAGTCTCTTGGGCTTCAAGATTGCACAATCCTTCCAACCAACCCTCCCAGCAGGAATTGCGCAATTTTTCCCATCAACAGGTAGTTCAGCCCAGGATTTGTGCAAATCTAGGCAGCAATCAGCTATTGGGCCCAGAAATTGTGCAATCCCCTTGAGAAGTCATCCCATCTAAAGTAAAAAATGCAAATTTTTCTCCAGCAGTTGAGCAGTCGCTTGCATGTGCAGCTGAGTTGACTAGTTCCCTCCAGGACTAGCCAAAATAGACAACCATGCATAGGCTACTTCTCCCAAGGTAGTGTACAAATGCATCCCTTGTTTCAGGGATCTATGTTTAGCAGTTAGAGGTTACATGCAAGGAGTAATTTCAAAACCTCCCTCCAAGTGTCGCTTCCTCCTAGATTTGTGGCATGAGCATCATAACCTCATTGTTATCAAAACTCGTCAACCAGATTATCTAGAGATCATTCCGAACATCAACCTTGTAGCTCTAACATCCCACATCACATCTAGAAGCAGTTGGCACATTCATCTTAGTTTTTTGGGGTAAGCTTGCTTCCCATGTCTTGTGCTGTATTTCTGTCACTTTTTTTATAGTTTCTTGTGTGAGTGCTCTTTTCTTGATTTCCTTGAACTCTTGCTATCGTTTACATATATTCTAGCTACTTTCAATTTTCATTGCTATCCCATTGTTTTTGCATACATGAAATTGTTTTGCATGGACGTTCTCCCAATTGGTGAATGGCCTCACCCACATGCATGTTGATTTGTTTTCTCAATCCTCCATTCATCTTTTGCATGCATTATTTATCACTTCTGCTATCACTTAGTGTCGCCAAGCATTTCATCAACATACTTGCTTTTAGTTGCCCGTCGGCAAGTTGGGCCAACCTTGGCCCAGTCACTTCCTTCACCAAGGCTGAATTGCGTAATCTGGAGAAGGACGGCCCAGCTTCTCCTCTAGATTTGTTCAATCTGGCCCAGCACTAACCTCCTGGATTGAATGGCACATTTCTAGAGGTCAGTGGCTGCTTGGCCCAAAATTTTTTGCAAATTTGTGCCTCATCCAACAGTCTTTCCCAACAGGAATCATGCATTCCTCAATCCCAGCACCCAGCTACCGAATTGGATTATGAATTTTGCAGTTCCAACAGTCAGTTAGTCTCCCAACAACTTGGACTATGCCTTGTGCAGTCTTGGCAGTTAGTCTCCCGACCTCCCAGCTGAAATTGTGTAACCTTCACGATCATTCACCCAAGTATGTTGAACATCAGTTCTCATGTTCATTTTGGTTTTTGACTGACAGATTGCTTGCTATGAGTGTTTCGGTGTCCCCAGGTATCACAACTGTGCATTTGCCTGTCAACAGTAAAAGTACATGGTTTCCAAGAGAGCAGACATGAAGATACAGTTCATATCACACTTAGTGATGCACTCGATCAAGGGTCCATGGGTTTACCTACTCATGATGATATCAAGTTGTTCATGGATAAGGATATCAAGAAGCAAAATCATGAACAATAGCTGAAGGCAACATATCAAATGCAGTGGACTCAACGAACGTGGTGGATACAAGTGGAAGGTTGTTGACAACATAGAGGCGGAGAAAAGTTGCAAGATCAAGAAAATCCACTGATAACGAAAGCAACTTTGGAGACTCGGAATATGAAGTGACGGCGTGACATGAAGATCACATAAAGGTAGAAGATGGAACAAAGAAGGAGGTACATGTATTGAATTAGCAACTCAGGAAGAACATGAAGAAACACAGACAGACCAATGAGTTGTAGCAAGAACATGAACAATAGAGGGCACAACATGAAATCATAGATGATATTGCACAAGTACAAGTTAAGGATCCATCCCAGTAGTTGACATAGAGAAAACATGGTGAGTAGTGTTGTTGATTGCATGCAAAGGATGCAACTGCATGCATGTTGTTGAGCACACGCATGAAATCCAATCCATTCAACACACTCACCAAGGCGAAGACAAGACACAAGTCCAACTGGGGTTGAACATGTACTTCGGCAAGTTTATGCACATCACCACCAGCACACACTTAAAGACCAGCACGAACATTATGCATCAGTGTGTTTCTGATTCAACCATACCCAAGAAGACCATGCACATGTTAGCAGACTAGTTGGATGAAGGGGTCGAACCAATGCATGGCTGCAACAGTGGCAAGAGTTTGCTTTGGCAAGATGTCACCATGAGGTGCATGCACATCATCACGAACAACCAAGCTTGGCATCAACTCACCACCTTCACCATCACAAGAATGTTAAAGAGTTGGTCTCATCACAATGGACTGAGTGTCCATGATGTCTTGCAAGGCTTTCTCAAGCTATGTTGTCTCACATGAGTACATGTGCATTGTAATGTTGAATCATGTCAAGTGTAAGTTGAGTGTCAACAGTTGGATGTAACAGTCACAGAATAGGTGAAGAGTAATGAGGGTAGTTACACTATCATAAAGGGGAATGTCAAGGGCCACCCCACCCTTTGCTATATATATTCCCTCATAACTCATTGTATGGGCCTTTGGTCTGCCAAGTTTCTACTAAGAATATCTTGAAGAAGGCTTGCATAGTATTGTAACGCACCTTGGCTACTTCCCAGCACGAAGCTTGTACATTTCTCTAGAGGAGCAGGCGGATGTGGCTGTAATGTTCTACTAATAGGGCTAGCAGGTTTACATGCTGTATAGTATGATTATGACTTACACTTCTTTATATAATAAAAGCCAACACATTTTCATGCATATGTTGTTATTGTAGTTGGACTGCTCTGGTTTCCTTAATGATAGATGTTGTTTAACTTACATACTTGTGTATGAACTGATTCACATGCAATTATATGAAACTTGTTGTTAATGTGTTGCATATGTGGTTAATGTTGTCACCGTCCGTGTTGACTACTCTGTTGGAAATCAGTTAGACCTTTCTCTAAACCTTGTTATATCAACCGTCACACTCGTCTCGGACTGATCAGTGAGTGTTGTTTAGTATATCTTACCTTTTATGTTGGGACTACCACATCCATGTCAAGTGCACTGTCGAAGGCTGTGCATGTCCTTTGTGTGGTGTGTTCCTAGCATAGTTGGAACTGATACCTTTCAACCTTGAACTCACCTTTACCATCCTCCCCCCTTTGAAGTGTTGGAACCTCTCATACTCATTCCTTGACTCACTGCATCAGTCACACCCTTTCTACTAACAAAGTTATCTTACTTTCCTCTGTGCGACATCGCAGTCAAGGTATTACCTTAAGACTCACTGCTAGGACTCCTACACCAAATGGTCTAAGGTCTAATTGGGAATTCTTACCAGAGATATCCCCTTGACATGTTGGAGGGTCCAACACTTTCAACATTTCTGGCACTAGAAGGAGGGCCTGTTGACAAGTAGTGTCCTCTGATCCAATTTTGAACCTTTGCATATCTTTCATGGAGTCTTGCATTCTTCTTCCCCCAAGGTGTTTTTCGAATTGTGAAGACATCTCCTTCTCAAGGAATCTTTTCAATCTCTTGTCCACTCACACGTATGGTGGTGAAGGTGAAGTGGCCTGGCCTAAGCACTTACATAGCTTCCTTTCTATGATTTATGAGGAAGATGAGTGTACTAACAAATAGGCCGGTCTGCTGCTTGCATTTACACTTCATGAATCCCCGTTTTGTTGGGTGCTCAGCCTACTGGCTGACATTGTGCACTCATGTAAGCACGTCTCTGATCTTATTGAAGACACATTCCAACATTTTGATCCAGACCATCTTGACCGGAAACTATTACAGAAGCGGAGGGCTCCACATTCCGTTATTGATTTTTGGTAGTGCTTCCATGACTTACAGTTTGAAGCTCCGAAGAGCCAGATGAAGTTCACTTATCTCTGGAACCAATTCGAGTATTGTCTTAAGAAATCTTCTCGTCCCAAGAGGAAGCTTGATGTAAAGCCTCGCTCAACCTTCTTCATTGATGGAACTGCACAATCCCATGTCGGAGGAGGCACCGTCTCAATGGACTATCCGCCTCCCTTTCATTCAACAGTTCCACCATCACCCAGTGATGTTGAGGATCATGTTCGCACATCCATTCATTCTTCACACCCTCACAACATCACTCCACTCACTTTCTGCATAGAGTTGGTTGTTAGTGCTTCGAGTTCCCATATGAATTATTTTCTTTGACCTTCATCTTCACACTCAAGTGTTCCTCCAGATGATATTGTCTTGTGTTTGTCCATTCCAGACTCTTCACTTGTTGTTAACGAGGAACAACCTACTGACATAGTTGGTGTCACACAACCAACATGCGCTATCATTCATGAATAATATGAGTGGGATATTGAACATCAACACTTGACAAAGGATGACTCCCTTCCATGCAAACCCCCTCTGTTCCTTCCTAGCATCTTTGGTGAACCCACCATACATGAATTTGTATGTGTGTCTTCATCTACAAAAGTACCCATTGTTGACCATGATAAGTCCACGAACTATCCTTCATTCACATGCACTCACTTATGTCCTGTGGTCACTTTGAAACATGAAGTGTGGGTGTCTTCACTGTTATATCTTTCTTTCATGCTCGTCCGCACAAGTGGGTTACTCATGGACCAAGCCTTCACCGACATGGCTCTACCAATGCACCAATGACTACATTGGAAGTATCACGTCATGTGATCAGGCCCATACACCGTTAGTGTAGGAGTAGGTGTAGCATTTTCTTTCAGTTGTTTGCTCACATGCTTGTTTAATTTCATGCTTTGTTTTCTTGTTTGTGTGCTTTTTTGTTTGCTTACCTGTTTTGCTTTCAGTTTTACTTCTGCTATTACTTTGCTTTGTTGTTTGTTTCATTCATTTGTAGGTTAGTTTGCATGAAACCATGTGTGACTAATGAAATGGGATAGGTAAAGTACAAGAGGGTTTTCACAACTATCACTACTTGGTTACCTGTCATCTTTCCTCTGTATGATGAACTTGTTACTCTTAGTCCATGATACGTTGAAGGAAAATACGTACTATTTGAGGTGAACCTTGGTGTAAGCACAATGCTTCTGTCCTAACTAGTGTCACCTTCTCTAGTCGATTGTTTTTGTGTTAACCCTTGTCAGCTCAGTCAAGTAGAGTAAGATGAGGGGGAAAACCTTAATAAGAATGTCAAAGATATAATAAACTACTTCTGTGCTGGAACAACCTCCTCTGCTCCCAATAAGTCTAGATCCCTTTCCCACTTCTAGAATGAATAAGTGTTATGCAAAGTGAAAATGAAAAAAATGAAAAGTCAAAGAATTCAAAACGAAAATGAATAAGGCGAAAGAAGAGAAAGGATTCTTGTGCATGGAGGTGATGTAACTAACTCTGCCGGGGTACTGACCAGGCTTGCTGGCAGCAGATCCATGCTTGTGTTTCTATGTGACTCCACCAGGGTACTATCTAGGCCTACCTGCAGTCGAGCAACACTAGAGATGAAACTAAGACTCTGACAACTATATTGCTTGTGCACCTATATGCCCCTCAACCCTAATCGAAACAACTATGTTGCCTTGGCTTGGAATGTGTGTCAATCAACCAAGGGCTTGGTAGATGCTACATCTTACAATCAAGTTAGTGTGAAACCAAGATGAGTGAAGAACTGAACAATACTTCCGGAGGTGTTAGACTTGTTTTTCATGAACAAGGTCCATTCAGAGAGATGGAGTTATACCCGTGTGTCATGAAGTGTTGTAGCGGCTACAACCATCCTCCAAAATTTTTCCTTAGCTTGTTTTTGAGCCTCTCTACCAACCTTTGTAGCAGCTTGCCTTGCTTCATCAATTCCTCAAGCTTTAATGTCTTTCTTGGTAAAAGGAATCCTGTCAATCACAATTTGATATTTTCCCTTCACACATTGCTCACCCAGACTTGGTCTAGCTGCAAACTGAGCATCTTACTAGTGAAATTTTCCCATTGCTAGAGGGAAACCATCCATTCCCTCCAAGTATTGTGCAACTCCCTCTGACAGTTGTTGGCTGGCAGGATTGCGCAATCCTACCAGCCAACCCTCCCAGCAGGAATTGTATAATTTTTTCCATGAACAGGGATTTTAGCCTAGGATTTGCATGAATCTGGGAAGTGGTCCACTGTTTGGCCTAAAAATTGTGCAATCCTCTTGGGAAGTCAGCCCATCTTATAGTCATAAATGTGCATTTTTATCTAGCGGTCGAGTAGTCACTTGCATGTGTAGCTGAGTTGACCAATTCCCTCTGAGACTAGGCAAAAGAGACTCGCATGTATAGGTTGCTTCTCCAAAGGCAGCATGCAAAGGCATCTCTTGTTTCAAGGATATATTGTTTAGCAATTGGAGGTTACATGCAAGGAGTAATTCTGAAACCTCCCTCCAAGTGTCGCTTTCTCCTAGATTTGTCGCATGAGCGTCATTACCTCGATGTTATCAAAACTCATCAGCCAAACACTGCAGAGATCATTCCTCACATCAACCTTTTATCTCTAACATCCCACATCACATGTAGAAGCAGTTGGCACATTTAGCTCAACCATTTTGGAGTAATCTCACTTCCCATCCCTTGTGCTGCATTTTTGTTGCTCTTTGTGTATTCTCTTGTGTGAGTGTTGTTTTCTTGATTTATTTGAACTCCTTCTATCATTTACATATATTCTAGCTTGTACTAGCTCTGTTTCAATTTTCGTTGCTATCTCACTATTGTCGCATGCATGAAACAATTTTGCACGAATATTCACCCAACTGGTGAACGACCTCATCCACATGCATGTTGATCTATTTTCTCAATCCTCTATTCATGTTTTGCATGCACTATTTATCACTTCTTCTATCACTTATGTTGCCATGCATTTCATCGTCTTACTTGCTTTTAGTTCCCTGTCGGCGAGTCAAGCCAACCTTGGCCTGGTCCTTCACCAAGGCTACATTGCGCAATCTGGAGAAGGAAGGCTCACCTTCCTCTCCAGATTTGTGCAATATAGCCCAACACTAACCTCATAGACTGAATTTAGCATTTCTCGAGGTCAGTGCCGGTTGGCCAAAAAATTTGCGCAAATCTATCCCTGGCCTAGTAGTCTTTCCCAGCTCGAATCATGCATTCTGCAATCCCAGCAGCCAACTGCCCAACTGGATTGTGCATTTTACAGTTCGAACTATCAGTTAGTCTCCCAGCAGCCTAGACTGTGTCTTATGTAGTCTTGGCAGTCGGTCTCCTGACCTCCTTGCCGAAATTGTGCAACCTTCACAATCATTCACCCAGGTATGTTGCAGGTCATCTCTCCTATTCATTTTGGTTTTCGACTGACAAATTTCTTGCTATGAGTATTACCATGTCTCCAAGTATCACAGGTGTTCATCTTCCTCTCAAGAGTATAGGTATAATGGTTTCCAAGAGAGAAGAGACGAAGACATGGTTTAGAGCACACTTTGGGATGCATTCGATCAAGTTTCCGTGGGCTTACCTACCTCATGAAGACATCAAGTTGTTCATGGACAAGGACATCAAGCAGCAACATCACAACGAGCAACATCATGAATATTATCTAAAGGAAACATACCAAATGCAGTGGACACAATAAATGCAATGAACACAACGGATGAAAGAGGAAGGTTTTTGACAACATAGAGGCAGAGCAAAGTTGCAAGTTCAAGAAAATCCATTGATAATGAAAGCAACTTTGGAGATTCAGAATATGAAGTGATGGTGGGACATGAAGATCGTGCGAAGGTAGAAGATGGAACAAATAAGGAGTTGCATGTACCGAAGCAACAACTCAGGAAGAACATGAAGCTGCACAGAAAGACCAATGAGTTGCATCATGAACATGAACAATAGTGGGTGCAACATGCACTCATGGATGAGACTGTGGAAGTACAAGTTAAGGATCCATTTGAGCAGCTGAAATAGAGAAAACATGGTGAGGAGTGTTGTTGATCACATGCAAATGATCCAACAGCATGCATTTTGTTGAGCACACACATGCACTCCAGTCCATTCAACACACTCACCAAGGCGAAGACAAGAAGCAAGTCCAAATGGCGTTGAACATGAACTTCGGCAAGTTGATGCGCATAACCACCAACACACACTTGAAGATCAACATAGACACTATGCATCGGTGTGTTGCCGATTCAACCATAACCAAGAAGACCATGTGCATGTTAGTGGACGAGTTGGATGAAGGGGCTGAACCAATGCACCAGTTGCAACAGAGGCAAGAGTTCGCTTTGTCAAGATGTCACCATGAGGTGCATGCACATCATCATGGATGACCAAGCTTGGCATCAACTCACCACTTTCACCATCACAAGCATGTCAAAGTGTTGGTCGCATCACAATGGATCAAGTGCCAGTGACGCCTTGCAAGGCTTTCTCAAGCTGTGTTGTCTCAAATGAGTACATGTGCATTGTAATTTTGAGTCATGTAAAGTGCAAGTTGAGTGTCAATAGTTGGATGTAACAGTCATAGAGTAGGTGAAGATTCATGAGGGCAATTGAACTGTCACAAAGGGGAATGTTAAGGGTCACCCCACCCTTTGCTATAAATAGTCACTCATAACTCATTATATGGGCTTTTGGGCAAGAAACAGTTGGCACATTTAGCTCAAATGTTTTGGAGTATTCTCGCTTCCCATCCCTTGTGCCACATTTTTGTTGCTTTTTGTGTAGTCTCTTGTGTGAGTGTTGTTTTCTTAATTTATTTGAACTCCTGCTATCATTTACATATATTCTACCTTGTCCTAGCTCTGTTTCAATTTTCATTGCTATCTCACTGTTGTCGCATGCATGAAACAATTTTGCTTGAACGTTCACCCAACTGGTGAACGACATCACCCACATGCATGTTGTTCTATTTTCTCAATCCTCTAGTCATGTTTTGCATGCACTGTTTATCACTTCTTCTATCACTTAGTGTCACCATGCATTTCATTGACTTACTTGCTTTCAGTTGCCTGTCGGCGAGTCAGGCCAACCTTGGCCTAGTCTCTGCCTTCACCAAGGCTACATTGCTTAATCTGGAGAAGGAAGGCTCACCTTCCTATCCAAATTTGTGCAATCTAGCCCAGCATTGACGTCCTAGAATGAATTGCACATTTCTCGAGGTCAGTGGCTACTTGGCCAAAAAAATTGCACAAATCTATCCCTGGCCCAGTAGTCTTTCCCAGCTCAAATCACGCATTCTGTAATCCCAACAGCCAACTGCCCAACTAGATTGTACATCTTTTAGTTCGAGCAGTCAGTTAGTCTCCCAGCAGCCTATACTGTCTCTTGTGCAGTCTTGGCATTCAGTCTCCTGACCTCCTTGTCGAAATTGCGCAACCTTCACAATCATTCACCCAGGTATGTTGCAGGTCAGATCTCCTATTCATTTTGGTTTTTGACTGACAAATTTCTTGCTATGAGTATTAGCATGTCTCCAAGTATCACAGGCGCTCATATCCCTCTCATGAGTATAGGTATAATGGTTTCCAAGAGAGAATAGATGAAGACATGGCTTAGAGCACACTTGGGGATGCATTTGATCAAGTGTCCATGGGCTTACCTACTCATGAAGACATCAAGTTGTTCATGGATAAGGACATCAAGAAACAACATCACAGCGAGAAGCATCATGAACAGTATCTGAAGGAAACATACCAAATGCAGCGGATGCAACGAATGCAACAAACACAACAGATGAAAGAGGAAGGTTGTTGACAACATAAAGGCGGAACAAATTTGCAAGATCAAGAAAATCCACTGATAATGAAAGCAACTTTGGAGACTCAAACTATGAAGTGATGATGGGACATTAAGATTGCGCCAAGGTAGAAGATGGAACAAATAAGGAGTTGCATGTACCGAAGCAACAACTCAGGAAGAACATGAAGCTGCATAGAAAGACCAATGAGTTGCATCATGAACATGAACAACAATGGGTGAAACATGTACTCACAGATGAGACTGCGCAAGTACAAGATAAGGATCCATCCGAGCAGCTAACATAGAGAAAACATGGTGAGCAATGTTGTTGATCACATGTAAAGGATCCAACAGCATGCATGTCGTTGAGCGCACACATGCACTCCAGTCCATTCAACACACTCACCAATGTGAAGATAAGAACCAAGTCCAAATGGCATTGAACATGTACTCCGGCAAGTTGATGCATATAACCACCAACACACACTTGAAGATCAACATAGACACTATGCATTAGTGTGTTGCCGATTCAACCATAACCAGGAAGACCATGTGCCTATTAGCGGACGAGATGGATGAAGGGGTTGAACTAATGCACTGGTTGCAATAGAGACAACAGTTCGCTTCAGCAAGATGTCACCATGAGGTGCATGCACATCATCATAGATGACAAGGCTTGGCATCAGCTCACCACCTTCACCATCACAAGCATGTCAAAGAGTTGGTCTCATCACAACGGATCGAGTGCCAGTGACACCTTGCAAGGCTTTCTCAAGTTGTGTTGTCTCACATGAGTACATGTGCATTGTAATCTTGAGTCATTTCAAGTGCAAGTTGAGTGTCAACAGTTGCATGTAACAGTCATAGAGTAGGTGAAGATTCATGAGGGCAGTTGAACTGTCATAAAGGGGAATGTCAAGGGTCACCCCACCCTTTGCTATAAATAGTCCCTCATAACTCATTGTATGGGCTTTGGGCAGCCAAGATTCTACTAAGAATATATTGAAGAAGGCTTGGATAGTATTGTAATGTGCCTTGGCTTCTCCACTGTATGGAGCTAGTACATTTCTCTAGAGGAGCAGACAGATATGGTTGTAACGTTCTACTGATAGGGCTAGTAGGTTTACATCCTGTATAGTATGATTGTGACTTACACTTCATTATGTAATAAAAGGCAACATGTTTTCATGCATATGTTGTTATTGTAGTTGGACTGCTCCAGTCTCCTTAATGATATATGTTGCTTAACATACGTACTTGTGTATGAACTGATTCACATGTATATATGGTTAATGTTGTCACTGTCTATGTTGACTGCTCTGCTGGACATCAGATAGACCTTTCTTTGAACCTTGTTATATCAATTGTCACACTCGTCTCAGACTGATTCGTGAGTGTTGTTTAGGTTATCTTCGCTTCAATGTTGGGACTGCAGCATCCATGTTGACTGCTCTACCAAAAGTTGTGCATGTCCTTTGTGTGGTGTGTTCCTAGCAGAGTTGGGAGTGATCCCTTTCAGCCTGGAACTCACCTTCACCTTCCTCCCCCCTTGGAAGTGTTGGAACCTCTCATACTCATTCCTTGACCCACTACATCAGTCACACCCTTGCTACTGAGAAAGTTATCTTACTTGCCTTTGTGCAACATCGCGGTCAAGGCATTAACTTATGACCCACTGTTGGGACTCCTACACCAAATGGTTTGAGGTCTAATTGGGACTTTTTACTAGGGAGATCCCCTTGACATGTGGGCAGGTCCAACACTGTCAACAGGCAAAAAATATTGGGGCAACTAAGCTTTTCTCAAATAAGAAAATGATGCAGGCGCATGGCTATTCGTGATCTTCCAGATATCATCATTCTAGAAAGTACCATCTTCAAACCATGTCAATTCTGTAAGCAAACTAGAGTTCAAAATGCCAAAGAATTATCATCAAGTAAGCCTCTTAAACTCATTCATATTGATTTGTGTGGACCGACAAGGAAAAATTCACCCCATGGAGAAGAATACTACATTTTATTCATTGACTAGTTTTCTATAATGTGTTGGATTGGTTTACTGAAACATAAAGATGAAGCATTTGAAAAGTTTAAGGTCTTCAAAGCTTTATTTGAAAATGAATTCAATCTAAAAATAAAATGTCTTAGATTTGATTGGGGACAAGAACTCATATCAGATGAATTTTTTGAATTTTGTGAACAATGTGGAATAAAGAGACAGCTCTTTGTTGCTAGAGCTCCTCAACAAAATGGCGAGGCGGAAAGAATGAATAGAACAATTCAACAAATGGCTTGAGCTATGCTTGATGAGTTTGGAACTTCTGACACCTTCTGAGCATACTATAGTAAATATTCTCAACAAATCTCATGTACATGTAAATAATGATAAAACTCCATATGAACTTTGGTATGGTAAGATCCCCATTGTAAAACACTTCAAAGTTTTGGAAGAAAATGTTTCATTAAAAATACTGATGAAAAATTTGGCAAGTTTGAACCCACGGTAGACGAAGGAATATTTCTTGGTTATTCATCTAGAAGTAACGGATACAAATGTTATGATAATATACTTCGAAAAGTTGTTGAATGCATTGATGTTGTAATCGATGAAGCATGCAAAAATCTGAAATAAGTGACATCAGTAAAAGAAGATGATAATAATGAAGATGGTGAATGCTTTCCCATGTCAAATCAAAATGATATAGATGAAGAAACCAATGACGCATTAGAAGAAGATACATCTGATAAAGAAAAGGCTCCATCCAGGTATGTTCAAAAGAATCATCTAGAATCTCAAATTCTAGGAGAAAAAAGGTCTAGAGTACAAAAAAGAAAAACTCTCCCCTGATCTCCTAGTTATATAGCCTTATTATCCTCCATAGAACCACAAAATGTAAATGAACCTAGCAAAGATGAATTCTAGGTTAAGGCCATGGATGAATAACTTAACCAAATTGAAAACAATGATACTTGGGAATTAGTTCCTAGACCTCATGATAAAAATGTTATAGGGACAAAATGGGTATTCAAGAATAAGTTGAATGAAAATGGAGAGGTAATTAGGAATAAAGAAAAGCTTGTTTGTAAAGGGTATGCATAACAAGAAGGTATAGAATTTGAAGGCACTGTTGCACCTGTAGCTAGACTTGAAGCCATAAGAATGTTTCTTGCTCTTTCAAGTTTTTGAAAAAATTCAAAGTTTATCAAATGGGTGTAAAATATGCATTTCTTAATGGAGATCTAGAAGAAGAAGAATATGTTGAACAACTAGAAGGATTCATTTTGGGAAATGATGCAAACCATTTGTGAAAACTCAAAAGGGATTTATATTGACTGAAACAAGTTCCAAGGGCATGGTATTATCATCTTGACAAATAAGTTCAACAAAAAGGCTTCACAAAAGGATCCGCAGAAAACAACTTATATACAAAAATTGAGAATGATAAAATGCTAATTATTGTTGTTTATGTTGATGATATCATCTTTGGCAGTAATGAAGAATCTATGAGTTAAAACTTTGCTTCCATTATGCAACAAGAATTTGAAATGTCTTTACTTGGAGAACTAACCTATTTTCTTGGTCTACAAGTGCAACAAGCAAAAGATGTCATCTATCTTTCACAAACTAAATATCTCAAGTAGATTCTGAAGAAGTATGTAATGGAAGATTCCAAACCAGTATGTACCCAAATGGTAAGAGGATGTAGTCTTAGTTCTAACAATGATTCTCCTATAGTGAATCAAGCATAGTACATATCTATGATTTGAAGTCTACTTTATCTAACAAGTACCAGACTAGATATCATATATGCGGTAGGAATTGTTGGAAGATTCCAAGCGAATCCAAAGCAACCACATATTTCGGTAGTAAAGAGAATATTCAAATATCTCCAAGGAACTAAAGACTTTAGTCTATGGTATCCTAAAGATACATATCTCACCCTTCATGCATATATAGATGCGGATTGGGCTAGGAATTATGATGACCAAAAAAGCACTAGTGGAGGTGGATTTTATATGGGATCACAATTAGTATCTTGGTTCAGCGAGAAAAAATGTTTGATTGCCTTATCTACAGTGGAAGCAGAAAAAGTGGCTACTGCATCTTACCACACACAACTTCTCTGCATGATGCAAACATTACAAGATATTCAAATTAAATGCTTGTCATGCGGAAAGAGTCAATTTTGCAGACAAAACCAACCTCCCTAGAAGCTTAAGGCTTTCTAGTGACAAACAAGACAATTAAGAACAATCCTTCTCTAAATATGCATTTACCATATAAGAAACCAAGTGTTTAGATCCTACCTGTAGTCCAACGCTGTTGTAGTAGTCCAGCCTCGTCGATCCGGATGAGCTCCTCCTTCTCTTCGAAACCTGCATTCACTAACAATCAAACGATTAAATAGCACCTGAATATCTCATAAAATAAAACATATTTAACATACGGACCAAGGAGTATATGAAACAACTCATAAATAACAAATTGTTGAGAAGAATGGACTTATTTGTATTAATAGGAAACCATTACAACCTGAGCCTTGGTGTTGTGCAAGTTCCTCCCAGGGTCCAGCAAGAGTTTTCCTTTACTTTGACCAGCTCACCCACTTCCAAATGAAACAAGAAAGTATGACAATCTCTCCTCACAAGCTTCTACAAGGAAGTCCTAATCTCAGCAACATCTACCCTTAGGAATGTTCAGCTTTCAACATCTCCTCCCTCTGGCCCAATGCATGTATTTATAGTGCTGTAGAGGAAGTTAATCATGTCCACCATCAATGGGATAAGCCCCTCTTTGGGTCGGTTAGCTCCCCCTTGATGGGATAAGTTCCTCTTCCACAGGGATACATGAACCATCTGGAGGTGCTCCATACACGTCAAACAAGCTTCTAGAATGCTCTAGAAATGACCACAAGTAACTTTTTTGGAGTGAAACTTGCGCCTTTTGACCTTTACAGGAGTACGCACCCATTTCTTTACAGACAGAGCGTACAAGTACGCAGGTATTGTGAACTTGGGTTGCGTACATGCAGGTAAGGCTGAGAGAAACTGCGTACCCAGAGATAATTGACTTTAAATGACTTTTCTCTCTTTCTTGGAGTTTGACATGGAAATCAGAAGCATGAGACTTGCCAAGGAGGATAGTATGACAGTTGGTGGAGCCATACTAACTGCAAATAGTCATGGTGACATTTTTTAGTGTAACAGATTGGCCCCTAAAGTGCGAAGCCTGAAGTAGATTTAGGGTTTTAAATCATCTAGGAAGGGTGAAGTACTTTATCATTTCAAGGATTATCTTGTGGAGAGCCTGGTCAGAACCTGCAAATATTCAACACAAAATACATATATAAGATGATATCATCGCTGAGGTAGGCATTCCCATACTCAAATTGAAAACTTTAACTAATAATCTAACTACTGCTCTGATACATGAATGATTTTGCAGTACATCACAATCATAGACATATGTAGACACAGTATGGACGCAACCACCTGTTTATAATTAGTCTACTATATAATGAATACAAAACTCCTCCCAGCCTGGATGGTGGAAACTAGTTCCAGGGTCTTGATTTCTACTTCCCGAATTGGTACGATTCTATCCATGCAAATAAACGAGTTGATGTCGAACATGGTAGAAACCACTTGATTACCAGTCAATGATGAAAACTATTAACAAGTGTGAGAGAGACCACCAGTGATGTCAACGGTTCTCAAAGTACCCAGTACAATCCATGAGATGTGAATAAATGGGTTGATGTCGAACATGTCACGGAATCCTTCGATCGAAAGTCAATGATGTAAACTGTCGTCAAAGGCGAGAAACCTGCCATTGATGCATGCAGACTTCAAGGTACTGACGATTTCTATGTCATCTCTCTAGATAATGTGCTGATGTCGATAGAAAGCGACCCGTTGCAGGTAATCCCACAACACGAAATCATAGTTCAAGCTGAAGAAATGTTGCTGTAAGGACTGACTCAGGGATGGTCAAAATGGATGACAAGTATTTTGCATATGAATGGTTTATTTGCAGAGACCTCTTGAACACATAACGACACGACAGATGGCTTGGCGACGATTGACCCAAAGTTAATACCCAGAAATGGTTGAAGACTTTCAAAGTGGTTTAATCAACTTTAAGACAAAGGATTTCCCAACCCAGGTGAATGAAAAGTGTCGTGTTCAAGAGTGGTAATAAGGTTTTTCTGTGACAAAGGATAACAAATAGGCTCATTCTTCTCTCTTTTCCCCCACCATTTCTGGCAAGTACCTCTTTATTTTTTACAAGCTTGAGGAGGATAACATATGCTTGATTATAAGCTCATCCTTCGGATGAGTCCAACTTAGTTTAGATTCGAACCCTAAGAAGGAGTGGTCCGTTCCTGTTTGTAATCGAACAGGTCCTCTACTGTGAAATTTTAACGAGTCCAGTATAGGAGAAACTCGGCGTTTTTCAGTTTTAGAGAGTCTGAAAAAACTAAAGAAGACTCCAGGGTTGAACTTTTTCGTAAATTTGTGTCTCCCAAGCCCGAAAAAGTATAAAATAATACCTGAGAGAACCGCTTGATCTTTTACGACCAAGGAGTACTTTCATGATTAGTGTCTTTGACCTGAAAAGTAAAAAGCGATCAAGGACATGTCGTTTTATTTCCAATATCAAATTTGAAACGACAAAAACCCGGCAATCTTTTCCTGTTTTTACGGTCAGAAAAGGGCTATAAGGGGACCGTCTTTTAATTCCGTTTTAACAAGTGTAAAAGAAACGCTCGACAATCTTTTCATGTTTTAGGAGTTAGAAAAGGGCTTAAAGATGACTCTACGGTTTCACTTTTTCGTAAGTTTTAACGAGTTCAAAAAAATGATAAAAATGTACTCATGGTTTTCACTCTTTCGTAAATTTTAATGAGTTCGAAAAAGGGATAAAAATGTACTCATATGTCTGACTTTCAATTTAATTTACGAGTAGGAAAAGACGGAAAGAACTCGGCATTTTCATTTGTTTTACGAGAATGAAAGATAGCAAAATATTCTCGGGATTTTCATGAGTTTAACGAGTCTTGAAAATAACTGAAACTGACTCGAGATAGGTTTCATTTTTACAAAAGCTTGAAACAGAGAAAAACTATGCTTCAAAGTAGTTTCATTTTTACACAAGCTTGAAACAGAGATAAAACTGTGCTTGATGCCCCCTAAGCATAACTGCTAGAGTGCATGCCCCCCTAGCTTCATTTTATTCAACTAAGTACAAGTTGGATGGAATGAAGGTTCATGAACGAGATCATTTGAAAGATTCGACCTAAAACTGTAAGAAAATTATGCAAAAAACTGAAAAAACTAACCTAAATATACAACTTAACATTTGAGATCTAGTCAAACTCTCGACTCAAGTAGAGGAGGATTTGTTTCATTTTTTAACGAGCTTGACACAGGAAAATAACTATGCTCGGATTCAGTTTCATGTTTACACAAGCTTGAAACGAAAAACTATGCTTGTTATAAGTTCACATGCCCCCAGCATAATGATGCAAAACGAGGTACATGCCCCCCAAGCTTTATTGCATTCAATGAGGTGGATGGAATGAAGCTTTACTTTCAAGATCTTGGAAAGACTTGTGGGAGTTGTTTCATTTTTTAGTGAGGTTGACACAAGAAAAGAACTATCCTCAAAACCCTTGTTTCATTTTTTAAACGAGCTTGACACAAGATAAGGAACTATGCTCATAACTACTCTCTACAATCTACGTAACAAAAAACTTTACTCTAAAAAACCTTGATTCATTTTTTAACGAGCTTGACACAAGACAAGGAACTGTGCTCTAAAATCCTTGATTCATTTTTTAATGAGCTTGACACAAGACAAAGAACTACGCTCATGACTACTCTCTACAATTTACCTACTTAACCTACCCTTGTTTCATTTTTTAACGAGCTTGACACAAGACAAGGAACTATGCTCAAGACTCTTTGTTTCATTTTTTAACGAGCTTGACACAAGACAAGGAACTATGCTCAAAAAGTTCGCATTCCCCCAGTATAATGATGCAAAGCGAGGTACATGCCCCCCAGGCTTCATTGCATTCAACCAGATGGATGGAATGAAGGTTAACTTTCAATATTTAACTTGAAAAGGGAGTTGTTTCATTTTTAAGGAGGTTGACACAATAAAAGAACTATCCTCGTACTTGATTCATTTTTTAACGAGGTTGACTCAATAACAGGAACTATCCTCAAAAAACCCTACTTTCTATAATCTACCTACATATCCTAAAATCTACCTGATTCATTTTTTTATGAGGTTGACTCAGTAAAAGAACTATCCTCATGCTAGCCTGTTTCATTTTTTAACGAGGTTGATACAAGAAAAAACTATCATCGTAACATCCAGTTTCATTTTTTAATGAGGTTGAGACGGGAACAAATTATCCTCGTCGCATCCAGTTTCATTTTTTAACGAGGTTGAGACGGGAACAAACTATCCTCGCACACACTGATTCATTTTTTAACGAGGTTGACACAGTAAAAGGAACTCTCCTCACACTAGCCTGTTTCATTTTTTAACGAGGTTGATACAGGAAAAAACTATCCTCGTTCTCACTGATCATGGCTTCCAACTGGAAGAAAGACATGTCAATGGACATACCTTGACCATGGCTTCCAAGAGGTCTTCATCAGAAGGAAGAATAGTTCTCTGGAAGGAACACATGTCAAGGGCCTCAAGAGGGATAAGAACATCGTGTTCAAGTAATCCCACAGAGTTTTCCATGTCAATTACCGGATCTAAATCAAAGGAAGATGAGCAAACAATGAGAGGCTCACTTACATCGGTAACTGAAAACATGGGACTAGTTGCCACATAATTTACCCGTGGCAGGGTAGGTACCACTTTAGAATCAGGAACATTTAGGGGTGTCATATTATTGGTAGTTGAAACAAGACTGGGGAACGAAAGTTGGTCTACAGTCACAATACTGCCATTGTGAGGGAAAGACATCACATGAAAGAGTGTCGATACGTCAGCTTTCATTGCATAAACATAGTCTCGCCCAAGGAGTAAATTGAAATCCAAGGGACCTCGAACTACCATAAGATCAATACAGATAGTTTTACCTTCCAAGGTAATAGAAAACTTAGGAAGGATCCCTAAAGGTTCACTAATGGTTCTGTTAAAAGCTTTCAGATTCTGCGTAATAGGCGCAAGCTGAGGGGAACCCAAAGCTTTCCAAACAGTTGAGGATAAAATACTAACAGAAGCACCTTCATCAACCTGAGTACAATATATGTCCCTACCACCAGCCTTGACAATGATTTGGAAAGGGATGGAGGAAGGAAGACGAGGTTCTGTCAGTCTATTCCAGTCAAAGGAAAAGACCTCAGTACTTGGAGGGGGTTCTGTAGAAACAGGTGAAATGCCCCCCGGCATAGAAGAATCTGATGTAACAAGAAGAACCTGAGCGGTAAGAAGCTCACTCTCTAAAGGGAAAGTGGGATCGATCGAATGTGAAATTGAATCGACCACTTGATCAACTAGTGGATCATCAACCTGAGTGACATGAGTTCCACTCTCCAATGGAAGAGTGTGATTGACTATACTTGAAATTAAATCAATCACTCCGTCAGTTGACGGTCGGTTGGGAGAAAGTTTACGGTAACCAGTTGGAAATTCTTGCTGTGGAATAGTAAGGTTTTCCAACAATGTTGAGGCTTCATCCATGTGAGGGCAAATGTGAGTTTGATGACTCCCTTTGCATAACCTACAAGGAAACCTAACTTTACCCTTTTTCCCAGGAACCTGACTATCACTGGTTGATGGATCAATGGAAAGTTGATGAAATTTTTCTGACCATACTTCCAAGACCTTTGGAATACCAGGACAATTGACAAGGAAGTGGTCACCCTTACAAAGCCTGCAAGGGTATTTGGGTTTACGATGCGTGTCGGAGTTTTCCTCAACACAACTAACACTTACAGTCATGGTGGGTTGGTTGACTTCTTTCCTATCTTGCTTCTTCTTCTTCTTCTTCTTCCCTTTCTTCTTCTTCTTAGCCTCCTAGTTACTAGCGTCAAGGCTTTTACCAGGCGAAGAGGAAGAAATAGAGGAAGAAAAATTAGGCGAAGAAGGTAAAGGGTCAACAAAAGGTTGGTGATGTTGAGATGGTGAACTCTGTTGAGGTGAAGCATCCAGTTGAGGTGGAACAATTGGAGTACTTTGGGCCAACGAAGTTGAAAATAACCATATCGGTAATCCTATTGTAAATCTAGGTAATGACAATGTAGCCATATAAGGAGGACCAACATTTCCAAAGTAAGGAAAAGTACTAGGATTCTCGTTAAGAGGGGTTCCTAGGTTGGTAAATTCCAGAACGTTTGCCATTATATTCAACTTCAGTGAATTTTATTAACAATTTATAACTAAAATTAACAATTCACAATTCACACCTAACAGTTAAAATTCACAATTCACACCTATGGTCTCTAAAAGTAAAAACAAACAAATTAACACGCGCTATCAAATCTAGGAGTCAAACCATACACAAATAGTAACCTTCCGGACCGAAAACACTAGTTGGGGATGAAATCCAACATCGCAGAATTTAGTACAGAAGTGGCGGGTGGAACAGTTACCCCGGAAACCTGCTTAATGAATAGACTGGACCAAGTTCCTCCACTTTAACCATCTCGAGTGAAGTGAACCCCCCAGAAAATCCAAGTGAGTCTAGCCGACGTCTGCTGCAGGTATAGTGGGATCTTCCCTCCACCGTCACCTTGGGTAGAACCCTAAAGATAATGGTCACCAACAGCAACAAATACACCTGGGGGAACAGTCTACGACCCGATAGCACGCAAGGGCAGAGTAACAAGCTCAATCCCCTTGCCGGCTCCTTGACAATAATCCAAGGTTTACCGACAAGTGACCCCAGGCTCCTCGACAATAATCCGAGGTTTACCGTTTGTAGTATGTGCGTATCTGGCCTCTTTCCCAATGAAGGAGGATTGATCCCCTCACTGGTTCGGACACGGTCTCGTGCTTCTCCTTTAAGAGGAGCTTTCCCAGAGCATAAATGTAACAGCTAGATTTATCCTACCACAAGATGAGCTACTTGTTTGGTTTTGCTGTCTTGGAGGGTTAATTACTCCCCTACTCCAAGACACTAGCCTAAGCTATATTGGTGTTTTAGAGCCCTAGAAACGTAAAATTTACTAGATGAATTTTAATTAAGCGCTGTGTTATTAAGGCTGTTATTACTCAAATGGGTAAATGGAAATGAAACCAATGGTGTTATGACCCGACTCAACTAAATGCAATTGAATATGATAATGTAATCTTTTCAATTCGATGAATCCTAACTAAAGTAAGGAGAGAGTTTCCATTCACTTCCAACAATGCAAAAAAATTGATCACTAAGAGAAAATATAACAAATTCTCTAATGCACTAATTTTATCAAGAAAAACTAATGCAAATCAATTTCAAACCATTTTTTTATTTTTATTTTTGTGTAAATTCAAATCAAAGAAAACTGATCTAAATCTACGATTGATTTTTCAGAACATAAACTATGCAATTGTAATCTATGCACAATTCACTTGAAAAGTATGCAAATGTAATCTATGCACATTTTTCATTAATATTCTGAAAATGAGAATTCTAATTATGCAAATGTGATCTATGCAAGAGAATTCTCAAACACAAGACGATTCTAATGTGATCTAAGAACCAATCAAGTGCAATTCGAGAAAATTGGGTGAGAGTTCCAAAGATCAAAAAGGAAATCAAATTAAGAATTTCTCAAAAAAGAGACTCAAAACACCCAATTGATGAAAGCTTAAAGCAGGAATGCCAATGGAATTAGACAAGATGAAAGCTTCTGACAGGTGAACAGTGGATCTGGGCAGCAAAAACAAGCTATAAACAAAATCTAAAAGATAAAAAAGAAGAAATTGAAATTTTCTAGGCTTTTGACAGGGGTACGCAGGCAGCCTGTTTGCACAGGTGCGGCCACGCTCTGTGTACACAGCAAAAGTGCGTACAGGTACGCACTGTGCTTAACGCAGAGGCTGCATACTTCTAGCAAAACCAAGAAAAACTAAAATCTAATTTAACCCTAATCTATTCCACCCAAATGCACAGTCAGACAGCCAAAAACCAGAAAGAAAAACAGCCTTTCTCAAATCAAAGTTTCACACAAAGGAAAAATCATTCACATCAATGGAGTTCCCCAGTATGGTCGCCATTTTGTCATGCGGAAAGAGTCAATTTTGCGGACAAAACCAACCTCCCTAGAAGCTTAAGGCTTTCTAGTGACAAACAAGACAATTAAGAACAATCCTTCTCTAAATATGAATTTACCATATAAGAAACCAAGTGTTTAGATCCTACCTATAGTCCAACGCTGTTGTAGTAGTCCAGCCTCGTCGATCCGGATGAGCTCCTCCTTCTCTTCAAAACCTGCATTCACTAACAATCAAACGATTAAATAGCACCTGAATATCTCATAAAATAAAACATATTTAACATACAGACCAAGGAGTATATGAAACAACTCATAAATAACAAATTGTTGAGAAGAATGGACTTATTTGTATTAATAGGAAACAAAAGAAACCATTACAACCTGAGCCTGGGTGTTGTGCAAGTTCCTCCCAGGGTCGAGCAAGAGTTTTCCTTTACTTTGACTAGCTCACCCACTTCCAAATGAAACAAGAAAGGATGACAATCTCTCCTCACAAGCTTCTACAAGGAAGTCCTAATCTCAGCAGCATCTACCCTTAGGAATGTTCAGCTTTCAACCTCTCCTCCCTCTGGCCCAATGCATGTATTTATAGTGCTGTAGAGGAAGTTAATCAGGTCCACCATCAATGGGATAAGCCCCTCTTTGGGTGGGTTAGCTCCCCTCTTGATGGGATAAGTTCCTCTTCCATAGGGATACATGAACCATCTGGAGGCGCTCCATACACGTCAAACAAGCTTCTAGAATGCTCTAGAAATGACCACAAGTAACGTTTTTGGAGTGAAACTTGCACCTTTTGACCTTTACAGGAGTACGCACCCATTGCTTTACATACAGAGCGTACAAGTACGCAGGTATTGTGAACTTGGGTTGCGTACACGGAGGTAAGGCTGAGAGAAACTGCGTACCCAGAGATAATTGACTTTAAATGACTTTTCTCTCTTTCTTGGAGTTTGACATGGAAAGCAGAGGCATGAGACTTGCCAAGGAGGATAGTATGACAGTTGATGGAGCCATACTAACTGCAAATAGTCATGGTGACATTTTTTAGTGTAACAATGCTCTCCACTCATCTCCATTTGATGTGACAGTATAATTGCGATTAGTATTTCAAAAAATCTTGTTATGCACTCCAAGACCAAGAACATACCCATTAAGTACCACTTTCTACAGGAACAAATGCTTCAACAGAAAGTTAAATTAGAGTATATTCCCTCCAAAGATCAGGTTGCTGATATATTTACCCAACCTCTTCCTAGAGAAGCATTTGAATATCCTAGACAAAATCTGGGAGTTGTTTCTGTGTCATCATTAGGGGAGTTTTGAAGTCTAAAATGGGCCTCCTAAGAAAAATGTACGAACAAAATAAACTTTATAAGAACAAATAGGATTGAAGATGATGATGTCAACCATGGGGGATGATTCACCATTTTTGGAGTAAAAAAGAAGAAATATTAAAAAATAAGAAAATAATAAAACTACTTTTTCAACTTGTATTTTCAACTTATATCCCTAAGGTTTACTCAACTTTCAAGCAGGAGTACTCACTGGATGTAAAATTTATCTCCTCATCCAAGGATTACTCATGTTGCATACTTTTGATAAACCCTACTAGATGAAAAATGAGAAATACATGAAAAAACATGATTACAATCATGTTTTTCATGTATTTGTCATTTTTAATGTAGCTGGGTTCATTGAAAGTATAGAACATGGTTACTCCTTGTATTAGGAATCAAATTCGTCATCCAACGAGTGTTTCCACTCGAAATTTGAGGTAACCCATAGGGAGATACATTGAAAATACGAGTTGAAAAGATAGTTTTTTCTTTTTTCCCTCTAAAATTTGATGATGTAATCTAATCTTATTTTATTATTTCCACTATTATTTTATAATTTCCTTAGGAGGTCCATTTTAGACCTCAAAAATCTCATAATTCTTGCTTTTAAAACTAGTTTGTTTAGTCTACATGTAGAAAATCAAGGATTGATTTCTATACGTGGATTTCATGAAGTTGAGGCGGACATATACGTGAGTTTTTGTGCCGACAATAGCATATGTGTTTTTCTGACAGAAAAATAGTGGGTCAGACTCAAAATCAATTTCTGACATGAATCTTTAGTATGATGTTGATGGATATAGTTTTTTGATATGCTTTTCTCATTGATGTTTATTTGATTGATGAAGATGCCTTGATGAATGAATTGTTGACAATGCATAGGTAGCATAGGTTCAGGGGGATCATTAGCCTTTAAATGCTGAATTCAGTTATGGTCTTATTTATTAATGTCATTTGATGAAAAGGTCATGTAAAAGCCTATGGTGCAATAATATGTTTGTTTCTATCATAGTCCATTATGGATGAGTCCTTTTGGACACATGATATAATTTGTACCCCAACTATGCATCGGAAGGATGATGTAATAATTGCAATTTTCAATCATGTATGAACATTTGATGTATCCCCACTTGGTTGGGTGATTGATGTATGTATGAGTCATTGGTGATAGGAAGGTCATACTCACATAATTGAGTTATAGAGTCATGTTATTATTTTGAAACACATTTCTGCAAACTCTGCATGTGCCCAGGGGGAGCATGGACAGTATAGTGCATCTCAGCATGTACTAAGGGGGAGAATATGTTGATCCACCCTTTTCCCTTGATGTCAAAGGGGGAGAGTATCTTAGTGTTTTGGTGTTGTTTGATATATCTAACAAGTTCTATAGATTGAAGTGGTCAACACCAATATGGTTGCCATCAAGTCTAAAGGGGGAGATTGTTGGCATTGTGGAACATGTGTTGTCCCTGATGGCAACTCACATATATGATAACTAGATGTATCCACTAGTCAGTTCAAAAATGATAAAGTGATGTATGATGGAAACTCACATTGTAACAGGTCAATTCATAGGTAAGAGAGTAATGGCATAGAAGAACAACATGATGGAACAAATTATTACAGATCAAAATCAGGAAATTGAGGAAAGAGAATGTTTTAAGTTGTATGCATTTTTTAACCTATTCCAAGTCGCGTATACACATGGGTACACAAAAAAAGGTCATGTATATGTATGCACGTAGTTTCAGAGAACGAAAAGCACATATGAGATGGAAAATTAAGGTTAAAGAATAACAAATGTCCATAACATGTTATTAGCCCACCATAGGTTCTAAGTGTTGTTTTGGTTCATGGTATTAACAAAGGCTCTAAGTGTATAAGGAGGAGAAAATCAAAGGGTTAAAGGGAAATAAAAATGGTTTTTCATGAATACTTCTATCTGAAGTATATTTTGTGTTGTAAAGTCTATGGTAATGATATAGATCTGAAACATCTTGTGCACCCTTGGATACAATGTTGGATCAGGATCATTACATGTGAAATGACTTATCATTGTATCATCTGAAAATGGATAGGTTCGATCTTAGTACTAACACATGTTTTATCCTTTAAATGCTATGATCTAGGTATATTTTAAGTCTTGAAAAGTTACGAAGTTATAAGTCATTATTTGTAGATCTATATGGATGTTCGCCTCGGTGAAGGCACATATACACGCGGATTTGTCACTTCCAAGTAGCGTATGTAGAGGAAGGTCTTGTTGTTCAGAAATGACTCGTCTGTCTAATCAGTGCTGCTTTTTTACTATTGTTTGTTAATGATGTCTTCATTAGATCCAAAGATAAAATAATTGTATAAGGAGATTGAGTCTGGCTGACTGATTGATTGAGAAAGAAGGGTGATATTTTACTACTATCTATTTAGAACTCTGTAATATGATAATAGATCTTCATAATGTCATTTGTTCAGAAGCTTTATGATTCAATATCTTTAGAGGTATACACAGGTTGAGTTACAGAAAGTGGCATATACATGCAGATTTTCGTCATTGAGTCAGTTTACACATTATGACATATGATTTTTAAGGTTGCAGTTGGTTTTGGTTGTTGATGTAGTGTTCTGGGTTCATCTTTGTGTTCTGGTGACAGTGATCTAATTGTTCATATTGATTGATTTTTTTTTTCTTCAGAGTTGATGGGTTTCAGTGATTGGTAGATGCAATCGTATTTGATGGTTGTATTGTAGTGGTGATTGATGGGTCCAGTCTAAAAATTTGATGAAACATGGCCTGCATATTGTGTTGATGTGTATCATGAGTATCTAATCTGAAAATTTATGAAACATGGTCCATATAAAACTAGTGGAGGAAGTAGCCTTCTGTAGGCCAGTGCATATGTAATGGTAATCATATCAACTAGTACAAGAGCTAGGGGGTTGTAGCTCCCTTCCAATAGAATCTGGAAAACAAGTAATTGTTATAGCCTTCAGCAGGTGGATGCCTACGAACTGGAAAGAGTATGCACCAATAAAAAACTTGTAACTGCTTTTAATAATAAAAAGATTAAAGACTGAGATGACAACAGCAGTGGTTTTTTCCCTCATTGGGTTTCCACCTGAAAAAAATCCTGGTGTTCGAGTGTGCTTCTTATGTGTGTTGATTGATTTTATTCTTACTGTGTCTATTTACTACTTAGTAAATGCGTCACACTCTTATTTAATTTCAAGAGGCAACAAATTAGCTAGTTTACAAGTTTATTATCTATATGCTAGTTTCATTCATTATAGTCATGGACATATGCTATTTGGTTTCTATAAAATCGTGTACACAGTTTGAAAAAGGAAAGTCATTATTATGAAAGTTTAAATACTGATTCACCCCCCCTCTCAATATTTTTCCCCACAATACTAGGATAACTAAAGATGAAAGTAGAATAAATTATTATTGTGAATTTATCCTTATCCTTGCAAATTCTAGGGCTACTTTAAGAAAAAGCTGGGCCAAATAACCCCCTCCAAAATGAGAAATTTGGCAGTTACAACATAAAGCTCAACATAGAGAATATTGATATGATGATTCTTCCTTTCTGGCCAAAGGTTTCTTACTCAATGTCAGGATAGTTGTAAATTTTTGTATTATCTTCCATACACTGTTTATAAAGAATCCATATGTAGCAACATATAACTGAAAAAAACATAAAATGAATAGAATTCTTAGTTCCAACCAGCCTCCCTTCGAGTGCTTAAGGTGAAGACAATTCCAACTCCTGAAATAATACCAACATCTAATCAACCCAACAAATGAAATAACCTATTAACTAAATTGAACAATAAAACCTCGCACATTAACCACAATCTAGACTATCTAACAAAGGTCTCAACACTTGTACAAGTAAATAGTAAGCGAACTAAGAGTTGGGCTTGCCATATGGGTAGTGACAGATAAGTTAGTATATGGGAGATTATTATCCTTATGCATGCAATACATAACTATGTATCTGATAATGTTTTATTTTGGGGGTTATTGGAGGATATTCCCCTCTTTCTAAGGATATTATGGCATTGTGTTCATCACAAAGAAGCTTTTTTTTATAAATTTGAATAGAAGTCATGTCAGAGCTCTAAATATTGAAAGTCTACTATTATATTTCAATCTGCATTAATTTAAAAGAGGAATACTATCAATCTAATACATAAGTCCACAAACTTCAAAAAACATCATTATGACAGATTGAAATGAGAAACTAAATCCAAGCTAGTTATACCATCTGAAAATTTACCCAAATAAAGATCACGATAAGTGTAGTAATGAAATATATAATGCATTTTCAAGTGAAAGAAACTACAAAACAGAAGCAGGTGGTAATTTAGATATTCTATACAATGTACCTTGTGCATAAGAAGAGGCAATCCTTATTCATGTTAAGCACATTATTATTAAATGCATATGGAAATGCAATGCATATATAGCAAGTGTGGAAAACAAGATAACTCACAAGTTTTATTAGGTACCGACCTACAAGGAGATTCATGTTGTTCAAGGAAGGTCAGAGAAAATTACTGTCATCATCAATTTTCTATTAGTACTGCCATCATCAGTTGAAGGAAGTGACGCCTATTAGATTTGCATCCAACATAGACTTGTAATCCTCAATTTTAGTCTGGTATGCATAAAATGGAATTAATTCACATCATTTAGTTACGTTTCGATGGGGAAATATGAAAACAACTCCATGATGAATAATAAATAATGAAAATTTTCCTCTACATCAATATTTTGACATTCAACAGGATGTATTTTAGTTGTGTTGAAACTTAAAACTTCATCATATAAAGAAGTTGCGATGGAGAATTAGGATGTTTCAACCATATTTTATCTCAATGCAGTTTTATTTTGGAAACCTTGCTTGCTTTGAAGGTAGAAAAGATTCAGACACTTTGAAAGGGTTTGAAGTGGTAAAGGAGGCCTTGTAAACTAATATATTTTCCGATATTTTTAGATTTTTGGAGCATTTGTGTCATATTCACTTTGTATTTAAAATATTCTCAGTAGTGTAAAATTATACCCATATAATTCTGGATCATTTAATGTTTGGAAAAGAAAATGTTTTTAACAAATATGACCTTCATAATTCTCCGAGACCGAGGTCCAATCCTTATCAATTACTTCCTATGAGCCTAAGAAGCACTTCAATGGTGTATAACCTTTTTAAACATCTTAAACAAACGACCTTGACCACAAGTAATTTTTTAATTGTTTTTACTAAGTTCCTTAAGTGACAAGTTTTAACTCTTTTGCATTTTCTGCGTTTTTTGAACTTGAGATCATACAAGTTTATCAAAAGGATGTACATTAGTAACCCCAAATATATCAAACAATTTCAAACAACATAGATCTCTTGCTAATTCACAACAATTGGCCTGAGCTGAAACCTCAAAAGGATGACCAGCGAAGCAAGAAATTGCTAATGAAGAACTAACCACTGCTTAAGAAGCAACATGCTTTTGGGAAAAATATTTAATAATTAATGAATCAAGGAGAGTATGGTCTGGTGGATCGGAAGTAGGAATCCCCTCCAACATGTCACAATATCATTTTTCACATCATATTAGAACCCATTGTGAAGGATGTAGCCATTCAGAATTGACTTGTTTGGGCAGTTTCCAGAGATATGTATATAATTAAACAAACTCAAAACATATAGAAGTTTTAAATGGAAAGGATAAATAACTCACATCCTCTTCAAGTTGACAATGGTAAAAATTAAAATTAATGTCGTTCTTACATCGTTTCAATTCATATCCAGTTTTAGCAGCATGAAAAAATCATTAAATCATGAATAACTCTCTCACACACACACACACAAATGCACACAGAACACTTCCAATATTCAAAGAAAATTCTACGTGCTAATTCAATTATATATTGATGTGTATGTGTGCATATAAATAAAAACTCATGTTGTTACCATCTTCACCCAGAAAATGTAAGCATTATCTTACCCCTAAATCAGTTAGTTCTCCATAGTTGAATTCATCTTTTAGAGGAAACTACTATAAAAATGGCCATCCTCTTTGTTGTTTTTGAGAATGCCTTGGAACAAAGTTTTGATATTGAATTAGATGGTATACAAAAATCAAAGTCAATCAAATAAAGGTATTTGAAGAAAAAAAACAAATTAAAGCAAATGAATATGAAAGTAGCACCAAAATTGAAAGAATGAAATCTTATGCTTAATGGAACTGTAGCATGTGGAAGGAAAGAAGTATCTGAGGTAATGCAAGTTTTTAGTTTGTTGAGAGTTGTAGAGTGATAGTAGTTGTATCCAACTTCGATGGGTGGCCTACATCATTTGACTGTGTTAACAGTTGTACTTTTTCTTATGGTTTCTCTAAGCCAGTTTGTGGTTGAGGTGAATGATTATGTGCTGGGAGTCATAGTTTTCAAGGCAGACTTCCACAATCCAAAATCATCCCTTGCTTCTTGTAACAAGGATGATGGCAACCCATGTTTGTAGGTAGGTGCTGTATGTAGCCCCAAAACAGGACAATTCACAGAAGTGGTGCTCGGAAGAGGTATCACTAGGCTTCAGTCCTTTCACATGTTCTCCCTCACCTACAACAATTTTTCTTGCGATATTAATATCAGTGAAAATATGGTGCAGATTCCCAGCCACATAATCATGAATTTGAATCACAATGTGTTCTCTAGTGAAATTCCTACCTAGCCCTTTCAACAATGTGATACACTTAGAGTCGTTTACCTTTCCCACAATGCGTTTCAAGGTGCCCTTCCTTTTAGCCTGAGCTCTTTTTCCAATTTGGAAACATTGAACTTGTCTCCAAACCATCTGTCTGGGTCTCTTCCTGGGTCAATTTGGTCGCTGAAAAATCTAAGATCACTGGACTTGTCCCACAATTCCTTTGCAAGAGCTTTTATTGTGGGTATTTGGGGCTCAGTAGTCTTTGAGAGATTCATCTCAAGAATAATAACTTTTCTAGCCCTTTTTTGGTACACATGCACGACAACAACCATTATGTCATGGTACACGTTTCCACATGAAATTGTCAATATGAATGAGAAATGCCTAATCAACTACACATACACATAAACACTTCTAGTCAAGCATAAGCGATCAATTCCTGTAATCAAACTACAATACTAATACATGTAATCAAGATATTCCAAATTGTAATCTAGCATAAAAGAATGTAGTCAAGTTGCATAAAATCAAGCGAAACATAATCAAGTAAACAGTGTTGTACTTCTGACGATACATTCCACAAAATCAATCATCAAATTCCCCATGACACCTTACTACCATCATGATCAATATGATGCAATGCTTCAAGCACATGTAACACAAATGTAAGAGATACACACGCAACTGACATGCATGCATGACCAACACACACCACCCATCCAGTCCGATAGATGACCCATGCTCTGATACCAATCTGTAACACACCCTCCAAAGTCTACCCAAAGTAACCATACCAACTGGGGTAAACATGATACGAGAGGCCACTATGATAGGATTCGACCTCCTATCTGACCTTAAGGAAGTGGAACTGATGGAATCATAATAAAAATCATCCAACATTAGCTTCAGGACCCAGAGGAATGAAACAAGCACTTTAGACAACTTGCTCATGGGTCCTACTAAATTTTTTTCCAACTTAGGCCAAAGTAACACTCGCTAGACACAACAATGAACAATGA
Organism: Pinus tabuliformis; assembly: GCA_031772625.1. Taxonomy (NCBI): domain Eukaryota; kingdom Viridiplantae; phylum Streptophyta; class Pinopsida; order Pinales; family Pinaceae; genus Pinus; species Pinus tabuliformis. The sequence continues at coordinate 408,540,660 of CM062817.1, read as the reverse complement.
GCAATATTACTGGACAGTTACCCTAGAAATTAGGGAACTTGGGTCATCTATTATGAGTAAATATTTCCCACAACAAACTTAAAGGGAGGATACCAACAGGTTGTATATTCAACACATTAGTCAAGAATTCTCCTGAAGGAAATGTAGACCTATGTGGATCTAGAGTGAATGTTACTTGTCTCGTAGTTATGCCTAAGCCAATATTTCTAAATCAAAATACAAGTGGCAATCCAACTGGAGGAGGAATTGAAGTGATTAAATCTAGACACAATGAAATTATAATATATGTAGTAGCTACGATCACAATAATATTTGCAGAAGTGTTTCAGCAATAGTTGCAATATCTACAACAACTATGATTTCATTTGGTGTCGTTGTTGTGACTATCTTGAATATAAGAGCACAATCCAATTAAAAATCGATGAACCTTATGCTTGATAGTTTCTCTCAGTCCCCATCCACTGATGTGGCTCTAGGAAAACTGGTTATGTTTACACCCAACTCTAATCATGCATCGTAGGATTGGATGACTGGTGCTCATGCATTGATTAACAAAGACTGTGAGCTTGGAAGGGGAGGGTTTGAAGCTATGTACAAAGCAGTCCTAGGGGAAGGGTGAGTAGTTGCTATAAAGAATCTAATAATTTCAAACTTGGTTAAATCACAAGAAGGATTTGAGGAGGAGATACAAATTTTGTGCAAAATGAAGCATCAAAATCTAGTGAATTTGCAAGGCTACTACTGGACATCACAATTACAAACTCTTATATATGACTACATTCAAAGTGGAATTTTGTATAGTCAACTTCATGAAAGATCTGAAACAGATCCCCTGTTAAGTTGGTCACTGCAATGGGGCTTGGACATCTTCACCATGCTTGCAGATAGTCAGTCATACACTATAACATAAAATCCAACAATATTTTGCGAGATGAGAATTGTAACCCTAAAGTCGCAGATTATGCCATTGCAAAGTTGTTTCCCATGCTTGATAGATACATTCTAAATCGAAAAATGTAGAGTGAATTAGGATAGATGACACCCAAATATTATTGTCAGAGTCTTAAGATAAATGAAATATGTGATGTCTATGGATTTGGGGTGTTTTTTATCGGGAAATCTAGTGTCCATTCAGAGCTGCTAGTCCCACTAAGATGGGTAGCTATCTTAGAAACAAACAAACTAAAGTTACTTTCGTTTTCCTTTATGAGAAGTAGATGAGAGAGAAGCAAAGAGTACCAACCTCAGTCTTTCGCTTGGCTCCTTGCTTGTTTCCTCTCCCCTTTGACAGACCTTTTCCGCTCCTTCCTTGCTTACCCCGCTTCAAAGAGCACCTGTAAAGTCAAAGCAGCATAATACCATCAAAGTATAGAGATCTACAATCATAAACAATATAGGACCAGATATATATTGACCACACAAATGCATATATCATCAAACATACAAGAATGTGGAGGAAAACTCAAATAGCTTTATTGATAGAAAGAGTAGAAGAGAGGATTACAACCCATTGATCTGACCTAGCATCATCCTCCAGGCATGAAAGCCCTTCTTCACCTCATGAAAAGCTTAGAACACCCAACATTATGAGGTTCCACTAAGAAACCAGCAGCACTTCCTTACAAAATACAAGATTCCAGCGTCTGGATCTCTAGGATGAGGGATCCATATATAGATGTTTGCAGGGGGGTGAGTCAGCTTTTGGGATTTTGATTAGTGCCCTCTCCCTGATAGTTCTTAGTTCCACTTGGAGATTCATGATCTCTTACTCATCCGTGAGCGAATTCAAAGAGGCAAGTGTCACAGGAGAAGTTTCTGGAAGATTCCATGATCATCCACCTTGCAAACTGTCTCTGCCATTTGTCTACTCTCACCCATCGCACCATACAGAGGGGCTTTTCAGTATGCATCACACTTTTTGCATGTAGCAGGTGAGATGCATCACACCCTTAGCACTGAGCAGCCTGTATGGTCCAGTTTTGACCAGTTTTGAGCAGTTTTTCGTGGAGAACTTCTGGCAGATGATGTAATCAGCTAACCTTGTTCCTTTAGGGTGTGAAACAACACTTTTAGGGACTCAGAAATCCTTGGTTTATGGACATATATGATTGGGGTTGCAGTGCCCAAATATGTCTATAACAGTGTTGCTGTTAGAACTTGTTACAGGCAGAAGGCCAATCGAATCCATGGAGGATGATGTTGTGATATTATGAGAGGTCATTGCATTTTGGAGTGCAACAACTTAGGTTTATTGTTAGTGTAGCTCAAGTGTTGAGCAAGTGGATTTTTCCACCAATATCCAAGTTTTTACTACAACAATCCATTATCTTCCTCATTTCACAGAAATCATGATTGAATCATCAAGGGAAAATAGGAAAGGTCAAAAGAAAGGGAGGAATTCCCGAAACAATGTTGTCCCCTTTCATTCATTTTCTTTAGGCTCTGCTAGTGCTCCATTTGTTGGAAGTGGGGCTCCAACAACATCAAATGATAGGAAAAACATCGTTTACCAGGAGAATGGACCCAAGATAAAAAGTTGTATGATTGAATCTATACCATTATCATGTATAATAGTAAATGTTTTAGTTTCTAAATTATAAAAGAAATTTAATATTTGTCTATATTTCATTTTTGTATGTGGATTCACAAAATAGTGAATTCCACATAGTCGTACATATATTCTTTGTATGTTGTATTTGAGTTCATTGTGTCTCATGTTGGACACTTATATTTCTATGTTCTGCATCATGTGACCTAGTAGTAAGTGCATATTCTTAAAGTGTAAATGAGTTGACTTCCAAGCTTGATACTAACTTCTCTATGTTGTCATGTCTTCCCATGAAACATAATTTTTGTTGTTGGGTGGAATGTGTGAAATGAAAGTTTAATACATATGGCTTGTGGGAGGAATGCATGTGTAATATTCCACATATATTGTTAAGGGATTAGCCTCCACGTATTTCTATATGCCTTAAAGTGAGGTTTGAGTTAATTTCTATCTTGTATGTTCTTGATTTAATGAAGAGATTTCTTTCAATTTCTTGTGTGATAGACTTACAGTATTTGGTTGAGTTTGATGGTCATGAATTTACCATTGAAGACAACATCCACAAAAGTAAAAAAGTGGCCTTTGTGGCCTATTCATAGATCTGGTTGAACAAGTGTGGTATGATACCGCAATGGAGGAGAATTCCTTTAGCCTCGACGAGACAATTGCAAAATTATTTGTGGAATCAGTGATTGATTCCTTGATTGTAGTTGATTGGATTATGGAAAAATTCCAAGATAAGGTTGTTACTAAAGGATTCTCTCAGGGATAGGGAGTTTACCTTGATGAGGTTCTTGCTCCAATGGTGTAAGGATTCCATGAGGAAGTGGGAGTTTCCTTGCATGGTTTGATGCATGAATCACTAGTTTTGGATTTTGGTATCAATGTGTTTGTATTCTTGCTGGAATTTTATATATTTAGTGTAGATGTTGCTTATTTATCTAATAGATATAATAAACTTATTTTGGCCATGTATACATATGAGTTCATAATTGTAGGAAATATAGAGCAATTCATGTCGTGGTGTGGGAATAATTTAATGAGTGAAGCTGACATGAAGGGAAAATGATTTTGGCATGTCGTTGATGTAGTATTTCTTGTATCAAAGGTTTTCACCTCGAAGATTCGAAGGAAAGTTTAGAGTATAGAAGGAAACAATGATATAGCTTCATGATTCTTTAGTTTAATAGGATTTCAACAATTTGATCAAGCCCAAATGGGGGGGAGGTTTTTGATGCAGTAAGAGAATCTTGTGTTTGGAAGATAATATTTTTTCTAGTAAGAGGGAGTGTTAGAATTGTTTTCCTAGGCACACCTGTTAGTTCAACATGCGCTTGTGAATGTGTCCAAGACTTTAGCTTGCATAACAATAAGTTAATACATCAACATATCCATAAATATTATATTTGGGATCATGTGTGCAACAAAGTGTGAGGGAGGCATAATTAACTAGGGGAGTAGAGGGCGCATATATGCTTTACTGTTAATTTATTTCTAGATTTGCCACCAACAATTCATTTTTTTCTAGATTTAGAAAATTCTAGCTTAGATGAATTTTATATTTTAGTTAAGCTCTCTTTTTGAGTCGTTTTTCTATTTATGATTTACTTTTCCAATTTGAGGAAAATAACATTAAATATGTTTTATAGAGGTAGGTTGTTGATTGCAAGGAGAGAGAAAAGGTGAGGTGCATGTGTAGGCTACCCTAGTCTAGGCACATTTCTCTAAAAGTGAAGCTCATGCATGTAGGCATTCAAACTGGGCATTCTAACCTACGTGCTTACAGTTAGGTTATTTTTAGTGTACAACCCTAACTTACTCTTTAAAGAGAGGTATGGTCTCTATTATTAATCATTTAGTTTAGGGGAGAGAAGTGAATGATTAGATTAGGATTCAAAGCTTCTAGTATTTCTTCTATTCATAGGAATAAAACATTGGCATGATTTGAATTTTAGATATGTTGTACTTGTTATAATTTTTAGTTTGATATGGTTTAATTACGAATAAGAGTTAGATTTACCATTTTATAGTACTTCAATTTTTTTGTTGATCCTAAGGAGTTAATGTTAACATGTGTTGAACATTTCAATGAAAAAATGTTTTTGTAATCCATGTGTGTATAGATTGTATGTATTGCATTTGATTAAATACACATAATATTCTTATTTTTAATATTGCATGTTAATTTTCTTTACCCACATGTATTACTTTATTTCTATAAGAACAAATTTGTTTTATATGTAGTTTATGTCCTTGACCTACTTTCATACTAAAAGTGGAAAATTCCTACTTTTCTTTCCAATTAATATTTTCATGTATCTTTAATAAGTAACCACTGAACAAAGTAAATATGTTTTTGAAATTTATCTTGCAGCATATTCATCCCATATTTCGTTGAATTTTTTGGATGTAATATAAATCCCGCCATTCAGTAATGTAAATATTACTATATCTCTATCTCTGCATATTTAGCTACATGAAAATCTCATAAAATGTAGGTATTTGGTACATTTGCACAACAAAAGGATATCTATGATCAACTTGTCATTTCAATAGTAAATGAAGTATTATAAGGTTTCAATTGCACACTATTTCCCTTATGGCCAAACTGGCACAAGAAACAACTTACACCATGGAAGGTGAAGGGAAAATGTCAACAGTAAGTTTTTATGTTTTTTTGTGAAGATCATTTTTTAATGATTCCCCGGGCTACATTCAATTTTCTCATACATTTCTACATTGATATTTTCCAATTTATACTTTTTAGTGCAAAGATTTACTTGAAATCATGGATGAATAATTCTAACTGGTTTTCTAGCACAACATCCTCAAGGGGAACCTATTGAATTACACTTAATTTATTTTTTGTCATCAATTATAAAATGTTGGTCTCTTCAGATCTAGCAATATATTGCCCTTAGGTTGAAACTTGATGATGGAGGTATAAGAATTGTACCCATTGCATCTGCAGAGTGCATCAAATGGAGAGCTTTTATCCAATGCTAGTGTGATTCAAAGGGTTGTTAAGCAAATATTTGACACCTTAGAAAGCCAAAATGTTGAATACGATCTCACCTTCTTGGAGTTGTACAATGAATAAATCACTAACTTTCTTGCACTTGATGAGATATCTAAGTTTATGTTAGATGATAAAAAACGAAATCACTTAACATTCATGGAGGATGCAAAATATGGGGTAACTGTATGAGGCCCTGAGGAAGAAATAGTTACGAGGGAGAGTGAAATATTTACTTTACTGGAAAGAGGCTTTGTTAAGCGATGAAAAACAAAAACACTTCTCAACAAGAAATCTAGGTAAAGTAAATCCTCTCCACGTTGCTTATTCTCATCAAATAAGGGATTAGTTCTATCTTCTAGTTCTATTTTTTTTCTCTCTTTACAGTCACTCCCATCCATTATTTTCTTTCACAATTCATATCAAAGAAGTAACACCCAAAAGAGAATAGTTGATTAAATGTGGAAAGCTTAACTTGGTTGATCTCGTTCGTTCGGAAAACATATCTTTGTTAGGGGCCAAGGAGGTGAGGTCATTCAAACTATCCATCTTTTAGTAGATGGTAAGTTTCAAGATTAATTTTTTACTTACTATATAAATTGGAATGGAATCTAATAGATTATGGTTTGCAAGGTTGGAATCTGCTGCTCAAATATTGCTACCCACACAACATGAAAAACTAAAGTTGAATATTCATAACTTAACTAGATTATGTGTGAGATATTTAGTGCATATTGCATATATCCTTGGAGGGACTAAAGACAAAAAATTAATTGTAATTTATTTAATGAATTTTGCAAGGTCGTGCAAGGGAGGTAGGGGAGATCAACAAAAGCATACTAACATTATGTCTTGTTATTACTACTCTTATGGAGCATCTTGGACATGTTCTCTACAAGTATATTTGAATTGGTTTTAATGTGGAATTTAAGTAATTTGACCCATAGTGTAATTGAGAATGAAATTACAATGAAATTAAACTATAATTTTGTATCTAAATTTGAAAACGCGTGTAGGGATAGTAAGCCTACAATACTATTACATGATTCGTTGTATGGGATGACATAGACTTGCATAATAGAAACCGTTTCACCATGTTTCCACTATCTTGAAGAAACTCTCAGCACTTTGGACTATGCCCACAGGGCCGGAAATATAAAAAATAAGCTATAAGTTTCATTGTCTATCCTTTCTGTTATTTGTTATAGCCATATTTGTATTCCTAGTTGCATACTATTACTTCATAGATCTATATCATATCTTAGGGTTTGGTGTTGGAACTTGGGGTTGTGAGTTGGAACTGGAGTTTGGTGTTGGAACCTGGGGTCGTGAGTTGGAAACATAGAAATTAAATTTACTTTTTAAACGAAATGAAAAGGTTTTTACTAAATTCTTCTAGTGCTCATAGACCTGATAACTCTAGAAATAATTTTTCTAGATTACTGAAATTTAATTTTTGAACTAAAATAAAAACGTTTTTAATAAAAAAATCTGGTGCTAACAAACCCAATAGCTCTAAAGAACCTTTTTTTTTAACATTATTGTTCATATTACAGTTCTAAAAATTCCATCTTACCCAATTTTCAGCTAGACCACCATAATCTAAGATATAATATGAACCCAATATCTAGAGGTAATGAACATGAGAATTTTTAATTCTAATTGGCATCTTTCAAACTCTGTTTCCATGTTTTTAAATCCTAACCACCACTAACAGACAAGGGATATTTTTCCTTCCAAAGAAAGTTTTATAGAATGCCTACCTTACCTTACCTTTCACTCCACCTAAACCTAGTATGGTTGAAAGCTCCTTGCTTACAGCACTACATACATTATATTTAGTGTTAAACTCATAATTATATCAAACTATTTTTAAAAAATTTATGGTTTAGGAAGTTCAAAATCAATTGGATTTAGAGCTAAATTGAAATCAATATTTTATTTCTCTTTTACATTATAATTTATGGAGTTCAAAACAATTTGAATGGAATCATTATTGTCACTAGGTATGGATTTAGTGTGATAGTGGATAAAATGAAGTAATTATTTGTGAGAATTTGTTCTTGAATGAGCATTAGGATCCATTATATCATAGAGAAAAGTGCATGCATTAAAACAACTCAATATTCATTGACATTCATATTGTATGTAACTTATCTTACCATAAAAACCATTTCCTTTTTCATGTGACATTCCTTTTTTGTTAAAAATTCTTCTATTTCTAATCTGAATTACAATTGTAATTTCATCTAAAGCTTCCAGTAACTCTTAATTTACCAATCATGCATGGACATCATAAGAAACATTCACAATGGAATATGAAGAACAAATGGGTACCTGCTTCATATGCATTAAAAAAAGCTTCTACTACTTAATGTGAATTACAAGTGTAATCTTAGTTGGATCTCCAATATATCTTAAACCATATTTTCATTTTATTTTTTAATGCTATTAAATGTTATTATGTCCTACCACATTTTATGGTTAGGATTGTAACAAAAATATGCATTGTGCTATGGAATTAGTACTAACATGTAATATTGATATTTTTTCTAGAGCGCTACAAGTAATGACCACAAATATGATGATACAGTCTATGTTGAGCTTACATCAGATATCAAAGACGATGATGATGAGGATGGAAATGGCGCTGGTGATGATGATGTGGATAAGATTATTAGGATGGTTAGGATGATGATCATGGAAATTATCATCAGCATGATCTTGACTAGGATCTTGACTATGATGATGACAATTATACTATCAGTACTATCTTATTACCTTATGAATATGTTTAAAATTGTTTACATTTTTTTATGAAGAATTATTGTGTATGATGAGATTCCTATTTTTTTATGGATGTAGTGAATTTACCTTAAAGTGATGATATTAATGAAACATTTTTATTTGGTAATCATACATTGACTTTCAGTTGATTTGATTAAATATTATGATGATTATATCATTATTATCTTGTTATTTTATATATATATATTGAAAATTATCAACATTATTTTGATGGAAAATTATTATGGATGATGGTATTACTATCTTTGGATGGATGTTGTGAATTTACCTTAGAATAATGATATCCACGAAAGATTTTGATCTGATAATCAAACATTTGAATCTTAGTTGACTTGATTAAAGATGATGAGGATATTATTAACATTATCTTGTTACTTTATATATGTGTTGAAAATTGTCAATGTTTTTTGATGGAGAATCATTATGTATGATAATATTATTATTTTTTGATGTAATGTTGTGAATTTACCTATGAATAATGATATCTTCAATAGGCGTTGATTTAGTAGTCATATATGTATATTGAAAATTGTTAATGATTTTTTGATGGAGAATTGTTATATATGGTGATAATGCTATCGTTTTTTATGAATGTTGTCCATTACCCTTAAATTTGTTTACAAACATTAAGTTATCAATTCGAATTGTGATATCTTCTTGAATGATATTTAGAAACTGTAATATATTTCACTATGTAATTGAAATTAGTAAAATTAACCCATAAAGGTGGTCATAAATGGAAACAAAAGTATAACTCTAAACAAGAAATCAAAAGTGGATGTAACCATGGGTGAAAAATTGGGAGTATAACTGGATGTTAAATGAGCCGTCAAAACAAGATGCATACAATGACAGAAAAAGGGTATAAAGTAGAATTGAAAAAAGGTGCAACACTAAACACAAAGAAGGGAACAAAATAGGGCATACAAAAGGATACCAAATTGGGTGTAAACAAGGACACAGAAATGGACACCAAAATGAGGATGCAACTAATGGTGTAAAATTAGGATGCAAAATTGGGCGCAAAAAAGGACGTAAGAAAATACACAAAACAAGATGAAAAATGGGACTAAAAAGGGTGAAAATAAGCATGCCATACTGGATGCAAAAAATGATGCATAACTAGATGCAAATTTAAACTCAAATTTAGGGGTAAAATGAAAAGCAAATGTGGACACAAAATGTGGCAAAAAGAAGGATGCAAATGTGGATGCAATACATGGTTCAACATACGATGGAAATTTAGATGAAAATTTGGATGCTAAAAAAGATGAAAAATCGGATGCAACAAATGGTGTTAAAAATTATGCTAAATTAGATGCAACAAATGATGCAAAATATGGTGCAAAATAGGATACAAAAAAGGGAGACAAATCAAACGCAAAAGTGGATGCAAAAAATGGTGCAAAAATGGATGAAAAATTTGGTGCTAAATTAGATTCATCATATGGTGAAAAATTGGATGCAAAAAATGGTGCAAAAAGGCACAAAAAATAACACAAACATATATGTAAAAATAGGTGCAAATTAGAAGCAAAAATTAGCATAAGACTAGATGCAAAAATTGGCAGAAACTGGATGTAAAAAAAGGCACTATATCGGATGAAAAATATGGTGTCAAACGCAACACAAATTACGACACAAAACTAGAAGAAAAGAATGGCACAAAATAGGAAGCAAAAATGATGCAAAAATGGCACAAAACTAGGAGCAAAACTTGTTGTAAAACCAAATGCAAATCTTGGTGCAAAATATGATGCAAAAAAGGATGCAAAATTTGTCATAAAAAAAGATGAAAAAATTTCACGCAAAAAGGACGCTTTCAAAATTGTACAATAGAGCCAGATTTAGCACCTGGCTATTCATCCCAATTGAGGAAAAAATGCACTAAAATCTAGTGCTAAATCTGGTGCAAATTGCGTATTTTGTTGTAGTGTCTCTTTTAACTTATTCCTCTTTATTTTCTTTGATTACCATCTCTCAAGCTACTCTGGAAGCCTCCTTTGCTATCTAGGTTGCTTCCTATTCTTAGCTTAGCTTATCTTCTCATTCCCTCTAGGTGACATCCTCTTAGTTTCTTGTTACTAAGCTAATGTTTTTCTGTGCTCATGAATGTTTACAAATTTCATACTAGAAGGAGTGTAACCGATCCTTGAAATAACTGCTACAAACTTTAATGCATTACTTTTCTACTCTTTGTCTACCTAGGTATCTAACTAATATTCCCGCTTGAATTTGTAATACCAACGATGGTCCTTCATTGTGTATCCAAATTCATATTTTTAAATTGTCATATGCCTAAAATTGGTAAGTGTTACAGCATCAACATCTTCCTTAGCTATCTTGATATCCTTTATATCTTAGGATCCCAAGTAGAAAGGAATTTCAGGCCAGGGATGCTTCTTTCACGATGAGAGATATCCACCTACACTTGTGTAGACTTTGTAGATTATTTCCTATAGATATTACCTTGTCAAATATGAAGTTCAACAATATATGGGGATCAAGTTTCGTTGCTCCATCAACTTTTATGCAATTAACCTCCTAATCCACAAACCAGTTACCCACCAAGGGTTCTAGTTGTTTAGATCTCTCTAGCATGCAAGGGGTAGTTCCATCAAACAACATATTATGTAAAGGCATAAGAAAATCATGGCATATCTATCGATATGTTGATACATAGAGGCCCTCCTAGATGAGTTTACAATAAAAGTGAATTAGTTATTTATGAATGGTCCACTTCCATTTCATGAGAGATAAATCCATCTTGATACATATCATCTCTATAAGATATGAAACCATGAAGAACTAAGGTTGTTGGCCTTGTTTAATATATATTTGAGCTTGCACAATATTATCCTTGAGAGGTCCTCCTAAGATATCTACCCATTTAAATATCTTCCCCTCGAATGCAATAGTTTACATGAGTGGGACCCAAACCTTGGGGAGGATTTTTCTATTTGGTCTATGATATGGCCCACATAGAATAAAAAATACTAGGTGAAAGGAATTCTTAAGAAAAATTATATGATACCCCTTTCTCACCTTCATTCTGAATGTCCCTTTGCTAGTCCACAATTTCTTAAGGAGTTCCTTTAGTAGAATCTTGAAGTGGGTTAGCCAGTCTTTTTCCAAGCATACTCCCACACTTGGAAACTATTAATACATCTCGATGTTTGAATCATGGAAGGAATTAATGGGTTTTCCATGGTTATCTCAGATCATGACTTCATCAAGTTCGGCATGTTGTATCAACCTCTCTGTCACTTCAATATGGAAATAAAACTAGGTTTTCACCCACCTTAGATAGCCAAGACCTCTTGGTAACGTTTTATACCTTAAACTATGGATGATTTCGATGAGGAATCGATATTTGAAACAAGCTATAGACCTCTGACCATGTATGAGGTATACATGTTAATATAATAAGCAATATCCTAGAAGTCACAACCAAAAGAGTCATTGGGTTCCTCATCACTAGAGGATTCAACCATTGTTATCTTGCTAGCCTGTATCGTAGAAGAAAACATGGTTCTCCTACAAAGCCCAAAAAAAAAAAAACACCCATTATAAATATTATCTTAGAAATAAAATCCAAGTGACTAAGGTTTCTGGGTTTCATAATTAGTTGATTTTTAGCAAGAAATCACTTTTAATGGTGATGAAAAAGTAGACTGTCAGGGTCACTATCTTTACCATGATGTTTGATCTCTTCCCTCGTGGAAGATATCACTTAGAGTGTAGGGTGCCACCTACGGTTTTTGGGAAAATATATATTTACTCATGTATCCAAACCAGAGAATTAAAAACTAGTTAAAAATTATAGCTAATAAATGGGTTGGAAACGTGAAAATGGCTCCACAAAAAGAAACTTTAAGTGATTTATAGAAAATCTCTAAGTATCATGAGGGAAATCTATAGTTGAGGATTCCAAGGCTATGGAAACCATTTTCTGGGTTTTTGGCAATATAAGAAGTGTTATTTTATCAGAAAAGAAGTTGTTAGAGAGCTAGAGCACAACCATGAATTGACCTGGGTAAAGAATGAGAGAAAATACGAAGAAGGGGTAACCAGTGAAATAGATCTTAAATCACCTTTAAACTACTTCCTATCTAGGAAAATGGTTTTTTCTTGTAGGTATGAGCTGCATCAAATAGCACATGAGGGCACTAGGTTAGTAAGGATGAAGGTCCAAGAAAAAAAAACACATAACAACCTCCAAGAGCAACAAAAATATTTAAAAGTTATTCACTAGGTAAAATTAAGCATAAGATAATATTTCATCCACTGAAAAATAATTGATGGTTAAATAATTATGGTAAAAGACTATAAACAACCCGAAAGAAGAGAATAAACATTAAAAAACACTTACTTGGCACTAAGGTAACTATAACTAAATTTGACTTGGAAAACTAGGGTGAGTGACTCCTTTAACCCAAGTGATTTGACATCTAGAGAATAGATCTAAGATGGTGTTCAAGGAAGATAGTGATATATTAGATTATTTTAAATTATTTTACTAGGTTTTGCATGTATTAAGTTGAGTAATTTCCTTGTTACACTTAACCTTTATTCTTTTTGTTTGTTGTTAACTCAAAGTAATAAAGTATCAAAGATAACTTTAAATGCAAGATAAAGATTTTAAAATTTTATATTTCTTAGGTTTAAATCTTAGTCATGCATTATAGCATTGGCTTGGGGATTAATTGGATGTTATAACACTCCTTTAGTGCTTAGCAAGACACTATGCTAAGAAATGAATCTCAAAAAAGGGTTACAGAGATACAACTTAAAGAGGTAGCACTACATTGAGGGTCTCTAGGATTTTAATGCATGCGTTGGCCAGAAGATCGATCACGCACTATGGATATATGTGTTATGTAGACAAATCTCGTCTTGTGGACAACACATGATCTCCCTAGAATTAATGACTAAATCTAGTAACAAGCAAATAAACCAATAAATCTTTCTCTATGTTCATATTTATTGAATCATAAATATGAGTAATGGAGTAAAAAATCCATACCTTTGAATTGAAATGCCCATTGAAGATCCTAACTAAGGTTTGATGCAACCTTTCAATGCTTAGAATCTACACTTGCAAACACACTAAAAAACAAAGGAGCAAAGGAATATGATATATAAATGATCCAATACAACCTATGCTAGTGATCAAGGAGACTAGTACCTAATAACATGACTAATGGACAAGGAAAGTAAGCATATAATATATCAGAGCCAATGGACAATATAGTGATAAATAAATAATCTTTTGTATTGTAATTGAATGAAAAGGAGAGATACAACCTAGCCTTGATGTTGAAAAATCTCCTTCTAATAGTCTCAAATCCTCCCTTAAATGACAAGTTTCCAGCCTCAAATTGACAACATAAGTTTACATCAAGTTCAACCCCTTCCCCTCTGGTCTGTAGTGAATTTATAATACAAGAGGAGAGGGTTAGAGATTCCCTTTCTAAGGATCAGATCCACAAAGATGGGGATTATGGTTCCATAATGAGAGGGAATAAATTCATGAACCATGGGATGTGGCTCAAATAGGTAAGGGTTTGAGTCCTTCTTGTTGGTATAATATTCCCCAACAAAGCTTCTAGAAATTGATTTTTATTTTTACCTACATTAAAAGGTTGTCACACTTTTTAGTGGAAAATGTAGCGACAAATTCCATAGGCCACAATCATTAAAATTGTGTTTGTGTAGATAGATTCTAGGAAAAGTGTGACAATGCTTGAAAATAGTTTTTTTTAGAAATCTAATATAGGATTCTTGTTGTTGAGAATGGTTTTGCTTCCAAGATTGTAGGGGATTTCTTGCAATAGTTCATCGAAAAGTGAGAGATCCAGATTTGCAGTAATTTGCATAATGGTGATAAAATGATGTGTAACAATATGGAGAGAGAAAATCAACTCAAAATTCCAAAAGGAGTTGTAAATGAGGGCTTCACTCGTTGAACCTCTGACACATCATGTGCATTTGTGGAATACTAAACAATACCCTTGATTTGACTACATATTGGAAAATATCTCTAACGATAACATTATTTAACCCCCTACTAATACAAACCCAATACACCTTCCCAATTTAAAAAAACCTACTTTCACTAGATATTGTAGGTATAGATTTTTTCATTAACATTTCTTATACCCTTTATATTTTTTCATTAACTTTCAGCTCCATTTTTTATACCTAATAGTATAAAAATCCTTTACCCCATATTATATGCTCAATATATTATGTCATTTTTCCTCAATATATATCACGTGGCATGGTATTTCTCCCCCAATGAAGCCCCCATGGAGTTGTAACATTGCAAAAAATCTCATTAGGACGTTATGAAGACATGGAAAAGCCATAAACTAAAGGGAGACACAAAACAAGGGAAATAATGAGTTTGTAGCACTGACTTGATGTTGAAGAGGGTATTGTAATGTAGAATTGAGGTCTAGGAGGGGGCTACATTGAGTGGGTAGGCCAAAAACCTAAGCCTTGGGCTAAAGTTTGAGGGTGTAGCATTGAGATAAAGGTCGAGTGGGAATTATAGCGCCAATTAAAGGCTCACGAAGCACTACATAGGGGCAAAAAAACTCTGATTTACAAGAAAACTAAGAATAAACGTTTTTTCAAAGGGTTTCCTCAATAACCTAGAAACTAAAACGTTGCTACGTGCATCTTTGACTGGCCAAGGAAGTTGTATTGGGCTCACAAGTCTTGCTCCAACATCTCAAGTTAAGAGGGCTAACTAGAGCCCAAAGACACTACATAGACTAACCATGGTTAAAAATCCATGTAATAAATTTAATAAAGGAAAAATAAGACAAATGTCATGGGAGACTTATTCCAAGCCGAATGTTGGGAAAAAAATCTTGGTGGGTGTTCATTTGGTTTATTATGACTAAGGAAATTCGCAAAGGCACTCGCAAAGGCATTGGAAAAGGAAAACGACATTTATTTGGCATTTATTTATGAAAATAAAGGAAATTAGGAGAAAAGGAAGGTGAAAGGTCACAGGTTGCATGTGAGGAGGAAAATGAAGAAATTATAGGCCTTAATGATAAAATGCTTATGAGGATTAGTTCACAGCTTTTGTCATATCAATTGCGGAACTCTCTCTCTCTATTCTCTCTCTCTCTCATACAAATCAAAATAAAGCAAGGATAAAGCAAGGAAGAGGTTGGATCAAGAAAGTTCAACAAGAATACTTGCAGGTAATAGGTTGCATGTGTGATTTCCTGGCTGTTCTCTGGATGCATGGTACACACATGTATGTATTTGGTTCTCTTGTTGTCATTGGCATGGGTTTTCCTAGGTGTAATAGTGGTTTCATCCTTGCCTTGTCGTTTTTGGATAGCCATGGTGTGATGCGGTTTTATCACAAGGTTAAACTGGATTATCGAATGGTTTTGAAACTAAGTGGGGTGGTCTCAGGAAAAATTCAAAAGGCATAGGAATCCATTAACCTATAATGGCAGGATACACGGTAAAGCCTAAGGGTGGAGATAGGAAAATTTCTCACGGTTTACGTAGAGAGATCTAGAGGCATCCATATTTGTTTAGGGCATAGTGATACCTTGACTGATATATTGCGAGATTGTGGTAAATCTTGGTAGTGTATGTTTATTGTTTGGCCTAGGAATCCCTTGGCTGGTAATGACGAGAATGTGGCAAATTCGGGTTCTATAGAAGAGGGTTTCAGGCATAGGAATCCCTTAATCGGTAATGGCAAGATATATAGTAAATCTTGAGGAATCGCTGGCTATTTTTTTGTGGTTCCAACATTCATGCTTGGAATATGGCATGGGGGTGATTGGTTGAAAGAAATATTTGGTTCAACCCAATCAATTGTCGATTGGTATGTCGAAGTCCCTAACTTGGTCGGCTTTTGCATATGAATAATAATAATCTTTCCTCTTGAGTTTTATGAGAAAACGTGTTTCTTATTATGGGATTTTAATGGTTGTTCTATCATTGTTAATTTGTTGGTTATAAGCATGGTTTCATGACAGATCCTAGTTATGGATCTTAATATGTTTGATTGATATATGAATGGTTAGTGAATGCATGACCTAATAGGTGTTATTGTAGCTACTATGAGAGGGCATGAGACCTTTATGGTTCTCATATAAGTATGAGATCCTTATGTTTAGATATGTGTTTATAACCTATAGATTACATGTTCACAATCTGTTTGATGAAATATTTGTCATGGTTAGGCTTGGTTAGTCCAAGTCGTTGTACAAGTTTTGAGCTAAAAGCTTTGTCATTGTGTCTTTTATCATTCTCGAAAGTTCTATAAAGTTTTGAGCAAAGGTCTAGGTTCTATCCCTGAAAAAATGGCACAAAATATGGGGTTGTGGGCATAGAACTGAGGTTCTGAGACCACAGTCGCTTCCTTGTAGGCTCATGCATGCAAGTAGAGGCCTACAGTCACATGGAAGCCTTGTCAAGCACGTGATTGGGAGTCTAGGTGGGTGAAAAAGCAAGTTAACTTAGGGTTTGGGCAGTGGGAGTGGTGATACTGCCTTTGAGTGTTGTGTAAACTTTGTAGGATGTGTGGTTGTGATTTTTAAGTTCCGTTTATCAACCCCACTTTCTTAATTGTATCAAGGAGGTTGGATCATATCATAGTAACTCTTCTTCACATGTTTACCCTGGTAGACCAGTGAACTTGGGTAAATGTGGGAGGGGGTGTTACATAGACATAGCAAAATGATCTTTGTATTGTTTTCTAAGAGTGAGCCTCTTAAACCCCTGTAAGAACGAAGCATTAAAAAAAATTAAGGAAGGTTGTTGTAGCAATAACAATAAGTTCTTTGGTTGTGATACCACTCTACTAGAAAAAGGAGGATAAAAAAAACTATAGGATTTTGGAATTATCTATTAATTTAATAACTTGAATACTTTTTAAAAGTATCCTTCACACCTTGACTCAATGGTGGCTCATGATAGCTCAATCGGGGAATGTAGCAGCTTTGCAAATGTTGAGTTACTTGGTTCCTAACGTGATGGTTATGGAAGACTGTTCATGGTTCCTTCAATGAACAACCTTGAATGACACTTGTACAAACAACATGATGACGACTTTTTCTTATGAATGCGAGTATGCAAACCCTCGATCCATGTTTATCATTTGTTTTTTTGGCTGTGTAGAAATTGATCCTCAACCATGGCCAAACTAATACAAATCAAAAGTCATGTATTTATGTGATGGTGGTGGGAAGTTTAACCAAACTAATACTAACCCTTTGGACCACATTAGAAGATCTCATAGAGTATTTCGTTTTTTGGAGCATTCATTTATATCTACAAAGTCAAACCATTCTTCCATATTTGAAACAAAAATCTAAACAAAACTGGTAAGAAAATGCAATTAACATTGATGGAGCATTCATTTATATCGACAAAGTCAACCATTGTTCTATATTTGAAACAAAAATCTAAACAAAACTGCTAAGAAAATGCAACTAAAAAACATTAAATTCCTCACCTGGCTTATTCAATTTGATTATTTATTTTATTGAACTCCCCTAATTCTTTTCATAAACAATCCACCACAGTACATATCGTTGCTTCTTCTCTCTAGAATTTCACCACACAAGCCATCCATGGGTAGAGATTTGGGATCCATAATGACTTTTTGGTGCCCTCAACATCATTCTCTTTACATGGAATCTCATAATTCCCTCTGCAAGTCATTACAGGTGAACACTAACGAGTTTAACACTTTCTCAATTGTATTCTGGCATTTTTTTTATCACTAATTTCCTATAATTTTATTAATTGTGTTGTGAGGCATAAAATTAATAACATTTTATGCCTCACAAAACAATTAATAAAATTATAGGAAATTAGTGATAAAAAAAATTCCAGAATACAATTGAGAAAGTGTTAAACTTGTTAGTGTTCACCTGTAATGACTTGCAGAGGGAATTATGAGATTCCATGTAAAGAGAATGATGTTTAGGGAACCAAAAAGTCATTATGGATCCCAAATCTCTACCCATGAATGGCTTGTAGGGTGAAATGCTAGAGAGAAGAAGCAACGATATGTACTGTGTTAGATTGTTTATGAAGAGAATTAGGGGATTTGAATAAAATAAATAATCAAATTGAATAAGCTAGGTGAGGAATTTAATGTTTTTTAGCTGCATTTTCTTAGCAGTTTTGTTTAGATTTTTGTTTCAAATATATAAGAATGGTTGACTTTGTAGATATAAATGAATGCTCCATCAATGTTAATTGTGTTTCCTTACCAGTTTTGTTTAGATTTTTGTTTCAAATATAGAAGAATGGTTTGACTTTGTAGATATAAATGAATGCTCGAAAAAAAGAAATACTCTATGAGATCTTCTAACGTGGTCGAAAGGGTTAGTATTAGTTTGGTTAAACTTCTCACCACCATCACATAAATACATGACTTTTGATTTGTATTAGTTTGGCCATGGTTGAGGACCAATTTCTACATAGCCAAAAAAACAAATGATAAACGTGGATCGAGGGTTTGCATACTCACATTCATAAGAAAATGTCCTCGTCATGTTGTTTGTACAAGTGTCATTCAAGGTTGTTCATTGAAGGAACCATGAACAGTCTTCCATGACCATCACGTTAGGAACCAAGTAACTCAAGATTTGAAAAGCCGCCATATTCCCGATTGAGCTGTCACGAGGCACCAAGTAACTTAGTTTGTTTTTATCCTCTTTTTTCTAGTAGAGTGTTATCACCAACCAAAGAACTTATTGTTATTGCTAAAACAACCTTCCTTAATTTTTTTTAATGCCTCGTTCTTAGAGGGGTTTGAGAGGCTCACTCTTAGAAAACAATATGAAGATCATTTTGCTATGTCTATGTAACACCCCCTCCCACATTTTCCCAAGTTCACTGGTCTACCACTGTAAACATGTGAAGAAGAGTTACTATGATATGATCCAACCTCGTTGATACAATTAAGAAAGTGGGCTCAATAAACAGAACTTAAAAATCACAACCACACGTCCTACAAAGTTTACACAACACTCAAAGGCAGTATCACCACTCCCATTGCCCAAACCCTGAGTTAACTTGCTTTCTCACCCACCTAGACTCCGAATCACGTGCTTGACAAGGTTTCCAAGTGACTGTAGGCCTATACTGGCATGCATGAGCCTACATGGAAGCGACTGTGGTCTCAGAACATCAGTTCTATGCCTGCGACCCCATATTTTGTGCCATTTTTCGGGGATAGAACCTAGACCTTTGCTCAAAACTTTATAGAACTTTCAAGAATGATAAAAGACACAATGACAAAGCTTTTAGCTCAAAACTTGAACAAGGAATTGGCCTAACCAAGCCTAACCATGACAGATATTTCATCAAACACATTATGAACATGTAATCTATAGGTTATAAATACATATCTGAACATAAGGATCGCATACTTATATGAGAACCATAAAGAAGGTCTCATGCCCTCTCATAGTAGCTACAATAAGACCTATAAGGTCATGCATTCACTAACCATTCATATATCAATCAAACATGTTAAGATCCATAACTAGGATCTGTCATGAAACCATGCTTATAACTAACAAATTAACAATGATAGAACAACCATTAAAATAACATAATAAGAAACACATTTTCTCATAAAACTCAAGAGGAAAGATTCTTATTATTCATATGCAAAAGCCGACCAAGTTAGGGACTTCCACATACCAATCGACCATAGATTGGGTTGAACAAAATATTTCTTTCAACCGATCACCACCATGCCATATTCCAAGCATGAATGTAGGAATCACAAAAAAATAGCCAGGGATTCCTCAAGATTTACTGTTTATCCTGCCATTACCAGTTAAGGGATTCTTATGCCTGAAACCCTCATCTATACAACCTAACTTCACCACAATCTCATCATTACCAGCCAAGGGATTCCTAGGCCAAACAATAAAGATACAATACCAAGATTTACCACAATCTCACGATATATCGGTCAAGGTATGACTAGGTCCTAAAAAACTATGGATCCCTCAGGATCTCTCCACGTAAACCATGAGAAATTTTCCTGTCTCCACCCTTAGGCCTTACCATGTATCCTTCCATTATTGGTTAATGGATTCCTATGCCTTTGGGAATTTTTCCTGAGACCACCCCACTTAGTTTCAAAACCATTCGATAATCCAGTTTAACCATGTGATAAAACACCATCACACCATGGTTACCTGAAAACAGCAAGGCAAGGATGAAACCATTGTTACACTTAGAAATGCTCGTGCCAATGACAACAAGAGAACCAAATACATACATGTGTGTACCATGCATCCATAGAACAACCAGGAAATCACACATGCAAACTATTACCTCCAAGTATTCTTGTTGAACTTTCTTAATACAACCTCTTCCTTGCTTGATCCTTGCTTTATTTTCCTTTATGTCTCTTCCTTTGTTTTCCATTCTCAAATGATAGAGTGCTCCAAGAATCTCTAAGTGTGAAAGAGTATGAGAGAGAGAGAAGAGAGAGAGAGAGTTGCAAAACTGATATGACAAAAGTTGTGAGCTGATCCTCACAAGCACTTTTATCATTAAGGCCTCTAATTTCTTCATTTTCCTCCTCACATGCAACCTGTGACCTTTCACCTTCCTTTTCTCCTAATTCCCTTTATTTTCATAAATAAATGCCAAATAAATGTTATTTGCCTTTTGCAATGCCTTTGCGAGTGCCTTTGCCAATTTCCTTAGCCATAATAAACCAAATGAACACCCACTAGGATGTTTTTCCCAACATTCAGCTTGGAATAAGTCTCCCATGACATTTGTCTTATTTTTCCTTTATTAACTTTATTACATGGATTTTTAACCATGGTTAGTCTATGTAGTGTCTTTGGGCTCTAGTTAGCCCTCTTAACTTGAGATATTGGAGCAAGACTTGTGAGCCTAATACAACTTTCTTGGCTAGTCAAAGATGCACGTAGAAACCTTTTAGTTTCTAGGTTACTAAGAAAACCCTTTGAAAAACGTTTTTTCTTAGTTTTCTTGCAAATTAGAGTTTTTTTCCCCTATGTAGTGCTTCCTTGAGCCTTTAATTGGTGCTATAATTCCCTCTCGACCTTTATCTCAATGCTACACCCTCAAACTTTAGCCCAAGGCTTAGGTTTTTGGCCTACCCACTCAATGTAGTCCCCTCCTAGACCTCAATTTTGCATTACGGTACCCTCTTCAATATCAAGTCAATGCTACAAACTCATTATTTCCCTTGTTTTGTGTCTCCCTTTAGTTTATGGCTTTTCCATGTCTCCATAATGTCCTAATGAGATTTTGTGCAATGTTACAGCTCCATGGAGGCTTCATTGGGGGAGAAATACCATACCACATGATATCTATTGAGGAAAAATGACATAATATATTGAGCATATAATATGGGTAAAGGATTTTTATACTGTTAGGTATAAAAAATGGAGCTCAAAGTTAATGAAAAAATATAAAGGGGTATAATAAATGTTAATGACAAAATGTATACCTACAATATCTAGTGAAAGTAGGTTTTTTTAAACTGGGAAGGTGTATTGGGTTTGTATTAGTAGGGTGTTAAATAATGTTATATTTAGAGATATTTTCCAATATGTAGTCAAATCAAGGGTATTGTTTAGTATTCCATGAATGCACATGATGTGTTAGAGGTTCAATGAGTGAAGCCCTCATTTACAACTCCTTTTGGAATTCTGAGTTGATTTTCTCTCTCCATATTGTTACACATCATTTTTTCACCATTATGCAAATGACTGCAAATCCAGATCTCTCAATTTTTGATGAACTATTGCAAGAAATCCTCTACAATCTTAGAAGGAAAACCATTCTCAAGACAACAAGAATCCTAGATTACATTTCTAAAAAAAACTATTTTCAAGCATCGTCACACTTTTCCTAGAATCTATCTACGCAAACACAATTTTAATGATTGTGGCCTATGGAATTTGTCGCTACATTTTCCATTAAAAAGTGTGACAACCTTTTAATGTAGGTAAAAATAAAAATCAATTTCTAGAAGATTTGTTGGGGAATATTATAAGAACAAGAAGGACTCAAACCCTTACCTATTTGAGCTGCATCCCATGGTTCATGAATTTATTCCCTCTGATTATGGGACCATAATCCCCATCTTTGTGGATCTGATCCTTAGAAAGAGAATCTCTAACCCTCTCCTCTTGTATTATAAATTCACTACAGACCAAAGGGGAAGGAGTTGAATTTGATGTAAAATTATGTTGTCAATTTGAGGCTGGAAACTTGTCATTTAAGGGAGGATTTGAGACTATTAGAAGGAGATTTTTCAACATCAAGGATGTGTTTTATCTCTCCCTCTCGTTCAATTACAGTACAAAAGTTTATTTATTTCTCACTGTATTGTCCATTGGCTCTGATATATTGTATGCTTACTTTCCTTGTCCATTGGTTATGTTATGAGGTACTAGTCTCCTTGATCACTAGCATAGGTTGTATTGAATCATTTATATATCATATTCCTTTGCTCCTTTGTTTTTTAATGTGTTTGCAAGTGTAGATTCTAAGCATTGAAAGGTTGCATCAAACCTTAGTTAGGATCTTCAATGGGCATTTCAATTCAAAGGTATGGATTTTTTACTCCATTACTCATATTTATGATTCAATAAATATGAACATAGAGAAAGATTTATTGTTTTATTTGCTTGTTACTAGATTCAATCATTGATTCTAGGGAGATCATGTGTTGTCCACAAGACGAGATTTGTCTACATAACGGATATCTCCATAGTGCATGATCGATCTTCTGGCCAACGCATGCATTAAAATCCTAGAGACCCTCAATGTAGTGCTACCTCTTTAAGTTGTATCTCTGTAACCCTTTTTTGAGATTCATTTCTTAGCATAGTGTCTTGCTAAGCACTAAAGGAGTGTTATAACATCCAATTAATCCCCAAGCCAATGCTATAATGCATGAATAAGATTTAAACCTAAGAAATATAAAATTTTAAAATCTTTATCTCGCATTTAAAGTTATTTTTGATACTTTATTACTTTGAGTTAAGAACAAACAAAAAGAATAAAGGTTAAGTGTAACAAGGAAATTACTCAACTTAATACATGCAAAACCTAGTAAAATAATTTAAAATAATCTAATAGATCACTATCTTCCTTGAACACCATCTTAGATCAATTCTGTACATGTCAAATAACTTGGATTAAAGGAGTCGCTTACCCTAGTTTTCCAAGTCAAATTTAGTTATAGTTAGCTTAGTGCCAAGTAAGTGTTTTTTAATGTTTATTCTCTTCTTTTGAGTTGTTTATAGTCTTTTCCCATAATTATTTAGCCATCAATTATTTTTCAGTGGATGAAATATTATCTTATGCTTAGTTTTTACCTAGTGAATAACTTGTAAATATTTTTGTTGCTCTTGGAGGTTGTTATGTGTTGTTTTTTCTTGGACCTTCATCCTTACTAACCTAGTGCCCTCATGTGCCATTTGATGCAGCTCATACCTACAAGAAAAAACCCTTTTCCTAGATAGGAAATTGTTTAAAGGTGATTTAAGATCTATTTCATTGGTTACCCCTTCTTGGTATTTTCTCTCATTCTTTGCCCAAGTCAACTCATGGTTGTGCTCTAGCTCTCTAACAACTTCTTTTCAGATAAAATAACACTTTTTATATTGCCAAAAACCCAGAAAATGGTTTCTCTAGCCTTGGAATCCTCAACTATAGATTTTCCTCATGATACTTAGAAATTTTCTATAAATCACCTAGAGTTTCTTTTTGTGGAGCCATTTTCATGTTTCCAACCCATTTATTAGCTATAATTTTTAACTAGTTTTTTATTCTCTGGTTTGGATACATGAGTAAATATATTTTTCCCAAAAACCATAGGTGGCACCCTACACTCTAAGTGATATCTTCCATGAGGGAAGAGATCAAACATCATGGTAAAGGTAGTGACCCTGAAAATCTACTTTTTCATCACCATTAAAAGTGATTTCTTGCTAAAAGTCAACTAATTATGAAACCCAGAAACCTTAGTCACTTGGATTTTATTTCTAAGATAATATTTATAATGGGTGTTTTTTTTTGTTTTTTGGGCTTTGTAGGAGAACCATGTTTCCTTCTAGGATACAGACTAGCAAGATAAAAATGGTTGAATCCTCTAGTGATGAGGAACCCAATAACTCTTTTGGTTGTGACTTCTAGGATATTGCTTATTATATTAACATGTATAGCTCATACATGGTCATAGGTCTACAACTTGTTTCAAATATCGATTCCTCATCTAAATGATTAATAATTTAAGGTATACAAAGTTACCAAGAGGTCTTCACTATCTAAGGTGGGTGAAAAAGTGGTTTTATTTCCATATTGAAGTGATGAAGAGGTTGATTCAACATGCTGAACTTGATGAAGTCATGATCTGAGATAACCATGGAAAACCCATTAATTCCTTCCTTGATTTGAACATTGAGATGTATTAATAGTTGCCAAGTGTGGGAGTATGCTTGGACAAAGACTAGCTAACCCACTTCAAGATTCTACCGAAGGAACTCCTTAAGAAATTGTGGACTAGCAAAGGGACATTCAAAATGAAGGTGAGAAATTGGTATCATATAAATTTTCTTAAGAATTCCTTTCACCTAGTATTTTTTATTCTATGTAGGCCATATCGTAGACCAAATACAAAAATCCTCCCCAAGGTTTGGGTCCCACTCATGTACACTATTGCATTCGGGGGGGGATATTTAAATGTGTAGATATCTTAGGAGGTCCTCTCAAGGATAATCTTGTGTAGGATCAAATATATATTAAGCAAGGCCAACAACCTTAGTTCTTCATGGTTTCATATCTTATAGAGATGATATGTATCAAGATGGATTTATCTCTCATGAAATGGAAGTGGACCATTCATAAATAACTAATTCACTTTTATTGTAAACTCATCTAGGAGGGCCACTATGTATCAACATATGGATAGATATGCCATGATTTCCTTATGCCTTTACATAAGGTGTTGTTTGATGAAACTGCCCCTTGCATGTTAGAGAGATCTAAACAACTAGTACCCTTGGTGGGTAGCTGGTTTGTGGATTAGGAGGTTAATTGCATAAAAGTTGATGGAGCAACGAAACTTGATCCCCATATATTATTGAACTTCATATTTGACAAGGTAATATCTATAGGAAATAACCTACAAAGTCTACACAAGTGTATGTGGATATCTCCCATGGTGAAAGAAGCATCCCTGGCCTAACATTCCTCTCTACTTGGGAACTTATGATATAAAGGATATCAAGAGAGCTAAGGAATATGTTGATGTTGTAACACTTACCAATTTTAGGCATATGGCATTTAAAAAATGTGACTTTGGATACACAATGAAGATCCATCGTTGGTATTACAAATTCAAGTGGGAATATTAGTTAGATACCTAGGTAGAGGAAGAGTAGAAAAGTAATGCATTATAGTTTGTAGCAGTTATTTCAAGGATCGGTTACACTCCTTCTAATATGAAATTTGTAAACATTCATGAGCACAGAAAAACATTAGCTTAGTAACAAGAAACTCAAGAGTATGTCATCTAGAGGGAATGAGAAGATAAGCTAAGCTAAGAACAGGAAGCAACCCAGATAGCAAAGGAGGCTACCCGAGTAGCTTGAGAGATGGTAATCAAAGAAAATAAAGAGGAATAAGTTAAAAGAGACACTACAACAAAATACACAATTTGTGCCAGATTTAGCACTAGATTTTAGTGCATTTTTCCTCAATTGGGATGAATAGCCAGGCACTAAATCTGGCTCTATTGTACAATTTTGAAAGCGTTCTTTTTTGTGCAAAATTTTGCATCTTTCTTTATGACAAATTTTGCATCCTATTTTGCATCATATTTTGCACCAAGATTTGCATTTGGTTTTACAACAAGTTTTGCTTCTAGTTTTGTGCCATTTTTGCATCATATTTGCTTCCTATTTTGTGCCATTCTTTTCTTCTAGTTTTGTGTCGTAATTTGCGTTGCGTTTGACACCATATTTTGCATCCAATTTAGTGCCTTTTTTTGCATCCAGTTTCTGCCAATTTTTGTGTCTAGTCTTATGCCAGTTTTTGCTTCTAATTTTGCACCTATTTTTACATATATGTTTGTGTTATTTTTTGTGCCTTTTTGCACCATTTTTTGCATCCACTTTTGCGTTTGATTTTTCTTCCTTTTCTGTATCCTATTTTGCGCCATATTTTGCATCATTTGCTGCATCCAATTTAACATCATTTTTAACACCATTTCTTGCATCCAATTTTTCATTTTTTTTAGCATCCTGCTTATTTTCACCCTTTTTTAGTCCCATTTTTCAACTTGTTTTGTGTATTTTCTTACATCCTTTTTTGCGCCCAATTTTGTATCCTAATTTTACACCATTCGTTGCATCCTCATTTTGGTGTCCATTTTTGTGTCCTTGTTTACACCCAATTTGGTATCCTTTTGTATGCCCTATTTTGTTCCCTTCTTTGTGTCTAGTGTTGCACCTTTTTTCAATTCTACTTTAAACCCTTTTTATATCATTGTATGCATCTTGTTTTGACGGCTAGTTTAACATCCAATTATACTCCCAATTTTTCATCCATGGTTACATCCACTTTTGATTTCTTGTTTAGAGTTATACTTTTGTTTCCATTTATGACCACCTTTATGGGTTAATTTTACTAATTTCAATTACATAGTGAAATATATTATAGTTTCTAAATATCATTTAAGAAGATATCACAATTCGAATTGATAACTTAATGTTTGTAAACAAATTTAAGGGTAATGGACAACATTCATAAAAAAAATAACATTATCATCATATATAACAATTCTCCATCAAAAAATCATTAACAATTTTCAATATACATATATGACTACTAAATCAACACCTATTGAAGATATCATTATTCATATGTAAATTCACAACATTACATCAAAAAATAATAATATTATCATCCATAATGATTCTCCATCAAAAAACATTGACAATTTTCAACACATATATAAAGTAACAAGATAATGCTAATAATATCGTCATCATCTTTAATCAAGTCAACTAAGATTCAAATGTTTAATTATCAGATCAAAATCTTTCGTCGATATCATTATTCTAAGGTAAATTCACAACATCCATCCAAAGATAGTAATACCATCATCCATAATTATTTTCCATCAAAATAATGTTGATAATTTTCAGTATATATACATAAAATAACAAGATAATAATGATATAATCATCATAATATTTAATGAAATCAACTGAAAGTCGATGTATGATTACAAAATAAAAATGTTTCATTAATATCATCATTTTAAGGTAAATTCACAACATCCATAAAAAAATAGGAATCTCATCATACACAATAATTCTTCATAGAAAAATGTAAACAATTTTAAACATATTCATAAGGTATTAAGATAGTACTGATAGTATAATCATCATTCTTCATATCAACTAAAATTCAAATGTATGATTACCATATTAAGACATCCCAACTTAATATAAAAAATAACGCATGGCTAGGTAGCACCATGAAAATCATAGTCAAGATCATCCTAATGATAATTTCCATGATCATCATCCTAACAATCCTAATAATCTCATCCACATCATCATCACCAATGCCATTTCCATCCTCGTCATCATCGTATTTGATATCTGATGTAAGCTCAACATAGACTGTATCATCATATTTGTGGTCATTACCTGTAGCGCTCTAGAAAAAATATCAATATTACATGTCAGTACTAATTCCATAGCACAATGCATTTTTTTGTTACATTTCTAACCATAAAATGAGGTAGGACATAATAGCATTTAATATTATTAAAAAATAAAATGAAAATATGGTTTAAGATATATTGGAGATCCAACTAAGATTACACCTGTAATTCACGTTAAGTAGTATAAGCATTTTTTAATGCATATGAAGTAGGTACCCATTTGTTCTTCATATTCTATTGTGAATGTTTCTTATGATTTCCATGCACGATTGGTAAATTAAGAGTTACTGGAAGCTTTAGATGAAATTACAATTGTAATTTGGATTAGAAATAGAAGAATTTTCAACAAAAAAGTAATGTCACATGAAAACGGAAATTGTTTTTATTGAAAGATAAGTCACATACAATATGAATGTCAATGAAATATTGAGTTGTTTTAATGCATGCACTTTTCTCTATGATATAATGGATCCTAATGCTCATTCAAGAACAAATGCTCACAAATAATTACTTCATTTTATCCACTATCACACTAAATCCATTATACCTAGTGACAACAATGATTCCATTCAAATTGTTTTGAACTCCCTAAATTATAATGTAAAAGAGAAATTAAATATTGATTTCAATTTAGCTTAAATCCAATTGATTTTGAACTTCCTAAACCATAATTTTTTTTAAAATAGTTTGATATAATTATGAGTTTAACAGTAAATATAATGTATATAGTGTTGTAAGCAAGGAGCTTTCAACCATACTAGGCTTAGGTGGAGTGAAAGGTAAGGTAAAGTGGGCATTCTATAAAACTTTCTTTGGAAGGAAAAATATCCCTTGTCTGTTAGTGGTGGTTAGGATTTAAAAACATGGAAACAGAGTTTGAAAGGTGCCAACCATAATTAAAAATTCTCAAGTTCATTACCTCTAGATATTGGGTTCATATTATATCTTAGATTATGGTGGTCTAGCTGAAAATTGGGTAAGATGGAATTTTTAGAACTGTAATATGAACAAGAATGTTAAAAAAAAATATTTTTTGAGATATTGGGTTTGCTAGCACCAGATTCTTTTTATTAAAAACGTTTTTATTTTAGATAAAAAATAAATTTCAGCAATCTAGAAAAATTATTTCTAGAGTTACCAGGTCTATGAGCACTAGAAGAATTTAGTAAAAACCTTTTTATTTCATTTAAAAAGTAAATTTAATTTCTATAGTTCCAACTCATGACTCCAAGTTCCAACACCAAACTCTAGTTCCAACTTACAACCCCAAGTTCCAACACCAAACCCCAAGATATGATATAGATCTATGAAGTAATAGTGTGCAGCTAGGAATATAAATATGGCTATAACAAATAATGGAAAGGATAGACAATGAAACCTATAGCTTATTTTTTATATTTCTAGCCCTGTGGGCATAGCCCAAAGTGTTGAGAGTTTCTTCAAGATAGTGGAAAGATGGTGAAACAGTTTCTATTATGCAAGTCTTTGTCATCCCATACAACGAATCATGTAACAGTATCGTAAGCTTACTATCCCTACACGCGTTTTCAAATTTGGATACAAAATTACAGTTTAATTTCATTCTAATTTCATTTTCAATTACACTATGGGTCAAACTACTTAAATTCCACATTAAAACTAATTCAAATATACTTGTAGGGAACATGTCCAAGATGCTCCATAAGAGTAGTAATAACAAGACATAATGTTAGTATGCTTTTGTTGATCTCCCCTACCTCCCTTGCACGACCCTGCAAAATTCATTAAATAAATTACAATTAATTTTTTGTCTTTAGTCCCTCCAAGGATATATGCAGTGTGCACTAAATATCTCACACACAATCTAGTTAAGTTCTCAATATTCAATTTTAGTTTTTCATGTTGTGCGGGTAGCAATATTTGAGCAGCAGATTCCAACCTTGCAAACCATAATCTATTAGATTCCATTCCAATTTATATCCTAAGTAAAAAATTAATCTTGAAACTTACCATCTACTAAAAGATGGATAGTTTGAATGAACTCACCTCCCTGGCCCCTAACAAAGATATGTTTTCTGAATGAACAAGATCAACCAAATTAAGCTTTCGACATTTAATCAACTATTCTCTTTTGAGTGTTGCTTCTTTGATATGAATTGTGAAAGAAAATAATGGATGGGAGTGATTGTAAAGAGAAAAAAAAATTAGAACTAGAAGATAGAACTAATCCCATATTTGATGAGAAGAAACAACGTGGAGAGGATTTACTTTACCTATATTTCTTGTTGAGAAGTGTTTTTGTTGTTCATCGCTTAGCAAAGCCTCTTTCCAGTAAAGTAAATATTTCATTCTCCCTCGTAACTATTTCTTCCTCAAGGCCTCATACAATTACCCCATATTTTGCATCCTCCATCAATGTTAAGTGATTTCATTTTTTATCATCTAACATAAACTTAGATATCTCATCAGGTGCAAGCAAGTTAGTGATTTATTCATTGTACAACTCCAAGAAGGTGAGATCGTATTCAACATTTTGGCTTTCTAAGGTGTCAAATATTTGCTTAACAACCCTTTGAATCACACTAGCATTGGATAGAAGCTCCCCATTCGATGCACTCTGCAGATGCAATGGGTACAATGCTTATACCTCCATCATCAAGTTTCAACCTAAGGGTAATATATTGCTAGATCTGAAGAGACCAATATTTGATAATTAATGGCAAAAAATAAATTAAGTGTAATTCAATAGGTTCCCCTTGAAGATGTTGTGCTAGAAAACCAGATAGAATTATTCAGCCGTGATTTTAAATAAGTCTTTGCACTAAAAAGTATAAATTGGAAAATAGCAATGCAGAAATTTATCAAAAAATTGAATGTAGCCTGAGGAATCATTAAAAAATGATCTTCACAGAAAAACATCAAAACTTACTATTGACATTTTCCCTTCACCTTCCATGGTGTAAGTTTTTTCCTGTGCTAGTTTGGCCATAAGGGAAATATTGTGCAATTGAAACCTTATAATACTTCATTTACTATTGAAATGACAAGTTGATCATAGATATCCTTTTGTTGTGCAAATGGACGAAATACCTACATTTTATGAGATTTTCATGTAGTTAAATATGCAGAGATAGAGATATAGTAATATTTACATTACTGAATGGCAAGATTTATATTACATCCAAAAACTTCAAAAAAATATGGGATGAATATGCTACAAGATGAATTTCAGAAACATATTCACTTTGTTCAGTGGTTACTTATTAAAGATATATGAAGATATTAATTGGAAATAAAAGTAGCAATTTTCCACTTTTAGTATGAAAGTAGGTCAAGGACATAAACTACATATAAAACAAATTCATTCTTATAGAAAGAAAGTAATACATGTGGGTAAAGAAAATTAACATGCAATATTAAAAATAAGAATATTATGTGTATTTAATCAAATGCAATACATAAAATCTATACACACATGGATTACAAAACATTTTTTCATTGAAATGTTCAACACATGTTAACAATAACTCCTTAGGATCAACAAAAAAATGGAAGTACTATAAAACGGTAAATCTAACTCTTATTAGTAATTAAACCATATCAAACTAAAAATTATAACAAGTACAACATATCTGAAATTCAAATCATGTCAATGTTTTATTCCTATGAATAGAAGAAATACTAGAAGCTTTGAATCCTAATCTAATCATTCACTTCTCTCCCCTGAACTAAATGATTAATAATAGAGACCATGCCTCTCTTTAAAGAGTAAGTTAGGGTTGTACACTAAAAATAACCTAACCATAAGAACCTAGGTTAGAATTCCCAGTTTGGATGCCTACATGCATGAGCTTCACTTCTAGAGAAATGTGCCTAGACTGGGGTAGCCTACACATGCACCTCACCTTCGCCCTCTCCTTGCGATCAACAACCTACCTCTATAAAACCTATTTAAAGTTATTTTCCTCAAATTGGAAAAGTAAATCATAAATAGAAAAACGACTTAGAAAGAGAACTTAACTAAAATAGAAAATTCAACTAAACTAGAATTTTCTAAATCTAGAAAAAAATGAATTGATGGTGGCAAAACTGGAAATAAATTAAGACTAAAGCATGTATGCGCCCTCTACTCCCCTACTTAATTATGCCTCCCTCACACTTTGTTGCACACATGATCCCAAATATAATATTGTACGGATATGTTGATGTATTAACTTATTGTTATGCAAGCTAAAGTCTTGGACACATTCACAAGTGCATGTTGAACTAACAGGTGTGCCTAGGAAAAAAATTCTAACACTCCCTCTTACCGGAAAAAATATTATCTTCCAAACGCAAGATTCTCTTATTGCATCGAAAACCTCCCCCCCCCCCATTTGGGCTTGATCAAATTGTTGAATTCCTACAAAACTAAAGAATCATGAAGCTATATCATTGTTTCCTTCTATACTCTAAAATTTATTTCGAATCTTCAAGGTGAAAACCTTTGATAGAAGAAATACTACATCAACAACTTGCCAACATCATTTGGGCTTCATGTCAACTTCACCCATCAAATTATTCCCACACCACAACAAGAATTGTTCTATATTTCCTACAATTATGAACTCATATGTATACATGGCCAAAATAAGTTTATTAGATCTATTAAATAAATAAGCACCATCTACACTAAATTTATAAAATTCCAGCATGAATACAAACACATTGATACGAAAATCCAAGACTAGTGATTCATGCATCAAACCATCCAAGGCAACTCCCACTTCCTCATAGAATCCTTACACCATTGGAGCAAGAGTATCATCAAGGTAAACTCCCTATCCCTGAGAGAATCCTTTATTAACAACCTTATCTTTGAATTTTTCCATAATCCAATCAACTACAATCAAGGAATCAATCATTGATTCCACAAATAATTTTGCAATTGTCTCCTCAAGGCTAAAGGAATTCTCCTCCATTGCGGTATCATACCATATTTGTTTAACCAGATCTATGAATAGGCCATAAAGGCCACTTTTTTACTTTTGTGGATGTTGTCTTCAATGGTAAATTCATGACCATCAAAATCAACCAAATACTGTAAGTCCATCATGCAAGAAATTGAAAGAAATCTCTTCATTAAATGAAGAACACACAAGATAGAAATTAACTCAAACATCACTTTAAGGCATCTAGAAATACGTGGAGGCTAATCCCTTAACAAGATATGTGGAATATTACACATGCATTCCTCCCACAAGCCATATGTATTAAACTTTCATTGCACACATTCCACCCAACAACAAAAATTATGTTTCATGGAAAGACATGACAACATAGAGAAGTTAGTATCAAGCTTGGCAGTCAACTCATTTACACTTTAAGAATATGCACTTACTACTAGGTCACATGATGCAGAACATGGAAATATAAGTGTCCAACATGAGACACAATGACCTCAAATACAACATACAAAGAATATATGTATGACTATGTGGAATTCACTATTTTTTGAATCCACATACAAAAATGAAATATAGACAAAGATTAAATTTCTTTTAGAATTTAGAAACTAAAACATTTACTATTATACATGACAATGATATAGATTCAATCATACAACTTTTTATCTTGGGTCCATTCTCTTGGTAAACGATGTTTTTCCTATCATTTGATGTTGTTGGAGCCCCACTTCCAGCAGATGGAGCACTAGCAGACCCTAAAGAAAATGAATGAAAGGGGACAACATTGTTTGGGGAATTCCTCCCTTTCCTTTGACCTTTCCTAGTTTCCCTTGATGATTCAGTCATGATTTTTGTGAAATGAGGAAGATAATGGATTGTTGTAGTAAAAACTTGGATATTGGTGGACAAATCCACTTTCTCAACACTTGAACTACACTAACAATAACCCTAAGTTGCACTCCAAAACGTAATGACCGCACATTGTCACATAATATCACAACATCATCCTCCATGAATTCAACTGGCCTTCTGCCTGTAACAAGTTCTAACAACAACACCCCAAATCCATAGACATCACATCTTTCATTTATCTTAAGACTTTGACAATAAAATTTGGGTGTCATCTATCCTAATTCACTCTGTATTTTTTGATTTAGAATGTATCTATCAAGCATGGGAAACAACTTTGCAAGGCCATAATCTACAACTTTAGGGTTGCAATTCTCATCTAGCAAAATATTGTTGGATTTTATGTTATAGTGTATGACTGACTGTCTGCAAGCATGGTGAAGATGTGGAAGCCCCATTGCAATCACCAAAGCTATGTTAAACCGATTTGACCAACTTAATGAGGCATTTGTTTCAGATCGTTCATGAAGTTGACTATACAAAATTCAACTTTGAATGTAGTCATATATAAGAATTTGTAATTGTGGTGTCCAGTAGTAGCCTTGCAAATTCACTAGATTTGGATGCTTCATTTGGCACAAAATTTGTATCTCATCCTCAAATTCTTCTTGTGATTTAACCAAATTTGAAACCATCAGATTCTTTATAGCAACTACTTGCCCATCCCCTAGGACTGCTTTGTACATAGTGTCAAACCCTCCCCTTCCAAGCTCACAGTATTTGTTAATCAATGCATGAGCACTAGTCATCCAATCCTAAGATGCATGATTAGAGTTGGGTGTAAACATAACCAGTTTTCCTAGAGCCATATCAGTGGATGGGGACTGAGAAAAACTATCAAGCATAAGGTTCATCGATTTTGAATTGGATTGTGCTCTTATATTCAGGATAGTCACAACAATGACAGCAAATGAAATCGTAGTTGTTGCAGATATTGCAACTATTGTTGAAACACTTATGCAAATATTACAATTATGAAAATATTATTGTGATCGTAGCTACTACATATATTATACTTTCATTGTGTCTAGATTTAATCACTTCAATTCCTCCTCCAGTTGGACTCCCGCTTGTATTTTGATTTAGAAATATTGGCTTAGGCATAACTATGAGACAAGTAACATTCACTCTAGATCCACATAGGTCTACATTTCCTTCAAGAGAATTCTTGTCTAATGTGTTGAATATACAACCTATTGGTTTCCTCCCTTTAAGTTTGTTGTGGTAAATGTTTACTCATAATAGATGACCCAAGTTCCCAAATTTCTAGGGTAATTGTCCAGTAAGATTGTTCATTGTTCATTGTTGTGGCTAGGGAGCGTTACTTTGGCCTAAGTTGGAAAAAAATTCAGTAGGACCCAGGGGCAAGCTGTCTAAAGTGCTTGTTTCGTTCCTCTGGGTCCTGAGGCTAATGTTGGATGATTTTTATTATGATTCCATTAGTTCCACTTCCTTAAGGTCAAATAGGAGGTCAAATCCTATCATAGTAGCCTCTCGTATCATGTTTACCCCAGTTGGTATGGTTACTTTGGGTAGACTTTGGAGGGTGTGTTACAGATTGGTATCAAAGCATGGGTCATCTATCAAACTGGATGGGTGGTGTGAGTTGGTCATGCATGCGTGTCAGTTGCGTGTGTATCTCTTAAATTTTTGTTAGATGTGCTTGAAGCATTGCATCATCTTTATCATGATGGTAGTAAGGTGTCATGGGGAATTTGATGATTGATTTTGTGGAATGTATCGTTAGAAGTACAACACTGTTTACTTGATTATGTGTCACTTGATTTTATGCAACTTGACTACATTCTTGTATGCTAGGTTACAATTTTGAATATCTTGATTACATGTATCAGTATTGTAGTTTGATTACAGGAATTGATCGCTTATGCTTGACTAGAAGTGTTTATGTGTATGTGTAGTTGATTAGGCATTTCTTATGCATATTGACAATTTCATGTGGTAATGTGTACCATGGCATAATGGTTGTTGTCATGCATGTGTACCAGAAAAGGGCTAGAAAATTTATTATTCTTGAGATGAATCTCTCAAAGACTATTGAGCCCCAAATACCCACAATAACAACTCCTACAAAGGAATTGTGGGACAAGTCCAATGATCTTAGATATTTCAGTGACCAGATTGGCCCAGGAAGAGACCGAGACAGATGGTTTGGAGAGAAGTTCAATGTTGTCAAACTGGAACAAGAGCTCAGGCTAAAAGGAAGGGCACCTTGAAACGCATTGTGGGAAAGGGAAATGACTCTAAGTGTATCACATTGTTGAAAGGGCTAGGCAGGAATTTCACTAGAGAGCACATTATGATTCAAATTCATGATTATGTGGCTGGGAATCTGCACCATATTTTCACTGATATTAACGTCGCAAGAAAAATTGTTGTAGTTGAGAGAAAACATGTGAAAGGACTGAAGCCTAGTGATACCTCTTCCGAGCACCACTTCTATGAATTGTCCTGTTTTGGGGCTACATACAACACCTACCTACAAACAGGGGTTTCCATCATCCTTGTTACAAGAAGCAAGGGATGATTTTGGATTGTGGAAATCCGCCTTCAAAACTATGAGTCCCAGCACATAATCATTCACCTCAACCCCAAACTAGCTTAGAGAAACCACAAGAAAAAGTACAATTGCTAACACATTCAAATGAAGTAGGCCACCCATCAAAGTTGGCTACAACTACTATCACTCTACAACTCTCAACGAACTAAAAACTTGCATTACCTCAGGTACTTCTTTCCTTCCACATGCTACAGTTGCATTAAGCATAAGATTTCATTCTTTCAATTTTGGTGCTATTTTCATATTCATTTGCTTTAATTTGTTTTTTTAATTCAAATAACTTTATTTGATTGACTCATATTTTTGTATATCATCTAATTCAATATCAAAACTCCGTTTCGAGGCATTCTCAAAAACAACAAAGAGGATGGCCATTTTTAGAGTAGTTTCCTCTAAAAGATAAATTCAATTGGGTGAAGATGGTAATAGCATGAGTTTTTATTTATATGCACACATACACATCAATATATAATTGAATTAGCACGTAGAATGTTCTTTGAAGATTGGAAGTGTTGTGTGTGCATTTGTGTGTGTGAGAGAGAGAGTTATTCATGATTTAATGAATTTTCCAGGCTGCTAAAACTGGATATGAATTGAAATGATGTATGAACGACATCAATTTTAATTTTTACCATTGTCAACTTGAAGAGGATGTGAGTTATTTATCCTTCCCATTTAAAACTTGTATATGTTTTGAGTTTGTTTAATTATATACATATATCTGGAAACTGCCCAGATAAGTCAATTCTGAATGGCTACATCCTTCACAATGGGTTCTAATATGATGTGAAAAATGAGATTGTGACATGCTGGAGGGGATTCCTACTGCCGATCAACCAGACCATACTCTTCTTGACTCATTAATTATTAAATATTTCTCCCAAAAACATGTTGCTTCTTAAGCAGTGGTTAGTTCTTCATTGGCAATTTCTTGCTTCGCTGGTCATCCTTTTGAGGTTTCAACTGAGGCCAACTATTGTGAATTAGCAAGAGATCTATGTTGTTTGAAATTTTATGATATATTTGGGGTTACTAATGTACATCCTTTTGATAAACTTGTATGATCTCAGGTTCAAAAAACACAGAAAATG
This sequence comes from Pinus tabuliformis, assembly GCA_031772625.1. NCBI lineage: Eukaryota > Viridiplantae > Streptophyta > Pinopsida > Pinales > Pinaceae > Pinus > Pinus tabuliformis. Next base: position 408,503,035 of record CM062817.1, on the reverse strand, counting down.
CAAAAGAGTTAAAACTTGTCACTTAAGGAACTTAGTAAAAACAATTAAAAAATTACTTGTGGTCAAGGTCATTTGTTTAAGATGTTTAAAAAGGTTATACACCATTCAAGTGTTTCTTAGCCTCACAGGAAGTAATTGATAAGGATTGGACCTCGGTCTCGGGGAATTATGAAGGTCATATTTGTTAAAAGCATTTTCTTTTCTAAACATTAAATGATCCAAAATTATATGGGTATAATTTTACACTACTGAGAATATTTTAAATACAAAGCGAATATGACACAAATGCTCCAAAAATCTAAGAATATCGGAAAATATATTAGTTTACAAGGCCTCCTTTACCACTTCAAACCCTTTCAAAGTGTCTGAATCTTTTCTACCTTCAAAGCAAGGAGGGTTTCTAAAATAAATCTACATTGAGAAAAAATATGGTTGAAACAACCTAATTTTCCATCGCAACTTCTTTATATGATGAAGTTTTAAGTTTCAACAAAACTACAATACATCTCATTAAATGTCAATATTTTGATGCAGACGAAAATTTTCATTATTTAGTATTCATCATGGAGTTGTTTTCATATTCGCCATCGAAACTTAACTAAATGATGTGAAGTAATTTCGTTTTATGCATACCAGACTAAAAGTGAGGATTACAAGTCTATGCTGGATGCAAATCTAATAGGCGTCACTTCCTTCAACTGATGATGGCAATACTAATAGAAAATTGACGATGACAGTAATTTTCTCTGACCTTCCTTGAACAACATGAATCTCCTCGTGGGTCAGTACCTAATAAACTTTGTGAGTTATCCTGTTTTCCACATTTGTTATATATGCATTCCATTTCCATACACATTTAATAATAATGTGCTCAACATGAATAGGGATTGCCCCCTTTTATGCAATAGGTGCATTGTATAGAATATGTAAATTACCACCTGCTTTTGCTCTGTAGTTTCTTTCGCTTGAAAATGCATTATATATTTCATTACTACACTGACCGTGATCTTTATTTGGGGAAATTCTCAGATGGTATAACTAGGTTGGATTTAGTTTCTCATTTCAATCTGTCATAACGATGTTTTTTGAAGTTTGTGGACTTATGTATCAAATTGATAGTATCCCCCATTTAAATTAATGCAGATTGAAATATAATAGTAGACTTTCAATATTTAAAGCTCGAACATGACTTCTATTCAAATTTATAAAACAAAAGCTTCTTTGTGATGAACCCAATGCCATAATATCCTTAGAAAGAGGGGAATATCCTCCAATAACCCCCAAAATAAAGCATTATCAGATACATAGTTATGTATTGCATGCATAAGGATAATAATCTCCCATATACTAACTTATCAGTCACTACTCACATGGCAAGCCCAACTCTTAGTTTGCTTACTATTTACTTGTACAAGTGTTGAGACCTTTGTTAGATAGTCTAGATTGTGGTGAATGTGCGAGGTTTTATTGCTCAATTTAGTTAATAGGTTATTTCATTCATTGGGTTGATTAGATGTTGGTATAATTTCAGGAGTTGGAATTGTCTTCACCTTAAGCACTCCCGAAGGGAGGCTGGCTAGGACTGATAATTCTATTACTTTTATTTTTTTTCAGCTATATGTTGCTACAGATGGATTCTTCATAAATGGTGTATGGAAGATAATCAACAAATTTACAACTATCCTAACATTGGGTAAGAAACCTTTGGCCAGAAAGGAAGAATCATCGTATCAATATTCCTCTATGCTGAGCTTTATGTTGTGACTGCCAAATTTCTCATTTTGGAAGGGGTAATTTGGCCCAACTTTTTCCTAAAGTGGCCCTAGAATTTGCAGGGATAAGGATAAATCCACAATAATAATTTATTCTACTTTCATCTTTAGTTATCTCAGTATTGTTGGGAAAAATATTGAGACGGGGGGTGAATCAGTATTTAAACTTTCATAATAATAATTTTCCTTTTTCAAACTATGTACACGATTTTACAGAAACCAAACAGCATATGTCCACGACTATAATGAATGAAACTAGCATATAGATAATAAACTTGTAAACTATATAATTTGTTGCCTCTTGAACTTAAATAAGAGCGTGACACATTTACTAAGTAGTAAACAAGTGCAGTAAGAATAAAATCAATCAACACACATAAGCAGCACACTTGAACACCAGGAATTTTTTCAGGTGGAAACCCAATGTGGGAAAAAACCACCGGTGTTGTCGTCTTAGTCTTCAATCTTTTTATTATTAAAAGTAGTTACAAGTTTTCTATTGGTGCATACTCTTTCCAGTACGTAGGCATCCACCTGCTGAAGGCTATAACAATTACTTGTTTTCCAGATTCTACTGGAAGGGAGCTACAACCCCCTAGCTCTTGAACTGGTTGATATGATTACCATTACATATGCACCGGCCTACAGAAGGCTACTTCCTCCACTCGTTTTAAAGGGACAATGTTTCATAAATTTTCAGATTGGATACTCATGATACAGATTAACACAATATGTAGGCCACGTTTCATCAAATTTTTAGACTGGACCCATCAATCACTACTGCAATACAACCATCAAATACAACTGCATCTACCAATCACTGAAACCCGTCAACTCTAAAGCAAAACAAAATTAATCAATCTGAACAGTTAGATCACTATCACCAGAACATAGAGCTGAACCAAGAACACTACATCAACAACCAAAATCAACTGCAACCTCAAAAATCATATGTCATAATGTATACACTACTTCAATGAGGAAAATCTGCATGTATATGCCACCTTCTGTAACTCAACCTGCGTATACCTCTAAAGATATTGAATCATAAAGCTTCTGAACCAAAGACATTATAAAGATCTATTATTATATTACAGAGTTCTGAATAGATAGCAGTAAAATATCACCCTTCTTTCTCAATCAATCAGTCAGCCAGACTCAATCTCCTTATACAAGTAGTCTAACTTTGGATCTAATGAAGACACCATTGACAAACAATAGTAAAAAAGTAGCACTGATTAGATAGATGAGTCATTCCTGACCAACAAGACCTTCCTCTGCATACGCTACTTGGAAGTTACGAATCCGCGTGTATATGTGCCTTCACCGAGGTAAACCTCCGTATAGAGCTACAAATAATGACTTATAACTTCGCAACTTTTGAAGACTTAATATATACCTATATCATAGCATTTAAAGGATAAAACATGTGTTAGTACTAAGATCTAACCTATCCATTTTCAGATCATACAATGATAAGTCATTTCACGTCTAATGGTCCTGATCCAACATTGTATCCAAGGGTGCACAAGATGTTTCAAATCTATATCATTACCATAGCCCTTACAACACAAAATATACTTTAGATAGAAGTATTCATGAAAATCCATTTTTATTTCACTTTAGCCCTTTTATTTTCTCCTCCTTATACACTTAGAGCCTTTGTCAATACCATGAACCAAAACAACACTTAGAACCTATGGTATCCTTAGACGGGATCAGGTAACCATTATTCTGCTCAATATTGTGGGCTAATAACATGGTATGGACACTTGGTATTCTTTAACCTTAATTTTCCATCCCATATGTGCTTTTCCTTCTCTGAAACTACGTCCATACATATACACAACGTTTTTTTGTGTACCAATGTGTATATGTGACTTGGGCTAGGTTAAAAAATGCATACAACTTAAAACATTCTCTTTCCTCAATTACTTGATTTTGATTTGTAATACTTTGTCCCATCATCTTGTTCTTCTATGCCATTACTCTCTTACCTATGAATTGACCTGTTACAATGTGAGTTTCCATCATACATAACTTTATCATTTTTGAACTGACTAGTGGATACATCTTGTTATCATATATGTGAGTTGCCATCAAGGAAAACACATGTACCATAATGCCAACAATCTACCCCTTTAGACTTGATGGCAACCATATTGGTGTTGATCACTTCAAGCTATAAAACATGTTAGATATATCAAACAACACCAAAACACTAAGATACTCTCCCCCTTTGACATCAAGGGAAAAGGGTGGATCAACATATTCTCCCCCTTAGTACATGCTGAGATGCACTATACTATCCATGCTCCCCCTGGGTACATGCAGAGTTTGCCGAAATGTGTTTCAAAAGAGTAACATGATTCTATAACTCAACTATGTGAGTATGACCTTCCTATCACCAATGACTCATAGATACATCAATCACCCAACCAAGTGGGGATATATCAAATGTTCATACATGACTGAAAATTGCAAGTATTACATCATCCTTCCCATGCATAGTGGGGGTACAAATTACATCATGTGTCCAAAACGACTCATCCATAATAGACTATGACAGAAACAGACATATTATTACACCATATTTTTTTACATGACCTCTTCATCAAATGACATTAATAACTAAGACCATAGCTGAATTCATCATTTGAAGGCTAATGCTCCTCCTGAACCTATGCTATTTGTGCATTGTCAACAATTCATTCATCAAGGCATCATCATCAATCAAATAAACATCAATGAGAAAAGCATATCAAAAAACTATATCCATCAACATCAGACTAAACATGCATGTTAGACATTGATTTTGAGTTCGACCAACTGTTTTTTTGTCATAAAAACACATATGCTATTGTCGGCACAAAAACTCACGTATATACGCGGCTCAACTTTATGAAATCTGCATATAGAAAAAAATCCTTGATTTTGTACATGTAGGCTAAACAAACTAGTTTTAAAAGCAAGAATTAGGGGATTTTTGAGGTCTAAAATGGACCTCCTAAGGAAATTATAAAATAATAGTGGAAATAATAAAATAAGATTACATTACATCATCAAATTTTAGAGGGAAAAATGAAAAAACTATCTTTTCAACTCGTATTTTCAATGTACCTCCCTATGGGTTAACTCAAATTTCAAGTGGAAACACTTGTTGGATGAAGAATTTGATACCTAATCCAAGGAGTAACCATGTTCCATACTTTCAATGAACCATACTACACAAAAAATGAGAAATACATGAAAAACATGATTGCAATCACGTTTTTTCATGTATTTCTCATTTTTTGTGTAGTAGGGTTTATCAAAAGTATGCAACATGAGTAATCCTTGGATGAGGAATTAAATTTTACATTTAACGAGCACTCCTGCTTGAAATTTGAGTAAAACCTTAGGGATATAAGTTGAAAATACGAGTTGAAAAAGTAGTTTTATTATTTTATTATTTTTTAATCTTTCTACTTTTCTACTCCAAAAATGGTGAGTCATCCCCCATGATTGACATCATCATCTTCAATCCTATTCGTTCTTATAAATTTTATTTTGTTTGTACATTTTTCTTAGGAGGCCCATTTTAGGCCTCAAAACTTCCCTAATGATGACGCAGAAACAACTCTGAGATTTTGTCTAAGATATTCAAATGCTTCTCTAGGAAGAGGTTTGGTAAATATATCAGCAACCTGATATTTGGAGGGAATATACTCGAATTCAACCTTCTGTTCAAGCATTTGTTCCTGTAGAAAGTGGTACTTAATGGGTATGTTCCTGGTCTTGGAGTGCATAACAAGATTTTTTGAAATACTAATAGCAATTATATTGTCACATCAAATGGAGATGAGCGGAGAGCATTTAATTTGAATATATTGTAATGTTTACATCATCCATAGAATTTGTGTGCAGTAAGATGCAGTAGCCACATGTTCTGCTTCCACTATAGATAAGGCAATCGAACTTTTTCTCTTTCTGCACCAAGATACTAGTCGTGATCCCATATAAAATCCACCTCCACTAGTGCTTTTTTGGTCATCATAATTCCTAGCCCAATCCGCATCAATATATGAATGAAAGTTGAGATCTATATCTTTAGGATACAATAGATCAAAGTCTTTAGTTCCTTGGAGATATTTGAATATTCTCTTTACTGCGTGAAGATGTGGTTCCTTCAGATTGGCTTGGAATCTTCCAACAATTCCTACCGCATATATGATATCTAGTCTGGTACTTGTTAGATAAAGTAGACTTCAAATCATAAATATGTGCTATGGTTGATTCACTATAGGAGAATCATCGTCAAAACTAAGACTACATCCTCTTACCATTTGAGTACATACTGGTTTGGAATCTTCCATTCCATACTTCTTCATAATCTACTTGAGATATTTACTTTGTGAAGATAGATGCCATCTTTTGTTTGTTGCACTTGTAGACCAAGAAAATAGGTTAGTTCTCCAAGTAAAGACATTTCGAATTCTTGTTGCGTAATGGAAGAAAATTTTTGACTCATATATTCTTCATTACTGCCAAAGATGATATCATCAACATAAACAACAATAATTAGTAATTTTTCACTCTCAATTTTTGTATATAAGTTGTTTTCTGCGGATCCTTTTTTGAAGACTTTTTGTTGAAGATATTTGTCAAGATGATAATACCATGCCCTTGGAGCTTTTTTCAGTCCATATAAATCTCTTTTGAGTTTTCACAAATGGTTTGAATCATTTCCCAAAATAAATCCTTCTAGTTAATCAACATATACTTCTTCTTCTAGATACCCATTAAGAAATGTAGATTTTACATCCATTTGATAAACTTTGAATTTTCAAAAACTTGAACGAGCAAGAAACATTCTTATGGCTTCATGTCTAGCTACAGGTGCAACAATGCCTTCAAATTCTATACCTTCTTGTTATGCCTACCCTTTACAAACAAGCCTTTTTTATTCCTAATTACCTCTCCATTTTAATTCAACTTATTCTTGAATATCCATTTTGTCCCTATAACATTTTTATCATGAGGTCTAGGAACTAATTCCCAAGTATCATTGTTTTCAATTTGGTTAAGTTCTTCATCCATGGCCTTAACCCAAAATTCATCTTTTCTAGCTTCATTTACATTTTGTGGTTTTATGGAGGATAATAAGACTAGATAACTAGGAGATCCTACAAGAGTTATTCTTTTTTGTACTCCAGACCCTTTTTCTCCTAGAATTTGAGATTCTAGATGATTCTTTTGAACATACCTAGATGGAGCCTTTTCCTTGTCAGATGTATCTTCTTCTGATGCTTCATTGGTTTCTTCCTATATATCATTTCGATTTGACATGGGAAAGCATTCACTGTCTTCATTATTATCATCTTCTTTTGCTGATGTCACTTATTTCGGATTTCTGCATGCTTCATCGATTACAACATCAATGCATTCAACAACTTTTCGAAGTATCTTATTATAACATTTGTATCCTTTACTTCTAGATGAATAACCAAGAAATATTCCTTCATCTACTCTGGGTTCAAACTTGCCAAATTTTTCATCAGTATTTTTAATGAAACATTTTCTTCCAAAAACTTTGAAGTGTTTTATAGTGGGGATCTTACCATACCAAAGTTCGTATGGAGTTTTATCATTTTTTACACGTACATGAGCTTTGTTGAGAATATTTACTGCAGTATGTTTAGAATTTGTCAGAAGTTCCAGACTCATCAATCAGAGCTCAAGCCATTTGTTGAACTGTTCTATTCATTCTTTTCGCCTCACCATTTGTTGAGGAGTTCTGGCAACAAAGTGCTATCTCTTTATTCCACGTTGTTCACAAAATTCAAAAAAATCATCTGATATGAGTTCTTGTCCCCAATCAGATATGAGACATTTGATTTTTAGATCGAATTCATTTTCAACTAAAGCTTTGAAGACCTTAAACTTTTCAAATGCTTCATCTTTATGTTTCAGTAAACCAATCCAACACATTATAGAAAAATAATCAATGAATAAAATGTAGTATTCTTCTTTAGGAGGTGAATTTATCCTTGTCGGTTCACACAAATCAGTATGAATGAGTTCAAGAGGCTTACTTGATGATAATTCTTTGGCATTTTGAACTCTAGCTTGCTTACGGAATTGACATGGTTTGCAGATGGTACTTTCTAGGATGATGATATCTGGAAGATCACGAATAGCCATGCGCCTGCATCATTTTCTTATTTGAGAAAAGCTTAGTTGCCCCAATATTTTGTGCCTATTGGCAGTGCTGGACTTGCCCACATGTCAAGGGGATCTCCCCGGTAAGAAGTCCCAATTAGACCTCAAAATATTTTGTGTAGGAGTCCCAGCAGTGGGTCATAAGGTAATGCCTTGACCACGATGTTGCACAGAGGAAAGTAAGATAACTCTGTCAGTAGCAAGTGTGTGAATGATGTAGTGAGTCAAGGAATGAGTATGAGAGGTTCCAACACATCCAAGGGGGGAGGAAGGTAAAGGTGAGTTCTAGGTTGAAAGGGATCAGTCCCAAATCTGCTAGGAACACACCACAAAAAGGACATGCACAACATTTGGCAGAGTAGTCGACACGGAAGCTGCAGTCCCAACATACAAGCTAAGATAGCCTGAATAACACTCATAGATCAGTCCGAAATGAGTGTCACGGTTGATATAACAAAGTTCAGAGGAAGGTTTGTCTGATGTCTAGCAGAGCAGTCAACATGGACGGTGACAACATTAACCATATATGCATGTGAATCAGTTCATACACAAGTGCGTATGTTAAACAACATATATCATTAAGGAAACCAGAGCAGTCCAACTACAATAACAACATATGCATGCAAATGTGTTGCCTTTTATTATATAATGAAGTGTAAGTCACAATCATACTATACAGCATGTAAACCTACTAGCCCTATCAGTAGAACGTTACAACCACATCTATCTGCTCCTCTAGAGAAATGTACTAGCTCCGTACAGTGGAGAAGCCAAGGCACATTACAATACTATCCAAGCCTTCTCCAAGATATTCTTAGTAGAAGCTTGGCTGCCCAAAAGCCCATACAATGAGTTATGAGGGACTATTTATAGCAAAGGGTGGGGTGACCCTTGACATTCCCCTTTGTGACAGTTCAACTGCCCTCATGAATCTTCACCTACTCTATGACTGTTACATCCAACTGTTGACACTCAACTTGCACTTGACATGACTCAATATTACAATGCACATGTACTCATGTGAGACAACACAGCTTGAGAAAGCCTCGCAAGGCTTCATTGGCACTCGATCCGTTGTGATGAGACCAACTCTTTGGCATGCTTGTGATGGTGAAGGTGGTGAGCTGATGCCAAGCTTGGTCATCCGTGATGATCTGCACACACCTCATGGTGACATCTTGCCAAAGCGAACTCTTGCCTCTATTGCAATGAGTGCATTGGTTCAGTCCCTTCATCCAACTCGTCCGCTAATAGGCACATGGTCTTCCTGGTTATGGTTGAATTGGTAACACACTGATGCATAGTGTCTATGTTGATCTTCAAGTGTGTGCTGGTGGTTATGCGCATCAACTTGCCGAAGTACATGTTCAATGCCATTTGGACTTGCTTCTTGTCTTTGCCTTGGTGAGTGTGTTGAATGGACTGGAGTGCATGTGTGCGCTCAACGACATGCATGCTATTGGATCCTTTGCATGTGATCAACAACATTGCTCACCATGTTTTCTCTGTGTCAGCTGCTCAGATGGATCCTTAACTTGTACTTGCATAGTCTCATCCATGAGTTCATGTTGCACCCATTGTTGTTCATGTTCATGATGCAACTCATTGGTCTTTCTATGTAGCTTCATGTTCTTCTTGAGTTGTTGCTTCTGTACATGCAACTCCTTATTTGTTCCATCTTCTACCTTCGCGCGATCTTCATGTCCTGCCATCACTTCATAGTTTGAGTCTCCAAAGTTTCTCTCATTATCAGTGGATTTTCTTGATCTTGCAACTTTGCTCCGCCTATATGTTGTCAACAACCTTCCTCTTTCATCCGTTGTGTTCGTTACATTGATTATATCTGATGCATTTGGTATGTTTCCTTCAAATATTGTTCATGATGCTTCTCGCTGTGATGTTGCTGCTTGATGTCCTTATCCATGAACAACTTGATGTCTTCAAGAGTAGGTAAGCCCATGGACACTTGATCGAATGCATCCCCAAGTGTGCTCTAAACCGTGCCTTCATCTATTCTCTCTTGGAAGCCATTATACCTATACTCTTAAGAGGCAGATGAACACCTGTGATACTTGGATACATGGTAATACTCATAGCAAGAAATTTGTCAGTCAAAAACCAAAATGAATAGGAGAGCTGACCTGCAACATACCTGGGTGAACGATTGTGAAGGTTGCGCAATTTCGATAAGGAGGTCGGGAGACCGACTGCCAAGACTGCACAAGACACAATCCAGGTTGCTGATAGACTAACTGACTGCTCGAACAAAAAATGTACAATCCAGTTCGGCAGTTGGCTGCTGGGATTACAGAATGCGTGATTTGAGCTAGGAAAGACTACTGGGCTAGGGATAGATTTGTGAATTTTTTTTGGCCAAGCAGCCACTGACCTCGACAATTGTGCAATTCAGACTAGGAGGTCAATGCTGGGCTAGATTGCACAAATCTAGACATGAACGTGAGCCTTCCTTCTCCAGATTACGCAATGTAGCCTTCGTGAAGGCAGAGACCTGGCCAAGGTTGGCCTGACTTGCCGACAGGCAACTGAAAGCAAGTAAATCGATGAAATGAATGGCGACACTAAGTGATAGAAGAAGTGATAAACAGTGCATGCAAAACATGAATAGAGGATTGAGAAAATAGATCAACATGCATGTGGGTGATGTCGTTCACCAGTTGGGTGAACGTTCATGCAAAACTGTTTCATGCATGCGACAACAGTGAGATAGCAATGAAAACTGAAACAGAGTTAGGACAAGCTAGAATATATGTAAATAATAGCAAGAGTTCAAATAAATCAAGAAAACAACACTCGCACAAGAAAATACACAAAAAGAAACAAAAATGCAGCACAATGGATGGGAAGCGAGATTACTCCAAAACAGTTGAGATAAATGTTCCAACTGCTTCTAGATGTAATGTGGGATGTCAGAGGTACAAGGTTGATGTGAGGAATGATCTATGCAATGTCTAGCTGATGAGTTTTGATAACATCTAGGCTATGACGCTCATGCCACAAATCTAGGAGGAAGCGACACTTGGAGGGAGGTTTTAGAATTACTCCTTGCATGTAAGCTCCAACTGCTAAACATAGATCCCTAAAACCAGAGTTTCCTTTGGAGATGCAATCTATACATGCAAGTCTCTTTTGCCTGGTCTGAGAGGGAACTAGTCAACTTAGCTACACATGCAAGCAACTACTCGATTGATAGAGAAAAATGTGCATTTACGACTGTAAGATGGGATAACTTCCCAAGAGGATTGCGCAATTTGTAGGCCCAACAGTGGACTACTTCCCATATTCATGCAAATCCTGGGCTGAAATCCCTGTTGATGGAAAAAATTATGCAATTCCTGCTGGGAGGGTTGGGTGGCAGGATTGCACATCTTGCTAGCCAACAGGCTGTCAGAGGGAATTGCGCAATACTTGGAGGGAATGGATGGTTGCCCTCGAGGAATGGGAAAATTTCACTGGTAAGATGCTTAGCTTGCAGCTAGACCAAGTCTAGGTGAGCAGCGTCTGAAGGGAAAAGACAGTAAAGCTTGAGGACTTCACGAAGCATGGCAAGCTGCTATGAAGGTTGGTAGGGAGGCTCCAAAATAGGCTAAGGAAAAATTTTGGAGGGTGGTTGTAGCCGCTACAACACTTGGCGACACACTGGTATAACTCCAGTGCTCTGAATGGACCTTATTCATGAAAAACAAGTCTAACACCTCTGGAAGTATTGTTCAGTTCTTCACTCATCTTGGTTTCACACTAACTTGATTTTAAGATGTAGCATTTTCCAAGCCCTTGGTAGATTGACATAAATTCCAAGCCAAGGCAACATAGTTGTTTCGATTAGGGTTGAGGGGTATATAGGTGCACAAGTAGTATAGTTGTCACAGTCTTAGTTTCATCTCTATTGTTTCTCCATTGCGGGCAGGCCTGGATAGTACCCGGTTGGAGTCACATAGGAACACAAGCATGGATCCACTGCAGCAAGCCTGGTCAGTACCTTGACGAAGTTAGTTACATCACCTCCATGCACAAGAATTCTTTCTCTTCTTTCACCTTATTCATTTTCATTTTGAATTCTTTGACTTTTCATTTTTTTCATTTTCACTTTGCATAACACTTATTCATTTTAAAATCAGAAAAGGGATGCTGACTTATTGGGAGTAGAGGAGGTTGTTCTAGTGTAGAAGTAGTTTATTATATCTTTGACATTCTTATTAAGGTTTTCCCCCTCACCTTACTCTACTTGAATAAGCTGACAAGGGTTAACCCAAAAACAATCGACTAGAGAAGGTGACACTAGTTAGGATAGAAGCATTGTGTTTACACCAAGGTTCACCTTGAATAGTATGTATTTTCCTTCGACGTATCATGGACTAAGAGTAACAAGTTCATCATATAGAGGAAAGATGGGAGGTAACCAAGTAGCGATAGTTGTACAAACCCTCTTGTACTTTACCCATATCGTTTCATTAGTCACACATGGTTTCATGCAAACTAACCTATAAATGAACAAAACAAACAACAAAGCAAAGTAAGAGTAGAAGTAAAACTGAAAGCAAAACAGGTAAGCAAACAAGCAAGCACACAAACAAGAAAACAAAGCATGAAATTAAACAATTATGCAAGCAGGAAATTGAAAGCAAACGCTACATCTACTCCTACACTAATGGTGTATGGGCCTGATCACATGACGTGATACTTTCAATGCAACCATCGATTCATTGGTAGAGCCATGTCGGTGAAGGCTTGGTCCACAAGAAACCCAGTTGTGCGGACCAGCATGAAAGAAAGATATAACAGTGAAGACACCGACACTTCATGTTTCAAAGTGCCCATGGGACTTAAGTGAGTGCATGTGAATGAAGGATAGTTCGTGGACTTATCATGGTCAACAATGGGTGCTTCTATAGATGAAGACACACATACAAATTCATGGATGGAAAGTTCACCAAAGAAGCTAGGAAGGAATGGAGGGGGTTCGCATAGAAGGGAATCATCCTTCGTTGAGTGTTGATGTTCAAGATCCCACTCATACTATTCATGAATGATAGCACATGTTGGTTTTGCAACACCAAATATGTCAGTGGGTTGTTCCTCGTTAACAACAAGTGAAGAGTTTGGAATGGAAGAACACAAGACAATATCATCCAGAGGAACACTTGACTGTGAAGACAAAGGTCAAAGAAAAGAATTCATATGGGAACTCGAAGGACTAACAACCAAATCTATGTGGAAAGTGAGTGGAGTGATATTGCGAGGGTGTGAAGAATGAATAGATGTGTGAACACGACCCTCAACATCACTGGGTGATGGTGGAACTGTTGAATAAAAGGGAGGCGGACAGTCCATTCAGACGGTGCCTTCCCTGATACAGGATTGTGCAGTTCCATCAGCGAACAAGGTTGAGCGATGCTTGACATCAAGCTTCCTCTTGGGACGAGAAGATTTCTTAAGATAGTACTTGAACCGGTTCCAGAGATAAGTGAACTTCATCTGGCTCGTCCGAGCTTCAAACTGTAAGTCGCGGAAGCACTGCCAAAAATCAATAATGGATTAATGTGGAGCCCTCCGTTTTTATAACATTTTCTGGTCAAGATGGTTTGGATCAAAATGATGGAACGTGTCTTCAATAAGATCACAGACATGTTGACATGAGTGCACAATGTTAGCCGGTAGGTTGAGCACCCAACAAAATGGGGATTCGTGAAGTGTGAATGCAAGCAGTAGACCGGCTTGTTTGTTAGTAAACTCATCTTCCTCATAAATCATGGAAACAAATTTATGTAAGTGCTCGGCTAGGCCACTTCGCCTTCACCATCGTACGTGTGAGTGGAAAAGAGATTTAAAAGCTTCCCCGAGAAGGAGAGGTCTTCACAATTTGAAAAACACCTCGGGGGAATAAGAATGCAAGACTCCATGAAAGATATGCAAAGGTTCAAAATTGGATGAGAGGACATTGCTTGTCAACAGACACTCCTTCTATTGCCAAAAATGTTGACAGTGTTGGACCCTCCAACATGTCAAGGGGATATCCCCAGTAAGAAGTCCCAATTAGACCTTAGACCATTTGGTGTAGGAGTCCCAGCAGTGGGTCTTAAGGTAATGCCTTGACCGCGATGTCGCACAAAGGAAAGTAAGATAACTTTGTCAGTAGAAAGGGTGTGACTGATGCATCGAGTGAGGGAATGAGTATGAGAGGTTCCAACACTTCAAAGGGGGGAGGATGGTGAAGGTGAGTTCAAGGTTGAAAGGTATCAGTCCCAACTCTGCCAGGAACACACCACACAATGGAAATGCACAGCCTCCGGCAAAGCACTCGACATGGATGTGATAGTCCCAACATACAAGGTAAGATATACTAAACATCACTCACGGACTAGTCCGAGACAAGTGTGATGGTTGATATAAAAAGTTTCAAAGAAAGGTCTAACTGATTTCAAGCAGAGCAGTCAACACGGACGGTGACAACATTAACCACATATGCAACACATTAACAACAAGTTTCATATAATTTCATGTGAATCAGTTCATACACAAGTATGTAAGTTAAACAAAATATATCATTAAGGAAACCAGAGCAGTCCAACTACAATAACAACATATGCATGAAAATGTGTTGGCTTTTATTATATAAAGAAGTGTAAGTCACAATCATACTATACAGCATGTAAACCTGCTAGCCCTATCAGTAGAACATTATAGCCACATTCGCCTGCTCCTCTAGAGAAATGTACTAGCTTCGTGCAGGGGAGTAGCCAAGGTGCATTACAATACTATGCAAGCCTTCTTCAAGATATTCTTTGTAGAAACTTGGCTGACCAAAAGCCCATACAATGAGTTATGAGGGAATATATATAGCTAAGGGTGGGGTGACCCTTGACATTCCCCTTTATGACAGTGTAACTACCCTCATTACTCTTTGCCTACTCTGTGACTATTACATCCAACTGTTGACACTCAAATTACACTTGACATGACTCAACATTACAATGCACATGTACTCATGTGAGACAACACAACTTGAGAAAGCCTTGCAGGACATCATGAAGACTCATTCCATTGTGATGAGACCAACTCTTTAACATTTTTGTGATGGTGAAGGTGGTGAGTTGATGCTAAGCTTGGTTGTCCATGATGATGTGCATGCACCTCATGGTGACATCTTGCCGAAGCAAACTCTTTCCTTTGTTGCAACCGTGCATTGGTTCAGCCCCTTCATCCAACTAGTCCGTTAACATGCACATGGTCTTCTTGGGTATGGTTGAATTGGCAACACACTGATGCATAATGTTCATGCTAATTTTTAAGTGTGTGTTGGTGGTCATGTGCATAAACTTGCCAAAGTATATGTTCAGCCCCAGTTGGACTTGCGTCTTTTTCTCACCTTGGTCAGTGTGTTGAATGGATTGGATTTCATGTGTGTGCTCAACGACATGCATGCTGTTGGATCCTTTGCATGTAATCAACAACACTGCTCACTATGTTTTCTCTATGTCAACTGCTGGGACGGATCCTTAACTTGTAGTTGTGCAATCTCATCTGTGATTTCATGTTGCGCCCACTGTTGTTCATGTTCCTACTGCAAGTCATTGGTCTGTCTGTGTTGCTTCATGTTCTTCCTAAGTTGCTGATTTAGTACATGTACCTCCTTCTTAGTTCCATCTTCTGCCTTTGCGTGATCTTCATGTCACACCATCACTTCATAGTCCAAGTCTCCAAAGTTGCTTTCGTTATCAGTGGATTTGGTAGATCTTGTAACTTTTCTTGCCTCTATGTTGTCAACAACCTTCCAGTTGCATCCGTCACGTTCGCTGCATCTGTTGCATTTGGTATGCTAACTTTAGCTGTTGTTCATGACTTTTCTTCTAGATATCCTTATCCATGAACAACTTGATGTTGTCGTGAGTAGGTATGCCCATGGACCCTTGATCGAGTGCATCCCTAAGTGTGATCTGAACGGTGTCTTCGTCTCTGCTCTCTTGGAAACCATTTACTTGTACTGTTGACAGGCAAATGAACACCTGTGATACCTGGGGACATGGAAACACTCATAGCAAGTAATCTGTCAGTCAAAAACCAAAATGAACACGAGAACTGACGTGCAACATACATGGGTGAATGATCGTGAAGGTTGCACAATTTCGGCTAGGAGGTCGGGAGACCAACTGCCAAGACTGCACAAGGCACAGTCTGGGTTATTGGGAGATTAACTGACTGTTGGAACTGTAAAATGCATAATCCAATTGGGCAGCTGGGTGCTGGGATTGAGGAATGTGCAATTCCAGCTGGGAAAGACTGTTGGCTGAGGCACAGATGTGCACAAATTTTTGGGCCAAGTAGCCACTGACCTCCAGAAATGTGCAATTCAGTCCAAGAGGTTAGCGCTGGGCCAGATTGCATAAATCTGGAGGGGAAGGAGGGCCTTCCTTCTCCAGATTACGCAATTCAGCCTTGGTGAAGGAAGTGACCAGGCGAAGGTTGGCCCAACTTGCCGAGGGGCAATTAAAACCAAGTAAGTTGATGAAATGCATGGCGACACTAAGTGATACCAGAAGTGATAAGTAATGCATGCAAAAGATGAATGGAGGATTGAGAAAACAAATCAACATGCATGTGGGTGAGGCCATTCGCCGATTGGGAGAACGTCCCTGCAAAATAGTTTCATGCATGCGAAAACAGTGAGATAGCAATGAAAATTGAAATACAGTAGCTAGAATATATGTAAACGATAACATGAATTTAAGGAAATCAAGAAAATGGCACTCACACAAGCAACTATAAAAAAAAGCGACAAAAATGCAGCACAAGACATGGCAAGCGAGCTTACCCCAAAACAACTGAGATGAATGTGCCAACTACTTCTAGATGTGATGTGGGATGTTAGAGCTAGAAGGTTGATGCTCAGAATGAGCTCTAGAGCATCTGGTTGATGAGTTTTGATAACATTGAGGTTATGATGCTCATGCCACAAATCTAGGAGGAAGCGACACTTGGAGGGAGGTTTCGAAATTACTCCTTGCATGTAACCTCTAACTATTAAACATAGATCCTTGAAACAAGGGATGCCTTTGTACGCTACCTTGGGAGAAGTAGCCTATGCTTGGATGTCTATTTTGCTTGGCCCTGGAGGGAACTGGTCAACTCAGCTGCACATGCAAGCGACTGTTCAACTGCTAAAGAAAAATGTGCTTTTTTTACTATAAATGGGATGATTGCCCAAGGGGATTGCACAATTTCTGGGCCCAACAGCTGATTTCTACCTATATTTACACAAATCCTGGGCTGAACTACCTGTTGATGGGAAAAATTGCACAATTCCTGCTGGGAGGGTTGGCTGGAAGGATTGTTCAATCTTGGAGCCCAAGAGACTGTCAAAGGGAATTGCATAATTCCTGGAGGGAATGGTTGGTTTCCCTCTAGGAATGCAAATTTCATTGGGAAGATGATCAACCTACAATTGGACCATGTTTGAGTGAGTAGCCTATGAAGGGAAAAGATCAAACTGTGATTAACAAGTTGTGTTTGAGTAAGAAAGACACTGAAGCTTGAGGACTTGACGAAGTGAGGCAAGCTGCTGTGAAGGTTGGTAGAGAGGCTCCAAAACAGGCTAAGGAAAAATTTTGGAGGGTGGTTGTAGCTACTACAATAGTGCCATAACCAGTTCTCTTCTGTTTTCCTAGATAACATTTTTCTTGACCTCCTTCTAGCATATATAGATTTCTTGGAGTTCTTGTACCTTTCATTATGGTCTTGATCGAAAAACAACTTCATTTCCTTAATCATACATTTGACTAACACTCAATAAGTTATGCTTTAAACCATCAACATGCATAACATTTCTAGCTTTAACCTTTTCTTTTAGATAAACAGAACCTTTACCCTTAGTGAAATTTGTTGTGTCATTTCCAAAAGAGACATTATTTTCCCTTTCTAAAGCATTGCATGAAATGAGTTTATCTTTATCACCTGTCATGTGTTTTGAGCATCCAGTATCAATGTACCATTGATTTTCTTGTCCTTCTGTAAACAAAGCTATGCCACATCTTTCTGACTGTAATTCCTTGCTTTTCCATACCTTCGAGTTTGATGATGTTTGCTCCTTTTGATATGTTGGCCGAAAATTGCTCCTGCTTTCAGATTCTTCATGACAAAAGTTGTTGCAAAATGAACATTCAATTTCATCTTTGAGAGGTGAAAAGTTAGTATAAGAGCTCTTCTTCATTCCTGTTAAGCTCCTTTGTTTTCTTGCTTCCCTATTCATGATAGTTTTGTAAGCAACACATTGAGTAGCCTTATGACCAAAGTTATGGCATGAAAAGCATTGTCCATTAAAGAAGAAGTTATTGTGACCATAAAATCTTTTGTTATTGTTCACCTTTTGGTTAGTGCTTCTATTTATGTTCACCCTTGGAGTAAAATGAGCATGATTTACCTAGGGACTACCTTTAGGATTCTGTTGAGGATTGACACATTGTTGACTCGTTTTTGCTGCATTAAGATAACTTCTGGTGATGGATGAAGACTTTTATGCTTGGGATGTTTCTCTAGTGTATCCAAGACCAATCTTTATAAGAGGAGAAAGTTGAAACTTGATGATTTCATCTAATGTTTCTAATCCTTTAGCAAATCTAAGATTCATAGTTTTTGTCTTCTCAAGTTCCTTCCTTAGACTTACTACTTCACACTCTAATTTTTCATTGTGATTTTCCCTTTCCATGAGTTGATGTGTCAAAGTATATATGACTATATTCTTTTCTGCCAAACAGATTTTGAGTTGAGTGATTTCTTCAAGAAAATCTTCTTCTCCTAAGGCATCCATAAACTTATCATTTTCATAAGCCATGAGCAGTTTAATATCTTGATCAGATTCACATTCAACACTATTAGACATGCCATCACTATCTTCATGAGTATAATAAATTCTTTTATTAGCAAATTTTTTCCTATTACCTTTTGCAGAATTCTTTCCTTTGTCATCGTTATCTTAATGAGGACATTTAGCAGCATAATGACCAAATCTACCAGAAGATTTTTTTTTTTTGAAGGGAGCTTACCTTTGAATCTTCCAGAACCCAATTGAAGTTTCTTCACAAAGTTTACCTCATCTTATTCTGATATATATCTTGATTCCTAGATATCTTCCTTTTCTTTTCCCTTTGCAAAGGCTTCGAAAGCAACTTCTTTGATTTTTTATGGACCTCCTTTCCTCATTTCAAAGGTAGTTAAAATTCCATGATGTTGAACATCAGTAAGAGATTGTAGATCCTACTTCTCTTCAATGGTAAATACTTTTGACTCAAATTTATAAGATAGAGATCTCAAAACTTTCTCTACTATAGTAGCCTTATTTGTTTCTTCACCCAGATTCTTCATACGATTTACAATCTCATCTACTCGTAAAAAGTAATTAGCAATAATTTCATCACTATACACCTTGAGAGTTTCATATTGAATTCTAAGAGTTTGGAGTTTAGCACGTTTTACCTAGGAGTCTCCTTCATAGCTATGAATGATTTTGTCCCATATTTCTCTGGCTATGCTTAGTTGTATGCCTTTGACAAATTCTGATTTTGATAGACTTCCCAATAATGCATTGACGAATTTTGCATTCGTTTCATATAATTTCTTTTCTGCTGTATCTGTGGGGACTGCTACTGGATAATGGTATCCTCCTTCCACAATTTTGAAAACATCATCTCTAAGTGACTAAAGATAGGCTCTGGTTCTTATCTTCCAATATGCTAAGTTATTTCCATTGAAGTGTGGTGGTCTGATATATTGCATTCCATCTTGATTTCTCATCTTGCGAGATCTTCCTTCAAGCAATCAAGCTTCTTCTGAAGGACCTTCTCTAATACCAATTGTTGCGAAAAATATTGAGAGGGGGGGGGGGGGGGGTGAATCAGTATTTAAAATTTCACAATAATAATTTTCTGTTTTCAAACTATATACGTGATTTTACAGAAACCAAGCATCGTATGTCCGCAACTATAATGACTGAAACTAGCGTATAGATAATAAACTTGTAAAACAACTAATCCGTTGTCTGTTGAGCTTAATTAGAGTGTGATGCATTTACTAAGTAGTAAATAGATGAAGTAAGAACAAAATAAGTCAACACACGTAAGCAGCACACATGAACACCAAGATTTTTTCAGGTGGAAACCCAATGTGTGAAAAAACCACCATTTTTTTCATCTCAGTATTCAATATTCTTATTATTAAAAGTGTTTACAAGTTTTGTATTAGTTTATAAGCTTTCTAGTACATAGGCATCCACCTGCTGAAGGCTATAACCTTTACTCATTTTCCAGCTTCTATTGGAAGGGAGCTCCAATCCCCTAGCTCTTGTACTGGCTGATATGATTACTAGTATGTAGGCATTGGCCTACAAAAAGCTACCACCTTCACTTGTTTTCCAGGGACAATGTTTCATAAATTTTCTGACTTGATACTTCTGATACACATCAAGACAATATGTAGGCCACATTTCATCAAATTTTTAGAATGAACCAATCAATCAATACTGCAATAGAACCATCAAATACAATTGCATCTACCAATCACTGAAACCCATCAACTCTGAAGCAAAACACAATCAATCAATCTGAATAGTCAGATCACTATCACCAGAACGCAGAGATGAAACTAGAACACTACATCAACAATCATAACCAACTGGAACCTCAAAAATCATATGTCAAAATGTATATGCTACTTCAATAAGGATAACCTGCGTGTATATGCCAAATTCTGTAACTCAACCTGCATATACCTCTAAAGATACTGAATAATAAAACTTATGAACCAAAGACATTATGAAGACATAATGTCATATTACAGAGTTCTAAACAGATAACAACAAAAGATCACCCTTATTAATCAATCAATTAGCTAGCCAGACTCAATCTCCTTATACAATTAGTTTAACTTTAGATCTAATGAATACATCATTGACAAAAATTAGTAAAACACCAACACTAATCAGATAGATCAGTGATTTTTGAACAACAATCCCTTCCTCTGCATACACTACTTATAGGTGCAGAATATGCATGTATACATGCCTTCACTAAGGAAAACCTTTGTATAGATCTACAAATAATGACTTATAACTTTGCAGCTTTTCAAGACTTCAGATATACCTAAATCATTGCATTTAAAGGATAAAGCATGTGTTAGTACTCAAATCTAGCCTATCCATTTTCAGATCATACAATGATAAGTCATTTCAGATCTCATGATCTTGATCCAACATTGTATCCAAGGGTGCACAAGATGTTTCAGATCTATATCATAACCATAACCCTTACAACACAAAGTATGCATCATATAGAAGAAGTATTCATGAAAAACTCTTTTTCTTGGCCTTTAGCCCTTTGATCTTTTCCTCCTTATATACTTTAGCCTTTGTTAATACCATGCACCAAAACAACACTTAGAACCTATAGTATTCTTAGATGGGATCAAGTAATGGTTATTCCACTCAATATTGAGGGATAATACCATGGTATGGACCCTTGGTATTCTTTATCCTTAATTTTCCATCCCTTACGCGATTTTGCTTTTATGATACTGCGTGCATATGTATACGCGACTTTTATTCAGTGTACCCATGTGTATACACGACTTCAATTAGGTTAAATAACGTATACAACTTAAAAATTCTCTTTCCTCAATTTCTTGATTATGATCTGTAATCCTTTGTCCCATCATCCTGTTCTTCAATGCCATTACTCTATTACCTCTGAATTGACCTGTTACACTATGAGTTTCCATCACACATCACTTTATCATTTCTGAGCTGACCTGTGGATACATCTAGTTATCGTATATGTGAGTTTCCATGAAGGACAACATATGTACCATAATGCCAATAATCTCCCCCTTTGGACTTGATGGAAACCATAGATGATAGCTGGAGGAATTGTCCATTTTCAAGAGATCATTCACTAAAATGAAAGGTTGAGATCAAAAGGATGCTTCCTATTATAAAATTAATAAGATTACAGTTCAAGCTGAAAAATGTGTGAAGGCTTCATCAATTAGCATTTCTTTAACAACCAAGGAAACATAAAATATGTTACATTTCATTCAAACACATTTGTTATTGTTACATAATATGGTTTAGTAGACTTCACTATGCCTTTATTATAGTATTAGCCTCAATACGATACAATTTTCAAAAGATGAAGAAATCCTTGGTCAATTTCATCTCTCTCACCATAATGCTATTATGTTATGTTTTTCTAGATACCAATATCGCTATTATTTCATTTGGTATACTTGTTTACATCTATGTTACATGAAGACCGAGCCTTGTCAGTCATTGTTGTAAAATTAATTATAAGGTTCTATTGATATAGTGTTGATGAGATCTGTCAATTGAACGAGTAGAACATGTAAGGGATTTCACATGTGTATTAAGGTTTGGTATGATAGGATTTGGTATTCATTTGTATGCCTTCTGCTTTTGTATCCATGTTGTGTTTCCTAACATCTATTCTTTAATGAAAGATCGAAATTAGTTTTCTATGGTATGCTCGATTTCCTCTTACCTCTATTTAATTGTTGTCCCTCCATTATCCTGCTTTTATGAGAGTTTTTACCTTGTAGACACTATTGTTTTGGATTTTTACTATGAAATAGTAGACTAACTCTAATAGAAGATAATGGGTGGTAGGTGTTGATTTTGTGATTTATAGTTTGCACAATTATTTATGGAAACATTTCTGTGATGGGATATATGATGTTTGGCAATAAACTAGTATCTCAAGTAACATCGATCCTCCCAGGAATATTGGTAGCCTCGAAAGTGGCAATCTATATAACAGTGACAAATCCATTTGCAAACTTTTCTTTGACAATTACTCCTTTGGTCAAGGCCTTTGAAGAGTTCCTTACTTATTCAAATGACTGGCTTGTATTAGGGCGCAGTGGCATAGAGACCTTGTTGGTTATAAGAACAATAGTTGTGGCACTTGCAATACCATTTTTCGATTACCTGATGGCTCTGATAGGTTCTTTACTAAGTCATTTAGTTTTTCTTATCATTCCATTCATTTTCTATTTGAACCTATTTGGGGTTAGTATATCTAGGCATGAGATGACACTCATCCTTATAATCTTTATTCTGGGTATTGTAACAACTATTACACGAACTTATTCGTGTCTACAGAATATTGAAGATGCTATGTAATATAATTAATTCTACTATCAAAATATAACTTGTAAACCTTGGCTTTGATATATGATTGATTGGGCTTTCACATTCTGAGTAAAGTTTTTTTTTTTTTTTTTCTCGATAAGACTAATTCTATTAAGCAGTAAAATATTGTACAAGAGGATACATTCCAGAGAAGCAGGATAACGGCAACCGGAAATGATAGGACTATCAACCTCGGTTCCGGGAAATGAGTTAAGCAAGCAAGGAGCTACAACTAGTCACTGAAAGCTTAAAGAAGCATTGAATGCTACCCTGAAAGAGTAGAGGCTTCAACATGAAGCTTTTTCCCTTTCCTTTTTTTAACTTCAACCCAACCACTTTGGGGTGGATGGGCGATTACAACTTGCAGATTGGGGTCCTCCACAGGGGAGCCCTCCTTTTCTGAGTCCGAGGAGGAGGACAAATGGACATGTTTCTGAGCAATGGCTGAATCAGTGGAAGGCGCCAGGCCATCGGTGGAAGGGGCCACAGAATGAGGGGCCTGATTCAATTCTTCATCGCTATCTTCATCTTCAAAACTGGAGGAATCAGAATCCCCAACTGGAGGAGGAGAGCATGGAGCCCATCGTTTGGACTTGGGCTTGGAGTCGTTGACCTTGTTCTTTTTTGTCGGGCGAGATGGGCAAGTATTCTGCAAATGCCCAGATTGGTGGCAATGGCGGCACCGAAAAGAAGTGTTCTCGTAATCCAGCGTCTGGGTCCAGACAAAGTCATTTATCTTGAGATTGATTTGTTCTGGAAGACCTTTGCTCAGGTCTAACTCCACACACATTCTTATATATGAGTAGAGACCTTTGGTTTCCCTCCAAAAGTCTCCACCGATGAAGCTGCCCAATGTGTCTCCTCTAGCTCTGAAGACACGAGAATTCCATAGATGGGCAGGTAAGTTTGGAAGTCGAATCCATACTGGTGTCTTGGTAATGACTGCAGTGGCTGGATCAAAATCTGGGAACCAGGGAGTCAAGAAAAGCCCTGCAGTTCCCATGAACCAAGGGCCCTCTGCTAAGGCCTTTGCATAGTGCTTAATGTTATCAAATAGAACAATGAAATAACCTTTTGAACAAAAAAAGATCTTACAATGATGTGTCCAGTTTGCATGGATCCATGCATAGAGATCCTGAGATCGTGGCCACAGTCCATTAAATCTGCAAATGATGGCTCTTTCTGCAAATTCTTGATGCTGGGTAGCTAGATCTTCATGCATGAGTTCAACAGAGGGAACTTCTTCAATTTTTTCAACCAAGAAGGCCTTAGATTTAAGGGCTTCCAGGGGTTTGGGGTTCTCGGAGTGAACTGCGTCGTTGTATGAGAAAGGCAGAGTAGAGGAAGAT
Source organism: Pinus tabuliformis (assembly GCA_031772625.1). Lineage (NCBI taxonomy): Eukaryota > Viridiplantae > Streptophyta > Pinopsida > Pinales > Pinaceae > Pinus > Pinus tabuliformis. Next base: position 408,478,505 of record CM062817.1, on the reverse strand, counting down.
TGTCCCGCTGCACCTCCTCTCAAACGAAGGGTAGCCACCACCGAGTTGTTCCTGGAAATGCTGTAAGCAGAGAGAGATAGAGGGTTTTCAAGTTGTTTACCTTGAAAGAGAAGTCGCTGAAGGCTAGATGGGATCCCCATTCTACGCTCTAGATTCAGTATGAGATCCTGCACCAGATCTGAAGGGCGAACCCATTGCATGATGGTTTTGCTTGCAAGCTGAGAAATCTGGATTTGAAAGGAGTCAGATAAGGGTTTTGACCCCATGCAGATCTCTGGATCTGGCCAGAGCACGGCTTTTTCTGCCTTCTGGATGACCAGATCTGGCAGATCTTTGTCCGATCTGAATCTGAAACTGCGATTCGGATAGCAAGTGGTTGCCTCAGATCCATGCAAAGACCCTGCGGATGAAGCATTTTCCAGCTCTCTCTTGCTTGATTCCAAGGATGGCACGGAAGGTAGCAAAGCCAGAGCCTTGGCCTTGGGATCTTTAAGCTCCTGCTGCTGAGGGTGCAGCGATCGAATCCACCGGGGGTTGCGCGTCCGAGCAAGCGCAGCAGAGGCCCAGTCGTCGGTGGCAAAAGCGAAATAGGCCTTCCCTTTTACGCCGCACAAGACCCAGTCGGTATCATAGCATGCCTAGGGTGCCTCCACGGCTGTATCGAATGTGCCGGGCCACACTCGAAATTTCCTCCATGGATCTCTGATCTCCACTGCGAATCTCCCCCAGGGCCGCTTTCTTACACTGCTGAGATGGGTTTCTTTGAGGGCCCGGGTTTCGATCTCGAGACCTCCAATCCCTCCACTCGCTCTCCGAACGTTCTTCACGGCCATCGCTACCTCTAGATCTCTGAGTAAAGTTTTTTTGGACGTGAAAATATTTTAAATTTTCTTAGTAGCTCAAAATCTCTAGCTTATTTAATTTTGATGGTTTGCATTCTTGCTTGGCATGTGATCTTTTATGGTAGCCTATTCCAATATAAATCATTTGGTGGGATGTTGTGGTGGATTAGTGTAGTGGTTGTGGTTTTCTTGTGTTATTTCAAATTAGTCAATGAAAGTTGAAACATCTGTGCCTAAAAGGTGGTTCAGGAATAAGAATGTTTATGGATCAAATTGACTTAAGGCATTTTGTAAGAGAAATGTGACAAATGTTGTCATTCTCTTCATGTGTCATTGAATACTATTTTATAGAAAAGAGGTATTCCCATATCCACTCTCTAATTACATGTTGTGTTCTAATTTGAGCTATCAAAAGATCATTTCCACGTTGGCAAGCATAAAAAACAATTGGAGAGAGATGGCACACTTGTAAGGTTGCTCTTCATGTGTTCAAGTTTCGTTATGGGCCCTTCCTTTTATTTTAGATATGCACGGGCTATTTTGCGTTCATGAGGTAGGGAACATACCATAGAGCACCTTCTTTTGTAAGTTTATGGGGCATACATCCCTCAATGACACATTTATGATTTGAAGTTACAATTGTTGAGTAGGGCTGCACTTACCAAGGAGCATTTATTGTTGAGTAGGTCGATGCATTTAATTTAGGAGTTACACTCCCTGATGGATTTAATTAGCCAAGAATGCTACACTCCTTGAGGCCATTAATGGCCAGCTTGTAACCCCCTCCTCTTGGCTTATAAAAGGACAAAGGGAACACTAATATTTTAGACAACATATTTGTGATTTGTGTTGTATCTTTCAGACATGTCTAGAGCTTGAGCATGATCCCAAGCTGCCATAATACTTTATTCTCTGAGTGATAAAAAAAATCATGTGATTATTGTTGGAGCCTATCCTTTCCATCTAGAACATGTTGTGTGATGTATACCAAGCCCTATTTAGTTGCTATAGCTTGTTGTCATAATTTTCAATTTGCAAATTTTATGTCGAGTAGACATTATTTATGTATTGTTGTGAATTAGCTCATGAAATACAGTATTTACACTCACGAATATTTCCTTACAGTATTTTAGCATATACTCATCTAAACTTTTGATAGGTGAAATCTAAAGTTTAAAGTTTTAGGAGTTGTAAAATTCATTCTTTGAGTAAAGATGTGCAATATGGTGTAGAAAACTGACATGGTATCAGAGTTGTGCATATGAAATCTTGCAGCAAATCGACATATGTATCATACTATTTTCTGTGAGACAAAGATGTCAGAAGCTTTCAATGTGTGTAATTCCCTTTACTTCAGTGCTTGAAGTTGATCTCCCCCCAAGATAGGAACTTGGACCTGTGCAAGGTTCGAGAGCGAGATGTCGATCGATTTGGTTGGTTGAGCATAATAAGGTGTCCAAAACTAATCAAATTGTCCTTGATTCAATCATCGACCACTTGATCCCTCACATTCCATAGAAGAAGACAATGAATAATATGTATGATGCCTCAGTCACTTTGTATCAAAGTGAGAATATATCCCATAAGATGTGCTTTTGAAGAAAAATCTCATTAGTAACCACATGAGCAATACTAATACTATGGAAAACTATGCAATAAAAATCGCCAAGTTGAGAGATCAACTTACAAGCATAGGAAAAAAGGTTTATGAAGATGAGTTAGTTATGATAACTCTAAATGGATTCTCAGTACCTTGACTTATCGTTGTCGAGGAAAAATGTGCACGTGTGAAGTTGCCACCTTTCAAACATTGCAAGATGACTTTGTCCAAGACGAGAATTTTGTTAGTCAAAATGGAAGAGACTCAAAATATTAAAATCATTGGGAGGATAAATAAAGGAGGACCCAAGAAGGATAAATAAAAATAGGTTTTCTCATCTCAGTATGAGGACAAGGCTATCATCCATATGGCATGTTTCAAATGTTGAAAGAAGGGATATTATGCAAGACAATATCCAAAAAATGGAAGCAGTTGCAAAAAAAACTTGTGATGAGTGTAGATGCTACAGTGGATGAGTTGGCATCCAACCTAGAGGCATACTTGTCCACAATTTCTTGTTTCTCAACTACTACCTCTTTAGTGTTGATTAGCATGTGCACAGTGGAGGATCAAAGCATAAGACATTCAGCTGTGAGATATCCAACATGTTTCACGAGCAAAAGGAGAAATGCAAGTGTAGTTGGGTGATACTGTTATCTATGTAACACCCCCAGTTTTGGTCCCTAAAATAGTAATGTATATGTCTACATGATAAATGGCTAAAAAGTCTAACAATGGAATATGTAAAGTGGTACATTGAATTTTAATAAAAATACATGATAGACTACAAAAGGAGAACCACAAAACAATGGGGGGTGTTATGTTCCCACAAGAAGGTAACCAAAGGGGTCTTAGGGATCAAAGGAAAAATATTTTATCATTTTAATATTCCCATTAGTTCTTTAAGTTAGCCTTATTAAGCCTTGAATTATGGTTATCATGTGTCTTATTAACCTTGGAAATTTGGAATTAATGGTTAAGAGAGAGACATGTACTTCCTATGAAAGCATATTGTATCTCCCATGCATGCACATATAATATGTGATTTTTGAGCATGCAAAAGAGATTTTGACATCCATTCTTCCCTTATATTTTTCTCTCAAAGCTTAGGCTGTTGTATTAATGCTATAATAGAATTATGGAAATTGTTGTCATGAAACTATGTGGAAATTATGACAATGTGAAAGGGAAATGGTTGTCATTGAATAAAATTAATTATACCTGATAACCCCTAGAGTCCCCAGCAATGAGATTTATTGGCCGGTAAATGCTAGAGCCTTGGAGGGGAGTAGGATAACCTGAGGGACTGCATGACAAAGATAGGGGTTCCATTCCTTGGGTTGTGCAACCTGATGGTAGAGAGCTGGTAAATTGAGATAGATGTAATTTAGTTTATAGACTAGAAAAACCTAGGAATTGGATTGTTTGAAGGGAGCTAGAGCCAACAATATGTAATTTTATCCTTGTGGATCATTGGTCCAAACAATTACCTAATTTATATTAGTCAATGTCCTATATCAGATGGCCCTACCCTTGAGAAAAGAGTGGTTAAAGGAAATTTTATAATATAAGACACCATTAAACTATAACCCAAGTCCACCTTTTTAACAATACTCAGACATGGAGATTTATGAAGCTATGTGATTCTTATTTTTCTTGTTGCTTAATGGAATTTTCTCTATATTATTATCCTTTGTTTAATCTCTATATTTTGGATTTTGTAGCTCATTCCATTGTTACCTTAATATGGTTGATATATCAAATTTTCTATATTGAAGCCTTCAAATATTCCCAACCTCTTTCAAATAATAGAACTATTTACCAGTGCAGATTAGGGTTCCACAACAAGAAGGAATGGAGTCCATTCACTATGAAAAACCCATAATCACTTTTCCACATAAGCTAAACCTTATTTTGGTGCAGCAAAAGCCTAGATTGGGATAGTTGTAAGAGTTTGTTAGGGTCCTATAATTTATAGGATCTCAAGGTGATTGAGTATTTCACAGTTTATAGATTTCAAATTGTTCATAGATTTCAATATTCAATTGACTTCACAAAAAAAATAAAAAAATGAAAAGAGGGTATATAAAAATGAAGAAAAAGAAAGCCTCAAATGTTGTTCAAATCATACAGTCAAAGCATGATTGAACAAATTTCAATTTCTATTGAAAGGGTAGAAAATAAAGATTTGCCAAACAGCTTAATCTTGTCAAATCAGTAGCTAGGTAGAAATAAAATTGGTTCAACTATTTAATCTAGACCAACGAGAGCAATAAGTGATAGAGTAGGTTAGAATTAAAGAAGAAAAAAGGAGAAAGGGTTTGCAAGTCCAAATGCACCTTGTAAATGAAAAAGGAAAAAACTGCTAGATTAGAAAAATAAAGGTACATAGATTGAGAAAAATTTCAAAGGGGTAAAGACATGAAAAGTTCTTTTAAGGTTTGATGACATATCTCAATGTTTTTCCTAATGTTGGGTAAAGAAATCAAAAAGGGAAAGGGTCTTATATTATTTTCCCTTAAATTATTCTATACCCCTATATCCCTATAGTCCGCCCCCTTATTTATTGCCCTACCTCACCACTCACTTACCCGTCACATCCCATATTACCCATCCCCCATCTCTCACCTAATATCCACTCACTCCATACGATCCAATGACCCATATGATTTTCTAGCCCACCCTCAGCTTCCAAAATTTAATCAGCGGGGGTGTCTGAAATTAGTGGTTTCAAGCCACTGACGTGTCGCACTATCAGGATTTTGCACCCCCTGCCTCTCATTTTGATTACTGCTCTCAAGGCCCTCTGAAAAGTGGTTTCCTATTTCTCTAAACCACTTGCCCCATTTTTACTATTTATCACTCCCACCACCTCACGACGCCATTCTATCCCATGCACCTTTCACCTCCATTCTCACCATTACACATTCAATTCACTAGACCGTTAGCCAACGAACCCCTGCCACTTCAGCCAAATCCAATGACAACACGCCAAAACCAAAAATGCACCATTTCACACCATTTACAAATTTTAACATGCTCTCTTCACTTATAGGTACAATTCAAAATGTCATTCAGTCATACACAAAGAGCGCAATGAGAATATAGAAACAACATCATAGTGGCAGAAAACTCCTTTTTTTCTGCAGTTATCAAGCATTCCCCTTCTCGAATACCGCTTCGAGTTCATCCCTTTTCTTTCTCCCTCTCTGAAATTCCCATTTCTTCTCATCCATTTCTATTTCAATCCATTGCAAATTAAACACAGTTCATTTTTCAAAGGTTTTTAGAGAAGATAGTCATGGAACCCAAGAAGAAAGAACATGAGGTATTTAATCCATTGGTCCACCCACCATTGGATTTGGATCACATACCACTTGCAGATAGGGACTTCCAAATACATGAGACACTTTCAAAGTTCGATTTATTTGACATATACTACTGGTGGGACGATAAATTTGTGGATGAAGTGGATGACACAGGCCTCTGGGACACTAATTTACCTATCTATATCTTCCCTAAAATCCATAGTTACCCAGAATTGATCAGGAAATGCCAATTATGCTGTAACCCACAGAAAAGGGCAGTGATGGCCCCAAAAAGACATATATTGTTTACCATTGATGCCAATTCTATTATGCAGATGATACAGGCTCCTGCTATTGAAGGAACTACTCCCTTTTCGCATGAGATTCTCACTGAAATGTATCACAAAATAGATTTTTCTAAGAGAGATAAAACCTTAGAACTCTTCGTGACTGAGCAAACACCTCTGCCAAACAAGAATCCTCCTTATTCCTTCTCTATTTTCCCAGACAGAACCAGACACATTGTCACATCTCTTTGTTATTTACTAGGCTATTATTCTGATCAATGGCTTGATGAAGTTATCATAGGTTTTTTGTCTATTTTATCAACAAAATCAAAGCCCTCTGTACTATTCAATTTCTATCAATTCTTGGAAGATGTCATACATGAGAAATTAGAAAATTTTATCACAGAGGAAGAGTTCCAATACTCTTTAGATCTAGTATATATGTTTGTTTATTTTCAGGAAGATAGGTTCCAGTTTACAATGAGCAAGATGAATGAAGAAGTTAAACCCCAATCTGTGATTTTTTGGACAACCTTAGTGATGAAGGATGAAAAGGAATTTAGCTAAAAAAAATTGTAGAAATGTTTCTTCACCCAATAATGAGCCTCCTTAGTGGGACTGGAGAACCCAAAATTAGTGAAGAAATTAGAAGGATCGTGCAGTTGACAGATCAAGAAAGAACGGGAGATTGGTACTTGTACCAGAATTATACTGAATTAAGAGTATATGGCTGTGAGTTGGCCCCTTACAAGCTGCCAAAGTTCCTCCCCATGAGTATTTTCTCTCTTGAATATATCAAACAAATGATTAATGCAGATGAAGTGCATTTTGTAGTAGCTAAGAAAAACTCACAATTCAGGATCAAATCTATGATGAGTCCCCTCATTTGCAATAGCAGAGCTGTAAGGGAGGAAGAAAATAAGATATTGAAGGAAATGAAATTCACCCATAGTTTTACATGGTATTATGACCAATGGGGCATCACCTCCAGGCAAAGGGTGGAGATAAAGTCAACAACCTACATTCGCACTCAAAGGCCTGAAATTGAAAAATAGATGAATCAGATTGAGTGGATACCTGACACACACCAAGAGGATTAAGAACAAGTAATTTCTTCCCCAAGTGTACAAACTCCAAGATAGTAGGAAAGGAAGACTACTGAAGGAAGAATAGAAAAGGGAAGATAAAAAGAACAGGGAACAATAGGGAAGAGGCCAAGAGAAGATTAGTCACTAGGGATCGATACTTCTATGAAGGAATTCAAACTGAAATATAGGAAAAATCCCAGAAAACACATGGAAATAGGCAAGGAATCATCGCAACAAACAGTTATAAATTTCATTGATATTTCGGACTCATCCCCAACTGGAGGGCAATCTTTTCCTGTCACTCCAATTTCAGAAAGACAGCGTTCTCTTCAAGTTTCCTCATCTACAAATGTGACTGAAGAAAAGGAGGAGATAGTCTTTGATACTTTCAGGGTGATTAAAATTAGGAGTGAGATATTGAAAAAGAGCACTTATGCTCAATTTTGGAAATAGAGTGCCACTTCTCAAGATAGACTTCTTTCAGCATTTGATTCAGGAAAAGGAAAAATCCATATGGCATTTTTGGAAGCATAGACAATAGGGCCTAAAAGTCCAACAGATTACAAAGAAACTTCTTTTGAGTTTGATGCCAAAAGTGTTCATCCAATTGATTAGTTGGAAATGCACAAGAAAATAGGTGAAATGATTTCATCTACTCTAACTAGCACTTCTATGAACTTGTTTAAAATGTAGGTGGCCCTATCAAATGCTCAATATTAGCTAAATATGGAAAGGGTTTCATCACAACCAAAGGACAACATAATTAAGTCTTTGGAAGACTTGTTAGTAAGAATTGGGTATGATCCTTCAATGTGAAAGAAGTAGAAGAAATAATCAAGAGAAAGGAGATGGATATAGTAACTTTGAAGAAGCAGCTCAAGATGCCTGCAACAAATGATCCCTTGACCAAGGAGATAGAGGCAACACAGAGCCAAAAGGCTGAGATGATGAAGTTAATAATAGAGCAGTCTATCCAAATCAAAAAAATGGAAGCAGAAATGGAGAAAATGGTACAACAGAAGGAAAAGGCAGCACATATGGCCAACACTACAATGGAGGCCCTTCCTCTCACAAGACTTCCTATAACCACTCCAACAATTGTTGCTATAGGGACAGGAAGTAGTAAAGAAGAGCTAGACAGATATATGGAAGGAATGAATCTCGAGACTGATGAGATTAAAAGGCTAGAAACTCAAGTTAATGTGCTGCAGGAGCAAATCAAAAGGGTCGAAAGTAATCATTTGGTGGAGATGCAAAGGGAAAAGACCTTGATTGAAAATCTGCAAAAGTTAGAGAAAGAATTATCAATTGGGATCACTCTAGGATGAGTTAAGGAGATTATTTGGACTAACATCATCAATGGTATGAATGAAATTTGGCCTAGCATCCAAATTGTCTTTTAACAGAAGGAGTTAGTTGAGAAGGCCAAAGAATTTATTTCAGCTACAAATATAGAGATCGGAGACATGCTAGCAACATCCCACAGAATAATCAGATTTCTCAATTCAAGGAATAGGTATGAGCTAGAAGAGTTAGGAGTAGAATACAGGACAAAGACTATAGAAGAAGGTGCTTACTAAGAAGAGCTTGAATGTATAGGTAGAAGAAAAATGTCAGAATTTGGAGTTAACAGTGAATATGTTTTTTAACAGAATTGAGCCTTTAACCCAGAAATGTCTCCCTTCTCTATTTGTTATCAATGACAAACTCATGGCCAGAGAAGACTATGTCAAGAAACTTCGAGCCATAGTCAAGGATGCAACAAATCTTTCCAATATCAAAGGTAGCATAATAGGAAAGGCATTGCTAGAAGCTATCAGCAATTAGATCTACATTCAACATGAATTGAATCATGTTTTTGTAGTCAAACCAAATTTTTCAAAATACACTGAAGCTGATGAAATATACAAGAGGTTAATTAAGATCAAGATTCCAGATGAAGAAGTGTGGAGTGAACTGTGTGACTATTAAGAAGAGTAGGACAAGGATGATTGAAGTGACAGTGTAGATCTGAGTCAGCACTAACCATGTCAGCAGAGCCACTACAGCTAAATTTATTTCTCAGCAACAACATCCCTAAAAAAGAGGAACAGATGTCCCAATTTTCTCATCGTGGCCACTTCGTGGTTACACTAGTCCATTTTCTTTTATTGTAATTAATAACAGTTTTCCAAGTGTATAAGGCAATCATTGTAGTTTTTGGGTTAAATACTTCATGCATTTGGAAGTATTAGGGGTTGGACCCAAGTCATTCGAACTATATTTTCTTTGGAGCATTGTAATTTTGAGCTAGAGCATCCATAAAAAGGATTGTTTGCAGCATAATTGATTTGTTTTAACCTGGTGATGTCTTTCTTTCTGTGCTGATGCACCTCCATTTTATTCATTTATGCATCATTAAATCTTATTGTAAAGAAGAAATTATCGATTAAGATATGTTGTTTGAGCACCTTATTTCTATCTGTGTTTTACAAACTAAACGTTTTCCTCTGATGTATGATTCAGAAATACTTAACTGCTTTTTAAGCATTACTAATATCACTTTTCTATCATCTCATTTCTCATTCTGCTTTTAGATCCAGTAAGAACAATTAACTTGCCTTGTAAATGCTCTGGAAAATTGATGGTACCACCCAGCCTTTGACTCCATAGCCCAATGGAAAGGATTCAAATATGATCTACCCCAACCAAAAAAAAAAACAACCAAGAAATCAAGTAATAAATCTCTTTCATTTTTATATCTATCCTAACACATTAGAACACTGAAAATAAAGTTAAATCCTAAAAATATAAAGAGAGCCTTATTTGCATCTAGGAGGGCTATATCCTAGACTCCTAAGCAGTTTGATGTATCTTTTTTGACTTTCTCTTTCTAATCTTCAAAATCATAGGGCGATAACACTATGGTGACCATAATGGGGAAACTATTGGATTGTCATTTCTTTTGAATTCAAAGTACCCAATTAAAAATCTTTGTATGATAAAATATTCCCAAGTTTCGGTTCTCTTTCTACTTTTGTGTATATTCAGCTTGTTTGTGTTTCAAATGTTAACACTAGCTCCCAAAAGAATCTCTACTAGATCCCACCCAGATGCAAATCCTCCTACCATAGTGGACAATCCTCAAAAGATATTAAGAAAAAACCCTGGAAACGAGAGTCAGACAAGCAACAAATTTCTTCATAGATCCAACTCACTCCATGAAAACTTTGTTACCTTTCAAGATATCCAGTTTGATTTACACTTTGAACAAGGCTTATTAAAGAATAAATCAGAGAATTGGAAAGATCAAATTATCTTTGATCCATCAATCTTGCCAAAGAGCCCAGTAAGAGAAATTTCTTCACAAACTGAATCTGATCTTCAACTCTTACAACATTTTGACACTCTTCAAGATCTAGTGATAGATCTCACCATAAAAATTGATGGTGCTTACCTTCAGTAGTCAATGGAATTAACTGCCTTAACTATAACAAATTCTTCCTTCATATATCAATCTACACATATTCAGTCACCAAGTCCTACTACATCCACAATTACCATTCCTTCTTTCATCCTTCGGCATACGGTTACTCAAATTCCTTTACATTCATTTCCACCTAGTACTTGTCCAACCTCATCCATTTTTCAACTTCCTCCAAGTGGTCCTCCACCACCACCAATCATGGCAGCCAGGTATGATCCTTTGGTGTTTCCAGCACCATTGGCAAATATGCCACAAGTCTATTAGTCTAAATCACACTATTTTATGGGACAGGTCCTTTAAAAACCCAACAACATGTAGATAAAATGAATGATTGTTTTGACCTGCAAGAGGTAGATGAAGGAAGTGTTAAGCTCAGAATGTTTGCTCAAAGTTTAGGAGGAGAAGTTTGGAAATGGTTTAGATATTTTCCTGCAAATAGTATAAATGATCTCCTTGCATTCAACCAAAAAAATTTTAATAGATGGGAAGTCAAAAAGAAACCTCTACAGATTCTATCGGAATATGAAAATATTAAAAGAGAAGTAGGTGAAAGTGTTCAAAGTTATTGTGCCATATTTAACAATACCTACAATGCAATACATGTAAATCTTAAAGCACCTCAGGATTTAGCCTTGATAAAGTTCCGAGATGGATTTGATACAGACATGTCCTACCAGCTTAGGGAAAGGAATTCTCCAACATTAGAGGCGATGAAAATAGATGTCGTGAGTGTAGAAGCCAATTTACAAGATAGAAGAGCCAAGATGAGAACTAAAAGAAAAGTGACAATAAGAGAAGAAGCTTCAACTTCTCCAACAAAGGCTAAGATTGATTCTTTAGTAAGGACCGTGGGAAGAATGATTGAGAGGATAATCTTGAGTGATTAAAATTCCCCTAGGGAAAACCAACCTGTTCCACAGAACCAAAATCCAAATCCCAGAAGAAACACTCCACAAATCAGACAAAGAGATCAAAGAGACGCATATCAACAAATTAGGCCTCCATTTCAAGAAAATTATTCTGATGAAGATGTAAGTGTGGTTGAAGAAGTATAGGAAAATTAGATTAATTTAATGGGGAAAAATGAGGATAGTTTTGTTTTTCTTACACAAGAAGAACATGAATTGTTCTTGTTAGCTCAAACAAAGTTGGAATCTGAAGAGTCAGATGACTATAAAAATGGATTTGAGAATGCCATATTAGAATTCCACAAAAAATATAATATTAGGAGTAATAAAATCGATGATAACTCAAACAAAAAGAAAAATGTTGAGCCTGATCTCAAGAAAATAGCTGAAAGCTGTAAGAAAAATGTAAATATTTCAAAAAAGAAGAACACAGAGAATGTTACCAAGAAAACCATCGATGTTTCTACTAAAATTGTCCAAACCGATATCCCTACTACAAGTAAACAAACTGAATTTGTCATCAAAGCAGTGGCTAAAATATTTGATTTATCAAATCTGATTAAAATTGAAACACCATTCAGTATTGAGAATGAATGTGTTAAACTCAAAATTTCTATTCCTCTCACTGAACTGATAAACAAGAATGTGTATAGGTGTCAAGTCCTAAAGGTACTCAACATAGGGGAAAACACCGATACAATGAACTTGAATGATGACCATCCTAAGCTTTTGTTTGGACCAGAAGTTGATGGAAAGCCTCAAGAAGGAGGTGTTCCTCCATTTTATGTTAGCATCAATATTCATGAAAAAATCCTCCATAATGTTATGTTGGATTCAGATCGATCACATAATCTGATGCCAAATATTGTTATGGAAAAACTTGGACTTGAAATCAGTAGACCATACAAAGATCTATATTCATTTGATTCTAGCAAGGCTAGCTGTCTAGGTCTTATCAAAAACCTCTATGTCACATTAGCCCAGATACCAGCAAAAAGTTTAGTCATGGACATAGTAGTAGCAGACATTCCTCCTAAGTATGGTATGCTATTGTCACGTTCTTGGGAAACTAAGTTACAATGAACACTTCAAATGGATATGACATATGCCACAATACCACATATTTAGTCAACGAAGGAGACTATATGGAGAAACCTTAATGAAGTATATGGTGAGCAGCCAAGAAAATCATGACAACTACCCCCTTTACTCTATCCATATTGATCTTGATTCCTTCATACTATACAATGATGGAGACATAGATTCATAGGTCAAGCAAGCATAAAATGAACTTAATGAAGAATATGACACACAAGTATCCATTATGCAACAGAACCCTGAAACAGAACCTCTCTGGAATATGACTTTTGATGCCTCATGTGGTAGAACTAGATCAGGAGCAGGGGTCTGGTTGTACAATTGAAAAACTAACCATATTGCATCATTCTTCTAACTAAATTTTATGTGCACAAACAACATAGAAGAATATGAGGAATTACTATTAGGCTTGAAGTTCTTTAAAAAGTAGGTGCTAAATGAATTTCTATCCAAGGAGACTCTGAACTCATCATCAAACAAACTAAAGGAAAATACTCAGCAAAACATCCTCGATTAAGAGAATGTCGAAATGTTGTAATTGAATTTCTCAAAACATTCGAAGAGTATGACCTTTCTGCTATCCCTAGGCTCCAGAATGCCCTGGCCAATAGATTATCTTTTCATCCAGCACCTACGAGTTACCTCATCCCAATAAACAATACACATTTGAAGTGAAACACCATCCAAGAATGCCTGATAACATGAGATACTGGAAAATTTTTGGAAATGATAAACAAATTGAGAGTTTTTTGCAACCAGAAGATGAATTTGAGGATAGCAACATAGATGTGGAAGATGAAATAGACAATCAAACTGATGTACAGATTGATTTAGATTAGTCTGTCATTTCTGATGGGAAAATTTTTGTAAATAAAACTGTACTAAAATCTGAAATACATAAAGATCCAGAAAAAGAAGAATTCAAAGTGCTACATCTCAAAGCTAATGTTTTTCCTAGAGGGCTTTCCCCTTTGGAAGAGATATTTGATTTTAATGATGTTACTAGAAATCCAAAAAGGGAACCAACAGGAATCAACATTTAGGAATGCAACATAGGTAGTGAGCTGAACCCCAAAATCATAAAATTGTCAAAATCACTACCTCTCATGGCTAAACTAAAGTATATAGCTATGCTCAAAGAATTGATAGATGTATTTTCTTCGAGCTATGAGGATTTAAAATCCTATGATACTACCATTATACAACATAAAATTACAATCAAAGAAGACCAAACACCATTTAAATAGAAATTGCGTAGGATAAACCTTGTCCTAACGCCCTTGGGGGAAAAGGAAATAATGAAAATGTATGATGCTAAGATCATAGTCCCAATTAGATATCTAAATGGGTATCCAATATTGTGCCTACAAGGAAGAAAACTGGTGAAATAAGATTGCGCATTGACTTTAGGAATTTAAACAAGGTTTCCCTTAAGGACAAGTATCCCTTACCAAAGATGGATCATACACTACAAAGGGTAGTGGGTTCTAGTAGGATTTCCTTGTTAGATAGTTTTTCAAGGTTTAATCAAGTTTTGGTACATCCCGATGATTAACATAAAACTCCTTTTACTACTCCTTGCGGAACTGTCATGTATGTGAAAATGCCCTTTGGATTAACACATGCAGGTGCTACTTTCCAGAGAGAAATGGACATTTCTTTTTCAGATGAAATTGGATATTTCATTTTGATTTATGTCGATTACATTACTATATTTTCAAGGACCGATGAAGAACACCTAGCACATCTAAGAAGAGTATTTGAAAAATGCAGGAAGTTCGTTATTTCACTAAATCCCAAGAAAACATTGTTTGCTCTTGAAGAAGGAAAACTCTTAGGCCATATCATCTCCAAAGATGGAATTAGAATTGACCCCAGTAGCATTAAATGTATCCTTAAAATTAGTCATCCAAGAAACATGAAAGAACTTCAATCTTTTATTGGAAAAATCATTTTTTTTAGAAGATTCATACCAAATCTTGTTGAACTACTCAGAAATATAACAAACATGCTCAAGAAAGACACAAAAATTAAATGGAATATTGAAGCCAATGAATCTTTTGATCTAGTTGAGCATGCATAAACAAAATCCCCAGTTTTAATTAGCCCAAATTTCACTAAAGTTTTCATTATCTTTTCTTTTGAATCTGAGCATACTATTGTTGTTGTGTTATTACAGAAAAACACTGAAGGACATGAAAAACCAATAACATTCTTTAGCAAAGCTCTGAGAGACGTTGGTTTAAAATACAATATCATGGAAAAACAAGCATTTTCTTTAGTCAAAGCAATAAAAGGTTCCAGGGTTTACATCTTACATTCCCATATCATTGCTTATGCGCCTAATGAGGTGGTCAAAGATATTCTCACAAAAAATGGACCTGATGGAATGAGAGGCAAATGGGTGGCAGTGATTCTGGAATATGATATAGAAATCAAGCCCACCAAGTTGATCAAAGGACAGGGATTAGCCAAATTGATGACTGAATAAAATTTTAATGCATTAGACATCAACATGGTATTTTCTTTGGATGATTTTGAGGAATTGGCCACTCCACCAATAGACGAGGCATATCAAAATTCCCCCTAGTATGCAGACCTTTTATATGTTCTATTCAATTTAAATGCTCCTCTTTGATTATCCAAAACAAAGGCTAGATTTCTTAAATTAAAAGCAGTCAAATTTTGCATTGTTGATAGTACATTATATTCGAAATATGTTGGAGGTGTTTAGTCAGATGATACTTAAAACATGATGCTAACAAAGTTATGCAGGAATTCCATGAAGGTGACAATGGAAGACATCTTTATTGGAAGATAAATACTAATAAAATCCTTAGAGCAGGTTACTATTGGTCTACACTTTATCCCGATATCCATAAGATGGTAATTGCTTTCCATAAATGCCAAATCTTTGAAAGGAAGAGAAAATTAATACCTTTTCCCCTGAAACTCATCTCTGTTGAAAGTCCTTTCCAACAGTGGCAATTGGATTTCATTGGTGAAATTCATCCTTCATCATCTTCCCAACACAAATGGATCCTGACTGCCACAGACTACTTTACTAAATGGATAGAAGTCATCCCTTCCAGAGTTGCTACTAATTTTGTTATTATAAAATTCCTTGAAACCAATATCCTTTCCAGATTTGGTTGTCCTAGGAAACTGATCATTGATAATGTTGTAACTTTTAAATAAAAAAAAATGGTGGATTTCTATCATAAGTACCATATTTCTTTGGGTCATTCAACATCTTATTACCCTCAAGGTAATGGGTTGGATGAATCCTCCAGTAAAAGCTTGGTAAATATCATTAAGAAGATACTAGAGGATAATAAGAAGTCATGGCATAACAAATTGATCTATGCATAATGGGCTGACAGATTGACTACAAAGAAATCAATTGACATGTCCCCATTCCAACTCGTTTATGGGATGGATGTAGTTTTTCCTTCTTCCATTGGAGTGCCAGTTATGAATATCATTCAAGAGATACAAAGTGAACCAAATGATATGCAAAGAAAGATATATCAAACAATTCAATTGCAGCAGTCCAGAGAAGAGGTATACAATAGAACTCAGGTTGTCTAGGAAAGCATAAGAAGATCTTTGCTAAAAGAACCAAAGCTAATGATTTCAACCTGGGAGATAAAGTGCTAAAATGGGACTCAAGAAAATAAGACAAAGGGAAACATGGTAAATTTGAAAATCTTTGGAAAGGTCCATGTATTATTTATGCTCTCAGAGGGAATAATGAATTTTTTCTCAAAGAGTTAGATGGAAGAGAATTATCAGGAGGTCCTGTAAATGGCAGCATGCTGAAGCATTACTTTTCATGAGCACACATATTTCCTCACTCCATTGTAAATATCACAACATTTTAGATTTTTAGTGGATAATTCATTTGACAAAATGAAATCAAATTGAGGATAATGCATATTTGAAGGATTCAAGGCTACTGGTCATGTGTTCTTCACACTTCAAGTTGAGAAGTGCCATCCCCAGCTGGAGCCACTATTAGGGTCATATAACTTATAGGATCTCAAAGTGATTGAGTATTTCACAATTTGCAGATTTCAAATTGTTCATAGATTTCAATATTCAATTGATTTAACAAAAAAAAGAAAAAATTAAAACAGGTTATATAAAAAATAAGAAAAAGAACAAAAGAGAAAAAAAGAAGAAGAAAAAGATTTGTTGAAGAGTTTAATCTTGACAAATCATAATCTAGGTAGAAATAAATTTGGTTCAACTATTTAATCTGGACCAATGGGAGAAATAAGTGATAGACTAGTTTAGAATTAAAGAAGAACAAAAGAGAAATGGTTTGCAAGTCAAAATCCACCCTGCAAATGAAAAAATAAAGAATGCTAGATTAGAAAAATAAGGGTAGCTAGATTGAGAAAAAATTCAAAGGGGAAAGGACATGAAAAGTTCTTTTAAGGTTTGATGACATATATCAATATTTTTCCTAATGTTGAGAAAATAAATCAAAAAGCGAAGGGGTATTATATTATTTTCTCTAACCTTATTCTATACCCCTATATCCCTATAGTTTTCTCCCCCTATTTATTTCCCTACCCCACCACTCACTTACCTGTCACATCCCATATTACCCAGCCCCCATCTCTCACCTAATATCTGCTCACTCCATACGATCCGATGACCCATGTGATTCCCCCCCCCACCCTCCGAAAGTTAATCCCAGGGGGGCTGGGTCCTAAATTAGTGGTTTCAAGCCATTGATGTGTCACACTATCAAGATTTCACACCCCCCCTCTCATTCCACTTATCGCTCCTAGGGCCTTCTGAAAAGTGGGTTGCTGTTTCTATAAACCACTTGCCCCATTGTTACCGTTTATCAGTCTTGCCACCTCACGACACCATTCTGTCCCTTCTGCCTTTCACCTCCATTCCTGCCATTGCACATTCAATTGGTTGGACTATTAGCCAAGAAACCATCGCTAGTTTAGGCCAATCCAACAGAAACACCTCAAAACTAAAAATGCACCATTTCACGCCATTTACAACTTTCAACATGATCTCTTCACTTACAGGTGCAATTCAAAATTTCGTTCAGTCATACAAAGAGAGCACAGAGAGCATACAGAAACAACATCACAGTCGTAGAAAACTTCTTTTTCTACAATTATCAATCATTCCCCTTCTTGAATCTCGCTTCGAGTCCATCCCTTTTCTTGCTCCCTCTCTAAAATTCCCATTTCTTCTCATCCCTTTTTCTTTCAGGTCACTGCAAATTCAACACATTTCAGTTTTCAAAGGTTTTTACAGAAGATAGTCATGGCACCCAAGAAGAAAGAACATGAGGGTTTAATCCAATGGTGCACCCGCCATTGGATTTGGATCACATACCACTTGCAGACAACAACTTCAAGATACATGATACACTTTCAGAGTTCGATTTATTTAACATATACTGCTGGTGGAAGGATAATTTTGTTGATGAAGTGGATGACATAGGCCTCTAAGACACTAATTTACCTTTCTATATCTTCCCTAAAACCCACAGTTTCCCATAAATGATCAGGAAATGCCACTTATGCTATAACCCGCAACAAAGGGCAGTGATGGCCCCAACTAGACATATATTGTTAACCATTCATCCAAAGTCTATTATGAAGATGATGTAGGCTCCTGTTATTGAAGGAACTACTCCCTTTTCCCATGAGATTCTCACTGAAATGTATCAGAAATTAGATTTTTCTAAGAGAGCTAAAACCATAGAACTCTTCATGACTGAGCAAAAACCTCTGCCAAACAAGAATCATCCTTATTCCTCCTCTATTTTCCCTGACAGAACCAGACACATTGTCACTGTTCTTTCTTATTTACTAGGCTATTATTTAGATTAGTGGTTTGATGAAGCTATCATAGGTTTTATGTCTATTTAACCAACAGAATCAAAGCCCTATGTCCTAGATTCAATTTTAGACAATTCCTAGCAGATACCATCCATGAGAAATTTGCAAATTTTATCACAGAGGAAGTGTTTCAATACTCTTCAGTTCTAGTATATATTTTTGTTTATTTTTAGGAATGCAGGTTCCAATTTACAATGAGCAAGATGAATGAGGAAGGTGAACCCGAATCTATGATTTTCTAGACAACCTTAGTGATGAAGGATCAAAAGGAATTTGGTTACAACACATTTGTAGAAATGTTTCTTCATCCAGTAATGAGCCTCCTCAATAGGAGTACAGAACCCAGAATCAATGAAGAAATTAGAAGGATCATGCAATTTACAAATCAAGCAAGAATAGGAGATTGGTACTTGTACCAAAATTATACTGAATTAAGAGTATATGGATGTGACATTTCCCCTTACAAGTTACCAAATTCCCCCCCCATGAGGATTTTTGCACTTGAATATATCAAACAAATGATTAATCCAGATGAAGTGCATTTTGTAGCAGCTAAGAAAAAGTCACAATTCAGGATCAAATCTCGAATTGGTCCCATCATTTGCAATAGAAAAATAGCAGGGGTGGAGGCAGATAAAATATTGAAGGAAATGAAATCCACCCATAGTTTTAAATGGCCTTATGAACCATGGGGCATCATCTCCAAGAAAATGGTGGAGAACAAGTCAACAACCTACATTCACACTAAAAGGCCTGAAATTGAAAAATACATGAATAAGATTGAGTGGATGCCTGACACATTGCAAGAGGCTAAAGAACAAGTAATTTCTTCCTGAAGTGTACAAACTCCAAGACAACAGGAAAAGTAGACTAGTGAAGGTAGAATATAAAATGGAAAAGAACAAGAACAGGGAACAACATGGAAGAGGCCAAGAGAATATCAGTCACCAGGGACTGATACTTCTATGAAGGAATTCAAACTAAAATATAGGAAAAAGCCCAAGAAACACATGGACATAGTCGAGGAATCATCGCAACAAACAATCATCAATCTTGTTGATATTCCAAACTCATCCCCAACTAGAGGGAAATCTTTTCCTGCCACTCCAATTTCAGAAAGACAACAGTCTCTTCAAGTTTCCTCATCTACAAATGTGACTAGAGAAAAGGAGGAGACAACCTTTGATACTTTCAGGGAAATTAAAAACAAGAATGAGATAGTGAAAAATATCACTTATGCTCAATTTTTGAAATAGAGTACCACTTCTCAAGGAAAAATTCTTTCAGCATTTGATTCAGAAAAAGGAAAAATGCATATGGCATTTCTGGAAGCACAGAAAGCAGAGCCTAAAACTCTAGTATATTACAAACAAACTTATTTTGATTTTGATTCCAGAAGTTTTCATCGAATTGATCAGCTGGAAATGGCAAAGAAAATAAGTGAAATGATTTCATCTACTCTAACAAGCACTCCTATGAACTTGTTTGAAATGCATGTGGCCCTATAAAATTCTCAATCTCAGCTAAATACGGAAAGGATTTCATCACAATAAAAGGACAACAGAATTAAGTCTTTGGAAGAATTGGTAGTAAGAATTGGGTATGATACTTTAGATGTGAAAGCAGTAGAAGCAATAATCAAGAAAAAGGAGATGGATATAGCAACTTTGAAGAAGCAACTGAAGATGCCTGCAACACATGATCCCTTGACCAAGGAGATAGAGGAAACAAAGAGCCAAAAGGTCGGGATGATGAAGTTAATAATAGAGAGTCTCCCCAAATCAAACAAATGGAAGCAGAAATGGAGAAAATAGCACAAGAGAAGGAAAAGGCTACACATATGGCCAACACTACAATGGAGACCCTTCCTCTCACAACACTTCCTATAAACACTCCAGCAAATATTGCTACATGGACAGGAAGTAGTACAAAAGAGCTAGCCAGATCTATGGAAGGAATGATTCTTCAGACTGAGGAGATTAAGAGGCTAGAAACTTAAGTTAATGTGATGTAGGATCAAATGAAAAGGACCAAAAGTAATCATTTGGTGGAGATGCAAAGGGAAAAGACCTTGATTGAAAAGCTGCAAAAATGAAAGAAAGAATCATTTATTGGGAACACTCTAGGAAGTGTTAAGGAGATTATTTGGAATAAAATCATCAATGGTATGAATGAAATTTGGCCGAGGATCCAAATTGTCTTTGAACAGAAGGAGTTAGTTGAGAAGGCCATAGAAGTTATTTCAGCTACAAATCTAGAGCTTGAAGACATGGCAGCAACAACCCACAGAATAATCAGATTTCCCAATTGAAGGAATTGGTATGAGTTAGAAGAGTTGGGAGTAGTAGACAGGATAGAGACTATACTTCAGGTGAAGAAGGTGCTGACTAAGAAGAGCTTGAATTTACAGCTAGAAGAAAAACGTCAAAATTTGGAGTTAACAGTGAATAGGTTCTTTAACAAAATTGAGCCTTTAACCTAGAAAGGTATCCCTTCTCTATTTGTTATCAATGACAAAATCATGGCCAAAGAAGACTATGTGAAGAAAATCCAAGGCATAGCCAAGGATGAAACAAATCTTTCCAATATCAAAGGCAGCATAACAGGAAAGGCTTTGTTAGAAGCTATCAACAATTAGATTTACATTGAAAATGAACTGAAGCATGTTTTTGTATTCAAACCAACTTTTGAAAAATACACTGAAGATGATGAAATATATAGGATGTTAATTAAGATCAAGATTCCAGATGAAGAAGAGTGGAGTGACTATCAAGAAGAGCAGGACAAGGATGATTGAAGTGACAACGTAGATCTGAGATAGAACCAGCCATGTCAGCAGAGCCACTATAACAAAATTTATTTCTTAGAAACATCATCCCCAAAAAAGAGGACCAGATGTCCCAGTTTTCTCATTGTGGCCACTTCGTGGTTACACTAGTCCATTTTCTTTTGTTGTAATTAATAAAAGATTTCCAGGTGTATAAGGCAATTGTTGTAGGTTTTGGGTTAAATACTTCATGCATTTGGAAGTATTAGGGGTTGGAACCAAGTCATTCGAACTATCTTTTATTTTTGGATCATTGTAATTTTGAGTTGTAGCATCAATAAAAAGGACCATTTGCAAGATACTTGATCTGTTTTAACCTGGTGATGTCTTTCTTTCTATGCTGAATGTACCTCTATTTTATTCATTTATGTATCATTAAATCTTATTGTAAAGCATAGATTCTAGATTAAGATATTTTGTTGGAGCACCTTATTTCTATCCGTGTTTTACAATCTAAACATTTTCCTCTGATGTATGATTAAGAAATACTTAGCTGGTTTTTAATCATCATTGATATCACTTTTCTGTCATCTCATTTCTCATTCTGCTTTTAGATCTAGTAAAAAAAATTAGCTTGCGTTCTAAATACTTTGGAAAATTAATGTTCCCAGGAAGCCTTTGACTCCATAGCCCATAGGAAAGGATTCAAATATGATCTAACCCAACCAAACAAACAAACAACCAAGCAATCAAGTAATAAATCTATTTCATTTTTATATCTAGCCTAACACATTAGAACATTGAAAATAAAGTTAAATCCTAAAAATACAGATAGAGCCCTCTCTGAGTCTAGAAGGTCTAGATCCTAGACTCATAAGTGGATTGATATATCTTTTGTTACTTTGTCTCGCCAATCTTCAAAATCACAGGGCGATAACAGAGTTTATAGATTAGGAAATCCTAGGAATTGGACTACATGAAGGAAGCTAGAGCCAACAAAAGGTAATTTTATCCTTGTGGATCCTTGGTCCAAATAATTAACTAATTTATATTAGTCAGTGTGCTATATTATCTTACCCTACCCTTGAGAAAAGAGTGGTTAAAGGAAATTTTATAATATCGAACACCTTTAAACTATAGCCCAAGGCCACATTTTTAACAAAATACTTAAGCTTGGAGGTTTATGAAGCTATGTGCTTCTCCATTTTCTTGGTTCTTAATGTTATTTGCTCTATTTTCTTATCTTCTATTCAATATCTATGTTTTGCATCCTGCAACCCATTCCCAACCTATTTTAAATAGATAGGAATTTGAAAAAACGATAGAAATGCTTACTAATGTAGATTGGGATTCCACCATAGGAAGGAATGGAGTCCATTCACTATGAGAAAACCATTATCACTTTTCCACAAAAGAAAAACCCCAGCCAACCCTATATTCAGATAGTTGTAAGAGTTTATAGACTGGGAAATCCTATGAATTGGTCTATGTGAAGGGAGCTCGAGCCAGCAATAGGTAATTTTATCCTTGTGGATGCTTGGTCCAAACAATTAAGTAATTTATATTAGTCAATGTCCTATATCATATGACCCTGCCCTCGAGAAAAGAGTGATTAAAGGAAATTTTATAATATTGGCCACCTTTAAACTATAACCCAAAGCCACCTTTTTAACAAAATACTCAGACTTGGAGATTTAAGAATTTATGTGCTTCTCCTATTTCTTGTTGCTTAATAGAATTTTCTCTATTTTATTATCCTTTGTTTATCTCTATGTTTTGAATTTTGCAACTCATTCACTTGTTTCCTTAACATGGTTGATATATCAAAATATATACATTGAAATTTAAAACCCTCAAATATTCCCAACCTCTTTTAAATGGAGAAGAATTTGAAAAAATGATAGTATTGTTTACCAGTGCAGATTGGGCTTCCACCACAGGAAGGAATGGAGTCTATTCACTATGAGAAAACCATAATCACTTTTCCACAGGAGAAAAACCCTAGTCTAGTGCAACGAAACCCTCTATTTGAGATAGTTCTAAGAGTTTATAGATTTGGAAATCCTAGGAATTGTACAGTGTGAAGGGAGCTAGAGCCAGCAATAGGTAATTTTATCCTTTTGGATCCTTGGTCAAAAAAATTAAATAATTTATATTATTCAATGTCCTATATTATATGACCCTACCATTGACAAAAGAGATGTTAAAGGAAATTTTATAAGATTAGCCACCTTTAAACTATAACCCAGGGCCACCTTTTTAACAAAATACTCAAGCTTGAAGATTTATGAGGCTATGTGCTTCTTCTTTTTCTTGTTCCTTAATGCACTGTGTTATATTGTGCTATTCTCTATTTAATATCTATGTTTTTCATTTTTCATCTCATCCCCTTGTTTCCTTAATATGGTTGATATATCAAATTTTCTAAATTGAAACCTTCAAATATTCCTAACCTCTTTGAAACAAAGAAAAATTTGAAAAAAGGATAGAACTGCTTACCAGTGCAGATTGGGGTTCCACCACAAGAAGGAATGGAGTCCGTTAACTGTGAAGAAAAGCATAATCACTTTTGCAATTGAAAAAAACCATGATAATGTTTCCATATGGTAACCATGAACAAAAGGGAAGTGATAGATTTGACTCAACACCTAGTTTTTTTTTTTTTTTCCTCGTGTATTTCCGAAAGATTTGTTTGGTCTCCCACCAAGGTGTGATCTCCAATTCACCATTCAACTCAATGTGAGATGATTCCTATCTCCAAGGTTCCTTATAAAACAATTTCACCCACGTAATATGAATTACATATGCATCTATAATAATTGTTGAATTTTGGATTGATCTAGTTTAATGCAACATTTTGAAGAGGTTACTAATTTTGGTGATGAGAAAGGATTAGTCATTAGATATTTTCATTTACTATAGATGGTTGAATAACATCACCATATAGAACCAATATTGGTCCTCATAGGTTGATGATTTCTTTGATTAAATGAAAAGGACCATAATATTCTTAAAGATTGATTTGTGATTTTAGTACCACCATTTAAGAATTTAAAATGGAATCCCAAATATTACATTCAAACCATGATTAAGAAATTATGATTTTATTATGGTACCTTCCAAGTTTACCAATGCCTTAGTAGTCTTCATGAAACTAATGAATGGGGTTTTTCATAAATACCTAGGAAAGTTTGTTCAAGTCCTTCTAGATGACAGTTTCATTTATTCATGTGGTCCAAAGGAGAATGAGGAGCACCAAAGGTTGATATTGTAATGGCTTGGAGAGAATAATAATGATTAAAATATCTCTGAGTGTTCCTTATTCTAGTCAAATATCCATTATTTGGGCCACATTACTTTTGGAAAAGGTATAGTCATGGACCTTGCCAAAATCAAGGCCATTATGGAATTCCTAATACCAAGGGATGCTCATAATATACACGATTTCAATGGATTTGATGGATGTTATAGGATATTCATAAAATAATTCTCCAAGATAGCTAATCCCATTACCAAGGTGAAGAAGAAGGGTAAGAAATTGGTATGGATAAAGTAGTTTCAACAGGCCCTTTTGAGGCTCACAAATTTGTAAACCACTGCTCTAGTCCTATAAGTACTATAAATGGACCAAGATTTGTAGTATTTACATATGCTAGAAATGATATTATTATGTAATGAGTAATTTATTATCTTATGGAGTGGTTCAATAGTCAAGCAACAAGATCATTATGAAGGCATACAGTGGAAGTCTTGATTAGTTGGGTAAACACTTTTGTTCCACAACCATGCATGTGGACATCAAGGTGTATATGGAGGTCCCCGTATTGAATTAAGTTACCTTCACAAGAAGAGGCATTACTCATTGTTTACCATGCATCATCTCTCCATCTATGTTAATCACATGTGCATGTATATGTGTATATACTATCATTTGAGTAAGAGTTTCATGAAAATTCCCATGTTCATATGAATGGTGTGATTGTTTTTCATCAATGTTAAAGTCATACACATAAATGATTTATTCATTGTCTATCTCATTGTCATTACAAATTCAGAAATTTTTGGTGAACTCACGCTTAACATGCAGCATAAACATTAATCCTTCTCTATTCTACATATCAAATTTCAAAACATTGAGATGGTATAATGAAACCAAACAAATTCATTTCTAGTCAAAAAATTATATGCTAGATATGATATTTTATTAAGTTTAAGATCAAAATTGTTGATTACAATTATCTCAAAGTTTAAATTCCAAACAAAACATGCTAGAATGATTAGACATGTTCTACAAGGCTTAGTACTCTAGCTATCAATGGGCCAAAACTATTTCACTACAGATAGAGAAACAACATTTTTTTAATTGGATAGAAAACCTTGGATGTGCGTAGATCCAACCGAAGAAGATTTTCAAATTCCTAGGAAAACACTATGCTTTCTAAGCATTTTTTATGCATCTTTGGCAATAGGTTGAACGATGAGTATACGAGTAGGTAATCAGATGGCTTTTGGTTACTGAAAATCCAACCAAAAGTACCTCAACACCAAGTAGATCCATGCAAAGTGTCTATGCTTAATTATTGGTGGCATCTAAATGCATTCATCAATTTTGAGGGCTTTCGTAGGATTGACATATGTAGAGCATATAGGTCAGTTGGCCTCACAATTTGTGAGAAAGAGTGATCAAATCACAAGTATTTTCTTATTTCATTCCATGTAGAATATCTACACTTTTTATAAATAATTTCTACTTATGCATCATACATTTTTTAAAGTGAATTATGCTTATTTTCATAATTTAAGAGGTTTTGTTGATACATAAATAGAGAATAACAAATGGAACGAGAACTTACTGATGGTGATATCACCGTCGGGGCTCTAGAACATATTTTATATTTCCTTAGGGCTGAATGAGCATCATTTCTATTCCCTTAGGGCCAAATGAGGTGCAGAGGATTCTCGCAACAACAGTGGAAGCCACAATGATGGCCTTATGAGTATCTAAGCCTCTCATTTGAGTTTTCTTCTCTTGTTCTAATAAAGGACCTCTCGAACTAATCAAATGCCAATTCCATCACTGCAAACAATAACAAAATGGGTTTTTTTCTCCTGCTCTAATAAATCGCCTCCCGAACTCATCAAATTCCAACACCATCACTACAAATAGTAACAAAATGCAGCACATATATTAAATCATAAACATACAAGCCTGGATGAGAAAAAAACAATTGATTTTGAACAGAGACCTAAGGTGAGTGTACTCCTCTCTTTGTGGAAAACTTAAAATATGGTGGAAATGCAGTGAAGATAAAAATGGGTTGTACCTTGGCACTGTCAGTGGACTGAAAATCCAATGGTGGGGTTCGATATCGATTCTCCTACTAGTAAAACCTCATTTGCAATTGTCTTCAATCCTGGATCTCTCTTCAATCTTGTTTTCACTCTCATCCTGTGAAATGAGAACAAATACTACTTGTTATAAAACAAAGATCTTGATTGGGATGGCTTTTGCAAAGAAAAATTAATGCTGAACTTTTTCAAAAATGCTAAAATTTTACTTCAGGAAAGACAATAAATAAAATATTTTTATTTTCATTCACATAGTTAGTTTTAAATTTTATTTGAGAAACTAAAACCCTCTTAGATGTTTTTGTTTGTGTTTGAAAGTATTTCTAATAATCTAATTTTAAGAGTACCACTTTATGCAATGATTTTGTTGATAAAATTTATAGAGGTAGACATTTTTACTTTTGGAATTTGAATGTGAGACTAAGAAACATGTGCTTTTAACTTGGTTGGATTGAAAAAATTTAAGTATAAGAAGGAAACATGAACTCTTGAATTGGTTTTATTGAAAAAAAACACATTTTCTTACATATTATGTCAGTGAAAACAAAAGTGTATATAGTAAGTGGGTTTATAGTTAAAAAAAATGTTAGTTTCTTAAAAGTCATTTGACAAATTTGGAAAGAGTAGAGTGTGTACCCTTTTTTAAGTTAAATATATTCAAATTGTTGTGTGAATGGGGTTGTAAGACCCTATGTTTTCACCTTGAGAAAATGGATTCCTCTCCAAGTCACTTGCATAATTTAGGTTGTCATAAGAAAAGTAGGTTTTTTTCCTTAAGATGTGAACATTTCATTTAAACAGTGTGATAATGTGGTTTCAGTGAGGCATTAAAATATGGAATGATAATGTATATTTTGGATGTTAGTATTATGTTTTCCTTGAGGCATGAGTGCACGTCTAAGATCAAGACTCTAATATGGGTTGAAGAGGTGGAATAGTTAGATATTTTGGGGGGTTGTAGCCTCACTTACAAGTGTAGAAAAGAAAGTTAAGCACCATGAGAATTTGTGAAGAAAACTTAAGACATTTGACAATTTTCATGAAGGAAACTTGGAAATGGTACTAAGTGAACATTCCTTGATCGAAGTTGATACCCTCTCCTTGGAACTACCCCTTTTCAAGACAAAGAAGAAAAGTGAAATATATGTGCAACCCACTAAAGAATTTGGCAAGGTTGTTGCAACATATATAGGTGGTTTTGTCATGTTGTAAAAGGAGTTGTTGGAACTTGGAAGGTGACCATTTGATTAGATTTGTCATGGATTTTGAAGGAGGTGCATGGATTTAATAAGGAGTGAATTACACAAATCTAACAAATCTAACAAATAGGGCATATTGGGTTACGATATTACTATTTTGGGACATCCAAAGTTGAAGGTACATTTTAGGGAGGTGTAGTCTAGGCACTTGAGTGCAAGCCACATTCTACGAGTATCTTGGAATTTTGGTGTGTGTTAGTGGTTTTATTGCATTGTGTTTGATGAGCACTAGCTAGAATTTTTTCCATGAAGGCAGAAATCCCACAAGTTTGAGATGGCTTAATCAATTGGGATTGTGCTATGCCCTAGTTTTTAGGAGACAATTAGAACCATCTTAGAGTGTGATGGGTTGTACCATGGACTTAGGTCAACTTTCATGGGTTTAGGTGTAAAGATACCCCATGAGTTGAGGAAAATAATTACAATGCTTACCTATATAAAGTGTTTATGATATAAGATTACTGATTTTGTGTTGGAGAATGGAAGAGGAAGATAAGAAAGGAGATGCATTGAGCTTTGTTGTAAATCAATCAAAATGAAAATTGTCTTCTATTAGCTAGATTTTTCAAGTTCCCTCTTCATTGGGACTAAATTTTAGTCGGACCTAGGGAATTAGCCTCAAAATCATTGATTGGGTACTCTAGAAACCAAGACCTGACATATCCATGCTAGTCCGTTAGATAGATTCATCTTGGGCAAAGGTTGCAAAGATTAAGGTGAAAATATCCCCTTTTTAATGTGGGTTTTAAAACTTACATTTGAGAATGCTAAAAAAAAGTCATGATATTGAAAGGAGGTCCTTGATTTTATCAAAACTCAATGTCAAGGCTTGATCAATGGTGTGATTCTTTCTATTTGGGTTTGTCCTTTAACATTGAGATCGGTCTTCGGGTCTAGTTATGAGTTTGTCATTTCATTTACATGTTGAGAACGTATTAAGGGCTATAGGGGATGAGATGGTTATTTTCCAATACCCCTCCCTTGAAACCCTATAAAGAGATGGTGTTTCCCATTTTTTTGTCATAATATTTCAACCACAATCTCTTCCAATGAGGATTCCCTTGAAGGGATTCTATGTAAATGAAGTGGAAAAACAAAAAAAAATGCATGTTGAGTCAGAGGAGGGGTATTGATTGTAGGTTTCTCTAGAGGTCTTGACAAAGGTAAAGGGGAATGGAGTTTAACTCCTTTTACAATGCTTTTTGTTTCACCATTCAAGGTGCTAAAGGGAGTTTAATTTAAGGGTCATAGATGAAATATCACAAAGATCTTAAAAATGAGAAGGAAGGTGTGATTTAACATAGGATTTATTTTTCAAGAGTTGAATTTTTGGGTGATATTTCCTAGTAAATGGAAAGAATTGAAGCCCTACCAGCTATATATTAAGTAGAATATGAGAAAATATTTGCTAAGATTCAAAATCCTCTCCATCTTTTGTCTATGAGATTCATGGTAGTTATGTTCAAGTTTCAATAACTTGTGTTAAGATATCATCTTTGATTCAAGGCACATATAATTCTTCAACTAGTGGTGGAGATTCCAACTAATGAGTAGGCATGGTTGTTCATTTACAAGGTTGGCATAAATCAAGTATTCTCCCTCTCTACCTAACTCTAAGATGAGGAGTGTGCATAATGGACATTATTATAAACAATTGCAAATATTGGATTATCTTGAAGTTCAATAGCTTGAAGTGGTTGCCTCAACCTAAAACTATTTAAAGGACCTATGTATTTATCAATTAGACCCTTGTGGCTAAGGAGCTCCAAAAGAGGAAGGCCTTATGGCTATTTTTAAGGTATTGGCCTAGGCTCACCTATGTACTAACGTTTTTTGTCAAATGACAAATGAAACTTTGGTTATCGTTGTAAGAAACTAAATTTCTCTCTCCTCACTAGTTTATGATTGTGCATTATTGATCCTAGAAAATTAGATCATGTGATAAGAAACCTCTACTTGAAGGGTTTGGAGAAATTGTTCAATATTGTAAAATTTTACAATGTTTCTCTTTGACTAACTTTCTCACGAACAAGGCCTTTCAAGGTATTCTAAATAAATATATGGAACAATAATTGCAAATATTATGTGTTCCCTCTTTATTGACATCCATAGAGGAATGCTATTGTTGATAACAAAAATAGACCACACTAAGTAAGTAGATCTGAGATGTCTAAATGGATTAACACCACGAGATACCATTGAAAGCTTAACATTATAGAGAAACCAATGACCCCTAAAACACTAGTGAAGTGATGGGATAACACCACATTCATGCAAGGAATTTAACTAAGGGTGGCAAGCCACTTAGAGTTTCAAGTTGGTAGTCTATGATTCCATGGTCCTAATGACCATATCATATATATAGGAATAATTAGACCATTTCTACAAGAATTGGATCCTTTCCCTCTAGGGATTTACGAAGACAAAACCATCTTCAATGAGGTGGAAATCATATCCAACATCTTAGCCCATGCAATAGGTAAGTTCAAGAATGATTTCCTTGGTTAATGTTTCAAATTATTTATGTCCTCCTACTTATTAGATTATAGAATGTGTTGTCATTCAAGGGTATATATCTTCCTAAATAATTATGGATTGTTGTCATATGTGACCAAATGTTGTTTGTGCGGGAAGCCAAGCAATGATCCCAACCTTAATTGAACTTGCGGTATTGATCTTGTGTCAAGCCTTAAGACCTATTACTAAAATCTCTAGGCCTTGAAATTATAAATGCCATTCAATACTCTTATTGACCCAATATTTTTATATGACCTTGAAACATGGAAAACGTATAGAAGTGTTGTGGTATTGTTATCTAGCACTTGAAGGAATTCATGGAATCAACATATTACAGAATGATCCTACCTATGTATAAATTGGGACTACCTTGGAAAATTACTAGACCTTTGCAAATACTAAATAATAATCTATGCATTGTGAACAATCCAACCCAGAGAGCTAGGTTTCCTTGTCAGTCACTTCTCCAATTCCATGAGGTGTGTTAGAGCAACTCCTTTCTTTGAAATTCTTCTTCCTCCTTTTTTTGAAATTCTTCTTCCTCCTTTTTCCTTTGGTCATACATCATGCTCTCCGTGTGAAGATTTTCGAGGCCATATTTCAAATTAATGGAGGTGGAATTAATATTAATAGTTAGCCAAGAAGAAAATATTAGTGGGATGGAAAAGAAAGTCTTGGAAAAAATTCTGTGAATAGAAACTGTAGATAGGAAATGTTTCATTTAATCCAAATTCAGCTTAAATGTATGCCATGATTTTTATTATGAGAGGTAAACCAAGCAAAGACCTCCAAATTGAACTTGGCAATAAAACCAAGAAAAGACCTCCAAATTTGACCTGGCCACTAAAACACGGGCCTCTGGGTAGCATTTGAAACATGAATATAGGAACCTAGTCTACATTGAACTACTATTCTGCCCGACTTCTTGTTAGAACTTGCTAAAACTTTCTTACTCAAAAACTCCTGAGCTTTTACAAGCTCCCACCAGTTTTTGTAAGAGCATTTTTACTGCCCACCATTCCTACCTTTGTCTCTATTTTATAATGTAACTAGGTTTAGTCTTAATAATAACTTGTAACTATGAATTCATGTAATGAAGAAGACAAAAATAATAAAATGTATTTTGTAATACTTGCATCATGGGTTTCATGAGAAAGGAGTTTTTATTATAGTTTAGAGACTTCTTCTTGATGTTTTCATCTTGTCATAAATGTATAATTCATAGTCATGTATATGAATTGTTGTTACACTTGTAAAAGTCCTCTAGAATAGACAAGCACAATCATCCTTAAGTCAACTTCAAAATGTGTAGAAATAAGCTCCACATTGGCTACAATATATATATATCTATATATATATATATATATATATATATATATATATATATATATATATATATATATAGATATAGATATATATAGATATATATAGAACTTCTCAAATGTGACATGTCGAATTTCATATATAAGGACATCAGTTAAATTGTTTAGGTCAACTCAAATGTATGACCCAACAACTATATAAGGGAGTGTATACCCTTATTGTCAAAGGATTGAAAGATCGCAGTTTCTCCAATTTTTACGAAGCTTATTATTGGAAGGGTTACCGCAGGAGTTTGGATAATACAACAAGAAGTTCATACCTCCTTCTCTGATTCTCAAATGGGAAGATCAAGTTTGGATCACAGAAAAAGGATAGTGCTCTTACTTTAGATAGATCACAGTGCTGCAATTTTAGATGGAAGTAATAGTGCTCCAAGTTTGGATGGGTGATATAGTTCGAATCGGTAACACAGTGATACAGATCAGATATAGTGGACATGGCATACTTCAATTTGGATAAGGTCTCATTCTATATGATAAGGGCTTAATAATGATCAATATGGTTCTCATTGCTACATGATGATTAGTGGTGACAATGCTTTAGTATTGTTAGGTCCCTATAATACTAGTGATTACCCCATTACTATTACAGTTGTATCCCTTATTAATATTGTTGTGCCCCTATTGTCCCCATATTTTGATTATTGTGCTCCATAGAATCCCTCTATTGTTATTTTTGTGGCTTTATATTATTGTTGTTAGGTCGGCTGGGTTATATTGCGACTCCTTAGACTCCTATATATAGAAAGGAGGTTTTGTCATTTGAATGATCCAAGAATTGCTCATTTTTGTAATGTAAAGGAGGTTTCCCCCTCAAAGAGGCTGAATTCTAAGGCATTGATCTCTCTTTTCTATCTTTTTGTGAGTTGGTTTCATAACATTTGGTATCATAGATTTGGATTCTAGGGTTTCGCTACTCCAAAAAGGTCATCATGGAATTTTCACTATAACTTTTTTTCTGCGACGTTTCAGAAGTGAAAAGAAACCCATTTGAGACAAAATCGTACTGAAGTTGGGTCCGAATTTCAGAAATTTTCGCGCTATATTTGCGGAGATATGATCTGAGGAATTTGGTCTTTTTGCAGACTCCTGAATTACATTCCAAACAGGTGACCTAGGGAAAATCGTCATAACTTTCTCTTTGAGCATAGGATTCAAATTTTGTAAGAAGGTACAGAAAGAGGAGTTTCTTGTATATATTTTTCAGAGCCAAAGGTTGAAATAGTGACACGTGGCACTTCATACAATTTCGCTCTTCTAGAAAGGTCTATAATCAGGTCATCTTGGGAGATTGTGCATAACTCTTCCTTGGAGAATCCAATTCGGATTAGATGGGTGGTGTTGAAAAGAGGACACAGAGGGCTACTATAGGTCGCAATTTGGGAACTGGATGATCCGAAATTGCAGAGATACATCAGATTCAATATCAAGCTTCTATAAAGTGAAAAAAAGTATGTAGTTTTTTTTAAATTTTTGCATAAGCTTGGTTTGAAAAATTAGTTTGAAGGAATTCAAAGAGCATAGTAAAGCATTATTATCGGTAATTGATGACCCAAGGAAAGAAAATGCAAACACCTAGTAAGCAAACTGAAAGCTCTAGCATGACTCATGAAGAAGAGGAAGAAATGTAACATGATATATCAAAATTACGAGACCAAGTGCAACAAGTGTCACTTGCACAAAAAGCTATAGAATCTAAGATGGATGGTTTAAGGAAAGATGTAGAAGCTAAGATGGATGGTTTAAAGAAAGGTGTAGAAGCTAAGATGGATTGTTTAAAGAAAGGTGTAGAAGCTAAGATGGATGGCATGGAAGCTAAGATGAATGGCATGGACACTAAAATTGATGGCATGGATGATAAGATGGAAGAATTGAGGATAAATATGAATAAGTTGCTACAAGAAATGGTCACTAATGGTGAAAGGGTAGTGAAAGAAACTCATGACGAGAACAAAAGAAATGTTAACCATCATTCCATCGACTCTAATGTTGGATCAAAAACCCACCATATTCCAAATATTGATATGAGGATGTTTGATGGCAAGGATCCCGCAACATGGATATTACAGATGGAGCAATTTTTCGATCTTAATAATGTGCAAAACACACAATAGGTACATATTGCAACTTTATATTTGGAACCAAATTAGTTTGTATGGTATCAATGGCTTTGCTCTCATAAACAAATTATCGCTTGGGCAACTTTTACGGAAGAATTGACAACACATTATGAGGATACAAAAAGCAAGACTTTTTTTAGCCAATTGAGAAGTCTCAAACAAAAGGGTTCAATAATGGATCACATTGAGGAGTTCAAAAAATTGAAAATAAGGGTAAAAAATATTCCAGAGGAGCATAGGATTGATGTGTTCGTAGGGACTTTAAAGGATAATATCCAACATGATGTTCGCCTTTGGGAACCTAATTAATTAGAGAAGGCATTCAGGTTAGCAAGAAAAATGGAAAGCAAAATTATGCCAACTAGGAAGCATACCAGTCACAACTATAAAGATGGAAGTGTTGTTACCCCTAGCCTTCCACAACCTATAAGGTTGACACCACAACAATTGGAAGAAAAAAGAGCAAAAGGGGTTTGTTATAGTTGTGATAGCAAATACACTAAAGGTCATAAGTGTGCTGAGAAGAAATTATTCTACATAGATTGTGAAGAGGAAGAAGAAAAGGAGTAAGAAAGGTCAAAAGAAGAGAATATACTCCAAGAACAAAGCCTAGATAAAGAAGGAATGAATCCGACCATATCTTGTAATGCATTGGCTAGAATTACCACTCCCCAAACCATCAAGATAGAATGACAAATCAAGAAGAAAAAGGTAATAGTGTTGATTGATTTAGGAAGCACCCACAATTTTATTCATTGTAAGGTAGCAAAAGAATTGAATTTCTTCCTATATCAAACACTAGAGTGTCAAGTGATGGTTGCAAATGGAGGAATGATAAATTGCTCTAGAAAGAGCCATAATATCAAGCTATCCATGGTAGAATATGTATTGACTAGCCCAATGCTCTCCATTCCAATGGGAGGTGCTGATGTTGTACTAGGAGTCCAATGGCTACAATCCTTGGGTACAATAGCTTTTAATTTTCAAGAACTTTTCATAAAATTTTCTGTGGAAGGAAAGGAAGTTGAATTAAGGGGTATTGCAGGGAAACGAGGAAAGATAATCAACTCTAATGGTATGACAAAGCTTCTAAGAAATGAACAAAGATGTTTAATTGCACAATTATGTTCGCTAGATGTTTACACATCAGAATCATCTATTTCTCCAGATCTCCAAAAAGTCTTGGACAATCATTCCAAGGTATTTGAGACTCCCAAAGGTCTCCCACCTATTCGTGATCATGATCATGCAATTCATCTGATTCCAAGAAGTGTTCCTCCAAACATCACCCCGTACATATATCCCTATGCCCAAAAGAGTGAAATTGAACGTATGGTTGTAGAAATGCTAGAGGCTGGTATAATTCAACCTAGTCAAAGTTCTTTCTCTGCTCCAGTAGTATTGATGCACAAGAAGGATGGATCATGGCACATGTGTTTGGATTATAGGGAGCTCAACAAGCTCACTATTAAATATAAGTTTCCCATTCCTATCATTGATGAATTACTGGATGAATTGCATGGATCAATTTACTTCACCAAGTTGGATTTTCATTCAGGATATCATCAAATCAGAATGAAGATTGAAGACATTCCAAAAAAAACATTTAGAACTCATGAGGGTCATTATGAATTTTTGATCATGCCTTTTGGGCTTACCAATGCACCTTCTACATTTCAAGGTTTGATGAATTCCATTTTCAAACCCTTCCTTAGAAAATTTGTGTTAGTATTTTTGATGATATACTAATCTACAACAAGTCTTGGAAGGATCATGTTGAACATGTTGACAGGGTACTACAACTATTGGAGGAGAAACAATTATATGCAAAAAGATCCAAATGTTTCTTTGGACTACAAGAGGTGGAATATCTGGTTCATATTATATCTAATGAAGGAGTTAAGGTAGACCCTAGCAAAATTAAAGCCATTAAGGAATGGAAAATCCCCACATGCATAAAGCATCTGCGAGGATTTCTCGGGTTGACAGGGTATTATCGCAAGTTTGTTAAGGATTATGGGAGAATAGCAGCACCTCTAACAACATTATTGAAGAAAGATGCATTTTCATGGACTCCAGAAGCAACAAAGGCCTTCGAACATCTTAAAGAGGCAATGTGCCAAGCACCGGTCTTAGATACATTGAACTTCACAAAAACCTTTATTGTGGAATGTGATGCTTCAGGAAATGGAATTGGTGCCGTTTTAATGGAAGATGAAATACCCATCGCTTTTGAAAGTCGTCCAATCAAGGGAACGTTTTTACACAAAGCTATTTATGAGAAGGAAATGTTGGCAATACTACATGCACTTAAGAAATGGTGACCCTACATCCTGGGAAGACACTTCAAGGTAAAAACAGATTATGATAGCCTTAAATAATTTTTAGAACAAAGATTATCCTTCGAAGAGCAACAAAAGTGTGTCACAAAGATGTTGGGTTATGACTTTGAAATCATCTACAAAAAAGGGAAGCAAAATGTGGTGGCAGATGCATTCTCAAGAAAGGATGAGGATGTGGGAGCATTGTTGTGCGCCATTTCTATTATCCAACCAGATTGGATAAACGAAGCAAGGGAGGAATGGAAGAATGATGAAGAAGTGTGGGCACTTATTCGAAAGTTACAACAAGATTCCAGTACATCTGATACATTTAGCTGCCAAAATGATTCATTATTGTACAGAGATTGCTTATACCTCTATAAGAATTCGTAACTCAAACAAAAGATTCTTATGGAATTGCACACTTCTCCCTTAGGAGGGCACTCAAGATTTTTAAAAACATACCATAGGGTTAAGAAGGAATTTTTTTGGGATGGCCTTAAATCGGATATTCAAAAGTTTTTGGCAAAATTTTTGGTCAACCAACAAAATAAAGTTGAAACAATTAAGACCCCGGGTCTATTACAACCTTTATCCATTCCAAGCCAACGTTGGGAGGAGGTTTCAATGGATTTTATCATAGGTTTACCCAAGTCTGAGGGAAAGAGTGTCATCATGGTGGTAGTTGATAGACTTACCAAGTATGCACACTTTTGTGCATTATCACATCCATTTATAGCCAGTATAGTTTCTATTGCATTTATGGAAACAATTCAAAAGCTACATGGAAACCCAAAGATTATTGTAAGCGACAAAGATCCCATTTTCACTGGAAATTTTTGGACAGAATTATTTTCTTGTCTTGGTACTCAATTAGCTCGTGGCTCATCTTATCATCCTCAATCTGATGGGCAAACTGAGATAGTAAACAAATGTTTGGAATTATATCTTCATTCCTTTGTATCTGATAAACAGACACAATGGGTCAAATGATTGCCTCTGTCTAAATGGTGGTATAACACTTCCTTCCATACAGAAACAAAAATGACCCCATTTATGGCACTTTATGGATATCATCCACTATCCATCACATCATATTTAAGAGAAAATTCTAAGGTTCAAGCAGTGGAACATCACATAGAACATCAACAACAAGTCCTCCAACTCTTAAAGGATAACCTCATTTTGGCACAGAATAGAATGAAACAACAGGCAGATCAACATCATAGCGAAATAAGTTTTGATGTAGGTGATTGGGTATTCCTATGGCTACAACCATATAACCAAATGTCCCTCAAGCAAGCTAAGAAGCATAACAAATTATCACCAAAGTATTATGGTCCGTACAAGGTGTTGCAAAAGATTGGTATAATGGCATAAAAATTGGAGCTTCCTGCAGCGTCTCGAGTGCATCCAGTTTTCCATCTTTCATGTTTAAATAAGGTTATAAGCGACAAGCTCCCAGTTCAAAAAATATTGCCAGAACTTAACTAGGAAGGAAAACTTATGTTGGAATCGGAAGCAGTCACAGAAACAAGAACTTGACAGCTACGAAATCGATCAATTTCGGAGTATCTCATCAAGTGGAAGAACTTATCCGCTGAAGATTCCACATGGGAGGATGAGAATTTTATACAGAAGCATCCAGAACTACTCAAGCATTGAGGACAACACTTTTTTGAAGGAGAGGGGCATGTTAGGTCCCTATAATACTAGTGATTACCCCATTACTATTGTAGGTGTATCCCTTATTAATATTGTTGTGCCCCTATTGTCCCCATATTTTTATTATTGTGCCCCATAGAATCCCTCTATTGTTATTTTTGTGACTTTATATTATTATTGTTAGGTCGGCTGGGTTATATTGTGACTCCATAGACTCCTATATATAGAAAGGAGGTTTTTTCATTTGAATGATCCAAGAATTGCTCATTTCTGTAATGTAAAGGAGGTTGCGCCCTCGAAGAGGCTGAATTCTAAGGCGTTGATCTCTCTTTTCTATCTTTTTGTGAGATGGTTTCATAACAAGTATGATGATGAATGAAGAGACATGGTGCAACATGATGATAACAAAAGAATCAAGGAAGGAGGATGATTGTGTCTTGGTTTAGGTGAGACAACATTGGTCTTAGGCTGGTCATAGTCTTTGTACTCATCTAGTGAAGAATTTATGAGAAGAGGTTTGTGGGTTTTCCCCTTAAGAGTAGGGGTTTTAGCCCTGGCTTGTAGCCTAATCACCATGGCACTATTATTATTGTTTTGATTTCTATTTGATGTATTACACATAAATAATAATAATGTACAAAGATGATCTAAGAAAAGTTACACAAGTAGTAATCAAGTAAAGAGAATTTAATTAAACGTTGCCCTAACCTAGTTCTCAACATGGTTTCAGAGCTATGGTTACAGTAAAACTAAGGGCATCTATGTTATGGTTACAGTAACTCTAAAGGATTGGTTGGTAGTCTAGAATGAAGAACTTTCCTGAATGGATTTGCCATGGAGATAACTGGGACAATTTAGAATAAGCCATAAAATGGAACAAATCAAATAGATACCTGATGTTCTTGGTTGCTGATATGACTACAATATCGGGTTCCAGTCAGGTGACATACTACCCAAAGTACTGGTACCTTCCATAGATCATTCATGGCTCGAATAGTTTACCTCAAGCTCAGATTTAGACTCCCTTCTGAAATATTTAGATGGTGATTAAAAACCTACAATTCAGGTATGAGCACATTCTCCCACAGTTTGATGACTTATACTTGATCTCAGTCAAAATGAAGTCTTGATGCTAGTGCTCAAAACTCAGATCAAAGTCAAAAGAAGGGAAGGTAGTTTCTGGTACCTTTCACAATCTTAGTGCTAATTTAGTCTCTCTATTCAGCCTTGAAATAACCACAGTGCTAGCCACAAATTTGGTGTCATTACAATCTCTGGCATACCACACTGATCTCAATAACTTACAGTCTGGAGCAGTTTCGATGCTTGGTGCTTGACAGTGCAAGAAGGTCTCAAAGGAGACATTTGAAAAGGGATTTTAGTTGTTCATTATAGGAAACTCAAGCAAGGATCTACAAGTCAAAGTATCTGGGATTCTACACCAGCATGAAAAATTATAACAAGACCAAAAGGATATACAATAAAATCACATCAACTCAAATATCACCTGGAGGAAGCATCAATGCAACTTCAACATGATCAATTGAAGATTCTATGTTATCTTGTCAAGTAAGTATATTTTATGCAATAATCAAGTTTTGTTAAATGAATTCATGTTTGTAACAAGATCTATTAACTGGTTCGGTCATCAAAATTCCTTGCATGAGAGAGGAGGATAGATATAGTCCCCAAAAGAAAAGTTATTGATATCTATGGAAAAGTCTCTGAAGGTCAAGCATTGTTTAAATTCATGAAAAAAGGATCAAAGGACTCATAGGATTCTTATGACATCAGTCTAATGTCCTCTATCTCTATGTAGAAGGAGAGGAGGCATCAAGAGCTATATGAAATTCTCAAAGATATATTCTCGAAAAATGCAATAAAGAAAGTCATATCTCTTAGACCTAATCTACATAAAATCGAAGGTATCAAAGAGTGAAGGGATATCTTCATATGATCTCAATTGGGAGATCCAAGAAAGATGATAAGAAGATAATCATATTTTTTCTTAAATGCACTAACTGATAAGCAAGGTGACAAGTATCCTTAGGACAAGAAAATTACCTCATTTAACAACTTTTGGTATCTATGCAAAATGGAATAAGGACAAGTTGCGGGAAAAGTGTTAAAGGCTTAACGACTCAAACATTTGCAGAAAGGAAAGGGAAGTTTGGTCCTCAAGCAAGACAAGCTCATATAACTGGAAATATGGAGGAAGTTGGATAAAAAGACCAAGGGGAGAAGGAGTAACAAATCTATACTATGTCTGAGATGGTATCCTTCACAAAAGGGTCTTATCATAAGCTCTTAATTATTTTGTTATGGTTATGACCATGATAAATAATAAGATGCATTACAACATCATGAAAGCTTTGGAATCAAAATCACATGACATCACCATGGGAATCATGAAGGAAAAAGGGGAAAAGATCCATGTTAGTCAAACATGAAGGATATAACTCTTTGGAACCTCATTGGACATTGAAGGAAAGGAAGAAGTCATCGAGGTCAAGGCTTATCATACATCAAGTCTAAAAGCAAACATCTATTGGATAGGGATATACAAGATCCTTAAGAATATTTGATGGAATCCTCACTAGAGGGTTCACTACTCTAGAGAGGAAGCAAGTCTTTCATCAGAAACAACAACTTGTGGAATTCATGGATGATGGTATGCTGACATAAGAGACGAAGCAGATCAAGGGATGAAGACACTTCAGTCAAGAAAGATGCTAAAAGAAGCATAGATTACCTAAAGGTAAAATAAAGTATGTATTCTTGTATTTAATATTATAATGTAATGTTGTATGATTTTAGGTAGCATGGATCACTAATTCTATCTTGAAGAAGCATGATCAAAGGAAAAAAGGATATCCTCTTATAATAGGTTTCTGAAAGGCATGAATCACACTAGACGAAATCAACATAATATGTCCTCATATGAAGTATGAGGTGGTTGAATACAATTAAGGAACTTTAATTGGAAGCTCCTGGGAAAAGAATGTGTGAATAAAGAAAGGAATATATCGTGAGATATGCAACCATGATGAAGGAAATCAACATCCAAAAGACAAATCATATTTGACTAGGAAATCTCCCCGAAAGATATGACGACTCTAATCAGAGTCTGAAAATGATGGAGACCCTTGACAATGGACATCTTCGGAAGATGTGTCAACATGTATGCAGGATGAG
This sequence comes from Pinus tabuliformis, assembly GCA_031772625.1. Classification (NCBI taxonomy): domain Eukaryota; kingdom Viridiplantae; phylum Streptophyta; class Pinopsida; order Pinales; family Pinaceae; genus Pinus; species Pinus tabuliformis. Next base: position 408,437,451 of record CM062817.1, on the reverse strand, counting down.
TTAATGCAGGGCTACTAGAACAAGAGTTGTAAGCACACGTACAACTAACATTCATGTGGTGAATGGAAATTCGTGAAAGAAGCACGATGAGAAAGAAGTATACAGATGAAGAAGGCTCTAGATATGTACCAAGAAGGCTATTTTCCATTAAGAAAGGAATGACATGATGAAAAAAGGAAGTAAGTGATCAATGGATGATGCCCTACAAGGAAGAAGCTCTACTGAATTTCATGACATCAAGGAAATAAATTGATCAAGCAGCTGAAGTACCCATGAAAAAGAATATGTTGATGAAAAGAGAGTCCCCAGTTGAGAGGGACCTCTAACAAGTCCCTAATTAAAAGGGAGCTTTGGTAAGTCCCTGATTAGAGGGACCTTGGGTACATTTCTTTATAGGAATGGGCATATCTTCCCTAGTTGAGAGGGAGAGATAGACACAACATTCTTGTATTCACTTGGGAAGATAGAGTGGAGGATTGGGAAATCATCTGGAATCCGATGCTCTTTGAGGATGTGTAGGGAATCCAAGAGAAGAGCAGGAAAGAGGACTGATATTATTTGAGGGTTGGGAACCCAAGATAAGAATACACCTAGAAGGTCATAATGAGTTAACACCCAGGTGGGTATGGCCTTGAGAGATAATTATGAAGGTGTCTATAGTCATTGGTCCTTCCATAATTGTAGCTCATGATCTCATGGAGAGATGGAATTGTTAGTCAAGACCTTGCACTGTGACAATGCAGGATGATATGATGTTATACAGATGGGTTACCAAACTGACTCTTCTTATGATATCTCTTTAGTATTGAGAATAGCCATGTACCAGTTATGAATACTTCCCTATTTAAGAGGGAGTGTTGTAGAATGTAACTAGGTTCGGTCTTCATAATGACTTGAAATTATGAATTCATGTAATGAAGAAGAAAAAATAATAAAATGTATTTTGTAATACTTGCATCATGGGTTTCATGAGCAATGAGTTTTTATTATAGCTAAAATATTTCTTCTTGGTGTATTTAGTGTTTTTTCGTCTTGTCATAAATGTACAATTCAGAGTCATGTATATGAAGTGTTGTTACATGTGTGTGTGTGTGTGTCTCTATCTAGAGATATATATGCTTATATATATAGATATATATATATATATATATATATATATATATATATATATATATTTATATATATATATTTATATTTATATAGATATATAGATATATATATATATAGATATAGATATATATTTATATTTATATAAATATATATATATATATATATATATATATATATATATATATATATATATATATATATATCTGTGTGTGCTCAAATGTGACATGTCGTGTTATGAAACCACCTCACAAAAGATAGAAAAGATAGATCAACGCCTTATAATTCAGCCTCTTCGAGGGGGCAACCTCCTTTACATTACACAAATGAATGATTCAAATGACAAAACCTCCTTTCTAGGAGTCTAAGGATTCACAATATAACCCAGCCGACCTAACAATAATAATATAAAGCCACAAGAATAACAATAGAGGGATTCTATGGGGCACAGTAATAACAATATGGGGACAATAGGGGCACAATAATATTAATAAGGGATACAACTACAATAGTAATGGGGTAATCACTAGTATTGTAGGGACCTAACATGCCCCTCTCCTTCAAAAAAGTGTTGTCCTCAATGCTTGAGTAGTTCTGGATGCTTTTGTATAAAATTCTCATCCTCCCATGTGGAATCTTCAATGGATAAGTTCTTCCACTTAATGAGATACTCCGAAATTGATTGATTTTGTAGCTGTTGAGTTCCTGTTTCTGTGACTGCTTCCGGTTCCAATATAATTTTTTCTTCCTCGTCAAGTTCTGGAAATATTGTTTGAACTTGGAGCTTGTCGTCTATAACCTTCTTTAAAAATGAAACATGGAAAACTAGGTGCACTCGAGAAGCTGCAGGAAGCTCCAATTTGTATGCCATAGTACCAATCTTTTGCAATACCTTGTACGAACCATAATACTTTGGTGATAATTTATTATCCTTCTTAGCTTGCTTGAGGGACATTTGTTTATATGGTTGTAGCCGTAGGAATACCCAATCACTTACATAAAAACTTCTTTTGTTGCAATGTTGATCTTCCTGTTGTTTCATTCTATTCTGTGCCAACACGAGGTTATCCTTTAAGAGTTGGAGGACTTGTTGTTGATGCTCGATGTGATGTTCCAATGCTTGAACCTTAGAATTTTCTATTAAATATAATGTGATAGATGGTGGCTGATATCCATAAAGTGCCATAAATGGAGTCATTTTTGTTGTTGTATGGAAGGAAGTGTTATACCACCATTCAGTTAGAGGCAACCATTTGACCCATTGTGTCTATTTATCAAATACAAAGCAATGAAGACATCCTTCCAAAAAATTTGTTTACTATCTCAGTTTTCCCATTAGATTGAGGATGATAGGATGAGCTATGAACTAACTGAGTACTGACACAAGAAAATAATTCCGTCCAAAATTTTCTAGTGAAAATGGGGTCTCTGTCACTTACAATAATATTTGGATTTCCATGTAGTTTTTGAGTTGTTTCCATAAATGCAGTAGAAACTGTACTAGCTTTCAATGGATGTGATAATGCACAAAAGTGTGCATACTTGGTAAGTCTATCAACTACCACCATGATGACACTCTTTCCCTCAGACTTGGGTAAACCTGTGATAAAATCCATTGAAACCTCCTCCCAACATTGGCTTGGAATGGATAAAGGTTGTAATAGACCTGGGGTCTTAATTGTTTCAACTTTATTTTGTTGGCAAACCAAACATTCTGCCACAAAATTTTGAATATATAATTTAAGGCCATCCCAAAAAAATTCCTTCTTAACCGTGTGATAAGTTTTTAAAAATCCTGAGTGCCCTCTTAAGGGAGAAGTGTGCAATTCCATAAGAATCTTTTGTTTGAGTTGGGAATTCTTACAGAGGTATAAGTGATCTTTGTACCATAACGAATCATTTTTCCAGCTAAATGTATCAGATGTAATGGAATCTTTTTGTAACTTTCGAATAAGTGCCCACACTTCTTCATCATTCTTCCATTCCTCCCTTGCTTCGTTTATCCAATCTGGTTGGATAATAGAAATGGTGCACAACAATGATTCCACATCCTCATCTTTTCTTGAGAGTGCATCTACCACCACATTTTTCTTCCCTTTTTCGTAGATAATTTCAAAGTAATAACCCAACATCTTTGCGACCCACTTTTGTTGCTCTTCAGAGGATAATCTTTGTTCTAAAAAGTATTTAAGGCTATCATGATCCGTTTTTACCTTGAAGTGTTTTCCCATTACATAGGGTCGCTATTTCTTAAGTGCATGTAGTATTGCCAACATTTCCTTCTCATAAATAGCTTTGTGTAAAAACTTTCCCTTGATTGGATGAATTTCAAAAGTAATGTGTCTTTCATCTTGCATTAAAACATCACCAATTCTATTTCCTGAAGCATCACATTCCACAATAAAGGTTTTTTTGAAGTCCGGTGTAGGTAAGACCGGTGCTTGGTGCATTAGCTCTTTAAGATGTTTGAAGGCCTTTGTTGCTTCTGGAGTCCATGAAAATGCATCTTTCTTCAATAATGTTGTTAGAGGTGCTGCTATTCTCCCATAATTCTTAACAAACTTGCGATAATACCCCGTCAACCTAAGAAATCCTCGTAGATGTTTTATGGATGTGGGGATTTTCCATTCCTTAATGGATTTAATTTTGCTAGGGTCTACCTTAACTCCTTCATGAGATACAATATGACCTAGATATTCCACCTCTTGTGCTCCAAAGAAACATTGGATCCTTTTGCATAAAATTGTTTCTCCTCCAATAGTTGTAGCACCCTGTCAACATGTTTAACATGATCCTTCCAAGACTTGTTGTAGACTACTATATCATCAAAAAATACTAACACAAATTTTCTAAGGGTTTGAAAATGGAATTCATCAAACCCTTAAATGTATAAGGTGCATTGGTAAGGCCAAAAGGCATGACCAAAAATTCACAATGACCCTCATGAGTTCTAAATGTTGTTTTCAAAATGTCTTTAGTCTTCATTCCGATTTGATGATATCTTGAACGAAGATCCAACTTGGTGAAGTAAACTGATCCATGCAATTCATCTAGTAATTCATCAATGATAGGAATGGAAAACTTATCTTTAATAGTGAGCTTGTTGAGCTCCCTATAATCCGGACACATGCACCATGATCCATCCTTCTTGTGCACCAATACTACTGGAGTAGAGAAAGAACTTTGACTAGGTTGAATTATACCAACCTCTAGCATTTTTGCAACCATACGTTCAATTTCACTTTTTTGGGCATAGGGATATCTGTACAGCCTGATGTTTGGAGGAACACTTCCTGGAATCAGATTAATATCATGATCGTGAATAGGTGGGAGACCTTTGGGAGTCTCAAATACCTTGGAATGATTTTCCAAGACTTTTTGGAGATCTAGAGAAACAAATGATTTCAATGTGGAAACATCTAGTGAACACAATTGTGCAATTACAACTCTTTGTTCCTTTCTTAGAAGCTTTGTCATACCGTTAGAGCCGATTATCTTTCTCGGTTTCCCTGTAATACCCCTTAATTCAACTTCCTTTCCTTTCACAGAAAATTTCATGAAGTTCTTGAAAATTAAAAGCTATTGTACCCAAGGATTGTAGCCATTGGACTCCTAGTACAACATCAGCACCTCCCATTGGAATGCAAAGCATTGGGCTAGTCAGTACATATTCTCCCATGGATAGCTTGATATTATGGCACTTTCCAAAGAAATTTATTGTTCCTACATTTGCAACCATCACTTGACACTCTGGTGTTGGATATAGGAAGCAATTCAATTATTTTTCTACCTTACAATGAATAGAATTGTGAGTACTTCCTCAATCAATCAACACTATTACCTTTTTCTTCTTGATTTGTCCTTCTATATTGATGGTTTGAGGAGTGGTAGTTCCCACGAATGCATTACAAGATATGGTCGGATTCATTTCTTCTTTATCTAGGCTTTGTTCCTAGAGTATATCCTCTTCTTTGGATCTTTCTTGCTCCTTTTCTTCTTCCTCTTCTTTGGATCTTTCTTGCTCCTTTTCTTCTTCCTCTTCACAATCTATGTAGAATAATTTCTTCTCAGCACACTTATGACCTTTAGTGTAGTTGCTATCACAACTGTAACAAAGCCCTTTTGCTCTTTTTTCTTCCAATTGTTGTGGTGTCAACCTTATATATTGTGGAAGACTGGGAGAAACAACACTTCCATCTTTATATTTGTGAGTGGTATGCTTCCTGGTTGCCATAATTTTGCTTTCCATTTTTATTGCTAACCTGAATGCCTTCTCTAATGAATCAGGTTCCCAAAGGCGAACATCATGTTGGATATTATCCTTTAAAGTCCCTATGAACACATCAATCCTATGCTCCTTTAGAATATTTTTTACCCTTATGTTCAATTTTTGGGACTCCTCAATGTGCTCCATTATTGAACGCTTTTGTTTGAGACTTATCAATTGGCTAAAAAAAGTGTTGCTTTTTGTATCCTCATAATGTGCTATCAATTCTTTCGTAAAAATTGCCCAAATGATAATTTGTTTATGAGAGTAAAGCCATTGATACCATACAAACTAATTTGGTTCCAAATATAAAGTTGCAATACATACCTTTGTGTGTTTTGCACATTATTGAAATCGAACAATTGCTCCATTTGTAATATCCATGTTGCGGGATCCTTGCCACCAAACATCCTCACATCGATTTTTGGAATACGGTGGGTCTTTGATTCAAAATTAGAATCTATGAAATCATGATTAACATTTCTTTTGTTTACATTATGAGTTTCCTTTAATACCCTTTCACCATTAGTAAGTATTTCTTGTAGAAAATTTGTCAAATCTGTCTTCAAATCTGCCATGTCAGTCTTCAAATCTGCCATGTCTATCTTCAAATATATCTTCAAATCATCCATCTTAGATTCCGCACCATTCATCTTAGCTTCCATGCCATTTATCTTAGATTCCACACCATTTATCTTATCTTCTGTTAGCTTTTGTTAGAGTGACATTTGTTGGACTTGGTCTTGTAATTTTGATATATCATGTAGTATTTCTTCCTCTTCTTCATGAGTCATGCTAAAGCTTTCAGGTTTCTTACTAGGTGTTTGCATTTTCTTTCCTCGGGGCATCAGTTATCGATAATAATGCTCTACTATGCCCTTTGAATTCGTTCAAAATAATTTTTCAAACCAAGCTTAAGCAAAAATTTCAAAAAACTTACACACCTTTTTTCACTTTGTTGGAGCTCGATATTGCCTCTTATGTATCTCTGTAATTTCGGATCATCTAGTTCTGAAATTGTGATCTACAGTAGTCCTCTGTGTCCTCTTTCCAATGCCACCAGTTTGATCCAAATTGGATTCTCCAAGGAAGAGTTATACCAAATCTCCCACAGTGACCTGATTATAGACTAGTTCAGTAGAGTGAACTTGTACGACATGCCACGTATCCCTGTTTCGACCTTTGGCTCTGAAAATATATACAAGAAACTACAGTCCATCCTCTTTCTGTACCTTCTTAAAAAATTTCAATCCGATGCTCAAAGAGAAAGTTATGACGATTTTCCCCAGGTCACCTGTTTGGAATGTAATTCAAGAGTCTACAAAAAGACCAAATTCCTTAGATCATATCTCTGCAAATATAGCATGAAAAGCTCTGAAATTCAGATCCAAGGTTCATTACGATTTCATCTCAAATGGGCTTTTTTTTTTGCTTCTGAAACGTCGCAGAAAAAAATTTATAGTGAAAATTCCAGCATGACCTATTCGGAGTAGCGAAACCCTAGAATCCAAAGCTCTGATACCAAATGTTATGAAACGAACTCACAAAAGATAGAAAAGATAGATCAATGCCTTATAATTCAGCTTCTTCGAGGGTGAAACCTCCTTTACATTACACAAATGAATGATTCCTTGATGGTCCAAATGACAAAACCTCCTTTCTTTATATAGGAGTCTAAGGAGTCACAATATAACCCAGCCGACCTAACAATAATAATATAAAACCACAAGAATAACAATAGAGGGATTCTATGGGGCACAGTAATAAAAATATGGGGACAATAGGGGCACAACAATATTAATAAGGGATACATCTACAATAGTAATGGTGTAATCACTAGTATTGTAGGGACCTAACATGTCGGCTTGCATATATAGAGACGTCGGTTCAATAGTTAAGGTGGGTTGAAATGCATGACCTAACAACTATATAAGGGAGCGTATACCCTTATTGTTAGAAGATAAAAATCTCACATATTCTCTGAGTTTTTTAAAGGTTATTCCAGGAAGGGTTACCAAAAGAGCTCAGATAACATAGTAAGAAGTTTGTACCTCCTTCTATGATTCTCGGATGGGAAGATAAGGTCCAGATCAAAGAGAAAGGTCATCGTTCAAACTTTAGATAGATCACAGTGTTGCAATCTCATATTGAAGTCACAGTGCTGCAACTTTGGAGGGATGATACATTTTAGATGGGTAACACAATGATACAGATTAGTAGACATGGCATACTTTAGTTCGGATAAGGTCTCAGTCTATATGATAAGGGCTCGGTGATGATTAGTATGGTGCTCAGTGTTACATGTTGATCAATGATGATGACGCTTTAGTATGATGATCAGTGATGAGACATGGTGCATCATGATGCTGATAGAAGAATCGAGGAAGGAGGATGAATGTGTCTTGGTCTAGGTGAGGTAACATTGGTCTTAGGTTGGTCATGGTCTTTGTACTCATCTAATGAAGAATCTATGAGAAGAGGTTTGCAGGTTTTCCCCTCATGAGGAGGGATTTTAGCCCTGTCTTGTAGCCTAATCACCGTGTTACTTTTCTTTTCTTTTGATTTCTATTTGATGTACTGCACATAAATAATAATAATGTACAAAAATAATCTAAGAAGAGTTGCACAAGTAGTAATCAAGTAAAGAGAGTTGAATTAAATGTCGCCCTACCGTAATTCTCAACAACCTCCTCTCCAAATTGCTTTACTAATGCAACATAATTAACCACTATTTTCTTTTCTCCAGTAGATTTTATCTCTCCTACAATCATAGGTGATTCAGATCCAACATCAGAGTTTTACGCTGGCCCTGAGGATGAAGAATTTGCTGCAATTTGTGCAACAACCTCTGCTGCAAAGTCTTGGCTTTCATTTTCCAAACCTTCCCCAAGATTATACCGAACAAATGTTGTAATCTAAATGTTATCCCCCAAAGTTGCTATGCTTTTCTTAACCTAATCTTTCACAATAAGCTTACCATTTTTACTATAAGGCCATTTTATAAGGGCCAAGGTCCCCAAGTATATTTCTGATGCAACCGTTAGCAATATTCACCTTGATATTTTTTGGCTTATTGAGCAGATCCTGCTTTCACAGTTCAATATCCCTTTCCTTTCTCACAACATTCTAGAATATCCTCCATAGATAGATATTGAACTCGTGGACTGAAAACAATTTGCATCGCTAGGTATTCAATTAGTTCCCTGAAAATATCACCTCTAGAAACAAAATCCATTTAACAATTTACTTCAATCAGTACACCTATACGATTATCATGGATATAAGAGCATATTCTCCCTTCAACTGCAAATCACCTAGCCTTCTTTTCTGCACTTGCTAATCCGTTCTTCCTGAGGAATTCACATAATTTTTTCAAGTTCACACTTGACAGTGTGACTACCTTCCCTCTTGACAACGCAAAACAAAAATCCCAGCATGACTGCCTGCCACCTTGATAATGCAAAACACAAATCCCAGCGTGACTACCAACCAACTTGATAACGAAAAAAATATCTTAATTTTTAAAAATTATTTGATGCAAACAATATTCTATGACAATTGTAACCTACTTATAAATTATTTTGTGAAGACGAAAATTCTTAATTTTTATAAATTATTTAATGTAAAAAATATCCTAAATTTTTGGTAGAGTATTCTAGCGGGCTTGAGAGAACCATGTTGAAGGAACTATGAAATATGACTCCATAAATTTCGAAGTGGGTAAGATGCAAATAATATTAGAAGATGGGTGGGTTACCATATGAAAATATTAAATTCACAACCCAAACAAAGAAAACATCATCCTCATAAACTAGATTATTATGAGTCATATGTGGCATTTAGGTATCCATTGCAAAGGAAACATGTTTAAAATTACCTAATAGTGGAAGAAGTGGAGATAATCATGAAATGATAGATGAGTAAAAATATACTATGCATTAGAATTCCATTTTCGATGATGTTTTACTTTTTCCGGATCAATATTGACAATTTATGCCAACTATTCTCTCTCACTAACAAATATCAATCCTTTTTTTGATAAAGAAATATATTTACAAGCTAATTATTTATTTAATGTGATAGTAGAAGAATAAAACTTAATTTACTAAAAAATGTGAGTGGGTTTAACGGATAGATATTGGTTTCAAGTTGAACATACAACAATAATAAAATGCATACTAGTTCCAATTGCATGGAAGAATGAAACTTATGTGTACCAAAGAAAGTGAGTGAGCCTAATGGATATGTATTGGTTTCAAGAATAGATAGTAGTAGTAGAGAAACTAGTGCCTCCAATTGTGTAATAATGGTTGTTGGTTTTTATTAGAAGTTCAATTGTATGATTTCATAAGGAGCAACAACATCATTGTCCCCTTCAACATTTTTATTGTTGGGGGCATGGGCTTTATATATTTTAAAAGTAACATTACAAGTTTAATTTCCACCATTATATGGAAGAAATCATGTAGTAAGAATTCTAAGATTTCTTATAGGATTTTTAAAATCTCAAGGGGAGAGGTTGAGGATGGGAGTCAATTACAGAGGGAATAAATTGTGCCATGAGCCATAGAAAATTGGTCGGCTCTCGCACATTCCTGGAAGTAAACATTCCTCTTTTGAGAATCTCATCCTTCTATTCAACGTTGAAATTTACCCCATCTTAGGTTCAACATAGCCTGGGGAAAAATATTCTAAAATTTCAATATATATAAATCTTGTACTATACCAAATTAAATATATTTCAATACTTTTTTTCTTTAATTTTAAATACAACTCAATTCATTTCATTATGATTATATTAATATTATATATTATTATATATAATATTATGAAAAATAATCTAAATGAAATATAATATATATGATATTCATTTTTATATTATATGTTATCAATTCGAGCATACATAAAATAATATATTACATTTATTATATTATATTATTTGATTTTTATATTGTATCTTAATTACATGTATTATATAATTTAAATAATATAAATTTTAATTAATAATATATTATACAATTAAGAATTTATGAATTTATATTTATAAATTACTTTAAGCTATTTAAGTACAAAGGACAAATGCATTTGTTCATTGATAATGACCTTTTCTTGAAAAACGTATTTTTATTTATAGTCACATCAATGCAAATTTTTTTTTTTTTAATATTTTTTGGTATAACTTTTCAATTGAATTTCAGCATGGCTACATGGATTTTGGCTGAAAAAGTGAACTTCAAATTCATAAATATTATTTTATCAGTTTAGCTATTATTTTATTATTTCCTTAGGAGGCCCATTTTAGACCTCAAAATTCCCCGAATAATGAGATGCAAAAAATATAAGCAATATTCAATGCAAACTTGGACACAAAAGAGGATGCAAATATGGATGCAAAAATAGAAGCAAATGTTGGTTGCAACAGTACGCACAAGATATGGCACAAATTGTGGCGTAAAAAAAGTGGATGCAAAAGTGGAAGTGACAACAGACACAAAAAATATGCAAACTTCGAGGCAAGACAAGATGCAATAAGGGGTGTAAAAATGGCTGCAAACAAGGGTGCAACAAGAGAAACAAAATTGGATGAAAAATATGGATGCAATGGAAGTAGATGTAAAAGAATATACAAAATGAGACAAAAAACCCAGTTCATAAACCAAACACAAAAGTGGATGCAAAAATAGATGCAATATTTGATGAAAATATTGGATGAAAAAGACGTGCGAACATGGATGCAGAATTGGAAGCAAACGTGGGTACAATAGTAAGTGCAAAAAAAATGGAACAACAAAAGTGGATGTAATGATAGATCCAAAAAATAAAGCAAATGAAGATGAAAATGAATATGCAAAAAAGGATGCAAAAGTTGGCGTAAACATGGGTGCAACAATGGATGAAAAATAGGATGTAAAAGTTGACACAACAAAATTTGATGCAAAAGTAGATGCAAAATGAGACACAAAAACCGATGCAAATCCTGACGCAAAAGTGGATACAAAAATGGATGCAAAAATAGAACTAAAAGTCGATGAAAACCTAGATGTATATGAGGATGCAATCGTGGATGCAAAAATAGAAGAAAAATAGGTACAAAGGGAGGTGCCAAACTAGGTGAAAATTATGGAACAATAAAATTGGATGCAATAGTGGACATAATAATAGATTCAAAAGAGGATGTCATTATGGATGCAAAACAAGATGAAAAACAATATGCAACAAAAGTAAATGAAAAAGTAGATGCAAAACTAGACACAAGCCTCAACGTGAAACTTGGCACAAAGGGGATGCAAAAATGGATGCCAAAAATGATTTTAAAAAGGTTGCAAAAAAGGATGCAAGAGATGATGCAAACTTTGATGCAAGTGTAGGCACAAAAAGTGAAAGCAACAGATGATGCAAAAGTAGGTGAAAAAAATTAGGTGTGAAACTTGATGCAAAACATGGGGCAAAGGATGCCACAAAACTTGGCATAAAACCTGGTGTAAAACCTGGTGCTAAATTTGGTGTAAGACTTGGTGAAAAATGTGGTGTAAATTTTGCATCAAGTTTTGCACCATACTTGATAAATGGACACAATTAGCACCAAAAATGGGCTCTAGACGCAAAAATGCAGCCAAAAGAGATGATAATCATAGGGTTTTTTTGTAGTGAGAAAAGGAGAAAAGAAAGAAAGTAGATAAAATAAGAAAGGCTAAGGAGGAAAAGAAGATATGATATGCAGAAGAAGAGAATTAGGTGGAAGAAGAAAATAAGAGATTACATGATGAGTAATAAGCCATGTCAAGGGAATAGGCTCTCCAAGATCTTCAAATAGGGCTAGGGATAGAAGATCAAATAGACAAAATTGTAAAGGATATCGATCCAATTCCACCAAACAATCACAAAAATCATAAGAGGACACCTTCTAGTGACAGACATTAGAATCACATAAGAAAAGAGGAAGAAGTCGTTCAACCTAAATAATTTTAGGTTTGATTACATCTTAAATATAATTTTGGATCACATAAAGAAAACCTATTTGACACTGCACATGTTGCCAATGCAGATCACCAATGAGAGACTTCTAATGGCATATATAAGGAAGGATCCTATCACCATGGCATTAATAGGTACAACATTCTCTTATACAATTGAGAGGGATGTAAGAGATCTAATAGAATAGATGAAAAGGAAAAGTACACAAATAGTGAATTAGCAACAACAACTCTTGTTGTTCAAGGAGGAAAATGGGACAAAGTAGCAATAGAGCATCAAGGTAAAAGACTATAGAGCATATGCCTCAAAGGTGCATGAATCATAAATTCCCTAGTCTTATAGGTGTACCATTTCTTGTGGATTTTACAGAAGATATCAACTATGACGCTACCCATGTGTGAGCTAACTAAACAAAGAGGCGTGACTAAACTATAACGAGTACTAAACATTATCGCTTAGCTAGAAAAATCACTAAAAAAATATTTTTAGGCCATAATTGATGTTCCTGCAATTGATGCATGGAAGTTACTTTATGAATCCATAGTAAACAACTCAACTATTAAGATTCAAGAAAATATAGAAAATGAAATAGCTCAGTGAGTGGCCTAGTATGAACAACATTACTCCTTAGTAAAAATTCTCATCAAGATGAATAAGATGCCATCAATGGGGAATCAAGGACATTCCATAAAAATGAAGAAATATATTTGGAACTAGATGAAATATTGAATGCAAAATAATATTCCTTTAGTGTGTGCACCATTGAACACACTAATGACAATCTCAAACAACATCAGGTATATTTTTCTAAGTAGCACACAATGTTGAATTCATTTATGATTTCATTAAAGAAATATGTCCCAATGATATCCTAGAACACAATAGAATGTGATGTCACTATTGAGAGCTTGATGTCTAATAGGATCTTAATGACCTCATCCAAGTATCAAATATGGGTGGCATAACTTTAGGAAATCCTAAAGACCCTACTTGAAGACCCGGTCAAAATATAATATTAATAAGTGTCATGGTTGAAGTGTATTAAAATATTTATTTATTTGTAAATTATGAGAATATTAACAATTATAATTGACCTATAAATAAAATGAGCAATCATAAATGAAAGTTACTGACTCCCACTTATAAATATTGTAAAACATTTAGTGAAAATGATTCATATTTTTTGAATTTTGGTTCCCATTTTCTAAATTTTTCCATAGTTGTGATTTTGAGTATTTTTTATATACCTATAAGCCAAAGTTGGGAGTCTTGTATTTATGCATTCACTACTTTAGTATTATGAAGCCTTAAGAGGGCATTGTTCGAGTTGTATGATTGCATGCATCTTCTCCTTTGTCTTTGATTTTTCTTGAATAGTTCTTGTATGTGTGTACTTTATGGGATATAGATTGCTAGATTATGGACTATTTTGTGGATTATATGGTTTCTCTCACATGAATACTTCAAGTTTGTACCTTTCATTCATGAACACTTATTATGTCAACATTGTAGTTATTCTATAGTTTTTCTAGTAAGTTAAGCATTCACTATTGTCTTGAATATCAACTAACTATTTTGTTGACTTGCAGCTATATGTTTTTTGGCTCATCAGTTATTTCTTCCTCTATATCTTTCATTGTTGGCTATCTTACTCTTTTCATATTCTAGAGCATTAAAGAGTTTTAGTTTAGAATTTTCACACCATTGTTGTGATGATTACCAATATCTCACAACATTCTCAAGAAACTAAGAGTGCTTACCTTTCCAAAATTCATATGGCCATCTTATCCCAAACAATGTGAGTTCTAACTGGGATCTCATATTAGAGAGAGCCCCTTGAATACTGTTAGGTCCTTCATCCTTGTAAATAATTAATTTCACAGTAAAAGGAGGGCCTAAAGTCAATGGCTAGTAGAATTAGTTATTCTTACTAAGAAAACATTTCAAGTGAATAAAACCACACCTAACCTCTCCACATTCCATCTACTCATATTAATAATTTTGAGAGAGAGACAAGTTATGAATATCTTGTCTCTAAGTAAGAAAAGAATAACCTTCCCAATTATTTTTATACATTGTTCCCCTACTAAAGTGAACACCATTATAAATATCTCTCGAGCTTATTCTAAATTATTAAGAAGGCTTCTTTTAGTTCCTCTCCTTCCAGAGAAGAAATAATTCAAAACACTAGTCACCAAGCATGGAATCCTAGTTGATTCTATCAAGGATTTAATTGAATAGGCGCTTAAGTGTATTTACACCGATTTCTATCATGTCACTCCAACCCTTTTTATCTTTCCCCCATCTTTCCCCCATTAACTCATGCACCATCTGGTACAAATAGAGAAACCAGAAGTTATCACCATCCCAACTCCCCCTTATTTTTTGAAGAATAAATTCATTAGGGAGGCATACCATTTATAATCACCATTCAACCTCAACCTCAATGGAAATCACAAAGAACCTTAAAATTTACATTCCTTACGCATGATTTTCAAAAGTGACTATAAAGGTTGGATACAAAATTTGATCCAGACAATGTTACCTCACTCGAGGACCATCTTAAGAAAAAATTATTGTCTCTGCAGCTAATGAATCGATAAGATGAAGTTGTGGTCTGTAAATTATTCCCATATGCATTCAAGAATAAAGCCTCAACATGATACAAAAAATTTCTTGTTACTTCCATAATCAACTGGGATTCCTTCGAAAAAACTTTCCATGGGAAATTTGGTCAAGAGATGTTACCCACTTCTCTTTCAAAAGAGTTGTTTGCCACTAAAATAGAAAATAAAGATAAGGTTAAACACTTCAATTATTGCTTCACCATATTTCTAAATAGGATCCTTGTTGACTCTCACCTTGTTGATACTCTGGCTATTGAGTATTACACCTCATACTTACACCTATCCATAGCTATATTTGTTAAGGGAAAAAAATAATACCTTGACGCTTACCCTTCAATTGGATATTAAAGTTGAAAAAGATATGTTTTTCCTTTCTAGAATATGCCTAAAGAGGAACCTAAGTCTAGTGGGAAAATCCTATGATCTTGAGTAGTCTAGTTGAAGAGGAACCCACCAATATAGAGACTATGCTTGTTAGGGATTTTATATGTCGTTCAATTCCCTAAGTTTAAATTGTCAACCGAATTTCATAAACTTTGAGTTGCAATAAATTACAATTGAGATCTATATTTACCCTATGCAGACTTAGTATGAATTTAAGTGCAGATTAAACAAATATGTTCCTAACAATCACACAAAATCTTGTTGAAGTGAAGAAATTGATTTCATTATACAATCCAAATTACTAATAATGAAATCTATTTCACATGCACAACCCAAATTACTATCTCATTCTCAATTACGGCACATATAACTCAAAAAATATTCAAGAAATAAGATTGGAAACTATCAAAAGTGATGTTCCAAAATCAACCTAGCAACCAAGTTCATTTAAAACCAATATGAAAAATTAATAGCGAGGGTGCTATGAATCAGAAGTAAACTCAACAATGTATTGCAAAATAACTCAACTATTTCCTCTGTACTATTTCATTCAAAGCAAGCTAAGCATATGAACACATAAGTTATGGCTTCCTAACTCAAAATCAATCTGAGAAATTAAATAACACACGTTTTTTATTTATCTAAGCAAGTGAACAGAAGTAAATCTGACTCGAGGCTCACTAGGAAATCAAATAAATGACATACTAGTCATTCAAATGATCAATACACTACAAATAAAATAATCATCATACTGTAAATCAAATAACCAACACATTGTAGATGATATGAAATTCTCCAAGCATTAACACTCTCTATTTCATCAATGAATGACACATTGTTCCCAAGCAATTCCCACAAGAATTCATACTATACACAAGCTATAGGAGTTTCTTTGCAACAATATATGGATCCACATATGATCAAAACACTTCTATTCAGAATAGGGGATTCAATCTAAAAGATAAGAATTTGTTTATCAGAAATTTGTTCCAAACTGAAACCTTCTTCTTTAGCGTTCAAAAAATTGTGAGAGAAATCAAATAAGTTGGTAAATGTAGAGTCTACTTAAAATAATGATACTTAAGCTTGCGAAAATTCAATAAACATTTCACTATTTATCATAAATTCAGATCTACGAAAGAATCAAATTAATTTTAAGTGCAATTCTAAGTACGAAATTTTTTGGAGATTTTGAACGAAAGAAAGTAAATATTAAAATATAGTTCTACGTAACGAATTCGAAACACACCTCCTACTTAACGAAAAATATCATAGGACTCGATCAGGGTTTTTTGTGGGCACTTTCAACAAACTCCAACAAGTCGAAATTAATTAAATAGTTTAGAGATCAAGAAAACATGATTTCTAAGATATATGTATAAGTCGAGACAATTATATAAAAAAACTTAAATAGAATATAAGTCTGAGAGTTTCAATCTTAAACAAAACAGAGTCCAATGAAATTTTGACACAATCTCCTTGTCATTGATTCAGTATATGCGTGTATATGTGTAACCTCTCATAAAAACACTGCAACCTTTTAAAGAATTCATGCCTACAAATGGTTACAACAAAATGACTGAGGAAAGAAAATACATCTATGATCTGGACTAAATTTAGCTAAGCTAAATCCTGACAATCACTTCATGAGATCATAATGAAAATGTTCCATTTGTGACACTAACTTTGGATCAAGGAAACTAACATTATGCTTATGAACAAGGGAACTATCTTCAGGATGTCGACAGTTGAATGGTTGCCTAGTACTGAGCCTTAAATAGAGTATCGATTTGACTACAAAACTGAGTACATAATAACTGCTCCAAAATTGTTGCTTGATGTATTCATTGGACTCGATGTTGGACCTCCGATGACCTGTCCACGTACTCAAGTGTCCTGTTGGAAATAATACTGAGAGGGGGAGCTGAATCAGTATTATCAGATTAATAAATTTATTTCCCAAATAGATTTGTATACGCTACTTCAGCTAAGTGAACTACCATGTACACGCGACTGTACTTAAAGCAACTAGCGTATATGCAGAGAACTTTTGTTTTACCCAATTTATCATGCATTGAGCTTTAACTAGTATATCAGAGATTTATTAGATGGTGTAGTAAAAGCAGAATAAAGCATCACACATAAGCAACACACATGAACACCAAGATATAATGTGGAAACCCAATGTGGGTGAAAACCACCTGTTGCTGTCATCTCTGTCTTCTTTTGATAATAATAAGAAAATTTGTTTACAACATTGTACTGGTGCAGACTCATACTAGTACGATTGCTCGTACCTGCAGAAGGTTGCTACCTTCTCTCATTATCCAACTTCTACTGGAAGGGAGCTACAACCCCTAGCTCTTGTATTAGCCAATATGTTTACTAGTACGTAAGTGCTAGCCTATAGAAAACTCCACTCTTCTACTAGGGACCATGTTTCATGAATTTTCAGACTAGATACTCCTGGAACACAACAACACAATCTGAAGGCCACGTTTCATTCAATTTTCATATTGGACCCATCAACAACATCATAACTACAATACAATCATGAAGTGCACCTGCATCAACCAATCACTAAACTTGAATCTGATTATTCAGAACACTATCACCAGAATACAGTAACCAGAACCCAAAGTAGGACCCAAAACTCTGCAACAGCAAACAAAAAAAAATGAAACATACTTTATAAGGTATATGCTAATTCCATGTGTCGAACCTATGTTTATATGCTCTTTTATCAAAGCCAATCAACATACACATCTGTAAATATTAATTCATAATTTCTCATCTATTCCAGACTTCAGTTATACCCAGATCATGATATTTACATAATAACACATGTGTCAGTATTCAGATCTAGATTATGCATGATCAAACCATATAATTACAATTCAATTTAACCCTTAAGATCTTGACCCATCATTAGATCTTATCCCTCATCAACCGCTAAGGTTCATCTTTGGTTCAGATCTAGCAAAGCACCATAAGCCAAGAGCCTGCATACTAGATCTCACACTTCATTAGATATTCGATACTTGCACACTTGGCCTAATGAACTTCTCCTCCTTTTATAGTTTTAGGCCTTTCTCAATACCTAGGTTCAATACCTCGAATCATATACCTTGGACCAATACCATGGATCAAAATACCATGGACCAAATATTTAGTTTTCCAAGGTATGTGCGCTTTTCCTTCTGTGAAACTGTGTGTGTACGTATATGGTATTTTTGGTCAGTGAACCTGCGTGTATGTGCAGTTTGGTCAAGGTGAACCTATGTATACCTATCTTTCTTCATTCTCTGTAGTCTGAATTGTAATTCTTTATTGTCAACCTGCGGCAATGTGATCTTTCATGTAAGTGAGTTGCCATCAAGGACAACATCTGAATCATAATGCCAACAATCTCTCCCTTTGGACCTGATGGCAACAACAACAAGAAGTCACTCTCCCCCTTTGACATCAAGGGAAAAAGGTCATGCTCCCCCTTTGACATACATTATGCTGGTAATGCTCCCCCTGAGTACATGATGAATTCTCTGATATGTTGAAATGTACTGATTGAGCTCCCATGATTGAGTCCATGCTCCCCTTGAGCACAAGCAAAGTCTGCAAAAAGATTTTCTAAAAGAATAACATGACTCTATACATACATTACCAATGACCTTCCTATCACTAATGACTCATACATACATCCATCTCCCAACCAAGTGAGGATATACCAAATTTTACTCATCCATCCAACTAATGGGGGATATACCAATTGTTTATACATGACGAAAACAAGAAATATTACATCATTTGTCCAAGAGGACCCATTCAAATGTATGAGAAGACATATCACACCCTAGACTTTTACATGACTTGAGCTGCCAATGGTATAAATATCTGAAGCCATAGCTGGACTCAACAACCATAATGCCAACAATGCTAAATGTACGTGAACACTAATGCTCCCCCTGAACCGATGCTACCTTTGCATTGTTAATAGGTCAAAGATCAAGGCATCTTTGTTAGCCAGATAAAATTAATGAACAGAGCATATCATCAATATCAGCCTGAGCACCCACATAAGAGTTTTCCCCACTATTTTTCTTGCCTGAAAAACATGTATGCTCCTCGACCCACAGAAACCCGTGTGTGTACGTGACTTCACTTTAGGAAACTCTCATATAATCACCTTTCTCTAAAATGTTTGATTTAACAGTAGGATGATGCAACAACTACTCCCAACTTTTGTCTGAGATATTCAAATGTCTCTCTGGGCAGTGGTTTAGTGATTATATCAACAACTTGTTCTTTGGAGGGAACATATTCCAGTTTGACCTTTTGTTCAAGCACTTGTTCATGTAGAAAATGGTATTTGATGGGTATGTGCTTGGTCTTGGAGTGCATGACTGGATTCTTTGAAATACTAATGGCACTTGTATTATCACATAGAATTGAGATGGGTGGAGTGAATGTGATTTGAATGTCTTGCAATGTTTGCATCATCCAAAGTAGTTGTGTGTAGTAAGATGCAACAGCTGCATATTCTGCTTCATATGTAGATAATGCAATTGAACTTTGTTTCTTGCTGAACCAAGACACTAACATGGAACCCATATAGAATGCACCACCACTAGTGCTTTTTCTGTCATCAACACTTCCTACCCAATCTGCATCTGTATATGCATGTAGAGTAAGGTCTGTATCTCTAGGATACCATAAAGCAAAGTTTTGTGTTCCTTGAAGATATTTGAAAATCCTTTTGACCACCTGAAGGTGTGATTCCTTTGGATTTGCTTGGAATCTTCCACCTATTCCTACAGCATGCATGATGTCAGGTTGGGTACCTATTAGATAAAGTAGATTGTCAATCATGGATCTGTAAGTTGATTGATGTATCGCTGTTGATTCATCATTTGAGCTGAGACTGCATCGTGTTACCATTGGGGTACAAACATGTTTAGAATCTTCCATGTCGTACTTTTTCAAGATCTGTTTGAGATATTTGGTTTGTGAAAGAAAAATACCATCTTTATTTTGTTGAACTTATAGACCAAGAAAATAGGTAAGTTCACTAAGCAAGGACATTTCAAATTCTTGCTGCATTACTGAGGAAAAATTCTAACTCATGGATTCTTCATTGCTACCAAAAAAGATATCATCAACATAAATGACAATTATTAGCAATTTATTAGTGTCAATCTTTGTATATAGATTCTTATCTGCTGACCCTTTTGAAAAACCCTGTTGGTGTAAATATTTGTCAAGGCGGTAATACCAAGCCATTGGGGCCTATTTTAGACCATAGAGAGACTTTGTGAGTCTGCATACAAGTTTTGCATAATTCCAAGAATGAAGCCTTCTGGTTGTTCAATATAGAATTCTTCTTCTACGTCTCCATTAAGGAAAGCAGATTTTTACATCCATTTAGTATAATTTGAATTTCTGAAAGCTAGAAAGAGTAAGAAACATCCTTATGGCTTCAAGTCTAGCAATAGGTGCAAACGTTTCTTCAAAATCTACACCTTCTTGTTGAGCATACCCTTTACAAACAAGTCTGCCCTTGTTTCTAATAACTTATCCATTTTCATTCAGCTTGATTTTGAATATCCATTTAGTTCCTATGATATTTTTATCATGAGGTCTAGGAACTAATTCCCAAGTATTATTCTTTTCAATTTTCTCAAGCTCTTCATTCATGGCCTTGACCCAACATTCATCTTTGCATGCTTCATTTACATTTTGAGGTTCGATGGAGGATAGTAATGCTAAATAGCTTGAGGTTTCTGTAATAATTTTTCTTGTCTGTACACCTGCCCCTTTTTCCCCTAAAATTTGAGTTTCTGGACGATTTTTCTGAACATACCTAGATGAAGTATTTTCTTCTACCATTATCTCTTCTTCTGGTGCTTCATTGGTTTCTTCTTTAGAATCATTGTGATTTGAGGTGGGAAAGTAATCCCCATCTTCTTCATTGTCAAAATCTTCAGTTTTTATCTGTTTTGGATTTTTGCATGCTTCATCAACTACAACATCAATACTTTCAATAATTTTCCCAAGTCTTTTATTATAACATTTATACCCTTTGCTTCGGGAAGAGTAACCAAGAAGAATACCTTCATCTTCTTTGGGCTCAAACTTACCAAGTTTTTCATTAGTCCTTTTAATATAACATTTGCTTCCAAAATTCCGAGATGCGGGTGTCTTCGCCGGAGATGAGACCTTGCCACATGCAGAGCATGGGCGGTCACGTGATGAGGAACGGGCCTTTAATGCCCCAAGCCGTCGCTGCATCGGCATAAGGAATGTTTCAGGGCTTCCATAATGGAGCCGAGGGAGGGATGGACGCGCTTGCGGTTCGCATTCAATGTTGGTCCTATCATCCGTCATGGGAAGGTGCATAAGTTTGTTCGTCGGGTGGTGTTGGGTGTATTTTGCGTGGAGAGGAATCCAACACAAATTTGGAACTCTTTCCGTGAGGTGGTGGAACACCAGAGGGAGGCTGGCTTCATACCAGTGCCTATCTGCCTTTGTTTCTACTCAGTCGAGAGCTGTTGGATTGCGTTTTGGGAGTGTCGACCGGTGGAACGGTCCAGTTCAAGCCGTTGCGAACAGCACGAGGAGGGGGAAGACACTATGGTTCGTGAGCATATGCCTTGCACGAGAGGTCCTGGGCGTGGAGAGCCCTCTCGTCCCCCTGCAGCAGACATTCATCACCATTGTTGTTGCTGTTATTGTTATCGAAGAATGGGAGCTAATCCAATTCCAGCTCGCCAAGTCATGGAGGTGGGAAGCTCTACTGATGGAGAGCCAATGCTCCCAGCTTTTGGTTCGGTCATTTTCACTCTGGGTAGCTCCAGGGAGAATGCAGGCATTAATGCCCACATCTCTGTGCTCTTCACCAAGATTCCAGAGGAACACAAGGAAGAGTCATCCTTGGTTATGGCGGAGAACAATTCAGGGTGCGGCAAAGGGAAGCTTCCAATGGGAGAGTCGTCAAGAGCAGCTGACAGTGCTGAGAGTGGCAAAGGCAAGGCCGCAATTGGGGAATCCTCAATGGCGGTGGGCACTTCCAGAAGCAATCAGCCTCGGCCCCTATCTCAATTTCGTGACCAGGAGCAACCTTCCCCCTTGCAGAATCCCATGGCGATGTGGGAAGGGGTGGCAGAAGGAGAGGGTTGGCGCACAATTGAGGAAGAGGAACCAGAGACATAGCTCCCAATGCCACCTCCGCGCTCTGGCTGTCTTTTTTCAGGTTTGGTTTATTCCTGTTGGTTCTGGGTTTCTGATCGGTATCAATTGTCTGTTACATGTCACAGTTTTCTTTCTGTTAGTTGTCAAGACCCGCTTGCGGACTCCACAGCCGCAGTGGGCGCAATGTTGTTGGTCGGGTCATGGGTCCACGGTGTCGGGCATTTCCTGTAGTTTCAGCGTTTTGCTTTTGGGTTTCACTGTCCGGTTTGTCCACAAGTCCCTGTTTAGGTACCCCTCCGTGGGCTGTCATGTTGTTATTTTGAGGAACCCCTGCGTGGGCTGTCATGTTGTTACTCTGATTTCTCTCGGCCATATTGTCAAGGTTTTTGATCTTTTTGCTCGAATTTCCCTGCGAGGCAACCCCATGAATCAGTCTTTGTCGTCCATGGAGTCACTCATGACTCTGGGCAGCCAGCTTCTTTGGATGTAAAAATTTTACTGTAAATATTAATACATTAGTAGTTAGAATTTGCCGAGAAAAAAAAAAACATTTGCTTCCAAAAACTTTAAAGTATTTCACAGTAGGAGTCTTACCATACCAAAGTTCATGTGGAGTTTGAGTGTTGATTACCCGAACATTTGCTTGGTTTAGAATACTTATGGTGGCGAATGCAGCTTCTGCCTAGAAGGTTGCAGGAGTTCCAGATTCATTTAGCATAGCTCAAGCCATTTGTTGAACAATTCTGTTCATTCTTTCTATCACTCCATTTTTCTGAGTCCTTTCGGTGGAGAACTACCTTTTTATTTGATGTTGTTCACAAAAGTCAAAGAATTCATCCGAGGTAAATTCCCCTCCTCGATCAAATCTCAGGCATTTGATTTTGCGATCTGATTTTGAAGGCCTTGAACTTTTCAAATTCTTCATCTTTATGCTTTAGAATACCTATCCAACACATTCTGGAAAAATCATTAATGAACAAAATAATGTATTCTTCTCCACGAGGTGACTTTTTCCTTGATGGTCTACAAAAATCAGTATGGACAAGTTCAAGAGGCTTACTAGCTGACCCTTCCTTTTCAATGATGTGACCTCTGGTTTTCTTATCGAATTGACATGGTTTTCATACTGTATTTTTAGGGATGCTGATATTTGGAAGACCACTAACAACCTAGAATCTGCATGCTTTTCTTATTTGAGAAAAGCTTAGATGTCCCAATCTTCTATGCCACATCCAATTTTCATCATTTTTTCTTATATATCACTGTTGTTGTCCTCCCTTGAGTATGTATAAGTTGTTTTGATTTCTTGTACCTTTAATCATGGTTTCTCCTGTATCAAGCTCATGAACAACACATCTGTTTGATCAAAACATCAATTCATTTCCTTGATCACGCATTTTACTGACACTCAACAGGTTGTGCTTTAGACTATCTACATACATAACATTCCCAACTTTAACCTTTTCTTTCAAGAAAATATAGCCTTTACCTTTTATGACAGCAAGAGTGTTGTTTCCAAATGAGACATTTGTTTCCTTTTCTAAGGAATTATATGAGTGAAGTTTTTCTTTGTCACCTGTCATGTGTTTTGAGCATCCACTGTCGATGTACCACTGATTTTCTTGTCCTTCTGCATTCAAGGCTATACCACATCTTTCTGTTTGATGTTCTTTCATTCTCCATATTTTGGGATTTAATGGAGTTTGCTCCTTTTGAGATGTTTGCCGAAATTTTCTCCTGCATTCAGATCTTCATGGCCAAAGTTATTATCGATTGAGAATTCTATTTCATTTTCAAGAAGAGAAAAGTTATTATAGGAACTTTTCTTGATCCCTATGACATTCCTTTGATTTCGTGCTTCTCTAGTCATGATGGTTTTGTAGGCAACACATTGAGAAGCTTTGTGTCCAAAATTATGACATGAGAAACATTGACCATTAAAGAAGTTCCTGCGAATATCGAATCTATTGACTTGGTGATTGTTGTTTCTATTGATATTCATATTTGGAGCAAATTGAGTATGGTTTACCTGAGGTTGGTTGTGGATTCTGTTCATCCTTGAAGCAAATTGAGTCTAATTTACCTGGTGATATGCTTTATGCCTTTGTTGATGATTGTCATATTATTCACTATTCTTTGCTGCATCAAGATAGATTTTAGTGGAGGTTGACGACTTCTGTCATTGAGATGCTTCTTCAGTATATCCAAGCCCTGTCTTTATCAGAGGGGAAAGCTACACTTTGATAATTTCAATTAATGTTTCTGATCCTTTAGCAAATCTAAGATTGAGAGATTTTGTTTTCTCAAGATCCTTTCTTAGACCCACAATTTCACATTCTACTTTTTCATTGTGTTTTTCTTTTTAAGCAAGTTGGTATGTCAAGGTATCTATAATCATATTATTTTCTTCTAAACATATTTTTAGTTTAGAGATTTTTTCATGAAGGTCATATTCTTATAAAGAATCCCAAAAATTATCATCGTCATAAGCCATTTGAAGTCTATAGTCATTACTATTTTCATCTTCATCACTATTTGATAGACCATCGCTATCTTCATGAGTATAGTGACTCTTTTTACTTACACTTTGGTTTCTATTCCATTTTTCATATTCCTTACCTTTATCATATTTATCTTTATGAGGACATTTGGTAGCATAATTACTGACTCTACCACAGGCAAAACATTTCAAGGGAAGTTTACCTCTAAATCTTCCGTAAGCTCGTTGAAGCTTCTTGACAAAGTTTACTTCATCTTCTTCTTCTTAAATATGTCCTGATTCATTGAGTTCTTCCTTTCCTTTTGCTGAAGATTTAAATGTGGCTTCTCTCATATCTGATGGGCCTCCTTTTCTCATCTCAAAGGCAGTTAAGATTCCGTGAAGCTGTGTCATAGTGATAGTCTACAGATCCTGCTTTTCTTTCTATGGTAGATACTTTTGAATCAAATTTAGCAGACAAGGATCTTAAAACTTTCTCAACTAAAGTAAATTCCTTTATATCTTCACCGAGATTCTTCATACAATTAACAACCTCACTATACATAAGAAGTAACTAGCTATACTTTCATCACTGTGTATCTTAAGAGTTTCATATTGAATTCTGAGAGTTTGAAGTTTAGCCCGTTTTACCTGAGAGTCTCCTTCATAGCTCAGAACAATTTTGTTCCATATTTCTTTTGCTATTTTGAGCTGCATAGCTTTGACAAACTTTGATTGTGACAGACCTCCCAATAATGTATTGACAGCCCTGGCATTGGTTTCGTATTTCTTTTTACCTGTCGTATCTGTAGGAATTGATGATGGAAATTTATATCCTCCTTCCATGATTTCCCAGATATCCATTCCAAGTGATTGAATATGCGTTGTGGTTCTTATCTTCCAATAAACAAAGTTACTCCCATCAAATATTGGCGATCTGATGGATACCACGCTTTCTTGATTACTCATGATGATGGATTTCCCTTCAAGCGATCAAGCTTCTTCTAAAGGACCTGCTCAGATACCAATTGTTGGAAATAATACTCAGAGGGGGGGGGGTGAATCAGTATTATTAAATTAATTAAATTATTTCCCAAAAATATTTTTATACGCTACTTCATTTAAGTGAACTAGCATGTACATGCAACTGTACTTACAGCAACCAAAGTATATGCAGAGAAGTTTTGTTTTACCCAATTTATCATGCATTGAGCTTTAAGCAGTATATCAGAGATTTATTAGACAATGTAGTAAAATAAGAATAAAGCATCAAACATAAGCAACACACATGGACACTAAGATATAAGGTGGAACCCAATATGGGTGAAAACCACCTGCTGTTGTCATCTCTGTCTTCTTTTAATAATAATAATAAGAAAATATGTTTACAACATTGTACTCGTGTAGACTCATACCAGTATGTAGGCTTCTACCTGCAGAAGGTTGCTACCTTCTCTCATTCTCCAACTTCTACTAGAAGGTAGCTACAACCCCCTAGCTCTTGTATTAGCCAATATGTTTACTAGTACGTAGATGCTAGCCTACATAAAACTCCAGTCTTCTACCGGGGGCCACGTTTCATGAATTTTCAGACTAGATACTCCTGGAACACAACATCACAATCTGAAGGCCACATTTCATTCAATTTTCATACTAGACCCACAACAACATCATAACCACAATACAATCATCAAGTACATCTGCATCAACCAATCATTGAACCTGAATCTGATTATTTAGAACATTGTCACCAGAATACAGTAACCAGAACCCAAAGCAGAACCCAGAACTCTACAACAGCAAACAAAAACAACTGAAACATACTCTATAAGGTATACACTACTTCCATGTGTTGAACCTGCATGTATATGCTCTTTTATCAAATCCAACCAGCGTACACATCTGTAAATATTAATTCATAATTTTTTAGCTATTCTAGAATTCAATTATACGAAGATCATGATATTTACAAAATAACACATACATCAGTATTCAGATCTATATTATGCATGATCAAACCATATAATTAAAATTCAATTTAAGCTTTAAGATCTTGATCCATCATTAGATCTTATCCCTCATCAACTGCTAAGGTTCATCCTTGGTTCAGATCCAGCAAAGCACCGTAAGCCAAGAACCTACATACTAGATCTCACACTTCATCAGATATTCAATACTTGCACACGTGGTCTAATGATCTACTCATCCTTTTATAGTTTTACGCCTTTCTCAATACCATGGACCAAAACCACTTAGGACCAAATACCTAGGGTCAATACCTCTAATCAGATACCTTGGACCAATACCATGGATCAAAACACCATGGACCAAATATTTAGTTTTCCAATGTATACGCTCTTTTCCTTCTGTGAAAGTGCATGTCTATGTATATGCTACTTGTCGTCAGTGAACCTACATGTATACGCAGCTTGGTCAAGGTGAACCTACGTATACCTCTCTTTCTTCATTCTCTGTAGCCTGAACTGTAATTCCTTGCTGTTAATTTGTTGTATTGTGATCTTTCATCTGAGTGAGTTGCCATCAAGGACAACACCTGAATCATAATGCCAACAGTTGGACATTTGATGACCTGTCCATGTACTCAAGTGCCCTCCCTATATTTAAGAGTCCACCTATAGATCAGTAAATTAAGCAAAGAAATATAAATCTATTTAACATCTACTTAAACCAAGAAAAGGTATACGAAGACAATCCTTATTAGTATTTCTCAACTCCACTATAAAGTAAGACGATTTAGCTAGTGTGGAGTGATTTTATGGTGTCAAAAATGGGTAATGTAGGATAATTGATAGTAAAAATAGTATGATAGGGTTTGAGAAAGGGTAACAATAGTAGGGCCCAACACCCCCCCATGCCAGAGGGAATGCATGTCCTCATGCAACTATTGTTTTTCAAAATCAACCAGTTGTCAAAATTGGGCCATCCCTTCCTTCATATTCCTGTCGCATTGACTAGAACATCCAAAATGTGGTTATCCTATGTTACTAATCATCGAAATCATAGGGCTCATTCATGTGAATTAAGCCTTTTGATAGGCTTTAGTTGCTTCAATTTCCAACTAATGAGTCACTTAATCCTAAAGACTAGCACATCGTTCTTGGATACCAAGGCCAAATTTTGGTTCTGATATTACTCATTGATTGGGCGAACATAATGAAAAAATGTTTTGTATTTATGAGCCCTTTTCCTAAGTTTTTCATTCTTCTTCTGCAAATTTTCTATTAAAAGCTGCAAATATTCTTCACCATGAGCTAAGGTATTTTCAATCGGCAGGGTTTTCTGTCGCGAACTGCTCCCTCTCTGAGTTGAACCTTCATGTGTTTGGCTCTTCTTATTCTTAGATGCTTGATTCCTTGTGACTGGTCCTATGTCACATTGGCCCTATTGTGGAAAACTACTTAAAAGATATTGGAAGTTATCAATTGGTCTGTCTTCCTCACATGGAACATCCCCTGTTTCCTTGAATGCTCAAGAGGGACATTTTTCTTCCCATTCTGGAGAATACAAAATAGTGACAGGTTCGAGGTTTTGAGTATTGAAAGTTGGAAGCTATTGTCTAAACATGCTTCTAGTCTTGCGTTGACACTATTACAAGGTCAGAATCTCGGATACTTTTGTTTTATATAATGGTGAAGTGGCAATTGTTGCCACTTACTCCTCTTCTCAAAAGAGTTTTCTCTTCTTTTTCTTAGGAGCTACATTAGCTTCCTCATACTATTTTTCTGTTGGTGAGGAAACGGGTTTCGGAACCTCCACCTAAGGCCTCTTTCATTTGCTCTGCTGGGGTTTTTGGTTGTTGCATCATTATTTATAGGTTCATGCTTCTGTGCACTACTTTTTGTACATTTCTTTCCTTTTGAGATTAGGGTTCTTTTCTTTAGATAAGAACTGGGGTTTACAAGTCTAGGTTTCTTCAAGGGTTTCGCCAAACAACCCTCCTCTTCTATTGATATAGGGAGGTTATACCAGAGCTCTGGCCTTGATTAGAAAAAGAATCAGGAGGGAGTCAGTGCCATGTCCCAATTTCTTTGATCAAGGGCTAATAAGCCTCTGTTGACCCTTGAATTGGTTTTCCTCAAGAGGAAAGTTTTCAATCAAAAACTCTTCCGAAGACATTTTACGTCGATCCAACTCATAAACCACAAGAATTTTGGTAAGACTATGGTGGCATAAGGTAGTTTCAGCATTTTTTGCAATGGACTAAATGCCCTGAGCCACTTTATACAAACTTCTATGGATGAAAAAAGGAAAAATTACTTCACTTCTATCCGAAAAGTGTAAGAGAAGCCTAATGTGGTAAAGAAAAATGGTTACATACCTCCCCTTGCAGGTGTAACACCCATTCCCAAGTTTACCCAAGGTAACCATGCCAACTGGGGTAAACATGAGAAGAGAGGCTACTATGATCAAATTCGACCTTCTATGTCATCTTAAGGAACTAGAATCAATAGAACATCAAATATAGTCATCCAAAATCATCAATAGACCCCTTAGGAGACAAGCCAGCCACTCACACAGCTTGTCCCTAGGTCCCATTGTTATTTTGTAGCTCTTGGGCCATAGTCGGTCTCATGCTATGGGCAAGGGAGTGACCAACAACCCAAATTCGCTCTTGCAGGCCTGCCTGCCAGTGACTATGGTCCAAAATTGCCAGTTATGTGCTAGCGAAACCCGAGATTTAAGCCACTTTTCTAGCCCAGAATCCTAGCCTCTACCCAAAACTTGTTGTAACTTTCATAATTCTTTAAAAGCATGATAGTAATGCTGATCAATCAAAAATTACCCTCAGGATAAAGCTTGAACATCCCCAACCAGGACCAGCACCATGTCAAACAGTTGGAAACAATGCAACCTATAGGTCTAGGATACAAGACAATGCATAAATGATTGAAACAACTTATGAAACATCATCATAAGGATCATCTCCTTCCCCATTGAACTACTAAATCATCAGTTAGGTCCTATCTCCATCCATTTAACAATTACAAGTAAATATATGAAATAATCATGACATAAACTAGTCAGACAACCATGCTTATAACCAACATTAAACCATGTAAATGTTAGAGATAAGACAACCGTTAAATCCACATATAAATTAGTAAAAAAGTAAGATAACTTAGTTTTTATTAATCATAGGCAAATCCAACTAGGTTCGGGACTTTCATGTACCACACGACCATAGACATGGCTGATCCAAATCTCTCTTTCATCGAGTCACCCTCGTGCCATATTCGAAGCATGAATGTGGGATCTGATAGAACAACCAATCCAAGAACAACCAAGGGAATCCAAATGTTAAACCACCTCGACCCTCATCAAACTGTGATCACACCAAAATTGGTGCTCCAATCACAACTGAAATGAACATGGAATTCCATCTAGAATCCATCACTATCCTTGAGGAATTTTCCATCTCCTTGTCTCTCAGGATTTACCACAATCCAATCCTCGATCATTCGTACCTGAACTAAGACCAGTCTCTCAGGCTTTATTTTAATCTAAACCCAAATCACTCGACCCTAAACAAAGACTTCTCCCTCAGGCTTTACCGTGTATCCTAACAAATTGTTCACGGGATTCCTAGGCCTTTGGGAATTACACTTAAGACCACCTCCTCCCTAGTTTCCGAAATCCTTCCACCAAACCGAGGCTCAAAGTCGAGATAAGCATCCCAACATACCATGATATTCGAAAAAATTCAAGGCTAGACTGTAAACCACTACCATAACCCGAAAAATCATGTCACCAACAGCAAGAGAACCATAGTCCAACATGCAAAGCCATGCATGTCCAAACCATCTAGGAAATCACACATGCAAAAGGTTACCTGCAAGTATTCGTGCTAAAGCTACCTGATCCTGCTTTTCCTTCCTTCATCCTTACCTTCCTTCCTTTCCCTTTGCTTTCCTTTTCTTGTTGGAAATAATACTGAGAGGGGGGGTGAATCAGTATTATCAGATCAATCAAACTTTTTCAATGCTCAGAAACATATACGCTACTTCAGTTAGGTGAACCAGCGTGTACACGCTACTGTGACTAAATAAAACAGCGTATAAGAAGAAAACTCATAATTTAGTTAGCTTATTCTTCAGTTAAGTTCATCAGGACATTATTCACCACATTAACAGTAAACAGGTGCAGTATAACAGAACAGATCAAAAGCCACACACATGAACACCAAGATGTAAGGTGGAAACCCAATGTGGGTGAAAACCACCTGCTGCAAGTTGTCTCTATCTTTCTTTAATATGAAACTTCAGTTTACAATCTTTTGTACTGGTGCAGCCTTATACCAGTACGCAGGCTACAACCTGCAGAAGGCTACAACCTTCTCTCGTTCTCCAAACTTCCTTAGAAGGGAGCTCCAACCCCCTTTGCTCTTGTACTAGCCAAGATACTAGTACGTAGGTGCTGACCTACAATCTTCTTTCCTTCAGGTACCACCTTTCATACATTTTCAGACTGGATATTCCTGAAGCACAACATTACAATCTGTAGACCTCAATTCATTCAATTTTCACAACAGATCATTGAAGCATAAAACAACCAAACTTTGAATCACTGAACCACTGAACCCTGTCAATCACCAGTTACCAGAACACAGAGCAGACTACAGAACTCTGCAATAACAGTCAGACCCTCACTGTAAACCCAAGATCAAGCTTCAAAAGATATACGCTACTTCAATGAGCAAAAACCGCGTATACACGCGCTTTTACCGAAGCCAACCTGCGTACAGATCTAAAAATAAACTTTCTCAATTTGCAGCTGTACCAGACATCAGTTAGACTCAGAACATAACATTGCGACAATATGCAGATCTAGAAATACGCATAATCAACCATATCATGATAGTGCATTTCAAACCATTAGATCCCGATCTATGCTTAGATCTAGTCTTCCATCAACCAATGTGATCTCTCCTTGGCTTAGATCAAGCAACCCAGAACCTGCATATCAGATCTCTTTCTCTCTTAGATATTCAAGCCTTGTCGAAAAGATGATCTTGCCTAATGATCTTCTTCTCCTTATATAGTCTTAGGCCTTGCTCAATACCAAGAGCCAAAACCATAGTAACACAATACCATCAACTTCAAAACTAGAGATCGACACGCCCGTCGAGATACAATGGTCCGAAACCATAGGCACAACTTCCAAGGACTAACCACCATGGACCAAAGGTACTTTTCCACATACACGCGCTTTTTCTGAATCCAACTAGCGTGTACACGCGACTTGGGCTTAACGAACCTGCGTATATGAACTTCCTTGGCATGTTGTACTAAGATCTGTCTTCTGATTAAGTTGCCATCACCTGTACCACACCTGTACCAACTTCTGAGTGAGTTGCCATCAAGGACAACACTTGAATCATAATGCCAACAATCTCCCCCTTTGGACTTGATGGCAACCACCACACCAAGTCACTCTCCCCCTTTGACATCAAGGGCAAAGGGCTGTGCTCCCCCTGAGGACATGCTGATACCTCTGCTTGGCTGTGCTGACTCATGCTCCCCCTGACAGTAGGCCAGATCTGCAAAAGATGTTCTTAAACAAGAACCAAGACTTATACACCATAAGGGACCTTCCTATCACCAAAAGACTCAATACATACATCCATACTTCCTACCAAGAGGGGACATATCAGAAACAACCAATTATATTACAGCATTCATCCCAGGCATAGTGGGGAAACCAACATAGGCCGTTACATGACCTTGACACCATAAAAGAGACATCGCAAGAGAGATACATGACATAGAGACAACAGATCTAGACCAAGACTTATGAAAGTCACCAACAGCATATGATAAACATCTTTTTAGATCAGCAACCAGGATTTCTTTC
This sequence comes from Pinus tabuliformis, assembly GCA_031772625.1. Taxonomy (NCBI): domain Eukaryota; kingdom Viridiplantae; phylum Streptophyta; class Pinopsida; order Pinales; family Pinaceae; genus Pinus; species Pinus tabuliformis. Next base: position 408,404,555 of record CM062817.1, on the reverse strand, counting down.
TGAGCTCCTTTTCCTGAAATCAACAACCAAAACATCTGAATGCCAACAATGCTTTATGAGACTTTTAAGCTGCTCCCCCTGAACCTGTGCCTGCTGCACCCCCTAAAACCGTGCCTGAAGAAATCTGACATACCCATTGCTGTTCAGAACTCCAGAGTTTTCCCTTGCTGTTCAGAACTTCATATACGCGATTTCTCCTGCATGAAACAGCGTATGGACGCGGATATAATCTCTGCAACAAGCGTACACCTTACACGCGACTTTCCCAGCATAAATCCGCGTGTATACGCGTATATACCTTTCGTAACTTGCGTATACCAACTTTTCTGTAGAACAGACAAGTTTCAACAGCAGGATGAAGCATCAACTACTCCCAGCTTTTGTCTGAGATGTTCAAAAGTTTCCCTCGGCAGTGGTTTTGTGAGAATATCAGCAACTTGTTCCTTAGAAGGAACATACTCCAACTTGACCTTCTGCTCAAGCACTTGTTCCCGGAGAAAATGGTACTTGATTGGTATGTGCTTGGTCTTTGAGTGCATGACTGGATTCTTTGAAATGCTGATTGCACTAGTATTATCACATAAGATAGAAACTGGTGGAGTGCAAGTGATTTGAAAGTCCTGTGCAAGTGATTTGAAAGTCTTGCAAGGTCTGCATCATCCAAAGAAGTTGTGTGCAACAAGATGCCGCAGCCACATATTCTGCTTCAGCTGTAGATAAGGCAATCGAACTCTGTTTCTTGCTGAACCAAGATACTAATCTGGAACCCATGAAGAAAGCACCACCACTTGTGCTTTTCCTATCATCCACACTTCCAGCCCAATCTGCATCTGTGTAAGCATGAAGAGTGAGATCTGTATTTCTAGGATACCATAAGCCATAGTTTTGGGTCCCTTGAAGATATTTGAAGATTCTTTTGACTGCCTGAAGATGAGTTTCCTTTGGGTTGGCTTGAAATCTTCCAACCATTCCTACTGCATGTGTAATATCTGGTCGAGTACCTGTCAAATAAAGCAAACTCCCAATCATGGATCTATAAGTGGGTTGGTGAACTGCTGCTGATTCATCATTTGCACTGAGGCTGCATCCTGTAACCATGGGTGTACAAACTGGCTTTGACTCTTCCATGCCATACTTCTTCAAGATCTGCTTGAGGTATTTGGTTTGAGACAAGAAGATACCTCCTTCATTTTGTTGGATTTGCAATCCAAGAAAATATGTCAATTCTCCAAGAAGTGACATTTCGAATTCTTTCTGCATAACCAAGGCAAAGTTTTGACTCATAGTCTCTTCATTGCTGCCAAAAATAATATCATCTACATAAACAACAAGAATTAGCAATTTGTTATTTTCAACTTTTATATAGAGATTGCTATCTGCTGATCCTTTTGAAAAGCCTTGTTGGTGAAGATATTTGTCCAACCGATAGTACCAAGCCCTTGGAGCTTGTTTGAGTCCATAGAGTGCCTTTTTCAATCTGCATACAAGGTTTGGATCATTCCCAAGAATGAAGCCATCTGGCTGCTCAATATATACTTCTTCTTCTAAGTCTCCATTCAGGAAGGCTGATTTCACGTCCATTTGAAATACCTTGAAGTTTTGAAAGCTTGAGAGAGCAAGGAACATTCGGATGGCCTCTAGTCTTGCCACAGGAGCAAAGGTCTCTTCAAAATCTATTCCTTCTTGCTGTGCATACCCTTTACAAACAAGTCTGGCCTTGTTTCTAATTACTTCTCCATTTTCATTTAATTTATTCTTGAAGACCCATTTTGTTCCTATTACATTCTTATCTTTTGGTCTAGGAACTAATTCCCAAGTGTTGTTCTTTTCGATTTGCTCAAGTTCTTCATCCATTGCTTTGACCCAACATTCATCTTTGCATGCCTCTTTCACATTTTGTGGTTCAGTGGAGGAGAGTAGTGCCAAGTAGCTTGAAGCTTCTGCAAGTGTCCTTCTTGTTTGTACTCCTGCTTCTTTCTGCCCCACAATCTGAGTTTCTGGATGATTCTTTTGGACATATCTGGATGGAGTCTTCTCTTCTATTCTTGTCTGCTCCTCTGGTTCTTCTTGAGATTCTTCTTCTTCTTGAGGTTCTTCTTCTTCATCATTTCGCCTTTGAGAGTAACCTTCATCTTCTTCAATGTCTTCATGATGAACTTGCCTAGGAATATATCCCTTCTCATCAACCACTATATCAATACTGTCAACAATTCTGCCAAGTCTTTTATTGTAGCACTTGTATGCTTTGCTATGTGGAGAATAACCAAGAAGAATGCCCTCATCTGCTCTAGGTTCAAGTTTGCCAAGTTGCTCATCAGTATTCTTAATATAACATTTGCTCCCAAAGATTTTGAAATGCTTCACGGAAGGAGTTTTACCACTCCAAAGCTCATGAGGTGTTTGAGTGCTGTTTACTCGGACATTTGTTTTGTTAAGAATAATAACAGCAGCATGTGCAGCTTCACCCCAGAAGGTTGCAGGAGTACCTGATTCATCGAGCATAGCACGAGCCATTTGTTGGATAGTTCTGTTCATTCTTTCCACAACCCCATTTTGCTGAGGAGTTCTAGCTGTAGAGAATTCTCTTCTTATCCCATGTTCATCGCAGAAATCGAAAAATTCATTTGATGTGAACTCCCCACCTCTGTCAGATCTGAGGCACTTAATTTTGTGTCCTGATTCATTTTCAGCCAATGCTTTGAAGGATTTGAATTTTTCGAATGCTTCATCTTTGTGCTTCATAAGCCCTAACCAAACAAACCTTGAGAAATCATCAATGAATAATATCAGATATTCTTCTCCTCGAGGTGTCCTTTTCCTAAATGGACCACATACATCTGTATGGACTAGCTCAAGAGGCAAGCTAGCTGATCCTTCCTTCTCTGGAAAGTTAGTTCTGGTTTGCTTTCCAAACTGACAAGATTTGCATATGGTGTTGTCTGGAATTTTGATATCTGGAAGATCGCGAACTGCCTGATATTTGCATGCTTTCCTTATTTGTGAGAAGCTTAGATGTCCCAACCTTCGATGCCATAACCAGTGCTCTTCATCCTTGCTAAGATAGCATTGTTGTTGTCCTTCTTCAAATATGTACAGATTATTTGGAGTTCTTTTGCCTTTGAGAACTGTTTTACCTGTATCAAGATCACGAACAAGACATCCATTCGATCTGAAAATAACCTCGGTTTTTTGATCACACATCTGGCTGACACTTAGTAGATTATGCTTCAATCCATCAACATACAAAACATTTCCAGCCTTGACCTTTTCTTTCAAAGGAGCAATACCTTTTCCTTTTATAGTTGCAGGAGTATCATTTCCAAAAGAAACTTTCTTTCCCTTTTCTAAAGTAGAATAAGATTCAAGTTTTTCTTTATCACCTGTCATATGTTTCGAACATCCACTGTCAATGTACCATAGATTTTCCTGTCCTTCTGCATAAAAAGCTATCCCACATCTTTCTGTCTGAGGTTCCTTTATTCTCCATTTTTTGGTGCTCGTGGCTTGTTCCTTTTTCTCCTGAAACCTGCTCCTGCATTCAGAGTCTTTATGACCAAAATTATTGCAAATAGAACATTCAACTTCATTTTCAAGAACCGAAAAGTTGTTATAGGTCCTCTTTGTAATCCCTGTCATACTTCTTTGTTTTTGAGCTTCCCTAGTCATGATTGTTTTATATGCAACACATTGAGCTGCTTTGTGACCAAAGTTATGGCAAGAAAAGCATTGTCCATTGAAGAAGCTTCTGCGGTTATTGAATCTACCAGCCAACTGATTGTAATTTCTATTTTCATCTATTCTTGAGCCAAACTGAGAGGATTTTACCTGTGGTTGGTTGTAGCTTTTGTTCACCCTTAAGAAGGATTGTCCCTGATAGTTTCTGTTTGTAATTCGTCCCTGCTTTACCTGATTATCTTCATTGTTCTTCTGCTCATTTCTTCTTGCTGCATCAAGATAACTTTTTGAGGTGGATGCTTGAGAGGTTTCTCCATTATAGCCCAAACCTGTCTTGTTTAGAGGAGACCGCTGCACATTGATAATCTCATCCAAAGTTTCAGATCCTTTGACAAACTTAAGATTAATAGCTTTTGTTTTCTCAATTTCTTTTCTGAGACCAACAATTTCACCTTCTAGTTTTTCAAGATGTTTTTCCTTTTCATCAATTTGAAATTGCAAAGTATCAATGATCACACTCTTTTCTTCTATGCATCTCTTGAGTCTAGTAATTTCATTATAGAGATTATCCACATCTACAGCATCCTCATAATCATCATCTTCAAATGCCATTAACAACTTATATTTATTACCTTGTTCATCTTCATCACTGTTTGATAAGCCATCACTATCTTCATGGGTGTAGTAGCTTTTCTTATTTGCACTTTGTTTCTTGTTCCATCTAGCAGGTTCTTTTCCTTTATCCTTATAAGGACATTTTGCAGCATAATGACCTACTCTTCCACAAGCAAAGCATTTGAAAGGTAGCTTACCTCTGAACCTTCCAGAACCCCTTTGAAGATTTCTGACAAAATTTGATTCTTCTTCCTCTTCTTCTGGAACATGGCTTGCTTCATAGTAATCTTCTTTTCCTGATGCTTTAAAAGCAGCTTCCCTTCTGTCAGATGGACCTCCCTTTCTCATTTCATAAGCAGTTAGAATTCCATGTAGCTGAGACATAGTGAGAACACGGAGATTTTCTTTTTCTTCTATTGCAGATACTTTAGATTCAAACTTGGGGGATAATGATCTTAGAATCTTTTGAACTACTATAGTCTCTTTTATTTCTTCACCCAAATTTTTCATACAATTAACAATCTCATCTACCCGAAGAAAATAATTAGCCACACTTTCATCATTATACATCTTGAGAGTCTCATATTGAATCCTGAGAGTTTGAAGTTTAGCTTGCTTTACCTGTTCATCTCCTTCATAGCTAGTGATCATTTTGTCCCATATCTCTTTTGCTGATTTGAAGTGCATGACCTTCATGAATTCTGTTTGGGATATACTTCCTAATAGAGTACTGACTGCTTTTGCATTTGTTTCATACTGCTTTTTCTCAGCTGGATCTGTAGGAGTAGCTGAAGGAAAAGCATAGCCTGTTTCTACAATGTTCCAAACTTCTGTACCAAGAGATTGAAGATATGCAGTAACTCTTACCTTCCAATAATTGAAATTTGTCCCATCAAAAATCGGTGGCCTGATTGATGCTTCTTTCTCGTAGTTGCTCATGATGAATGATCTACCTTCAAGCGATCAAGCTTCTCTGAAGGACCTGCTCTGATACCAATTGTTGGAAATAATACTGAGAGGGGGGGTGAATCAGTATTATCAGATCAATCAAACTTTTTCAATGCTCAGAAACATATACGCTACTTCAATTAGGTGAACCAGCGTGTACACGCTACTGTGACTAAATAAAACAGCGTATAAGAAGAAAACTCATAATTTAGTTAGCTTATTCTTCAGTTAAGTTCATCAGGACATTATTCACCACATTAACAGTAAACAGGTGCAGTATAACAGAACAGATCAAAAGCCACACACATGAACACCAAGATGTAAGGTGGAAACCCAATGTGGGTGAAAACCACCTGCTGCAAGTTGTCTCTATCTTTCTTTAATATGAAACTTCAGTTTACAATCTTTTGTACTGGTGCAGCCTTATACCAGTACGCAGGCTACAACCTGCAGAAGGCTACAACCTTCTCTCGTTCTCCAAACTTCCTTGGAAGGGAGCTCCAACCCCCTTTGCTCTTGTACTAGCCAAGATACTAGTACGTAGGTGCTGACCTACAATCTTCTTTCCTTCAGGTACCACCTTTCATACATTTTCAGACTGGATATTCCTGAAGCACAACATTACAATCTGTAGACCTCAATTCATTCAATTTTCACAACAGATCATTGAAGCATAAAACAACCAAACTTTGAATCACTGAACCACTGAACCCTGTCAATCACCAGTTACCAGAACACAGAGCAGACTACAGAACTCTGCAATAACAGTCAGACCCTCACTGTAAACCCAAGATCAAGCTTCAAAAGATATACGCTACTTCAATGAGCAAAAACCGCGTATACACGCGCTTTTACCGAAGCCAACCTGCGTACAGATCTAAAAATAAACTTTCTCAATTTGCAGCTGTACCATACATCAGTTAGACTCAGAACATAACATTGCGACAATATGCAGATCTAGAAATACGCATAATCAACCATATCATGATAGTGCATTTCAAACCATTAGATCCCGATCTATGCTTAGATCTAGTCTTCCATCAACCGATGTGATCTCTCCTTGGCTTAGATCAAGCAACCCAGAACCTGCATATCAGATCTCTTTCTCTCTTAGATATTCAAGCCTTGTCGAAAAGATGATCTTGCCTAATGATCTTCTTCTCCTTATATAGTCTTAGGCCTTGCTCAATACCAAGAGCCAAAACCATAGTAACACAATACCATCAACTTCAAAACTAGAGATCGACACGCCCGTCGAGACACAATGGTCCGAAACCATAGGCACAACATCCAAGGACTAACCACCATGGACCAAAGGTACTTTTCCACATACACGCGCTTTTTCTGAATCCAACTAGCGTGTACACGCGACTTGGGCTTAACGAACCTGCGTATATGAACTTCCTTGGCATGCTGTACTAAGATCTGTCTTCTGATTAAGTTGCCATCACCTGTACCACACCTGTACCAACTTCTGAGCACCTGTACCAACTTCTGAGTGAGTTGCCATCAAGGACAACACTTGAATCATAATGCCAACATTTCTTCCTCGATCCAAAGCTAGAGTGCACCAAGAAAACTCTAAGTGACCAAGAATGAGAGAGAGAGAGAGAGAGAATAATGAGAGAGCTCCAAACATGAACTAACAAAAGGTTGAACTGAACAATATCTTTTACACTGACTAAACCTAACACCGACAAAGCTTGCCGACCGATCCTCAAAAGCCTTTTTGTTAATAAGGCCTCTAATTTCTTCATTTTCCATTATTTTCCTTCAATTTCCTCCTCGCATGTAACATGTGACCTTTCACCTTACTTTTCTCCTAATTTCCTTTATTTTCATAAATAAATCTGCCAAAAATGTCCTTTTTCCTTTTAATTCCTTTGTTTTATCCTTTACCGATTTCCTTAGCCAAAACACACATCCAATGATTCCCATTGGGATATCTTTTCCCAACATTCAACTTGGAATATGTTTCCCTTACTCGTGATCTTATTTTTTTCCTTTATTTACATTATTACATGGAACTTTCACCATCATTGTTATAGAATCCTCCCCCTTGGGGAACACCATCCTCGGTGTTAAAACACACCATGCCGGTAGAAAAATCACTGAAAAGAAAATATACTACCCATGGATCTTTATAACTTAGCTCATTGTACTATTTACAATGAAAGACATTCTCAAAAGAAAAACATCCTCACAACATGACAAGATAACAACCATACCGCATACTGGAGCTTTATAACACAGCTCATTATGGTATTTACAATTACCACATATACACATATGCACATTTTCTAAACGAAAAAATAAAGGATACAATGCACATATCAATGACCAAGGGAGTCCAGAGGATCACACCTCCACCCTCAAAGTAATATCAAGATTCACTTCCTTCCCAGGAAGTCCAGAATCCATTATCATAGTTAAAGTTCCATCCAATGTCCAGTGCTACCATCCTGCGCCACTTGTGCTCCAGTGAACAATTACTAGATCATGGTTCCAGAGCAGACTCCTAATCTTCATCTAATTCCATCTGGAAATGCTAATTACCAAAAGAAATATATCCGCAACCTTCCCTTCTCTGCTGCATAATCCCTCGGGAAATCTAGTCACCCCCTTCCATGCAACCACTCACCTTCCAAGCTCCCCTACATCCCATATCTCGGGCAAGCCATCCTATTGATGGTTCTGAACCTGCCAACATGTCAAGGGATCTCCCTGGTAAGAAGTCCCAACTAGACCTCAAACTATTTGGAGTAGGAGTCCCAGCAGTGGGTAGTAAATTTATGCCTTAACTACGATATCGTGCAGAGGTAAGTGTGATATCTTTGTTGGAAGCAAGTTTGTCACTATGAAGTGAGTCAAGAGAGATGCATGGGGAGGTTTTGACACATAATGTGAGAAACGAAGTGTATCCCTTAGAATCTTGTAATATTACGTATCCTCAAAGGAACACACGGGCCAAATGACATCACAAGTTGGAAAGCAGAATAGTCGACAATCCAAAGTGACGGGTTAAACCAACAACATGACCTCATCAAGATTCATACAATCGTATACAAAATAGTTCATACATAAATGCGTAAGTTAAAAATCATACATTGCTAAAGTAACTAGAATAGTCGAACTACAATAACAACATATGCATGAAGACGTGCTAGTTTAGATATATTATATAAAGTGAAAGTTCCATCCATACATACAACCATGACAACCACTAGCCCCAATAGTGGAATGTTACAATCAACACTACCTTCTCCTCCAAAGAGATGTACTCACTCTACAGTGTGGACAAGCCAAGGCTCGTCACAATACTCTCCAAGCCCTCTCTAAGGAATGCCTAGCAAAATCTTGGCTCCCAAAAGCCTCTTAAATGAGTTATGAGGTTCTATTCATAACAAAGGGTGGGGTGACCCTTAACATTCCCCTTTGTGACTCTTCGACTACCCTCATGGCTCTTCAACTTCATTACATAAATTTTACATTACATATGATTGTTTTCATTCCACTAATGACACTTGGAATTTCACTAACATCATGTTCGCAATAATAATAAATTTCCACACATACCCATGTGGGACAAAAATAGACTTGATTCAGACAAATAAGAAAACACTAAGACTCAAACGGTTGTAGAATGACCAGTTCATCAACATTCTCTCCATGATCCTCGATGACAAACTGATGCCATGCTTGATAGTGCGAAATTGTATCGACATACTCTTTGATGATGTCTTCCTAGAAATGAACTCTTGCCTCCATTACTTCCAAGTATACTAATTTGGATCCTCTATCCAACTCATCCTGTAACATGTGCAGCTTAGTCCAAAGAAAGGTCGAACCGATGTTGTACATTCAGATGTTATTTGCACTGACTTACAAGTCTACACTGGTGGCCATGAGCATAAAATGATAAAAGTATGCATCGAGCTCCAGTCTGACTTCATTCTTCTCTTTGGCCTTGGTGAGAATACCAATCGACAGGGTGCCATACTTTCTCACCACGATATCCAAACTCTTAAACAACCGTGTGTACGAAGCCTCAACATTGCTGATGAGCGGTGGGAGTTATTTATAGTTTTGGATCATACTCTAGATGCATGCTTTGTCCAACTATACTTGCAACTTCATCATCTTGTGAAAGTGAGGCAAGGCTCCCTTGTATCTCATTGTCCATGTCTGTACATGATCAACAACAACATGTATGTTTGTGAGTGTTCACGATGTGTTAGTGTAGCTTTGTTAATGACCATGTAGATAGAAAAATGCCTTGTGAACTATGATGAACCTGTCATACAGTCTCTATGTCACTCTCTCAAGTGCTAATACCTTAGAAAGTATTACCATTTTCATCTCATCCCTAGTGGATCTTGTTGATTGTTCCTCTCTCCGCCTAGCTACTTGAAAATACTTAGCCATACACTTGCTCTTTTCTATAAATAACTTCACACTCAAGCTCGTGGCTTTGGCATAAGCCTTTGTAGCATTGGCCAAGGTAGTTGGATGACTTTGTATATATGACACAATCAACAATTCTTTAAAGTGCACAGCTAACACATGCTCATCCAGGGTGTGCGCTCTATGTGCTTGTACATCTCTGTGACATGACTCGTCAAAGGCTATGTTGCACACATTCGTTCCTAGATTATCCTCAATGAGAATGCTATCCCCTTGTTCACTTGGGACTTGCTCTACTGCTGGAGCTGGTGAAGGATGTGGGGTCATCTAAGTTGCTTTTAGCATGAGTTCGATGTCCTCATCCTATTCTAGTTGCTCCATCTCCATCTCCATATTTTCTACTATCAGTTCATCCTTCAAAGCAAGTTCATATTCCTGTGACTGCTCCCCTTGTGCCTCATCTATTACTGTTTTATAGTCTTCAACCTCTATTGGCAAGGTTTGCATTGTCTGTGAGCCTTGCACTTCCTCCTATTCTTGTTCCTATTCTTGTTCATGTTGTGCTTTCTTCTCTCTTCTACGTAGCTCTTGTTCTTCTTTGAGCTTCTTCTCTACTTCCTACAACTTCCTCTCTGCTTCTTCTAGTCTTTTCTTCTCCCTCTTTATTTTTGCTACTCTCCTATCACGTTGTCGCATCTTTGAATCTATCTCCAAAGCTACTCTTTCCACAGCTGGGTCTTCCTTAAACTTGTAGCATTGCTCCGTCTTTATGCTTTTGACAATCTTCCTCTTGCCTTTGTCTTGCATAGGTTTTTTGCTTCCTTGAGTGATACTAACCACTCTCCTGCCATGCTGACCAGTTCATTGAGCCTAGAGGAGTTATAACAATATTTCAATGGGTATTCCTCTAGCTAATGACATGCCTTGTGGATCCAAGAATAGTACATTCTCGCACAGTGATCCCTGCATAATCCATGTAAATCATACAGATTGAAACTCTTGGTGTCAAAATTAAACTACTTGAATTCCTAGACTTGGCATGAGCTTCTTTCAAACTCTGAATCGTGTATAACCCAATTCACAAAGGAAGAATAGGCCATGGTGCCTTCTTCTTCCTATGCAATCCGTCTGGTAACCCTACCAAGATGTGGTCAACGTCCTGCATGACCATATTGTCCATGGAAAATCTCGGCAAAACATGCGGAGCCTTCTCCATGTTGTACATTCTTGATGAAGGTGCCATTGGGTGAGGTGTACCAATCTGTCATGTTTAGAAATGCCTCCATTTTTGTCATGAACATGCAAGGAATATCTTGTTCAAATATCATCGTGTATAAAGGGGTGATGAAATGATTAGATAGTCTAGCCATGACTGCTTGGTAATTGTAGTTTGAGAGAAACTTGCAATATACATTGACAACATTCTCTGAAGGTGTCCATGCCTAACCCATGCTAGGAAAATCTTGACGAGCACATATTACATCGAGCAGGTAAGAAGACATGAAGAATCTTACTTGTTAATACTTGTGCTGACTTCGGGCATCAGATAAATCCACTTGTGTTAGCTGGAGAGCCAACGTGTTGGACCGATTGAAAGGTTTGCCTTGACTTGCCAGTTAATTCAACATAGCAACCCAAGTCTTCCGGAAGGCCTCTGTACTCACTTGGCCATACAAGTGGCATGCAAAGATGACCTAGAATTGGTAAGCCTTCCCGAGTGTCTTCATCTTGTATATTTGGTTGGGTGTCCTCCTGAACTTTGATGGCTCCCTTGCCCAATGCTTTAAGATGTCTCTTGTATTCGTGCTGCTGTTGGGAGTGTAGAATGGTGCATCCATCATGTTCATCAGATCTGGAAAATGGTACATCTGTTGATAATATTTTGTCCTGAAGCGAGCAAGCTCCACTCCATTGACACTGCTCAGTATCATCATCTCAGGATCAATGTGTGAGAATATCCAGTGGATCACATTTGTGCATGGGAATGTGGGATACCTACAAGCAACCTTGTACAATCCCGACTTATGAATATTGAGATAGACTTGTTGGTCCTCTATATTCTCCTCAAAGATGCCTACAAAAATAGTGTTGATGTCTTTCCATGTGATCTTGATGTATTTCTCAATGAACAAATGTGTGTCTATATACATGAGCAACCTGATAGACCCCTCCTCAACCACATCTCTAGTACTTCTTTCAACTTTTTCCTTTGATCTAACTCTCTTGGAGGCCATGATACCTATACTACTGAGAAGCTGTGAAAAACATGTGGTATCTAGAGACAAAGAAGACGCTCATGACAAGACAATGTTGGCTAGCAACATAAAGTAACTCAAGAGTCAATCACACAACAAACTAGTGATTGTTGGGAAAGATTACACAGCATTGACTCTGGGAGGCGAGGAGACTATCGGTTGGAACTACACATTGCAGAGTCTTAGTTGCCAGTGAGGCACATTGCTAACTAGAACTGCGCAATGCATAGTCCAGTGAGGCTGGCTGCTGACTGAAACTGTGCAATGCACAGATCATTCAGGCTGGGTTGCTTGTTGCATAGTTCTAGTATTCAAATCTGGGAACTTCCTCCTAGGATTACATAGAGCACAACTATGAGCCAGTGTGGGCAGCATTTGCACAATTCCTAGAGGCAAGGCAGAGCCTTCACTGCGAGGAATGGACAGAGCATGCTAGGAGAAAAGAGATCTAGGCTAGGACAGATTAGATCTACCCAATGGCAACCTGAAAACGTGAAGGACTAAATGTGTGTGCAAATCTAGTGCAAATCTAAGTCGAAAGACATGCATGCAAATCAGGAAAGTGCATGAATTAGTCAAACGACAAAACCATGAAGCTCATGAAGAGAGTAGCCACAATGACGACTGTCAGTGCATGAACAATGTTATGTATGTCACACTAAGGAAAGGTAATGCAAAACTCAAAACAACATTTCTATAAGGTAAAACACATTAAAATGCTAATGGTCATTCAATAAAACAAGGGAAAGAGCACTCATACAAGATGAAGAATAAAAAGTGACAGAAAAAGTAGAAAGAGGCATGAAAAGAAAAACTTACCTAAAAAAGTTGTGCTGACTGTGTTGAAGGTTCCTAATTGCCTGGGGAACACCAGAGCTCCAAGATCAAATGTGGAGGATGAGCTCTGAGGCTTTGTTTAAATATATTTGGTGAACTTAGGATTTATGACACGCATGCCACAAATCTAGGAAAAAGCAACACTTGGCGGGAAGTTTCTAAAATAGATTTTGCATGTAAATCATGCTGCTAAAAATATATCCCTAAAATCTAGGGATGATTTTTATCTTTTACTTTTTTCTTTTCTGGGAAATATTCCCGAAATGCAAGGAAGGATTGCACAGTTCTAGAGGGAATTGGGCACCCTACCAACAGATGCAACGGGCACTCACTAAGGGAAACATTCTACACTATTTCTGGGTTGAGTGGCCTTGGCTGGCTGGCCAACTCTGTGCAATTTTCTAGAGTAGTCCTACTGGCCCGCTATGCACATTTCTGGAGAGCAGTGCTGGCTGTTCTGCTCTGCAGATTTCTATAGAGCAATGTCGGCTGGCCTTCTTTCAACATTTTTTGAGAGTAGTGTTGGTTGGCCTTCTCTATGCAATTTCTGAGTGTAGGTAAGTTTTTGGGTTGCTCTGCACAATTACTAAGGAGAAGATTCACTTCCCTCCAGTATTGCATAATTTTTCCCGACAACCCATCAATCGGATGTGAACCAAGTGCTAGCTCAACTTGTGGTTGGTTGACATAACAAGTGAGTGAACATAAGCTATTAAGTGATAGATAAATGAAATAAACACAAGTACCTAATCAGTGCAAGGTAGCTACTATGATTTCAAGGAGGAAGGCTCCAAAATAAAGCAAAGGAAAAATTTTGGAGGATGGTTGTAGCCACTACAACATTGGTGACACACTGGTAGAACTCCAACTCTTTGTATGGACCTTGTTCGTGAAAAGCATGTCTAACTCCAATAGACGTATTGTTCAATTCTTTGATCATGATGGCTTCAAAACTAATCTTGAATTAAATATATAGTCCTCGCCATTCTCTTGATCGTTCAACATACATACCAAGCCATGTCAACTGAGTTGTTTCGATTCGCGATGAGGGGTATATTAGTGCACAATCAATATATATGTCAGAGTCTTAGTTTCATCTATGGTGTTGCTCTGCTACCAACAGGCCTGGACAGTACCCTGACAGAGTCAAGCAGGGACACACGCATCACTCTGCTACTAGCGAGCCTTGTTAGTACCCTGGTGAAGTTACATGCATAACCTCTCTATGCAAGAATCCTTTCTCTTATTTTTCCTTATTTATTTTTTCCATTTTCTCTTCTTTCTTTTTTTCAAAGATATGTGCATAGGCACTTATTTATTTCAGAGGTAGAAGAGGGATCCCGACTTATTGAGAGTAGAAGAGGTTGTCCCTTCAGAGAAGTATTTTATATATACCTCTGACAATACTTGTTAAGTTTTTCCCTCTCTCCTTACTCTACTTGACTGAGCTAACAAGGGTTAACCAAAAAGAACTGATTAGAGTAGGTGGTACTAGTTTAAGTGCAAGTGTTGTTTTTTCACCAAGACTCACTTTGAGCATAACATATTTTCCATCAAGGTATCCTTGACTGAAGAAAACAAGCTCTTCATAAAGAGAGAGCCACACATGATTTCATGTGAAACTAGACCTATGGGTGAAAAACAAGAAAACAAATAAGAAAGCAAAGGATAGAAGTAAATGAAAGAAGAGCAAGAAAGAAAAGTGAGAAAAACAAGCAATGGAAACAAAGTAAAAAAAGAAAGCATGCAAAAAAAGCAAACCAAGAAAGAAAACACTACTCCTACTTCTAAAATAAACAGTGCATGGGCCTATTCACATAAAGTGATATTTCCAATGCAGCCATTAGTGAATTGGTTGACCCATGTTGGTGAAGGTGTGGTTTACAAGAAAGGTGATCCCATAAACCCTGAAACAAGAAAAATATAACATTGAAGACCAATGTGCTATGAATTTAAAAATGTCAACATAAAAGAAAAGAATAAAAGCGCAAGATAAGAATTTTTCATATGCATCATGTTTATACATCACACTGTGTGTAGAAAACAAACATGCACACTCTTTTGACTATGACAAATGAGAAAACATGAGAAAGAAAGATAGCTTACATTTAGCAAGACTATTCATTGCGTAGGATTCCTGCAATGCATGAGCGATGGGATCATGTGATTCAGGTGGATGATGTGAATTCTATTTGCTAGGTTGATACTCAATGTAAATAGGAGAGTGATGAGGAGCCTTGAGTGTTTCTTCATATTTCTGATTTGAATTCGAATCAACCTCAAGACAACGAGGGCCTGACATAACGATTAGCTTGGGCCAAGTTCCTCGACAGCTTGTGGGGTTTCCACTTCATCAATAGGTAGATCATCAAAGACGAGTGCATTTGAAAGATAAGAATTGAATGAATTGTCAATGCGATCAAATGGAGTAAATAGATAACGACATGCACGCTCATAAAATTTAAAAAATTCATCAGCACCCTCATGATATGATAAATCGTAGATAGGGGTTTATGAGAAGCAAGAATGTTCACCCTCTACATTCCCAGAAATAACGGATGAAATATTGACTAGATTTGTAAACATAAATGTGTCCTCTCTGCTATGTAATGACACACTAACATCGGGCGTATTTTGTGAATGATCGGAAGTAGATGCATCCAAGAATGAATTCTCAAATGGAAAATTAACAATTACACAATAACCAAAGAGTGAATGAGGTGCAGACAGAAGGAGGTTATCCTTGACCATGGTTTCTTCTTCAGATTCCCACATGTACTCAACACCAAATCCATCGACAACTTGATCATTGTCAACAACAAGTGTGGAGTCCAGAACAGGAGAACATAGCATAGTACAATCCGGAGGATCAACATAACACGAGGATAGAGGTTGAGGAAAAAAGTCCACTTGACAACCAACAGTATCGCAAGCCAAATCTGAGTAGAAATCAAGAGCAGGTGGGATGGGTAGATGAAACAGTTCAATGGATGGATGTGCACCTTCTCCCACCTCGCACTGTGGGGCTAGAGCTGTTTGATGAGATGAGGACAGACAATCACTTGTGACAACAACCTTGTCTGTCTTGGATTTAGCATCTCTATCATCGAGGTATGCTGGGATGGGTTTGAATGATTCTAACACTTGTGGATTTTCAGATATGTGAAGAAGGTATTGAAATATTTCACGAATAAATTTCCAATAAATTTCATCCTCTGGGATTTAAAAGGTGATATTATGAAAGCGATCCCAAAATTGTATAAGGGATTCATTAGGTGCTTTCCATTATTGCAAAATTTTCTTTTTGAGTGCATTATAGTCATAATGATGGAAAGAATGGTCTATCTCTCCAACGAAATGGTTGAAAGATTGAATAGATTTATCACGCAGTGTGACACACGAATGCAATGGGTGCCCTCAAACCGTGAATCTGAACAGCGAGCAAGCCACATAATCCTCAGGGTCTTCCAAGGTATCATAGAGAGCTTTGAAATCAACTCTATTCCTAGGCCAAGTTGTTCCACCTTCACCTTCATATGCATATTGTGACAAGAGATCCCAGAACTCCCTTCAAACTTCAAACACATTTCCATAAGACATACATCTTGGAGGCTGAACTATAACATAAGTCATGATAGATGTATAGGGATTCCAAACATGTTTTGAGGACTCATCTTGTCATATGGACCTCCTTATAACACTAGAATTGTTGATAGTGTTGGACTCACCCACATGTCAGGGGATATCCCCAGTAAGAAGTCTCAACTAGATCTCAAACTGTTTGGAGAAGGAGTCCCAACAGTGGGTAGTAAAGCTATGCCTTGAATATGACAGCGTGCAGAGGTAAGCATGATATATGTTTTAGAATCAAGTGTGTCACCTTTCAGTGAGTCAAGGGAGATGCATGGGGAGGTTCTGACACACAAAGGGAGAAAATAAGTGTATCCCTTAGAAGCTTGTAATAGTACGCAACATGAAAAGAACACACGATTTGAATGACATCACAAGCTAGAAAGCGGAATAGTCAACAATCCAAAGTGATGGGTGAAATCAACAAGACGACCTCAACAACATTCATACAATCATATATGAAATACTTCATACACAAATGCGTAAGTTAAACTACATAGGTTGCTAAAGTAACCAAAATAGTTGAACTACAATAAAAAAGTATGCATGAAGACGTGATGGCTCTTTTATATTATATAAAGTGAAAGTTCAATCCATACATACAACCATCATAGTCACTAGCCCCAATAGTGGAACGTTAGAGTCAACACCATCTGCTCCTCCAAATATTTGTACTCGCTCTGCACAGCTGAGATGCCAAGGCTCGTCACAATACTCTCCAAGCCATATCTAAGAAATTCCTAGAAAAATATTGGCTCCCAAAATCCTCTTCTATGAGTTATGAGATTCTATTTATAACAAAGGGTGGGGTGACCCTTGGCATTCCCCTTTGTGACTCATGGACTACCTCCATGACTCTTCAAATTCATTACATAACTTTTTACATTACATATGATTATTTTCATTCCACTAATGACACTTGGAATTTCACTTTACATCATGTCTACAATAATAATACATTTTCAACATATACCCATGTGTGACAAAAATAGGCTTGAGTCAGCCCAATAAGACAACACTAAGACTCGAACGGCTGTAGAAAAACCAACTCATCAACATCCTCTCTATGACCCTCGGTGATGAACTGATACCATGCTTGATAGTGCACAATGGTGTCCACATACTCTTTGATGATATCTTCCTGGAAATGAAATCTTGCCTCAATTGCTTCCAGGTATACTGATTTGGAACTTCTATCCAACTTATCCTATAAATGCGTAGATTAGTCTTGAGTAAGGCCAAACTGACGATGTACATCTGCATGTTATCTGCACTGACTTGCAAGTCTATGCTGGTGGCCATGAGCATGAATTGATCAAATTATGTGTTGAGGTCCAGTCTAACTTGGTTATTCTCTTTGGCCTTGGTGAGCATACCAATCGAAGTGGTGTCATACATTCTCACTAGGACATCCAAACTCCTGAACAACCTTGCGTAATAAACCTCAACATTGTTGATGTGCGGCATGAGTTCTTCATAGTTCCGGATAAGACACCAGATGTGTGCTTTCCGCAACTCTACTTGCGGCTTCATCATGTTGTGCAAGTGAAGTGAGGCTCCCTTGTATCTCATTGTCCATGTTTGTACATGATCAACAATGACATGTATGTATGTGAGTGTTCATTCGATCTTAGTGCAACGTTGTTGATGACCATGTAGATGGACAAATTCCTTGTGAACGGTGATGAACATGTCATATGGTTTGCACGTGATTATCTCAAGAGCCAATACTTCAACAAGTATCACCTTCTTCATATTTTCCTTGGAATATCCTATTGATTGTTCCTCTCTCTTCCATGTTTCTGGAAATTTTTTAGCCATGTGCCCATTTTCTACTATCAATCACTTCACACTTGAGCTCGTGGCTTCGACATAATCCTTTGTAGCATAAACCAAGGTATATGGATGTCTTCATATATCTAACACAATCACCCATTCTTCAAAGTACACAGGTGATGCATGCTTATCCGGGGTGTGTGCTCTACGTGCTTGTACAACACCTTGTTGTGACTCATCAAAGGCACCGTTGTACACATCTATTCCCAAACTATCCTCAAGGAGAATGGTATTCCCTTGCTCACTTGGGAATTTCTTTGTTGTTGGAGCTGGTCAAGCCTATTTGGTGACCTTGGTTTCTTCTGACATGAGGTCGGTGTCCTGATCCTATTCCGACTGCTCCATATCCATGTCAATATGTTCTACTATCGGTTCATCCTACGGAGCAAGTTCCTTTTCCTACAGCTCCTCACCTGTTCCTCATCTACTATTGGTTTAGAGTCTTCATTCTATATAGACATGGTTTGCACTGTCTATGTGCCTTGTACTTCCTCCTGTTCCTGTTCCTGTTCATGTTGCACTTTTGTTACACAAAAATATCGTCACCATGATTATTTGCAGTCAGTATGGGTCTATAATCACTTGTACTGTCCTCCTAAGCAAGTCTCAGACCTCAGCTCTTCAAGTCAAGCTTTGAAAATGAGAGAAAGACATTGAAAATCAATGAAACTCTAGTTCCGCACTTTCTCTCACTGTTACCTGTGGTCCCGCACCTTCTGTTTACAAAAACTGCGGACCTACCCGCTCTGTCCCTAAAGGTGTGGGTGCGGACCCCTGTGAAAGTCAAAAAGGTGCAAGTTTATTATAAAAAACTCACTTTGGGTTAATTCTAGATGATTCTAGAAGGAATTTTGACGTGGATTGGCCGCTCTTTGGTGGTTCATGCATCCCAAAAGAGAAGGAGCTAATCCCTTGATGAGAGGAGCTATCCCTTTGAAGGAGGGCTTTAAACCTTTGAAGGAGGACCTAGCAACCTCCCTCCATTGCACTATAAATTCAGGCATTGGGTTGGTTGCTGGAGAGGTTAGAAGCTGAACATTTTTTAGGGTAAATGCTGGTGAAATTAAGACTTCCTAGTTGAGCTTAAGAGGAGAGATCACATACCTTTTTGGCTTCATTGGGAAGTGAGTGAAACTTGTCAAAGTAGAGGAGACTTCTTGCTGTACCCTGGGAGGAGCTTGTACAGTGTCAAGGCACAGGTTGTAAAGTTCTTCTTCTTTTGAATTAATACAATCAAACTCATTTTTCTCAACAAGTATCTCATGTTATTTGTTTCATGAACTCCTTGACTTTCATGTTAAATATGTTTTATGATATTGGCTTTTCAGGTGCTATTTAATTCGTTTGCTTGTTTGTGTTTGCAGATTCGCAACAAAGGAGCTCATTTGAATCGAAGGAGCGAGGACATCCACAAACTTGCGTTGGACCTAAGGTAGGCCCTAAAAACACTTGTTTGCGTTTGTTTATTAAAGCATATTTAGAGAAAGATAGTGTCTGGTTGGTTTGCTTGTCATTAGGTCTTCTTTAGATTCTAGGAAGGTCTATCTTGTCTACAAGATCGACTTATTCCATGTGAAAAAATGGCGACTCCACTGGGGACTTGATTGTTTTCCTTGTTTTTACTTTGACCTGAGAAACTGTGTTTTTGTTTCTGTTTTTGGCTTGTTGTGTGTAAAATTGGGTAGAGTTTGTAGATCCAGGGTTATTTTTCGTTTTTCATAACTTTTGGAGAGGACCGCACCCTAGCCTTTTGACACAGTGCGTACCTATCCGCACCTTTTCTTTTAGCACAGAGCGGGACCGCACCTGTGTTAACTATGGGCCTGCGGACCCTGCCAAAATTTTGAAAAACCTAAGATTTCCTCTGTTAGTCAGCTTAGTTTTTGTTTAGAAATTGTTATCCACTGCCCAGACCTAGATATAACTTGTCAGAAGCTTTCCTTAGGTTGATTTCATTAGTGTTAGGGTTTTAGGTGAAATTCCTAGGAGTTTTCCTTGTTGGGCTTGTTTTTCATTTTGGTTGTGTAGTGGCTCTGAGCTTAGAAGCTGTAGGGACTTCAGATCACCTTGGTGTCTACCAGCCTTCTTATGAGTCTAACCATTTATGAAATCTCCCCTTGTTGAGGAATCCGCTTTGAGTTTTCTCTTTACAAAACTTCGAAAAGCTTGTGTTTAAAAGTTTGGATTTTCATTTTCAAAAAGAAAACAAAATTGGTTGTTCTTGACTGATTTGTGATTCTACATAAATTGGTCCTTAGCTTACATCTAGCTAAGTAAAACATCCTTAAAAAAGACATCTTGTAGGCTTTGACTTCAAATAGGTTTTTATAGTTTATAGATCTCAAAGTTAGCCATTTCCATAGTTTTGAGTGTTTTATAAAAATAAAAAAAATTTCTTTTGGAAAAAAGTTTGTTTTTGTAGTGGTTGAGTGC
Source organism: Pinus tabuliformis (assembly GCA_031772625.1). NCBI lineage: Eukaryota > Viridiplantae > Streptophyta > Pinopsida > Pinales > Pinaceae > Pinus > Pinus tabuliformis. The sequence goes on along the minus strand of CM062817.1, from coordinate 408,383,922 downwards.
TTTGAAACGAAAAAGGGAAATTTTTGTGAAATAACTAGTTGTCTCGTTTTGAGTGCATTGGAAAGGACAAAAGCTCTTCTTTTAATTTGTTTCTTAAGAAGGATTTTTGTTTACAAAGTATTTGCATTCTCAAACTCTTTCTTAGTTTAGAAGTTCATCGAAGAGAAAAAGATTGTTTAAATCATCTTAGGTGTATTTTTAGTGATTTTGAGTCGAGTCTTCATACCACGAGTTTCATCTCCGCACCTTTTGACTTAAACAAAAACCAACAAAAATAACGCTTAAAGTAAAATTCGTCTAATAACATTTTTATTTCTAGGGCTCTGATACACCAACTTAGCTTAGGTTAGTGTCTTGGAGTAGGAGAGTAATTAACTCTCCAAGACAGTAAAAACAAACAAGTAGCTGTATCTTGTGGTAGGGAAGAAATCCGATTGTTGCATTTATGCTCTGGGAAAGCTCCTCTTAAAGGAGAAGCACGAGATCATGTCTGAACCAGTGTGGGAATCAATCCTTCCTCATTGTGAACGACGCCAGATATTCACGTATTAAAAACGGTAAACCTTGGATTAACCATTGTCGAGGAGCCTGGGGTCACTTGTTGGTAAACCTTGGATTATGTCAAGGAGCCTTCAAGGGGATTGAGCTTGCTACTCTGCCCTTGCATGCGTATCGGATCGTAGACTATTCCCTTAGGTATATTTGTTTCAGTTGGTAACCTTAGTGGCCATATTCTTTAGGATTCTTCCTAAGGTGACAGTGGTGGGAAGATCCCACTGTACCTGGAGCAGACGTCAGCTAGACTCACTTGGATTTTCTATGGGGTTCTCTTCACTCGAGACGGTTAAGTGGAGGAACTTGTGCCAGTCTATTCATTAAGCAAGTTGCCGGGGTAACTGTTCCAACCGCCATTTCTGTATTGAACTCTGCAACGTTGGATTTCATCACCAACTAGTGTTTTCAGTACGGAAAGTTACTGTTTGTGTGTGTTTGATCTCCTAGATTCTTTAAGCGTGTGATTCAAATTTGTTTGGTTCTTTAGAGGCTTTAGGTGCTTTTCATTGAGATTTTACTTTGTTTGCATGTGAAGTAGTTAAAAGTTTTTAACCGTGGCTGAATTACCGAGGAAGTCCCGTAGACTTCGGGGCCAACCTCCTGAGTTATCACCGAGATAGCTTGAAGGCTTGAAAGCCCTCGTAACTCCTAGAGACAGTAGAGTTGGGTCACCTGAAGAAGGAGAATCTTCTTTGATAGTACATCCTGATTTTCAAGCATTAGTAGCAGATTATAATCCACATTCAATGTCTGTTTCCGAAGTTACTGGTAGCTTTTCATCTACTAGTGATATAGGTGAGGAACCTGAAATATCCAAGCCTGAAAGTGAATTTGCTGCTACTCCGACATCGGGGTTTTCTTCTCCAGCTTCTAGTGGTCCTGGTTCACCTAGCGTAGAAAGAGTAATCACCCAAGATCTTCCTTCTGGACTTATTGCTATTGAAGAACTTGCTACTCCAGAAGAAGAAGTAGGCATCCCTATCACTAAAAATCAACCTGTTATTGAGTTAAGGGAGTGTGAATCAATTTTTTACAGTCCACCTAGGAGCAGTACTTGGTATCTTTCTTTGACTAATTTCTTAGAAAACCCATGGTTAAGTTTTTCACCACCTCGCGTTCCTTATCACCCAACACCTAGAGGTTATTATCCTTTGTTAAATATGTCAAGGCAGTCCTCCATGTTTACTCAATCGCCCGAATCCTTATTGTATGACGGTCCTTCTGTTCCCTCTGGGTATCAATCACTTTCTGGTACTTTTTCGGGAGCATCTCCTCAACCCATTGAGCAAGGGTTATTAACTGGAAGCAATGGTACTAAGTTGTTGAGTGTAGAAGACATTCTCATGATGTCAGGTTCTATTCCCAATCCTCAACCTCAAGGTGGCCAGTTACCGCCTGCGGGGTAGCCTCAATTATCGCCTGGGGGGCAACCTCAAGGTACCCAATTTGCATCTCGGGGGAAACCTAAAGGATAGTACATACCTACGGGATAGTACGTTCCTCAAGGTCAACCCCAGACTCAATATGTACCCCAAGGTCAACCCCAGTATCAATTTATACCTCAAGGTCAACCCCAGTATCAGTACGTGCCTCAATTGTATCAACCCCAAGGTCAGTACTCGAACCAAAGTTTCCAACCACCCTCTGGTCAATCATATGTTCAAGGAACGGGAAATGTACCTTTGAATTATCAATCCTACCCTCAACCCGGTTATGGTCCTCAATATTCTCAACCTGTTATGGGTCCGTACCCCGGAATGAATATAGTGTGGGATCCATCGCAAACTCAACAGGTGTTGCAGCCAAATGTACAGTTGTCATCTCAAACTGGACAACCCTTAGTTTCTGGTACACCCTAGCAACCATTCCAGTCTAACATTCAAACTTATGTACCTTCGGTAGTTTCTCAGTCTAGGCCTAGTACGCCTCGTACTCCGCCACAAACAACTGCTACAACTGCCGCAACATTTGTTCAATCTACCCCACCTACTTCTGGAGTATCGACAGCTCCGGTTTCTACTGTTCCTGTATCTACTCCTCAGACATCTTTACCACCATCTGGATCTACGATTCAAACTTCGGTTCAGATGCCTGTAGGAAAACCTCGTTCAAGTACGGTTGTCACAAGTCAACCACAATTTACTTATCAACCGTACCAGGGACAGTACCAATTCGGTCCTGCTGTGCAGTAGCCAATCTATCAATATCAACCGTACCCTGGGTACACATATCAACAACCTCAGCAACCCCAGTATGGTCCAGTTAATCCTGGTTTTTTGGGAGGATACAATATCCCAAATGCAATTCCTATTCCTAGTTATCTTGGATATCCTCCTCCTGGGGCTGGTCTCATGACCCAGAGTTTTAGGGACCCTAATCGTCAGTTACCATTTATTGCAACTTTGGACTTGCCTGACTTGTCACGCCTAACGAACGATCCCATTAATTATCTTCCGTTTTGGCTGCCAATGCCGAATAAGTTGCCTAGTGACATTCCTAAGTTCGAAGGTAAATCAGGAGAGGACCCGTCGAACCATGTGATGACTTACCACCTCTGGTGTGCATCTAACTCTATTTCAGATGATTCAATCCATCTAAGACTTTTCCAGCCCACTCTAATTGGTCTCACGGCCAAGTGGTATATTGAGTTACCGCGAGGCACTTTTTATAGTATTAGTCAGTTAGCTACCTCGTTTTTAACTCATTTTTAGTTGCCAGTCCGATATGACAATGGCACGGAATTGTTAACTTCATTAAAACAATCGACGTCCACTTACATTTCAGATCATATTCATGAGTGGAGACATCGACGGCGTTTAGTGAAGGTTTTTATTCCGGATCAGATCTTGGCTGAGTGGTTTGTAAAATCTTTGTTGCCAAAGATCACTGAAGATATAGCTAAAGCCGGAGTTGTTACTGAGGAGCAAGTAATTGCTCAAGCACAGTACCTTGACTTGGTCTATACTCAGTCAGGTACGTTACATGAGAAAATCCCTGATCTTCCCAAGCAAAATCAAATCGCTGCAGCTCCTTCGGGATCTCATGCCGCCGATGGTATGATTGGTACGGTTAACACTAAAAGTAAGAAGAAGTCTTCCAAGAATTCGTCTCCTATCATAACCTTGCCTGATTCCCCAATAGGAGAATCTTCTGCAGAGATTTCCACCGATATTCACGTTGTAGAGTCATCTATAGGCAAATCAAAATCCGGTGGGAAGAAGAAAGGAAAGAAGAAGAATAAAACGGACAAAAATTCAAAGGAGAAACCTGAAAAATCGGAATCCAATGATGAAAAGGGCAAACCTCATTATCCTTGTCTCATTTGTGACGATGAACATTTTACAAGAGACTGCCCTCATCGTGCAGAGGTTGCGAAGATTGTCAAAGGTTCCCAAACTCTTGCTTTTTTGAAGGATCCTTTTCCTGCTCAAGACAGTAAGATGATAGGTTCTTCCTCGAGTGCCAATGAAGAACCCATCCTGATGATGTCCCATGTTAGGATTGCGACTCGATCGCAAGATTATGGTAGTAAAAGTCCTATTGATGGTAAAGAAGAAGAATCTTCTCATTCTAATCCATCAACCTCAGCTCCCGGTTCCGATCCACTATAGATCGAGAAACCTAATCCAGACTTGGTAATCAAACCGCCCACCAAGGGTATACTTCGAAAGTCAGATTTCAATCCACATGCGAGAGTGGCTCAGAACTATAACATTGTTGAGGATTTAGCTGTTTCACCCTCAGCAATGTCGGCTTCGGAAGAGCTGCAATCATGTCCAGCACAACGTAAAATACTTTTGTCGGCTATAGGAGCTGTTGACGTTCAGGACTCGAACCTAATAATTTTAGATCTAGAAAATAGTACACCGCGTTTGCCTCATCAAATGGCTTTCCAGATCCCAGTGATAGTCAAAAACAAGCCTATTCATCGGACTGTGATTGATGAGGGAGCCTCAACGTGTATTATGTTGATACAGTGTTGGAGATCGCTTGGTTCTCCTTCGCCAAATCAATCCCCGACGATTCTAAAGGCCTTTGATGGCCGTGGGTTTCATCCTTTTGGCATTCTACAGGATTTGCCTATAGGGGTTGAAGGAAAAACCGTTAATCTAGATGTGGAGGTGGTTGATGCCCCTCTAGATTACAACCTTCTCTTGGGTCGAAGTTGGTCTTACGCTATGACAACGGTCGTTTCATCGGTCTTTCGGGTTATAAAGTTTCCTCATAATGGAAATATCGTAACAATAGACCAGCTAGCTTACTTTTCATCCGACCCAGCCTCTTCGGAAAGTATTCAGCATGTCAGTAAAACGACTATACCATATAAGGATGTTGGAGTAGGACTAGTTAAAGATGCCTGTTTACAGGGAACTTTTCCTTTTCCTTCGATCAATGCATCATCTTCATTTGCAACCATTCATATGATTACATCAGACACCATTGTTTATGATGATCCTTGGATCATTCCTTCCGAATCTGAGATAGACTCATTTGGTAAGGTCATGCCTTTGAGTCCATATGAAATTGCGTATGAGGCTGTGCAATCATTTACCGACCCATCTTCAACCCAAATTGACTTCATGAATGTGGTCTGTGAGGAATCACTTTTCACATCAAACTCAGATTTAATCACATTTTCTGAACTTGTTCACTCTGATGAACAAATTCGTGAAATCCTATGTGTAGATGATTTACCATGGGAAGATCTCCATCACAGATTTTCATTTTTACCCGAGAATGATCATTTTGAAAATGATTTTTCATCAATTTTTATGACTGAATATGTCAAGGAACCTCAAAATCGCATGAAACATCCTGATTCTGAGTTAAATTTGGGGAACACCTCTTGAACTATTCCTATTGACATTTCGGTTAAGCCTGGAATGGTTGAGAACATTCATATAGGTGCCTCGTGTACAGATGATGAAATTCAAATATATAAGGCCCTATTTCAAGAATTCCGCGACGTGTTTGCCTGGTCCTATGAGGAAATGCCAGGAATTGATCCCGCGATTGTTGTTCATGAGATCAAGACCTTCCTGGACGCTAAACCCGTCCGGCAACGTTTGCATCAGATTCACCCAAGAAGAGCTATTGCAATTAAAGCAGAAGTTGAAAAATTACTCAAAGCAGGTTTCATTTATTCGATCCCGTTAACAGATTGGGTATCGAATATTGTTCCAGTTAACAAAAAGCAGGGAACAATAAGAATATGCATCGATTATAGGGACATTAATCGAGCCTGTCCAAAGGACAATTACTCAACTCCCTATATTGATCAAATCATTGATGATTGTGCCGGCGGCGAAATATTCTCCTTCATGGATGGTTTTTCCGGATACAATCAAATCAATATTCTACCTACCGATCAACCAAAAACGGCTTTCATTTGTCCATGGGGGACATTTGCTTATTGCAAGTTACCTTTTGGGCTCAAGAATGCGGAGCAACTTTTAAAAGGGCCATGTCTTATGCATTTCATGACATCAAGCACATTGTGCAACCCTATCTCGATGACTTGCCTGCTCATTCATTACATCGAGCTGATCACCTTGTCCATTTACGAGCAATCTTTATGAGGTATAGGCATTATTGGATTAGGTTGAATCCACACAAATGTGTCTTCTGTATAGAAACGGGTCGATTGCTGGGGTTTGTAGTTTCGAAAGCCGATATTCATGTCAATCCCTCGAAAGTCGAAGCTATTGTCAAATTGCCTCCTCCTTCGAGTCTTCGCGAACTCCAAAGTTTGCAAGGGAAAGCAAACTTTTTACGCCGATTCATTCCTAACTACGCCGAGGTTACAAAGGGTTTCACTCGGTTGTTGAAACAAAATACTCCATTCTATTGGGATGAGATAGCTTAGAAATCTTTTGATGCACTTAAACACGCGTTGACCCATGCACCGTTATTGCATCCTCCCAACTACAACCAGGATTACTTCTTGTATCTCGCCGCCTCTCATTCCACCATTGGAATAGTATTAGTTCAGGAAGACAAATTCAGAACTGAACATGTGATATATTACCTTAGTCGAACCTTAAATCCAACTGAGCTAAAATACTCACATGTGGAGAAATTGGCATTGGCAGCTGTTCAAGCTGTCCAACGTTTTCATCACTACATTTTACTACGTAAAACTATAGTAATTTCGGATTGCAACCCTATGATCTACATTAACCAAGCAATTGCTAGGGGCAAGTACTCTAAATGGATTGTTATCCTGTAGGAGTTCGACTTTGAATTCGGGAAATCTAAGTCTAAGAAATCTTTAGTCTTTGCGGAGTTAATGTGTGATTTCCCGCGTACTGATACGGAAACTGTGGCGGAGGAGCCCATTGCAGATGAATCTTTGTTTCTAATCAGTACTTTAGATCCGTGGTATGGGGATATCATCGTTTATCTCTAGACCCAATCCTTTCGGCCAGAAATATCAAGGTCAGAACGTCGGAAAATACGATTCCAGTCCCAACAATACAGGATTATTGGAGATACTCTTTATCGCCGTGGGGTGGACTCTGTTTTTCAACGTTGCTTAACTCACGAGGAAGCTGAAAGGGTTCTAAATGACTGTCACTCTGGAGCGTGTGGCGGTCATATGTTTGGGTATGCCACAGCCCAAAAGATATTGTGCGCTGGCTACTTCTGGCCGTCTTTATTTAAAGATTGTATTACGGTGGTCCGAAAATGCCACAACTGCCAAAAATTTGATCGAAAGATGCGCGCTCCACCTACTCCTCTCCACCCTATAATTTCCGTTGGTCCTTTTTCCAAATGGGGTATCGATTTTATTACATGTAACCCTCACTCGGCCGGGGGGCATGCGTATATCATCCTTGCGGTAGATTATTTTGCCAAGTGGGCCGAGGCGATGCCTACATTTGAGGCAGACGGCAAGACAGCTGCAATTTTCGTGTTCAATCACATAATTGCTAGGTTTGGTGTCCCACAAGCAATAATCACTGATCATGGGCATCATTTTCGAAATGTTATGATGACCGAACTTACAGGCCAGCTTGGTTTGAGTCACGATAGTTCAACCCCTTATTATCCACAAGCTAATGGTCTGGTTGAATCTATCAACAAAGTTTTAGTCATCATGATCCGACGAATCATTGGGATTCATTGGTCGAATTGGCATAACATGTTATTTTTAGCACTTTGGGCATACCAAACTTCAGTAAAAACATCAACAGGGTTCACTCCTTTCCAACTAGTCTATGGTCTGGAAATTGTGTTAACCATTGAATGCGAAATCCCGTCACTGCAAATGGCCATCGAATTACTTCTAGCCACTTCCGAAGAGGAAAAGCGTTTGTTATACTTGGCTCAATTAGATGAGAATCGACGTGATGCTGCATTGGCGATCGAAACTCACGCAAAACGTATGAAAGCTCAGTATGATCGAAATGTGACCCCTCGAAATTTTTCAGAAGGAGATCTAGTCTTAGTTTACGATCAAGCTAATGATAAATTAGGCACTGGAAAATTCGTTCCTATGTGGCATGGTCCCTATGTTGTTAAGCGAAAGCTAGAAAAAGGGGCCTATGAATTGGTAGACTTTGACGGGGACTCTTTAGGTAAACCCAAAAATGGTCTTTACTTGAAGAGGTATTATGCTTAAAGAATGGGTATGGAGATTTTTAGTTAGGATAGTTTTTCTTTCTAGCTGGTGTGTTTTAGTTTAAAAAGTGTGCTTAGCTTAGAGAGTGTTTTTTCGTCATTATTCCTGCTTATCTTGGTTTTACTCTTGATATTGTAGATGTTGATGCCTCTCCAAACATACGTTGGTTTCGCTGATGGTGCTTGTCGTAATACATGGAACATTTCTTCCGCAGCTTGGGTTATCTACTCGCCCTCTGACGAGTTACTATCTATGCATGGGGTAAGCCTCGGTCAAACAATGAACAACATTGCTGAGTATAGTGCAATGATTGAGTTATTATCTGAATCTATTTCATTTGGGATTCGGAGTTTGATAGTGAGGTTAGATTCTGAACTCGTTGTATTACAGCTTAATAGAGTGTATGCCACTAGAAATCGAGTGTTATTAAGATTATTTTTGAGAGTGCGTCTCTTGGAATGTGAATTTGATTATATTGAACATCAGCATATTCCAAGATCTTTAAATACATTAGCAGATGCAATTTCTTCTCGAATGTTAAATAGACATTTGCAATAATCATACATGTAAATTTAAAACCATTCCATAACATGATTTCCAAGGTAAGCCGGTAATAGTGATATATATATATAGGAGTGTGTCAAAAAATACATCGTCCTCGATCATAGGTTGAAAAACACCTTATGATCGACAAAAATGATAAGTACAAAAAACAAAAATGGCATATGTGCCCACAATAGGTGATCATCCTATCACTGGTGATGATCTCGATAAAAAACCACTGCACGAGCCACCTTGCAAAGGAACCTCCTAAAAGGTCCTGGGACCCCAATCACAAAGCGTTGAAGTCGACGAGGAATGTCATCTATAGTGGTCTCCGGAATATCTCCTGTCAAGCGGTCCATATGACCCTCCAACTTGGCCAAAACCTCTACTGATTCGTCCTGTGGGGCTAGCGCGGCTGCAACTGGTTGTTTCCTCTCATAAGGCCGGAGAGCGGCTAGTCGCTGTGGAACCACATCTGCAATTGAAACTTTTGCTATCAGTTTTGAGATGATGGAAAAATAATAAAAAAATTAAAATAGGAAAATGTTGAAAATGATTTTACCTGAGTCATCCCACTACTGTCCTGGTGGAAGAGCTATGTCTGGGTCACCACGAAAATCTACCCCAGCGTAAGGGAAGTATTGAATAGAAAATACTTGGTTTTCCAACCATTGGAAATACTCAGGTTTGAATCGAGCAACCTTTGTCCTCTCATCCGGGTGACGGGCCATAACTGCGACCCATCGCATCAGTTTGGGCTCTCGAGGAAGCCCAGCTCCAACAGCAAGGTGCTGCGGGATCAACATGGGAACCCTCTCCAGACCAAAACTCACAACCAAGGCCCCATAACCAAAGGTCTTTAGTTGCCCGTTCTTGGCCCTGGTCAGTTGGCCTTTCACATTGGCCAACACAGCATCGCACCAGTTGAAGATGGTGCCTTGAAAGCAATCAATTGCCATACGCATCTGGGATCCGGTGGCAATATGTAATGCGGCACTCCCGCAAAGTCTGGTGACAGTAAACGCAATCACCATGAGTTCAGGACGGGATATGGTCTTTATGTCTATCCCTTTGTCTCTAGCCTGGCTGTTGCAAAACTCTAGCTGGAGGCTATCGACAGATTGGCCACCTGGCCTAGCCCTAAACAGAGTCAAGTATTCGCCTCTCTTAGGCAAACCAGTCAAGAAATATATGTCCGCCAGCTCGATTTCGAGCTTGTGGCAACCAATGAAGAAGCACTGGTCCTGTATGCTCCATCTGTCAACCAACCACTGTAAGAAATCCACCTGAGCCCTCATGCCAGGAATGGCCCAAAATTTGTACAAGCCGCATGCCCTCAAAGCGTCAAGTGAAGGTTGATGGTTCCATGCAACAATATCCACGTCCTCATGCTCTTTGCATCAAGTATAAAGATAAATTAAAATGCTAGAAATTATTTTGTTTGGTCCAATTTTGAGAACTTTTGGGTTAAAAACCCTTGCGGCGGGGACCGCACCCTCTGGGTTAGACACAGTGCGTGGGACCGCACCTTGTCTACATGGAAGGTGCGGACCCCTGACTTTTTCCCAATGGAGAAAATGTCGGGGTCCGCAGGCCAGCAGTGGTACACCTGCGGGCCCCTGCACGCGGGTTTTAAGCCTAAAAACCCTCCAAAAAATAAAATGAAAGACTAAAACAAGAAATGAAACGGTTAAAAATGAAGAGTAGGATGATGTGGATTACCTGGAGAAGATGACGTTCAATTCCGACGGTTGGATTTTCCGCAATCTTCATGGGAAGTTTTCTGAACAAAAGCACTATTTTCTCACCCAAAACTCAAACGGTAAAAATGAATTGACAAAGGCCCTTTTTATAAGTTTTTTGAGTAAATAAATTGCAAATTTGTTTATGTTTCACTTTGGAAAGGTATTTTTACGACATTTTTATCCATTTCAAATAGGTATGAGTAATGTTTGCATTTTGTTCAAGATAACGGATTATTCAGGCGAAATCTATCATTTTCGACGAAAAAACCTTTAGAGTCATCTTTAAGATATTTTCTGACTCCTGAAACATGAAAAGATTGCCGAGTTTTTCTTTTAAACTCGTTAAAATGGAATTAAAAGACGGTCCACTTACAGCTCTTTTCTGACCGTAAAAACATGAAAAGATTGCCGGATTTTTGTCGTTTCAAATTCGATATTGGTTATAAAACGACGTGTCATTGATCACCTTTTTACTTTTTCGGGTCAAGAGCACTAATGACGAAAAGTACTCCTTGGTCGTAAAAGATCAAGCGGTTCTCTCAAGTATTATTTTATACTTTTTCGGGCTTGGGGGACACAAATTTACGAAAAAGGTCAACCCTGGAGTCTTCTTAGGTTTTTCAGAGTCTCTAAAATTGAAAAACACCTAGTTTCTCCTATACTGGACTCGTTAAAATTTCACAGTAAAGGACCTGTTCAATTACAAAAAGGAACGAACCACTCCTTCTTAGGGTTCGAATTTAAACTATGTTGGACTCATCCGAAGGATGAGCTTATAATCAAGCAAATGTTATCCTCCTCAAGCTTGTCAAAAATAAAGAGGTACTTGCCAGAAATGGTGGGGGAAAAGAGAGAAAAATGAGCCTGTTTGTCATACTTTGTAACCACTCTTGAACACGACACTTTTATTCACCTGGGTTGGGAAATCCTTTGCCTAACAGTTGATCAAACAACATTGAAATTCTTCAGCCGGTTTCTGGGTATTAACTTTGGGTTAATTTTCACCAAACCATCTGTTGTGTCGTTATGTGTTCAAGAGGTCACTGTCAATAAGCCATTCATCTGCAAAATATCTGTCATCCATATTGACCATCCCTGAGTCATTCCTTGCAACTAAATTTCTTCAACTTGGTCTATGATTTCATGCTGTGGGCTTGCCTGCGACGGATCGCTTTCTATCGACTTCAGCTCATTATCTAGAAATATGATCTAGAAATCGTCAGTACCTTGAGATCTGCATGCCTCAATGGCAGGTTTCTCGCCTTTGACGACAGGTTGCATCATTGACCTTCGATCAAAGGATTCCGTGACATGTTCGACATCAACACATTTATTCACATCTCGTGGATTGTGCTGGGTACTTTGGGAGCCATTGACATCACTGGTGGTTTCTCTCACACTTGTTAACAATTTACATCATTGACTGGTAATCAAGTGGTTTCTACCATGTTCGACATCAACACATTCATTCGCATGGATAGAATCGTACTGTTTCGGGAAGTAGAAATGAAGACCCTGGATCTAGTTTCCACAATCCAGGCTGCGAGGAATTTTGTATTCATTATATAATGGACTATTCATAAACAGATGGCTGTGCCCATACTGTGTCCACATGAGTCTATACTTGTGATGTTTTACAAGATCATTCCTGTATCAGAGCAGTAGTTAGTTTTCTAAGTTAGTTTTGATCTGAGTATGGGAATTCCTACCTCAGCGATGATATGATCTCATATATATATCTTGCATTGAATGTTTTTACAAGTTCCAACCGGGCTCTCCACAAGATGATCCTCAAAATGATAAAGTACTTCACTCTTCCTAAATGATAAATGAAATCCTCATCTACTACAGACTTCGCACTTTAGGGGGCAATCTATTACACAAAAATATCGTCACCATGATTATTTGCAGTCAGTATGGGTCTATCATCACTTGTACTGTCCTCCTAAGCAAGTCTCAGACATCAACTCTTCAAGTCAAGCTTTGAAAATGAGAGAAAGACATTGAAAATCAATGAAACTCTGGTTCCGCACTTTCTCTCACTGTTACCTACAGCCCCGCACCTTCTTTTTACAAAAACTGCAGACCTGCGCGCTCTGTCCCTAAAGGTGTGGGTGCGGACCCCTGTGAAAGTCAAAAAGGCACAAGTTTATTATAAAAAACTCACTTTGGGTTAATTCTAGATGATTCTAGAAGGAATTTTGACGTGGATTGGCCACTCTTAGGTGGTTCATGCATCCCAAAAGAGAAGGAGCTAATCCCTTGATGAGAGGAGCTATCCCTTTGAAGGAGGGATTTATCCCTTTAAAGGAGGACCTAGTAACCTCCCTCCATTGCACTATAAATTCAGGCATTGGGCTGGTTGCTGGAGAGGTTAGAAGCTGAACATTTTTTAGGGTAAATTCTAGTGAAATTAATACTTCCGAGTTGAGCTTAAGAGGAGAGATCACATACCTTTTTCGCTTCATTGGGAAGTGAGTGAAACTTGTCAAAGTAGAGGAGACTTCTTGCTGGACCCTGGGAGGAGCTTGTACAGCTTCAAGACACAGGTTGTAAAGTTCTTCTTCTTTTGAATTAATACAATCAAACTCATTTTTCTCAACAAGTATCTCATGTTATTTGTTTCATGAACTCCTTTACTTTCATGTTAAATATGTTTTATGATATTGGCTATTCAGGTGCTATTTAATTTGTTTGCTTGTTTGTGTTTGCAGATTCGCGACAAAGGAGCTCATTTGGATCAAAGGAGTGAGGGCATCCACAAACTTGCGTTGGACCTAAGGTAGGCCCTAAAAACAGTTTCCTTTTCTCTTCTGCACATGTCTTATTCTTCTTTGAGCTTCTTCTCTAATTCCTGCAACTTCCTCTCTACTTTTTCCAATCTTTGCTTCTCCATCTTTCTTTGCACTACTCTATTGTCAGGTTGTCACCTCTTTGTATCTATCTCCAAATCCACCCTTTCCACAAGTGGGTCTTCTTTAAACTTGTACCATTGCTCTATCTCTGTGCTTTCAAAATCTTCCTCTTGCCTTTGTCTTTGACAGTTTTTCTGCGTGTTGTTGTTGTTGTTGCTCCCCATGGTGCTTCTACCTTACGTGCTACTAGCCACTCTATTACCATGTTCACTGGTTAATTGAGCCTAGAGGAGTTATAAAAATATCTCCATGGGTCTTCCTCTGGCCAATGATGTGCCCTATCGATCTAAGAATGGTACATTCTCGCACAGTGACCCCTCCCTAAGCCATGTGGACTGTACAGTTTGAAACTATTGGTGCTAAACTTAAACTTCTTGAAGTCCTTAACCTCCAAATCCACCTCTTTCAAACTTCGGATCATGTACAACCCAATTTGCAATGGAAGAATAGGCCATGGTGGCTTCTTTTTCTCGTCCAATCCAGCTTATAACCCTGTTGAGATGTGGTATGCAGCCTCTTACATAACCAGTGTGTCTGTGGAAAATATCAGCAACACATGTGGAGCCTTCTTCATGTTGTATGTCCTGATGAAGGTGCCATTAGGTGAGGTGTACCAATCTATAATTTTTAGCAATGCCTCCATTACTACTTGGGACATACAAGGTGAATATTGTTCAAAGATCATCATGTAGATAGGGGTGATGAAATGGTCATATATTCTAGCCATGACTCCTTGATAGCTACAGTCTGAAAGCAACTTTCAATATACGTTCACAACAATCTCTGAATGTGTCCATGCCCAACCCATGTGAGGAAATTGTTGACAGGCACAGACATCATCAAGCAAGCAAGCAAACATGAAGAATCTTTCTTGTTGATTCTTGGGTGGATGTCGGGCATTAGATACATGCACTTTCAGCTGGAGAGCCAACATGTTGGATTAGTTGAAAGGTTTTCCTTCACTTTCTAGTTGATCCAACATAGAAACCTAACTCTCCTGGAAGGTCTTTGTACTCCCTTGGCCATACAAGCAACATGTGAAAATGAGCAAGAATTGGTAAGCGTTCCTGAGTGTCTTCGTCTTATATATTTGGTTGTGTGTTGTCCTGAATTTTGAATTATCCCTTACTGAACACTTCAAGATGTCTCTTGTGTTCACATTGTTGTTGGGAGTGTAGAATGGTGCATCCATCTTGTTCACTACCGTGGAATATGGTACATATACTGATAATATTTTGTGTTTAAGGAAGCAAGCTCTACTCCACTAACACTTCTCAGTATCATCGTCTCAGGATCAGTATGTTAGAGAATCCAGTGGCTCACATATTCACATGGGAAGGTGAGATACATGCATGCAACCTTGTACAATCTTGACATATGAATATTGACACAAACTTGTCAGTCCACCAGATTCTCCTCAAAGGTGCTTGTGAAAATAGTGTTGATTTCCTTCCATGTGATCTTCGTGTCTTTCTCAATGAACAACTACGTGTTTGTCTATACCGGAAAGCTCATAGAGGCCTGCTCAACCACATATCCAGTATTGATTTCAACTGTGTCATTTTGTCCAGCTCTTCTAGAGGCCATGATACCCATACTACAGGGAAGGTACTCAAAAACATGTGGTACCTAGAGAAAGAGAAGACACTCAAGGAAAGACAATGTCCGCTAAAAACATAAATCAATTCGAAAATCAATCGGGCAACAAACTGGTGATTTCTGGGCAATATTGCGCAACATTGACTCAAGGAGGCTCGGAGACTGTCAGCTAGAACTGTGCATTGCACAGTCTCAACTACCAGTGAGGCTCGTTGCTGACTGGAACTTCATAATGTGTAGTCTAGTGAGGCTAATTGCCGATTGAAAATGTGCAATGCATAGATCAGTCAGGTTGGGTTATTGGCTGGAAATGTGCATTACATAGTTCCAGTGGGCAAGACTCGGCACTGCCTCCCAGGATTGTGTAGAGCATAGCTAGGAGTTGGGATGGGAAGCATCTACGTAATTCTTGGAGGCAAAGCAGAGCCTTGACTTCCAGGAATGCGCAGAGCATGCTGGGACAAACAAGATTTGGGCCAAGGTAGCCTAGATCTACCCAATAGCAACCTGAAAACATGAAGGAATGAATGTGTGTGAAAATCTAGTGCAGATATGAGTGAAGAGACATGCATGCAATTCAGGCAAGTGCAAAAATTAGTCAAATGACAAAACCATGAAGCTCATGAAGAGAGTCATCGTAACGACGACTGTTAGTGTAGAAACAATGTTATGCATGTGACACTAAGGAAAGGTACTGCAAAACTCAAAACATCACTTCTACAAATTAAGACACATTAAAATGCAAGTGATCATTCAATAAAAGAAGGGAGACAACACTCATATAAGCTAAAGAATAAAAAGTGACACAAAAAGCAACAAAAGGCATGAAAAGAAAAATTTACCTGTAAAAATTGTGTCAACTATGTCGAAGGTTCCTAGATTCCTCGGGAATACCATAGCTCCAAGATCGAATGTGAAGGATGAGCTCTAAGGTGTCATTTAAATGGGTTTTGTGAACTTAGGGTTTATGATGCGCATGCCACAAATCTATGAAAAAGTGACACTTGGCGGTGAGTTTCTAAAATCGACTTTGCATGTAACTCTTGCTGCTAAAAATAGATTCCTAAAATATAGGGATGATTTTTCACTTTTTCTTTTTTCTTTTTCGTTAAATGTTTCGCAGCATGCAAGGAAGGATTGCGGATTTCTGGAGGGAATCGAGCAACCTACCGACACATGCAACAGAAAGTCACTAATGGAAACCTTCTACGTTGTTTCTGGGCTAAGTGGTCTTGGCTAGCTGGCCATCTCTACTCAATTTTCTAGAGTAGCATTGTTGGCATTCTCTATGCATTTCTAGAGAGCATTGTCATCTATCATACTCTGCTCATTTCTGGAGAGCAGTGTCAGCTGGCCTACTTTACGCATTTCTGGAGAGAAGTGTCAGCTGCCCTGTTTTGTGCATTTTCGAAGAGCGATGTCGGTTGGCTTGCTTTGTGAAATTTTTTACTGTGAGGAAGTTGTTGGGATACTCTATGCAATTCTTGAGGGGAAGACACACTTCCCTCTAGGGTTACGCAATTTTTCCTGACAACCCATTGACTGGATGTGAACCAAGTGCTGGGTCAACTTGTTGTTAGATGACAAAACAAGTGAGTGCACATAAGATTTTAAGTGATAGATAAAATAAAATAAACACAAGTACATGATCAATGCAACATAGTTTCTATGATTTCAAGGTGGGAGGCTCGAAAATGAAGCAAAGGAAAAATTTTGGCGGTGGTTGTAGCTGCTTCAACACATCTATTGGAAAGGCTTCATTGCATCGGAATATACAAAACCAAGGCATATACCTGCCTCAAAACCATCATACCGGTCATAGCATGCTCATGGAAATCAATGGACACTATTGGGTACCAGTGTCCCACAATGGCCATGTTCCTGAAGTGTTTTATCAACATACTACTTCATGTTCCAATCTCTTCCATTGTTGCTACCAATTCTTGCAGTAGATTTCAACCACTCAACTAGGCATGTTCATGCATTCATGTTCCAAGAACATAATTTCCATTAGATTCAAATAAATTGAAATAACCTCATACCATACCTCATTGGTATTTCATCAATAAGGTACATTTTCAATCATGTTCACTTCGTGTCACAACAATTCAATGTAGCATATTTGACCAAATCAACATGTATAAAATATCACATCAGGTTAGCTCAAAACATAACCATCAAAATCATAAATCATATGTAACCATCATAAACCATAATCCTAGATCACATGTAATCATCATAGACCATAATCATAAATCACATGCATAATAAAATTAAAGTAAAATATTGATACGTATCCTTTAATCAATCCTTAGCTTCCACCTTTGTCCTTATTTTGTACATACCTCGGATCAGTTTCCACACTCAACATACACCCAATGCCTTCTCCTCCACCATGTGTATATACACATAGTACTGCATGTACACAACACAACATGTATGACATGTACATAATACCATATGTACATCGATGCCATATGTACAACATGTGCACAGTACCACCCGTACACCATGCCACTTACACAACATGTGCACAAAATCCATGTACACAACACCACCTGCATAACATGTACACAACGCTATATGTAGATTCCACCATCTGTACAACATGTACACAATACCGCATGTACATAGCTTCACATGCACGACATGTGCACAACACCACAGGTATATAGCATCACATGCACGACATGTACGTAGCACCACATGCACACGACATGACCACATGTACAACATGTGCATGAAACCACATGCTCGCAACCAAGGAAATTTTTAAGGAGGGAAAATTTTCTTGAAGTTTAAAAACATTGGCGAATCTCACTAATCCCTAATATGCAAACTATAAAATGTTTATTGGTATATTTGTAAAATTATTCAAATTTATATATAGTCTCTATATAATGTTGGCGATTTTTAAGGTAAAATAATTTTATATTCTAAAATTTGGGCGAATCATCTTTTATAAAAATTGGAAATTGGCGAATCATTTTTGTGGAAAATCATGGAAAATGAGCCCACTGGGCGAATATTAGCCCCTAAAATTTTCCATGCTCGCAACACCACTTGTACAATCATGTGCACAACACCATATGTACAACATGCGTAGAACACCAATATACAAAGAACTACATATCCAACAAGCACATAGCATCATCTGTACATGCAAACAACACCATATGCACACAAAACTATATATCAATCATGTACATAGAACCATCTATACCTAGCAATGTATACACAATATTTGCGCAACAATTTCTGTACCATCCTATACATAACATCGCATAAACAACATGTACACATGTTATGTATACACAAAACTGCATGTGCACAACATCATAGATGCAACATGTACAACATATGCACAATGATAATACCTCACATCCAAAAGCATATTATCTCTACCAAGAAACCTTGCTTCTAGTGTCTTATCCATGCTTGTCCTAGCATGTCGTAGACCGCATTGCTTTCATTTCACTAATGTATCCCTCAGTATAACTTATCCATAACATAAGAATAGGAATAATATAATCATACAATATCAATCCATATCCACATGATACTAACCTCGGATATTTGTCATGACTACTCTTCCCACATAATTTCTCATGAACTGTTGGGACAGGGTCCCCTAGGTCAAATTTTGTTAAAATATTGTAAGTCTCTACATTTTAAGGAGCAAAGTGTGAGTACCACAGGTCAAATAGGAGTCAAGGAGTTTTAGGAAGGACAAAACCCCTTATTTTTTGATATTGATTTTAGATCCGCCCATGGTTTGCAGACCATGGTATTGTAATAGTCAAGGATATATAAAGAGATGTCTTAGCAAGTCTAAGGTAATCAATTAGTCAATCAATTGATATGCTTTTGGGTCTGTAAGTGTAAATCTTTCTATGTTTTTGGGTGAAGGGGAAGGCTCCTGTAGCTGAATGTGCGAAGGCCTTGGTAACTCTACAATTGAGTGTGCAAGCCCCTATAGCAAGTTATGGAAAG
Organism: Pinus tabuliformis; assembly: GCA_031772625.1. Taxonomy (NCBI): domain Eukaryota; kingdom Viridiplantae; phylum Streptophyta; class Pinopsida; order Pinales; family Pinaceae; genus Pinus; species Pinus tabuliformis. The sequence goes on along the minus strand of CM062817.1, from coordinate 408,364,945 downwards.
GTTGTAAAACAAGATATGAAATAATAGAAATATATTTGAAACAAACTTGTGTCTATTTTTATACACTGTGTATTTTCTGTATTTATGCATGACTAAATGATATTTATCTGTAAATTATCTTAATTTTTCCAAGAAGGCCTGGATTAGATATTAGATATTGTTTATGCATGATTAGATAGTTACGTGAAGCTTATAACTTTCTTTAATTGGAAATCATCTAAGTTTCATGAATAAGGGTTTGTGAAGATCAAATTTGAACTAAAATTGAAAAAATCACCTTGAACCTAATCACATAGCCTTCGTAATGCAGAAAAATGGTTTTAGCATCTTCAAATACTGCCTTGGGAGAGGTTGCAGTCTATGATATGCAAGTTGTTTCTGGAAGGGACAATAGTGTAGGGTTTTTTGGTTAGCGCAACTAACTCTAGGTCCAAGCCCCCTCAAGCCAAGAAATGGTTCGGTTGTCGATATTGGGATCTATTTTAGGGATGTGTGATGTGGCATAAGTGGATACCGACTAAGAAGGAAATCAAAAAGTGGATAGATCAGAAGCTACATGAATTTGCAGGCCAGGAGAATAAGAATCCATGCTTATCAAAAGAAAAGTGGTTACATAGGTATCTTTACACAAAATTGCATGAAGTTTTCTTTTCCTCCTTCCCCTGCAAGTTGTACAAGTTGCTATTCAAATAAGTGGATAACGAACCTACAAATAACTGCAATGATCCTATTGTGTGGACTCCATAACTCATCAAACATCTTGAAAGATCTGATTACAAGGTTGCAAGGGCTATTGATTATTGGATTGATAGTATCTCGGGTGGTTTCATATCTTAATTTGCAATAGATACTTAGGTGTCTCATAGTGAAGTCGAATGACGATTCTTCAAGGGTCTAAGAGGTAAGTACCTGAAATCACTAAAACTTGGATTAAAATGACTTTGTGTGAAAATAAGGTTATGCCCTTACCTTAATGTTTAAAATGGGTCCAACTAGATCTGCGGAAAGTGGAAAGTAGTTCAGAGTAGATCAAGACAAATTTGTCGAAAGTGAATACAGTCCCTTATTGGCAAAGTTATAAAGTGACGAAGAGAAAAGTATCCCTAGTACACCTAGACGTGCGGTGCAGACTATAGATCAGAGTACTTCTTGAATTCAATATCCAACCTCTCCACCTCCACCTCTACTATTCAGTATGGAAAATACGATAAAAATGTATGTGTTCAAGCGTTAGGGATCAAAGGATCCTAAATAGTTTTGGTTCATCACAGAAGCTGTGTGGAAAGCATAAATAATCAATGATGATGATATAAATAAAATGAAATTGGTTACAATGCTACATTATAGGGCACTCACACATTATATTAGATACAACATGACTCACCCAACTTCTTGATTGGCTAATATGAAGGATGCGTTGAACACAAAATTTACGAAGTAGAAGTCGAAAGCTCAGTGTGTGACTGAGATCAGGGAGATAAAGAAAAAGGTTAATGAATCTTTGTGGGATATAGATCAGTGACTGAATTGTTTATTAAGTTAGGCTAACCTTTAGATCTTGGATGAAAAACATAGGGACTAGAACATAGCTTCGATATACCTCACTTAAGATTACCGTTATCCCAGAATAATATTAGGTCACAAGCCAAAGAATTGGAAATCATGATAAGAATGTAGGAGTTCATCAGATCTAGGCACAACTAGAAATCCTACATATGGAGTCGCAGGATCTGATGAAGGGAAAGGAGGTTAAGGCAAAGACACACTCAGAAGTTTTGTTCACAAAATGCAAGGCTAAAGGCCATCTTAAGGATCAATGCCCTATATTCCGGGATTATATAGCTGTAGTAGGTCCAAACCCACTAAAACCAGAGTTTTCCGTAAGATCAAGCACTAGTGCAAGTACCTGGTGTAGTATTTGCCAAGTTTCAAGAAAACATTCAGCCGATAATTACTCCTTATTACAGAATTTTATACAGTCTACAAAGAAAAAAAATTCTAGCTTATGTAAATCAGCTAGTAATGATGAGAGGGATTATCAAAGCTATGAACTAATGATGAACATAACTGTGTTGTATAGGATGCATGCTGAAAACTGTGCGCAGAATGACCAAGGCTCACCTATAGCTCAAGGAGGATTTCAAGGATGAGGAAGAGGGCAAGGACGAGGAGTTAGAAGAGGTCGGGGCTAGATAATTTTTTACAACTGTGGAGAACCAAGAAACTTTGCATGCAACTATTGTAATCCAACAAACCCCTCATGTCAGTACTGCCATCATTTTGATCATTTTATAGATGATTACCCGATCCTAATAGAGAAGATGCAATAGAAGAAGACCCAACAACCAACATAGAATATCTAAATGATGAGATCTGAGCCACGAGAAGATGATCCCAGTGTCAACATAGTCACGCGAAATGGTGTAGCCACTGGTGAAGACAAGGTTGAAGGAAAATAGCTAGAATGAGAGTCATGGTTCTGAAAATCTAGTGAGAAGAATGTTGGGTTTGATTTACATAAGGAAAAAGAGATATTCATGGCGGCAAAAAATAATTTTATAAGTCTAGGTGCTTCTACATCACAAAACCCGATGTTGATAGCCTCACAAAAGGAGAAACATGAAGATACTACTGTAACCCAAGAGTCAGACCCTACAATGTTGAAATCATTTCTACAGACATGTATGAAGCTACTATGGGATCATAAGGCAGTAAAGGTACTGCAAGAGCTGATAGATAACTGTTCCAACAAGGATAAGTTATCATCATGATAGAGCACAGTCAATAAAGTAAACCAAAGAAAGAAAAGAATGGCAGGGAGAAGTGGCTGACTGCGTAGATCGGTGATTTTGAAATGGATCATGTAATCCTAGACTTGGGATCTGATGTTAATGTATTACTGAAGTAGACGTGGGAATGTATGGGAAATCCTAAGTTGCAATGGTCACCAATTCAGCTAGGCATGGCAAATCAAGAGAAGATAATTCCCATGGGGTGCCTACATGGAGTCACCGTAGATATTGAAGGAGCGAGAGTAGTGGTTGATTTCAAAGTTATCGATATCATCGATGATAGTAATCCATACCCTACGTTCCTCAGGATTGATTGGGATTTTGACATGAATACAATCATCAATGAACTTCAAGTATTTAAGAAGAACAAACTTCAAGTAATTATCCCATTGGATACATCTAAAGGTTCGTGATACATTGAACTGAATCGTGGCTATTATGAATATGATGAAATTTATTACATCTATAAGTTAACGAAGTGGAATGAATATTGGATCAATCCTACTATGGATGGAAGGATCAGCTGGGAGAAGGACAACTTATGCCAATTAGACTCAGATGAAGAGTTAGAGAACTTGCATAATCAGGAACTGGCATAATCGGGATAGTAGGAGATTTGGGGGTAATGAAGATAAATTTAAACCTGATGTGAAGCCCATTAAGAAGTGCCCATATCGGTTGAATCTAAAATATAAGGAAAAGGTACAAGAGGAACTCGATAAAATGCTCCCAGCTGGAATAATTGAGCCTATAGAGGAATCCAAATGGGTTAGTCCCATGGTGGTCCAAGAGAATAAAACAAAGGGTGATATAAAGATTTTCATATATTGGCAGAAGCTAAATGATGCATGCATCCATGATCCATTCCCTACGCCACTTACAGATGAAGTTCTTTAGAATTTTGGCAGACGGGAAGCATACTCATTTATGGATGGATTCCCAGGGCACCACCAAATTAAGATCGTGCCAGAGTATAGAAGCAAGACTACCTCCGCTATAGAATGGGGGTTGTTCAAATATACAGTTAGTCCCTTCAGAGTACAAAACACCCCTGAAATTTTCTATAGGGTGGTTGTCGCAGCTTTCAAGGAGTTCATTCATAAGTTTTGCGAGGTTTAATTTGAAGATTGGACAGTTTTTGGGCTAGTAAAGAAGCATGTTTCTATTATGCACTTAATGGTGGATACCTGTAGGAAGTATTGGATCTCTGTGAACTTGAAGAGATGCACTTTTTGTATACTTTAAGGAAAATTGTTGGGTCATGTTGTCTGAAGGGATTGATGGTAGACCTTGCTAAGGTTTTTTTCATTATCAATATGGATCCCCCTAGGAATGTAAAGCAGCTACACACAACATTGGGTCATACTCGGTACTATAGAAAGTTTATTAAGGTCTATCCACAGATCACTATGCCCATGGAGAATATGTTAAAGAAGGATGTTACATTTGGTTGGGATGATGTTTTTAAGAAGAGCTTGGATACAATGAAGGAAAATATAGTTATGATGCCAATCCTCGTATTCCCCGACTGGATGAAGGAATTTCATGTGCATGTGGATACATCTTGCATATCGTTGGGAGCCATCTTAACGCAACCAGGAGCAGGAGATATCGATCACCTAATTACCTTCACCAATCAAAAAATATCTAAGGCTGAAAGGAACTAATCAACCATAGAGCGCAAAGGTTTGGCCATGGTTTATGCACTAAATAAGTTCATGCATTATCTACTAGGTGCACACTTTAGGATTTACATGGACCATTATGCTTTGAAGTTCCTGGTCAATAAGCCTATTTTGGGGGAATAGGTGGTTGCTCCTTTTTCAAGAATATGATTTTGAAGTCATAGTAAAGCCCGAGAGATTGAATGCTAGGCCAAACCACCTGTCGCAGATAAAAAATGGCAAAGATCCTACCAATATTGATGTAGGATTACCTAATGTGCAACTCCTTACTGTCAAGGTTGTGGATGAGCATTTTGTAGACATCATCCATTTTTTATCTATTGACGTAGCTCCTTAAGGTTATACGACACATCAAAAGAAGGAACTAGTTGTCAGAGCTATTGTTTTTTCTATGATTGCAGGGCAACTATATGAGATAGGGTCGGATGAAGTCCTACACTGATATGTTCCTAAATATGAAATGAACAATATTATAATAGAAGAACGTCATGGTGTCATTGGTGGACACTATGCAGGTAAGGCTACTGCGTCGAATATCCTACATGCGGGAATATGGTGGCCAACAATACATGAAGATTCCAAGGAATATTGTAGTGTGTGTGATGTTTGTCAGGGCACTGGGAGACTGTCGCAAAGGGATGAACTTCCATTAAATCCACAGGTCACATTACAAGAAATTATTAAGTGGGTGATTGACTTTCTTGGACCTAATCAGCCACTAGGGAGAAACACGGGAGCGCGTTATATTATCACTGTGACGGAATACTTAACTAGATGGTTTGAGGCATAGTGTATGAAGGATTGTAGCACGAACACTACGAAGTTCATATTTGAATTTATTCTCTCAAGTTTTGGATGCTTGAGAATTTTGATAAGTGACAGAAGGACACACTTCCTAAATGAGACAATTTCATATTCAAGAATGGAATTCGAGATCTATCATCAAAAGAGTACGGCATATCACCCCCAGACGAATAGCACTGTTGAAGCATTCAAAAAAATATTGGATAATTCCCTTACAAAGGTGTGCAATGTTAATAGGAATGAACGGAATGTACACATACTAGCAGTTCTATTGGCCTATAGGACTACTTCTAAGAAATTGACTGGGAAAACACCCTATCGACTAGATTACAGACAAGAAAAAGTAATGTCGATGGAGTACATAGTGCCTAGCCTAAGAATCGCAACAACGACTGAGATGGCATAACACGACATCATGGAGGAACGAATCACGCAATTACTAGCATTGGAGGAAGACCACTTTTTGGCTGGTTTTCATCAAAAAGTACAAAAACCTAGAGAAAAGGCATGGCACGATCGACACATCAAGCAACATACTTTCAAAAATGGGGGTATGGTACTAATGTATGACAACAAGTTTACCAAGTTTCCTAGAAAGTTTCATATGCATTGGTTAGGGCCATATATAATTAAAGACGTCTTGGATGGTGTCGCAATTCAATTCGCGAAGCTGAATGGGGAAATATTTCCAATAGGATTATTGGAAAAAGGCTAAATGCTTATAGGGACGATCCCATCCCTATGCGATGACAACATGGATGGAGGAAAGTCTTAGCACTTTTGGCAGTTGAAAGAAAGCGCGGGATGATAAACTAAGTTGCCCAGGAAAAAAATTTCTTAGAAAGGTAGGTTGCGCGATGTGTTGAAGGAACATGCAAATAGAACTTGTGACGAGGTAGTTGTTCCATAAGGAGGATTGTCACGTAGCCTACCTAGAAAATTACTGTTGGAACAACTACAGTTAATTTGATGGCTATTTTTCTGGTAAAAGGACTGGAGGAAGTGCATTTAAGGCACAAATATGGGAAGATCTGCCACCAAAACTAAATTTATGAGCAAGATTTATGGGGGAATGGACAACTTGAATTCAAGTCGAAATATAGATATTCCACCCCACTCCAAACTTGACCACTTTGTTTCTTGAGAATTTGTTATGTGTTGTTGCGCTTCAAGAGCCGAGTGAATTGTTGTATGTCCTATTATCTGAGTTCGGTAGAATTTGAGCAAGAATTCCAGAAGAGACGGGTAAGAAATATCATGACTGCGACTTTGCCAGTTCCTACTACAACACCCAAGTCAACGAGGCCAAAACCTACTGCCTTGGTGACAAAGAGAAAAAAGCCATAGCAGGCCTCGATTTGGAAATCGCCGTGCAAAATCCCAACTGAGCATAGACAAAAGGGTCCTATGGATAAGAACAAACAACCTATGGAACCCCAAGACCTAGATGAAGAAGATCTAACTATGGGGATTGAAAATATTAGTGAAGAGGGCGTGAAGCCAATTTCTCGGTTGCTGCCATATATACCCCCAAGGAAGCCAACTTCCAAAGTAACTAAGGACCCTAACTCATTGAAATTCAAGGTATTCACGCCATTGTTGTCAGAGGAAGTACCTATTGAGGGTGACTTTTTGAGCCAGGTACCATTTATGAAGATGGAGGACTGGGATTTGTGTGACCATGAGAAATTTCTGCAATTAGAACCCATTAAATCCCTGAAATCAATCTACTATGAGGAGACAGGTGTCACAAATATGGAACCAATGAAGTGGGCAGACGATATTGAGCACGTGGGATTACTCAACATGTTGTATGTCCCACATTTTAGCTGAAGCATTATTAATACCATTTGTGTGTGCCAGTTGTTAGTGTTGGTTCATGATGGGGGCCTTTGGCTGGGAGGGCCCGTCTCAATTGATGATATGCTGGTCAACAAAATCACAACGTTGTAGTATCTAGGTGTGAACCCTATAGGCGCTTTTGTGGGGAAGTCATAGGACGAAAATCTCATGGATCAGATGAAGAGCAACTTTAGGTTGGTGAAGAAGTCACAAGGATATGCCATTAGCTCTATATCAGATGAAGTTGTGTAGTTTTCTGCCATAGATCTTGGCAGGAAAAATATTGAGAAAGTGTCGTGCCGATGAAGTACTGGCACTAGTGGTATCCTTAGCTACATAATGCACCCAGGGGGTCTAATTCAATTGGGCCAAGTACCTATACAAGAATTCTTGGAGGATTTCCATAAAGCCTAGGAGGACGGGAAAGCATTCCACTATGCGTGGCTACTGTTATTGATTGCACTTATAGCTTGGCGGATGCTAGAGTATTTGTAGTTTATAACAATGGATCCAGATGTGCAAGCCCACAAAATTTTCCTCATTGTGGGAACTTAAGGACCCTAACCATGTCATTGAAAAAAAAAATGTTCTAGGTACTATTTGAATCAGAACTACATATGGTGATTAACCAAAAGCCGTGGTTGTCACCCACTGTGTTCAAAGAATATCAGGCCATTGCATATTTTAAGGCAAATTTCCATCATGTATACATACACATGAGTAACGATATGATGAATAAATGGACGACATTGTTGTTTTTGGTCACCGATGATGATATTGCAGGGTTAGTCATTAAGTGGTCAACTGACTTACTTCTTCCCATGGAGATTGTCAAAGGTATCATGGGGACTAGCGCCGAAGGCGCAGTAGGCACCAATAAACCAACGCAGAAGGAAAAGAAGATTGTGACCATCGATTTTGAGAAAAATATTGTGTAGGAACCAGAGGGAAAGAATGATGACAAGCTACATACCAAAGAATTGGAACAGGGTATTGAAGACTCCTTTGTAGACCCAAAGAATGTTGGTTCTCCTTTTATTCTTAAGACGCGACAAAAGTCAAGTGCGGGAGGTGCATGCAAGAACCACAAGTCTGATAAGACTGTTGGTGCAGAGGCCATGGTCCTCACTGAGGGGGACCTTGATGAGATTGTAGACACTATTGGAATTGCAACAAAGGAAATTTGGGGCCATATTCAAGATCAATACTAGTTTTCCTTATCAAAGGTCCAAGTAGGCCTCACAGAGTTGTAGGTCCACGCGAGCCAGGTTCAAGCAAGTTGGTCTCAAGCGAGCGTGAAGCCAATGACATCAAGAAGTGTGTTGTAGATCCTCACCTCAGTGCTCCACACTTTGCCCCTTCCTCATGGATCCTTATGCTTGAACGAGAATGCAGAAAGGGAGAGTGCCTAGCTGCCCAAAGACATAAGTATTAACGTCACAGAGCTCCCCTTCTCCACACTACATGAGCTACACTAGAGTGTAGTATATGAGCTTAAGGTGTGAGAGAAACAGGCTCTAATGGTTATCAAGGATGTGGAGCTCACCAGCCAACAAATGTGCAATGAAAAGCACTAATCACTCCAGGACCATGATGAGGCAGCTACAAGAAGGGCGCAACTAGAGCAGACCATTTCAAATGTATGCAGTGAGCTCCCTGAGCTCCAAATTTAGTTGGAGGCCACTTCTGAGGATAAGGTGCAACAGCTGGCTGATGCATTCAGAGAATCAAATGTGTAGGTGGATAGAGTTTGTTTCGATATGTAGCTCCAAATCATTATGCTTTAATTAAAGCTATAGCCCACCACACCACCAGATATTAGAGAGCACCGCGAGGCTTGCATCCTAACAAATAGGGCAAAGGTCAACGTTGCAGTAAAGGAGTGTAGCCATCTATTTGATGAAGATCTAGAACTGTGGGCTTTACTGTAGGAGGACCCATAGGTGAAGAATATCAAAGTTTCCATTCAAGATAAATAGCTCCAGTACGATGAGATAAAGGAAACGACATGCACCCTAGCCCACGTACAATGGTTCACTTGATTGAAAGAGAGGACATCCCTGCAAGGACAGATCGAGGATCTACGAAAGAGGATGTAGATCATCACTAGACGTATGCAGTCATGGGAGGAAGAAGCAAGAAAGCTCTGAAAAACCATGGAAGGCACACTTAAGAGCATGTAGCAGATGTAGCGAACCATCGGCTCAGTAGCAGATGGGACAACTATAGAAAATTCATTGGAAGAAGTGAGATAGGAATTTGTTCAATGCATGGAGGTGCTTCAACCAGTGAAATCTTCATTCAACATCCTAAAATTAAAGATCCAGACTGTACCAGTGGAGTGACTCAAGCATGAGTCACATAATTGTGTTGGGGGCCTGTTGGAAAGGGGTCCCTTGGGTCAAATTTTGTTAAAATACTGTAGGTCTCTACATTTGAAGGAGTAGAGCATGAGTAGCACAGGTTAAATAGGAGTCAATGGGTTTTAGGAAGGTCAAAACCCCTTATGTTTTGATATTTCTTTGAGATTTGCCCATGGTTTGCAAGCTATGGTATTGTAATAGTGAAGGATATATAAAGAGATGTCTTAGCAAGTCTAGGGCAATCAATTAGTCAATCACTTGATATGGTTTTGGCTCTATAAGTGTAGATATTTCTGTGTTTTTGGGTGAAGGGGAAGGCTTCTGCAGTTGAGTGTGTGAGCCCCTGCAGTTGTGTGCGTAGGGTTTGGAAAGGTTGTAAAAGATGATCTAAAATAATAGAAATATATTTGAAGCAAACCTATGTCTATTTTTATAAACTTTGTATTTTCTGTATTTATGCATGACTGAATGATATTTATTTGTAAATTATCTTAATTTCTCCACAAAGACCTAGAATTACGGTTTCCAAACATAACCAAAGGAATTCTTCACCAATCCCTTCCTTTTACCTTTTTACTTTGTTTTAATAGAGTCTTACTGTGCATTGTCACATCATCCAGCCGTTAGTTATATAAACACATCCATTATTACCTTGTCACACTAATACCAAGAATGTTACACTACAACTGCTCAGACATGTCAACCACATGTTCCAAATATCAGGAAAATCATATCTATCAATTGAAATCAACTTTCTAAAAAAAAACATGTCATAATCCATAGTAAACTCATAGTCGTTAGGCATAATGCTACGACTGTCACCTACTACATTCAAGTACATATCAACTATCTCAACACCTATGTGTTAGTACAATCATTTTAATATAATATCATTGGAAAACGTACTCATGTTATGAAATTCATCAAACATTCAACCAAATTGCAAACATACCATGTTAAATAAATCAACTAGGTGACATAAGCGAGCTCATACCTTAATTTGTCTCAGGGGTGGGTATCTTATCTGCACAATAAATCCAAATTAGCATAATATAACTTCACAACAAATTAGCTAAAACACAAGTAAGATCATTATATCCATAATAGTAACTAACTAATATGTTTCCATCATTACTCATACACAATTATCATTCACACATATGCAAAGTCAATCTAAATTATTACATCACCATATCACAAATATGTCGGCTCATACTTGAATATCATAACCATAACCATCTGCATAGACCAATACAATTTAGTACGATACATATAACATCAATATCTTAATGTAATAACCCTAATCATTGATTTACTAGCATATAAAAAAAAAGGTTAACCTATCATGCTCATTAACAAGATATAACATAATCATCAAGATATCTAATATAAAACAACAATAGAAATCCATACAACAATAGGTTACTAACATTCTTAACTATCTGACACATGTGCATATGACTATACTAATCAACTAAAATCTATCATGAATGTAACCATAACATAAAAAGACATGTACATAAACTTAGTATATATAAACCTAATGCATATAACAATCATTGACTTACATACCTGCATGCCAAGCATACAATACTTGTACGACAATCTGTTCTTACCCCAAATTCCAATGTTGCAACCTCATTATGATGCTCTACATATCCTGCTCTATCTCAACCAACACATTATCATCATAACAACCAATAACACCATGATGACCTAAATTGCATACCATGAATTCACAAGGCATGTTTGATCCACTACTCATGCATAACTATAATCAAGACCATACATGCATAATCAACTGCATAGAGACATATAACACATGAGTACCAAACCATATTCACACCATTCTAGCTAGAGTCCAGTCATCAATGCATGGCCATATCAACCACACAAACCATGACCTCATGCATGACAACAACCATTACTCCATTGTAAACATTTCCACATGCAACCATGAACATGCATAAGAAACTCCTAATCAACTACACATATGCATGAACGCATGCAGTCAAGCTTAAGCGATCAATTCTTGTAACCAACTTACAAGACTGGTTCATGTAATCAAACTTACAAGAATGTAGCCTAACATACAAGGATGTAAGTAGGTGGCATATAATCAATATGTAAGTGACATGTAACAATATGTAACCAATCACACACTCATGACGACGCATTCCACAAAATCAACATCATGTTTCTCATGATAACCTTACTTCTACCATGATGAATATGATGTAGTTCAACAAGAAAATGGAATGCCAATGTAATTGCCACACATGCAACTGAGATGCATGCATGACCAACACATTAACCCATATCTATAGCACCGGATATGACTCAAAAAGAGTGCAACGATGCTCTGATACCAATCTGTAACACTCCCTCCCAAGTCTACCCAAGGAAACCATGCCAACTAGGGTAAACATGAGAAGAGAGGCTACTATCATCAGATTCTACCTCCCATGTCACCTTAAGGAAGTTGAATTTATGGAACATCACATATAGTTATCCAAGATCATAAACAAACCCCTCAGGAGATAAGTCAGCCACTCAGACTGCCTGTCCCTGGGTCCCACTGCTATTCAGAAACTCTTAAGCCATAGTCACTCTCATGCTATGGGGAAGGGAGTGAGTAGCAACCCAATGTCGTTGTCAAAGGCCTGCCTGCCAGTGACTGTGGTTCAAAATTTCCAATTTTATGCCAACGACCCCGGGATTTAAGCCACTTTTCTATCCCAAAATCATGTCCTCTACCCAGAGCTTGTTGTAACTTTATGAATTCATTAAAAACATGAGAACAATGCTAATCAATCAAAAATCACCCTTAGGACTAGGCTTCAGCATCCCTAACCGGGACTGACATTTTGTCAAAGACTTGGCATCAATGCAACCTACAGGTCTAGGATACAATACATAGCATAAATGACTGAAACAACTTTTGAAACATCATCAGAAGGGTCACCTCCTTCCCCATTGAACTACTAAATCATCAATTAGGTCTTGAATCAATCCATTTAACAATTACATGTAAAGATATGAAATAATCATGACATAAATCAATCACATAACCATGCTTATAATCAACATTAAGCCATGTAAATATTAGAGATAATGCAACCATTAGATCCACATATAAATTAGTGAAAAAATAAGAGAACTTAGCTTTTATTAAACACAGGCAAATACAACTAGGTTTGGGACTTCCATGTACCACCCGACCATAGACTTGGCTGAACCAAATCTCTCTTTCAACTAATCACCCTCGTGCCATATTCCAAGCATGAATGTGGGATCTCATAGAAAAACCAATCCAAGAATAAGAAAGGGAATCCTAAGGTTAAACCACCTCAACCCTCATCAAACAAAGATCAAACCAAAACCGATGCTCTAATCATAATTGAAATGAACTTGGAACCCATACAGAATCCATCATTATCCTTGAGGAATTTTTCATCTCCTTGTCTCTCAAGATTTACCACAATCCAATCCTAGATCACTAGGCCCCAAACCAAGACCAATGTCTCAAGATTTACCACAATCCAAACCTAGATCACTAGGCCCTAAACCGAGACTTATCCCTTAGGCGTTACTGTGTATCCTGCCAAAACCAATCAAGGGATTCCTAAGCCTTTGGGAATGAAACTTGAGACCACCTCTGCCCTAGATTCTAAAATCTATCCGGCAAACCAAAGCTCAAAATCAAGATAAAAATCTTGATCTGATTAAGAATATTAGTTTTTGTTGTGCTAAGATCCTCCTCAGATTATAAACAAAATGTTATTCATGTGCTTAAGGATTCATGAGTTTTGCAAGTGAAAATGAGTTTTTATGTTAATTTTATGAGAAATTTTAACATAAATAAGAAACTAAACAACAACATATAAATGTACAGAACATCACCAACAACATATCACAACAGGAACATGATGAAGGAGTTCACCCCTCCTAGGCCACATCTCCTTGGTCCAGCTTCCAATGGCTTGGGCCTCTCTATTATGTTCAAAATGTGTAAAACGATCTGTTTACAATGCTCAAATGCTTCTATAACCTGCTCCAATGATTTTAGAATGTCCAAAAATGGATACCTAGCCTCTTTTTGCACCCAATTTGGTTGAAAACTAGAGAAGTTATGACCTCTCCTAGTTTCTCCACTATTTTCTCCTCAAATTGCCCAAAATCTGGCATTGAACACTCATTTTTTCCCTGATTTCCGCTAACGGGTCACCAAATCCATCGAAACATAGGTGGATTTTTTGGACGATTATTTTGGTTGTTGAGGCCTAAAATGTATAAATTTCGGGTCATATGGAGGCCATGTGGCCAGGGGCTAGCCTCGGCACTGGCCCCTTCCATTCGGAAGTCACATGGGCGATTAGTCTGCAAGCTAGACCCATGCAGTTGTCCCAACCAGTGAACTCTTGCCATTAAAATTTATAAACAGCGGGCCATCCATATGGTTGAGAAACAATGTGTGGTGCATTGGCAATGGCCTCATTTGGATGTTGGGAGGTCACAGGTTCGACCCCTGCTACCTTCGCTTGGAATATAGTAATGTTTTTTGTGGCCTCCCGCGATGCCACGTGACAGCCTCTAGCTAGGCCACGTGTCAGACTGTGGTTGGCCATAATTCCAACCAATGAGAACCATAAAAATTAGAGTAGTCAGAATGTGCCACTTGGCACAATTTCATTAGCTGAAGAGCCCTTTGACCAAGTCAACATACACATCACCTGCCCAATTAGCGCCACATCAGCAGTACAAACTGCTGATTGGGCTGTCCCTTTTTTTTTAAATTCACCAGTTTGGGAAAGTGAACAGAACTTGTTTTGAGAGTCATACAGAGTCTGTTTCGCATGAAACAAGTTGCACAGGATTCAAGATGAAGAGCACTACGTGTTCATATAGGTTCCACAATAATCCAGGAACTTTCAAATTTGAGTTATTTTTTTGAGCATCTAATCATTCCTCCCCACTAGAAGCCTTTTGGACCCAAAAACATGACTTTCAGTTGTCTAGTAGGTGAGGGTATAGTTCCCTCACCTTCCAAATCTTGATCCATTCATCATTGACTTGGAACCCATGATCTACATGATGTTTGTCTTGGCTTGATTTGTATTTGGCTTTGCTCTTTTCAAGCTAATCTTGCACTATTTGATGTACCTTTTGGAGTTGTTCAATGAACTCGCTTTGTCCATGTTACTATAAGTAGCAACATCCTTCTTACCAAGATGATACAATACATTATGATGCCAATGGTAAACAAATTTCTCTACACGATTCCCTTGACTAAATCTTGAATATACATCTTGAAAGTATGTATTTTGCTTAAAATAAATTTCATGCAAAACAAAATGATGCTTGAAGAAAGTAGTTAACAAACAATAGGCCTAGAAAGTACATCAACAAACTTGTTGCTTATATGTTTCTTATTCCTTTTGACCAAGTGGAATAATAGAAGAAAACCCATCCAATGAAAGTGCCTTTGTTGATGCAATTTAAACGCTGAACCATTAAAAATATATGAATGAAATGAAATGGGCTTACCACATTACATAAAGACTGCGCCCATGGCATAGTCACATACATCAACCTATAAATCAAATGACTTTTTCAAGTATAGGAGAGAAAGTATAAAAGTCGGAATAATCCTTTGTTTCAAAGCATCAAATTCCTCTTGTTGTTTGCCTCCCCACTGGAATACCTTTTGCATTACTTCTAAAGAATACAAATGAGATACAATAGAAGAAAAATTAACGAAATCTTTCCTCCAACATTAGGCTGCTCCCAAAAGACCTCTTATCGAAATGTCTATCTTGAGCATTGACCAATCCATAATAGCATCAATCTTGGAGAGGTATAACTTTAGCTCACCTTCTCTAATATCATTCCCCAACTACATCCAAGAAGTTTATCAAACATATACTATGACATCTTCAATAAAAAATGTTGTTGACATATGACATCAATTATTTCTTTCTAACACATGCCATGTTCATAATGAAATTTTCTGAAAATGAAAATGTCATCCAAGTAGACTATCATGTCTAGAAATGGCTTCAATACATATTTCTTCATATGCGTGAAAGTAGTAGGAGGATGGAAAAGACCAAAAAGCATAACAAGCCATTCAAACAAACCTTGCTTGGTTTTGAATGTTGTCTTCCATATGTCTTCTTCAACACCTCTACTTTGATGAAAATCACCTCTTGAATCCCATTCAATGAAATTCTTACCATTCTTCTTGGGCACCAAAACAAGAGGTGCACCACATGGTAAAGGAGATGGTTAGATGATCCTTTTGTTCAACAACCCATGGATTTTCTTTATTATTTTTGCACTTTCCCTTCTTGACATTTGATGTATGTCAATGTTAGGAAGAAGACACTTTTGCTGCAATGGTATTTCATGTTGGATTCTCCTCTTGAAAGGAAATCCCTTTTTTTTTTTGAAACTCCTCATCATCATGGTTAACAACATCAACCAAACCAGTTTTTGAATTTGAATTACAATCGTCAAACACTTCATAATCAACATCAACATTGGATTAGATCATAAGAAGCACTAAATTCTTGCTTGAATTCACTATTATTTTAATTTTCCCTACATTAACTAATGAAAGGTTTAGTTTTTTGCAATGAGCTCTCATAATATACTCCATACCATCCTCGAACAAGTGGTACCTGTTTTCATGATGATAAAATATTTATTTTCTATCATAGAGGTAAGGACTACCGAAAAAAATTCCTAATATATCAAGTGGTACAACATCTAATTCAACTTCATCAATGATGTTTGTTGTGATTCCAAACTAAAGAATAACCTATAACCTATAAGTTTGTTTCCTTGCATATCTAACCCAATGGATATGGCTTGGGATGTAAAATGGTTTCAAGGTTAAGTTTTTTTTAATAAGTCATCAGATATCAAGTTGGCTTGAGAGCCACCATCAAAAAGTGTGTCAACTTTTGTATGTTTTGATATTACCCTCACATGAAATAATTCAATCCTTGTTTCTTCATTTAGAGTGCTAGTGTGACAACTTGATATGCTAGCCCCAGCAGTGAATTATTTTCCTCTTATACCCATGGTTGTAATTTTAGTTTCATCACCCAAATCGGATCCCAAATCCTCTTGAATGATGGCAGTTGTCTTTCCTTTCACTTTATTTTTGAATTTCTTTGGTTTCATCTCGGGATGAAGCTTCCAAAAATTAGCTTCATCATGACCCTCTTTGGAACAATGTTTACATATTGTTTTCTCTCCTTCTTCCTTAATGGATGCATTTTTCTTTCCTTTGAAACCCTTTTCTTTCTCTTTACCCTTAAATGACTTTTTACTACCCTCTTCTAGAGTGTTTTTCCCTCTTTCCTCAAGATGAGTGGCTTGCACACACACATCATCTAGATTATTGGGATTAAACATTAAGATAGTATGCCTAAGGTAACTGTGTAAACCCCCTATGTACTTCAACAATGTGTCTTGTAATTGCAAATATACACCTCACATTAGAGACCTTTTTCTAAATTCTTAGGTGTAATCTTGCACATTTTGACCTTTAAGTTGTCTAAAGTTATACCAGTTCATGATGTCTTTTTCCATATAATCTAGATGGTAGAAATTTCTTTTTATTGCAACAATGAAATTAGACCAAGAAAATGAGATATTACCATGTTTTTTTATCTCCTCTTGTGTCTTTGATTTGGGTCACCATACTAGTGTTGCACCCTCCATTCTCAAGGAAGCTAACTAAATCTTTATGTCATCTTCTTGAAGGTTTTGAATTCTATAGTAGACCTCCAACTGATGATTCCAATTATCAAACTTCTCTGCATTCATTCAACCATTATGCATGGGTAGCTCAAATTTAACATCAAGTTTTAGTAAGGGTGATTTACAAGTTCCTTTTGAGGTATGTTGATGAGTATAAGTAAGGGTTGTGTTAGTGGAAGAGGTTGAAGATTCCTGTTGTTATCACTCTGTAATTTTATGATGTTACAAAAGAAAATCACAAAGGTAAGCACAAACCAACTTTTAAGTTGGGATCTAGCCCTTCTAGCTTTAGAGGGGGCTCTCACTGTAAGATTTAACTCTATTGGATTGAATATTAGGCTAGCTATGAAGTTTGGGGTTTGATTTGTATTTGAATGGTCGGTTGATAACTATATTACCATTGGGCTATGGAGTTTGTTACATAAAATACAGTTTGACTGCAGTGTCTACAGATAGATCTCATAGGGCAGGGTAGCCAAACCGAGTGGATTCTTTTAGTTTCTGAAATGGAGAAGGAAGAACAAATTAAGATTCACTTTAAATATAGAGCATTGTTACCTGAATTCTATATTCAAAGATCAGAATAAAACTTTAAGATTATTTGTAGTCAGGTGCAGAGTGTAGATTTAAACAAATTATGCCCTTTACTTATATATTGAATAATTCAGATATGAAAACAACTATGTGCTATACACAGAGAAATATAAACACATAAGACGATATAAGCACTTCACCAACAACTTGACACAAGAATCATGTGAAAGAGCTTTATGTATTACTTGGAAAATCCGTTGATGCGTCAACAATATAAAATAGTGTTCTTTTGTTCAAAAGCCAACCCTTCATACTTTTGAAGATGAAATATTTATAATTAATTTACAAAAATATCCTATCATAGTGACTAGGATGTATCCAAAAACAATCAAAACTGAATCAATATAACTTATTACAAAGATATCAGGGAAATTAAAACTCTCTAAAGTGGTGGCACTAAATTCGTGGAATAGTTGGTTGTCTGGCCCTCGAAATCTGCATGTGTTGCGATGCTGAGATGTGTAGCCAAATCTACCTTTTACTCCAGTAATTCACATATTTTATCCCAACGTTGTCCACTCAAGATAGTCATTTTCAAAAACTTTCTGTATACTTTTTCGACTTCAGTATATTTGGCAAATGTCAGCTTGGTGATGAATAGGCTTTTAATTACATACTTAATGTCGGGGCCATAGGCTAATGCTTCCAAGAATGCCTTCCTATCATACTAAATCTTCCAGTTGAAACCTTCGAACTGTCTCTTTCCTTAGTCATTATTTTCTCACTGTAATCCGACCATGTGCTGAGTTTATCATTAATAACTAACAAATTTTGAAGTCCTTTCTTGTAAAGGGGTTCTAACTTGGTGAAGAATTCTTGTACATGAGTGTCCATAATCTGACATTGCTCTTCAAGCTGTCTCCTTAGATTTCTCTTAGTCAGCACCTTCTTGACATCCAATATTGTTTTTGTTATGTCTTGAATCTCCAATTCTTCTAATTCTTGTCTATTTTTGGAGTTAAGGAATTTGATGAGCTCAGTGGCCTCAATGGGTTTATCTCCAAACTCCTTTGTGACTTTCTTGATGGCTTCATTGGACCGTTCAATCAGATCCTATTGCTCAAAATAATTTGTATTGAAGGCAAAATGTCTATGATGTTTTCATTGATTCTTTTCTAGATATTCTCTTTTACCTAGACCAATGTATTGCCCATGGCATAGTCGTTTTCCATCTTCTTCAATCTCTAGACAATGTTTGGGACTTCTGTGTTTCTTTCAGGAGGGCATATTCAAATATTTTTCTCTGTTCTTGTAGGACTTTCACCTCCTACCTCAGTTTATTTATCTCTTCTCCCTATATAGACATGTTTTCCATGGATTCAACAAACTTAACTGAATCATCTACAAGTAATGTGGGAAGCACTGTAGAAGATGATGTTCATAATGTCATGGATTTTGTAGGGATACCTGTTTGAAGTAGAGATGCAATGGGAATTGAATCAAGAGAAAACGCTACTAGTTTTGAACTTTCTTCCTTTCCTTTTATCATTTTCTCCATCTGTGCATTCTGTTCCACTAGAAGCTTCAACATCTCTCCTTTTTGTAGCTCCATCTCTCCAAGTTCCTTGATATGTGGATCTTCTATTGTAGGCAGCTTCAATTTCTTCTTTAGGGCTTCAATGTTAGCATTTTTCTTCATGATTATCTCCTCCATTGATTTTGAATTATCTGGATCAAAGCCTACTTTGACCACCATTTCCTCCAAGTATTTGATTCGGTTGTCTTTGGAAAGAGAGGACACTTTCTCCAGTTTAAGCTGAGATTGCACATTGTTCAAAGTAAGTTGTAGTTTGGAAGTAATGATTGCAGTCTGTGTGAAAGTAGAGTATACCATTTCTCCAACCTGCCTGTGCATATCTATTCGATCCAAAGGGTGAACATCCTTTACCTCAAATTAAAAAGTAGTTTTTTTGAAATCTACTGCTAATTTTTGCTGTGGGACTTGGGCCTGTAATAATTCCATATGCATTATTCCATTCTTTGTTTCATATGTTGAAATAATCCTGTGCTAGATGGAAGAAGACAACTTCCTGAATTGAGAAGAGATATTATCATGAATGGCTTCATTCCTTTGTTTAATCTCTTTCTATCTCTAGGAAATATCTAGCTTCCTCTATTCTGTAGATGACTCAGGTGTGTGAGGTACCGTAGCTGGAATCTCCTTACTAGTCGAGGATGATGGAGACTCTATGGAGACTCTGAGGAGGTCTATTATTGGGATTAGAAACTGGTTTTGTAGGCATCTGTGTTGGTCGAGGGGGGTTAAATTATTGTTGCATCTATTGTGAAGATGGATTGGTGTTTTGAGGTAGGGGCAAGTGTTGTTGTATTGGAGGTGGTAATAGTAATGAAGGTTGTTGAAGGCAAGGTGGGTTATACCCTTGTTGTGATTGGGGAATATTTAATGCATAAGGCATGTAGGGTGGACATTGATATTGAGGGTATGGAGGTGCTTGGTTTTGAGGCTAAAAGGTGCTCCCATAGGGATTCCCTCTCCATCCTTAGTTCCAAGGTGAACCTTGAGGTGCTTGTGTAGGCCATGAGGAGTAAAATGGTTGACAATTCCATCATTTATTTTGAGGAAAAAATTGCATATTAGGGTCCTGATAAGTATTATTGTTTGGCACCGTCCATGATGGTTTCCTAGTTGATTGAGGAATCTCACTAGTCTCAACCCCTCCTTTGTAAATAGCTTGTAATCCTGGAAGGGAGGGGCATTGATCAGTGGGGTGATAACGGGTATAGATCCCACAAAATTCTACCACATTAATGGGGCATTCCCTCTTAGGATGCTTTCATCTGAATTTAGGACAGAAAATAACCAAAGTAACCTTCTCTTCCTCTTGTTTTCTTTTAATTTTAAATTTATCCAACTAATCACTAATAATATTAAGGATGTATTTTTGAAAATTTTCCAATAGGTTCCGCATCTCAATTTGAGTGATACCACCCTATATTGGTTTATAATTCCTAGACACATAATCCCCTGGGTTGTCCCGGGGCCTTTTTCCTACCTTAGCTTGACTTTTATAATAAGTTCTACATAGTTCAACTATTTCAGCAAAGGGCTTCCTATATAGATATCATCGAAACTCAAGAAATTTAGTGTTTTATTGCATTCTTCCCTTAATCCATTTAAAAATATAGTCCTAAATGTTATCTCATCCATATTACCCACTAGAGATTCGTGATATTTATAAAGGAACCTTTCAAGGTATTCCTCCAAACTCTCATCTTCCATCTCTTGCATCCTAAAAATATCATTAACATCTTTACTCTTACAGTAATCTTGATATTTCTTAGGAAAAATAAACTTCATATCATCCCATGAGTAAATAGTATTTTCTCCCAAGCTCATGAACCATCTCAAGGATGAAAATTTCAAGATAGGAGGAAATAGTTTATGTTTATGTTCATCATCATAATATTTATAACTTCTGCAAAGAATATCAAATTCAAACAGAAAAGATTCAGGGTCTTCAGAGGATGTGATGTGGAAAAGTGGAAGATATGCCAAGGGTATGTTTTTCATAGTAATATTTATGGTGATGTTCAAAATAGGAAATCCGAAGGTAGTTTCTACATCTTCGTCATTGTCCCCAGGTCCCCCTCTTATTCCATCTCTTCAATCATTATTCCCATTGAGTAAAGTATAGATCCTATCATTGTCCCTAGTGTTGTCTTCACCATTATTTCTACCATTATTCCTATTTTCCTCACCTACTCCTGTGTTGGCCATCTTTGTGACAGTTTCTGAAGTAAGACTTGGTATAGTATTCCAGATAGAAGAAGATTCGACTGGATTGGACCTAATGTAGCCATGTCCAAATCCCTTTGAGGTCCTCCTATTACTGACTCTACCTATGAAACTACCACCAGTTTTGTGCCCACAACATATCCTAAGATAGTTTGTTCCTGTTGTGGTGCACTTTAAGGTTGTTCTACCTCCCCTTTATGTGATATTCCTTCTACTAAAGCCACATTTCTAGTAGATATTTCTCCTTCCTCTCTCACACCTATGTAAAAATTAATGATATTAGTTGGAGGTGTCTTTCTAGGACCAATTAATTCCACAAATGATTTTGTAATTTGTATAAATATCCCCTTACTATCTCTAGGTCTACCTCTACCTTTTCACAAGAAAAAGAAAACACTGCAAAGATATACTACAGATAACCAGACTTTGGAGCAAACCCACCATATTGACGCATGGATCTTCACTCACATCTTACTGTACACTCTCCTCCCTCTGATTTCCCTGAAAAATCTTACCACGCATAAATATTTAGAGAAATATTACTTGGACCATTTGCAACTCCCTAGAAATGGAGCCAAAAATGTTAGGGCTTCTATATGTCATTGAATTCCATATGTTTAAATTATCAACCATATTTTCTGAAATTTGAGTTGTAATGCATTACAATTCAGATCTATATTTACCCTATGCATAATTAGTATGAATTTAAGTGCAAATTGAACAACTTTGTTGCTAACGATCACACCAAACCTTGTTGAAGTGAAGAAACCTATTTCATTATACAATCAAAATCACTAATAATGAAAACTATTTCACGTGCACAAGCCAAATTACTATTTCATTCTCAATTATGACACATCTAACTCAAAAGCTCTTCCAAAAATAAGATTGGCAACTATCACAAGCAATGTTCCAAAATCAACCTAACAACCAACTTCATTTGAAACCATTATGTAAAACTAATCCCTATTTCTACAAATCGAAAGTAAACTCAACAATATCTTGCAAAGTAACTCAAACTATTTCCTATGTACTATTTCATTCAAAGAAAACTAAGCATCTGAACACATAACTTATTACTTCCTATCTCGAAATAAATCTGAGAAATTATATAGTACACAGTTTCGATTTATCTAAGCAAGTGAACAAAAATAAATCTGACTCAAGGCTTACTACGAAATAAAATAAATGGCATATTACTAATTCAAATGATCAATACACTACCAATCAAATAATCATCATATTGTAAATCGAATAACCAACACACAATAAATGATATGTAATTCTCCAAGCATTAACACTCTCTACTTAATCAATGAATGACATATTGTTTTCAAGCAATTCCCACAAGAATTTAGAGTAAACAAAAGCTATAGGAGTTTATTTCCAATAATATATGGATCCACATATGATCAAAACACTTCCATTTAGAACAAAGGATTCAATGTAAAATATAAGAATTTGTTTCTCATAAATATTTTCCAAACTGAAACCTTCTCTTCAGCATTCACAAAATCACGAGAGCAATCAAAGAAGTTGGTAAATGCAAAGTATACTTATAAAAAATATCGTAAAGCTTGCCAAAATTCAATAAACATTTCACTAGCTATCACAACTGCAGATCTATGAAAGCATCAAATGAATTTTATGTACAATTCTAAGTATGAAAATTCTAGAAATTATCGATGAAAGAAAGTGAATATTCAAATAAACTTATGCCTAATCAATTTCAAACACACCTCGTACTTAACGAGAACTAGTACAACACTTGGTCAAGCTTTATGGTGGGCCCTTTCCACAACTTGGAATAAGTCTAACTTACTTCAATAGTTCAGAGATCAAACAAACATGAATTCTCAGATATATGTAGAACCTGGAACAATTATATTGAAAACCTTCAATAGAACATAAGTTTGAGAGTTTAATCTTAAACAAAAAAAAGAAATGATATCATCTCACAATCTCCTCTTCACTGATTTAGTCTATGCGTGTATATGTGTAACCTCTCATAAAAATACTGGGCCTTTTTAAAGAATTCAGGCATACAAATGGTTACAAAAAAATGACAGAGGAAAGAAAATACATCTATTAACTAGGATAAATTAAGCTAAGATAAATCCTCAGAATAACTTCACCAGATTATAACTAAATTGTTCCATTTGTGACACTAAATTTGGATCAAGGAAACTAACACTATTCTTCTGAACAAGAGAACTATCTTTTGGATGCTAATAGTTGACTAGTTGTCTAGTATCGAGCTTGAAATAGAGTACTAATTTGAGTACCAGATGGAGTACAAAATAGTTGCTCTAAGATGGTCACTTTCTGTATTCGTTGGACTGGGTGTTGGACCTCTGATGACCTTTCCACATACTCAAGTGTCTTCCCTATATTTAAGAGTCTAGTTATAGATTAGTCAATTAAGTCAAGAAATATAAATTTATTTAACATCTATTTAAACTAAGCAAAGATATAATAAAATAGTCCTTATTAGTAATTCTCACCTGCACTATAAAGTAACACGATTTAGCCAGTGTGGAGTGATTTTGTGGTGTCAAAAAGGGGTAAAGTAGGGTATATGATAGTAAAAACAGTAGGATAGGGTGTGAAAAAGGGTGACAATAGTAGGTCCCAACAATGCTTAAACTTGTCAAGAAGCTCTTAAACAAAGTAGTCAACCTAACGAAAAATTCAGGAGAAATCTTGTTTGGAAATAATCCTTTATACTCATTACAAAAGAGGACTAATAATAAAACCAAACCTACTAATAACTAGAATATGAATTCCAACCTTGACGACTTTGATATGGAAAAGTTATTTTCATACCATTATGTTAATCACTCAAAATAAAACATGTCCATAGTGAGTCAACTCATTAACACCGATTGTTGATAAAATTTTGGACTAGAAATCCCCATTTTATTACTCTACCCAAGAAGCAAAGAGGAGCCTATAAAATATGAAGATGAGGCCAATGACATATTTATCATGTTTATTTGGAACTAGGTCATAGATATGGACACACAAACTATTAGAGAAGTATATATTGGGGAAAAACTAGTCACTCATAAAATCCAAATGAATTATAGTCTCCATGGAAAAGATTCTGCCCCTGAAACTGCTCAGCTTGCCAAGGGTAAATGAATTTTATGGAAACTAATTACTCCCTTGTCTTCTGCCAAATCTATTACATCAACTCCGAAGGTTAACTAGATAGTTTTTCACAAAAAAGAAAGCATAATTCCACCCACATGTAGAACATTAAGTAGACATTAGCATTTTTTTCCAAACACCATGCCTACTACCCACACATAGAAACTCAAGTCTGCTCCTCCAACTAGAGATATTGAACCATTAGTTTCTTTAAGAAAGGCTATAGAGGATAATGTTATAAAATATATTAAGAAAAAAAGGGGTAACATTTCATTGTATGATCTCTAGTGTATTCCATAGTGGAGAGAAGAACCTTTCAAACCTCTTATGCTTAGTCTCAATATTCTCATCTATTTTCATATCAATGTTGGTTGATTGGAAATTCAAGGGAAAAGGTTGAACACTTGGAATCATTAATTCATCAAAAAAAATGGCTAAAAAAAATAGTTTATTATCTAATCAATATTTTATTTATAATACTTTATTCGAGAGTTACGAATATTTATCAAATATGTTTAGAAACCTCTTACCACTATAAACAACTCTGATAACGGTAAATCCATTGTAAACACAACAAGAAAAAGAGAAATTTTATGTCACATACCCCATATTTTCTTCTGACATTCAAATTTTTTAATCATAATGTACACAACTATTTGGTAGAATCTAGAGCTTTCTCTAACGTCATGCCCTATGTTGTGTGAAAAAAGATAAATGTTGTCCCAAAGAAGGCTAACATTAATATCATTCAATTAGACATGTTAGAAGTAAATGTAATTGGTGAGATGAACAATGTTTTGATATGATTTCTCTCTGATATGCGATTCCATCAGATGATTGATATCATACTCATGGACATACCTAAGGAATAAGGCCTACTACTAAGTAGGGACTAGCCTGAGAAACTACAGGGGTAATTTTCCACTAATTTCTCTCACATATGGCTACCTTATAAGGGTAAGATTAATCAATTCTAGGTAAACAATAAGTCTCATATGAAGCACACTATACTAGAGGGGACCAATGAACCAATTATCTTTACAGGGAATACAATGGGAAGTATTTTCTTGAAACTATAGTTAGAAATAGTTTAACCAAATCAACTCATCTCACTTAGAAGCCCATCTTAATATCCTTCTGTTCTCATAGGTTAGTGATGATGAACCTTGTATTTTGGTTGTCAATAGTGATGATTATAATAACCTAGACGTAAATTTTGATAGTTTTACTAAATTCAAATTTAATACTTAACTTTGTACATTATATTTTGGTGACTCTAAAACACATGACAAAGCTAGTGTAGGGTTTACCTTGATTTACCAATATGAACATACAACCCCAATGTCCCACCAATCAGAACATGAATGTACTAATAATTTGAGATGAACATATGCCATGTGTAGAATACTAGTCGTTGTTAATATTCACATCCAAAAGATTACCCATGAGAGGTATGGATACCCATATTGTCTTTTAAAGCATTAAATACTATGTCAATTCCAAATTTCTTGAATCCTTTCTCTAATGATCTCATGACTATAACTATCACTTCCCCCCCGTGATCTCATAGTATTTCTATTGGATTCATTTTTAGACCCCTTGTCCCAGCCAATACCCCTTGCTAGTGGAAATTCTATGACAACAGGACCCATGAAACCTATATCATCTACCTTATTATTCCAACCAAGATAGGTGTTGATATTTTTCAATAGAGATTACATCAAGTGCGTCCTACACTAGACCCACTAGCTCCGGAAAGACTCAGAAATCTAATGGATGCACAAAGAGTTTTCAAAGTCAAATGCCTCACATTTGATTTGAGGCTTATACCGGTGAGAGTGTCGGGCCCTAATTTTGTACTCATTTATGATACCCTATTCCCTTTTTTTATCGGCATTCACTCTATTTTACCCTTTTTGTACCATGATACCACTCTACATTAGCCAAACTACACTATTTTTCATGTGGAGATAAGATGTGTTACTTAGTGCTTTTTTTCATATGTCTTGAATCAGTTTAAGTAGGTAATAATGGACCTATAAGTCTTGAATTACTTTGACTGCTCTTTATAAAGAGTCATAGACATTTGAATACATGTGGACAGGGCAACAGGTACTCCAACATATAGTCCAACACATCATTTAAGAACTGAACAAACAACCATTACTAGACTTACTATCCTGTACCTAATTTTCCACCTCATTCTTTATTCTACTCAGCGATGGACATCTAGTTAAATATTTGGCGTCCTAGAATAGGTCTCTTTACTCTCAACATAGAATTAGTTTCATTGATCATGTTGTGATCGAGATAAGCTCAGTTGCAATATTTTCGAAGTCATTTGAGAGATTTCATATAGTGTAACTTACCTTCGGCGTTATATGCTTACTTTTCTTAGGAAATTAGTTATAAATATTTCTCCATTGGTTGAACTCTTTATAAAGCCTAACATTTTTGTATGTAATCTAGAATGAAATACCATATGCATAGTTTTATGTATTAATTTATGTGCTCAGGTAAAACTGGAGTTTGTCGCATACTTCTTATTGATGTATGAACTGATGTTTCAACAAGCTTAATATAATTCTTTTTTCGACATTTATTTTCATGTAAGTGTTATGATCTTTGATTTTTAAGGTATTGAGTTAGTTTAATACTTTCTCCAGGAAGTGGCAAGAGCCCACCACAACCTAGAACCGAGTCCTGTAATCATTGTATATTGTAGGAACTATGTTCTGTTGAAATTTGTAGATTTACATTTCGATTCAAAGTTTTTTTTTGAAAATATCTCATATTTACTGTCTTCCATTCTGTACTTAAATTACTTGCTCTGATTTTCTTGAATCTAGAAGAATGCATTGCCTTTGATCCTTTGTGAACAAAGAAACAATGTTATTTAATATTTCTTGTTCATGAATGATTTCATAATCACATTTCCACAAGTCAAGAACACTCAGAAGGACGCTTTCGAATTTTAAAATGAATGATAATAGTGTTATGAGTTTAATTTGTTGATTCGAATTGGATGATGTCTCTATTATTTAAAATCATGTATGCTTAAGAATAACACATAGATCTTGTAGCATTGTGTTTTATATGAAATATCCAGAAACCATAGAGGTAGAATGTTATGCATTAATATAAGTCATGTGTTAATATTTTAGGACTTGTAGCATAGCTCTGAGATACATTAGAACAATATTATAATCATGATTGAAACAGGTCATAGGTTATTGCTCTTTTTCATAGAATTTTTTTCCTAAGTTTATTTAGATTACTTTTGAATTAGAATGTAAGCTATGACTTTTTGAATTCTTTCGAATATGTGTGTTCTGAATCGGGTAGCATATGTGAATGGTTGCTATGTTAAGGCACTCCTTTATGTGAAGTCACTAGTTCAATTCATTACCCTGATCCGGGTTATATATTTGATGGACATGATGAAGATGTACTTGCACCAAGATTACAATGAAGAAGAAGTTAAAAGCATAGGACCATTGGTTTTAGTTGTCATTTAGTTTTCTTTTGCAGTCTTCAGAAATTGAATATGTGAACTAGATAGGATTGAGGAATCAATTTTGAGTTATCATTAGCTTTTCTTTGGTTTATAAACCCTGGGTATTTCTTGAACAGTGATTGATATTACTTGAATAATGATAGGTATAGTTGAACATTGATTATTATTGTTTGTGTAGTGACTTATCTTACTTGTACAGTAACTTGAATTGCTTATGTAGTAATTTATATTTCTTATAACAATTATTTGTATTGCATGTGAAAAGATTTGTATACTATACAATGGTTTTCAAGTAGCTTGTACAATGATTTTGAATTAGTATCTTGGGTCGGAAACATTGATAAGTGTTAGATGTTTGTTTCATTTATGAGTAAGTTTTTAAGTTAAATAGCTCATGATTAAAGTAGAATAGTAATTTGAGGTTTGAATAGAACAATGGATTTAGTCATAGATTAATAGGTTTCTTCACTTCACATTGTTTTGATTGTAAGAATTAAAGATTGAACATTTCATACTTAATTTTACAATAGAAAGTTTACAACCTAAATCGAAATGCAGTGTAACTCAAAGATTGAGAACCTCAGTAGATAATTTAATTTATGGTATTTAATGACAAATAAAACCCTAACATTTTTGGTGTCAATGTTAGGGAGTTACAAACAGTCCAGGTAACAATTTCTTTAGAATTTATGAGTATTGAGGATTTTTTAGGACAATCAGAGGGTGGAGAGTGTATAGTAAGATGCGAGTGAAGTTCTAGGATTCCACTATATTGGGGTTGCTCCAAAGTCTGGTTATCTTTCGTGAATCTTTGTAGTATTTTCTTTTCTTATGCGCAAAAGTAAAGGTAGGCCTAGGGATATCAAAGATAGATTTATTTCAATCAAAAAATCATTTTCAGAAATATTTGGTCCCACGAAAACACCCCAAACTAATCCAACTAATCATTACGCAAGTATCAGAGAGGAGGGAGGAAGTTCCACCAACAAAGTGGCATTAGAAAAAGGAAACATTGCATCAAAATAGGTTGAACAACCTCAAGGATATTAAAAGAAACACAAAATGTTTTAGGAACTGTTGTAGGTACAGAATTGGTGCCAGTTTCACAAGTGGAATCTACGACATGAGGACCTCTCATGGACTTAAGGCCTAGTTACATTAAGAGAAAACCAACTGAATCTTCTTCCAGCTAGACCATCATACTAAATCCTACTACTGAATTTGTAGTAAAAATGTCTAACAAAGGAGGAGGGGAGGAAAATGGAAACAATGGTCAAAATAAAAATGGAGATAATGACAAGATACATACCATACTTGTAGGGAACAATGATCGGAGGGATGGTCTAAGAGGAGGCCCTGAGGAGCATGAAGATGATATAGAATCAACTTTTGGATTTCTTATTCTGGACATTACCAGAAATATCACTATGAAGAACATGCCCTTGGCATCTCTTACACTTTTTCATGGTACATCCCGTGAATATCCTGACTCGTTTCTATTTGAATTTGATATTCTTTGCAAAAGATATGATTATTATGATGATGCACAAAAGATTAAACTATTCCCTACCACCAGAAGCGGCCCATCCCTAAGATGGTTCATGAGCCTAGGAGAGCACACCATTTACTCCTAGGATCACATCAAGCCTATTTTCCTTAAGAAATATCAAGACTACTATAAAGTATAGATGTTAATGATATCTTTAGGATTCAATAGATGGAAGACAAAATTTTGGAGGAACATCTAGAAAGGTTCCTCTATAACTACCATAAATTACGAGTGGGTGACTTGGATGAGAGAACCTTTAGGACTGTCTTTTTGAAGGGGTTATGGGAAGATTGCATTGAAACACTTAATCTCCTAAGTTATGAAAATATTTATAAAAATTCCTTTGCTGAAATAGTTGAGACTAGAAAATTTATTTTAGAAGTCAAGTTGGTAGGAAAAATAATTTGGGTCAACCCAAGGGATTATGAGTCTATAAATTTTAAATCTGCACAAAATGTTGTCACTAGAGTTGAGCTGGGAAACCTTCTGGAAAATCTTAAAAAGGATATATTAAAAACCATTAGCAACCAGCTAGATACTCTAAAAATTAAATGGAAACGAGAGTAGGAAAAAGTTTCCTTGGCAGTTTTCCATCCTAAATGTAGTCATAAGCATATTGAAAGGGAATGTCCCATGAATGTTGTTGAGGTGTGTGGGATTAGTACACAATATCATACCACTAACAAATTCCTGTCCCTTCCTAGACTACAAGCCATTTACAAAGGGGGG
Source organism: Pinus tabuliformis (assembly GCA_031772625.1). Lineage (NCBI taxonomy): Eukaryota > Viridiplantae > Streptophyta > Pinopsida > Pinales > Pinaceae > Pinus > Pinus tabuliformis. The sequence goes on along the minus strand of CM062817.1, from coordinate 408,334,387 downwards.
GTTGAGACTAGTGACTTTCCTCAAGCAAATAGAAAACCATCATCAAGAGGGCCAAATCAAAATGTTTATCAAGATCCCAATCTACAAGGATTTTCCCAAAACCAGTCATGGAAATCTCAACCATCTTACCCTCCATGGCCCACACAACCACCTCAAAATTTACCTTGGAATGACGGATGGAGAGGAAATATTTATGGGAATGCATTTCAACCTCAAAATCAAGCATACCCCTAGTGTCAATGTCCACCTTGCATGCCTTATACATCTAATATATATAACTTTAGTAAGGATATAAATTAGATTATTATTGTCAGCCCTCGTTACGATCGTCTCCTTCAGTGAAATAACGCCTACCATTGCCTTTAAGCTCTAATCCATATTCATAGCATGCGCAACAATCATTTAACCCTCCTCTCCCATCTCATATGCCTACGGAACCAATTTCTAATCCCAATAATGGACCTCTGCAACCTTTACAAAATATGGAATTACAACCTATTCCCACATATGTCGTTACTTCCTTTCCTGTTAATGAAATTAAACTAAGATCAGGAAAAGTAATTAATAAAGAAAAAACAACTGTAATTATTGAAGAGGAGGATCCTCAAGTAGAACCTGAGGATAAAACTTATCAACAATTAGAAATCACAAAAACAGTGAACTAGAAGAACTAAGGGAACCTCCTTATCCGGAAATATTCCTTATCAAGAAAATTGAAGCTCCCATGAAATATGACTTGGATTTTAAATTAAGGAATGTCTTTATAAGAATGCCTTTGGAGCAAGATATTAAAGGCATTCCTATATATACCAAGATCATTAGGGATCTTTGCGTCAAAATGCCAAGAAGAAAGAGAAGAGAAAATTCAGAATGTTAAAGTAATTAGCCAAATGTCATAAATGATATTCGCTTTGCCACTAAAGTATAATGATCCAAGGCTAGAAGAAAATACCATATGCATAGTTTTATGTAAAGATTTATGTGCTTGGATAACACTAGATATTGTGGCATACTTCTTATTGATGTCTGAACTGATGTTTCATTGAACTTAATATAATTATGGCTTCGACATTTAATTTCCTATAAGTGTTATGATTTCTGATTTTTAAGGTATTGAGTTAGTTTAAGACTTGCTCCGGGAAGTGGCAAGGGCCCACCACAACCTGGAACTAAGTCATGTAATTATTGTAGATTGTAGGAAGTGTTTTTTTCTGAAATTTGTAGATTTACATTTCGATTCAAAGTCATTTGTGAAAAGATCTCATATTTACTATCTTCCATTTTGTACTTAATTTACTTGCTCTATTTTTCTTGAATCTAGAAGACCATATTTCCTTTGAGCCTTTGCGAATAGAGAAACAATGTTAATTAATATTTCTTGTGCATGAATGATTTCATAATCACATTTCCACAAGTCAAGAACACTCAGAAGGACGCTTTCCAATTTCAAAATGAATGATAACTGTGTTATGAGCTTAAATTGTTGATTCGAATTGGATTATGTCTTTGTTATTTAAAATGATGTAAACTTAGCAACAACGCATAGATCTTGTAGCATTGTATTTTATATAAAATATCCAAAAAACGTAGAGGTAGAATGTTATGCATTAATATAAGTCATGTGTTAATATTTTAGGAGTTGTAGCATAGCTTTTAGATACATTAGAACTATAGTATCATCATGATTGAAACAGGTCACAGATTATTGCACTTTTTCATAGAAAGTTTTTCCTGAGTTTATTTAGATTACTTTTGAATTAGAATGTAAGCTCTGACTTTTTGAAGTCTTTCAAATATGTGTGTGTTGAATTGGGTAGCATAGGTGATCAGTTTCTATGTTAAGGCACTCCTTTATGTGAAGTCATTGGTTCAATTCATTACCTGATCGGGGTGATATATTTGATGGACATGATGAAGATGTAGTCCCACCAAGCTTACAAAAAAATGGTTAAAATCATAGGAGCATTGATTTCAGTTGTCATTTAGTTTCCTTTTGCAGTCCTTTGAAATTGAATATGTGGACTAGATAGGATTGAGGAATCAATTTTGAGTTATCATTAGCTTTTCTTTAGTTTATAAACCCTGAGCATTGCTTGAACAGTGATTGGTATTACTTGAATAATGGTTGGTATCGCTGAAAAGTTATTTTTATTTCTTCTGTAGTGACTTATCTTACTTGTGCAATAACTTGAATTGATTATGTAGTCATTTATATTTCTTATAACAATGATTTGTATGCATGTGAAAATATTTGGATACTATAAAATGATTTTCAAGTAGCTTGTACAATGATTTTGAATTAGTGTGCTTGGGTTGGAAACATTGATAAGTGTTAGTTGTTTGTTTCATTTATGAGTAATTTTTTAAGTTAAATAGCTCATGGTTAAAGTAGAAGAGTAATTGGAGTTTTGAATAGAACATAGATTTAATCATAGATTAATAGGTTTCTTCACTTCAGCTTGTTGTGATTGTAAGAAGTAAAGATTGAACATTTCATACTTAATTTTGCACTAGACTGTTTATAACTTGAATCGAAACTCAGTGTAATTCAAAAATTGAGAACCTCAGTAGATAATTTAATTTAAGAGATTTAACGACAAAGAAAATCCCTAAGCTTTTTCGCGTCATTGTCGGGGAGTTACAAATGGTCCAAGTAACAATTTCTTTAGGATTTACGAGTGTTAAGAATTTTCCAGGACAATCAAAGGGTGGAGAGTGTATGGTAAGATGTGAGTGAAGGTCCACACTTCCACCATAGTGAGGTTGCTTCAAAGTCTAGTTATCTTTTGGTGAATCCTTGTAGTATATTCTTTTCTTATGCGCAAAAGTAAATGTAGGCCTAGGGATATCAAAGGTAGATTTATTTCAAGAACAAAATCATTTTTAGAAATATTTGGTCACACAAAAACACCCCCAAGTAATCCAGCTAATCGTTACGCAAGTATCATAGAGGAGGGAGGAAGCTCCACCAACAAAATAGCATCAGAAAAAATAAACATTGCATCAAAATAGGTTGATCGGCCTCAAGGATACAAAAACTAACACAAATTGTCTTAGGAACTATTGTAGGTACAAAATTGGTGACAGTTTCACAAGTGGAATTTGTGACAGGAGGACCTTGCAGGGACTTAGGGCCTGGTTATATTAAGCTCAACCCAACTGAATCTTCTTCCATCCAGACCACTGTACTAAAGCCTACTACTGAACATGTAGTAAAAATGTTTAAGAAAATAGGAGGGGAGGAAAACGAAAACAATGGGGAAAGTAAAATGGAGATAATGAAAAGATACATACCATACCTGGAGGGAACGATGATCGAGGGAATGGTCCAAGAGGAATCCCATAGTCCAAGAGGAAGCCCTGAGGAGCATGACAATGATACAGAATCAACTTTTGGATTTCCTATTCTGGGCATTACCAGAAATATCACTATGAGGAACATACCCTTGGCATCTCTTCCAATTTTTCATGGTATGTCCTATGATTATCCTGATTCGTTTCTATTTGAATTCGATATTCTTTGCAGAGGCTATAATTATTATGACGATGCACAGAAGCTTAAACTATTCCCTACCACCTTAAAAGATTCAGTCCTAAGATGGTTTATGAGCCTAGGAGAACACACCATATACTCCTGGGATCGCATGAAGTCTATTTTCCTTAATAAATATCAGGACTACTGTAAAAGTAGAGATGTTAATGATATCTTTAGGATTCAATAGATGGAGGACAAAATTTTGGAGGAATATCTAGAGAGGTTCATCTATAACTACCATAAATCACGAGTGGGTGACTTGGACAAGATAACCTTTAGAACTGTCTTTTGAAGGGGTTAAGAGAAGAATGCATTGAAACACCTAATCTCCTAAGTTCCAACGATATTTATAGAAAATCCATTACTGAAATAGCTGAGATTTGTCAAACTTATTCTAGAAGTCAAGTTAAGTTAGGCAAAATAATCTTTAACAACACAAGGGATTATGAGTATAAATTCAAAATCTATACAAAAATTTTTCCCAAGAGTTGAGCTGGGAAAACTTCTAGAAAAATTTAAAATGGATAAGTTAAACACCATTAGCGACTATCTAGATACTCTAAAAATTAAAAGGAAACAAGAGTAGGAAAAAGTTTCCTTGGCAATTTTTTGTCCTGAATGTAGTCTTAAGCATGCTAAAAGGGAGTGTCCCATAAATGTGGTTGATGTGTGTGAGATTTGTACACAATAGCATACCACTGATAAATGCCCATCCCTTCATAGACTACAAGCCATTTATATAGGGGGGCTGAGACTAGTCACATTCCTCAAAAAAGTAGAAAACCATCATCAAGAGGGCCAAATCCAAATTTTTATCAAGATCCAAATCTACAATGATTTACCCAAAACTAGTCATGGAATTCTCAACCATCTTACCCTCCATGGCCCACACAACCACCTCATAATTCACCCTAGAACTAGGGATGGAGAGGAAATATTTATGGGAATGGATTTCAACCTCAAAATCAGACATACCCCTAGTATCAATGTCCACCTTACATGCCTTATAGTTCTAATATGTATAATTTCAGTAAGGATATAAATCAACTTATTATTCGAAACCCTCATTACCATTGTCGCCTTCCGTGCAATAACCCCTACCCTTACCTCCAAGCTCTAATCCATCCTCATAGCACGCACAACAATCATTTAACCCTCCTCTCCCATATCATCTTCCTATGCAACCAATTTTTAATCCCAATAATAGACCTCCACAACCTTTACAAAATATGGAATTACAACCATTTCCTGCATATGTCGTTACTTCTTTTCATGTTAATTAAATTCAACTAAGATAAAAAAAAATAGTTAATAAAGAAAAAACAATTGTAATTATTCAAGAGGAGGATCCCCAAGTAGAAATTGAGGATAAAAATCATCGACAATTAGAAATCACAAAATCAGTGAACTAGAAGAACCAAGGGAACCTCCTTATCCGGAAATATCACTTATCAAGAAAACTGAAACTCGCACAGAATATGACTTGGAATTTAAATTAAGGAATGTCTTCATAAAAATACCTTTGCAACAAGCTATTAAAGGAATTCCTATATATACCAATATCATTAGGGATATTTACATCAAAAGGCCAAGAAGAAAGAGAAGCAAAAATCAGAATGCTATAGTAATTAGCCCAATGTCAGAAATGATGTCCGATTTGCCACTAAAATATAATGATCCAGGGAACCCCATGATGACAATAGAAATCAATGGAACTCTTCTACCGAATACTCTCGTAGACTTAGGAGTAGCCATCAATGCAATGACTATTGATACCATGACATTATTACAATTACAAGAAATCAGGCCTACACCGATAGTGCTTAAGTTGGCAGATAAGTCCATTGTTAAACTTGTGGGGCTCCTAGAAGACATAGTGGTAACAATACCTTCCTGAGAATACCCAATTTATTTCACTATAATTTACACAAAAACTTCTAAACCCAGACATCCAGTAATTTTAGGGTGACCTTGGCTAGCCACTGTTGTTGCTATCATTGGGTGCAGAAATGGGGAAATGACTATTTCCAATGGATTAGAAAACCATACATTGACTATTTTCCACCTACCCAATTGGCCAATGAAGTTCCTTTTTGGTTAGAGAATCCAAATGGAGAGGAATATTGTACGCTTCCTGATCCAAACTTAAGCAGGAATGCAACAAATTACAGAGATAACCATAAACACAGATATGCAGCAGAAATAATACTTCATTTCATTAATGTAAAATACTGAAATATGCTTACAAACAGTAATGGAAATAAACCAGCTATGGCAATGGTAGCTTATCTTTGAGAAGAGATGTGGTGGCTACATGCCTCTGAACTGTCTTACAATGAAGCTAAAGGGCCTTTTTATTATTGAACAATAAGAGAAAACCCTAAACAACCAAAACCCTAACCCAAGGAGATGTAACACCAAGAGTTTCTGGGCCCGGATGGGGTGAGTTGGACAGCCAACTTCCTGGGGTCGTGAATTGGTCATATTATCTCCGTTTGATGCGCATGATAGCCCATTGGAAAGATCTCTTCGAGGAATACAACAGAGAAGACGATTTTTTGACAGAAAAATCGTTGCGGTAGATTTCCCAAAAAACTTTGTTTAGGGCCTCAAAATGGCTCCAGAAGTTTACGACCCAAAAAACTGCTAAAATTTGTAAACTATGCTATAATTAAGGAAACTAAAAGAAGCACTAGTGGGAATCCAAGTGGAATTAGCAGGTGGCCACCAATATCCACCTGGATCATTCCTCCCCCCTTAGGAAGCAATGGTCCCCATTGCATTGAGTTCCTCCATGAGATGAGGGAACTTTTGCTGAACTTGGTCCCTGGTGAGCCACTTGCCTTGGTGAAGGAGTTGGCCTGCTTTGACAACTCGATATAGTTGGATATTCTTCTGGCGACTGTGCTTGATCTATGTGTCCATGATCCAATCATTTGCAACTTGTTCCATTCAATCTAGATTTAACTCTGTGGGTGTGAGTTGTTCTGCAATGTCGGACGTGTCTAGTAATGGTGGAAAGTATGGCCAAAGGTGGTCCACATTGAACACCGGGTGTAGGCCAAGGAATGGGGGAATGCTGAGCTCAAATGCATTGCCTCCCATAACCTTGGTAATGGTGTAAGGACCATATCAGAGTGGTCTGAGTTTTCGATAGGCTCCGGTAAGGTTTTCCTTTTGCAAATGCAACCAAACTTTGTCACCCACCTGAAACTTGTGTGGCACCCAATGTTGATCATGTAACTGCTTGTACTTAGCATTTGATTTCTATAGAATTGCATGGACCTACTAGCAAATATGTTGGATGTACCCAATGAAGTTGTTTGCCTTATCTGTTTCGGACTCGACATGAGCAGAATCTGCGTGAGTAGCTGTAAATGGCATGGCCACATCAATGGGACATAGTGGCTGGAATCCCAAACCCACCTGAAAAGGGTTGTGGCTAGTCGAGCTGTGGAGAGCCCAGTTGTAGCTGTGCTGAACATAGGGGAGGCTCTGGTCCCATGTGCGTGGATGCTTTGAGTTGCACATGCGAAGAATGTGTACGATCATCCTATTGAATACCTCTGTCTGGCCATCAGTTTGAGGATGGAAGGCTCTGGACTTAGTGAGTTTGGTGTCCAGCATCGACTAGAGACTAGACCAAAATGTATTGAGGAACCTGTTGTCCCAATCTGAGATGATAGACGGTGGGATCCCAAAGTGTACCCACACTCGTTCAAAGAAGAGTTTAGCAGTGGCTTCTGCTGTGATATTCTTCTTGCAGGCCGCCATAATGGCCATCTTTGAGAACCTGTCAACGACCACAAAAACACAGTCATTTCCATGCTTAGTGGAAGGAAGGCTTGACATGTAATCCATGGGGATGGATTCCCAAGGTCGAATAGGGGTAGGCAGCGGGGTATAGAGGCCTTGCTTCTTGATGGTCAGTTTGGCAATGGTGCAAGCAGTGCATGATCTGAGTACTTCCCAACATCCTGCCGAAGATTTGGCCAATAGAAATACTTCTGCAGTACTACCACCATCTTTTCGACCCCAAAATGCCCAACAGCCCGACTTTAGTGTGCTTCCCAAATCATCTTGGCACGCTCGCTTGAAGGAACACAAAGGTGACCTAGGTGGCATAATAGGCCGTCCTGGAGGTGAAAATCTGGAACATGCTGACCCTCCAAGAGGGTCTGATATGTGTGGCTGAAATCTGGGTCACTTTTGTAGAGCAGTGGCCAATCAGAAGTCTCGTGCCCACAAGAGTTGAGCACGGTAGTTAACGCCATGATCAGTGGTTCACTGAGGCAATTTGCAACATTATTAGTGTTGCCCTTCTTATACTTGATATTCAAATGGCAGTGTTGCAGGTATGTGGACCACTTCTGATGGTGATCATTCTGCAATTTTCCTTGGGTCTATATGAACTACAGGGGTCAGTGGTCTGTGTGGATGACCGTTTCCTTCCCCAAAATGTAATGCTTCCATTATTGGCAGGCCTGCACAATGGAATACATCTCTTTATCATAAGTGGGATACTTCCGGACTGTGTCTGAAAGTTTTTCACTGTAATATGCCACTGGATGCCCGTGTTGAGTAAGGACTGCCCCAATAGCATAGTCAGAGGCATCTGTCTCGACCTCAAATGGTTGTTGTAAATCTGGTAACGCAAGCACTGGTGCCATGCAGAGGCGATCTTTCAACTCTATGAATGCCTTCTGTTGAGAGTCAAACCAAAAGAATTTTGCTTTTGCTCCTCCCTTGGTGACTTGACTCAAAGGCCAAGTGATATGAGAAAACCCCAACACAAACTTGCGGTAGAAGTTGGCAAGACCTAGAAAGTTGTGGAGCTCTGTCATAGTGGTTGGAGATGGCCAATCCCGAATGACTAGGATCTTGGCCGGACCCCCATGCACCCCTTGTTCATCAATAATGTATCCCAGATACTGAACCTAGGTCATGCCAAAAGTGCATTTCTCCAAATTGGCACATAGCTTGTGTTGCCACAGTGTTTGGAGAACCTGTCGGATGTGGTGGAGGTGCTCTTCCCAACTCTGGCTGAAGATCAGAATGTCATCCAAGTATACCACTACAAATGAGTTGGTAAATGGCCGTAAGATGTCATCCATTAGCCTCATGAAGGTTGCAGGAGCATTCATCAATCCGAAAGGCATAACCAACCATTCGAAAAGTCCCTCCTTAGCTTTGAAGGTAGTCTTCCACACATCAGAGGGTTCGATTGGTACCTAGTGATACCCTGACTTCAGATCGATCTTGCTGAAATATTTTTCCCCCCTTTAATTGGTCTAGGAGGTCATCAATCCATGAGATCGGGTACCTATTATGGATAGTGATCTTCTTCAGCGCCCAATAGTCAATACAGAGTCTCCAAGTCCCATCCTTCTTCTGTACCAACACAATGGGGCTCCCACAAGGCGATGAACTCGGATGGATGTGGCCTTTCTGTAGCAGCTCCTGAATCTGCCTCTTGACTTCATCATTCTCCAGAACGAAGCGCCGATAAATTGGTCCATTGGGTAGCAGTGCACCTGGGGTCAGATCGATGGAGTGCTTGACCTAACAGTGTAGAGGAACCCCTGCGGGGGAGGTGAAGATGTCCTCATACTCCTCCACAACCTTGTCCATTTGTAGTTGTCGTGCGGAGGGGCCCTGTCTGGAGGCTGTGGCCACCGTCTTATTCTTTCCTTGAGGGCATATCATCAGGAAAACAAATTTCTGAGTTTTGGAAATGATCTTACTACATTTTCTTGCAGTAATCAAAGAGATGGCCATAGGCGGTGCTACCTCTGGTATCTTGTTCAAATTATTTCCCAATATAATAATAACATCACGGGGCCTTGATTCATACACAGCATGTTGCTTCAACAAATATGGTTGTCCTAATAATACATCACAAACTTCAAGGGGAGAAATGTCACACAATACCTCATCTGTGAAGGGCTTGATGTTGTATGGAAGGCGACACTGCTGGCTCACGCGAAGATCTCGTCCTTGGTGAATCCACCCTATGGTGTATGGTTGTGGATGTGTTGTGGTTGGTAAGCCCAACTGCTTCACGACCTCTGCCGAAATGAGGTTCTTTTGGCTCCCGCTATCAACAATGAACTGTAGCGGGGAGCCCTTTACCCACATCTAGAATTGGAAGAGATGCTCCTCCTCCTCTAGATCCTCGGGTTCATTTTTCTGGATCTTGGCAGTAGCAATAGTGGCATTGGGATCTGCATCAATGATCTGCTTCCCTTTGCCATTCCCCTTGTCGGGTTCTAACTCAGAGTCGGAACATGCATCTGATTCTGAAACCTTTAGCTCAGCCACCAGTGACTGCCTGGCCCGACACTCACTTGTGTTGTGAGTGGAGCTCTTATGGAACTCACACCATTTTGCCGTGTCCTTTTTCAGCTTCGCAACACTATTCTTTTCTTACAACTTTGGCAGGTTGTCTTGGGCTGCCCCGCTTTGCTTTTGTCCTTTGTTCTATGGTTTAGGGGCACCTTTCCCTTGCTTCGGATTCGTAGATCCAAAGTCTCGCTTCTTTTGTTTAAACTTTTGCTCGACCTTGACGGCATATCGGTATGCTGTGCCGAGCGAGGAGATGCTCAGGAATTCTATTTCTTCCTAGATGTACTTGTGCAGGCAGCCACAGTATTTGAGTATCAAATTCTACTCTGAATCCTTGATACCCAAATTCATGCGAAGGGTATGGAAAAGATTTGTGAACTCTGGCACATCTTGGTCCCTTCTGTTGTAGGGAAAAGTATCCGATTCGGATGACCCTATCCCACTCTAAGGGTGATAGTACCTCAGCAACAACTGTAAAGAAAACTACTTAAGGTTTACTTCTTTATGAAAGCAAGAGAGAATGAAGAAATGCACTAACCGTTGCCTTGCGCTTAATGTCAAATCCAAACTCTTCTCTTTGCTTGCTTGCTCCCAGTTCCTTGCTCTTTTGCTGGCCCAGCTACAATGAGATCCTGCAAAATAACAAAGAAGGAAACTACAAGAAGCATGCAATCATAACTGATTCAAGGATTAGCATAAATCAAATATACAATTATCACAACATATCATTGAAACAAGTGCATATAGAAGAACCTCAATAGCTTTTATTAATGGAAGAAGTAAAGTTCTGAGAGTGTTACAACCATTGAAGGCCCCAATCCAGCAGCACCTCCCAGCAGAAAGAATTTCTCCTCTTCACCTCCTTCAAGCAATCACCCAATAGCTCTATAGTGAAACCAACAGCATATCATTACTTTGCACAAAATTCCAGCCTCCTGAGCTCATAGGAGAGAGCTCAATATATAGATGAATTGAGAAAGGATGAGTCATCTTGCAACTGATGTGTAGCTGCCTTGTGTCCTCTCTCTCTTCAGTTGATCTTCAGTTCTTGAGTCCACTTGGAGAACCTTGCTTCCACTTGGAGAAACAGAGCCTCTAACTCATCACAAGGCGAAATCCCTGATCCAAGTGTCATTTTTGGAAGATTCCAGAGCAATGACTCAGTGTGCCACTTGTCCCATCTCGCTCAGCGCAGGTGGCCTTTGTCCTACCTGCTTTGCAACGCAGGTACACCATGGAGGAGTTGAGTTTCAGCGCAGAAGCCTAGTGGAGCACCTGCTTTGATTTCAGGATTGCTTTTTTTTTAGTGTTTGCAGGTGGAGAACTGATCTGAGAGCTGTCGGTTTGCTGACCTTGTTCCTCTAGGGGTAGGAACATCATGTTTAGGGACTTTGGATCCCTTGGATTATTGACAATTCATGCCTGATGCTGCAAGGCACAAAATTGTCTATAACAGATGCCCCCTAAAGTATGAGGTCGTTTATCGGGTGAAATGCTTTATTAGGAGGATCCGAAGTTCATTCAATCTGCTGAGAAGTGTCCTGTAATAAGATACAATACAATACATTATTTTTCATACTTTTTCATGATCTAGCTGAGGCGGGCATTCCCATGCTCAGCTTTATAAATTCATTTTGGTACATAGAACAGACGATCGTCTGATGTTAGACTGATAATTCTCTGCTGAAATTATCATCCTTTGAGAAGGATGATCATCTACTGCAATGATGTACACATCAAATGTCTTTATATCCTGAATATATATCGCAGCCCGGATGGATGAAACTAGATCCGGGGTCTTCAATCTCTTCCGATCTTCACTCGATGTACAAGTCGATCCATGTGAGAATTTCTTGAAGTCGAACATGGAAAGACATTGCTTTATTACCAGTCAATGATGTAAACCGTTAACAAGCGCGAGAGGAATCACCGATAAGGATGATGACCCTCAAGGTACAGCAGTACAATTCACATGGTGGGAATAAAGGACTTGGCGTCAACCACCATGCAAAATCCTCTGGTCGAAGGTCATTGATGTATACCTGTCGCCGGGAGTGAGAAACTTGCCATTGAGGCATGCAAGCTTCAAAGTACTGAAGGGGTTGTTCCTAGATCAACTCCTTGGAAAATGAGCTGATGTCGACAAGGAGCGATCCGTCAAAGGAGGGCCTTAATGAATCCCACATCATTGACACGGAATGGAGCTAGTGATTGTGATGAGGTGAAAACAAACTGTGATGTATGATTCAGGGTGGCGGTCATGAAATGGATGAAGGACAATGTATGGTAGTGGATGGGACATGGTTGACTCTTTGCAGAACAACATCTCTTGAACATATAACGACACTGATGTGATGGATCGGTAGCATTACCCCAACTATGGATGGTGTGGCGAGGACCATGGTGATGAGACCGGTGAATGAAACAACCCAACCCGATGTGATACGGAGGACAAAGTGTCATGTTCAAGAGTGACTTGCTACCATTAAAGCTGTGAGGTTCTCCCAATTTTTCCCCAGTCATTGCTGACCAGTACCTCTTTATTTTTGTCAAGCTTGAGGAGGACAACATATGCTTGTTCTATAACCTGCCCTTCGGGCAAGCCCATCGCTATGTTTTAACGAGCCTAGCGATAGGGAAACTCGTTCTCGTCTAGAGACATGTTTGTCGCTATTTAATGAATTTAACGAGTCTAACGACAAGGATAACTCGGTCCTTTTCATTTTTAGAGAGTCTGAAAAGGTACGTAAAGTCAACTCCAGAATTCCTTTTTCATCATTTAATCCCTTAAGTCCGAAAAAGTATAAAACAATACAGAAGGGATGAGTTTTCGGTACTTTTAACGAGCCGAACAAAACAAGCGCTCGATCTTTTTGTGCAATAATCCCTCAGGTCCAAAAAGATTAAAATCTAGAGGAGGGATAGCTCTTCCGGTAGCTTTAACGAGCTGGAAGGCCAAAAACTCGGCAAACTTTTCATATTTTACGAGTCAGTGAAAAGAGCTCAAAGAAGACTCGTCTTTTGAGGAACGAGTGATGAACAGGGCAGCAGCAGATTCCAGGTACAAGTTGGAATATTCCAATCACGGCAATGTCACAAGGATGGCTTAGTGAAATCACTCTTCGCAGCTGTTCCTCAAAAAAAGGTAAACAATCATATGGAGATGAACGATTGGCCAAATGAACGGATGGAGGTGAGACTGCAAGAACACGACCAAGGGCTTTAATATGGCTGTCAAAGGTTACATTTACCAAGGTTATTTACCGGTTCATTTTTTCTGGGTGAGCTTGAACTCTAGGGGAAGATTGCTCACAACTTATGTTTATTTTTTAACGAGCATGAACTATGTGCTAAAACTGCTCGGATCTTGCGTTTATTTTTTAACGAGCATGAACATTGCTAAAACTGCTCGATTATATGGTTTACTTTTGATTTTTTACCATAACTAGCTTCTCTTTTTCACTGATAGCACTGCATTTTCAAATTGCTGCAACAAACTAGTTAGAAATGAATAATATTTACTTGAAAATGAGATTAACACATTAATATTTACCTTGAACTACGTAAAAAAGCAAATAAAAAAGGGTTTTTACCTCTCACTTTACCATTTCATTTGCATTTTGCTTGTTGGAGCTTTGGAGGAGCCTCTTTCCCCTTGATTTTCACCAGCTGATTCCGGGAGATTCTGTGGACGATTTTCGGCGCCGTTTGGACCAGGTAGGAGCTAAACCTTAGCTCTTCATTTTCATGGTTTCATTTTCCTATTTTATGCCTGTTTTGCTGTTCTATTGAGCCTCTGGGGTTTTGCCAGGGCGCCCTCTGATCAGCGCAGGTTCCCCATTTGAAAACTGCGTTGGGATTCAAGCTGCTTGAAGGCAGCTTGTCCCCCAACGCAAGTAGTACACTGGGCACCTGCTTTGGGGCATAAAAACAACAATTTTTCACAGATTTTGATGAAATTTTCACCAGTTTTTCATCAATTTCAGGAGCTGACTCATTCTCTTGTTTGTTTTGCAGGGATTCTTGATCAAGATGGCCCTCACATGGCGAGAACGAGAACATGAAGAAGAAGATATGATTGCCCTTCATGATCCTGTTACGGTGGGTGCGCTACGAGACTATGGTATGCTGAAGTTTTTCCATATCTCAAGCATGAGAGCACAGATTTCACTACTGTAGTATATGCTTGATGCTTGGGATCCTGTTAACCAAGTATTCCAGATCAGGAACAAACCTATTCCATTGACCGTGACAGACATTTACTTCTTGACTGGCTTGTCAAGGCGGGGTGCCCCCATTTCTTTATCTGGTACAGTTCGGGGAAATGATTCCGTGAGAGACTATGTCCACCAGTATTGCAGGGAGGGGTCCCAGCCGAGCAGAGACGGCAAGGTAGTCATCCGTGATGTTACTAGCAGGCCTCTCAGGTCTATTCTGTATACTCTTGGTAGGATGGTCGGCAGCGCATCTTTACATGTTGCCAACAGGTCTCATATGCAGCACGCCTTGGAGTGTCTCCAACCGAAGATCTTCAACTGGAGTGATGCAGTGCTTACTCAGATGAAAAGTCAACTGAACAAGGTGAAGGACGGGAAGCTGAAGAACTTTGGTTTTGGTTCGATTCTGACTGCCTTCGCCTTGGAGAAGATCCCTCTGATGCAACCTCAGTACATTGATCTCGGAGTGCCTTCTCCTACCGAACCACGTATGCAGCGATGGGTCGATCACATGTCCAGACATGCAGGTCAATCCCAGATTTCTTTCAGTATCGCTTTCTTCAGGTGGTTCGATCGCCAGGAGATGGATTTTTCCGAGTACCCATATGTTGGTATGGATTTCCGGGGTGATCCGGATATGGTACTGCCAGGCGGCGCTCAGTGGGATGCTACTGGTAAGAATTCCAACCATATTACTATCCGTTGTTTTCATTTATAATGTTCTTGTGCTTTATTCTATCAAGACTTTAATTGAACTCATGTGTGCTTGCAGATGTCGGTCCTGTTCGTCCGGCAGTTCGTCTAAGACCACCTGTTGCTGCTCCGGCAGAGGAACCTGCTCGGAGAGTGATTATCCGTGATCTTAGCGATACCGAGACCCTTACAGCTGTGCAGGGGCAGGTTGAGAACCTTACCCGTGGTCTTCCGGATGTACAGATTGACGAGTTACCTTTACCGATGCAGCAGCATACCATCGGTGTACCTAGACGATGGACCCGTCTTCTGCGTATGATAGCACAGACTGTGGCTTACTATCAGGAGCATCACTAGGCTAGGGTGCCCCCTAGTACTTTTGAGTTTTTAGGTCGCATGACCAATTTTGTCTTGGTTACAGAACATTATGTATGAACTTTATAAACAGCTTATATGTATTTTGATTTTCGAGTTTCATTCTGGTTGATTTGGATGATTCATATGTACACTCTTTTATGAGGTGTCCCTTTTATAAATGTTGCAAATGTCTATCTAACACATAGTTTGCTAATGAGTCAGTTAATGTGTTTAAATTTCTTGAAATATGTTGATATTGAATTGAATCAAATCGTCTTTCCAAGATTTTTACTCTTAGGAACATGCGATAAATAGCTGGATTGCGAACAGAATATATACCATTGAGTTGTCGTATTACGAGCTGTGAGTCTAGCCTGACAATTAGTCGGCATATGCCACGTGTGATGGCATCAGAGAGTAGTTCTATCAATGCGCTATACTCAGCGATGTTATTCATTGATTGCCCGATACATACACCTCTGAAACTTACTAACTCGCCGCTTGGATCAAAAATGGCCCAGGCTGCGGAGGATAGGTTCCGCGAACTACGACTCGCTCCGTCGGCATATCCAACACATGTCTCCATAAGGTTTGACATCTGCAACGAATGGAAAAAGGGGAATCACTCAACCAGAACAAGAACTTTGGCGAAAACAAAATATAACAAAAGCATGCAGGTTACTATTTAAGCATAGTAACGCTTGAGGTACAGCCCGTTCCGGGGCTGCGCCAGTGGAATTCCGTCGTAATCAATTAACTCGTAGGCTCCTTTTGCTAACACTCTTTTAACAATATAGGGGCCCATCCATAAGGAATTGAATTTACCTGCTCCTAATTTATCGGATTCTTGGTCATAAAGCAAGACCAAATCACCTTCTGAGAAGACACGAGGTTTGACATTTTTGTCGAACTGAGCCTTGACTCGTTTCTTATGGGCTTCGTTAGCCAAAGCGGCATCACGAAGGGTTTCATCCAAGTGGATTAATTCCAAGAAACGAGCCTCTTCTTCCGAAGTTCCGGGGAGGAGATCAATTGCGAGTTTAAGCGAAGAAATTTCGCACTGGATTGGTAAGACTGCTTCCAGGCCATACACCAATTGAAAAGGTGTGAACCCGGTTGCATTCTTTACCGATGTTCGGTAAGCCCACAAGGCTGAGTACAGGATTAGGTGCCACCTTCTTTTATGAACCCCGATCATCCTTTGCAACATACGCTTCAGGACCTTGTTGATTGCCTCAACTTGTCCGTTAGCTTGTGGATAATATGGGGTAGAGCTGTCGTGAGATAGCCCTAGTTTGGCAGCCAATTCGACCATCATGTGATTGCGAAAATGCGATCCATGATCCGTAACTATAGCCTGTGGTACGCCGAACCTGGCGACTACATGATTGAAAAAGAAAAGGGCAGTTGTTTCGCCAGTGTTATCCAATGTAGGCATCGCCTCGGCCCATTTGGTAAAATAGTCAACAGCGACTATAATATACCCATGCCCCCCGGTCGAGGTGGGGTTACATTGCATGAAATCGATGCCCCATTTGGCGAAAGGCCCAACTGCAACTATTGGTTGCAGTGGTGCAGGCGGTCTTCTGGTTTTGCTATCAAAGATTTGGCAGGAGTGGCAACTTCGGACTGCGATTATGCAATCTTTGAATATTGTCGGCCAAAAATATCCTGCTCTTAATATCTTTTGGGCTGTAGCGAAACCTGATTGATGCCCCCCACACGCGCCTGAATGACACTCATTCAGGGCTTTTTCGGCCTCTTCATGGGTGAGACACCTCCTCAGAACTGTATCGATACCACGACGGTAAAGAGTATCACCGACGATCATGTAATCTTTTGCTTGGTATCGTATACGTTTCTGTTCGGAGTGTGAGGTGTCTGGCTGAAACTTTTGGGTCTGGAGATAGATTATTATATTTCCGTACCACTCATCGCTTGCAGATATCAGAAACAAAGTCTCGTCCACGATTGATTCCTTGGAGGTTTCATCGTTGGACGACGATGGGAGATCGCATAATAATTCTGCGAATACCAAAGCTTTCTTTGATTTGGATTTTACAAATTCCAAATCAAACTCTTGAAGGATCGCTATCCATTTGGAATACTTGCCCCCCAGCAACTGTCGCGACAGTATATAAGTCATGGGGTTGCAATCTGACAGAATGGTAGTTTTCCTAAAGAGGATATAATGTCGAAATCTCTGTACCGCTTGAACAGCAGCAAGCGCTAGCTTTTCAACGTAAGAATACTTACTTTCTGTATCATTTAAATTTTTACTTAAATAATATACAGGATGTTCAACTCCATCGACTTCTTGAACTAAAACCATCGCAATGGTTGTATCTGCTGCAGCTAGATACAGGTTAAAATCCCTAAGATAATCTGGGGCGTACATTAATGATGCTTTTACTAGAGACTCTTTCAAAGCGTCAAAGGAAGCTTGTGCAACCTGGTCCCAGTCGAAGGGTACATCTTTTTTCAAAAGACGTGTATAACCTTTAGCAAGTTCTGCGTAATTTGGAATGAACCTCCTCAGAAAGTTTGCTTTCCCTTGGAGTTTCTGAATCTGAAGCAAATTCGAAGGTGGAGGCAAATTGATGATTGCCTGAACCTTACAGGGGTCGAGACGAATCCCATCTTTAGAGACTACAAAGCCAAGTAAACGACCAGAACCGACGCAAAACACACATTTGTGTGGATTGAGTCTTATCTTGTAGTGTCGGCAACGTAGAAATATCGCTCTTAGATGCTGCGGATGATCAGTCCGCTTTCGCGAATGAGCTGGAAGATCGTCAAGATATGGTTGAACAATGCTTTTGATGTCATGGAAGGCATAATTCATAGCCCTCTAAAAATTCGCCCCTGCGTTCTTCAAACCAAAGGGTAATTTTCGATAAGCGAATGTGCCCCACGGACATATAAATGCAGTCTTAGACTGGTCCTGTGGGCAGATATTAATTTGATTATACCCGGAGAATCCGTCCATAAAGGAAAAGATTTCACATCCGGCGCATTCATCAATTATCTGGTCGATGAAGGGCGTAGGGTAGTTGTCCTTTGGACAAGCTTGGTTTACATCCCTATAATCGACACACACTCGTATTGTTCCTTGTTTTTTCATAACAGGAACAATATTCGATACCCAATCAGTTAGAGGAACCGGGTAGATGAATCCAGCATGGAGAAGTTTCTCAACTTCTGCTTTAATGGTAGCGGCTTTCTTAGGGTGCACCTGTCGAAGCCGTTGTCTTACTGGTTTGACATCAGGATACATTTTAATTTCATGTTCAACGATACTCGAGTCAATGCCTGGCATTTCATCATATGACCACGCAAAGACATCTCTAAACTCGCGGAAAAGAGCACCATATATTTCCAGTTCTGAAGGGGAACAACTTTTGCCGACATGAATATTCTCTACAACATCAGGTTTTGTCGAGATATTTATGGCTATAGTCTCTTCAATATTGGATAGGTTTCGCTCAGAATCCACCATATTTACAGTATTTGTTAGGAATTCAAAAACTGAAGGGTGGTATAGGTCGTGTCGAGTATCTTCTTCATATTCCGGAAGAAGGGAACGATGGTGGTGATCGTTCCATGGTGCCCCCTCAATCAACATTGATTGTAAGATTCCTTCGTCAGTCCCATGTACTTTCGACCAAGGATCTAATGGGGTACCATATTCTCTAGATCTATCTACCCAAACGCTCGAAGAGCGTTGATTAGGATTTGCCTCCCAGGCATGAAACATTGATTGCTACAATATTTCAATGGGGCTTGGCGGCAAAACCATTGCATGATCCATAGTGACTCTGCCTTCTGTGACTTTCAAGGTGGATAGCATATTGCATGTTGCTACAAATGGTACATTTCCTATGCAAATAGGAGGTGGTAGCGTGAAAGTTCCCATCATGGTGGGATCTTTTAACAGACCTACTCCAATATCTTGAATCGACCGGTCACTGCCATGGATCATAGGAACGCTTCCTGTAACTTGTGAACCATTAGGGAGGAAGTTTTGTTGATCGACGACCGTAATCCCTCCTTCAAAGGGGAATGCGATCTTCCTAAAATAAGTCGACACAACAGCTTGCATGGCATAAATCCATGGCCTTCCCAGTAGGATGTTATAGTCAAGATTGCCATCGATGACTTCAACATCTATTTCTACTGTTTTGCCCCCTAGTCCAACTTTCAGGTTACTAAGGATACCGTAAGGGGTATATATCCTCCCGTCGAATGCTTTTAATGTTGTTGATGATCGCGACAAGGTTGGAGATCCTAAAGTTTTCCAGCAACTCATCGACATAATACATGTCGATGCTCCTTCATCAATAATCGTTCGATGAACTGTTTTGTTGAGGGCTTTCACTTGGACGAGGAAAGCTAGTTGAGCTGGTAACTGAGGATCATACCCTTTGTGATCAAAGGATACCAGATTGGAATCTTTAGGATCCACCCCACCAATTGCTGATAACAATGCATGCCTTTGGGATGGGCAATGTTGTAGTACCTCAAGAGTCGACATAGCAGATGGCGATTGCGCCAAATCTTCCACTATGTTATAATGCTGTGCCGCTCTGGCACGAGGATTAAATGCCGACTTGTGTACTACTCCCTTTGGCAGTTTTATCATTAATTCATGCGTGATGGGGGGTACAACTTCTGTCGAAGTTGTTGTCGAACTGCCAGGTTGATCATTACCTTTATCGTTCGACACCTGTGGATTTCCGTAATCTTTGTTCCTTGTCGAGATCAAAGCATCATTTTGCTGTTTTGAAATCGACAACATAAGCACTTGAGATGGGGAAGCGTTTCCGCTATCAACCAGATTTTGACCTGGGTTAGGAAACGGATCATTTGACACAGCTGAGGTATGCGGACTCTTAAAGAACCTCTTTAGCTCAGCTTTGAATGGGCAATTCTTAGTGTTATGATCTTTGTCATCGCATATTAGACATGGATTCGGTTTCCTATTCCCAGGAGGGTTTGAAGAATTTTTTCTAGGCGATGACTCACCTTGTTTTTTCTTCTTCCCTTTGTTTTGATTCTTCCTGCTTACTGGTTGATTGGTTTCTTTGCCCTTATCTGTCGATACGGCATTTACTTCCGAAGCAAGAAATTCTTCATGCGCATTTTGATTCGAATCCTTACGGGCCTTCTTTTGATTCGCCTTTTTCGGATTCGAGTTTTCCGTGCCAATCACGCCATCGCCGGCATGAGAGTCACTACTCGATTTAGGAGGAGGAGGGATTGAAAACTCTGGTCTAGGGGCGTCTGGTATCTTGTCATAGAGCATGCCGGACTGAGTATATACTAAGTCCAAATATTGCGCACGAGCAATAACCTGCTCTTCTGTTACGACTCCCCCCTTCGCCACATCTTCCGTTATGGCCGGAAGTAACGACTTTATAAACCACTCAGCTAGAAGCTTATCAGGAACGTATGTTTTAACCATTCTTCATCGATGTCGCCACTCATGTATATGATCTGATATATGAGTTGCGGTTGTCTGTTTGAAGTTAGTCAATATCTCTGTTCCCGTTTCATACCTTATCGGTAATTGAAAGTAGGTTAAGAATGTCGTGGCAAGGGAGCTAAAATTGTCGAACGAAGCTCTTGGGAATTCTATATACCATTTCGCCGCTGGACCTGTCAATGTCCTCTGAAAGAGGCGAAGCCTTATCGAATCATCATTTAAAGTGTTCGATGAACACCATAGATGAAATGTCATCACATGATTCGACGGGTCTTCACTTGGATTTCCATTGAATTTAGGAATGTCGGATGGAAGTTTGTGAGGAATCACTGGCCACCATGGGGCGTAAGCAATTGGATCGTTGGTTAACCGATGTAGATCAGGAAACTCTAAAGTCGCCACGAATGGTAACTGTTGATTCAAGTTAGGTGAAGCGTAACCAGGATACGATGGAATCGCTTGAACAGTTGGTCTTTGCATGCCAGCATAATGGAGTTGATGTTGGTATGACTGATATGGTTGGTGGACACTACCGCTATAAAGTGGTTGATTTTGACCATTTTGGATATATGGTTGTCCACTATTCGCAAAGACTTGCTGTTCAGAACCTTGGTACACTTGTTGGAATTGTGGTTGTTGGTACTGCACTAGCCACGGTTGTGAGGCCATGGGTTGTTGTGCTATACTAACCATTGGACCAAGATGTGGGGTAATTGTACCCGATTGTACTTGTGTCACCCCACCAGTAGGCGATTGTGGTTGGGTCGCAGGGTCAAGGGGCTGTTGCATGAGAACCTGAGAAATCTGAGGTTGACATACAACAGGCATCGTTTGAACTTGCGACACGGTTACAATAGCCGGTGTAGTTGGGATGTTCGTCATAGGTACACACTGTTGCATAGAATATACAACTCTTGGTTGCTGGGATAGCATGGGTATCCAACTACTTGTTGCAATTCCACCATAACTTGAATAAGGTTGAGAACTCCTGTATGGGTACACTCCCAGAGGGGGTAATGAAAGGGCATACTGCCCCCCATACGGTGGTAATCCAGAACTCAAGGCAATTGATTGTCCTGGAGGACTGGATGGCCTAAATTGACCTCCAAAGGGGTCAATTTGTTGAGTCTCACCGTAAGAGTTACCAGATATTACTCCGGAAGAACAAACAGGAACAGACCATACCGTCGCGATAGTCCCTGGGTGGACTCCTTCTAGCGGTTGAGAGCTAGTTGGGACAGATGGTATACCGGCAAACATTGTCAGATTTGCAGCAGGTAATTCTGCTGTCGTCGTGTCATTTGACACAGTCCTAGATGTCGACGGTTGTTCAGACATTTTGAGTCTATCCAATTGATTGCCTAGTGATTCTACAGGAACTTCCACTGGTGATGGACAAACTTCTGTTGTAGCAGGAAGTAGAGTAACCCCTACTCCAAAATGAGTTGGAGTGGATACTTGCGGTTCCTCTATAATTTCCTCTATCGCAATCAGACCAGGTGGAAGAGGAAGACCGTCAGGTCCGTAAAAGATTTCCGGTGCCGAAGAAGGGGTTGTATCGACAGCGACAGATGTTTGAGGAACAAAACTCTCTGGACCGGTTACAGGTGGAACTGGTTCAGTTATACAAGTATTTGCCCCCAGACTAGGATCAGTATTACTGTCCTTCTGCTGCGGTTGAACTTCTTCTATAGAGGTAGGGTTTCCGGAAATGTTTGGAGTCACCAGAATCTCAGATGTTGTTGGAACACTTGTTCTAACTTTTAAAGGAGATTTTGAACTGGTTCGACGAGCTCGCTTTGCCCGGATTGTTTTCGACTCCGGAGACAAAGACGGTTGACTCGCAAGCCTTCGCGAATGACGGATATTCAATTGACTTTCTTCCAAGATTGCGGATTATTCGATCAACTAAAATATAAAGGGGAAAATTTGTGTTTCTGATTTGAATGAATTTTATTAGACGCTTTTAGACATAACTTTGCTTTTTCATGTTTTAAGAGTCGAGAAAAAGCTAAAGATGACTCTAGTCTCCTTCGATGTATTAACGAGCCCGAAGTGACAAATGCTCGGTTGGACTTTTTCAGTTATAGAGTTTGAAAAAGGCCAAAAGAAACTGCTCTGGAGTTCTAGGCAGAGGGTGTGCCAAACTTTTCGCAAAACCACGGAATACGTTTTATGGTACGTGTGGTCAATCTTCGTGAATGTTGTGTTCACTGCATTGCGATCAGTAGGGCGGCCGACACGGCTTCCTATGGATAAAGGCTTTGTTCCTATAGGGGTCTCCCAATATATACGTGACGGTACATGGGAGCACAAGTCCGTATTAGCGCCACCGACTCTCAGGAGGAATTACCCACCTTCATAGAGATCGACAGTCACTAAGTTTAACGACGCCGGAACACGTCTCTAGCTTAGACCTCTATGTGTTTGCGTTATGTTTCGATGCGTTGTTAGGTTCATTCAGTATATTTTAAGTTGATCTTTTTAAAGTTTGCCTTTCAAGGTTCACCACGAGATGTATATGACAAATTCCTAAATGCAGCCTAAGATGAGAAGCAAGCTTTTCAAATCTTTTTGACTGATGAAAATCTTAACTACTGAGGGAGAAGAAAGGCATATCTTTTCACACAGTTCATACAGCACAAACTAATGCACTTTCTCCTAAATCATCATGCAAACTTTTTTCAAATGCAAAATGCACAATGCATGTATTTTCTTTTCCCTTTCTTAATGTTGATGTATTACAAAAAGAAAGTTGTTATATAACTTTGATTTCGATTTAAAGCGAAAGTAAACAAGCTAGTCCAAAATCAAAAGACACCTTAAGATTTACTTGTTTAATCACTGGAAATACTTGAAATCAAACCATAATGACGAAAGTAAAATGACTAATCAGCTATGGACAGCAAACAAGCTAACTCTTTAGACCAGCAAAATGCCTAACACAGGTTCAGATCTAAGAGGCCAAAGCAAGACTAGTTCACTTTCGTTATGGGAAATTGTAAATGATGTAAGAAATACAAAAGAACAAGTACAATTTCGTTATATAACAGAGGCGGAATGATGGCAAGTAAGGCTGGTTTCAGAACAGGTACAAGACTGGTAACTGGCTGCAAAACTATAGTGAAAACAAGCAGGAAAAAGGGAGGAAACCCCAACTGCACAAGGCAAAATTGGGCCAACGCAGGTGCTGCACAGCCAGTCTGGCTCTCAGCGCAGGTAGCCCCTTCGGGACCTGCATTGCAAAGCAGGTAGCCTGTGTACTACCTGCTTTGGAAAACGAAAGTTTCGTTTTCACAGTTTCCGGGTGACAATTTTCTCAAAAATTCACAGTTTTTGCTCAAATCAGAAGCTATCAGTCAAGCACACACTAAGGGATGACAAGGAAGGTGAAAAGCTATCACTAAGAGCTTACAAGGATCCTTGTAGATCAGCTCTTCAAATCATGAACATGCTCAGAAATGAGCTAGAGTAGCTGCCCTCTACTTCGCTTTTGATATAGTCAAAAGCTTTTCGATTTGGTACTCTTTTGTTCAGGAAATGAATAGCAAAATACTACAAACAATCAAACAGATACGTTCCCCAGCGGAGTCGCCAGTTTGTTGTAGGGAAAAGTATCTGATTCGGATGACCCTATCCCACTCTAAGGGTGATAGTACCTCAGCAACAACTGTAAAGAAAACTACTTAAGGTTTACTTCTTTATGAAAGCAAGAGAGAATGAAGAAACGCACTAACCGTTGCCTTGCGCTTAATGTCAAATCCAAACTCTTCTCTTTGCTTGCTTGCTCCCAGTTCCTTGCTCTTTTGCTGGCCCAGCTACAATGAGATCCTGCAAAATAACAAAGAAGGAAACTACAAGAAGCATGCAATCATAACTGATTCAAGGATTAGCATAAATCAAATATACAATTATCACAACATATCATTGAAACAAGTGCATATAGAAGAACCTCGATAGCTTTTATTAATGGAAGAAGTAAAGTTCTGAGAGTGTTACAACCATTGAAGGCCCCAATCCAGCAACACCTCCCAGCAAAAAGAATTTCTCCTCTTCACCTCCTTCAAGCAATCACCCAATAGCTCTATAGTGAAACCAACAGCATATCATTACTTTGCACAAAATTCCAGCCTCCTGAGCTCATAGGAGAGAGATCAATATATAGATGGATTGAGAAAGGATGAGTCAGCTTGCAACTGATGTGTAGCTGCCTTGTGTCCTCTCTCTCTTCAGTTGAACTTCAGTTCTTGAGTCCACTTGGAGAACCTTGCTTCCACTTGGAGAAACAGAGCCTCTGACTCATCACAAGGCGAAATCCCTGATCCAAGTGTCATTTTTGGAAGATTCCAGAGCAATGACTCAGTGTGCCACTTGTCCCATCTCGCTCAGCGCAGGTGGCCTTTGTCCTACCTGCTTTGCAATGCAGGTACACCATGGAGGAGTTGAGTTTCAGCGCAGAAGCCTAGTGGAGCACCTGCTTTGATTTCAGGATTGCTTGTTTTTGAGTGTTTTCAGGTGGAGAACTGATCTGAGAGCTGTCGGTTTGCTGACCTTGTTCCTCTAGGGGTAGGAACATCATGTTTAGGGACTTTGGATCCCTTGGATTATTGACAATTCATGCCTGATGCTGCAAGGCACAAAATTGTCTATAACAACTTCCCTGCCGCAGTGTGGTCCACTTTATGTATTCATCCTCATAGCTTCCAATAGCGTAGTACTACTCCTTAATGGCATCCCGGAATGAATTCCAGGTGGGTGCGGCTGAAAATAGTGACCCAGTGTTTTAATCCTTCTACTCGCTGTAGGTTTCCCACCAGTCCTTGACGTGGGGGGCTGCTTTGAGAAGAGCGAAAACAATCTTTTCCTGACTCGAAAATTCATGAACAGAAAAATAACACTCTAACAGATTTAACCATTTATCTACGACATCTGCATCTATCTAACCCTCGAATATGGGGATTTCAAAATTAACTTGTACCTTAAAGGGCGTGGCATTTCCAGAGTACCTACTGGAAGCCGATGCTTCGCTTTTGGGTAGTCGCTGAAGGATCTGGGCAAAGTTGTCCATCATCGTGTTCCATTGTCGCTCGAGGGCTTCTTCGAGCAAGATTTTGATAGGAACTCCTACCCCCTCATCTTTCTTCTCATCTGCCATGGGAGGCCGTCGGGATTTGCGAGGCTGGTCTTGCAAAGGTTTGACTAGTTCAAGCCCTAATTCCTTATATCCCGACCTCGTTGGGGACATGCAAAGAAAAACAAAGAAAAAGCAGACCACTCTGATACCACTGATCCAAACTTAAGCAGGAATGCAACAAATTACACAGATAACCATAAACACAGATATGCAGCGGAAATAATACTTCATTTCATTAATGTAAAATACTGAAATATGCTTACAAACAGTAACGGAAATAAACTATCTAGGGCGATGGTAGCTTATCTCTAAGAAGAGATGTGGTGGCTACATTCCTCTGAACTGTCTTACAATGAGGCTCAAGAGCCTTTTTATTATTGAACTATAAGAGAAAACCCTAAACAACCAAAATCCTAACCGAAGGAGATGTAACACCAAGAGTTTGTGGGCTCCGTTGGGGTGAGTTGGACAGCCAACTTCCCGGGGTCACGAATTGGTCATATTATCTCCGTTTGACGCGCATGATAGCCCATTGGAAAGATCTCTCCTAGGACTACAACAAAAAAGGTGATTTTTTGCCAAAAGAATTGCTGCAGCAGATTTCCCAAAAAACGTCGTTTAGGGCCTCAAAACGGCTCCAGAAGTTTAGGACCCGAAAAACTGCTAAAAATAGTAAACTATGTTATAATTAAGGAAACTGAAAAACTGAAAGAAGCATTGGTGGGGATCCAAGTGGAACTAGTGGGTGGCCACCAATATTCACCTGGATCACTTCCCTTATTAACTATAGAACAATCTTGGGCTCTTCAGGAACAATCAGAAGAACATGTTTTGCAGCAGTTTTTGTCTGATATTAATTGCATTAATTATCTTATTTCTTTTAATCGTTATCATCATGTTTTCAGCAATGAATTTGAAGAAACATGTCACCCTACCATTTCTGCATCATTCACTATGGAAGCCTTAGAAGAAAACAATGAATTAAGTACTAAAACTATTGAAATTAGTGTCAGAAGCACACCGTACGTTGGTACAGAATTAAGTATAGAGTATAAACAACAGGTAATGAATATGGTTTGAAGGCACTCTAGAGAATTTTCTTGGGATTATTTGGGCATGAAAGGTCTTCATCCAAAAACTTGTACACATCACATTTATACAAATGAAGAAGTGAGACTTGTTAGGCAGCCATAAAGATGAAAGAATCCAGCTCTAAAAGTATTTGTTAAGGATGAATTGCAAAAACTCTTAAAGTCTGAATTCCATCTATCCTATTTCCAACAGTAAATGGGTATCACCCTTGGTTGTAGTTCCAAAGAAAATGGGAAATGTGGAATTTGTGTTGATTACAGAGAGGATAACAAGGCTACCTTGCAAGACTATTTTCCTTTACCTTTTATTGATCAGGTACTTGATACATTGTGAGGGAAAACGTAATTCTCTTTTCTCCATGGATATAGTGGTTACAATCAAATTCAAATAGTCGTATAAGATCAAGATAGAACTACTTTTAACAATGTAAACTTTGAAACGGGAACTATAAACTCAAAACAGGAACTCTGGCCAAAAAACCTCAAAAAAACATTAAAAACAGTGTTAAAAACGAAAAGTGTTGACGCTGGAATAACACCTTTTTTTTTTCTTCGGTAAATTTTCAACATATTTTATAAATGGCGGTGAAAACAAAAATTTTGGGCAAAAATTGTCCAAAAAACACCCTCAAAACGAAAAGTGTTAACGTTGGGAAAACACCTTTTTTTTTTAAAAGTAAAATTTCAACATTTTGAAATAATGGTGTAAAATATTTTATCATGGCCCCGAAAAACATTAAAATTTAAAAGGGAAAAAAAAATAATAATAATAATAATTAAAACTATGAAAAAGCACAAAACAAAAAAAAAGTTAAAAAAAAAATAACAAAACATAAATTAAAATAAACACTAAAAACAAAACATTAAAAAAAAAAGAAATTCAAATATAAATTTTTTTCTTCATTAAAAAAATTAAAATAAAATAAAATAAAAAACCATTATAAACAAATGAACCATAAAAGAAATTCGCAAAAAGAAAACAAAACAAAAATATGGAAAAGAAAAAATAACATTTAAGATAAACTAACAATTAAGTAGGTAAAAATAGAAAAATAAAATTAAGAAAAAATTAAAAATAAAATTTAAAAACAAACTAGATTTTAAAAAAATAGGAAATTAACAAAAAAAAATTAAAAACTACTAAAATTAAGATTAAAATGTTCATTACTTAAAAAAACAAATATAGAAATATATATAAAAAAAGACAAAAATGAAAAATAAAAAATGTTAAAAAAAAAAAATTATCTTATAAACCATAAAAGAATTTGAAAAAAAATAAAAAATAAAAAAAATATAAATATAAAATTAATTAAGTAAAAAATAGAGAAATTGAAAAAGACATTAGCAAAAACTAGGAAAAAAATAAAAAATTAAAAACAAGCTAGTTAAAGAATAAATAAATAAAAGAAAAAATTAACGAAAAAAATAAAAAACTAGTAAAATTAATATTAAAAAAATAAAAAATTAACTCAAATTATAAAAAAAAATAAACAAAAAAATATTAAAACTATTTAAAAAAAAAAACCAAAAAAATATTAAAATATAAAAAGACCAAAAAAATTTTAGCATTTAAATTTTTTTTTAAATTTCTTTTTTATTAAAAAAAATTATTATTATTAACTTTTTTTTTAAAACAAATTGTTTTCCTTATTTAAAAAAAAAATTTCATTAAAAGATTTTAATTTTTTTTTAACGAATAAAAATTTTAAAATTTTTAAAAATGATTTAAAAAAAAAAATTAAATTTGTAATTTTTTTTTTTTAATGGATTTTTTTAAAAACATTTTTTTTATTAAAAAAATAATTATTATATTCAATTTTTTTTTAAACATTTTTTTTTTAATTATAAATTTTAAAATATATAATTATTATTTTAAAAAAAAAATTAAGTTTTAAAATTTTTAATTTAAAATCATAAGATATATGAATATTATTTAAAAAAATTAAACATACGATATTTTTTAAATTTTAAAATTAAAATTTATATTTATTATTATAAAAAAAAAAAAAAGAATTTAGATTGTCGCCCCCTGGCTGCCTGTGGTGGCGCGGCCCTACATGGACCTCCGCCCATGGCCACGCAGGGACCTCTGCCCACGGCCGTGCCACCACGGGTGGCTGGGGCAAGCAAACTATTTTTTTTATTTTTATTTTTTTTTAAATAACGATTATAAATTTTAAAATTTAAATTTTAAAAATTCATGTGTTTAATTTTTTTTTCAATAATATTCATATATTTTATGATTTTAAATTAAAAAATTTTAAACTTAAATTTTTTTTAAATAATAATTATATATTTTAAAATTTATAATAAAAAAAAAATTAAATTTTTTTTAAATATAATAATTTTTTTTAAATAAAAGTTAAATGTTTATAAAAAAATCCAAAAAAATAAAATAAAATTTAAATTTTTTTTTTTTTATAATTTTTTAAAATTTTAAAATTAAAAATTAAAAATTTTAATTCGTTTAAAAAAATCTAAAATTTTTTAATGAAACTTTTTTCTTAAGTAAGAAAAAAAATTGTTTAAAAAAAAGTTAATAATAATCATTATTTTTTGATAAAAAAAGAAATTGTTTAGAAAAAAAAATTTAAATGTTAATATTTTTTTGGTTTTTTTATATTTTTATTTTTTTTTGGTTTTTTCTAAAATAATTTTCATATTTTTTTGTTTTTTGTTTTTTTGTTTTTTTATAATTTGAGTTAGTTTTTGTTTTTTTTAATATTAATTTTACTAGTTTTTTTTTTTCGTTAATTTTTTTTTTTTTTTTTAACTAGCTTGTTTTTAATTTTTAATTTTTTTTTTCCTAGTTTTTGCTAATGCTTTTTTCAATTTCTCTGTTTTTTTACCTACTTAGTTATATATTTATATTTTTTTTTTAATTTTTTTTTTTTTTTCAAATTCTTTTATGGTTTATAAGATAATTTTTTTTAACATTTTTTATTTTTCATTTTTGTTTTTTTTATATATATTTTTATATATGTTTCTTAAAGGCAATTATTTCATGTGGATTTAAAATTTAATTAGCGATGTATAAATATCTAGAATATCAAAAATGCAAAATATCGACCTTCTTTAAATATGCGAAACAATAAAAACCTCACTACAAAATAATTAAAATTATAAAAGCTCATACATTATAAAATTAGAAGTAAAAAAAAAAGCCTCTTAAAAAAAGGGCATGGTGTAGAATTACCACTTTTTTAAATCAACATCAAAATCACTACCATTCTAAAACGCAATGTACATAAAAAAAAATTTAGTGCCAAAAACTATGCTCTAAAAAAAACATGTGTGTTCTGTATCACCCCTTTTCAAAATCGAGTCACTTTTTTGCTATCTCTACAAAACGGGTAACAGTATCAGTTCTCGTTTCAAAGTTTACATTGTTTTTTACTTGCCCATTGGGGCACCTATGCTTAACTAGTTCTTCCTTTTGGCTTGTGCAACACTCCAACTACCTTTAAACGAGTTGTTTTGCCTATTTTTTCTGATCTAATACATGACTGTGTAGAAGTCTATATGGACGACTTCACAGTATATGGGGATGACTTTCATCAAGCCTTGGAAAACTTGGAAAAAGTATTGACTCGTTGTCAAGAGGCTCAATTGGCCCTTGGTAATATTAAATGTAAAATGATGCAAACTAAGGGAATTGTTTTGGGACACCACGTATCACACGAAGGCATAAAAGTTGATCCTGCAAAAATACAGGTAATATCACATATTCCAATCCCCACATCACAAAAAGAGGTAAGAAGTTTCTTGGGACATGCAAGGTACTATAGGAAATTTATTGAAAATTTCACTAAAATTTCATCACCTATGTTTATATTTCTTATTAAAGATGTTGATTTTTTATGGGATACTGACTATCAAAATGCTTTTAAGGAACTGAAGGATAAACTGACTACTACTCAGTATTGAGAGGACCTAATTGGTCTCTCCCTTTTCAAATTTTCACTGATGCATCGGATACTGCCCTTGGAGCTATATTGGGTCAAAGGGAGAATCACTTTTCTTATTACAATTTCTTTGTTAGCAAAAATCTATCACATGTGGAGCTAAATTATAGAGCTACTAAAAATGAATTATTTGCAATAGTTCATGCCATCAACAAATTTAGGCATTACATTACTGGTTATGGGACTTTTTCCATACTAATCACTTTTCTATTATATTTCTTATGAATAAGCCTATTACTAATGGAATAATAATGGCATGGTTACTCCTGTTACAAAAATTTAATATCAATGTGATTGATGGGCCTAGATGAGATAATTTGGCTGTAGATTTATTATCCTGAATGAACATTGCCTAAGATAGAGCTTCAACACCAATTCCAGATGATCTTCCATATGAGGATTTGTTCGGTGTCTCAACATTTAATCCTTGGTTTGCTGACATGGCTAACTATTTTGTGAAAGGAAGGTTTCCACAAAATCTTTCTGCCAGGGAAAGAAATAATATTATGCAGTGAAGTGCCAATTATTCTTGGATAGAAGGGGACTTGCTCCAAATAGGACTTGATTTAATTATGAGGAGGTGTGTGTCGGAGGATGAGATGTATGATGTTTTGAGGGCTTCACACAGTGAACCCTATGGTGTCCACTTTGTATATAAAAGGACAAGCTATAAGGTCCTACATGTGGGCTATTACTAGCCCACTCTTTTCAAAGATGCCAAAAGGTTTGTTTCAAGTTGCAATGCTTGTCAAAGAATGGGGAGGCTAATTGTGACCAATGAAATGCCTCTCCAAACTCAAATATTAGTG
This sequence comes from Pinus tabuliformis, assembly GCA_031772625.1. Classification (NCBI taxonomy): domain Eukaryota; kingdom Viridiplantae; phylum Streptophyta; class Pinopsida; order Pinales; family Pinaceae; genus Pinus; species Pinus tabuliformis. The sequence goes on along the minus strand of CM062817.1, from coordinate 408,302,756 downwards.
GAACCTTTTAGGAAATGGGTGCTGGATTTTGGCTTGTACTGATTACGTGACAAAGTGGGTAGAATCCAAGGCTTTATATTTTTCTTCTGAGAAGGTTGTGGTAGATTTCCTTTTTGAGGACATATTCACTCGGTTTGTGGTACCTATAGAGATTGTGATCGGTCAGGGAACACAATTTGCATCGAAACTAGTGAAGGTTGTTACCGAACAATATTAGATCAAGCACCAGAAGTGTCATTTGTACCACCCTCAAGCAAATGGACAGGTTGAATTCACCAATAAAGTCTTGGAGTCTACCCTCACCAAGAAAATTCAGCTTCACCATTTCTACTGGACTAACAAGTTACCCAAGGCATTGTGGTCTCAACCAGCTTGAAGAAATCATACAAGATGCATTTCAATAGAACATTTTAGCATAGGATCATAGACCTTGATGGCATGACAATTATATTAAGAAGAAGGTTTTTCAACGAGGAGATTGAGCATTGTTATATGATAGTAAATTTAAACACTTAAAAGGGAAACTTTCAACCAGGTGGTTGGGATTTTATGAAGTGGAAGAAGTCTCTAATAATGGCTCAGTTATAATAAAAACTATTGATGTTGATCAGACCACATTCGTGGTGATGGCCACAGATTGAAGATCTACTAATGTCCGCTCTCTTGCCAAGAAATTTTGCAAGATGTGATGCGAGATCCAGAAATGGAGTTGGTTCAAAAGAAGGATCCAGCTCTTGCTGGTTCTTCAAACTGATATATATATATATATATATATATATATATATATACATAGTATAAAATAATAGTGAGACGACTCCTTATTTTCCTCCAAAACTCACATAGAATAAAGGGGAAATTTGTCAAGGGTAATTTTATTCCTTTATCCATAATGGACAGATTAATTATGGAAAAGGACAATTTGGAGTCCTCTTTGTATGTTTCAGACTCCCAAAAATTGAATGTTTCGAGTAAGGATTGACCCTGGCTCATAAATATTAATGGGACAACGGTAGTTAGGTATCTCTTGAGTACAAAATTATTCTTTTATGGGATCATTAGAATAAGTACAGAAAAGAAACCCCCATGGCATCTACTTTCGTTTTTTCAGACACTGTAAAGAGGAATACCCTAAGCAATGACTAACTCAGGCTTGATAAATCTATGAGGTAGTAGTAGCTAGGGATCTGCTAAGTATAGAATTATTTTTTTCCAGGCTTAGCGAAATAAGTATGGAAATGAAGCCTTCTTAAGTCTTCTTTTTTTCATTTCAAACTCTCTAAAAATGAAATGGTCCTAGAAATAATCATTCCAGGCCTAGTCAAAATCCATGGAATAATGAATCAAATTACATGTAGTAACCAGAAGCCAAATTTTAGCCAAAGTTCTCAGTCAGGCTACATAAGATATTCAAGAATATTTTTGTTCATTTTTCAATTCAGTTCATGGATTTTGTACTTAAAGTTGGTATTATGATAAACCAGGCATGGGTACTGAATGATTTCTTACTAAAATTTATATAGTAAATTCAGAAGAAGTGTACAGGGAGCAACTTTCACCTACCAACACCAAAATTAGTGAAGATGGTAAATTATAAATACTTTGAAATATCTATAGTTTTATGAATTAATTTATCATCATAAATCCAGTAATGAATATTATACTTCACCGAAGATCAAAGTTGGTATTATCATCATTTGTCTCAAGTTTCAGAATATTAATAATAGCCAAATCAAGGTATGGGAACATTTTTTTATGTTACTTAGACTATATTGAAGTATATTAATAATAAACTAGTAATAGTATATCTCCATTTATCGCTATGATTCACCCATCCTTCCACATTCAAATTTTCGTCTTGTCCCCACTACACTTTCCTTTCATTTTTAATTACGTGGCTTACATTTCGAGCACCAATTCATCGTTTCTATAACCAATCCATGCCACCAATCGAATTTCCATCCTACCCCACTACATTTTCCCTCATATTTTCTCATGCAGCCCACATATCAACCGTCAATTCATCATTATTTCCGCCCATGCATATCATTATTGAAATTTCACAAGTATTATTTCCTAAATTAATTTAAAGTCATGAGAGTCGACATGGTAATTGTTCATTTCAGTGATAAGTTGCAGTTGGAAGTCAAACTGTGAACCCTCTAATCTATGATAACTTTCGGTATTGCTTCACATTTGGCATGGGGGTTGATCGCCACAAACCTAAATTTGTTCAATGTTTAAAAAGCCTCGAGTATGCTAATTGTAAGGAATTATTCGAAGAAAAGGGTTGGATGGTTTTCCTTCGAAAGTTCCAGGGTTACAATGATAGAGTGGCCTTAGATTTTTCACAAAGTTTTAATGGGGAGGTTGTAGAGATTGGGAATTTGAATTTCAAAATCACTGAAGAATCTGTAAGCAGAACAACCGGGTTACCACTATCTGGGGAGATTTTTTTCAAAGGAGGACCACTCAACTTAGAGGACTCCACTAAATTCCTCAAACCGTCTTACAAGTCTATAAATTGGTCAAAAGCAATTCTACGCAACTGCCTGGAGGAAGAATGGCATCCACTTATCACGGTGCTACAAATATTTTTTACTTGTGAAGGAAGGTACGTTGTAGTTTTCCTTTATCACATTAGATTTCTCTTACATTTTTCAGAATATCGAGGAGTTAAATTTCCATTTTCTTGCACAGGAGCTTGTATAAGGATGCTAGGGGAGTTCAATCAGGTGTTAAAAATCTTGAAATGGTGTGTGCCATCATAGCCTTATTAAAATATTGGTTGTTGCTAAGTTAAGTAGATGACGAAAGTCCTAGGAATATTTTATGGTAGAAATTTTTCCAGGGGAAGAAACCCAATTAAAGGTTCGACAAAGGCTCACGAGTCCCCTGTCGAATAATTTAAGCCCTGGAATTGAGGATCCACCAGGACTAGTTCTAAATAGGGTCAGAGCCCTGCTTTAATGACTGTATCTATAAAGGGAAGGAGTTGTTCAGCAAAACCCCCAAAGAAGTTGGAAAACCCTAGCACATCCACATATAAAGTAGACCGACTGTCAAAAGGGAAGAAATGTAAAATGAATAAGGTACAGAAAAGTGAACCTGGCCATAAGGAAGTACCGGTTGAGGAACCTCAGTCACCCAAGAAGAAAAATCCTTGTTGAAGTTGTGGAATTAGTCATTGCACAAGTAGAAAAAAAATGTGAAAAGGTTAATGTTTCCCTTAAGAAAAAGAAAATGAAACTCTTTAAAGGAGAGTAGGAAGTGACATATGTGCCTTCCACACCAATAAAGAAATCAACAGAGAATCCAACCTCATCACAAGTATGACGACGTACATAAAGCATGTCCAGACAAGAACCATCTATTTTTGATAATCAAGACCAGGAGTTGGTTACCATTCTATCTTTTTCAGAATAAGAGACGAAAAGCCCCTCTCAAGTGAATGAGGAAGTAGGGGATCCTATGCTTGCAAGAGATGGTCCAACAGATAACACTCAAGACCTTCTGAGTAGTTCACCACTTTAGAATCCATCTGATAAGAAACCAGGAAGGAAAAAGCGAGTGCCTAAGTTTACGAAGAGCAAGACATTTACTGGGTTAGCTAAGTGGGGAAGTAACTCTCAACAACATACAATACTGGTTGAAAATACCTCAGCCTGTAACGAAGAGAATATGTATTTACTAGTGTCCAAGTTGCTGAGAAATAATAAAAATTTGAAGGATAAGGCTTATAAATATAAAACCATATTTTGCTATGTGCGATCTGTGAATGAATGATATAGGAATAAGCACCTGGTTAACTGGAAACTAAAATGGCAGAGGCCTGTTAAGAAGCCTAGTTCTTAGGAACGAGCTCTGTAATTTCTGAAATCATTGATGAAAGAAAACCATTGTCTATGGGTCTTGGTCAAAGCGGTGGAAATCTGAAGTATGGGATTCCGAAATTTTATTTATGATTGGTTGGAATAGAGAAGGACAGTTGCATGAGGGCATGCATCCCCTTAGGCATGGGGGGATGTTGGGCCCTACTTTTGTACTCATTTTTCATATCCTATTCCCTTCTTTTAATTGAAATTTACTCTCTTTTACCCTTTTTGTACCATGATACCACTCTACATTAACCAAACTGCACTATTTTGCAAGTGGAGGTAAGATTTGTTACTTAATGCTATTTTTTATATGTCTTTAATGAATTTAAGTAGGTAATAAAGGACCTATAACTCTTGAATTGATTTGACTAATCTTTACAAGGACTCGCAGACATTTAAAGACATGTGGACAAGTCAGCAAGTACTCTAGCATACAATCCAGCACACCATTTAACAACATAGCGGATGACTATTTCTGAACTTACTATTTTGTACCTAATTTTGCACCTCATTTTGTGCTCTACTCAGCAGCGGACATCTAGTCAAATATTCGGCATCCCAGAATAGGTCATTTTACTCTCAACATGGAATCGGTTTCATTAATCGTCATGTGATCAAGATAAGCTCAACTGCAATCTTTTCGAAGTCATTCGAGATATTTCATATAGCCTAACTTAGCTTCAACGTTATATGTTTACTTTTCTCAATCAATTAGTTATAACTATTTATCCATTGGTTGAACACTTTATAAAGCTTGATGTTTTTGTATGTAAGCTAGTAGAAAATACCATATGCATAGCTTTGTGTAAAAATTTATAAGCTCAGATAACACTGGAGATTGTGGCATACTTCTTATTGATGTCTGAATTGATGTTTCATTGAACTTAATATAATTATGGTTTCGACATTTATTTTCCTCTAAGTGTTATGATTTCTGATTTTTAAGATATTCAGTTAGTTTTAGACTTGCTCCGGGAAGTGGCAAGGGCCCACCACAACCTAGAACCGAGTCCTGTAATCATTGTATATTGTAGGAAGTGTGTTTTGCTAAAATTCGTAGATTTGCATTTCGATTCAAAGTCTTTTTCCGAATCAAACTCAGATTTACTCTCTTCCATTTTGTACTTAAATTACTTGCTCTGTTTTTCTTGAATCTGGAAGAACATATTATCTTTGAGCCTTTGTCAACAGAGGAACAATGTTAATTCATATTTCCTATGCATGAATGATTTCATAATCGCATTTCCAGAAGTCATGAACACTCGGAAGGACTCTTTCCAATTGCAAAAAGAATGATAATTGTGTTATGAGCTAAATCGGTTGATTCAAATTGGATTTTTTCTTTGTTATTTAAAATCATGTATGCTTAACAACAACACAAAGATCTTGTAGCATTGCATTTTATATGAAATATCCAGAAATCGTAGATGTAGAATGTTATGCATTAATATAAGTTGTGTGTTAATATTTTAGGATTTGTAGCATAGCTCTGAGATACATTAGAACTATAGTATAATCACGATTGAAATAGGTCATAGGTTACTACTCGGTTTCATAAGAAGTTTTTTCTAAGTTTATTTTGATTAGTTTTGAATTAGAATATAAGATTTGAATTTTTGAAGTCTTTTGAATCTGAGTGTGTTGAATGAGGTAGCATAGAAGCATTGATTTAAGTTGTCATTTAGTTTCCTTTTGCAATCTTTGAAAATTGAATATGTGAACTAGATAGGATTGAGGAATTAATTTTCAGTTATCTTTGGCTTTTCTTTGGTTTATAAACCCAAGGTATTGCCTGAACAGTGATTGGTATTTCTTGTGTAGTGACTTATATTACTTGTGTAGTAACTTGAATTGCCTATGCAGTAATTTTTATTTCTTATAACAATTATTTGTATTGCCTATGCAAATATTTGGATAATGTACCACGATTTTCAAGTAGCTTGTACAATGATTTTGAATTAGGATGCTTGGGTTGGAAACATTGATAAGTGTTAGTTGTCTGTTTTTTTTTTTTTTCTGAGTAAGTTTTTAAGTTAAATAGGCCATGGTTTAAGAAGAACACTAATTGGAGTTTTCAATAGAACATAGATTTAATCATAGATTAATAGGTTTCTTCACTTCAACTTGTTGTGATTGTAAGAAGTAAATATTGAACATTTCATACTTAATTTTGCACTAAATTGTTTAGAACCTGAATCAAAAAGTAGTGTAACTTAATGATTACAAACCTCAACTGATAATTTAATTTAGGGGATTTGACACAAAATAAAACCCCTAACAAAGAGAAAGGTCAACACTGACTAAACTTCTCCCACTAGAAAATCACGTTTGGAAATATTATCCTCCATGATGGGTATGGTTTTCATTGCCTATACATACATAAATTTTCTTTCATTTTCAATTTTCATTTTTGTCTTTTATTCCTTTGATTTATGTTTTTTCCTATTCACTGGGATGATAAGTTAGCTACTTACTTTTTTTGTGTTTTCTGACTATCCTGTTCATGGAATACCTCTTATCATATCCACTCTAGAGTATCTCATCCTATCTTTGATCCATCGATTATATTTTGAGATCACACTACACGCAACGTGTAAACCAAAGCGCGAGTGTTAAATTTGAGGATCGTATTCTATTTTGGATTCCTCGATTGTATTATAACATTATTTTTTTCAGAGGGGTGGACCCCACTTCCAAGTTCATATATATCAACATCAATTACAACAACATCATTTTGCATCATAGTTATGTCAACATCCATGTCTATTATAATATTTTTTTATAATATTGAAAAGTTTTTTATTAATAATATTAAAAAGGCATTTTAAGCTGTGTAAATTTTTGCTTGATGGGTGATACTCGAAAGAAAAATAAATATTATAATGTCAATTCATTTAAAGTTAAAATAAAAAAAATTATATATTTTTTTAATTTTAATAATAATATTATGAGATATAAGTTATTTTGCTTCATATATATGTTGTTTCAAAATACATGTAAATTATATAAAAATAATAATATAATAAATATAGCATTAAATGTAAGTTTATGAAAAGATTAATACAAATACAAATAGATATGAAAAATTATATCTACTAAAATTACAATCATTAAATTATTTGTCTAAAAAGAGAATTGAATAATTGAGAAACAAAATAAAACATGGAATTATCAATAAGAAAAGCTAATTAAAATGCTAACTAAAATCATAAAACAACATGAGTAGTGAATTGAGAAGCCAACTAAAATTGAGATTAGTGTGATCAATTAATTTAGATATGTTACTTACTTTAATCTATTTATTATAAAAATTAGCTACAAAATTAGAAATCTAACGTTACTTAACACATTGGTTACTAGCATGGTTTATGAGATTCTCATATCTTGGATATCACTCTTGCTTTTAGCAATATGTGTAGTTCCCATAAATATAGAGATCTAATAAGGGATTTGAATAATTTCCATATCCAATGCTAAAAATTCGGTAATTCATATTGATGTCATTCACCAATATAATCATCATCGCCACCAAATTTTTTAGAGAAATAATGTCATGAAGCATTCACATTTTTTATAGTATACATGCTAGAGGAAAGACAAGTACAATGTCCATGGAATAATTCTATGTTTTTTATAATTGAAGGATCATCATGTATAAAAATTGAAGTGTTTCACTAAGTATCCACTATAAACAACAAAGTTCACAATGAAGTAATCATCAAATTTGGTTACATGTTGAGGGAATTTGCTATGATTCTGACAATTATAATTAACTAGGTGACAACTAGTGTAAGTGTTCAAGCATTTTGGTTCATGCAATTCCAAAAAAATGAAGTTACGAAATTAAATATTCACAATTGAGTGGAATAATCATTGATAAAGGCAATATTAATCCTTCATCATTGAATTTTTTTGGGTTTGATGTTCATCTTCTACATATTTTGTTGGATGCATGTATAGTTAAAAGTTTGCACTTTAATGGATTTGATCTTTCTTAACCTATAATAGATTTATAATTAAAATAAATCTACACTTGTAATAGTTATAACTAGAAGTAAAGATAGTAAAGCTAAATGTAAGGAATAACTCTCACATATGGAAATGGATTCTAACCAAACTTGTAATTTTGAGATGAGATAATGATTTTGAATTTATCGAATAGAAGGTAAAATCTTTAATATGTTTTGTTTCTTTTTAAGATGATATTTTTCTTTTTTCTTTTTTTTTGTGATTGTTTTCTCTTGATGTCCATTTTAGTTAAAAAGGCAATTAGAAATTTGCATACAAAAGGTTTGGAAATATTTTCATGAGATTCAAATAAATTAATAGAGCATTGAAAAAATCAAAAGGTGTAACCAAAGCCCCATAATAGCCTTCATGTGTGCAAAAGGTAGAATTAGGAATTCCATACCACTTTATCTAGATTTCATGATACCTAGAGAACTGGTGTAGTCTAATGAAGAATTGAGTACCATGTAGCACATCCAAGAGGTCATTAGTGGCTACAATATGACATTTGTTTTTTACCATCAACTTATTAATATCATGGGAGTATAGCCACATGCTCTACAAGTTTCCTTATTTTTTCAATATCATGATGACTAGGCAAGAGTAAGAACTAGTACTAGGACATATTACATCTATTATCAACAATTTTTGAATTATGTTTTCAATATTTTTCTTACAAGTTATGGGGTGTTTCACAGACATATTGATTTTTATTCAAAATCAAATATAAAGTAGGTTGAATTTCTTGTGGGGGTGTATCCATAACTAGGATGCCTATAGATTGGGAAATAATTCCTAAGTAACGTTTCTTTCAGAGATTATCCATATATTAAGAGCTGATAATTTCTAGTGAATTGGCACAGAGACCTTTGAGGATGTGCTTGTGGCCCTCATTATTGAATCCCAAATATAACCCTTCAAAATCCATTAAACCTATTGAGCCCTAAAATTGGGTTACTTGGTTAATCTTTTATGACCATTTTCTCATCAAATACCTTGGGAATGGCCACTTTTAAGACTAATACCTATTGCACAATCCAATTTTCTAGCCTTTTAATACTTTACTAATTAATAACTTACAATAGTTATTTTGGTTATTATTGTAAGTTATTGAATATTTGTTAATGATAAATCTACTCATGGGTTATCAATGATGTTTGAATGGATATAAAATTTTATTGTTGGAGAGTGAATATTTGATTGTTTTATCAGCGTTAGGTGTCTTCTACCAACACTTCTCCATGTTACAAAATGAAAGTATATTTAGACACTATATAGTCCCTTCTATCCTAAAATCAATATACATTGATGAAGTCAACAAATCATCTAAGATAGTAGTGGAATTATTTATTAGAAAACTAGGGCATGTAGTTTTAACTCACTATTGTAGCTTAAACAAGAGGAAAATAGGCCTATGAACATGTGATTTCAGGCTACTTCCTTATCTACTTCCATTAAAATATATATATTGAATACCTCTATGATAATTTAATGACAACCCTATCTACTTCCATTAAAAAGTTTCTATCGAGGTTTCATGTGAAAATAAAAACAATGAAACCAACCCTAAGTAAACTAATGAGTGTAAAATTTCTAAATAATCCATTAAGGATTCTTCTAATGATTCATTAAAATTCAATCAAATAAATAGATCCAAATCCGTAATTAAAAGGAAAAAGAGGACCTACATAAAATAGTAATGAAGAAAATCTTTTGTATCTATCTAAGCTAGATTTTTAATAAATTTTGGATGTAAATAATGACTTGTAAAACTAAAGAAATTCATATTATTCCCCTAATGAACTATAGAATTCTTTTCATCAAAATATTGATTAATCCCCTAATTATGTGGATAACATTCCAAATATTTATGTGAAGAGTGAAAGTATTTATATAGAAGACATAAATATCGGGGTTAAAAGATTGGAAAAAGGAAAATATAAGGACATTGAAGGTTATAAAGTTGAAATCTTAAAATATGGAGGGTATATCCTTATCCATGACATATACACATTGCTCAATTTAGAAATCAAATAGGGATTCCTTAAACCTTGGACTTAATACCTCATTGTGCCTATTTTAAAAATTGGAGACAAAAGAAATCCCTCTAATTATATGACCATTATGATTAGTCCATTTTAGGTAAGATATATGGAAATATTTTGAAAGAAAGAAAAAATTACATATGACTAGAAAACCATGGAAAAGTGCTAAAGACCAATATTTTTTTAGAGGCTATCATTCAACTTTGGACCACCTTGTTATGTTTATGATCATTGCAGAGTGAAAAATTACTAAAAACTATCTCCTTTGTTGTTTCACTAAAATTTGAAAATATTTTGACATAGTTCCAAAAACTAATATTTAGAATAGGTTAGATGAGCTAAAATTTCCTTTAGAGTTAAGAGATGCTATCATAATATTGTATGAGAATGTTAATGCCAAGTATATCAACATTAAGGGATGTCCCAAATAAATTAATATACGATTCAAGTATGGTTATCCCATATCCCTTATGGATTTTGGAATATACATTGGCAAGTTAGAAAAATGGTTTGAAAACTATAGGTTGTGTTGGCTTGACTCTCATTAATATAGTCATCATCCTTCTTTGTACCAATTATATTGTTCTTATGATGAGGAGTCCCTTTATGAACTTACTAAGAAACCAAGGATAGTCAAAAACTTATATTCTAACGTAGGTATGTCTACGAACACTAACAAAATGAAGATTATGATAATTAAATCCAAATAGATCATCTACAATACTCTCATCTAGGATAATATGAAATCAGATAAATTTCACACATACAGACACACACATATATATATATTTGAATTGGTACTCATCCCAACCTCAATTGGAATTATAACTTTGAGAAAAGGAAAAATAGGGTGGAAAATATTTTGTATGCTTGAAAGCAATTATAAATAAGTGGAAAATTAACTATGGGATAAGAAAAAAAATCCTCTTTGAGAATATTGTCACTCATGATATCTTCTATGGATGTGAAGTTGAAGTTATCCAATTTGAAATTTTAAAATAAAGGAATTGAAGTCTTGAATTTCCAGATAACATTGTCAGTGTCTCGAGTTACCAAATAACATTGTCGATGTATTTTTGAAATAAAGGAGTTGAAGCGGATGACCGAGGAGGCCTATTTATGTACCTTTGTCTACCTTGGTCTATTCAAGATAATTGTTCACTGTGAGAAGCTACATGCAATATTCATCGATGATTCAGAAGTCGTGGGCCACTGGGAGTACCAAGGACACATATGATCCTTTACTTTCCACCAAACCTTTAACATACTAGTCAAAGATGCCATCTTCCACTTAATGTCGCTACACGTTAGCAGGCTTGTGCTAAAAGTTCTTGTGTTTTTGTCTCATATAAAAATAGTATATTAAATATTATAACATATTAAAATTTATTAAATTTATAATAAAATTAAAATTAATAAAAAATAGATAGAAATTAAGAAAAAAATAATTATATTAAGTTGATGTAACATTTAAGTCATACTTGTTAAATGATATTAGTTCAAGTGTTTGGTGAATAATTTTGGGGAGATGTTTTAACTCGTTCATTTGTGAAATAGTTGTATTTGGTAGTTACTGATTCTCTAGAAATTTTCATTCTAGTTTATTTGTTTCTTTGTTTTTTTGGTTCTTCTTTTTTAATATAGAGGAATCGGTAATTGGAAGGCCTAATCGTGACACCACCCCAAATCGAGTCAGAGTACTGCCCTATAACCATTGGAGAGTTGCATCTCCCTGCAAGCACACTTCTTTGGTATGGAGGGTTTCAAATATCCCCATATGGAGCAGCATATCATTCGGGCAAACCCTCACTGTAAATTTTCATTCTATATATATATATATATATATCACACTTTGTGTTAGAAAATAATTAATGAAGCTTTGGGAAATTAGTAATAAAAAATTTGTAGATTGTCATTGAGAAAGTGTTAAAGGTGTTAGTGTTTACCTGGTCACAAATTTTAAAGGGGATTACAAGATTCCATGTGAAGGGAGTGATGTTGTTACAGGGAAAAGTGTCTATATAGAACTGCTCTATCCCACTAAGGTGTGACAACTGCCTTAGAAACAAATAGAGAAAAGCTACTTTTGTTTTTCCTTTATGAGTTATAGATAGAGAGGAACAGAAAGACCAACCTTTGTCTTGCGCTAATCTCCTGATTTGGTTCCTCTCTTCTTTGATAGTCTTTAGCTACCTACTCCCTTGCACGCCCAGCTTCACAAAGTACCTGTAAGATCACAGTAGCATAGCACTATACAAAGACATGGATCTATAATCATAAACAATCTAGATGAGATGTAAATTGACCATACAAATGTAGCAAGCATTAATGACACAAGAGCATGGAGGAAAACTTGAATAGCTTTTATTGATAAACAAGAAAGAGCCAAGAGGAGTTACAACCAGTTGTTCTGACCCAGCATCAACCTCCCAGCAAAGAAGCCCCTCTTCACCTCAAACAAAGCTTAGATCACCCAACAATCTAATGTTTGTCTCAAGAAACCAACAACAATTCCTTACAATATGCAAAATTCCAGCCTCTGGATCTCTGGGATTAGGGATCCATATATAGATATCTGTAATGGAGATGAGTCAGCTCATGATTTTATTAGTGTCTTCCCTCTGATAGTTCTTGCTTCCACTTGGAGATTGATGATCTCTTACTCATCCTTGGTCGAATTCAGTGAGGCAAGTGTCACAGGAGAAGATTCTGGAAGCTTCCATTGCTTCTCCACCTCGCGGAATGACACTGTCATTTGTCATTTCTTGGCCATCGCATCCCATAGAAGGGCTTTTTGAAATTCAACACACCCACACAGTGTATTTAAGTGAGATGCAACGCACTTGGCCAGTGGAGCAGTTGAAATGATCCTGTTTTGACCAATTCTGAGCACTTTTTCATGGAGAACTTCTGGGAGAAGCTGTAATCTGTTGACCTTGTTCCTTTAGGGGTTAGAACAACACTTTTAGGGACTTAGGACCCCTTGATTTATGGACATTTCATGCTTGGGGTTGTAGGGCCCAAAAATGTCTATAACAGTTGCCCCCTAATGCATGAGGTCATTAATCTTTTGATGTCGGGTGAAATGCTTTATTATGAGGATCTGAAGTTCTTTCAAGCTAGGAGGAGACCTGTAATAAGATACAATACAATACATTATCTTCATAATATTTTCATGATCTAGCTGAGGCGGGCATTCCCATGCTCAGCTTTATAAATTCATTTTCATGTACATAGGACAGAAAATCGTCTGAGTGTAGACTGATGATTCCAGTAGAGCCATCATCCTTTTGATTGGAAGATTATCTGTGCGGCAATGATGTACATTTGATGTCTTTATTTCCCTGAATATATATCGCAGCCCGGATGGATGAAGCTAGATCCAGGGTCTTCAATCTCGTTCGATCTTCACTCGAAGTACAAGTTGATCCATGTGAGAAATGTTCTGAAGTCGAACATGGAAAGACATCGCTTGATTACCAGCCAATGATGTAAACTGTTAACAAGCGTGAGAGGAATCACCGATAATGATAATGACCCTCAAGGTACTACAGTACAATTTACGTGGCGTGAATAAAGGACTTGGCATCGAACACCACGCAAAATCTTTCGATCGAAGGCCATTGATGTAAACCTGTCGCCGGAAGTGAGAAACTTGCCATTGAGGCATGCAAGCTTCAAAGTACTGAATGGGGTGTTCCTAGATCAACTTCTTGGATAATGAGCTGATGTCGACAAGAAGCGATCTGTCACAGGAGGGCCTTAATGAATCCCACATCAATGACACAGAACGGAGAAAATGATTTTAATGGAGGTGAAAACGATCTGGTGATATAAGGTTCAGGGTGGCGGTCATGAAAGAATGGAGTATAAATGTATGGTAGTGGGTGAGACACAGGTGAATTCTCTGAATGACTTCTCTTGAACATATCGGTGACACTGATGTGATGGATTGGTAGCATTAACCCCAAATGTGGATGGTATGATGGGACCATGGTGATGTGACCAGTGAATGAAACAACCCAACCCGACTCGGACGCGGAGTGGAAGTGTCATGTTCAAGAGCGACTTGCTACCAACAAAGTTTCTTCAAGTTTTCTTCCCAATTTTCCCCAGTCATTGCTGACCAGTACCTCTTTATTTTTGTCAAGCTTGAGGAGGATAACATATGCTTGTTCTATAATTTTCCCTTCAAGCAAACCCATCGCTATGTTTTAACGAGCCTAGCGATAGTGAAACTCACTTTTGTCTGCCATGGACAAGTTTGTCGCTATTAGGTTTTAACAATTTTAACGACAAAGATAACTCGGTCCTTTTCAATTTTAGAGAGTCTGAAAAGGAACGTAAAGGTAACTCCAAAACTCATTTTTCGTCATCTAATCCCTTAAGTCCGAAAAAGTATAAAACAATACAGAAGGGATGAAATTTCTATACTTTTAATGAGCTGAACAAAACAAGCGCTCAATCTTTTTGTGTAATAATCCCTCAGGTCCAAAAAGATTAAAATTTAGAGGAGGGATAGCACTTCCTGTCCCTTTAACGAGATGGAGAGGCCAATGGCTCGGCAATCCTTTCATATTTTACGAGTCAGTTGAAAAGAGCTTAAAGGAGACTCATCTTTTGAGGAACGAGTGATAAAATGGATAGCAACTGATTCCAGGTAAGGTTTGGAATTTTCCAATCATGGCAGTGTTACAAGGATGGCTAGTGAAATCACTCTTCGCCGTTGTTCCTCAAAATGGGTAAACAATCAAATGGAGGTGAATGATCGGCCAATGCAAAAGTGGAGGTGACGGTGCAAACACGACCAAGGCTTTAATGGCTGAAGTACTACATTCACGATGGTTATTTACCGAGGAATAGTTCATTTTTTAACGAGCTTAAATGTGGGGGGAAACATTTGCTCATGGCTTATGTTTATTTTTTAACGAGCTTGAACTATGTGCTAAAACTGCTCGATTAATCCAGTCATGTGATAAGAATGTCTCATATAAAAACAGCGATTTTTAGAGTTTTGCCCCACATCCTTTCTTTATGCAAGTTAGGAAACGACCAATCCTACGAGTTTAAAGGGTTAGAGGACCTACAAATTTAAAAAAAAAAAAATAGTCGCTCTTCGCTTGCACGCCAAAAGGCTTGCATGCCCCCAGGTATAAAACAGAATTTCAAGGTTACCCCTTCTTTATTCCATTAAAACATTTGTTTTACTGGGAGAGGCCTACCTCTTACAGGTTACCCAAAGATTGTTTTATTCACAGCGCAAACAAAACACTTCTTCGGCGATGTTTACCGAAATAGACAAAGGTGAGTGAAGGAGGCTACTCCACTCACGTAACTTTGACAAGAGAATCTTGTTCTAGAATAACCCCCTCTTCCAATCACGGACGGGAGTACAGACTAGTCATATTCTCTCGCAGAAACCTACCCTATACCCGAAGTTTTCCTGCCGAAGCAGACCAGGGTGCATGCCCCCTGGGTTTCAGTCATGTCCCCCGAATCACTCACACTCATCGGGTGGGCGGACTGGGGATTGAGACATTTCTTGCGTGAAAAGACCATTTAGGGATGGTATATGACTATTTGCTATGCGTGAACCGGGGAATGAAAGCTGGTCTACGAGCTTGACCACTCTTCCTTCGTGCGGAAAACACATTACTCTAAAGAGTGAGGAGACAATTGCTCCCATGCAATAAATATAGTCTCGTCCAAGGAGCAGATTATAATCCAGGGGTCCTTGAACTACCTTTACGTTCATGTGAACGGTTTTCCCTCTCAATGTTATGGGCACATTGGGAAGGATCCCTAACGGTCGACTGGTTCCTTTGTCAAACCCTGTTAGATTTCTCATCTCAGGAAAAAGCGATGGCGAACCAAGCACTTTCTAAGCAGTTGAGGAAAGGATACTCACAGAAGCCCCTTCATCTATGATGGTACTGGCTATAACCATTCTATATATTTGAACAATGATTTCGAATGGTATACTAGCTGGTAAACGGGGTCTTCCTAGTTGATTACAGTTGAAGGAGACAACTACGTTTCTTGAAGGTGGGACCGAATAGACGGCCAGGTACGAATCTGACGAACTTCCTTCCTGTGGTAAAGGAATGGGAAAATTGCCCCCATGTTTGTTGGAGTCTGTGCTTATGAAAAGAATTTGGACGGTGTCATCCTTGTTCTCTTCGGTGATGGTATCATCTGAAGATGGAACCTCTGAAGGCAACACCGGGTCAACTGCCACCTCGCCCTTTTGACTTTCGTCTGGTATGGGTTCAGATGGTTTGTCTTCAATGATAGATGCTTCAGCCGACCACTTGAGCGGGCCAGCCGGATTTTCAACTAGTGACGAACTTGGCAAGAGTTTTTTATATCCAGGGGGAAGTCATAACGGTGAAACTAGACGATCGTCCAAAACTCTTTTAGCTTCGTCTAAGAAGGGACAACGGTGGACGACATGATCGCCTTCGCACAGTTTACAAGGAAATCTATATTTTCCTTTTTGTCCTGGGGCTTCACTTTCACTAGTCGACGGTGTGTTTTCAACATGATCATCAGAGGTTGAGGACACCGGGTTGTGCAAACAAGGAGACCAGACCCTTAAGATCCGAGGGATGCAAGGAAAATCTCTATGATAGTGGTCTCCCTTGCAAATGACACATGACGATTTAGGCCTGGTCGGTGCAGTGTGTGGATTTTCGCTAGACGACACTCATTTGCCCCCATTTGCTTTTGGCTCCTTCTTCTTCTTCTCTTCCTTCTTCTTTTCCTTCTTCTTCTCAGGTACTTGACTTTTGGCTTTACCAGGAGGAGAGAGGAGGGGAAGAATTAGAGGAAGTAGAAGGTTGGTGGGTAACTCTGGACTCGTCTAGTTGCTGGTTCGATTGTTCAGGAATTGCGGTGTTCTGAACGACAGAGGTTGAGAAGAGCCATACAGGCAAGCCGATTGTCAGTCCTGGAAGCGACAATGTGGCCATATGGGGCGCACCAACATCTCCCCAAGAGGAGAAGGGACTAGGATTTCCTCCAAGGGGAATTCCTTGGTTGGTGGATTCCATTTTCTCAACCCAAGATCAACGTAGGAAAGGGTAATGAGTATTCCGTTTAAAATAAATTTTAGACGCTTTGACACAACTTGTTTTTTCAATTTTTAAGAGTCGAGAAAAAACAAAAGATGACTCTAGTCTCCTTCGATTTTTAATGAGCCTGAAGTGACAAGTGCTCAGATGGACCTTTTCTGTTAAGGAGTATGAAAATGAATGAAAGGAATTGCTCTGGAAATCTAGGTAGAGGGATTACCAAACCAATCGCAAAACTGTAGAATACTTTTTACGGTACAGCATTCAATCTTCCCGAATGTTGTGTTCAGTGCATTGCGATCGATAGGGCGGCAGACACGGCTTCCTATGGATAAAGGATTAAGCCTATTGGGGTCTCCCAAAATATACTCGATGGTACGTGGGAGCACAAGTCCGTACTGGCACTTATCGCTTCAAAGTGGAGGAATCACCCAACCATCAATGAGAACAATAGTTACCAGGCTTTACGACGTCGGAATACGTCTCTGGCCTAGACTTCTAAATGTTGTGCATTAAGTTCCAAAGTGTTGTTAGATTCATTGAATTTATTTTAATTTGATCTTGTTTATGAAGTTTTCCTTTCAGGTTCACCGCGAGATGTAGATGTAATTCCTAAAATGCAATCTAAGATGATAAACAAACTTTTTATCTTCTTTGTGCAATGAAAACCCTAGCTACTAAGGAAAGAAAGACAGAATCTTTTCACAAAGAGCAAAGAGCACACTCTAAATGCACTTTCCTAAATCAAGCCAATCAGACTGTCTATATGCAAATGCACATGCATGTATTTTTTTTCGACTTTCTTAGTATATGAATGCTAAAAAGAAAGTTGATGCACAAATCTGAATTTCTTTTCAAGCGACAAATATCAACAAGTTTCCTTTCGAAATCAAAAATGGAGATGATCACAACACTTTACGATTTTGAAATGAATACTTGTTCTTGACACTAGAAAATGACAAATTCAGACCAAAAGCAATAGTAACAGGATAATCGACCATCAACAGCAATCATAATCTTTCCTACGATTGAAATTGACACTTGCGACAGTTTCAAATCAAAGGACGACAGTACGATTATGCTACTTTTGCAAAGGAGAACTGAAAATGACTCAACAAACACACAAAAACATCTATAGTTCTTTTGTACAAAGGAGACGGAATAATAGCAAGGAAAAGGGGTTTCAAACAGACATATACTGATCACAAGCAGAAAAATTCAGGAATAGAACTGGAAAGAATGAATCACAGAAACCAAAACTGCACAGAGCCTAGTCTGATCAGCGCACCTGGAACACAGAGAATTTGAAATGCAGCGCAGCTTGTCCACTCGAGAAGTGCGCTGAAGTTCAGATTCTCTGAACAGTACCTGCGCTGGGACAGAAACGAGATTCTGTTTGGGTTCCAGGTTACAGTTTGCAGTTCAGTTCTTGGGTTTTGGCCGAGCAAAAAGCAATCAGTAATGCAACAATCAGGGGTAGATCTAAGGAGGATCTAAGAGCTATCACAAGGGCAATCAGATAGTTTGTGAATCAGTAAATCATAAACAGATCCAGTAGCTGGATTGAAGTAGCATTTATCTACTTTGCATTTGTTATGGCAAATGCAGTTCGAATACTACCTGTAAGTTTATGAAATAGACAACAAGGAATGATAAACAAACAAACTAATTCTTCCCGAGTGGAGTCGCCATTTTGTTACAGGGAAAAGTGTCTATATAGAACTGCTCTATCCCACTAATGTGTGACAGCTGCCTTAGAAACAAACAAAGAAAAGCTACTTTCGTTTTTCCTTTATGAGTTATAGATAGAGAGGAAAAGAAAGACCAACCTCTGTCTTGTGCTAATCTCCTGATTTGGTTCCTCTCTTCTTTGATAGTCTTTAGCTACCTGCTCCCTTGCACACCCAGCTTCACAAAGTACCTGTAAGATCACAGTAGCATAGCACTATACAAAGACATGGATCTATAATCATAAACAATCTAGGATCAGATGTAAATTGACCATACAAATGTAGCAAGCATCAATGACACAAGAGCATGGAAGAAAACTTGAATAGCTTTTATTGATAAACAAGAAAGAGCCAAGAGGAGTTACAACCAGTTGTTCTGACCCAGCATCAACCTCCCAGCAAAGAAGCCCCTCTTCACCTCAAACAAAGCTTAGATCACCCAACAATCTGATGTTTGTCTCAAGAAGCCAACAACAATTCCTTACAATATGCAAAATTCCAGCCTCTGGATCTCTAGGATTAGGGATCCATATATATATATCTGTAATGGAGATGAGTCAGCTCATGATTTGATTAGTGTCTTCCCTCTGATAATTCTTGCTTCCACTTGGAGATTTATGATCTCTTACTCATCCTTGGTCGAATTCAGTAAGGCAAGTGTCACAGGAGAAGATTCTAGAAGCTTCCATTACTTCACCACCTCGCGGAATGACACTGCCATTTGTCATTTCTCGCCCATCGCACCCCATAGAAGGGCTTTTTGAAATGCAACGCACCCACACAGTGTATTTAGGTGAGATGCAATGCTCTTGGCCAGTGGAGCAGCTGAAATGATCCTGTTTTGACCAATTCTGAGCAGTTTTTCGTGGAGAACTTCTGGGAGAAGCTGTAATCTGTTGACCTTGTTCCTTTAGGGGTTAGAACAACACTTTTAGGGACTTAGGAGCCCTTCATTTATGGACATTTCATGCTTGGGGTTGTAGGGCCCAAAAATGTCTATAACAGATCTTAAGCATACCAAAGGTTATTGTGGTAGTTAGTTTTTCTTTCAAATCAAAGTCTCTTTTCCCTAATGTAGCACTTCCTTAAGCCTCTATTCTGTGCTATAATGCCTTATTTACCTTTATCTCAATGCTACACCCTCAAACTTGAGCTTCAAACTTAATTTTTTGGCATTCCAACTCAACATAGTGCCATCCTAAACCTCAATCCTATATTATAGTACCCCTTTTAGCATCAATCAAGTGCTACAAACTTAGAATTACCCTTGTTTTTTGTCTCCCTCTCATTTTTTTATTTTTTATGTCTCCATAACACCCTGATGAGTTTTTGTGCAATGCTACGATGCCTTTTGGAACTTTTAGATGATTTTTTCTGTCCATATCTCCATAGTTCTTGATTGAGTCTCTAGCCAGTGCATCAGCATACCAAAGACCCTCAGTGTAGTGCTACCTCTTCAATTTTGGTCTCTTTAACTCATTTTTTAGCTTCCTTTCTTAGCATAATGCCCTAACAAGCACTAAAGGAGTATTACAACACCCAATTAATCCTCAAAACACCACTATAGTGCATGACTAAGCCTTAAGCCTAAGATTTTTCTTATTTTTCTAAAGTTGCCTCACACTTTTGAAGTTATGTTTTGATACTTTGTTACTTTGAGTTAAGAGAAGACAAAAGGAAGTAAAGGTTAAGTGTAATAAGGAAATTATTCAACTTAATACATGCAAAACCCAATAAAATAATTTAAACGAAGCTAGTAGCTCACTATCTTCCTCAAACACCATCTTGGCTCTATTCTCTAGATATTAAATCACTCAGATTAGAGTGTCCCACCCTAGTTTATTGAGCCAACTTTAGTTACGACTAGCATAGTACCAAGTAAGTGTTTTTTAATGCTTATTCACTCTACTTTTTTTCTTGTTTACAATATTTTACCGTAATTATTTACCCATCAAATGTTTTTCACTAGATGAAATCTTATCTTATGCTTAATTTTAACCTAGTGAATAACTTTTAAATATATTTTTTTGCTCCTCAAGGTTGTTATGTTTTGTTTTCTCTTGGACCATCATCCTCACTAACCAAGTGCCCAATTGTGCCACTTGATGTAGCTCAAACCTATTGAAAAAACCATTTTCCTAGATAGGAAATAGTTAAAACATGATTTAAGATCCATTTCAGCTGCTTCCCCTTCTTGGTATTTTCTCTCATTCTTTTCCCAAGCCAACTCATGGTTATGCTCTAGCTTCTAGCAACTTATTTTTGGCTAAAATAACACTTTATATTGAACAAACCCCAAAAATGGTTTTCCATATCTTTGGAATGCTCAACTATATATTTTCCTCATGATACCTAGAGTTTTTATATAAAGCACCTAGAGTCCCTTTTCATGGATCCATTTTCATGTTTCCAACCCATTTATTAGCTATACTTTTTAATCGGTTTTTTATTCTCTATGTTGTGTACATGAGTAAATATTTTTTCTCCCTAAAACCTTAGGTGTCCCCCTACCCTTTAAGTGATATTTAAATGGGGAAAACAATCTACCATCATAGTAAAGATAATGAACCTATCATTCTACTTTTTCCTCACCATTAACAATGATTTATTGCTAAAACTCGACTAATTATGAAACTTAGAAACCTCATTCACCTAGATTCTATTTGTAAGATAATATTTATAATTGGTGTTTTTTGTTTTTTTTGCATTTGTAGCAGAACCATGTTTTCTTCTAGGATACAGGCTTCAAGACAACAATAGTTGAATCCTTTGGTGATGAGGAACCCAATAACTCTTTGTCTAGTGAGTTATGGGATATTGCATGTTGTATTGACATGTATAGCTCATATATGGTATGAGGTATACTAGATGTTTCAGAGAGGGAATTCTCCTCTAGATTATCCAAATTTTAAGGTGTAAAAAGTTACCAAGAGATCTTAGTTTCCTAAGGTGGATGAAAACTTGGTTGTCATTCCCTGTGCAAAAGTCGTCGAGTGGTTGATTCAACATGTAGAACTTGATGGAGTCATGATATGAGATAACCATGAAAACCCATTACTTCCTTCGACGACTCTAATTACATCGATAAGTATTAGTAGTTTCCAATGGTGGAATTATGCTTGGACAAATTTTGGTTAACCTGCTTCAAGATTCTACTGAAGGAGATGCTTAAGAAATAGTAGACTAGCAAGGGGACATTCAAAATAAGGGTGAACAAGGGGTATCGCATCAATTTTGTTAAGAAATTCTTTCACCTAATATTTTTCATGTTATTTAGGCCATATGGTAGACCAAATGCAAAAAATCCTCCCCATGGGTTGGGTCCCACTCATGTACACTATTTAATTCGAGGGGAAGATCTTTAACTAGGTAGATATTTAGCATGACCCATCATGGATACTATTGAGTAGGAACAAATAGATATTAAACAAGGTCAACAAGGTCAGTTAATCATGGTTTCATATATTATAGACATGATCTGTATGAAGATAATTTTCTCGGTCATGAAATGGAGGTGGACCATTCATGAAGATTAGGCTCAATTTTATTACAAACTCCTCTAGGAGTACCACTATATATCAACATATGCATAGATATGAAATGATTTTCTTATGCCTTTACATAAGGTGTTTTTTTGATGAAACTACCACTTGCATGCTAGAGAGATCCATGCAACTAGTACCCTTGATGGATAACTGGTTTGTTGATTGGGAGGTTATTGTGAAAATTCGTTAAAATGAAACAACTAGAATTTATTCTTCTAACTAATTAATTATGCAATCTATGTTTTGTACGAAAAAATAACAAATAAATCACACAATAATTTATTCAAAATAAAAACTTTGTAGAAAATAAACTGGAACTGAGAAAAAATAATGCACACACACACACAATAAAATTGACATTGTTGTTTTGGATAAATGTCCCCAAGAAACCCAATCTGATAAAACGAGTGTAGCAAATGAACATTTTATTATTATTATGCAACAATGAAATATGAGTTAATAAATATGGATGCCAAATTGGAAATACTCAGTAAAATAATTTGGCCAAAAATTAATGAGACAATTTTGGTCTCACCCGAAACTGATCTTAGTGCTTAAAATGGCACAAACTGGCTACTCGAACACCCCTACATCGACCTCTATACTAGCCAATTTGTACCACCTTAAAAAATGATTTCATGTTGTCAACCTCCCCAACTCAGCCTCCACAAATTATTCACTTAGCCTTCTAGAAATATTCTTGATCTCCAACAACCAAATCCTTCTCCTTTTCATCTAAATCAAACCCTCCTCTAAAGTTGTTTGCGCAGGTGTTGCATAGACTCACTGAGCATAACTCTACCCTATTGTTGCTAACTCTCTGAAATTGAAAAATTCTCTTGATATCACTTCTGATGCTCCCTCTCACCTTTGCATCCTTCTAGATCAAACTCTTCTTCCCTGCTCAACTTCTGCAACTAGATAACTCAATATACCAAGGAACTCACTCTTTTGGTGTGCTCAAGTGTATCTTTCCCTATGACCATCGAGTTTCTCTTATAATCTCTCATTGGTGAACCAATAACCATGATTAAATCTCCATCAATGGCTAATATCATCTCAAACTCAATCCATGTGAGTTACTAGAGAATTCTCACATTTCCTTAATTAATTACTATTGATTAACCAATTTTCTTAAGTTATACTGAGGAAAAATTTAAATGATGGCTAATTAATTTAATTAAGGAATTTCACAAGCTTATCTCGTGAAACCTTTTATGGGTTTTCAAGATCCGATGTTCTTGGCCTCTTTGACATAAGTTGACACTATAAAACCTATTTGATGCTATAAAAATTATGATTCCCTCTTAGTGAGGAAGGTGTTCACTCCCATAACATCTTCCCTCATGCTAATGATGTTTGACATGTGTGACAACATGTCAATTTCCACCAATCCACTACGCATACTTTGATTCATAATTCACTATGTAGCTAAATCACCTTACATTTCTGTTGCTACTAACACTGCATTGTGTCTCTTGCACGACTACCAACTCTATTTTGCACTGCAATTAATCTCATGTTATTGCTACTACTACAACTACTGCAACTGATAACCAATCTATGAATCTATTGTTTCCTTGTACTAGCTTCGTAGTTGTCACTTGAGGATCTCACTTCAACTAGCCTCTCCACTGTCTACTGAGTGTGTCTACATGTTGACTGGTTTTGTGCTACTCAATAACTGACTACAACTAGTTCTGCAATATTCCCTCAATATCTGAGTACACCATGATGACACTATTTCATCTGCTACTGAAAATTATGGGCCCTTGTAGCAAGGGTATTGATCCATGATAAAACACTTGTCTGATCTTATCCTCCTTGGACCCTTCCCATAGTCTCTGTAACTGTGGGAACTAGAGTTCAAGGTCTCTCCACCTTTCTCCTGGAGGTATAGCTGCATACAAAGCGAATTCATCCTCCAACCTATTGGAAAATTATTGATCTCTGTCAAAATTGTTGCTTGATCCTTCTTCTCCTTCTTCTTCATGGGAGTTTGGGTACTATGATGACCAAACTCCACACATAAGAAGCAATTGATCTTCGACAAATCTTTCTTCTTATTTTCTTTTCCCTTTCATCTTTCTCCTTGACTGGGACCTTTCTTCGCCTCCCATTTTGATGCAAGGGCTACGTTCTCCTCATATTTCACACTCTTTCATCATTTTCTATTGCTGCCACTTGTTGTAATGTGATTAGTTTTGATCAAACTATATGATCAAACAATTTTAAATTTATGTATTAAATTAGGATTAATTGATAAATAAATAAATGAGGGTGAGCACATTTAAAATGCACACTACCTAGTTATTTGTATAGATTAGGGAAAAGAGGCAACGTGTTTAATAAACCTTGGAAATATAGCTTATCCTAATGTTTTGGCATTCATTAATAAATTTCTCCAAAGAAGATCCGATGGGGACCACTAGCACTAATCCCCAAGCATGTCCTCACCATAGATTTCAACTCCCCCCAAATCTGATGCCCACCTAATTGTTTGAAACCCCCTCAATGTGATTTTGTTTAATGTTGAGGGGAGGTCCGAAAATTCATTTTCCCACTGCTACGTTTCCTTCTATTGATATTTCAAACCCCCCTCCACCAATTCAAGAAACCGCTCCCCCCCCCATTATCTTCTCCCCGCGTAAACCACCCATCTTGATTATGTCGGCTTTCATAGCATTTCCCCACGAATGCACCACTGCCACTTATCTCCTCCTGCCTAATCCCATTCCCACTTACCGTTCCATTCCCATGCCTTCCTTACGTGTCCACACATCAGCTATTTCTACCAACCATGTGCCTCCACATCATGTTCTACCTCCACGTCATATGTCTGTCTCATTGTCAGCTGAAACTATGTTTTCTCGCTATACAACACAGTAATTTCAAACATTACTCACAGACAAATGAGAATGGATTTGCAGAACCTGAAAGAGTTTCTTGTTGCTGACATCCTCATGTACAAAAACCTCTCTCATTTTTCCAATAGTTGTTATGGTTTGGGAGATGCAAATGCATCTTTGTAGGAATGTTTTCAAGAAATGTCCTATTTTAGTCACCTTTTTTCAGAGCATATTGTGGCCAAAAAAACATGATTATTTTGAATGTGGAAGAGGTTTTGGTTCCGAAGATTCCAAAATACAAAAACCTATCTCACTTTTCATACAGGTGTCAGCAAAAAGCTCAAAGACAGTTAGTGACTTCGAGGCCACCTCATCAAATATGAGTTGCAATCAAATTCGAATTTCTCTTCTTTATCAATAGAAATCCTCAAGGATAGTACCAAAACTCTTCAAATAGTTTTAGTTACCTTTATTTGTGTTCTATTTTTGTAATACAACTTTCAGATATTTGTAATAACTCTTGATATTTTTATCAAGATATTTTGTGAGGAAATTGTATAAATACTTCATCAATTGAAGTAATATGTGTGGGTTTTTTATGCCAAGGCTCTTCACTTTGTAATAGCTTATATTATAGGATTTCTAATGAAATCCTTATGGCTCCAGTTTGATAGAATTTTGAGTTTTCTAGTATGTCTTTCTAGTGTTTCATATCTTATTTCATCACATGTTCAAAGCATTTATATGAAGGTCTGGGTAAGTGTAGATTGAGTATCAATCTATTCTTAAATCCCCTGCAAAATCATAACCTTTAGAAAGACATTAGGTTATTGGACTGTTTGTCCAAGATATCTCCTCTTTCACTGGTTTTTGCTTTATGCCTTCTAATAGACATTAGAAGAGATTGGCTTATTGGACTATCTGTTTGAAATAACTCCTCTTAGAATTGGTTTCAGTTTGGCCTTCTTGAATATTCTGAAATGTGTTTTGTTGGGTTGTATAAATATTCTAAATGCATCCAAATTTCCCTAGTTGTTAAGAAGTATGTCTGACTACTTAATTATTAGGAATCCCCTTACATTATTCTATCATAATCCTTGAAAAGCTAAGTCATTCTAACAGGTTGGAAGCTGACATGTTTTGAAAGGACCCTGTGAGAGAGGCCTTTAATCATGGACAAGGACTGTCATTCATTGCTAACCATCCCCAATTAAATAAATAAATATAGCCATTGCGCTTCAAAGGCTGTTGTTCAATGAAAGGTGAACAACATTAACCAGAGCCTCGTATCCACTAAGGGAGGCCCCTCTGGTTCAAGGGCTAGCTTGAACATAAAGGCTAGTTGAGATGGTTTCCTGGCATAGTTTTTTGCAGCCAAGGACTGCCTATGGAAAGAGGTACAAAATCTGGTGTCATTGCTGGGGAGTGAAGTAACGAAGATATCTTTCTCTAGGGAACGATAAATATTAGATCTATTCCTTGCTGGTGAACAAGGAGTAGGCATTTAGTATTGGTTGCATTTCTTTCACCTAGCAAAATCCACTTTGTCATATGCCATTTCCATTGGGTAACCAATCCCATTGCTTCGAAATTTCAGCTGCGTTTACTACTCTGCAAGGTTCTTTTATACTTGAAATCAACAGTATATGTCTCTCCATCTCAGCCATGGTCAGAAATCTAAAATGTCTATAGAGGATGCAGCTTTTAAAGTACACATGTGAGTATAAGTTTCCCATGGGATTTCATGTTCATATTATATATATTCTTCAGTTTTTTTGCTGTTGGCAATGTGGTTGGTCAATAAATCCACTCCGCACTTGGTTACATTGGAAAGAAGATTACACTTAATAGTGTATAGTTTTTCAATTTAGTTAGATATAGGTGTGGGGACTGAATAGATATTCTGAGTTTTAGTATGCAGAAGATCAACGTGTTAATCATTTATGAGTGGTGTGATTTGAGGAGTATATTATAGATTAGCTTATATTTTTAGTCTCTATAAACTTTTAGTTTTCAGATTTCAGTATGAAAGAGTATCTGAATTACTGTAGACATATGGTTGCATTTCAGAGTTGTAGATTGCAGTGTGCAGTAGCAGAGTATTCAAATAACAACACTGGTCCATGAGGATTAGTTATATTTATACATAAGATCATAGATCAGTGGTTGATGGTTTTATGGTATGACTCCATGCCCAACGCTAAAGGAAACTGGTACTAGTTCTCTGCATCCCACACGGGGAAGTAGTCCGCATTGGAGCCAATGTTGTAAGATGATTAGTTTTGATCAAATTGTATGATCAAACAATTTTAAACTTATGTATTAAATTAGGGTTAATTAATAAATAAATAAACGAGGGTCAACACATTTAAAATGCACCCTACCTAGTTTATTTGTATAAATTAGGGAAAAGAGGTAACCTGTTTAATAAACCTTGGAAATACATCTTATCCTAAAATTTTGGCATTCATTAATAAATTTCTCCATCGAATATCCGATGGGGACTACCAACACTAATCCCCGGGCATTTTCTCAACGTAGATTTCAACTCCACCCAAATCTGACAGCCACCTAATTTTTTCAGACCCCCTCTATGTGATTATGTTTAACGTCGAGAGGGGGGGTCTGAAAAATCAGTTTCCTTCCACCAAGATTTTGTAGCCCCCACCATCAATACAAGAAATTTCTCTCCCCTCCCCTACAAAAATGGTATCTGATCCCCCCATAAACCACCCATCTTAATTGCATCGACTTCCATAGCATTTCGTCGCCAATCCACCAATGCAATTTAGGATCTCCAAGGACTTCAATTTTGTCCTATAGTAGCCCTCTAAAACCTATTTCCAGCCCCACAGGTATGATCAAGATTGGAGTCTTCAAGAAAGAGTTGGGCCAAATCTCCCACACAGGCTTGATTATAGACTTCTTTAGTAGATCCGACTTGTACTAAGTGTAACAGATCACTGTTTTCACCTTCGAACCTAAAAATTCTACACAAACAACTACATTTCGTCCTATTTCTGTAACTTCTTGTGAAATTTCTATGTGATACTTAGAGAGAAAGTTACGATGATTTTACCAAGGTCACCTCTTTAGGATGTAATTCAGGATCCTATAAAAACCCTAACTTCCTTGGATCATATCTCCTAAAATTTACTTGGAAATAATCTAAGTTTTGTCCCCGAGGTTTGGTGCGATTTCGGCTCAAATGGGTTTGTTTTTTAGCTTCTGAAACGTCACATATAAAAAATTATAGCACAATTTTCATGATGGCCTGTTTCGAGCAGTGAAACCCTAGAATCCAAAGCTCTGATACCAAATGTTATGAAACCAGCTCACGAAATAGAAGAAAATATAGATCAAGGCCTTCAAAATAAGCCTCTTCAAGGGGGAAGCCTCATTTAAATTACACAACTGAACATTTCCTGGATGATTCAAATGACACAACCTCCTTTCTTTATATAGGAGTCTAAGGGGTCACAATATATTCAGAGCTGACATAAAAATAATAATGTAAGGGCACCACAATAACAATAGTGGGCTTCTATGTAGCATAGCAATAGCAATAAGACGGCTACACTAGTAACAATGAGGGAATATTGGGCTTTTATGGGGCACAACAATAACATTAAGGGGACTACACTAATAACAATGAGGGAATACACTAGTATTATAGGGACCTAGCAATCTCAACCTAGATGCTACCCATGTGGGAGCTAGCTAAACAAAGCGGCATTGATCTACAAGGAGTACTAAAAGTTGTCATTTAGCTAGAAAAAAAAACAAAAATAATATCTTTAGGCCATAATTGATGTTCCTGCAGTTGATGCATGGAAGTTACTTTATGACTCCATACTAAACAATTCAACTATTAAAATTCAAGAAAAGCTAAAAAATGAAATAGCTCAGTTAATGGCCGAGTATGAACAAAATTACTCCTTGGTAAACAGTATCATTAAGAAGAATAAGATTCCATCAATGGGGAATCAAGGAAATTCCATAACATTTGAAGAATTAAATATGGAACAAGATGAAATATTGGATGCAAGAGAATTTTCCTTTAGTGTTGTAACACCTAGCCCACATTTACCCACTTTGACCTCCTCACCAAGGTAAACATGAGATGAGAGTTAGTATGCATGACCCGATTTCTAAGATGCACTAATGAAAAATAGGGTCCACATGTAAATAACTAACTATAAACATCCACTAACATATAATTACACTGTTATCAGCTTAACTTTACCCAACACTATTACCTTTCATATTAGTTTCCTTAAAGTTAACACAACTTTCTATTTTTGGAAGTTTTTCAGATCCTAAACCTTTGAGGATGTTTTTAGGGCCTAAATGAAATTTTCAGGAAAAAAGAGAGATCAGAAAAGTGCTAAATTTATTTCACATATTTTCTTCTCTGCCTCCTAAAGAACATATTCAAAATGAGGTATTATGATAGTCAAACAAAGATCGTATGCTAAAGATATGACCATGGGAAGTTGGAGGTCAAAATCACTCATTTATACAAACACTTTGTGCACATAGTACATGTAGTTCGTAAATACGTATATATTCATTGATTCAATAATCTCACCAGAGAATCATCAAGAAGGCTCTATGCCCTCCCATGCTAGCTGCACACCACTAGTTAGGCCACACATTCATCAACCATTCATTAACTTATCAAAACATGACAAGAGCCATAGATGTAATACATCATATAAACAACATATAACCAACTTATAACTTGAATTGAAACCATGGCCAAACAACCATATGATTACCATCATAATCAGTACAAATACTCATAGATAACAATAGGAAAATATCTCATATTAACAAGTGAAAACACCAAGTCAGGGACTTCCACATAACACCCAACCATGTATTGGCTGAACCAAAATTTCTTTTTCACACAATCACCCCTGCGCCATATTCCAAGCATGAATGTAGGATCATAAGGGTAAAAGCAAAACAGATCCATCTAGGGATTCTAGAGGCCAAACCATCCCAACCCTCAACCACAATGATTCCACCTCTATTGTCTAGAAATCACTAACCATAACTAGATCGGTCTCTAGCCAAGTTATCCAGGGCTCGAGGAACTAATAACTCAACCAACAATTGTCAAAGGGCTCCATAGAATTTGTCCCAAACTAGGCTCTAGGATTAATAAATCAACCCAAGTTTTTCAAGGGCTCAAGAGCGTTTGTTCCAACCCATAGCCATAGGCAGAACTAAGAACCAATTACAAATAAAACAAGTAGAGAAAACCCACAACACCATGGTTATCAAGTAAATGTCAAGGCAAGGCTAAAACCACTACCAATCTAGGAAAATCTCCATGCCAATGACAACACATAACCATCAAATCAAATGTATATACCATGCATCTACAGATCAATAAGGAAATCATACATGGAACTTGTTACCTGCAAAGAGATCTAACTATAGTTGTTGATCCAACTATTCCCTTGTGCTTTTGTGCTTTCGTTTGCCTTCTTTCTCCAATCCAAGTGAATACCCAAGTGTTGTAAGAATGCTCGAAGATGTATTTAAGTGTGCAAGAGTGTATGAGAGAGAGATCATGAACAAGAGGTCAACCAAAAACTATCAAAAAACTATGAACTGATCCTCATAATCCTTTTAATCATTTATGCCTCTATTTTCTTCATTTTCCTCTATTTTCTCTTCAATTTCCTTCTCATGCAAATTTGTGACTCTTCATCTCCCTTTTCTCCTATTTTCCTTCATTTTCATAAATAAATGGAAATTTATGCCACTTTTCCTTTGCCAATGCCTTTGCTAATTTCCATAGACATAAATTAATCACAAGTGATCCCCATCGCTATGTTTTTCCTAACATTCAGCTTGGAATATATGTCCCATGATCTTGGTATTATTTTATTTACATGGAAAAATCAACTAGGGGTTATTACAAGTGTGTTCACCATTAAAATGACTAAGGAAAATCTCAAACAACATCGAGTGGAACCTACTAAGTAGCACACAATTCTAAATTCATTTATGGTTTCATTAAAGAAGGATGTCTCAATGATATCCTAAAACACAATAGAATTCCATGTCACTATGGAGAGCTTGATGTCTTATAGGATGCTAATGATCTCATCCTACTATTAAATATGGGTGGTATAACTTTAGGAAATCCCAAAGATCCTACTCGAAGACCTACTCAAAATATAAAACTTATAAATGTCATAGGTGAAGTTTATTAAACATTTTACTTGAAGACCTAGTCAAAATATAAAACTTATAAATGTCGCAGTTGAAGATTATTAAACATTTTATTTTATTTGTAAATTACGAGAAGATGAAGGTTTCTAGTTGAATTGACAAAAAATTGACAAAAAAATGAATAGTCATAAATGATATTACTAACTCTCACTTATAAATATTGTAAAACATTTAGTTAAAATGATTCCTAATTTTATAATTTTGGTTTTGATTTTCTGAATTTTGCCATAACTGTGGTTTTTGTATTTTTGATATACCTATGTACCAAAGTGGGGAGGCTTATACTTACGAATTCACTACTTTGGTATTATGAAGCCTTAATAGGCCATTGTTGGAGTTTTGTGATTGCATTCATCTTGTCCTTGTTCTTTGATTGTTATTGAATTGTTCATGTATGTGTTTACTTTATGGGATACATATTTCTAGATTATGGATAATTTTGTGCATTATATGGTTTCTCTCACATACTTAAAGTTTTTTTACATTTCATTTATAGGCACTTATTATATCAATATACTAGCTATTCTAGAGTTCTAGTAAGTTAAGCATCCAATGTTGTCTTGAATATCAACTAACTATTTTCTTAACTGTGCAACTATATGCTTGTTGGATCATCACTTCTTGTGGTCATCATTACCCATATCTCACAACTTTCTCAAGAAACTAAGAATGGTTATTAGGCTAGAATTTAGATGCATCTCTTATCCAAAATAGTGTGACGTACAATTGGTACCTCATACGTCTAAAGTGACCCCCTTGACTATTGTCAGGTAATTTACCCAAGTAAATAATTAATTTTTCACTAGAAGGATGACTTGAAGTTCATGTCTAGTATAATTTATATTGTTACTAAGAAAACCTTTCAAGTGAATAGAACCACACCCAACCACTCCGAATTCCATCTACCCATACTAAGACTTTTGAGAGAGAGACAAGCTACAAAGATCTTGTTCCTGAGTCAGAAAAAGAAGAAATTTCCCGAGTATATTTATACATTGTTTCTCCTACTAAAGTGAATTCCATTAGAAATATCTCCCAGGTTTATGTTGAATTATTCCAAAGACTTCTTGTAGTCCCTCTTCTCCCCAAGAAGAAGGAAGTCAAAAGACTAGTCACCAAGCATGGTGTCCTAGTTGATTCTATCAAGGATTTCATTGGATAGGCCCTTGAGGTTATGTTGTAGAGGCAACAACCACCCTCCAAAATATAGTGTTAGCCTATTTGGGAGCCTCCCTACCAACCTTTCACAGCACCTTGTCTTGCTTTGTCAAGTACTTAACCTTCAGTGTTTTTCTCGCACCAAGGCAGCCTATCGATCACTGTTGATCCATTCCCCTAATAGCCTGCACACCCGAATTTGGTCTAGCTACAGGCCGAGCAGATTCCTGTTGAAAATTGCGCATTTCTTGAGGGAAACCAACCTTCCCTCCAGAAACTAAACAATCCTCTCTAACAGCCTGTTGGATTCCAGAATTGCACAATCTTGCTAGCCAACACTCCCAACAGGATTTGCACAAATTTCCCCAGCAAGTTGTTCAGCCATGGATTTGCTCAAATCTGGGCAGCAGTCAGCTCCTCTACCCAAAAATTGTGCAATCCTCGTGAGCAGTCAGCCCAACTCCCATCCAAGAATGCGCATATTTTCCAAGCAGTTGAACAGCTGCATGCATAAGCAATCTGGTTGACCATTTCCACCCGGGACCTAGCAAACTTGACTTGCATGCATGCATGACTGGTTCTTCCTGGAATAGCAAGAAGAAACATGCAGAAGGCATCCCATGATTCAAGGAGGTATTTTTAGCAACCGGGGGTTACATGCAAAGTTTTTTTAGAAACTTCCTCAGGGGTTATTATTAGGCATTGCAGATTGGTATGCCTCACTCTCCAGCACATTCATCTGAATGTTCAGTGTGGAGAAGCCTCCACATGTTTTGCCAAAGTTTTCATTAGATGTAGTTGTTATGTAGGAAGTAGCATATCACATCTCGACAAGATTGATAGCTGGGCTGCAGTGGAAGAAGAAGGCAACTTGGCCCACTCTTCCATTGTAGATTGGGTTATATCAGATCCACAGTATCAAGTAGGGAGATGTCGAACCAAAACAGATGAAGAAGACTTCTGAAGCTTCAATCCGTATGACCAACATTGCATTGTGAAGGATCACTGCACAAGAATTCAGTTCAACTAGATCCACGAGACATTTCATTGGGCTGAGGAGGACTCATGGAGGTATTGCTACATTTCATCCCGACCTAATGAACTGGTTGGCTTTGCTATGGAGTGGATAGCGAAGCAAAATGAAGCAGCATCATGGAGAGCACCAACAGTAGCAGTAGTAGCAATAGCAGAAGTGGCAAGAATGCCTGTTCGTGACAAAGAGAAGAGGAAGATTGTCAACCACACGGAGGAGGATAAAAGCAGCAAGTTTCGAGAAAATCCACTTGTAGAACAAGCAGCTATGGCTATTCAGGCAAAGAAGTAGCAACGCGACAAGTGAATCATATGAAGGTAGAGGGATAAGAAGAGAATGGAAGTAGCCGAGAAGGAGTTGTATGAGCTGAGGGAGCAACTCCAGAAAGAACAAGAACTGCGCCAACAGGAGAAGGAAGCACAGCAATAGTAGATACATCAGGGATCGTAACATGTGAAAATAGATGAAGCAGCACCTATACAAGTAGTTGACTCATTTGAATAGCTGGTACCGTGAACAAGGTAGTCGTCCATCTTAATGGATGGCAGGAGCGATGTGCTAGAAGAGCATGCATCTTGATGAATGTGCATACTGCTATTGATGACATCCAAACATGGATGATGAAGTACAAGGGAGCCTTGCTTCACTTGCCTAAGATGATGAGGGTCAATGTGGTTGAGCTGAAAGCATGTATCCAGAGTTAAATCTGGAGCTATGAAGATCTCCCACAGCTCATCACTAGTATACATTCTTCCCATGCACGAGTATTCAAGAGCTTGGATGTGGTTGTGTGCACACAAGCGATCCCATCACTTGGGACTCTCACCTAGGTGAAGACTAACAAGCAAGTCTAACCAGAGCTTGACTTTACTTGGATGAGTTAATGCGCATCAGCACTAGCCCAGACTTGCCTATCACTGTAGACATCATGCACAAGTATGTTGCTGGTCTGGCCACATTGAAGACAATGATGCACATTCTTTCAAATGAGTTGAACAAAGGAGCCTGAGCAGTGTACCCGAATGCTATGGAGGCAAGGTTAATGTTTCAAACAAATGTCACCGTGGAAAACACAGACACTATCAAGGACTACAGATCAGCACGAGGATGTCAAGCAGTTGGAATTCTATAGTTTTCTAAGTCATCATGATGTCTAGTTTGGTTTGTTCAAGCCATTGTTCACATGGGTGAATGTGCATTGTAATGTTGAGTCATGTGAAGTGTAAGAAAAGTGTCAATAATGGATGTAATAGTCATAAAGTAGGTGAAGAGTCATAAGGGTAATTGAATGGTAACAAAAGGGGAATGTCAAGGGTCACCCCACCCTTTGCTATAAATAGTCCCTCATAACTCAATGTAAAGGCTTTTTGTCAACCAAACTTCTGATAAGACTATCTTGGAAAGGGCTTGGAAAGTATTGTAACATGCCTTAGCTTCTCCACTGCACGGAGCTATTTCATCTCTTTGAAGGAGCAGGCGGATGTGGCTGTAACATTCCACTCTTGGGGCTAGCAGGTTTACATGGATGTATTGTATGATTGCGACTTACACTTTTTATATAATAAGAGCCAGCAAAATTTCATGCATATGTTGTCATTGTAGTTGGACTGCTCTGGTTTCCTTAATGATATATGTTGTTTAACTTGCGTATTTGTGTATGAACTGATTTGTATGCAATTATATGAATCTTGTTGTTGATGTATTGTATATGTTGTTAATGTTGTCACCGTCCATGTCAACTTCTCTGTCGGACATCAGACAAACCTTTCACATGAACATTGTTGTAACAACCATCACACTCGTCTCAGACTAATCCGTGAGTGTTGTATGTGTTATCTTACCTTGTATGATGTGACTACCGCATCTGAATGGACTACTCCGCTGGAAGCTGTGCATGTTCTTTTGTATTGTGTGTTCCTAGCCGAGTTGGGACTCATCCCTTTCAACCTAGAACTCACCTTCACCCTCATATCCCCCTCATGTGTTAGAACCTCTCATATATCTTCCTTGACTCATTGCATCAATCACACCCTTACTACTGACAGAGTTATCTTACTTGCCTCTATGCAACATCGTGGTCAAGGCATTATCTTACGACCCACTGTTGGGACTCCTACACCAAACGGTTTGAGGTATAATTGGGACTTCTTACCAGGGAGATCCCCTTGACATGTTGGCGGGTCCAGCACCATCAACAAGTTATTTTAGGTATGTTCTATCAAATCATCGAACTCCTTCCAACTTTCCACATCCACTCATACACCATCTAATACCAATAGGGAAAGTGGTTTTATTTACCATCTCAATTCCTCCTTGGAATTTGGAGAATAAATTCATTAGGAATGCATACCATATATAATTTGTAGTCAACCTCTACATGAACGGATGTCATAGGAATCCTTAAAGCTTGCATGTGTCATGCACGATTTTCCCAAGTGAATAGAAAGGTTGCTTCCCACATTTGATCCTAATAAGGCCACCTCATTCGAACACTATATTAAAAAAAATACTTTTCTTTGAAACTGATGAATCTAGAACATTAATTTGTGGTTTGTTGAGTATTCCCATGCATATTTTAGAATAAAGCCTCAACATGTTATTGAAATTTTATTGTTACTTCCATAACCAATTAGGATGCCTTTGAAATGATTCTCCTTCACAAATTTGGTTAAGGCTACCCACTTCTTTTGTAAGAGACTCTATTGCCACTAAAATGGACAAGAATGATAAGGTTAAAGACTTCAATTACTGCTTCACAATATATATGAATTGTTGACTCTCAACATGGTACTACAACTTTCATGTTTCTTCCATAACCAATTGGGATGGTTTTGAAAGGATTTTCTACAAATTTGGTGAAGAGAAGTTACCCTCTTCTCTTTTAAAATATTTTATTTCCACTAAAATGCAGAAGAAATATAAGGTTAAAGACTTCAATTAGTGCTTCTCATATTGTTGAATATGATCCTTGTTGACTGTCACCCTTTTGATAATTTGGTTGTTGAGTATTACACCTCTTCCTTACACTCGTCCATAGTTATGATTGTCAAGGGGAAAAAATACACTATCCTTGAAATTTTAGGAGGATATTAAAGTTGAAAGAGAGATAATTTATCTTTCTACAATATTCCTAAAGAGAAACCTAGGTCCAGTGGAAAGAACCCTCGGCCTTGAGTAGGCCAGCTAAAAAATAACCCACCAATATGGAGTGTTTGCTTAAACTTGTTAAGAATATCTTAAACAAAATAATCGAACTAAAGAAAAATTTAGAAGAAAGCTTGTTCAAGAATAATATTGTACACCTATTCCATAAGAAGACTAATAATTAAACAAAACCTACTAATGACTGGAATATGAATTTGAAGATTTATGACTTTGGTATGGACAATTTTTGTTCATACCATTAGGCTAATCACTCAAAAGAAAACATGTCCATAGTATGTCAACTAAGTCACACTAGCTATTGATAAAGTTTTGGACTAGAAATCCTTATTTGATGACTCTACACAAGGCGCAGAGGAGGAGGCTAGAAAATATGAAGAAGAGGCTAATGAAAGATATATTATGTTCCTTTGGAGCTAGGTTATAGACACGGACACACAAAATATTAGAGAAGTATCTATTGGGGAAAAATGAGTCACTTGGAGAACCCCAAGGAACTATAGTTCCTATAGGAGAGATCGTGCATCTGAAACTACTTGACCTACCGAGGGTAAATCCATTTTAAGGGAACTACTTATTCCCTTGCAGAAAAAATTTAAACCCAACCACCCCCCCCCCCACGCCCACAAATTTATATGTATAATAATGGGTGAATTCCCATGGTATAAAGAAAACTATATACATTATTTTTTCAATAATATAATATAGATATATAATGTTTTGGGTATTCTTTCTCTAAAATATACAATTTTGTTAAATCTTGACAAAATTTTCACCAAGTTATAAAGTACTTTAAATTCTTGGTTAATCTTCTTAAAAAATGAGAAAAATTTGTAAAATATTGGTGCTTCTTTGATAAAGTATAGAAATTTATATAATGATAAGAAAAATATTTAGTTAATATACTAATTTTCTATGTTTGGGTAAAGAAAAATCATGGGTAATGTTTCTCTAGGTTCTTACTATACACTATTGCAAATATTATTGCATGTTTTTATCACGTTTTACTGTAAATTTTTATTACATCCCAAGGGGAAACTAGTTGTAGAGACACCCCCAAAGGTGTGTGATGTTGAACTAAAGTAATCTAAATCTAAATTAAGTATGAGAATATACAAATCTAAATCTAAATATATTTAGTAAAAACTTTATTACTAACCAATTAACCTTTATTACTAACCAAATGGAAAATATATTTACTAATCTAAATATAATTACTAACTAAATAACGTAACTATGGGCATCAACAAGTTTTCATAATACAGAATTGTGTTTATTAGTCAAGAATTGGACATATATATATATATATCTATATATATATATATATATATATATATATATATATATATATATATATATATATATATATATAGATATATATATATAAAGCAAATGAATGTTTCAGAATTTGAATATGAGCATATACAGTAGGAAAAATAAATAAAGTATGAGAAGGTACAAATCTAAATTTAAATATCTTTAGTAATAAATTTATTACTGACCAAATATATTTACTAATCTAAATATGTTTACTAACTAATTAACATAAATTCTTATAAAATTGTGTTTATTAGTTGAGAGTTGGACTTATGTATATGCATAAAGAAAATAAATGTTTCCAGATTTGGATCTAAGCGTATACAGTAAGAAAAAAAATTAAGTATGAGAATATATGTAAATATAAATCTAAATATATTTAGTAAAAAAATTATTACTAACCAAATATATTTACTAACCAATTTACCATTTATTACTAACTAAATATATGTACTAATCTAAATATATTTACTAAGAAATTAATATAAGTGTTAGCATTGATAATTTTTCACGTTATAAAAATGTGTTAATTAGTCAAGAGCTGAACTTATGTATATACATAAAGCAAATGAATGTTTTAATATTTGAATTTGAGTTTATGTAGTAAAAAAAAAAAAATTAAGTATGAGAATATGCAAATATATATCTAAATATATCTAGTAAAAATGTTATTACTAACTAAAAATATTTACTGATGAATTAATCATTTATTGCTAACCAAATGTATTTACTAATCTAAATATATTTAGTAACCAATTAACATAATTATTAACATTTCCAAGTTTTCATAATATAAAATTATGTTTATTAGTGGAGAGTTGGACTTATGTATATATAAAAAGAAAATGAATGTTTCAACATTTGAATTTGAGCGTATGTAGTAAGGAAATAAACTAATTATGAGAAGATACAGATCTAAATATAAATATATTTAGTAAAAAATATATTACTAACCGAATATATTTACCAACCAATTAACCATTTATTACTAACCAAAAATATTTACTAATATAAATATATATACTAACCAATTAACATAACTATTAGCATTGCCAAGTTTTCATGATATAAAACTATGTTTATTAGTCGAGAGTTGGACTTATGTGTATATATAAAGCAAATGAATATTTCAAGATTTGAATCTGAGCGTATGCACATGTAGTAAGAAAAAATTTCAAAGGCATGGGAAAACCCTTCTCATGTTTCCTTATTCATTGCATTCCATTATAATCGTACATGCTACAATATGGCGAAATTAGGTAGTAATAGTAATCACTTTAGTTCCGGTGAATGTTGCTACAACAAAAATGGACTTCACTCCTTTGAGTAGGCTATTCACCTTAACTGTTAGTATTAGAACATGATATTATAGTTAGTTTTATTTTGATTTGTTTATCATGTAAAATTTTCCATTAAACTTGGATTTCTGTGTATATCGCAGAGCAAGGTACGTATTTCTATATTTTTTTCTTTATAGATACAAGTTATTCTCCATCTACTTTTTTATCTATGTTTTCTTCCTCTCTATTTCTTTTTGATCTAGATTTTTCTCCTATGTCGTTGTTTATTTAGTTGAATATTGAATGGATTTGAATTTTTTGGATCTTGTAAACATTACAAATAAGTAGGTAATCCCTTCAATATATTCTTATCTACCCTCTTTGTTGAATTGTGGTGAACAAAAAAAGAGATCAAATCCACTGGACTAGAGAATTGCTACTCAATAGACACACTTGATGATAAAACACCAATTTATTTTTTCGGATATCATGGATTTTAATCTATGATGGGTAGAGATAATCAAACATACTTATTTTATTACCAAAACCCAGTACTTTTATAAACAAAAATTGTTATGGTTCCCAAAAATGAGAAATAAAATATAAGAGGAAAAGGGAGAGCACACAAGAGGAATTGGAATGCAGAATAGATACACAGAGTTACCTTTACCACTTTGTTCTGAGTCTTGACATTTTAATTTAAATTCCACTACTTTTTTAACAACCCTATACTACTGTGTGTTGAGTCTTTACTTCTTAACTCAAATTCCACAACTCTGTGAACAACCATCGAGCCTTATATATGATTGTGACTAA
Organism: Pinus tabuliformis; assembly: GCA_031772625.1. Taxonomy (NCBI): domain Eukaryota; kingdom Viridiplantae; phylum Streptophyta; class Pinopsida; order Pinales; family Pinaceae; genus Pinus; species Pinus tabuliformis. The sequence continues at coordinate 408,262,613 of CM062817.1, read as the reverse complement.
ATAGATGCAAACTTCAAAGATGCAGAAAACACTATTGGATCTTTAAATAGACATGACAATAAGACTCTCGAATTTTTAAATAGAGATGAATTAATCTTTTGTGACAATTTTTTCCAAAAAATGGGGGTGATTTTGTCCAAATTAATCCCAATACCATGAAATGAGGGCCAATGAAAGCAAAAAACTTATTTTTCACCAAATGGGGAAGGTGAAATAGCTATCATAAATACATATTCTTGGAAATTGGAGTTAATGGAAGGTTGCAACACCTGATTTCAAGGGATAAAATTACTTCTTTCACCTCTCCCTTAAAATTAGGTGGGTTAACCTCGATATCTAAATTTTTTTATAAAATAAATTTGAGGCGATTTCTAATAATGTGCTATGATACAAAAAAAAATCACTTGATAAAAATTTAAAACCCTTTGATTTCACCCAAGGGTGAAAATTCACCCTTGAAATTTTCTATGTTGTTTTGCATAGAATGCAAAGTCTAATGTGAGCCCCATGTAGAATGCTAAGTAGACCTTAGCTCTTTTCCCAAACACCATGACTACTACCGAGGCATAGAAATTCAATTCCACCCCTCCTCTTAAAAATATTGAAACATTAGTCTCTTTAGGAAAGGCAATGGAAGATAATGTTATTAAATATATGAAGAAAACAACGGATAAGATCTATCAACCAAGGTAGCAATACAGATCTTAGCCCATGGGGACTTCACTCAATGAACCTCTGCCACACGTGCATTCGTGGCATCCTAATCAATACCCCTAATTTGACTACTATTGGAAAATGCCTCTAAAAATCACGTTATTCAACCCCCTACTAATACAAACCCAATACACCTTCCCAATTAAAAAACCCCTACTTTCACTAGATATTGTAGCTATCTATTTTTTCAATAACATGTTTATACCCTTTAATATTCTTTTCATTAACTTTGAGCTCCATTTTTTATACCTGCCAATATAAAAACCCTTTAACCCCTAATATATGCTAAATATATTATTTCATTTTCCCCTCAATATATATCCCCCAATATGAACCCATGTGGTATGGTATTTCTCCCCGAGTGAAGCTGTCGTGACTTAGCCAAAGATCCTACTATCCATATGGGAGAGTGAACTTGTTCAATAACTTCTTAAGTCTAGCTATCTGTTGTGCCACAGATTACTACCACATTTACTCATTATTCTATCATCTTCATCCTAGGAACATGTCCTTCTATTAGAAAAACCATGTTCCATCAATATCTGTTCAACAATGCCAAATCGCTATGATAACCTCTACTGTCATTTTCCTCTTAGGAGGCCAAATATATATTAACCTCACATTGATCTAAAAAATTTCAGTCTGCATCTATTAATCATCATATTCTTGGAATTAACTAGTCAACAAGTGTCAGATATACGATCTAAGAGGGATTTTATATCTTTCATAGAAGTTGTCTTTTCTTTCTTTAAGAATATTATACTGGATGTTGATCAATATCATAAAGCTTCTTTTTATAACTCCCTCTTTCTATCATTCTCATAATTCTTCACAGAGTTCACAACAAGCATGAATACTTTTATTCATTTTTCCTTCTTCGGTCCTTTATTATGTACCTCAATTCTCAGCACAACCAAGCATGATTCCAATTTTGTTAGTCAAGGATTTATCCTTATAGTGGAAGCATTTTGTCCTAGGGTCCTTAGATCCATCTTCAAATTTTGATAGGGTTTAGTACATACCCTAGAAATCTACTCAAAATTCTATTATGGTTTCAAGATACTTAGCAAAGAAATAACTAGCTACCAAACCCTAGATGTCATACCCAAGAAATAAGAATTCATAAAGATAATAATCAATTACGGTTAGGGGTTTTGTCTTTAGGTTTTACTTCCATCTAGGGTTCATAATCCCTAAATAACAACAATCCCTAAATTCTCAAGATTTATAAAATATCTTTAAAAATCTCATAGATACTCTACATAAATATTTAATCACAACAAGATAACATAGAAAACATACCTCAAAAAATCTTCTACTACCTTTTGTATTTCTCCTTGTTGCGACTCTTATTAGTATAAGGTTCTTATGATCTTATGATGCCATAATATTGATGCATAAAGTGATCTAGATGGCTTGCTGGATGATTGATTTTTAAAAAGTGCCAAAATATCCTCTTATTGATGCGCCTACATGTGCACATTTTAACTACTAACTTTAAACTTGAGAGTTGAGCTACTCCCTCTAGCCATAATAGTTTCACTACATTTTACCTACAATCCTTTTCAGGGAGGTCATCAAATAAAATATTATACTCAAGTGATAATAAGGCTAGATATACTAAGCAAGTCAATAATGCAATGAAATAAAGGAAATAGAATACTTATCTTTTATGAATAGCAGTGACTCCCTCTTGATCTTAAATTGATCTAGACATCATTTAGGTCTTTCCTTATTTTAACTACTCATAATAGGGACTTTGACCAAAACTCTAGGAAATCTCTCTTTCCAAACTATATTAGGTTCAGAAAACCTAGAAAACAAAAACCTCAAATGATCAAGGAAGGACATAATCTAAAGTTACAACTAGAATCAATAATGATCCTATAAGGGGTTTCTCACAAAACATATAGTGAAAGGCCTAAACATAATTATATACAAGGGATATGATACACTAGCAATCCCTAAGAATCCAAGTCTCTTCTTGATCAATAGTACAAGCCTTTTACATCAAAATCTTATCCTTTAACAATCTTTGATGGTTCACCTGTATCAGCAATAGTAGCATGATATCTTTCTCTCTTCTTGTTATCATTTGATTTTTTGGGACATTGGTTTCTATACTACCCAAATTCATGACATTGGAAACATTGAAATTTTGATAGGTCATTCTTCTTGTGATGATTTCTCTTTGAACCTTTATCAATTTTCTTATTTCCTCCTTTCTTCTTGAAGCAATTTGAATAAGAATTGGAGATAACATTTTATTATTCTTGATTTCCTCCTATTAGAGAAATCCGAGCTTCTTCTTGAGTACATGCATACCATAATTCTTTAAAATATGGAGCTTCTTTCCAACTATTAATACTAACAACAAAATAATTCCAAGACTTGGGTAATCCTAGTATGGTTGATATTGCAAGTTCCTTATCAAGGATTATTTCATCAATTTCTTAGAGTTCATCTCTTAAATGGGATATTCTCACAAAATATGAAAATATAGTGTCATATTTTGTCATCTTGATAGTTCGAAGTTCATTCATTAAGCTTGCTAATTGGCCAATATTTTGATTGTAAATAATTTGGAGAGAGATTCATACATTTTCTTTGAGGTTTCTTGAGAGGATATGTAGGGAATCAGATTGTCCTCAATTGAATTTGCAATGAGGATCATGGCTATAATATCATTCTCTTTGAATTTTTCTTTACTAACATCATATATTGGTTCTTTAACTTTACCTTGCAGAATGTCCAAGGCATTGTCCCTATAAAGGATAAGATCAATTCTTGTCTTCCAAGCTCTAAAATTTGAAGCTCCTTGAAGCTTATTTTCTAATTTTGTTGATGATTCCATTGGTGCACTTTTTAATGCCATTCATGTAGAGGCCTAGATCTCTTGTAGATTTTAATAGGTTTTTTTGACTTTTGTTAATAGTCCCAAGGTGCTAGTTACTCCTCCTTTTAATTATGCTCCAAATGTTCTAAAAAATTATTTCTTTAATGATGGTCCCTGTTAGCCTCCTGCTGTAGCAGGTTAATCATCTTTCATGATCGACATTTTTACATGCCAAAATATGTCATACTATGCATGCTGCAATGCTCCATATTTGCTACAGATGACCAGAGAAGTATCCATGAAGGTGTGCCAGTTTTAATGCTACTGCTTTGTTCCAGTTTTGATAAGTAATCCATTTTGATCAGTTTTCAGTTAAGGGTAGGCCAAACAGCTTAATCTTGGCCTCCCTAGGTTTCAATTTCTTGTTGTAGAACATAGAGAATAAATATCTGTCCAAACAGCTTAATCTTGGCAGATTTGTAGATAGGTAGAGAAACAAGGGTGCTCAACAGTTTAATCTGCGCCCCTGGCTGAAATAAGTGTAGAAGTAGATAGGAGCACAGCAAGAAGAAAGATTGAAAAGCTGGGTATGCTAGTTCAAGTGCATCCAAACCAAAAAAGAAGAGAAAATGCTAGGTGAGTAGGTCGGGTAGGTAGCTTTGTGGTTGCAGAATCATGGCTAGTGATCCATTTCATATTGTCAAGTGTTATATCTATCATATCTCAAGTTGAAGGCGGTTTTTCAGTTGGAGGACTTCAAGAAATGCATGTCTAACTTCCCCCTTCTTCCTCTCCCCCAAGTCACTCAATAACTTCCCCTAAAGAGGTCAAGATCTGCTTGATACCTCTTAGATTCATCATTCTCCATATCATTTGCCTTGGTGGAGATGTACTTCAGTCAAGGAATGTTCACACTTCTTCTATCAGCCATTTTCCCCCATTGATAGCCTAAGACATCATTCTTAGCGCTTTTTCTCATCATTATCATATTAACTATTAACTTTACTACGTAGCTCCCTATCTATTTCCCCTTCCCCTACTAAAACTATGAATATAACTCCCCTATATATTTATCCCTCCCCCTGGTTGAAAAATAACCATATATATCCTCGGGAATTTCTAAGTTTATCTGAAACTCAGCAAGAACCCTCATTAACCCCTCTAACCATCTTCCAAATGTATAAGGACTCATTCCTTTGCATAGTTTCCCTTCACATGTTTCAAAAATCACCCCTTTGACCTTGGTTTGCCTTTAGAAGGCATGAAACCCTCTTTGGTCACTAAACCCCTCTCAAAACCACATCACTTTCCTCCTAAGTTCCTTTAGACTCCTTCCAAGGCATAAGAATACAAAAACCATGAAAAACCTTCACAAAATGATAAAATTCTCCCTTTTTGGCTATCGGACCCCTTCCGATGGCTTATAAACCATTCAAAAGCATAAAGAATACCCCTCCGAATTCATTTGCCTTGCATTTCTGTGCAAATAATGGCTCCGACAACGAAAGTTCTGACCAAATCTAAGCCGTCCATCTTTCCGCCCAAATCAAATGGCCCTCGGCGTTTCGGCGATCGCAATGTGTAAAGGTTGTGCCCTCCACCCCGCCAATTGCCGAAGTCCCGAAATAATCACAGCCATCCATTTTTGGGCCCCAGATCAACGGCCCATATGCAATCGCATCACTCCCATATGGCTCAAAAGTAATAAAGCGCGGCATAAATATATTTCGGGTCCGATGGGTTTCGGCGTTTCTATGTGGCAGCCCCATGACCCCGCCGATAGCGAAATGCCGACGTAATCTCTGCCGTCCATCGCCTTCACCAAATCAACGGCCCATGTTTGATCGACGATCACCCCTTATGTTTGGCTTTGATATGGCGGAGCCGAAATATTATAAAGGCGGGTCTTATAAAAGCTATCGGGTCCGTAAGGTCCCCGGGCACAGCGAAAAGGGAGGTCTCCGATATTCTGGAGCCGATAATTTATAAAGGGCAGTTTTGAAAGGGATTTCGGGTCCATTGGACCCGTTTCAAATGTAAATCCGCCGATATGATGTGTTCCGATGGTTCGAACCCGATCTCCATTAAAAAAGGGCACAAAGGCATTTCGGGTCCGCAAGCTATATCGCTCCATCGGAAGTTTTATGTGTTGGGACTAATGGTCCGCCCCGATGCGATTTAGCGTCGGCCGTCGGATCGCCCTCCCAAATCAACGGTCATGATTTTTTCGCGGCTTTCCCCATGTCCTACTGGCGGAGCCGAAATATTATATAGCTCGGAATATAAGGATTTCAAGTCCGAAAGTCCCTTTGTGTAGCTAAGCAGGACTGCTCCGATATGGCGGAGCCGAAATAACATTAAAGCATGGTATATAAGCATTTCGGGTCCGCAAACCAAATTTTTGTAAATCCACCGATATGACATTGCCGATGGGCTGGACGCGATTCCAAATAAAAGGAAGGGCCTATAGCATATCGGGTCCGCGCAGTTTCGGCAATTGTTTATGTGCCGCCCCCTGGTCCGCTCGACGCTGATATTGCGATAAGATCTGGGCCATTGGATCGGCCCACGCCGGATCCAACGGCCACGATTTAATTCAATGAACAGTGTCGCTATTTGGTCGTTTTTTAATGAAAATTCATGTTTTTATGGCATTCCGCCTATTTATAATAAAAGGGCCATTTAAATTTTTTCTGTGCGATGCCCGTGCCCGCCCAGGTATAAAGGAAATGATGGTTTCCTTAACCATTTTGGATCGCTCCAAGCCCTGTTTTTGCTCCAGGGGGCCAGTATCGGCCTCGGCACAGGCGGCAACACTTTTTCCTCCTGTTTGCACCATTTTTCAAAGTTTAAAGCTAGTTTTGATCGGCCAGAGTGTCGATAGCATTCCAATGGCCACGGAAGCATTTGCAGTAGTTATTGTGCATTAAAAGGCAGAAGGGGGTGATGGGATTGTTTAAAGAGTATCAGCGGTGAGAAAAGGCCCAGATTCAGTGCCAAAATGTATCAGGATGCGGCAAAGTGTATCAGTGAAGGTGTTCAATGGAAACTTTTAACCCGAAGTAGGAAATCATTAAAGAGCCTCCCAGCAAAGTCAATAAAGTAGCTCTGAGCCATAAAGACTCACTAACTCACAGTTTTGGGCACTTAAGGCAGCAGAACCACTTGCAGGCGCAGATGAATGAATTTAAAGCACACTTATGGCTAAAAAAGCCAGCACAGAGCCATAAGGACAGATGTTGATCCATTTTTGAGGCAGTTGCCCCAGCGCAGCACTTAGATAAATGTTTTAAGCATTTACTTCAAGATAAAATAGATTAAAGCACTCATTTTCCTCAGATCTGCCTAAGATCTGCTGTAATAGATATTTTGAGATGCCAGTTTCCCCAGCGCAGCTGTTAGATAGATATTTCTGCCATTTACTTCTGTACAAATTAGGTTAAAGGCATTTATTTGAGGAGATCTATCCCAGATCTGTTGTTTGTAGATATTTTTTCTATTTAAACCACCCTCTGTTATGAAAAAAGGGTTGGTTGGTCGATAACTTCCTCTCTAGACTTGCATTGTATTTTATGAGAGTCTCTATAATCAAACATCGCTGGAATGTTTGGGAGATGAACTGACTATTGTGTTTTAATGTCTGAAGAGTGACTATGGAATCCTAACGCTTCTACATAGCCCAATAAGTGTTTCTTATCTCTGTTTACAGTTTATATGTGTTTATGCCATCATTGTTTCACTATCTAAATAGCAGAAAGAAAGAATAGTCTAGAGCTCACTTAGTTGTATTATGTTCTCAATTTCTGTAATTTATCTATGTTTTCCTCTGAATTAGTCCTAAATATGAATACTGATTTGCTCATATTTACACTAGTTCCTTCATATATGAATGTTGTTTAGGAATCCTTGATTGCTCCTATATAATGTTCATTCACCTTCCCTCTGTTAGGATAATGAGAGCTACTTAGTTGCCTTTCATTCACTGACCTTCATTCCATCCTTATTCTAGCTTGATATTGTTTTATGTGTAGCTATCCTGCTCTGTATTCCTCTTGTGACCAAGAAAACGCAACAGCAAGCCTAATCCACGACTCCATGCCTAATGGTTTGAACTTCTCACACTATGCATCCCAACTCTGTTTGAAATAATCCTCCATCCTACCAGGATCAAAACAAAACCCAAGAAAATCATAACTAGCCTAAAATCAACCCAAAACAAAGCTAAATTATAAAGAGAGAGCCCTCTCTGATTGCAGGTAGGCTAGGACCTGCAGTCCAAAGATTGGTTTGTGGTTACCTCGGCCGTATCCTTTAAGGAGCTTTAAGGACAACCTGAGTGATAACATAATGGCGACTCCGCTGGGGACAAATCTCGTTTTCTGGAGAAAGTGCTCCTTTTCTTCAGAACTTTTTCATGTTTAGTTCTGATCTTTGATGGTGGACAGAGATCAGGCACTTCAAAGTTAAGTCATCCACCTGGCGACTCCACATCATTTTCAATCAAGACTCCACTGGAGGGACGAACCTGAAAGAGTAAATATTTAAGTTTCCTCTAAAACAGTTCAGCAAAGCTATATTCCAACTCCTTCTATTATTTCCTCTTCCATCCCCGTTGTTCCAGCTGTTCTGTTTCTTCCTGCTGTTCCATTTTTCCCAGCAAATATGGCGAATCGTTATACACCTTTACAATTACCTGCTAATCCTGGAGCTATGCCTCAGGATTACCAAACTAAAATCACTTATTTTGAGGGAACTCGTTCTTACACAGCCCTGCAACATACCAAAAAAATGCAGGACCATTTTGAGATTTATGAAATAGATGATGATGCTATAAGAATGAATATTTTGTCCAAAGTCTCAGAGGTGATGTTAGGCCCTGGTTTAGAGCTCTTCCTGCAAATTCCATAGCTGATCCAGAGGCTCCTTACCAAACATTCCTTAACAGATGGGAGAAAAAGAAGGATCCCCTGCACATATTATCAGAATATGATACTATCAAAAGAGGCCCTTAAGAGGTTGTCTTCGACTATTGTGCAAGATTTAATAATGTTTATAATGCAATCCCACAGAACCTTAGACCTCCACCTGATCTTGCTATGTATAAATTCCCAGATGGTTTTGATACCGACATGGCATATCAACTAAGGGAAAGAGCCCCTCAAAGCTTAGAAGACATGTAGAATATAGCTGCTAGTGTGGAGGAAAATCTGATTGCCAAGCGAAACAGAGCAAGAGCTGAGAGAAAAACTACTTGCAAAGATGAAACTTCAGTTTCTAAGCAATATATGGATGAATCTCCCAATCTATTGTATGAGGATAATTGCTCTCCTTCTTTCAGTTGTCTGCCCAAATATCACCAATACGATGAAGATTATGCGGCCAATGTCCAAATCAGCCTTGCAGAGGAGTCAGAGCCTATTTTGGCAGATAGCACAGTTCGGGATCAACAGCCTGAACCCAGTGGTCAGCTTACCTGTTTCAGCTATGAAGAGGAGGTGGAAAAAGCAGAGAATTTTGATTTCAGTGAAGGAACTTTACCTTTTTGTTTTGAATCTTTTCAGTTTATCAAGGATAATTATCATGCAGTTTGTAACCAAGTATCATCAAGTGTTGATATTGGCCATCTAGAGGAGAGTCAAATCCTTGCTCCTGATGCATTACCTCTAGATTTGCAGCCCCAGAGTGCCATTGAATGTCAGATTGAAGAAGAAGACTCGGAAGCAGCAGCATGTGATCAAGAAGTCCCAGATGATTCTCTGCCGCTTTGTTTTGAATCATCTGAATTATTTAAAGAAAAGGAGGAGCAGCAAGTGCAAATCTGTCAAGTGCCATCTGAGCCTGTTTGTAATGAGTTGCAAGTATCGCTCCAAGTTTTGTGCAATCCATTAGATGGCAGGCTGAGTGATGAAATAAGTCAGTGCTCTTCTCCATTAGCAGGCTGCAAGGCTCAGTATCAAAATGTTGATGGTTTCCACATTCCAAGGCATGATAACGATCCTAAACCTTTGTACAGTTGTTTATTTCAGCTCAGCACTATTGTATATATGTTGCAGGACCCTTTTGTACAGTCTTTAGGTTCAGCGAAGGAGATCAGTAGCTTCCTGATCTTCTCAAAGATTAACAAAGCCACATCAGATTGCAAGATCTCAGTTGGTCTCACCAGCAAGCACAAGCAGCAAAGCCCACTCATGTTTTTATTGCTTAAGTGGCTGCATTGGCTATTTCACTTCACCTAACAGCAAAGTAAGTGCTGGTTAGGGTAGGTAGGTTGGTAGGATCAATAAGGCAGCCAACCAAGGGAATTTTGCAGAGCACAGCAACAATTGAATACAAGGCAGTCTGACCTGCTGTTCTTGGCTTTTCACAAGGAAAAGCCATCCCCAAGTGGAGCCACTGTTAGCCTCCTGCTGCAGCAGGTTAATCATATTTCATGATCGACATTTTTACATGCCAAATATGTCGTACTATGCATGCTGCAATGCTCCATATTTGCTACAGATGACCAGAGAAGTATCCATGAAGGTGTGCCAGTTTTAATGCTACTGCTTTGTTCCAGTTTTGATAAGTAATCCATTTTGATCAGTTTTCAGTTAAGGGTAGGCCAAACAGCTTAATCTTGGCCTCCCTAGGTTTCAATTTCTTGTTGTAGAATATAGAGAATAAATATCTGTCCAAACAGCTTAATCTTGGCAGATTTGTAGATAGGTAGAGAAACAAGGGTGCTCAACAGTTTAATCTGAGCCCCTGGCTGAAATAAGTGTAGAAGTAGATAGGAGCATAGCAAGAAGAAAGAGTGAAAAGCTGGGTATGCTAGTTCAAGTGCACCCAAACCAAAAAAGAAGAGAAAATGCTAGGTGAGTAGGTCGGGTAGGTAGCTTTGTGGTTGCAGAATCATGGCTGGTGAACCATTTCATATTGTCAAGTGTTATATCTATCATATCACAAGTTGAAGGCAGTTTTTTAGTTGGAGGACTTCAAGAAATGCATGTCTAACTTCCCCCTTCTTCCTCTCCCCCAAGTCACTCACTAACTTCCCCTCAAGATCTGCTTGATACCTCTTAGATTCATCATTCTCCATATCATTTGCCTTGGTGGAGATCTACTTCACTCAAGGAATGTTCACACCTCTTCTATCAGTCATTTTCCCCCATTGATAGCCTAAGACATCATTCTTAGTGCTTTTTCTCATCATTATTATATTAACTATTAACTTTACTATGTAGCTCCCTATCTATTTCCCCTTCCCCTACTAAAACTATGAATATAACTCCCCTATATATTTATCCCTCCCCCTGGTTCAAAAATAACCATATATATCCTCGGGAATTGCTAAGTTTATCTGAAACTCAGCAAGAACCCTCATTAACCCCTCTAACCATCTTCCAAATCTATAAGGACTCATTGCTTTGCATAGTTTCCTTTCACATGTTTGAAAAATCACCCCTTTGACCTTGGTTTTCCTTTAGAAGGCATGAAACCCTCTTTGGTCACTAAACCCCTCTCAAAACCACATCACTTTCCTCCTAAGTGCCTTTGGACTCCTTCCAAGGCATAAGAATACAAAAACCATGAAAAACCTTCACAAAATGATAAAATTCTCCCTTTTTGGCTATCGGACCCCTTCCGATGGCTTATAAACCATTCAAAAGCATAAAGAATACCCCTCTAAATTCATTTGCCTTGCATTTTTGTGCAAATAATGGATCCAACAGCGAAAGTGTCGACCAAATCTAAGCCGTCCATCTTTCCGCCCAAATCAAACGGCCCTCGGCGTTTCGGCGATCGCAATGTGTAAAGGCTGTGCCCTCCACCCTGCCGATTGCCGAAGTCCCGAAATATTCACAGCCATCCATTTTTGGGTCCCAGATCAATGGCCCATATGCAATCGCATCACTCCCATATGGCTCCGACCAGCGGAGCTGAAAAGTAATAAAGCGCAGCATAAATATATTTCGGGTCCGATGGGTTTCGGCGTTTCTATGTGGCAGCCCCATGACCCCGCCGATAGCAAAATACCGATGTAATCTCTACCGTCCATCGCCTTCACCAAATCAACGGCCCATGTTTGATCGGCGATCACCCCTTATGTTTGGCTCCGATATGGCGGAGCCGAAATATTATAAAGGCGGGTCTTATAAAAGCTATCGGGTCCGTAAGGTCCCCGGGCACAGCGAAAAGTGAGGTCTCCGATATTCCGGAGCCGATAATTTATAAAGGGCAGTTTTGAAAGGGATTTCGGGTCCGTTGGACCCGTTTCAAATGTAAATCCGCTGATATGATGGGTTCCGATGGTTTGGACCCGATCTCCATTAAAAATGGGCACAAAGGCATTTCGGGTCCGCAAGCTATATCGCTCCATCGGAAGTTTTATGTGTTGGGACCAATGGTCCACCCCGATGCGATTTAGCGCTGGCCGTCGAATCGCCCTCCCAGATCAACGGTCATGATTTGTTCGCGGCTTTCCCCATGTCCTACTGGCAAAGCCGAAATATTATATAGCTCGGCATATAGGGATTTCGGGTCCGAAAGGCCCTTTGTGCAGCTGAGTGGGACTGCTCCGATATGGCGGAGCCGAAATAACATTAAAGCATGGTATATAAGCATTTCGGGTCCGCAAACCAAATTTTTGTAAATCCGCCGATATGACATCGCCGATGGGCCAGACGCGATTCCAAATAAAAGGAAGGGCCTATAGCATATCGGGTCCGCGCAGTTTCGGCGATTGTTTATGTGCCGCCCCCCGGTCTGCCCGACGCCGATATTGCGATAAGATTTGGGCCGTTGGATCGGCCCACGTCGGATCCAACGGCCACGATTTAATTCACTGAGCAGTGTCGCTATTTGGCCGTTTTTTAATGAAAATTCATGTTTTTATGGCATTCCGCCTGTTTATAATAAAAGGGTCATTTAAATGTTTTCTGTGCGGCACCCGTGCCTGCCCAGGTATAAAGGAAATGATGGTTTCCTTAACCATTTTGGATCGCTCCAAGCCCTGTTTTTTCTCCAGGGGGCCAGTATCGGCCTCGGCACAGTCGGCAACACTTTTTCCTCCTGTTTCCACCATTTTTCAAAGTTTAAAGCTAGTTTTGATCGGCCAGAGCGCCGATAGCATTCCAATGGCCACGAAAGCATTTGCAGCAGTTATTGTGCATTAAAAGGCAGAAGGGGGTGATGGGACAGTTTAAAGAGTATCAGCGGTGAGAAAAGGCCCAGATTCAGTGCCAAAGTGTATCAGGATGCGGCAAAGTGTATCACTGAAGGTGTTCAATGGAAACTTTGAACCCGAAGCAGGAAATCATTAAAGAGCCTCCCAGCAAAGTCAATAAAGCAACTCTGAGCCATAAAGACTCACCAACTCACAGTTTTGGCCACTTAAGGTAGCAGAACCACTTGCAGGCACACATGAATGAATTTAAAGCACACTTATGGCTAAAAGAACCAGCACAGAGCCATAAGGACAGATGTTGATCCATTTTTGAGGCAGCTGCCCCAGCGCAGCACTTAGATAAATGTTTTAAGCATTTACTTCAAGATAAAATAGATTAAAGCACTCATTTTCCTCAGATCTGCCTAAGATCTACTGTAATAGATATTTTGAGATGGCAGTTGCCCCAGCGCAGTTGTTAGATAGATATTTTTGCCATTTACTTCTGTACAAATTAGGTTAAAGGCATATATTTGAGGAGATCTATCCCAGATCTGTTGTTTGTAGATATTTTTTCTATTTAAACCACCCTCTGTTATGAAAAAAGGGTTGGTTGGTTGATAACTTCCTCTCTAGACTTGCATTGTATTTTCTGAGAGTCTCTATAATCAAACATCGCTGGAATGTTTGGGAGATGAACTAACTGTTGTGTTTTAATTTCTGAAGAGTGACTATGGAATCCTAACGCTTCTACATAGCCCAATAAGTGTTTCTTATCTCTGTTTACAGTTTATATGTGCTTATGCCATCATTGTTTCACTATCTAAATAGCAGAAAGAAAGAATAGTTCAAAGCTCACTTAGTTGTATTCTGTTCTCAATTTTTGTGATTTGTCTATGTTTTCCTCTAAATTAGTCCTAAATATGAATACTAATTTGCTCATACTTACACTAGTTCCTTCATATATGAATGTTGTTTAGGAATCCTTGATTGCTCCTATATAATGTTCATTCACCTTCCCTCTGTTAGCATAATGAGAGCTACTTAGTTGCCTTTCATTCACTGACCTTCATTCCATCCTTATTCCAGCTTGATATTGTTTTATGTGTAGCTATCCTGCTTTGTATTCCTCTTGTGACCAAGAAAACGCAACAGCAAGCCTAATCCACGACTCCATGCCCAATGGTTTGAACTTCTCACACTATGCATCCCAACTCTGTTTGAAAGAATCCTCCATCCCACCAAGATCAAAACAAAACCCAAGAAAATCATAACTAGCCTAAAATCAACCCAAAACAAAGCTAAATTATAAAGAGAGAGCCCTCTCTGATTGCAGGTAGGCTAGGACCTGCAGTCCAAAGATTGGTTTGTGGTTACCTCGGCCGTATCCTTTAAGGAGCTTTAAGGACAACCTGAGTGATAACAGTCCCAAAAGTATTTTATAAGATCTTTTAGGAGAGAGACATCCTATATTAAGATAATGATATATCTTGTCTTCCAAAAACCTTGAAATTTTTTTTCAATATGATTCTTCCAAGATGTCTTCAAATGGTTTTTCCCAAGTAGCCTTCATTCAAGATCAATGGTGAGCTTTATTTTATAATAGCCTCTTTTTATACCCTTCCTTGTATCCTTTCCAAGATGATTAGAGAAAATGATCTTCAAGCTACCTTTTTCCTTCCTCACCTTAGCTCTAATACCATCTTAGAAAATCAAAAGGTCGAAAATATTTTCTTACTTTGATAACAACTTGTGATAATTTTAATTTATATTATCTTTTTTTGTCTTCTTTTCATCAATCAACTATCAAACCATAAATAACATGAAGATCACAAGCACAATAGAACACAGTATGTGGGATCTCAGCTAGGGAAAAATCCCTTTCCAAGCGGAATATCTAGTCAAACTCGCATTATTCTTATCAAATCAAGACAACAATGAGACATTCAAGACTTTTAGACCAACACAAAGACCCTCTCCAATCACCACTTAGCCCTCCTTCCAGGTAGTCAAATTCAACTAGAGTAAAAAATGATAAACACCCTTCAAGTCTACTTTAAATCAAAATTGACCCCTGTAAATTCATCATTTTAGTCCTGTGAAGTCACTATAGAATTTTGGCCCCTACAGTTGTCCCAAAAACCCTAAAAATTTTGCACATGTGAGAGAGAAGTTTCTCTAAAACTCATTTTTCTTTCTTCTTTTATTTTGTTTTCTCCCTTCTTTGACTAAGCTCCCTTTTTGCCTTCTTTCTTTTAACTAAAATAACTTGCTTGTATAGATGCCCAAATATGTTGAATTCATCTTGTATATATCAAAAATGCTAGAACAAAAATGCTAGAACTTATGGAAAGTATGATTTTATGAAAAAGTCAAGTCAATATGCCAACAAGCCATAACACATGGTGGAATTTGGAGCCATGTAAGATGAACCCACCTTATTTCATGGAAATTGATCTGTTGGTAAATATGTGGTAGCTTTGATAAAGGTTGATGACATGGAATTTTGATGTGGCATGCCAACATGGCATGGTTATGTGCCATTGTAGTATAGAAGAGTTGTCATGCCAATTAATGTGGTTCTTGTGTGGCAAGCATGACACAGAGGGGATGTTGTGGGACCCGAGATATATAAATTCAATGTCTTGTAAAAATAGACTTTTAAGATTATTTTGGATCTAAACATGATTGACAGAATACACATTAGAATTTGCTAGTTTTTGCTCTCATGGAGTGTTGCCTTCTTCTCACAAAATTCATTTCTAGCACATGTTAATCCAGAAATCCAACTTTTTGAAAAATGGTCTTATAGGAATTTTCCTAGATCTAGATGTGATTGGGCAATCTGATGTGCCTACACCATGAAAGTAGCGCAATGCAGTGACATGGATGCATTGTCACATGTCCACCATTTTTCAAATGATATGGCAAAATACAATGATGACATGTAGTCACATGCAACCACATGTTAGCCACATGTTGAATGTGTTGTTGTTGATGTAGCATAAGATATTGAACTTCATAGAGGCCTAACTTTGTGTAAGTAGCTCAAATTTGAATGAAATTTATATCATTGGAAAGCTCTTGATGAATAGAACATGATGGTGATCTTAGAAAAGAAATTTAAAGTGATTGAAATTAGAAGAACTTTGATAGTTGCATTTTCTTAAGATAGATCAAAGTGTTGGAACTTAAACATATCAATGGAACCATAACATGAAATTATATATCAAGTTTTGTATATTATTCTTCCTTATCAGATACTTGAATACATTTAAATTTTAATTTTTGATAATTGGAATGTATTAAATATCAACATATTTCATATTTTTAATTTGGAGAATTCAAAGTGATTATTTATTTTGACCTTCTACATTTTAAAATTTACATTTATTTTCTTTTCCTTTAACTTTCTGCACAAAACTCCCTTTAAATTGAATTTTTTATTTCTTCAAAAACAATTATATATATATATATATAAACTAACTTGACTTCTATAAAAAACAATTATATATATATATATATATAAACTAACTTGACTTCTATAAAAATAAATGTGCAAGTTTAAATCCAAAGCTAAATCCAAACCTAACAACATTCTGACCCTTTTCTTAACTATGAGATGTTTACAATAAATCCTCAATTATGATACTACCTTTTGCATAAACCTATAATCTCATTTGGTGATAAAGTATTTCGGATCTCATTTTATGAATGAAGATTTTCTGTTTTCTCCTCAAAACAACTGAAAAAAATAGTTTATAATTTACCAAAAGTGGCACGCAAACTTTCTTGCGTGCCAAAAATGTAACCTTTGACATGTGAACAAGCCTGCCCGTCGGATTGCAGTCGGCTGCGAATTTCGTATTTCGACATTGTCGGATTGCAAGGAAAGATTCCACGGGAAATTGGGAATCTGAAAAACATTGTGGAGATGATGTTGTTCGGAAAGTATATTTAAATGTCAGTTGCTAAGTTTTGGTGTCGATAATTTATTTATTGAATAAATTAATGTTTGAAGTATTGTTGCTTAATATGTATGGATTCAAAAAGTATTGAATAATATTTTGAATGGAGTGAAATAAGTATTGGTCATATTAATAATATTGACTATATTGATTAATCAATTAAATTTATTTCAACTATATATTAATTGAATATATATCAATTATATTGATTAAATATATTAATTTAATATATTAAAAATAATATAAAATATTCTATCTAATTAACAAACCACATATCCCCTAAATTTTTTAGCTCAATGGATTGAATATTATTTATACTTCACATAAAAAAATATCACAAAATTTACTCGATAAATATAATTAAATTTAAATGTTTTAGTCACTTTAGACATTTCACTTGCATGGACATTTCAAAAAGTATTGAATGATATTTTGAATGGAGTGAAATAAGTATTGGTCACATCAATAATATTGACTATATTGATTAATCAATTAAACTTATTTCAACTATATATTAATTGAATATATATTAACTATATTGATTAAATATATTAATTTAATTTATTAAAAATAATATAAAATATTCTATCTAATTAACAAACCACCACATATCACCTAAATTTTTTAGTTTAATGGATTGAATATTATTTATACTTCACATAAAAAAATCACAAAATTTTCTTGATAAATATAATTAAATTTAAACGTTTTAGTCACTTTAGACATTTCATTTGCATGGACATTTCAAAAATACAAAAATAAATACAAAATAATTCTACATTGTGAGACATACTACTTAAAAGACACAATCTCGAACCACCTCATTAATTTGTACACTTCAACAAGCCTCATCTTAAAAGACACAATGTCCAACCACATCATTAATTTGCACACTTCAACAAGCCTCATTTGTGCAGACCCAATATATTAAATAAAACTTTATACATATGAGATGTGAACTTGCAATATATTAAGATATAAAAATAGAAGTTAATTAAATGGATAAATTAATTAAATGATTCTTAAATTTAATGATTAATTAAGAATTTATTTATTTGAATTAATTAAATTAAATATTAATTATAAAATAAATATAAAATTTCTAATTCTATATTTATAAATTTGATAATCTAATTAGAGAATGTATTGGTTTAAATTATATATATAATTGTAATTAAAAGAAAATTATTAGATAAAAGAAATGACAAAAAGGGTGTGAGCGGGGTGATTTGTCTAATGTACCTTTGTCTTTCCTTAACAACTTTATTGACGCGTTGAAAAGGCCAGGTTTGTCTTCGGGCTGAATTTTTATTGCTGAAAAGCTTCACACAAACTTATATAAACTAATTTATATATATACATATAAACTAATTTGACTTTTATAAAAATAAATATGCAAATTTAAATCTAAGCCTATAAACATATAATTTTTTATAAAAAAATTGGAACCATATATCTATATCAAACTGTGAGCCAATTTAGTTTATAATGTTAAAATTATAAATATCAATAGTTAAACTTGAACATTTTTATATAAATATTTGTCAAAAAGCAAAAAAAAATTGAATATTTAAACTTGAACATTTTTATATAAATATTTGTCAAAAGCACTATTAAAGAACATCACGCCATAAGTTTATAATTTACATTTTGCTCATGGCACTTGGTTGTTATGTTCCTCTGTTTATTTTGGTAGGCTCTGTCACGTTGCTGATGAAGTATATTGGATCTAATTTTATGAATGAAGATTTTCTATTTTTTCTTCTCAAAACAACTGAAAAAAAAAAAAGTTTATAATTTACCCATTTTAATTTTATCTCATAAATTATATATCATAATATCCTCAACTAAATCATAAGAAAATACAATACTGAATTCACCATTTGCCAGATTTTTCTACTTCATCGACTTTTCATTGCTCAAAAGCTGCATGCAAACTTTCTTGCGCGCCAAAAATGGTGGGCGTACTGAGCAAGCATGTATCCTTTGACATGTGAGCAAGCCTGCGTGTCAGACCACCAATCAAACATGTCGCTTTTGACATCCTTGTTGATTTCGGTTGTTGACCGTGCAAGAAACACTATGAAGATAAGCCTTCGAGACAACTTCGTGGAGTCTAGTCTTTTTTCCAATAATAACTTGCAACGTGAGAACCACGAAAATGATATCCAAGCCCTCGCTCATTCCCTAATCCTTTATGGTCACAGAGACTATGCTTTGCTTAAATTTTTCAAAACTCAGAGCATGAAGAGCTAGACAGGATTACTACAATGTTTGGTGGAGATGTGGAATTTCCAAAACCAACATTTCATAGTGAAGGGGGGATTTTGCAGCTAGAGGTAGAAGACTTAAGCTTTCGGATAGGTTCACACAGGCAAAGTGCACTAATGGTTTTATATGATGTGAGGAGATCTGTAAAGGACAATGTAGATGAGTATGTGGCGCAATATTATGGGCCACTTGTGAGAAAAATGAGCAATAAGGTACCCAGGAAAGATATCTCAAAGCTTGCCCTACAGACTATACTCTTCACTATCCTTTGAATACTGGGGTCATCAACACCACACCTAGCCACCAAGTCTCATATGGATCTGGCTATATGATGTGTGGAGCCAAAACTCTTCAATTGCTGTGAGGGATTACTGGAAAACATGAAATACCAGCACACCCAATGTAAGATGGGATGGCAACAACAATTTTTATATGCCAATATTATTTGTTCTTCCTAGAGTGAGTTCTAATTATGAGACCATGGATGTAAGTTTGTTGAAATTTGGTTTCTTTTTTTATATTTAAGTGGGCGTAAAGATTGAATCTTAAGAGAATATACTCAGGATATGCTTTGTCTTAGTGCTTCATCAAGAACTATGTGAAAATAAATTTAAAGTTAATATAAAGGTTAGTTGACTTAGCTATTAAAGTATATTTAAATGTGAGTTGCTAAGTGTTGGTGTCAGTAACTTATTGGTTGAATAAATAAATGATTGAAGTATTTTTGATTTAATATGTATTGATTTAAAAAGTATTGAATAATATTTTGATTTGAGAGAAATAAGTATTGGTCATATAAGTGATATTAACTATATTATTAATCAATTAAATTTATATCAACTATATTGATTAAATATATTAATTTAATATATTAAAAATAATATAAAATATTCTATCTAATTAACAAACCACATATCGCCTAAATGCTTTAGCTCAATGGATTGAATATTATTTATACTTCACATAAAAAAAACATCACAAAATTTACTTGATAAATATAATTAAATTTAAAAGTTTTAGTCACTTTAGACATTTCACTTGCATGGACATTTCAAAAATACAAAGATAAATACAAAATAATTCTACATTGTCAGACATACTACTTAAAAGACACAATCTCCAACCACGTCATTAATTTGTACACTTCAACAAGCCTCATCTTAAAAGTACACTTCAACAAGCCTCATCTTAAAAGACACAATCTCCAACCACATCATTAATTTGTATACTTCAACAAGCCTCATTTGTGCAGAGCCAATATATTAACTAAAACTTTATACATATGAGATGCGAGCTTGCAATATATCAAGATATAAAAATAGAAGTTAATTAAATGGAGAAATTAATTAAATGATTCTTAAATTTAATGATTAATTAAGAATCTATTTATTTGAATTAATTAAATTAAATATTAATTATAAAATAAATATAAATTTGTAATTCTATATTAATTCGAGAATGTATTGATTTAAATTATATATACAATTGTAATAAAAAGAAAATTATTAGATAAAAAAATGAAAAAATATACCAAAATTCAAAAGATAAAGAAAATAAAAATGAAAGAAAAATGATTTTAAAAAATATTAAAAAAAAAAGATAGTAAATTTTTACTTGTAATAAAAAACCATTTGATAGAAGAACTTTGATAGTTACATTTTTGGTTACAAAAGAGTTGGTTGGGTTTCTCTTCCTCTACATCATTGGACAATGGATGACTAGGGTTTGGGAAATGGATTTATTGGGTGGTGAAATTGTAACAAACACAAGGTATGGATGTGTTAAGGAAACATCCAAAGGAAAAGTATGAATGTGTTAAGAAGACATCTAGGAGGAAAGAGATTGATATTCTAATACTCAATTAACAAGATGATAATCTTGTCACATGATATTTACAACTTTTCATCCTCTTGAAACCATAGATTCCTTTTTAACTTAACACCAATTTAGTTTAAAACTATAAAAATAGTAATCTTTAAAAGATTATATAAGATACAAAATTGAATGTTTAACCTTAAAATTTTTACTTGTCCAAAAAATATGAATGTAAAACACCTTGAAGTGAGTTTCTAATTTATTTCTTTTGTTTTTATCTAATTCATTCTCCTTCAACCAATAAGATGAAAAACAATGAGACAATCATGGAATTCAATATTTCTCGAATTTTTAACCAATAAGATAAAGAACAACGAGACAATCATTGAATTCAACATTTGCAGAATTTTTCACAGATAAGATGGAAAACATTGTGTGGAATTTCTAAGCACTAGTAAAATCACATTAGCCTCATTTTCTACCATTTAGCATGGTCATTTTCCACCTTTTATAAACCACATGTAATTGTGCTATTATTATTATTATAAAACCTGACACATAAACCTTAATATTATTATAATAGTAAACTAATAAAACCTAAAGTAAACTAACATAGACCTAAATAATAACTTAATTATTAAAAGTAGTAAACTTAAATTATAATTAAAAAACCTAAAATAAAATAAAATAAATAAAGTAAACAAGAACACTGAAGAAAATGGTAATCGTAAAAGAATACCGTGAAAGACTTGATAAGTTTTTGGTTATCAACATCTTTGTGAGGTTTTTTATACTAAATGGAATGAACAAATAATTGAGTTTGCCAAGTTTCTAGTTTCTCCGATCTAGTTAATTGAAACTGTATGAACATTTTACTTTCGAAACAATCAACGAAGTTGATATCAAGGTAGCACTGTTGGGTAATTAGAAGTAGTGGCAATGATTCATCACTAAGTATTTTTCTTACTGGAGTGGATGAATTTGTTGATTGGAACTATAACCAACTTTTATTTCTTAATAAATTATAACGATGACCCGGTTCATTTTGTTTATTTTTTAATAAATTAAAAATAAGAACCTACAAAATTTTTAATTTCATTAATTATTTTTTAATAAATTAAAAGTAAGAATACAACCCAACAAAACAAAAAAAACCATTCATCGCTCGGAAGCACAGTCTTTCATTGCTGTTGAATTTTCTTGACACGTGGAAAATACCGTCTTTGTCAATTATAAGTGACTTTTGATGGGCAAGCAAACTTTTCTTGATCACCGTTTGTTTGTTATCATTGACTTGGTTTTGGCGCCGACAAAAAGGGTGTGATTTGTCTAATGTACCTTTGTCTGTCCTGAACGAGTTTATTGACGCGTCGAAAAGGCCAGGTTTGTCTTGGGGTTGAATGTTTGTTGTCTGAGCTAGGCGATTTCTCTGGTCTACGTGTGACTATTCATTGTTTGGGAATTTATGATAATTCCAGAACAAATAAACAGAGGAAAAAAATGCTCTGTTTCTTAACACAGAGAGAACCAAAAATTGTTTTTGCTGAAGACACAGCTTTTCCCCACACATAAAAGACTTTTATTCATTAATTAGACTGACTGTCACAAAAAAAAATCTTCCTCTCACAGAGGGATTTTACCAACAGAACTGTTTCAGAGACAGTAAAAAAAACTTCACTGTCTCTTCTGAAAAATCACTGTGTCTCTGTTTTATGTATTTACACTGCTGTGTAAAAATTTCTTCATTTGCGCTGCTGCATTTTAAAATAAAACTCTGTCTCCGCTTTTCAAATTTGGGGTTGAATGTTTGTTGTCTGAGCTGGGCGATTTCTCTGGTCTACGTGTGACTATTCATTCTGCACGCAAACTTTCATGACGCGTCCAAAAGGGTATGAGGAGGGCGATTTGTGTAGACTACCTTTGTTTGTTTGTTTGAGTGACTTTTCAAGCATGGTGCAAGCAACGTCGTAACATATCAACTTTGACCTGCTGCTGCCCGTTGGTGCACCAATCAAACCTGTCGCTTTTGAAAAGGGTCTGAGCTGGGCGATTTCTCTAGTCTACGTGCGACTATTCATTCTGCACGCAAACTTTCATGACGCGTCCAAAAAGATATCATTGTCTGTTCTGGGTGATGCGCCCAAAAGGGTATGAGGAGGGCGATTTGTGTAGTCTACCTTGTTTGTTTCAGTGACTTTTCAAGCATGGTGCAAGCAAAGTCGTAACATATCAACTTTGACCTGCTGCTGCCCGTTGCTTTTGAAACTTACTTAAGTTGGCACGTCCAGTCGCCCACGACTTATGAGTCCTTGCATCCAGCTTCTGAGCACTGAAGAGTTATCATAAATGTGCCTCTCCGGCCATGCAGTCAAGGAAGATTGCCTGCAGCTTCTGAGCACGGAACTGTCGCAATAAGTCAAAGGTGGCATCTTTGACTGCTACGCGATGTGTCATCAAGGAAGATTGCATACAGCTTCACAGGCCCACGACTTGTGAGTCATCAAGGAAGATTGCATGCAGCTTCATAGGCCCAGTCGCCCACGACTTGTGAGTCATCAAGGAAGATTGCATGCAGCAGTCATAAATATGCCTCCCCGGCCGTCCGCTTCTGCCGCATAACAATACTGCTCCTGCTTCTCACAGCACTTTGCTGCTGCTTCGTATTTTTTCAACAGTGCTCATCATTCATTCATGGCTAGAAATTTGGGATCCATAAGTGTGCTCATCATCACCACTCTCCTAACATGGAATCTCATAACCCCATCCGAAAGTCGTTACCTGGGTAAACACTAATCAGCTTTAACACTAAAATTTATATCAGAAATTTGCATGTGGCTTTATTATTTGTTTTCTAACAGATAAATGTTTGTATTATATTTTTCCACAGTTTATATTGGGAAACAGCCAGTAATACAGCAGGTACCACTCTTTCACCGCCATTCTCTATTTTGTTTTGTTCAGCATGTACTCTGTTGTACCCAGGGTATATTTATTTATTTTGAATGTAATATTTTCTAGTTAATTTATGCATATATGTTAATTTTATTGAGTTAATTTAATTATGATGGAGATATATTTTGTAATAAAGTATTTAATTAGAGTTATATATTATACAAATTAAAATTAAAATGTATACATTTAAATGAGTTGAGAGGTTCTAGTATTATTGGCTAAAATTTTTCTCTATCAGTTAAAATAAAAAAAATTAAAAATAACCAAAATTAAATGAATATACAAAATATTTAACTAAAATAGATTCATAAAAATTTAAAAATAACTAAAATTAAATAACTATACAAAATATTTAAATAATATAGATTCATAAAAATTTTGGACTGAAAAAATTAAATCTTTCTAAACTCAAATTAAAACGGTATTTAAAATAAATATATACTAATTTATAAAAATCTTCATTAAATAAGATTTCCCATTTAACTATTTGAACGATCCTGGATGCCTTTGCGTTGTGGTAAACTGGTCGTCAAAATAATAAATATATATTTCGCATTAATGTGAAGTGATTGAAAAGTAACGTGTTTTTGACTCATATGTGCTGCAGGGCAGCGTAAATACAGCCAAAAATACAAAGCCAAAGCCAAAACTAACGGGTGGATTGTTTTTCGTGTCTCTGAGAGGGGAGTCAAGCGAGCCGAGCTCCACAAGCTGCACAAGCTGCCCCCCTCCCTGGTCGCCATAATTAGAGTAGTCAATCATGTACCTTAAATATTAAACAAGTCAATTATTGATGTAATGTTTTTAATTTTGTCCATTTCACTTTTTATTTTTAATATAAAAAATGGTGATACTCTATATTAATCATATTGAAGATTTCTTTTGTTTGAAAATGTTTTATTAAGTAGGAGAATATGGAAGAAGTGGTGATATTCCAAGATGAGTTTTTCATCTAGAAAGCATTTACGTTTATATTTATTGATGATTTTTTATTAAGTGGAAGAATATGGAAGAACTGATCTTCCAACACGATTTTTTCACCCAGAAAACATTGACGTTTATGTTTATTGATGATTATTTTAGTTGTAATCGTAAATTTTGTAAAGAATCTTATTGCGAATTCTGTTCCATCATATATTTATAACTTAGAGTTAAGATGTTTTCAAATAATAGAGTCCTCGCTTGTGTAAAATGTATATTGTTTAAAAAAATATTTTATATGTGAATGAAAAATTTATACTAGGTGGTTCAAATTAGATGGTGGAATTTCCTGTGTGGCATAGTTTTTATATAAAAATGTTTATTTAAATTTATAATAGAGTTTATAAAAAGATATCTAAAAAGAATTTAGATTAGCCTATAAAATAAGTAAAAGAAATAAAACCCCCAGATGGGGGTGTTTAAAGCGATGGGACGGGAGTTGGAAGCTGGCCACATGCCGATCCACGGGCATCACGTGGCACTCCATGCGAGAGGACGGCGAGATCATTCCCGGTTTAAAACGAAGGGACTGGGGACGACAGCAGTAAATGCCCGGAGAGTGCACTCGATCCAGAGCATCGCTGCAGTAATGGCGGATGGGAACTCGAGGTGGGTAGGTGACGATGAAGAGCATAAATCCGGTTTGGAGCAGGGAATGTTGGTCGTGTTGCATTTGGCTGGCCTCTCTGCCGTTGAAGCGGTCCCTTCTCAGACGGTTGGGTCCATTACGGGGCTGGTTCTGGTAATCGACAGTCTGGTTCACTTGGCAGTTTGCAGGGAGTCTCATCCCAATATGGTGAGACCCAGACAGAGGTTGCTGAGCCGTCGTGGTTCTTCTAGAGGAGGGGGTTCGAGCAGACCTGTGAGAGATGATACGAGGCATTGCTGCCACTGTAATCTGGCAAGCTCCATTGGAGCCATTCCCCTGCACTCAGGCCAACATATGGATGCCGGGGCTTCTAGCTCGGCCTCCTTGCCAGCTTTTGGCTCCACTATTTTCAACTTCACCAGCTCTACGGCAAACCCGAGAATCAGTGCGCATGTTTCCATTCTGTTCATCGAGAATCCTCCTGAGGTGGATGACCCCATAGAAGCTCGGGAGCAAGGGATGCAGGACTACCATGGGGAAGCAGAGCAGGCTCCGACAGCTGAGTTGGAGCAGGAAGAAAAGAGTCGGGCCACCGTCGAGGAAAAATCCAAGCATTCCCAGAATGCTCCTAACGCGACTACTGGGGAAGCGGAAGCGACCTCGCCTACTGAAGCTGAGCCGGATTACTACGGCTGGTGCCCAATTGTGGAAGAGCAACCGGATGAGCCGAATGAATAATCACGCCGGCGCCCTTGCTCCACCAGGTCGCTCCAGGTTCAGTTGCCGTCTCCTGGTTTGTTGTTGGTTCAGTCAATGTTTTTTTAGGATGTCAAAGCTGTTGGTTTTTTGTGTTAATGATGAGAGCACTTACTGTTTCCCCTGCGCGGGACGACTTGAACAGTTCTTTTTGTCTATGACCCCTGCGCGGGCTTTCGTCTATGGACAGTCTTGGAACTTCATGGAACCACCCCTACGAGGGCCTGCTATGGGGAATTATGTCTGGGTCTTTGTCAGTCTTAGTTTTTGTCTATGTCTGGTGCCCTATAAGGGCAAGAGCATACTGGTCTTACCTGATGTAATTTTGCACTCTGTACATATTTAATAGATTAGCCTTGTTACCGAAAAAAAAAAAGTAAAAGAAATAAAACAATATATTAAAACTAAATTATAGTTTAAAAATATTTTTGGGCTGGATATTTGGAGAGAACAAGTTAATGTAACTATTTCTCAATAATGGAAGTGATTCATACTAAAGTTACATAGAAGTATTGGATCATTGCAACCGCACATGTAAAATAATTAATTTTTTACAAAAAATTTACAATTTACTATATGATATCAGTAAAAGAAAATTAAAAGATGTTTTTATACTAATTCCATCCATCAAACTCTACCATAGAAAAGCCTCCATCGGAGCATAACAAGTCCTCTTGAAGGTTAGGCATAGGTGATGGTCACATAAACTATGAGCATGATGCCTAAAGTGTTCAAATCACATCACCTAACTAAACTCAACCTTGTGGTAAGAAGGACCAACATTTGGCCTTCCATGCATACATTTCACATTGCTTAAAAATTCCTCTATGTTGGTTGTAGCGATGAATAAGCTATGCTAAAGTAAATTATGGGCCATGGTGGAAACCAAACCAATCACACCCGACATATGTTAATCTTGCACAAGATGGTCACCTACCCCTCAAAATTCACCAATTTTAAAATAGTTGATATGGAAAACTAAAAACATTTTTGACCCACAATCCTTTGAGAATATAGTGGGGCACCTCCTTGTGATTGTATGGAGGTTTGTCAAAAACCATCAACCTCTTGTACATCCAATGAGCTATAAATAATTGATATTTGTACCAATTAATCCCAATACACATCCTTCTCTAGGATGTTGTCTAATTCTACGATAAATAAACAAGGTCATAATATTTTACCCCAATCTTATCTAATCACATCCTAATATATTCATACTTCATCGCCTTCTATTCAAAAATATTATTGAGGCTTTTAAAAAAGAATATTGGAGATTAATCTAGATTTACATTGTTGAATTTGGTTTTTTAGTTGATTCCTTGTTAAGGAAGGTTACAAGTAATATAATAGTGTTTGTAACAACCGCGGTGAAAAGTTCATCTCATAAAGTAAATAAAGGAAAAATAAGACCACGGTTAAGGGACACTTATTCCAAGATGAATGTTGGGAAAATATATTCTAGTGGGCATCACTGGATGTGTGTTTTGGCTAAGGAAATTTGGCAAGGCTAAGGCAAAGGCATTAAAAGGAAAAAAGACATTTTTGGCACATTTATTTATGAAAATAAAGGAAACTAGGAGAAAAGTAAGGTGAAAGGTCACAAGTTGCCTGGGAGGAGGAAAATGAAGGAAAATAATGGAAATGAAGAAAATAGAGGCCTCATTCATAAAGAGGCTTCTGAGGATCAGTTGGTAACCTTTTGGCAGTTTAGCTTTGGAGCTCTGTCATTATTTTCTCTCTCTCTCTCTCTCTCTCTCTCTCTCTCTCTCACACTCTTGGTCACTTTGAGTTTCTTGGAGCACTCTATCTTGAAGAAAATGAAAGGAAAAATAAGAAAAGGAAAGGAAAAGAAGGCAAGGATCAAGGAAAGGAAAGCAGGATCAAGTAGCTTCAGCAGGAATACTTGTAGGTAAGCTTTTGCAAATGTGATTCCCTAGCTGGTATGGACATGCATGGCTTTTCATGTTGATGTATGGTTCTATTGTTGTCGGTGGCATGGTTTTGCCAGGTTATGAAAGTGAATTTCAACCTAGCCTTGCCTTTTTCTGGATGCCATGGTGTTGGGATGTTTATTTTCAGTTTTTGAGCCTTGGTTTTCCCTATTGATTTCAGAATCCGGGGCGGAGGTGGTCTCAAGTTCTATTCCAAAAGGTCTAGGAATCCCTTGACTGATTTTGGTAGGATACACAGTAAAGCATGAGGGAGAAGTCTCGGTTAAGGGCCTAGTGATCTAAGTTTTGATTACGGTAAAGCCTGAGAGATTAGCCTCAGTTTAGGACCTAATGATCTGGTTTGGATTGTGGTAAATCCTGAGAGATAAGGAAATAGAAAATTCCTCAAGGATATTGATGGATTCTGGATGGCATTCTAAGTTTAGTTTCGCTGTGATCGAAGCACCGGTTTTGGTGTGATCACGGTTTGATGAGGGTGGAGGAGGTTTAACCTCTAGATTCCCTTGTTTGTTATTGGATTGGTTGTTCTATGAGATACCACATTCATGCTTGGAATATGGAATGGGGGTCACTGGCTAAAAGAGATATTTGGTTCAGCCATGTTTATGGTCGAGTGGTACGTGTAAATCCTGAATCTAGTCGAATGTGCCTATGATTAATAAAAGATAAGTTCTCTTACTTTTTCAATTGTGTATATGTGGATTTAATGGCTGTCATATCTCTGATATTTATATGGTTTTATGTTGGTTATAAGCATGGTTGAATGATTGGTTTATGTCAGGGTTATTTCATGTATTTACTTGTAACTGTTAAATGGATGGATGTAAGACCTCATTGATGATATAATAGTTCATTGGAGAAGGAAGTGATCCTTTTGGTTATGTTTCATAAGTTATTTCAGTCATTTATGCCCTGTCTTGTATCCTAGACTTGTAGGTTGCATTGATGCCAAGTGTTTGACAGAATGTCAGTCCCGGTTGGGGATGCTCAAGCCTAGTCCTAAGGTTGAGTTTTGATTTATCATCATTGTTATCATGTCTTTAATGGACTCTGAAGGTTCCTTCAACTTCTAGGTAGAGGTCTTGATTATGGGCTAGAAAAGTGGCTCGAATCTCGGGAGTTCTAGAAAATCAAAGCATTACCCTAGGGACTAACATTTTTGGCTAAGGGCTAGAGAGAATTATAACTCACCTGGGTTGTGGCTAGGGAGCGTTACTTTGGTCTAAGTTGGAAAAAAATTCCGTAGGACCTAGGGGCAAGTTGTCTAAAATTCTTGCTTCGTTCTTATGGGTCCTTAGGCTGATGTTGGATGATTTTTATTATGATTCCATCAGTTCCACTTCCTTAAGGTCACATAGGAGGTTGAATCCTATCATGATAGCCTCTCGTATCATGTTTACCCCAGTTGGTATGGTTACTTTGGGTAGACTTGGGAGGGTGTGTTATAGATTGGTATCAGAGCATGGGTCATTTTTCGGACTAGATGAGCGATGTGTGTTGGTCATGTATGCATGTCAGTTGCATGTCTCTCTCTTACATTTGTGTTACATGCACTTGAAGCATTGCATCATCTTGATCATGATGGTAGTAAGGTGTCATGGGAATTCAATGATTGATTTTGTGGAATGTATCATCACAAGTACAGGAATGGTTACTTGATTATGTGTCACTTGATTTTATGCAACTTGACTACATTCTTGTATGTTAGGTTACAATTTTGAATATCTTGATTACATGTATTAGTATTGTAGGTTGATTACAAGAATTGATCGCTTATGCTTGACTACAAGTGTTTATGTGTATGTGTAGTTGATTAGGCATTTCTTATGCATACTGATAGTTTCATGTGGCAATGTGTACCATGGTGTAATGGTTGTTGTCATGCATGAGGTCATAACATGCATTGTTGATATGGCCTTTCATTGATGACTGGACCTAACTAGAATGATGCTTATGCATTGATACATTTATTTGTGTATGCCTATATGATGTTATGTTTATGTTATACATGTATCACGTTGATTTGGTGATCTTGCAGAAAAGGTATCCTCCCTGAGCTATGCTAAGGTACGTTGATTTACTGTGATTTGGTTTATCTGATATATTATGCATGGCAGGAAGAAACATTAATGACTAGCAAGATGGTTGATTACAAAGATTCTCCATATGAATCCGAAGAGCAATATGATGTTGGGAATCCTTCTGATTTGGCAGTTACATTGAGAAGCTTGAAGGAAGCAATAAGGAGTTGCAAAGTAGACAATGAAAAAATCATGGAGGCACAAGAGAAACAAGCAGAGGTGAATGTGATACTACTTCAAAGTTTGTCAGATTTGCAGCAACAGGGACCACTTCAGATCAACCATGGACAGGAGGACAAGACTAATGGGGAATATGGTAGTATATCTCCTTGTAAACACAGTTCTTATGGTGGTCACAGGCCTGATAGATCAGGCACAATAAGAGATGACAGGTTATTGGACACTCGGATAGGAGAGGTATTGGACACATGTATTAATAATTCTAGTTCTGGTTCTGATAGACAACATGATCACCATCGTTATCATCCTTACAAGAGGAATGATATGGGATACTTTCCAGATGAGTTGAAGAAAGTGAAGCCACCAACCTTTGATGGAGAAATGAAGTGATCATAGGATGCAGAAGCATGGTTGCTTGGTTTGAGTAAATTTTTCAGATTGCATGATTACCCAAAAAACATGAAAGCAAGGATAGCCACTTTCAGTCTCAAAGGTAAAGCAGATATTTGGTGGGAATATGTGAAGAATGTTAAAGGTGTTGATGAATATGATTTGACTTGGAATGTGTTTGAAAGAAGAAGTACTTGTCGGAAATATACTTTGATGATAGAGCTAAGGAGTTTTATGAGTTGCGGATGGGTTCTATGACAGATGAGGAGTATACTAGAAAGTTTTTAGAGCTATTGAGATATGTGCCTTACCTCAAGGTGGAGAAGGCCAAGGTCTAGAGATTCATCAGTGGACTACTAGTTGCATACAAAGACTGGATTGAGTTCGATGACCCTAGATCATTGGAGGAGGCCATCCGAAAGTTGAGGCATTGTTATGAACAGTCGAAGCGTAGAGTTGAACCGAATGGCGACTTGAAAGGAAATGAGAAAGCTAAAGGAAAATGGCCACCAAAGCGAGGAATACATCAAGATGCAAGTGAGAAAGAAAATGCAGTTCCTTACAAGAGATTCAATACAGTTGAGAAGGGACATGGAGAGCAACAGAATAGAGGTTGTGGTAGGGAACCATTGCAGTGTTGGATATGTGGTAAGCATCATCGTAAGAGGGATTTTCTAGAGTATCAAAGTGGTGGTAGACACTAGATCTATAGTCCTCAGGAGGCACATATAGTTAGTGATGCTAGTCATAGGATTCCTCGGATCTATGCAGCCATGGAAAATAATCAGGTGGATCATCAAGCATCGATCATTGAGATGTATGGTAATCTTTCTAATCAAGTTGTTTCTATTTTGATTGATCCTGGATCTAACTATAGTTATATTAATCTTGACCTGGTGGATAAGTTTGGTTTGAGAAAAGAAGTGCGTGCAGAATCTTGGTTGGTACAACTGGCTACAGGTAGAAAGAAGTGAGTTAACTATTGGTTAAGAGCTTATGCATTTGAGTTAAATGGTATGCCTACAACAACACATTTGAATGTACTTCGACTCGGATCATATAGTATGCTTTTGGGTATTGATTGGCTATACCTTCACAAGGCCAAAGTGGATTTCTTCGATAAGGCTATTGAGTGTGTGGACGATAGTGGGAAAAAGAGGACTTTGCAGGGAAAGAAGAAGCCTAAATTAATGAGGATGGTTACTGCTATGCAGGCTAAGCGTAGTTGCAAAAAAGGTTGTGTGATGATTGTAGTACACATTTCTAATCACAAGGGTAAGGAGGTTAAGGATGTTGATGTGTTAAGTAGGTACCCAGTTTTGTAAGAGTTTTAGGATGTATTCCTTGAGGAAATTACAGAGTTTCCACCTTAGAGGGAGGTAGACTTTTCTATTGAGTTAGTGTCAGGGGCCACTCCAACATCGAAAGAACCTTATAGGATGAGCACACATGAGTTCGTAGAGTTGAAGTTGTAGTTAAAGGAAATGTTGGACAAAGGATACATCAGACCTAGTGTATCACCTTGGGGCACACTAGTGTTGTTCGTAAAGAAGAATGATGGTACTCTTAGATTGTGAATTGATTACAAGCAACTGAACAAGGTAACGATAAAGAACAGGTACCCTTTGCCAAGGATTGATGATTTGTTTGATCAATTGAAGGGAGAAGCAGTGTTCTCTAAGATCGAATTAAGGTTTGGATACCATCAGGTACTCATCAAGGAAGAGTATATCTTCAAGACTTCATTGAAGACCAAGTATGGGCATTACCCTTTGCCAAGGATTGATGATTTGTTTGATCAATTGAAGGGAGAAGCAGTTTTCTATAAGATCGAATTAAGGTTTGGATACCATCAGGTACTCATCAAGGAAGAGTATATCTTCAAGACTTCATTGAAGACCAAGTATGGGCATTATGAGTTTGTTGTTGCTCCATTTGGTTTGACTAATGCTCCATCTACATTAATGTGTTTGATGAATAGTGTGTTGCATCCTTATCTGGACAAGTTTGTTATTGTATTCAATGATGACATATTGGTATATTCTAAGAATGAGGAAGAGCATGTCGAGCATTTAGCAACAATGTTGAGATTGTTGAGAGACCATCATTTGTATGCTAAGCTTGACAAGTGTAGTTTCTTTCAGACTGAGGTACATTACTTGGGACATGTTATCTCCAAGGAAGGCATTGTAGTATATCCATAAAAGATAAGGGCTGTCATGGAGTGGGCAGCTCCTAAGAATGTGGATGAGGTGAGATATTTTATGGCATTGGCAGGTTACTATAGGAGGTTCATCAGGAACTTCTCACGCATTTCATATCCTATCACATAATTGTAGTGAAAAGGTAAGAAGTCAAATGGACAGAAGAATGTGAGGCTAGTTTGAGCAACTTAAGTAGTTGTTGACACATGCACCAGTGCTAAATATTGCGGATCCAGATAAGGAGTTTGTAGTGTGTACAGATGCTTGCAAGTGAGGACTTGGTGTAGTTTTCATGAAAGAAGGATATGTAGTGTGTTGTGAGTCACGAAAACTGAATGAGCATGAGAAAAAATACCCAACACATGATCTTGAGCTAGCAATGATTATACATTCATTGAAGATGTGGAGACATTATCTTCTAGGTATGAGGTTCACATTGATGAGTTTGACTTCGAGATCAGATACATCAAAGGGAAAGAGAACTGGGTAGCAGATGCTCTTCGCAGGAAGGTACAGGTAAATCATGTAGCAGCTATGTGCTCTTATGGGACAGAGATACATGATAGAATCTTGCAGGCAGGACAGTGGGATGACAAATACATGGAGATCATGCACATGTTACAACATAGTATAGGTACAGGTATAGGTACAGGTGCAGGTACAAGTACAGGTGATCAAGATGTAGACTATCGTTTCATGACAAATGGCTTGGTGAGATTTAGAGATAGGATCTATGTACTGAATTGTAGTGAGCTCAAGAATCTTATCCTGAGGGAGTTTCACATATGTAGGTTTTAACCCCATACAGAAATTACCTTCATACGAATTCTAAAACACAAAAAATAAACAATGCGAGAGAATAACACATAAAACACACAGACATAGAGATTTTCCCCTGGATCCCAAAACCGGGATCACCAGATTGATTTTTCATTATGTTCCTTTCAATGTTACAATACATATTTATACATGTTGAAGCATCCAATACCATGGACCGAAAACCATCGCGTCCAAAACCATGTGCAAAAATCATGCACAAAACCATAGGTAGGTCTACCCAACCTAATATAGGGCCCAAAAAAACAATTTCGAGGGCGCTACCCCAAACCCCATAGAGGGGGGCTATCTACCCCCCTGCGATCCCCCTGCTGCGTAATCGGTGCAACAAATGGGGGGGTATGCCCCCCCTCTGACCCCTTGGTTCACTACGCGGGCTAGTCGTGGAAAGAATAACACGGCCCAACATTCTCCCACTTGTTGTTTTCTTTCCACAGGGGGCCACAAGAGAGCTTAGTCATTTATCCAGCCCCGCAACGCCCATTGTTTCTCTACACAAAGAGAACCTCTCAGAGCTCATATATTATGCTAATGCATCTGCAGTATTCTTCAAAGTGTCCACCTTTACTAGCAACACCTTTTTTTCTTTGATCATATCCCTCACAAAGTGATACTGAACATCAATGTGCTTTGTCTTTGAATGGTAAGCAGGGTTCTTTACCTAGAAAATTGCACTTTGGTTGTCACATTCTATCCTTATAGCTCCCTATGCTAACCCCATACTTGAACACAATCTCTGAAACCAAACTTCTTCCTTGCTTGCATGAGTGGCTGCGATGTATTCTGCCTCTGTAGTTGATAGTGCCACTACAGATTGTTTCTTACTCATCCAACTGATTACACCTCCAAATAGGTTAAACACATACCAACTTGTAGATATTCTCTGATCTAGATCTCCAGCTCGGTTTGCATAAACAAAGCCACGTATATCCAAAACTCTGTCCAATCCTGGTTTTCCTTGGTAGCACAAACCATAATCACTAGTGCTACAGAAATACCTGAAAACCTGCTTCACTCCTGTCTAATGCTCCTTCCCTGGTTTTGACATAAACCTGCTCAATACTCCCACTACATATGCAATGTCTGGTCTAGTATAGACCATTGCATACATCCGGCTACAAACTGCGCTTGCATATGGAACATGGGACATATCCTCTTCCTCTTCTTCTGTCTTGGGACACTATTCGGCATATAAATTTACACCTACAGGAATAGCAACCTTCATCGGTTTACTATCCTGCATATTAAACCTCTGCAATATTGTCTCAACATACTTCCTCTGGTTTAACCGGAGCTTCCTCTTTTCCTGATCTCTTTTAATTTACATGCCCAAAATATAGTTTGTAGCACCAAGATATTTCATGTCGAATTTGAAGGACAATTGGGTCTTCAAATCATGGATAATTTATTTGTCATTTCCAACCAGTGACATATCATCCACATACAAGACTAGATAAATAACATGGAGACCAATTAATTTAAAATACGCACAGTGATCTTCTTTTCTTCTGGTGAAGCCATGTCCATGTATAAATGTATCAAATTTCTGATACCACATCCTTGGTGACTATTTTAACCCATACAAAGACTTCTTTAACTTGCATACCAGTTCTTTCTTACCCTCCACCGCAAAGCCTTTAGGTTGCTTCATGTAGATCTCCTCTTCCAGATCCCTATGGAGAAATTTTGTCTTTACGTCCATCTGTTCTACCTCAAAATCAAAAGCAACAATAACAGCGAAAAGTAATCTAATAGAAGCTACCTTGGCAACAGGAGAAAAAATATCACCAAAATCAATTCCCGTCACCTGGGAATAACCTTTTGCTACCAACCGAGCTTTGTATTTCTCTTCCTTTCCTTCTGCATTTATCTTCTTCTTGAACACCCATTTGCTGCCAATGGGTTTCCTTCTAGCTGACAACTCCACCAAATCCCAAGCCTCATTTTTGTGCAAGGATGCCATTTCATCAACCATGGCCTCTTTCCAGAGTTTTCCATCCTCTGAATCTACTGCTTCCTTCACAATTCTAGGATCACCATTAGTAATAGATAAAACAAAATTTGAACAAAAAGCAAATGGACTATACCTTTCTGGATGCCTTCTTTGTTGAACTGATCTTCTCACACCCGGAGTATGTGGCTCTTCATTTCCTCCTCTACTGTAGAGTCTGATTCTTCCTCCTTTAGCTCAAACTCTATCTTCTCAGGTTCCTTTGGTTGGACTTCATGTTTAATAACATCTTTCACCTCTCTGAACAACACATCTCGGTTGTACACTTCCTTCCTTCTTACTGGGTTCCAAAGCTTATACCTCTTTAAACCATCCTTATACCCAATAAAGATGCACTTTTCAGATTTACTATCCAACTTGGTTCATTTCTCCTTTGGAACATGTACATATGCATCACATCCAAATACCCTCAAATGTGAAAGAGAGGGTTTCTTACCAGTCCATACCTCATGTGGAGTCTTATCCTCCAACGCTGATGAAGGTGATTTATTGACCAAGTAACATGTTGTCTCCATCGCCTCTGCCTAGAATTCTTGTCCTAACCCAACAGAAATGAGCTTGCTTCTTGCCCTTTCCCTCAACATCTTGTTCATTCTTTCTGTAACTCCATTTTGTTGAGGTGTATATGGAGTAGTCTTCTATCGTGCTATACCACAGTTCTTACAGAATTCTTCAAATTTCGTATTTCAAAACTCTCCACCATTATCTGTCCTCAGCACCTTTATCTTCTTCTATATCTGGTTTTCTACCAAAGCCTTAAATTCTTTAAACCTGTCAAAGACTTCAGATTTATTCTTAAGGAAATATATTCATGTATTCCTTAAGAAGGCATCTATAAATGATACATAGTACACAAACTTACCCAGTGATGGAACCTTCATAGGTCCAAACACATCACTGTGCACAAGCTCTTATATCTGTTTCCCTCTTACTACCAGAGGCGAAACTCACCTAATGTTTCTTCCCATATACACAATTTTCATAGAAATCAAAATACAGAGAGCTATTACTCATACCTTATACCATACCTTTACCATGAAGTATTTGAAGGCCCTTCTCTCCAATATGTCCAAGCCTTTAATTCCACAACATGGTCTTCTCTCCAGAGACCACTAGATTTTCTACTCCACTTTCAGGAATCACAAAAATGTTGCACCCATCAACAACAGTGCTACCTTGCAGCTTGTACATAGTTCCAATTCTAACTCCCCGCATCAATACCAGTGCTCCCCAAACCATCTTGTAGGTATCCTTCTCAAACATTGTTTTTACACCTGCATCATCTAGCTTGCTTACAGAAATTAGATTTCTGGCCAATGCAGGAATATGTAGAACACCCAAAAATGTTCTAACCCTTCCACCTTGCAACTTCAACTTTACTTTTCCATAACCAATGGTTCTAGCGTTCCTATCATCCCCTAAGAAGACGTCACCACCATCGTATTTCTCATACTCGCAGAACCACTCTTTATGGGGAGTGAAGTCAAAGGATCCACTTGAGTCAATCAACCATGCCTCATGATCTACATGTGTACTTGAAGAAGCCAAGTACACATCCCCACCTTCATCTGAGGTGGCTTTCATCTCTACAGAAGGAGCATCATCAGATCCCTTTCCTTTATCAAGAGATTTAGATTTACAGTCCCTTTTATAGTGCCCTTCCTATCCGCATTTCCAGCACACCACCTTTATAGGTTTTCCTGGAGATTTAGATCTCCCTCTAGATTTAGATCTCCCACTTGATGACTTATTTTTTTTATGTTCTGAGACTGTCCACGTACAGACAAGGCATCACCATTCTGGCTCTCCGTATTTTTCCATCTCATCTCCTCTGTCAGCAAGGATGAGACTATTTCATCAAACTGTAAGGCAGTTGCACTGCTACCTATTCCAATAACCAAATTATCCCACGAATCTGGTAGAGAACAAAACAAACTAATGCACTTATCTTGATCCGAAATTTTGATATAACTGACTTTCCATAGTATTAAATGCATTCAGATGCTCTGTGACTAAGTCTCCATCTTTCATCCTTAAATTATACAAATTTTTCCATAGGAAACGTTTATTCACCAAAGACTTAGATTGGTACAAAAATCCCTAACTTGTCGCACAAAGCCTTCATTGTAGCTTCCCCTGATACATTCAGCAATACTGAATTTGAGATACAAAATCGTATTGTGCTCTTTGCCTTTCGATCCAACGTCTTCCATTCTTCATCAGACACTCTCGTTGGTTTAATACCTAGATCTACCACAATCCACTGATCTTTATCCACCAACAGATCCTCCATCTCGAGTTTCCACAACTCAAAACTCTGACCATTAAATTTCTCGATCTCTATCTTTCCACCGCTGACCATGTTCTTTCACCACCAGAATTGATCCCGTAGATCTCCCACTGAACGGGGTCAACCACAGGCCCAAGTGAAACCCGTAGCAACAAAGGCGTCCCCTTAAAGCCAAAACAACTCCGATACCAAATGTAGGTTTTAACCCGGTACAAAAATTACTTGCATATGAATTATAAAACACAGAAAATAAGCAATGCGAGAGCATAACACATAAAACACATAGACACAGATATTTTCCCCTTGATCCCAGAACCGAGACTACCATCTTGATTTTTCATTATGTTCCTTTCAATGTTACATTACATATTCATACATGTCGAAGCATCCAATACCATGGACTGAAAACCATCGCGTCCAAAACCATGGACCGAAAACCATTAAGTCCAAAACCATGTGCGAAAATCATGCACAAAACCATAGGTAGGTCCGCCCAACCTAATATAGGGTCCCAAAAAAAAATTCCCGGGGCACTACCCTGGACCCCATAGAGGGGGGCTACTTCCCCCCTTGTGACCCCCCACTGCACAATCGGTTTAACGAAAGGGGGGCTCCACACCCCCCCCCCCCCTTTAACCCTTCGGTTCACTACATGGGATAGTCGTGGAAAGAATAACACAACCCAACAACATCAAGCCATACTCGATTCATCTAGGATATCAAAAGACATTGACAATGGTGAAGAAGTTTTACTACTGCCTGAATATGAAGAAGGAAGTGGTGTAGTTCATAGCTAGATGTTTAGATTGTTAGTAGGTAAAGGTGGAATGCAAGCATCCAAGTGGTCTACTAGAACCTATAATGATTTTGGAATGGAAATGGGAGGTGATTTCCATGGATTTGATCATAGGATTTTGAGGAAAATGAAGTAGCATTATTCTATTATGTGTCGTAGTTGACAGGTTGAGCAAGGTAGCTCACTTCATTCCAGTAAAGACTACATATTCAGCCAGTGAGGTAACATAGGTCTTCATGAGAGAGGTAGTGAGACTCCATGGTGTTCCAAAGAAGATTATCTCAGGCAGGGATGTAAAGTTCACTTCCAAGTTTTGGATGGAGCTATTCACAGGCTTAGGTACAAGGTTGACCTTCAGTACAACTTATCATCCATAGACATATGGACAGACAGAGAGGGTCAACAAGATTTTGGAGGATATATTGAGGATGTAAGTGATGCACTAGTAGAGGAAATGGGAAGAGTAACAACCATTGGTGGAATTCACATATAAAAATGGTTATCAGGAGTCGTTGAGGATGAGTCCTTTCAAGGCATTGTATGGATGGAATTGTAACACTCCCATTAGCTAGAGTGATTCAGTGAACATGGTACGTATTGGACTAGACATGTTGGCAGACATGGAGTAGGAAATGCAGGTTATAAATAAGAATCTAAAGGCAACACAGGATACCTAGAAGAGTTATGCGGATTATCACATGGTATTCAAGGCGTTTCAGGTTAGGGAGCATGTTTATTTTCACATCAAGCCCAAGAATATCTCTTTGAGGATTCGTTCATGTGCCAAGTTGGCACCAAGGTATTGCGGGCCTTTTGAGATCCTTGAGAGGATTGGACCAGTGGCATATCAACTTGCACTACCTCAAAGAGTGAAATTCCATGATGTTTTCCATATTTCATTGGTTAATAAGTATATAAAGGATATTGATCATGTTATTTATTGGTCTGTATTACAGGTGGAACAAGAAGGAGAGTTCCAGCCACAACCACAGTGCATACTACAGCGGAAGCATCTCATGCTTAGGAACAAAGCCATAGAGAAAGTTAAAGTGCAATGGGCCTCAAGAATCTACATGGGAGATGGTAGATAAGATGTGGGCCTTATATCCTTCATTGTTTATCGGTTGACTCAAAGCAGTTTTGGTTTGATGCTAGTTTTGACATATGTTTTGCTGATATTTTGACATTTTTATATGTATATGTATATGGATGTAAATACCATAATGAGTTGTCTTATAAAGCTCCAGTACATGGTATGTTGTCATGTTATCATGATATTTTTCTTTTTAGCAGGTTATTCATTTTAAATACTACTAGGAGCTAAGTTATAAAGCTCTAATGGCAGTATGTATACTTTTCAGTGGCTTTGCCGACGTCTTGGTGTGGTTTAATACTGAGGACAACGTTCCAGAAGGGGGAGGGTTATGTAACAACCCTACTGAAAATTTCATGTAATAAAGTAAATAAAGGAAAAATAAGACCACGATTAAGGGACACTTATTCCAAACTGAATGTTGGGAAAATATATCCTAGTGGGCATCACTGGATGTGTGTTTTGGCTAAGGAAAATTGACAAAGTTTAAGGCAAAGGAATTAAAAGGAAAAAAAGGGAATTTTGGTGCATTTATTTATGAAAATAAAGGAAATTAGGAGAAAAGTAAGGTGAAAGTTCACAGGTTGCACGTAAGGAGGAAAATTAAGGAAAATAATGGAAATGGAGAAAATAGAGGCTTCATTCATAAAAAGTCTTGTCATGATCAATTGGTAACCTTTTGTCAGTTTAGCTCTGGAGCTCTCTCATTATTCTCTCTCTCGCACTCACTCTTCGTCACTTAGAGTTTCTTGGAGGCCTCTATCTTGAAGCAAAGGATAGGAAAAGTAAGAAAAGAAAAGGAAAAGCAAGCAAGGATCAGGTAAAGGAAAGCAAGATCAAGCAGCTTCAGCAAGAATACTTGCAAGTAACCTTTTTCACATGTGATTTTCTAGCTGGTTTGGAAATGCATGAATTTTCATGTTGGTGTATGGTTGTCTTGCTTTTAATGGCATGGATTTTCCGGGTTATGACAGTGGATTTCAGCCTAGCCTTTCCTTTTTCTAGATGCCATGGTGTTGGGATGTTTATTTTTTGTTTTTGAGGCTTGGTTTGCTGGATGGATTTCGAAATCCGGGGTGGAGGTGGTCTCAACTTCAATTCCTAAAGGCCTAGGAATCCCTTGAATGGTTTTGGCTAGATACACAGTAAATCCTGAGGGAGAAGTCTCAGTTTGTTAGGATATTCCGACACATAGGATATAGTTAAGTTCAACTTGGTCTAGTGTAGAGTTAGGTAAAGTGTGTTTCTTTATCGTTGTACATTTTGTAACTTACAATCCGACGGTCACGATATGTAGTGATCCGACGGTTCATTCTCTCCTCAGTATTACCGACACTTGATCCGTGGCTTGACACCCGATTGGTCCATGAGTTCTATTTAAAGCGCATGGAGGGTCATTGTTCGGGTAATCCGTGCATGAGAGAAGCTTATGTAAATTTTCATTCTTTGATTAATAAATTGCCTGTAGTACCCACGTTGGGACAGGTCGTAGACTGTTTCCCTCTTTGAGGGTTTTAACCACATCAAAAATACTGGCGTATTGATCTGTGATCTGGTTGTGAGCGGTGTCCTTTTGGTATTCTTTCTGAGGAACTTACCCTGTAAATTCCTACATGGTATCAGAGCTATTTGAGGGTCGCGTCCGTTGGTGATCCAATCTGAAGCCGGTAGAACTGCATGCGGCTGTCGTTTCCTAGATTTGCTGTTTCTGACTGATTTCGGGCCGAGAGGACTGCTCTGTTGCGTTCGAAGCATCTGTTCCAGTGAGGAACCCCTTTCGTTTCACGCGAAAAGGTTTCCGGTAGCCCTAGCTGCGTCATTTTTCAGATCGGGAGGTATACAGTGTTTTTTGCAGTTTACTGTTATTTTCTCTCTGCTTATTTTGGTTTCGGTTTATTTAGCCTTTTTTTTAACAGGATCTATACCTTTCATTTCTGCGTATGCTCTTTGCCCTGCGACTCTGTACGATCTGGGCAAATCAGAAACAGAAAGGAAGGATTTTTCTCATGCGTATGCTCTTTTCCCTGCACCTTAGTGTGATCTCGAAAAATCAGAAACATTGAGAAAAATATTTAGTTTTTGGGCTAAAGCTAACTTTGAGATTTTTTTTCAAAATTTCTAGTTTTTTGGCTA
Organism: Pinus tabuliformis; assembly: GCA_031772625.1. Classification (NCBI taxonomy): domain Eukaryota; kingdom Viridiplantae; phylum Streptophyta; class Pinopsida; order Pinales; family Pinaceae; genus Pinus; species Pinus tabuliformis. Next base: position 408,220,616 of record CM062817.1, on the reverse strand, counting down.
AAGCTAACTTCGAGCCGCAAGGTTCGTTTTTCTTTGCATATTCGTGTTGGGTTTTGTGTTTTGTATTTTGTAAGGAAAAAGAGCTTTCTCAAGGCAAGCACACAAACCAAGGCCCCCCCTCTCTCTCTCTCTCTCTCTCTCTCTCAAATTTTTTGTATAGATAAATTGGTTCAAAGCTATTTTAAGAGAGTAGAGGTCTTGGGTTCAAGTCTCCATTTTGTGGGGGCAGATTTTTTCATTCCCGCACATTCGCGCACTTTGCCGGCAACGTCAACAATTGTTTTTAAAAAGCCATAACTTCTTCATCCGGAAGCCTTTTTCAGAGCCGTTTTTTTTAAAACCGCCTATTTTTTCGAGATCTATCCATTAGAACACTTACTTTCAGCATCTTTAGCTTCAATTTTTTTTAAAAAATGGAAAGTCCATGCCAAGTCATTCTTGACAACACTAACTACTTCCAATGGGTAGCCTACATGGAAGATTTACTTAGAAGTAAAGGTCTCTTCAGAATAGCCACAGACCAAGAGAAGAAACCAAAAGATGAAGACAAGGCTGCAAAATGGGAAAATAGACAAGATCAAGCACGTGGTTTGATAGGGATGTCTATTTCTCCTGATCTTAGATTCCACATTGCAGAACTGTAGACGCCTCATGAAGCATTAGAAAAACTCGCTAAAGTTTTTGGGATTAAAAATGAAATTGGAGCCCATCAACTTGAGAATGAGTTGCTTACTTTGGATCCTAATAATTTTTCTTGCATTGAAGATTTCTTGTCCAAATTCAAGACCCTTAGATATCTCTTGGAAGGTGTTAAAGTTAAGAAAGAAGATGGTAACCTTATTTATTCCATCCTTACTAAGTTGGGACCAGCCTACTCTGTATTTGTTTCCACTTTCCATTCTACAAGGGAAGCTTTCATTTGTCAAGGAAAAGACTACAAGGCCTCTTCCTTTGACTCCTTTTGTGATTCCTTAATAAGAGAACAAGAAAAACTCTTACACCTTGGTCTTCTTAATCTTGGAAACTCTTCCGCGAAAGCGTTAGCCGCCCAACAGCAACCAAATTCAAAGAATCCTAAGAAGTCATATCCTCAAAAGAATGGTCCTAAACCAACTCAGCCTCAAAATGAAAGATCATTTCAGCAAAATGAAAGATCATTTCAGCAAAATGATAAGACCAATAAAAACAAATGGAAGAAGACTGATAGACATTGTAACTTTTTTAATCGAGATGGCCACTTAGAATCTAAATGCTTCAAGAAGATGGAAGCCTTGGAAGCCGCAATGAAGAAACATAACATCCATGTGGAGCCTACTTCAACTTCAACTTCTGGAATGGCACTTTCTGCATGTCGTTGTCAATCATCTCAGTCTGGTTATGCATTAAATGTATCTTCTTCTTCTTCTCATTCTCATGAGTGGCTCATTGATTCTGGAGCCTCTTATCACATGGCCAAAAACCAAGCCATGTTTTCTTCTTTAAATGATTGTAACACCAAAAATATATATGTTGGTGATGATAGATCTCTTAATGTTGTAGGGACTGGAACTGTTCATCTAGACAATGGTCAGTTTAATGATGTATTATGTGTTCCAACCTTATCCTGCAACCTTCTATCTGTCTATCAGATAACCCATTCAGGTGAACGTAAAATTGTTGAATTTTCACCTCATGATGTTGTAATCAAGGATCTAAAAGATCCTAAACAGATTCTAGCTACTGGTCTTGCTGATGATTCCACAAGGTTGTATAAGTTTCACAACTTTGGGTCATCAAATCTTCCGTCAGTATTTGTTGCTCATAATGATGAAGTGAGCAAACTTTGGCATGAGCGATTTGGTCACTTAAACTATCGCTCCCTTCAGCATCTATGTAAAGAAAATATGGTGACAGGTCTTCCTATGGTATCTTGCAGAGATGGTGTTTGTTCCGGATGTGTACTCAGAAAACATCATCGGGACAGTTTTGACAAACGTGCCTCTTGGCACGCCTCAGCCCCTTTACAGCTTGTGCACAGTGATTTATGTGGTCCTCTTCCTGTTGCTTCATTCTTTGACTGCAAGTACTTCTTAACTTTCATTGATGATTTCTCCAGACGCACTTGGGTATACTTCTTAAAACTCAAGAGCGAAGTATTTAACACATTTTTGGCCTTCAAAGCCTTTGTTGAAAAACAATCTAGACATCAAATTCTTAAGCTAAGAACTGATAATGGTGGAGAATATGTTAAAAACACATTCATCAACTTTTGCACCGAAAATGGAATTCAAATGCAACATACTGTTCCATACACTCCACAACAAAATGGTGTAGCTGAAAGGAAAAATCGCACCTTAAAGGAAATGGCTAATTGTATGCTGCAATCTAAAGGACTCAGTCTTAGTTTTTGGGCCGAAGCAATTAATTGTGCAAATTATATAATCAATCGCACTCCTACTAAGGTTCTATAGAATATCACTCCAGAAGAAGCTTGGAGTTCCATTAAACCAGATGTAAGTCACTTTCGTGTGTTTGGAAGTGAAGCATGGGCGCATATTCCAGATGAAAAGCATAAAGCTTTAGAACCTAAGAGTGAGAAATGTACTTTTGTTGGATATTCTGAAGATGTAAAATGTTATAGACTTATTCCATTTAAGTCCAAAAATGTTATCATTAGAAGAGATGTAAAATTTGATGAGAATAAATCGGCCTGCGAGCCTAGTCCGGCAGATGTGCCACCTCTTCCTATCTCTTCTGCTTTTGAAAACATTTCTTCTTCAGATGATGAAAGCGAGGATGATAATCCTCCCCCACCTTCTCAGGATCCTCAACTTCCAAGATGGGTCCGTGCTACTCGGGATGCAGCAGGTGATCTTGCCGGTGATCCTACAGATCAGCGACGTACACGTTCTCAGTTTGAAAGAGCCTCTTATTTACTAGCTCAAGCTCCAGTAAATCATGATCCTGACACTTTTGCAGAAGCTTCAGGCCATCCACATTGGGAAGCAGCTATGAATGAAGAATATCATTCATTGATGACAAATGATACATGGGATCTTGTTCCTCTACCAAAGGGACGCAAACTTGTTAGATGTAAATGGGTTTACAGAACCAAGTATGGACCAGATGGGAAATTTGATAAACATAAAGCTCGTCTCGTTGCTAAGGGATTTTCACAGGTTGAAGGCATTGACTACACTGAAACCTTCTCCCCTGTTGCCAAAATGAACTCTATCCGCCTTGTTCTTTCTCTTGCTGCCTCTTTAAAATGGGAAGTCCATCAGATGGATGTTAAATCTGCCTTCTTGCATGGGGACTTGCAGGAAGAAATCTATATGGAACAACCCATTGGCTTCATACAAACAGACTCCAGCCTTGTTTGTCGCCTTAAGAAATCCCTTTATGGCCTCAAGCAAGCTCCTCGGGCTTGGTATGCCAAAATGGATAGCTTTCTTTTAGAATCTGGCTTTTCTAGGTGTCATTCTGACAATACTGTCTACACCAAGAAAGTGGGCAACTCTCTTATCATCCTTGTTCTTTATGTTGATGATCTTATTCTTACTGGTAGTGATCCCAACCTTATAAACCATGTGAAGTCCAGCCTTAAAAAGAAATTTGAAATGACAGACTTAGGACACTTACACTATTTTCTCGGTCTTCAAGTCTTGCAATCCAAGGAGGGTATTTTCCTTTCCCAGTCCAAGTATGATTGTGATATTCTTCGTCATTTTCACATGGAATATTGTAAGCCAGCCCCTTCTCCCTTTCAGTCTGGAGTCAAACTTTCAGTCTCTTGTACTTCTCCTGAAGTTGATGCTACCTTATACCGTCAACTTGTAGGAAAACTCTTGTATTTAACCCATACTCGTCCTGATCTTTCCTTTGTTGTTGACCTTGTTGCTCGTTTTATGCAAAACCCCCGTGAAAGTCATTGGAAAGCAGCTAAAAGAATACTTCGTTATGTTCGAGGTACAGTACAGTTTGGGATTCATTACAGTGCCAAAGCAGCTCCTCTGTTAGTTGGTTTCACTGATTCTGATTGGGCTGGTGACCCTGATGATCGGAAGTCTAGTGCCGGTTATGTCTTCACTCTTGGTTCAGGACCTATTACATGGGCTTGTAAGAAACAGGCTGCCATTTTTCTTTCGTCAGCAGAAGTAGAATATCGTGGTGCCATGGAAGCTAGTAAGGAAGCCTTGTGGCTTCGTCAGATCCTATCAGAGTTTGGCTTTGAGCAGAAGCATCCAACCACACTTTGGTGTGATAATCAAAGTGCCATTCAGCTATGCAAAGATCCAGTCTAGCATCAGCGTAGCAAACACATTGAACTACACATGCACTTCATCAGAAAGCTCATTCATGACCATGTTCTTGAAGTGCAATATTGTCCAACAGATGATCAGGTTGCAGACATCTTCACAAAGGCTCTCAGAGAGGCGAAGTTCACTAAACTTCGATATATGCTTGGAGTTCAGGAAGTTGTCACTAAGGGGGGATAGGCTCTAGTGCCTCCTTCCTTCTCCTATTGTGTCATATTTGTAAATCCTTCAATCCTATCCTAAGTTGTTCTTAAGAGGGGATGTTAGGATATTCCGACACATAGGATATAGTTAAGTTCAACTTGGTCTAGTGTAGAGTTAGGTAAAGTGTGTTTCTTTACCGTTGTACATTTTGTAACTTACAATCCGACGGTCACGATATGTAGTGATCCGACGGTTCATTCTCTCCTCGGTATTACCGACACTTGATCCGTGGCTTGACACCCGATTGGTCCATGAGTTCTATTTAACGCGCATGGAGGGTCATTGTTCGGGTAATCCGTGCATGAGAGAAGCTTATGTAAATTTTCATTCTTTGATTAATAAATTTCCTGTAGTACCCACGTTGGGACAGGCCGTGGACTGTTTCCCTCTTTGAGGGTTTTAACCACGTCAAAAATACTGGCGTATTGATCTGTGATCTGGTTGTGAGTGGTGTCCTTTTGGTATTCTTTCTGAGGAACTTACCCTGTAAATTCCTACACAGTTTAGGTCCTAGAGATCTGGTTTGGATTGCGGTAAAGCCTGAGATACAAGGAGATGGAAAATTCCTCAAGGATAGTGATGGATTTTGGATGGCATTCCAAGTCTGGTTCAGTTGTGATCGAAGTTTTGGTTTTGGTGTGATCACGATTTAGTGAGGGTGGAGGTGGTTCAACCTCTGGATTCCCTTGGTTGTTCTTGGATTGGTTGTTCTATGATATCCCACATTAATGCTTAGAATATGGCACAGGGGTGACTAGATGAAAGAGAGATTTGGTTTGGCCATATCTATGGTCATGTGGTACGTGGAAGTCTTGAACCTAGTTGGATGTGCTTATGATTAATAAAAGTTATGTTCTCTTACGTTTGCACTTGTGTATATGTGGATTTAATGGTTGTCATATCTCTTGTATTTATATGGTTTTATGCTAGTTATAAGTACGGTTGAATGATTGGTTTATGTCGGGGTTATTTCATGTATTTACTTGTAATTTTTAAATGGATGGATGTAAGACCTCATTGATGATATAATAGTTCATTGGAGAAGGAGGTGATCCTTCTAGTTTATGATCGATAAGTTATTTCAGTCAGTTATGCTTTCTATTGTATCCTAGACCTATAGGTTGCATTAATGCCAATTTTTTAATAGAATGTCAGTCCTGGTAGGGGATGCTCAGGCCTAGTCTTGAGGTTGAATTTTGATTTATCATCATTGTTATCCTATCTTTAATGGATTCTAAAGGTTCCAACAAGTTTTCGGCAGAGGTCGAGATTCTAGGGTAGAAAAGTGGCTCAAATCTCGGGATTTATGGTAAATTAGAGCATTACCCTAGGGAATAACGCTTTTGGATAAGTGATGGAGCACATCATAGATTGCCTGGCATGTGGCTAGGGAGCATTATTGTGGCCTAAGTTGGCAAAAAATTCAATAAGACCTAGGGGTAAGCTGTCTAAAGTGCTTGTCTCATTCCTATGGGTCCTGAGGCTGATGTTGGATGACTGTGTATTATGATTCTGTCGATTCCACTTCCTTAAGCTCACATAGGAGGTCAAATTCCATCATAGTAGCCTCTTGTCTCATGTTTACCCCGATTGGCATGGTTACTTTGGGTAGACCTAGGAGGGGGTGTTACGATTTTTTTCTCATGAGCTTAAAACCAAATTAAGAACCGTAACAATGTTGTTCACAAGGATGCTAATTATAAAACATGGAGATTGTAATCATGAAAGTTTTGTGTAGAGTGCATAGGCATATTTCTTCCTTCACACCTTCACACTCTGCACAATATAAGGTTTAACTTAAATAAATAAATTCATTGATTTGATTTTTTTAGAGAGCAGAGGTGTAGAGGAATATTTATTCCTTCACACCTACACACTTTGCATAATGTAACATTGAGATTAAAGAAATAAATGCATCATGAATGGAGGTATCTCTCCCATGCATATGAAAATGACCTTCAAGAATACAATGTTTATGTTTGAACACACAAACTTTGTTCCTTTGTGATGGAAAGGAAGAGGAGGAAATTGTTGGCATTATGATACAAGTGTTTTCCTTGATGGCAACTCACTCACAGGTCAATTCAGTTTTGGTAAAAGGCAACTCACACTACAATAGGTATATTTAGAGTTTAAAGGGCAATGGTACAAAAGAACAGGAAGATGGAACTAAGGTATACTGATTAGAATAAAGAAGGTAAAGGAAAAAGCTGATACACGCTGGTCCACTTAGTCAAAACAATGTATACACATTGTTCCACATAACAAAAAGAGTCTATATGTATACACGCACTCCCACAGAAAGAAAAGCGCGTACATGATTGGAAAACCTAGGTTTTGGTCTGTGGTATTGACCCTAGGTATTTGGTCCGAGGTATTTGGTCCAAGGTATTGACCCTAGGTATTTGGTCCAAGGTATTGGTCCAAGGTATTGACAAAGGGCCTAAATCTATATAAGGAGGAGAAGGTCATAAGGCCAAGAGTGCAAGTGTACGGGTTTCTAAGGAATACTTCTATCTGAAGTATATTTTATGTTGCAGGGGCTATGTTTGTGATTTGATCTAAAATAATTTGTGCACCTTGAATTCAGTGTTGGATTAGGATTATGAGACCTGAAGTGACTTATTATTGGATGATCTGATTGGGCTAGATCTTACTGTGTACACCTATTTTATTCTTTAAATGTCGTGATATGGGTTTGTCTGAAGTTCAGAAGTGGTGCAAATTTATGAGTTGATATTTTTAGATATGTACACTGGTTCGGCTCTTCAAAGTCGCGTGTACATGCGGGTTATACTCTTAAAAATAGCGTGTATAAAAGAAAAGCTTCTTTTTTAGATTTGACTGGTCTATTTGATCAAATTTTGTTGTTTTATTCTTGTCTGTCGATGAAGTCTTCTTATATCTGAATGTAAAACTGAATGCATAAGGAGGCTAGTATTTGATTGATTGATTGTATAAGTGAGAAGAAGTGATCTTTGTCGCTTCCTATGTAAAGCTCTGTAAGTTGACAGTGGATATTGAGTATATTGGTGGTTGGTACAAACTTGATTCAAAAGTTTATGTTTACAGTAGTTTTGAAGGTATATGCAGGTTTGATTAACGGAAGTAGCATATACACACAGTTTAGGTTCAGCCAAGTAACATATACACTTTGATGCATGGTTTTTGAGGTTACAACTAGTTCTGAATGATGATGTAGGTTTCTGGATTCAACATAGTGTTCTGGTGTCAGTGATCTGATTATTCAGATTAACTGAATGTTGGTTGATGCAGTTTAAGTATAAAAGTTTTTGATGGGTCTAGTATGAAAATTGGATGAAATGTGGCCTTCAGATTCTGGTGTTGTGATCCAGGAGTATCCAGTCTTAAAATTCATGAAACGTGGTCCCTAGAGGAAGAAATAAGGTATTAGCCTTCTGTAGGTTGGCGCCTATGTAGTAGTAAACAAATTGGATTGTAAAAGAGCTAGAGGGTTGTAGCTCCCTTTCTAGTAGAAGCTGGAAAACAAGAGATGGTTGTAGCCCTCTGCAGGTGGGTGCCTGCGTACTGGTATGAGTCTACACCAATACAAGATTGTGAACATATTTTCTTATTATTGAAATAAGGCAAAGATGACAGCAGCAGGTGGTTTCACAAACATTGGGGTTCCACCTTAAATATTGGTGTTCATGTGTGTTGCTTATGTGTGATGCTTTATTCTGCTTTTACTACATTGTCTAATAAGTTACTGATGTACTGGTTTAAGATCAACACATGGTAAATTTTCTAAATCACAAGTTCTCTGTATATACGATGGTTTCTCTAATCACAGTCGCGTGTACATGCTAGTTCACTTCACTGAAGTAGCATATATAAATATATTTGTGAAACAAAATTATTGATCTGATAATACTGATTCACCCCCCTCTTAGTATTATTTCCAACAATTGGTATCGGAGCAGGTCCTTCAGAAGAAGCTTGATTTCTGTAAGGAAGATCTTTCAAGATGAATAATCACGAAGGCATGGGATCCATCAGACCACCAATCTTCAATGGGAGAAAATTAGTATATTGGAAAATAAGAACCAGAGCCTATATACAATTGCTTGGAACTGATGTTTGGGATATTGTGGAAGGAGGATATCAATTTCTAGCAGCAATTCCTACAGACTCTGTAGGTAAGAAGTTATATGAAACTAATGCCAAAGTAGTCAATACATTACTAGGAAATCTGTCAGAATTATAATTTGTCAAGGTCATGCAACTCAAGACAAACAAAGAAATATGGGACAAAATCATTCAGAGCTACGAAGGAGACTCTCAAGTAAAACGTGCTAATCTTCAAACTCTTAGAATTCAGTATGAAACTCTTAAGATGCATAATGATGAGGGTGTAGCTAGTTACTTTTTACGTATAGATGAGATTGTTAATTATATGAGGAATCTGGGTGAAGAAATAAAGGAAGTTACTTTAGTTAAGAAAATTTTGAGATCCTTGTCTTCCAAATTTGAGTCAAAAGTGTCTTCCATAAAAGAAAAACAGGATCTTCAAACTATCACTATGACTAAACTTCATGGAATCCTAACTACCTCTGAAATGAGAAAATGAGGTCCATCAGATATGAGAGAAGTCACATTTAAAGCATCATCAAATGGAAAAGAAAAGGAAGAGAACAATGCATCAGGACACATTTCTGAAGAAGAAGATGAGGTAAATTTTGTTAAGAAGCTTCAACGGGGTTCTGGAAGGTTCAGAGGTAAGCTACTTTTCAAATGCTTTGCTTGTGGTAGATTCATTCATTATGCTGCCAAATGTCCTCATAAAGATAAATATGAAAAATGGAAGGAATATGCAAAAGGAAATAGGAAACAGGTTGTGAATAGGAGTTACTATACACACAAAGATAGTGATGGTTTATCTAAGAGTGATGAAGATGAAACTAAACAAGATTATAGACTTCTCATGGCCTATGACAATGATGATTTCTTGGATGCATTAGAAGAGGAAGACTTTCATGAAGAAATCACTAAACTCAAGATCTGTTTAGAACAAAAGAATATGATCATAGATACTTTGACACACCAACTTGTTGAAAGAGAAAAACATAATGAAAATCTAGAATGTGAAATTGTGGGTCTAAGAAAAGATCTTAAGAAGACAAAATATCTCAATCTTATATTTACTAAAGGATCAGAAGCTTTAAATGAAATTATCAAAGTTTCGCGTTATCCGATGATAAAGACAGGTCTTGGATATACTGAAGAATCATCTCAATCACAGAAGTCGTCAACCTCCACCAGAAGCTATCTTGATGCAACAAAGACCAGTGAACAGTATGTCAATCATCAACAAAGGCCTAAAACCCATTATCAGGTAAATCATACTCAATTTACTCCAAGGATGAATGTCAATAGAATCTACAATGAACAGGTAAACAGTGTCAAAAGATTCGATGGTCATAAAAACTTCTTTAATGGGCAATGTTTTTCATGTCATAACATTAGGCACAAGGTTTCTCAATGTGTTGCTTACAAAACCATCATGACTAGAGAAGCACGAAATCAAAGGAGTGTAACAGAAATCAAGAAATGTTCCTATAATAACTTTTCTCCTCTTGAAAATGAAATAGAATGCTCGATTTGTAACAACTTTGGTCATGAAGAATCTGAATGCAGGAGCAAATTTCGACGAACACTTTAAAAGGAGCAAACGCCATTAAATCCCAAGATATGGAGAAGGAAGGAATCTCAATCAGAAAGATGTGGCATAGCCTTGTCTGCAGAAGGACAAGAAGATCATTGGTACATCGACAATGGATGCTCTAAACACATGATAGGTGATAAAGAGAAACTTCACTCATATAATTCTTTAGAAAAAGAAAAGAATGTCTCATTTGGAAATGACACTCCAACTTCCATTAAAGGTAAAGGTTTTTTTTTCTTGAAAAAAAGGGTTAAAGCTAGAAATGTTATGTATGTAGACGGTTTAAAGCATAATTTGTTGAGTGTCAATCAAATGTGTGATCAAGGAAATGAAGTGGTGTTTCGATCAAATGGATGTGTTGCTGGTGAGCTTGATACAGGAAAGACCATGATCAAAGGTACAAGAACTCCAAACTACTTATATATACTCAAAGGAGGACACCAACAATGCTATATAAGCAAAAAAAATGAAAAATGGCTATGGAATAGAAGATTTGGACATGGAAGATTTTCTCAAATAAGAAAAGCATGCGAGCTCAAGGCAGTTTGTGATCTTCTAGATATCAGCATCCCAAAAAATACCATATGCAAACCATGTCAAATTGGTAAGAAAACTAGAGTTCACTTCATTGAAAAGGAAGGGTCAGCAAGTAAGCCTCTTGAACTTATCCATACTGATTTATGTGGACCAATAAGGAAAAAGTCACCTCATGGGGAAGAATACTTTATTCTGTTTATTGATGATTTTTCTAGAATGTGTTGGATAGGTCTTCTAAAGCATAAAGATGAAGCATTTGAAAATTTTAAAGCCGTCAAAGCTTTGGTAGAAAATGAATCAGATTGAAAAATCGAATGTCTCAGATCTGATTGAGGGGGAGAATTCATATCAAATGAATTCTTTAACTTTTGTGAGCAACATGGAATAAAAAAGCAATTCTCCACCGCAAGAACTTCTCAGCAAAATGGTGTGGTAGAAAGGATGAACATAACAGTTCAATAAATGGCTTGAGCTATGCTAGATGAATCTGGAACTACTGCAACCTTCTGGGGTGAAGCTGAATTTATTGCCGTGACTATTCTCAATAAAGAAAATGTTCAAGTAAATAGCACTCAAAGTCCACATGAACTTTGGTATGGTAAGCCTCCTACTATAAAATACTTTAGAGTTTTTGGAAGCAAATGTTTTATCAAAAGGACTGATGAAAAACTTGGCAAGTTTGAACCCAAAGCAAACGAAGGTATTCTTCTTGGTTATTCTTCCATAAGTAAACGATACAAATGTTATAATAAAAGACTTCAAAAAATCGTTGAAAGCATTGATGTTGTAGTTGATGAAGCATGCAAAAATATAGAACAGATGAAATCAACGGAGGAATATGACAATGAGGAAGATGGGGATTGCTTTCCCACATCAAATCAAAATGATATTGAAGAAGAAACCAATGAAGCACCAAAAGAAGATACAACAGATAGGGGAAAGACTCCATCTAGGTATGTTCAGAATAATCATCCAGAATCTCAGATTCTAGGAGAAAAAGGGTCTGGAGTACAGACAAGAAGAACTCTTACAGGAACCTCAAGTTATATAGCATTATTATCCTCCACGGAACCTCAGAATGTAAATGAAGCCTACAAATATGAATGTTGGGTCAAGGCCATGGATGAAGAATTAGATCAAATTGAAAAGAATGATACTTGGGAGTTAGTTCCTAGATCTCATGATAAAAATATTATAGGAACAAAATGGATATTTAAGAATAAACTAAATGAAAATGGATAAGTTATTAGAAACAAGGAAAGACTTGTTTCAAAGGGTATGCCCAACAAGAAGGTATAGATTTTGAAGAAAGTTTTTCACCTGTTGCCAGACTTGAAGCCATAAGGATGTTTCTTGGTCTTTCTAGTTTTTGAAAATTCAAAGTATATCAAATGAATGTAAAAGCAACCTTTCTTAATGGATATTTAGAAGAAGAAGTTTATATTGAAAAACCAGAAGGATTCATTCTTGGAAATGATGAAAAACTTGTATATAGACTCAAAAAGGCTCTCTATGGTTTGAAACAGGCTCCAAGGGCTTGGTATTCCCACCTTGACAAATATCTACAACAGAAGGCTTTACAAAAATTTCTGCAGTTAGCAATTTATACACAAAGATTGAAAATGATAAATTGCTAATTATTGTTGTTTATGTTGATGATATCATTTTTGGTAGCAATGAAGAATCCATGAGTCAGAATTTTTCTTCAGTAATGCAGCAAGAATTTGAAATGTCATTACTTGGTGAACTTACTTATTTTCTTGGTCTACAAGTTCAGCAAACAAAAGATGGTATCTTTATCTCACAAACCAAATATCTCAAGCAGATCTTGAAAAAGTACAGAATGGAAGATTATAAACTAGTATGTACTCTAATGGTAACAGGATGCAGTCTCAGCTCTAATGATGAATCACCAGTAGTAAACCAACCAACTTACAAATCTATGATTGGAAGTCTACTTTCTCTAATAGGTACCAGACCTGACCTCATGCATGTAGTAGGAATTGTTGGAAGGTTACAAGCAAATCCAAAGGAATCACATCTCCAAGTAGTCAGAAGAATTTTCAAATATCTTCAATGGACTCAAGACTTTGCACTATGGTATCCTAAAGATATAGACCTTACTCTTCATGCATATACAGATGTTGATTGGAGAGGAAGTGTCGATGATCTAAAGAGCACTAGTGGTGGTGCATTCTATATAGGTTCCCAATTAGTATCTTGGTTCAATATGAAACAAAGTTTGATTGCTTTATCTACAGCCGAAGTAGAATATGTGGTTATTGCATCTTGCTGCACACAACTACTTTGGATGATGCAAACTTTGCAAGACATTCAGATCACATACACTCCACCCATCTCCATTCTATGCGATAATACAAGTGCCATGAGTATTTCAAAAAATCCAATCATGCACTCCAAGACCAAGCACATACCCATCAAGTACCATTTTCTATGAGAACAAGCGCTTGAACAAAAGGTTAAATTGGAGTATGTTCCCTCCAAAGAACAGGTTGTTGATATTCACTAAACCACTGCCCAGAGAAACATTTGAATATCTCAGACAAAAGCTGGGAGTAGTTGTTGCATCATCCTGCTGTTAAATCTAGTTTTTCAGAGGAAGGTTATTATACGCGGGTTTCATGAAGTATAATCGCGTATACATGCGGGTTTCTGTGGATGAAGAAGTGTATATGTTTTTGTGAGAGGAAAAACAGTGGGTCAAACTCTAATATGGGTGCTCTGTCTAATGTTGATGATTACAGTCTAACGATATGCTTTGTTCATTAATTTTTATCTCACTGGCAAAGATGCCTTGATTAATGACTTGTTAACACTGCACAGGTAGCACAGGTTCAGGGGGAGCATTAGCCTTCACACACATTATGCATTGTTGGCATTATGGTTGTCGAGTTAAGCTGTGGCTTTAGATATTTATACCATTTGTTGCTTAAGTCATGTAAAAGTCTAGGGTGTGATATGAATTCTCATACATTTCAATGAGTCGTATTGGACAAATGATATAATTTGTGTCCCCACTTTGCATGGGATGGATGATGTAATATTTATTGTCTTTCTATCATGTATAAACAATTGGTAAATCACCACTTGATTGGGAGATTGATATATGTATGAGTCATTGGTGATAGGAAGGTCAATCTCACATAGTTGAGTATAGAGTCATGTTATTCTTTTGGAAAATATTTTTGCAGACTCTGCACGTGCTCAAGGGGAGCATGGATGGTTAGTGCATCACAGCATGTATAGTGATATTCGAACATGCACAAAGAGGGAGTTTAATCGGAGAATTTAGCATGTGCCTAGGGGGAGCATGATCATATTCAGCTGTTCATATATGAAGAGTATCCTAGTTTTCCCATCGCCCTTGATGTCAAAGGGGGAGAGAATTTTGGTGTTGCTTGTTATCTCTAACAGTTTCTACAGCTTGCAGCAATAACACCATCATGGTTGCCATCAAGTCCAAAGGGGGAGATTGTTGACATTATGATACAAGTGTTGCCCTTGATGGAAACTCACTCACAGGTCAATTCAGTTTTGGTAAAAGGCAACTCACAGTACAACGGGTATATTCAGAGGTTACAGGGAAATGGTACAGAAGAATAGGAAGATGGAACTAAGGTCTACTGATCATAATAAACAAGGTAAAGGAAAAAGCTGATAAACGCTTGTCCACTTCGTCAAAAAAACGTATACATGCTGTTCCACATGAAAAAAATGTGTATACGTATACACGCACTCCCACAAAAAGCAAAGCGCGTACATGATTGAAAAATCTTGGTTTTAGTCCGAGGTATTTGGTCCGTGGTATTGACCCTAAGTATTTGCTCCGAGGTATTTGGTCCGTGGTATTGACCCTAAGTATTTGCTCCGAGGTATTTGGTCCGTGGTATTGACCCTAGGTATTTGGTCCAAGGTATTGACAAAGGGCCTAAAGCTATATAAGTAGGAGAAGATCATAAGGACAAGAGTGCAAGTGTGTGGGTTTCTAAGGAACACTTCTATCTGAAGTTATTTTATGTTGCAAGGGATATGTTTGTGATTTGATCTAAAATAGTTTGTGCACCTTGAATTCAATGTTGGATGAGGATCATGAGACATGAAGTGATTTATTATTGGATGATCTGATTGTGCTAGATCTAACTGTGTACACTTGTTTTATTCTTTAAATGTAATGATCTGAGTTTGTCTGAAGTTCAAAAGTGCAGCAAAGTTATGAGCTGATATTTGCAGATATGTACACTAGTTCATCTCTTCAAAGGAATGTGTACATGCAAGTTATACTCTTCAAAATAGCGTGTACAAAAGAAAAACTTCTTTTTCAAATCTCAATGATCTATCTCATCAAATTCTGTTGTTTTACTCCTGTCTGTTAATGAAGTCTTCTTAGATCTGAATGTAAAACTGAATGCATAAGGAGGCTGGTATTTCATTCATTGATTGTATAAGTGAGAAGAAGTGATCTTTGTCACTACCTATGTAAAGCTCTGTAAGTTGATAGTAGATATTCAGTATATTGGTGGTTGGTACAAACATGATTCAAAAGTTTATGTTTGCAGTAGTTTTGAAGGTATACGCAGGTTTGATTAATAGAAGTAGCGTATACAAGTAGTTTAGGTTCAGCCAAGTATCGTATACACTCCGATGCATGGTTTTTGAGGTTACAGCTTGTTCTGAATGATGATGCAGGTTTCTGGGTTCAGCACAGGATTCTGGTGTCAGTGATCTGATTTTTCAGATTAACTGAATGTTGGTTGATGCAGTGTAAGTTTAAAAGTTTTTTATGGGACCAGTATGAAATTAGATGAAACGTGGTCTTCAGATTGTGGTGTTGGTATCCAGGAGTATCCAGTCTGAAAATTCATGAAACATGGTCCCTGGAGGAAGAAACAAGGTTGTAGCCTTCTGTAGGTCGGTGCCTACGTACTAGTAAACAAATTGGATTGTACAAGAGCTAGAGGGTTGCAGCTCCCTTTCTAGTAGAAGCTGGAAAACGAGAGAAGGTTGTAGCATTCTACAGGTGGGTTCCTGCGTATTGGTATGAGTCTACACCATTAAAATATTGTAAACATATTTTCTTATTATTAAAAGAAGATAGAGACGACAACAACAGGTGCTTTTCACCCACATTGGGTTTCCACCTTAAATCTTGGTGTTCATGGGTGTCACTTATGTGTGATTCTTTATTTAGCTTTTACTACACTGTCTAATAAGTTACTGATGTACTGGTTTAAGATCAACACATGATAAATTGTCTAAATCACAAGTTCTCTAGATATATGCTGGTTTCTCTAATCACAGTTGCATGTACATGCTAGTTCACTTCACTAAAGTAGCGTATATAAATCTGTTTGGGAAATAAAATTATTGATATGATAATATTGATTCACCCCCATCTCAGTATTATTTCCAATAGAAATGCACAAATTTCACACACAAAAAACAATATGAGTTTCTTCTCTTCTATTGATCCCACAAATGACTTTATTACAATAAACCCAATGTGGGGTATTTATATTGCTTAACTCGCGACTCAACTGATTCTAACTTCAACATGAAAAAAATCTAGTAAATTTAACCTTTACAAATATAGAATGAACTTGAACTTCTAATATTGGATTTAGTTTAACTCAACTCAAATCAACCGCTCACTTCATTCATCACATGCACACGGGAGTAATTACAATTTCAAATCAACTGCACTTTCTTGCTATAAGCTCCATATTTATTTACTTGTTGCTACTACTATTTTTATTTGACTTTTGTTCTATTTGATCTAAGTTTGTATTCTACAACTTCATTTTCAACAATTATTTCACTCATGGAATGCTCCCACAACTCTTCATCTTCAAACTGTCTTCTTTTCTCTACTTCTTGCACTTCATATTCCTGACTTTATTTCTTCCATATTTCTTGATAGAAAAATCTAATTTCTTCTTAAATCCATTGATGAAAAATTATTTGTATGGTTTCTTCTTAATCTTTAGAAAATTCCATGTCTTTTTTTGCATCCTTTTCTTCATCTTTCTTTTTTTTAGCTGGATTGCTATCCTATTTACCTACACACTAAAAATCAATGTTAAGAACATCTTCATTATGCTATATATTGAGAGCTTCCTTCTCTTCCTCATCCTCTTCCACTCCTTTACAAATATCTGTTGTTGCAAATAGATCATCTTCCACTTGGCTTCTAGACACAAGTGGGCTTTGCTCACCAAATAACAACATATCAATTAGATATTTCTATTGCATCATGTGCAACCAATAATCACCAGTTAAATTATCTTCATCAAATTTAACATCAACGTAATTTTCATCCAATCTATTGTGGGATATCTGAGCATCTATGTTCTCATTAACAATTTCAACTTCACTAATTTTGTCAATTGTCGCTGGATTCACCAATCCACATATCACTTTGCAATCATCATCCACATTTGTTTCGTCACAGTGGGATTCACCATCATCTGCACTATCGAAGTGAATATGCTTTTACTTTTCTTAATACACAAACGATTTAGCTTCTCTCTCTACAATATTTACTGCATGTTCTTCATCTTCCACTTGTGCAACTACATATTGGGATCCATTAATGTCTTCTCTCTTTTTTTGTATTATTGTAAACTTATCCACCTATGACATAACATGTTATTGTATGGCACTCCCCCTTGCAAAAAAAATTTCTTGTAGGATCTTCCATGCTTCTTGGAAGATGTAGCTTTTTCTAACTTGCACATAACCTTATCATCCAATGTATGTTTTATAAAATCCAATAATAAAGCATCATATACTTCATCAGAAAATTTATTATACCGGTACTCAATTAACTCTTTACCTTGAAGAAAAGTTTTCATTTTCACAACCTAAAAATAAAAAAAATTACTAATAAACATAGGAAGTTTTGGATTTATCTTCCATCTTCTTCTAGTCCTCTCGGTTCCTTGGTTGTATCCTAAACCTCTCTAGACATGACAATGATTTGTGCCTCTTATTTTCAATTCCCTTTCTAAGTTTGCTTTAGTCGTGCTTTGCGACCCATGACTATTATCTTTCTTCTATCTTATAAATTCTTTCCCTATTAGATGAGGCTTCCTTCCATATCACCCTCGAAAAAAAAAATTAATATGTGCCCCCATAAGACGAATCTTCACCCAAAAAACATTTTCATGCTTGACATAACATTAAAATTTTCTGGACCAACTTGCCTTTTCAAAGCCCTAAAGTCTCCCTCTAATAAAAACCCCTTTTTTTTAATTCTCCAAAAAAATCACTTTATAAAACTATTTAACAATAAGACTTTTTTCTTTTTTTCTTAATATATTAAGAAAGAACTTGAAAACAACTTTTTAATATCACTAATTCTTGAAAACATATCGCATGCCTTTAACCCTTTGAATGAATATTTTGAAACTCCTCTTTTTTTAAACTCCATCCAACTTTTTAAAAACCCTTTCAAGAACATTTTATAAACCTTTATAAACTTATTTCATGTCTGACTTAAAAATTTCGTATGAAACTTTGGAATAAAAGTGTGCATTTTATTTAAAAAAAAATCAATTCCTTTTTATTCTATGACAATAATTTTATTGATACAAGAAAGCAGGGAAATGCTCGTTTTGGGTGGATGTAACTAACTACATGAATTAATAGCAACAACTAAAGGAATTGGAATAGGAAGAAGTATGTTGGTAAAGCGTTTAGGAGCAGGGCCATTGTGGGACACTGGTACCCAATAATGTCCATTGATTACCATGAGCGTGCTATGATCGATATGATGATTTTGTGGAAGAGATATGCCTTGGTCTTTAGACCTTACGATTCGAGGACACCTTGGCAAGTGATGGATCGCTCGAGGGAATATATAACAGAGAAGGGTGCATTGGGGAAATTAGAAGGTGAGTGATTAAATGAAAGGCGGTGAGCAAATTTCTCAAGGGATTGTGTCAAAGAAAACATAATGTCGGGGAATAAATTTGTTTTGGTCATTAGAATTTCTAGATGGAATCAAAAGCACATTGGGAGTGTGCCCTGGAATAATGAGGCGATAAATTTTCATTGAGGGAGCATGTAGGGAAAGGATCATAGTGCTAGACATTAGATGCATGTTTGACTTTGGCAGTGGCTTCTAGACTTCCTGGGAAGGAGGTGAAACTTGGTATTTCTTTAAGGTTGGAGGTGAGATCCTCTATATTCCCTTACTTCTAATGCAAGCATCATATATTTTTATATGTTAGTTTAAAAAAATGTACATATGTGTATATTATTATAAATATTATATCGAGTTGGATTTATGAAGCTCCATAAACAATATGTTTGTTTGTAGGTTGAAACAAATGTGCCTAAGTATATGTGGTTGTTATTGTAAATATCGTAATGAGTTGTGTTATAAGTCTCCAGTAAGCAGTACATCTATCATGTTATTCATGGTTTTCAATAGTTTTTTATTATAAATACTGCATTAAGCTAGGTTATAAAGCTCCATGGGAAGTATGTTTTGTCTTTAGCAGTTTTGTTGGTCATAGGTGTCATAAAACACCAAGGATAGTCTTCCCCGAAGGTGAGTGGGTTTGCAACAGCCTTAGGTTAAGCTTCAAAGTAAATAAAATAATACTAAGGTCATGGGACACGTATTCCAAGTTTAATGGTGGGAAAAACATCCTAGTGGGTGTCACTTTTGGTTTATTAATGGCTATGGAAATTGGAAAAGGCATTGGCAAAGGAAAAGAGGAATGAATTGAAATTTATTTATTAAAATAAAGGAAAATAGGATAAGATGGAGATGAAGGCTCACAAACTTGTATGAGAAGGGATTTGAAGAAAATGTAGAGGAAACTGAACAAAATAGAGACCTTAATCATAAAAAGGTTTATGAGGATAAGTTCACAACTTTCTGTCAGTTTTCCTTTGGGATCAGTCTCAGAGAGATAAGAGCACCAAGAGGAGAAAGAAATCAAGAAAATGAAGGTAAAGGAAGGCCAAGGAAAGCAAAGGAAAAGAAAGGAAGTTTGGATCAAGCAGTTTCAACACAAGGATTTTGAAGGTAAATGGTTGCATGTGTGATTTCCTCGTTGAGGTGTGAATGCAAGGTACATGAATCTATTCATTTGGTTCACTTACTATCATTGGCATGGGTTTTTCCTGGTTTGACAGTGGTTTCTATTAGGTCCCTATACTACTAGTGTGGACCCTTACTGTTATTAGTGCAACCCCCTTATTGTATTGTTGTGCCCATGTAGTCCCCATATTGTTATTATTATACCCCATAGAAGCCCACTATTATCATTGTTGTGTCGTTACAATATTATTGTTATCTAGGCTATGATTATATTGTGACCCCTTAGACTCCTATATATAGAAATGAGGTCTTGTCATTTGTATCATCCGATAATTGTTCATTTATGCAATGTAAAGGAGGTTTCACCCTTGAAGAGGATAATTTCTAAGTCGTTGATCTATTTATTTGTGATTTGGTTGCATAACATTTGGTATCAGAGATTTGGATCCTAGGTTTTCACTACTACAAATAGATATTGGTTCACTATAGTTTCAGAGATATGATACAAGGAAGCTAGGGCTTTTGCATGATGAAAAATTTCATCTGAAATAGGCGACCTTGGGAAAAACATCATATATTCCTCTATGAGCAACAAATTTGAATTTTGTAAAAAATGACCAAAAAAGAATAGACTTTGGTGTCTTGTATATCATTTTTAGGGATGAAGGTCGAAACAATGACACATGACACTCTATACAAGTTTTCTCTACTAAACCAATCAATAATCAGGTCATTGTGGGATATTGGGAATAACTCTTTCTTGAAGAATCCAATCTCGATCAGACTTGTGGGGTTGGAAAGAGGACTCATAGGGCTACCATAGGATGAAATTTTAGATCTTCAAGGTATGAAATTACAAATATACAATATATTTAATATTGAGCTCCTACAAGGCAAGAAAAATGTGTGTATTTTTTAAAAGTTGCATAAGTTTTGTTTGAAAAATTAGTTTGAGGTAATTCAAAGGGAATAGTGAAGCATAAATATCATTAATTGATGACCAGAAGAAAGAAAATTGAAATATCTAGTAAGCAACCTTAAATCTCTACTATGATTCATGAAGAAAAGAAAGAAATGCAACATGATATATCAAAATTACACAACCAAGTGCAACAAATTTTGCTCTCGCAAAAAGTAACAAAAGCTAAGATGGATGGTTTGAAGAATGACATGGAAGCTAATATGGATGTTTTGAAGAACATAATGGAAGCTAAAATAGATGGTATAAAAAGGTACATGATATTTTTGAATTATGGTTTAAAATAAAACATGGAAGCAATGATGAATATCAAGATCGAGGGGTTGAAGGAAGGTTTGGCAAAGTTGCTAGAAGAAAGGCATTCCAACAGTGACAAGGAAATCCATAAAAATCATGATAAAGAGAAAATCAATATCAATCACAATATTAAAGACTCTAATGTTGGGTTTAAGGACCACCACATTCTAAATATAGATATGAGGAAGCTTGACGACAAAGATCCGGTAACTTGGATACTATAGATGGAGCAATATTTTTCTCTACATGATGTGTAACCCTAAAAAAAGGTATGTATTGAATATTTATATTTAGAACCCAATCAATTTTTATGGTATAAATGACTTTTTTCTCGAAAACCACTTGTCACTTGGTCAATTTTTATAGAGGAAATGACAACACATTATGAATACACAAACAACAACACCTTCTTTAGCCAATTGATAAATCTCAAGAAAAAGGGTTCAATCGCGGAGAAAATTAAAGACTTCCAAAAATTGAATATTAGGGTAACCGATATTCTAAAGGAGCATAAGATTGATTTCTTCATAGGGACTTTAAAAGATAACATCTAACATGAGGTTCTCCTTTGGGAACCCAACTCACTAGAGAAGGCATTCAGGATGGCTAGAAAAGTGGAAAGAAAAATTATGGAAGCAAGGAAGTCTACCACTGATAACTATAAAGACGAAAGTGTTGCTTCTCCTAGCCTTCCACAACCTATAAGGTTGACACCACAACAGTTAGAGGGAAAAAGAGTAAAAGGGCTTTGTTATCGTTGTGATAGAAAATACACTAAAAGTCATAAGTGTGCTTAGAAAAAATTATTTTATAGAGATTGTGAAGAGGAGGAAGAAAATGATCAAGAAACCTCAAAACAAGAGGATATACACGAGGAACCAACCCCATGGAAAGAAGAAAGGAATCTAACCATATCTTGTAATGCATTGGTAGGAATTACCACTCCTCAATCTCTCAAGATAGAAGGACGTATCAAGAAGAAAAAGGCAATAATATTAACTGATTTAGGTATTATCCATAATTTTATTCATTGAAAGATAGCCAAGGAATCAAATTTCTTCCTATATCTAGCACCAGAGTGTTAAGATATGGTTGCAAATGGAGGAACTATAAATTTCTCTAGAAAGTGTCATAATATCAACCTATCCATGGGGAAATATGTATTGAATAGTCCAATTATTTCCATTCTAATGTGTGGTGCTGATGTTGTACTAAGAGTCTAATGGTTACAATATTTGGGGACGATAGCTTTTAGTTTTCGAGGAATTTTGTTGAAATTTTTTTAGGAAGGAAACGATGTTGAAATTAAGGGGTATCACAGGGAAACCATGAAAGATAATCATCTCTAATGGCATAAAAAATAATTAATGAGAAATTAATTTCACAATTATGCTCACTAGATGTTCAAACATCGAAATCATCTATTTCTCCAGATATCCAAAAAGTCTTGGACAATCATTCCAAGGTATTTGAGACTGCTAAAGTTCTCCCACCCATTCATGGTCATGATCATGTTATTCATTTGATTCGAGGAAGTGTTCCCCCAAACATCAGGCCTTATAGATATATGTATGCCCAAAAGAGTGAAATTGAACATATGTTTGCATAAATGCTAGAGGCTAATATAATGCAACCTAATCAAATTTCTTTCTCTACTCCAGTAGTATCGGTGCACAAGAAGGATGTATCATGGCACATGTGTTTGGATTATAGGGAGATCAGTAAGATCACTATTAAATATAAATTTCCCATTCCTCTTATTGATGAATTGTTGCATGAATTACATGGAGCGATTTACTTCACCAAGTTGGATCCTCATTCAGGATATCATCAAATTAGAATGAAGAATGAAGACATTCTTAAAAAAAGATTCATAACTCATGAGGGTCATTATGAATTTTTGGTCATGCCTTTTGGCCTTACTAATATGCCTTCAACATTTCAAGTTTGGATGAATTCCATTTCGAAAACATTCCTTAGAAAAGTTGTGTTATTATTTTTTGATGATATACTAATCTACAACAAGTCTCAGAAGGATCACATTTAACATGTTGACAGTGTACTCAAACTGTTGGAGGAGAAACAATTATATGCAAAAATATCCAAATGTTTCTTTGGAGTACAGGAGGTGAAATATTTTGGTCATATTTTATCTCATGAGGGTGTTAAGGTAGAACCTGACAAAAGTAAAGAGATTAAGGAATGGAAAATCCCCACAACCATAAAGCATCTTTGAGGATTTCTCAGGTTGACAGGGTATTATTGCAATTTTATTAAGAATTATGGGAGAATAATGACACCTCTAACATCATTATTGAAGAAAGATGGTTTTTGTTTGAATCTAGAAGCAACTAAGGCCTTCGAACATCTTAAAGAGGCAATGTGCCAAGCACCAACCTTAGTTATGCCAGGCTTCACAAAAACCTTTATTGTGGTATGTGATGCCTTGGGAAATGGAATTGGTGCTATTTTAATGCAAGAAGGAAGACCCATTTATCTTGAAAGTCGTCCAATCAAAGGAAATTATTTACACAATCTTATTTATGAGAAGGGAATGTTGGCAATACTACATGCACTAAATAAATGGTGACCTTACTTGATGGGAAGACACTTCAGATCATGATAGTATTAAATACCTTTTGGAACAAACATTGTATTTAAAATAGCAGCAAAAATGGGTCATAAGGATGTTGGGTTATGAATTTGAAATCATCTACAAAAAAGGGAAGAAAAATATTATTGCATATGCACTCTCAAGAAGGGATGAGGATGTAGAAGGATTTGTTTATGCCATTTATATTATCCAACCAAATTGGATAATTGAAGCAAGGGATGAATGGAAGAATGATGAAGAAGAAGTGTAGACGTTCATTCAAAAGCTGCAGCAAGATCCATCTATATATGATACATTTAGCTGTAAAAATGATTCATTATAGTACAAAGATTGCTTATATATTTGTAATAATTCCCATCTCAAACAAAAGATTCTTTTAGAATTGCACACCTGTCCCTTAGGAGGGCACTTAGGATTTTTAAGAATTGACCATTGGGTCAAGAAGGATTTTTTTTGGGAAGGTCTTAAAACTATTCTTCAAAATTTTGTGGCAGAATGTTTGGGTGTCCAACAAAATAAAGTTGAGACAATTAAGACCCCGGGTCTGTTAACACCTTTAGTCATTCCAGGTCGACGTTGGGAGGATGTTTCAATGGATTTTATCACAAGTTTACCCAAGTCTGAAGGAAATATTGTAATCTTGGTGGTAACTGATAAACTTACCAAGTATGCATGTTTTTGTGCATTATCTCATCCATTTAAAGTCAGTACAATTGCTACTGGATTTATGGAACCAATTCCAAAGCTAAACTGAAACCCAAATATTATTGTAAGCGATAGAGATCCTATTTTCAATGGAAATGTTTGGATGAAATTATTTTCTTCTCTAGGTATTCAATTAGCTCATATCTCATCTTATCATCCTCAATCTGATGGAAAGACAGAGATAGTGAACAAATGTTTGGAAGGATATATTCGTTTCTTTGTATATGATAAACAAACACAATGGTTCAAGTGGTTACCTTGGGCTGAATTGTGGTATAACACTTCCTTCCATACTACAGAAAAAATGAGCCCATTTATGGCACTTTATGGATATCATCCACCATCCATCACATCATCTTTAAGAGAAAATTCTAAGGTTCAAGCAATGGAAGATCAAATCAAGCATCAACAAAAAGTTCTCCAACTCTTAAAGGATAACCTCACTTTGGTGCATAATTGAATGAAACAACAGGCATATCAACATAGCAGCGAAAGAAGTTTTGATGTAGGTGACTGGGTATTTTACGGCTACAACCATACAAACAAATGACCCTCAAGAAAGCTAGGAAGGATAATAAAATATAACCAAAGTACTATGGTTCTTACAAGGTATTGCAAGATTGGTACTATGGCATACAAATTGGATTTTCTTGCGTCTTCTTGAGTGCACCCAATTTTCCATGTTTCATGCTTAAATAAGGTTATAGGTGACAAGCTCCCAGTTCAAAAATGTTGCTAGAGCTTGACAAGGAAGAAAAAATCATATTGGAACCTGAAGAAGTCATGGAAATAAGAACTTGAAAGCTACGAAATCGATCAATTTCAAAGCATCTCATCAAGTGGAAGAACTTACCCGCTCAAGATTCCACATGGGAGGATGAGAATTTTATACAGAAGCATCCAAAACTACTCAATTGTTAAGGAAAACACTCTTTTGAAGGATAAGGGCATGTTAGGTCCCTATACTACTAGTGTAGACCCTCATTTCCATTAGTGCAACCCCCTTATTGTGTTTTTGTGCCCATGTAGTCCCCATATTGTTATTATTATGCCCCATAAAAGGCCACTATTGTTATTGTTGTGCCCTTACAATATTATTGTTATGTAGGCTCTTATTATATTGTGACCCCTTAGACTCCTATATATAGAAAGGAGGTCTTATCATTTGTATCATCCAATAATTTCTCATTTATGTAATGTAAAAGAGGTTTTCCCCTTGAAGATGATAATTTCTAAGTCATTGATCTATTTATTTGTGAGCTGGTTGCATAATAGTTTCATCCTTGCCTTGTCATTGCTCGATAACCATGGTGTGATGGGATTCTTTTCTTGGTTGAAATTTTCATTGGGAGAAGGTTTTGGATCTGGGTGAGGTGGTCTTAGGAAAATTCCCAAGGGTTGGGGTGGAGGTGGTTTAATCTTTGGGAATCCCTCGAAAGGTGGGTGGAGACAGGAAAATTTCTGAAGCTATTAGTGAAGAAAATCTGATGCATCCAAACTTGTATTGGGCTTTTCAATCTCTTGACTGAATTTGGTGAGATCATGGTAGCCTGGGGGTGGATATGGTTTAATCTCTAGGAAGTGTTGCTTTTTTATGTCTTGGGATCTCACAATCATGCTTGGAATATGGTAACAGGGTGATTGGATGAAAGAAAGATTTGGTTCAGCCCAATCTATGGTCTGGTGGTAGGTGGAAGTCCCTGACTTGGTTGGATTTTGCATAAGTTAATAAGAACTATTTTCCTATTTTAATCTATGAGCACTTTTACTTTTTATGGTGATGATTTGATGGTTTTTTTGTCATGCTTATTAATCTAGTTAGATGTTGGTTATAAGCATGGATTTGTAATGTGCTCTAGCTGTGACTTGTTTAGCATTTGATAAGTATTTGGTGGTTAATGAATGCATGAGATAACAAGTGTTATTTCAACTATTATGAGAGATAATTAGACATTCTTGGTGATCATTAGACAATTTTCAGACTTCAATGATTAGATATGGATTCATGACTTGATGAAATGACTACCATGGTTAGCCCTAGTTAGGTCACATTCTTGTTCAAGTTTTCTATGAGTAACATTGTCATTAATTCATTTATCTTTCTAAAATGTTTCAAGAAGTTTTGGGCAGTAGTCTAGAGGGTGGACTAGAATTGTCACTCAGATCTCGAAACCGCACCCTCTGAACTAAGGATTTTGGGCTATAACCACACTCTTATAAGATTGTGTCTATGTTGGACGGTCATAACCGCACCCTTGCGGGATTATGCATGTGGTTGTGGGCCCAGATTACTAAAAAGGAAATGAAACTAAGGGTTTTGTTAGCTAGGGTGGTTCTTTGGCCCCTGAGTGTCCTGTAAGCCCTATAGGATGTCAGGTTGTTGTTAGAAAGTCTAATTTATAGGCCCCACTTCCTTAGCTTGAGCTAGGAGGTTGGTTTATGTCATAGTAAATGTTCATCTCATGTTTACCATGGAAATCCAATGAAATTGGGTAAATGTGGGGTTCGTAGGGTTACAACCAAGCCCCACCAAAATATCAGGATGAACAATTGTAAAAATCTTCACTATTATATGTGTATGTGCCCATATGGGATTAGGTAGGGGTTGGGTCTTAAGGCATTAAGTGCTCAAACTTCGAGTTATAATAGGTCGATGTGTGTGAGAATTGTACAAAGTGCTAAAATTGGGACAACGCCAAACCATATACACATATACATGTATAGTAGGTCTATAAGTTCAAGGACGAGAGGAGTCAGGAGGCTCGAACCTTATATGCCATATTGCTAGGAGCCATGATCAAAGGCACACAAGTAGGAGAGATATGAGATGTTTGATTTCCCGAGAACATCAACGTTGTCCATGTAAACCTCGATGAGTTACCCTAGAAGTTTCAAGGGTTGGCATTTTCAACACCATCATAATTTAATTATTGGGGTGATGTGGCATGATGGGGCCTTTTGGTAAGGTAACCTCTTGTTGAATATTTTTTGGCTTGAGGGGGCTTGGACCCAGGTTCAGAGTTAGTTGCACTAACCAACAAAACCCTACACTACCGGCCCTTTCGGCAGCAACCCACTTAGTACAAGGTGCAGTCTCGCCTGAGACAGTATTGGGGGATGCTAGAACCAAGTTTATTCATCCAGAAGGCTATGTGCCATGGATTTAGGGTGTTTCTTTAGCTTCAAGTCTGATCCAAACATCACAAACCCTTACCCTTGAAATCTCAAACTTAAAGAGATTTTTAGTTAAACATTGTTATGGAATTTGCGTAAATGTCTAGTCATGCATAAAATAATTTATAACAATAAATCGAGATCTTGGTTGAGAATTTAAGACAAGAATACATATAAATGGCATTTGATTGCACATAAATACAGAAAACACACAAGTATGTAATTTCGACACAAAATTTACTTCACATATTCTTTATTAGTTCAGATTTTCCATATGAAAACTTTCCAGATCCTACGCACAGTGTTGTAGGGGCCTGCACACTCAGCTACGGACTTACGAAGGTCTCCATGCACTCTGCTACAAGACCCTTCCATTCGTTAAAAATACAAATAGATCGTACCTTTTCTTTCTTAAATCATATAAAAAATCTGACTTATCTCTCCCTTTATACTTTCTAAGGCACCCTTTTATATACTTTATCCCATTACAATACCATGGTCTGCAAACCATGGGTGTATCTAAAAAAAATACAAAAACTAAGGGGCTTTGACCTTCCTAAATCCCCATGATCCCTAGGGAGATGTGCCACTCGTGCTCCGCTCCTTAAAATGTGGAGATTTTACAATATCATATGAGAACTTGACCCAGGGGACCTCGTCCCAACAGGCCCCCAACACAAAGATGTGACTCATCCTTGAGTCACTCTGCTGGTATATCCTCGACGCATGCTTTGAGGTTGTTGAATTCAAACTTCAAGGCTTGAAGTTCTAATGTATTATGTGTGGCGACCTATCAGACCTCTTCAACCAACCTTTTTGTAGTTGGCCTTACGATTGCTAAACTCATCATCCTCTGTGTCTCCTAAAGGGATTTTAATTTTCTCTAGACATTCTGTGATAGTTGGCTTGCTTCGTTGGCCCATGGCTATGTCCTTGTGAAAATGATAGAGGACTTCCGATAAAACTCATCAATCTAAGTCTATATGAATTTACCTTCTTGGAGTCTAGTGAACCTTTTCACAGGTGCTAAGGTCTGTGTTGTCACCCTTATCTCATCAAACTACAGTTTCTTTTCATGGATATCAGCTTCAATTTTCTACAGATGTGGGTTCTCCTACAACAAGGCCCACATTTCCATTGTACTTTCAAAAATTTGGGTACAGCATCAACAAGAATTTCCATATTATTTTTAATAGCAGCCTCGCGCTGCTCTTGAAATTCTGGAGGGATGGTAGGCTACGACTTCATTTGAAGCTCGAATATCTACATTTGGAGCTCAAATCACACCTTCCCTACCTCAGCCTTAGATTCTTTGACTGTGGCTGCCAACTTTTGTAATTTCTCAGCCGAAGTTTCCTCTGTTGGAGTCTAGAGCTTGCGAAGCTCATTGCATACCTAAGTTATTGCTGCTTCTAGCTGCTAACTGTGCACAACAACCTCCTCTAGCTCCTTGAGCAGCTACACCTTTTCCTCAAACTTTTTTTGTTTGTTAGTATTGACTTCACTAATAACCAGTAATGCATGTTGTTCCCAGACCCTAAGCTCATCTAAGACTCCCTGATGCATCTCATGTAATGTCTAAATGGGGAGCACTGCAAGGTTAAGGCTCAAGTTCTTCATATATAGAAGACGTGCGTTGTCTTCTGAAGTGTCAACATGTAATGATCCCTCTAACAACCACAATGCGCTGAGGTATGTGGTAAGTTATGCTTGTGAGGAAGTCACACTTGCTTTCTTGACCCATGCTTGCTTGTAGAACACTGGTTTGTACCTACAATTCCTGAGGCGCTGTTCAACCTTTGCCAAGACAGATTGGTATTGATCTTCTTGGTGCCCCTAGATGTCTTCCATTGTGGATGGGATAGTATCCCCAATTTCATCAAGATCCCCCTCTGTAAGGGCCATTGGCTCTACATTGGTGGACTTGTCCAATTTTGTTTCTTCCACACACCACTAGTGCTCCGCTTCTACCGCTTCTTGATAATGAACAGAGACTCAAAGTCCTAAGTGCCCATAAAAGGGTCTTTGCCTCCCTCTTCCTCCTCAGAATTTTCCGTGCTGACTGTGCACTCTGTCTTTGACATAATGGTTTCCTTCGAGTTAATCGTGACCTTCTTGGGATCCTTCTGGGAATCCTTCTTGGGATCCTTCTTGGAATCCTTCTTAGATCCTTCGCGGGATCCTTTTTATCAGCCTGTGTTTCTACAACAGACTTGCCTATACCTTCTACTGTCATTGGCTCGGCCAGGGTAAGCTAATCACTTGACCACTTACTGATGCTAACCAAAATATGTACTTCTGATACCAAATATGGAAATGCATGCCATTCTTCTATCAAGACCTTGTTGGCACAGATATAGACATTGTCAAAATCGGCCTCGAACTTTGCAACATCATGATACTGATCAAATAGGGCAAGTGATAACCATGGAAGTTGATTAATCACCATGCGTAGCTCTGTTTCAAACATAACCCAGAAGATATTATTCTCCATTGCCCTTGTAGGGTCATTGGATTCCCATAACGAAGCATATCAAGTAGCTTCAAAGATATCTAGGTCCACCACAGGGAACTGCGATTTCTCTAGTGTTTTCTAAGTGATTAACGCAATTAGAAGCAATGTCGCTGCTATTTGGAAGAAACTCAAGTCACCTAAACTGACCCCATCCACCATCACTTTGTGTTCTTGGGACGATCACCCCTCCTAGCCTTTCAGCATGTATCGCAATTATCTAGTGACTCTTGTGGGTAAGACTCTCCATGTAGACATTGAGGTTATTGATGCCCCTCTAGATTACAACATTCTCTTGGGTCGTAGTTATACATACTCCATGTCAGCCATTGGTCTACGGTTTTTCTCAAGATGTGTTTCCTCATGAAGGGAAGATCAACACTATTGATAAATTGACATATTACGAACCATCATCCTTAACCTCCCCTAAACCCATTATCTCATCGATGTCCGACAAGCAGTCTGTCACCCCTTTCACCGGTGTTTCACTTGGAGTCTACAAAGATTCCACCTTGTTCGGTGCTTTCCTTGCTCCTCCCCCTCCCATCTCTAAGCCGAACTCTTTGAGTGTTTTCATGTTACAAGTGCTATGAGCTGCTCAAAAGCAGTCTGGTACATCTCATGAACATCCATCTCCTCATCACCCTGTTGTTACCATCTCAATCGCAGCATCTGAATCCACCCCCCCAGTACCTCCTCCTTTTGTGGGTGCCTCCCCTTTGTTCCCACCAAGAACTATCTCCCAAGGTCTCAACCATCCAGGAGTTATTCTACCGGGACATTACCCTGCAGGATAGATACATTTCTTGTTTCCTCCTCCTAGAATATTTTCTCTCCCTGTCATGGCTTCGTCGAGTATCCCTAATGTGAATTTAGGGATCCTAGTATGGTACATTAATCCCCCAACAAGCACTCCACCTGGTCAACGAGATTTCCTTCAAGTGCGTTGCGACTTCGAGGCCACTCATAGTGGATCATCTACTCCTCTACATGTGGATTTTGGTACCACTAGTACACTAGAACAGGGGGACTCTAGTCCCACGATCGTGATTTGTCCCCCCAATGTCGAGATGACAGGCTCCACGATCCATATCCTTTACCTATCATCATTCTTGAGTTCCTCATAGGAAAACCTTTTTGAATTTTATGCACACACTTCTATTGAACCTCCTTCATTAGAAACCTAGGTCTCAACATCAATAGATTTTCCATCTACTAGCTCGTCGTCTACCATTTCAGATGATGCGTATGTGAACCTTCTTTCTGAGGATGATCCACTAGGTACCGTCGATGTATGATGTAGTCAATCTTCCTCCCATATGCCCATCTTCCATTTTGATGAGGACATAATGTAAGCTATGTCTACCCTTGATTACCCTTGGGATGATATGCACCATCGTGCGTACTTCCTGCCACAATAGTCTCATGCCCACTATCTTGTGGAACCAAAAGACTTCATCCATAGTAAAGTCAATGGGTTCAGATACCCTCTCCCTACCCCGGATGCTATCGAATCACTATGGATAGGAACTTACATCATTCGTAAGGTCTAAGGAAAGGAGGCATCTCTTCTGGAGGATATTGAAGGCCAAATCCTTCCTAATCCTCGCAATGCATTCTACCTTACGAATTTTCATCCCTAACATATCCCATTGATTTAGGTGTATTTATTTATTTCATCCATTTAGGTAGGTTGCATCATCTCATCAATTATCTTTTGCACCTTTCAAATGGATCCATCATCCACACTATATATTGGTTATGTCGATGGTGCGAGTCTTCATGCTCCCCACCGGGCCTATATTGTGTGGTAGTGTCATCAAGTCACCCTTGTTCAAAGCATCCGCAATGAGTCACCTTTGCATCCCATTGTATCATGTCACATTGTTCCATCCATCTTGGCATACCATTCATCCCGCGTTGCCCATTTTGGCCATCAATCATATTGTCCCCAATCCCCTATGGAATCGAGTCAGTTGCTGCCAGGGAAACCATGCACTTTATACTCTGACAAGGGAAGTTATGTGTTTGTCCCTCAGTCACATTTTCCCAATTTTTCCTCGTGTCAGTCCATCAGTCACATTACTATTTTCCCTTGTGCCTTAGTTGAGGATCCTCATTGCCTCACTTATGGTGGGCCCTATTCTGTCGACATCAACACATCTATTCCAGAAATGACCTAGAGGGTGGTGTAGCTTGGTTCTAGCTTCCACTCTTGTTCAATGCCTCAGATCAAGCAAAGGGAATCATCATTACCCTTTCACTTGATTGTTTCATGCTCTTGATTCATACACTTGATGGTCCAATGATGCAATAGATTGTACTAGTGATTCCCGAGTGTGTATGAGTTGTTCCAGGCCTGATGAGGGGGTGGGCTTTCAAGCAGCCCCCCATATGTTAGGATGACTTCATATTATGCTATAGCCTCAGATGCAGTTCTGAAAATTTTATGGGTTTGGTTCCTACCACTTGCAACACTCATAGCATGCATGTCTGCTTTAGATGATCCATTTAGTTTTGTAGAGCCATTTTCGTGTTCAACAGGGCTTCTTTGGTTGTTATACCCTCCCTCCCGCCCATTTTTTGTATATCTCATGTACCCAGATGTTGTTTTATTTAGTCCGAGCTCATGTTTTTCTAGGCACATTATGTATATGGGACACATTGTATTATTTTCGGGCTTATTTATGCCAACATGTCATGTACCATTAAGCATGTACTTTTGTGCTCAGTTTCATTTTTCTGTGCGCATTATTATTTTTGTATAGAGTTATCTCGACGGGTATAGGTGTGCCTCCCTCGCCTCACTGAGATTAGGTACCACAACATAAAAGGAGACTTACATCAATTAGTCAGTCTCACCCTGTATTTCACTATCCTCTTTCAATTTAGCTCGATTGGTCTCTCTCTCTCTCTCTCCCCTTCAGTGTCTAGTAATTTTTCCCATACAACGTACTTCGGTCATACGTTTTGCTCCTAACAATCGTACATTGGGGAGAAATTTGTTATCACCAAAAATTGATCATCTAGCCATAATTTACTAGATGGATCGAAGTACACCATGTAGGGCCAATTTTACCATAGTAAAATAGCTTTCACTGTAAGAAAGTACTTAATAAACCACATTTGTTAAGTTATATATGGTTAAACCCATGAAGAATAATTAAATAAATCACTATTTATTTGATTATCTTCTAGGAATAATTAATTAAACTATTGTTTAACTAATATTCCTCATCATATTTGACCTAGTTATGAGAAATAAATAGATAAATCATTAATTATCTTATTTTTATCTAGGAATAATTAACTAATCACTAATTAGTTATTATTCCTTTGTCCAATTTTACTAAATTCCCTAGGAATACTTAAGTAAATCATTATTTTTTGGGGTTGGGAGGAAGAGAGAGGATCGATCTGCAATGGCACATCTCGCCAGGGTTTACATCGCGGCTGCATATGCAGGGGCCGGATCATCCCAGAATCCGTTGAAAGCTGTGGTTCCGTGTTTTCAAAACGAGCATGCGCTGACTCTATATGGACTTTACCAGCAATGTGGCACAAGAAAGGGTTTCTTCGCTGCAGAATCCACCATTGCTCCTGCGACTGACCTCTTGGGCAGGACATCGGCAACCTGTACACCGATCCTCCTGAGCAAGAACCATGGCAAAAAAGGAAACCCCTACTGCCATTTGACTGTATGGATGCAAAGTGCCCAGAGCAGGGATCTCTCAGCAGGTCAAAAATATGCCCACATGGGTGTATGGGAAGATGAGAACTGCCAAGTGGCTGGCCAGATCTGGGGCCTCCCCATGGACACCAATAAACCCGCTTTGCCCGTCTCCGAGCATCGGAAGACAGTTGAGGAAAACAACCTAGACCTGATTCTTTAGATCTTTATGGTGGTTGGACAACAGAAGGAACAACGATGCGCTACTGGGTCTGAATGAAGCAGATGTTATGATATCACTGTTGAATGCGTTGGATCTGCTGGATTACACAACGGATCTACTACGACAGTACCTAGAAAATTGCTGATAGGAGGCGAAGGGTCCTCTCCGACAGTGAGAAGACATATAAACCCTAGATCTGCCATCGTTTCGCCAAATGTAGCTTACAATCCAGTAAATCGGGGCCTGGATAAGGTAGGTCCATCATGCATGAATACAGATCTGATGCGAATGTTTATCAGATTGACAGAAGGCAGACATTGCTGTGTACAGATCAAAAAAGGGATGAGCGTACAAGAGTTAAAAAAGGAGATCCAGATCAGACTGGGAACTCCAATATCATACCAAAATCTAATATTCTCAGGACTCTGCTTATAGGACCATCACTCACTCCAGCACTATGGATTCATTAAAGATTCAACCATCATCCTCAACCTGAGACTGTGGGGCGGGTGCAAGGGGGCCAGCTCAAAAACTATTGGCTCCTTTCGTGATGCAGTCAAAGGAAAGGAACCGCTGCAAAACAAACCAGCACCCACAACAGAGCTACCAGGCCCCTACATCGTGGAACAAAAGCTGGAATCACCTATGCTAATAGTATCTCTCCTGGAGGTAGCAGATCTATACTCAGGTTTAGCACACAATGCTGTTATATGTAGATTTAATGGTTTTTGGCCAAAAGCGGACGCACTGCATCAATGGATTTTCTCAACATGGTCATCTAACTGTGAAATATATCTATGCCCTAAGGGTTTTTTCATAGTCATATTTAGCACAGAACAGGAACGAGATAACATCATTGAACATGGGCCTTGGTTTTGGGGCAATGCTGGTCTCTTCATCACCCCCTGGTTCACGGACTTTGATACCAATACCATGATAATATCAACAATGCTAGTTTGGGTAAGGCTACATAACCTCCCACTACATTTTTCGCACCAAAAAGTTTTAATAGCCATTGGGAACTCCTTAGGAAAGTACCTTAGAACAGATGAAGACAAAGCTATTTGGGGAATCTTCACATATGCCAGAATATGTGTAGAGGTGGACCTAAGTTAAGGACTACCAGATCACATCACATTGAATTTTAATAATTCACTGTGGACACAACCGCTTGACTATGAGAACACAACATTCAGATGTCACGGCTGCTTGCAGACAGGGCACCTACAATACGCTTGTCCACTGGCTAGTAAGGAGCCAAAAGGGAATAAGAAACAACAGAAAAAACCCAAAGGTTGGCAGCATACCGAACCGCTGGAGGAGGAGGAATTGAAGACAGAACCTACAGACATGCAAATGAGACAGGAAAACATACAGGAAGAGAGCACCCGGGGGCCTAATTTGGGGCCAAATAACTTGAAACAGCAACAAGAATTACAGCTGGAAATAAGTGGCACCAAACGAGCACATGGTTCCGAAGGATCGGAATCTGACAAAGAACAACCAATGAATACAGTGGAAAACCAGCTTGCTATAATTGTTCCCACTCCCAACACTGGAGGTTGGCGAAGAGTGGAGAAGAAAAAGGGCAGGAAAGTATAGGCCTGCTGGAACAATACTTCTTTTCTTGTTATTTTTGTATTCTTATGTATCCTGATTTTCAGGAACAACTCATATGCATATGCTATAAGCATCTACAAAATGTAATTTTCTTCATATGAATAAAATTACGACTTTTTTCTACGGGAAAAAAAAAAATCATTATTTGTTTATTATTCATTAACCATATTTTTTGAGATGATAAATAAATCATTTATTTATTTATTATTTCTAAATAAAAGTTTTTAACTAATTTAAATATTTTTTCCCTTCAACCAAATATAATAAAATATTCCAAATGGTTAATTCCATAATTTGGTTAATAATATTTTATTAGTTTCCGTTATTCGAGAATAACCTAATATTTTGTTATAAATAGAAGAGTTTTACATTCATTCTTCACTTTTGATCATTTTCATTGTTGCATTCACTATTATAGCTCTCATTATTATCATTGTCGCACACCATCTTCTCTTTCATTTGAGTTCTCATTGAGCTCAAATATTTTGTTTGTTGGGTTTTACACATTATAAAGGAGATAGACTCTACAAAAGCTGAAGAAATTGAGGATAGCCAAGAACCCAACCCATAAAGGGGGACTGGTAACATTATTTCATCCCATAAAGGGGGACTGGTAACATTATTTTTTCCCTTCACTGGTGTCATTTAATAAAATATATTATTTATATATCTCGTTTCCATGGGATTATTTGAGTTACCTACGCTTATTTTCTTATTCCATTCTCTTGTTTAACTATTTTTGTTACATAGATCAGGGATTTGGCAGGTTTTGTTTCTATCATTTGTTGTAGATCTATACTATTTAGCAACCATTTTTAATGTTGAGGTTGTTTTTCATCCACAGTCTAAAGTTATTTCTTTTTGTACACTCTCAATAAGAAAAAACCCCAACAATTCTCATATTGAGAAAATATTTATCACAATGCTACATTGGACCATGGTTGACCATGATCGATATTATAAATCAAAGGGAATAATAAACCCTAGGGATAAATACTAAAACTCCAAGGGATTGTAAACCCAAACATACAATATTAAAGCTAAGGGATTAATATTATAAACCCTAAGATAAATATTGTAAACCCTAAAATAAACATGGTTGATCATGATTGATTTTCATATCGAGACAATCTTTGTCACAATGCGACATTGGACCATGGTTGCCCATGACTGAATTTCATATCGAGACAATCTTTGTCACAATGCGATGTTGGAGCGTGGTTGACCATGGTTAACCATTATTGATATTATAAACCCAAATGAATAATATTAAAATCTCAAGAGATTATAAACCCAACGGAATAATATTAAATCGAGGGGAATAATATAAACCCTAAGATAAATATTATAAACCCTAAAATAAACATGGTTGTCCATGTAAAAACATGGTTGTATATGCTTCTTGCATGGGTGTCTAGGAGTGCTATTATTGCACATTCTAGTGTTAAGTGCATATTTTTGTTAACAATAGAACATATTAATTCATCAAATAGTTTATTTCAAAATATGCTTAGAGCATTAGATTTTCAATTGGATGTGTGCTAATATAGAATTGAGATAGCCATTTAAACCTTTAAAGTTGACTTAATTTTTTCAATTAAAGCACCATTCTTAAATCCTTTTATTGATCCTTTTGATCATACAACCATAATCAAACAAGTTAGACATGTTCACAATCAAACTGTTAAATAGGCACACATTATTTTTCCCTACATAGTGATAGGTAATAGAGAAACCAATTTAGAATCTTGATTATTATTGGCCTTTTTAGCTAGTTGTTGTGTGTAGGGTACACAAAATAATAGAGGCCTTGTATCCATTACAAAGGTAAAGACATTTTCATAAGATTGAAAACACAAACTATAAGTTAAGTATGCAAAGGATCCATGTTAGTAAAGTCAATGCAAGTTTCTCGTTTATGAATCATAGGAGGTAATCATGTATTAATATGTTTAGGTGAAGTAGCAATGCACAATGCACATTTCTTATTGGAGCTCTCCTAGGAAAAGATTGTCAAGGGTACACCATGGTTCAATATGTTAATTTGTGCTCTCTTAATTGTAGTTTTCCTTATTTTCTTAGTTCATTTCAATGTTTTAAGAAACATGTTTCTAATATAACATCTTAATTATAAATGATCATTGCATGTCAAGATATAAGATTATAATACATGTAATATCATTTTAAGATTCGTTGTGGTGAGATTTGTAATGAAATATCCATGAAAATTAACATATTAATAGTGACCAAAATAACACTAAACCTACTAGTTTAAGTTTATTGAAAAGCTAATATGAATGAAAAATCCTCCAAAAGAATTCAAATTTAAGCTAATTAATTTTAATAAAATTATATCACAGTTACATTTAATTAAAAGGAATTTTTTTCTATATAATACTACCTAAGCACCCACGGGGGATTCGAACCGTGACCTATCAGAAGGTGTGCCTTAACAATGCACCCATTCATCGTCAATCCAAAGCCCTGTGTGCTAATTAAAAAGATATTAATTACTATCTCATATCTTATTAAATCCATGTCTCATTTAAAAATTAACATAAAATTTAATAAATTTAACCCATTTAAATTTAATGAATTTTAAATATTACCCTAATGTGCTAACATTTTATTTTACATTAAACCAATAGAATTTTACACTATTGTTCACTTCAGGAAGAAGTAAAATTCTACCCAACATGTTGACACACTCCTTCCCCAATCACAAGTAACCAAGGGAATTTTTAGAATATAGAGATGTGATTTTGTCAATATCAACATCAATTTCAAACTTCTCATTTTATTTCCATCCCCATCATCATCATCATCTTTTGCGTGGAAATGAAAAATATTGGTCTATTGAAAAAAAAAACTTAAATATCCACCTACCGCAAAATACCTTAATGCACAAAATACCTTAGCCATTCAATGTACAAGAAAATATTTATATTATGATGGGAAATCCCTTACACCGTGGTCCAAGGCTTGCAGTTATTGAAGATAAAGTAAATGCGGAGGATATATATAATAATTTATGTTTCATTGGGTACTCTCCCACACCCAAATGCAAGCTAAACAAGTCACATTTAGAAACATTGATATCGAACAGGACCCTAGTACTTAACCGGGGTGAAAGTATTAACTCGAAGTTTTAATGGATATCTGCACTAAAATGGAATTGTATTTTGATGGCAGGGATGTGTGAAATTTAGTTTATATGGTTTGATAAGCGTAGAATAGGGATTCCCCAAACCAACCTTGTTTCTGCTAATTTGCAAGTCAAATTTGGCATACATTTATAGTAGTTCCCGAGTATAGTTTATAGAGGTTCTTAATAGATCCAAAAACTTTGGAAAATCCCAAAATTCATTGAAATTATGGTCACCTATACTTTTTTGTTTTACGATTCCAATGAAAATGAACTTTTCCAAAATCATTTGATAATAGTCAAGCGATAATGAGATTTTAATATGTGGTAATGAGATTTGATTCATTTACTTCCAAAATTCCACATAGTATTTCATATTATAATAATAACATATTTTTATTGTGGCCGACAAGAGTCACTGCTACAACTAGAGAATATACAGGAATTTGATGACATTTTCAATTGAGGGTTTTAAATTGAAAGCTGTATGTAAAAAGGAGGAAGGAAAATTTAAGGCATATTGGAGTAAAGAAAAGTACTTGTTCAAAGGAGCTAGCTTTCAAAGTAATTCCTTCAACAGACCTTTCAAAACCAATAGGTCATTTTTAAGACATTTTTTTTAAGACAAAAGATTTTTTTTGACTTGAAAAATCATTTTTATTTTAGTTATTTTACATTAAAATTTAATATCAATTGAATTGTCTTAAATATAAATTTTAAGACAAAAGCAGTTTGAGACAAAATTTTATATTTAAGACAAAAATAGTTTAATGCAAAAGCAGAGTGAGACAAAAATATTTTAAGACAAAACTTTATATTTAAGACAAAAATAATTTAATACGAAATTATTTTGAGACAAAACTTTACATTTAAGACAAAAACAATTTAAGACAAAATTATTTTAAGACAAAAACAATTTAAGACAAAATTATTTTAAGACAAAAATAGTTTGAGACAAAAATATTTTAAGACAAAACGCTATATTTAAGACAATGGCCACTTTAGATGAAACCTATTTAATACAATTAACAATTAAGACACAAACATATCAATTTAGGACAATATTATCTAACAACTGCAAAACTAACTCTGACAGTGTGCCCTAAGTCCGCCAACTTGCAGGCAACTATTGTCTCGCGCTCATACCAAGGTTGTTATTTTACTTACCATTCACATATAAAGACAAAAATTTGTTGGGATCTTTGTTTTGTGGGGGTAGTCGACTAAGAAGAACATGACAACTTTTACTGACAAGATATCTCGGACATCAATTCCTCTTCTGTCACTTTCATATCTGCTAATACGATTAGAGACAACTTTTTTATCGTTGCATTTGGAGCTGCTACACAAAGGTTGATTTGAAGAAAATTTTTAAGAGAAAAGAAATATTTTGTCTTCAAATTTTCAATACGAGGCGCTAGCAAAAAATGTAAAGGTAAAGGATTAGGGGTCCATCTACTAGCATTCACCAAGTGGTTGGTTTACCATGGTTTTGAAGTGATATTCAACAAAGGAAACATGTTCCTGAGACACATAGCCACAGGACAGGTGAATTAGATCGAGGTTCGTGTGAAGAACCTGTATAAGCTAGATATGGAAGAATGTGTTGCATTAAGCACTAAGGCAGAGAAAGTGCAGGTCGCGATGTTGATGAACTTTGACACAAAATACTTGGTCATTTGCATCATGGTACCTCGAATATTATACAACAAATAACCACTAGCCTCCCTAAAGGAGCGCTTAAGTAGTAGGATTCATTCAAAAGATGTACGTTATGGAAGTACATAAAATCCACATTCCATGACACATGCAGTCCTATAAAGGATCCACTATGATGTTTATGGACCTTTCTCGACAACCTACACTGTCAGACACAGATATTTTGTCATTTTTATTGAGGAATTCTCATGGAAGTGTTGGATCTTCTTCATGTGGAAGAAAGATGAGACATTCTCCAAGTTCATAGAATTCAAGACATTGGTTGAAAAAGAAGCTAGCAAGAAGGTGAAGGCTATGTTGTAGCTGCTGCAACACCCTCCAAAATTTTGGCCCGCACTTAAATTTCAAAACATACTATGGATATTGTGATCGATCGTTCTTTAGTCACTTATTGGTAAGTTGATGATCACTCCCCTTTTTGATCTAAAAGTCATTCACACTTTTATCTTTACATAGAATGTATCATATTTGGGCATGGGGGTTATCGCTTGTAATGAAAGGGGAGGTTTGTTTTTTCTTTAAGGGGAAATCTTTATGAGAATGGGTTGTCCTCACCACATAGACATGTTTCACATGTGTGGCCTTTATCCTCTCAAGGTCTATCATCGAAGCTACACTTGTCGTAAGCTGCCACAAAGGTTGTTTCTTTAAGCGAAGTATGTGTTATATGTTCTAGATGGTCCATGTTGTATCGCTAAGTTTTCAAGTGTGTGATCGTAGTCAAGTTTTATGTTAGGCCCCTATACTACTAGTGTAACCCCTTATTGTTATTAGTACAACCCCCTTATTATATTGAAGTACCCATGTAGTGCCCATATTGTTACTATTCTGCCCCATAGAAGCCCACTATTGTTATTATTGTGCCCTTACATTATTATTGTTATGTTGGCTTTGATTATATTATGACCCCTTAGACTCCTCTATATAGAAAGGAGGTATTTTAATTTGTATCATCCAAGAATTGCTCATTTGTGTAATGTAAAGGAGGCTGCCCCCTGGAAGAGGCTTATTTCTAAGGCGTTGATCTATCTTTTCAATCTTTTTGGTGAGCTGGTTTCATAACATTTGGTATCAGAGCTTTGGATTCTATGGTTTTGCTGCTCCAAATAGGTCATCATCGCATTTTCGCTATAACTTTTTTTTTTTGTGCCATTTCAGACGCTAAAAAAAAACCCATTTGAGAAGAAATCGTGCTGAACCTTGGGTCCAAATTTCAGAGCTTTTCACGCTACATTTTCAGAGATATGATCTGAGGATGTTGGTCTTTTTGCAGACTCCTGAATTACATTCCATACAGGTGACCTAGGGAAAATCGTCATAACTTTTGTTTTGAGCATCAGATTGAAATTTCTTCAGAAGTTGTAGAAAGAGAACAGACTGTAGTTTCCTGTATATATTTTCACATCCTAAGGTTAACACAGTGACATGTGGCACTTCATACAAGTTTGATCTCTGAAAAGGTATATAATCAGGTCATCTTAGGAGATTGTTCATAACTCTTTCTTGGAGAATCTAAATTTGATCAGAATGGTGGCATTGGAAAGAGGACGCAGAGGGCTACTTCAGGTTGCAATTTCAGAACTGGAAGAACCAAAATTACAAAGTTATAGTCATTTCAAGATCGAGCTCCTAAAATCAAGAAAAGGCGATAGGAGGAAATTTGATGGCAAGGATCTGGTAAATTGGATACTTCAGATGGAGCAATATTTTGATCTACATGGTGCACCACTGTTACAAAAGGTATGTATTGCATCTTCATATTTAGAACCAGATAAATTTTTATGGTATAAAGGGCTTTGTTCTCGTAAACAACTTGTTACATGGTCAATTTTCACGGAGGAGATGATAGCACATTATGAGGATACAAAGAGCAACACCTTCTTTAAAGCAACACCACAAGAATTGGAAAGAGTAAAAGGGCTTTGTTAGATAGTGGAAAGTAAAATTATGGCAACAAGGAAGTCTACCCCTCACAGCTATAAAGATGTAAGTGTTATTTCTCATAGCCTTCCACAAGCTACAAGGGTTACACCACAACAATTGGAAGAAAAAAGAGAAAAAGGACTTTGTTACAATTGTGATAGAAAATGCATTAAAGGTCAAAAGTGTGCTGAGAAGAAATTATTTTACATAGAGTATGAAGAGGAGGAATAAAAATATCAAGAAACATCAAAAGAAGAGGATATACGCCAGGACCCAACCCCAAAGAAAGAAGAAATGAATTAGACCATATCTTGTAAAGCATTGGCAATAACTACCACTCCTCAAACTCTCAAGATAGAAGGACATATCAAGAAAAAAAGGTCCAAGAAGTGAAACATCACATCGAGAAAGAAGAAATGAATCCAACCATATCTTGTAATTTGTTGGTCGGAATTACCACTCCTCAAACTATCAAGATAGAAGGACATATCAAGAAGAAAAATGTTCAAGAAGTGAAAGATCACATTGAACATCAACAACAAGTTCTCCAACTTTTAAAGGATAACACCACTTTGGTGGAAAATTGAATGAAACAACAGGTAGATCAACATCATAGTGAAAAATGTTTTGATGTAGGTGATTGCGTAATTTTACTGCTACATCTCAAGCAAGCTATTTATGAGAAGGAAATGTTGGAAATACTACATGCACTTAAGAAATGGTGACCTTACTGAATGGGAAGACACTTCAAGGTAAAAATAGATCATGATAGTCTTAAAATTTTTTTAGAACAACTATTATCTTTAGAAGAACAGAAAAAATGTGTCACACATATGTTGGGTTATGACTTGGACATCATCTATAGAAAATGGAAGAAAAAATTTGTTTCAGATGCACTCTCAAGAAAGGATGAGGATGTGGAAACATTGTTTTGTGCTATTTCTATTATCCAACCAGATTAGATAAATGAAGCAAGGGATGAATGGAAGAAGGAAGAAGAAGTATGGCCACTTATTCAAAAGTTGCAAAAGATCCCAATTCAAACAATATTGCCAAAAATTGAAGAGGAAGGAAAAATCATATTGGAACCTGGAGCAGTCACAGAAATAAGAACCTGATAGCTACAAAATTGATCAATTTCAGAGTATCTCATCAAGTGGAAGAACTTACCCGCTGAAGATTCCACATGGGAGGACAAGAATTTTATACAGAAGCATCAAGAACTACTCAAGCATTGAGGAAAACACTTTTTAAAGGAGAGGGGCATGTTAGGCCCCTATACTACTAATGTAACCCCTTATTATTATTAGTACAACCCCCTTATTATATTGATGTACCCATGTAGTGCCCATATTGT
The DNA here is from genome assembly GCA_031772625.1 of Pinus tabuliformis. Taxonomy (NCBI): domain Eukaryota; kingdom Viridiplantae; phylum Streptophyta; class Pinopsida; order Pinales; family Pinaceae; genus Pinus; species Pinus tabuliformis. Next base: position 408,176,880 of record CM062817.1, on the reverse strand, counting down.
TACTATTGTGCCCCATAGAAGCCCACTATTGTTATTATTGTACCCTTACATTATTATTGTTATATCGGCTCTGATTATATTATGACCCCTTAAACTCCTATATATAGAAAGGAGGTCTTTTCATTTGTATCATCCAAGAATTGTTCATTTGTGTAATGTAAAGGAGGTTGCCCCCTCGAATAGGCTTATTTCTAAGGCGTTGATCTATCTTTTCTATCTTTTTGGTGAGCTGGTTTCATAACATTTTATCATTGTTCACATTAGTTCCATTGATCCCACACTTAGCCAAATTTGGAGTTTCCTTAACAACCTAGCCTCATCCAACTTTCATGAACTGCGCACTTCACATATGTAACCCTCAAGATTTTCCCTTATTTGTTGGAACTATGCAATGCACATAAATCCCAACCTCCCTTAGCATTAAAAACTGCGCAATGGTTTCCTCCAATGTCCTTGTCTTAGCCGAAACCCACTGTCTTCAGAAACTATGCAGTTTTGTCCCTTGACTACCCAGTTTTCCTTACATCCTGAAATTGTGTACATGTGTCCTCCCAGGGCCTCATCCCATAAAAGTTTCTTGCATCCTAAAACGTTGTAAATGTGTCCTCCCAGGGCCTCATCCCGCAACAGTCACTACCCGCTGAAACTACACAACTATGTCTCTCGGGGGCCACGAAGAAAGATGACATGATAGATGACTCTCAAGGAGCTGAGGAGAAAAATAAGTAGAGCAAGGAACCTAAGGTATGATAGAATATTGAGACCACATGAAGACTCCATCTGATGCATACTCTTTGGAGTCTAGGTATGGAAAAAAAAGCACATCTTTTGAAATCCACCTCTTACTGTAGCTTAAAAGTTTTCTTATCATTGTCGTATCACTCTGTCTTTGATGACATGCATGGTTGCATGAACTGAAAGTCATTCCATGTGTTTCCTCTACGTGTCTGCTCCCTTTCACTTGTTTATTACATAGCTTAGAAGATGAAGAGTATTACCACATGTTTATCTAAGCTATGGAGGTTGTGACCAACATGATCTTATGACTAACTAGGCATGATGCAAGGCATCCTAAGTGGGATGAAATATGTTTGATGATATGTATATTGTCAGTACATGCCTTTGCATTAATCATTGATTTGTATCTTGCATGTGCCCTCACTTCTTGTCATATTTGGCTACCTACTTCCAGTAGTATCTTAGCGCTTTCCTGACAAAGGAGGGGAAGGAGTTTCCTTCAACCTGTTTTCATCAAGGCTATTCATAGAAAGTATAGAGCTAAGAGAAGGAGATATGGAATCTCACTATCAAACTCTTGAAAATACTTTGCATGTTCGAATCTATCCAAACGATTCAGTTGCCACTCAACAACATTGTCAATCTCGGAAGACTCAAGAAACATCACATCTTTAGATATTATAAACTTCTTATTCACTTAATCATAGAGATGGTATGCTTTGGATGTATGAGTACCCAAAGAAGATACATTTGTGACTCCTTGCACTGAGGTTTTTTATCTATTCCTTGGGTATGAAGGCATAACAGGAGGAACCAAAAACCCTGAGATGCCTCACTGAAGGAATGTGGCCATACCACATTTCATACGAAGTCTTGTTTCTAATAGCAAGAGATGGACACATATTCTTTATATGCACAACACATAGAACGACATCAACCCAAAACCTTATGAACTTAACATTTGAACTATGCAAAGGTCATAATGAAAGTAATACATTCGAGTGAACAATGTGTTGAAAGATGCAACAAGAAATTCTCAATTTAACTTTTCCTTGGTTAAATTGAAAAAATTCAAATTTCCACATCAACAGACAACTTGGATGATGTTAACTTCTGTGACATGGCTTGTGTCACTTGATTTACTCAACAAATTTGAGTTGGAGGAGTTAGAGTTTAGTTTTTCATATGTGATTGCTAATTTGTAGCAATAAAGGTCAATTATCTCAGGTTGTTGTCAGTTAAACTAGTTCTAACTTTTGGAGCAACTAGTGGAAGGTCATTTAAGCAGCGAGACTTCATTCAAACTCAATGATCATCCAGTTAACTGATCAATCAACCCAAAATAGTTGGGGCATGCAGAGAAGTCAAGTTCCCTAAGATTGGTGGAGATTCCAAGGAAGTTTTAATTTCTTGTAGCTCACACAGTTGCAAGAACTTACTATAACCATAGTGGAGGAGGTAGCTTGAGTAGGAGCTTCTTGTAAAATTTGAGAGGGAATGATTGTTGGTAGTATTAATATCCTACCAGCAATTTGTTTTTCACCACACTTCAATGTTTTGGGTAGGGTTTTTGAGGGTGGATAATTTTTTTCTGATGCTTTTTGGTCATGCATGTCCTCAATAAGTATCTTGGGAGGTTTATAATAGTTCCTTGCATGCACGTCCTCACTAAATATGTTTTGGTATGTTTGTAATAGTTCCTTGCAAATTTTTGTTTGTCAAGGCTTAACTACTTATGATCTTAGGGGTTCACAACAGTCCAATAGTTTATGGCACTCTCCAAATCACGATTCTTGAAAGGATCCAACAAAATGACTTGAAAGGAAGATGAGAAGGGAACAATTTGATTGGAACTAGCCTACAACTAGTGGACTTGGTTGGTCCCAATGGTTTTAGAGTTGTACTAGTCTAGTTTGGTGGTTCAAATTGACTAAGGTTGGTCTTGTATTGACCTGACCTTAAAACACCAAAGTGACTAGTTCTCCTCTAAAGTCACCAATTCTGAAGAATGTAGTGGAACATAGCTAATGACCAACAAATATTAATTTTTTAATTAAACATACTTAAAAGGGAAACAAATATCTTAACCCTAGGGCCCTACAAGACCTAACCCTAGTAATTAATAGTAATATTTAATTTTCGAAGTTAAAGTAAAAGTTGACATTCTCCTTATCTTTCCTTTTTGAAAAGGAAAGATAAGGACACTGTCAAATTTTACTTAAACTTTTAATGTTAACATTAATTGTTTCGAGTTGTTTCAGAGTGGTTCCAACTTCATTCAATTTTGAGAAAGTCAATTTTAGCTCCCATTCAAAACTTAGTGGTCACTATTTGAACTGCTTCTTTATAATGATTCTTAGACTTTGACTTCCAATTTTTCATGTGCATTTATTGCATAATCATATTCCTCATGAGACTTGGAAACATAAGTTAATCTTTAATCCATTGCAAGCACTTGACCTAGCTTAGGGAACCATAATCTACCCCTCCCAAGTTGCTCCTCAACATTGAAATTTTCTTTGGAAGTAGGCATTCATTTTATCCATTAGATCATTTTTTCCACTATGACAGTCGAACAACACCCCTGCTAGCATATGCTTGACAATCCATCTCATATTTATTGCTACCTTATTAACACTCTTAAAACTTGTGTCTCCAATATAAAAGAGGAAGAACTTGAAAGGGAATTGTTGGCCCTCTTCTCAACCCATAATATGTTTAGCTTCTCTCTTGTGCTTACACTCTAGTCTTCTCGTAGCTTCAGAATGGCGAATCTTAAACACAGTCTCATGATGTGCATTCAGGGAGGCATAATTCACCCTTTCTTTGCATCAAATTACCCCCCTAGCATTCCCTTTACCTTTACATGCAAGAATATATTTTCCTTGTGGAGGACTGTTAAGCTTCCCATCCCTATTTCGCCTCCCTCTCCTACCCCCATGAAATTGATAAGCTGAATTTAACCAATCTCACTGTATTTGAGATAAACAACCCATCCAACTAGGTAGATTGAGTTGAGACCCTTTCAGAAACTAATCCCATCCCTCCATAATGATATGTCCCTCTCCAACAACATCATCATGTTGTCTTCGAGATCTATCATTCCCATGATCACCATAAATTTCCTAGTCCTTAACTTACATCTTTGGTAACTTCATCATTCAAATCACTTATAATTTGTGGTATTGTTGCTTGTGTTATGATTTCCTTTAATGGAAATATCTCCCTAGTAGGCACGAGTAACCAAATTCAAGCTCTTATTGAACTCTTGCATTAACATAATTTTCATTCTGACCTATTCAATTTCAAATTCTATTGTGGTTGGTTTACTAGTTGACTATAAGCATTCACCAAGTGGTTATTGATGATCATAGTTAGTTTAGAGTGAATGTTGGACTTTTCCTTGAAAACCAAGCCCCAAGAATATGCAATTATCATGGAAAATTTCAGAGCTCATACTTTTCTACAAAGGAATACACTATTTTCATACATCAAGAAAAGTTATATGACAAAGAACTAAGTGGTTATGCTTTTCAACATTTTCACCTACATTTCCTATCTATCTTTATCTTATTTAATGGGAAAGTTAAGTTTTTGGGATTTTCAAATTAAAGTTCTACACTGGTGATGTTCATCTTGCATTTTGGTCTCCTTCTAAAATCTTGTTTGGTATGTGCAAAACGAGCATTGGTGCACCTTTTATTGGTGCAATTTTTAAAGATATGCAAATTCTATATTGATTTAAGACATGCAATGTTCAATATCCACATGATACCTTTTCTTGACATTCCATTCATAATTTTGAAATTTGTAACAAGTATAAATTTTACAAATTAATTATTATATTGATTATTATAAAATTGAAGACAAAGGGAGAATAATATATAATATAGGTTTATGTGAATGGAAAATGTTAAGGCAAAGGAATAATTATATAATGATAGGTGGACCATAGGGGTTGGGTTCCTTACCATCGATGTATTCTATATAAGGAGGGAGAAGAAGGAGAAGGTGGCATCACTTTTGCTTGTGTAATTGAGGACAAGGCTAAAAAGAGACAACGTAGTAATGGATTGTGCATGACTTGTTTTTGAAATATATGGAGCAATAAGGTCTATGTCTAGGTGAAGAGTAAAACTCCAAATATTTTTTGCAATAATCAATCTCGAGTGAATAGAATGTCATATCTACATAGAGCTTTGTGAGAGTACTCTATTCTAGGTGATGATAGAGTACAACATTTCCTTATTGGAAGTAATTAAACTTTTATCATGGTATAATTTAATTATAAATATTTAAAATACTAGATGTTTACAATCAATTTTATAAAGGGTTATGGGCTTCTTCATTTTTTTTCTTGAATTTTAAATATTGAGATAGAAATTTGTAATGAGAATATAGTGACCTCAATTCCTTGTGAATACTATAAGTATCTACTATGTGTATTTTTTTCAAATCGAATATAAATATGATCAACTTTGTTTTTGCTAACAAAAAAACACACAAACCTATTCTATTATATAAGATTTTTTGTTATTGTTAACAAAATTATTATCAGCCATGGTTTATTTAGAAAATAAAACATATTAAACTATATAATGAATTATTAAATTGATAACTATTTAATATGGGTTGACTTTTAGTGATGTTTCTATGGATCATCTTATGATGTTTTGGAGTATTTAGAAGTCATGTCACTAGTAGGTCAAGTTTTCATGTATCCTTCTCATGTTAATACAAAATAAAGTAGAGAATGGATGGGAATATTTAATTCATGATGATAAAAATGGGAACACAAATTATCTTAAGTTTACACACAATATATTGACAACATATCCATGTGAGAAGTACTAGAGTAGAGGGATTGGATCAACCAAGCCTTTTCAATATATGAAAATATTAGGTTTCAAGAGTTCATGTGTTGTACTGATGGATGCATTAAAGAGGGACAATCAAATTAACTCAAACTACTAGAATGGGATATTGATGGGCGGAGGTTAAGTTGTACCTATTATGAGAGCCCCATATTTAGTATCTTCTTCGTCTATATGTTCTCCTTAGGTGATGGAATTTTTTCACAAAACTATTTTGAGCATTAACATTTATTGATTGCATAGTCATCTTTTTTCATTACTAGAATTATATTTCTTGATAAAACAAGTAGAAAAAATCCTATTCTTGTGTTAGGATTCAAAGTAATTTTTCCTTCCACTAATATTATTTTTTAACTTGAGGAGGTGGAGGATTTTGAGGATGGAATATTATGTTCTTCTAAGCAATGTGAGAAGGCCTTGATGAAATTTAGGGTGTTAATCGAGAAACATGGTGAAAGACATAGTTGTTCGGTAAACTATGTTGATATTGCTGTCAGGATCTCATATGGCGCCTCCTACCTAACCTAGTCACACCTAACCTAGTTATAGTAAAATAAATTAAACTTTGAAGTTCCACATTAATTCTTCCCGCTAAGATTTTACCAGAATCTTAAGGGACCTTGGTAAAATAAGTCCGTTGATGATTAGTAGTGACATTCTAGTGTAATAATACTTGTACATACAATAGAGTACATAACTCCATATCAATAACTAACCTTTTGTATGTATGTGGATGATATTTTGGTTATGGATGACATAGTATCTTGGTGGAAAGATGTTTAGATCCATATGACCATGGTGATAATACTTAACAAAATCCTCATGTCTATTCATTAATTTCATGTGTGATTAGTCGGGATATAAGATTATGTAATCCTTTCTTAGGTGACTTGATTGTCAACAGTGAAGGAAACATTTATACTTGATAGTTGGATTTTTGGATGCATTGCTTGGATGAATGTTATAGACATTTTTGTGCCTAACAGCATGAAGCATGAAATGTCAATAATCTGAGGGATCCAAAGTCCCTAAACATGTTGTTCTTACCCTTAGAGGAACAAGGTCAGCAAACCACAGCACTGAAAATCAGTTCTCCACCTGAAAACACTCAAAAACAAGCTATTTCTGGATCATGTCAGCTGCTCCACTGAGCATCTGCGCTGAATGTCAACTGCTCCACTCTGTACCTGTGCTGAATGTCAAGTCTAATGAAGGCCACCTGCGCTGGGCGAGATTGGCCAAGTGGCACAGTCATTCTGCAAGGTGTCAACTGCCCAAGAAGCTTCCAAACTGACACTTGGGTCAAGGAATTCGCCTTGTGATGAGTAAGAGGGTCTTGATCTCCAAGTGGAAGCAAGAATCTCCAAGTGGACTCAAGAACTGAAGATTAACTAAAGTGGGAGAGGACACTAGTCAGCTTCATTCCAGTCTCAAGATGACTCATCCTTTCTCCAAAACCCTATATATAGATCTCTCTCATGAGGTCTAGGGAGGCTGGAATTTTGTGCAAGTAAGGAAGTGCTGTTGGTTTGAGTATAGAGCTATTGGGTGATTTGCTTGAAGGAGGTGAAGAGGAGATTTCTTTCTGCTGGGAGGTGTTGCTGGATTGGGTCTATTATGGTTGTAACCCTCTCAGAACTTTACTTCTTCCATTAATAAAGTATTCGAGGTTCTTCTATATGCATGTGTCTTGATGATGAATTGATGCTTGTATATTTTATTTATGCTAATCCCTGAATCGATTATGGATGTATGCTTCTTGTAGTTTCATTTTCTTGTGCTTTTACAGGATCTTTGTGTAGCTGGGCCGGTGAAAGAGCGAGGAGCTGGGAGCAAGCAGCAAGGAGTGAAGACTGGATCAACCATTAGCGTAAGATAACGGTTAGTGGATCATCCTTCTCTTCTCTCTCTCATCTCATAAAGAAGTAATCTTGAATAGCTTTGCATTCAGTTGTTGCTGAGGTACTATCACCCTTAGAGTGGGATAGGGTCATTCCGTATTGGATACTTTTCCCAACAACAAATTGGCGACTCCACTGGGGATCGTATCTTGTTGGTTGTTTGTGTTTTTTCTATTCATTTCATAAACAAAGGGAGTACCGAATCGAACTGTATTTGGATCTTTCAAATACAAAGTAGAGGGCAGCTACTCTAGCTCAGTTTCTGGGCAAGTTTATGATTTGAAGAACTGATCCACAAGGACTCTAATAAGCTCTTAGTGATAGCATTTCATCCTCCTTTCCATCCCTTAGTGTGTCCTTGACTGATAGCTTCTGATTTGAGCAAAAACCGTGAATTTTTGAGCAATCTGTGACTCGGTAACCAAGAGAAACGAAAGTTTCGTTCTTCAGTGCAGGCTGTACAAAGGCTGTCTGCATTTCAGCACAGTTCCCGAAGGGGCTACCTGCGCTGAAGGTCAAACAGGCAGTGTTCCACCTGCGCTGGACCAGTCTTGCCTTGTGCTACTAGGGTTTCCTGCTGTTTCTTGCCCTGTTTTCACTCTTGTTTTTGTTGTTTGTTGCCAGTCAATGTGCCTATCTGAAACCAACTTCCTTTGTCACTATTCCGCCTCAGTTGTATAAAGAAACTGTGTTTGTTCTTTTGTATTTCTTGTGTCATTTACAGTTTCCCATAACGAAAGTGAACCAGTCTTGCTATGGCCTCTTAGATCTAGACCTGTGATTAAGTGTCGTTTTGATCTTAAGAGTTAGTTTGTTTGCTGTTCATGGCTGATTGAGCTTGTCGCTTTCGTCATATGGTTTGAATTTATATATTTCTAGTGTCGAAACAAGTAAATCTTAACGTGTCTATTGATTTTGGACGAACTTGTTTGCTTTCGCTTGAAATTGAATTCAAAGTTATACAACAGCTTTCTTTTTGCATTTCACCAACATTAAGAAAGAGAAAAGAAATACCTGCATTTTGCATTTTGCATATAAGTTTGTATGTTGATTTAGGAAAAAGTGCATTAGCGAGTGCTCTTTGATCTGTGTGAAAAGATTTTTATCTCTCTTTTCCCTCAGTAGTTAAGATTTTCATAAGTCGAAAAGATTGAAAAAGCTTGCTTCTCATCTTAGACTGCATTTAGGAATTTGTATCAAAACATCTCGTGGTGAACCTTGAAAGGCAAACTTTAAAAAGATCAACTTAAAATATATTGAATGAACCTAACAACGCTTTGAAACATAACGCAAACATCTAGAGGTCTAAGCTAGAGACGTGTTCCGGCGTCGTTAAACGTAGTGACTTTCGATCTCGACGAAGGTGGGTGATTCCTCCTGAGAGTCGGTGGCACTAATACGGACTTGTGCTCCCACGTACCGTCGCGTATATATTGGGAGACCCCTATAGGATCAAAGCCTTTATCCATAGGAAACCGTGTCGGTCGCCCTACTGATCGCAATGTAGTGAACACAGCATTCACGAAGATCGACCACTTGTACCGTAAAACGTATTCTGTGGTTTTGCGAAAGGTTTGGCACACCCTCTGCCTAGATCTCCAGAGCAGTTTCTTTTGGCCTTTTTCAAACTCTATAACTGAAAAAGTCCAACCGAGCATTTGTCACTTCGGGCTCGTTAATACACCGAAGGAGACTAGAGTCATCTTCAGCTTTTTCTCGACTCTTAAAAAGTGAAAAAGCAAGTTGTGTCTAAAAGCGTCTAATAAAATTCATTCAAATCGGAAACACAAATTTCCCCTTTTAATATTTTGGTTGATCGAGTAATCCGCAATCGTGGAAGAAAGTCAATTGAAACCCCGTCGTTCGCGGAGGCTTACGAGTCAACCGTCTTTGTCCCCGAAATCGAAAACAGTACGGGCAAAGCGAACTCGTTTAACCGGTTCAAAATCTCCTTTGAAAGTTAGAACAAGTATTCCGACTACATCTGAGGTTCCGGTTACTCCTAACATTTCTGGAAACCCTGCCTCTATAGAAGAAGTTCAACAGCCACAGAAGGACAGTAATACTGATCCTAGTCTGGGGGCAAACACTTGTGTAACTGAACCAGTTCCATCTGTAACCGGTCCAGAGAGTTTTGCTCCTCAAACAATTATCGCTGTCGAAGCAACCACTTCTTCGGCACCAGAAATATTTTACGGACCTGACGGTCTTCCTCTTCCACCGGGTTTGATTGCGATAGAGGAAATTGCAGAGGATCCGCAAGCAAGTACTCCAACTCATTTTGGAGTTGGGGTCACTCTATTTCCTTCATCGGAAGTTAATCCACCACAAGTGGAAGTTCCTGTAGAATCACTAGGCAATCTATTGGATAGACTTAAAATGTCTGAACAACCGTCATCATCTAGGACTATGTCAAATGACACAACGACAACAGAAGCTCCTGCCGTCACTCCGACGATGTTTGCCGGCATACCAGCTGTCCCAACTAGTTCTCAACAGCTAGAAGGAGTCCACCAAGGGACTATTTCGACAGTGTGGTCCGTTCCAGTTTGTTCATCCGGAGTAATACCCGACAACTCTTATGTTGAGACTCAACAGATTGATCCTCATGGAGGTCAATCTGGGCCATCAATCCCTTTTAATTCCGGATTGCTACCGTATGGGGGGCAATATGCCCTTTCATTACCCCCTCCGGGAGGGTACCCATACGTGAGTTCACAACAATGTTCAGGTTATACTGGAATTGCATCAAGTAGTTGGGTACCTATGCTACCTCAACAACCAAGGATTGTATATTCTATGCAACAGTGTGTACCCGTGACGAACATCCCAACCACACCGGCTATTGTAACCGTGTCGCAAGTTCAAGCGATACCTGTTACATGTCAACCTCAGATTTCTCAGGTTGTAATGCAACAGTCGCTTGACCATGGGTCACAACCACAATCCCCAACTGGTGGGTCAACACAAGTACAAACAGGTACAATTACCCCACACCTTGGTCCAATGGTTAGCATGGCGCAACAGAACATGGCGTCACAACCATGGCTTGTACAATACCAACAACTGCAGTTCCAGCAAGTATACCAAGGTTCTGAGCAGCAGATCTTTGCGAATAGTGGACAACCGTATATCCAAAACGGTCAAAACCAACCACTTTACAGTGGTCAAGTCCACCAGCCGTATCAATCATACCAACATCAATTACATTATGCTGGTATGCAAAGACCCACTGCTCAAGCGATTCCATCGTACCCTGGTTACGCTTTGCCTAACCTGAATCAACAGTTACCATTCGTGGTGACTTTAGAGTTACCTGATTTACATCGGTTAACGAATGATCCGATTGCTTATGCCCCTTGGTGGCCAGCGATTCCTCATAAACTTCCATCTGACATTCCTAAATTCAATGGAAATCTAGGTGAAGACCCGTCGAATCACGTGATGACCTTTCATCTGTGGTGTTCGTCGAACACCCTTAACGACGATTCGATAAGACTTCGCCTTTTTCAGAGGACATTGACAGGTTCAGCGGCTAAATGGTATATTGAATTGCCAAGAGCCTCTTTCGACAACTTTAGTTCCCTAGCCACAACCTTCTTAACCCACTTTCAGTTACCGATAAGGTATGAAACGGGAACAGAAATATTAACCAACTTCAAACAGACAACTGCTACCCATATATCTGATCATATACATGAGTGGCGTCGTCGTCGTAGGATGGTGAAAACATATGTTCCCGATCAGCTATTAGCTGAATGGTTTATAAAGTCGTTACTTCCGGCTATTACGGAAGATGTGGCCAAAGGGGGAGTCGTAACATAGGAGCAAGTTATTGCTCGTGCACAGTATTTGGACTTGGTTTATACCCAGTCCGGCACGCTCTATGACAAAATACCTGACGCCCCTAGACCGGAATTTTCAATTCCTCCCCCTCCTAAATCAGATAGTGACTCTCATGCCGGTAATGGCGTGATTGGCACCGCAAACACGAAATCGATAAAGGCTTCCGCAAAGAAAGCCCATAAGAATTCAGATCAAAATGCAAAAGGAGAAATTCTTGCTTCGGAAGTAAATGCCGTATCGGAAGATAAAGGTAAAGAAACCAATCAACCAGGAAGCAAGAAGAAAAAACAAAACAAAGGGAAGAAGAAAAAACAAGGTGAATCATCGCCTAAGGAGAATTCTTCAAACCCTCCTGGGAAAGGGAAACAAATTTATCCATGTCAGATATGTGATGATGAGGATCATTACACAAGGAATTGCCCATTCAAAGCTGAGTTAAAGAGGTTCTTTAAAAATTCCCAAGCATCAGCTGTGTTAACTGATCCATTTCCTAACCAAGGTCAAAATCTGGTTGATAGTGGAAATGCTTCCCCGTCACAAGTACTTATGTTGTCGGTCTCGAAACAGCAGAATGATGCTTTGATTTCGACAAGGAACAAAGATTATGGGAATCCTCAGGTGTCGAACGAAAAAGGTAAAGATCAACCAAGTAGTTCGACAACAACTTCGACAGAAGTTGTACCACCCATCATCCCTGAATTAACAATAAAACCGCCAAAGGGTGTAGTGCACAAGTCGACATTCAATCCTCGCGCCAGAGCGGCGCAGCATTATAACATAGTGGAAGATTTGGCCGAATCGCCATCCGCTATGTCGACTCTTGAGGTGCTACAAAATTGTCCAACCCAAAGGCAGGCATTGTTATCAGCAATTGGTGGGGTAGATCCTAAGGATTCAAATCTTGTATCCTTTGATCACAAGGGATATGATCCTCAGTTACCGGCTCAACTAGCTTTCCTTATTCAAGTGAAAGCCCTCAACAAAACTGTTCACAGAACGATTATTGATGAGGGGGAATCGACATGTATTATGTCGATGAGCTGCTGGAAAACTTTAGGATCTCCAACCTTGTCTCGATCATCGACGACATTAAAGGCTTTCGACGGAAGGACTTATACCCCCTACGGTATCCTTAATAACTTGAAAGTTGAACTAGGAGGAAAGACAGTAGAAATTGATGTTGAGGTCATTGATGGAAATCTTGACTATAACATCCTACTGGGTAGACCATGGATTTATGCCATGGCAGCTGTCGTGTTGACTTATTTTAGGAAGATCGCATTCCCGTTTGAAGGAGGGATTATGATAGTCAACCAACAGAATTTCCTCCCAAATGGTTCACAAGTTACAGGAAGCATTCCAATGATCCATGAAAGTAACCATTCAATTCAAGATATCAGAGTAGGATTATTGAAAGACCCCATATTGATGGGAACTTTCGCGCTACCACCTCCTGTTTATTCAGGAAATGTACCGTTTGTAGCAACCTGCAACATGATATCTTCCATGAAGGTCAACATGGATCATGCAATGGTATTGTCCCCAAGCCCTTTGGAAATATTGTAGTAATCAATGTTTCAAGCATGGGAGGCGAGCCCAAATCAACGCTCGTCAAGCGTTTGGGTAGATAGGTCTAGAGAATATGGAACCCCACTAGATCCTTGGTCGAAAGCACATGGGACTGACGAAGGAATCTTACAATCAATGATGATTGAGGGGGCGCCATGGAATGATCACCACCATCGTTCCCTTCTTCCGGAATATGAAGAAGATACTCAAAGTGACCTTTATCACCCTTCAGTATTTGAATTCCTAACAAATACTGTAAATACGGTGGATTTCGAGCGAAACCTATCCAATATTGAAGAGACTATAGCCATAAATATCTCGACCAAAACAGATGTTGTAGAGAATATTTATGTCGGCAAAGGTTGTTCCCCTTCAGAACTGGAAATATATAACGCTCTTTTTCGCGAATTTAGAGATGTCTTTTCTTGGTCATATGATGAAATGCCAGGCATCGACTCGAGTATAGTTGAACATGAAATTAAAATGTATCCCGATGTCAAACAGGTAAGACAACGGCTTCGGCAAGTGCACCCGAAGAAAGCCGCTGCCATTAAGGCAGAAGTTGAAAAACTTCTCCATGCTGGATTCATCTACCCGGTTCCTCTAACCGATTGGGTATCGAATATTGTCCCTGTTATGAAGAAACAAGGGACGATTAGAGTGTGTGTCGATTATAGGGATGTAAATCATGCTTGTCCGAAGGACAACTACCCTACACCCTTCATCGACCAGATAATTGATGAATGCGCCGGATGTGAAATCTTTTCATTTATGGATGGATTCTCCGTGTATAATCAAATAAATATCCGCCCACAGGACCAGTCAAAGACTGCATTTATTTGTCCGTGGGGCACATTCGCTTATCGAAAATTACCCTTTGGTTTAAAGAACGCAGGGGCGACGTTTCAGAGGGCAATGAATTATGCCTTCCATGACATCAAGAACATTGTTCAACCTTATCCCTGTTAACACCCAGGTTGTTCCCTATGACTCCCAAGGGAATACGACCGGGGTAACCACTAACCAATCTTTGGATCACAGTTTCTAGCCAAACTGTGATCAGAGAGGGCTCTCTCTTTATGATTTGTCTCTGTTATGATGGTGTTTTAGGCTAGCTGTTATGCTCTGGTTTTGGTTTATGTTTGGTTGAAGGATTTCTTTCAGGTCTTATGATGTAGTGTTTAGATAGTGAAATACCATTGGGCAATGGAGTCTGGAGCTGTGAAATGACTTGATATACAGGATTGGTGTTGTTCAAACTGCAGGGCCTATTGTGTATTTTGGACAAACAAAATTAGCTTAAATGGTGATGTATGTCAACCAATAGAAAGAAATTAAGAATTTTCTATTAAGTTGGTGAGGTGAAGGTGAACACACTGCACAGGAGCATAACTTGAATTCCTGTGACAAAGGCCACTGTGAAAGGTGTATTCTGAAAGTGCAGCGATTAAGAATTACACTTATCTAGATTTCACCTGAAGAAAACATTCATAAACAAACACATATTGAACTCAGGGTACTCAGTGAATAAATCCTGGAAGTTATTCTTTTTCCTTGTTGCTTGGTATTGAAAATTAGATAACATATATGGATTTTTTAACAAAACAAATAATTAACAAAGAGAGTTACAGAGACTTATTGTATGGTGAAATACACAGGAATCCAGCAGTCATCAACAGACACCAGAACGCATTCAACACTTCAGAAATCCGAGAAATTCCATCACTTTCTTTATTTGACTTCACAAAGGATTACAACATAAGAATTTCTTTAGGAGAAATCAACAACAACCCTTGCAAGCTCATGCGAAGGGGACTTTATAGCAATGCTTATACAAAATATCTCAGGTATCGAGTCATCTGAGAGAGAAAATATCTTCATAAATGCGTACAGAAAGTAGGAAAAGAAGTTATTGCAACTCTGAATGCAGCATAAATGCTCTTTATGTCTGTCAGAGGGTAATTTGACCTTTGGAGGTCATTGAGTCGGTTGAGCCGTTTTGCTTTAACGCTGAATAATGCGTCTTTATTTCTCGCTGCGCTGTATTTTCTCGGCCCTGCCACCTGTAGTCTTCTATTTCTGCTCTGTTGGCCGATCCATCTGCTGAGTTGGCTCAGCTTTAATTCATAATGCATGCTGATCTTGTTGAACTGTGTTCTTCATGACCACTGATACTCTTTAAGAAACAAAATTGTTAAGTGACTCCCTGTTTACAAAATCTTCTGTATTGCATTTGTCCACCATTCTTGCGTAGGGAGTTGATGCCTGAGAATAGCATCCATTGTCTCCTCTGCCTCTGTGTATTTGAAGAAATTGGGAGCTACCCCAAACAGGTGATTGATCTCATTCATTATGAAAAAACAGATTCTCTACTCTGTTGTAAAGAGACTGTCCTGTGGCTGGCCCTGTTTCCTCTGAGGTGCTGGGCTTATCATTGATCTGGCTGGTGGCAAATGTATTGACCCTTTTAGCATATTGGTCATGTGTGAATAATCTCCCTGCGCTGTTTAGTAAGCCAGGGAGTCCTCTGCTTTCCGACACTTGAAATTTTTCCAGAAACTTGTTCACCTCAGTCTGCATATCCTGGGTTCTTCTTTCCAATGTCTGCACAAAGTTTCTCAGTGTGAGAACCCTTTTAACCATTTGGATAGTGTCAGTCCTGTTTGTAATTCCCATAGCAGTTAACTGGGAACTTGTTCTGTGGTTAAGTACATTGATCATTCTGGTGGCCACTTCAGGCATACTGCCCAATTGAGCTCTTGATCTGTGAATCTCCCTCTGTGCCTTTGGGATGAGCTCTAGTTGCTCATGGATAGTTTCAATGTATGGCCATTGCTCATTGATAGATTTACCAATGTTAGCCCATAGCACTATTTTCAATTCAGCCACCACTTTATCTAACTTGAGATCATTCTCTAGCTCTTTTATTTTGTTCTTGAGGGTTTTCACCTCCCTGTCTTTCTCTGCCACAGTTTGTTTGGATTTATCATATCTATCATTGATTTTAGCCAAAGATTCTTTGGCTGAATTGAGCTCCAACATTTGAGCATCCAGGACTTGGATTTCGTTCTTCAGCTTTTGCATATCTAGGCTTTGGGCCTGCTCTGTAGTTGTTGGTGCTGCTGAAGTAGATGTTGCCGTTTGCTCGGTCTGTTGAGGAGGAGGGGCAGTGATAGGAGCAGTTTTCTCCAAATTGATGATCTGTGGAGGAGGCTGAGAAGTCTGCCCGTCTTCTCTGTGTTTCAGAGATGCCTGTATTGCTGCCTTTGCAGCCTCTGATTCTCCCAACTTCTCTTGTGCTTGGACCAGCTGTTTATAAATGGAGATTAATAAATCTGTGGTGTCCTTCTCATGCCTTTGTTGGGTTACCTCATCTGTCTGAGGGTGAATGGTAGCTGGGATCTTGATTTTCTTTCTCATGGCAGCCATGTCAGCATCCCTTAGCTTCAAGATTTCCTGTATCCCTGAAATATCTTTGGGATCATGCCCAATTTCAATGATTATGTCTTCAAGGGACCTTATTCTGTTGTCCTTCGCCTGGGATGATGCCTTCTCCAATTCCAGTTGAGAGGCTGTGGCATTGAGGCTGCTCTTTAGCTTATAATTCTCCAATGTTTCATCTGCTAAGGAGGCATACACCATTTCACCAGTTTGTTTATGCAGTTCAATTTTGTCCATTGGGTGCATGTCTTTGGCCATGACCTCCAGGTTGGTCCTGAGGTAATCTGAGGCAGATTGGGGCTGCAGTGTTGTAGGCATAAAATGACTCATGATCATTTTGCCTTCACCTACATCAAAGGCAGACATAAGTCTCTGCTGATTAGTAGGAGCCATGTTTAGCAGATGATTGTACAGTTGTACTTTGATATTCTCATTCCTCCTTTTGATGTCTATAAATTGTTGTTTGATGCTCACTTGTCCTTCTTTTTGCTGGCTGGAGGAGCTGACCTCCCCTCCCATAGCCCTTTCCTGTTCCTGCTGGAAGGAACTTGCTGAAGCTTCTCTGCTGGGTGGGCCCATGCCCAATGCCTGTCTTATTGCTATGTCCTCCTCTGAAAAATCATTTAATCTTTGTCTTTTTTCTCCCTGGTTAATGGATGAAGTCAGGGGAGTTTCTCGATCCCTTTTCCTGCTTAAGTCCTCCTTTTGAGGAGTTTGGAGGACCGAGGCATCGGTGGTGACTTCTGGCCTAGGAGGGACTATGTTCTGAGCCTGTTGCTCAGTGGAAGTTGGAGTATTAATTACTCTCTCCTGCTGTAAGGGCTGCTGACTGTCATGTTGCCCTTCTTCTTGCTGCAGATCTTGTTGCTGTTGTTGCTCTGCCTGCTGCTGCCCTCCTTTATCTGTTTGCTCTTGGGTCACTGGAGGTGACTGCTCCTTCTCCTGATGTGTCTGCTCTGTTTCCATTTGCTTTTCTTTGCCTCTGCTGGATATATTCTCAGTAGCCTTGGTAGTTTGCTGCTTGGCAGTTGTGGAGGATTCAGCTGCTCCCGTTTGTGTGCTTGGAAGTGTGAATACCTGTGAACAAAGCTCAAGGTCAGCCATCTTCTTTAGATTCCTTAGTGCCCTGTTGTTCAGCTCTTCTTGTGACAAGGGCTCTTCTAAGGTCCCTCTCCTCCATTTGTCTTGGTTTGCATACTTTTCAATGTGAGGGATATTATGGTGATCATAGGCAGATAACTTATATTTGAGCCTCCTCATAGTTATGAAATGATTAGGGTCATAGGGAACCCATAGGAAACTGGTTTGCAGGCCAAGGGCCTCAAGCATTCTCTCTGCTTCCCTCCATCCTTGCTCCCTCTCATTATAGATAAAATGGCCAAGTTGGCTTTTGACCTTCAACTGTGCTTTTTTACCTTTTCCTGAAAAGTGAAGCACATCAACTCTGCCAAATTGCCTAAAGTACTCTAGGGCAAATAGCCTCATAGGCACATACTTGGGTAGTTTGAAAGGAGGTAGATCACACCCATATATCCTGATGACAGTGTGGTTTTGGTAGAAGTACCAATCCCAAATGCTATAAGCTTTTGACAGCTGAAGAATCCTTTGCATATCATCAGTGAGTCTTGGAGGAGGTGAGCTCATCAGCATTGTCATAGCTGGATGGATGAACAGATCCATGAATTCACAGTAAGTGTATGGAGACTCAGGTCTGATGTGGAAGACAGAAGACCAATAGACCACTGATCTAGGATTGCCTTGGGCATCCATTCTTTTGATTGAAAAGTGAAACTTCTCATGTTGATGGTACAAGATCAAATGGTAAATGTAGGAGGTGTATCTGAACATCCTATCCCTCCTTAAATTCATCAATTGCTCATGAATCTTGTCTGATATGTAGGTGGCATAGTCATAGCAGATTGGTGACTTGCCAGGAGCAAACATAAGCATCATTACCAGCACAGTTGAATCAATATGCTCAATTGAACTGTATCCCAAGATGGGAGAAATCATATCTGCAAGGTCTCTGCCCAGTTCATTGAGATATACATGAAGAATTGGAGGGCCAATCACAATCTTAGTTTTGATGTATAATTGATTAAATTTAACAATTTGAGCATCTGTGAGTTTATCCCCTTGTTTTATCAGGTTTACCAGTGACAGAGGAACCAACTTCTTCTGAGGGTTGAAGCAAAGCATGTCTCTGAGAGCTTGAGGGGTAACATAAAAAAGTACTGAACCAGATGGGTCAACAACAGCCCTCTGAGAGACATCATATTGTTCAGCACAGAGGTGGATTAGCTCAGGGAACTGGTTGACCTGAGGGAGTTTGAAAGTGGGGAGGGAAGACTCCCATAAGCCCAATACATCTGTCCCATTTTCGTGCTTGGTTTTCAACTCTTTCAACAGATGAAGGTGGAATTTGCTGCTCATAAGCTTCTCTTCTGTAATTTGGTAATCCATATCTGCCAAGGTTTGCCATTTCAAGTTCTTTTGAGGGGCATTCAGAGGTTGAACATTTAGCACTACAGGTGTCTCCATTGCACAGGAGAATTTTGAATTAAGTGCAGAAAGATTTTGATTGATCATGACGGTACAGAGGAATGCCTCTGTACCAGGGAGGTGAAATTATCAGGAACAGAGAGTGTTTCGAGGAAATAGCAGTTGAAATACTATTTATAGTGCAACTAGGACCAATGTTTGGCCTTTCCTTGTCTCTCTCAGTGGTTGGATTTGGTTTAAATGAGTCTGCCGCGATTGCGCAGACAGAACTTAGTTTTTTAATGAAATATAGGTAAAACAAGGCTCGGCTATTGTTTTTGGAATTCACAATTGTAAATGGGGTGTTTGCAGAGGGAAATTGCCGGTAAAATTGTGAGTTTCCTCGTTCCTTAAGCTCTCTGAGTAATTTTATAGAAAACTGCAGGCGTACGGAGGACAGAAGATTAAAAATACCTGGTAAACAGCGCGCAGAGGTCGCGTATGCGGGCAGGATTGGTACTCTGGAGGTCTCCTTGGTCGTTTTTAGTAGGTTGGAGGAGTTCAGAACGTAAATATCATGCAGCAGAGAGAATAGCAAATAAACGAAAAGAACGTAAAAACCGATATTTTGGCCAAAATATGGACCTTTTTGGCAATTTGGCGCCTTTTTGTGATGACGTCAGCATGACGTCATTGGTGGGGTCAAGGTTGGATGACGTAAGCTGACGTCATCGGGTGACGTGGTGAGATGCTATTGGTCCATGGGGGATGGTGTGATGGCAGCCACGTCGGCGGAGGGGCGGACAAAGAACTGATGCGATGGCAGGGTGGAGGTGATGCAATATAGGTGGGATGAGGGAAACCGGAAACCGTCGGCGGTTTCATATCGCACCGCTTATGGTACGGGGGAGGTATGTGTCAGGCGTACCTTCGATGAATGGTGGTGGAGACGCGTGGCTACCGAATGACGTACCCAAAATACGACCATCGGAAGATAACTTTCGGATGGGAGATCTGCTCCGATGCAACGATGGTCGTCAGATCTGGGGGGTCTGATCGGACGGCTATCGGGGAACTGATGTGACCTGGGGAATAAGGCGGGTAAACAGCGGACGTCGGAACAACTCCGCTGCGAATAGAGCCGTTGGATCTTCAATCTTTTAATCGGACGACTATCGGGAGGACGAAATAGTCAACGGATATGGTGGGGGGCGGGGATTATTTAATGATTATTTTCGGCATATGTGCATGAGCGGAGAACATTGGACTTATGGGTTTTCGTGAAATTTTTGTGACTACACGCCCGATCTTTGAACTTTGGGTAAGGGGGAACAAGTGGGTTTTGATGTATTTTAGCAATTTTGAGCGGGTAAACGTAGAAACAAGGTTTTATAGGTTTTATGTGTAAATGGGGGCCAAAAGTGAGAAAATGGATTTAAAAGGGGAAAGAGGGTTTGGCTTAGGCTTGTCAAAATGACCAGATGTCATTTGATCCCTAACATAGGACTTATTGGCTATAATGCCAAGGGGGGGGGGGGGGGGTATTTATACAGAATTTGGGGTTTATACACCATGGTGTTTAATACTAGTAGGGGAAAGGTGATATAGGGATTTACATAGTAAAGTTAGAGTTAATATGGATGGGGGGGGATCAAAGGGGGAAAGCATTGAATTTGTTTGCAAAACACTTGGTTTAAAGAGTAGATCAAAATGAAAAGATTTTTACACAAGAAATGTGGCTTTTGAATGAACAAGAACCACCATGAAACCATGATCTTCCTCCATGAATCTCAGCTCATAAGGGGATGTTAGCAATGAAAAGAAAGGGGGGAGGAGGGAGGTTAGTCATGCTCCTTGCTGTAACTTGATGAAGATGAACACCTTGTCAATTGATAGACTTTGCCTTGGTAAGCACAGTTAACACATCTGCAATGGTAAAGATAACCTTTCTGCAACCCCAACTACTTGCCTAGCATTTTTTATTTCTTCTTAGAGGGTGCACTTGGACTTGCAGACCCTTACTTGCCTTTTCTTTTCTTTGGCTTTTTCTTTGTTATTTCTATCTACTTCTACCCTTATCTCATCCAAGGTCCCAGATTAAGCTGTTGGGAGCCTTTTCTTCTCTACCTGAACTACTTGTCTGCCAAGATTAAACAGTTTGGACAGACTCCTTTCTCTATTCTACAACTGCAAATTTAAACCATGGAATGATCCAGATTAAGCTGTTGAATCATCCATCAAAATTTGAAGCTCATACCAAGCTATAAGCATAGATTGAGTTCTCTTGGAAATATGTGATCTTTGAGTCATCAAAGCAGAACAAATTTGGACCTTCCATAGCCAATCATGAAATATGAAACCTATTGGTATAGGTATCTAACAGTGGCTCCACATGGGGATGGTTTTTCTTTTGAAAGACCAAGAACAGCAGGTCAGAATGCCTTGGCCTTTTACTGCTTTTATGAACTTGAAGTTTTGCTGCTCTGAATTGCCCAAATTGTGTGCTTTTCTTCTTGGTAGACCTCTAATTCTATTTATCTTTCGCTGGCAGTCAATAAACTTGAAAAAACTGCATTATTACAATCTAAACAGAAAATCATCTATACAGTTGGGTATGTACAATGGAAGCCCATGCTGTACTTATGGGTGGTATTCAAAATAGTGCTTCAGCATCCTGCCATTCACAGGACCTTCATCCAAGTCAGTTTCACTAAGACTTTTAGGAAGTAAGTGTTGTTACCTTGTACTGCTTGGACAGCAAATGGTCCTCTCCATAAGGAATCAAATTTTCCATGTTTTCCTTTCTCTTCTCTTCTTGCATCCCACTTGAGGACTTTATCACCAACATACAAATCTTCTGCTTTGGTTCTTCTATCAAAGGCTTTCTTTAGTTTTTCTTGTAATACCTGAACTCTGTTGAAAACTTGATCTCTGGTTTGATGCAGACAAATTATCTGATTGATCCTTCTTTGCATATCATTTGGTTCTGCTTGGCTTTCTTGAAGAAGCTTCATAACAGGCACTCCTAGTGAAGAGGGGAATTTGGCCTCTAATCCATAAACCAACTCATATGGGCTGGTCCCAATTGATCTCTTGGTTGTTAGTCTATCTGCCCATAAGGCATTGACTAGTTTCTTGTGCCAGTTCTTTTTGTTCTCTTCAAGTACCTTCTTTATAATGTTTACAAGGCTTTTGTTTGATGATTCAGCAAGGCCATTTCCTTGGGGATAGTATGCAGTAGAATGGCCCAAAGTAATATGAAATTTGTGACAGAAATTCACCATTTTCTTGGATCTGAAGGCAGCAGCATTGTCTGTAATAATTTTATCAGGGCAGCCAAATCTAGCCAGTATGTTGTTCTCCAAGAACTGAATGATTACTGAATCATTTGCTTGTCTGCATGGGGCAGCTTCAATCCATTTAGTGAAGTAGTCTGTGGCTGTTAAGATCCATCTATGTTGGCCTGAAGATGAGGGATGAATTTCCCCAATGAAGTCCAATCCCCATTGTTGAAAAGGTCTCTCTGTTGCAACAGGCCTTAAAGGAAGTGGCAGCAGTTGTCTCTTTCCCTCAAACACTTGGCATTTATGACATGATGTGATAAATTTCTTGACATCAGAGAACATGGTGGGCCAGTAGTATCCAGCCCTTAGTATCTTATCCACAGTGGACTTCCAGTACAAGTGTCCACCGCAGTCTCCTGCATGAAACTCTTGCATGATATTGTTAGTTTCATTTTCAATTAAACAGTGCAGCAATATCCCTTCATGGTTTTTCCAAAGTAAATTGCCATCCATCACACAAAATCTTGATGTTTTCATTTTTAAGAACCTACACTTAGTTTTGGACAGTCCTGGGGGAGCACACAGGTTTTGTAACACATAACAGATATCAGAGTACCAGGGGGATTGTTCAAAGGCTACATTGATCTTTGGAGTCGCCAGCTCGGTTTCACTGTCCAGCTGATTGATGTCTAAGGCTTGAAAATTTGTTTCTGTCATTAATTTGGCCAAGCCTTGCCCTTTTATTAGTTTTGTAGGTTTTATCTCAATGTCAAATTCCAAGATACTGGCAATCCATTTTCCTCTTCTGCCTTCTAAATTTTCTTGGGTGAGAATGTCTTTGACAATAGGACTTGGCACATATGCTTTGACATGGGAATAAAGGATATAAATCCTAAAGTCTTTGATTGCTTTGACTAAAGCATAAGCTTGTTTTTCCATGATTTGATACTTCAAAGGTGCATCTCTGAGAGCTTTGCTAAAGAAAGCAATTGGCTTCTCATTTCCTTGGTCATCCTTTTGTAATAAAACAGCTGCAATAGTATGTTGGGAAGCAAAAGAGAAAATGATAAATTCTCTGTCAAACTGAGGGTTGGTTAAGACTGGGGTTTGGGTGAGGGCCAATTTTATACCTTCAAATGCTTGATTGGCTTCAACAGTCCACTTCACTTTTGAATCCTTTTTCAGCATGTTGTTTAATAATCTGGTTAGCTCCGCTAGGTTTGGGATAAACCTTCTCAAGAAATTGATTTTTCCCAAGAATCCTTGTAATTCTTTGACATTCCTTGGGTGAGGCATTTGCAGGATAGCTTGTATCCTATCTGGGTCAATTCTAATGCCATCCTTTGAGATGATGTGTCCTAAGAGCTTGCCTTCTTCTAAACCAAAGAGGGATTTCTTAGGGTTCAAGGAGATTCCATATTTTCTGCATTTTAGGAAGATCTGTCTTAGATGTTTTATATGTTCTTGGTCTGATTTTGAAAAAGGTGTTAGGTCATCTAGATAAATGACTAAAAAGTCATGAATTTCCTTGGCAAAAGCAATATCCATTGCTCTTTGAAATGTTGCCCCTGCATTCTTCAATCCAAAAGGCATCTTTACATATTTGAAAGTTCCCCATGGAGTTGTAAATGCTGTTTTGTCCTGATCATCAGGGTGAACTAAGATCTGGTTAAAACTGAAAATCCATCCAGTAATGAGATCCTTGAGGCCCCTACTACCCTTTGAAGAATGTGATCCATCTTGGGTAAGGGGTAGTTATCTTTTAAGGATACTTGGTTTAGATTCCTTAAGTCCACACACAGCCTGATCTCACCTGTCTTTTTTCTTGTAGGGACTAAGTTGGAAATCCATTCAGAGAATCTGATTGGTGCTATGATGCCTGCTTTGAACATCTTATGTACCTCTTGTTCCATCGCTGGTAGAAGCATAGGATTGATTCTCCTCAGTTTTTGTTTAAAGGGCTTTTGATCAGGTTTGAGAGGGATGGTGTGTTGGATTACAGAGGTGTCATAGGACTTTAGGTCCTCATAGCTCCATGCAAAAACATCCTGGAACTCTTTGAAGAGGTCAATGTATTTTGGCTTTTGGTCAGGAGGTAAGGAAGCAGATAATTTAATTATCTTGGGTTTGTCAATTGTACCTATGTTGCACTCTTCAATGGCTGCATTCAGGGGCTGCATTTTTGGTTTCTGGGAATATCATTTGAATCAAAGATGTCTTCTAGTGGGGTTAGGCCTGTTGGTAGAAAATTGTCCTTTAGCTCAATGATCTCAGTTTCAGCATTGGACACTCCTTCTTCCCAGTCAACTTGTTGAATTTGCTGGATGTTTTCTATATTGAAAATAGTTGGATTCAGCATTTGCTTTGCAGTCCTAGGTGATATTGGCTGAGCAGTCTGTTGAAACTGTATTTGTGATGGACTTGCTCCATTAAATATTTGTGATTGACTTGCTGTCTCAAGCATTTGTGATTGACATGCTGTCTCAAGCATTTGTGATTGACTTGCTGTCTCATTGTCAATATTTAATCCTGCAAATTCTTGCTGTAGAGTTAAAAAATGGTTTATTTGCTTGTCATCCTCAAATACTTGCCAATCATTGATGTTGTTTGGTATGGAGGGTCTGTGTTTTACTTCAGCTGTAAAACAATGGTGGGGCTCAAAGGGCAACTTGCAGGTACTTGCAAAGGTGGCTAAACTATGAGCATGTAGATTTTGGGTTCTGGGAATTTTAGTAATTTGGAATTCAGAAAAAAAGTTTAGTACCTCAGCAACAGCAGACCTATAAGTCCTTAGTCTTTTGTCATTGGTGACAAAGTTTCCTTTCACTTGTTGGATAACTAAATCTGAATCTCCCATGATTGAAACTCTGGCAGCTTGTAAGAATTTTGCCAACTTGAGTCCTAGTAAAAGAGCTTCATATTCTGCCATGTTATTAGTACATCTGAAATTCAATCTATAGGCTCTGCCTTCTGCATGACTATTTTCTTTATTGTGTACCCAAACTCCAGCTCCTGCCCCTAATTTGTTGACCGAGCCATCAAATTCAAGGAACCATAGAATATCTTGTTGGGGAGGAGGTTTTATGATCTTTTCATGGGCTGGTAATGTGAGTAGCAATTGTGGTTTTTTCTCTAGCTTGTCTTCTAGGACAGTCTCATCATTTAATTGGATGTTCTTGACATTTAAGGCAGCAGCACTATCAGGTGTTTGTTTGACTGTTGTTTCATGGGTGAGACTACTCTCATTTGCATCTTCCTCCTGTATGAATATCTTGGTTTCAACTTCACCTTTTGAGGGAGTAGTTGTATCATTGAAGAGAATGTATGAGTCTATGTCTGAATGGACAGCATATATAGGAAAATTTTGAGGTTTTTCTTCACTGCTGACCATGTACTTCATTAGTGTTTCTCTGTACAGTCTTTTTGGTTGCCCAAACACAGA
Organism: Pinus tabuliformis; assembly: GCA_031772625.1. Classification (NCBI taxonomy): domain Eukaryota; kingdom Viridiplantae; phylum Streptophyta; class Pinopsida; order Pinales; family Pinaceae; genus Pinus; species Pinus tabuliformis. Next base: position 408,151,304 of record CM062817.1, on the reverse strand, counting down.
GATGGTGGCATATGACATGTCTAATTGTAGGGAACCTTGGAGTTTGGCTCCCCATGATCTTGATAACAGCATTCCATACTTAGGTGGGATATCAGCAACTACCACATCCATTAGGATTGTCTTGTTTGGGTATTGAACTAGAGACACACATAAGTCTTTTATGAGACCTAGACACTTGACTTGGCTGGAGTCAAAGGAAAACAGATCCTTGTATGGTCTTGTTATGTCTAAATTCAATCTCTCCATGACTGCTTTTGGCATAAGATTGTGAGAGGCACCTGAGTCAAACATTGCATTATGTAGTATTTTGTCATGAATATGTAAACTGACATAAAAAGGCAGTACCCCTGTGACTACTGTTTTTCCATCCACTTCTGGGCCAAACAGGAGTTCTGGGGTGTCATCCAGTACATTGACATCATCTTTGTTGCTAGTGAGTTGTAGGGACCTTTTGATTTGCAATTTATAGCTGTCATGCTTGGCTAATTCCGAGAGAGGAATAGCTATTTTTATTTTGCTAATTTCTGTTTCAAGATCAAAAGGTTTTTCAGATTGGGTTTTGGAGTTATAGGTGACAGTTCTTTCCTTGTTCATTACGTCTTCTTCTTGATTTTTATTTTGTCTTTGGGATTTATCCTTCTTAGCCATCTCTTGAGGAGTAATATTTGAATTAGGATGAGAAGATGAAGTGTCCAGAGACTGCTGTCTTGAGGACAGTGGTTCAGTGATCTCTTCAACAATCACTTCTTTGGTAGGTAAGTTTAGTTGGTCACTAGGTTCTGTGACTATAACTCTTTCAGGCTGCTGATTATCCTTTTTCTTTTCAGGCTGGTTGACATTCACAGTTCTGCTCCTCAGCTTGTATTGTTTATGGACTTCATAAACAGCAGTGTCATAGCCTTGTTTAAAGTCAAAGGATTCACCTGATTTAGTTTGGAACAGTTTGATTTCCTCATCCTCATGATCTTCTTGTGTTAAGAAAACTTGACTTTCACCATCCAGCCCTATTAAATTAATCTCAGGATCTTCATTGGGCTCTGCTGATGTGGAAGTTTCTGCATAATTTTCTTGAAAGGGGGTCTGATTTCTGGATCAGGGTTGGCCCTGCCAACATTCGGGTTTGGATTTCTCCTAAAATTTGGATTCCTAGGAGGATTGTTTTGTGGTGCTTCCCATGATGCTTTTCTTTCAACTGATTCCACCCTATCACCCAATCTTTTCATGCTATTGAGTATGGCATCAAGCTTTTGGTCAAAGGCTGTGGGTTCTTCTTTGTATATGCTTCTCTTTTCTAACCTTGCCCTGTTTCTTTTGGCAATCAGGTTTGCTTCTACTGTGACAGCAGCCTTCTGGGCGTCTTCAAGGGTCTCAGGTTCTCTTTCCTTCAACTGATATGCCATGTCAGAATCAAATCCATCAGGGAACTTGTACAAGGCCAAATCAGGAGGAGGTCTTAGGTTTTGTGGTATTGCATTGTACACATTGTTGAATCTGGCACAATACTCCAGAACGGTCTCTTGAGGACCTCTCTTGATTGTTTCATATTCACCAAGTATGTGCAGGGGATCTTTCTTCTTCTCCCATCTGGTAGTGAAGGCCTGATAAAGCTCATCAGGGGTCGTGATAGTATTTGCAGCAATTGACCTGAACCAGGTTCTAACATCACCTGTCAGGCTTTGGACAAAAATTCTCATCCTCACACTGTCATCATCTATCTCATAGTTTTCAAAGTGATCTTGCATCCTCTTAGCATGTTGAATAGCAGAGTAAGGGCCAGTGGAGTCAAAATATGTGATTTTGGTTTGGTAATCCTGGGGCAGAGCTGCAGGATTAGCAGGTAGCTGCAAGGGTGCATACCTATTTGCCATATTAGGAGGGTTGAATGTATTAATAGGTGCTGCTGGGATAATAGGAACAGTGGGTACCACAGGGGTAACAGGTGAAGCTGAACCTAAAGTGTGGTTCAAGGGGGTATGTGCAGTGGATGAAGATGGGGGAGGAGAACTTTGAGATGTAGATGGTGAACTAGGGGAACTTGGAACAGAACGAAAGAGGACTTTAAGGGGAGTAGAAAGGTTAGGAAAGTCTGTAACTGAGGTCAAAATAGCAGGCTGATCCTGCCTTTGTTGCTTCCTAATGTTTCTAGGGATGGTATTCGGATTATCAACAATGATGGGTGGATTTGGGTCAGGATTAGCCCTAGTATGCCGTGGATTTTTCTTAGGAGCCAGTTTCTAACTGTTTTTGGGATTTTGTGGAAAATTTTTATATCTGAAGGGACTGGATGAATATTTTTGGAATGATTATGTATTCTCAGAGCTAAGATGAAGATTCCCTAAACAAGCTCCTCCCTAAACTGCTAATGTTATACAGAAACAGATTCAAGGCCTCATGACTTATTTTTGGCTTGATAGTAGCTATATGGAAGAAATATAGTAATTAAAATCTCAATCGTCCCCAGCGGAGTCGCCAATTATGTTAACACCCAGGTTGTTCCCTATGACTCCCAAGGGAATACGGCCGGGGTAACCACTAACCAATCTCTGGATCACAGTTTCTAGCCAAACTGTGATCAGAGAGGGCTCTCTCTTTATGATTTGTCTCTATTATGATGGTGTTTTAGGCTAGCTGTTATGCTCTGGTTTTGGTTTATGTTTGGTTGAAGGATTTCTTTCAGGTCTTATGATGTAGTGTTTAGATAGTGAAATACCATTGGGCAATGGAGTCTGGAGCTGTGAAATGACTTGATATACAGGATTGGTGTTGTTCAAACTGCAGGGCCTATTGTGTATTTTGGACAAACAAAATTAGCTTAAATGGTGATGTATGTCAACCAATAGAAAGCAATTAAGAATTTTCTATTAAGTTGGTGAGGTGAAGGTGAACACACTGCACAGGAGCATAACTTGAATTCCTGTGACAAAGGCCACTGTGAAAGGTGTATTCTGAAAGTGCAGCGATTAAGAATTACACTTATCTAGATTACACCTGAAGAAAACATTCATAAACAACACAGATTGAACTCAGGGTACTCAGTGAATAAATCCTGGAAGTTATTCTTTTTCCTTGTTGCTTGGTATTGAAAATCAGATAACATATATGGATTTTTTAACAAAACAAATAATTAACAAAGAGAGTTACAGAGACTTATTGTATGGTGAAATACACAGGAATCCAGCAGTCATCAACAGACACCAGAACGCATTCAACACTTCAGAAATCCGAGAAATTCCATCACTTTCTTTATTTGACTTCAGAAAGGATTACAACATAAGAATTTCTTTAGGAGAAATCAACAACAACCCTTGCAAGCTCATGCGAAGGGGACTTTATAGCAATGCTTATACAAAATATCTCAGGTATTGAGTCATCTGAGAGAGAAAATATCTTCATAAATGTGTACAGAAAGTAGGAAAAGAAGTTATTGCAACTCTGAATGCAGCATAAATGCTCTTTATGTCTGTCAGAGGGTAATTTGACCTTTGGAGGTCATTGAGTCGGTTGAGCCGTTTTGCTTTAACGCTGAATAATGCGTCTTTATTTCTCGCTGCGCTGTATTTTCTCGGCCCTGCCACCTGTAGTCTTCTATTTCTGCTCTGTTGGCCGATCCATCTGCTGAGTTGGCTCAGCTTTAATTCATAATGCATGCTGATCTTGTTGAATTGTGTTCTGCATGACCACTGATACTCTTTAAGAAACAAAATTGTTAAGTGACTCCCTGTTTACAAAATCTTCTATATTGCATTTGTCCACCATTCTTGCGTAGGGAGTTGATGCCTGAGAATAGCATCCATTGTCTCCTCTGCCTCTGTGTATTTGAAGAAATTGGGAGCTACCCCAAACAGGTGATTGATCTCATTCATTATGAAAAGCAGATTCTCTACTCTGTTGTAAAGAGACTGTCCTGTGGCTGGCCCTGTTTCCTCTGAGGTGCTGGGCTTATCATTGATCTGGCTGGTGGCAAATGTATTGACCCTTTTAGCATATTGGTCATGTGTGAATAATCTCCCTGCGTTGTTTAGTAAGCCAGGGAGTCCTCTGCTTTCCGACACTTGAAATTTTTCCAGAAACTTGTTCACCTCAGTCTGCATATCCTGGGTTCTTCTTTCCAATGTCTGCACAAAGTTTCTCAGTGTGAGAACCCTTTTAACCATTTGGATAGTGTCAGTCCTGTTTGTAATTCCCATGGCAGTTAACTGGGAACTTGTTCTGTGGTTAAGTACATTGATCATTCTGGTGGCCACTTCAGGCATACTGCCCAATTGAGCTCTTGATCTGTGAATCTCCCTCTGTGCCTTTGGGATTAGCTCTAGTTGCTCATGGATAGTTTCAATGTATGGCCATTGCTCATTGATAGATTTACCAATGTTAGCCCATAGCACTATTTTCAATTCAGCCACCACTTTATCTAACTTGAGATCATTCTCTAGCTCTTTTATTTTGTTCTTGAGGGTTTTCACCTCCCTGTCTTTCTCTGCCACAGTTTGTTTGGATTTATCATATCTATCATTGATTTTAGCCAAAGATTCTTTGGCTGAATTGAGCTCCAACATTTGAGCTTCCAGGACTTGGATTTCGTTCTTCAGCTTTTGCATATCTAGGCTTTGGGCCTGCTCTGTAGTTGTTGGTGCTGCTGAAGTAGATGTTGCCGTTTGCTCGGTCTGTTGAGGAGGAGGGGCAGTGATAGGAGCAGTTTTCTCCAAATTGATGATCTGTGGAGGAGGCTGAGAAGTCTGCCCGTCTTCTCTTTGTTTCAGAGATGCCTGTAATGCTGCCTTTGCAGCCTCTGATTCTCCCAACTTCTCTTGTGCTTGGACCAGCTGTTTATAAATGGAGATTAATAAATCTGTGGTGTCCTTCTCATGCCTTTGTTGGGTTACCTCATCTGTCTGAGGGTGAATGGTAGCTGGGATCTTGATTTTCTTTCTCATGGAAGCCATGTCAGCATCCCTTAGCTTCAAGATTTCCTGTATCCCTGAAATATCTTTGGGATCATGCCCAATTTCAATGATTATGTCTTCAAGGGACCTTATTCTGTTGTCCTTCGCCTGGGATGATGCCTTCTCCAATTCCAGTTGAGAGGCTGTGGCATTGAGGCTACTCTTTAGCTTATAATTCTCCAATGTTTCATCTGCTAAGGAGGCATACACCATTTCACCAGTTTGTTTATGCAGTTCAATTTTGTCCATTGGGTGCATGTCTTTGGCCATGACCTCCAGGTTGGTCCTGAGGTAATCTGAGGCAGATTGGGGCTGCAGTGTTGTAGGCATAAAATGACTCATGATCATTTTGCCTTCACCTACATCAAAGGCAGACATAAGTCTCTGCTGATTAGTAGGAGCCATGTTTAGCAGATGATTGTACAGTTGTACTTTGATATTCTCATTCCTCCTTTTGATGTCTATAAATTGCTGTTTGATGCTCACTTGTCCTTCTTTTTGCTGGCTGGAGGAGCTGACCTCCCCTCCCATAGCCCTTTCCTGTTCCTGCTGGAAGGAACTTGCTGAAGCTTCTCTGCTGGGTGGGCCCATGCCCAATGCCTGTCTTATTGCTATGTCCTCCTCTGAAAAATCATTTAATCTTTGTCTTTTTTCTCCTTGGTTAATGGATGAAGTCAGGGGAGTTTCTCGATCCCTTTTCCTGCTTAAGTCCTCCTTTTGAGGAGTTTGGAGGACCGAGGCATCGGTGGTGACTTCTGGCCTAGGAGGGACTATGTTCTGAGCCTATTGCTCAGTGGAAGTTGGAGTATTAATTACTCTCTCCTGCTGTAAGGGCTACTGACTGTCATGTTGCCCTTCTTCTTGCTGCAGATCTTGTTGCTGTTGTTGCTCTGCCTGCTGCTGCCCTCCTTTATCTGTTTGCTCTTGGGTCACTGGAGGTGACTGCTCCTTCTCCTAATGTGTCTGCTCTGTTTCCATTTGCTTTTCTTTGCCTCTGCTGGATATATTCTCAGTAGCCTTGGTAGTTTGCTGCTTGGCAGTTGTGGAGGATTCAGCTGCTCCCGTTTGTGTGCTTGGAAGTGTGAATACCTGTGAACAAAGCTCAAGGTCAGCCATCTTCTTTAGATTCCTTAGTGCCCTGTTGTTCAGCTCTTCTTGTGACAAGGGCTCTTCTAAGGTCCCTCTCCTCCATTTGTCTTGGTTTGCATACTTTTCAATGTGAGGGATATTATGGTGATCATAGGCAGATAACTTATATTTGAGCCTCCTCGTAGTTATGAAATGATTAGGGTCATAGGGAACCCATAGGAAACTGGTTTGCAGGCCAAGGGCCTCAAGCATTCTCTCTGCTTCCCTCCATCCTTGCTCCCTCTCATTATAGATAAAATGGCCAATTTGGCTTTTGACCTTCAACTGTGCTTTTTTACCTTTTCCTGAAAAGTGAAGCACATCAACTCTACCAAATTGCCTAAAGTACTCTAGGGCAAATAGCCTCATAGGCACATACTTGGGTAGTTTGAAAGGAGGTAGATCACACCCATATATCCTGATGACAGTGTGGTTTTGGTAGAAGTACCAATCCCCAATGCTATAAGCTTTTGACAGCTGAAGAATCCTTTGCATATCATCAGTGAGTCTTGGAGGAGGTGAGCTCATCAGCATTGTCATAGCTGGATGGATGAACAGATCCATGAATTCACAGTAAGTGTATGGAGACTCAGGTCTAATGTGGAAGACAGAAGACCAATAGACCACTGATCTAGGATTGCCTTGGGCATCCATTCTTTTGATTGAAAAGTGAAACTTCTCATGTTGATGGTACAAGATCAAATGGTAAATGTAGGAGGTGTATCTGAACATCCTATCCCTCCTTAAATTCATCAATTGCTCATGAATCTTGTCTGATATGTAGGTGGCATAGTCATAGCAGATTGGTGACTTGCCAGGAGCAAACATAAGCATCATTACCAGCACAGTTGAATCAATATTCTCAATTGAACTGTATCCCAAGATGGGAGAAATCATATCTGCAAGGTCTCTGCCCAGTTCATTGAGATATACATGAAGAATTGGAGGGCCAATCACAATCTTAGTTTTGATGTATAATTGATTAAATTTAACAATTTGAGCATCTGTGAGTTTATCCCCTTGTTTTATCAGGTTTACCAGTGACAGAGGAACCAACTTCTTCTAAGGGTTGAAGCAAAGCATGTCTCTGATAGCTTGAGGGGTAACATAAAAAAGTACTGAACCAGATGGGTCAACAACAGCCCTCTGAGAGACATCATATTGTTCAGCACAGAGGTGGATTAGCTCAGGGAACTGGTTGACCTAAGGGAGTTTGAAAGTGGGGAGGGAAGACTCCCATAAGCCCAATACATCTGTCCCATTTTCGTGCTTGGTTTTCAACTCTTTCAACAGATGAAGGTGGAATTTGCTACTCATAAGCTTCTCTTCTGTAATTTGGTAATCCATATCTGCCAAGGTTTGCCATTTCAAGTTTTTTTGAGGAGCATTCAAAGGTTGAACATTTAGCACTACAGGTGTCTCCATTGCACAGGAGGATTTTGAATTAAGTGCAGAAAGATTTTGATTGAGCAGGACGGTATAAAGGAATGCCTCTGTACCAGGGAGGTGAAATTATCAGGAACAGAGAGTGTTTCGATGAAATAGAAGTTGAAATACTATTTATAGTGCAACTAGGACCAATGTTTGGCCTTTCCTTGTCTCTCTCAGTGGTTGGATTTGGTTTAAATGAGTCTGCCGCGATTGCGCAGACAGAACTTAGTTTTTTAATGAAATGTAGGTAAAATAAGGCTCGGCTAGTGTTTTTGGAATTCACAATTGTAAATGGGGTGTTTGCAGAGGGAAATTGCCGGTAAAATTGTGAGTTTCCTCGTTCCTTAAGCTCTCTGAGTAATTTTATAGACAACTGCAGGCGTACGGAGGACAGAAGATGAAAAATACCTGGTAAACAGCGAGCAGAGGTCGCGTATGTGGGCAGGATTGGTACTCTGGAGGTCTCCTTGGTCGTTTTTAGCAGGTTGGCGGAGTTCGGAACGTAAATATCATGTAGCAGAGAGAATAGCAAATAAACGAAAAGAACGTAAAAACCGATATTTTGGCCAAAATATGGACCTTTTTGGCAATTTGGCGCCTTTTTGTGATGACGTCAGCATGACGTCATTGGTGGGGTCAAGGTTGGATGACGTAAGCTGACGTCATCGGGTGACGTGGTGAGATGCTATTGGTCCATGGGGGATGGTGTGATGGCAGCCACGTCGGCGGAGGGGCGGACAAAGGACTGATGCGATGGCAGGGTGGAGGTGACGCAATATAGGTGGGATGAGGGAAACTAGAAACCGTCAGCGGTTTCATATCGCACCGCTTACGGTACGGGGGAGGTATGTGTCAGGCGTACCTCCGATGAATGGTGGTGGAGACGCATGGCTACCGAATGACGTACCCAAAATACGGCCATTGGAAGATAACTTTCGGATGGGAGATCCGCTCCGATGCAACGATGGTCGTCAGATCTGGGGGGTTTGATCGGATGGCTATCGGGGAACTGATGTGACCTGGGGAATAAGGCGGGTAAACAACGGACGTCGGAACAACTCCGCTGCGAATAGAGCCGTTGGATCTTCAATCTTTTAATCGGATGGCTGTCGGGAGGACGAAATAGTCAACGAATATGGTGGGGGGCGGGGATTATTTAATGATTATTTTCGGCATATGTGCATGAGCGGAGAACATTGGACTCATGGGTTTTCGTGAAATTTTTGTGACTACACGCCCGATCTTTGAACTTTGGGTAAGGGGGAACAAGTGGGTTTTGATTGATTTTAGCAATTTTGAGCGGGTAAAGGTAGAAACAAGGTTTTATAGGTTTTATGTGTAAATGGGGGCCAAAAGTGAGAAAATGGATTTAAAAGGGAAAGAGGGTTTGGCTTAGGCTTGTCAAAATGACCAGATGTCATTTGATCCCTAACATAGGACTTATTGGCTATAATGCCAAGGGGGGGGGGTATTTATACAGAATTTGGGGTTTATACACCATGGTGTTTAATACTAGTAGGGGAAAGGTGATATAGGGATTTACATAGTAAAGTTAGAGTTAATATGGATGGGGGGGGATCAAAGGGGGAAAGCATTGAATTTGTTTGCAAAACACTTGGTTTAAAGAGTAGATCAAAATGAAAAGATTTTTACACAAGAAATGTGGCTTTTGAATGAACAAGAACCACCATGAAACCATGATCTTCCTCCATGAATCTCAGCTCATAAGGGGATGTTAGCAATGAAAAGAAAGGGGGGAGGAGGGAGGTTAGTCATGCTCCTTGCTGTAACTTGATGAAGATGAAAACCTTGTCAATTGATAGACTTTTCCTTGGTAAGCACAGTTAACACATCTGCAATGGTAAAGATAACCTTTCTGCAACCCCAACTACTTGCCTAGCATTTTTTATTTCTTCTTAGAGGGTGCACTTGGACTTGCAGACCCTTACTTGCCTTTTCTTTTCTTTGGCTTTTTCTTTGTTATTTCTATCTACTTCTACCCTTATCTCATCCAAGGTCCCAAATTAAGCTGTTGGGAGCCTTTTCTTCTCTACCTGAACTACTTGTCTGCCAAGATTAAACAGTTTGGACAGACTCCTTTCTCTATTCTACAACTGCAAATTTAAACCATGGAATGATCCAGATTAAGCTGTTGGATCATCCATCAAAATTTGAAGCTCATACCAAGCTATAAGCATAGATTGAGTTCTCTTGGAAATATGTGATCTTTGAGTCATCAAAGCAGAACAAATTTGGACCTTCTATAGCCAATCATAAAATATGAAACCTATTGGTATAGGTATCTAACAATCCCGACGATCTTCTGGCTCATTCGCGAAAGCGGACTGATCATCCGCAGCATTTAAGAGCGATATTTCTACATTGCCAACACTACAAGATAAGACTCAACCCACACAAATGTGTGTTTTGCGTCGGTTCTGGTCGTCTACTTGGCTTTGTAGTCTCTAAAGATGGGATTCGTCTCGACCCCTGTAAGGTTCAGGCAATCATTAATTTGCCTCCACCTTCAAATTTGCTTCAGATTCAGAAACTCCAAGGGAAAGCAAACTTTCTGAGGAGGTTCATTCCAAATTACGCAGAACTTGCTAAAGGTTATACTCGTCTTTTGAAAAAGGATGTACCTTTTGTCTGGGACCAGGTGGTGCAAGCTTCCTTTGATGCTCTGAAAGATTGTCTAGTAAAAGCATCATTAATGTACGCCCCAGACTATCAAAGAGATTTTAACCTGTATCTGGCTGCAGCAGATACGACCATTGCAATGGTATTAGTTCAAGAAGTCGATGGAATTGAACATCCTATCTATTATTTAAGTAAAAACTTAAACGATACAGAAAGTAAATATTCTTATGTTGAAAAACTAGCGCTTGCGGCTGTTCAAGCGATTCAAAGGTTTCGGAAAACTACCATCTTGTCAGATTGCAACCCCATGACTTATATACTGTCGCGACAGTTGCTGGGGGGCAAATATTAAAAATGGATAGCGATCCTTCAAGAGTTTGATCTGGAATTTGTAAAATCCAAATCAAAGAAAGCTCTAGTTTTCGCAGAATTATTATGTGATTTCCCATCGTCGTCCAATGATGAAACATCGGAAGAGTCAATCGTGGACGAAAGTTTGTTTCTCATATCTGCAAGCGATGAGTGGTATGGAGATATCATATTTTATCTCCAAACCCAAAAATTTAGGTCTAATACCTCTCACTCAGAACAAAAACGTATACGATACCAAGCAAAAGACTACATGATCGTCGGTGATACACTTTACCGTCGTGGTGTTGATACAGTTCTGAGAAGGTGCCTTACCCATGAGGAGGCCGAAAAAGCCCTGAATGATTGTCATTCAGGCGCGTGTGGGGGGCATCAGTCTGGATATGAAGCAACACAAAGAATCTTACGAGCAGGATACTTCTGGCCAGCCATGTTTAAAGATTGCATAACCGCAGTCAGAAGTTGCCATGCTTGTCAAATCTTTGATAGCAAAACCAGACGACCACCCGCACCTTTACAGCCGATAGTTGTTGTTGGGCCCTTCGCCAAGTGGGGCATCGATTTCATGCAATGTAACCCCACCTCGACCGGAGGGCATGGGTATATTATAGTCGATGTTGACTATTTTACCAAATGGGCCGAGGCGATGCCTACATTGGATAACACTGGTGAAACAGCTGCCCTTTTCTTTTTTAATCATGTAGTCGCCAGGTTCGGCGTACCACAAGCTATAGTTACAGATCATGGATCGCATTTTCGCAATCACATGATGGTCGAATTAGCTGCCAAGCTAGGGCTATCTCACGACAGCTCTACCCCATATTATCCGCAAGCCAACGGACAAGTTGAGGCAATCAACAAGGTCCTGAAGCGTATGTTGCAAAGGATGATCGGGGTTCATAAAAGAAGATGGCACCTAATCCTGTACTCAGCTTTGTGGGCTTACTGGACCTCAGTAAAGAACACAACCGGGTTCACGCCTTTTCAATTGGTGTATGGCCTGGAAGCAGTCTTGCCAATCCAGTGCGAAATTTCGTTGCTTAAACTCACGATCGACCTCCTCCCCGGAACTTCAGAGGAAGAGGCTCGTTTCTTGGAATTAATCCAGTTGGATGAAACTCGTCGTGATGCCGCTTTGGCTAACGAGGCCCATAAGAAACGAGTCAAGGCTCAGTTCGACAAAAATGTCAAACCCTGTGTCTTCTTAGAAGGTGATTTGGTCTTGCTTTATGATAAAGAATCCGATAAATTGGGAGCAGGTAAATTCAAGTCCTTCTGGATGGGCCCCTATATTGTTAAAAGGGTATTAGCAAAAGGAGCCTACGAGTTAATGGATTACGATGGAATTCCACTGGCGCAGCCCCACAACGGGTTGTACCTCAAGCGTTACTATGCTTAAATAGTAACCTGCATGCTTTTGTTGTATTTTGTTTTCGCTAAAGTATTTGTTCTGGTCGAGTGATCCACCTTTTTCATTTATGGCAGATGTCGAACCTTATGGAGACATGTGTTGGATACGCCGACGGAGCGAGTCGTAGTTCGCGGAACCTGTCTTCCGCGGCCTGGGCCATTTTTGATCCAAGCGGCGAGTTAGTAAGTTTCAGAGGTGTATGTATTGGGCAATCAACAAATAACATCGCTGAGTATAGCACGTTAATAGAACTACTCTCTGATGCCATCACACGTGGCATACGCCGACTAATTGTCAGGCTAGACTCACAGCTCGTGATACTACAACTCAATGGTATATAATCTGTTCGCAATCCAGCTATTTATCGCATGTTCCTAAGGGTTAAGATCTTGGAAAGGCGATTTGATTCAATTCAATATCAACATATTTCAAGAAATTACACGTTAACCGACTCATTAGCAAACTATGTGTTAGGTAGACATTTGCAACATTTATAAAAAGGACACATCATCAAAGATTGTACATATGGATCACGTAAATCAACCAGAATAAAATCCGAAAATCAAAATATATAAGCTGTTTATATAAGTTCATACATAATGTTCTGTAACCAAGACAAAATTGGTCATATGACCTAAAAACTCAAAAAGATGCTAGGGGGCACCCTAGCCTAGTGGTGCTCATGATAGTACGTCACGGCCTGTGCAATCATGTGCAAGAGACCAGTCCATCTTCTAGGCACGCCAATGGTATGACGCTGCATCTGTAAATGTAACTCGTCAATCTGTACATCCGGAAGGCCACGAGTAAGGCTCTCAACCTGCTCCTGCACAGCTGTAAGGGTCTCGGTGTCGTCAAGATCGCGGATAACAACTCTCGTAGCAGGCTCCCCTGCTGGGGCAGCAGCTGGCGATCTCGGACGAACTGCTGGACGAACATGACCAATATCTGCATGCACCCAAGAGTACAATTAAAAGTCTTGATAGAATAAAGCACAGCAACGTTATGAATAAGAACAATAAACAGTAATGTGGTCAAAGAGTTTACCAATGGCACCCCACTGCTCGCCATCCGGTAGAACCAAATCCGGATCACCTCGGAAATCCATACCCACATATGGATACTCAGAAAACGCCATCTCTTGGCGCTCGAACCACCTAAAGAAGGCCTCAGTAAAAGTAATCTGAGGTTGACCTGCATGCCTAGACATGTGGTCAACCCACCTCTGCATGCGTGGCTCGGTCGGAGAAGGCAAGTCAAGTATGATGTACTGGGGCTGCATCAGTGGGATTTTCTCCAAGGCAAAGGCAGTCAGAATAGAACCAAATCCAAAGTTCTTCAGCTTCCCGTCCTTTACCTTGGTCAATTGACTTTTCATCTGAACAAGTACTGCATCACACCAGTTGAATACTTTCGGTTGGAGACACTCCAAGGCGTGCTGCATATAGGACCTGTTGGCAACATGTAAAGCTGTGCTGCCGGCCATCCTACCAATAGTGAACAGAATGGACCTGAGAGCCCGATCAGTAATCTCACGGATAACAATCTTGCCGTCTCTGCTCGGCTGAGAACCTTCCCTGCAATATTGGTGGACATAATCTCTGGTGGAATCAGTCCCCTGGGCCGTACCTGATAAGGAAACGAAGGCACCTCGTCTTGACAACCCAGTCAAGAAGTACATGTCCTCTATGGTCAAGGGGATGGTCTTCCCCCTAATCTGGAATACTTGGTTAACAGGATCCCAAGCATCAAGCATTACTGCAGTAAAGAAATATGTGCTCTCATACTAGAGATACGGAAGAACTTCAGCAGGCCACAGTTCCGCAGCGCGTTCACCGTGACCGGGTCATGGAGGGCAATCATGTCCTTCTCTTCATGTTCTCGTTCTCGCCATGTAAGGGACATTTTGTTCAAGTTTCCCTGCAAAGCAAACAAGAGAAAGAGTGAATTCCTGTTTTGGTGAAAAAACTGGCGAAAAAATCATCAAAATGACTTGGAAACTCAGTCCTTTTGAGCCCAGCGCAGGCAGAAGGTCCTCTACCTGCGCTGAGGGTCAGACTGCCTTAAGGCAGGTTGACCTTCAGCGTAGGTTTTGAATGGGGAACCTGCGCTGAACCTAGGGCGCCCTGGCAAAACCCCAGGGGCTCAAAAAGACCGGAAAACAAGCAAAAAATAGGGAAATGAAACCGTGAAAGGAAAGAGCTAGGGTTTAGCTCCTACTTGGTCCAGACGGCGCTGAAAATCGTCCGCAGAATCTCCCGGAATCAACTGGTGAAAATCAAGGGGGAAGAGGCACCTCCAGAGCTCCAACAAACCAAATGCAAATGAAATGGTAAATGAGAGGTAAAAACACCTTTTAATGGCTTTTTACATAGTACAAAGTGAAATATTAGGGTTATAATCTCATTTTCATGAAAATATTATTCATTTCTAACATAGTTTGTTGCAGCAATTGAAAATACAGTACTCTATTTGAAAAGAGAAAAGCTAGTAATGGTAAAAACTCAAAAATTTGACCATATATCGAGCAGTTTTAGCATAAAGTTCATGCTCATTAAAAAAATAAACGCAAGTTCAAGCAGTTTTACCGTGGAATTTATGCTCGTTAAAAAATAGAAAAGCGTGAGCAAGGGTTCCCACCAGAGTTCAAGCTCATTAAAAAATGAACCTATTCCGGTAAATAACCATTGTGATCGTAAATTTATTAGCCATAAAAGCCTTGGTCGTGTTTGCACCTGCCACCTCCATTTCATTTGGCCAATCGTTCACCCCCATATGATTGTTTACCCATTTTGAGGAACAGCTGCGAAGAGTGATTTCACTTAGCCATCCTTGTGACACTGCCGTGATTGGAAAATTCCAACCTGTACCTGGAATCTGCTGCTATCACTGTTTATCACTCGTTCCTCAAAAGACGAGTCTTCTTTGAGCTCTTTTCAATTGACTCATAAAATATGAAAAGTTTGCCGAGTTTTGGCCTTCCAGCTCGTTAAAAGGACCAGGAGAGCTATCCCTCCTCTAGATTTTAATCTTTTGGACCTGAGGGATTATTGCACAAAAAGGTCGAGCGCTTGTTTTATTCGGCTCGTTAAAGTTATCGAAAATTCATCCCTTCTGTATTGTTTTATACTTTTTCGGACTTAAGGGATTAGATGACGAAAAAGGAATTTTGGAGTTAACTTTCTGTACCTTTTCAGACTCTCTAAAAATGAAAAGGACCGAGTTGTCTTTGTCGCTAGACTCGTTAAAATGATTAAGTAGCGACAAACTTGTCTTTAGACGAGAACGAGTTTCCCTATCGCTAGGCTCGTTAAAACATAGCGATGGGCTTGCCCGAAGGGCAGGTTATAGAACAAGCATATGTTATCCTCCTCAAGCTTGACAAAAATAAAGAGGTACTAGTCAGGAATGACTGGGGAAAAATTGGGAGAACCTCAAAGCTTTAATGGTAGCAGGTCGCTCTTGCACATGACACTTTGTCCTCCATATCACATCGGGTTGGGTTGTTTCATTCACCGGTCTCATCACCATGGTCTTCGCCAAACCATCCGTATTTGGGGTAATGCTACCGATCCATCACATCAGTGTCGTTATATGTTCAAGAGATGTGTTCAGAAAGAGTCAACCGTGTCCCATCCACTGCCATACATTATCCTTCATCCACCCATGATCGCCACCCTGAATCATATCTCACAGATTGTTTTCACCTCCACTAAAATCATTAGCTCCGTTCTGTGTCACTGATGTGGGATTCATTAAGGCCCTCCTTTGACAGATCGCTTCTTGTCGACTTCAGCTCATTATCCAAGAAGTTGATCTAGGAACACCCCCCCAGTACTTTGAAGCTTGCATGCCTCAATGGCAAGTTTCTCACTTCCGGCGACAGGTATACCTCAATGACCTTCGACCAGAAGATTTTGCGTGGTGTTCGACGCCAAGTCCTATATTCACACCACGTGAATTGTACTGTAGCACCTTGAGGGTCATTGTCATTATCTGTGATTCCTCTCGCGCTTGTTAACGGTTTACATTATTGACCGGTAATCAAGCGATGTCTTTCCATGTTCGACTTCAGTGCAATTCTCACATGGATCGACTTGTACTTAGAGTGAAGATCGAACGAGATTGAAGACCCCAGATCTAGTTTCATCCATCCGGGCTGCGATATATATTTAGGAAATATAAAGACATTTGATATGTACATTATTGCAGCAGATGATCATCCTACTCAAAGGATGATAATTTCAGCAGAGAAGTATCAGTCTATCATCAGACGGTCGTCTGTTATATGTACCAAAATGAATTTATAAAGCTGAGCATGGGAATGCCCGCCTCAGCTAGATCATGAAAGTAGAATGAAAAATAATGTATTGTATTGTATATTATTGCAGGGCACCTCTCAGCGATTGAATGAACTTCGGATCCTCCTGATAAAGCATTTCACCCGATAAACGACCTCATACTTTCGGGGGAAACTGTAATAGACATTTTTGTGCCTAACAACATGAAGCATGAAATGTCAATAATCTGAGGGATCCAAAGTCCCTAAACATGTTGTTCTTACCCTTAGAGGAACAAGGTCAGCAAACCACAACACTGAAAATTAGTTCTCCACCTGAAAACACTCAAAAACAAGCTATTTCTGGATCATGTCAGCTGCTCCACTAAGCATCTGCGCTGAATGTCAAGTCTAATGAAGGCTACCTGCGCTGGGCGAGATTGGCCAAGTGGCACAGTCATTCTGCAAGGTGTCGACTGCCCAGGAAGCTTCCAAACTGACACTTGGGTCAAGGAATTCGCCTTGTGATGAGTAAGAGGGTCTTGATCTCCAAGTGGAAGCAAGAATCTCCAAGTGGACTCAAGAATTGAAGATTAACTAAAGTGGGAGAGGACACTAGTCAGCTTCATGCCAGTCTCAAGATAACTCATCCTTTCTCCAAAACCCTATATATAGATCTCTCTCATGAGGTCTAGGGAGGCTGGAATTTTGTGCAAGTAAGGAAGTGCTGTTGGTTTGAGTATAGAGCTATTGGGTGATTTGCTTGAAGGAGGTGAAGAGGAGATTTCTTTCTGCTGGGAGGTGTTGCTGGATTGGGCCTATTATGGTTGTAACCCTCTCAGAACTTTACTTCTTTCATTAATAAAGTATTCGAGGTTCTTCAATATGCATGTGTCTTGATGATGGATTGATGCTTGTATATTTGATTTATGCTAATCCCTGAATCGATTATGGATGTATGCTTCTTGTAGTTTCCTTTTCTTGTGCTTTTACAGGATCTTTGTGTAGCTGGGCCGGTGAAAGAGCGAGGAGCTGGGAGCAAGCAGCAAGGAGTGAAGACTAGATCAACCATTAGCGCAAGATAACGGTTAGTGGATCATCCTTCTCTTCTCTCTCTCATCTCATAAAGAAGTAATCTTGAATAGCTTTGCATTCAGTTGTTGCTGAGGTACTATCACCCTTAGAGTGGGATAGGGTCATTCCGTATTGGATACTTTTCCCAACAACAAATTGGCGACTCCACTGGGGGTAAGCAAAAGACATCTAACAAAAACCCACACACAGCACAGACTGGGCCTAAATCACCATGTGTCATATGTAGAGGAGACCACTTCCATAGAGATTGTCCCTGTATTCCCGAGATACTAAGGGACTGGTCCCCTCGGTTGCACAACTCGGGAGCCTCAACCTCTGATAGCCAGGTTGAGTGCTTATCGTCAACCAGCGAAAGTGAAGGTTCAAGACAAAAAGGAGGAGCAAGATCCCCCTGTAGACTGTGTGAAGGCGATCACGCCATCCACCGTTGTCCCTTCTTTGGAAGTGATTTCACCTAGCCATCCTTGTGACACTGCCGTGATTGGAAAATTCCAACCTGTACCTGGAATCTGCTGCTATCCTTGTTTATCACTCGTTCCTCAAAAGACGAGTCTTCTTTGAGATCTTTTCAATTGACTCGTAAAATATGAAAAGTTTGCCGAGTTTTGGCCTTCCATCTCGTTAAAAGGACCGGGAGAGCTATCCCTCCTCTAGATTTTAATCTTTTTGGACCTGAGGGATTAGTTGACAATTGGCCTGCCTATTTGGCTTTTCTCAACTAATGTAGTTCAGAACACCATGGTTCCTGAGCAGTCGAGTCAACAGTTAGATGAGTCTAGAGTTTCCCACCAGCCTTCTACTTCCTCCAACCCTTCCTCCAATCCTTCATCTTCAAAAGGTAGAGCCGGCAAAAGCCAAGCTCCCACGGAGAAGAAGGAAAAGAAGAAGAAAGAGAAGAAGAAGAAGGAGCCTAAGGTGACTGGGGGTAAGCAAAAGACATCTAACAAAAACCCACACACAGCACAGACCGGGCCTAAATCGCCATGTGTCATATGTAGAGGAGACCACTTCCATAGAGATTGTCCCTGTATTCCCCAGATACTAAGGGACTGGTCCCCTCGGTTGCACAACTCGGGAGCCTCAACCTCTGATAGCCAGGTTGAGAGCCTTACTCGTGGCCTTCCGGATGTACAAATCGACGAGTTACCTTTACAGATGCAGCGTCATACCATTGGCGTGCCTAGACAATGGACTCGTCTCTTGCGCATGATTGCACAGGCCGTGACGTACTATCATGAGCACCACTAGGCTAGGGTGCCCCCTAGCATCTTTTTGAGTTTTTAGGTCATATGACCAATTTTGTCTTGGTTACAGAACATTATGTATGAACTTATATAAACAGCTTATATATTTTGATTTTCGTATTTTATTCTGGTTGATTTACATGATCCATATGTACAATCTTTGATGATGTGTCCTTTTTATAAATGTTGCAAATGTCTATCTAACACATAGTTTGCTAATGAGTCGGTTAACGTGTTTAAATTTCTTGAAATATGTTGATATTGAATTGAATAAAATCGCCTTTCCAAGATCTTAACCCTTAGGAACATGCGATAAATAGCTGGATTGCGAATAGAGTATATACCATTGAGTTGTAGTATCACGAGCTGTGAGTCTAGCCTGACAATTAGTCGGCGTATGCCATGTGTGATGGCAACAGAGAGTAGTTCTATCAATGCGCTATACTCAGCGATGTTATTCGTTGATTGCCCAATACATACACCTCTGAAACTTACTAACTCGCCGCTTGGATCAAAAATGGCCCAGGCCGCAGAAGACAGGTTCCGCGAACTACGACTCGCTCCATCAGCGTATCCAACACATGTCTCCATAAGGTTTGACATCTGCCATAAATGAAAAAGGTGGATCACTCGACCAGAACAAATACTTTAGCGAAAACAAAATAAAACAAAAGCATGCCAAAAAGGAGACAGATCCACCTCCCTGTACCTGGAATCTGCTGCTATCCCTGTTTATCACTCGTTCCTCAAAAGACGAGTCTTCTTTGAGCTCTTTTCAATTGACTCGTAAAATATGAAAAGTTTGCCGAGTTTTGGCCTTCCAGCTCGTTAAAACGACCGAGAGAGCTATCCCTCCTCTAGATTTTAATCTTTTTGGACCTGAGGGATTATTGCACAAAAAGGTCGAGCGCTTGTTTTATTCGGCTCGTTAAAGTTATCGAAAATTCATCCCTTCTGTATTGTTTTATACTTTTTCGGACTTAAGGGATTAGATGACGAAAAAGGAATTTTGGAGTCAAATTTCTATACCTTTTCAGACTCTCTAAAAATGAAAAGGACCGAGTTGTCTTTGTTGCTAGACTCGTTAAAATGATTAAGTAGCGACAAACTTGTCTTTAGACGAGAACGAGTTTCGCTATCGCTAGGCTCGTTAAAACATAGCG
Source organism: Pinus tabuliformis (assembly GCA_031772625.1). NCBI lineage: Eukaryota > Viridiplantae > Streptophyta > Pinopsida > Pinales > Pinaceae > Pinus > Pinus tabuliformis. The sequence continues at coordinate 408,131,604 of CM062817.1, read as the reverse complement.
ATGGGCTTGCCCGAAGGGCAGGTTATAGAACAAGCATATGTTATCCTCCTCAAGCTTGACAAAAATAAAGAGGTACTGGTCAGGAATGACTGGGGAAAAATTGGGAGAACCTCAAAGCTTTAATGGTAGCAGGTCGCTCTTGAAAATGACACTTTGTCCTCCGTATCACATCAGGTTGGGTTGTTTCATTCACCGGTCTCATCACCATGGTCTTCGCCAAACCATCCGTATTTGGGGTAATGCTACCGATCCATCACATCAGTGTCATTATATGTTCAAGAGATGTGTTCAGAAAGAGTCAACCGTGTCCCATCCACTGCCATACATTATCCTTCATCCACCCATGATCGCCACCCTGAATCATATCTCACAGATTGTTTTCACCTCCACTAAAATCATTAGCTCCGTTCCGTGTCACTGATGTGGGATTCATTAAGGCCCTCCTTTGACAGATCGCTTCTTGTCGACTTCAGCTCATTATCCAAGAAGTTGATCTAGGAACACCCTCCCAGTACTTTGAAGCTTGCATGCCTCAATGGCAAGTTTCTCACTTCCGGCGACAGGTATACCTCAATGACCTTCGACCAGAAGATTTTGCGTGGTGTTCGACGCCAAGTCCTATATTCACACCACGTGAATTGTACTGTAGTACCTTGAGGGTCATTATCATTATCGGTGATTCCTCTCGCGCTTGTTAACGGTTTACATTAATAACCGGTAATCAAGCGATGTCTTTCCATGTTCGACTTCAGCGCAATTCTCACATGGATTGACTTGTACTTAGAGTGAAGATCGAACGAGATTGAAGACCCCGGATCTAGTTTCATCCATCTAGGCTGCGATATATATTCAAGAAATATAAAGACATTTGATATGTACATTATTGCAGTAGATGATCATCCTACTCAAAGGATGATAATTTCAGCAGAGAATTATCAGTCTATCATCAGACGGTCGTCTGTTATATGTACCAAAATGAATTTATAAAGTTGAGCATGGGAATGCCCGCCTCAGCTAGATCATGAAAGCAGAATGAAAAATAATGTATTGTATTGTATTTTATTGCAGGGCACCTCTCAGCGATTGAATGAATTTCGGATCCTCCTGATAAAGCATTTCACCCGATAAACGACCTCATACTTTAGGGGGCAACTGTTATAGACATTTTTGTGCCTAACAGAATGAAGCATGAAATGTCAATAATCTGAGGTATCCAAAGTCCCTAAACATGTTGTTCTTACCCTTAGAGGAACAAGGTCAGCAAACCACAGCACTGAAAATCAGTTCTCCACCTGAAAACACTCAAAAACAAGCTATTTCTGGATCATGTCAGCTGCTCCACTGAGCATCTGCGCTGAATGTCAACTGCTCCACTCTGTACCTGCGCTGAATGTCAAGTCTAATGAAGGCTACCTACGCTGGGCGAGATTGGCCAAGTGGCACAGTGATTCTGCAAGGTGTCAACTGCCCAGGAAGCTTCCAAACTGACACTTGGGTCAAGGAATTCGTCTTGTGATGAGTAAGAGGGTCTTGATCTCCAAGTGGAAGCAAGAATCTCCAAGTGGACTCAAGAACTGAAGATTAACTAAAGTGGGAGAGGACACTAGTCAGCTTCATGCCAGTCTCAAGATGACTCATCCTTTCTCCAAAACCCTATATATAGATCTCTCTCATGAGGTCTAGGGAGGCTGGAATTTTGTGCAAGTAAGGAAGTGCTGTTGGTTTGAGTATAGAGCTATTGGGTGATTTGCTTGAAGGAGGTGAAGAGGAGATTTCTTTCTGCTGGGAGGTGTTGCTGGATTGGGCCTATTATGGTTGTAACCCTCTCAGAACTTTACTTCTTCCATTAATAAAGTATTCGAGGTTCTTCTATATGCATGTGTCTTGATGATGAATTGATGCTTGTATATTTGATTTATGCTAATCCCTGAATCGATTATGGATGTATGGTTCTTGTAGTTTCATTTTCTTGTGCTTTTACAGGATCTTTGTGTAGCTGGGCCGGTGAAAGAGCGAGGAGCTGGGAGCAAGCAGCAAGGAGTGAACACTGGATCAACCATTAGCGCAAGATAACGGTTAGTGGATCATCCTTCTCTTCTCTCTCTCATCTCATAAAGAAGTAATCTTGAATAGCTTTGCATTCAGTTGTTGCTGAGGTACTATCACCCTTAGAGTGGGATAGGGTCATTCCGTATTGGATACTTTTCCCAACAACAATGACTTCATTCTTAGGGTGGAGTGTAGTACTTGTACATGGGACCTTGGTTTATGGATGATCCCTTTATGGACACACTTCTTGGACTACACTCTTAGGGTTGGGGGCAATGCCCATACGCAAGAAGTTGGCTTATGGAGAACACCATAGATTTAAAATTTGAGAGCAATGTGTTTCAAAGGGGATGAAATGGTGGGATCCCCCCTAGTGATATAATGTGGTCCATAATAGTTAATAATATTATAAGTATGGTGGTCATTTAATGTAATGTATACAAAGTTTGTTATGTTAGTATTATATAATTCATACTAGGTAGTTTTCATGCGATAAATGTAATATGACCTATTCATTAGCATAGGCACCAATAGTGGTTCAAATTTAGGTTTTATAAATAAATAATTTTTGAGTCCTCCTTATTGGATTTGTTAAGTATAATGATTGTATTTGAGCATTAGTTCATTGGGAGGTTACCCTTGAAGAGTAAAATGAAAAAGAGTTTATCTTTCCATAAAATGATTACCATACCCTGTTAACTTACCTTGATGGTTTTGGATTCAATAAAGTAAAATGAATTTTTATCATATTCTTAGAGACATTACCCTACAACGAATTCACATGTTGGAAACTTATGGAGACCTTTTCTAATCCTTACACCTGTCTCAAGTGTTGGATCTCATCAACAGTCTAGGATGTAGATGCCCATCCGACGGTGAAGGTTTTCTTGAGTTTGGTGGTAACTACCTGATTGATCCATGCTAACCAAGGTTCATTTGCGCTATTTTCTGTAGGGTTTCTAGATAGCTTCTCCCTCGCAACTTCCAGATATTTGGCAAAGTAACCTCTGCACCCTTCCCTGCAAAATTTTACCGTCGATTTCCATAATGGAGATGTAACGTTTTCTACCAAACCTAATATTGTTTCTTTGCTAAGTTTCCAACTTTCATTTTTTTTTATTTGGTGTTCTGATACTGATATGCAACCAGACAAAGTAGCTTGGTTCTGGTTGTCATGGGCAATGGCTCACAGCTGGTCAGCCGTCGATAGTTATCATTGCCATAAGGTCATTGTAAGAAGGTCAGCCAATAGCTAGTCATTGTCGGAAGGTCATTTTCGAAAGGTTATTTCCGAGAGAATCAGCCCCCCATATTGCATACCCAAGTCACCTTCATTGCATACCCGAAATAAGGTAGCAAAAAGAGTTAAAAATCAGGTATTCACTATTAACCCTCATTGGGTTACCTAAGGCTACGTTATGGCTCGGTATTATCTACAAAATTGATGGAATGGTTATGATATGTTACCTACAATTCAACAACCCTCCTTTTTTAAATGCTTTCGGGTTTGTGCAGGTGTTCCACCTCTCGTTTCGCTTATGGCCGACGAATTTCCAGCAGTCATGCTCAAGATTATATTACTCTACGTTTTCCAGGTATTTCATAGACTTATGGTGACATGAAGAGTCATGGTTTGCTTGTCCTGTTTCTTTAAAAGTGTAAATGGTTGTAATGGCCACTTGAGCTTAAGAGGCTATTCCAGGTTTTGGTCTCAATTGACGCATTTGTTAGACTTGGTTATTAATTTTGGGTTTCTAATGTAATTTCCTCAAGTTTCTCTCCTTCTCAGCTAGTTAGGGTTTTAGAAGGAAAATTAACTTGGGTCAAAACCTTTTTTTTTTAATATACTTGTGTCGGACTGTGGCGTTATGGCTTCAACACAATTAGAGTGACTCTATATGGTTAATAATACTACAATCCTAATTGTTTAATGGTTATAGTAGTTTCTATATTGTGAATGGTGCTACCACATTAATCGTTAGAGGGGTTGAAATTGAGAATTCAATTGACTGTCTTTTGCTAAGATTATGAATGTGGTTCTTATTATTATTTGTTACTTCCTGCAATTGTATTATTCTTTACAATATCGTAGACTTGTTCCTCTTGAATTTATGGGTTTGACATAATGTCAATTATATTTGTAACATGTTATGATATTATGTATTTTCTTCTCGATTATACTACATGTTGCCTACATTATTTATTTTTCTGAGGTTTATACCCAACTGCACCCTCCATCTAACATTCAAGACTTCAAAACTGTCTTTTGGCTAGGCCATTGCCAGGCTAGCCAGAAGACTAACCAAGTTTCCCTACTGGTCTTCCTCATTATGTTTTCATGTAATTCTACTACCCTTTTTTGTTTTTCTGTTTCTTTATCAGTCAAGATAGATTATTTCATGCCGGAGTCATTATCAAGATCCTTTATTTGGTTTGTCATCAAACAAACTGTGATTTTAATTTATTTCATAGAGAATTAATAACAGTCATAAAAGGACACTCAGTTTCTACAAATTTATATACTAAATATCTACACTTATAGTTTCCTTTCAGTTATCTTCACATAACACTAATTCGATTTATATCTGGTTATCAGTTTTACATCTGAGCCCTAGAATACTTATCTGAAGCCTTGTGAGTCTACACAAACATTTCCTCCACCTTCTAGAAAGAAATGTGGTTTCCTCCCTACCACGAGATTAGTCACAGACCAAATCTTCCCCTGTGCTCTTCTAATAGGCATGATGTTGTAGGACAACCTAATGTCCTTGTCAACTCTCTCTCATCTCCCTTGTCATGTTTTCTAGTACTTGTGTATCCAACACGAAATTTGGGAGATGAATGCCATCATGGTAAGAAATCAAGGGGTTTTCAAGTCATTTATTTAGGGTTCCCACTAGCATAGTCCCACCATATGATCCACCCAATCCTTAAATTGGGGTCTAGTGCTATTTCAATTAATTATTAGATGATCATGGTGGGCCATAATTCCAAGTTAAATGTTATGACTCTTCATAGGATATTATTGGAGATACTTGAGGAGACACCTCTTTTGCGAAAGTGTTAAGGAAGGATTCTGGCTTCAATATTGAACCATCAACCATATCCTCAACATTTGTCCCATACCCCATATCCTCAACATGTCGAAGCAACAATCAAGAAGACAACTGAGGTGAAGCATGGTCATCCTCTCTTGCCCACATTGTTCAGGATATATATCAATCTATGAATGCCTCTACACTCCTCCAACTGTGCATCAATAAAATTTTGGGTTGCCCCACTGTCCACCAAGATGGATACATGTTGTCCTTGCATTGTGCCTTTAGTTGCCAAAATTGCAAAATTGGGATTTTCCATGTCAAAATTTTAATTCAAGACTAACCATGCATTGGAAGGCATTAAAACAATATTAAGACATAAACAATGAATAATTGACAGAATACCAAATAAAATACATACATTGAGTTTTATCTCACAAGGTATGTAGATGCTAATTGAGAAAGTTCACACGAAAAGAGAAAGGTAATGTCATGATACATTGTTCAATTTGTAATCAAGAGCATTATCTTGGATAAGGGAGAACTATGTTACAAGTTTGGTTTGCCCAATCCAAAAATTGCACACTTTGTTACTACTCTTAAAGGCATGTCATGATGGTTTACTGGTTTAACATCATGTACATTTAGTTGTGTCTATTAAAGGCATGCTAGTTCAATGACAAAACCAATGGTTTGTCAACTTCGTCAGCTTAGTGAGTTATGTGTTAATCATCTCAGTGAACAACATATTAGGTCAATTAGCTTAGTCATTGACATGTACATTCCATTGTCACTATTAGTGAAATGTTAGGTAGAATATTAACATGTATTTTTTATTAACATTATCTAGCATGTTAATCGAATCAACATGCATGTTTGACTACAATTGTGGTAGATATGTTAGATAGGTCAACCCCATCAACAACATTTATGTTCAATTGCACATGTTAGAGGCATGACACAATGGTCACTTGATTAGTAACATGTACATTTTGGTTATCACTATTAAAGGTGTGTTAGGTTGGTTAACTTGATCAACGACTTGTATGTTTGGTTACAATTATTAAAGCCTCACTTGATTGTTTAATGTAGTAAATGGAGTGTAAGTCTAGTTACCATTTTCGAAGGCATGTTTTGTTGGTTAAATTAGTTAACATCATATACATTCAACTATGATTGTTAGAGCCATCCAAGGCTACTAAACCCATTTAAAGTAGTGCATAACATCAATGGGGGCTTGCTTATTGCATTGTGTGTGAGTATAGTGTGTTATTTTTTTTGTAAGTTGAAGATTTTTCATTAATCAAAAAGTATGTACAAGGGTGTCAAAATGCATGTGGCCTCACCCCAACTAGGTTTGTTGACCAATGCTATTACCATGGTACTGACAAAAAGAAAAATACCCAACTAGGAGACCCACAACCTTATAGGCCTTACATGCCAAAAAACAAAAAGAACTAACAAGACACCAGTTACCATAATTAGTCATCAAAAGTGATAGAGGCAAGATTATCTGGCCCCATCCCTGGAGGAGGAGGTGGGCGGTAGAGATAGTGGATGTGAGTATAGTGTGCTATTATTCCCCCACATGTGCCACGTGACATGTTCACCCTTCATGGATTGAATTTCCTTCTTAAGGGGGTTTCTTATTGAAGATGGGGTTATGTCTAAGTCTCAAGTGACTTTAATAAAATAAATTTAATTTAGTTGTGATTGTTGAGCCAAAGGGGTGCTTTCATAACTTTTGAGATGCTTCTACCATAGTGCAATGTCTCAAATCAAATAATCGTCACTTGCTTGTGTTCATCGAAAACATTTCAATCCAAAAGAAAAATGTATGTCAAATCAAGTTAAATAGCCCAATGCTTATTGACCCACACCACCAAAATTTCTAAATTTATCTCCTTGCTTGTGTTTGTTGGGGTTCAACCTCATCCCCCCACCATAAGTCATTTACTCCACCATTACGTACACATGCATATCTCTAAAAATCATGCCAAACTTAACCATTTTCATGCCTTACAAAAGAATTTCAAAACATTGTTACATTCGCACCATAAAATATACATATTTGTAATCAAGATTTTCTAAAGTAATATATGGTACTCTTAATTACAATCTACTACTACTTTGACTACCTGTACCCTACCCTTCAACCCCATGGAGATTCTTGTATGGATGTCATGACCCTCTCCATTTTGTAAATATTCTCTTAAATTGATCTTATAACACCCTCCATTAAAATCATTACATGCATGTACATGAGAACCCTTTCCCTACCAAAGTGGACCAACAAGGACTCAGGAGACTCTACTCACCCCAACCCAAGTGGGAGGAAATCCTAGCAACAAAAGGTGGGAACTTGCAAACCTTGGCGAGAACCATTCCCACTCTCTCAAATTCCACAAGAAAGTGAAAAACAATTTGCGATAGGAATGAAAAATTTCCAATCCACAATGAGAAGTCTAGAAAAATTAAAAGAAATCAAATGTTTCCACGTTGGTCAAAACACGGTCACTGCATAGAGTTTCTTTTAAACCAAGTTAAAACTGGGATATTTCAGGAAGAGATCACGTAGGAAAACAAAGGACTCCAGAGTGCACATCGTGATGAGATTGAAGAAAGATGTGTGAGTTCTATCACGACTTTCATGCAGCAGATTCAAACTCTAAACATCTCGACAATTCCCCAAGCCCGATCATTTAGTTTTTCGAATTCGCTGTAACAATATCCCCTTCTGAGTTTCGTGGGAGAGCTACAAACTCAGGTGAGTACATATGCGATTGTCGAAAACTTATCTTTCTTTCTGTGTATTGCAGTTATATTACTGATTGTCAGTGCAAATTCATTTTTCCCTTTTTCCATGTTGTATGAATATGCACCCTGGGGTCCTTGTTATTTGCTAGTATATTTGAGAAATCCATGATGGGTTTATCTCGTAACTCCCTTATATGTTGGTCTAAGCCATGGATTTCATGTTTTATAGTTTCAGCATCCATTTATGAGAAGGTTTGTTGGAAAAAAAGTCTGTTGGGTTTGTGCGACTAATGTCAAGGGTTTTATTTGGCTGTCCTATTAATTTTTTTCTTAAATGCGTACCATGCCCTTTGGATGTCTTGAGCTATTCTTCATCCTCTGTATAACATGAGATGATTGGGCTCTGGCTGTTGTATGAAACATGATATTGAGTATTTTGTATTCCATCTATGTTTTCGTAGCTCTGGTTCAATAAAAAGGGCAGCAACAACATTTAACTCTTTTACTCAAATCCACTCCTCCGTGCTACCAAAGCATAGTTATATTTGTTCGTCAAATTTTAAAACCCTCATTAGTTCAAGGGTTTCCAATTTGGGCTCCGGATTTCCATATAGATCTTGGGATCTATACTCCTTAGCTGAGCTGAGCCGAGCAATGGGCATGATGTGGATGGGGTCTCTAGTTACACCACAGGATGTGATTTCATCTCTAATGAACGATGGAACCTTCGATGCTTTCAGATCCGAAATCATCAACCAATTAAAGACCAATATATGTATATAATTCTTCTTCCATTGTATTTTCACCTTTCGATCACGACTTGTTATTGTTTTAGGAATCGACAATGTGTGCACTTCATGGATTCCAAGGTCTTAATATATAAATCAAACATTATAGCAGACCCTCTTCATTTACGTTGTAATCCAATACTCACAATAAGCATTAGATCATGTCGTGTTATACATATTTGTGAGGGACCATATAATGAATGGCTCTCATGGACTTCCTTAACCTCTACTAGGGAAAATAATTTATTTTCTACTCGTGAGCTAAGAGACGTTAACACTTTTTCTTATTTTTCTTCTCCACACATACAGATTCAGGAACTGGGAATAACAGATACAGTAGCAACATTATTTTTTTCTTTTCTTTTCTTTTTTAAATCGGTGAAGTTCATGGCTCAGATGGAACTCCATGCTTATTAAATATCCCCATTCTCGCAGTGAGGTTTGCACTGTCTTCATAAATATTGTTGGCCATCACATTCTATGGGGTTAGAATTTTGCGCTTTATGGTCCTGGTGACCTGGGGCACTCTTCAAATCATCCTCTCGGAAAAAATTCCAACAATTTTGCTCAAATGAGGGTGTATGAATGATAAAAGTATTTTTCCTTCATAGTTTATCTGAACACCTCTGTGAAATTTCTGTACATGACATACATTTTGGACTACAGATATGAGTCCATCATCAGGAGAACTAAAGAGAAACCATGACAATACGAAAACCAATGAATATGTAATCAATTTAGCTAATCTAGGTACAAGGTCACTCAATCCTAATGTGCTTTCAGAATCTTAATTAATTATTTTAAAATGGGTTATTATGTGTTTCCTTACTGTCAAGGATGTGAATTGCTAGTGCCCAAAAATGATGAAGATTTTTTTTTTTTCCAAACTCGATGGTTTCCCAATTATAGACTTTTTCGAGTCCAAATTGATTCCTCTGTCTAGTGAAGCAACACCTCTGAGTCTGATTAGGCTCCGAATTTTCACCATTTGTTCTGCAAGTATGACTGAGACTCTCAGGTCATTTGTTTATAGTAGACAAAAATAAAATGAGTACTCAGACTCTCATGTCATTTATAGAAGACAAAAAGACGCCAAGTTTAGGTTGGGCCAGTGTTTATATTAGTAGATTAGATGTAGATATATTAATGTATTAGATGTAGATTAGATTATTCTTTTGTGAAATTTGTGTGGAGTAGCACATCTGAGTCCGATTAGGCTTTGAATTGTCGCCACTTGTTCTACAAGTATGACTAAGACTCTCAAGTCATTTGTTTATAGTAGAAAAAAAGAAAATGAGTACTCACACTCTCAGGTCATTTATAGAATACAAAAAGAGGCCAAGTTTAGGTTGGGCCAGTCTTTATATTAGTAGATTAGATGTAGATATATTAATAGATTAGACGTAGATTAGATGGAAGAAGTATCGATCATTCACAATGGGATGCTTATCACTGGGATTGTGAGATGGGTTCCCCAAAGTGGCTTCTATCTTCAACCCCTTCCCATGAGGTTTGAACTTGTAACCTAACATGGACTAAACCCCATGCAAACCAACTGGTCTACACCTCATGGGTTAAAAATAACATCCACAAACATAATAGGCATGCCACTAACATAATAATTGAATAGTTACAACGATGATATGCTTGTTGACTTCGTAGTCAATATTTTCTTTTTTGGTTGATAAGTGGGTGAATCCTGAAAACACACTTACCCTATGGCTGAGAGGCCATGACTCAAGAGCATCTAAGCCGTCAAAGTCACCCGGGGATTGCACCCAGCCTGAGCTGCACCAGCGGAAACCATGCTGGATTTATGGAGCACCTTAACAACATGCTCCTTCACCGACTGTTCTAAATCTCTTTGATTCCTAGTCAATATTTAATTATACTTAGTTGAGACAATTATTTTCTTCTCCTCACATTTAAGATTAATTGTGAAGTTTTGTTTATGAGAACATTAATGTTCTTTCATGAAGACAATCCTTATCCCACAAAGAGAGACTTTGATATACCAATTTGGTGTTTTCATGGGCCATAACCTTAAAAATAGATTATTATTATTATATAAAGATTCTTTGGTAGGGTATGTATATTTAGGTATACTTTAGTAGCAAAAAATTATTACTAAGAGGCTCAAACCCACATAACATCTTGGTTTGTCTTGGCCATAACCTTAAAAATAAATTATTATTATATAAATATTCTTTGGTAGAGTATGTAAACCTCCATATACTTTGAACCCTCAACCTTTGGGCTCATGCTAAATCATAAGTTGTTGGTACATTTGGATTGCAGGTTGTTGGATATACTCATGGTGTTATAATATTAACCGAAAGATTTGATCACAACCTTACTTAAATTTCTCCAACATGTTAATAATTCACCATAATTAATAATAATAATAATTTATTTTTGAAATCACAATCAAGTGAGTTACCAAATTAGTATATAAGAAACTTGCTTGTAAGACAAAGGAGAATTTAACTATTAAAATTTAAGAAAATCTAAATACTCTGCCCCTCTAAATTAAACTATAACCCCTTATTAAACCATTAAACACATTATTCTCAAATGTTATTAACCATTAAACACATATTTTTCTCCTATAACAAGACAGTGCTCAACCCACACCTTGATAGACACAAATCCCCAATACATATCGCACCATTTGTCAATTCACCGATGAAATTTTCAACGGAAGTGATCGGTGAAGGCACTTTAAATTTCTTAGAAGTGTCGTGTCTCGAATATTATTTATGAATGAAAGTTTCGTCATCCCTGAAAACAAGAGGTTGGAAGTCAGAAACCAACCAGGTGATCGGGATGGGGTCTCCGGTTCCACCACAGGATGTGCTTTCATCTCTGATGAATGATGGCACCTTCGATGCTCTGAGATCCAAAATCATCAACCAACTCAAGACCAATGTATGTCTCTAATTCTTCTTCCGTTGTGTTTTCCCCTTTCGATGACAACCTGTTATTGTTGTGGGAATCCACAATGTGTGTGCTTCATGGATATGTCTTGATGTAGCCATCAAGAATTATAGCAACCCCTCTTCTTTTACATTCTAATTACATTGTAAGTCGTTCCCCTCTGAAATCAACTCTCTTCTAAACGTATGTGTACATTCATGGGTCATTGATTTAGGTGTTTGTTAAAAGTGGCAACTAGGGCCAAACTCCATGTGGGTCATCTTATTAATGGTAGGTGATATTTTTCTTAGATCCCTCTCATCGAGAGATGTAGGATTGATATAGAGATCATCTGATTCCAATAAGTATTCACAGATATATGAATTTATTTTTGTTATGGGACAATTCGTCAAGGTTGGCCAACAACCAAATAAACCCCTCATGTGCTCAACGTTTTAGTATAAATAGAAGAGGTCCTCAAGTCATTTGGACTCACTCACACTCTTGTGATCTCTCTCTTCATTCTGTTTTGGGTTTTATGAAAGAGAGATCTAGAGGGAGTGCCCTAGTCTAATACGTTGTCCTAATGAAGATCAAATCACAGCCATGGAAGTAAAGGCTATACACTGCCCTAGAAGAGATGCCCTAGACCCTAACGCTGTCATGGAGGAGTCCTATACACAGCTTCTTATACGCTGCCATGGAGAGCCCTAATTACAGTCAGGGAGCAGCCCTAGACGTGGAGGAGAAAGGGTCTTCTAGGAGTGTCTACGCTGCCCTAATTTACAGTCAAATGCAGTCACGGAAACACAGCTAGGAGAGGCTGAACGCAGGTCTATAAGAGACCCTAAGACACTGTCCTTAAATGCCCTAAGCATTGTCCTAGGAGAAGTCATCTAGACGCAGAGGAAGGAGGGTCTTGTTATGCCCTAGCCGCAGAAAATAGGAGGACTAATGCAGCCCTCTAAATGCAGTTGAATGACTGTATAGAGGAGACCTAACTCTATGGAAGACATGCCTTAAAAGCTGGCAAGAAAGGGCAGTCAATGTATGATCTAATATGCACTTATGGAGAGCACAAATCTGTTGATGTATGAGGCTCTAAACCGCAGTCTCAAGATGTCTCTATGGTGCCCTAGGATGCAGTCATATATGCTGCAATAGGAGGCACATATATGCAATAAAGGAGAGGCCTTAATCCGTAGTAAAAGGGAGCATCTAGCCACTATCAAGGAGACCTAAGAAGAGGCTCTTATCCACTATCCTGAAAGTACCCTTACCACTAACTAATGTGAAGCCATCATAGAAAAAAGAAACCTTAGCATAAATGAGAACGTCTAGCCACAGGCTTATGGAAGACCCATGAACTGTCTCTCATCCACAGTTAGAAGGGTTGCTATCTCACAACCAAAGGAAGCTTCAGTATAGCTGTAGGTGACATCTCACTACTGTTAGTACTATGATAAAGGTTGTTCCAGGTATGAGAATGCTTGCAAGTGGAAGTCACAATCATAAGGTAAACTTGTGTGATGAAGGAGTCTGCACTCAGACTTATCTCAGACCATGTAGGGTTGGCTTCAAATGATTGGATGCTAACATTCTAAAGCATTGATGATTAGGAAGATAGTTACTTCTGTGTTGATATGTGCTAGACCATAGGCCATAGCATCACAGCATGGGTCTCCTAGAGCTACACTATTGGTCAGAGATTATGAAGGAAGATTAATACAGCCACAGGTGCCCTCATCAGATCAACAACTCTTCACTGTCAAGGGACATGCTACAGTTCTATCATTGATTGAAGACTGTCATGGCAATTCAGGATTGCATCTTAGATTAGTCATCATTAACAGAATGATGGACTTACTGCTGTTGTCATAAAATCTCAAATTTATGTATATGTACTCTCTCTCTCTGCTGAACTATTGAAGAACATATAAGAAGAATTGATCAAGGGTTTCCGCACATTAGAGTTTGTCCTTGGCTAGTGCCACATCTTATGTCCTCTTGTCTTTGCTTGTCTTCTGTGATTTATGTTTATGTTCTACATGTAGTTTACTTTAATACTGATGTGATTGCTAATCTAGAAAAGACATTGAGCTAACTGTGAAAATTGAAATAAATTGCTCTGAGTATAGCACATACCTAAACTTAACAGTGTTAGAGGATTAAAATAGTTTCAACCATCCGATTAATTGGACCGGTATTAAATTAGTTAAAATTATATCAAATTAGTTATAGGACGACCTCCCTTGCTCAACACTACTTGCTCGGCCCGACTGTTGTTCAGCACTACTACTTCCAGGTGCTTCAGCTCGACCGCACTTGCTTGGAAGGAGGAATGAATTCATATGTTCCAGGTAAGAAGCTAAGAAAATCAGTATCCCCAACTATTTGCATTCTTGTTACGTGTCCGTGGATTCGACCCATTCTTGTTACCTATCCTCAGAAGGTAAGAAACTCAGTATCTTCAAGCTGACTTGCATGAAGTTCTTAACCAGGTCATTATATTCCTCAGTGGGAAGAACTTACTATTGAGGAGAACATCTTCAATCTGAAGGGTATAGCAGTAAGTCTATTTCTAATGTTTAGCTCCAGAAAATTACAAGGCTTGGTTGTTCTTCATTCGGTGTTGGGATGTTATCCGAGAATGGTCCATTTCATTAATGCATATAAAATTCTATACGTAGAATCCCTACCAATTGGTTTATAGTAAGTCTACAAAGGAAAATTGTCTTTATCTTTTATTCTGCTGATGCATGAAGTCAAGATATGATCTGATTTAATATTTTTTTGTTGGATTACAGATTGGCAACCCATTGCTTGATTTCTTCACAGATTTTAACGCAAGGGCGGAGTTCCTGTGGTCACATGGCCTTATTTCTTGACTCCACATATAATATTATGAAAAATGGTTGCAACTACACTCGCTATGTGGATGAGTATTACCGAGGCATTGTTTCTTCGACCTGTGAAGAAGTGTACTCAATAGTGAGGATGGAGGTTAGCCAATACATTGATAGATACAACATCACACTAGACATCTATCTATCATCTCTTGACACCCAGAAGTCTAAGACGCCGGGAGTTGAGGTAAAGTAGGTAAAGTTTTGTTGAGCAATAAAGCATGTAATTATATATAATTTTTTTGTTTATTTGACTAAAATTTGGTTTACACAGGTTAAAGGGTAAGGTAAATCGAGTTTTTTTAATTATTAATAAATTTTAAAGCTAAAATTATCCTTTAGGAATCCCTAAACCCACTGTTTTCAACAACTTTTTTATAGATAAATGATCATTTGATTAACCTCTGGTTGACAAATTTGTCTATTAGGTAAATGGTCATTTAGTTCAAATCTGGTAGACACTTTTGAGGAGTGGTTGATCTATAGTGTGAAATTTTTAATTCATTCTATTTGTGACTTCCAAGTATTGAATACTACATATCCATGCATCATTGTGCAACATTTTTGACTTCATGCAGGGTTGTTAACTTATAATTGTAAATATTTATGAATTATGGATATGGAAAACCTACCATGGCAGTACGTCACCGAAGGACATTTTGACTTCATAAAAGGCTGCTAATTTATAATTGTAAAAAAATTAAGTGTTTTCAATTTCTATTTTAATGGAGCTGTAAAGGGGGGGCTAGGTGAGGGTTTTTCAATTATTGACACAGGTTTTTAAATTAAAACCAACTTTATGAGTCTATAAATGCACTGTTTTCAACAATTATTTTAGGTAAATGACCATGCAGTTAACATCTGATTGACAAATTTAGGTGGGAGCTTGGCATATCTAGAATCAAATTGATCCATGGTGAAAACATTCCAATTCAAACATGTGAATGCCAATATTGATACAAAGTGTCTTCCTTGGGATTACCTTTTCTATATAGCCATCCTTTGAATTATTCCCTGTACTCAGTAACTTCTGTAAATCACCTATATGTATTAAATTCAAAGCACAACACCTGGTAATCTGGGGCGTGTCAAACAATGCCTCCTAATTTGTAATTAAGAAAAGAAAGGTTGTTAAAGTTATTTGTGTCATGCCTTGCCTCGCTTCTCAACCTTTATTAATGGAATGGTAACTCGTTACTTGTCAAGCATCTTGGAGAGCCAACTAGTTTTAACATTAAAGTATGTGTGTGGAATCTTGCAATGAGGCTAGAAGAAGTGCAAGCTTCTTAGATACAGACATGGTTCTATACCCATTTTGACAGTTTACGATCAATGTTGAATAGTGTTGTGTTCTTTCAGATACAAAGTTTGGATCCGTAGAGCATCACAACGTGTCTTCAATATGCATGGTCTACAATGGCTATCCATTCTGGTCTTCTTAGTCTCAAAAGTCTTATCGGCTCTAGAAAGTGATATTGTAGATAGGCTGCCCGAAGAGCTAGCTATGACCTTCAAGCAATGTGCTAGTCTGTCACAGGGGATGAAAAGAGTGGTCGAGCTCTATTCTATTACTTTGTAGAAGCTGAGACAAACTCAAATTTGAAGCCTTTGGTTGTATGGCTCAATGCAGGTTAGTTGAACAAGCAACTTCTACAGGTTTTTGGCATTTTCATGTTGTTTAATGGTATAGACAACCTGATAAAATATGGATGAAAGAGATTTAATCTTTTTAGGGCTAAGTGATGATTAAAATATAACTCTGTCTTTTGTTAAACTAAAAGCATTGCAAGTCTTGAAAGCACATATGCAAACTTCCAACTGAACAAATAAGCTATAATTCAAGAAAAAAACTACATATGGTGCTATAAATATATGTGGCTTTCTAAGGCACTCAAGTCACCAGGCTTTAATCCTAAGAATTCAATGTCCATCCACTGAATCTCTCCTTTGGTCTCAATGTTTTAAATGCTAATTATTAACACATATTTAAAAGTCATGTTCAATGTTCAAGAGGTACATGTACATTGAACAAAGAAGGAACATGTAATTTTACATAGCTCATGTAGATCCATAGTATATGTGTAGTCGGTAGAGAAATCCTTTAAGAGAACAATACGTAAGACCTTGACTCTTTTCATAAATTTTATTGTAACTTGTAATAGGTTTCCCAGAATTTATTAACATCTTTTATTCTACTTATCATGTTCGGCTCTGGAAAATTACAAGGTTTGGTTGTTCTTCATTCAGCGTTGGGGCGCTATGAGAATGGTCCATTTCATTAATGCATAAAAAATTCTATATGTAGAATCCCTAACAATTGGTTTAGAGTAAGTCTACAAATGAAAATTGTCTTTGTCTTTTATTCTGCTGATGCATGAAATCAAGATATGATCTGATTTAATATTTTTTTGTTGGGTTACAGATTGGCAACCCACTGCTTGATTTCTTCACAGATTTTAACACAAGGGTGGAGTTCCGGTCGTCACATGGCCTTATTTCTAAATCCACATATAATATTATGAAAAATGGTTGCAACTGCACTTGCTATGTGGATGAGTATTATCGAGGCACTGTTTCTTCGAACTGTGAAGAAGTGTAGTCAATACTAAGCATGGAGGTCAGCCAATACATTGATAGATACGACGTCACACTAGACATCTGTCTATCATCTCTTGACACCCAGAAGTCTAAGATGTTGGGAGTTGAGGTAAAGTAGATAAAGTTTTTTTGAGCAATAAAGCCTGTAATTATATATAATTTTTTTGTTTATTTGACTAACATTTGGTTTTAAAAGGTTAAAGGTAAGGTAAAAGAGATTTTTTTAATTATTAATAAATTTTAAAACTAAAATTAACCTTTAGGAGTCCCTAAATCCATTGTTTTCAACAACTGTTTTTAAAAATAAATGATCATTTTATTAACATCTATTTGACAGATCCATCTATTAGGTAAATGGTCATTTAGTTCAAATCTGGTAGACACTTTTGGAGTGGTTGATCTATAGTGTGAAATTTTTAATTCATTCTATTTGTGACTTCCAGGTATTGAATACTACATATCCATGCATCATAGTGCAACAATTTTGACTTCATGCAGGGTTGTTAACCTATAGTTGTAAATATTTATGAATTATGAATATGGAAAACCTATTATGGAAGCACGTCACCAAAGGGCATTTTGACTTCATAAGAGGATGCTAATTTAAGTGTTTGCGATTTCTATTTTAATGGAGCTCTAAAGGGGAAGGCTAGGCGAGAGTTTTTCAATTATTGACACAACTTTTTAAATCAAAACCAACTTTATGAGTCTATAAATGCACTATTTTCAACAATTATTTTGACGAAATGACCATGTAGTTAACATATGATTGACAAATTTAGGTGGGAGCTTGGCATATCTAGAATCAAATTGATCCATGGTGAAAACATTCCAATTTGAACATGTGAATGCGAATATTGATTCAAAGTGTCTTCCTTGGGATTAGTTTTTCTATATAGCCATCCTTGGAATTATTCCCTCTATTCAATAACTTCTATAAATCACCTATATGTATTAAAGTCAAAGTGAAACACCTGGTAATCTTGGGGCCGATCAAACTTTTCCTCCTAATCTGTGATTAAGAAAAGCTGGGTTGTTAAAGTTATTTGTGTCGTGCCTTGCCTCACTTTTCAGCCTTTATTAATGGAGTGGTAACTCGTTACTTGCCAAGCAGCTTGGAGAGCCAACTGGTTTTAATATAAAAGTCTGTGTGTGGAATCTTGCAACAAAGGAAGAAGAAGTGCAAGCTTCTTAGATACAAACATGGTTCTCTACCCATTTTGACAGTTTATGATCAGTGTTGAATAGTATTGTGTTCCTTCAGAGACAAAGTTTGGATCTGTAGAGCATCACAACGTGTCTTCAAGATGCATGGTCTTCAATGGCTAGCCATTCCGGTCTTCTTAGTCTCAAAAGTCTTATCGGCTCCAGAAAGTGATATTGTAGATAGGCTGCCCGGAGAGCCAGCTGTGACCTTCAAGCAATATGTTGGGTATGTCACAGTGGATGAAAAGAGTGGCTAAGATCTATTCTATTACTTTGTAGAAGCTGAGATAGACTCAAATTTGAAGCCTTTGGTTGTATGGCTCAATGGAGGTTAGTTGCAGTAGCAACATCTGCAATTTTTTTCCATTTTCATGTTGTTTAATGGTATAGACAACCTGATAAAATATGGACAAAAGAGATTTAATTTGTTTAGGGCTAAGTGATGATTAACATATGACTCTGTATTTTTCCAAACTGAAAGAATTGCTGGTCTTGAAAGCACAGACGCAAACTTGCAACTTGCAACTGAACAGATAAGCTATAATTCAGGAAAAAAACTACATATGGTGCTATAAATATATGTGGCTTTCTAAGGCACTCAAGTCCTCAAGTTTTAATCCTGAGAATTCAATGTCCATCCACTGAATCTCTCCTTTGGTCTCAATGTTTTAAATGCTGATTATTAATACATATTTAAAATTCATGTTCAATGTTCAAGAGGTACATGTACATTGAACAAAGAAGGAACATGTAATTTTACATAGCTGATGTATATCCATAGTATATATGTAGTTGGTAGAGAAATCCCTCAAGAGGATAGTACGTAAGACCCTGACTCTTTTCATTAATTTTATTGTAACTTGTAATAGGTTTCCCGAAGTTTATTAACATCTTTTATTCTACTTATCATGTTTGGCTCTGGAAAATTACAGGGCCCGGTTGTTCTTCATTTGGCATTGGGGCGTTATCCGAGAATGGTCCATTTCATCCTAGGGGAGGCAAATTGATTATGAATGAGTACAACTGGAACAAAGGTATGTGTGCTAATATTTGATTTCTGGTACTTGTATGATATAAGCATCCTTCTTAATGCAATGATTACCAATGGTCCAAAAGAATGTATTGTATTTCTCAGGCTACTGCCTATTTGCTTTGTGCAGAAGAAAGCATGCTTTATCTAGATACTCCTGCTAGAGTTGGACTTTCTTATTCTAATGATACATCATACTATTTGGGTGCAGATGATGCTAAAACATGTATCAAATATCAATCACCATATGTAAATTATATGATAAAACTTTCTACAATACCTTTGTATGTCACAATAATCTGATTGCCTAATTTTCTTGCAGCGGAGGACAACTTGCTATTTCTCCATGGTTGGTTTGACAAGTTTCTAGAGTATAGGACCAGATATCTGTATTTAACAGGGGAGAGCTATGCAGGTGAAATTATTCTTTAAGTTGAGATTTTTACTAAAACTGATAGCAGGGAAAGATGAAAACATTTATCTATTGTCATTCCGTTCATCTTCAAGCTGACTTGTATGAAGTTCTTAACTAGGTCACTATATTCCTCACTGGGTAGAACTTATTGTTGAGGAGGATATCTTCAATCTGAAGGGTATAGTGGTAAGTCTAATTCTACATTTGTGGAAAGCTTTTCAGCAATATCTTGTACAATTATTCTTTGAAAATGCATTTTTGGATTAACCAATTTGAGAGACAAAGTTTATTGAGCTTTCTTTTGTCCTTCTCAGAAGATACTGACTTTCGTTTTTGTCTGTCTATGGTGGTACTATAGCTATTTTCATTATTGTTGGTAAAGTAAGGGATCCAATTTAAATGGTTAAAAGGTGCTTTAAATTGTATTTTTTTGGAAGATGTAAACCAACTATATTGTATGACAAGATTCTTCCAATATAAATAATGCATATAAAATTTTATACATAGAATCCTTACAAGTTGATTTATAGTAAGTCTACAAAGGGAAACTATCTTTGTCTTTTATTCTGGTGGTGAATGAAGTCAAGATATGATCTGATTTAATATTTTTTTGTTGGGTTATAGATTAGCAACCCATTGCTTGATTTCTTCATAGATGTTAACGCAAGGGCAGAGCTCCTGTGGTCACATGGAATTATTTCTGACTCCACATATAATATTATGAAAAATAGCTGCAACTACACTCGCTATGTGGATGAGTATTACTAAGGCACTGTTTCTTCAAGGAGTTGGGACTGAAGGTTGTGGCCACCTTCAAAGTATTGAAGGGTAAAAATATTGTTAAAGAAGTGATAGGAGCAAGATTAAATGATGTGGTACAAGCTATTGAGAATATAAAATCAAGTTCATACATTTACAAATTGGTTGGATTTTTTCATTTTTAGACTTTGTAAATTGATATCCTATCAATAAAGTTTTTTGTATTTGAACATGAAATAAATGATCTTCTACAACCTATTGAGACTGTAAAATCAATTTCATACATTTACAAATTGGTTGGATTTTTTCATTTTCAGATTTTGTAAATTGATATATTATCAATAAAGCGTTTTGTGTTTGAACATGAAATGGTACAATTTCTCAAATTGAGATGGCATGTTGTCCTCAATTTATGCCTTACGACGTTTCTTTTGCAACCTCTGGTGCCAATACTAGTTTAATACCAACACTAAGCATTAGACCATACCGTGTTATAGAGGGTCGTGAGGGACCATATGATGAATGGCTTTCATGGAATTGCTTAACCTTTTCTAGGGCAGATAAATTATTTTTTTCCTATCCGTTGTTTAGGTCATAGTCTTGGCATGCTATGACTAAGATTGAGATTGAGGAACATTTCATTTTTCGTTGCCCCTTTTATTATGAGATCTAAGGATGGTTCCACCCTCTATTTAGGGAGTCATGAACCCTTTCTAGTTTCTATTGGTATTCAAACCAATGCTACATATCTTTATATGTGCAAGAGGCTCTCAGAGTATGGTCCCAAATTTTCTAGCCACCCCCTAGACTATCGTCCACTCAGTTGATCACTTCTCTCTGGTGCTCCTCTCTCGTAGGGTAACCGAGAGACAGAATGTTAGCAACATGGATCTTGATTCTAGGTTAGTATGGGATTATGAGATATTCCTACTTTCTAGAAACCCCAATGTTATTGTCGTTATGGATCCCATTGCAACAATTAGATGATGCCATCTAGGCCTTAGTGGTGGTAGTCCTTGTCTAGGTAGCAACATAGTGCACAGTACAGATTATCTTCTAGCTCCTTTTCTGCAGAGTATGATGTTGGGAGTTTCCTATATTCAACGTAAGATGTTAGGGAGCAAGTGCTAGTGGATCTTAATATTCTTGCTTTATTTATATTCTAGATTCTAGGTCCATTTATTTTAATTGGTTTTCCTTTATATGTGCTCAGTTCATCTTAGATTAAAGCTTGTGTTTGGTTTGTCATATTAGAGCAGTACTTTAGTTTATTTTACTTTTGGCATTCTGATTTTTTTCTTAGGACCCATATTCTATGCTCCCACAAAAAATCAACACTAGCACTCAATAGTGCTATTGACATTCTTTTGTTGTCATTTGTTGGATATAAATAAAATTACATTATCCTATTTTTATGTTTTGGAACCTATTCTGAGCATACTCAAGCACTTTTCTTGAGGGTGTTGTGATTAATTTTTTCATGGAGATATTGCACAATATCTCCATGAAAAAAATCAAAGCTTGTGTTGTTTTGGATCTGTGACAAAGGTATTATGGCCATGATTAGGTGCATGAGTAGACAAGGGTTAAACCTCCTATTCAAGGCAGGGGATTTCTACTTGATTGAGGATATGATCATCAAGGCTAGGCTTACCTGGGACCTATATTTTGCTTGCTTTGTGTGAGGACAAAAGAATGGTAGTTCAAGTTATCAGTGCCCTTCACAGTTCTTCCATCTTTGTCCATATTCAATTTTTCTTGTCTATAGTTGTGTAAGTCAATGAGGTTTTAAGTTATGACAATGCTTCAAACCTTCAAGCCCCCTTCGTTTCCTTGGAACAATTCTTAGCTCAATTATTTTAGAACTATATATGACTACATATTTGATTATATTAAAATCATATTTGTTGGATTTATTTACTTATTTATTGTTGAGATTTTAATCGTGACTATGTGTCTTATTATCTCAATGTTTTATGTTTTATTTAGCAAATTTAAATCTTTGATTACTTTGATGAATTTCTTATATTTTTATCTTCTTCCATTGCCCATTAGGTTTGGCACTGGTCACTCTTAAATATGAGTTCAAGCATATGATTTTTTTTAGGAAACTCCTTTAGAGCTAGCGTGTACTAGTTTTGGAGAGAGGGATTGTGTTGTTAGCAACGATACCTTATCTAAATTATCATTTGACCCCCTTTAGACTGATTTGGGATCAATTCAAGTGACAAGAATCCCCCAAATCTCCCCATGCGCAAACTTCAACACTCTACTTGCTTTCTTATCTTGGCTTGTGTCAACAATCCCCTTGTCCAAACATGTTGAACAACTCCAACATTCCCCTGAATAGTAGGTAGACTAACAACCATCTCTAACCTACTTAGAAGAGAAAAATGTTGCAAATACAAATGCTAACCATTGCCAAAGTGAGTTGACGTACGTATCTCTACTGTTCACCATGTCATGTGAATCTACCACATCCTTTGGATTCTTCATTGCCACATCTTCAAACCTATACTATGAATGTTGTTCCACCCCCAAAGATATGATATTTCCCCTTTTCTTGACCAAGTATCGGCCCGTTGTGAACACAACCTCTACATGCAGATTTTTCTTCGTAATTTGGCTAACAAAAATCAATTTTTTACTTAGACTAGGAATATAAAGAACCGTTTTGGAACATAAACTTGTCATTGCTTGTTACTTGTAACTGTACATTCTCATGCTCTTCAACAACATGAGTTGCAAAGGGTTGCATGTTATATTGTGAAAATATAAGCCTAAATATGGCAAACATCAACTACCAACATTATAAATTTCTACTACAAATAAATTGTTGATATGAAAATTCCAACCTGAGAGAATGGGTTGGGTGCCATTCAAAGAGAATAGATATTGTAAGCAGAGGTATCAATGCATAGACTGAGCATATAACCACAGTGATGCTTGTGAATTCCATGGCAAGTTCTTTCTTTAGTATAAAAATCCCAGTGGAAAGTATGACACTTATTATGAAGCAAGTGACCACCACAACTATAACCGAAAAAATTGTAGTTTTAGGTCTCCTGGCTCCCAGCTCATTACCCACTCTTACACAGGAAACAATATAAATACAACAATAAAGAAAATAAATTTTTAGATACAGAAAATGGGAAAAAGGTATACCATGCTATATAATGTTTTCCAAGGAGAAATCAAGTTCAGCATTGCAATAAAACTATTGAACTTATGTGGACTGTAAATTTCCCCAATATTCGAGAATCCTAAGGTCAGGAGGGATCAATTGTTTAACCCTCTCTCGATGGTAAAATCTTGAGATATTCCCAGAATCTGCAATAGCCATAAATATGCCCCAATAAAACAATATGACTATAGATCATAAATGTATACCTTGCAGCTACACTAAGACCCAACATTCCCATCAACTCCTAGTTGTAATAATTCATGCTACATATATATTCAAAACCTGGTACGTTCAAGATCTATAAACTGGCATAGCTGTCTAACTAAGTTGGGACAATGCATAGCCATGGAGCTTGTATTTGGCTTTGAATTAGTTATCTTTAAATGGGAAAGTATCATACCAAATAGAAATGGAATCCAAAGTTTCCTCTGCATTTGGTAGAAAACCTGATACAAGCACCAATACTTCAATGTACCATATTTCCAAATGACAGAATGAGGTGTAGAACAAAACAAAAGTTGTCAAAACAGGCTAACCTATTATGTAAACATCCAGACATAATTAAGATAATTTGTGTATCCTACAAAGAGTATTAAGGCATACATTAGCATAATAGTTGATGGTAGAGTTAACTTGAAGTATGACTAGATTCCTGTGAAGGCCTTCAAGGTGAAGCCCGCCCATGTATGCCTGCAGTATGGGCTATAGAATATATACTAGAACCCACCAAGTCAAACTCACTGTTAGGGCTATCCCTAGCAGGCCAAATCCTAGCTTGTCTATTGCCACCTAGGTGACCAATATAAGGAATACACATGTCCCAACAACAATATAGGCAAGAGGGGCCACTATGTTCTGAGCTTGCAAAAACCTCTGCATGGGTGAGCGAAAAAGCGAACAAATGAGGAATAAGACCTTTGGAAAAAACACCTTCTGCAACAGATATTTCTTTACTCTGCCCTATGGAAATCAATACAAGATCTGCAAATTAGTAGAGGATGCCCAAAAGTATTGCTTTATCATCCAAGGTAGGGAAACTATCAAATTAATGAGTTTATGACTCATGACTTGCTTGATTATATTGATTTTTCATCTTTGGATTTTTTAAAATATTACATCTATTATGCATGCTTATGGTGTCAAGATTTTGTTGTAGTTTTGACTTATAAGTCAAAGCATCAGGAAGATAAGTGTATTTTTTGTCATACCTATTATATAATTGTTCTGTTGATATTCAACATTGCTTTGAGATAACTTTTCTTATAATATATATACCTGTGTGAATTCATTATGAGTGTTCTTAACTATTGTTACCATTGTATATGACCAAGTAGAAAAACATCAAGAGGTGGCCCATGAAACTATATATGTTTTTTAGAACTGGAAGTTATTAGAGAAGTTTAGGTGTGATCAATATTTCTTCCAACATTGATTTTATACCATGAATAGGAAATAGTAGTAGCAAGGATCTCTCAGAATCATTATTATGGGCTCGCTACTTGCCAACTAAGCCACAAGACTAAAATTTGATTTTTTTAGTAGGAATGTCAAGTACAAGGACACTTTCACCAAGTCGACACATAATTCATACTGACTGTGATTACAAATTTCCCTTTATTTTGAATTAGATGAAGGTAACACCATAGCATTTATGAAGGAAATGGTGGAATTTCTTACTCAATTAGACACCCCTATTGGAAAATTACCCAGAACTCATTGAGCAGTACAATGTAGCAACCCCTTTCTTTTCCATCCAAGTAGACATAGAAGATGAATCCATAAATATGAAATTTTCTTGCAAGGTGTGCTTCAGGTTAATATAACTGAGATCACCTGTTAAAACTTAAAATATTAACAAATATTGTAGCACCTTTGTAATTACATTTGATTTAATATTGTGCTCAATTATTTTTCTATTTTTTCCTTTGGTTGCAGAGGCCAGAAGTAAATTTGGAAAGTCTTCCATTGAAGCTTACGTGGTGCAAGTTTTATGTCTAAGGTTTAAGTTATCTTTCTATCCATTCTAGGAAAATAGTTTAGGCATGCTTTCTTGGTGTTCTTGGTCTAGTTGCTTATGAAAGCATTGTGCATTTTTCCAAATACTGATGCTACCTAAAAACTCTATGAATCAGGTTTGGGATAGAATAGTGCAGATAGTTTTGATGCTCCATTTTCAGTTCCATCAATTACACCTCATCTGCTCCTGATCCTCGATGTTATGTTCACTCGAATTATTATGTTGATGCAAGATTATTATTTTCATTGCTTCTTACTGTGATGGAAGCGGGTATGGAGTGTGTCAAAGGTTTACCTTATGAAGATATACTAAAGTTGTGATAGCCTATATTGGCAGGCCAAGATGATCCTCGATGCCTAGTAGAAGGTTTGAGAGACACGTGCTCAAGAGCTATTGAGGTACACAGTAAGGTTAATGTTTTAGAGAAGTTCATGGTGTGTTTATAATTTTCATTTGTGGGAATTTCATTATGTTTCCCTTGATAGGACCCAGGTTATTTTTCTTGTTTACGTAGAAGCCAGTTGATGAATAATACATGTTAATTCTGCAAAATGATAGTACATTTTGTTTTGATGTGCTTTCCAATCATTTGTATATGTTTACACTATACCTTTTTTTTCTCTTCTCCTTTCACTAAGGATTTTTTTTCTACCAAGTGCAGATATCCAATTTCGCAAATGTTGGTACATTTTGTTTTGATGCGCTCTCTAGTCACATTATATATGATGTATATGCTTGCTTTTTCTATTATTTTTTCATTGCACATTTTTTTAGCATTAAAAATACAAATAATATTGCTTTAGGGTGCATTATGTGTGTAATAGCTGACAATAGACGCTTCCAGATTTTTGAGGACTAGATGCCCCTCTTTACTTTCCTATAGATTTTCTTTTGTACCTGGAGGTATGGCTTCGAGCATAGCAATTTATATAGAATATTATTTTTGAGTCAACTTTAAGGCTTGGATAAAGGTGGAAAAATAAATTTTCTCATTGTAGTTCCTCATGACTTCCAGAAAATGTTTCTGTTTTGAACTTGCTTTTAGAATTTGAACTTGCTTTTAGAATTTGTTGGGACTACTTATATCAATTTTTAGATTGACCTCTTTTACTATCATTATTTGTAGCAATCTCAATAAACAATACATGTAATGCACCGTTCAACATGTACTCTGCCATTATGTGTGGAGCATTTTTTAAAACTCAATACTTATATATGCAATTTCAAGGACTGCCATAACTCTTCACATAATTCTTTAATGGTGCTATTGATGACTATTTGTAGAGTCATCAATGCCCTTTTCCTCAATGTAAATAGGATTTTAATGCTCTCTTTCAAACACGTTTCCAACCTACCTTCCACTATGTTAATGACCTCCTTGATGAAGTCCTCATTTTTAGAATTTGCCTCTCAGAAAACACTGCTAGCTCAAGATCCTTTAGCCTTTTTGTTTGCAAGCTCCTACAATTTTTTTTTCTTTATACTTTTCCTTATCTTCTAGGAAGACACCCCAACTTGCAAGAAATTGGTGAACCTTTTGCTTCATGGGAAATGCAACAATGAAAATGTTCTGACGAGATGTATATTCCTTGGGGTCTTGAACTTCCAAATCTCCTTTCACGTGGATTACCTCTGTGCCTGCCTTACATGTATCTATAGAACCACTCATCTTGAACATTGATTCCACTTGACACTCTCGTGAAACCTTACTTTCTTAGTTCTTCAAGAATCAAGGGAGATGAGCTATTCCTTCTCTTGCTTCTCCTTTATATCTTGTTGGCTCTCTCTTTGGCATATTCTCACATGACATCTCCTAGAATTAGATTATCTCAACCACCCAAAATGAATTTTCTCGTTATTCCTTCCCTTGTGATGATTGCATCCTTGCCTCATTCTCACATATACATCACCACTCATTTCTGATAAATTGTCTTTATTTCTACCCTGAGGTAGCTCCTATTAAATGCAATATTATATCTTCTTCAATGCTTTGAGGCATGCATCTTTCTCTTGTATCAAGGTTGTAATTTTTTATCTTATTATTCTTTTTCAGTGTTCATTGTAGGGAAGATTAATCCATGGACTGTCACTTTGTCAGTCTTTTGTTTTCTATTGTTCACTAGCACATGTTTTGTTTTTTCCATTTCGATGTCAGATACTTCAATTTCATTTTTTTGTCGTATTTGGAGGAGAAAGTTGTATTCTTTTAATGATCTCCATAATTATTTCTATGCACTATGAGTTCTTTGAGTTTCAAATATTTGTATGCATTGTATCCGGAGATCAACAAGTAACCTAATGCGATGTATCCAGGTGATAAACAAGAAACCTAATGTGATGTATCCAGTGATCAACAAGAAACATAATGTGATGTATCTGGAAGATAATCTACGCAATTTGTGTATGCATTGTCTTTCATGTTTAGAATGTTCACCATTTATAGCAATGTTCCACCAAGACTCCGGTGCGGGGAGACGTAGGTGTGGGGAGACGCACAAGGGGGATGTGTGGGAGTACCCTCAAATTTTAGGGAAATTTCGGGGGTGCGGGGAGTCGTAGAGGTATATATATTATATAATTCAAGTTCATAGTCATTGTTCACTGTTCAATAATGAAAGCATAAAAATATTAAATAAACAATTGAAATTTGAATCATTGATCCATCCTCATCATTCATTTTGATACATACATCATTCATATGACATACTCAAGTGACAAAACTCATTATTGAATTAATTATTATTCATACATACCATGAGATTCGAAAAACAAAAATAAAAATCAATAATAAAATATTCAAATACATTGATCGATATCATTCATCATTCAATGGTTCATCATTCTACAACAATGAATCAGCTCACCGTCCCTCAACTCAGCGTCTCAACGTTCAGGCAAACAACGGGTTGGAGCAATGCAAGGCGACTGGCTCAGAGTCTTGGCTCAACAGCGGCGGCAGGGAGGTTGGCTGGGCGTGTTCACTGTTCACGCTTTCAACTGTGCGTGGAAATGGTATTTCAACGCTGCCTGGAAATGCCTCTGCGTGGAAATGGAAATGACTTTGGGTTGAAATGAAATGAGATTTTAACTTCAAGTTTTGCCTTTCATGACTTTTAGGTTTAGGCTTTTAAGTTTTAGTTATTTAGTTTTAATTTTAATTTTTTTTGTAGACTTTTAAGTTTTAGTTATTTAGTTTAGTTTTAGTTTTAAAAAAACATTAATGGTTTTCATTTTTGAATTTTTGATTTTGAATTTTTAATTTTTAAGTCAAATTAGAAATATTTAAAGGGGGATGCCCAGGTGCACCCTTTTTGGGGAGTCTAGACTCCCACACTAAAGGGGGACGCCCAGAAGCACCATTTTTTGGGAGTCTAGACTCCCACACTGGGGAAACGCACCCCCTTGCGTCTCCCAGAGACTTTCCAAAAAGGGTGCGCGGGGAAACGCACCCCCAAGAGACTCCCCATCTCGGGTGTGTGGGGTGCGAGGGGTGCGCGCACCCGACCCTGGGGGACGCGTCCCCGTGGAACACTGATTTATAGTATATGGCGTGTAGGTATGGGACTTGATAAATTTGATGTACTACCTTTCTGCAAGCGAGGACATTAACCCATTCTAACTTAGGGATCACTGGTGAATCACTAGGAGGTGAGAATTTCCTTTTCATGCAATGTGTTCTTTTTGGTTTCTCTATGTTGGATGTTTTTATGTTGATAATGATGCCTAAGCTCTTGGTTGGAGTTCTGTGTATTAGAAATACAAAATACATAAGATCACTAGGTTTTACATCTTTTTAATGATTTATATTAACTGTACATTTGAAATTCTTTGAGGTACATAGGATGAATGTCAAATTATTGTCATTTTCTTGAATGTGAACAATTGCTTTTCTGTATTTAGTTATTCTCACTTTTGAACTTGGCATGATTCGAAGGAATGCATGCATGGTTTGTTGCTTCTGCTAACCCATTATATGTTGTAGCAGTTCCAATTATCAAGGTTCATGTAATGGTTGGGCATGCTTTACATGGAATTTGAAGAGATGAAATTTTTATTTTTTCCTAAATAAAGGCCCACTTAAGAGTTCATTTTTTATTGCTCAGTGTTTATTTAAGGCATATAGATCTGTTTAATAATTGTCAAGAAAAGGTGTAGGGTTTTATATGGGCCATTCACAACAACAAATGCCATGCCCAAGTTGCAAGTATAAAGGATGTATTTGAAGGTGAGATTGGAATCCTTTCCTTTGGATTTGATTTAATATTGTGCTCAATTATTTTTCTATTTTTTCCTTTGGTTGCAGAGGCCAGAAGTAAATTTGGCAAGTCTTCCATTGAAGCTTAAGTGGTGCAAGTTGTATGTCTAAGGCTTAAGTTATCTTTCTATACATTCTAGGAAAATAGTCTAGGCATGCTTTCTTGGTGTTCTTGGTCTAGTTGCTTATGAAACCACTGTGCATTTTTCCAAGTGCTGATGCTGCCTAAAACCTCTATGAATCAAGTTTGGGACAGAATAGTGCAGATAATTTTGATGCTCCATTTTCAGTTCCATCCATTGCACCTCGTCTGCTCTTGATCCTCAATGGTATGTTCATTCGCTTTATTATGTTGATGCAAGATTATTATTTGCATGCCTTCTCACTGTGATGGAAGCAGGTATGGAGTGTGTCAAAGGTTTACCTTCCGAAGAAATACTCAAGTTGTGACAGCTTATATTGGTAGGCCAAGATGATCCTCAATGCCCAATAGAAGGTTTGGAGACATGGGCTCGAGAGCTATTGAGGTATACAGTAAGGTTAATGTTTTAGAGAAGTTCAAGGTGTGTTTATAATTTTCATTTGTGGGAATTTCATTATGTTTCCCTTGATAGGAGCTGGTTAGTTTGCTTGTTTACGTAGAAGTCTGTTGATGAATAATACATGTTAATTCTGCAAAATGATAGTACATTTTGTTTTTATGTGCTTTCCAATCATTTGTATATGATTACACTAAACCTTTTTTTTCTCTTCTCCTTTCATTAAGGATTTTGTTTCTACTAAGTGCAAAAATCCAATCCCGTAAATGTTGGTACATTTTGTTTTGATGCGCTCTCCAGTCACTTTATATATGATGCACATGCTTGTTTTTTCTATTCTTTCTTCATTGCACATTTTTTTTAGTATTAAAAATACAAATAATATTACTCTAGGGTACATTCTGTGCGTAATAGCTGACAATAGATGCTTTCTAATTTTTCAGTACTAGAGGCCCCTCTTTACTTTCCTATAGAGATTTTCTTTTGTACCAAGAAGTATGGCTTTGAGTGAGTCAATTTTAAGGCTTGGATAAAGGTGGAAACATAATTTTTCACATTGTAGTTCCTCATGAATTCCAAAAAATGTTTTTGTTTTGAACTTGCTTTTAGAACTTGAACTTGCTTTCAGAATTTGTTGGGACTACTTATATCAATTTTTAGATTGACCTCTTTTACTATCATTATTTGTAGCAATCTCAATAAACAATACATGTAATGCACCATTCAACATGTACTCTGCCATTATGTGTGGAGCATTTTTTAAAACTCAAATACTTATATATGCAATTTCAAGGACTGCCATAACTCTTCACATAATTCTTTAAGGGTGCTAGCTCAATGGAAGAGTGTCTGCCTTATAGGCAAGAGGTTGGTGGTTCGATTCCACTGTGCCCTCACATGAATTAATCAATGATATTGTAGTTTATTTTAATTAAATAGTTTTATATTGATTTATTTCAATGGTGAGATATTTTTCTAGATTCCTTATTTTATATTGTCTCTAATGAGACATAAGTGATATTGTATTGTATTTAAATATAAATTTTTATTGTCTCTATAAAGACAATATGTTTGTAATCCAAATTATTGTCTTTCGAAAAACCAAAATGAAATTGTCTCCTAAGAGACAATAATGCTTGTATTATATATTGTCTCTATAGAGACAATATTTTAAGACGATAATGAATTTGTCTACTAGACATTTATTTACTGCACACAAACTCTCCACTAGTTCGTCTACCACCAGTTGCAGAAAAATTAGATATGGCTGAAATAATTTTTGATGGAAGGCGAGAAACAGGCATGCACTTACATAATTTTGGTTATCTTCATTCTCAAAGACTACAACCCATTGATTGAATGGTCTCTTCTGGCTAGATGATCACAACTGCATGAGCAAGGTGAAGGGCTTGGAATTCTTTTCGTTGGGGTAATTTCATGGAATTTTGAGTGTAAGTACCAATCTCTTCTCTTGTTACTTGTGTAGTGAATTTATATTCCTTTGATTCCTCTTCTTTAACATTCCATAAAAAATAAATGCCTTCAATTGTGTGCATAGGATAGCTATTTACCTAAGATCTTTAATCTACTTATCTAGAAACAATCTTTCGAAACATTTTGTTATTTCCTACAATCAAAATATAGTGCGTCGACTCTCCATTTTCTAGGAAGTTCTTGTTTATATTTTACTTGCAATCTGAGTTTGTAACCATCTTTGAACATATTTCTTGGGTTTTTTTCCTTTTTTTATTCAAAATGGGGGCCTAAAGGAGGAAATATTTTACTTGCAAATCTGAGTTTGTAGCAAGCTTTGAACGTATTTCTATGGTTTTTTTTTTGCTAAGTCAAAATGGGGGAGCTAGAGGACGACACATCTTTGATGAACAACGTTCTTAGAAAACCTTATGGGGCATGACTCCTCCTCTTCTTATTTGAATATTAAGAAATCCAAGAAGCCTGAGCCATCTTCAACGCTTTTTGGCCACGGGAAGCCACAAAATAAGGGCACCCAATATCCCAACAGGGGTTGGTGGCTGTATTTTCCTTTATCCTCGTATAAAATGGGTTAAAGATTCAAAATAAAGGCTTCCAGTACAACGTGGGCTTTGCTGGGAACTGTAAAAGAAAGGGTAGAAATTCTAGAGTGCCCAATTGTAAAAGAAGGGGTAGAAATTCTAGAGTGCTCAATTGACACATATTGCCCAAAAAACCGAAATCTTGTAATTGGAGGTGTTGGAAATAACAATTTCAACCACCATAATAAACACCCTAATAGTAGCCATACTTGTCAGAAGTATTTTTGGAGGTTGCGTCGCTATTTGAAGATGGAAGGATTGAAGCTAAAAAAGAGGTACTACACGAACCATTCCACAACACAACAAAGAATTTAAGGCATTTAATGTATTTTGGTAAATAGATGTGGGGAAGCATTCATTGCACAACTATTTCCAAACTCCACAAACACCTGCACAATTACTGTCCACACTCAACAACAACAACGCATTAATTATTTTCTTTGTATGTATTAATTTAAAATTGTATGTTGAGATAAATATGTATGTAAACGTCATGTATGTATTAATTTAAAATTGTATGTTGAGATAAATATGTATGTAAACGTCATTTTGCAAGTTAGAGAGGAGAAAATGGTGGAGAAACTTTTGGTGGGCACATGAAAACAATAGTTAGTGTGTTTTACTGTGTGTTATCCTGCCTGAAGTGAAAATCTTTGAAAGTCTTGTTTTTACTTAGTGAATGAGCCACAATCTCATTTGAATATATTTTTCATGAATTAGAAGTTAATCCTGAGTTTTATTGTTGCTCCAAGCTTACTCTGTTTTACTGTGTCTTTTTGATGTGAATGAATACTGTGTTTTTCTAAGCCTATACTGCGCGAAATATCTCTGAAAGTCTTTTTTTTACTTAGTGAATGAGCCGCAATCTCATATGAATGTATTTTTCATGAATTAGAAGTTAATCCTAAATTTTATTGTTGCTCCAAGCGTACTTTGTTTTACTGTGTCTTTTTGATGGGAGTGAATATTGTGTTTTTCTAAGCCTCTGCTGCGCGAAATCAGCTTTGCGAAAGTCACATCCCTCTGCCTCTTTTTTTTTAACATGGTATCAGAGCTGGTTAAACTCTGTTAGTGTAAAAACAAGTGTTTTTACTAGCAGTTAAAATTGTTTTGAGGGCAAATTGTTTTCAACATATTTAGCAATAGGTAGAAAGTTTTTTTTTTCACTCAGAAATGGCAACATCAAACACAAGCTTGAATAATCCTCAAATACCTCAATTTAATGGAAAAATTTATGATTATTAAGCTATTACAATGAAGCCCCTATTTTCTTCTCAAGACATTTGGGATTTGGTGGAGAATGGTTTTCAAGAACCAACAGATGCAACAACATACAATGCCTTATCTCAAGCAGAAAGAGATTGTTAAGAGACAACAAAAAGAAGGATTCAAAAGAACTATTATATATTTTCCAACCAGTTCATGAAAGTATTTTCCCAAGGGTTGCAACTGCAACAAAGTCCAAGCAAGCATGGGACACCCTCCAAACAGCCTACCAAGGTGTTATAGACAATTTTGTGCCTTGCAGCATCAGGCATGAATTGTCAATAATCCAAGGGATCCAAATTCCCTAAACATGATGTTCCTACCCCTAGAGGAACAAGATCAGCAAACCAACAACTCTCAGATCAGTTCTCCACTTGAAAACACTCAAAAACAAGCAATCCTGAAATCAAAGCAGGTGCTCCACTAGGCTTCTGCGCTGAAACTCAACTCCTCCATGGTGTACCTGCGTTGCAAAGCAGGTAGAACAAAGACCACCTGCGCTGAGCGAGATGGGACAAGTGGCACACTGAGTCATTGCTCTGGAATCTTCCAAAAATGACACTTGGATTAGGGATTTCGCCTTGTGATGAGTCAGAGGCTCTGTTTCTCCAAGTGGAAGCAAGGTTCTCCAAGTGGACTCAAGAACTGAAGATCAACTGAAGAGAGAGAGGACACAAGGCAGCTACACATCAGTTGCAAGCTGACTCATCCTTTCTCAATTCATCTATATATTGAGCTCTCTCCTATGAGCTCAGGAGGCTGGAATTTTGTGCAAAGTAATGATATGCTGTTGGTTTCACTATAGAGCTATTGGGTGATTGCTTGAAGGAGGCGAAGAGGATAAATTCTTTCTGCTGGGAGGTGTTGCTGGATTGGGGCCTTCAATGGTTGTAACTCTCTCAGAACTTTACTTCTTCATTAATAAAAGCTATTGAGGTTCTTCTATATGCACTTGTTTCAATGATGTTATTGTGATAATTGTATATTTGATTTATGCTAATCCGTGAATCAGTTATGATTGCATGCTTCTTGAAGTTTCCTTCTTTGTTATTTTGCAGGATCTCATTGTAGCTGGGCCAGCAAAAGAGCAAGGAGTTGGGAGCAAGCAGCGAAGAGAAGAGTTTGGATTCGACATTAAGCGCAAGGCAACGGTTAGTGCCTTTCCTCATTCTCTCTTGCTTTCCTAAAGAAGTAAACCTTAAGTAGTTTTCTTTACAGTTGTTGCTGAGGTACTATCACCCTTAGAGTGGGATAGGGTCATCCGAATCGGATACTTTTCCCTACAAAAAACTGGCGACTCCGCTGGGGATCGTATCTGTTTGATTGTTTGTAGTATTTTGTTATTCATTTCCTGAACAAAAGAGTACCAAATCGAAAAGCTTTTGACTGTATCAAAAGCGAAGTAGAGGGCAGCTACTCTAGCTCATTTCTGAGCATGTTCATGATTTGAAGAACTGATCTACAAGGATCCTTGTAAGCTCTTAGTGATAGCTTTTCATCCTCCTAATCATCCCTTTGTGTGTGCTTGACTGATTGCTTCTGATTTGAGCAAAAACCGTGTATTTTTGAGAAAATTGTGACCCGGAAACTGTGAAAACGCAATTTTCGTTTTCCAAAGCAGGTAGTACACAGGCTACCTGCTTTGCAACGCAGGTCCCGAAGGGGCTACCTGCGCTGAGAGCCAGACTGGCTGAGCAGCACCTGCGTCGGCCCAATTTTGCCTAGTGCAGTTGGGGTTTCCTCCCTTTTTCTTGCCTGTTTTCACTATAGTTTTTTGCACCAAGTTGTCTTTCTTGTACCTATTCTGAAACCAACCTTACTTGCCATCATTCTGCCTCTGTTATATAACAAAATTGTACTTGTTCTTTTGTATTTCTTACTTCATTTACAATTTCCCATAACGAAGAGTAAACTAGTCTTGCTTTGGCCTCTTAGATCTGAACCTGTGTTAGGCTTTTTGCTGGTCTAAAGAGTTAGCTTGTTTGCTGTCCATAGCTGATTAGTCTTTTTACTTTCATCATTATGGTTTGATTTCATGCATTTCCAGTGATTAAACAAGTAAATCTTAAGATGTCTTTTGATTTTGGACAAACTTGTTTGTTTTCGCTTTAAATCGAAATCAAAGTTATATAACAACTTTCTTTTTGTAATACATCAACATTAAGAAAGGGAAAAGAAAATACATGCATTGTGCATTTTGCATTTGACTGTTTGCATGACGATTTAGGAAATTTTGCATTAGTGTGTGCTCTATGATCTGTGTGAAAAGATTTGCCTTTCTTCTCCCTCAGTAGTTAAGATTTTCAAAGTTGAAAGATTGAAAAGTTTGCTTCTCATCTTAGACTGCATTCAGGGATTTGTTACATACATCTCGTGGTGATCCTTAAAGGCAAACTGCTAAACAAGATCAACATTAAAATAAATTCAATTTACATAACAACGCTTTGTAACATAATGCAAACACATAGAGGTCTAGGTAGAGACGTGTTCCGGCGTCGTTAAACATAGTGACTGTCGATCTCTACGAAGGTGGGTGATTCCTCCTGAGAGTCGGTGGCACTAATACGGACTTGTGCTCCCACGTACTGTCGCGTATATATTGGGAGACCCTTATAGGAACAAAGCCTTTATCCATAGGAAGCCGTGTCGGCCGCCCTACTGATCGCGATGCAGTGAACACAGCATTCACGAAGATCGACCACCCGTACCGTAAAACGTATTCTGTGGTTTCGCGAAAAGTTTGGCACACCCTCTGCCTAGAACTCCAGAGAATTTTCTTTTGGCCTTTTTCAAACTCTATAACTGAAAAAGTCCATCCGAGCATTTGTCACTTCGGGCTCATTAAAACATCGAAGGAGACTAGAGTCATCTTTAGCTTTTTCTCGACTCTTAAAACATGAAAAAGCAAAGTTGTGTCTAAAAGCGTCGTTAATAAAATTTATTTTAATCGGAACATAATCACCTGTTATTCCCACGTTGATCTTTCAGTTGAAAAGTATGGAGCCCACCAACCAAGGAAGTCACCTTGGCGGAAGTCCCAATCCCTTCTCCTCTTGGGGAGATGTTGGTGCGC
The DNA here is from genome assembly GCA_031772625.1 of Pinus tabuliformis. Taxonomy (NCBI): domain Eukaryota; kingdom Viridiplantae; phylum Streptophyta; class Pinopsida; order Pinales; family Pinaceae; genus Pinus; species Pinus tabuliformis. The sequence continues at coordinate 408,094,733 of CM062817.1, read as the reverse complement.
CTCATATGGCCACATTGTCACTTCCAGGATTGACAATTGGCCTACCTGTATGGCTCTTTTCAACTAATGTAGTTCAGATCGCCACTAATCCTGAGTAGTGGAATCAACAGTCAGACCAGTCTAGAACTACCCACCAGCCTTCCACTTCTTACAATTCTTCCTCTGATCCTTCATCTTTGCGAGGTAGAGCCGGCAAAAGTCAGCCTCCCATGGAGAAGAAGGAAAAGAAGAAGAAAGAAAAGAAGCAGAAGGGGCCTCTGGCGAAGGCGACTGGGGGCAAGCAAAAGACATCTGACAAAAATCCACACACTGCACCGACCGGGCCTAAATCGCCATGTGTCATTTGCAAAGGGACCCACTTCCATCGTGATTGTCCTTGTATTCCCCAGATACTAAGGGACTGGTCCCCTAGGTTGCACAATCCGGTAGCATCAACCTCTGGTAGTCATGTTGATTGCAGTCCGTCAACTAGCGAGAGTGAAGGACGAAAAGGGAGACCAAGATCACCCTGTATGTTGTGTGAAGGCAATCACGCCATCCACCGATGTCCATTCTTAGATGAGGCGAAGAGAGTTTTGGAAGATCGTTCGGTTTCACCGTTACGACTTCCTCCTGGATACCAAAAACTCATGCCTAATCCCTCGATAGTTGAAAATCCAGCTGGCCCGCTCAAGTGGTTAGCTGAAGTGTCAGTCATTGAGAATGAACCTACTGAATCCAGACCAGACGAAAGTCTAAAGGTCGAAACGGCAGTTGACCCGGTTCTTCCTTCAGAGGTTTCATCCTCAAATGACACCGTCATTGAAGACCCATCTTCAAATGACACCCTTACTGAAGAGGATAAGGATGACACCGTCCATATTCTTTTCATCAACACAGACTCTGATGAGTATCAGGGCAATGCGCCCATTCCTTTTTTGCAGGAAGGAACATCGTCAGGGTCGTATTCGGCCGTGTATTCGGTCCCACCGCCAAGCAACCTAGTTGTATCCTTTGATTGGAATCAACTAGGCAGACCCCGGTTACCAGCCAGTATCCCATTCAGAATCATCGTCCAAATCTACAGAATGGTGATGGCTGGAACTATCATTGATGAAGGGGCATCTATGAGTATCCTTTCCTCTATTGCTTGGAAAGCACTGGGTTCCCCGACGCTTTTACCTGAGATGAGAAATCTATCAGGTTTTGATAAAGGAACCAGTCACCCGTTAGGGATTCTCCCCAATGTTCCAGTTACATTGAAAGGGAAGACAGTTCATATGAACATCATGGTCGTCCAGGGACCCTTAGTGTATAACTTACTCCTTGGACGAGACTATATATATTGCATGGAGGCGATAGTGTCCTCACTCTTTAGAGTTATGTGTTTTCCGCACGAAGGAAGAATGGTCAAGCTCGTAGACCAACTTTCATTTCCAGGATCACGCATCACAAATAGTCAAATACCATCCCTTAACGGTCTATTCACTCAAGGAATGCCTCCACCCCCGGTTCTACTTCCCGATGAGTGCGAGTGATTCGGAAAGAAAGAACTGGGACCCAGGGGGCATGCACCCTGGCCTGCCTTGGGCAGAGAAAACCTTGGGTATAAAGTTAATTTCCGCAGAAGAATGGGACTAGTCCGTACCCCGTCCGAAGGAAGGAAGAGAGGGTTGTTCTAGTATAAAGTTCTTTTGTCAAAGTTATGTGAGCGAAATAATTGGCTCCCTTTGTCTAGAAATTAGGCTCTCCTGAGGGAGGAGATCCATTTGTGGCGGCAAGTAGCCACCATCTTTAGAGTTCAAGCCTCACCCATTAAAACATATGTTTTGAAGGATAAGTAGGGGCAGCCTCCAAAGAAAGAGATGAAATTGCTGCAACAAGTAGTCACCATCCTTAGCAACCTAGTAATAGACATCGCCGGAAAAAAGAGTTTAGTTTGCGGCAGCGAACAAAACCATTTTTCGGATAATAAGTAAGAGGCAAACCTCCCTCCGTAACACCAATGTTTTATCTGTTGCGATCTTGCAAAAATCAAAAAGTGAACTGATGGGAAGACAAGTACCGTCGGCACCGAAAAATAACGAGAAGACAAGTATCGTTAAAAATATAGCAAGACGACAAGTAGAAAAACAGAGGTGGGACAGAGGAAGGGGCAGCCTTGAAATTATACTTTATACCTGGGGGCATGCGAACCTTTTGGAGTGCAAGCACGGGACGACTATTTATTTTTTTAAATTTTTAGGTCCTCCCTTTAAACCTGTAGGTCTAACCCGTTAAACTCGTAGGATTAGCCGTTTCTAGCTTGCATAAAAAAAGGATGTGGGGAAAAAGTCAAAACTTGCCAAATAGGAGCATAGCTTCGTGAGATAAAGCTCCTTAAAAAATAGCTATCTCACCTGAGGCGTTTCTTGTATTATGACTGGTATAATCGAGCAGTTTTAGCAATGTTCATGCTCGTTAAAAAATAAACGCAAGATCCGAGCAGTTTTAGCATAGTTCATGCTCGTTAAAAAATAAACATAAGTTGTGAGCAATCTTCCCCCAGAGTTCAAGCTCACCCAGAAAAAATGAACCGGTAAATAACCTTGAGAAATGTAACCTTTGACTGCCATATCAAAAGCCATTGGTCGTGTTTATATGCCATCACCTCCATCCGTTCATTTGGCCAATCGTTCATCTCCATATGTTTGTTTACCCATTTTGAGGAATAGCTGCGAAGAGTGATTTCACTTAGCCATCCTTGTGACACTGCCGTGATTGGAATATTCCAACCTGTACCTGGAATCTGCTGCTGCCCTGTTCATCACTCGTTCCTCAAAAGACGAGTCTTCTTTGAGCTCTTTTCACTGACTCGTAAAATATGAAAACTTTGCTGAGTTTTGGCCTTCCAGCTCGTTAAACGACCGGAAGAGCTATCCCTCCTCTAGATTTTAATCTTTTTGGACCTGAGGGACTATTGCACAAAAAGATCGAGCACTTGTTTTGTTCGGCTCGTTAAAGCAATCGAAAATTCATCCCTTCTGTATTGTTTTATACTTTTTCGGACTTAAGGGATTAGATGACGAAAAAGGAATTTTGGAGTTGACTTTACGTACCTTTTCAGACTCTCTAAAAATGAAAAGGACCGAGTTATCCTTGTCGTTAGACTCGTTAAATTCATTAAATAGCGACAAACTTGTCTTTAGACGAGAACGAGTTTCCCTATCACTAGGCTCGTTAAAACATAGCGATGGGCTTGCCCGAAGGGCAGGTTATAGAACAAGCATATGTTATCCTCCTCAAGCTTGATAAAAATAAAGAGGTACTGGTCAGCAATGACTGGGGAAAAATTGGGAGAACCTCACAGCTTTAATGGTAGCAAGTCGCTCTTGAACATGACACTTTGTCCTCCGTATCACATCGGGTTGGGTTGTTCCATTCACCGGTCTCATCACCATGGTCCTCGCCACACCATCCACATTTGGGGTAATGCTACCAATCCATCACATCAGTGTCGTTATATGTCCCATCCACTGCCATACATTGTCCTTCATCCATTTCATGACCGCCACCCTGAATCATACATCACAGTTTGTTTTCACCTCATCACAATCACTAGCTCCGTTCCGTGTCACTGATGTGGGATTCATTAAGGCCCTCCTTTGACGGATCGCTCCTTGTCGACATCAGCTAATTATCCAAGGAGTTGATCTAGGAACAACCCCTTCAGTACTTTGAAGCTTGCATGCCTCAATGGAAAGTTTCTCACTTCCGGCGACAGGTATACATCAATGACCTTCGACCAGAAGATTTTGCATGGTGGTCGACGCCAAGTCCTTTATTCCCACCATGTGAATTGTACTGCCGTACCTTGAGGTTCATCATCCTTATCGGTGATTCCTCTCGCGCTTGTTAACGGTTTACATCATTGACCGGTAATCAAGCGATGTCTTTCCATGTTCGACTTCAAGAAATTCTCACATGGATCGACTTGTACATCGAGTGAAGATCGGAAGAGATTGAAGACCCCGGATCTAGTTTCATCCATCCGAGCTGCGATATTTATTCAGGATATAAAGACATTTGATATGTACATCATTGCAGCAGATGATCATCCTTCTCAAAGGATGATAATTTCAGCAGAGAATTATCAGTCTATCATCAGACGATCGTCTGTGCTATGTACCAAAATGAATTTATAAAGCTGAGCATGGGAATGCCCGCCTCAGCTAGATCATGAAAAAGTATGAAAAATAATGTATTGTATTGTATCTTATTACAGGACACTTCTCAGCAGATTGAATGAACTTCGGATCCTCCTAATAAAGCATTTCACCCGATAAACGACCTCATACTTTAGGGGGCATCTGTTATAGACAATTTTGTGCCTTGCAGCATCAGGCATGAATTGTCAATAATCCAAGGGATCCAAAGTCCCTAAACATGATGTTCCTACCCCTAGAGGAACAAGATCAGCAAACCAACAGCTCTCAGATCAGTTCTCCACCTGAAAACACTCAAAAACAAGCAATCCTGAAATCAAAGCAGGTGCTCCACTAGGCTTCTGCGCTGAAACTCAACTCCTCCATGGTGTACCTGCGTTGCAAAGCAGGTAGAACAAAGACCACCTGCGCTGAGCGAGATGGGACAAGTGGCACACTGAGTCATTGCTCTGGAATCTTCCAAAAATGACACTTGGATCAGGGATTTCGCCTTGTGATGAGTCAGAGGCTCTGTTTCTCCAAGTGGAAGCAAGGTTCTCCAAGTGGACTCAAGAACTGAAGATCAACTGAAGAGAGAGAGGACACAAGGCAGCTACACATCAGTTGCAAGCTGACTCATCCTTTCTCAATTCATCTATATATTGAGCTCTCTCCTATGAGCTCAGGAGGCTGGAATTTTGTGCAAAGTAATGATATGCTGCTGGTTTCACTATAGAGCTATTGGGTGATTGCTTGAAGGAGGTGAAGAGGATAAATTCTTTCTGCTGGGAGGTGTTGCTGGATTGGGGCCTTCAATGGTTGTAACTCTCTCAGAACTTTACTTCTTCATTAATAAAAGCTATTGAGGTTCTTCTATATGCACTTGTTTCAATGATGTTATTGTGATAATTGTATATTTGATTTATGCTAATCCGTGAATCAGTTATGATTGCATGCTTCTTGTAGTTTCCTTCTTTGTTATTTTGCAGGATCTCATTGTAGCTGGGCCAGCAAAAGAGCAAGGAGTTGGGAGCAAGCAGCGAAGAGAAGAGTTTGGATTCGACATTAAGCGCAAGGCAACGGTTAGTGCATTTCCTCATTCTCTCTTGCTTTCATAAAGAAGTAAACCTTAAGTAGTTTTCTTTACAGTTGTTGCTGAGGTACTATCACCCTTAGAGTGGGATAGGGTCATCCGAATCAGATACTTTTCCATACAACACAAGGCATGGCAAAAGTGAAGACAACAAAGTTGCAAATGTTGAGAAGAGACTTTGAAACACTTTCTATGAAAGAGTCTAAGAATGTAGATTCATTTTTTACACATGTAAGTGGGTTGGTTACTCAAATCAGGTCTCATTGTGAGACACTAGAGGAAAGAAGAATAGTTGAGAAAGTTTTGAGAAGTTTGCCAACAAGGTTTGATGCCATTGTTGTCGCCATAGAAGAGACGAAGGATCTCTCATAGTTCTCAGTGGATGAGCTTAATGCAACTTTGATTTCTCATGAACATAGACTAAATAGAGCAACAAGCTCCTCACTGAAGCATGCCTTCAAGACAAAAGTATCATTTGGTCAAAGTTGAGGTAGAGGAATATCATATGCTAGAGGAAGAGGAAGAAGCCCACACAGAGGTGGAAGAAGTAGGCCTTTAAGCTCAAATGGAAGAGGCAGCAATCAAAATCCAAGTCAAGGCCCCAGCCAAAATCAAGCACAAGGTCAGAGCAATGATAAATCTCAAGTTCTATGTCATTATTGTAGAAGTATGGTTATTATGCAAATGAACGTAGAAAGAAGCAATATGACATACGTAACAAACCACGGGGGCTTCACTCAATGAACCTCTAACCTATCATGTGTGTTCATGGCATATTAAACAATATCCCTAATTTGACTACATATTGGAAAATACCCCTAAAAATGGCATTATTTAAGCCCCTACCAATACAAACCTAATACACCTTCTCAATTTAAAAAACCCCTACTTCTAGTAGATATTGAAGGTATCCATTTTTTCATTAACATTTTTTATAGCCCTTTATATTTTTCATTAACTTTGAGCTCAATTTTTTATTGCTGCCAATATAAAAACCATTTACCCCCTATATATCCCCCAATATATTATGCCATTTTTTCCTCAATATATATCCCCTAATATGAACTCACGTGGTATGGTATTGCTCCTCTAGTGAAGCCCCTATGTAACAAACCAAGTGTAAATTTCACAAAAGAAAATCAGAACCATGATAGCATGTTTTTAGCTTGTAATGTAGAAATAAAAAAACAAAGTAATATATGGTATCTAGATTCAGAGTGCAGCGAACACATGTCAGGAAACATAGAAATGTTTTCCAATCTAGATGAAAGTGTGAAATATAAAGTGACATTAGGGACTGATAGAAAATTCTTTGTCATGCGAAAATGAAGAGTTAATATCCTAAAAAAGAAGGGAGAGAAGAATTACATCTCAGATGTTTACTCCGTCCCCTGTTTGAAGCATAACCTCATAAGCATTAAACAACTCATGGAAAAGGGATACAATGTTTTTTTCAAGAATGATGTATACAAAATTTTGGATAGGCCTTCAAGGAGACAATTGATTGAAAAGGTTCATATGACAAACAATAGAATGTTTCCCCTAAAATTAAAATCAAATTTGAAGGAAGAAGGTACACAAGAACAACTCAATTAACTCACAAGAGAATGGAAGAAAAGAAGTAGTTGTCACACAAGTAAACTTTCAAGCAAAGGTCAAAGATAAAAACTGGTGATGGCATTTGAGATTTGGACATCTCAACTTTGGAGGTTTGAATTTGCTCCATAGGAAAGACATGGTGAAGGGACTACCACTCATAGAAAAACTGGAGAGCCTATGTGAAGGATGTATCTTGGGCAAGCAACATAGAGAGACATTTCCAGCTGGAAAGTCAATAAGGGAAAAGGCACCTTTAGAGATTGTCAACTCAAATTTATGTGGACCAATGCAGACACCATCAATTGGTGGCAGCCACTATTTATTGACCTTCATAGATGAATACACAAGGAAGACATGGGTCTTTCTCCTGAAACATAAAAGTGAAGCGTTTGAGCGCTTTCGTCGATACAAAGCTCTTGTTGAGAAGCAAAGTGGACACTACATCAAAGTCCTCAGCACTGATAGAGGTGGAGAATACATCTCAAATCACTTCCTTCGATTTTGCAGGGAGCATGGAATTCACAAGCAATTTACAACAAGGTATACACCTTAACAAAATTGTGTAGCAGAAAAAAAGAATAGGACGATTATGGAAATGGAAATTGTATGTTCAAGGCAAAGCATTTGCCAAATGATTGTTGGGCTGAAGTTGTCACTTTTGCAACATATATCTTGAATAGATGTCCAACCAAAAACTTCCAAAACATACTTCCTCAAGAGGCATGGAGTGTAAGAAAGCATAATGTCACTCACATGAGATTTTTTTGATGTGTGGCTTATGCACGTGTCTCGGATGAGTTGAGGAAGAAGTTGGACAGTAAGGGGGAGAAATGTATATTTTTTGGATACAGTGATGAATCCAAGGCACACAAGCTCTACAATCCATCAATCAAGAAGGTCGTCAGTAGAGATGTGCAATTCATAGAAGAGGAAGCATGGGATGGAAGTTTAGAGAAGACAGTCAATGTCAAAGCATGTATATGACATGAGGACAAAGAGGAATTAACAACAACATGTAATTCCTCAATAGTGACTCCCTCTACTCCTATTTGCACAACCAATCAAGTGCTTCTCCAAGGACACCACAAAGCACAACACCTAGTGACATGTCAAGCCCATCTTTAGCAAGCATAAGAAGACCAAAATTCAGAAATTTAAATGAAATTTATGAGCAAGAAGAAGTTGATAGCAGTGCTGGTCTGAATTCCTTATTTTCATTATTTTGTCATGTAGATGACCCAATCCATTTTGAAGATGCAGTCAAAGAAGAAAAATGGGTTGCAGCAATGGAGGAAGAAATAGAAGCAATAGAAAAGAATGACACATGGGAGTTAGTGAACCTTTCGAAAGGAAAACATGTCATTGGAGTGAATTGGGTCTATAAGACTAATTGCAACATTGAGGGAAAGATTGAAAGGCACAAAGCAAGGCTAGTTTTCAAAGGATACAAGCAGAAACATGGAAGAGATTACGCAGAGACGTTTGCGCCAGTCGCAAGAATGGAGATAGTGCTTTGCAGTTGTGGAAATTGTCGCGCAGCATAAATGGAAAGTATATCAAATGGATGTAAAATCAATGTTCTTGAATGAGTTGCTGAAAGAGGAAGTGTATGTTATGCAACTCCCTGGTTATGAGGTTGAAAGCCAAGAAGACAAAGTGTATTGATTGAGGAAAACTCTTTATGGGTTGAAGCAAGCACCACACGCATGGTATAGTAGGATAGATGCCTACTTGTTGGACAATGGCTTCGACAAATGTGATGGTGAACCTAGTCTCTACATCAAAGAGAGAGATGATAAGATTTTTATTGTTGTCTTATATGTAGATGATTTAATTTTTACAGGTATTGATGATTTCTTCATCGCTAATTTCAAACAAGTCATGAAGAGTGAATTTAAAATGACTGAATTTGGATTGTTAAGATATTATTTGGGCATAGAAGTGAAGCAAACAAAAAATGACATCTTTTTCTCTCAAACAAAGTATGTGGTAGACATTTTGGAGAGGTTTAAAATGCAAAACAGCAAGCCTGCACCAACTCCAACTATCACGGGGTTGAAGTTGAGAAAAGAAGATTGCAGCAACAATGTCAATCCAACGTTATACAAAAGCATGATAGGGAGCTTGATGTATTTGATTGCCAATAGGTCAGATATAATGTATGTATTATGTTTGGTGTCAAGTTACATGAAGACACCCAAGGAGACACATTGGAAAGCAGCGAAATTGATTCTAAGGTATGTCAATGGGACAAAACAATATGGCGTTTTTTACACAGAAACAAGTGATTTCAGGCTAGTTGGTTACACTGACAGTGATTGGGCAGGCAGTGTTGATGACAGAAAGAGCACATCATGATATGTTTTTCATTTGGGTTCTGGAGCGATTTCATTGACCTCCAAGAAGGAACCAAGTGTCACTGTCAACAACAGAAGTTGAATATGTCGCCGCAACAGCAAAACGTGTCAAGTACTTTGGATGAGAAGGATGTTGAGGGATCTTCGTCATGACCAAGAGGGAACGACAACTATTTTTTGTGACAACACCTCAGCAATTGCATTGTCAAAGAATTTTGTCTTTCACAAGAGGACCAAGCATATTGATGCTAAATATCATTTTATTAGAGAGTTGATTAACAATGATGAAATTGTGTTGCAACACTGCAGGTCACAGGAACAATTTGTTGATATCTTCACAAAGCCATTGGCACGTGAAAGTTTTGTTTATCTCAGAAACTGTTTGGGAATTGTCAATGGCGGCAATTGTGATTAAGGGAGAGTGTTTGAAATAATAATCACAACCACCCCAATAAACACCCTGATAGTGGCCATACTTGTCAGAAGTATTTTTGTAGGTTGCATCTCTGTTTGAATATGGAAGGAATGAACCCAGAACAAAAGTGTTGTGTGAACCATTCCACAACATAGCAAAGAATTTAAGGAATTTAATGTATCTTGGTAGATAGATGTGGGAAAGCATTCATTCTGCGACTATTTCCCACACTCCACAAACACCTGTGCGATTACTGTCTACACTCAACAATAACAACAACGTATTATTTATTTTCTTTGTCATGTATTAATTAAAAATTGTATGTTGAGAAAAATATGTATGTAAAATTCATTTTTCAAGTTAGAGTGAAAGAGAGTAAGAGTCCCTCAGGAGAAAATGGTGGAGAAAATGCTGGTGGGAATGTGAAAACAATAGCTACTGTGTTTTACTGTGTGTTATTCTGTGTGAAGTGAAAATCTCTGAAAATCTTGTTTTTACTTGGTGAATGAGCCGCAGCCTCATATGAATGTATTTTTCATGAATTAGAAGTTAATCCTAAATTTTATTGTTGCTCCAAGCTTACTCTATTTTACTGTGTCTTTTTGCTGTGAGTGAATGCTATGTTTTTTTAAGTCTTTGTAATAGTTACGCAAAATCCAGTTGCGCAAGGATAGCTGCATGAAATCAGCGTCGTGAAAGTCACACCCCTCTGCCTCTACGCATAATTTTTTTTTTAACAAGAGGTATGGGTTTAATTGTATCTTCTTTTTTTTCATTCCTAAACATGTTACTTAAATATCCCTGAAAATCCTCAGGAATGAGAATTGTAGAGTGAATTATCTAAAATTGCAATTGAGATTTTCACAGCACCTGCGGGCATTGTAATCCAACAATGTGCAATCCTATATGGTTTTCGATGAAGTGTTGATGCACGAAAACCTAACGATTAGTGAGTTATTGGGTTGGATCAAATCAGTAACAAGCTTTTGCAATTGGTTCTAAACTAAGAATGTAGATATGATTGTTTTGCATCACTTTGGATTCTCAAAAGTAGTTATTCTAAATTGTTTGCATGTAGTGTCACTCTATGCTAGTCTAGTGTGCAAATTGCAGGCAACTTTATTCCTATTTATACTTCATTGTAGGGAAAGTACAAGGCCTCCAAAAACAAATCACTTACAACCACAAAGATATTCAACATTGACTACCTTGTCACTAGATTCAACCATAATGTTTCCTCTACCTTTCCAATTGTGACCATGTATGCAATCAATAGTTGTGTGGCTAAATCATGTTGTTTTCATCTCAATAGCAAAACCAAGTGTCTATTTATGGAACATGTTGATCAAATGGATGCCTACAATATCCCTTATGAAGCAACCCTTAAGGTTTGTTCTCAAATGCAAGAGGCAAGTAGAGAACCATACAACTATTCCCCTAGTTATGCAAGAGGGAAGATTATTCTTCATCAAATAGTTGAAATTAGAGTTGAGTCCAATGCTTTTCTTGGGATCTAACCTCATATACATGTATGGTAAGGGCAAGGTATCAAATATGTCACATGATGTGTATGATAGAGGGTAAGAGGTGTCACATCATGGAATGCCATTTTTTCTAGGAATGAATTGAATGGTTCCTCAATGAGGCCCTAGAATTATTCAAACTTTCCAAAGCATTTTATGAAGGCCCCTCACATAAATTATCATTTTTTTCTTGTGCTTAAATTTTTGTAGCAATAAAACAATGATATTCAATCAAATCCATCTTAGACAATGTTACATTACCTTTGCAACTTTATGTTTGAATACCAGCCCTTCCTATCTCACATATGCACTACACTGAAGCCACACCCCAATGCCAGCTAGCACACTTGAGAAAATTGTAGATTCTACATTAACAACTTGGAGCTTCTCTCAATTATGAATGCAGGCTAGAGAACTTTTAGAAGATTATAGATTCTACATTAACAATTTGGAGCTTCCTTCAATTTACTAATCTTTCTGCAATAGTTACAACTAGATCAACCATACAATATTTAGATCCAACCACAGTGACATGAATAGGACACTCACTATTATAAAACAAAATGCTCCAAGGATGTAGAGGATTTTATTTTAGCCTTAAAAGAAAAAAATATCATGTGGGATATGCTAAGGAGACCTTTGTCAAAAGACATGGTCGACGTTGTCCCATTACATAGGTTTTGCAAAGTAGTGAAAAATTACCAGTGCCTTGTTTTTATGATTTTGGTTGTATCATAGTTGACTCAACTTAGAAATGATTGAAGGAAAGAGGAGTTGGTAATTTAAAATTAAATAATTTATTTATTTTTGTAAACTTGGTAGTACTTTCTCTATTAATATTATCCAACCACTAACATGTTTTTCGGAGTAGTAACAAGTGGCCTCAACCTGCCCATAGGAAACCAAGTTGGCCACCTATCAGCGTTAAAAGATTTCAAAAATTTAAATAAGTCTTTTTACACCATCCATGCAACATTTGTTGTTCTATCTATAATAAACATCAACTTGGAAATGTAAAGGCTAATCGACATATATCAAAGTTCTTACTAGAAACTTGTTTCACTCATCCGAGGACTCCATCAGAGCTGGGGCTTTCACACTGGACCCTGGCATCTCACTTCTCCTCATGTCCTATAGACCTAGCTCTATCTCGCTCAGAGAAAATTTGTTTCGATAGAATTGTATCTGAACTGTTGTTATCTCCCTGTGGAGATCCTTCCTGCTGGGCTTCTTTGTTTTGGCGTCCTCCTGTACCTCATGTTCCTTGTTTAGTGTGAGCTTGGGCTACTATGTTCTTCATAACCTAGTATTGTTGGATTGTTTGCTAGAAGAGAGTATGTCGGCCTCGGGAGTTCCCCATGTCTTGCACCATCGCTTCCCACTCTTCTATCTCTATGTCATGGTTGGTGATGCTGTCATTGAGTTCCCTCTCCCACCCACTTATTTGAGCTCTTACCTCTGGCGCGTTGCCAGCCATGTAAGCGCTAATGAGAATCTGCATATTCTCCTTTCTAGACTTCCTTCCTCATTTGCTTTGGCCTCTGTTGGACATTGCATCCCCCTCGAGGTCCTTTTCCGTCCTTCCCAGTTCCTCTGTTGCCTCGTTTAGCCTCATCTTTTCCTTATTTAGCCATGTTGTCTTTGTCCCAGCTACGTTATTCCTCACCCAAACCCTTCTCCACTATAGGTTTGCTTACTTTTGAGCAATGCATGATCCGGACCTAGAAGTTATGCTGCACCTTGGTTATTATAATACCTAAAACAAGAACAAAAGAAATTTCATTACTTTTAATGCATACACTCAAAACTGTCATACTTTTCATTACTCCGGACATGGCCATTTTCCCTAGTCCTGGTAGCTAGGGTTTGCCCTCCTTCTCCCTCAGATTCCCCCCTGACTGCGCTTGATAAATAGGTGTCATCCACTCAGTTCTTGTCCTCTCTATTTCATCGCCCCCTAGCAACCCATATCATGCAGGTCATCCTTTATGGTCCTACCGAAGTCCCTGATTTGGGTTCCCTTTTCCTTATTCTAGATTTCAATTGGTTTTCTCATCCCGACCTCTCTCCTCTTAGGTATCCCATCTCGAATTTCACCCCTGGTTATCCCTTGAGTCTCACTCTCGATAAGCCAGTTTCGGTTCATCTCAAGCCAGGCTAGCCATAGCCTTGCTTTGTTGGCCATCGTAATACCCATCGCTCTATCTCTGCTACAAGGTTTTTCCTTTTCGTGCCTCGAGTAACACCTGGCTAGGACTTCAATCTTCCTACGCCGTCCCTTAATGGAATCCCCATTGTCTCCTCGTCTTACCTCATTCCCTCTTTGATCTTCTTCCCAAGGAGACCCTTTCACTTTACTGTATCTCCTCTCTTAATTAACATTCCAAACTAGGTTAGAGTCCCAGGAACCACAGGTCGTGACTCGTTCTGAGTCATGGCTTTCCCAAGCCCCCCCTAAATACCTCTGAATTATTCTACAATTCTATCAGGTAAGAAAATCAAGGTAACATACCATTGATTTTCATCGACCAGCCCACATCCACCATCTGCGTCCACCACATTTCTGTTCTTGTTCCTTCACCTTCTTCCTTCGCATCCAACTACCTCCTCTCTCGTGTACCTTTGCCTCCTTTTGGTTTGTCCATCTACCCCTGATTTCTTTCGATCAGCCTCCCACATGCCCTCTTCTTCCTCCCACCGCCCTTTCCTTCATTCCTTTTCCTCAAAATGATGAACCTCTGACTCTTCCTTCACTATCTTGCATTACTTCCCTCATGCCTTTGGCTGCTCCTACCATGGTTTTCTTCTTGCTCTCATGCCACTTTCCGACTCTGTTCCACCCACCCTCATGCTTGCCCCCAAGTCATCATCACTCCCTTCCATCCTCAGCCACACCTATCCTTGCTCTGTTCCTTCCTCTTCCCTACCATGTCCTACTTGATACCCTTCTTGTTGTCTCGTCCTCCCAAATCTGGATGTCCCTTCTGTCCTTGGGCCCATTGGATGTTTTCTGACGCCTCCACCTCCACTCCCCTCTGGCTTACCTCGACTTCCCTATCGCACCTTGATCAGGGTTTTCTTTTTTATCCTTATCTTTTTCTAAGATCTCCTCTAGTTTCCTCATCCCCTCCATTTGCATTAACTCTTCTCGTCTTATATCTAGGTTTCTACCTGCCTATTTGCATCCCCAATTAGCGAGATTATGTGCTACCACATTGCCCATCCTGCGAACATGTGTTTGGATAATGTACCCAAGCTATGGAATAAGCTTGCTAATCTCTTGGACAAGCCTTGTCATCCTCCAGCTTTGGCTTATTTTCTCCCAAGGAGTCCCTTGCTGGAGTTTTTTCATCATGTCTATTGCCATTTTCGAGTCTCCTTCCACCTCCAGTCTCTGAAACCTCTCCCTTACTGCAATTTCCAGTCCCCACTTCAATGCATGGAGCTCTGCTTCATTGTTTCTCATAGTGCCACAGTCCATGGAAAATATGTGAATCATATTACATTTTTCATGTCTAAATACTCCTCCCTTCCCTGCTGCCCCAGGGTTCCCTTTCGCGGCTCCATCGAAGTTATGTTTGATCAATTCTTTCTGAGGTCGATTAAAGTTGCTCGTATCTCATAATTGTGGGGGTTTTGTTTCCACAAGGTGGAGTTTAGTATACTTGGCTTCAATTTTAGGCCCATCATTATACGTTCTTCCGAAGGATTTATTTTCCAATCCTCTGCATACCATTTTTCAGCCAGGATTGTTTCTCGAATATTCTCATGTATCATTTTCCATCTTTCATCTTCTATTCTTTTTTCATCTTTGAAGATCTGTTTATTTCTTTCCTTCCATATTTCCTATAGAAAGAAACCTAAAGATAGTCTCCATGCTCAATTCAGGATGGGTTTTTGGTAAGGCTTTTTCTGCCAATTGTCCATTGTTTCTTTCATACTAGTTTGAGTCCTGTCATTTACTCTGAAGAGTTGATCATGGTGTCTCCACAAGTTTTCGTTGTATCGACATGAATTGCTCATATGTTCCATTGCTTCTGTTATGAAACCAACTCAAGAAAAGATAGAAAAGATAGATCAACGCCTTAGAATTCAGCCTCTTTGAGGGGGCAACCTCCTTTACATTACATAAATGAACAATTCTTGGATGATTCAAATGACAAAACCTCCTTTCTATATATAGGAGTCTAAGGAGTCACAATATAATCCAGCCGACCTAACAATAATAATATAAAGCCACAAAAATAACAATAGAGGGATTCTATGGGGCACAGTAATAACAATATGGGGGCAATAGGGGCACAACAATATTAATAAGAGGAATAACTACAATAGTAATGGGGTAATCACTAGTATTATAGGGACCCAACATGCCCCTCTCCTTCAAAAAAGTGTTGTCCTCAATGCTTGAGTAGTTCTGGATACTTCTGCATAAAATTCTCATCCTCCCATGTGGAATCTTCAGCGGATAAGTTCTTCCACTTGATAAGATACTCTGAAATTGATCGATTTCGTAGCTGTCGAGTTCTTGTTTCTGTGACTGCTTCCAGTTCCAATATAATTTTTCCTTCCTCGTCAAGTTCTGGCAATATTGTTTGAACTGGGAGCTTGTCGCCTATAACCTTCTTTAAACATGAAACATGGAAAACTGGGTGCAATCGAGAAGCTGCAGGAAGCTCCAATTTGTATGCCATAGTACCAATCTTTTGCAACACCTTGTACGGACCATAATACTTTGGTGATAATTTATTATCCTTCTTAGCTTGCTTGAGGGACATTTGCTTATATGGTTGTAGCCGTAGGAATACCCAATCACCTACATCAAAACTTCTTTCACTGCGATGTTGATCTGCCTGTTGTTTCATTCTATTCTGTGCCAACACGAGGTTATCCTTTAAGAGTTGGAGGACTTGTTGTTGATGTTCGATGTGATGTTCCACTGCCTGAACCTTAGAATTTTCTCTTAAATATGATGTGATGGATGGTGGTTGATACCCATAAAGTGCCATAAATGGGGTCATTTTTGTTGCTGTATGGAAGGAAGTGTTATACCACCATTCAGCCAGAGGCAACCATTTGACCCATTGTGTCTGTTTATCAGATACAAAGCAACGAAGATATCCTTCCAAACATTTGTTTACTATCTCAGTTTGCCCATCAGATTGAGGATGATAAGATGAGCTATGAGCTAACTGAGTACCAAGACAAGAAAATAATTTTGTCCAAAAATTTCCAGTGAAAATGGGATCTCTGTCACTTACAATAATCTTTGGGTTTCCATGTAGCTTTTGAATTGTTTCCATAAATGCAGTAGAAACTGTACTGGCTTTAAATGGATGTGATAATGCACAAAAGTGTGCATACTTGGTAAGTCTGTCAACTACCACCATGATGACACTCTTTCCCTCAGACTTGGGTAAACCTGTGATAAAATCCATTGAAACCTCCTCCCAACGTTGGCTTGGAATGGATAAAGGTTGTAATAGACCCGGTGTCTTAATTGTTTCAACTTTATTTTGTTGGAAAACCAAACATTCTGCCACAAACTTTTGAATATCTGATTTAAGGCCATCCCAAAAAAATTCCTTCTTAACCCTGTGGTAAGTTTTTAAAAATCCTGAGTGCCCTCCTAAGGGAGAAGTGTGCAATTCCATAAGAATCTTTTGTTTTAGCTGGGAATTCTTACAGAGGTATAAGCGATCTTTGTACCATAACGAATCATTTTGCCAGCTAAATGTATCAGACGTACTGGAATCTTGTTGTAACTTTCGAATAAGTGCCCACACTTCTTCGTCATTCTTCCATTCCTTCCTTGCTTCGTTTATCCAATCTGGTTGGATAATAGAAATGGCGCACAACAATGCTTCCACATCCTCATCCTTTCTTGAGAGTGCATCTGCCACCACATTTTGCTTCCCTTTTTTGTAGATGATTTCAAAGTCATAACCCAACATCTTTGTGACCCACTTTTGTTGCTCTTCAGAGGATAATCTTTGTTCTAAAAAGTATTTAAGGCTATCATGATCCGTTTTTACCTTGAAGTGTCTTCCCATTAGGTAGGGTCGCCATTTCTTAAGTGCATGGAGTATTGCCAACATTTCCTTCTCATAAATAGCTTTGCTTAAAAACTTTCCCTTGATTGGACGACTTTCAAAAGCAATGGGTCTTTCATCTTGCATTAGAACAACACCAATTCCATTTCCTGAAGCATCACATTCCACAATAAAGGTTTTTGTGAAGTCCGGTGTAGCTAAGACCGGTGCTTGGCACATTGCCTCTTTAAGATGTTCAAAGGCCTTTGTTGCTTCTGGAGTCCATGAAAATGCATCTTTCTTCAATAATGTTGTTAGAGGTGCTGCTATTCTCCCATAATTCTTAACAAACTTGCGATAATACCCTGTCAACCCGAGAAATCCTCGCAGATGCTTTATGGATGTGGGGATTTTCCATTCCTTAATGGCTTTAATTTTGCTAGGGTCTACCTTAACTCCTTCATGAGATACAATATGACCCAAATATTCCACCTCCTGGACTCCAAAGAAACATTTGGATCTTTTTGCATATAATTGTTTCTCCTTCAATAGTTGTAGCACCCTGTCAACATGTTCAACATGATCCTTCCAAGACTTGCTGTAGATTAGTATATCATCAAAAAATACTAACATAAATTTTCTAAGGAATGGTTTGAAAATTGAATTCATCAAACCTTGAAATGTTGAAGGTGCATTGCTAAGGCCAAAAGGCATGACCAAAAATTCATAATGACCCTCATGAGTTCTAAACGCTGTTTTTTTTTTTTTTCAATCTTCATTCTGATTTGATGATATCCTGAACGAAGATCCAACTTGGTGAAGTAAATTGATCCATGCAATTCATCCAGTAATTCATCAATGACAGGAATGGGGAACTTATCTTTAATAGTGAGCTTGTTGAGCTCCCTATAATCTGGACACATGCGCCATGATCCATCCTTCTTGTGCACCAATACTACTGGAGCAGAGAAAGAACTTTGACTCGGTTGAATTATACCAGCCTCTAGCATTTCTGCAACCATACGTTCAATTTCACTCTTTTGGACATAGGGATATCTGTACGGCCTGATGTTTGGAGGAACACTTCCTGGAATCAGATGAATAGCATGATCATGATCACGCATAGGTGGGAGACCTTTGGGAGTCTCAAATACCTTGGAATGATTGTCCAGGACTTTTTGGAGATCTGGAGAAATAGATGATTCCGATGTGGAAACATCTAGCGAACATAATTGTGCAATTACACCTCTTTTCTCCTTTTTTAGAAGCTTTGTCATACCATTAGAGCTGATTATCTTTCCTGGTTTCCCTGCAATACCCCTTAATTCAACTTCCTTTCCTTCCGTAGAAAATTTCATGAAAAGTTCTTGAAAATTAAAAGCTATTGTACCCAGGGATTGTAGCCATTGGACTCCTAGTACAACATCAGCACCTCCCATTGGAATGGAAAGCATTGGGCTAGTCAATACATATTCTCCCATGGATAGCTTGATATTATGGCACTTTCCAGAGCAATTTATTGTTCCTCCATTTGCAATCATCACTTGACACTCTGGTGCTGGATATAGGAAGCAATTCAATTCTTTTGCTACCTTACAATGAATAAAATTGTGGGTGCTTCCTGAATCAATCAACACTATTACCTTTTTCTTCTTGATTTGTCCTTCTATCTTGATGGTTTGAGGAGTGGTAATTCCCGCCAATGCATTACAAGATATGGTCGGATTTATTTGTTCTTCATCTAGGCTTTGTTCCTGGAGTATATCCTCTTCTTTTGACCTTTCTTGCTCCTTTTCTTCTTCCTCTTCACAATCTATGTAGAATAATTTCTTCTCAGCACACTTATGACCTTTAGTGTATTTGCTATCACAACTGTAACAAAGCCCTTTTGCTCTTTTTTCTTCCAATTGTTGTGGTGTCAACCTTATAGGTTGTGGAAGACTAGGGGCAACAACACTTCTGTCTTTATAGTTGTGAGTGGTATGCTTCCTGGTTGCCATAATTTTGCTTTCCATTTTTCTTGCTAACCTGAATGCCTTCTCTAATGAATCAGGTTCCCAAAGGCGAACATCATGTTGGATATTATCCTTTAAAGACCCTATGAACACATCAATCCTATGCTCCTCTGGAATATCTTTTACCCTTATGTTCAATTTTTGGAACTCCTCAATGTGCTCCATTATTGAACCCTTTTGTTTGAGACTTATCAATTGGCTAAAAAAAGTGTTGCTTTTTGTATCCTCATAATGTGCTATCAATTCTTCCGTAAAAATTGCCCAAGTGATAAATTGTTTACGAGAGCAAAGCCATTGATACCATACAAACTGATTTGGTTCCAAATATAAAGTTTCCATACGTACCTTTTGTGTGTTTTTCACATTATTGAGATCGAAGAATTGCTCCATCTGTAATATCCATGTGGCAGGATCCTTGCCATCAAACTTCCTCATATCGATTTTTGGAATATGGTGAGTCTTCGATCCAACATTAGCGTCTATGGAATCATGATTAACATTTCTTTTGTTCTCATCATGAGTTTCCTTTAGTGCCCTTTCACCCTTAGTGCTCATTTCTTGTAGCAACCTGTTCATATCTATCTTCAAATCATCCATCTTAGCTTCCACGTCAATCATCTTAGCTTCTACGCCTTTCTTTAAACAGTCCATCTTAGCTTCTACACCTTTCTTTAAACCATCCATCTTAGCTTCTACATCTTTCTTTAAACCATCCATCTTAGATTCTGTTCCTTTTTGTGTAAGGGACAGTTGTTGCACTTGGTCTTGTAATTTTGATATATCATGTTGCATTTCTTCCTCTTCTTCATGAGTCATGCTAGAGCTTTCAGGTTCCTTACTAGGTTTTTGCATTTTCTTTCCTCGGGGCATCAGTTACCGATAATAATGCTCTACTATGCCCTTTGAATTCCTTGAAAATAAATTTTCAAACCAAGCTTAAGCAAAAATTTAATAAAATCTACACACCTTTTTTCACTTTGTAGGAGCTCGATATTTCCTCTGATGTATCTCTGTACTTTCCGATCATCTAGTTCTAAATTTGTAACTTGTAGTAGCACTCTGTGTCCTCTTTCCAATGCCACAAGTCTGACCCAAATTGGATTCTCCAAGGAAGAGTTATGCGAAATCTCCCACAGTGACTTGATTATAGACTAGTTCAGTAGAGCGAACTTGTACGACGTGCCACGAGTCCCTGTTTCGACCTTTGGATCTGAAAAATGCATACAAGAAACTACAGTTCGTCCTCTTTATTTACCTTCTTATGAAATTTCAATCCGATCCCCAGAGAGAAAGTTATGACGATTTTCCCCAGGTCACCTGTTTGGAATGTAATTCAGAAGTCTGCAGAAAGACCAAATTCCTCATATCATATCTCCGCAAATATAGTGCGAAAAGCTCTAAAATTCCGACCCAAGGTTCAGCACGATTTCTTATCAAATGGGTTTTTTTTGTGACTTCTTAAATGTCACAGAAAAAAAGTTATAGCGAAAATGCCACGATGACCTGTTTGGAGCAGCGAAACCCTAGAATCCAAAGCTCTGATACCAAATGTTATGAAACCAGCTCAAGAAAAGATAGAAAAGATAGATCAACGCCTTATAATTCAGCCTCTTCGAGGGGGCAACCTCCTTTACATTACATAAATGAACAATTCTTAGATGATTCAAATGACAAAACCTCCTTTCTATATATAGGAGTTTAAGGAGTCAATATAATCCAGCCGACCTAACAGTAATAATATAAAGCCACAAAAATAACAATAGAGGGATTCTATGGGGCATAATAATAACAATATGGGGGCAATAGGGGCACAACAATATTAATAATGGGTATAACTACAATAGTAATGGGGCAATCGCTAGTATTATAGGGACCCAACAACGTCTTCTTGTTCATTACATATACTGCAAATTGAGGGTCCCTGTAGGCCTTTAATCTATAGCTTTATCCCCAGTAAGTGCTCGCCCATGTCTGAATATCCACATGAAAAAGCGATTTTTGGCCATGAATTTTCTTTCCATATTCTATCCCATATCCATGTCCCCTGTTACAGGTGGTGTGCTACTTGCAGGTGATAGCCCTCTTTAATTGTGAACATCCCTTTAATCATGTACCCCCATCTTAGAATGTCCCACCCTTTCGTTTTTGCAATTTTCTGGGTTGCCATCTCTTTCTCATATACCTTCCATTGGTGGGTTTCTAGGGTGTCTGGCCAATCCTATTTCTGTTTCCATTTTCTCTAGTACTCTCCTCATTCCATGCTCCAGAAGTTTTTTACTGTCTGTTCTTCAGGGTTATTAGTATATTGACATACTATTTCTAGCTCTGGTTTGTTGTTTAATTTTTCTCTTTGTTGCCACGCTTCTTCCTAGAATTTTTCTTTGTCTCCTCCCCTTATTTCCCAGAAAGTATGGGTTCTAATCAGATTTCTATTATCTAAGGCTAAGTTCGAGATGGCTGATCCCTTATTATTGTCTTGGACTCTTAGCTTTCCTTCAATCGAACTCGACATTCCATATTTTCTCCCCCATATTTCCTTCCATAGGTCTGCTCCTCCCTGGATCCATCTCCGCAAGAGATTTACCCCATGACCTGATTGAGAATGTACGGGTCTCTGAATCCAAACGCCACATATTTTATAGGTTTTTCGAGTTAGCTCCATAATAGGAGAGCCCACCTTTTTTCCTGTTCTGGCCCTTGACTCAAGAACTTTTTGAAGATGTCTATCATATTTTGGAAAACTGCTTTTGGTGTCGCTTGACTGGTTAATTGGTAACCCATGATCAATTGTAGCAGTGATCTCAGTAGTATTACTCGACTTGGCATATTCATTGATCTGAACGTCCAATTCTACATTCTCCCGTGGATTTTTGCCAACAGGGGTTTCCAGTTTGCCACTCTAGTCTTTTGGTCACTTAGCTGAATTCCTAAGTATTACCAATGCGGAATCCCATTATTATTGCTAGGAAATATTTTGATGGGGTTCTTGTATTGAAGAAAAAGATATCAGACTTTTCCTTATTTATCTCCATCCCTGAAATGCTTGTGAAATTAGTTAGAATCTCCAATAACCCTCTAGCCTCCTTGAGCGATGCTTTCCCATACATTATTATGACGTCAATGAATTATTGGTGAGTTAATGGTAAATCATTCCCCCATAACTTAAGACATGTGTAGTGTTACCTTTTTACTTTCTCTTTTATATATCTTTCGAGTCCTTCCGCGACCAATATGAACAGGAACGGGGATATCAGGTCACCTTGCCTGAGCCCTCAGGTTGCACTTAACACCTCTGTGGGCGATCCATTAAGTAAAATTGACAGGACTGGAGTTGATATCATTGACATTATCCAACTTATCCATCTTCCATCAAAGTCAAATGCCTTCAAAATTCCCTGTAGGTACTTCCAATTCAGACGATCATAGGCTTTTGATAAGTCTAGTTTTACCAACATGCCTTTGGTTTTTTTAGTCTTTAGTGAGTGTATTGCCTCTTGTGCCATCACAATACCATTGACTATTTGTCTTCCTTTAACAAACCATGTCTGTTCTTAAGAGATTAGACCAGGTAAGATAGGTTTGAGGCGGTTTACCATAATTGTGGCCATGATTTTGTAAATTACATTACAGAGCATTATTGGTCTAAAGCCTTGTGGTTCTTTTGAATGATCCATTTTAGGAATGAGGGCCAAAAAAGTGGAGTTCAGGGTCAGATGCATTCTTTTGTTGTGTTGGGACTCCTCGACGATTTTCACAATATCTTCCCCCATGAATGGCCACGTCACCTGATAGAATTCTGATGTGAACCTATGTGGGCCTAGTGCTTTCTTCTTCGCGAGGATTTTGATGACTTCTTCTACCTCTGCTTTAGATATTTCCCTTAGCAAGGCCATGTTCTAATCCCTTCTCATCAGATTGGGAATGTGATGAGTGATTTTTTTTATGTTCTCCTCCCTGTTTAGGTTGGGTTCCATCAGTAGCCTTTGAAAGTGTTGAACTAACAGGTTCTCCATATCTTCCTTTTGAGTAAGTCGGTTGCCTTGTTGATCGACTAGGGAGAATATCCTATTCTGCTACCTATGTTGGATCATAGCTTTATGGAAAAACCTCATATTTCTTTCCCCTTCCTTTAACCATTGGATTCTTGATTTCTGTTTCCACAATATTTCTTCTTGTTGTCTCCTTTCCTCCAATTTATTTATCAGTTTCCCTTCCTCCTCCACTAGCGACTCATTTCTGCCCTCATTGATGATTTTCTGTTGTACTTTCCTCATATTGGCTTGGATCAATTCCTGTTCTTGTTGAATGTTGTCGAACTCATCCTTGTTCCATTTTTTTTTTCCTTTTAATTCTTTGAGTCTGAGTTGGAAGGTATGCATCATATTTCTACCTTATTTCTCACTCCCATTCCACCATTCCTTCAGTTTTTCAATGAAGGTCGGTTCTCTTAGCCAGAAGGCTTCAAACCTGAAGGGTCTATTTAGATTTCCTTGTTTCATTTCCACTTATAATTTAATAGGTCAGTGATCTGACCCTAGGCACAGTAGAATAGATGCCTCATAGTAAACATCTTTACTAATGAGATTTTCTGTTGCCAAGAATCTATTCAGACGAGAAGCTATTTGCCTGTTCCCTCCCCTTCTATTATTCCACGTATATTTTCCATTAATTGTTGGGATATCCACCAGGTGAAGTTCTTCTTGTATATCCCTCAATTTCTCCATTTCTCGCTCTTCCCAGACTCCCCCTTTTTTCTCCTCCAGCGTTGTTATCAAGTTGAATTCGCGTGCTAGTAACCAAATTTTTTTCTCGTGCATTTGGTTTAACATCTTTATCCTTTGGAGGAAGTTTTCCTTTTTGATTGGAATATGTGGGTTGTAGACTAAAGAGATTAAGAACCACTCTTTGTTTCCTATCAGGTGGAACTTCCTAGTGAGGATGCGCTTCATGCCTATCCATTAATCAACTATCACCTCTGTTGGGTTCCACATAATTGCTATCCCACCTGTGCTTCCCCATGCATCTATAGACATACCTTCATACCTCAGTTTCATCTTGCTTAGGATTTCATCCAGTTTCCCTCCTATAATCTTAGTTTCTTGTAGCAACATTAGTTGGGGTTTCTCTTTTCTCAGTCTCTCTACTACGTATCTCTGTTTTCCTCGGTTGTTTAGGTATATTATGTTCCAGGATGTTACTATCATTGGGACACTTTGTTTATTTATTGGTATACCACTGATAGTGATACCACCCTGCCTGTGCTCACCAACATTTCTCCCATGATCTGTATAGATTCCTGTAAGTTTCTCCGGCCCCTTTTCTTCCCTCCTTTTGTTTTGTTTGAATACTCATGGGGTTTTTCCTAATGCATCTCTAGTTGCTCTACAATCTCAACCTGTCCTTGTCCCTGGTTGGCTTGATACTATTGCAAAGTCTCTTTTTATAATCTTTTTTGGCCTTCCAAAATAAATCTTACATTTAAATGTCTCCATTCATTCAACATTTTCTTCAAAACTTCCTCTTCCATGCTAAGTTCCTCTCCCTTGCTTGGGTCGATTTCCATTGTAGTGGTTTCCATCCCCTCCCTTTCTTCCTTATCCTCTTTATCTACCAAATCTCTTTGAGCTTTCCTCTTGGGTGTTGGTTTGCCTTGACTCGAACTACTCTCTTTTCCTTTATCCTGATAGTCCATAAGTTGGATCTCGCTTTCTACATCTTCTTCTACCTGTAATGCTTCAAAGCTATTCTTACCACTCAACTGAGTTTGGTATTCTTTTTTCCCTATGTTGTGGGTTTCCTTTGGTTGCCTCCTCTTGTTTTTCACTTCTTGGAACCCTTCCTTGTCTTCTTGAGGTTTCTTCTATTGCTTGAGCTTATTCTCCATCTCCTCCATGTTTAGTGGACAGTCCTTAAATAGGTGGCCATATTCATGGAACCTTCGGCATATGAATGGAATGTGTTCGTAGTCTAAGGTTTGTTTCCAAACCTCTTCATGGTATTCTAACTCCATTGATTCAGTTATGGGTTCAGTTATGTTCATGTACACAAATATTCTTGTGTAAGATGTGTATATACCTCTTTTTTTCGTTTCTGCGACAAATTTTCCTATCGTATTCCTAATACCCTCTAGTATTTTTGGGTCCCAGAAGTCCATTAGGAGGCCAAACAATCTTACCCATGCTCGGGCTGTCAAGAATTTTTCCTTGTGTGGGTCATACAATTCTTCCCAATATCTCATGCACAGACCAACATCATAATGAAAATAAGGGCTATTTTCAAATATTCTTTCTTTATCTTGCAGGTTTGAGAATATTACTGTGAAGAAGCCTCTAGCTCCTAGCTTTAGCTCAATATGGCCTTTGGTTTCCATTTTTGTTGTATCCACTTGGTAAGGTCTTTCTTCGTTGGCCATACTCCTATGAACTTGCAGATCAACGTGTGGTCCTTCATGTAACTTCTGTATCTCTCCAATTTATTCATCGGAATGATGAATCTCAGTTTCTCTGTTGCACATGGCAGGCATCTTCCTCTGCTTCCAGCCTGCCATCGTGCCCCGAGGATAGGTCATGTCATTTTGTTTGTCTCTTGTGTTTGCTTCTGATTGTTGGTGTTCTGGCAGGAATCCCTTGCCTTCGCATCATGATAGGAGGGGATCTCTCCTGCCCAACTTCCTCTATCATCCCACCCTGGTAAGCAACCCCCTAGTAAGCAGCTCCCTGGTATGCAGCTTTGCAGTAACCGTTAGAGGGTTAGGTCACAGATGAGCTTAGTTCATGGTTGTCGCAGTTCCATTAGGGTTGCAGAGCTCTACCCTCTAAAAATACTTACTCAAATTTCAACTATAGGCACAAAATTAAATAAATTTTAGAAGTTCAAGTGTTTCTACATTGTTTAATAATAGTTGATATTACACAGGAATTTCTTTTCTAAAAGAGACAGCTCATTATAGGCTTCTCTAGATTTATTCAAAGTCAGAGAAAAATTGGCTCAACTTGTTTCTTAGTTAGAGGATAATGCATGCTCTAATTTTCTAGAGAAACCAAGTTCCAACTATGGTGAAAAATGTGGTCGGTATTTCATTTATGGGTAGGTGAAACTACAGTTACATATTTCATTGAGGTCCTTTTATCAATATCCATAAATTTTTAGGACTATCTATTTAGTGGGAACTTTGAACATCCTCTTCAAGTTGGGAAGATTATTATTAACATGAATAAACATGATGATGATGAGTTTCCTAGTTATTTGTCTAAACTAGAGTCTATTGAACATAGTATAGCTAGCATTGTTGATACAATTGTCCCTAAATGAAAATTGAAAGGAAATCATAATGCAAGTGAATAAGAAAAACTATGAGAATTCACGTGAAAATAATTTAATCAAGATGGATTTTACATGTAGTGCACCTATGCTTGTAGTGTCATCTAAAGACAAGCTTAAAGTAAATAAGGAACTAGGGAACAAGAAAGTTATTGGAAGTTATTTAGCAAAACCTAAAGAATCAAAAGAATTGAAAGGCAATTAACATACAGTTTTGGTTTATATGCTTGTATAAGAGATTCGTATAACCAAAGAAATATTACAACTTCTTTTGATGAAAGGAGATAGAGATTTGGGAATTTGCTACCAAGAAAAAGGGAAAAGGTTCGAGATATATAAAACCAAGAAATACTAGAAGATCAACATAGTTTAGAAGCAAATTGATATACCTCTAAATGAAATCTCATGGATTGTGTTTTTATGATCATGGAATAGAAATAAATAGGAAAATCAATGGATAAGCCTATGTCCATATTTAATGAACATGGTGCATGAGTTTTAAATCTACTCCCAAAATTTTAGGACCTTCTTGCGTCAACACAACGAGGCTTGGAATTGATGTGCCTTCAAATTTTATTTCCTCTCAGGTTATGATCCAACCAAAATTAGTGATAGTTTCCTCTTATTTGAATAGAGGACTCACCCTTCAGTTTGTAGGTTGCCTTGTGTTGTAGATGCACAACATGCATGCCCTTTTCTCCTCTAATAAAATTAATCTCAAATGCAAAAAACTCAAATGTGATATTTGCAGTGTTCATTAAAACCTCCAATTTATTACAAAGAACATTTAACTGTCTATATATCATTGGGCTTCTTGTCCATTAGCTTTTAAACAGGGAACAAATGCTTCAACCAAATTTATGTATACCCAAAGGGACAAAGTCTCGTTATATTCCTGCTTGTTATATTGTTGTTTTGAACTATTCGCCATATTGGATGGAATGCTAATCTATAATAGTAATATACCAAACTTGGAATTTCAATATAGAGGGTTCATATTGGAGGAAACTTAAGATAGAGGATTGCATAAAAGAAGAACCATAAGAAAGGTTGGATGACATGTAGTGCTACTTTCTAAAAGAGGAGGCACACCACTAGATTTGGGACAATAAGATTTAAACAATGGTGGGAGGACAAATTTACGGAATAATTAGGGCTTTTCCTATGTAGTTTCCCGGGCAAAATGGATGGCTTGAAACTCCATAATGAATGAACCTGGTGGATTTTACACTTTTCTCATACACTATCTGGAGTTCAAGGCTGCATTGGGACCAAGAACTACTAATTGGGAAAAAGTAATCTCTCTACGAATCTTTTTAGAATTCTTTTCTATTGCCTATTGTAAATGTATCTAAAATAATTAGCCTTTATAGTTTTAAAGGATATCCTTGGACCCTATATGAAAAGGAAGATTGGGACTATCATCTAGAAACTTGGACAACTCTTTTTGGTCCATTATTAGATGGATATCTAGGCATAAACAAACCTTAGCCACTCTTAATAAACATTGTCAATATCTTTAGCATTGTCTACAATCAAGAAACAATATCAACTCTGTGTGCAGAAGTTGATGCTAGAATGGCCTTTATACAACCCCATTTTTATGGAATAATTAGTCTTAATTGATTTGAGTGCTATCATCCACGACAAATTATTAGAAGTGTAAAAGGGACACCCATGTTTTCTCTAGGAATGGCCATATGTATGACATGGTTAGGTTTCATATTTAGAAAACTTTGACTTGGGCATAGTGGCCACCAATTTGGAATCCAAAGAAATGATGTCAAGGAACTAGAATAAACCCAAAAGACAAGATTATAGCACCTGACTTCATTGTGATGATTTTGGTTGATATGCATCCTTTGAAAACTTTTCTTGAGTTATTCATGACATTTGTCATTAATTTCATCTTTCATAGTCACACTAATGGCGTTTAACTGATCTACCAAGTCTTTTAACCTTTTTCAAATAACCTATGACCATATCTCCCCCCATCAACTTCAACCAATTCAACTCATATTTAATATGCAATATCTTGGTCAAGTTTGATGCTCCTTACAATGATCTCATCGCTATTAACCATGCTCAAATCTTTGTAATCTAATTTATTTTATTATAGTTAATTCAATTCTTGTATATCATATAAGGGGTTTAGGGTAGTTTACCCCTTAGGGTAGTTTATCCATATTTTTTCTTGCTTCTCATACATCCATCCCCACCCACACTCTTTTGTGTTGGAAAATATTTCATTGTGTCAAGTTTGGTGGCTTAGTCTTGAGAAAAATCAAATTATTTCAGATCATTGAGGAACAGGATGTTTGCAGCCATGTCCATACACTATACATTAATAAATAATTTTAGTGTTGTAAAGTTTGGGGGTAGTTTCATTTTGATCTCTGCACACTTAAGTAAGCGACAATGTTTGATTTTTCTCATGTACCTTCTAGTCCATAAAGTCCAATAACAATAACAAAAGAAAATTGTGGAGGCATTTGAAGGGATCCTGCTTCAATTGCTCCAGAAGAAGTCCATGTCTTTGAACTTGTGGGCAAGCCTTAGAATTTGGATTGTAAATGCATAATTAGCTTGATTATGTCAAAAAGTCATTCTATGATGAGGTTTATTTTAATTTTGGGGACCACTATTGTTATTATTCTATAATTGCAAACAAAATTTGATGTTAAATTAAAATTAACATAGATTATTTGATACTATCATATGAAACAAAGAGTTTTTCAATGACCAAACATATGAAAACATATTCAAGGAGCTATTTATTCATGGATAATTTCATATTTTCAACCATCTTCTTTGTTTTATTCCATGATATAAGGGTTTTATGATAGGTTACTTTATCCATAATTTCCCTTGCTTCTTATAAATCCATTACCACACATATTCTTATGCCTTGTAAAAACTTTCTCTACATCTAGTCTAATGACTATGCCTTGAGAAACACGTAATTGTTTTGGAGAATTGAGGAAAAGGTAATTTGTATCCATGTCCATACAACCTGAATTGATGAATACTTTTATTATTGTAATGCTTTAGTACATACATTTGGATCTCTTCATAGTTATGTAGAAGGTAGTGTTGGAATTTTTTTGGTGTACCCTCTTGTCCATAGACTCTAATAACATCAACAAAAAAATTTGTGGTAGCATTTGAAGGGTTTTTCTTCAATTGCTTCAGTATAAGTTCCATGTTTTTGAACTTGTGGGAAAGCAACAAAATGTGGATCATAAATGAACAAGTAGCTTGATTGTGGCCCGATCCATTTTGTCATATAGTTGGTATAAATGTTGAGGACTACTCATAAATCAATTATTTGTTTTAGTAGATATATTACTTAAACACGTGTCACATGTTGTTGGGATGTATCTTTTTATTTAGAGGGGATTATGATAAACCAATACATTGGAATTTGATTTAAATTCATTTCTTCATATTTTAAAATGGGTATGTTTTTATGTTATGTCTGTATTTTACATTTATTTAAAATGTTTACCTATAAAAGACACTATCCATTTTTATCTTCCTCAAGGTTTTATGGCAATGACATGAAAAGATGCCTTAAATCGCAAAGACTAAAAGGATATTGCAGAAAATGCATAACTAGAAATGGCCTTTGTATATGTATACATAGTACAAGCAAGAAAGAACATGTCATTGATGCATATACTAGATATTGTTTTTAATAGTTTTTTGGAACTCTTTATTTAGATATTGGTGGTGGTAAGGTCTTGAATGTACGGGTGAATGAAACCTATAAAATTGCAAAAACAGGTAACAACTTTTCCATAACTCCCTGCACAATTGAAAATCTCCAAGCTAAGGAGAGTGATTTAGGAACAAAGTAGAGAGTTTTAACATAATTTTATTGTGGTAGGAATAAATTTTACTTTAGATTATATCATCTAATTAGATTTTACCGTGTATTGTTTACCCGCAATACACATCCATATGTTTGGATGTGTTGAGAAGAAGGCACTATTTATTACTATTTTCATTGAAATAAAAGACATTATGTTAAATTGGTAATAGAGAATTGATTGGATATATTTGTGAGGCTTGAACAATGTACATATAAGCTCAGACAAATTTCTTCTCAAAAGGGAGAAAAAGAACATAAGCCTATTCTTTCAAAAAATTTACATTCTAGTTTAAAAGTTGCTTTTATTTATAATAGACAAACTAGAAAAGAGTTCTCATAAGGCTATGCATATGTCAGCTTTGAGCTAGTTCCATCTTCTATGGAAGTGTTCCAATCCATGTGGGTCTTCTTTCCCTTCCAAGTTTCTGGAAATTCTTTGCATCCAGGCTTGCATGTGAGTTGATGAGGCATCAATTTCAACGTTGTTTCTTGAGATAATATGTTGGAAATTGTTGACACCACACAAAGTAGAGTTGATCCTGTGTGGGAGTGGCACTCATCCCAAAATAATTGATGAAAATAACATTATACTGTGAAATAATAACCAGTGCAAATTGCCTAGCTTCAACTGTTGCATCTAGTTCTATTTGTACTGGTGTGATTAGATATATTCTATAGCCACAAGTTAATGCTCTTCAACAATAAACTATGTACATAGAATGAACAATTGAACAATGTACATACACACATCAGTTGTGCGATTAGAAACATGACTAGGGACATGTTTCTTATTCTATTCCCATTCCCATCTTGGCATTGCATTAGAAAATTGTGGATCTATCTTAGATGGATAATATACAAGGATCCCTCCCGAATAGATATAGTCACATTTCTTGTATGTTTCTTATTTCTCATTTCTTGTGACATATTACTGTAGTAACATAGAGTTATGCAAGTATCGAAATACTTACCTATTCAATTTAGCTTATAGCTGAAAGGTGTGGAGTTTACTTCTTGAGTCAAAACTCGGTCTAAAATTTATGTGATTGACAATTTTCATAGACTTGGCATGTACATGGCTAACATAGGTAACTTTTGGAGTCCATCCCTAAAACTTTTCTAGCCAAAAATGATAAAAAAAATAATAGAAGGTGCCTATCATTCTATGCACATTTACTTTAAGTTTTTTTCATCACTCATGCCATGTTCCATCATCCATAGAGTTTGGAGACTGCACATGGAAGTTTTGTAAATTAAATGATTTGAAGTGTATATAAAATTATATATCTACCTAAATAGCACGAACAATCTTACATGTGTTTAATCTTGTTTTCATGTCTATATAGTATAAAGTGGACATCTCATGAAAATATCATTTTTATTGAAATGTTGAGTAATTTTTAAGTATGTTAATTTGCAGAGTTATATTGTGAGTATTTTCCAAATCTGAGTGATCCTCTTTCTCTTTTTTTTCTCCCAGATGTTCCAGAGTCCAAACCCTATGACTCTAATACACACTGGTAGTTTAGGATGCCATTTGTTTAGTTTGTCGAGTGGATTTACAAAACAAGGACCTCCTTTTCTTTAAGGCATTGATATCAATACCCTGTCCTAACGTGGCCTCCTAACAATTGTTTGACTATATCCATAGTGTTAGATTATGTTAGGCCCCTATACTACTAGTGTAACCCCTTATTGTTATACTAATAACAATAAGGGGTTACACTAGTAGTATAGGGGGCCTAACAGATTATGCCATTGGTCACCTGTAACTCACAATACCAAAGAAATATGAAATATAATTTTGTCCCATATAATGGACTTCGAATTTTGATTGTAAGATAAATTAAAGTCAAAATAAAAGTCTCTAAAGTGTTAGAGTATTCCATTATTAGTTTGTAACTAATGGTCCCATATAATTGACTTTGAATTTTGATGGTAAGATAAATTAAATTCAAATTAAAAGCCTTTAAAATTTATGATTATAATATTAAGGTTAATTCCATCGATTTTAATCAAAGGTTATTTGAAGGTGTTGATTGTTAATTATGGATAATCTCTAGTCATAATACAATTAGGGGTAGAGTTGAAGTTATAGTATTGAATAATCTACTCTAGAATGGATAATTTTGGTTGTAAGATACATATTACAAGTCAAATTCCTTTATGATAAAAGGGAATTGATATTAGGTTTCCCTCTAATCATTGTTATGATTATGGGCAGGCTATGTTGGAACACAATGTAGAATCTAGACGGGGATGAATTAGAAGTCTATTTCTAAATAGGCCAAGCTCTGCTATGTTGATCCTTAAATATTAACAAGTTAGATGTAGGATATAAAGGAAATAGGTCAAGGTTTTCTTTTATCATTAACTCAAACATGAATATGGTTGGGTTCAATTGGATGGCTTATCTAGAAGTGTTGAACTTGAATCCAAATTAAGCTTGGTAGAATCAGACACTTAATAATAGAGTAGATCCTTAACAAAAGGATTTTACATCTCAACACTGACATGGAATATTCTTTCATCCCGAGTGCTAAGATAGGTGGTCTGGTGTCATATTTCTCTTGATTGTGAAGTATGGATGGTTAATGTGAAGTTGTGAAAAACATATGCTATAATTAAAAATAGCTAGTCTTGAGTCAAGACATAAGTTTTTAAGAATTGATAAAGTTGAATTTGTCAATAAAGTAGAGCATCCATTAGGTTATGTTGACTATCAAATAGTGGAAATTTATTTTTTCTTTCATTTGTGAAGTGCATGGTTTCATATTTCATATTATCATTTTCTAGTTTCTTATAAATATTTATAGAATATTAATTCAGATGGTCTCGAATTGAGGTCCAACTTGGAGATTTTGAATTAGAAGCCTCAGTAAAAGGCTTCCTCTTATTATGATGAGTCTAAAAACCCAAAATTGAGCATTACAATAGGCCCTTTAGTGACATTCAATTCCATGGCCTTCAACTTAGAAACTATGAGTGCATAGTTTCATATTTCATATTATCATTTTCTAGTTTCTTATAAATATTTATAGAATGTTAATTCAGGTCCAACTTGAATAGAGATTTTGAATTAGAAGCCTCAGTAAAATGCTTCCTCTTATTATGATGAGTCTAAAAACCCAAAATTTAGCATTACAACAGACCCTTTTGTGACATTCAATTCCATGGCCTTCAACTTAGAAACTATGAGTGGGGGGTATCTATTTGGGCAAAGTCACCTAGGAAATGCACCCGAACCCAATAGAATCAAAGGCATTCAAAACTATGGATAGTTCCTATTAGTGATAGTTGCTAATTGTCAGCCACTTTGGGATGAAATTAGAAGGCTCTAAGATGAGCTCTTATATTTTCTCTATGTGCATTTGATTGTGAGAGAAGCACCTTGTATATGAATATATGCCAAAGCAATTGAACATCAACTCCAAATCTTAGATGATTGTAATGTAATACTATCTAACAGTAACCAAAGCTCATAGTTCACTAATGATAGCTATAAAGGGGGATACATATAGAAATGAGATTCATTTCAAAAGTTTAAACTTGAAAACCATTCCACATCATAAACCATATCCATTACTGCAAATTTCGTAGATGAAGTGGAGCTTGATGTTGTGCCATTAGACATATGTGTTATAGTTTTGGGCCGCCCGTACCTATATTATAGAAGAGATATCCTCCATAGACATGAAAACAAAGACCATTTGTTCAAAGATGGAGTCGAATATATTGTGAGAGCTCATAGAAACAAACTAAATCTTTCACTTGTTAATGCAGGGTAGATGAAAAGACTAGTGAATTCAAGAAAGAATTTTGTGCTTCTAATGATAAAACCCAAAAATGATGTTGATATCGAAGCTTTTAAAGGTTGTGATTCAAAATTGAAATCTGAATTGGTTGATGTAGTTAACCAATATGATGAGATGTTTTAGGAATCAAAAGGATTGACTCCCAAGAGAGGAATCAAACATGAGATATAGTTGTAACAAGATTGTTCTCTTCCTAACATTGGCATGTACAGGATGTCAGTGATGGAATGTGTAGAAATTAAAAAGAAAATTCAAGAGTTATTAGGTTAAGGGATCATCATGCCATCTTCTTCACCATGTGGTTCACCTATTGTTTTGGTACCAAATAAGGATGGAACATGGAGCATGTGTTTGGATTTTTGTGCATTGAACAAAATTACGGTAAAGAACTATTACCCACTACCTAGAATAGATCGTTTGCTTGATCAATTGAAAGATGCAAAGTATTTTACTAAGTTGGACTTAAGGAGTGGATACCATCAAATTAGAATTTCTGAAGGAGATATTTGGAAGACAACATTTGAAA
This sequence comes from Pinus tabuliformis, assembly GCA_031772625.1. NCBI lineage: Eukaryota > Viridiplantae > Streptophyta > Pinopsida > Pinales > Pinaceae > Pinus > Pinus tabuliformis. The sequence continues at coordinate 408,060,001 of CM062817.1, read as the reverse complement.
CAAAACAAGGTTTGTTTGAATGGCTACTTATGCCTTTTGTTTTATGTAATGCTCCTGCTACATTCATGTATGTGATGAACGAAGTGTTGAGGCCATTTCTTGATGAGTTTGTTATAGTATACTTAGATGACATCTTAATTTTCAATAAGTCTTGTGACAAACATGTCATGCATGTGAGTAAAGTACTTGATGTCTTAAAGAAACAACATTTATATTTAAAGATGTCAAAGTGTGAGTTTGGAAAAACTTTTTTAATTTACTTGGGTCATATTGTTAGAGGAGGTGATTTGAAAATAGATCCCTCCAAGGTTGATTTCATTTTGAATATGCCAAGGCCCAAGATAGTTACTGAGGTAAGAAGTTTTTTGGGAGCAGCCCAATATTGGTAGAAATTCATTGCTAACTTTTCTTCTATAGTAGCTCCTTTGCATGCATTGACAAGTGTGTGAAAAAAATTCAGTGGGGAGGAAAACAACAAAATGCCTTTGATACATTGAAGGAAAAGATCATTTCATCTCCAGTACTTGCACTTCCAGACATTCACAATGATCATCAACAATTACAATAATTGCAATCATTGGGTAAGGAAACAATCATTCACAATGATCATCAACCATTACAATAATTGCAATCTCAATCAAAGTTGTGGCAATCAAGGCACTTCCGATGGATGGGGTTTCTTCAACAATTCCATTTGGTAATTAGGTATAGGAAAGGTATCTACAACAAATTTTCTGATATGCTCTCTAGGCCTATTTTTAGTGCAGCTACTTTACTCAAGCATAATTTTGTTTTGCATGAAAGTTATATTGAGAAATATGCATTAGACAATTATTTTCAAGATGTTTATGTAAGCTTGAGTCAAGGTAACCAAGTAGAAGAATTGGATTATCATTTGCATGATAACTTGTTGTACCATCTTGGTAAGTGTTGAGTCTTGAAAATGTCATTCATTTGCATTACACTTTCGCTATTATGTCCATTATATCACCTCCATTTCACTTCCATTTCACTACTATGTCACCACATTCATCCCACTTTCATTATCATTGGGCTACCTTTATGTTTTTCCAATATTTATTATTTCTAAGCCTTTTAAGTGAATTTGTGGTTAAACATTAGAAAATAATGTGCATATTCTTATACCTAACCAATGGGTTGAGTTTGTTGACATGTGTAGGTTGAAAGGAGACTTCTAGAAGACCCTTATGTGGCACTCTAAGGCCAAATTCGAATTTGGTTGGAAAGAATCATGGGATCATGAGGATATGTGTCACATCTCCTAATTGTATTGTAACTCTAAAAGACATGTGTCTTATCAGTTCCTATTTTGATTAGGACTCTAGAGGTAGAGGGAGAGATTCATGGTTTATCATTAATGAGAAGGCTCTCATCTTTTTGTATAAATAGGAGGCCTTTCTCCTTCATTAGTTAGTCTTTTTGGAGTCTTTTTAGTCTCTTTTTAGTCTCTCTTTGGAGAGCTTTGTTGTACTTTGCACTTTTGAAGAAATTGAATAAAGCTTTGATGTTCTCAACATGGAAGGAGATGTGAAGTAGATGTCATGGAGCATATTAGGATGTAAGTAGATTAGATTTCATTTTGTAAATATTGCTTTGTAGAATGTAAGGTAGATTAGATTTTCATTCATGCAATTTTAAGTATGCTTTGATTTCATAGGTAGAAGGGGGCCCCTGCCTTGTACAGTTTGAATTATTGCATTTTATTTTCTCCCGGGATTTGTTTTTATGTTTATGTATTTGCTTTACAAACTAATGGTATTTGAAGTTGACAGGTTCAAGCTGCTGCCTTTGTTTTTATAGCTGATTTTTAATTTTATTTCTCAAAGAGCTGCTAACACATAAATGATCTTCATCATAAACTGTTATCCTTTAAGATCAAAATATCACTAACTTGCAGCTTGTTTGGGTGCTTTTTGGACTGTTCTTAAGCTACTTTCTTTCCGTACTTTACACAGTACATGTGCTTTGAAGTATCGAGTTAGAAAGAGTAAATCATTACCACTAGTCTTTAAAGTAGAAGTTTTGATTTTAAAGTGCTTCCTAGACTATTTCCTCACTACTTTCTAATCATGCTTTCCATAGTACATATGGCTGAAGTAGAGAATTAGAAATAGCAAATTATTATCATTAGTCTTTCAAGCATATTTTTCTCATTTTTATAATTCCACTTAAGCTACTTTCTTTCCGTGCTTTACACAGTACATGTGCTTAGAAGCATCGAGTTAGAGAGAGATAATCTTTATCTTTGGTTTTAAAAGTGACTTTCTTTTCTTTTATTTGCAGCAGCATGAATGGTGTCTAGTGCCATTGGAAGTGGTCATTTACTTTCAAGTCATTTCAAGTTCTTTGCTTTCAGTTTCATTTCAAGCTCTTTCTTTACAAGTTTAAAAGTTTGATTACTTTCTAGACTTATTTCTAACTACTTCCTAATCGTGCTTTACACAGCACATGTGTTTGAAGCAGAGTTTTAGGAAGAGTTGAACATTATAACTGGTCTTTAAAGTGGTTTTTCTTACTTGTCACCTTAGAGCTTGACTACTTTTTGGACTTATTTCTGACTACTTCTTAATCGTGCTTTACACAGCACATGTGTTTGAAGCAGAGTTTTAAGAAGAGTTTTAAGAAGAGTTGAACATAAACTATAAAACAACGAAGTAAGAGAAAGGTTAACTAAGCACATATAGTGCACCACACTTCATCAGTTTACGATACCCGGATTGATAATTTATGTAGAGCAATTTAAGACATTAAATTGACTAAACAGTAAGCTTTGTATTCCACAAGGAGAAAGAGTCAACATCATAATAAAGGCACATACTTCTCTTATTGTTGGTCATTTCGATGTAATTAAGATGGTGGCACATCTACAAAGATATTGTTGTTGGCCTCGTATGTTTGAAGGTGTGTCACATTTTATTAAAGGATTCTCATTATATGCAGTCAGTAAGCCTAGAAATAGGAAGTTGGGATTGTACACACCACTTCCGATTCCTTCACGACCGTGGGAGAGTTTTTCTATGGATTTTGTAGGAGGTCCTCCATTGACTAAAATAGGTCATGAATATTTGTATGTAGTTGTGGATAGCTTTAGAAAAATGTCTATTTTGATGCCATGTAAAAAGAAAGTTACAACTGAACAAACTACTCAGTTATTCTTTCAGAATGTATGGGTGTATTTTGGATTTCCCACATCCATTCTTAGTGATCGATATTCTTGGTTTGTTGGGAATTTTTGGTTAAGCCTCTGGGGTTTCATGGACACCAAATTAAAAATGATTACAAAATTTCATTGATAAACATATGGTCAAACAGAGGTGGTGAACAGAACAGTGATGCATCTTCTTCGTGGGTATTGCAACAAGCATCCTAAGTTGTGGGATGAACATTTGCACTATATTCAGCATGCTTACAACCAGGCCAGACACTCTTCAACCCAAACATCGTCATTTGACACATGTTTGGGATACTTGAAAAAGTCTCCTTTGGATTTAATTTTTGGCAAAGATGTTGTGATTGGTGGTCATAGTGACATAGAAAAGGCAATGATGATCATTGAATAAATGCAATTGATAAACCAAAGAGTTCAAGAACAACTTTAAAAGATCCAAGGCAAGTACAAAGCAAGGCGCGACAAGCATCGTGTAGATCATGAGTTCCAAGTTGGTGATGAAGTTTGGCTTCACATGAGAAAAGAGAGGCTTGAGGGACAAGGTAAACATCTATAACCAATTAGATATGGTCCATTCAAAATTTTTGAAAAGATTGGTAATAATTCCTTTAGGTTGGATTTGCCTTCATATATGAAAATTTATGTTGTTGTTAATGTTGAGAACTTAAGGTTGTGTGAGCCTCCATTGATTGAAGATCAAGGAGAAAATGTCGAAATTTCTTCCATAGACGATTTTTATCCTGAATACCTTAATGAACAACAACAAGACACCATTGCTGACAGAAGAACAAGGTTTTGAAAACGAGGGAATGTGGATTACCTTCCAGTGGGGCTCAATAGAACAAATCGTTCAAAAGGAAAAATGGGTAGAGATTTGAAAGTTGAGGTAACTCTACCCTCACCTGTTGAACAACTAAAAGTGACCTTTTGGGGTCCAAAAGGCTTCCAGTGGGGAGGAATGACCAGGTGCTCAGAAAATAGCTCAAATTTAAAAGTTCTTGGATTGGTGTGGAACATGGACAACCATGTAGTGATCGTCATCCTGAATCTGGCGCAAATAATTTCACATGAAACAGACTTTGTATGACTCCAGAAACGAGTTATGTTCACTTCCCCAAACAGAGAAATTTTCAAATAAAAAAGGACAGCCCAATTAGTAATCCATACAGCTGACATGGTGCTGAATGGGTAGGGTATGTGGAAATTGACTTAGTCAACAGGCTCCTTCGGTGAATCGGGTTGTTACACTAAAAAATGTCACCATGACTATTTACAGTTAGGATGACTCTATCAACAGTCATACTACCCTCTTAGGCAAGTCTTATGCCTCTGCTCTCCATGTCAAACTCCAAAAAAGAGAGAAAGTCTTTCTAAATGTATTTATCTCTGGGGACGCAGGTTATCTCAACCTTACATGCGGGGACGCACCCAAGGTTCACAAAAGTTGCGTCTTTGGACGCTCTGTATGTAAAGGTGCAGGTGCGTCCCCCTGAAAAGGTTAAAATGCGCAAGTTTCATCTTTAAAAAGTCACTTGTGGTCATTTCTAGAGCATTCTAGAAGATTGTTCGACGTGTATTGAGCGCCTCCAGATGGTTCATGCACTCCTACTAAAGAGGAACTTATCCCATCAATAGGGGAGCTATCCCAACCAAAGAGGGGATTATCCCATTGATGGTGGACCTGATTAACTTCCTCTTGAGCACTATAAATACAGGCATTGGGCCAGAAGGAGAGGAGGTTGAAAGCTATACATTTCTAAGGGTAAATGCTGCAGGAATTAGGACTCCCATTTAGAAGCTTGTGAGGAGAGATTGCCATATTTGCTTGTTCTATTTGGAAGTGGGTGAGCTTTGTCAAAGTAAAGGAGAAATCTTGTGGACCCTGGAAGGAGCTTGCACAACACCAAGGCTCAGGTTGTAATGGTTCCTTTTGATTACCTTTAATGCAAATTAGTCCATTCTTCTCAATAACTTGTTGTTTATGAGTTATTTCATGTACTCCTTGGTCTATATGTTGAATATGCTTTGTTTTATGTTATAATCAGGTGCTATTTAATGGTTTGACTGTTGGTGATTGCAGGTTTTGGAGAAAAGGAGGAGCTCATCCAGATCAACAAAGCTTGGACTTCTACAACAGCGTTTGGACAAAGGTAAGAACAAAACACTTGATTTCTCATATCATAATGCATGTTTAGAGAAGGATAGCTCTAGTTTGTTTTGTTTGTCATTAGAATGTCTTAGACTTCTAGGAAGGTCGGTTGTGTCCGCACTATTGACTGATTCCGAGTGACACGGGTGCTGACAATTGTCGTTTTAGTAGTGGGTGCAACTGGCACAATTTCGTTGGTTGGAGTGATTGCCAACCACAGGTTGACACGTGGCCCAGCTAGAGGTCGCCACATGGCAGCTTGGGAGGCCACCAAAAGTTTTCCTATAGTCCGAGCAGAGGTAGCGGGGGTCGAACCTGCAACCTCCCAACACTAACACAAAGGCTTTACCAACACATCATGTCTGTGGCTCTTAAGAACATATGATGGCAGGTTCTATTTAAATGGCATTGGCGCAAAGTTTGGAGGAATGGGTCAGCCATGTGGGCTAGCCAACATGGTCCAAGGGTTATACAAATGCTGGAGGAAAAGGGGCCAGCGTCGGGGACTAGCCCTCGAGTGCATGGCCCCCCATATGACCCTATTTTATGCATTTTTAGGCCTCGGAGGCCAAATTAACCCTTCGATAAATCTATCCGAATTTCGATGGATTTTTTGGCTCGTTAGCGAATATCTAGGCGAAAATGAGGGTTCGGTGCTGGATTTTGGGTAATTTGTGGAGCGAATAGTGGAGAAATCAAGAGATGTCGTAACTTCTCCAATTTTTTACCAAATTGGGTGCAGAAAGAGGCTAGGTAGCCATTTTTGGACATTATGGACTCGTTGGAGCAGTTTACAAAAGCATTTGGGCTTTGTAAACACATATTTTTACACGTCTGAGCATAATAGAGACAAAGCCATTGGAAGCTGGACCAAGGAGACATAGCCCAAGAGGGGTGAACTCCTTCATCATGTTCTTGTTGTGATGTTTTGTTGATGATGTTCTGTACATTTATATGATGTTTTTCAGTTTCTTATATATGGTAAAAATTGCTCATAAAATTAACATAAAACTCATTTTCACTTGTAATAAACTCATGAATCCTTAATCACATGAATAGAATTTTTTTTTATAATCTGAGGAAGATCTTAGCACATCAAAACTAATATTCTTAATCAGATCAATTAGCTTAAGAGGACTAGAGTCCTCATATATAGATCAGGTTGGAGCTTGAATTAAATTGAGAGGATTTGAATCTTCATATATAGATCATGTTGCAGCTTCAATTAGATTGAGAGGATTGGAGTCCTCATATATAGATCAAGTCGTACCCTGAATTATATTGAGAGGATTAGAGTCTTCATTTAAGGTTGTATCTTTGAAAGAATTGAATTTTTGTAATGGTTGAATCTAAAATTCGAGTATTGGAGTTTTCACCATTTGAAATGTATTAATATAAGATACTTTTGTTTTATTTTCGGTACGCCTTGTGTTTCCTATTATGAAATATTCTAACTGGCTTAATATAAAAATTGAAATAAATATTGATTCACCCCCTCTCAATATTTCCAACAATTGGTTTTAAAGTTAGTTCCTTCAAGCATATCCTGATAGTTGGAAGGAAGATCCTAAGAACACAAATGGAAAAGTCAAGAAGGAAATCCTCTAAGCCTTGTAAGGACATCTCCTCCTTAGTCCTGAAATCTGAATTAAATTAGGTTGGCAAAGATCCCTTGTTTGATAAAACAAACTGTGTGTCATGTAGCAAAATAATGCAGTACTATTTAATGGCTCTAGGATATGAGATGCGAGAATCAATGGTTACGAAAAGCTTAGTGATAGAGGAGTGAACATAATATAATACAAAATCCACGAGGGAAATATTAAGTAGGCTATCAAACACTATAAAAGAAAATATGGGTCAATGTTCTTCAGTCAAAAGTCTTTGGGAAAAGATGAAAAGGCTTCATGCAGAGGAATCTACCCTTGTGACAACTCAGACAAAACTAGAAAATGTAGAACAAGAAAGTTATCGAGTAAAAGGAGAGAGATGAAGGAACCAAGAGAATAGAAGACTATGAATATGAAGAAAACTCTTAAGTATAAACTAATGTAGAACTTAAAGCAGAACATGTGGCTTCTATAGAAGAAATAAATAGATTATGAAAAAAAAAGAACTTAAGAAGTCAGTACAAGGTCTTGAAGAAAATAATCATGACGTTAATGAACTAAAGGAGTAATTTGTTTTCCTAAGGCACCAAATAGAAGAAAGATCTAAGGATATCAAAAAGCTTCAAATAGAATTGCATCAACAAGAGAGGAGACATGATGAAGAAGTAATCACCCTAACAACTTAGCTAAAAGAGCAAAGAAAATGGAAGAAGTTGTAAAAATACAATTGATGAATAAAGAAGAAGAATGTGAGAAGTTGAAAGAAGAATCTGTCTCATTAAAAATTAAATTTGACAAGCTATGTCAAATTCTGAAGAGTTCTCAATCACTAGATGGCATTCTTAGTCATCAGAGATCATCATTTGATAAAAGGGGACTTGGTTATATGAGTGAATCTCCAATTACTAAACTAAAAGTGATGGCATCATTCTCCAAAGGTCAAATCAGAATGAAAGGTAGAAAAGTGTTACAAGTGCTGTCATTCCTACAAGTCATGTTGATGGCCTCAAGGAATCTTCTCTCTATGCAAGTAACAATGAGAATCAACTAAGGATTGAGTCTCCTCGAAGGAAAATAAATTTCAAAAAACCATCAAGGAAAGTATTCTCATTCAAGTATTAGACCAAATTCTATATTCATTGTTATTTATGCATTAATTTCAGTCATAAAGCTAGAAGTTGTAAATCATACTACAAGAGTGATTATAAAGGTTATCATCAAAACCATAGAAGAAATATTGCATGTAGGAAAGATAAAATCCATAATGACTATAGAAATTATAACTCAAATTCTTCATTAATCCGGATAGAAAACTATGAATGTCACAATTTTAGATATATAACAGAAGACTGTAAAATTAAAATGAAGTGGGTTCCTAAGCATATCAAAGAACAAAATTTATCTCAAAAAATAGATCAAGATATGGAGAATAAAACAAGAAACCCCAAGTTAGAATAAAATGACTTGATCTTGCATGCTTAATGCACAAATTGATAAATAACCATGAAAATTGAGTACACCAAGGCAAACATGAGTAGCTTGTGCAAAAATTATAGAAGTAAGAAACATTCCTATGAGGATCATTGAAGCATGAAGAAAAGTAAAATAAGAAGGAAAGAATCAGTAGATTATCTCCATGGCCATCCATGCCTACAAAAGAAGGTAACTAAATAATTTATTTTTCTTGCCTCTAGTCCTGAAAAATGGTTTAGATCATGGTCAATATAAAGTACATGACATAGATTGCACTGAAGAAGAGTGACTATTCATGCAATAAGGTTTCCCTTTTCTGTCATGTCATTCACATGAGCTTAAGCAAGATCACCCCTTTTGGTTTGAAATTCAATGTTTATTGAGTCATTAGGTTATGTTTTCTTTTGGAGACCTTCAAATCAAGCCAGATGATTATACTATGGATTGGTTTGTATATGTTATCCTTTCCCAATTTAAGGCAATAAGGGAGACCTTAATTTATCATATCTTGTTCAAAAAGATATGGAACAACTTGAACACTCTCTATTTTATGTTTTATGATAGAGTACCAGGTCATGGATTATGATACCTTACATAAGGAAGGTTGTTTTCATCCAGGTTGAAGAGGCAGAGTCGTTTGTTTTTAAAATTTTAACATGTCTTACATCAAATATTGTTAATCTTCAACCACATCAGATACATGCATTTTATGAATTTGTGGGGCATATGATTCAACATGAATGAAATCCTCATACTATAAATTAAACTATTGAGAAAGAGATGAATGTTGTAATATCTAGGACATGTCAAAAGAAGAGGAGGTTGTTCAACACATGAATTCTATTGTCTCATAACTTCAAGGCTTGAAAATAAAGCTAGATGAGATCAACAAGAGTGATGAATTACAATTTCAAAGATGTCTTGTTAGGCTGGACCATTTGAGAATGCTTCAAATAGAAAACCAACAAATATGGAACAACATACAAGTGAAAAGCATTCTTGTTGATTATATGTTACGCTCATTCTATTATGACACTGCTACAAAACATGCAAAAAATAGTACCATACAAGATCTTGTTGATATAAATATGGATGCAAAGAAGATTGTATGAAAATTTTAAAACAGTCACAAGGAGAGCTTTCCAAGTTATTCAATGTTCCATCTGTTGCTTTCCACCCTTCTAGAAATGCCATTTTAGCAAAGAACTAACCATCATATTTGGTGATTTCAATAGTTTTCAATGTTGCTTATAATTAACCATGCAACAAAGAGGTGTTTGTAGGACAATAAATCATATAGGCATCTATTTCAGTCTTGCTCAAATCGTAAGGAAATTCTTTGGATATTTGGAGAGCTCTTCCATGTGATATCATTGAAACATATGAATAAATTCCAGACTTAAGAAGCTATAGTACAAGCCAAACATGAATACTTTGTTTATTATTATTTTTAATTTCCATGTGAATTAGACAAGAATGTACATTTTTTGAAACCCATGATGTTTAAACTATTCTTGTACCCAATGCAAAGATGTGGGTCGTATATATTGTTAAAATAAGATAATTACTTCTTCATGAGGAGTTAGATAAACATAGAGAGTAAGTTAATTGAGTGATTGAGTATTTGAGTGTTAGTCAAATCGAGTTAAGTGATAGACGTGTGGTTGCATGTGCATGCATGTCAAGGCGAGTCGTTAGTTGAAAAAATTTAAATACATTTCACCGGGTTCATTGTAAGCATCATGTTTTGTGTGATCAATAGAATAGAAACAGCTCGTGTTTTGTGTGAATTCATGCTTTGTGTCCTCCACCTTTCCAACAAATTGGTATCAGAGCGAGGTTACACAAACCGAAAAAGAACAGATTTACAATGGTCCGTGTGAGAGGAAAAATCTATTTTTTTCTCGTGATTTTTGCATTAACGCATCCTACGAGTTATACATAGGGCGCTATAACGCGGGTTCCCTGATTTTTCGTCGCATTAGAGGATTAACGTGGGAGTTCATTTTTGTGAAGGGCATTAACACGCCACAGTTTCAACTATACAACGTGTTAAAAAGGGTCTTTCATACAACACATATAGCTCATTAAAAAATCAGAAGTCATTGTTTTGTTTGTTGTATGTTGATAGTTTTTTTATTTTCTAAAACATTCACAAGATTGTTAAGTTTTTCAAAGGAGTACCATAAGACTTCAAGCGAGTAATAGTCACATGGTAATCTACAGTTAAGCATTTTCCAAACATGTAATGTGAAGGGTTTCTCCAAACGACTACCGTGAAAGTTTTTATGAGACATTTTTTTAAAGTGTGAATGTGAGGCTTTTAATTAAAGTTGTATAAATGTGTAGTGAAAGGATTTTTGTTTTTATATATAAAGATTTTTTTAAAAGATATCTTTTTTATATAGAAATAAATAAAAAACTAGGAGTTTTTCAAAAGGGTTTTTAAAAAGGGTTTTTTTTTAGTTTTTTTTTTTTTACAATAAAAAACTTAGGGTTTTTATTTAAAGGGGTATTCTTTGAAAAAGTTTATAAAGGAGAATTTTAGGTTTTTTTTTTCTTCAAAGAGAATTTTTTGGAGAAAGATGGTTTTTTCAAATTTCCAACCCCATTTCCCACCGTTTACACGGAAGTATTATGATGTGTGGGCCATTAAGATGGTGACCAAGTTGTGGCACATGATGTGTGTGATTAGCTCCAGTTTGGGTTTTCAGAACCTAACAATGAAGAAGAATAACAAGCTCTCAGTGATACAGAGAGAGATCAATGGAAGAAAGACAAGAAGAATGCACAAGCATTGTAGCTTATTTAGTAGGGAGTGGACCGAGCAGTGTTCTAGAAGATTATGATCATGTCTTCAGCAAAAGTAGCATGAGATACTTTGGCGACAAACTATACAGGTATGGCCAAAGTCAATATTGTTAAGTTACAGAATACTAGGAGAGATTTTGAAAGTCTACAGATGAAGGAGACAAAGAACATCAATTTTTTCATGAATCAGGTCATAACTGTCGTAAATCAGTGAAAGATTTATGGTGAAGAAATTAAAGATCAAACAGGGGTTGAGAAGATCCCCATATCTTTATCTGCCACATTTGATGTTGTGATAGCAGTTGTAGAAGAAGCCAAGGGTTTGGCATCATTAATAGTTGATGAGTTGATGGGATCACGTATATCGCATGAGGCAAGGATAGACGGAAATAAGGATTCCACTTTAGCGACTACTTTCAAAAGTCAGGTTTCTATTTTAAGAGACACAGGTCGAGGCAAAAGTAGAATGAGAGGCAGAGGATGCAACAAAAGATATGGCGGTCAGAGAGATGACTGAGAAGAGCATGAACATGCAAGTGGAAGCAACTACAAAAGCTTCAACAATAATCAAAGAGTTGGCAAATCAAAGTTGATATGTTATTACTGCAATAAATTTGGTCATTATGCTCATGATTGCAGGAAGAAAATAGTTGATCAATGGAACTAGAGAGCTAATGTCACTACAGAGAATACTAACTCCATGTTCCTAGTTTTCCATACCATGCATGAACCTTCTACTAATGTGTGGCTGTTAGACAGTGGTTGCAGTAACCACATGACAGGCAACAAGGATTTGGTTGCAAATTTCGATCAATTTGTGAAAACAGAGGTAAAGTTGGGGACTGACAAGACTATGGAAGTAGATGGAAAAGGAGTGGTCAACATTCTGACCAAGCAGGGGGAGCTGAAGACAATCTCATAGGTATATTATGTTCCTAGTCTCAAACATAATTTGATAAGTGTTGGTCAATTGACACATAAAGGATACAAAGTTATCTTTCAAGGTCAAGAATGTGTTATATATGACAAGCCCCCAAGCAAGCAGTTGATAGAAAAGGTGCAAATGACGAGGAACATACTCTTTCCTCTAATTTTGAATTACAGTGGTTAGGTGAGTTCTTTTATAGTTGCATTTTCTGATGATTATTTGTTATGGCACTTTCGATTTGGACACTTGCACTTTTTTGGTTTAATATTGTTGAAGCAGAAACAGATGGTCAAAGGATTACCTCCCATCAAAGAGCCTGCTAGTACTTGTGAGTGTTGCATCTTGGAAAAGCAACACCATGAAAGGTTTCCAAAGGGAGTTGCATAGAGAGCAAAACAACCTCTTGAGCTAGTGCATACATACTTGTGTGGACCTATGAGGACACAATCGATTGGTGGAAGATTATACTTCCTCACTTTCATTGATGACTACAACAGAAAGACTTGGGCTTACTTCTTGACGCGAAAGTCTAAAACATTTGAAAGGTTCAAAGAATTGAAAGCCTTAGTAGAGAACCAAAGCGATCGACAGATCAAGGTATTGAAGTCAGATCATGGTGGAGGATATGACTGAAAGGCATTCCATGATTACTGCAAACAACATGGGATCAAAAGATAGTTTACAACCAGTTACACACCATAGCCGAATGGTGTAGAAGAGAGAAAGAAAATGACAATTATGAACATGGTAAGAAGCATGTTGAAAGGAAGAAACTTGTTTAATGAGTATTGGGCAGAGGTAGTTGCATGTGCTATTTATGTGATCAACAGATCTCCTACAAAGAGTGTTATGAACATAGTATCATAACAAGCATGATCAGGGATGTATTGTAGCATATCGCATCTCGTGTAGCTTATGAACATGTCCCTAAGGAGCGAAGAGGAAAATTGGATGATAAAAGTGAAAAATGCATATTCACTAGTTATATTGAGCAATCAAAAGCTTACAAATTGTATAACCTTGTCACAAAGAAGACCATAATTAGCAGAGATGATGTGTTCAAAGAACAAGAGTCATGTAATGGAATAGTAGACAGAACAGTTGATGCACAAGTGCCATTGATGGAAGAAGATGATGTAGTAGAAAAGGATCAGCAATAATCACATGTTAAGACACCAAACAGAGACACACCAACAAGGACACCAAGGTTTTCAGAGTAGCATGGATCTTCAACCAGATCAACAGATCAAGATTCTCCCAAAAACCAATTAGGTGATGAATCAAGCAATGGTAAGAGAAATATGAGAAGTTTGAAAGATATTTATGATGATTTGGATGTTAGTTCAAATTTTGCATTTTTTTCATTCTAACCTTCTTCGTTTGAAGAAGCAATCAAAAATGAAAATTGGGTGCGAGCCATGGATGAAGAAATTGAAGTTATTGAAAAGAATGACACATGGGATTTGGTTGATTTACCAAAGGATAAAAATCTCATTGGTGTGACATGGGTATACAAGACAAAGTTGAATGAGAAAGGTGAAATTCATAGATTCAAAGCTAGACTTGTAGCAAAAGGATTCTCGCAGCAACCGGGAATATACTTTGGAGAAACGTTTGCTCCAGTAGCCAGATTGGATACTATAAGAGTAGTTCTAGCCACAACAACTCAGAACAAGTTGAAAGTATATCAGATGGATGTGAAATCAGCCTTCTTGAATGGAATTTTAGAAGAAGAAATTTATGTGTAGTAGCCTCCATCATATGAAGTTTAAAATAACAAAGACAAAGTTTACACGTTGAAGAAAGCGCTCTATGGATTGAAGGGATCACCTAGAGCTTGGTATAGAAGAATTGACAGTTACATGATCAAGAATGGATTTTGCAGAAGCAACATTGAGCCTACCTTGTACACAAAGGTAAATGAGCATGGACAGATTTTGATTATTTACTTATATGTTGATGACATGATTTTTACAGGTGATTTTGACATAGATGAATTTAAAGTAGCCATGATGAAATAATTTGAGATGACAGATCATGGTCTCATGAAATATTTCCTTGGCATAGAAGTTGAGCAATCTGAAAAAAGGAATTTTTATTTGTCAAAATAAATATTCAAAAGATTTGTTGAAAAGATTCATGATGGAAAAATGAAAACCTGTCCCTACACCAGTTGCAATAGGTACAAAGTTAATCAAGGATGATGAAGGATCAGATGTCAATCCGACTCTATTCAAAATATTGGTTGGCAGCTTGATGTATCTCACAGCTACAAGACCAGATTTCATGGAAGGAGTGAGTTTGATTTCCAGATTTATGGAGACCCCAAAAGACACACATTGGAGTGCGGGAAAAAGAATTCTGAGATACATAACACGAACTAGAGATTGTGGCATAATGTATGCAAGCACGGAAAATAAATATTTGATTGGATACACAGATAGTGATTTTGTAGGAAGTTTGGATGATAGGAAGAGAACCTCTAGTTTTGTGTTCCACCTTAGTTCAGGTGTGATTTCATGGGCATCTAAGAAGCATCCCATTGTGACACTTAAATCAGCAGAAGCAGAATATGTAGCAACAACATCAACATCATGTCAAGTAGTGTGGTTAAGAAGAGTACTTGTTGGACTCAAGAAAAAACAACAAGGATCAACAACAATATATTGTGACAACGCCTCAGTGATTACACTATCCAGGAATAGTGTGTTTCATTAGAAGAGCAAAACAATGTAAACTTTGAAACGGGAACTATAAACTCAAAACGGGAACTCTGGCCCAAAAACCCCAAAAAAACCACAAAAACAGTGCTCAAAACGAAAAGTGTGTATATTGGAACGATTTTTTTTTTTTTAGGTGTCAATTTTGCGGCTGTTTTAAAAATGGCAGTGACTACGAAATTTTCTACGAAATTTTCCTGCAAAATATAGCTTCAGAATGAAAGTGTTGATACTGGAATACTGATTATTTTTTGCGGCTGTTTTAAAAATGGCAGTGACTACGAAATTTTCTACGAAATTTTCCTGCAAAATATAGCTTCAGAATGAACGTGTTGACAAAATATAGCTTCTACGAAATTTTCCTTCTGGTAACAACCTTTTCAGAATCTCTGTCGTCTTGAAGTGACGAGTTCCTCTCTACCTCCCCTACCCCCCCTGCCCCCTACCCCCCGCCCCCAACCCCCTGCCACCCCCTACCCTACCCCCCTCCCCCCCAACCCCCCTGCACCCCCCTTACCCCCCCGCCCTACCCCTACCCCTACACGCCCCTACCCTCCTTCCCCCCCACCCCACCTCGCCCCCCCTTATCCCCTACCCCCGCCCTACCCCCCCCTTACCCCCTCGCCCACCCCATTCCCGCCCCTCGCCCCCTCCCTACCCCCCCTTACCCCCCCTCGCCCCCTCCCTACCCCCCCTTACCCCCCCTCGCCCTACCCCTAACCCTACCCACCCCTTACCCCCCGCCCAAAACCCCCTGCCACCCCCTACCCTACCCCCCTCCCCCCCCACCCCCCCTGCACCCCCCTTACCCCCCCGCCCTACCCCTACCTTACCCCCCGGCCCCCCCCTTTTAACCAAACTTTTCAAAATACTAAATCCATATATAATCAAAAAACCAATTTAAATAACACAAATTAAGATTTCAAGGTGTTGAATCCATATATATAATCAAAAAAACCAATTTAAATAACACAAATTAAGATTTCACTTCAAATTTTTTAACCAAAATTTTCAAAATACTAAATCCATATATAATCAAAAAACCAATTTAAATAACACAAATTAAGATTTCACCTCAAATTTCTCCACCAAATTTTAACACCCAAAAATCTAACAAATCACACTAAAAACAACTCCATTCGTACATATATACCTATACTCTATATATCGGGCAAATTTAGTAATATAATTGTGTTGTTACTTAACCATGATGGATGCATGTCATGTTTGGCTCCGTTGAGAAAACATCATGGGATAAGATGTTCAAGGAAGTTACTCCTGTTTAGAAAAGTCATGACCCTCTATGACACCCAAGCCAAATTGACACGTCAAACCAGCCACCACTAGGCCGATCGACTATCACGCAGCCAAGCAATCACATGGAAAAGCCACGTGTAAAAATTGCACCACGCCACATAAACTGCCACGTGAAACCAATGACGGCCAAGCTAAGCCAATGGATCATCACCTAGTCGACCGCTGACTTGGCTTGCATCGCTTATGTTTAACAAGCGTTTTGTTGTGTCATGAATTAGGTTATCCACGTTGAACCAGGAATATAATAAACGATCCAAACAACAATTTATCAGTTTGCACGTATTCTAGTTTTCGGGTCTCCACCTCAATCATGACAAAAATGTTATAAAATAATATTGTTCATTTTATATAATATTTTTAAAATTATAAATTAAAATATGTATATAATTATAATAAAATCTGAAGACTAGCATTCAACTAGAAACCTAGGAAAACATGATAAAGTTGAGGATGGATTTAACAACAATCATTAAACAGGAAACATGATAAAGGTTTCATGTTTGAAAGTGACTCGAATGTGTACCGAGTCAAGCTCGTGAATTGATATTGCTCTGCAAACAAGAGCACACCCTTTAAGTATCATGTTTGAAAGTGACTTGAATATGTATCGATTCAAGCTCGTGCATAGATATTTCACTCTTATTCCAATTATTATTATTATGGATTCAACTTCGTGCGTAGATATCCGTGTTACTGCTGCCATTCAGATCAGGAAACTTCAGCTTTATTTCAATTATTCTTATTGACTAGTAGTTAGATGTTGTTCACCAAGCCATCAATTCGAATCCAATTATTACTGTACATAGATTCAAGCTCGTGCATAGACTTTCGGTCACTCTTCCTCTTCCGATCACGGAAACTTCAATTAATGTTATTAATGACTCTTCGTTACATATGGTCTTCTCCCTCGATATACCGTCGAAGACATGCCCTGAATCCGTTAGGTTTGAATGTCAAGCACGCGAGAACCTAATTTACGACTTTAACGATTATATTATATACTGAAATATTAAAACAAATTGGAATAGAGTTACGTTTGAAAAATTAGTACGCGATGGAATGAAACTTGATCTGTAAGACTATAAATAACGCTTGCCATCTTCGGCACAATAGGTATCTATCCATCTCCTTAGCATCTATAGAAGAGCAGGGACTAATTCCATCTTTCTCCATTTCTTTTTCTCTTCCCAATCAAAACCATGGGGTCTAACGGATAGCTTAATGCAGGCACTGGCTGTGTTGGTGATCTGACCAATGTTGGAGATCGACGATAATCAGAACATCGGAAAAAATCATGCTAACCTTCTAGCTTTTGTTCTTTCAGTTTGATATTAAAAAAATTATGATTTCGTTGATGGGTTAAAAAATAGAAGTATGTCATTCCAACTTTGATAAAAAATCAAAAGAGATTTATTAGTTTCCGTATTAAACTATTATGCATTGCAAAAACGATAAATATAGTCGTAGCGGCACCCCCGGGCCGCCCCGCCCCGCCGGACCGGCGGCGGGTCGATTCCGGGAATCGACCCGCCGCCGGTCGGGCGGGGCGGGGCCCGCAGCGCCACCCCCGGTCCGCCCCCCGCCGGTCGGGCGGGGCGGGGTGGCCCGGGGGTGGTGCTGCGGGCCCCGCCCCGCCCGACCGGCGTGGTCCGGCGGGGCGGGGCGGGCCGGGGGTGCCGCTGCGACTATATTTATCGTTTTTGCAATGCATAATAGTTTAATACGGAAAATAATAAATCTCTTTTCATTTTTTATCAAAGTTGGAATGACATACTTCTATTTTTTAACCCATCAATGAAATCATAATTTTTTTGATATCAAACTGAAATAACAAAAGCTAGAAGGTTAGCATGATTTTTTCCGATGTTCTGATTACCATCGATCTCCAACATTGGTCAGATCACCAACACAACCAGTGCCTGCATTAAGCTGTCCGTTAGACCCCATGGTTTTGATTGGGAAGAGAAATAGAAATGGAGAAAGATGGAATTAGTCCCTCCTCTTCTATAGATGCTAAGGAGATGGATAGATACCTATTATGCCGAACATGGTGAGCGTTATTTATAGTCTTACAGATCAAGTTTCATTCCATCGCGTACTAATTTTTCAAACGTAACTCTATTCCAATTTGTTTTAATATTTCAGTATATAATATAATCGTTAAAGTCGTAAATTAGGTTCTCGCGTGCTTGACATTCAAACCTAACGGATTCAGGGCATGTCGCCGACAGTATATCGAGGGAGAAGACCATATGTAACGACAAGTCATTAATAACATTAATTGAAGTTTCCGTGATCGGAAGAGGAAGAGTGACCGAAAGTCTATGCACGAGCTTGAATCTATGTACAGTAATAATTGGATTCGAATTGATGGCTTGGTGAACTATTATGCATTGCAAAAACGATAAATATAGTCGCAGCGGCACCCCCGGGCCGCCCCGCCCCGCCGTCGGTCGGGCGGGGCGGGGCGGTCCGGGGGTGGCGCTGCGCGCCCGCAGTTTAAATATATTGAGGGACTCCGCAAGTTTAAATATATTGCTGAACTCAAAATATACACCTTTAATATTGGAACTCAAAATTTGCAGCTTAAGCTTCACAACCTGAAAGTGGATATCAAACCTAGGGTTAGATGGTTTTATATTGCATATCAGACCTCGCTTAGATGGGTTTCTATGATTATATGCCTTAATTAGAAGTATTGATTAACGCCATTAAACCTTTCCAATAAATAAATATTTTTTCTTATCCATAGCATAGATAGATTTAGGCGAAGATGGGATGCAGAGTGGTTTTAATGGAGTGGGATAGTAGTGCATGTACCGATATTTACTGATTGGCATGAATGTTGCATATCTAGGCTCTTATTGCCTTCCAACTAAGTTGCATGAAATGTGAAATAGGTGAACGTTTATCCATATGGAGCGTTGGATATGATTCGCAAATCTCCCACGGTATCTCTTTTGGACTTCAAAATTGTTGTTGGCTTTTTCCATTTTGTAAAAACCTCGTAGGAGAGAAATGACTTAATTCATTTATAAAATTAATTAATTTTACTTTCGATTTACTAATTTTTTTTCGAGACATTAAAAAGGTTAAAATGGATTTAATTCTAAATCTATGAGAAGATAATCTAAATCTATTAATTTTTTAAAGCAATATTTAATATATCTAAGGTTAATTATTCACCTTAAGCATTCTACAAAGTCCCCGTGGGTCTCGGCAGTCGCTTCAGTGAAATTTGAGGGACTTGCAAGTTTGTATATATTGCTGAACTCAATTATACACCTTTAATATTGGAACTCAAAATATTCACCTTAAGCTTCAAAACCTGAAAGTGGATATCAAACCTAGGGTTAGATAGTTTAGCAGTGGGGACAGTAAAGTTTGAGGGACTCCGCAAGTTTAAATATATTGTTGAACTCAAAATATACACCTTAAGCATTATATATTATTCACAAAATATTCACCTTAAGCATCTTTTTTTTTTCAAGAGCGTTATATATGATTTGCGAAGAATTATTATTGATTTTTTTGGTCGTAAACGATTCTTCTACGCGTTAAGCCGGTCGGGCGGGGCGGGGCGGCCCGGGGCTGGCGCTGCGGGCGAGCAGCGCCACCCCCGGGCCGCCCCGCCCCGCCCGACCGGCGGCGGGTCGATTCCCGGAATCGACCGGCCACAGGTCGGGCGGGGCGGGGCGGCCCGAGGGTGAATTATAAAATGTTACGCTGAATGAATTATAAAATGCTTTAATATAATTTATTTAAATTTAAATAAGCCTCCATATTTTTGCAGATAGTGTTTTAATGATGGTCAAATCATTTTTCTATTTAATAGTAGAATTGATCTCTACAGAGCCGGACACAATCTTGATAATGGTATTTTATTATGGATAGAGCATTTTTTTTATTAAACATGAAGACTGGCTCCGACCAGATACTCTCTGACCAGATACACTGGCACATAGACTACGACATGCCGGTGTAGCCACTCTCGAAAAAATTGTCCGCAAAGAGACGTTCAATGAAGAATTATTATTGATTTGTTTGGTCGTACACGATTCTTCTACGCGTTAAGCCGGTCCCCCTCCGCTGTTAAACTTTGACAAACTTGCTCGACGTTAAGATAATCCATATGGAGCGTTATATATGATTTGCGAATCATATCCAAGCATTAAGATAATCTTCTTGATTTATGTTGAACCTGTCGTTTTGCGCAAGGTGCGAAGTGGCTGAATCCAGCCAAAATCACTAGTCAATCTTCCTGACCCACACGCACTTATCGTTCTCGAGCCAATCTTCCTGGCCCACATGGCTTATCGTTCTTGCTTACCTGAATTTCCATCACAAACTTATCTATCAAGTTCATAGCTTACATGTTTAATAGCTTGGATGCCTAATTTTTGTGATCTTTATTAGTGGTGCTGTGTACTTTTAGGGGTTATACTGTTAAATGTTGGAATCTATCTTTATTAGTTGTTTATTGCATTTTTTTTTTTACACAACAAAACCAATTTAAATCGTAGATATATTTGAATGGTTGTTCACACTTTTAAATAGATTATATTCTTATATTGCATTTTTTTTTTACACAACAAAACCAATTTAAATCGTAGATATATTTGAATGGTTGTTCACACTTTTAAATAGATTATATAACATAAGAATACTATGGGTTATTAAAACTTGGAGCCTCTAACTTGGTAATGTGGATCATCATTTGATGTTACTTCAAATAGAAATAGCGAGTTTTCTAAGTTTGAGGACACGTGATCCATGGAAAAATACAGAGACTGCCGATCGTAACTGATAGCAAGTGCTTTGAAAGTTTGAGGACACTGATCCATGGAAAAATAATGAAAATCAATTTCATGTGGGTACAGCGTTTTCCTCATGTCGTACAAACAAATTTCTTTTAAGTGCTTTAAGTGATAAGAAGCTAATCTCATATTGGAAAAGTTCAAAAGAGGTGAAATTTCCATATCTGAAAGAAAGAGAGAGCACAACTGTGATTTTCGCATTGATTTTTAAGTTAATTATTATTTTTTGAAAAAAAAAAGTTGTTATTACTATTTTTTTGACATGAAATTCATAAAAAAACTATTATTTGACCATTTTTAGTTAATATTTTTGTATAAAAATTGTGATTTTGACATGTTAATTCTGGCAAAAAATTATCAAAACGTTTAGTTTTTTTGTTATATTTATGTTAAAAATGGTTATTTTTTATGTCCATTGTTAAAAAATGTTGTTTTTTAGAAACAATTATTTCATGTGGATTGAAAAATTAATTAAGGATGTCTAAATATGTAGATTATCTAATATTCAAACTATCGACTTTCTAATTTAAAAACGCAAAACAATAAAAACCCCACTAAAAAAAAAAAATTAAGATAGAGAACAAGAAAATAGGAATACAATGACGACTTCAAAAACTATCAAATTTAGAAAATAATTTTTTACATTTCACACACTAGAAAATTTAAAGTCAAAAAATAGGTCTTTTAAAAAAAGGGTGTGATGCAGAATACTCACTTTTTAAAATTAGGATGAAAATCACTACCATTCACTACCATTCTAAAACTTAAAGCACATGAAAAAAATTAAAGTTCCAAAAACCATGTCCTAAAAAAAACATGTGTATTCTGCATCACCACTTTTGAAAATCGGGTCATTTTTTTGCCACCTCTACAAAACGGGTAACAGTATCAATTCCCGTTTCAAAGTTTACATTGTTGCAAGCATATTGATACTAGATATCACTTTATTAGAGAACTTGTGAGCAATGGAGAAGTCCACTTGAAGCCTTGTAAATCTAGTGATCAATTGGATGATAGATTTACTAAGTCATTAGCACAAGATGTGTTTGAATTTCATAGAAGAAACGTCGGTGTTGTAAGCCTAGATGAGACATAGACTAGCAGGCATGTTTGAGTTGTCATGAGTCATGTTTTAGTTTAGCAGTCGTAATTAATGGGGAGTGTTAAAATAAGATAATTACTCTTGCATGAGGAGTTAGTTAAACAGAGAGAGTCAATTAACTAAGTGATTGATTATTTGAGTGTTAGTCAAGTTAATTTAAGTGATAGATGTGTGGTTGCATGTGTCTGCATGTCAAGGCAGGTCCTTAGTCGAAAAATATTAAATACCCTTCACTGGGTTCATTGTAAGCATCATGTTTTGTGTGATCAATAGAAGAGTAGCAACTTGTGTTTTGTGCGAATTCATGCTTTGTCTCCTCTACCTTTCCAACATATACCATGAAGAGGTTAATACGGTATCTAAGGATGCACTTTGAAAAAGTTGAATGATAGGGAACAAAATATGGAATTACAGTCACTACTTATTAGAAAGGATGAGATGTGAAACATAGGTTTTAGATGCTTGCAAGCCTTATTGTGGATCATAGACTTAAGTTATTGCATTGACAACTATTATAAAAATCATCATATGAGGGTAATAGCTTGAATGCGGCATTTACTATTGAAAAGGATATTGCTAAAGAAACAATGCCATGAACAATGTTGAGATGTACATTTGATTATACTAAATATAAAAATTGTCACATCCCCTTGCAACAATCCATTAAAGAAGAAGAATGATGCAACAAAAGACCAAAAATAATATTTTTCATCAAAAGCTTATCAGTTAACACTAAAATCAAATTTCTTTTTAATTTAACAACCATCTAAAAATATTATATTCATCGTGAAAAGATAATTGTTCCTAATAGTTTTTTTATAGATAATTGACACTCTACCTTAAAAAGGTGCCTACACACCTATTCAAATTTGAATTGTAAATTTAATTTATGCATCCCCTTTTTTTAACTTTGATATACATATTCAAATCCATACAATACTTCCTAGGCTACATAACCTTATTGGGCAGTATCTCATGCTCTTTGTTATTATATAATTTATGGTTGAATTGCACTAAATACTTTATTAAACTTGGTTGCACAACATCTATGGGATTTATGGTTGAATCGCTCTATATACTTTATTAAACTTGGTCATGCAACCTCTATGGGATTCTTTCACCAACAACGTGTCGTTTATTCCCCTTTTGGTTTCTCGATGTACATTATTATGCTTCTTTATAATTGACATACACCATTTATGGTGATATCCTTAGCATAGGGTCTAAGGATCGATGCTTCCATATGTACATATGTCCACCTAGAAAACTTCATACGGCGACATCAGTGTAGAATTAAATGAATAATATGGTAAATGGGATCGTAGCCTTACATCTTTTATTAAGAAAATATGACAGTTGAGGCTAATGGAGTCGGTTCTAGGGTAACCACTTCACAGATTGTTGTTCGACTTTGATCAGTGGTCACTTTGTAGAGCAATAACTCTACCATGAGCTCACCTTTGGTTTTTACCATCTCTGGCTTACTTCTACACAGTGGTCATGGAAGATATTTTATGGTTATTAGTATTCCTTCCACAAGTAAACACATGAAATCACATTTTTTTAAATTTCTTGCATTTCTATCCTTTTTTCAGTTATCCAGCATTAAGTTTTTTTACTAAGTTTCATCTTACTTTAAACTCTATCGAACGGAAGGGATTTGCACCCCTATGCAATATCTACCCTTAATTATTATTGCATGGCAGACTCTGAGTTTCACGTAGGGTTAATATTATTTCCTCCTCAAATGGTTTGGTTTGTTGTTCCAAGATTTTTACTTGCTCTTCTGTTATTTCTCCAGAAAAGGTGGGGTTCCCTCTCAGGGTTTTACTTGACATTACATAACAACTCAGCTTCCCTCCTTTTCTAATCTCTGATTCCCATAGGACTGTGGAGACTCGGGTACATGCATTACTCTACAATTCTCCTATGAAATTCTTGCATGGTGCGACTTCAACAGGTTTTGAAAACGTACCATAATATTTGTTCATTCTATAGGTCGTTACCAACAGTTGGCCGAAGAAATATGTCATTTTTTTAAGCGACTTGAAGCCTCTAAATGTAGTACTTTGTAGTTTCCTATCAAGGAATTCAAACTCCCATAATGTCTAATTATATCTCTAAGAACTTAATTACATGATACCACCATTTTTACGCCGATAGGCATCCTCCCTATTGGAATCGACAACTTAATCATTTTCTTAATTGATCTTTTTGATCTGATGGCCTAAATTGAAAGATGTCAGTATATTTTGATAGTCGTCACTAAATCAATGAATGAAATTCGCAACAGTAAATTTCTTGCATGTCTAGATCACATGTTTAAACCATACCGAAATTAAGTTTTTACAAAGCATGATTAAAAATTTACTGTGCCTCTTGTTGATAACCACATATGTTGATTAGTGAGAAATGTATTAAAAAAATTATAGAGTATTTGTTCCAGGCGGCATTGATTCTAAAACGTATGCTTGTTTACACTCTTTAACTTATGTGTCTTCAACCATTTGCCAAGTGTTTTTTCAGCAATGGGAAATATATTTAAAACAAATTATAAAACATATATTTAAACCCGATTATGAAATGTATGTCTATTCATATTCTTAAACTTAAGCATCTTCAACCATTTGCCAACTGTTTTTTTCCAAATAATAGGTGTCCATCAATTTCACCATTCCACCCATTGTTCGATTAATCCGCAATGGAAATAACTCTCCCACTCCATGCCCGATAGAATAACAGTGCCACTTGATCTTGAGCATTTCAAATTGTGATCAAGCCCATTCCATATATTATAATCAAAAACTTCGTGGATGCATGCGTTTCTTTGTTGGAATTTTTGAAGGATAACTGGAATGCTGGCTTCTCTCGACTTCTATCTAGTAAAAAAGGTGACAGCTCTTTGATAGCCTTCCTTTTCTCTACCTACTATTTTTTCAGGTTTCAGCATTGGAGAAAGGCTTTCTCTATGATTTCGTTTTTAATTGTTTCCATGATGTAGCAGTTGTCTCTGATAATTTGGTGTAGTTCGTGTCTGATTGAATTATTCCCTACTATTTTTTCAGGTTTCAGCATTGGAGAAACGCTTTCTCAGTGATTGCGTTTTTAATTGTTTCCATGTTGTCGCGGCTGTCTCTGATAATTTGGTGTAGTTCATGTGTGATTCAATTATTCCTTACTATTTTTTTAGGTTTCAAAGGCATTCAGAAATCGATCTTACAGGTATGTATAGATTTTCCTTCTGTGATATTTTTCCCCTTTGATTCAAATGAGATGACTAGCTCGTAGAAAAAAAGAAGGCAATCGATTTCTCAAGGCTCCCTTATCCCTAATCACAATCGGGGTTCTCCGCGATTCACATTAACACATGAATCCTTCACATCCGATATCTGATAGCCTTCCGGAACTCAAATATAATAAACACACCCATATAACTTGTTGATGCAACACCATTGAATGTTGCAATGCGAATTAATCTCCGTCGTTGATCTTTCACCATCCGATCAACGACTAATGTCTTCTCCGAACAAACACAACTTGCCCGATATTCCCCCACTGTAGATCTGCACTTAGTGGATCAGATGGTCTACAAGGATTTTTGGTGAGAAACAAGCACGAATAATATCTGCCTGATAAAGTGGTTTTCTCTCTCCACCCTCGTGCTAAATGTAAGCCGATGAGTGGAATCGGGGGAGTAGCCTTTAATACCACTTACCATTTTTCCTTTGCTCGATAACCCGATTATAACACCAATGCTTCTATTTAATCTACATCATTCATTCCTTGATTCTAATCTATGCGATTTGATCTGGATTTTTCATTTCCTTCAACCTCATATGTTGATCTCCAAGATCCAATGGTTCCTGTGTGTTCATTCTTCATCTGTCCCCTCACTTTGACTTTGCACCATTTCTTCAGTATTTTATGGTTTTGGGTTTTCTTCGAGGTTTCGTCCTTCTGCTCTCCTACTGCACGATTCCCTCTTGAGCTTTCCTCTGCGGGTTTCTCAAATCATTATCATTCCAAGACTTTACTTTGGTCCTTCAAATGGATTCAAAGATCCATTACAATCCTCTGTCTTGTTCTTCTCCACTGTGTATCTTGCCAAATTCTACCTGCATACATATGTTATACAAATTCACTGATATACTCATAAATTATCAGTCGATGCTCAAAATGCACATTTACACAAAAGGGAATCGATTTCTCAAGCCTCACTTATCTCTAATCGCAATCGGGGTTCTCCGCAGTTCACATTAACACGACTCCTTCGCATCCGATATGCGATAGCTTTCCGGAACTCAAATATAATAAACGCACCCATATAACCCTATCACGTCTGCCTCATATCGCTTGTCACATTCCTTTTTTCCGATACAACACCATTGAATGTTGCGATGTGGATTAATCTTCGTTGTTGATCTTCCACCATAAAATCAACAACTGTTGTCTTCTCTGAACAAAGACAACTTTCCCGATAGTCCCCCACCATAGATCTGCACTTAGTGGATTAGACGGTTTACAAGGATTTCGGGTGAGACACAAGCACGAAGAATACCCGCTCAATAAAGAGGTTTTCTCTGTCCACCCTCGTGCTACGTGTCAACCGATGAGTGGAATTGGGTGACTAGCCTTTAATACCACTTACCATTTTGCCTCCACCCGATAAACCGCTTATAATTCTAAATCCACCTTTTGTCTTGGTATTAAAGGCTAGGCGCTTGATGACCGTAGATCTTTGACCATTGGTGGGGGCGATGCTCCTCCAAATTTCTTTTCCACCATTGCTTCTGGTTAATCTCCAGTGTTCATTCCTTGATTCTAATATACACTATTTGATCTGGATCGTTCATTTCCTTCGATCTCATCCGTTGATCTCCAAGATCCAATGGTTCCTATGTGTTCATTCTTCATCTGTCCCCTCACTTTGACTTTGCACCATTTCTTCAGTATTTTATGGTTTCGGGTTTTCTTTGGGGTTTCATCCTTCCGCTCTCCTGCTGCGCGACTCCCTCCTAAGCTTTCCTTTGCAGGTTTCTCAAATTATTATCATTCCAAGACCTTACTTTGGTCCTTCAAATGGATTCAAAGATCCATTATGATCCTATGTCTTATTCTTCTCCACTGTGTGTCCTGCCAAACTCTTGATGCATACATATGTTATACAAAATCACTGATATACTCATAAATTATCAGTCGATGCTCAAAATGCACATTTACATAGTGTTGGAATTAAATCTTTGTTTATGTATTTACAGAAAATAATTACATAACAAGACTTTGAAGACTCTCTGACACTCTCTAGCCTGATATTCGAATTATTGGCCCCTCTTTCTCTCTTTCCCATAGGCTTATAGCCACACTTTGCTGACTAGCTGGCAGGCAGGTAGGCTGGCTGGCTAACTAACTAGCTAATTCCCTCCTCCAACTTCCCTCTTTTCTTCATTTCAATACATTATTAGTAGTTTCTTTACAGTTTCTTCAAACTAATTCCTAACTAATCCTAATTCTCTCATGTTCTCCTATATTTGAGAACATTTACAAATATGTCTCACAATATCTAATTAATTCTTATTCTCAATGAAAATCACTCAAAGGCCTAAATATTTACATTAATTCAATACATAGGAAACCAACTTCCCTAAAACACAAGACCCCCTATGTCTACTAATATACAATAATATTGTTGGGTTGAATGCTCCTGCATCGCTATCATTATTGTGGATTCATGATCCTTTACTATGTTTTCAGTTAACATAGTCTCAACAAAATGAAGAATTGTGTGTGGTAAATTATGTATTTATGTTACCTTTAATTTTATTCAACATTAAATTGTTTTGTTGATATCAAATGCCATTTTTTTTTACTGTTAGGTGATTTCATTGTTTCATCATGGATCCAGCTATTTGGAGTTCTCTTCCATTCAAAGTACTTGAACTTGTCTTGTTGTGGCTGCCTTTATTGGTTGTGATAAAGTTTGGCATTGTATGTAAAAAATGGAAGAATGCTTTGCAGAACTCTTCTTTCCTTTACGTTGCAAGAATGTCTCCACGAACTAACTTGGATTTCTCATTTGTTTCCTCAATAGTGAAGACAATTGTTTTGTTTCCCAATACCTTAATCAGAATGGCCACATATATCAATTTCATTTGGGATTCATAGATTCAAGATACAGAGTAGAGTGTATTGTTGGAGCAATGGTGGTTTTATCCTTACCAATAGAATGCTCCCAAACACACAACTATTTTGTAGCGAATCCATTTACAAAGGCATTTAAAAACATAGGGCCAATACGAATTGAAGACTCGGGGTTCTTTTCATTGTTGGAAAATGTAAGCAGTAGAAAATATGACTGGTTTGTTCTAAAACATATCTATGACAAAATGCAGTTTGAATTCTATGATTGTAGTAGTCTTCATAGGGTATGGCAAAGGGCTATTGTTGCATTTGGTGGCACTTCACCCCCAAGAATGTAGTGTTTTATAAAAGTAAATCTTTTTTGGCTATATCTCGACAAGGAGTATGAATATTATCCTTGGTATGGGTATACAATCTACTAGTTTGACGTAATAAAAAATGAGTGGGGTTTTTGATTTGTTCCAATCAGTGACATACGTTGTATGTCACTAGCAATATACATGAATAAGCTGAAATGCCTTTTCAATGATGGGTCCACTTCTATATGGTCAATGATGGGTCTGTGTGTTGAACGATGAATTGACTACTTTGAAGATGATTGGGGTTTTAGATGGAAGTTGTTGGAAGAAATTTCTGCAGATATAAATAGCAAATGTCTTAGCTATCTTCCGTTCCGAATGGTCCATGGTCTGGTTCTTATGTGCAAATGCAGTGAAGTTCCTTTCCTATTATATGACATGGTAATACGCATCTGTTTTCCAATAGATATTGATAATTCAACTAATGAGCAGATGTCTCGTTTTTGGTGCCCAACACAAGAGGACTGAAATGATCTGATTGAGTATGGAGATGTTTTTGCAATTGCTGCCTGTATGGATTCTGTTGATGAGATTCCACCATTGGATATGGTGATGGGTTCTTAGGATATTAGTATTCTTAGGAGTTCTTATAAATATTTCCATTTTATATACTCTTTGTGGTTGTGGAAAATATTTCCATTTTTGCCTCTATATGTACTATGTGTCTTTGTGGTAATATTTTAAAATTATGTTTGTATCGATCTTTGTGATGTAAAATATTTAATATTGTTTCCGCTATGATTTATGTTATACATTATATTTGTATTGGTTTTTGTCATTGATTCTCAAACAATATTATATGTTTATGTCCATTTTAATATTTATATTTACATTTTCATAGTATATATAGTTCCAAAGTTTTAGATTGTTGTGTTCCAATAGTATGGGTTCCATTTTGATTATAATATGATACATGGAAATTTAGACTTCTTTTTTTGTTTAAGCCATTTGGAAGAATTCATTTCTTTTTTTTGCCATTTTGAAATTTTTTGTTTTTTCTTTTAGTCATTTGGAAAAAGCCTTATACATTTTTATAAGTTTATATGGCTGGAAAAGAAATACCATATACACTTTTTATGTTCCATGTTTATGATTCCATAATGAGTAATTATTATTCATTGTAGACATGTCATCTGAAGGCACAAACATGCATACAAGTAAAAGAACTTTGTCACCGCAATCACGTGAGAGGTTTAATGAAAGTCATCGTTTATGGTATCAACAAAATAAGGATGCCATAAATGAGCGGAGGAGGGCTACATATAAAAGAAAAATGACTGAAGCCACTCATAAAAATGATTCTATAGTTCCTTGTAAGTATCGTACTATGGACGATATAACGGAAAGACCATTTTTTGTTGATAGTTCATTATCAGGATATGCTCCTCCTCAGCGTAATCTTGTTGTTTGATGCTCTTCTAAAAATGTTAATAACATTGGGGAAACATCTTGCAATCGGGAAGAACGCCATATCGATATTGTGCATGCAAATTTCCACCCTAACCCTTCCGTGTGTCCAATTGCATGTTCTGATAGCCAAAGGTTGCAAAACATCCATAGTGGAGGTAATGATGGCATTTTGTGTGATGATTTTGCTGATAGTTTACTTGGCCATTTGTTTGATAATTTGGATCCAGCTGCTCGAAACAAAAGACCTTCAAATGCTGCTTCTCAAAGTAATGTGGTACCACCAAGAGAATCAGTCATCCTTGATAGCATTTAGCGTGGCACAATGGAGGTAACACAATTTTATTTTGGTTTTCGTTGCAATAGTGGTTGTTCTACTATATTCCAGACTAATGTATTTTTTCAATGTTTTTGATTTGCATTTCATTTTTAAAATTTCTAATTGCTTAGACATTGAATTTTATGGTGTATTTATTTTCTTTGAATAGGACAAAAGTCATTCCAATAGAGGCATACAAATTAACATCATAGATGTTACATCTATTGATGTTAGAAGTGAAGAGCAACCATCTCATAGCGTTCATCCATATCGCCAAAAAAATCTAAATGTTGAGTGCATTTGATATTTTTCTCATTTTCTCATTTACAATTGCATCGAAACTGTGTTTTGTAACATTTCATGGAGACAACATGATCTCATCTCGTTGGGTTGGGGAATTGGAATCCAAATGATCAAATCATAAAACTAATGTAGATGTTCAATGTATTTGATTTATTTTCAATTTTTGTGATATTTTTCTCATTTTCTCATTTATAGTTGCCTCGAAATTGTGTTTTGTAACATTTCATGGAGAAACGATGATCTCATATCATTGTGTTGGCGAATTGGAATCCAAATGATCAAATTGTAAACCTAATGTAGATGTTCAATGTATTTTATTTATTTTCAATTTTTGAATCATTCTTTTTTGGACATTTAGTTTTATAACAATTTTTTTTTTTTTTTAAACAGGAAACAACTCATTTGAATAGAGGCAAAGAAACTAAATCTAAAAATTTTCCATCCACTGTTCTTAGAATCCAAGAGCAACCATATCATAACCCTCATCCACATGAAGAAACAAATGTAAATTTTGAATGCATTTGATTCTTTTTGATTTTCTTCATTTATACTTAGTTGGAAATTAAATTTTTAAGTCTTTTATGACAAAAAGACCTTTACATGCTCTTAGGTTCACGAAATGCAGACCGTAAATTTGGAAAGACATTCTGATAGCTCCATTCCACATGCTTCAAATTTGTGAAGGGAGTCTCATGTTCTTGAATATTATGTTATGAAACCAGCTCACAAAAAGATAGAAAAGATAGTTGAACGCCTTAGAATTCAGCCTCTTCGAGGGAGAAACCTCCTTTACGTTACACAAATGAAAAATTCTTGGATGATTCAAATGAAAAAACCTCATTTCTATATATAGGAGTCTAAGGAGTCACAATATAACCCAACCGACCTAACAATAATAATATAAAGCCACAAAATAACAATAGAGGTATTCTATGGGGCACAGTAATAATAATATCGAGACAATAGGGGCACAACAATATTAATAAGGGATACAACTACAATAGTAATGGGGTAGTCACTAGTATTATAGGGACCTAACATGCCCCTCTCCTTCAAAAACATGTTGTCCTCAACACTTGAGTAGTTCTGGATGTTTCTGTATAAAATTCTCATCCTCTCATGTGGAATCTTCAGCGCATAAGTTCTTCCACTTGATGAGATACTCCGAAATTGATCGATTTTGTCCCTGTCGAATTCTTGTTTCTGTGACTGCTTCCAGCTCCAATATAATTTTTCCTTCGTCGTCGAGTTTTGGAAATATTGTTTGAACTGGGAGCTTGTCACCTATAACCTTCTCTAAACATGAAACATGGAAAACTGGGTGCACTCAAGAAGCTGCAAGAAGCTGTAATTTGTATTCCATCGTACCAATATTTTGCAACACCTTGTATGAACCATAATACTTTGGTGATAATTTATTATCCTTCTTAGCTTACTTAAGGGACATTTGTTTATATGGTTGTAGCCGTAGGAATACCCAATCACCTACATCAAAACTTCTTTCGCTGCGATGTTGATCTGCGTGTTGTTTCATTCTATTCTGTGCCAACATGAGGTTATCCTTTAAGAGTTGGAGGACTTGTTGTTGATGTTTGATATGATGTTCCACTGCTTGAACCTTAGAATTTTCTCTTAAATATGATGTGATGGATGGTGGCTTGTGATGCAAGAAAGTGTTCATTCTGCGGATAGAGGAAACCCCTCTAGCCCTAGAGTGGGTCTAGTCACAGCAAGGACAGATCAACAATAGATTTCCTTAAACAATCATAGTTGGAGGCCTACCTCAACCGGTGGTTGATGGAGTTCCGTTGCTCTACTTCAGCTTTTGCTTCCTTCTTCTAAACGAGTGATCAACCTGAAACAATGCAAAGGAAATACAACAAAGCACGTAACCAGAAAACAATAATGATCTATTTACTCACAAAGTCAAGAAGTCATGAGCTATCAAGTAAATTACATACAAGACATAGGAAAACATCATTGATTGTATTAATAATGAAATAAGAGAAAGCTTACAACCAAAGTCTTGACGTCGCAAGCCTTCTCAGAGGAATCCAGCTAGCATGTTCTTCAAGCATTCACTCTTTGAAGATGGATCTCCCAACATATAAAATCTCTCTCTCACTCATAAGTTCTTACACTAAGTTAAAGGGCACTTCACAACCTTCCACAAGCTATCAAAAATCCCACACTTGTCACACCCACACTAGCTATCTATCAAACTCAAAAGCACCAAAATCACTGCTCAAACCAAGAAATTACCAACCAGTTGATCATATCAAAGGTAAGTGTTTAAATAGGAGAAGGAGTCTCCATGAAAGGTGGAAGAGAGATCTTATCCTCAAGGAAGGTAGCACAAATGACGGAACTACCATACCAAAGGAGGAAGGGCGACACAAACTATGCCAAAAACCTGGTCTGGAGACATCCAGAAGGCCGATTTTTGGAACGGATTCACTCAATCTGGATCATCGCGAGTTTATAACTAAGCCTTAGAGCTGACATCGCTAGTAGGCAATGTAGCCAGTCAGAACATCGCTAAAGATAGAAAAAAGCCTCGCACCGGAGCATGAAATCGGACCGTCGTGGGAAACAGATGTACGTCCGTGCTGGAAGCACAAATGGACTATTTACAACCGCTGTTCATCGCATATATTAAGTCCATTCTCGCGATGAGGCAAAAAACTTAGGAAAAGTGGCTAACTTGGAAACACAATAGAGCATTTGTTCAATATGAGAAATGGGGTGAAGGTAGTGACAAATTACTATGTAATATATGCCCCCTAAAGTATGAAGCCTGTGAGAGTGGGAGGGGTGAAATGCTTTACGAAACTGACTGAGCTGGAACACCATCTGGAAGAACTTGCAGGTGCAAGTACAACTGATATCTCTGATAGTGAAATACATGTAGTCTAGGCATGGGCGCAGACATCCAAAAGACATAAAAATTAGGTCTGTGGTATGGATGCAGCCATCTAGCTAATAAGACCATATATAATGATAAACGTATGGTCGCAGCCATCCATGAAGACTCAGGTATGGGCACAACCATCCATGAACGAGTCATGTAATCACAAACCAATCCACGCAACTCGAACATGTGTAATCTGAGTTCGGGGTCTTGAAACCCAACCGACCATATCATAAATTCTAGCATGCGAACAAATGTGTTGAGGTCGAGCATGATATAAAGTCGCTTGATTACCGGTCGATGATGAAAACTGTTAACAAGCATGAGAGAAACCACAAATAATGCCAATGGTTCTCAAGCTACTGTCCAGTACAAACCACGAAGTGTGAAGAATGAGCTGAAGTCGAACACTCGTGGAATCAACCAATCAATGACCAATGATGAAAGTAAATCGTCGGGCACGGAGAGCTTCCTATTGAGGCATGCAAGCTCCAAGGTACCAACGGGGATCTCTAGATCAGTCTCCTAGATAATGAGCTGATGTCGACAAGAGACGATCTGTCGTAGGAGGGCCATAATGTTTCCCCCATCAATGACACGAGATAGGGAAAAAGTGGTAGATGATGAAACAGAGTATCAGAGGAGGAGGTAAGGATGTAAAATGCAGAAGGATTATACTCTTGAACATGTTGGCGACACGACTCCAGAGGGTGGCAGCATTTAGGTACCAAAGGATCGGAGGCTTGATGTAAACAACATGGATCAGATGGAATGAGGCTAAATGGCAACCCAACACCTGCGGAAGGCCAAATGACAATGTATGGATATACCAACCTGACAAGAAGAAAAAGTGTTGATTTTCAAGAGTGACTAGCTACCATAGACAATCAATGATAATTTCCAAATTTTCCCCCACCATTGCTGGCGAGTACCCCAATTATTTTTTAAAACAAGCTTGAAGGGGATAGAATGTGCTTGTAATATAAGTTCGACCTTTGGTCGAATCTAACCTAGTAATACTTTAATGAGCCCTAGGGAGGAGAAGCTCGAGTCTCGTCATGGTGATGAGTCCAATGTCGTCAGGGTTTAACGAGTCCGAAATAGGCAAAACTCGGAGTCTTTTTCATGTTTAGAGAGTTTGAAAAAGACACGGAAAAGAACACTCCAGGGGGGTCCTTTTTCGTAGATTTGTGTCCCTCGAGTGCGAAAACATATAAAACAATACTCGAGAGAACTGCTTGACCATTATGATCAAGGAGTACTTTTCATAATAAGTGGCGTCGATCTGAAAAAGTAGAAAAGCGATCGAAGACATGTCGTTTCATAACCAGTATTGGACCTGAAACGACAAAAGCCCAACAATCTTTTCGCGTTTACACGGTTGGAAAAGAGCTTAAAGCAGACCGCCTCTAATTTCGTTCAACGAGTCGAAATGGACAACTCGGCTATCTTTTCATATTTTAAGTCTGAAAAGAGCATTAAAGAAGACTTTACGGATCAAGTGCACACGAAGAATGACATATCTCTACTACCTGTAGTTCTGCACAAAACACGTCAAACGTAAAACCCATTTGACATAAACAGTTAAAAACCAAAAACTCCTACTAACCATGCAGTAAAAATGGAAAAAACCCCACATTCTGAAGTAAAATTTTTCATATTTCAAAAAAATTACTATAAAAAGGGGGGGTAATTCATTTGTTTTTACCATTTGCACAGTTTGTTTCACCTTGGAGCATTTGGAGCACCAACCTGAGAAAAGTTCTCGAGCTGATTCCGGCCTCATCCGTCTACAGTTCGTCCTGAAACCTCCGCCAAGTAAGCACATTTCTCCCTGCGCTTCATTTTAGTGGTTTTTTCATGCAATTTAGCGTTAGGTAGGTGAATTTAGATGAATTTTTGAATCGAAGTTTGCCTCTCGGTCATTGCAGGAAGGCCGCTCGGGTCCATGATGACCGAGCGTGATTTACACGTAGCATCGTCATATCGTTGCGAGAATCTGATGTATTCTCGCAATGATCACAAAAAAAATGATCTGTGAACTGAGCGTCATCGCGGCTGTTTTAAAAATAGTCGCAATGGCGACGTGAACTTAATTTTTTATGTAAATTATGAATTCAAATTTACAAATGAAGTTGTAATTCATTTTTTCTTGTCATGCAGGGTATCATGTCATTTGTTTGGTAATAACGAACTCACAATGTCAACGATGAGGAAGCCTTTGCTGACGTTGGGTGCCAAAATGCTTTATGTGCGTGCAGGATGCTAAAATTCTTCCTTACTCCACACCTTCGGGCCTAACCTAATTTGTTAGAGTTGATAATCTGTGCCTGGAACCAAACAGACGGAAAATTCATAATCTGGGGCAGAGACATTGAGTTTGATGCTACAGACATATATTTCCTGACCAGATTATGCTACGGACCAGGAGCGAATCACTAGATATGATGATGGCACGAGTGTGTCCACGGGCACGCAAATCAAAGAGCGGGAACGTGGCAATTCTGACAGTGGAAGACATGGTTCTTTGTGTAGTTCTATTTATGGTGACAAGGGAGGGGGCTCCCAAGCCCAACATGAGGTAACAAAGACCCAACTCCGGTTGGCTCTTGAATGCCTCAATCCCACCATGTTCAACTGGGCGGAAATAATGACGGCCAACATGAAGAGACAACTTACCAACTGTCATCATGGGGAGACGAAACAATTTGGCTACAGGTCTATCTTGATCCCGCTCATGCCGGAGCTGGTGCCGGCACTGCAGTTGCAGGATATGGACTTGGACTTGCCTAAACTGTGGGAGACAAAGATCACACGATGGGCACATGTTATGCGACGAGGAGGTGGCAGACGACCAGTATCATGGGGGACACTATTTCGCGAGTGGCTGGAGCACCAGACGATCTTCATTGAGGACTGGCCATATGCTGGTATGGACATTCGTGGAGACCCTGATATGTAGCTACCCGCTGGCGAGTAGTGGGACAATGGCTGTAAAGCACTTGATCATACTATTTTTGTATTTTATCTTTTATGATGTTTTTTA
This sequence comes from Pinus tabuliformis, assembly GCA_031772625.1. Taxonomy (NCBI): domain Eukaryota; kingdom Viridiplantae; phylum Streptophyta; class Pinopsida; order Pinales; family Pinaceae; genus Pinus; species Pinus tabuliformis. The sequence continues at coordinate 408,023,401 of CM062817.1, read as the reverse complement.
GATTTTTCATGCATATGTCCTAATGATGTACTCTATGGTATTTGCAGATGTGGGACCAGTGAGGCCTGTTGGACTGGCTCCAGAGGCGCGGCGGGATCCACAGAGCATTAGAGAGATAGCCTTGGCTCCTCTAGATGCCAATTCGATAGAGACAACGGCCCAAAATCTTGAGGGCCTGACGTCGGGGATCCCTGATTACATGGGGATTGAGGAGATCCCCATAGAGTTCCAGATTCATACGGTAGGAGTGATACCTAGGGTGCACCGACTGTTGAGGCAAGTCGCACGAGTAGTGGTGTGCTTTAGGAAGCATAAACCATCGCAGTATATGCCTAGGTTTTATTTCCTGCTAATTTTTTGAGAGACATGTGTCTCGGATGTACGGAGAACACAAACTCTATTTGGACATACACACTTACTTTTTGAGCGCCTCGGTGCGCCACAAGATATATATATATATATATATATATATATATATATATACATATTCCTATGGTGCATTATTGTGTTTTGAACGCTTCTATATGCTATTTTAATTACATGTTACAAAAATGTCTGTCTAATACATGGTTTGCTAATGCATTAGTTAACGTGTTTAATCTTCTTGGAATGTGTTGATATGTAATAAAATCAAAATTCATTTCTAACAATTTAACACGTAAATAAAACCTTAAAATCTGATGATCTCTGACGGAATAATGCCCATTAAGCTGGTGGACAACAAGCTGATAATTTAGATTCACAACCAATGAACAAATGCGGAGGTTAATAGCCTCGGTTAGTAATTCGGTAACAACACTATATTCGGCGACATTGTTTGTTGTACAACCCAGAAAAACAACTTGAAGCTCTATTAACTCATCGCGAGGATCGTAGATCACCCATACCGCAAAAGAAAGGTTGCCGGTACTGTGATAGGCACCATCAGCGAAACCAATGTAAGTTGTACCAGACATCTGCGCAATAAGCAAAAAGACACAATAAGCGGTGATTACGCCTACACACCAAGCCATACATGAAACATGCACACAACACGCCTGTTGAAAACACACGTATGTACAAATTAGAGTGCATGGGGTTCATGCATAATATTTTTTCAGATAAAACCCATTTTGGGGCTTATCAAGAGGGTTCCCTTGATAATCAATAAGCTCATAGGCCCCTTTTTGCAAAACTCGCTTTCCAATATAAGGCCTGTGCCACATAGGCTCGAATTTGCCTGCCCCCAACTTATCATTTGCTTGATCATAAAGCAGGACTAAATCTCCTTGAACGAAAAAACACAGATGGATAGTATGATTGAAGTGAGTTTTCACTCTCTTCTTTTATGCTTCAATGGCTAGAGGGGCTAGTCGATGGGTCTCATCTAGTTGCTCTAGATAAAGAAGACGTTCTTCTACCAGAGTAGTGTTGGGGAGTAATTCAACGGCTAATTTCAAAGAAGGGATCTCACACTCAATCGGAAGGGTAGCCTCTAGACCATAAACCAATTGGAACGGTGTGAACCCGGTGGCATCCTTCACTGAAGTTCGGTATGCCCATAAGGCAGAGAACAACATCAAATGCCAGTTGGATTTGTGTATGCCAATGGTGCGTTGAAGCATTGTAATTACAACTTTATTGATAGCTTCAACTTGGCCATTGGCCTAAGGATAGTATGGTGTTGAGCTATCATGCTGCAAGCCCAGTTGGGTTGTTAACTCAGCCATCATATGATTATGAAAGTGTTTGTCGTGATCAGTGACGATAGCCTGAGGGACTCCGAATCGTGAGATAACATGATTGAATAAAAATTGCACCACTGTGTGACCATCCTCGGATAGTGTAGGCATCGCCTTGGCTCATTTTGTGAAATAATCAACAGAAATGATGATATACCCATGCCCCCCGTCCAAACGAGGATTACAAGTCATATAATCAATGCCCCATTTGGAAAAAGGGCTAACTATAACGAGAGGGTGCAATGGAGCGGGAGGCGCACCCATCTTCTGTAGATAGATTTGGCACTCATGACAAGAGCGGACAACAACAATGTAATCCTTCAAAATAGAGGACCAAAAATAACCATCACGGAGAATCTTTTGAGCAGTAGCATACTTGGACATGTGACCACCACAAGTGCCAGAATGGCAGTAATTTAGAACTCGTTCAACTTTCTTGAGTGTTAAGCATCGACGGAGAATAGAGTCGGCGCCGAGACGATACAGGGTGTCCCTAATAATGCGATAAGGTTGAGAATGATGGTGAATTCGTCACCGAGCATCTTTGGACAAATCAGGACGAAAGTAGGACATCTGAAGATAGACAATAATATCCTCGTACCAAGGATCGAGGGTACTAATCAAGAACAAAGTTTCATCCAGAATATGGGCTTCTAACTGAAAGGGCGTGGTAATAGATGGCAAAGAGCAAAGAAACTTAGCGAAGGTGAGGAACTTCTTGGACTTCGTGGTGGTGAACTCCAAGTCGAACTATTGAAGGATGACAATCCACTTTGAGTATTTTCCCCCTAGTAATTGACGCGACAAAATGTACGTCATCGGGTTGCAATCAGAAATCACTATCGTAGTGCGCAATAATATATAATGGCGAAAAAATTGGATGGCACAAACGACGTCCAATGGAAACTTCTCGACATAGGCATAACGAGTTTTCGTATCAAGGAGATTGCGGTGGAGACAATAAACGACATGCTCAGTACCATCATCATCATCTTGAGCTGGAACCATGCCGATGGTGGTATCAACAGCGGCCAAATAAAGAGTGTAGTCCCAGTGATAATCAGGGGGACATAAAAATGGAGCTAAAACAAGGAGGGCCTTGAGGTGCTCGAATGACTCTTGTGTAGCGATATCCCAAAGGAAAGGGGTGTCTCATTTTAACAACCGTGTATAGCCTTTGGCCACTTCGGCATAATTTGGAATGAATCGTCATAAAAAATTTGCTTTACCCTGCAATTGCTGCAAAGAAGCAAGGGGAGGAAGATTTAGGATGGCTTCGACCTTAAGGGGATCCAGACGGATATCCTCTTGGGAGACGATAAACCCGAGAAGACTCCCTGACTCAACACAGAAGGCACACTTATGTGGATTTAGCCGGATACAATAGTGTCTGCAATGGAGAAAAATTTCGCGAAGGTGGGTTGGATGGTCTTGGCGTTTCACTGAATGAGCCGAAATGTCATCCAGGTAAGGTTGCATGATGTGTCGGATATCATGAAATGCGTAAGACATCGCGCGTTGGAAGGTGGCACCGACGTTTTTTAAACCGAAGGGTAGCTTTTTATAAGCCAAAGTGCCCCGCGGATAGATAAAAGCGGTCTTGTGTTGATCTGATGGTGCAATATTAATCTGGTTATAACCAGAAAAACTGTCCATGAATGAGTATATTTCACTCCTGGCACACTCATCAATGAGTTGGTCAATGAAGGGTGTAGGGTAGTTATCTTTGGGACAAGCTCGATTAATATCATGATAATCAACACATACCCTAATGGTGCCCTATTTTTTTGTCACAGGGACAATATTAGAGACCCAATCTGTGAGTGGGATGGGGTAAATGAAACCAGCCTTAAGAAGCTTTTCAACTTTCGCTTTGATAGTCGCAGCCTTTCGGGGGTGCACGTAGCATAGACACTGCTGAACAGGTTTAGCACCAAGATAGGTAGGTATTTCATGCACAACAATGCTAGGATCAATGCCGGGCATCTCTTCGTAAGACCAAACAAACACATCACGGAATTCGTGAAAAAGACCAGTATAAATCTGAATCTCCTCCGGAGTATAGGTTACTCCATCATGGATGTGCTCGGCAATCCCTGGTTTAACAGAGATGTCGATTGGTTGAGTTTGCGTAATGTTCCCTATATTCCTTTTAGAAGACACTTGATGGATCTAGATAGGTGTCTGAAGGGGTTGGGAGGGGAGACAAGAAGCAAATCGCTCGAGATAAGTAAGCATTTCCCGATGGGTAGGGAGAAGCGATGAACGATGGTGATGATCAGACCAAGGAGGTTCCTCGAAAGACATGGTCTCAATAATCGCTTGATCGGAAGGAAAAATTTCCTGTAAAGGGTCTGAAGAAGTGGCATCTCCAATCCAAGGGGACTGAACGTACGAGTCGAGAGCTCTTCTCAAAAGAGTAGGTTTAGAGAATGGAGCCGATGTAGAAACAATTTCAACGTAGTTGAGCTCAGCAGGACTCAACAACATCTCATCGCCCCAAGATTCTATTTGATGAATCGGTGGAAGAAATCAAAGATCAGAGCGAACATAAATCATATTAATAGGAGAGATGTTGGGAGGTGGGAGTCAAAAAACACCCATTAGAGCAAGATATTTGAAGAGTCTAGCACCCACACTCTCACATGGAACAGAGGTATGCTCCACAAAAGGTACGTTGCCATCGGAGGAGGAGGCGAAGAAGGACAACTGGTCTACTGTGAAAATCTTCCCCTGATGAGGAAAACGAATGACACGAAATAGAGATGAAGCCACAGCTCGCATGGCATATGTCTAGCTTCATCCTACAAGGAGGTTGTAAGTTAAATTCACATCAACAACTTCAACCTCCACTTCGACCGTCTTCCCTTCCAGAGTAATAGGCAAACGTTGGAGTATACGATAAGGACAAGATTCTCTCCCATCAAAGGCTTCCAAGATCGTAGGAGACTGGATTAGAGTCGGAGAACCGATAGCCTTCCAACAAGAAACAGACATTATGCAAGTAGAAGCACCTTCATCAATGACGGTATGATGAATCGTCTTAGAATTGATGATGACTTGAATAAGGAAGGCAATTTGGTGAGGCAGTCTCGGTATATGACTGTCTAGGTCAAAAGTGATCAAATCCGAATCAACTGGGTCAATGCCACCGATGGCCAATAGCGAAGACTTCCTCTGATAGGGACAACTCTAGAGAACTTCTAATGCGGACATAGTTGACGGAGCCTGGGCTAAGTCCTCAACGATGCTATAGTGCTGAGCAGCACGAGCATTCAGGTTGTATGAAGATTTTCGAAGTATGCCTTTAGGAGGAGGTCGGATGATCATTTCAGTGCTAGGTTGCTCAATATGGAGGGGACCAGAACTGGATGGAGGAGCACTAGAGGGGACCTCAGGCTCTTTCCTGGTAGGCGACGGATACTCTTTTGCCCGAGTACTAATGTGGAAAGGAATCATCCTAGCCATCAATACTTGAGAACTAAAGGGAGAAGATGATTGAGATGAATCAGCCACATTTGAGTTTGCTACGAGGGAAAAGGTTCTTTGAGTACGGTAGGAGTTCCGGGGGCGCCGTTCAACAAACGACTAATTTCACACCGCCTAGGGAAGTCTTTAGTATAGTGATCCTTGTCACAGATAAGGCAAGGATACTTAGGCTTGTGTTTGGAACCTTCCTCGGGTGGAGGTTTAGGGGAATCCTGCTTCGGTTGATCAGCCTTATTCTTTCCTTTTCCCTTCTTTTTCCCTTTCGAGGCCTTGTCTGTCGTGGTGGATTGGATGGAATTAACCTCGGAAGTGTTGCTAGAATTGGGTATAGCCTGAGAAGTGGTTTCATTTTAAGCATTCGACTTTTGCTTCCCAAGGTTTGTGGAAGATTATTTAGAAGGTGCATTGACAGAACCGATTACGCCGTCAAGATGGTGTTGGTGGGGCTTTGGAAGTTCCGGGTCTCGGAGCATTTGGCAAATAATCATACAGCGTACCAGACTGGGAGTAAACCAAGTCGAGGTACTGAGGACACGCAATAGTTTGCTCTTTACACATGACCCCATAGCAATATCCCGGGCTGTTAGACTGACAAATGAAGTTGTGAACCAGTCAGTCAGAAGTTGATCGGGAATCCAAAACTTAATCAAGCGGCGACGTCGTCTCCATTCATGAATATGATCAAAGATATGCATGATCGTAGTCCATTTTAAGGATGTCAGGAGATGTGTACCTATTTCATCTTGAATTGGTAACTGAAAATGAGTTAAAAATGCCATAGCTAACGAGTTCAAGTCCTGAAAAGATCTGCGAGCTAACTCAATATACCATTTAGCAGTAGAGCCAGTGAGAGTCCGTTGAAAAAGGCGGAGCCGAATTGAATCATCAAGCCATGAGTTTGACGAACACCATAGATGATAAGTCATGACATGAGCTTGGGGATCTTCTCCAGCTTTACCATCAAACATAGGACAATCACCTGGAATTTTAGTTGGAACCGGCGGCCAATAAGGATTATGAAGAATGGGATCATTTGTCAGTTTGGACACATCTGGTAATTCCAACATCGCTAAAAAGGGTAATTGAGGGTTAAATGACATCTGAGGTCGCGGGTAGAAAGTAGAACCAGAGTTCCACCTAGCTGCCACTTGCCCCCATTGGTTTTGTCCGGACGGATTTGGCCCATAAGGGTTTTGTCCATAGGAATTTTGTTCATAGGGGTTATAACCATAACTGGATGATTGACCCTGGATTTTCCCCTAGCATTCCACTAATTACCAACTTGGCCTGTAGGAGCAACATATGGTTGCTGGAAATTCCGGTAAGGATTTACCTGCAGTTGTTGATATTTTTGATACGGGGCAAATTGGGTTTGCCCTTGGGATTGCTGAAAACCATAAGGCAGATGGGCTCCAAACTGAGCCTGTGAGCCAGGCTGCATTTGATAAGCAGGTTTAGATTGGGATCCAACCTGCATTTGAGGATCGGATTGGGTCTGGAGCGCAAACTGGGAATGAAAACTGGGAGGAGCTTGAGAAGCAACAACCATTTGAGTGCCTAGTTGAGCTGGCCCAGACAGATGTTCTTGGGAGAACTGAAGCTGAGACATCTGGCTAGAAGGTTGACCTAGTTGAGATTGAGGCTAACCCATTTGTCCAGAAGGTTGAGCTTGCTAAGTACTGGGTTGTCCTGACTGGCCGGATGGCTGAGCAGACTGGACAGTTGGTTGGCCTGGTTGGCTTTGAGGCTGACCAAGTTGTCCAGAGGGTTGATTTGGCTGGATAGTGGGTTAGCCTTGCTGAACGTAAGGCTGACTGACTTGCCTAGAAGGGTAGACTTGCTAGATGTCGGGTTGGCCTTGTTGTACGTAAGGCTGATTGACTTGCCCAGAAGGGTAGCCTTGCTGGATGCCGGGTTGGCCTTGTTGTACGTAAGGTTGTCCTGGATTACTAGAAGGTTTCCCAAAATAGGTAAAGGAAGAACCACCAAAGGCCAAAGGTTGTCCCTGGAAGGGTTGTCCTTATGGGCCTTCAGGTTGCCCTGGATAAGGTTGTTTGTAAGATGACTGACCTTGATAGGGTGGCCCTTGAAAGTTTGCGGGTGGTGCTTGGCCACCATGATAAGTGGTGGTGCCCCAAGCAATGGACAACAGAACCGTGACCTCAACCGCGGGTTGAGATGGCATAGGTCTGGGGTAATAGATATGAGCTCCACGAGAATCATAATAATGAAACGGATTTTGAGGATCCGGATTCCGAAGAGCTTGTACATATTGATCATATGCCTCCCCTGCTGGAATGGAACCAGAAGAAGGTGGGGCACTTAGTGTAGGATTAACAACTCCTGCCGTTGGGCCACTATTGGTAGGACCAACAGAAGGCCTAGCAATAGTAGTCACCACTGAAGAGGCAATGGCAGCACTGACAACAGGGGTTGAAGAAGCCACACAAATGGTTGGCATGGTCGGAACAGATGTGATGGGCACATTGTGAATCTGGGGTGTAAAAGACTCCGAAGTCAAAGGGATAGTATGAGACCATATGGAACTCGATAGGGGAGATCTAGAACCGATGATGTCCACCAAAGCATTATACCTTAAAGGAAACGTGACACCAAGGGAAGTAACATGGAAAGGTGAAGTTTCCGCAGGCATAGGTATTTCACTTTCTGCCACAAAGGATTCTTCACCGGAGACGGGAGTCGTCTCCTCCATGTCAGAAGAAGACATTGGGACCGAAACGCTAGGAGGAGTAACGAGAAAGTATTCTTCGGAAGGCTCCCAAATGGGGTTCCAATGAATATCGTAAGACTCATCCTCTGGAGCGCGAGAGTTAAGTTGTTGGATACTCAGGATGACAGGGAGAGTATCACTAACAACTGAAACTTCGGAAGTTACAGAGGATGGAGACCCTTGGTCACCTGGAATGGGGAGGAGATTGGTGGTTCTGCCAGGATGATTCAATTCAAAATCCTACGAAAACTAACGAGAAAGAACCCTACTCAAACTAAATGCAAACAATATCTAACAGGGTAAATGTGAACACAACCAAATAAATTTTCAAGACATGGGAACAAAACTTGACCTTTTCATCTTTAAAGAGTCGAGAAAATGATGAAAAGATGACTGTAGTCGCCTTCGAATATTTAATGAGCCTGAAGTGACAAGTGCTTAGATGGACTTTTTCTTTTAGAGAGTCCAAAAATTAATGAAAGTGACTACTCTGGAGAACTAGGTAAAAGGTTTACCAAACAACCCGTAAAACTGCATATACACCTTGGCGGTCATATGAAAACCAAGGACTTTCTGTACGACAGTCAATCTTCCCGAATGTTGTGTTCAGTGCATTATGGTTTGCAAGGTGGTAGACATGGCTTCCTAAGGATATAAGATGATAACCTAGTGGGGTCTCCCAACATATACTCGATGGTACATGGGAGCACAATTCCGTACTAGACCACTATTGGGTCACAGATGGAGGAACCACCCAACCTTGAGTGAAAACAATAGTGACTAGGTTTAATGATGCCGGAGCACGTCTCTAGCCTAGACCTCTAAGTAATGAGCATTATGTTCCAATGCGTTGTTAGGTTTATTCAGTTCATTTTAAAGTTGATCTTTAATTATGTTTCAGTTTTCAGGCCTTATCGTATGTATACAACAAACCAAGCATGTAGCTAGAATGAATGAAATATCCTTTTCTTTTTAATGAACACCTACCTACAGGAGGATAGAGAGATCATTCTCAAACCAAGAAAACCAAGATAAACAAATGCAGTCACTCAATGTATACAGACATCAATTCCTACAGTGCATGGATACTACCAGTGAGAGATTTTATCATTCGCTTTCCAATATGGAACCTTGAAATGCAAATTCAATTTCACTTTCGTATACTAAAATAAATGCAATCTTTTGATTTTGATGTTTTAAAGTTTAAAAAAAAACAAAAAATCAAGCATGGAAAAACCAATCGATCCAAACAATTGTGATCTATGTTCGGTAGTGAAAAGAAATCGAATCAATACCAAATATTGGTCCAATAACCGCCACTAAAAATCAACTAGAAATAAGCAATGGGGAAGGCTCAATCAAACCAACGCGAAAGTTGCAAACGAACATTAGGCAAACCAACAACCAAGCCAATTGATTCAAGTATTTGAAAGAATGAACTAGGTCACACAGAAAAAAATGCAAGATTCATTCAATAGAGCCAAAGAAAGAGTGCCTTAACCATAAACAGTGAAAAAACAAGCTATTGAGCAAGAGAAAAAAAGCAAGGGATCAACAGGACTGGTGAACTCAAGTGGCAGAATTGAGAAAATCAATTCTATAGGAATCATCATGAGGACAACAAAAGCAACTAGCGCTAATAAAAAACCAGCTATAGCAACAAAGCGACGTCGTCGTGGAAGTACACGTCTTTTCCGCAACATATCGATTTCAGGAGTCGTCGCAACTGTGAGACGTTATTCAACGACACACAGGATTTTGCAAAAGAGTGAGCGCGACGTCGACACGACTGTTAAACTGTTTTCCATGATGATGTTGAAAACAATGACAAACAAACAAAAAACACCCAAACAAGAACCAGTCAATCTGATAGACAATAGATGGATTTGCCAGATCGATCTAGGTGACCCAAAAGACTGATAGTTAATCCCCAAAACTCAAGAGAGACCAAATCAAAATCAAGACAAGAGCAAACAAGACAAGAACACAAGACAAACTCCCCAGTGGAGTCACCAACTTGTGATGTAGGAAAGTGTTCCCTCTGTGGACAGGGGAAACCCCTCTAGCCCTAGAGTGGGTCTAGTCACAGCAAGGACAAATCAACAATTATTTTCCTAAAACAGTCATAGTTGGAGGCCCACCTTAACCGGTGGTCGATGGAGTTTCATTGCGCTGCTCCAGATTTTTCTTCCTTCTCCTCAATGAGTGATCAACCTGAAACAATGCAAAGGAAATACAACAAAGCACGTAACTGGAAAACAACAATTATCTATTTACTTACAAAGTCAAGAAGTCATGAGCTATCAAGTAAATTACATACAAGACATAGGAAAACATCATTGATTGTATTAATAATGAAATAAGAGCAATCTTACAACCAAAGTCTTGACGTTGCAAGCCTTCTCAGAGGAATCCATCCAACATGTTCTTCAAGCATTCACTCTTTGAAGATGGATCTCCCAATATAGAAAATCTCTCTCTTACTCATAAGTTCTTACACTAAGTTAAAGGGCACTTCACAACCTTCCACAAGGTATCAACAATCGCACACTTGTCACACCCACACCAGCTATCTATCAAACTCAAAAGCACTAATAGCACTGCTCAAACCAAGAAATTGCCAACCAGTTGATCATATCAAAGGTGAGTGTTTAAATAGGAGAAGGAGTCTCCATGAAAGGTGGAAGAGAGAGCTTATCCTCAAGGAAGGTAGCACAAATGACGGAACTACCATACCAGAGGAGGAAGGGTGACACAAACTATGCCAAAAACCAAGTCTGGAGACATCCAGAAGGCTGACTATTGGAACAAATTCGCCCAATCTGGATCATCGCGAGTTTATAACAAAGCTTTAGCACTGACATCGCTAGTAGGCAATGTAGCTAGTCAGACCGTCGCTAAAGATAGCAAAAAGCTTCGTGCCGGAGCATGAAATCGGACCATCGCAGGAAATAGATGTACTTCTGCGCTGGAAGTGCAGATGGACTATTGACGACTGTTGTTCATCACGTATATTAAGTCCATTCTCACGATGAGGCAGAAAACTTAGGAAAAGTGGGTCACTTGGCAACACAATAGAGCATTTGTTTAGTATGAGGAATGGGGTGAAGGTAGTGACAAATCACTGTGTAACAGATGCCCCCTAAGGTATGAATCTCGAGAGAGTGTGAGGGGTGAAATTCTTTACGAAACTGACTGAGCTGGAACACCATCTGGAAGACCCTGTAGGCGCATGTACAACTGATATCTCTGATAGTGAAATACATGTAGTCTAGGCATGGGCGCATCCATCCAAAAGACATACAAACTAGGTTTGTGGTATGGACACAGCCATCCAGCTAATAAGACCATATATAATGATAAAGGTATGGTCACAGCCATCCATGAAGACTCAGGTATGGGCGCAACCATCCATCAATGAGTCATGTAATCACGAACCAATCCACGTAGCTCGAACATGTGTAATATGAGTTTGGGGTCTTGAAACCCAACTGACCATAGTACAAATTGTAGCATGCGAACAGATGTGCTGAGGTCCAACATGATAAAAAGTCGCTTGATTACTGGTCGATGATGAAAACCGTTAACAAGCATGAGAGAAATCACCAATAATGCCAATGGTTCTCAAGGTACTGTCCAATACAAACCATGAAGTGTGAAGAATGAGCTGAAGTTGAACACTCGTGGAATCACCCAATGGATGAAAAATGATGAAAGTCGATCGTCAGGTGTGAAGAGCTTGCCATTGAGACATGCAAGCTCCAAGGTACCAACGGGGATCTCTAGATCAGTCTCCTAGACAATGAGCTGATGTCGACAAGAGACGATCCGTCACGGGAGGGCCATAATGTTTCCCCCATCAACGACACGAGATAGGGAACAAGTGGTAGATGGTGAAATGGAGTATAAGAGGAGGAGGTAAGGATGTAATCTGCAAAAGGATTGTGCTCTTGAACATGTCGGCGACATGACTCCGAAGGGTGGCAACATTTAGGTACCAAAGGATCGGAGGCTTGATGGAAACAACATGGATCAGATGGAATGAGGCTAAATGGCAACCCAAAACCTGCGGAAGGCCAAATGACAATGTATGGATATCCCAACCTGACAAGAAGCAAAAGTGTCGATATTTAAGAGTGACTAGCCGCCATAGACAATCAATGATGATCTCCAAATTTTCCCCCACCATTGCTGGCGAGTACCCCAATTATTTTTGAAAACAAGCTTGAAGGGGATAGCATGTGCTTGTAATATAAGTTCGAGCTTTGGTTGAATCCAACCTACTTATACTTTAACGAGCCCTAGGGAGGAGAAGCTCGAGTCTCGTCATGGTGACGAGTCCAATGTCGTCAGGGTTTAACAAGTTCAACATGGGAAAAACTTAGAGTCTTTTTCATGTTTAGAGAGTTTGAAAAAGACACAGAAAAGAAAACTCCAGGGGGGTCCTTTTTCCTAGATTTGTGTGCCTCAAGCCCGAAAAAGTATAAAACAATACTCGAGAGAACCATTTGACCATTACGATCAAGGAGTAATTTTCGTAATAAGTGGCCTCGATCTGAAAAAGTAGAAAAGCGATCGAAGAAACATCATTTCATAACCAGTATCAGACCTGAAACAACAAAAGCCTGGTAATCTTTTCGTGTTTACACGGTCAGAAAAGAGCTTAAAGTGGACCACCTCTCATTTCATTTAGCGAGTCGAAAGGGACAACTCGACTATATTTTCGTCTTTTAAGTTGGAAAAGAGAGTGAAAGAAGACTTTATGGATCAAGTGCACACGAAGTACGACATATCTCCACTACCTGTAGTTCTACACAAAACATGTCAAACGTAAAACCCATTTGACATAAACATTTAAAAATCAAAAACTCCTACTAACCATGCAGTAAAAATAGAAAAAAAACCCACATTCTAAAGTAAAATTTTTAATATTTCAAAAAAATTACTATAAAAAGGAGGGGGGGGGGTAATTCATTTGTTTTTACCAATTGCACTATTTGTTTCACCTTGGAGCATTTGGAGCACCAACCTGAGCAAATTTCTTGAGCTGATTCCGGCCTCGTCGGTCCACAGTTTGTCCTGAAACCTCTCCCAAGTAAGCACATTTCTCCTTGTGCTTCATTTTAGTGGTTTTTTCATGCAATTTAGTGTTAGGTAGGTGAATTTAGATGAATTTTTGAATTGAAGTTCGCGTCTCGGTCGTCGCAGGAAGGCCGCTCGGGTCCGTGATGACCGAGCATGATTTACACGTAGCACCGTCGGATCGTTGCGAGAATCTGATGTATTCTCACGATGATCGCGAAAAAAATGAACTGTGAACCGAGCGTCATTGCGGCTGTTTTAAAAACAGTCGCAATGGCGATGTGAAATTAATTTTTTGTGTAAATTATGAATTCAAATTTACAAAAGAAGTTCTAATTCATTTTTTCTTGTCATGCAGGGCATCATGGCATTTGTTTGGCAGGAACGAACTCACGATGTCAACGATGAGGAAGCCTTTGCTGATGTTGGGTGCCAAAATGCTTTACGTGCGTGCGGGTTGCTAAAATTCTTCCTTACTCTGCACCTTCGGGCCTAACCCGATTTGTTAGAGCTGATAATCCGTGCCTGGAACCCAATAGACGGAAAATTCATAATCCGGGGTAGAGACATTGAGTTCGATGCTATGGACATATATTTCCTGACTGGATTATCCCGTCGTGGTGAGAGGCCGATCCTAGAAGGCCAACGGACTGGGAGCAAATCACTAGATATGCTGATGGCACGAGTGTGTCCATGGGCACGCAAATCAAAGAATGGGAAGGTGGAAATTCCGACGGTGGAAGACTTGGTTCTTTGTGTAGTTCTATTTATGGTGACGAGGGCAGGGGGCTCCCAAGCCCAACATGATGCAACAAAGACCCAACTCCAGTTGGCTCTTGAATGCCTCAATCTGACCATGTTCAACTAGGCAGAAATAGTGATGGCCAACATGAAGAGACAACTTACTAACTGTCATTGTGGGGAGACGAAACAATTTGGCTACGGGTCTATCTTGATCCTGCTCATGTTGGAGCGGGTGTCGGCGCTGCAGTTGCAGGATATGGACTTAGACTTGCCTAGACCGTGCGAGACCAGGATCACACAGTGGACACATGTTATGCCACGAGGAGGTGGCGGACGATCAATATAATGGGGGACACTATTTTGCGAGTGGTTGGAGCGCTAGACGATCTTCATTGAGGACTGGCCATATGCTGGTATGGACATTCATGGTGACCCCGATATGCAACTACCCGCTGGCGAGCAGTGGGACGATGGCGGTAAAGCACTTGATCATACTATTTTTTTATTTTATCTTTTATGATGCTTTTTAGATTTTTCATGCATATGTCCTAATGATGTACTCTATGGTATTTGTAGATGTGAGACCAGTGAGGCCTATTGGACTGGATCTAGAGGCGTGGAGGGATCCACAGGGAATTAGAGAGGTATCCTTGGCTCTTCCAGCTAGCAATTTGATAGAGACAGTGGCCCAAAATCTTGAGGGCCTCATGGCAGGGATCCCTGATTACATGTGGATCGAGGAGGTCCCCATAGAGTTCCAAATTCATACAGTAGGAGTGATACCTAGGGTTCATCGACTGTTGAGGCGGGTTGCACGAGCGGTGGTGTGCTTTAGGGAACATAACCCACCGCAGTAGATGCATAGGTTTTATTTCCTGTTAATCTTTTGAGAGACAGGTGTCTTGGATGTACGAAGAACACAGACTCTATTTGGACATACACACTTATTTTTTGAGCGCCTCGGTGCGCCACAGATATATATATATATATATATATATATATATATATATATATATACATACATATTACTATGGTGCATTATTGTGTTTTGAATTCTTCTATATGCTATTTTAATTACATGTTACATAAATGTCTGTCTAATACATGGTTTGCTAATGCATCAGTTAACATGTTTAATCTTCTTGGAATGTGTTGATATGTAATAAAATCAAAATTCCTTTCTAACAATTTAACACGTAAGAACAACCTTAAAATTCGATGATCTCTGACAAAATAATGCCCATTACGCTAGTGGACAACAAGCTGAGAATCCAAATTCACAACCAATGAACGAATGTTGAGGTTAATAGCCTCGGTCAGTAATTTGATAACAACACTATATTTGGCGACATTGTTTGTGGTACAACTTAGACAAACACCTTGAAGGTCTATTAACTCACTGTGAGGATCGTAGATCACCCATGCCGTAAAAGAAAGGTTGTGGGTACTGTGACAGGCACCATCAGCCAACATAGGGTGTACCAGACATCTGCACAAGAAGCAAAAAGACACAATAAGCAGCTATTATGCCTACACACCAAGCCAGACATGAAACATGCACACAACACACCTGCTAAAAACATGTATGTACAAATCAGAATACATGGGGTTCATGCATAATATTTTTTCAGATAAATCCCATTTCGGGGCTTATCGGTAGGGTTCCCTTCATAATCAATCAGTTCATAGGCCCCTTTTTGCAAAACTTGCTTTACAATATAAGGCCCATGCCACATAGGTTTGAATTTACCTGCCCTCAGCTTATCATTTGCTTGATCGTAAAACAGGACTAAATCTACTTCAACGAAAGAACGCGAATGGACAGTATGATCGAAGTGAGTTTTCACTCTCTTCTTCTGTGCTTCAATGGCTAGAGAGGCTAGTCGACGGGTCTCGTCTAGTCGCTCTAGATAGAGAAGACATTCTTCTACCAGAGTAGTGTTGGGGAGTAATTCGACGGCTAATTTCAGAGAAGGGATCTCACACTCAATCAGAAGGGTAGCCTCTAGACTATAAACCAATTGGAACGGTGTGAACCCAGTGGCATCCTTCACTGAAGTTCGGTAGGCCCATAAGGCGGAGAACAACATCAAATGCCAGTTGGATTTGTGCATGCCAATGGTGTGTTGAAGCATTGTAATTAGAACTTTATTGACAGTTTCGACTTGGCCATTGGCCTGAGGATAGTATGGTGTCGAGCTATCATGCCACAAGCCCAGTTGGGTTGTTAACTCAGCCATCATATGATTACGGAAGTGTTTGCCGTGATCAGTGACGATAGCTTGAGGGACTCTGAATCGTGAGATAACATGATTGAATAAAAATTGCGCCACTGTTTGACCGTCCTCGGATAGTGTAGGCATCGCCTCGGCCCATTTTGTGAAATAATCAACAACAACGATGATATACCCATTCCCTCCGGCCGAGCGAGGGTTACATGTCATATAATCAATGCCCCATTTGGAAAAAGGGCTCATGGTAACGACAGGATGCAATGGAGCAGGAGGTGCATGCATCTTCCGTTGGTAGATTTGGCAGTCATGACAAGAGCGAACGACAAAAATGCAATCCTTGAAAATAGAGGGCCAAAAATAACCAGCACGGAGAATCTTTTGAGCAGTAGCATACTCGGACATGTGACCACCACAGGTGCCAGAATGGTAGTCATTTAGAACTTTTTCAGCTTCCTCGAGTGCTAAACATCAGCAGATAAGAGAGTCGACGCCGATACGGTACAGGGTGTCCCCAATAATGCGATAAGGTTGAGAATGATGGAAAATTCATCAACGATCATCCTTGGAAAAATCAGGACAAAAATAGGACAACTGAAGATAGACAATAATATCCCCGTACCAAGGATCGAGGGTACTAATCAAGAACAGAGCTTCATCCGGAATATGGGCCTCTAACTGAGAGGGCGTGGTAATAGATGGCAGAGAGCAAAGCAACTCAATGAAGACGACGAACTTCTTGGACTTGGCAGTGGTGAACTCCAAGTCGAACTCTTGAAGGATGATAATCCACTTTGAGTATCTTCCCCCCAGTAATTGACGCGACAAAATGTACGTCATCAGGTTGCAATCAGAAATCACCGTCGTAGTGTGCAATAATATATAATGGCGGAAACGTTGGACGGCATAAACGGCGCCCAATGCCAACTTCTCGACATAGGCATAGCAAGTTTCCATATCAAGGAGATTGCAGCTGACATAATAAATGATGTGTTCAGTACCATCATCATCGTCTTGAATTAGAACCATGCCGATGTTGGTATCAACAGCGGCTAAATAAAGAGTGTAGTCCCGGCGATAATCAGGGAGACATAACAATGGAGCTGAAACAAGGAGGGCCTTGAGGTGCTCGAATGACTCTTGTGTAGTGGTATCCCAAAGGAAAGGGGTGACGCATTTTAACAACCATGTATAGCCTTTGGCCACTTCGGCATAATTCGGAATGAATCGTCGTAAAAAAATTGCTTTACCTTGCAAACTCTGCAATTGTTGCAAAGAATTAGGGGGAGGAAGATTCAGGATGGCTTCGACCTTAAGGGGATCCAAACGGATACCCTCTCGAGAGACGATGAACCCGAGAAGTCTCCTTGACTCAACACAGAAGACACACTTATGCAGATTTAGCTGGATACGATAGTGTCTGCAATGGAGAAAAATTTCCATAAATGCAGTAGAAACATCCATGTAGCTTTTGAATTGTTTCCATAAATGTAGTAGAAACTGTACTGGCTTTAAATGGATGTGATAATGCACAAAAGTGTGGATACTTGGTAATTCTAGCAAGTACCACCATGATGACACTCTTTCCCTCAGACTTGGGTAAACCTATGATAAAGTCCATTGAAACCTCCTCCCAATGTTGGCTTGGAATGGATAAAGGTTGTAATAGACCCAGGGTCTTAATTGTTTCCACTTTATTTTGTTTTCAAACCAAACAGTCTGCCATATTCGATTTAAGGCCATCCCAAAAAAATTCCTTCTTAACCCTATGGTAAGTTTTTAAAAATCCTGAGTGCCCTCCTAAGGGAAAAGTGTGCAATTCCATAAGAATCTTTTGTTTGAGTTGGGAATTCTTACAGAGGTATAAGCGATCATTGTACCATAACGAATCATTTTTCCAGCTAAATGTATCAGATGTACTGGAATCTTGTTGTAACTTTCGAATAAGTGCCCACACTTCTTCATCATTCTTCCATTCCTCCCTTGCTTTGTTTATCCAATCTGGTTGGATATTAGAAATGGCGGACAACAATGCTTCCACATCCTCATCCTTTCTTGACAGTGCATCTGCCACCACATTTTGCTTCCCTTTTTTGTAGATGATTTCAAAGTCATTACCAACATCTTTGTGACCCACTTTTGTTTCTCTTCAGAGGATAATCTTTGTTCTAAAAAATATTTAAGGCTATCATGATTTGATTTTACCTTGAAGTGTCTTCCCATTAGGTAGGGTCGCCATTTCTTAAGTGCATGTAGTATTGCCAACATTTCCTTCTCATAAATAGCTTTGTGTAAAAACTTTCCCTTGATTGGACAACTTTTAAAAGCAATGGGTCTTTCATCTTACATTAAAACAACACCAATTCCATTTCCTGAAGAATCACATTCCACAATAAAGGTTTTTGTGAAGTCTAGTGTAGCTAAGACCGGTGCTTGGCACATTGCCTCTTTAAGATGTTCGAAAGCCTTTGTTGCTTTTGGAGTCCATGAAAATGAATCTTTCTTCAATAATGTTGTTAGAGGTGCCGCTATTCTCCCATAATTCTTAACAAACTTGCGATAATACCCTGTCAACCTGAGCAATCGTCATAGATGCTTTATGGATGTGGGGATTTTCCATTCCTTAATGGCTTTAATTTTTCTAGGGTCTACCTTAACTCCTTCATGAGATACAATATGACCTAGATATTCCACCTCTTGTACTCCAAAGAAACGTTTGGATCCTTTTGCATATAATTGTTTCTCCTCCAATAGTTGTAGCACCTTGTCAACATGTTCAACATGATCCTTCCAAGACTTGTTGTACATTAGTATATAATCAAAAATTACTAACACAGATTTTCTAAGGAAGGGTTTGAAAATGGAATTCATCAAACCTTGAAATGTAGAAGGTGCTTTGGTAAGGCCAAAAGGCATGACCAAAAATTCATAATGACCCTCATGAGTTCTAAATGCTATTTTCTGAATGTCTTCAGTCTTCATTCGGATTTGATGATATCCTTAACCAAGATCCAACTTGGTGAAGTAAATTGATCCATGTAATTCATCCTGTAATTTATCAATGACAGGAATGAGAAACTCATCTTTAATAGTGAGCTTGTTGAGCTCCTTATAATCCGGACACATGTGCCATGATCCATCCTTCTTGTGCACTAATACTACTGGAGCAGAGAAAGGACTTTGACTAGGTTGAATTATAACAACCTCTAGCATTTATGCAACCATACGTTCAATTTCACTCTTTTAGGCATAGGGATATCTGTATGGCCTGATGTTTGGAGGAACACTTCCTGGAATCAGATGAATAGCATGATCATGATCACGAATATGTGGGAGAGCTTTGGGAGTCTCAAATACCTTGGAATGATTGTCCAAGAATTTTTGGAGATCTGGAGAAATAGACGATTTCGATGTGGAAACATCTAGCAAACATAATTGTGTAATTACACCTCTTTGTTGCTTTTTTAGAAGCTTTGTCATACCGTTAGAGCTGATTATCTTTCTTGGTTTCCCTGCAATATGCCTTAATTCAACTTCCTTTCCTTCCGTAGAAAATTTCATGGAAAGTTCTTGAAAATTAAAAGTTATTGTACCCAAGGATTGTAGCCATTGGACTCCTAGTACAACATCAGCACCTCCCATTGGAATGGAAAGCATTGGGTTAGTCAATACATATTCTCCCATGGATATCTTGATATTATGGCACTTTCCAGGGTAATTTATCATTCCTCTGTTTGCAATCATCACTTGACACTCTAGTGCTGGATATAGGTAGCAATTGAATTGTTTTGCTATCTTACAATGAATAAATTTGTGGGTACTTCCTGAATCAATCAACACTATTACGTTTTTCTTCTTGATTTGTCCTTCTATCTTGATGGTTTGAGGAGTGGTAATTCCAGCCAATGCATTACAAGATATGGTCGGATTCATTTCTTCTTTATCTAGGATTTGTTCCTGGAGTATATCCTCTTATTTTGACCTTTCTTGCTCCTTTTATTCTTCCTCTTTACAATATATGTAAAATAATTTCTTCTCTGCACACTTATGACCTTTAGTGTATTTGCTATCACAACTATAACAAAGCCCTTTTGCTATTTTTTCTTCCAATTGTTGTAGTGTCAACCTTATAGTTTGTGGAAGACTAGGGGCAACAACACTTCCATCTTTATAGTTGTGAGTGGTATGCTTTCTGGTTGCCATAATTTTGCTTTCCATTTTTCTTGCTAACCTGAATGCCTTCTCTAATGAATCAAGTTCCCAAAGGCGAACATCATGTTGGATATTATTCTTTAAAGTCCCTATGAACACATCAATCCTATGCTCCTCCCGAATTTTTTTTACTCTGATGTTCAATTTTTGGAACTCCTCAATGTGCTCCATTATTGAACCCTTTTGTTTGAGACTTATCAATTGGCTAAAGAAAGTGTTGCTTTTTGTATCCTCATAATGTGCTGACAATTCTTCCGTAAAAATTTCCCAAGTGATAATTTGTTTATGAGAGCAAAGCCATTGATACCATATAAACTGATTTGGTTCCAAATATAATGTTGCAATGTGTACCTTTTGTGTGCTTTCCACATTATTGAGATCGAAAAATTGCTCCATCTGTAATATCCATGTTCCAGGATCCTTGCCATCAAACTTCCTCATATCGATTTTTGGAATATGGTGGGTCTTTGATCCAACATTAGAGTCTATGAAATCATGATTAACATTTCTTTTGTTCTCATCATGAGTTTCCTTTACGACCCTTTCACCATTAGTAAGAATTTCCTCTAGAAACTTTGTTAAATCTGTTTTAAATATCTCTTCAAATCTTCCATGCCTGTCTTCAAATCTATCTTCAAATTCTCCATCTTAGCTTCCACGTCAATCATCTTAGCTTCTACACCTTTCTTTAAACAATCCATCTTAGCTTCTATGCCTTACTTTAAACCATCCATCTTAGCTTCTACATTTTTCTTTAAACCATCCATCTTAGATTCTATTTCTTTTTGTGCAAGTGAAACTTGTTGCACTTGGTCTCGTAATTTTGATGTGTCATGTTGCATTTCTTCCTCTTCTACATGAGTCATGCTAGAGCATTCAGGTTGCTTACTAGGTGTTTGCCTTTTATTTCCTCGAGGCATCAATTATTGATAATAATACTTTACTATGCCCTTTGAATTCCTTCAAACTAATTTTTCAAACCAAGCTTATGCAAAATAAAAAAAAAACTACACACCTTTTTTCACTTTTTAGGAGCTTGATATTGAATCTGATGTATCTTTGTTATTTCAGATCATCCAATTCTGAAATTGTGACCTGCAGTAGCCCTCTGTGTTCTCTTTCCAATGCCACTAGTCTGATCCAAATTGGATTTTCCAGGGAAGAGTTATGCCAAACCTCCCATAGAGACCTAATTATAGACTAGTTCAGTAGAGCAAACTTGTACGACATGCCATGAGTCACTGTTTCGACCTTTTGCTCTAAAAAATATGCACAAGAAACTACAGTCCGTCCTCTTTTTGTAACTTCTTATGAAATTTCAATCCGACGCTCAGAGAGAAAGTTATGACGATTTTACCCAGGTCACCTATTTGGAATGAAATTCAGGAGTTTGCAAAAAGACCAACTTCCTCAGATCATATCTCCGCAAATATAGCATGAAAAGCTATGAGATTCGGACCCGAGGTTCAGTGCGATTTCCTCTCAAACAATTTTTTTTTTAGCTTCTAAAACGTCGGAGAAAGAAAGTTATAGCGAAAATGCCACGATGACCTATTTGGAGCAGCGAAACCCTAGAATCCAATGCTCTGATACCAAATGTTATGAAACCCGCTGATAAAAAGATAGAAAATATAGTTGAACGCCTTAGAATTCAGCCTCTTCGAGGGGGCAACCTCCTTTACATTACACAAATGAACAATTCTTGGATGATTCAAATGACAAAACCTCCTTTCTATCTATAAGAGTCTAAGGAGTCACAATATAACCTAGCCAACCTAACAATAATAATATAAAGCCACAAAAATAACAATAGAGGGATTCTATGGGGCACAGTAATAACAATATGGGGACAATAGGGGCACAACAATATTAATAAGGGATACAACTACAATAGTAATGGGGTAATCACTAGTATTATAGGACCTAATAGATTAAGTAAATGTTAGAAGATATTTTAGTCATCGAAATGGTTTTCAACATGGTTCGGCGAGTAGAGATCATACTCATTTGGATGAAAACATGATTGCAGTGCATAAAAGGTTTCGGGAAAAGATAGATAGCTTGTCAGTTTCCCAGATGTGCCACATTTGCCAAGAATCATATCACATAATCCTTGTTGTGAGACATTCTGAAGGACCTGTTTGCAGACGATGTAGGTGTGAAAGAGGAGCCCATCATTTTTGTCAATATAATAACATGGATCCTGGTGAGAAACCTCATATTTTAAGAGTTCTTACTCAAGTTAAAGAAATTATAATAGCATGTGTGAGTCCCATTTTGCAAAGTGACATATGCTCTAGGTGGGAAATATAAGTACAATGGTCATACAATTAGCTTTCCTCAAGATATTTCTACAATTGTACGAAGCCTTTCATGACATGTTGAAGATATTCACTTTCTAGTTGTGAGGAGACATGGCGCTAACTATAAATATTATGAATATTATGTCAAAATATCTCAAGTGATGGATGCATTGCTTTTCAAAATCCAACGTGATCAATACTATCGAGATGTTGTAATTGATTATGATTCAGTGAATTCTTTGCTCGGAAGATCAATAGATGTCTCCTCCAGGCTTAAATTTGTTGATTGTCATATTGAAGAATCTGAGATCAATGAAACTAATAATGAAGAGTTTCCTACTGACCATTTTCCCTCTCATCCTTCTTCCTTTGTTGCTCGCCTACCAAATGAACGAAGAGAAGTGGAAGAAATTAGAGCACTTCTTGATAATGTTCATTGTTCACATGTTCGAGACATGGATTGCCCACTATTGGAACCTCTGTGGTAAATGAATATGGCATTCCCAGCATTGTTCCTCACTGGTGATGCTGATTGGTTGCAACCACATATTTGTAATGTTGAACTTCATGAGTATGCATTACATCTTCATAGGTACTATGATTAGAGATTTGGAAGCCATCCTCGGTTTCAGTATTACCTATTAAACATGATAATGCGGAATCGAAGCCAAGGAACTGTTGCAATTTTTGCAAAGAAGCATTTACATGATATCTCACCTACAACAGTTGAGGAGTTGCATCACCAACTATCTGATTTACTAGATAATAAGTTGGTTGAGCATCTTATGTGGTTTGGTTCCTCTCTGAGAGGTACAAGGGCATATTGGACTAAGTGCCGATCTGAATTGACGAATATGACTACTCAGTAGGATGTCCATCTTTATTTTTTTACTTTGAGTGCAACTGACATAAAGTGGCCAGAGTTACATAACCTCATGCCCATATGTTCACATTCTGGTTCTTCAAATGAGCATCATATGAAAATTGAGAATGTTATCCAGTACCCTCATATTGTTGTGGAATTTATGCACCATAGATTCAATATTTTTCGAGAGGAAGTTATCCAAAAATATCTTAAAGCTAAAGACTTTTGGTAGAGGTTTGTTGTGAATTTTTTTTCTATACTTTTTCAACTTTTATTATGAACAATGTAAACTTTGAAATGGGAACTGATACTGTTACCCGTTTTGTAAAGATAGCAAAAAAGTGACATGATTTTGAAAAGGGGTGATGCAGAACACACATGTTTTTTTTAGAGCATAGTTTTTGGCACTACAACTTTTTCTATGTACATAGTTTTAAAATGGTAGTGATTTTGATGTTGATTTAAAAAAGTGGTAATTCTACACCATGCCCTTTTTTTAAAGGTTTTTTTTTTTTTTACTTTTAATTTTATAATGTATGAAATGTAAATAGTTATTTTGTAAATTTAATAACTTTGGAAGTGGTCTTCTTCTTCATATTTTCTTGTTTTTATTTATTTATTTATTTTTTTTGTAGTGAGGTTTTTATTGTTTTACATATTTAAAGAAGAAAGTCGATATTTGCATTTTTGATATTCTACATATTTATTACATCATTAATTAAATTTTCAATCCACATGAAATAATTGTCTCTAAAAAATATATATATATAAAAGACAGAAATGAAAAATAAAAAATGTTAAAAAAATTTATCTCATAAACCATAAAAAATTTGGGAAAATATATATATATATATATATAAGTAAAAAATATAGAAATTAAGAAAAAACATTAGCAAAAACTAGGAAAAAAATAATAATAATAAAAACAAGCTAGTTTAAGAAAAGAAAAAAAAAATTAATGAAAAAAAAATTTAAAAACTAGTAAAATTAATATTAAAAAAAAAATTAGCTCAAATTATTTAAAAAAACCCAAAAAAATATAAAAATTATTTTTAGAAAAACCAAAAAAAATTTAACATTTAATTTTTTTTAAACAATGTTTTTTTTATTAAAAAAATTATTATTATTAATTTTTTTTAAAACAATTTTTTTTTCTTATTATTTAAAAAAAAATCACTAATTTTTTTTTTTAAACGAATTAAAATTTTTAATTTAAAATTCAAAAATTTTGAAAGATTATTTAAAAAAACAAAATTATGGATTTTTTTAAAAACATTTTTTTTTTATTATTGAAAAAATAATTATTATACTAATTTTTTTTTAAAACATTTTTATTTTCTTATTAAAAAAAAAATCGTTAAAAAGAATTTATACCTATACAAATTTTAATTTAAAATTATATTATATTAAAAAAAAATTATACGTATAAAAAATTTAATTTAAAATTTTAAAATTTATAATTATTATTTAAAAAAAAATTATACGTATAAAATTTTAAATTTTAAATTTTATAATTTATAATTTAAAAAAAAATAAAAAAAAAGTTGGATTTTCCCGCCCCCGGCCGCCCGTGGTGGCTCGGCCGCGAGCGGAGGGCCTGCTCGCAGGACCCTCCGCCCCCGACTGCACCACCACGGGTGGCCGAGGGCGGGAAAAACCAATTTTTTTTATTTTTTATTTTTAAATAATAATTACAAATTATAAAATTTGAAATTTAAAATTTTTATACATATAATTTTTTTAAAATAATAATTATAAATTTTGAAATTCTAAATTAAAGTTTTTGATACGTATAATTTTTTTTAATATAATTTTTTTTTATAATATAATAATTATTTTTTAAATTAAAACAAAAAAATTGTTTTCAAAAAATCCATAAACTTTTTTCCTTGAATAATTTTTTAAAATTTTTAGATTTTAGATTAAAAATTTTAATTCGTTTAAAAAAAAAATTAATAATAATATTTTTTATAAGTAGAACTTCAGTGTAAATCACATATAGAAAGACCTTTGTGATGCGTTTCGAACCAACTAGTGTGGTTCATCATAATTCCGATTTAAATTATAATTTTTAAATATTAAATTATACCTTTTTAACCAACTAATAATGTAAACACCATCTAAAATTATTTCATTTATATAATTTTTTATATATATTTTAAGGTATGGTCACCGATGATAACTAACTTCTTTTTGACTCTGGTCCCTTAGTCAAAATTAGTCGTTGGTCAAGATAGCCGTTGGAGACTCTGCTCAGACTATTTAACATGCAAAGCTAGATCTGTTTCCTCAACTTGTCCTGACGATGAACCACACTAGTTGGTTCAAAACGCGTCACAAAGGTCTTTCTATATGTGATTTACGCGGAAGTTCTACTTATAACTATTATGGATCACAGAAGCCTCAATTCAACAATAATAATTTTTTTTAATAAAAAGAAATTGTTTTAAAAAAAAAATTAAATTTAAATTTTTTTTTGGGTTTTTTTTTTATATTTTAATATTTTTTTGGTTTTTTTCAATAAATTTTTTTTTTTGAGTTAATTTTTTTTTAATATTAATTTTACTAGTTTTTTATTTTTTTTTTTCGTTATTTTTATGTTTTTTTAAACTAGTTTGTTTTTAATTTATTTATTTTTCCTAGTTTTTGATAATGTTTTTTTTTTCAATTTCTCTATTTTTACTTACTTAATTTTATATATATATATATATATATATATATATTTTATTTTTTTTATTTTCCAAATTATTTTATGGGTTATGAGATATTTTTTTTTTACATTTTTTATTTTTTATTTTTGTCTTTTTTATATATATTTTTGTATTTGTTTTTTTAAGTAATCAACATTTTAATCTTAATTTTAGTAGTTTTAAATTTTTTTTTGTTAATTTTCTATTTTTTTTTTTAAATCTTGTTTGTTTTTAATTTTTAATTTTAATTTTAATTTTAATTTTTTCTTAATTTTTTTTTTATTTTTAATTTTTTTTCTATTTTTACCTACTTAATTTTTAGTTTATTTTAAATGTTATTTTTTCTTTTCCATTATTTATTTATTTATTGCTTTTTGCCAATTTTTTTTATGGTTTAGAAGATTTTTTTTTTCCATTTTTTTTTAAATATTTTTTTACTATTTATTTGTTTATAATGTTGTTTTTTTTAATTCTTATCATTAATTTTGTTTTTTTTTTTACATTTTTATGATTGATTTTTTCTTTTTTTCTTTTTCTAGTATATATTTTAATTTATGTTTTGTTATTTTTTTTTTTTAACTTTTTTCTTGTTTTGTGTTTTTTCATTGTTTTAATTTATTTTATTTTATGTTTTCATTATTTCTTTTAAATTTTAAAGTTTTTTCGGGATTATGATAAAATATTTTACACCATTATTTTGAAATGTTGAAATTTTACTTTTGAAAAAAAAGAAGTGTTTTCCCAATGTTTAACACTTTTCATTTTGAGGGTGTTTTTTGGACAATTTTTGCACAAAAATTTGGTTTTCATTGCCATTTTTAAAACATGTTGAAAATTTACCCAAGAAAAAAAAAGTTGTTATTCCAGCATCGACACTTTTCGTTTTTAACACTGTTTTTGATGTTTTTTCGAGGTTTTTTGCGAGAGTTCCCGTTTTGAGTTTATAGTTCCTATTTCAAAGTTTACATTGTTTATGATTCTATTTATATTGTTTGTAGTAACTATATCTTCATTTATTTCAGATATGAGTGGCAAAACAGAGGTTCAACACATATCCATGGCTTCCGCTGGTTAGAATGTGCTCCTGAAATGGAAATACTTGATTGGTCAAATAGTTCTGATGTACAACTTGCAAACATATTCTTCGACAAATAATTAACTGCATGAAATCCACGTGACATACACCATTCACAACATAATGGTTCCATGAAGCCTCAATGATGACCCTTGCCTGTTGAATACTGGTAAGATTTTCTCTTCTAATCCTCATAATGATTACCAAGAATTGTTAAACCCCGTGCAAAGGCACACAAAGTGTACTGTGGATTCTTGTTTGCACAAAAAGGGCGTTATTCTAACATGTCAGTGCAATGCTCCATGGGATCTTTTTGGTGAATCAAGATTGTTCATAGATGATCAAGGAAGAAACAAATATGAGCTAGCAAGAAATGATGACAGGCCTAATGTACATAACATTGACCTTCTAAGAATGTGACATGAAAATATTCATTTCCAACCAGTGCTTTCTCGCTATGCTGTGTTGAAATACATTGCTAAGTATGCATCGAAAGCAGAAAAAAGGTCTGAAAGTTATCATCACATGTTAACTAGAATTTCAAATTCTATTGGCTCTAAGGATCATGCTTTATGTGCATATAGAAAGTTTCTTGCAGAAACGATTGTTGACCATGACATTGGAGCACAAGAAACATGTCATATGTTGCTTAAGCTACCTCTTATTGTTTGTAATCGGAAATTTGTTTCCTTAAATGTTGGAAGAAAGGTTTTTAGGAAAATATCAAGGGATGCCTTGCAATGTCCATCTAAGAATACTTTCGTTCAACATTATCAGAAGAGACCCTTTTTCCTTGAACATCTATCTTTGATAGAAATAGAAAGATCTTGGA
Organism: Pinus tabuliformis; assembly: GCA_031772625.1. NCBI lineage: Eukaryota > Viridiplantae > Streptophyta > Pinopsida > Pinales > Pinaceae > Pinus > Pinus tabuliformis. Next base: position 407,995,426 of record CM062817.1, on the reverse strand, counting down.
CATTTGATAGCAAGTGTAAGCAAGATCCATGAAAGCCTAGAGATGTTCATGCTATTGTTCGGGTTTGGCCACGGTTTTATTCCATTCATGTTGAGGTTTTAGAGGAATTTGAAACCTTTTGCTGGATAGAATTGGTATTGTACAAGCCATTTCATGATATTCCTGTAGAAATTGGCCTTTTAGCTGAAATTATTATTGAAAGTTGGAGGAATTTTTGATATCGAGCATGGCATGTTAATCGACACCCATCAATTATAGACAATATTGAATATGAAGAAGGTAATTTTTCTAACCATGAAATGAATCTTCAAGATGATTTCCAAGAATGGGAGATTTTCTCTCGTTTGGTTCCACCAAACGATGTGAATGTTTCTGATCTTCACACCCTTCGTCAAAGGGACTTTGATATATCCTTTGATTGGGAAAGTACAACTATTTCTGATGATGTTGTAGAGGAAGCTATTAATTTTATAAGGAATGCAAAATTGACGGGGATATTGTTAGCCTTTCAAACATAACATTTGCATCTCTAGATTCTTTGTCAGAAAAGCAACGACTTGCTTTTGAAATTGTCTTAAGGCACTTTGTTGAATATGAGATTCATGAAGCTCTTCTTATGATTATTCAAGGCACTACGGGCACTGGGAAGTATTTCCTTATCCATTGTATTTTTGAAGCTCTTTCTAATTTTTCAAGTGATGGAAGAAGCCCTTTGCTTCTTCTTGCCCCAACAGGAATAACTGCTTTTAATATACATGCAAAAACAATACACTCAACTCTAAAATTTCCAATTAAAGATATGCAGCCACTACAGGGGCAGTCACTTGCAGTATTCCAAGAAGAAATGCGACATGTTAGATATATATTGATTGATGAAATGAGCTTTCTAGGATCAAGGTTGTTTATGTAAATAGATTCTCGATTACGAGAAGCATTTCCAGAGAAAAAGAATTGTCCTTTTAGTGGCAGATCGATCATCCTTGTGGGTGACCTTGGCCAATTGCCTCCTATTAGAGATAAGCCTTTGTATGCAAGTAATACAACAGGGAAATTATTGTGGAAGAAATTCCACGTTGTTGTCACTCTTGATAGAATCTTTCGCCAACAAGGAAATAATGACAAACAATCTTGTTTTTGTAGAGTCCTCGATAACATAAGAAATGTAGAACCAAATCTTGAGGATTGGGAGTTTCTTATGTCTCAGGCTGATATGAGGTTGCATCCTACAGAAAGAGATTTATTTAATGCGGTAGTTCACATGTTTCCAACAAATATTTTGGTCTCCTTGCATAATAGGCATCTGTTAAAATCATTAAATTCTCCAATTGCACGATGTGTTGCAGAGTATTCAAGGCGTTTCAGATATTGGTGGTGTTGATGATGATCAATTGGACCATGAAGTTTTGTTGTGTCATGTTCAGCGTGTTATGTTGACATGTAATTTATGGGTTGAAGCTGGCTTGGTGAATGGTGCACTTGGTTTTGTTAAGGATATATTTTATCCACCTACCTCTAAGCCACCTCAACTTCCAATGTTCACAACTTTTGTTTTCGATAAGTATGTTGGTGTTCCATTCGATGCAAGCAATCCAAACATTGTCCCTCTAACCCCAATGATAAGAGGAAATCAAAAACAAATTCCTTTGAAGATGGCATGGGCTCTTACAATCCACAAGTCACATGGATTGACTTTAGAATGAGCATCAATTGATATCGGGAATAAAGAGTAGTAATGCCTTACCTTCACAGCCATATCAAGAGTGAAATCAATAGATGGTTTACGCATTGCACTGCCTTTTTCTTTCCAACGTTATGCTAAGATGAAAGATAGCGCATATGCTACAACTAGGAAGAAGGAAGAGGAGCGATTGAAGTCCATATCATTATGAAATACAACTAATAACATTGTGACATTTTTTATAGTTTTGAACTTCAATTTTGTAGTGGAATTATTTGATGTAAACAAAAGAAAAAATATATGTTAAGACTCATCGTTCTTTCTGTGGTTGCAATGTTGGTTAAGTTGATTATTTTAAACACTAATGTTGTTTTTATGTACAAAATTGTATATATATGGTCTTAAAGTGCCCTATTATGTTGTTCTTATTTAAATCCAATGTGTGCAATTTAGATGTGTTTTTTTCATTTATGTTGCTTTGCTCCAATGGGAGTGTTACTATTTTATATCTTTCTCTTGCATTTCTGATTGTTGTGGTCTTGTGTGTGGATGCCTTCGTTTTGTTCACGTCTTTCATAAATGAAAATATTGTTTACATTTATAATATTATTGTTGGGATTTCATGTTCTAGGTATTTATGTCAATATTCTTAAGATTTATACTATTAATACATTCATGTATTGATATCAATGTATTTATGGCCTAAATTATATTTATTGTTTACAATGTAGTGATATAAATGTGTTATTATTAATGTAGTACTGATTTATCATGTTTTAGTGTTTTATGGTTTTCAATGTGGTTCTTATATTGGTTTTGGTTTAGATCACAATCGAACTAATCTATTCTGACTCTTCTATAGGAAATATTAATATTGCCACAAGCATCTTAAACAGTAGAGTCACATTTACTTCATCTTCAAGAACATGAGATTCGCTTCGCAAATTTGAAGCATGTGGAATGGATCTATGAGAATGTCTTTCTCCTACAACTCAAAAATATATAAACATTCTTATCTAAGCTGGGTAGTTTATAAACAATGTGATCTTTGATTATTCCTAAAAGAAAAATAATCATATAGATGGCTTATTTATCAAATAGAAAGATGCATTCATATAATGATTACTTTGTTTAAGAAATTAAACAAAGTAATCATAAAAACAATATCGCAATTATCAAAATATATATATCACAAACATATATCCTTTGAAATCTAACAATTCTTAATCTTTAGAAATGATATGATAAAGAATTATTTGAGAATCTATATATATATATATATATATATATATATATATATAGATATATATATCAACAATAGAAATTTTTAAATAAATGTTCATTCACATAAGGAAATAAGGCAAAAACAGTGATAGAAGTACCGCATGCATTTGAATCCTTCCTATGTAAACAACACTTCGATTCCACTTTCCTATTTGAGAAAACCTTCAGAAAATGCAAAAGTGAAAGTCTTGAAAAAGTTTCTTGATAAAAATGTGAAACCTGAAGTATTTTTTGATAAAAAAAAAATTTAGAAGTACAGTAGTGCAACTTCCCAAGTCAAAATTTTATACAAATTGAGGACCCTTTCTAAATACATGAAAGGGTCTTCAATAATAAAAATAAAAACTACTATCAACAAAAATCGCTATAAGCTGTTCAAACTGTGACATGAAAATCTGGGATTTGGTATAAAAATAGCAGTGCAATGGCAGTTGAACTTATTCATTGAACCGACTTCTTCTCTTGTGCTTGCAGCTCACAGATTGCTAGCATTCGTTGGATTTATGGAGGTTCACGCATCCTAGAATGTAGCTGGGCTGTATAGGTCGCATCAGAGAGTTCGGGAACCATGCAGTTGATTGCGTCAGACAGGCATTTCCTGGCCATATGCTAGCTATGAGGCTTGACTAGAAGCAACCAGAATGCATCCTATGTCAAGTTTTGAACTTCTCCGATATGTTTTCCTCTGCTTGCCAGCTCCTGTCTCCAATGATGTTTCAGTGCCTTTGCTTTCGAGTGTTTACCTGGAGAGCAATCGGAAATCAAAATATACATATGTAAACTATTATTTACTAATTTGATTACACCATTCATTGTATCTCTGGCTCTAGAAGTTGCTCTTTCGGATTTCATTAGCTGAGATTCCCATTCCAAAAATAGGATTTCCTTGTCCGATCCTTGTATTTTTCGTACATTTGTAGCCATTCCTTCCTCTAATTTTTTCCAAGAGAAAAAGTTTGTTATTTTTTCATCTGCTTTCTCCAATTCCAATCTTGTGTCAACTGCCTTCTCAATCAATGATGCAGAGATGTCGCACAATGCGTCAGCCAATGATATATTATGGAAAATGATGTTCAATTGCTGGGAAAAGGCTTTGGTTATCTCCAAGGCTTCTTTTTTGAATTCAGTAACTTGTGGATAACCCTTGTATTTTTTTATCTGTAATTGTACTTGTGCAATTTGATCATCCTTGGCCTTCTTTTCTTGCTGAATTGCTATCTGAAGGCTGCTTAGTTCTTGAGACAACTTCTATTGTTTCTGGAGAGCCTGTTTATCAATTTTCTGTTTCTCCAGATTCAACTTTTCTTTAAGTTTCTCATTTTGTTTCGTTTTTTCTACTAACTGATGTTCCAGTTGATTAATCTTTTGTTGTTCTTCTGCCGATTGAATCTCAGGCTGAGTGATCCTTTTATCTTTATCCCTGATTAGTTGACTGACCTCTGAGGCTTTTTCCATTGTTGTTGTTGTATAAGCCCCTACATACTAAGATAATTTAGTTAAATCCTCAGAAGGATTGACTTCTGACTTCCATATCACATTCATCATTTCATCCTGAGGAGTTAAAATAGGTCCTTGATCGGTTTTCCTCTTTTTCCTCTATATTTTAACTACATGTTACACAGTAATTTGTCACTGTCCTCATCTTAGTCCTTCTGTTGTGTCATGTGTCAAATAAACATGTTCATATCTTCCCAATGATGTAAAGATATTAAGCAAATGCTCTTTGCTACTTCCGATGACCCTCATTCCCTAAGTTTCTGCCTTGTCACGAGTAAAACCTTAATATACGCCACTTTCCCATGTCCATAATGGTCTCATCGCGACTCCGTCTGTACATCTGTTTCCCATGACGGTTGGATTTCTAGACCTGGCACGAGGTTATGAGTTATATCTAGCGACGATGGGGCTGCATGCATTTCCTCCTAGCGATGCCGTCACGGAGAATTAGCTTGCGGCTCGTGACAATCCAGATTGGGTGAATTTGTTTCAATAGTCTGCCTTCTGGATGCCTCCAGACCTGGTTGTTGGGATAGTTTGGGTCGCCCTTCCCCCTCTAGTATGGTAGTTCCGTCATTTGTGCTACCTTCCTTGAGGATGAACTCTTCCTCCAAAATTTCATGGAGGCTCCTTCTCTTATTAAAGCACTCACCTTTGTTATGATTTGCTAGTTCGTTTGGTTGGGTAGTGCTACTAGTGCTTTTGAGTTTGATAAATAGCTGGTGTGAGTGTAACAACTGTGGGATTGTTGATAGCTTGTGGAAGGTTGTGGAGTGCCCTTAACTTTGTGTTAAAACTTATGAGTGAGAGAGAGACATTGTATGTTGGGAGATTTATCCTTGGAGAGTAAATGCTTGAGAAACATACTAGCTGGATCCTCTGAGAAGGCTTGCGACGTCAAGACTTGGTTGTAAGTTTTCTCTTGATTCATTATTAATACAATCAATGGTGTTTCCCTATGTCGTGTATGTAATTTACTTGGTAGCTCATGACTTCTTGACTTTGTGAGTAAATAGATCATTGTTGTTTCTCGGTTATGTGCTTTATTGTTTTCTTGTGTTGTTTTAGGTTGATTGCTCATTGAGGAGAAAGAAACGGAAGCTGGAGCAGCGCAACGGAACTTCATCAACCATCGGTTTGAAGTATGCCTCCAACGATGACTATTTGAGGAAAAAAATTGTTGATTTGTCTTTGCTATGACTAGAACCACTCTAGGGCTAGAGGGGTTGTCTCTGTCTGAAGACGGAACACTTTTCTGCATCACAAGTTGGAAACTCCACTGGGGAGTCCGTCCTTTGTTTTTCTCTTGTTCGCTTTTGCTTGATTTTGAGTTAGTGTCTTTTGGATTTTTGGATTGAACCATTAGTATTTTGGGTTACCTAGGTCAATCTGGGAAATCCATTTATTTCTTGTAAGGATAGACTGCTCGTTGTTTAAGAGTTTTCATTTACCATTCATTGTTTTTAAGTTCGTCGCTGAAAAAATTTAAACAGTTGCGCTGATGTCACGTTGTCTCTGTTTTGGAAGTCTATGTGTCACTAAATCTTGTCGCACAGTCGTGACAATTCCTGAAATCAGCCCATCGCATGAAAGACGTGTACTTTTGCGATGACATCACTCTGTTGCTACAACCGGTGTCTGATCGGAACTAGTTGTTGGTATTATTCCCGTGACGATTCCTATAGAATTGTTTTTCTCAATTCTGCCTCCTGAATTCATTAGTCTGGTTAATCCTTTTCTGTCTTTCGCTTATCTGTTATTTTGTTTTAATTTCTTTTAGTTAAGGTGCTTATTCTTCCATTTCATTGAAGTGAATCTTGTATTTTTAGGCTTTGTGACCCGGTTTTTCAAGTTTTGAATTATTTGGCTTGGCTACTTATCTGTCCAAAGATTCATCTGCAACCCTCCTGTCAGTTTGCTTGAGGTTTTTTTCCATCATTTGTTTCTTACTGATTGGTGTTTAGTGTTATTTATTGGACTAATTTTTGTGTTGATTCAATTTTTTCACTGCCAGACACAGATTACAATTGTTTGGATCAATTTGTTTCATGCTTGCTTATTTGTTTCTTTAGAATTCAAAGCTGTCAAAATCAAAAGATTGCATTCATTAGTATGCGAAAGTGAAAGTGCATTTTGCATTCCAAGTTTTTCATGTTTGAAAAATTAGAAGGAAAATTTTAAATCTCTCATTAGTAGCATCGATGCACTGTAGGGATTGATGTGTTTATACATTATGTCTCTTGAGTGACTGTATTTCCTGATCTTGGTTTGGGAATGATCTCTCTACCCTTCTGTAAGTAGGAGTTCGTCGAAATGAAATATGCTTTGCTCATTCTAGTTTCATCCTAGGTTTTGATATACATACGGTAAGGCCTGGAAATTGAAACATAATTCAAGATCAACTCTAAAATGAACTGAATAAACCTAACAATGCATTGGAACATAACACACATTATTTAGAGGTCTAGGCTAGAGACATGCTCCGATGTCATGAAGCCTAGTCTCTATTGTTTTCATTTAAGGTTGGGTGATTCCTCCTTCTGTGATCCAATAGCTGCTAGTACGGATTTGCGCTCCGAGTACCATCAAGTATATGTTGGGAGACCCCACTAGGCTGTCATCTTATATCCTTAGGAAGCTGTGTCTGCCACCTTGCAAACTGTAACATACCGAACACAACATTCGAGAATATTGACTGCCGTACGGAAAGTCCTTGGTTTTCATATGATTGCTAAGGTTTATATGCAGTTTTACAGATTGTTTGGTAAACCTTTTGCCTAGTTCTCCAGAGTAGTCACTTTTGTTCCTTTTCAGACTCCCTAAAAGAAAGGGTCCATCTGAGCACTTGTCCTTTCAGGATCATTAAATATTCGAAGGCGACTAGAGTCATCTTTTCATCCTTTTCTCAACTCTTTAAAGATGAAAAGGTCAAGTTCTGTTCCTGTGTCTTAAAAATTATCTGTCCACGTTCACATTTACCTTGTTAGGTCTTGTTTGTGCTTTAGTTTGTGTAGGGTTCTTTCCTTACTCATTAGTTTTCCTAGGATTTTGACTTAAATCATCCTGGTGGAATCACCGATCCCGTCTCTTGTTCTGAGTGACCAAGGGTCTCCATCCTCTGTCACTTGCGAGGTACCGGTTGTTAGTGATACTCTTCCTGTCATCCCAAGTATTCAACTGCTTAATTCTCGCACTATAGAGGATGAGTCTTATGACATTCGTTGGAACCCCATTTGGGAGCCTTTCGAAGAAGACATTCCTGTTACTCCTCCTTGTGTTTCGGTCCCAATGTATTCCTCTGACATAGATGAGACAAACCCCATCTCGAGTGAAGAAACCTTCATGACCAGTGATGAAATCCCTATACCACTGGAAACTTCACCCTTCCGTGTCACCCCTCTTGGTGTCACATTGCCTTTACGCTATAATTCTTTGGTAGATATCATGGGTTTTAGATCTCCCCTTACGAGTTCCATGTGGTCTCGTACCATCACCCTGACTTTGGAGCCTTTTACGCCTCAAATTCACAATGTGTCTGTCACATCGGTTCCGACTATTCCAACCATTTGTGTGGCTTCTTCAGCCCTTATTGTTAGTGTCGTCACTGCATCTTCAGTTGTGACCACTACTGCTGGACCTTCACCTAGTCTTACAAGTAGTGGCCCATCAGCATCCACATCTAGAGTTGTTAATCCTACCTTGACTTCCCTACCTTCTTCTGGTTCCATTCCGGCAGGGGGGGCATATGATCAATATTTCCAAGCTCTTCAGAATTTGGATTCACAAAATCCATTTCATTATTATGATTCTCGAGGAGCTCATATTTATCACCCCGGACCTATGCCATCTCAAAATGCGGTTGAGGTCTCGGTTCCATTATCTGTTGCTTGGGGTATCACCACTTATCATGGTGGCCAAGCACAACCTTCAAATGTTCAAGGACCACCCTATCAAGGCCAGTCGTATTACGGACAACCTTATCCAGAGGAACCTGTCTACCCATAAGGACAACCCTTCCAGGGACAACCTTAGGCCTTAAGTGGTTCATCTTTTACATACATCGGGCAACCTTCTGGTAATCCAGAACAACCTTAAATCCAACAAGTCCAACCTGGTATCCAGCAAGGTCACCCTTCTAGACAAGTCGGTCAACCTCAGCAGGGCCCACCCACTGTCCAGCCTAGTCAACCTTCTGGACAAATTGGTCAGCCTCAAATCCAACAAGGCCAACTAATTGTTCAGTCTACTCAACCATCTGGTCAGTCAGGGCAACCCTCAGTTGTGAAAAGTCAACCCAATACCCAGCGAACTCAACCTTCTGGGCAAATGGGTCAACCTCAATCTCAACCAGGTCAACCTTCTAGCTAGATGGCTCAGCCTCAGTACTCCCAAGGACATCTATCTCGGCCTGCTCAACCGAGCACTCAAACACTCGTTCCTTCTCAAGTTCCACCAGGTTTTCAGCCCTAGCTCGCGCTCCAGACCCAATCCAATCTTCAAACTCAATTTGGGCCCCAAACCCAACCTACTCATCAAATACAGCCTGGCTCCTAGGCTCAATTTGGAGCCCAGCCACCTTATGGTTTCCAGCAGCCCCAAGGGCAAACTCAATTTTCCCCATACCAAAATTACCAACAACCATAGGCTAACCCTTATTAGAATTTCTAGCAACCATATGTTGCTCCTGTGGGTCAGGTTGGTAATCAGTTGAATGCAGGGGGTCAAATCTAGGGTCAACAGTCTAGTTACAACTATAACCCCTATGGACAAAATCCCTACGGACAAAACCCTTGCAGGCCAAATCCGTCTGGAGAAAATAAATGGGGGCAAACCTTGGGACTCCTGCTCTGCTCAAAGGACCTTTTCCCTTGCGGCAGACTCAAATGGCACTGATCCTTCTCAATCCTCTTCTCCCTTCGGCTCTCAAGCTTTTATGGCTAGGAAAATTCCCGTCCATATTAGTACACGGTCAAAAGAGTATCCTTCACCAGTCGGGAAGGAAACTGAAGTCCCCTCTAGTGTTCCTCCATCCAGTTTGGGCCCGCTCCATATCAAGCGACCTAGTACTGAGATGCTTATTCAACCTCCTCCTAAGGGAGTACTTTGGAAGTCTTCTTACAACCCTAATGCTTGTGCTGCTAAACATTATAGCATTGTTGAAGACTTAGCCCAAGCTCCTTCAGCTATGTCCGCATTGGAGGTCCTCCATAGCTGTCCCTCCCAGAGGATGTCGTTGCTATCGACCATCAGTGGAATTGACCTGTCTGACTCGGATTTGATTAATTTTGACCTGGAAAATCATGTACTGAGACTGCCTCACCAAATAGCCTTCCTTATTCAATTCATCATCAATTCTAAGAGTATTCACCATACTGTTATTGATGAAGGCGCTTCTACTTGCATCATGTTTGTTGCTTATTGGAAGGCTATCGGTTCTCCAACCTTGAGCCAGTCTCCCAATACCTTGGAAGCCTTCGATGGGAGAGATTCTCATCCTTATGATATACACCCACATTTGCCTATTACTCTCAAAGGGAAGACGGTCGAAGTTGAAGTCAAAGTTGTTGATGCCAATTTGACTTACAACCTCCTCTTAGGATGATGCTGGACCTATGCCATGCGAGCCATGGCTTCATCTCTATTTCGTGTCTTTCGTTTTCCCCATCAAGGGAAGATTGTCATAATAGACCAGCTGTCCTTCTTCACTTCATCTTCTTCCGATGGAAATGTGCCTTGCGTGGAGCATATCTCTGTTCCGTATGAGAGTGCGGGTGTTGCAATTTTTAAAGATCCTGCCCTCATGGGTGTTTTTTCACTCCCACCTCCCAACATTGCTCCCATCAATATGATTTCTGTTCGTTCTGATCCATGGGTTCTTCCTCCTGCTGATCGAATAGAATCTTGGGGTGATGTTATGCCGTTGAGTCTTATTGAGCTCAACTACGTCGAAATTGTTTTTGTATTGGCTTCATTTTTTGAAGCTACTTCTTCAAGTAGCGCTCTCGACTCATACGTCCAATCGCCTTGGCTTGGAGATGGCGATTATTTGGACCCCTTACAAGAAATCTTTCCTTCTGATGAAGCGATTATCGAGACTATGTCTTATGAGGAACCCCCTTGGTCTGATCATCACCATCGTTCCACGTTTCTTCCTACCCATGGGGCTATGCTTACTGGGCTTGAGAAGTTTGCTTCCTATCTCCCTTCCCAACCCCTTCAGATGCCTATACAAATCCGTCAAGTTTTCTCTAAAGGCAATATGGGGAACATTACACGAACTCAACCTATTGAAATCTCTGTTAATCCAGGGGTTGTCGAGCATATTCACATCGGAGTAACTTGTACTCTTGAGGAGATTCAACTTTATACTACTCTGTTTCGAGAATTTCATGATGTTTTTGTTTGGTTATACGAAGAGATGCCCGGTATTGATCCTAGCGTGGTGCATGAAATACCTATGTATCCGAGTGCTAAACTTGTTCGACAGCATTTACGCCCTGTGCACCCCCGAAAGGCTGCATATATCAAAGCGGAAGTTCAAAAGCTTCTTAAAGTTGGTTTTATTTACCCTCTCCTGCTTACAGATTGGGTTTCTAATATTGTCCCTGTGACCAAGAAGCAGGGAACTATTAGGGTATGTGTTGATTATCACGACATTAATCGTGATTGTCCCAAAGCTAATTTCCCCACACCTTTCATTGACCAAATCATTGATGAGTGTGTTGGGAGCGAGATTTATTCATTTACGGATGGCTTCTCTAGTTACAACTAGATCAATATATCGCCCGCAGACCAACACAAGACTGCCTTTATATGTTCGTGGGGTACTTTCGCCTATAAGAAACTCCCTTTTGGTTTGAAAAACGCTGGTACCACCTTCCAACATGCAATGTCTTACGCGTTCCACGATATTCGGCACATTGTACAGCCTTACCTGGATGACTTGCCGGCTCGTTCAACAAAGCACCCGGACCATCCAAAACACCTTCGTGAAATCTTTCTTCGCTGTCGACACTATCGTATTCACCTTAATCCGCATAAATGTGTCTTCTATGTCGAATCCAGTAGACTTCTTGGGTTTTTCATCTCCAAAGAAGGCATCCACTTGGATCCCCTTAAGGTTGAAGCTATCTTGAATCTTCCTCCCCCTGCTTCTTTGCAGCAATTACAGAGTTTGTAGGGTAAAGCAATTTTTTTATGTCGTTTTGTTCCAAACTATGTTGAAGTAGCTAAAGGCTATACGTGGTTATTAAAACGGGAATGTCGTTGCACAAGAGTCATTCGAGCAGCTCAAGGCACTCCATGTTTCTGCTCCGTTGTTACATCCGCCTAATTATCACCATGACTATACCCTTTATTTAGCCACCGCCGATACCACTATCGGCATGGTTTTGGTCCAAAACGACGATGATGGTACTGAGCATGTTGTCTGCTATCTTAGCTGCAAACTACTTGATATGGAAACTCGGTATGCCTGTGTCGAGAAGTTGGCCTTGGCTGTCGTTCATGCCGTCCAATGTTTCCATCACTATATATTGTTGCGCACCATGATAGTGATTTCTGACTGCAAGCCAATGATGTACATCTTGTTGCGTTAGTTACTGGGGGACAAATACTCAAAATGGATTGTCATCCTTCAAGATTTTGACTTGGAGTTCACTACAGCCAAGTCTAAGAAATTCCTCATTTTCACTGAGCTGCTCTGCTCCCTACCATATGCAACTACACCCTCTCGATCCATGGTACGGGGATATTATTGTCTACCTTCAGACGTCCTCCTCTCATTCTGATTTGTCTAAAGATGCTTGGTGACGTATTCGCCATCATTCTCAACCCTATCGCATTATCGGGGACACCCTGTACCGGGTTGATGCTGACTCTGTTCTACACCGTTGTTTGACATTCGAGGAAGCAGAACGAGTCTTGAATGACTGCCACTCTAGCGCCTGTGGAGGTCATATGTCCAGGTATGCCACTGCTCAAAAAATCCTCCATGATAGTTATTTATGGCCATATATTTTCAAGATTGCATTCTAACCGTATACTCTTGTCATGCGTGCCAAATCTACCAATGGAAGATGCGTGCGCCCCCTACTCCTTTGCACCCTATCATTACCATCGGCCCTTTTACCAAATGGGGCATTGATTATATGACCTGTAAACCTCTCTCCGCTAGGGGGCATGGCTATATCATCGTTTCCATTGATTATTTCACGAAATGGGCTGAGGCGATGCCTAGACTATCTAATTATGGTAAGAAGATGGTGCAATTTTTATTTAATCATGTCATTTCACGTTTCGGAGTCCCTCAGGCTATCATCACTGATCACGGTTCTCATTTCCATAATCATATGATGACTGAGTTAACAACCTAGCTGGGCTTGCAGCATGATAGTTCGACACCATATTATCCTCAGGCCAATGGCCAGGTAGAAGCTGTCAACAAAGTGTTGGTCATGATGCTTCAACACACCATTGGCATGCACAAGTCCAAGTAGCATCTGATGTTGTTTTTTTCCTTATGGGCGTACCTAATTTCCATGAAAGATGCCACTAGATTCACCCCATTCCAATTAGTTTATAGTATGGAGGTGACTCTTCCAATTGAATGTGAAATCCCTTCACTTAAATTAGCAGTTGAATTGCTCCCCAACACTACTCTAGTAGAAGAACGTCTTCTCTACCTAGAACGACTAGATGAGACCCATCGACTAGCCTCTCTAGTCATTGAAGCACAGAAGAAGAGAGTGAAAACCCACTTCGACCAAACTGTTCATCCCCATTCTTTTGTTGAAGGAGACCTAGTCCTGCTCTATGATCAAGCAAATGATAAGCTGGGGGCAGGAAAATTTGAGCCTATGTGGCATGGGCCATACATTGTGAAATGTGTTTTGCAAAAAGGCACTTATGAGCTGATCGATTACGAAGGGAATCATCTAGATAAGCCCTGAAATGGTCTTTATCTAAAAAGATATTATGCATGAATCTCGTGCATTTGATTTGTACATACGTGTGTTTTCAGTGTGAGTTTGCTTGTATAGCTTGGTGTGTAGGTGTAATCGCCACTTATTTTGTCTTTTTACTTCTTTTGCAGATGTCTGCTACACCTTACATTGGTTTCACTGATGGTGCCTGCTGTAGCACTCAGAATTTTTCCTCTGCTACATGGGTGATCTACGATCCTCACAGTGAGTTAGTAGACTTTCAGGGCATTTGTCTGTGTTGCACCTATTAGGCCACTATACCAATAGGTGTCATATGTCGTAATTGACTTAATGGACTATGTAATATGTTCATACATTTTCTTGTTACAAAGGTTTTCCATATTTTCAAAAAATAAAAAAAATTAAAAAATGTAAAGAGGGTATACCCTAAAAGAGAAATCAAAGGGTAAAAAGAATAAAATGGTCAAAAAATGAGAAGAAATGAACCCCAAACAAAAAAAGACCAGGAAAGTGTGCAAGTCTAAATGCCACTACTTTTTCATTTTCTGTAATAAACAATTGTGTGCAGCTTGTTATTTATGCCACAATACATGAAGAGTCAAACTGTTTAAACTTGGCTCATTCATTTTTCAATTTCATGCCGTAGAAATAGAGAATAAATATCTGACCAAATAGTGTAATCCTGGCAAATAAGTAGATAGGTAGAGTAAATAAAAAGTAGCTCAACAGTGTAATCTGAGTCCTTGGATGTAATAAGTGCAGACTTAGGTAGGCTTGCCATGTAAAAGAAAAGAAAGATTTGATAAGGGTTTGCCAGTCTAAGTGCACCCAAATAAAGAAAGAAAAAATGCTAGGTTAAAGTAGGCAAGGTAGGTAGATGATGTTGCAGAATGATACATGTGATGAATAATGTCTCTAAATGTGTTAATCTTTCATTTTTCATTGAAAGGCCAAGGCATGCATCACATTGAAGACATCACAAGCAAAGCAAAGTCACAATGATTAACTCCCCTTCTCATTTTCCCTAATTATTCACTAATTTCCCCTAAGCACTAAGGCATTTGCTAAATTGGAGGGGCTCAGAGCATTTCTCTGACTTTTGGAGGGACCGGACCCTCGGCCCAATAATTTAAAAAGCCTAAGTACTTAGAATCATGCATAAACCATTCATTTGATTTCATAAAGTCTTTTCCTAAGTAAAATCCTATTTTACTTAGGAACAATGCACAATATCACCTAAAAAACCCCTTTTTCCACTTTAAGCCTAAGTTTAAATGTATACCCGAAATGTTTTAACTTAGTGCTTTCATTTCATTTATCATATTAATCTCTGACTTATATTATATAAATCCCACCCTATTTACCCTTTCCCGTATTATTTAATTATATACTAAAAACCCCAAATTATTATATACCCCGCCCCGGTTAATTATAACCATAAACACAGTTAAAAAGGGATTAATGGATTAATCTAAGATTCATTAATAACCTAATCTCCCCGCTCCACAAAATGGGATTAATTAACCCCTAAGGTTAATTAAGAACCTCCCCGCCATTCACAATCACCCCGATATGATTTATTAACTTGTTAATTAAATCAAGCCCGCCGCAGTTAAAGTTCCGTTGTACCTCACTTCCCGTCCACCGTTCGATCTCGTCCAGATCATCCAATGATCATCGCTGATATCACTCCCCCCTTGGTGACCATGCTTTAACGCGTGATCACCAGGTGGTTTTCAAACCGTACCCTCGCCACACGTCAGGCAATCCATGGAATCGCTAGCCTCCAGTCGAATACCGCCTAAATCCAAAAGCGGTGTGATCCCGTACCGCTTACCGCCCTCCGCATACGACAAAAATGCCTTTTCCCGCTTACCTCATACACCTGATAAATAAAAAACCTCGCCAACCTCGACTTTGTTAAATAAAATTAACAAATATCATTTTCACTATTATATGCTGCAACTGTGCTCCCATACAATGAAATGTCCCAGTCAACTGCTAAAGCTTTCCAACCGCCACCTGATCAAAAAATTTGTAGCAACGCACTCTGGAACTTGTCATTAAGCCTTCCATTGTACTGTTCACTTCCCCATTATAGGTATTTATCCAATTTTCATTGAAACCCTATAATTTTTGGTTTTCTACTGAAAATTCCACAAGAAAAGGCCAAATTCAGTTCTAGTTCAGTCTGTGTTTCCCATATAAGTTCCCAAACCTACTATTTGGCCTATTTTCTCACAGAAAACCCAAATTCCATTTTTGAATCCACAAGAACCAAAAATGGAAATCCCTACTGTTTTGAATATCACACCGATCAATGCCCCTCATAAGGACCAAGACTATCTGCCTCTTGCAGATAAAGATTTCCAAATAAAGGACATGACCACTGATCAGAATCACGTGAAAGACTTTTTCCAAGCCAAAAACAACTACTTGAATGGATAAGACATCCTAGGAATATGGGAATCCAACCTTCCCAGGTACTTTCTTCCCTCAGTTCATGTTTTTCCTGACATAATTAACTAATGTTGTGCCAATTATGATCCTAACCCGAGAGTTGTTATGTCCCTAAGCCAAACAGTCTTATTCCCCATAATAGCTGCATCCATCAATGAAATGTTGCACTTTTCCCCTGGTCAAGCCCTCACTCCACTTTCTATGGGATATTTACTTGAAAAAGCTGTTGAAATGCCACGATCAGAACTCATTCGCCTCCGTTGGACCTTCATGTTAGAAAAACATCAGCCTAAAGGCCCACCCCCTTATGGAAAAACATTCTTCACAGAATTGGGAAGACTTATAGTGGATATGATATCTTTAGTTATGGGATTTAACACTAGTGAATGCATTGATGAGGTCACTGTTATAGACATTTTTGTGCCTTACAACTCCAAGCATGAAATGTCCATAAACCAAGGGCTCCTAAGTCCCTAAAAGTGTTGTTCTAACCCCTAAAGGAACAAGGTCAACAAATTACAGCTTCTCCCAGAAGTTCTCCACCTGAAACTGCTCAGAATAAGTCAAAACAGGATCATTTTAGCTGCTCCACTAGCTAGGTGCGTTGCATTGCACCTAAATACACTAGCTAGGTGCATTGCAATGCACCTAAATACACTGTGAGGGTGCATTGGGTGGGAAATGACAAATGGCAGTGTCATTCCGCGAGGTGGATAGACAATGGAAGCTTCCAGAATCTTCTCCTGTGACACTTGCCTCACTGAATTTGACCAAGGATGAGTAAGAGGCCTTCAGTCTCCAAGTGGAAGCAAGAACTAACAGAGAGAAGACACTAATCAAATCACAGGCTGACTCATCCTCCTTGCACATATCTATATATGGATCCCTCATCCCAGAGATCCTGAGGCTGGAATTTTGCACATTGTAAGGAATTGTTGTTGGTTTTGAGACAAAAATCAGAGAATTGGGTGATCTATGCTTTGTTGGAGGTGAAGAGGGGCTTCTTTGCTGGGAGGTTGATGCTGGGTCAGGAATCATCGGTTATAACTCCTCCTGGATCTTCTTGTTTATCAATAAAAAATATTTGAGTTTCTCCTCCATGTTTTTTGTATCATTGATGCTTGTTACATTTGTATGGTTAACTTAAATTTGATCCTAAGTTATTTATGAATATAGATCCATGTCTTTGTATAGTTTTCTTCTTCTGTGATCTTACAGGTACTTGGTGAAGCTGGGCAAGTAAGGGAGCAGGTAGCTGGAAGCTGTCAAAGAGGAGAGGGATTGGATCAACAGATTAGCGCAAGACACAGGTTGGTTCTTGATGTTCCTCTCTATCTATAGTTCATAAAGGAGATACAAAAGTAGTTTTCTCTATTTGTTTCTAAGGCAGCTGTCACACCTTAGTGGGATAGAGCAGTTCTAAATAGACACTTTTCCCGGTAACAAAATGGCGACTCCACTGGGGAGAATGTCTAATTAGTTTGTTTGTGTATCTCTTTGTTGTTTTTTTCATAAACTTATAAGTAGCATTCGAACTGAATTTGCCATAACAAATGCAAAGTAGACATCTGCTACTTCAATCCATTCACTGGATATGTTTATGATTTGAATAGCTGATTCACAAACTATCTGATTGCCCTTGTGATAGCTCTTAGATCCTCCTTAGATCTACCCCTGATTGTTGAGTTACTGATTGTTTTTACTCGGCCAAAAACCAAAGACTGAACTGCAAACTGTGACCCGGAACCCAGACAGATTCTCGTTTCTGGCCCAGCGGAGGTACTGTTAAGAGATCTTGAATTTCAGCGCACTTCCCGAAAGGGCAACCTGCGCTGCATTTCAGTTTCTCTGTGTTACAGGTGTGCTGATCAGACTAGCCCTGTGCAACTGTGGTTCTTGTGCTTCATTCTTTCCAGTTCTGTCTTCGAATTTTGCTGCCTGTGATCAGTATATGTCTGTTTAAAACCCCTTTTCGTTACTGTTATTCCGCCTCCTTTGTACAAAATAACTGTAGATGTTTTTGTGTGTTTTTTGAGTCGTTTACTGTTTTCCATTGCAAAAGTAGAATAGTCGTACTGTCGTCCTTTGATTTAGATCTGTCACAAGTGTCGATTTCGATCATAGGAGAAAGTTTGATTGCTGTTGATGGTCGATTATACCGTTACTATTTCCTTTGGTCTGAATTTGTGAATTTTCTAGTGTCAAGAACAAGTGTTCATTTCAAAACCGCTAGGTGTCGTAATCATCTCTGTTTTTGATTTCGAAAAAGAGCTTGTTTATATTTGTCGCTTGAAACGAAATTCAGATTTGTACATCAACTTTCTTTTTAGCATCAATACTAAGAAAGTCGAAAACAAATACATGCATGTGCATTTGCATATAGACAGTCTATTTGGCTTGATTTAGGAAAGTGCATTTATAGTGTGCTCTTTGCTCTTTGTGAAAAGATTGTGTATTTCTTTTCCTCTAGTAGCTAGGATTTTCATTGCACAAAAGAGATAAAAGTTTGTTTATCATCTTTAGATTGCATTTTAGGAATTACATCTACATCTCATGGTGAACCCAAAAGGCAAACTTCATAAGCAAGATCAACTTAAAATAAATTCAATGAATCTAACAACGCTTTGGAACTTAACGCACAACATTTAGAGGTCTAGGCTAGAGACGTATTCCGGCGTCGTAATGCCTGGTAACTGTTGTCCTCACTGATGGTTGGGTGATTCCTCCACTTTGAGACGATAAGTGCCAGTACGGACTTGTGCTCCCACGTACCATCGAGTATATTTTGGGAGACCCCTATAGGCTTAAATCCTTTATCCATAGGAAGCCGTGTCTGCCGCCCTATCGATCGCAATACACTGAACACAACATTCAGGAAGATTGACTGCCGTACCGTAAAAAGTATTCTGCAGTTTTGCGATTCGTTTGGCACTCCCTCTACCTAGACCTCCAGAGCAGTCCCTTTCGTTCCTTTTCAGACTCCTTAACGGAAAAGGTCCATCTGAGCACTTGTCACTTCAGGCTCATTAAAAATCGAAGGAGACTAGAGTCATCTTTTGTTTTTTCTCGACTCTTAAAAACTGAAAAAACAAGTTGTGTCAAAGCATCTAAAATTTATTTTAAACGGAATATTCTACCCTTTCCTACGTTGATCTTGGGTTGAGAAAATGGAGTCTACCAACCAAGGAATTCCCCTTGGAGGAAATCCTAGTCCCTTCTCCTCTTGGGGAGATGTTGGTGCACCTCATATGGCCACATTGTCGCTTCCAGGACTGACAATTGGTTTGCCTGTATGGCTCTTCTCAACCTCTGTCATTCAGAACACCACTATTCTTGAACAATCGAATCAATAATTAGACTAATCCAGAGTTACCCACCGACCTTCTACTTCCTCTAATTCTTCCTCTCTCCCTTCCTCTTCACTTGATGGGGCTGGTAAAGCCAAAAGTCAAGTTTCTAAGGAGAAGAAGGAAAAGAAGAAGAAAGAGAAGAAGAAGAAGGAGCCAAAGGCGCGCGGGGGCAAACGAGTGCTGTCTAACGAAAATCCACACACTGCACCGACCAGGCCTAAATCGCCATGTGTCATTTGCAAAGGAGACCACTTTCACAGAGATTGTCCTTTCATCTCTCAGATCTTGAGGGACTAGTCTCCTCGTTTGGACAACCCAGTGTCGTCAACCTCTGATGATCATGTTGAAAGCACACCGTCGACTAGTGAAAGTGAAGCCCCAGGACAAAAAGGAAAATATAGATTTCCTTGTAAACCGTGTGAAGGCGATCATGTCATTCACCATTGTCCCTTCTTAGACGAAGCTAAAAGAGTTTTGGATGATCGTCCGGTTTCACCGTTACGACTTCCTCCTGGATATAAAAAACTCTTGCCGAGTCCGTCGCTAGTCGAAAATCCAGCTGACCCACTCAGGTGGTCAGCCGAAGCATCTATCATTGAAGATGAACCATCTGAATCCATACCAGACTAAAGTCAAAAGGTCAAGGCGGAAGTTGACCTGGTCTTGCCTTCAGAGGTTCCATCCTCAGATGATACAATCACTGAAGAGAACAAGGATGACACCGTCCAAATTCTTTTCATAAGCACAGACTCCAACGAACATTGGAGCAATTTACCCATTCCTTTACCGCAGGAAGGAAGTTCGTCAGAGTCGTACCTGGCCGTCTATTTGGTCCCACCTCCAAGCAACCTAGTTGTCTCCTTCGACTGGAATCAACTAGGTAGACCCCGTTTACCAGCTAGTGTACCCTTCCAAATTATTGTTCAAATATATAGAATGGTTATGGCTGGTACCATCATAGATGAGGGGGCTTCTGTGAGTATCCTTTCCTCAACTGCTTGGAAAGCACTTGGTTCGCCATCGCTTTCGCTTGAGATGAGAAATATGACAGGCTTTGATAAAGGAACCAGTCGACCGTTAGGGATCCTTCCCGATGTACCCATAACATTGAGAGGGAAAACCGTTCACATGAATGTAATGGTAGTTCAAGGACCCCTGGATTACAATCTACTCCTTGGAAGAGACTATATTTATTGCATGGGAGCAATTGTCTCCTCACTCTTTAGAGTAATGTGTTTTCCGCACGAAGGAAGAGTGGTCAAGCTCGTGGACCAGCTTTCATTCCCCGGATCATACAGAGCAAATAGTCATATACCATCCCTGAATGGTCTTTTCACGCAAGAAATGTCTCAATTTCCATTCCGTCCTCCCGATGAGCGCGAGTAATCCGGAGGGATATGACTGAAACCCAGGGGGCATGCACCCTGGTCTGCTTCGGCAGGAAAACTTCAGGTATAGGGTAGGTTTCCAAGGGAGAATATGACTAGTCTGTACCCCCGTCCGTGATTGAAAGAGGGGTTATTCTAGAACAAGATTCTCTTGTCAAAGTTATGTGAGTTGGCGAGCATCACCGCTCACCTTTGTTTATCTCGGTAGACATCGCCGAAGAAGTGTTTTGTTTGCGCTATGAATAGAACAATCTTTGGGTAACCTGTAATAGGTAGGCCTCTCTCAGTAAAACAAATGTTTTGGCGGAAAGAAGTAGGGGTAACCTTGAAACTCTATTTTATACCTGGGGGCATGTAAACCTTTTGGAGTGCAAGCAAAGAGCGATCATTTATCTGTTTTTTGGATTGGTCGTTTCCTAACTTGCATAAAGAAAGGATATTGGGCAAAACTCTAAAAATTGCCGTTTTATATGAGACATTCTTATCACACGACTGGATTGATCGAGCAGTTTTAGCACATAGTTCAAGCTCGTTAAAAAATAAACATAAGACATGAGCAAATGTTTCCACCCGAGTTTAAGCTTGTTAAAAAATGAACTATTCCCCGGTAAATAACCACCGTGAATGAAGTACTTCAGTCGTTAAAGCCTTGGTCGTGTTGGCACCGTCACCTCCACTTTTTCATTGGCCGATCGTTCACCTCCATCTGATTGTTTACCCATTTTGAGGAACAGCAGCGAAGAGTGATTTCACTAGCCATCCTTGTGACACTGCCATGATTGGAAAATTCCAAACCTTACCTGGAATCAGCTGCTACCCGTTTTATCACTCGTTCCTCAAAAGACGAGTCTCCTTTAAGCTCTTTTCAACTGACTCGTAAAATATGAAAATATTGTCGAGCCATTGGCCTCTCCAGCTCGTTAAAGGGACAGGAAGTGCTATCCCTCCTCTAGATTTTAATCTTTTTGGACCTGAGGGATAATTGCACAAAAAGATCGAGCACTTGTTTTGTTCGGCTCGTTAAAGCTATCGAAAATTCATCCCTTCTGTATTGTTTTATACTTTTTTAGACTTAAGGGATTAGATGACGAAAAAGGAATTTTGGAGTTACCTTTACATACCTTTTCAGACTCTCTAAAATTGAAAAGGACCGAGTTATCTTTGTCGTTAAACTCGTTAAAAAGATTAATAGCGACAAACTTGTCCTTAGACGAGAACAAGTTTCACTATCACTAGGCTCGTTAAAACATAGCGATGGGTTTGCCCGAAGGGCAAATTATAGAACAAGCATATGTTATCCTCCTCAAGCTTGACAAAAATAAAGAGGTACTGGTCAGCAATGACTGGGGAAAAATTGGGAAGAAAACTCAAAGAATCTTTATTGGTAGCAAGTCGCTCTTGAACATGACACTTCCGCTCCGTGCCCGAGTCGGGTTGGGTTGTTTCATTCACCGGTCACATCGCCATGGTCACACCATACCATCCACATTTGGGGTTAATGCTACCAATCCATCACATCAGTGTCGCCGACATGTTCAAGAGAAGTCATCCAGAGAAGCCACATGTGTCTCACCCACTACCATACATTATACTCCATTCTTTCATGACCGCCACCCTAAACCATATATCATCAGATCGTTTTCACCTCCATCAAAATCATTTGCTCCGTTCCGTGTCATTGATGTGGGATTCATTAAGGCCCTCCTATGACGGATCACTTCTTGTCGACATCAGCTCATTATCCAAGAAGTTGATCTAGGGACACCCCATTCAGTACTTTGAAGCTTGCATGCCTTAATGGCAAGTTTCTCACTTCCGGCGATAGGTTTACATCAATGGCCTTCGATCGGAAGATTTTGCGTGGTGTTCGATGCCAAGTCCTTTATTCACACCACGTGAATTTTACTGCAGTACCTTGAGGGTCATTATCATTATCCGTGATTCCTCTCGCGCTTGTTAACAGTTTACATCATTGACTGGTAATCAAGTGATGTCTTTCCATGTTCGACTTCAGAACATTTCTCACATGGATCGACTTGTACTTCGAGTAAAGATCGGACGAGATTGAAGACCCCGGATCTAGTTTCATCCATCTGGGCTGCGATATATATTCAGGGAAATAAATACATTAAATGTACAAGCATTGTAGCACAGATAATAATCCTACCAAAAGGATGATGGCTCTATCAGAATCATCAGTCTACACTCAGATGATTGTCTGTCCTATGTACATAAAAATGAATTTATAAAGATGAGCATGGGAATGCCCGCCTCAGCTAGATCATGAAAACAGTATGAAGATAATGTATTGTATTGTATCTTATTACAGGTCTCCTCCCAGCATTGAAAGAACTTCGGATCCTCATAATAAAGCATTTCACCCAACACCAAAAGGTTAACAGCCTCATACTTTAGGGGGCAACTATTATAGACATTTTTGTGCCTTACAACTCCAAGCATGAAATGTTGGATCCCTCATCCCAGAGATCCAGAGGATGGAATTTTGCACATTGTAATGAATTGCTGTTGGTTTTGAGACAAAAGTCAGAGAATTGGGTGATCTATGCTTTGTTGGAGGTGAAGAGGGGCTTCTTTCCTGGGAGGTTGATGCTGGGTCAGGAATCATCGATTATAACTCCTCCTGGATCTTCTTGTTTATCAATAAAAACTATTTGAGTTTCTCCTCCATGCTTTTTGTATCATTGATGCTTGTTACATTTGTATGTTTAACTTAAATCTGATCCTAAGTTATTTATGAATATAGATCCATATTTTTGTATAGTTTTCTTCTTCTGTGATCTTATAGGTACTTGGTGAAGCTGGGCAAGTAAGGGAGCAGGTAGCTGGAAGCTGTCAAAGAGGAGAGGGATTGGATCAACAGATTAGCGCAAGAAACAGGTTGGTTCTTGCTGTTCCTCTCTATCTATAGTTCATAAAGGAGATACAAAAGTAGTTTTCTCTGTTTGTTTCTAAGGCAGTTGTCACACCTTAGTGGGATAGAGCAGTTCTAAATAGACACTTTTCCCGGTAACAGTCACCCTAGTGTTATCATCAATTTTTACTCTTGGACAACCCCTGCTGTTAAATATTACTATGCCTCCTATATTGCCAATAAAATTCATGACCAATTCTTGAGATTGGACAATGAAGGAGTCTTCAAATACACCACATTTATCTATCATCTTATGTTATATTATTAGTCAGATAACTTTCCTTTCCTTGTAAAGAAACTTGACGCCACAGGAAATCCAAGGTCTGTTGTCTTTTGGAGTCCCCTTCTACCTACATTGAGTTCATTGATATATTTGTGCATCCCGCAACCACTTTGTTAGCAGGATTTTCCCCTCCTAGGATCAGTGGTGATATAAAGAAGATCCTCCAGCTCTGCAAGCAATACAAAATAGCTTATTGATACCTATACAGGAACCATACAGAAATCGGGATCTATGGGTGTGAGCTTTGCCCTTTTAAGCTACCAAAGTATGTTTCAATGAGACTATTTGCATTGGAATACTTCATAAAAATGCTGCATATAGACTTAGTCCATTTTTTTAATGCCAAGAAGAAAGCTCAGCTTATAATCAAGAATCAGCTAGGCCCTTATATTTGCAAAGATAGAGAAGAATGGAGAGAGGTAGAAAAATTTTAGAAGATCATCTTAAATTGCAAAAGAGTTTTGGGTGGAAGCCATATGACCCTACTAGTTTTATATGTGATAGAAGAATGAAGAACAGGTTGTCACCATACATACATCATAGGATCCCAGAAATTGAACAATTTGCAAACATGGATGAATGGAGGGAGGGGACCCTAGTAGAAGATGTTAGTGAATAGGTCAATATAGAAAATGCTATGAGAGATCTTGAGAAAACCCTTGACCTGGATTCTTTTGGGCAGGTATCATTCGAGCTATCTCAAAGGTCAGGAATTGGTACATCCATTGCTGGAACCTCTCAGCAACCTTCACAGGAAATCAACATACCAGCCACAAGAACATCTAAAGGCAAGGAAGTAGAGACCACAGAACAGCCTACAATGTCAAAGCAGCCTGGAACTTCCAAAGAACAGGTCTAAATGCCAACTCCTCCAACTCAAACAAATGTAGAGGAAACTCCAATTTTGCAAACTCCTCTAAATGAGGAAAGAAAAAAAAAAGAGGACAAGGAAACTACTACCCTTGCCAGTGGACCTACAGGACAGCCTGGGAAAAAAAGGCAAAGACAAAACTCTCTTTCAGAAGAGGAAATAGTTGAAGAGACTATAGATAGTCAAAGAGAAGAAAGAGCAGTTAGCCAACAAGCTTTCCCATTGGGAGGTGTTATGCTCCTATACCAATAGGTGTCATATTTCATGATTGAATGGTAAAATGACAAATATGTTCATCCTTTCCATGCTGCAAAGGTTCCATATTTTGAAAAAATCAAAAAGTTAAAAAAAGAAAAGAGGGTATGCCCTAAAAGAAAAATCAAAGGGCAAAAGAATGAAATGGTCAAAAAGAATGAAAATGAACCCCAAATGAAGAAGACCAGGAAAGTGTGCTAGTCCAAAATGCCACTACTATTCTATTTTTGCATAGGAATCTCATTGTGTGTAGTTGGTTGACTTTTGTCACAATTAATGGATCGCCAAATAGCCTAATCTTGGCCATTTCATGTTTAAATTTCTTGTTTTAGAAATAGAGAATAAAATCTGTCCAAACAGTTGAATCTTGGCAGATAAGTAGTTAGGTAAAGAAACAAAGGTGCTCAATAGCTAAATCTAAGCTCTTAGAAGAAATAAGGGCAGACTTAGATAGGAGGGCAGTCAAAAGAAAAAAAGAGAGTAAGGGTTTGCTAGTTTAAATGCACCTAAGGTAAAAGGAAGAAAAAATGTTAGGTATAATAGGCTAGGTAGGAAGTTTTGATGTTGCAGAAGCAAGCTTGTGAGTAATTTTGTCTTTCAAAGGTGATTCATCTCATGCATATCATAAGTATCATGGCAAGGCATGGTGACAGATCAAATGAAGCATGTCTAACTTCCCCTCATACTTCTTCCAAAATCACTTACTAACCTCCCCCCAAGGATATTGAGATCTGCTCAATACTCCTAGTTCACTTCATTTCATGAAAAAGATTAAGTGAAACTCTGTTTTACTTAGGACAAAGGAAGCCACATTTCTTGTGTAAAATCCTTACTTTCCCTATAGCCTAAGATCATCACTCTTGCCATTTCATAAATCACATTAATTACATTTTAAACTTTATTATTTAGCTCCCTATGGCTATTTCCCCTTTCCTGTATGTTATTAATATATAAAAACCCCAAAATGTTTAATATTCCCCGCCTCGGTTGTAATATCAACCATATCATTGTATTTTTGGGAATTAGTGGTTCATCCGGAACCATGTAATAACCCTTTTCACGCGCGACCATGGGATTTATTTAATCATTGGTTAAATAAATAACCAGAACCACAGCACTGATAACCAAAGGTCATACTCGCCCGCATTAAAATATATTAAAATTGTGAATGGGCCCCGCGCCATATCCCTCCGCCAACTCCAATTGCCACCAATCGTTGGATCTGGGCCTTCCCATCCAACGGCCCAGATCGATATCGTTGCACCCTCCGTTGCCAATGTTTATCGCTCAGGGACCGGTGGTATTCCCGCCGTACCAAGGGACACGTGGCACCATCCTGCATTGCTCGCTGCCCTCTCCCCCGATACCACCCTGGCCCAAAGGCGGTGTGGGCCAATACCACTTACCACCCCCACTGACCCCCCTGCTGATGTCATCACCACATCATCCGTGATGTCATTGCCACATCATTGCCATGTCACCCTGCTACACGACAAAACATGATGTCATGCTGACGTCATCCGAAAAAAGGCGCCAAAATCCGCCAAACAATTTTTTGTCAAAAACCCGTGAAAGTGTCATTTTCATTCATTTCTATTGGTTGCTTTCACGAGACTGGTGTATGCGAATTATGTTGAAGCTGCTACCAGAGCTCCAGTCCACCATCCAACCAGCATATTCCTCCTCCCACTCTACAATTCATCGTCCAAACCTGCAAATTACTCCCGTGTGTGTCCAAAAACACAAGTATTTATTCGTTTCACCTCCCAAAACCGTGTTTTTTTAGCTTTCCTCTGCAAAATTTTCCAGAGAAGCCAATTTCTAGCTGAATTCACCGTACTGCCTTTAAGTAAGCACACCAGAACCACTGATCTTTAGCCTTTTTGCCAAAAAACCCTGCGAATTTCGCTTTTCTCTATAAATTTCACCCAGTGAGATAAATTCAAAACGGCTTTGGTTTGCAAATTCCTGGAGAAGAGCCCCAGAACTGTTGTTTTGCCTATTTTGTCTACAAAAACCCAAACCCCAATGCAAAAACACAAAAATTCGAAGATGGAGGCTCTGGTGGCCTTGAACATTGCTCCCCTAAATGCACCTCACAAAGAGTTAGAGTGGTTGCCCTTGGCTGATAGGGATTTTTAAATACAGGACTTAACTGGTGACAAAAACTACCTCCAGGCATTCTGTGAAATTAGGAACAGTCACCTAAGTAAAATTGATCTCTATGGGATATGGTAATCCAATCTACCCAGGTACTACCCTCCCTTAGTTAATGTTTTCCCACAATTATCCACCTATGCTATGCCAATTATAAACCCACTCAGAGAGAAGTTATGACTCCAACTGGAACTGTCCTCTTTTATATAACTCCTAAGTCTATAACTGAGATGTTACACTTCAAACCCATCAGCCTCTGGCTCCCTTTTCTATGGGATTTTTGCTTGAGCAGGGCTCTAAAATACCAAACTCAGAGTTAACTCGCATTGCTCAAACATTCATGAGACCAGACTGCCAGCCCAAAGAGCTACCTCCCTTTCACCGTGCCTGGTTCAATAAAGCTAGAAGATTCATTATTGATATGATATCCTCTGTTCTGGTATTCAAGACAAGTGAATATGTTGATGAGACCCTCTTAGCTTTGTTGTCCATGTTTACTCCAAGACAACCCCTTGTTGTCAAATATGACTATGCTACTTTCATTGCCAACAAGATCCATGACCAACTCTTGAATCTAGACAGAGAAGGAGTTTTCAAGTATACCTCTTATATATATCATCTGTTCCTATATTTCCAAACAGACAGTTTTCAGTTTCCCATCAAAAAATAGGATTCTAAAGGAGAAAGGAGGTCTGTGATCTTTTGGACCTCAGTCTTCCATGAAGTCCATAAATCTCCTTATACCTATTGTGAGTTTATTGACCTGTTTATACATCCGGTCTCCTCTCTACTGATGAGAAATCCTCCCCCTAGAGTCTCTGGTGATATGCAAAAAATTTTACAGCTCTCCAAAAGCTACAAAATAGGTGACTGGTACTTTTACTAGAATCACACTGAATTCAAAATATATGGCTGTGAGCTGTGCCCTAACAAACTGCCAAAATATGTGCCTATGAGACTATTTGCTATAGAATATTTCAGGCAATTTATCAACTCATATTTGAGTCACTTTTACGGTGCAAAGAAAAAAGCTCAGGTGAAATTAAGAACCGAGTTAGGCCCTTTTATCATTAACAAAAAGGAAGCATGGAAAGATGCTGATAAAATATTGGGGGAAAAACTCAAATTAAAGAGAAGCTTTTGGTGGGTACCCTATGACCCAAATGGCTTTATCACTGAAAGAAAAATAAAAAATAGGCTATCAGACTAGAAACATTGTAGAATCCCTGAAATAGAGCAATTTTCTAATCAAGATGAGTGGGTAGAGGGCACATTAATTGAAGAACTCACTGAAGAAGAAAAGATGGAACAAGCTATGAAAAATCTTGAAAAGACTCTTGACCTGGACTCTTTTGGACATGCATTTGTTGAGCTGCCTCAGCAGACCGAAGTGGGTGCATCATCTACTGGAACTTCACAGTAACATACACAAGAGAGCATTGCACCAGCTGCAGGGACATCTAAGGGCAAAGAAATGTTGGATACAGAGTAGCACATAATGACAGATCAGCCAGCAGCATTAAAGGAACACGGCCAAGGGCAAATTCCTCCTCTCCAGACCAAAGCACCAGAGATACCAGCATTACAAACTCCTCTAAATGAGGAAAATAGAAAGAAAAGGAATAGAGAAGAGACCACACCTGTAAGTGGACCAGCAGAGCAACCAGAGGCAAGAAGGCAGAGAGTGGATCCTCTATCTGAAGAGGATATTATTGAGGAAACCACAGAAAGCCCAAGAGGAGAAGGGATGGTTAGCCAAGATGCTCCCCAGGCCATAGAAACATCGACCAGTTCACACAGGCAGGAGATTGAGAGGTAGCATAGTGTAGAAGTTTCCTCCACAAGGCCACAAAGCAAGCAAGGTTCTGATATCAAAAGAACATTCACGGACATCAAGGCCCAGAATGACCCATTGAGACTGCAACTTTATAATCAATTTCTCAAAATGACCCCCACCAACCAACAAAGGTTAATGTCTGCATATGAAATTAAGGAAGGTAAAATGATCTTGAGCCACTTCAAGCCTAAAGTGCAGCAGCCACAGTTAGCAGCTAACTACATTGGAACAAATCTGGAGGTCCTCGCCAAAGACATTCATCCTATGGACCAAATTGAGTTGCATAAGCAAACTGGAGAGATGGTCTACTCTACATTGGCAGCTAAGGAAATGTTGGCTCACAAATTGCAGAACTCATTAAACAACACATCAGCCCAACTAGATTTGGAGAAGGCATCTTCTTTAGCTAAGGACAATAGGATAAATTCCTTGGAAGATATTATCATTGACCTGGGACATGATCCCAAGGATGCCAAAGGAATAAAAGCATTGATTAAGAAGAAGGAAGAGGACATTTCTACCCTCAAGAAACAATTGAAGCTACCTACTACTATGCATCCACAAACTTCAGAGGTTGTGCAGAAAAAAGCAGAGGAGGACATGATGGAACTGCTTATGAGAACGAATGAGAGACTAGGTGAGACAGAGCAGGCATTGGAGAAAGCAATAAAAGAAAAGCAGGGAGATTCGACCTCCCATCCATCCCAAATAGCTCCAACAGTCACAGTTTCCCCTCCCACATTTATAACAGTGGTGCCTCCTACTGTCCCAACATCAGTAACAACAACAACGGCAGCAGGTACTTCAACAACATCAACAGCAACAGAGGCTACACCAGGTAGCAGTACAGGTATGGGCACTGAGCAATTGATAAAATCCATGGAGGAATTAAAACTCCAAGTATCAGAATTGAAAGAGGCTAAGGAGAAATTGGCAAAATTAGAAGTGAGTTATGACAAGTCCAAAATGACTGTGGCAGAAAAGACAAGAGAGGTGAAAGCATTAGAACTGAAAGCATTAGAAAGGGACCTCTCTTTAGACAAGCCTCTGGGAGAAATCAAAGGCATTTTCTGGGATAACATCAATCAATCCATTTGTAATATATGGAAATCTATTCAAGTTATATATGAGTAGATTGACTTGATAGCGGCAGCCCAGGTGGAAATTCAAAAGGCCAGAAATTTATTGGGACATATGCCCGAACAGGCCAACAGGGTAATACATTTTTTGAATACTAAAACCAGCGAAGAACTAGCAGCCCTAGACATCAGAGATAGGATAGGCACAATTCTAACAGTCAAAAGAGTTCTAACCATGAGAACTTTGATGCAAAATTTGGAGAGGAAGAGCCAAGACATGCAAGTGGAGGTAAATTCTTTTGTAGAGAGATTTGCAGTTTTACATGAAAGGGGCTTGCCAAGTCTGGTGGGAACTAATGAACGCCTACTGAGACAAGTTGAGTACACACACAAGCTAAATAAACATGTTGATGATCAAGTAAATGAATCATCAAGTACTCCAGGAGAGAAGGCCCTTCCATCTGGCCAGACCCTCTACAACAACTTGGAAAACCTATTCTATATTGAGCATGAAATGAAACATATTTTTACATTCCAGCCTAACTTCTACAGGTATACAGACGCTGATGAGACTTTGATAAAGCTGCGAAGACACCAATTACCAGATCAGCAATGGTGGAAAAGCATGTTGCAAATTCTATAAACATGTTTCTGGTATCTTTTATATCCTTGGTAAATCAAAAGCCTTGGTACCATATGCCTTAAAGAGGAGAATAAGAATGGATGAGAGTTATGCGGGGCAACAATATATCAAATCAAAATTAAATATGCCTGAGAAAGCTAAGGCAACCGCGTGGAATATTAGTGGAAACAGCCACCAGCCGACTCACTGAGCTTAAGTCAACATATCACACCAACTAAGCAGCCAACACAACAACATTTATGTCTTCATTTATTTCTCCCTGTTTCCAAGATCATTTATTTCTCCTTTTGAGTAGGTAGAAGAAGTTATTGTTAGATATTATCCAATTGAGATATTTTGTAAACATTTTTGTACAAATACCCCCCCAAGTTAAGTATTCGGGGTTGGTAATACATTTCATGGACTGCGTTGTAACTCTAAAAACCTTCTGAATACAAAATTTGTTGGAATCCATTGTTGCTAAACTCTCTGGATGTGGAATTTATGGCAGAGGACATGTTTTAGAATTCTTGAATCATTTCATGGATCAATAAGTCTTTCTAACTTGTGTTTTCAATTTCTGTGTTAACTATATCATATATGTTTCATGATCTGAATAATAGGGAAAAAGAATAACTGAGAACTTGCTTGACTGCACTTTGCGTTCAATCTCTGTTATTGTTAATGTTTTCTTCAGAATTAGCATAAATAGGAATTCTTAACTGCTCTTGTTTCCCCTGGTTCTTACACTTTGAATATTAGCTAAGGAATTCTTAACTGCTCCCTAGCAATAATCACCATTTTCCATCTGTCTGCATGATGAAGGATTCGTAATTGCCCTTCACCCACAGACTCTATCCCATCTGATTCTAGCTTATAAATTGTTCCATGACTAATTACCTTGCTTTGTAGTACTCCCTCTGTCAAAGAAACCATATCCAGCAGTTCATCCTCATACACTCCATTAGCCCAATGGACTGAACTTCTTAGATTTACACCCCTATTCTATTGAATACCACCATCCAAAATCCAAACAAACCCTTGTACTTCATAACTAGCCTAACATACATCAAAACAAAGCTAAATTATAAAGAGAGAGCCCTCTCTGGATGTAGATTGGCTAGAATCTGCATCTAAAAGATTGGTCTGCGGTTACCTCCGTCGTATTCCCTCATTAGAATTTTCCTGGGGAACAACCTGAGTGATAACATCATTGGCGACTCCACTGGGGAACCTGGATGATTGTTTGTTATTGCTGTCTATTTTCTAAAGCTACAGATGGAGCCTGAAGTTAGCCAGGTAGCCTTTGAAACTATTTTTGCTATGCAATTACAGGAGTAAATAAAAGTTGCTTCAGTCTATCTCCAGCCTAGCTTTAGGTTTTCAATAGCTTTCTCAAAGACTTGATCAAGTTTCCTTCTTTCAATATATCTATAGGAAAATTCAAACTCTCATATTTTAAAAACTTCCTAGAAAGATATTGTCAAAAGTGGTATCCTTCAAAATATTTCTAGAAAAACCAAAAATATATTCAGAAGCTGGCTCCAAAGAAGAAAATCCGTTATACAAGATCAAATCCAGATCCAAATCCTCCACCTACCTTTAATAATCCTAATTTGAGCCCTAAGAAGCTTGGAAGCCAAGAAAGTCAAGAACATTCTGCTAGTTCACACTTTGACACACCTTAGCAGAACCATATACAATCTGAGCTTACTCCCGGAAAAGCACCAGTCCTCTCTGCCATTATTATTGCTTCTCCTAGTCCACCATTATCATTTCGATCCACTTTTTCCACTCCCCCATCCACAACACATATTTCTACTGTTATCCCTGCTCTTCCAACTGTTACACTTATGTCTGTAAACATGGAAAACCGATATGCTCCCTGCAATTACCCGCAAATCCAGGGGCTATGCATCAAGATTATCAAAGAAAAATCACTTATTTTGATGGTACTGGAACTTACACAGCTCAACAACACACCAAAAAAATGATGGATTATTTTGAAAACTATGAGATTGATGATGATGATGTAAGAATGAAAGTCTTTGTCCAAAGCTTAATCGGAGATGTTAGAACATGGTTTAGAGCACTCCCTACAAACAATATTGCTGATCTAGAAGCCCTTTATCACTCCTTCTTGAACAGATGGGAAAAGAAAAAGGATCCCTTACACATTTTATCAGAATATGAAAACTTGAAAAGAGGCCCACAAGAAACTGTCCAAGATTATTGTGCCAGATTTAATAATGTGTACAATGCTATTCCTCAGAATCTTAGACCTCCACCAGACTTGGCCTTGATCAAATTCCCTGATGGATTTGACTCTGATATGGCATACCAACTTAGGGAAAGATCTCCTTGAAGCTTAGAAGAGATGAAAAGCATAGCTGTTAGTGTTGAGGCTAACCTGATTTCTAAGAGAAATCGGGCCAGAACTGAAAGGAGAACAACTTTCAAAGAAGAACCTTCTGCCTTTGAGCAAAAATTAGATGCTATCATTAAAGGAATGGAGAGACTTGGGGACAGAGTAGAAACCATTGAGAGGAAATCATCTTGGGATGGTCAACCAAGCAATACTGCAAGAAATCCAAACTTCAGAAAAAATCAAAACCCAAATATTGGAAAGGCTGGACCTAACCAAAATATTAGGCCCCCATTCCAAGATAATTTTGTTGAGACCTCAACTTCTGAAGAACCGTCTGAAGACAGTAAAATCAACTTAATGGGCCTCAACAATGAACAACAAGTCTTCTTAACACAAGAAGACCAAGAAGCTCACTCTGTCAAATAGTTCCAAACTCAATCAGGAGAATCATTTGATTTTAGAGAGGGATATGACACGGCCATCTATGAAGTTCACAAACAATATAATTTGAGAAGTAGAAGAATAGATGTCCCTGATGTACCCAAGCACAAAGAAATCAAGCAACCTACCAAACCAAAATCAAGGACCCTCATGTACAAACTCTTCCCAAAACAATTTCTAACCCAAACAATCCAATAGTTGAAGATATATCAGACAATCAATAGATTGGAAAATAGCCTTCAACTTCTATTCCTTTCAAAGAAATTGTAGAAGAATCTCCAGAAAATGACATAATAACAAATTCAGCTCATAAAAACATTTCTGTAAAGGAAAATAATGCAGAAAATATAGTTGAAAAAGAAAATCTTGCTCCCCGAAATACAAAAGTTCAGATAGAAAAACCTTTCAACCTTGAGACCGAAATAGGCAAGTTAAAAATAGCAATCCCACTATCAGAATTGGCTAAACATGATGTCTATAGAGAACAAATCAGCAGATCACTTCAAATTTCAGAAAACAGAGATGCAGTAAATGTCCTTGATGACCAGCCAGAATTAATTTTTGGCCCTGAAGTAAATGGCAAATCAGTAGATGGAGGAGTTCCTCCCTTCTATGTAAGTCTGAATATTCATAACAAAGTACTTCACAATGCAATGTTTGATTCTGGAGCTTCCCATAATTTAATGCCCAAATCTGTGATGGAAAAGTTGGACCTAGATATCACCAGGCCATACAAAGACTTGTTCTCTTTCGATTCTAGCCAGGTCAAATGTCCAGGGTTAATCAGAAATTTATGTGTATCATTAGTCCAATACCCTACGAAGACAATTTTAATGGATGTAGTGGTAGTTGATATCCCACCAAAATATGGCATGTTACTGTCCAGATCTTGGGGTGCAAAGCTCCAGGGATCTTTGCAGTTGGACATGTCCTATGCTACCATTTCAGTATTTGGTCAGCCAAAGAGATTGTACAGGGAAACTTTGATGAAATATGTAGTCAGTAGCCAGGAGAAACCCTAGAATTTTCCCATTTATTCCATACATTCTGATATGGACTCCTTCATCCTATACAATAGTGAAATTTATCCCCCAACTGATGTCAAGGTTTTTGCTTTAGAGCAGAAAGAATTCATAAATGAAAAACCCAATGCTCAAACCCAAGTAATCTCTGAAATGGTTGATATAACAGACACACAAGGGCATCCACATGAAACTGAAAATCCAATTCTACCTACTAAGAAAATTTCTAAAACCTCTGATAATAGTTGTAATCAAGAAATCCTATGGTATTTAGAGTTTGATGGATCTGTCAATAAGCTAGGAGCAAGGGCAGGGATTTGGATACATAATAGGGAAAATGATCATGCTAAAAGACATGCATACAGGCTGAATTTTAGATGCACAAATAACATGGCCGAATATGAAGCCCTCTTGCTAGGACTCAAAATGATAAAAAGTCTAGGGGCGGTTAGAGTATCAATTTTGGGAGACTCTGATTTAGTTATTCAACAAATGAAATGAAACTTCCTCATAAATGGCCTCAAATTAAGGTCTTATAGAGGGGCAGCAATTGAAATATTCAATACCTTTCTTGAAACTCAGCTTGCCAAAATTCCAAGGAATCACAATTTGCATGCTCACAGTTTAGCAACATTTGCCAGCACTTGTAAACTGCCATTTGAACCTAATCATCATTTTAATACTGAGATTAAACACAGGCCAACTGTACCTGACAATGTTAAAAACTAGCAGGTGTTTGACAATGACACCCAAATTAATAATTTCCTGACCTTAAAAGAAGAATTTTCCAGCACAAATATAGACACAGGCACTATTGGTGAAGTTGATCAAATATATAAAACTGAAACTCACATCTCAGCTGAAACAGCGACTCAAATATTACATCCAACAAATTTTACCAACAAAGAGTTGCAAGAGCTAAAATAAATAGACTTTGATGAAACTTTTGAAGGAGAGTCCGAATTTATTGATTTAAAGGATAATTTTTTACCCACAGGTTTGACTCCTCTCGAAGACATTTTTGATGCTAATGATATTTCAAGGAAACCCAAAATGTAGCCATCAAACCCAGAAATTGAAGACTGTAACATAGGGACGGAACAGAATCCTAAAATGATAAAATTGTCCAAAACTTTGCCTCCCGACCAAAATCTTAAATACATTGAACTGTTCAAAGAATTTCAGGACGTTTTTGCATGGAGCTATGAAGATCTCAAATCCTATGATACCTCTGTAATTCAACATACAATACCCCTCAAAGAAAATCAGAAACCTTTTAAGAAAAAATTTAGAAGGGTCAACCTTATACTCCTCCCTCTAATTGAAAAAGAAGTCAAAAGAATGTATGAAGCTGGGATAATTGCACCCATCAGATTTTCAGAATGGGTCTCCAATTTAGTGCCCACTAGAAAGAAAACAGGAGAAATCAGGCTGTGTGTTGATTTGAGAAATCTAAATAAAGTCTCTTTAAAAGACCAGTACCCCTTACCTAAGATGGATCACATTCTAAAAAGGGTAGTAGGTCCTTCTAGGATTTCATTGTTAGATGGATTTTCAGGCTTCAACCAAATTTTGGTTCATCCTGATGACCAGGACAAAAGAGCCTTTACAACACCATGTGGAACTTTCAAATATGTAAAAATGCCATTCGGACTCAAGAATGCAGGGGAAACTTTTCAACAGGCCATGGACATAGCTTTTGCTAAAGAAATTCATGATTTCCTGGTCATATATCTAGATGACCTCACTGCCTTTTCCAAATCAGATCAAGAACACCTAGATCATCTTAGACAAGTGTTCTTAATCTGTAAAAAATATGGTATATCACTAAACCCAAAGAAATCATTATTTGGTTTAGAAGAGGGAAAATTGTTAGGTCACATCATTTCCAAGGAGGGCATTAGAATTGATCCAGATAGAATACAAGCCATTCTGCAAGTTCCTCACCCTAGAAATATCAAAGAAATTCAATCTTTCCTAGGGAAAATCAATTTCTTAAGGAGATTCATACCCAACATGGCTAAACTGATAAGATTGTTGAACAACATGCTGAAGAAAGATTCCAAAGTCAAATGGACAATAGAAGCTAGACAAGCCTATGAAGAAATCAAAATAGCTTTAACCAAAACTCTAGTCCTCACAAGCCCGAAATTTGACAGAGAATTTATAATCTTTTCCTTTGCATTTGAACATACTATTGCTGTTGTTCTATTACAGAAAGATGACCAAGGGTGTGAAAAACCCATAGTTTTTTTCAGAAAAGCACTTAGAGATGCACCATTTAAATATCAAATCATGGAAAAAGAGGTTTATGCACTTGTGAAAGCTATTAAGGACTTCATGTAATAGCTTATGTGTCGAACATTGTTGTCAAAGATATCCTAACACAGGAAGGAATTGAAGGCAAACGGGGCAAGTGGATAGCTAACATTTTGGAGTATGACATTGAAATTAAACCAACAAAGCTGATAAAGGGACAAGGATTAGCTAAACTTATGACTGAAACCAATTTTCAAGCCTTAGATATCAATGAACTGGATAGCGAACAGGAGATGGCAACTCCACAGATCAATCAAGCCTTTTTACAATCACCTTGGTATGCTGATATAATTCATGTATTATTAAACCTGCAGGCTCCTCCAGGGTTATCCAGAACTAAGAAAATATTTCTGAAAATGAAAGCTTCAAAATTCTGTATTTTAGATAATGCTTTATTTTGGAAAAATCATGAGGGTATTTTACTAAATTGCTTAACAAGAGATGAGGCTGACAAAGTGTTGAAAGAATTTCATGCAGGGGATTGTGGTGGACATTTGTACTGGAAATCAACTGCTGATAAAATCCTAAGGGCTAGATTCTATTGGCCCACCTTGTTTGCTGATGTCAAAAAGTTTGTTACTACTTGCCATAAATGTCAAATCTTTGAAGGCAAGAGAAAACTTCTACCTTTACCCCTCAGACCAATTTCCACTGAAAGACCATTTCAACAATGGGGTTTAGACTTCATTGGGGAAATCCATCCTCCATCTTCTGGCCAGCATAAATGGATATTGACTGCCACAGAATACTTCACCAAGTGGATAGAAGCCATCCCTTGTAGACAAGTCAATGATTCATTGATCATGAAATTCTTAGAAACCAACATCCTGTCCAGATTTGGCTATCCTGAAAAGATTATAACTGATAATGCTGCTGCTTTTAAATCCAAAAGAATGATCATTTTTTGTCATAAATACCACATTACCCTAGGCCACTCCATAGCCTATTACCCTCAAGGTAATGGTCTAGTTGAATCATCCAATAAAAGCCTGATCAATATCATTAAGAAAGTATTGGAGGAAAACAAGAAAAACTGGCATAAGAAGCATATCAATGCACTTTGGGCAGACAAATTGACTACAAAGTGATCCATTGGAACAAACCCCTATGAATGGGTTTACGGCATGGAGGTTGTATTCCCCTCATCCTTGGGAGCCCCTGTGATAAAGTTGCTGCAAGAAGTGCAAGCAAAACCCAATGACATTCTGAGAAGAATAAATCAAACTATACATTTGCAGCAGACTAGAGAAGAGGTGTATCAAAGATTTCAATTTCGACAAGAAAAACTCAAGAAGATATTTGACAAGAGGACTAAGGTAGAATATTTCTTCATAGGAGACAAGGTACTAAAATGGGATTCCGGGAGGGAAGATAAAGGAAAACACGGGAAGTTTGACTTCCTGTGGAAAAGACCTTTTGTTATTCAGGCTTCACGAGGAAACAACACCTACTTTTTGAAAAGCCTGGATGGTACAGAAGCAGAAAATGGACCAGTCAATGGTCGGATGCTGAAGCACTATTTTGACCCAATTTGTTGATATGTCAGAACTCTAACTTGTACATAAGAGTGTTTACTTTCTGTAGTTTATTACAGCAATAAGATGGGAAGGAATATGTAGGAAATTTTAAGGAACAATCAAGGAACGGTGCTTCCTTTTTGGGTTACTTTTTCAGTTTACCAAAAATTGAAAAAAGAAGACTTGGGAGCTGTAAATATGAGAACAAATAGTCAAACAAACTGTCCAAAACAGAGCTGCAATTGTTTGAATGAGTTCAGGAGAAATGTATATATGTTGCAGAGGAATAGTTTTGTTTACTTACAGCAAAGGGAAAATTTTATAATACAAAAAGAATTGAATATAAGGCCATCTGACATGTTGTTATTGACTTTTCACCACGAAAAGGCATCCCCAAGTGGAGCCATTGTTATGCTCCTATACCAATAGGTGTCATATTTCATGATTGATTGGTAAAATGCCAAATATGTTCATCCTTTCCATGCTGCAAATGTTCCATATTTTGAAAAAATCAAAAAATTAAAAAATGAAAAGAGGGTATGCCCTAAAAGAAAAATCAAAGGGCAAAAGAATGAAATGGTCAAAAAGAAAGAAAATGAACCCCAAATGAAGAAGACCAGGAAAGTGTGCTAGTCCAAAATTGGTTGAAGGGAGAGTACCCCTAGGGTCCTTTGGGCTAAGACTCTACCAGACTGAAAATTGCTTATTCAAAGAAACACACACACAGCCATCATTTTTACTTTTAAGCAAATTATAATGTTTAGGGTACGTACCTAAGGTCCTACGTTCGAGAAGGCCTTTAGGGTCCAAACCCTTCTTGGAGTTCCCTTCTTCTTCCTTCGATCTGCAAGTCAAACAAATCAAGGAACACAACAGTACATGTACATATATTTATGTATAACCATCTTTATGCTATAAAGTTAGTTATAAAAATCTTTAAGTAACCACTTGCATAAGAATTCAAGACAAGAATCTCATAAGCATAAAGAAAGATTGTTTCGGGAACAAAGACGTGTTTCTTTATATATAAAGGCAAATAAAGTACATATATCGGAAAGATATCACCTGAACACCTTCAGCAGGCTCCAAGCAAAGCTTCCTCCCGGATTCGTTCCAGCCTCAAGCCTCCAACAAGAGCTCCTTCCAAGTCCTACTCAAATGATGATATCAAGGATGAATGATCACCAAGACACATGGAAACAAGGGTTTCCTATGCAAAATGGGGGAAGTGCAGAAAGCACCAAGGACTTCAGACCTGGCCTAAGGGAAAAATCTCAGCATAATAATCTTGCTCTCTTCTCTCTCCCCTTGGCCTTCCCTTTGATGTCTTTTTATACCCTCTCCAAAGTAGTTTTTTAGTTAGGAGTTAGTTGGGAACAGTTGGGCCACGGGCAATAACAGGTGATCCAGCAGGTAAAACCCGCGATCTCCGCCGGAAAAGGAGGAATTTATTATTTTTTAAGTGTTTTAATAGATACACGTGGGTTGGGTATAACAGACCCGCGTGTACACGCGTTTAACTCAGGGCAATGTCGCGTATAGGGAATAAAACACTATTTTTAAATTTTTTGGACCAGGTCTGGAAGGAGGGGTTGCCCTAGGCCATGAGTGCAGCATCACAAACCATAAGAGTGAGATTTGGAGCTATAACAGATGCCCCCTAATGTATGAGGTCAGAAGGGGAACATGATGGCCGAAATATATTAAGTAAGTACAAGGAAAGGAACTCTGCCGAAAAACCAAGGAGGACTTCACCAGAATTCAGCTTGCCAAGCCACCGAAAGGAGATCAGAAAGAAACACTGTCTGAGGCGGGCATACCCATGCTCAGGAAAAGTAAAGCATGTCCGCATATCAAGTACAAGCGGATCCACTAAGTATACAAGTATAACTGACTGGAAAATACATAATGGATCATCTGATCATAATGAGAAAGTACATGTCTGACTATCACATATAAGACTGTCAATGATGCTGAAAGATGCAACGGATCACTGAAATCAAAGACTGATCCCATAAGGTACCAACTGAACATGATGGAATAGGATGGTACTACACTGCAAACTCAGGTGCCAGCATATAGAATGTCACCATGACTGACTGCAACATATAAGGTGGAGTGGTATCAACTAGCAGTAACAGGAGCAACTGTCAAGTGAACCAATGAATGCTGATACAACCTGAGGTCTTCACCGACCGCCGTGGTACATTTCTACATCATGGGAATAAATGATCTGAAGTCGACCATGTGAGAAATCGTTTGATTACCGGTCATTGATGTATACCGTTAACAAACGCGAGACTACTCACCGATAATGATAATGAGCGTCAAGGTACCCAGTACAATCTAACAAGTGTGAATAGATGAGCTGAAGTCGAACACCTGTAAGAATCTATCAATCAGGAGACAATGATGGTTTCCCACTGTCGATAGCGAGGAATCTGCCACTAATGACTGCAAACCCCAAGGTACTGCCAAATGGACTCTAGATCTTTGCCCCAGAGCAATGAGTCGGATTCGATAGGGAAAGATCCGCTAGAAGGAAGGCATTAAGGCATCCTTCATCAATCTAGCGCGAGTGTAACCCGTAGGCCAATAATGTGGAAGGAATCGGACGAAAAAGATGTAGTAACCCAACCGAAGTACGTTTCCGGCGTACACAAGATGTGGCTAGCGCACGGCAGAAACCCTCTGAAGCAACCAATAATGAAAGCTGACACAGAGGCGAGGTATCCACCGATAGGGTCAAATGGAAACCAAGGTACTGCACGAATCCCAATGTGTGATAATGTATGCTGATGTCGAACATAAGGGAAACCACTCAGTCAAAGACCCATGATACTGATCGATGCTGAGCACAAGGTAACCTATCAATAATGAAAATAGGGCCAGGGTGCGGCTCTAGGCCTGTCCTCAGAGCAATGTGTCGTCGTCGATAAGGACAAGACCCGCCAGCAAGAAGTCAATGGGGACCTTCTCAAACCGGCACGAGTAAAGGACCAATATAACTGATGTGATGATAGACATGACACTGACAACCAGGGATGGCCGACTGAAAAATGAGTCAAGAGACACCGCAGAAAGGCCGACTCAGGCTAACTTCCCTTGAACAAAAGCACGACTCAATGTGACTATGTGGCAGCATATGATGAATCTGTATAAGTTCGTCATGTAGGAGGCACGAACGAACCCTCCATATGATTGGAAGAGATAACCAATCGGGGGAGAACTGACTCGATAACAAGGTTATGGCGTACCTAAGTCAAACTAAATCCCACCCATGCGGAGGAGACTTTGTTTTGAGTGCTTTGTTCAAGGGCGACACGACTGACTCTAGCTGCCAACAATAAATGGAAATAATGTCCCTGTTCCCGCTATTTTTGGAATATTTATTTTTTTTGTCTTTTTCTGATAAGCCGGAAAAAGAATAAAAGAATGCTATGGTACAGTGGAAAGAACGAGTGTCGGTGAAACAGATGATCTAGTTCCTGGGAAAGGAACGTTCCTATGCTCAATGCAGGGAGGTGAAAAACTGGTCAGTGACACTCAGAGGTAGGTTCCTTCCACGGATCTGGGTATGTCAAGCTGCAGAAGTCAAGGGTATGCGAGGTTGATTTTGCAGACATCATGGTCAAAAGTAGGCTTAAACACGAGTCCAAGTGAAGCCGGCTATAGGCCAAAAGGTGCAAATGGTCAACATGCAATGCAGAAGTACAACTCAACACATATAGGAGCCTCTAGGGTATAAGGCTAGAACGAAACGAAGAAGCACAGAGAAATGAGTCTTCAACGCATAAGTCATGGCGGGACTACAGAGGACTCCCGAGCCTACTCAAAACGACGCAGCATGGGAAACAAATGTCAGTGAGGTGCTAACTAGGATGCCCATGTAAAAGGATGGCTCTACCATCATGTCATGATTTAAAGAATCGGCGAGTGAAAATGGCTTACGAACCATAACATGATGGGGTCGACCCTACAGCAGATGTATCGGTCAAATGGAGGCTAGTATGCATAATGCAACGGAAAAATGGTGTCCCTAACCTATATGCCAGTGAGAACACGATACCTACCATGACGGGTCAGCAGTCATGGAACTATCTCGAACCGTCGAAAAATGTCCAAAATGTCCTAAAAAACAACCCAATCTCGACATTCCAAGCTCCCAAGTTAAAAGTGACATGAAACCAAACAAAATAAAATTTTGAAAAAATTTTGCATTTTCAAAACTTATAAAAAGAAATTTTGGACTTACCATTTTCACCGTTTGACTTGGAGAGCAAAAATTGTGGAGCAAAAGGAGCAAACTTCCCCGTGATTTATTCAACCGTTCAAACTTGCCGAAAACTTCCAGGTAAGCACTAAACTTGTCTTGCAATTGATTGTGATAGTTTTTAGGAAGTTTAATTAATGTTTCACCGTTAGACTTTTGCAAAAAATTGCTCTGCGGCGTACACGCGGGTTGGATGTATAGAACTCGCGTATACGACG
This sequence comes from Pinus tabuliformis, assembly GCA_031772625.1. Classification (NCBI taxonomy): domain Eukaryota; kingdom Viridiplantae; phylum Streptophyta; class Pinopsida; order Pinales; family Pinaceae; genus Pinus; species Pinus tabuliformis. Next base: position 407,952,630 of record CM062817.1, on the reverse strand, counting down.
GCCCTACACGCAACTGTGTATAGGGTAACCCGCGTGTGCGCAGCGAAATTTTTTTATACATAAAACTAATGGATGAAAATGATTTTTTCTTCCAGGATGACTATCACATGGCGTGAAAGAGAGCACTCAGCTGTAGATAATGAAGTTATGAACAATGATGAGGCATTAGATGCCCTGCGGGGATGCGGATTGTTAAAATTCTTCAAGTTGCCAAATATGAAAGCAAACGTGCGTCTGCTCGAGAGACTCATTGATTATTGGGATGTCGAGGAAGAAGCTTTTGTGATTGATCAGATGCCACTCAGGATAGAAGTGGAAGATATATATTTCATCACGGGCCTTTCCCGAAGGGGAGAGGTAGTACACTCCCGGGGCAGGACCCGGAATAGCCTCAGTGTAGACGACTATGTTCAAATTTACTGCCCAGGTCATCGGAAGGTCGGGAGCCAGATCTCTATCCCAGACGTGGCGATTTTGTCACTGCGGATAATCTTGTTCACCATAGCTCAAGTGAACGGATCATCCTCGCTACATCAGGCATCACGGGTAAACATGAGCGTAGCAGTGGACTGTCTCACCACGGTGTTTGACTGGTGTACTCCTCTACTCGCCAACATGAAAGAACAGCTTGCTTCTATCAGGAGGGGACGGACCAAGAACTTTGGGTACGGAACTATTTTATGCACTTTCTTCTTCGAGAAGGTTCCCGCACTCTGCCCCAGGGTAGCAGTTCCCATCAGTAGTCCACATGATCCACGCATGGGCCGGTGGGCTGACTTGATGAAACGTCTGGGGGGTGGGGAAGTGCCTAGGAATGCATTCAACGATGACTTTTTTGCTTGGTGGGAACAACAGATCATCGCCATAGATGACTACCCCTATGCTGGACTGGATTTCCGAGGAGATCCTGATCTAGTGTTACCACCGGATGCAGCATGGGGCGAGATTGGTAAGATTTTTTATTTTTATGATTTTATGATTTTTTGGATTTTTCAAATATAATGATAAATTTTGAAAAATATTTTTTTATGAGATTCAAATGGCTAATATGATGATCATGTTCCAGACATTGGGCCTGTGCGACCAGATGGATTCCCGCGGCATGGACGGCGTGGCCGAGGAGCCGAAGAGACGGCTGCGGATGCGGAAAGGACCCTCAACAACGTCCAGCGACACTTGACGAGACTGAGCTGCCAAGTACCAATGGCCAAGGTGGAGGACCTTCCTCTAGATATGCAGCGTCATGTGGTTGGGATGCCACGTGACTGGGTTCGTGTCTTTCGGCGCGTGGCCAATGCTATAGTTACTTATTTAGCTGCTCATCTAGAGCCGAGGCGTTAGATATGCCTGACATGATTATGGGCATTTGAGTCCCAATTTTGTATATTTTTGGACACACATATGTACACTCGAGACGCTTTGCGATATATATATATATATATATATATATATATATATATATATATATATATATATATATACAGTTTGACTCTTTGATGCATGATTTTATGATGATGAATGATTGATATGCCAGTCTAATGCTTGATTAGCGATAGAATCAGCTAACCAATTTTGAGATCTTGGAATGTGCAAATAATTAATGTAAATAAATGATCTTTGCAACAACCTCACCCTTAAATATTGGCGATATAATAATGGATCTCTAACCCGATAAATGTTATTTAACTGAGACACTATCAATTGAGAATCAAGGTATACTACTAACGAGTCGATCCCATAAGAGATTGCCTCGGATAATAAATTGATAACAGCTGTATACTCGGCCATATTATTTGAAGCAGGACCGATACACACGCCTCTCGATATCATCAACTGACCAGTTGGGTAATAAAGTACCCAAGCTGCAGAAGCAAGATTCCGAGTGTGCCGACTAGCACCATCGACGAATCCAAAATAAATCAAATCATCCATCAGCACCTGCCAAGGCAGACCAAAAAGTGCTGATATCAAAAAACGCTCGATAATATATGTACAAATACACATAAAATACAAAGAAGCCATTGCCTGGTAAAACTAAGCAAAATACTTCTTTAAATAGAGCCCATTTGGGGGCTCCGCCAGCTTGTTTCCTTCGAAATCAATTAACTCATACGATCCTTTTTCTAAGACTTGTTTGATAATGAAAGGACCGTACCACATGGGCTTGAATTTTCCTGCCCCCAAGGCGTCCTTATCTTGGTCATAGACCAAGACAAGGTCACCTTCAGCAAAGACACGAGGACGGACAGACTTATCATACTGAGTTTTGACCCTTTTCTTATGGGCCTCATTCATCGTGGCGGCATCTCGACGCTGCTCATCGAGATGTTCCAGGTGAACTAGGCGCTCCTCGAGACTCGAAGTCTGAGGAAGAAGCTCTACAGCCAATTTCAGAGATGGAATTTCACATTCGACCGGAAAGATAGATTCCATCCCGTAAACTAACTGAAAAGGAGTAAAACCAGTAGCCGTTTTGACGGAGGTTCGGTATGCCCAAAGAGCCGGATACAACATAATGTGCCAATTGGACCGATTCTTATCGATTGTCCATTGGAGTATCGTCTTAAGAGTTTTATTGACCGCCTCGACCTATCCATTGGCTTGAGGATAGTAAGGGGACGAATGATCCTGACGCAAACCTAATTTAAAAGCCAATTCAGACATTAGCTGATTTTGGAAATGACTGCCATGGTCGGTGACAATCTCTCTTGGGATACCGAATCTTGAGATAACTTGATTGAAAAGAAACAAAGCTACCATGTCACTGTCGTTCTTATAAGTAGGCATGGCCTCCGCCCACTTCGTGAAGTAGTCTACGGCCATGATAATGTACTTGTGATTCGCCGCTGAAGGCGGATGACAAGTCGTAAAATCAATACCCCACTTAGTGAAGGGACCGACGGTGACAACGAGAAAAAGGGGAGCTGTATGCGCGCGCATCTTGCGAGTAAAAATTTGACACGGGTGACAGCGTTTGACCGCTTCCACACAGTCCTTAAAGAGTGAAGGCCAAAAGTAGCCGGCACGTAAGATGCGCTGGGCTGTAGCAAGCCCAGATAGATGACCACCACAAGCTCCATTGTGGCAATCATTAAGAACAGACTCCGCTTCCTCTAAGGTTAAACAACGTTGAAGAATTGAATCAACCCCTCGACGGTACAATGTGTCACCAATGATAACATAGTTTTTAGCCAGGTGACGTAACTTACGACGTTCATCCTTGGAGAAAGCAGAGGGAAACTTCGAAGTCTGGAGATAAACAATGATATCTCCATACCAAGGGTCTTGTGAAGAGATGAGGAATATATGCTCGTCGGGTAAATTTTCCTCATAAACAATATCTTCTCCACAAGGAAGCTCAGAAATTAGCTCCGCAAAAACCATAGATTTCTTAGACTTGGCGGACAAGAACTCGAGGTCGAATTCTTGTAAAATAACTATCCATCTATTATATTTGCCCCCAATCACTCGCCTACTGAGGACAAATTGGAATGGATTGACCGCCGCTAGGACAAAATTTTTGCGTAGCAAAATATAATGACGGAGCCTCTGGACAGCATGGACAGCTGCCAAGGCCAACTTCTCAACCGGAGAATAGCAAAGTTCAGAGCCTATTAAGCCTCGGCTCAAATAATAAATTACGTGCTCGACAAGAGCATCGTCTTCCTGAACTAGAACCATACCAATGGTAGATTCTGCTGCAGCGAGGTATAAAAGGAAGTCTCTACCATAATCCGGTGGACTCAAAAGTGGGGCAGAGACTAATACCTTTTTCAAAGCATCAAACGACCGCTGCGCAAAGTCGTCCCATACAAATGGAACTCCTTTCCGTAGCAAACGCATGAACCCTTTAGTGATCTCGGCGTAGTTTGCTATAAACCGTCTCAAGAAATTGGCCTTCCCTTGATGACTTTGAAGTTGACGGATTGAGGACGGGGGAGGCAACTGAACTATTGCCTCTACCTTGAAGGGATCAACCCGAATCCCTTCATTGGACACTATAAACCCTAACAACCGACCGGATGTAACCGCGAAAACGCACTTATTGGGATTCAACCGGATTTTATAAAAACAACATCGCTCAAAGACCAATCGAAGATGACTAGGGTGATCTGTTCTCTTTCGAGAACGAGCAGCGAGATCATCTAAGTATGCTTCGATGACATGTTTGATGTCGTGGAAAGCGTAGGACATGGCCTGCTGAAACGTGGCTCCAGTGTTTTTAAGACCAAAGGGCATCTTTCGATATGCAAAGGTACCCCAGGGACATATGAAGGCAGTTTTATGCTGATCCTCAGGACGAATAGAAATTTGATTATAACCTGAGAAACCATCCATAAAGGAGAAAATCTCATTACCCTCACACTCGTCGATAATCTGATCAATGAATGGCGTGGGGTAATTGTCTTTTGGACAAGCCTTGTTTAAGTCCCTAAAATCGATGCATACGCGGATTGTTCCTTGCTTTTTGTCCACAGGGACTAGATTCGAAACCCAATCCGTAAGAGGAACAGGGTATATAAAACCCGCCCTTAGCAGCTTCTCAACCTCAGCTTTGATAGCCGCTGCTTTCCTAGGGTTAACCGGCCGAAGCCTTTGACGAATCGGTTTTGCGTTTTCATACGTCTTGATCTCATGTTGGACGATAGAAGGATCAATGCCGGGCATTTCCTCATAAGACCAAGCAAATACATCCCGATATTCCTTGAATAGATCGATATAAATTTGAATTTCTTCAAGGGAACACTCAATTCCGATGAAGATATTCTCGACGATGTTAGGATTCTTAGAGATGTTTATAGGTATCGTTTTTGAGATTACCGACATATTACCTTCGGCACGTACGTGTGTTGGAGCCAAAGGGTTCGAAACCATACAAACATCACCATCAACGAGCTCGGAGAATTTAGATTCCACTTCCTGCAATGGAGGAAGAAAATATGAACGATGGTGTAAGTCTTCCCAAGGTCGATCTATACCCATCATTACTTCGAGGATTGCTTCTTCAGAAGGTAGAACCGAATCTAAGCAGTCCAAGGCAGAGTTAGAATCAAAGCTCCAAGCGGGGGCCACATGACCATCTAATTCCTCTTCGGAAAAAGGAGCAGAATGGTTATCTGCAGAGTCTACGATAGACTGATATCTAAGCTCGGCTGCAGATATAGGAAACGCCATTCCATTCACTTGTCCTTCGACTAATGTGGTGGTAGGTGAAGGCAAGGTCCAAGGGTCATAAAAATAATGAGTTTGGAAGAACTCTTCTCGAGAATACTCCTTGGATGATGAAATAGCATTGATTCTTGCAAAAGGAGAGGGAAGATCAAACGTACCCATCAATGAGGAATACATCCCTACTCCTAAATTCTCAGTCGGCGGGCGAGGGTTATCCACCAAAGGAACAGTAGAGTCGGAGGTTGCTTGAGGATCGATTGGAGCATAGTCCAATTGATCAACCTTAACGATTTTCCCCTCATGAGGAAAGCAAATGACATGAAACAGAGTCGATACAACGACTTCCATCTCGTACACCCAGTTCCTTCCTAATAGGAGATTATAATCTAGGTTAGCATCTACGACTTCCACTTCGATATTAACGACCTTCCCTCGAACACATATAGGAAAGGCCGGGATAATCCCATGCGGCTTGTGAGAATGGCCATCAAATGCAGTTAAGACGGTTGGTGAAGGAACGGCCGAAGGTGAACCAATAGCCTTCCAACATGACATGGACATGACACATGTGGAAGCTCCTTCATCTATAACGGTGCGAAAAATATTGATTTTCTGGTATGTTGACTTTACCTGAAAAGCCATATGATGAGGGAGTCTCTTTTTTACATTTGACATGTCAAAAGAGAGCACTAACGAGTTAGCTGGATCGACTGCTCCAATGGCGGAGAGTAAAGCACTTCTCTGAGATGGACATGATTGGAGAACTTCCAAAGCGGACATAGCACACGGGCTTTGAGCCAAATCCTCCACAATGGAGTAATTTTTGGCGGCCCTAGCATTAGGGTTAATCGTCGCGCGTTTGGCGGAACCTTTCAGTATCCTAGGCATGGTCTCAACAAGAGGTCGCTCAATATGAAGGTCATTACTTCTGGGAACCGTTTTATCCTTAGATGTTTTGGCTTCACCATAATCACGTGACCGAGTAGTCACGTTAACATTTGAACCCATCATAAAAACATTTGATGCTTTTTCCCCTTCCTGGTTGCCCCCTGAGGAGGTCCCAGGATTTGAATTCGCGCCAGCAAGAAGTTGCTGCCCTTGGGGAAACGGGTTAGTTAACACAGCTTGCGAACTAGAAGTCCCTTGCTGTCCTAACAAGCGTTGAGCGTCTTCAATTCTAGGGCAAAGATGAGTTAGATGGTCCCCACTGCATAACTTGCAAGGGAACTTAACTTTCTTTCTCGACTCAGCTTTACCACCACCAGCGTTGTTGCCGGATTTATTTGCATCGGGCTTCCCCTCCGAATTCTTCTTCTTACCACGTCCTTTCTTTTTCCCATTGGAATTTTGATTTCCTTTGGGGTTATCGGATTGGACGACGTTAATGGAAGAATTTTGGGAAGCTTGAGGATTAGACATTGTGACTTGGTTGTTAGGAGCAGTTTGTAATGACAACTGCTGCAATTGATTCAACAAGTTCACTGTAGTCGAGTCTACTGACCCCACAATGCCATCCGCGTGCGGACCTGGCTTCGGCTTAGCTAAATCAACCTTAGATCCAGGAGCATCTGGCAAGTACTTTTGGAGGATCCCAGACTGAGAGTAAATCAGTTCTAACTGCTGGGCCCTGAAAATGGCTTGCTCCTCAGAATAGACCCCAGACATGGAGACATCCTTGGAGATCTCGGGTTGCAAAGACTTCAAAAACCACTCTAGACGGTACTCCGGAGGGATTTCGGCTTTGATGAGCCTCTTTCTCCGTCTCCATTCCTGAATGTGATCAGAAATGTGGGTTGCCTTATCTTGACGAAAGGTAGCCAGAAGTTCAGTTCCGGCATCATAGCGGACAGGCAACTGGAAGTGATTCAAGAAGATATTAGCTAAGTCTGCGAATGATGTAAAGCTGCCCCCTGGAAACTCTATATACCATTTAGCCACATTACCAGTCAAGGTGCGCTGAAAGAGTCTCAACCTAATCGAATCTTTGATGAGGGAGTTGGATGAGCACCACAAATGGAATGTGGTTACATGATCGCCCTGATCTTCACCACTCTTCCCTTCGAATTTTGGAATGTCCGAAGGGAGTTTGGTTGGGACCGGAGGCCAGGCCGGATTGTATCTGATAGGGTCGTTCATTAGCTTAGTGAGATCTGGCAAGTTTAACGTTGCCAGAAACGGAAGCCTAGGAGGACCTAGGGGATTCCACCCAGATTGGGCAGAACTCCCAAAGTTCTGAAAAGATTGTCCTGGGATTTGGGAGGCACCAGGCTGCCCGAAGTGACCATTAGAACCGGCTGAACCAAAAGGCAAACCTTGTGGTCCAGCAAAATTCGGAGTTTGACCAACTCCTGCCGTATAACCTCCATAGCCTGCAAAGTTCCCTCCTAAAGAATGGTAAGGAGTTGATAACCCCTGATATGGGTTCCAAGCCGAAGCAAGGGGAGGAATACTTTGAAACATGCTAACCGTGGAATACGGCCTACTTCCTTGTTGGCCGATAAATGGATTCACAGTTCCTGCGTTGCTAACCCCAGGGTTATTCCAACCTTGGAAAGGATTGCTGCTTTGTCCTATTGAAGAAAAAGGCATGGATCCTACCGTTGGGTTGGAATGTGGGTTATGACCACTTCCGAAAGGAAAACCCTGGAATGAAGCCGATCTGCCCATCATGGACGTAGCGGCACTGAACGGAACCGATGGAATACCCTGTGATTGGGTGCCAAAAAGGAAGGAACCAGTACTAAAAGCATTGGTTTGGGCATTTCCACTCGTGGACGGAATGGAGGTAGACCCCACCAAAGATGTGCTAGCAAACGACCTGAACAAGGAAGCAGAGGGGATGGAAATGGTTCCTCCCCTTTGCACTGATGTTGGGGTTTGCATAGTCGCAGCACTCGTAGAATCCATGCTTCCAGTAGTGATCATAAATGGTAAGCGCGTAGCGTAACCTGGACTCGCTGGTCTATGTGACAGAGTCCCAACGTATTGCAATACGTCCGGATAACTAGATGGTAGTGGAGAATTTGGAATCACTAATGATTCTGAAAGTTCTTCTACCTCTACGTTATTCTCCGCTTGAAAGCGAACTCGAGAAGGGACTGGAGTGTCCCTCCCTTGCTCAGAAGTGCCAGGCCTTGCTTGGCCGCTAATATCCCCGAGAGGAGGATCAATCCCCGATGCGTCAACCGGCATGGGACGGGCCCTACCGGTAGTATTCCCTCTGCGCCTTCTAGGAGAAGGCTCTAAACTAGGTGGTGAGAGACCACGAAGTCTTCGAGACCGTCTTGGAGACCAGTCAGCCACTTTGAATTTTTTGTTATGATCTAACTAAAGACTCAAAAAATTAAAAGCTAAGCCGACTAGGAGCACAGAGCACACACTATAAAGTTCCTAAAGAAACAGCCAATCAAACAACTTTCAAGTATTTCTGCTCCGGGTGATTAGGACCGGACACCAAAATATGAGAAAGTGAATCAAAGGGCCTTCCGAAGATAGTCTGGGATGATGAGGGCCCAGTCCTATCAGCGAAGGTATCAGAGGAAGTTACACTGACCTCCTAACAACAGCCTGTGCCGGTGCAAGCCCCCAAGCTTCGCAAGGGTGCCCTCCAGTAGTACTGTCGAGAGTGATACAACGTCGACCTCAGGTGCCACGGGATTCCCCTCCGCAGCCACCTATGCAGATCCCTAGGAGAGGCAACTATGGGTACCAACTCGTCGCAGAAGCCAGGTGGAACAGTCGTGAGGTAAGTTCGGACAAGTAGGAGAGGGGGTATCTCTCTTCCCTGTCTTCACAGACCCTCGTGCTTAACTCCCAGATCCGGAGCTTTCCTGGTCTTCCTAACGCTATTGGATTTACTCTCGTTAATCAGACTCTTATGTTTGACGTTTTATGTGGCCTTGGAGAGTTAACTCTCCACTCGCCTATTCCAAGGCCCTAAAATCCTAAACTTGTTGGTGTAATAACTAAAACAAAAAGTTCTAGTGGATTTTAATTAAGCGCTTGATTTTATTAGGCTGTTCTTTAAGTCACAGGGTTATGGAGATGAAACTTGTGGTGTTTTTATGGACGCAAAAGAAATTAATAAAACTTAGCTACATGCACATGCACTTTTGTTTTCGATGAAAAGCAATTTCTATGAGGTTCAGAGGTACTTCTAATATAAACAAATTTTTTCTTTTTCTTTTCAGACTCCACACTCACAAAAACTAACAAAACTAAATATGCCTAAAAAGAGATGCAAATTTTACCCTAATGCAAGAACTATATGTGGATGCAAGATTCAAAGACTACTCTAAAAACAAAGAAGGAAAGTTGCTGCTTTACCAAATTTTGTCTTGCCACTAAAATTCTTAGATAGAAGATGATGTGTTACCAATCATTTCGTCCAAACAATAAAAACAAGTTCTAAGATAAAAAACAAAGCACTTTCACTTCGCAAAAAAAGAAATCAAATGAGAAGCAAGTTTAAGAAAGCGAAACTCAAAAACTTTCAAAAGATTTTCTTTCAATCAAACCAAAAAAGTCTTTTTCAAAGGAAAGCTCTCAAAAACTGACACCAATGATTGATAAACAAGCAACCAAACACTTTTGTGAATTGACACCTTTCAAATGATGAAAACTCAACAAAAATAAAATGTGTTCGAAATCGCTTTTGACAATCAAAAGCAGCAATGAAAGTCCTAAATATCAAAAGACAAGTTTCAAGAAAATGGTAACAAACAAACTTCCCGAAACGAAGGAGCAAATGGTCATAAAAATGATTTCGTTAAGCAAACAAAAAGTGTCATGAAAGCAAAAATGGACACAAAGATTGAACCCAATCTTCCCACTCTGCCGAAACAGAGCAATCAAGATTCTTAAACAGAAATCTTGTGTGTCAAAAATCAATGACGCTTGCAATCAACGAAAACAAGACTAATACTCCTTATGACTAGAGAAAGTTCAAAACAAGATGCCCCCTGTCAAACAGAGAACTGTTACTGGAGAAATAACTGCTTGACACTGACCCAAACCACCAGACAAACATTCAGCAAAAAGAAAATTTATAAATCTTGAAATTTATGTAATATACACGCCTGCAATTAAGTGCAGAATGCGTGTATACGCGACTGAAACTAAGGAAACCTGCGTATACGCGGGTTCACTTAGTGCAACTTGCGTATATACGCTTATGTAATCCAGAAAAAGAGCGTATCTGAAGTCTTTCAAGAAAAATAAAAAATAACAGACTGAAAAACTGGACAAACTTGGAGTTCAAGAAAAGATCAGACAGTCAGAGCCAACAAACAGAGGGGCTGAGCCTTGATTGGCTTGAAGACTACCCAAACTAGGAACAACAAGAGTGTTGTCCCCAGCGGAGTCGCCAATTCTGGTTGAAGGGAGAGTACCCCTAGGGTCCTTTGTGCTAAGACTCTACCAGACTGAAAATTGCTTATTCAAAGAAACACACACACAGCCATCATTTTTACTTTTAAGCAAATTCTAATGTTTAGGGTACGTACCTAAGGTCCTACATTCGAGAAGGCCTTTAGGGTCCAAACCCTTCTTGGAGTTCCCTTCTTCTTCCTTCGATCTGCAAGTAAAACAAATCAAGGAACACAACAGTACATGTACAGATATTTATGTATAAACCATCTTTATGCTATAAAGTTAGTTATAAAAATATTTAAGTAACCACTTGCATAAGAATTCAAGACAAGAATCTCATAAGCATAAAGAAAGATTGTTTCGGGAACAAAGACGTGTTTCTTTATATATAAAGGCAAATAAAGTACATATATCGGAAAGATATCACCTGAACACCTTCAGCAGGCTCCAAGCAAAGCTTCCTCCCGTATTCGTTCCAGCCTCAAGCCTCCAACAAGAGCTCCTTCCAAGTCCTACTCAAATGATGATATCAAGGATGAATGATCACCAAGACACATGGAAACAAGGGTTTCCTATGTAAAATGGGGGAAGTGCAGAAAGCACCAAGGACTTCAGACCTGGCCTAAGGGAAAAATCTCATCATAATAATCTTGCTCTCTTCTCTCTCCCCTTGGCCTTCCCTTTGATGTCTTTTTATACCCTTTCCAACGTAGTTTTTTAGTTAGGAGTTAGTTGGGAACAGTTGGGCCACGGGCAATAACAGGTGATCCAGCAGGTAAAACCCGCGATCTCCGCCCGAAAAAGAGGAATTTATTATTTTTTAAGTGTTTTAATAGATACACGCGGGTTGGGTATAACAGACTCGCGTGTACACGCGTTTAACTTAGGGCAATGTCGCGTATAGGGAATAAAACACTGTTTTTTAAATTTTTGGACCAGGTCTGGAAGGAGGGGTTGCCCTAGGCCATGAGTGCAGCATCACAAACCATAAGAGTGAGATTTGGAGCTATAACAAAAATGCCACTACTATTCTATTTTTGCATAAGAATCTCATTGTGTGTAGTTGGTTGACTTTTGTCACAATTAATGGATGGCCAAACAACCTAATCTTGGCCAGTTCATGTTTAAATTTCTTGTTTTAGAAATAGAGAATAAAATCTGTCCAAACAGTTCAATCTTGGCAGATAAGTAGTTAGGTAGAGAAACAAAGGTGCTCAACAGCTAAATCTGAGCTCCTGGAGGAAATAAGGGTAGAGTTAGATAGGAGGGTAGTCAAAAGAAAAGAAGAGAGTAAGGGTTTTCTAGTTTAAATGCACGTAAGGTAAAAGGAAAAAAAAATGTTAGGTATAATAGGCTGGGTAGGCAGTTTTGATGTTGCAGAAGCAAGCTTGTGAGTAATTTTTTCTTTCAAAGGTGATTCATCTTATGGATATCATAAGTATCATGGCAAGGCGTGGTGACAGATCAAATGAAGCATGTCTAACTTCCCCTCATACTTCTTCCAAAATCACTTACTAACCTCCCCCCAAGGATATTGAGATCTGCTCAATACTCCTAGTTCACTTCATTTCATGAAAAAGATTAAGTGAAACTCTGTTTTACTTAGGACAAAGGAAGCCACATTTCTTGTGTAAAATCCTTACTTTCCCTATAGCCTAAGATCATCACTTAGCACTTGCAATTTCATAAATAACATTAATTACATTTTAAACTTTATTATTTAACTCCCAATGGCTATTTCCCCTTTCCCGTATGTTATTAATATATAAAAACCCCAAAATGTTTAATATTCCCCACCTCGGTTGTAATATCAACCATATCATTGTATTTTTGGGAATTAGTTGTTCATCCGGAACCATATAATAACCCTTTGCGTGCGCGACCATGAGATTTATTTAATCTTTGGTTAAATAAATAACCATACCCGCAACACCGATAACTAAAGGTCATACTCGCCCACATTAAAATATATTAAAATCGTGAATGGGCCCCGCGCCATAGCGCTCCGCCAACTCCAATTGCTGCCAACCATTGGATCTGGGCCTTCCCATCCAACGGCCCAGATCGATATCGCTGCACCCTCCGTTGCCAATGTTTACCGCCTGGGGAATGGCGGTATTCCCGCCGTACCAAGGGATGCGTGGCGCCATCCCGCATTGCTTGCTGTCGTCTCCCCCGATACCACCCTGGCCCAAAGGCAATGTGGGCCAATACCACTTACCACCCCCACTGACCCCACCCCCCCCGCTGATGTCATCACCACATCATCTGTGACGTCATCACCACATCACCCCGCTACACGACAAAACACCACGTCATGCTGATGTCATCTGAAAAAAGGCACCAAAATCCGCCAAACCAATCTTTGTCAAAAACCCGTGAAAGTGTTGTTTTCATTCATTTCTATTGGTTGCTTTCACGAGACTGGTGTATGCGAATTACGTTGAAGCTTCTACCAGAGCTCCAGTCCGCCATCCAACCAGCATATTCCGGCATCCCACTCTGCAATTCTTCATCCAAACCTGCAAATTACTCCCGTGTAAGTCCAAAAACAAAGCTATTTACCCGTTTCACCTCCCAAAACCGTGTTTTTGTTGCTTTCCTCTGCAAAATTTTCTAGAGAAGCCAATTTCTAGCTGAATTCGCCGTACTGCCTTCAAGTAAGCGCACCAGAACCACTGCTCTTTACCCTTTTTGCCAAAAAACCCTGTGAATTTTGATTTTCTCTAAAAATTTCACCCAGTGAGCTAAATTCAAAATGGCTTTGGTCTGCAAATTCCCGGAGAAGAGCCCCAGAACTAATGTTTTTCCTATTTTGTCTACAAAAACCCAAACCCCAGTGCAAAAACACAAAAAGTCAAAGATGGAGGCTCCGGTGGCCCTGATCATTGCTCCCCTAAATGCACCTCATAAAGAGTTAGAGTGGTTGCCCTTGGCTGATAGGGATTATAAAATACGGGACTTAACTGGTGACAAAAACCACCTCCAGGCATTCTGTGAAATTAGGAATAGTCACCTAAGTAAAACTGATCTCTATGGGATATGGGAATCCAATCTGCCCAGGTACTACCTTCCCTCAGTTAATGTTTTTCCAGATATTATCCACCTATGCTGTGCCAATTATGAACCCACTCAGAAAGCAGTTATGACTCCAACTGGAACTTCCCTCTTTCATATAACTCCTAAGTCTATAAATGAGATGTTACACTTCAAACCCATTCAGCCTCTGACTCCCCTTTCTATGGGATTTTTACTTGAGCAGGGCTCTAAAATACCAAACTCAGAGTTAACCCGCATTGCTCAGACATTCATGAGACCAGACTACCAACCCAAAGAGCTACCTCCCTTTCACCATGCCTCGTTCAATAAAGCTGGAAGATTCATTATTGATATGATATCCTATGTTCTGGGATTCAAGACAAGTGAATATGTTGATGAGACCCTCTTAGCTTTGTTGTCCATGTTTACTCCAGGACAACCCCCTGCTGTCAAATATGACTATGCTACTTTCATTTCCAACAAGATCCATGACCAACTCTTGAATCTAGACAGAGAAGGTGTCTTCAAGTATACCTCTTATATATATCATCTGTTCCTGTATTTCCAAACAGACAGTTTTCAGTTTAGCATCAAAAAATTGGATTCTAAAGGAGAAAGGAGGTCTGTGATCTTTTGGACCTCAGTCTTCCATGAAGTCCATAACTCTCCTTATACCTACTGTGAGTTTATTGACCTGTTTATACATCTGGTCTCCTCTCTACTGATGAGAACTCCTCCCCCTAGACTCTCTGGTGATATGCAGAAAATTTTCCAGCTCTCCAAAAGCTACAAAATAGGTGACTGGTACTTTTACCAGAATCACAATGAATTCAGAATATATGGCTGTGAGCTTTGCCCTTACAAACTACCAAAATATGTTCCTATGAGACTATTTGCTATAGAATATTTCAGGCAATTTATCAACTTAGATTTGACTCACTTTTAAAGTGCAAAGAAAAAAGCTGAGCTGAAATTAAGAACCGAGTAAGGCCCTTTTATCATTAACAAAAAGGAAGCATGGCAAGATGCTGATAAAATATTGGGGGAAAAACTCAAATTAAAGAGAAGCTTTTGGTGGGTACCCTATGACCCAAATGGCTTTATCACTGAAAGAAAAATAAAAAATAGGTTATCAGCCTATAAACATTGTAGAATCACTGAAATAGAGCAATTTTCTAATCAATATAAGTGGGTAGAGGGCACATTAATTGAAGAACTCACTGAAGAAGAAAAGATGGAACAAGCTATGAAAAATCTTGAAAAGAATCTTGACCTGGACTCTTTTGGACAAGCATTTTTCGAGCTGCCTCAGTAGACTGGAGTGGGTGCATCATCTACTGGAACTTCACAACAACCTACACAAGAGAGCACTGCACTAGCTGCAGGGACATCTAAGGGCAAAGAAGTGTGGGATACAGAGCAACACATAATGACAGATCAGCGAGTAGCATCAAAGGAACAGGGCTAAGGGATAATTCCTCCTCTCCAGACCAAAGCATCAGAGATACCAACATTACAGACTCCCCTCAATGAAGAAAAAGGCAATAAAAGGGACAGAGAAGAGACCACATCTCTAAGTGGACTAGCAAAGAAACCAGAGGCAAAAACGAAAAGAGTGGATCCTCTATCTGGAGAGGAAATTATTGAGGAAGCCACATAAAGCCTAAGAGGAGAAGGGATGGTCAGCTAGGATGCTCCCCCGGCCATAGAAACATCGACCAGTTCACATAGGCAGGAGATTGAGAGGCAGCATAGTGTGGTAGTTTCCTCCACAAGGCTGCAAAGCAAGCAAGGTTCTGATATCAAAAGAACATTCACGGACATAAAGGCCCAGAATGACCCATTGAGACTGCAACTTTATAATCAATTTCTCAAAATGACCCCCACCAACCAGCAAAGGTTAATGTCTGCATATGACATTAAGGAAGGTAAAATGATCTTGAGCCACTTTAAGCCTAAAGTGCAGCAGCCACAGTCAGCAGCTGACTACATTAGAACAAATCTGGAGGTCCTTGCCAAAGACATTCATCCTATGGACCAAATTGAGCTGCACAAGCAAACTGGAGAGATGGTCTACTCTACATTGGCAGATAAGGCAATGTTGGCTCACAAATTGCAGAACTCATTGAACAACACATCGACCCAACTAGATTTGGAGAAGGCATCTTCTTTAGCCAAGGAAAACAGGATAAAGTCCTTGGAAGATATTATCATTGAGCTGGGACATGATCCCAAGGATGCCAAAGGAATAAAAGCATTGATTAAGAAGAAGGAAGAGGACATTGCTACCCTCAGGAAACAATTGAAGCTGCCTACTACTATGCATCCACAAACTTCAGAGGTTGTGCAGCAAAAAGCAGAGGAGGACATGATGGAACTACTTATGAGAATGAATGAGAGACCAGGTGAGACAGAGTAGGCATTGGAGAAAGCAATAAAAGAAAAGCAGGGTGATTCGACCTCCCAACCATCTCAAATAGCTCCAACAGTCACAGTTGCCCCTCCCACAGTTATAATAGCAGTGCCTCCTACTGTCCCAACATCAGTAACAACAACAATGACAACAGGTACTTCAGCAACATCAATAGCAACAGAGGCTGCACCAGGAAGCAGTACAGATATGGGCACTGAGCAATTGATAAAATCCATGGAGGAATTAAAACTCCAAGTATCAGAATTGAAAGAGGCCAAGGAGAAATTGGCAAAATTAGAAGTGAGTTATGACAAGTCCAAACTGACTGTGGCAAAAAAGACAAGAGAGGTGAAAGCATTAGAGAATAAAGTGAAAGCATTGGAAAGGGACGTCTCTTTAGAAAAACCTCTGGGAGAAATCAAAGGCATTTTCTAGGCTAACATCAATCAATACATTTGTAATATATGGAAATCTATTCAGGTTATATATGAGCAGATTGACTTGATAGCAGCAGCCCAAGTGGAAATTAAAAAGTCCATAAATTTATTGGGACATATGCCCAAATAGGCCAACAGGTTAATACATTTTTTGAATACTAAAACCAGCGAAGAACTAGCAGCCCTAGACATCAGAGATAGGATAGGCACAATTCTAACAGTCAAAAGAGTTCTGACCATGAGAACCCTGATGCAGAATTTGGAGAGGAATAGCCAGGACATGCAAGTGGAGGTAAATTCTTTTGTAGAGAGATTTGCAGTTTTACATGAAAGGGGCTTTCCAAGTCTGGTGGGAAGTAATGAACGCCTACTGAGACGAGTTGAGTACACACACAAGCTAAATAAACATGCTGCTGATCAAGTAAATGCATCATCAAGTACTCCAGGAGAGAAGGCCCTTCCATCTGGCCAGACCCTCTACAACAACTTGGAAAAACTATTCTACATTGAGCATGAAGTGAAACATCTTTTTACAGTCCAGCCTAACTTCTACAGGTATACAGATGCTGATGAGACTTTGATAAAGCTACGAAGACACCAATTACCAGATCAGCAGTGGTGGTAAAGCATGTTGCAAATTCTATAAACATGTTTTTGGTATCTTTTATATCCTTGGTAAATCAAAAGCCTTGGTACCATATGCCTTAAAGAGGAGAATAAGAATGGATGATAGTTATGCGGGGCAACAATATATAAAATCAAAATTAAATACACCTGAGAAAGCTAAGGCAGCCGCGCAGAATATCAGTGGAAACAAGCACCAGCCGATTCACTGAGCTTAAGTCAACATATCACACCAACTGAGCAGCGAGCACAACAACATTTACGTCTTCATTTATTTCTCCCTATTTCCAAGGTCATTTATTTCTCCTTTTGAGTAGGTAGAAGAAGTTATTGTTAGATATTATCTCATTGAGATATTTTGTAAACATTTTTGTAGAAATACCCCCCAAGTTAAGTATTCAGGGTTGGTAATACATTTCATGGACTGCGCTATAACTCTGAAAAAATTCTGAATACAAAAGTTGTTGGAATCCATTGTTGCTGAACTCTCTGGATGTGGAATTGATGGCAGAGGAGATGTTTCAGAATTCTTGAATCATTTCATGGATCAATAAGTCTTTCTAACTTGTGTTTTCAATTTCTATGTTAACTATATCATATATGTTTCATGATCTGAATAACAGAGAAAAAGAGTAACTCAGAACTTGCTTGACTACACTGTGTGTTCAATCTCTGTTATTGTTAATGTTTTGTTCAGAATTAGCATAAACAAGAATTCTTAATTGCTCCTATTTCCCCTGGTTCTTACACTTTGAATATTAGCTAAGGAATTATTAACTGCTCCCTAGCAATAATCACCATTTTCCCTCTATCTGCATGATGAAGGATTCTTAATTGCCCTTCACCCACAGACTCCATCCCATCTGATTCCAGCTTATAAATTGTTCCATGACTGATTAACTTGCTCTGCATTACTCTCTCTATCAAAGAAACCATATCCAACAGTTCATCCTCGTAGACTCCATTAGCCCAATGGACTGAACTTCTCATATTTACACCCATGTTCTATTGAATATCACCATAGAAAAACCAAACAAACCCTTGTACTTCATAACTAGCCTAACATACATCAAAACAAAGCTAAATTATAAAGAGAGAGCCCTCTCTGGATGCAGATTGGCCAGAATCTACATCTAAAAGATTGGTCTGTGGTTACCTCAGTCGTATTCCCTCCTTAAAATTTTCCTGGGGAACAACCTGAGTGATAACAGGAGGAACATCCACTAGCTCACAGAGGCAAGAGCTAGAAAGACAACATAGTGCAGAAGTATCATCCCTCAGGCCACCAGGTAAAGAGGCCTCAGATATCAAGAAAACATTCACAGAAATAAAGGCCAGGAATGATCCATTGAGGCTTCAAATTTACAATCAATATTTAAAAATGGCCCCCACAAATCAGCAAAGATTAATGTCAGCCTATGACATTAAAGAAGGCAAGATGATAATGAGCTACTTCAAGCCAAAGGTACAACAACCTCAATCAACAGCAGATTACCTCAGAACAAATTTGGAAGTCTTGGCAAAGGATATTCATCCTATGGATCAAATTGAACTGCATAAGCAAACTGGAGAAATGGTCTATTCAACCTTGATTGGTAAGGCAATGATGGCCCATAGGTTACAAAATTCTTTGTATAATACAACTGCCCAACTAAACTTAGAAAAAACCTCCTCTCAGGCTAAAGATAACAAAATAAAAGCATTAGAATAAATCATCATTGGTTTGGGACATGATCCTAAAGATGTGAAGGGTATAGAAGCTTTAATCAAAAAGAAGGATGAAGATATTGATGCCTTAAGGAAACAGCTAAAGTTGCCTCCTTCAAGGAATCCACAGACTACTGAGTTTATAAAGTGAAAGTCTGAAGAAGAGATGATGGATCTATTCTTAAATCTCAATGAAAGATTGAATGAAACAGAGAAGGAATTAGAAAAAGCACAGAAGAACAAGCAGGGAGAGTCAACTTCTCAGCCTCCTGATGTAATACCAATAGTCTCAATAGCAACCCCTTCTACACTTAGAACAGCACTAGCTCCAAACATCCCAGTAGCCACAGCAGAGGTGGTCAGAGGTACATCAACAACAGGAACAACACAGGGCAGCAGCACCAATTTGAGCACAGAAGAGCTAATAAAGTCAATGGAAGACATGAAACTATAGGTTTCAGAGCTAAAATAGGTAAAAGAATAGTTTGCTAAGATGGAAAGAAACTATGATCTCTCAAAGATAAACATTGTGGAAAAAACAAGGGAGATTAAAGCATTAGAAAATAAAGTGAAAACATTAGAAAAAGATCTCACTTTTGACAAGCCTCTGGTAGAAATCAAGAAAATTCTTTGGGCCAACATCACTCAATCCATAAATGATGTTTGGCCATCCATTAAAGTAATTTTTGAGCAGATTGATCTAGTGAAGACAGTACAGGAAGAAATTCAAAAGACAAAAGCACAATTAGGACAAACGCCTAATGAAGCCGAAATGCTCATACATTTTTTGAATACCAAGAATAGTGAAAAGCTGGAAGCACGTGGCATCACAGATAGAACAGAAACCATTTTGGAGATTAAAAGGGTGTTGACCAAGAAAAATTTGATGCGGAATTTGGAAAGAAGATGTCATGATATGCAGGTGGGAATTAATGCTTTCATGGAGAAGTTTGCTATTTTGTAGAATAAAGGGCTACCAAGTCCTTTAGTGATTAATGATATATTAATGAAACATAGAGATTATGTAGATAAATTGAATAAATATGTTGGCAATCAAGCTAGTTCATCAACAAGTGCATCAGGAATAAAAGCACTCCCCACAGACCGAGTTTTCTATGACAGCCTAGAGAACTTATTCTATGTCAAGCATGAGCTGAAACACTTGTTCCCAATTCAGCCCACATTTTTTAGATATACAGAAACAAATGAAACCCTCAGAAAACTTTAGAAAACGAGAATACCACAGCCAAAATGGTGGGAAGAAATGCTTGAAATTTTCTAATTTATCTGTGGTAAAATGGTAAATTCTGTTTTTTACTCCAGTCAAAAGGGTAAAAGAGGATGAAAAGAGATCAATAGGTAAAGAGTATCAGATGTAGGTAAAGTGTATCAGCCGGAAGATCAAAATAGAGCAGCCAAAACATAATTACACTAAGGACAACAAGAGGCCAAATCATAGAGCCTAACTCCCACATATTCTCAAGAATAGGGACCAGCAAACCATTCAGTTGCCTTATCTGTCATCTACGAGGTCTTCTGGCCCTATTTTCTTGACAGATATGATTAGTCATCCCAGTTTATATCTCACTTTGTTATGAGATATTTTGTTGTAAATTTTTTGTATAAATATACCCCCATTTGAAGTATTTGGGGTGGATTCTTAGACATTGTTGTAATATTGATTATTTTGGAATAAAGTGCTGTTGGACCAACTTTGTATGGCTTGCTGGATAAAGAATTGATGCAAGGGACTTTCCACAGATTTCTTGAATCAAACACCGGATCAATAAGTTCTCTATACCCTGTGTTTTAATGTTTTCCTTATTTCTTATATCATCTATGTTTCATATCTGAATGATAAACGAAAAAGAGTAATTCGGAATATGCTTGATTGCTCTCTGTTTTCAATCGTTATGATTCTCTATGTTTTCTTCTGAATTATGATAAACAGAGAAATCTTAATTACTCTTGTTTTCTAGTTCGTTCACTCTGATTATTTATTAAAGAATACTTAACTACTCTTTATTAGTAATCATTCAAGTTCTCTTTTCAAATAGGTTGAAGGATTCTTAACTGCCCTTCACCCATTTTGAAACCATTCCATTTATTCTAAGTCTTTATTTGTTCCCTGTTTGACCATCTTGCCCTATGAAACCATCCTTTGTTAAGAAACATAATCCAGTTAAGCTAGTTTCTTTTACTCCATTAGCCCAATGGCCTAAACTAGTTAGTCCTACCCCTCTCCTATTGAATGTCACCACCCAAACTCAAACAAAAATCCTAAACTTCACAACTAGCCTAATATCTTTCAAAAGAAAGCTAAAACTTAAAGAGAGAGCCCTCTCTGGATACAGATTGGCTAGATTTTGTATCTAAAAGTTGGTTTGTGGTTACCTCGGACCCCTTTCCTCTTCCCAACAACTTCAAAGGAAATCTGAGTGATAACAACACCACAAACAATATCGATGAATACAATGCTATTATTGAATTACTAACCGAGGCAGTTAACCTCGATATTTGTGCATTGGTTGTGAATCTAGATTCTCAACTTGTTGTCCACCAACTTAACGGGCATTATTCCGTCAGAGATCATCGGATTTTAAGGTTGTATTTACGTGTTAAATTATTGGGAAAAAAAATTGATTTTATTACATATCAACACATTCCAAGAAGATTAAACACATTAAATGATGCATTAGCAAATCATATATTAGACAGGCATTTATGCAACATGTAATCAAACATTGTATAGAAGCATTTAGACACAATAATGAACCATAAGATAGCATGTGTGTGTGTCTATATATATATATATATATATATATATATATATATATATATATATATATATATAGCGCTCAAAAAATAAGTGTATATGTCAAAAAATAGTCTGTGTACATCTGAGACATATGTCTCTTAAAAAAATCAGTAGCAAATAAAACCTAGGCATCTACTGCAGTGAGTTATGCTCTCTGTAGCAAACCACTACTTGTGAAACTCATCTCAAGAGTCTATGCACCCTAGGTGTAACTCCTACTGTGTGTATCTGATACTCTATGGGGACCTCTTCGATTCCCTGTAATCTGGGATCCCCTCTGTCAAGCCCTAAAGATTACGGGCTATTGTCTCCAGTGAATTCCCAGCTGGGGGAACCAAGGCTAACTCTTTGATGCCTTGTGGATCCCTTCGTGCCTCCGGAGCTAGTCCCACAGACCTCTCTGGTCCCACATCTGCAAGTAATATAAGATACATCATTAAGACATATGCATGATAAAATCCCAAACATCATAAAAAACAAAATATAAAAATAGTGTGATCAAGTGTTTTACCTCCATCGTCCCACTGCTCGCTAGAAGGAAGCATCATGTTGGGATCCCTGTGAAAATCCATACCTGCATATGGCCAATCCTCGACCTAGATTATCTGACGATCTAGCCATTATCAGAATAGTGTCCCCTATGACACTGGTTGGCCGCCACCCGCTCACAGCATGACATGTGTCTAGCGAGTGATCTGGGTCTCCCGCGGTCTAGGTCTGTCTAAGTCCATGTCCTGTAACTGAGGTGATGACACTTGCTCCAGCATGAACAAGATCAGAATAGACCCGTAACCGAACTGCTTCACCTCTCCGTGATGGCACTTTGTGAGCTGCCTCATCATGTTACTGGTCACTGATTCAGCCCACTTGTACATGGTCGGGTTAAGGCAATTAAGAGCTAACCAAAGATGCATCTTTGTTGCCCCATGTTGGGCTTGACATCCCGCTACTCTCGTCACCATGAATAAAATCGAGCAGACAGTCAGGTCTTCTACTATTGGGATCTGCAATTTCCCGCTAGATTTTGATTTGCATGCCCATGGGCACACCCGTGCTATCAACATGTCTAGTGATTTGATGCCGACTCGTTGGCCCTCTAAGATCGGCCTCTCGCTATGACGAGACAATCTAGTCAGGAAATATATATCCATAGCATCAAACTCATTGTCTTTGCCCCGGATGACGAACTTTACATCCGTCAGGTTCCAAGAGCGAATTAGCAACTCTAACAAATCGGGTTGTGCTTGAAGATGTGGAGTGAGGAAGAATTTTAATAACCTACAAGCAAGTAAAGCTCTTCGGCACTCGGGATCATTAAATGCTTGTTCGTCATTGATATTGTGAGCTCTTTCTTGCCATACAAATGCCATGTTGCCCTGTGTCGAAGGAAAAATGGATTAGAACTCTTTTCATAAGTTTAAATCCATAAATTATAAAAAATTTCAACTTTACGGCGCCGTCGTGGCTATTTTCCAAACAACGACGATGACTCAAGGTTAATAGTTCATTTTCCCCATGATCGTCAAAAGAGTACATCCATCTCCCGCGACGATCCTGATGGTGGTACATGTTACCATGCTCGGTCATCGTAACTCTAGCGTATCTTCCGCGATGACCGAGAGGCGGACTCGGATTTGAAAATCTTCCTGAAACCACCTATCTAACACCAAATTACATGAAAAAAACTACTAAAATTCCCCGCAAGGAGGAATTTACTTACTTGGAGAAGGTTTCAGGTGAAACTGTGGACCGTTGATGCTGGAATCGACTTTGGAAGTCCGCTCAGGTTTGTACTCCAAAATGCCAAAGGTAAAAATGCACGATGTAAATGTAAAAAATAGAATTACCACACCCCCCTTTTTATAGTGTTTTTTGAGAAAATTAGAAATTACACTATAGGGTGTGCGTTTTTTGTTTATGTTGGGTTTTTAATTAGGGTTTTTTTTGGGTTTTGACCCAATTTCCACATGTATAATCTGTTTATGTCAAATGGATCTTATGGTGTAGTGTTTTGTGCAGAAATAGAGATGGCTAGCCCATATCATGATCTGTATACACTTGGTCTGTATTTTCCGCGAAGTCCTCTTTAAGCTCTTTTCTGACTTAAAATACAAAAAGATTGCCGAGTTATTCCTTTTGACTCATTAAACGAAATAAGAGGTGGTCCACTTTGAGCTCTTTTTCGACCGTACAAATCTGAAAAGATTGCTGGACTTTTTTCGTTTCAAGTTCAATATTGGTTACGAAATGACGTGTCTTCGATCACTTTTCTACTCTTTCAGATCAAGGTCACTAATTACGAAAAGTACTCCTTGATCGTAATGGTCAAGTGGTTCTCTCGAGTATTATTTTATACTTTTTCGGGCTCGAGGGACATAAATTTACGAAAAAGGATCTCTTGGAGTTTTCTTTTCTGTGTTTTTTTCAAAAACATGAAAAAGACTCCAAGTTTTACCTATGTCGAACTCGTTAAATCCTGACGACAGTGGACTCGTCACCACGACGAGACTCGAGCTTCTCCTCCCTAGGGCTCGTTAAACTATTACTAGGTTGGATTCAATCAAAGGTCAAACTTATATTACAAGCATATGCTATCCCCTTCAAGCTTGTTTTCAAAAATAATTGGGGTACTCATCAGCAATGGTGGGGGAAATTTGGAAGTCATCATTGGTTATCTGCAGCAGCTAGTCACTCTTGAACATCGACACTTTTGCTTCTTGTCGGGTTGGGATATCCATCCATCATCATTTGGCCTTCCATGGTTCTGGGTTGCCATTTTGCCTCTTTCCATTTGATCCATGTTCCCTCCATCGAGCCCCCGATCCCTTGGTATCAAAATGCTACCACGTTCCAGGGTCATGTAACCGATATGTTCAAGAGTATAATCCTTCTGCAGTTCACACCCTTACCTCCTCCTCTGATACTCTATTTCACCATATACCACTTGTTTCTTATCTCGTGTCGTTGATGGGGGAAACATCATGGCCCTCTTGTGACAGATTGTCCCCTGTCAATGCCAACTCATTATCCAGGAGATTGATCTAGAGATCCCTTTCTCTACCTTGGAGCTTGCATGCCTCAATGGCAAGTTCTTCGTGCCTAAAGACAGACTTTCCTCGTTAGTATTTGATTGGGTGATTCCACGAGTGTTTGACTCCAGCTCATTTTTCACACTTAGTGGATTGTATTGGACAGTACCTTGAGAACCATTGACATTATTGGTGGT
This sequence comes from Pinus tabuliformis, assembly GCA_031772625.1. Classification (NCBI taxonomy): domain Eukaryota; kingdom Viridiplantae; phylum Streptophyta; class Pinopsida; order Pinales; family Pinaceae; genus Pinus; species Pinus tabuliformis. The sequence continues at coordinate 407,927,824 of CM062817.1, read as the reverse complement.
TTCTCTCATGCTTGTTACAGGTTTACATCATTCACCAATAATCAAGTGACTTTCTATCATGTTCGACTTCAACACATCTGTTCACATGATAGAATTTGTACTCTTCTTGGTTGGATTTCAAGACCCTGAACTAAGATTACATATGTTCAAGTTGCATGGATTGGTTCGTGATTACATATATGACTCTTTGATGGATCGCTATGACCATGCCTGAGTCTTCATGGATGGCTAAGACCATACCTTTGTCATTATTGTGGTCTTATTAACTGGATGGTTGTGTCCATACCATAGACTAGGTTTCATATGTCTTCTGGATGGCTGCGCCCATGCCTAGACTATATGTATTTCACTGTCACAGATATCAGTTGTACTTGCGCCTGCACGATCTTCAAGGGGTTCCCGTTCAGATAGTTTTGTAAAGCATTCCACCCCTCCCACTCTCTTGGGCTTCACGCTTTAGGGGGCATCTGTTACATAGTAATTTGTCATTGTCATCATCTGAGTCCTTCTGCTGTGTCATGTGTCAAATAAACATGTTCATATCTTCCCACTCATGTAAGGAGATTAAGCAAATGCTCTCTGTTGCTGCCAATGACCCTCATTCCCTAAGTTTCTACCTCGTCGTGAGTAAAACCTTAATATACGTGACGTTCCCATGTCCATAACGTTCTCATCGTGACTCCATCACAGGTGTACATCTATTTCCCACGATGGTCATATTTCTAGACTCGACATGAGGTTATGAGTTATATCTAGCGATGATGGGGCTACATGCATTGCCTCCTAGCGATGTCGTTGCGGAGAATTAGTTTATGGCCCACGACGATCTAGATTGGGCGAATTTTTTTCAACAGTCAGCCTTTTGGATGCCTCCAGACCAGGTTGTTGGGATAGTTTGGGTCACCCTTCCCCCTCTGGTATGGTAGTTCTGTCATTTGTGCTACCTTCCTTAAGGATGAGCTCTTCCTCCCACATTTCATGGAGACTCCTTCTCTTATTAAAGCACTCACATTTGCTATGATCTGCTAGTTCTTTTGGTTGGGTAGTGCTGCTAGTGCTTTTGAGTTTGATAGATAATTGGTGTGAGTGTGACAACTATGGGATTGTTGATAGCTTGTGGAAGGTTGTGGAGTGCCCTTAAGTTTGTGTTAAAACTTATGAGTGAGAGAGAGACATTGTATGTTGGGAGATTTATCCTTGGAGAGTGAATGCTTGAGAAACATACTCGCTGGATCCTCTGAGAAGGCTTGCGATGTCAAGACTTGGTTGTAAGCTTGCTCTTGATTCATTATTAATACAATCAATGATGTTTTCCTATGTCATGTATGTAATTTACTTCGTATCTCATGACTTCTTGACTTTGTGAGTAAATAGATCATTGTTGTTTCTCGGTTATGTGCTTTGTTGTTTTCTTGTGTTGCTTCATGTTGATTGCTCATTGAGGAGAAGGAAACGGAAGCTGGAGCAGCGCAACGGAACTTCATCAACCACCAGTTTGAGGTAGGCCTCCAACGATGACTGTTTAAGGAAAACAATTGTTGATTTGTGTTTGCAGTGACTAGACCCACTCTAGGGCTAGAGGGGTTGCCTTTGTTTGTAGAAGGAACACTTTCCTGCATCACACTACAGCCCTGTGCTTTGGACTGTAGAATACATCAAGGGGTGGTATTTCTTCTTTTTTTAGTACAATCCGTTCTGTGGGATTTTCGGGAATGATTTCTATATCCTGTTGCATTTTGGGAAGGTTGCTTATTGCTTCAATTGGAACAATAATGACCTCAGGCTGTTGTGTTGCGGGCGGTTTTGGTGTATTAAGGTTTTGGGAGTCCTTTGGGTTTCTTATGAGTAGATTGAATTGCTCCCATTCCTTGATTAAATTTGGATCAATATTTATATTAGTATCAAGGAGCTCATTAGTTCCTTGCTTTGTCCTCTACCTTTCAGGGCTCTTTTGCTTTTCAAGAATCTTTTGGGTAGTTTTTCCTTCACTTTGGCCTTCATGTTGCAGCATAGAGGTGGTATTTAATAAGTCCATTGGTAGAGTTTGCAACCTCTTTGTTCTGAACTTTACAAATGCTTCTACTCTCTCTACTCCCAATCTGATTTTTACAAAATGTTTTACTTGAGAAAATAACTCAGCTGAGGTCAACAAATCATCAAAATCATCTTTCTCATGTTCAAACTTGGAAATTTTGACATGAGAGGTGAAGTTATAGGCTATTGCTTTTGGATCATATTTCCTCTTTGGAATGATTGCTAACTTTAGCACTTTTATTTTCTTTGCTTCTTTCTCTGCATGTTGAAGTCATGCATTGTGAAAGTACCAAATGGGAGGGAGAATGAAGGCCACATTTTCTTTTTGGACTCCTTTAGGTTTATAGACATTCCTGCTTCTGTGATTTCATAAGATATTTCCCTGGCAAATATTTTATCGAGAATGTATAAGGGGAGAACATGTGGAGCAGCAGTGATACCAAAAAGTCTATTGTAAGTGAACTTTTCTTTACCAAATCAACTACTAATTGATGTTAATTTGACACTGGCTTCATCAGATAACTGAGGAGTGGATTTATTAAATATAGCATAATGAACATGCAAGACAAAACCATGACAGATTATATAATGATGGCTTTTATAATGGGTTTTCCACAATTCCTCATGATATATGTGAATTGGGGTTGGGTCTTGTGGAGTCCATTTCCAACCTAGAATGGGGTAATCAGAATTGAAATAGGTAGTGTCCATAATGTAGGCACTCATATAAAATGGGGGTATTACCCCGGTGGTCACGAACCTGTTACTTCTATAATCGAGGATATGGTTGGCCATTTTATTAGAAAAAATGGTTGCCCAATCCATGATATACGAGTTAACCACTGCCTCCATTAGAGGAACCATTTCAATTGAAAACGTAGCGGAATCAGAGACTCCAAAGAGTCTACATATTATACCACTAGCATAGTAGTAAGTAGATGCTAAGGAGTCAACGGAATACATACCAAATGATTCATGCTTGTGTTTTTGGGTAATGCCTCCACTGCCTGATAGGATCTGATTCCACGTCATTTTCTTTGGCAAAGGCTTCTACAAATGCCTTGTTGTAATGCTCCTGTGGTTTTGGAAAATGGTACATCTTTTTGATATCTTCTGCTCTGAATGACCCGAGCATCCTATCAGCCGTAAAAAATTCTCTGTCTATTATGCTGATACTCTCGATTACCCATCTAACTAAGTCATTGTAGGGTAATATTCTAGCGCAAGTAGCTATTCTGTGGAGAAAATAGTTGGCCAAATCCTTAAGAGTATTCTATGATTTGTCAGTGGAATCAGCTGTTCCCTTTTCTTCTTCAATTTCTTCTGGATCTTCAACTTCCAATAAATTGTATGTGCTTTCCCATGAAGCTTTGCCCAGGCCGATGTAGGTAGTATCAACTATCAAGGCCTTCTTTATTGGTTCCTCTTTGGTTAAGACTGGAACCTTTACTTTCTTTCATTTCTTCGACATTTTTGCTGAATTGATGAATTCAAACTTACTCTGCAAAAGAAACAGATGATTGTAACAGAGGAGAAATCTGTTCCAAGCTAATGCACAATACACAAGATTAACAACAATTAAGTGCAATAAGTGATATCAATTTTATATATTATGTTACCACGGATGAAATCCTTGAATGATTCAACCATAACTGCTTTATTAATGATTTCTGTAACTACCAATCATGATACTTAAATTTCATAATGATATTTCACATTGCACATTTGAATAACAGATCTTTAAAGTAAATATCGTGACATTCCCGATCAACGATTAGAAATAATCACATATCGCAGATCGATAGGCCCAACTTTATGCTTTAGCCATTTCCTTCGTATAGGTTTGATTTTGATAAAGAGTGAGTTGTCATAGGGACGCAGGATAATCTTTAAGAAATCAATAAATCATTTATTTCTCATTTACTAATGATTTATGCTCTTAAAACTCACAAGAATTCGTTTAATTGTACTATTTCCACTTTATTGAAAAGCACACCTTTATTTATGATGATGAAATCGCATCGATAGATCTCAAATGGGCATTCATTATGTGTTTCGGGACCTTACTGATATTCGATTGCGGTCAGCTTATCGCATCGGCGAAGTTGTATGACCCCATGGAATTTTTCCTTCAGAAATTTGCGATATGTGCTTTCCAATTGTGTTATCGCATCGAGGAATGCCAAAGGAAACGTTAAGTCCATCTTTTAGCCAAAGGAAGTGCGCGATGCAATATGTTTCATTTATAATTTATCTTATGACAAGGTTTTGTTTCGCGTTTACATTGGGTCGAATCACATCATAAGGATTTTCATGTATCATCGCATCGACGGATCTCAAATGGGCATTCGTTATGTGTTTCGGGAGCTTACCGATACGCAATTGTGATTGGCTTGTCGCATAGGTGGAGTTGTATCACCCCATTGAATATTTCCTTAAGAAATTTGCGATATGCACTTTCTGATTGTGTTATTGCATCGGGGAATGCCAAAGGAAACATTAAGTCCATCTTTTAGCCAAAGGATGTGCGCGATGCGATATGTTTCATTTATACTTTATCTTATGACAAGGTTTTGTTTCACATTTACATTGGATCGGACCTCATCATAAGGATTTTCATGTATCATATAGATTTTTTACAAAATACAATTGTTATTGAAGTTATCCTAAAATAAAAATGACTTATTATTTAAAACTATTGATTTTAGTTAAGTTTACTAAAAAAAGGGACCCATTTCTTGTTTAAAATTTTATATAAAAATTTTGAAATGGGGAGGGTTCTTATATAGCACAACAGGTTTCTAATATTTTTCCCTTGGGTTTATTAATTCCCAATGGTTTATAATACCAAATTATTGGTTTTCTTCATTCTTCAACTTTTTAATATTAATAATTCCTTGGGTTTATAATCCCTTGAGGTTTTAGTGTTAATCCCTTGGGTTTATTATATCAATCCCTTGGGTTCATTATTCCCTTGCGTTTATATTATTAGTCCCTTTTGTTTAATAATATTGCCTTAGGTTCATAATTGCTTGGGGTTTTAGTATTAATCCCTTGGGTTTATAATATGAATCACTTGGGTTTATTATTCCAGAGTCAAACATGGTTTATTATAATGTCGACCATGGACCAACATGGAATTGTGATAGGAATTGTCTCAATATGTAATTCAATGATGGTCGATCATGTTTATTTTAATGTTTATAATATTAGTTCCTTGGATTTAATATTATTCCCTTGGGTTCATAATCCCTTCGGGTCTTAGTATTAATCCTTTCGTCTTATTATTCCTTTGCATTTCTCATATTAATCCCAAGGGTTTATTATTCCCTTAGGTGTATAATATCGATCATGGTAAAGCATTGTCAATCATAGCCAACCATGGTTCAATGTCACATTGTGACAACGATTGTCTCACCATGAAAATAAATAATAATCCCCTGGGTTTATTATTCCTTTGGGTTTTATTATATCAATCCTTTGCATTTTTATTCCCTTGGGTTTATAATATCAGTCCCTATTGTTTAATAGTATTTCCTTTGGTTCATAATCCCTTGGGGTTTTAGTATTAATCCCTTCGGTTTATAATATCAATCACTTGGATTTATTATTCCTTTGGGTTTCTCATATTAATCCCTTGGGTTTATTATATCAATCCCTTGGGATTAATATTATTCCCTTGGGGTTTTAATATTAACAATTCCTTGGGTTTATAATCCCTTGAGGTTTTAGTGTTAATCCCTTGGGTTCATTATTTGCTTGGGTTTATTATATCAATCCCTTGGGTTCATTATTCCCTTGGGTTTATATTATTAGTCCCTTTTGTTTAATAATATTGCCTTAGGTTCATAATCGCTTGGGGTTTTAGTATTAATCCATTGGGTTTATAATATCAATCGCTTGGGCTTATTATTCCTGAGTAAAACATGGTTTATTATAGTGTCGACCATGGCCCAACATGGAATTGTGATAGGAATTGTCTCAATATGTAAATCAATGATGGTCGATCATGTTTATTCTAATGTTTATAATATTAGTCCCTTGGATTTAATATTATTCCCTTGGGTTCATAATTCCTTGGGGTCTTATTATTAATCCCTTCATTTTATTATTCCTTTTGCTTTCTCATATTAATCCCAAGGGTTTATTAATCCCTTAGGTTTATAATATCGATCATGGTAAAGCATTATCAATCATAGCCAACCATGGTTCAATGTCACATTGTGACAATGATCGTATCACCATGAAAATAAATAATCCCTTGGGTTTATTGTTCCTTTGGGTTTATTATATCAATCCCTTGGGTTTATTATATTAGTCCCTTTTGTTTAATAGTATTCCCTTTGGTTCATAATCCCTTGGGGTTTTCGTATTAATCCCTCCGGTTTATAATATCAATCACTTGGGTTTATTATTCCTTTGGGTTTCTCATATTAATCCCTTGGTTTTATTATTCCTTTGGGTTTATTATATCAATCCCTTCGGTTTAATATTATTCCCTTGGGTTCATAACCCCTTGGGGTTTTAATATTAATAGTTCCTTGTGTTTATAATCCCTTGAGGTTTTATTGTTAATCCCTTAGGTTTATTATTCATTTGGGTTTATTATATCAATCCCTTGGGTTCATTATTCCCTTAGGTTTATATCATTAGTCCCTTTTGTTTAATAATATTTCCTTAGGTTAATAATCACTTGGGGTTTTAGTATTAATCCCTTAGGTTTATAATATGAATCGCCTAGGTTTATTATTCCTTTGGGTTTATTATATCAATCCCTTGGGTTTATAATATTAGTCTCTTCTTTCTAATAGTATCCCCTTTGGTTCATAATCCCTTGGGGTTTTAGTATTAATCCCTTCGATTTATAATATCAATCGCTTGGGTTTATTATTCCTTTGGGTTTTTCATATTAATCCCTTGGGTTCATAACCCCATGGGGTTTTAATATTAATAATTCCTTGGGGTTTATGATCCCTTGAGGCTTTAGTGTTAATCCCTTGGGTTTATTATATCAATCCCTTGGGTTCATTATTCCCTTGGGTTTATATTATTAGTCCCTTTTGTTTAATAATATTTCCTTAGGTTCATAATCGCTTGGGGTTTTAGTATTAATCCCTTGGGTTTATAATATCAATCGTTCGGGTTTATTATTCCCAAGTCAAACATAGTTTATTATAATGCCGACCATCGCCCAACATGGAATTGTGATAGGAATTGTCTCAATATGTAAATCTATGATGGTCGATCATGTTTATTTTAATGTTTATAATATTAGTCCCTTGGATTTAATATTATTCCTTTGGGTTCATAATCCCTTGGGGTCTTAGCATTAATCCCTTCGTTTTATTATTCCTTTGGGTTTCTCATATTAATCCCAAGGGTTTATTATTCCTTTAGGTTTATAGTATCGATCACGGTAAACTATGGTTGATTCTCGCATTCTGACAATGATTTTCTTACCATCAAACTAAATCATGTTTATTTTGATTTTTGTAGTATTTACATTTGGGGTTACGATTGTTGGGTCTATAGTATTAGGCCCTTCGATTTAATATTATTCCATTGGGTTCATAATCCCTTTGGATTTTAATACTAATCCCTTGGGTTTATTGTTCACTGGGGTTTTAGTATTAATCCCTTGGGTTTATTGTTCATTTGGGTTTATAATATCAATTCCTTGGGTTCATTATTCCATTTGGTTTATAATTTCAATCATTGTAAACCATTGCCAATCATAGCCAAACATGGTCAATCATGGTTGAATGTCATTAGTCCCATGCTTCAATGTCGTTGGGTCTATAGTATTAGGGCCTTCAGTTTAATATTATTCCATTGGGTTCATAATCCCTTGGTATTTTAGTATTAATCCCTTGGGTTTATTGTTCATTAGGGTTTTAGTATTAATCCCTTGGGTTTATTGTTCATTTGGGTTTATAATATTAATCCCTTGGGTTCATTATTGTGTTTGGTTTATAATATCAATCATTGTAAACCATTGTCAATCATAGCCAAACATGGTCAATCATGGTTGAATGTCGCATTGTGACAAGAATTGTCTCACCATCAAAATAAACCATGTTTATTTTAGTGTTTGTAGTATTTATATTTGGATTTACCAATGTTGGGTTTATAATATTAGTCCCATGCTTCAATGTCACATTTTGACAAAGATTGTCTCACCATGAAAATAAAACATGTTTAATTTAGTGTTTGCAATGTTTATATTTGGGTTTACCAATATTAGGTTTATAATATTAGTCCTTTGGGTTTATTATTCATTTGGGTTTATAATATCAATCCCTTGGGTTTATTATTCCCTTTGGTTGATAATATAAATCATGGTAAACCATTGTCAATCATAGCCAAACATTGTCAACCATGGTTGAATGTCGCATTGTGACAAGAATTTTCTTAGCATTAAAATAAACCATGTTTATTTTAGTATTTGTAGTATTTATATTTGTGTTTACCAATGTTCGTTTTATAATATTAGTCCCTTGGTTGAATGTCGCATTTTTGACAAATATTGACTCACCATGAAAATAAACCATGTTTATTTTAGTGTTTGTAGTGTTTATATTTGGGTTTAACAATGTTGGGTTTATAATATTAGTCCCTTTGGGTTTAATATTATTTCCTAGGGTTCATAATCCCTTGGGGTTTTATTATTAATCCTTTGGGTTTATTATTAACTTGAGTTTATAATATCAATCACGGTCATCTTTATAGTATCAATCCCTTAGGTTTATTATTCCCTTAAGTTTATAATATCGATTATGGTCAACCATAGTCAATCATAGACAACCATGGCCAACGATGGTTGAATGTGACATCATGACAAGGATTGTCTCACCATGAAAATAAACCATGTTTATTTTAGTCTTTCTAATATTTATATTAGGGTTTACCAATGTTGGGTTTATAATATTAGTCCCTTGGGTTTAATATTATTTCCTTAGGTTCATAATCCCTTGTGGTTTTAGTATTAACCCTTTGGGTCTATTATTAACTTGGGTTTATAATATCAATCACGGTCATCTCTATTAATCTCTTGTATTTGTAATATCAATCCCTTGCACTTCTTGATCCCTTAGGATTTTAATATTTATCCATCGTGTTCAATAATTCCTTGGGTTTATAATATTAAACCATTGGGTTTATTAGTTCCTTGGGTTTATAATATTAGTCCCTTTTTTTTATCTTAGGTTTTTAATGAAAAGAGATCTTGGGGGTTAACCAAAATCCCTTTCCTTAAAAAAATATCGATCTTAAGGCTTGTGGGTTATGGCCCACTAAGCCTATTGGAAGCATTTCTTTAGGCCTTGAGCCATTCAACCATGGACTTACATTAAATTGAAACCATATAACTTTATCGAGGTTTTTATACTATCGGAAGCATTACATATAGGCATTTAAGAATTAAAACCCCTTTAATCATTCATCTATCGGAATATGGGAAATACACGGGTAAAGCATGAAAATCTTCTCCGAACACTTAGTTCGGACTTCAAAATTCATACACCCGCATCTATTAAGACAATCAGGTTCGCACTTCTGACCTTTTCACAACTCCGATTGCCAACACCCGACTTCTGATTCCTCCTCTCGCAGATTTATCATTTTTGGCGTATTAGTGTTTCGCCACATCACACTATCGCAACATTCATAAACTGTTAGTCGTTGACCTCCCCGATATGCAATCACCAATCGCATCTGGACCGTCGATCTAGACACTCGATCCGACGGTCCATGATGCATCGCATTATCGCAATCGATCTTTTCAATGGTTGGACCCCATTCACTCAAAAGTGCCGATGTAACCAAACTTGTAGACCCGATAAGGGTATAGGGAAACTTTTATAGTTTCCAAGTCCACTTTACGGATTTGCTAAGTGTTTTTGCACATTTTCCTAGTGTATTTTGATTAGGGTAAAGAGTATTGGGGTATGCGATAAGAGTGGACCCAAAGATTTATTAAGGGCGGCTTATATGAATTCATGTCCGTTATGTTAATCGCATATCAGAGGAGATGGAGTCGTGTGTTAAAATGACCATGGGAATGGAAAGTTGCGATAACAATAAAGGTGATCCTTGTTAAGTGTGCCAAGACCATACGAAAAGCAGAAAAGGTATGGTTTGCATGTATTTTCCTTTGTAAATGGGTTATAAGGGAAATAACGTCGATAAAGGGTTTTCATGTGTTAATTATATATAACAAATGGTTCATAAAGGAAAATGTTATATACATGGGGTTAAGAGTCATAAACAAAGGTTATGAAGGTTTTAAGGCGACGATAGTAAGGTTTAATGAAAGACTTCAATAAAGTCTTATATGAAGGCTCAAAGGTTGATTAAAGTTCCGAGAGGACGTTTTAGTGGTGTGATTGTGTTTTGATATAAAGAAACTAATAAAATAGGGCCTTAACCATTTGTGGGTGATGTTTTGACTCCTTTGAGAGTTAAATACGTGGGACAGATGTGTTTATGCATTTTTATGCATACTGTGGGTATGTGCAGAGTATCCCTACATCAGTTTTATATACCTTGGGCTATATTATTAATCCTTTTGGTTTTTTAGGCTTTCAGTATTAATCCCTTGATGTTTTTAGTTCCTTAGGTTTATATTATCAAACGCGACCAATGCCCCCCCACCCAATAAGTAAATTGAAAAGATAAAGCTTCCGAAGCACATCTATGTCTCTATTCCCGTCTGAAAGGCCATTTGCGTACGTTTTACGGCTACTTTAAACGCCCAAGCTGGGGACCGGACCTAGCCGGGGACCTAAGAAATAGCCTAAAATGGCCATTTTCACTTCATTTTCACCCAATTAGGAGGGGGCGGAGGATTTCATGGGTTTATTAATCTAAGGGTTCATATTCTTAGCATATAATATTATTGATAGTGTTTATAATATTAACGAGTGTTTAAATAGATTCTTTGGGTTTATAATCCATTAGGTTTATGACATAAATTGCTCGGGTATATGGTATTAATGATAGATTTTATATTATTATAATAAAATTCATATAATAATCATAAATATATAAGAATATAGTTGCTATTATTTGTATAGTTATTAATTGTCGTAAACAATAATATTGATTATATTATTATTATAATAATATTTATATTTGTATATTACTATAATAATATAATAATAATGTAATATTATTATAATATTATAATCGAATATTGATATTATTAATTAATATTAATATTATTATTATTATATATGTATTTTTATTATAATAATAATACAATATAATTTTTAGTATTTTTTATTATTTGATTTTTTAAATAATATAATGATAACCTCATATTATTATGAGCTATTGTTATTATTAATTAATATATATTACAAGTTTATATAATTATTATAATATTAATATAATATTTATAAAGTAAACATATATAAATAATCTTGTTGTTAATAGTTAATAATAATCCTATATAGTTATTAATAATCCTAAATAGTAATAATAATTAACCCTATGTATACAAACCTTAAGATAAATATTAAAAATACTAAAGCCTAACAACAACAGCAACAACAATAATAATAATAATATTATTATGAGTTTGTATTATTATAATAATATTAATACAATAATCATAAATATATAATTATATAGGAATATAGTTGTTAGTATTTGTATAGTTATTAATTATCATAAATAATAAATAATTGGTCTTTATTGTTCTTATTACAATAATATTGATTATATTATTATTATAATAATAATTATATTTGTAGACATTTGGGCAAGAATTAGGAGACTAAGACGACATGAGAGTTAGGGTTGAAGGTGCGCTAGGGTTTGGACTATCGGAAGCATGGCAGGATGTGCATGGGGGAGTGTGGCTCCCTCCTACGGTCAGGTAGTTACAAGAAATAATAAGGAAGCAGGAAAGCAACACTTTAAAAAACCTCTGGAAAATGTAGCAGAAGCGAAAGGCAAAGGAACATTGGAAAGAAATGGACTTCAGGAACAAGAAGGGGATAAACTGGAAACAAATAGAGAGAAGGAGAATGCAGGAAGCTATGGAAAACATCCTTCCATAAGGACAACGGGGGTATTCAAACCCAAGTCAAGCACCCTTCCATGGTTCATATTGAGCGATCTTGTGCTTCAAGCACATAGGGATCACATGATGGAACATGCGATCATTTGTAAGTTTATGGGGCTATGGCCGATGGAGAGGGCGCTACATATATGGATAAGGAGTCATTGGAAGACTAAGGGGGAAATAAACCTACATCTGGGATCTAAGGGCTTCTTTACAGTGGTGTTCATGAGATTAGAGGATAAGGACAAAGTGTTCGAAGGAGGTCCATATTTCTATGCTGCAGCAGGACTCTACATGTGGCCATGGAAGATGAACTTTGTCCCAGAGCATGAAACCTTCACATCAGTACCGGTGTGGATTAGACTATACTCCCTTCCTCTGGATTATTGGCTACTAGAATCTCTAAAAACAATAGGAAATAAGCTGGGGTACTTCCTAAAGATCTCAAAGGCAACTCTGAAAGCAAAATACACCTCCTTTGCTCGGATTTGTGTGGAAATGGACTTATATGGAGCTCTTCTGGAAGTAATAATTATAGAGGTGTATGATGAAGAATGGGTGCAAACGATGGACTATGAGCACATCCCATTTAGGTGTCGAAAATGTCATGTAACATGGGCATCTATTCAGAGACCGCCAAGCAAATAATATGCAAGGAAATGCGAAAACTGCTAAAGATAAGAATTAGGAGGGTTTCACCAAGGTCGGGAGCAGAGGGAAAGGTGGTAAACTTCCATAAAAGAAGATGGATGAGGATATACAGTCAAGACACAGTAGGTTCAAGATCTTAGAGGAAGAAGAGGGGACCAAGGAAATAGTCTAGGATATGGAGAACAGAATCAATGAAAAGGAGAAAGAAGACAACATGGAGGACATCATGGTAGATAAACAACAAAAGGATGACCTACCGAGCTGCATGGAGATAAGTAAGGGCTAGGAGATGACTCCAAGTGAAGCGGGAACGGAGGACTTTGAACTACAGGAGATTCTAGATAAAGAAAATCTAGATCTAGAAAAATTTCTGGAACAATGGATGACTATAGTAGTAGACTCCCTGCCAAGGGAGGACTATGACAAGGTACAACAGTGCTTTCTATGGAGATCACAAGAAAAGGGAGTTGTAGTCAAAAGAAATCATGAAAGTCAAGAGCACAATGGAGTCATCTTAATGGAAAATGTACAAGCACAATCGTCAAAGAACTCAGGAAGGAAAGGATGAAGGAAAAGATAGAATGAGCTACTCAATGACTATGGGAAACTATTGATTAATTCAGATAAGATGAAAGATCTTACCATCCACTCCTTTACTAATCTTTCTTAATGAAGCTCACAACGTGGAATATAAGAGGCATAGGAAATAAAAGGAAATAAAGGACTCTCAATCACAAAATTAAGGAAGAAAAACTAGATATGATCTTTATTCACGAAAAAAAATGTTCGATGGAAAATATTAGAGAAATTCATAATAAATGGCTAATCAACTATGAGTACTTAGAGGTTAAAGCAAACAACTCGGTGGGGGGGATTCTCACACTGTGGGATCCACATAAATTTGGGATCATGGATGCTGAAGCATCCAAGAACTATCTTTCTATGGTTTGTCAACCTATAGGGGATAAGGAAGTTTGCATGATAGCAAATGTTTATGGACCACAAAAGCAAGCAGAAAAACTCAAGCTTCTCATCTCCCTTGAGGATCTCAAAGCTAGATACCCCAATTTTCCCTGGATTGTTGTAGGAGATTTCAATATGATAAGATCTCTCTCAGAGAAAAAAGAAGGTATTATACAGCTAGGAAGAGATTTCCTGGCTTTCCAGAATTTTATAATGAACATGGGGCTAGTGGACACTAAAACAATAAGTGGAACCTTCACCTGGAACAACAAGAGGGGAGGAGCAGCTCAAGTTGCTTTCAAACTGGATAGATTTATTATTTTAGAGGACCTCCTTCTCGCAGGCCCAGCCATGAAAGCTTATATTTTTCCCTTTGGAGGATCGGATCACCAGCTGGTATAGCTGGAAGCCACATTTATGGGCACGCCCAGAAATAGACCTTTCATGTTTGAAAATGCCTGGCTTTCTCACCCTGAATTCATTAGTAATATTGGGAAATGGTGGAGAGAAGATATGAACATCCAAGGCACTAAAATGTTTATGCTCCATCAGCGACTCAAATACATCAAATCCAAACTTAAACAGTGGAACAAAAAGGAATTTGGGGATATTTTCAGAGAAAAAAAATAAGTGGAGCAGAATCTACAGGAGATTAATCAGATAAACATCACAGATGGATTTACTGAGGAGCGGCTAAAGCTTAGTGACTCTTTGAAGGAAGAATGGGAAGAGCGATGCTTGCAAGAGGAATTTTTTTGGTGGCAGAAATCAAGGATACAGTGGATTAGGGAGGGGGAAAGGAATACAAAATTCTTTCATAAATCCACCATTACTCATAGGGCACATAACAGAATCACCAAGCTCAAACATTCTCAAGGAATAGAGCTTGTCTCTCACAAGGATATGGAATCAATCCTTGTACAACACTTCATCAATATAGCAGAGGAACCTTTGGAGGACAGATCCAGGTTCATTGAACAATTCACTCAAAACATCCCTCAACTGGTCACCAGAGAAGATAACCACAATCTTAACAGGCCAGTGTCAGAAGAGTAAGTCAGTGTAGTGATCAATGAAATACAAAATGGAAAATCCCTAGGCTCGGATGGGTTCAATGTGGACTTTTTCAAAGCCTATTGGGAAACAATCAAATAGGATATCCTTGAGGTTATGGAAGACTCAATAAAATATAAAATGGTTCTAAAGGCTCTTAATTCTTCCTTCATAACTCTGATCCCAAAATAGGAAAATTCCATGACTTCAGATGGTTTCAGGCCCATAGCCTTATGTAATGTGGTGTACAAAATCATTTCCAAAGTGATAGCCAATATGCTCAATCCCCTTCTACCATCTCTAATCTCGGAGGAGCAAACAGGCTATGTGGAAGGAAGACAAATCATCAAAAACATCATACAGACACATGAGGTGGTACACTCTCTCAAAAGAAACAAACAATCTGGTATGATCATTTAGTTGGACCTAGCGAAAGCATATGAAAAACTAAGTTGGTATTATATAAGAGAAATTCTAAGGGCCTATGGATTTGACCAAAATTGGATAAGATGTGTTATGGCACTTGTCACCACGACCAGTTTCTCTATATTGCTCAATGGAGCTCCATCAAAAACCTTCACTCCATCCAGAGGTCTCAGATAGGGAGATTCACTCTCACCTTTCCTCTTCGTTCTCATGATGGAAGGGCTAGATAGAGCGTTCAAAGTGGCAAATGTTGAAGGATGTATCCAGGGTATCAAACTCACCGAAGATGGAGAAGCAAACACTCATCAGAAATTTGTGGATGATATGATGCTACAGGGTATACCCATAGTCAGAGAATCTAGAGAGATCAAATATATCCGAAATGACTTTGCTATGGTAGTAGGCACAGAGGTAAGCCTTAACAAATCCAAAGTTTATTTCTTTAATATCAATATTCCTATTCAAACGAATATTACTTGAATTCTTGGGTTTCAAAGGGAACAGCTACCTTCCAAGTATCTGGGCATACCTCTTACTGATAAGCCTTTGAGCAAGAGTGTGTGGGAGCCAACAATCAACAAACTTCAGGATAAGGTCCGGAAATGGACACACAGGTCACTAAATTTGGCAGGTTGCTTGGTGCTCACATAAGCGGTCTTGCAGGCTATTCCCATTTTCATGTTATGAGCCGTTCATGCTCCTAAAGGCATTATGCAACCGATTAGGAGTATACAAAGGGATTTCCTGTGGGGCAGAGGTGAAGAAAAAAAGAATTGGGCCTTAGTGGCCTGGGACAAGATATGCAAGCCCAAAAGCCATGGTGGCTTGGGGCTTCATGACCTTGAAACTCTTAGTAGAGTTTCGGGAGCCAAACTTTGGTGGAGATGGATTAAGGAATTGGTAGCTCCCTGGGTTAAGCTATGGAAACAAAAATATGCCAAGTACTGGTAGGAAAAGAATCACATTAGAATGTCAGGGCAAATAGGGGGCTCCCATATTTGGAATCTGGCCTGGGAGAATAAAAGTATTGTTCAGCTACACAGCTTCTGGGAAATTCGAGCAGGGAACCTTGCAAGATTTATGGGAGGAAAATTGGCAACAGGAACCCATCCTATATCAAGAGAGACACAGAAAACAAAGGGTTGATTATGGTTAAATATTTCTGGTACCAGGATGGGGATAATGGAAAATGGAGGACTTGGAGGGATCTGGGCCATAATGATTATAGTCCTTTGAAAGCCTTGGCAAGAACTCTCGCCCAGGAGCTAGAGCATAGAAGGATTCTGGTATCCTCCTTACCTGACCAATTAATATGGGAAAAGAACACTGAAGGTAACTTCAACCTCAAAGAAGCTAAACAGGAAGTAACATGATTTAACAATACGAATCCTAATCTAGTCTGGAAGAAACTATGGCAAAGCCCCCACTGGATGAAAATAAAGTTATTTATCTGGTTATTGCAGCAAAGGAAAATCTTAACTTGGGAGAATCTAAAAAAAAGGCTTTATTGGCCCCTTTCAATGCTATCTCTGTGGCTCCCAAAATGAGACAATGGATCACCTTCTCAACCTATGTCCCTTCACTTCAAATTTTTGGGATTGGGTGGCCTTAATCTTTAGGAAAATATACAGGGACAATCCCAACATTTCCAACACCTTAAATAATTAGCGGGCAAATTTCTCAGGGAATGAAATCATTAATAAAGCCTAGATTCTGGTACCAGGCTTTGTTATCTGGAATGTTTGGAAAGAGCTCAACAATCGGATCTTCAAAGACAAAGCAAGAGAGCCCAAATACATAATTGCTCAAATATTGGGGCAGCTCAAAGATACAATAAGAAGCCTGCTAAGGAATCTTCCTAAGGATCCTCCTCTGGCCCAAGAGGTGAGCATTCTTATTCAGTTGGGTCTCCAATCCATAAACCCACGGGGCTTAATCAAGGGAGTAAGACAAATTAATGCAAATATTAATATTTGGTAGCCTCCTCCTCATGGCATCCTAAAGGTTAATATAGACGGAGCATCTAAAGGCAATCCAAGGTTAGCTGGCTTTGGAGGGGTTATAAGAGATGAACAGGGTCAAATAAAGAAAATATTCCATGAACACTTGGGCAAGGCTACTAACAACATGGCGGAGCTCATGACACTAGAACAAGGCTTGGAAATCTTGTTAGTTTCTAATTTGCATAATGTCATCATAGAAGCAGATTCATAATTGATTATTAGAGTGACCAAGAAAACATGTTATGGTACTTCTGCAGACAAAGTTTCTAAGCACTGGAGGCTTTTGCATGTCTTTCAGCATACCCACTTCCATCTGCAAACCTTAAAAACAGTCAACTTTGTGCATGTGAAGAGGAAATCTAACATATTAGTGGATCGCTTGGAAAATGAGGGAGTCACCAACAAGGCTAAGGATTCTCGGTATGAATGGGATCTTGTAACCCCAAGCAAACTATTGGAGGACTTTCTCTACCAGGCGGTTAAGATATAGAGTTATGGGTTCATAGGTTGGACTGAGCTGGTACAGAAGACAGGAGGGAGGACAGGGAACCTTAAATTGTCCACCCTCTTGGGGTTTGGGTTGCAAACCACAGCGTAGTATTCCTTCGGAACTACTGAGGGAGTCCTATAGAGTGGGTTGTCCATGGAACAGAACTTTGGGTGGAATTGTTAATGGTGTTTTGGGACTAACAGTGATGGTGGGAGGACAACATAACAATCTCTCAATGCGCGAGATCAATGGTTACCTCTTGGCAAAAGAGCATGGGAGTTACTCCGTGAGGAGTTGTTTTCTAAAACCATAAGAGGATTATCAGGTGGGGCCTAAGTGGTATCGAGTTTCTTTGAGGAAGACTCTCATTCCACTCAATGTGTGACACATAGCAGGAAGAGGTGAGAGAATACCACTCTCATCAAATGGTTATCCCTTGTGTGACTTGTCCACCTGATATCTCCGTAAACCATTGGATCATTGACGACAGATCAATGGTGTATGTTTGATCGTGCAGGTCAGCATGGTGTCTCGGACCAGAAAGAATTTTAGAGGGTTGGAATAGAGAATAAGTCAGGTCCATATGGTTGGTTTGGTGTGGGTTGTTGTGGGCCCGTGTTCAGTGCGGGTCCAGTGACTGGCCGGTTCGGAAGCTTGACCAATTGGTCTACTTATTTCTTATTGTCCAGAGTAAACGGGGTTCGGTTTTTTGACTTCGCAGGGTTTTGGATGCGGGGTTCGGTTTTTTGACTGCTCTGCTGTCTGTTGTACTCTCACGGGACTGCAATTTGTAAATTATGTATTTTTACTAGATTAATAGAACGTCCCACACTTACGTGATAAAAAAAAAATTATATTTGTATATTATTAGAATAATATAATAATAATATAATATTATTATAATATTATAATCGAATATTATTAATAACTATATAAATATTAACAACCAGATTATTTCTATATATTATTATATAAATATTATATTAATATAGACTCCTAATAATATTGATTATATTATTATGATAATATGCTAATTATATTTGTATATTATTATAATAATATAATATTATAATCAATTATTATTATTATTATTATTTAATAATTTTATATTATTAGATTATTTAAATAATATAATGATAATCTAATATTATTATTATTATGAGCTATTCTTATTATTAATTAATATATATTATAATATTAATATAATATTTATATAGTAGTATATATAAATAATCTGGTTGTTAATATATTGGAGTAGTTATTAATAATTCTATATAGTTATTTATATAATTATTAATAATCCTAAATACCCATAATAATTATTAATGTGGTTGATATAAGCCTATCGGGGTATATCAACCACATTCGAAAATGTGGTTGTATATATGGTTGTGCTAGTTTATCAATTGATAATAAACTCTTATTATTTATGGACTAAGGGTTTAATGTAGTTTAGTCATTGTAATTTCTTCTTTTCTATTATGAGGTGGAAATAATCGTCAATAAATAGTTCATTATTTGCTAAACTTGTACTATTTTTTATCAATTTATAATAAACCCTTACTATTTATGGACTAAGGGTTTAATGTAGTTTAGTCATTGTATTTTCTTCTTTTCTTTTATGAGGTGGAAATAGCCGTCAATAAATAGTTCATTATTTGCTCAACCTGTACTATTTTTTAGTTACATTGTTTATCATACTCAAGATTTATAGTGCATCATTTCTCATGCATTTGAAAATATATTTATCATGTATGCAAAAGCCTACTTAAAATTTTAACTAGCACCCCTCTTGTGCCCTGAAATGGGCTCGATAGAGTTTCCTTTCCCTTGTTTTGGTTCTGTAATCTTTTTCTAATGTTAGGGATTGTGCTAAACAATAGGCAATAGTCGTTGACAGTAAGGCACTAACCTTGTCTCTTTTATTTTTTTTACTTAGGTACAAGCTAATCATCTCCTTGATATAAATTTTAATTGAGTCTTTACACTAAAATGGGTTTGCACTACTAAATAGTTCTCGTCCTGCACAGTTATGCTACTACACTAGTTCTGGTTGTCCTGTATCAATAATACCAAATTGTACCCACCATATTTTACCTTTCCCAAAGAATAATTTAATGCTCTTCCAACGATGTACTTGCTAGACCTGTTTTTCTTTATTTCATATCCTTCCTGCACAAGCGTTTGGTACTTGCAATTGTGCATTGCATACTATTTCTATGCATATATATACATAAAATTTAGAGATGTTTTACCAGCATAATAAGTTTTGAATTCTCTATTTTTCTTTCTAATTGATGGGTTTAAATACTTATCTCAAAGTTTCAGGGAATGGGGAATATGCTAAGGGCTTCCTCAAGCCACTAAGCCATAAGCTAGCAGCTCGACTAGCTAGCCTCGAGTTATTTTCCTTTCCAGTCAGAATAACAATGTACCAATATGTTTCTCAGCAAAACCCTAAGAAATGTCATGCTTCTTTTAGGGTTTCACCAACATTTATCTCGCACTAGTGTATTGGAAGTTCGAGTTTTTTTCTCCACAATAACCCCACCTAAGAGAATCGGAATGATGTCATTGATCTCCAACCATTTCTTTATTTTCTGAACTCTCAGCAAATCTCCTTTCTCTTCCAAATTAATGGGATTTCTCTCTAACCATTCTTCTGGAACCCTTCCTTCCTTTTGTTTCCTTAGAAAGAGAATCCATAATGAATGAGGAAATTTTCCTCTTTTGTGATTTCCCTTTTTGGGACGTAACTAACTTTTCCAACTATTTACTGATTGTTAGCTAATTTTAACTCTCCCAGTAACCCTTGGAATATTATCAAGATTATTATACAATTAATTTCCAGTGCTTTTGTTTCCAACTTAAACTAAACATTCCTAATTTTAGAATAACAAATAAATTGAAATACTTGCTTTAACTATAATCTAAATTTAACTAATAAAGTCTTAAGTCAAGTCACAGGGGATATTACAGAAATGCACGAGACAATAACATTGTTTGTCTAAGCCTCCATAAGTAGAGAGGAAGAACAAGCTCATCGGGAGCAATCCTTAGTAAGGGGATCGACTGATAGGAAGTTTGTTAAAAGTCTTAAGTCAAGTCACAAGGGATATTACAGAAATTCACCAGACAATAACGTTGTTTGTCTAAGCCTCCAAATGTAAAGAGGAAGAACATGCTCATGGGGAGCAATCCTTAGTAAGGGGATCAACTGACAGGAATTTGTAGATAGGGGAGCATCCCTTTGCTATTGAACATGATGACAGGGGGAGTAACATGATGAGGTGATTGTTTCCATCAATAATAAATGGGGGAGATTGTTGAAAGAAATAATTGTTATTGATGTCAAAGGGATGTCCAATTGAAGAGGAAATTATCACAGGCTTAAAGATCATATTAATCCCTTTCTAATGATCTATTGCATGCCTCTTAAATCCTCTCCAATGAGGATAAATTCAGTTCTTAACTCTAAAAACCATCTATTTAACTCTTTGTCCAAGCCTTCATCCAAATCGACCTTACCTGAACAAGTTGGCCCTCCCCCAATAGACATGTCAATTCAGTTAATGTGATTGAACTAATATAAATACAGGACACTTCTCCTCCATTTCAACCACTAGTGTGACCAAGAATGTGTAGAAGAATTCAAACCTGTGAATAAGGGAAAAAAATTTTGTATGTCATGAACCTAAAAAGAGATGAAAGGAAGAATTCTTTCGATTACTATTTTTGTTTTGGTTTGAAGATTCTTGGCAAGTTCATCCAAACATGTTATGATATATTCTTTAACAAATCTATTCCTGAATTTTGGTTTCTTGTGGCACATATCTTAGTACCTATTGAAGGCTAAGAACTAAGTCTATCTTTATCACATAATTCGACCACCTTACAACTCAAATTTCAGCCTCTTAACATCTCATATTCGTCCAGAGGTAAAGTTTAGAATTCGGCTATGTGGAGAAATTCAGGCCTATGGAAGGTCGAATTCAACTGTCTAAAGCTCGACTCCTATAACCAATATTTTTGGCCCTACAACTAGGGATTTTTTTAGAATTGATTCAGGCCTGTAATTCAGGCTCCTGGGGATAGGCTTTCAATCATAAATGAATTTTCTTTTTGGCCCACTTGTGATTTAGATTCTAGGTGTACTTTGTGCTTACTTTGGAGGCATTCAAGAGCTTTCCTTGGTGACAATTTTGAGAAGTTCTTAAGAAATCTTTGAGGAAAAAATGAAGTGATTCAAGAGCTTGTAGATATCTTTGAGTTGCCTTAAAGGAATTCATTGAAATGCTTTGAAGAATTCATATAATCACTTTGAAGAAAAAAAAATTGTAGCGTTCTTTATGATTCTTGGAGCATACTTGAATGCATTTTTTGGATAGAACTTGGTGACCTCCTGAGGCAAACCTTAGAGCATGCTTGGAGTAGTCTCTTGGAACCATGTCAGAGTAGCCTTGTAGCTACTTTGGAGCAATATTTGGTAGATACCTTTGAGCATACTAGAAGAGATTTGAAGACACTCTTTCAACAAACTTGAAGAGCTTTGGAGCATACTAGAAGAGCTTTGAAGACACTCTTTCAGCAAACTTGAAGAGCTTTGGAGTAGACTTTTTATTGAAGACATTTTTAAAGCAACCCTATAATACTTTTTTGAATCAAATTTGAAGTAGTTTTGGAGTAGACTTGAAGTCATCCTTGGAGCATCTACTGAAGAGATATTGGAGTATCTTTGAGACACCTTGAAGAAAATATTTTGGGAAGGTTGGAGCCTAAATTAGCTTAAGAGGATTGAAGTCATCATATTTAGATTGTGAGGATTGGAGTCATCGTATAAAGATCATGTTGGAGCCTTAATTAGATTGTGAGGATTGGAGTCCTCATATATAGATCACGATCACGAGGGAGCCTCGAGGGATCCTCAATTAGATTGAGAGGATTGATTGAGAGGATTACAGTTAGATTGAGAGGATTAGAGTTCTCATTCATGGTTGGAGCCTTGAAAGAATTGAATTTTGTAAAAATTGAAGCGAAAATTTGAGGATTAGCGTATTCGGTATACCTTGAGTTTCTTATTGTGAAATATTTTCACTAGCTTAAAATAGCAATTTCTTAATATAGAAATTGAATGAAATACTTATTCATCCTTCCTCTTAGTATGTCCAACACATTTCAACACATTTCCAACTCACAATTATTTTTAAACTATAATTTAATTTAAATATAATATAATTTAATTTAAATATAATATTATAATTTTTTATGTTTCTTTTCATTATTTTGTAGGTTAATTTAAGTTTTGTTAATGAAACATTCTTACCTGAAGACTCTACTACAAAAGTAGTTGTACCATATAATTTGCACCACCTAATTAGTATAAGAATACTACAAATTTTTCACTAAGATGTCGATTATCTTTTTAAGACATTGTCCATTTTACACAACTTATATTGGGCTGCAATAAACATGTCTCCGCCCTCCTTTAGAGATCAAACGAGGACTCTTTTATTGGAAAATGTCCTAACTATAAATTAAAAATATATGATGGAACAGAATCCATATGGTTTTTCATTTACATATCCATCAAAAACACGTTACTTTACATAAAATCAAATCACTTCATATATATATATATATATATATATATATATATATATATATATATATATATATATATATATTGAGGACCAGTTTCCCACATCGCAAGGCTAGGAAATTAATCTATGGTCATCCAGGACTCTTCAAATAGTTCAGTAGCCAATCTCACACTGGTGTATGAGCTATTTAATTTTAAATTAAATGGTGTATATTTTAACTTGTATAATGTAATCCAAATTTATACAATATTATATACCTTATTGCAAGATGTATCTTCATCACAATCGAATTACCTCGATGAAATTATACATATACACATAGATTAACTATAAAAATATGACATTCAATAAATATATATATATATATATATATATATATATATATATATATATATATATATATATATATATATATATATATATATATATATATATATATATATATCTATATATATATATATATATATATATATATATATATATATATATATATATATGTTGCGTACATGATAAAGGAAATAAATAGAGAATGGATGTGAAAGAGTGGGACATGTTGTTTTACTGGCTCTTTCCCAATATACACTAAGGAAAAATAAAATTCACACATTCATCTGTTAGAAAAAAACTAATAAAGCCAAATTCAAATTTTTGATATAAAATTGTGTCAGACAACCATTGTCAAAGTGTTAAAGCTGGATAGTGTTTACCCAGGTAACGACTTTCGAAGGGGGTTATAAGATTCCATGTTAAGAGGGTAGTGATGACGAGAAAAATTATGGATCCCAAATTTCTACCCATGAAAGGCCTGTATGGTAAACTATTGAAAGAATACAAAGCAACAACAATAAGATGGAAGAGTGTTTTCAGGGTGGTGATGATGAGCACACTTATGGATCCCAAATTTCTACCCATGAAAGGCCTGTATGGTAAACTGTTGAAAGAATATGAAGCAGCAGCAATAAGATGGAAGAGTGTTGTCATAGGTAGGAACAGTATGTTGCAGAATTAGGGACTTGAAGAAGATAAATAAACGAGGCTAAGCAGACAGGCGAGGAAGTGTATTTATGAGTAGGGCAGTTTGTGTACACTGTACCTTGGTCTATTCAATATGTCTTTGAATTCCTCAGAGCTACATGAAATCTTACTTATGACTCAAAAGTCGTGGGCCACTGGGCATGCCAAGAAGACATGTGATCCTTACTTTTGTTCAACCCATTTGTGTACTAGTCAAAGATGCCACCTATGACTTATTACGACAATTCAAGCATGTGGTTTGCTTTTAAGCATACTAGTCAAAGATGCCACTTATGACTTATTACGGTAGTTCAAGCATGTGCTTTGCTTTTAACATCACGATCAGTGATCAAATTAGTCATCTCCCATGAGGATGGGAGGTCCTTTGCATGCATCCAAAGAGGAATAGACTTCCTTTGCAGCAGCCATATGATGTGATGCACCAGAATCTATAATCCATGCATTAGGGGAAGAGTTAATTGCAACTAAAGCATGAAGATAGTTACCTTACCCATGTGGCAGATCCTCAGTTTTCTTCTTCGCGCCCTGAGGGATGTGGTCCCCAAAGTTGTGATTCTGAAGGATTTTTTCCATTTGGTCAATTTGTTTCCTCATGCAAGAGGATTCCGGATGGAATCCTCACTAACAGTAGGTGCATTTGTCTCCTTTCTTCCCTTTCCCATTTCTGGAGCCAGAGCAGTGATTGAAGGGCTTGGTGTACCCTTCCTTCTTTGGATGGGAATGCACTTTTCCATTGTCTTTTTTGTACCGATTTTTCTAATTTGAATCAGATCTGTGATTTTTACTGTGGCTGCCATCATGCACAGCAAGTGCATGTGTTTTTGGAGGTTTGATTTTCCCCATGCCAATGAGTTTATCTTGCTCAAAAGTGAGGGAATCCATGTACTCTTTGAGAGAAGGCATAGTGTATGATTTACTTGTTGCGAGCCTTACTACATGAAACGTAGACACAAAGAAAAATTATTCTAGTCTGAGCTTTGATATAATAGAGAGAACTTGGTGACTCTCCTCCTTGGATTTGTAAATTCCACAACCCTTGAGTTGCAGTAATAGATCATTATATTTGGTGAAGAAGTCTTGAATTCTATCATAGTTCCATGGATCCAATGAGAGTAGCTCCACTTCGAGTAGATGTCCTTTCATCTCATATTGTTTCTCCTAGAGTTCTTCAACCTTTTTCCAAATCTCATTAGGAGTACTGTAGGCAGATGGATGAAACTGCAACTCTGGGGAGATGCACATGCATATGGATCCATGGGCCTCATCCATGCGATTGATGTACTTGGATTTATCTATGGTTGAAGTGGGTTCCACTTCTGCATCCAGGGTAATCCTGTACAACCCTTTCTGACGAAGGTATCGAGCCATTTGGTCCTTCCATTCTTGATAGTTTTACGGTGTTAGGACTGATTCTTTGGGAAACTCCATTTTTCTATCGATCTTCAATCTCCAAGTTGTAATACTTGCAAAATAAATTAATGGTGTGCCATTTATATAGCAACTTGTGGGCTCTGATACCATTTAAATGTGTTAGAAAACCTACACAGATGAATCTAGCTAGTAAAGGTTCAATACATAGCTTTGTAGAGCAAAAACACTAAAAGAAAGTTGAGAGAACAAAAAGAATTATTGATATTCAGAAAATAGGCTACAATGCTCATGATATAGCATCACTGGGTGAGGATACCAAGGTAATGCAACATAGTGGTGATCAATGAGAGGACTCGAGAGCTACAACAAGTTCCAGAGAGAACTAGCTAGTTGTGGAGTGAAAGGAGGAGCAAATCAGGGAGTAAATCATGCAGAAGAATTAGCCAATTGCAGAGTGAAAGGAGGAGAAAATCAGGGAGTAAATCATGCTGAAGAACTACCCAGTTGCAGAGTGAAAGGAGGACCAAATCAGGGAGTAAATCATGTAGAAAGGATCTTGCATGTAGTCTCATGCGTGCATGAACAGTCAAATGCCTCAATCTAGTGAAGATTCCAATGTTGAAGCCTTGAATGTCAGTGAATGCTCTAACTAAGTATCTGCATGTGCTAGTA
Organism: Pinus tabuliformis; assembly: GCA_031772625.1. Lineage (NCBI taxonomy): Eukaryota > Viridiplantae > Streptophyta > Pinopsida > Pinales > Pinaceae > Pinus > Pinus tabuliformis. Next base: position 407,901,457 of record CM062817.1, on the reverse strand, counting down.
ATGAAGGTCCTAGGTGTGTAGTACCTCCAACATTGAAGACCAAGCCTTTGCTATTAGGTCCCTATAATACTAGTGATTACCCCATTACTATTGTAGTTATATCCCTTATTAATATTGTTGTGCCCCTATTGTCCCCATATTGTTATTACTGTGCCCCATAGAATCCCTCTATTGTTATTTGTGTGGCTTTATATTATTATTGTTATGTTGGCTGGGTTATATTGTGACTCCTTATACTCGAAGACACTGAATTCTAAGGCGTTCAATTGTCTTTTCTTTCTTTTTGTGAGCCGGTTTCATAACATCTGGTATCAGAGCTTTGGATTCTAAGGCTTCGCTACTCCAAATAGGTCATCGTGGCATTTTCGCTATAACTTATTTCCTGTGATGGTTCAGAAGCTAAAAAAAAAACCCATTTGAGGTGAAATCGCACAGAACCTCAGGTCCAAATTTCAGAGCTTTTTGCACTATATGTGCGGAGATATGATTTGAGGAAGTTGGTATTTTTGCATACTCCTGAATTACATTCCAAACAGGTGGCCTGGGGAAAATAATAATAACCTTCTCTCTGCGCATCGGATTGAAATTTTGTAAGAAGGTATAGAAAGAGGACAAACTATAGTTTCTTGTATATATTTTTCAGAGCCAAATGTCAAAACAGTGACTCGTGGCACATCGTACAAGTTCGCTCTACTGAACTAGTCTATAATCAGGTCACTGTGGGAGATTTGGCATAACTCTTCCTTGGAGAATCCAATTTCGATCAGATTGGTGGCACTGGAAAGAGGACACAGAGGGCTACTGCAGGTGGCAATTTTAGAACTGGATGATCCGAAATTACAAAGATACTTCAGATTCAATATCAAGCTCCTACAAGGTCAAAAAATATGTGTAGTTATTTTCAAATTTTTTAATAAGCTTGGTTTGAAAAATTGGTTTGAAGGAAGTCAAAGGGCATAGTAAAGCATTATTATTGGTAATTGATGCCCCGAGGAAAGAAAATGCAAACACCTAGTAAGCAACATAAAAGCTCTAGCATGACTCATGAAGAAGAGGAAGAAATGCAACATGATATATCAAAATTACGAGACCAAGTGCAACAAGTGTCACTTGCACAAAAAGCAACAGAAACTAAGATGGATGGTTTAAAGAAAGATGTAGAAGCTAAGATGGATGGTTTAAAGAAAGGCGTAGAAGCTAAGATGGACTATTTAAAGAAAGGCGTAGAAACCAAGATGAAGGACATGGAAGCTAAGATGGACGATTTGAAGACAGGCATGGAAGATTCGAAGACAGGTTTGACAAAGTTTCTACAAGAAATGCTTACTAATGGTGAAATGGTAGTGAAGGAAACTCATGATGAGAACAAAAAAAATGTTAATCATGATTTCATAGACTCTAATGTTGGATCATAGACCCACCATATTCCAAAAATCGATATGAGGAAGTTTGATGGCAAGGATCCCGCAACATGGATATTACAGATGGAGCAATTTTTCGATCTCAATAATGTGCAAAAGACACAAAAGGTACATATTGCAACTTTATATTTGGAACCAAATCTGTTTGTATGGTATCAATGGCTTTCCTCTTGTAAACAAATCATCACTTGGGAAATTTTTACAGAGGAATTGGTAGCACATTATGAGGATACAAAAAGCAACACTTTTTATAGCCAGTTGATAAGTCTCAAACAAAAGGGTTCAATAATGGAGCACATTGAGGAGTTCCAAAAATTGAACATAAGGGTAAAAAATATTCCAGAGGAGCATAGGATTGATGTGTTCATAGGGACTTTAAAGTATAATATCCAACATGATGTTCGCCTTTGGGAACCTGATTCATTAGAGAAGGCATTCAGGTTAGCAAGAAAAATGGAAAGAAAAATTATGGGAACCAGGAAGCATACCACTCACAACTATAAATATGGAAGTGTTGTTGCCTCTAATCTTCCACAACCTATAAGGTTGACAACACAACAATTGGAAGAAAAAAGAGAAAAAGGGCTTTGTTACAGTTGTGATAGCAAATACACTAAAGGTCATAAGTGTGCTAGAAGAAATTATTCTACATAAATTGTGAAGAGGAAGAAGAAAAGGAGCAAGAAAGGTCAAAAGAAGAGGATATACTCCAGGAACAAAGCCTAGATAAAGAAGAAATGAATCCGACCATATATTGTAATGCATTGGCTGGAATTACCACTCCTCAAACCATCAAGATAGAAGGACAAATCAAGAAGAAAAAGGTAATAGTGTTGATTGATTCAGGAAGTACCCTGTCACGCAGAATGAAAGAACTTTGCGGACAAAGTCCACCTCCCTAGAAGCCTAAGACTTTCTAGTGACAAACAAGACAAATAGGAACAATCCTTCTCTAAATATGCATTTATACTATGAGAAATCAAGTGTTTTAGATCTTACCTGTAACCCAACGTTGTTGTAGTAGTCCAGCTTCGTTGATCCAGATGAGCTCCTCCTTCTCTTCGAAACCTGCATTCACTAACAATCAAACGATTAAATTGTTGGGTATACGACCAAAGTCCCACATTGACTAGAAGTGGGGAGGATCATGGGTATATAAGGATGGACAAATATCTCCATTGGTATGAGGCCTTTTGGGGTAAGTCCAAAAGCAAATCCATGAGGGCTTAGGCCCAAAGTGGACAATATCATACCATTGTGGAGATATGTGGTGTCCAGAGTACTAACAAGTGGTATCAGAGCCATGCCCCAAAGTTAGCCAAGTGGATGAATTCTCGGAATGCCGAACGAAGGTGGTGGGCCCCGGTAATATCATGATGGGATCCATGGATGAGCTCAGATAGACAGGCGGTGTGCTCCAGATTCTTCATGGACGTGTCCTAGTCCCAACACGGTGAAGAGAAGTTGACCTGGGAAGAGAAAGCTCTCGAGGCAGGTGGTGCTTCCATGTAAGGCGTGTGCTTCCAACGCATTGGAGCGGAGAATCCTAGTTGGTAGAGAGTGGACGGATGGATAATCGTTTGAGGGGAGGCTCGATGGTCCTTTGTTCGAGGGGAGGATTGTTGGGTATACGACCAAAGTCCCACATTGACTAGAAGTGGGGAGGATCATGGGTATATAAGGATGGACAAATATCTCCATTGGTATGAGGCCTTTTGGGGTAAGTCCAAAAGCAAATCCATGAGGGCTTAGGCCCAAAGTGGACAATAGCATACCATTGTGGAGATATGTGGTGTCCAGAGTACTAACATAAATAGCACCTGAATATCACATAAAATAAAACATATTTAACATATAGACCAAGGAGTATATGAAACAACTCATAAATAACAAGTTATTGAGAAGAATGGACTTATTTGCATTAAAAGGTAACAAAAGAAACCATTACAACCTGAGCCTTGGTGTTGTGCAAGTTCCTCCCAGGGTCCACAAGAGTCCTCCTTTACTCTGATCAGCTCACCCACTTCCAAATACAACAAGTAAAGATGGTAATCTCTCCTCACAAGCTTATACAAGGAAGTCCTAATTCCAGCAACATCTACCCTTAGGAATGTTCAGCTTTCAACCTCTCCATCCCTCTAGCCCAATGCCTGTATTTATAATGCTCTAGAGGAAGTTAATTAGCTCCACCATGAATGGGAGAAGCCCCTCTTTTAATGGGATAGCTCCCCTCTTCATGGGATAAGTCCTCTTTCTTTGGGTGCATGAACCATCTGGAGGCGCTTCATACACGTCAAACCATCTTCTAGAATGCTCTAGAAATGACCACAAGTAACTTTTTTAAGATGAAACTCGCACCTTTTGCCTTTTACAGGGGTACGCACCCACCCCTTTACATACAGAGCGTACAAATACACAGGTATTGTGAATATGAGTCGCGTACCCGCAGGTAAGGCCAAGAGAAACTGCGTACCAGAGATAATTGACTTTTAAATGACTTTTCTCTCATTTTTGGAGTTTGACATGGAGAGCAGAGGCATGAGACTTGCCAAGGAGGATAGTATGACAGTGGATGGAGCCATACTAACTGCAAATAGTCATGGTGACATTTTTTAGTGTAACAGATTGCCCCCTAAAGTGCGAAGCTTGTAGTAGATTAGGGTTTTATATGATCTAGGAAGGGTGAAGCACTTTATCATTTCAAGGAGTATCTTGCGGAGAGCCTGGTCAGAACCTGCAAATATTCAACAAAAAATACATATATAAGATGATATCATCGCTGAGGTAGGCATTCCCATACTCAGATTGAAAACTTTAACTAACAATCTAACTACTGCTCTGATACAGGAATGATTTTGCAGTACATTACAATCATAAACTCTTGTAGACACAGTATGGACGCAGCCATCTGTTTATGGTTAGTCTACTAGATAATGGAATACAAAACTCCTCGCAGCCTGGATGGTGGAAACTAGATCCAGGGTCTTCATTTCTACTTCCCGAATTGGTACAATTCTATCCATGCGAATAAATGAGTTGATGTCGAACATGGTAGAAACCACTTGATTACCAGTCGATGATGTAAACTGTTAACAAGTTTGAGAGAGACCACCAGTGATGTCAATGGTTCTCAAAGTACCCAGTACAATCCATGAAATCTGAATGAATGGGTTGATGTCGAACACGTCACAGAATCCTTTGATCGAAAGTCAATGATGTAAACTGTCGTCAAAGGCGAGAAACCTGCCATTGATGCATGCAGACCTCAAGGTACTGACGATCTCTAAGTCATCTTTCTAGATAATGTGCCGATGTCGATAGAAAGCGATCCGTTGCAGGCAAGCCCACAACACGAAATCATTGTTCAAGTTGAAGAAATGTTGCTGTAAGGACTGACTCAGGGATGGTCAAAATGGATGACAAGTATTTTGCATATGAATGGTTTATTTGCAGAGACCTCTTGAACACATAACGACACGACAGATGGCTTGGTGACGATTGACCCAAAGTTAATACCCAGAAACGATTGAAGACTTTCAGAGTGGTTTGATCAATTTTTAGGCAAAGGATTTCCCAACACAGGTGAATGAAAAGTGTCGTGTTCAAGAGCCGTGATAAGGTTCTTCTGTAACAAAGGATAACAAATAGGTTCATTCTTCTCTCTTTTCCCCCACCATTTCTGGCAAGTACCTCTTTATTTTTTACAAGCTTGAGGAGGATAACATATGCTTGATTATAAGCTCATCCTTCGGATAAGTCCAACTTAGTTTAGATTCGGACCCTAAGAAGGAGTGGTCCGTTCCTGTTTGTAATCGAACAGGTCCTTTACTGTGAAATTTTAACGAGTCCAGTATAGGAGAAACTCGGCGTTTTTCAGTTTTAGAGAGTCTGAAAAAACTAAAGAAGACTCCAAGGTGAACTTTTTCGTAAATTTGTGTCTCTCAAGCCCGAAAAAGTATAAAATCATACCCGAGAGAACCGCTTGATCTTGCGACCAAGGAGTACTTTCATGTTTAGTGTCGTTGACCTGAAAAGTAAAAAGCGATCAAAGACACGTCGTTTTATTTCCAATATCGAGTTTGAAACGACAAAAACCCGGCAATCTTTTTCGCGTTTTTGCGGTCGGAAAAGGGCTATAAGAAGACCGTCTTTTAATTCCATTTTAACGAGTGTAAAAGAAATGCTCGGCAGTCTTTTCATGTTTTAGGAGTTAGAAAAGGGCTTAAAAGATGACTTTGACATGAAAAATGATAATTTACCCTAAAGTCCCCTTTGTCCTACACAAAACAACACATTACTCATACCTGTTTAAGATGGGCAAAAATACATTGAAAAATATCCTTTCACGGTGAAAAATAAACAAACTTAACATTCATTTATCCAAAAAACCTATAAAAAGACTTTTTACCATGTCATTTTTACCATTTTACTGTTGAGGGAGAGAAAAGAGATTTTGATAAGAAACTTCCCGTGGACATTGCGGAGAATCCGACCGTCGGAATCGAGCGCCGTCTCTTTCAGGTATTGCACAACATCCTCCTCCTCAATTTCATCCATTTAGAATTTCATTTTAAGTTTTAGTTTGATTTTTTAGAGGGTTTTAGGTTTTAGGGTCCACTTTTCGGGGTACGCAGGTGCCCCATGGGTGACCTGCGTACCTCGACATTTTCCTACATAGGAAAATGGTCGGAGTATGCAGCCCACCTTCAGAACAGTTGCGTACCCCTGCTCTATTTTCTGAACGCGGGGTGCGTACCCCGTGAAACGCGGATTTTCAAACCCCAAACCCTAAATTTAACCAACCAAATTTATTTTAATGAATTCTAATTATTATTTTTTGGTGTGTAGATCACTCACCATGCTAGATTGGCATGAAAGAGAACACGGGGACATTGATTTAGCCGCAATAGGTCATCAACCTTCCATTGATGCTTTTAAGGCATGCGGTCTCTACAAGTACTGGGCCATACCTGGCATGAGGGCCCAGGTGCCATTATTAGAGTGGCTGGTTGAAAGGTGGAACGTTCAGGACCAATGCTTCTACATCGGAGAGCACCAGCTCGAGATAGAACCCTCCGACATATATTTTCTCACTGGCTTGCCTAACAGGGGCGAGCAACTGTCTCTATTCGGGACTAGGCCGGGTGGCCAATCCCTTGCTAGTCTCCGGCTAGAGTGGTGCAATAATCAAAACCAGGAGAAGGGGATAGAGATCAAATACATATCTTGTCCTGAACTTATGGTAGTAGCCTTTACAGTTATCAGACTCTGCGGCGCAGTCGCCTTGCACATTGCCACCAGGTCCCAAATGCGGATGGCTGTAGATTGCTTTTGAGGCACCATTTTCAACTGGTGCGATGCCGTGGTGGCCAATGTGAAAGGTCAACTGACTAGGGCAAAGAACGGACAATTGAAGACCTTTGGATATGTGCCTTTTGTTGTGAGCTTTGCCCTAGAGAGAGTTCCTATGCTGATCCCCCAGCAGCTTACTGTTCCAGTTGGGGCTCCTCGGGAGCCTAAGTTGACGAGATGGGTTGCGGTAATGGCCCGGCATCCTGATGAGGGCGCGACAGTTGTCTAATTTCCTGACGGTTACTTTCACTGGTTGGAGAATCAGGTCTTTGCTATTCAGGATTTTCCTTATGCCAGAATGGATTTTCGGAATGATCCGGACATGGTTCTTCCACAGGGAGAACAATGGGATGAGAGAGGTACTTCATTTTTCACAAGTTTTTAAATTATCTATTTTTTTTTTGTTTTTTATATATATCGTCTCAAACTGACAGTAAAAATGTTCAAAATGCAGATGTAGGCCCACGGCGTCCAGCCAATCTCCGGGCTTTTGAGAGGAGACAACCAGTTGCACCGGCACCGGCCCCTCAGGACGTGGCCGCAGAGACACTAGCTGAGTTGGAGCAGGATCTAGAGCGTCTGACGGCGGGTATACTAGAGACCACTATAGACGATATTCCTATCAGACTTCAACGCTATGTGGTTGCAGTCCCGGGACCTTTTAGGAGGTTTTTATGTAGAGTGGCCCGTGCAGTGGTGTCTTATAGAGAGCATCACGAGTGATTGGATGGTCACTTTGTAGACACATGTGACATTTTGATTTTTTGCACTTATCATTTTTGCCGATCATAACGTGTTTTAAACCTATGATCGAAGACGATGTATATTTTTTGACACACTTCTATCTATATATATCATTATTACCGGCTTATTTTGTTAAACATGTGTGATGGAATGTTTATAAATTTACAATTATTGCAAATATCTATTTAACACTCGAGACGCAATTGCATCTGCTAATGTGTTTAAAGACCTTGGAATATGTTGATATTCAATGTAATCAAATTCACGTTCCAAGAGACGCACCCTCAAAAACAATCTTAATAACACTGGATTTCTAATGGCATAGACTCTATTAAGCTGTAATACAACGAGTTCAGAATCTAACCTCACTATCAAACTCCGAATCCCAAATGAAATAGATTCAGATAATAACTCAATCACTGCACTGTATTCTGCAATGTTGTTTGTTGTTTGACCGAGGCTCACCCCATGCATAGAAACTAACTCGTCAGAGGGCGAATAGATAACCCAGGCTGCGGAAGAGATATTCCGTGTACTACGACAAGCACCATCAACAAATCCAATGTACGTTTGGAGAGGCATCGACATCTGCAATATCAAGAGTAAAACCAAGATAAGCCAGAATAACGACGAAAAACACATTCTCTAAACTAAGCACACAGTCTAAACTAAGCACACATACCAGCTAGAAAGCAAAACCTATCCTAACTAAAATCTCCATACCCATCATTTAAGCATAATACCTCTTTAGGTAAAGTCCATTTCTGGGTTTACCCAAAGAGTCCCCGTCAAAGTCTACCAGCTCATAGGCCCCTTTTGCTAGCTTTCACTTAACAAATTAGGGCCCATGCCACATAGGAATGAATTTTCCAGCACCTAACTTATCATTAGCTTCATCATATAACAACACTAGGTCTCCTTCCGAAAAATTTCGAGGGGTCACATTCCGGTCATACTGAGCTTTCATCCGTTTTGCGTGAGTCTCGATTGCTAAGGTAGCTTCACGTCGAGTCTCATCTAATTTAGCTAAGTATAACATACGCTTCTCCTCTTCGGAAGTAACTGGGAGAAATCCGATGGCCATTTGCAGTGACGGGATTTCGCATTCAATGGGCAGTACGGCTTCCAAACCGTAAACTAGTTGGAAAGGAGTGAACCCTGTTGATGTTTTCACTGAGGTTCGGTATGCCCAAAGCGCTGAGAATAACATGTTGTGCCAATTCGACCGATGAATACCGATGATCCGTCGGATCATGATAACTAGAACTTTGTTGATAGACTCAACCAGACCGTTTGCTTGGGGATAATAAGGAGTAGAACTATCATGACGTAAACCAAGCTGGCCTGTAAGTTCTGTCATCATAATGTTTCGAAAATGGCGCCCTTGGTCAGTGATTATCGCTTGTGGGACACCAAACCTAGAAATAATGTGATTGAATACGAAAATTGTTGCTGTCTTGCCGTCTGCCTCGAATGTAGGCATCGCCTCGGCCCACTTAGTAAAATAATCAACCACAAGGATGATATACGCATGCCCCCCGGCCGAGTGAGGGTTACAAGTAATAAAGTCGATACCCCATTTGGCGAAAGGACCAACGACAATTATAGGGTGGAGAGGAGCAGGTGGCACTCACATCTTTCGATGAAACACCTGATAGTTGTGGCATTTTCAGACCGCAATAATACAATCTTTAAACAAAGACGTCCAGAAATAGCCAGCGCGCAATATCTTTTGGGCTGTGGCATACCCAGACATATGACCACCACACGCTCCAGAGTGACAATCATTCAAAACCCTCTCAGCTTCCTCATGAGTTAAGCAACGTCGAAAAATTAGATCTGCCCCACGACGATAAAGAGTATCCCCAATGATTTTGTATTGTTGGGACTGGAATCGAATCTTTCGACGTTCCGACTTTGAGATTTCGGATCGAAAGGATTGGGTCTGGAGATAGACAATTATATCCCCATACCACGGATCTAAAGTGCTGATAAGAAACAAAGATTCGTCTGCAATGGGCTCCTCTGCCACTGTTTCCATATCAGCACGTGGGAAATCACACATTAATTCAGCGAAAACTAAGGATTTCTTAGACTTGGATTTTTCGAACTCCAAATCGAACTCCTGCAGGATAACGATCCATTTGGAGTACTTGCCCCCTAGCAATTGTTTAGTCAGAATATAGATCATACGGTTGCAATCCGAAATCACTGTAGTTTTACGGAGAAGAATGTAATGACAAAATCGCTGGACAGCTTGAACGGCTGCCAGTGCCAACTTTTCCACATGTGAATACTTTAGCTTGCTTGGATTTAACGTTCGACTAAGATAATAGATCACATGTTCCGTTCCGAATTCGTCTTCCTGAACTAAGACCATTCCAATGGTGGAGTGGGAGGCGGCGAGATACAAAAAATAATCCTGGTTGTAGTTGGGAGGATGCAGCAACGGTGCATGGGTCAACGCGTGCTTAAGCGCATCAAAAGATTCCTGAGTTATCTCATCCCAAGAGAATTGAGCATTTTGTTTCAACAAACGGGTGAAACCCTTTGTAACCTCGGCGTAGTTAGGAATGAATCGATGAAAAAAGTTTGCTTTCCCCGGCAAACTTTGGATTTGGCGCAAACTCGAAGGAGGAGGCAATTTGATGATAGCTTCTACCTTCGAGGGATCGGCGCGGATACCGGCTTTTGAAACGACAAATCCTAGCAATCGTCCCACTTCTATGCAGAAGACACATTTGTGTGGGTTCAATCCAACTCGATAATGCCGACACCTCATAAAAATAGCTCGTAAATGGACAAGGTGGTCAGCTCGACGTAAAGAATGTGCAGGCAAATCATCAAGATACGGTTGCACAATGTGTTTGATGTCGTGAAACGCGTAAGACATTGCCCGTTGGAAAGTGGCTCTGGCATTCTTAAGTCCAAAAGGTAATTTGCAGTAAGAAAATGTCCCCCAAGGACAAATGAAGGTCGTTTTTGGTTGATCGGCAGGTAGAATATTGATTTGATTGTAACCAGAAAAACCGTCCATAAAGGAAAATATTTCACTGCCAGCACAATCATCAATTATTTGATCGATATAGGGCATAGGATAGTTGTCTTTTGGACAAGCTCGATTGATATCCCTATAGTCGATGCATATTCTTATTGTTCCTTGTTTCTTGTTAACCGGAACAATATTCGATACCCAATCCGTTAACGGGATCGGATAAATGAAACCTGGTTTCAAAAGCTTCTCGACGTCTGCTTTAATCGCAGTCGCTTTCCTAGGGTGTATCTGACGCAGACGTTGCCGAACGGGTTTAGCGTCTGGGTAAGTCTTGATTTCATGAACAACAATGGAGGGATCAATTCCTAGCATTTCCTCATAGGACCAGGCAAACAAGTTGCGGAACTTTTGAAATAGGGCCTTGTATGTTTGAATTTCATCATCTGTACACGAGGCACCTATATGAATGTTCTCAATGTCAATGGCAACACTATCTAAACTAAGCACACTGTCTAAACTAAGCACACAGTCTAAACTAAGCACACAGTCTAAACTAAGCACACATACCAGCTAGAAAGTAAAACCTATCCTAACTAAAATCTCCATACCCATCATTTAAGCATAATACCTCTCTCGGTAAAGTCCATTTCTGGGTTTACCCAAAGAGTCCCCATCAAAGTCTACCAGCTCATAGGCCCCTTTTGCTAGCTTTCGCTTAACAATGTAGGGCCCATGCCACATAGGAACGAATTTTCCAGCACCTAACTTATCATTAGCTTGATCATATAACAACACTAGGTCTCCTTCCAAAAAATTTCGAGGGGTCACATTCCGGTCATACTGAGCTTTCATCCGTTTTGCGTGAGTCTCGATTCCTAAGGCAGCTTCACGTCGAGTCTCATCTAATTTAGCTAAGTATAACAGATGCTTCTCCTCTTCAAAAGTAGCTGGGAGAAATTCGATGGCCATTTGCAGTGACGGGATTTCGCATTCAATGGGCAGCACGGCTTCCAAACCATAAACTAGTTGGAAAGGAGTGAACCCTGTTGATGTTTTCACTGAGGTTCGGTATGCCCAAAGCATGGAGAATAACATGTTGTGCCAATTCGACCGATGAATACCGATGATCCGTCGGATCATGATAACTAGAACTTTGTTGATAGACTCAACCAGACCGTTTGCTTGGGGATAATAAGGAGTAGAACTATCATGACGTAAACCAAGCTGGCCTGTAAGTTCTGTCATCATAATGTTTCGAAAATGGCGCCCATGGTCAGTGATTATCGCTTGTGGGACACCAAACCTAGCAATAATGTGATTGAATATGAAAATTGCTGCTGTCTTGCCGTCTGCCTCGAATGTAGGCATCGCCTCGGCCCACTTAGTAAAATAATCAACCGCAAGGATGATATACGCATGCCCCCCGGCCGAGTGAGGGTTACAAGTAATAAAGTCGATACCCCATTTGGCGAAAGGACCAATGGAAATTATAGGGTGGAGAGGAGTAGGTGGCGCGCGCATCTTTCGATCAAACACCTGACAGTTGTGGCATTTTCGGACCGCAATAATACAATCTTTAAACAAAGACGGCCACACATAGCCAGTGCGCAATATCTTTTGGGCTGTGGCATACCCAGACATATGACCGCCACACGCTCCAGAGTGACAGTCATTCAAAACCCTCTCAGCTTCCTCATGAGTTAAGCAACGTCGAAAAATTAGATCCGCCCCACGAAGATAAAGAGCATCCCCAATGATTTTGTATTGTTGGGACTGGAATCGAATCTTTCGACGTTCCGACTTTGAGATTTCGGGCCGAAAGGATTGGGTCTGGAGATAGACAATTATATCCCCATACCACGGATCTAAAGTGCTGATAAGAAACAAAGATTCGTCTGCAATGGGCTCCTCTGCCATTGTTTCCATATCATCACGCGGGAAATCACACATTAATTCAGCGAAAACTAAGGATTTCTTAGACTTGGATTTTTCGAACTCCAAATCGAACTCCTGCAGGATAACGATCCATTTGGAGTACTTTCCCCCTAGCAATTGTTTAGTTAGAATATAGATCATAGGGTTGCAATCCGAAATCACTGTAGTTTTACGGAGAAGAATGTAATGACGAAATCGCTAGACAACTTGAACGGATGCCAGTGCCAACTTTTCCACATGTGAATACTTTAGCTCGGTTGGATTTAACGTCTGACTAAGATAATAGGTCACATGTTCCGTTCCGAATTCGTCTTCCTGAACTAAGACCATTCCAATGGTGGAGTGGGAGGCGGCGAGATACAAAAAATAATCCTGGTTGTAGTTGGGAGGATGCAACAACGGTGCATGGGTCAACGCGTGCTTAAGCGCATCAAAAGATTCCTGAGCTATCTCATCCCAAGAGAATTGAGCATTTTGTTTCAACAACCGGGTGAAACCCTTTGTAACCTCGGCGTAGTTAGGAATGAATCGACGTAAAACGTTTTCTTTCCCCTGCAAACTTTGGAGTTGGCGCAAACTCGAAGGAGGAGGCAATTTGATGATAGCTTCTACCTTCGAGGGATCGACGCGGATACCGGCTTTTGAAACGACAAATCCTAGCAATCGTCCCACTTCTATGCAGAAGACACATTTGTTTGGGTTCAACCGAATTCGATAATGCCGACACCTCATAAAAATAGCTCGTAAATGGACAAGGTGGTCAGCTCGACGTAAAGAATGAGCAGGCAAATCATCAAGATACGGTTGCACAATGTGTTTGATGTCGTGAAACGCGTAAGACATTGCTCGTTGGAAAGTGGCTCCAACATTCTTAAGTCCAAAAGGTAATTTGCAGTAAGCAAATGTCCCCCAAGGACAAATGAAGGCCGTTTTTGGTTGATCGGCAGGTAGAATATTGATTTGATTGTAACCGGAAAAACCATCCATAGAGGAAAATATTTCACTGCCGGCACAATCATCAATTATTTGATCGATATAGGGGGTAGGATAGTTGTCTTTTGGACAAGCTCAATTGATATCCCTATAGTCGATGCATATTCTTATTGTTCCATTTTTCTTGTTAACCGGAACAATATTCGATACCCAATCCGTTAACAGGATCGGATAAATGAAACCTACTTTCAAAAGCTTCTCGACTTTTGCTTTAATCGCAGCCGCTTTCCTAGGGTGTATCTGAAGCAGACGTTGCCGAACGGGTTTAGCGTCCGGGTAAGTCTTGATTTCATGAACAACAATGGAGGGATCAATTCCTGGCATTTCCTCATTGGACCGGGCAAACACGTCGCGGAAATTTTGAAATAGGGCCTTGTATGTTTGAATTTCATCATCTGTACACGAGGCACCTATATGAATGTTCTTAATGTCAATGGCAACAATGTCTAAACTAAGCACACAGTCTAAACTAAGCACACATACCAGCTATAAAGCAAAACCTATCTTAACTAAAATCTCCATACCCATCATTTAAGCATAATACCTCTTTAGGTAAAGTCCATTTCTGGGTTTACCCAAAGAGTCCCCGTCAAATTCTACCAGCTCATAGGCCCCTTTTGCTAGCTTTCTCTTAACAATGTAGGGCCCATGCCACATAGGAACGAATTTTCCAGCACCTAACTTATCATTAGCTTGATCATATAACAACACTAGGTCTCCTTCCGAAAAATTCCGAGGGGTCACATTCTGGTCATACTGAGCTTTCATCCATTTTGCGTGAGTCTCGATTGCTAAGGCAGCTTCACGTCGAGTCTCATCTAATTTAGCTAAGTATAACAGACACTTCTCCTCTTCGGAAGTAGCTGGGAGAAATTCGATGGCCATTTGCAGTGATGGGATTTCGCATTCAATGGGCAGCACGACTTCCAAACGATAAACTAGTTGGAAAGGAGTGAACCCTATTGATGCTTTCACTGAGGTTCGGTATGCCCAAAGCGCTGAGAATAACATGTTGTACCAATTCGACCGATGAATACCGATGATCCGTCGAATCATGATAACTAGAACTTTGTTGATAGACTCAACCAGACCGTTTGCTTGGGGATAATAAGGAGTAGAACTATCATGACGTAAACCAAGCTAGCCTGTAAGTTCTGTCATCATAATGTTTCGAAAATGGTGCCCATGGTCAGTGATTATCACTTGTGGGACACCAAACCTAGCAATAATGGGATTGAATACGAAAATTGTTGTTGTCTTGCCATCTGCCTCGAATGTAGGCATCGCCTCGGCCCACTTAGTAAAATAATCAACCGCAAGGATGATATACGCATGCCCCCCGGCCGAGTGAGGGTTACAAGTAATAAAGTCGATGCCCCATTTGGCGAAAGGACCAACAGCAATTATAGGGTGGAGAGGAGCAGGTGGCGCGCGCATCTTTCGATCAAACACCTGACAGTTGTGGCATTTTCGGACCGCAATAATACAATCTTTAAACAAAGACGGCCAGAAATAACAGTGCGCAATATCTTTTGGGCTATGGCATACCCAGACATATGACCGCCACACGCTCCAGAGTGACACTCATTCAAAACCCTCTCAGCTTCCTCATGAGTTAAGCAATGTCGAAAAATTAGATCCACCCCACGACGATAAAGAGTATCCCAAATGATTTTGTATTGTTGGGACTGGAATCGAATCTTTCGACATTCCGACTTTGAGATTTCGGGCCGAAAGGATTGGGTCTGGAGATAGACAATTATATCCCCATACCACGGATCTAAAGTGCTGATAAGAAACAAAGATTCGTCCGCAATGGGCTCCTCTGCCACTGTATCCGTATCAGCACGTGGGAAATCACACATTAATTAAGCGAAAACTAAGGATTTCTTAGACTTGGATTTTTCAAACTCCAAATCGAACTCCTGCAGGATAACGATCCATTTGGAGTACTTGCCCCCTAGCAATTGTTTAGTCAGAATATAGATCATAGGGTTGCAATCCGAAATCACTGTAGTTTTATGGAGAAGAATGTAATGACGAAATCGCTAGACAGCTTGAATGGCTGCCAGTGCCAACTTTTCCACATGTGAATACTTTAGCTCGGTTGGATTTAACGTCCGACTAAGATAATAGATCACATGTTCCATTCTGAATTCGTCTTCCTGAACTAAGACCATTCCAATGGTGGAGTGGGAGGCGGCGAGATACAAAAAATAATCCTGGTTGTAGTTGGGAGGATGCAACAACGGTGCATGGGTCAACGCGTGCTTAAGCGCATCAAAAGATTCCTGAGCTATCTCATCCCAAGAGAATTGAGCATTTTGTTTCAACAACCGGGTGAAACCCTTTGTAACCTCGGCGTAGTTAGGAATGAATCGACGTTAAAAGTTTTCTTTCCCCTGCAAACTTTGGAGTTGGCGCAAACTCGAAGGAGGAGGCAATTTGATGATAGCTTCTACCTTCGAGGGATCGACAAGGATACCGGCTTTTGAAACGACAAATCCTAGCAATCATCCCACTTCTATGCAGAAGACACATTTGTGTGGGTTCAACCGAATTCGATAATGCCGACACCTCATAAAAATAGCTCGTAAATGGATAAGGTGGTCAGCTCGACGTAAAGAATGAGCAGGCAAATCATCAAGATACGGTTGCACAATGTGTTTGATGTCGTGAAACGCGTAAGACATTGCCCATTGGAAAGTGGCTCCGGCATTCTTAAGTCCAAAAGGTAATTTGCAGTAAGCAAATGTCCCCCAAGGACAAATGAAGGCCATTTTTGGTTGATCGGCAGGTAGAATAGTGATTTGATTGTAACCGGAAAAACCGTCCATAAAGGAAAATATTTCACTGCCGGCACAATCATCAATTATTTGATCGATATAGGGTGTAGGATAGTTGTTTTTTGGACAAGCTCGATTGATATCCCTATAGTCGATGCATATTCTTATTGTTCCTTGTTTCTTGTTAACCAGAACAATATTCAATACCCAATCCGTTAACGGGATCGGATAAATGAAACCTGCTTTCCTAGGGTGTATCTGACGCAGAAGTTGTCGAACGGGTTTAGCGTCCGGGTAAGTCTTGATTTCATGAACAACAATGGAGGGATCAATTCCTGGCATTTCCTCATAGGACCAGGCAAACACGTCATGGAACTTTTGAAATAGGGCCTTGTATGTTTGAATTTCATCATCTGTACACGAGGCACCTATATGAATGTTCTCAATAGTTCCGGTTTTGACTGAAATGTCAATGGCAATAGTTTGGGAAATGTTTCCCAAATTCAACTCTGAATCAGGATGTTTCATGGGATTCTGAGCGTCCTTGACATATTCAGCTGTAAAGATTGATGAGAAATCATTTTCGAATTCATCATCCTCAGGTAAAAATGAAGATCTATGATGGAGATCTTCCCATGGTAGATCGTCTACACTTAGGATTTCGCGAAGTTGTTCGTCAGATGACACAACTTCAGGAAACGCTATCCATTCTAAGGTTGATGTGAAAAGCGACTCTTCACCGACCACATTCATTTGGTCAATTTGGGTTGAACGCGGGTCGGAAAAAGATTGCAGGGCTTCGTAAGCAATTTCATATGGACTCAAAGGCATAACATCACCGAATGAGTCTATCTCAGATTCAGATGGGACAATCCAAGGATCATCGTAAATAATAGTGTCTGAAGTAATCATATGAATGAAAGCAAATGAAGGGTCTGCATTGATTGGAGGAAAAGGAAAAGTTCCCAGTAAACCGGAATCTTTAACTAATCCTACACCAACATCCTTATAAGGGATAGTCGTTTTACCGACATGCTGGATACTCTCTGAAGAGGCTGGGTCGGATGAAAAGTAAGCCAGCTGGTCTATTGTCACGATCTTGCCATTATGTGGAAATTTTATAACTTTGAAGACCGATGAGACGACTGCTGTCATAGCATAAGACCAACTGCGACCCAAGAGAAGGTTGTAGTCTAGAGGGGCATCAACCACTTCCACATCCAGACTAACGGTTTTTCCTTCAACCCCTATAGGCAAATCCTGTAGAATGCCAAACGGATGGAACCCACGGCCATCAAAGGCCTTAAGAGTCGTCGGGGATTGGTTCAATGAAGGAGAACCAAGCGATCTCCAACATTGAATCGACATAATACACGTAGAAGCTCCTTCATCAATTACAGTCCGATGAATAGGCCTGTTTTTGACTATCACTGGAATCTGGAAAGCCATTTGATGAGGGAGACGCGGTGTACTATTTTCTAGATCAAAGATTATCACGTTCGGATCCTAAATATCAACAGCTCCTATAGCCGACAAAAGTAACTTGCGCTGTGCTGGACATGATTGCAGCACTTCCAAAGCCGACATTGCTGAGGGTGAAACATCTAAGTCCTCAACAATGTTATAATTATAAGCTGCTCTCGCATGTGGATTGAAAGTAGACTTTCGAAGTATACCCTTGGCGGGCGGTTTGATTACTAAGTCCAGGTTAGGTTTCTCGATCTGTAGTGGATCGGAACCGGGAGCTGAGGTTGATGGATTAGAATGATAAGATTCTGCTTCTTTTCCATCAACATGACTCTTACTACCGTAATCTTGCGATCGAGTCGCAATCCGTACATGAGACATCATCAATATGGGTTCTTCACTGGCACTCGAGGAAGAACCTATCATTTTACTCTCCTGCTTTGGAAATGGATCTTTCAAAACAGCAGGAGTTGGGGAACCTTTAACAATTTTCACAACCTCGGCCCAATGAGGGCAATCTCTTGTGAAATGATCTTCACAAATTAAACAAGGATAGCGAGGTTTGCGCTTCTCGTCGTTAGATTCCGACTTCTCTTTTTTCTCCTTTGGAGCCTTGTCTGCTTTTTCTTTCTTCTTACCTTTATTTTTACCACCGTTTTTTGATTTAGCCGTAGATGACTCTACAGCGTGAACGTCGGCGGTAATTTCAGGAGAAGACTCTCCTGTCGGGGAGTCTGGTAAGGTTATTATTGGAGAAGAATTCTTTGAGGATTTCTTCTTACTTTTAGTATTCACCGTACCATTCATGCCATCAGCAGAATGAGACCCCGAAGGAGCAGCAGCGATTTGATTCGATTTAGGAAGATCTGGGATCTTCTCATGCAACGTACCCGACTAAGTGTAAACTAAGTCAAGGTACTGGGCTTGAGTAATGACTTGCTCCTTAGTAAATACTCCGGCCTTAGCTACATCTTCAGTAATCTTCGGTAACAATGATTTTACAAACCATTCAGCTAAGATTTGGTCCGGGATAAAAACTTTCAGTAAACGTCTTTGACGTCTCCATTCATGAATATGATTCGAAATATAAGTGGACGTCGATTGTTTTAGCAAAGTTAATAACTCAGTACCATTATCGTATCTGACCGGCAACTGAAAATGAGTTAGGAAGGAGGTAGCTAACTGGCTGAGATTGTAAAAAGAGGACCGTGGTAACTCAATGTACCACTTGGCCGCGAGACCAATAAGTGTACGCTGGAAAAGACGTAAGCGGATCGAATCATCCGAGATAGAATTTGAAGCACACCAGAGGTGGTAAGTCATCATATGATTTGACGGATCCTCTCCAGACTTACCTTCGAACTTGGGTATATCACTGGGCAACTTATTTGGCATTGGCGGCCAGAACGGAAGATAATTGATTGGATCGTTCGTTAGGCACGTCAAGTCGGGTAAATCCAAAGTTGCGATAAACGGTAATTGCCGGTTAGGATCTCTAGAACTCTGGGTCACAATACCAGTTCCAGGAGGAGGATATCCGGGATAACTAGGAATAGGAATCGCGTTCGGGATATTATATCCTCTCGGAAAACCAGGATTAGTCGGACCGTACTGGGGTTGCTGTGGTTGTTGATAAGTGTACCCAGGATACGGTTGATACTAGTAAACCAGTTGCTGGACAACAGGCCCGTATTGGTACTGTCCCTGGTACGGTTGATAAGCAAATTGTGGTTGAGTTGTAACAACCATACTCAAACCAGGTTGTCCTACAGGCATCTGAACCGTAGTTTGAATCGTGGATCCAAACGGTGGTAAAGATGTCTGAGGAGTAGATACAGGGACAGTAGAAACCGGAGCTGTCGATACTCCAGAAGTAAGTGGGGTAGATTGAACAGATGTTGCGGCAGTTGCTGCAGTAGTTTGGGATGAAGTACTAGGTGCAGTTGGCCCAGACTGAGAAACTACTGGAGGTACAAAAGTTTGAACATTAGACTGGACTGGTTGCTGGGGTGAACCAGAAACTAAAGGTTGTCCAGTTGGAGATCACAACTGTACACTTGGCTGCAACACTTGTTGAACTTGCGATGGAACCCACGTTACATTCATTTCGGGCTATTGACCCATAACAGGTTGAGTATATTGAGATCCATAGCCGGATTGAGGGTAGGATTGATAATTGAGAGGTACATTTCCCGTACCTTGAACATAATATTGACCTTGAGGTGGTTGATAACCTTGACTCGAATACTAACCTTGAGGCGTAAACCCTTGACTCGAGTACTGACCTTGGGGTGGAAAACCTTGACTCAAGTACTGACCTTGGGGTGGAAACCCTTGAGGTAAGTACTGATACTGGGGTTGACCTTGAGGCATGAATTGATACTGAGGTTGACCTTGAGGCATGAATTGATACTGAGGTTGACCCTGGGGTACATATTGAGGCTGGGGTTGACCTTGAGGAATGTATTTCACCATGGGTACATACTGTCCTTGAGGTTGCCCCCCAGACACAACTTGTGTACCTTGAGGTTGCCCCCCAGGCGTTAATTGAGGGTGCCCCCCAGGCGGTAACTGGCCACCTTGAGGTTGAGAACCGGGAATTGAACCTGACATCATGTAAATGTCTCCTACACCCAATGGTTGATTACCGCTATTTCCAGTTAATGACCCATGTTCAATGGGTTGAGGAGATGCTCCCGCAAAAGTACCAGAAAGTGACTGATATCCAAAGGGAACAGAAGGACCACCATACAAGAAAGATTCAGGAGATTGAGTAAACATAGACGACTGACCAGACATATTTACAGGAGTATAAATGCCTCCGGATGGATAAGGAGTACGAGGTGGAGAAAACCTTGACCCTGAATTGTCCAAATAATTAGTTAATGAAAGATACCAAGTAGTACTTCTAGGAGGACTGTAAAAGATAGATTCACGCTCCCTTAGATCAATAGTAGGTTGATCTTCAGGGATAGGGACGCCTACTTCTTCTTCTGGAGCAAGTTCTTCAATAGCTATCAACCTAGAAGGAAGATCTTCGGTGATGACTCTTTCGACCCTAGGTGAATCAGGAGCACTAGAAGTTGGAGTAACAGGTTCAGATATTTCAGGTTCTTCGCCTATATCACTAGTAGATGAAAAAATTACCAGCAAGCTTGGAAACTGCAACAACTTCGGGATTATAACCTGTTTCTAGACCTTGGTAATCTAGATGGACTACAAATGATGACTCTCCTTCTTCAGGTGATCCTACTTTACTGCCACTAGGAGGAGTTACAAGGACTTTTAAACCTTCGTAATGTTCCGGGATGTCTTCAGGAGGTTCACCCAGAATTCTATGGGATTTCCTCAATAGATCAGCCACGGTAACAATCTCACGAGACTGGCCCCGAAGTCTACGGGACTGTCTCGGTAATTCCGCCACAGTTAAAACTTTTAACTACTGCACACACAAACAAAATAAAATCTCAAAGCAAACCACCTAAAGTCTCTAAAGAACCAAACAAATTTGAATCACACGCCTAAAGAATTTAGGGCGTCAAACCATGCAAAAACAGTAGCCTTCCGGACTGAAAACACTAGTTGGTGATGAAGCCCAACATCGCCGAATTCAGTACAGAAGGGGTGGGTGGAACAGTTGCCCCGAAAACCTGCTTAATGAATAGACTGGACCAAGTTCCTCCACTTAAACCGTCTCGAGTGAAGTGAACCCCCCAGAAAATCCAAGTGAGTCTAGCCAACGTCTGCTCCAGGTACAGTGGGATCTTCCCTCCACCGTCACCTCGGTAGAATCCTAAAGATAATGGTCACTAAGGTTACCAATATCAACAAATACACCTGGGGGAACAGCCTAGGCTCTGACAGCATGCAAGGGCAGAGTATCAAGCTCAATCCCCTTGCCGGCTCCTTGACAATAATCCAAGGTTTACCAACAAGTGACCCCTGGCTCCTCGACAATGGTTAATCCGAGGTTTACCGTTTGTAATACGTGCGTGTCTGGCGTCGTTCCCAACGAGGGAGGATTGATCCCCTCACTGGTTCGGACACGAGCTCGTGCTTCTCCTTTAAGAGATGCTTTCCCAGAGTATAAATGCAACAGTTGGATTTATCCTACCACAAGATGAGCTACTTGTTTGGTTTTTCTGTCTTGGAGAGTTAATTACTCTCCTACTCCAAGACACTAACCTGATCTATATTGGTGTTTCAGAGCCCTAGTAAATAAAAAGTTACTAAGTTGATTTTACTTTAAGCGTTAATTTTTATGGCTTTTCTTTAAGACAAAAGGTAGAGGAGATGAAACTGATGGTGTGTCGACTCGACTCAAAATCCACTACAAAGATGCACCTAAGATGATTTACACTACTTTTCTTTTTCAATGAAACTCCTAGCTAAGAGAGTTGAGAGAATGGAAATTTTATAGAAAACAACTTTCTTGGCAAAGACAATCAAAGAAACAATTCTCTTTATCTTTTCAAAACACACAACTCATGACCACTAGTTACTTCATGAAATTTCCTTTCTCTTCAAAAGACTACAAATGCTACCAAAGAAAACTTTTTTCCAAAATAATTTTTATATTTTTCTATATTAATAAAGCATGTAAAAACTATTTATCAAAAATCAAAATTAACAAATCTAAGACAATCAAATCGAATTCACTCAAAAGCAAATCAAAGGGAAATTTACCTAAAAGTAAAACTAATGAGGACAAAAGCCTACAAAGATAATTCCTGGATGTTTTACTCAGTCAAAATGTAACTAAGGATCAACCTATGCAGAATCATAAACTGATCAAAAAACAAAATCGAAATCTTTTTGTTCTTTTTTCTCAAGAATGAAATTCAAAGCTTCAAGCAACAAACTTTTTTGAGATTTTCAAAGAGAAGACACAACAGGTAGGTCTCTCACAAGGGCGAATTCTATGACAGGCCCGACTCCTAAGAGGGTTGAACAAAACCAGGGAGATCCAAAGTTTGACAACCTCTAACGCCAAAGTCACTACAGGACCAGTTAAAAATCAAACCCTAAGGCAAAAAACTCTATGAATTCCACCAAAACCCTCGACACTAACGGAACAAGTTCAGGTGAAGATCTCTGACAGTAAACTAATGGATCTGGGTAGGAAAAACAAATTAAAAGCAAAAAGTAAAGAGCAAAAAGAAAAAATTGAAATTTTCTCAATTTTACACAGGGTACGCAGGCAACCTGTTTACACAGGTGCGGGTACGATCTGTGCACACAGTAGCAGTGCGTACAAGTACGCACTGTGCTGAACTCAGAGCCTGCGTACTTCTAGCAAAACTAAGAAAAATGGAAATCTAAATTAACCCTAAGCTAACCCACCCAAACACACAGTCAGACAGCCAAAAACCAAAAAACAAGCGATTTTTCTCAGATCAAAATATGAAATCAAAAAGAACTCAAACACATTCATGGATTCCCCAGTGGAGTCGCCATTTTGTCACGCGGAATGAGTGCACTTTGCGGACAAAGTCCACCTCCTTAGAAGCCTAAGACTTTCTAGTGACAAACAAGACAAATATTAACAATCCTTCTCTAAATATGCATTTCTACTATGAGAAATCAAGTGTTTTAGATCTTACCAGTAACCCAACGCTGTTGTAGTAGTCCAGCTTCGTTGATCCGGATGAGCTCCTCCTTCTCTTCGAAACCTGCATTCACTAACAATCAAATGATTAAATAGCACCTGAATATCACATAAAATAAAACATATTTAACATATAGACCAACGAGTATATGAAACAACTCATAAATAACAAGTTATTGAGAATAATGGACTTATTTGCATTAAAAGGTAACAAAAGAAACCATTACAACCTGAGCCTTGGCGTTGTGCAAGTTCCTCCCAGGGTCCACAAGAGTCCTCCTCTACTCTGATCAGCTCACCCACTTCCAAATACAACAAGTAAAGATGGTAATCTCTCCTCACAAGCTTATACAAGGAAGTCCTAATTCCAGCAGCATCTACCCTTAGGAATGTTCAGCTTTCAACCTCTCCCTCCCTCTGGCATAATGCCTGTATTTATAGTGCTCTAGAGGAAGATAATTAGATCCACCATGAATGGGATAAGCCCCTTTTTCAATGGGATAGCTCCCCTCTTCATGGGATAAGTTCCTCTTTCTTTGTGTGCATGAACCATCTGGAGGCGCTTCATACACGTCAAACCATCTTCTAGAATGCTCTAGAAATGACCACAAGTAACTTTTTTAAGATGAAACTCGCGCCTTTTGCCTTTTACAGGGGTACGCACCCACCCCTTTACATACAGAGCATACAAATACGTAGGTATTGTGAATATGAGTCGCGTACCCGCAGGTAAGGCCAAGAGAAACTGCGTACCAGAGATAATTGACTTTTAAATGACTTTTCTCTCATTTTTGGAGTTTGACATGGAGAGCAGAGGCATGAGACTTGCCAAGGAGGATAGTATAATAATGGATGGAGCCATACTAACTGCAAATAGTCATGGTGACATTTTTTAGTGTAAACTAAGCACACTGTAGACTGTGTGCTTAGTTTAGACTGTGTACACGAGGCATTTCCGGTTTTGACTGAAATGTCAATGGCAATAGTTTGGGAAATGTTTCCCAAATTCAACTCTGAATCAGGATGTTTCATGGGATTCTGAGCATCCTTGACATATTCAGCTGTAAAGATTGATGAGAAATCATTTTCGAATTCATCATCCTCAGGTAAAAATGAAGATCTATGATGGAGATCTTCCCATGGTAGATCGTCTACACTTAGGATTTTGCGAAGTTGTTCGTCAGATCACACAACTTTAGGAAACGCTATCCGTTCTGAGGTTGATGTGAAAAGTGACTCTTCACCGACCACATTCATTTGGTCAGTTTGGGTTGAACGCGGGTCGGAAAAAGACTAAAGGGCTTCGTAAGCAATTTCATATGGACTCAAAGGCATAGCATCACCGAATGAGTCTATCTCAGATTCAGATGGGACAATCCAAGGATCATCGTAAATAATAGTGTCTGAAGTAATCATATGAATGAAAGCAAATGAAGGGTCTGCGTTGATTGGAGGAAAAGGAAAAGTTCCTAGTAAACCGAAATCTTTAACTAATCCTACACCAACATCCTTATAAGGGATAGTCGTTTTACCGACATGCTGGATACTCTCTGAAGAGGCTGGGTCGGATGAAAAGTAAGCCAGCTGGTCTATTGTCACGATCTTGCCATTATGTGGAAATTTTATAACTCTGAAGACCGATGAGACGACTGCTGTCATAGCATAAGACCAACTGTGACCCAAGAGAAGGTTGTAGTCTAGAGGGGCATTAACCACTTCCACATCCAGACTAACGGTTTTTCCTTCAACCCCTATAGGCAAATCCTGTAGAATGCCAAACGGATGGAACCCACGGCCATCAAAGGCCTTAAGAGTCGTCGGGGATTGGTTCAATGAAGGAGAACCAAGCGATCTCCAACATTGAATCGACATAATACACGTAGAAGCTCCTTCATCAATTACAGTCCGATGAATAGGCCTGTTTTTTACTATCACAGGAATCTGGAAAGCCATTTGATGAGGGAGACGCGGTGTACTATTTTCTAGATCAAAGATTATCAGGTTCGGATCCTGAATATCAACAGCTCCTATAGCCGACAAAAGTAACTTGCGCTGTGCTGGACATGATTGCAGCACTTCCAAAGCCGACATTGCTAAGGGTGAAACAGCTAAGTCCTCAACAATGTTATAATTCTGAGCTGCTCTCGCATGTGGATTGGAAGCAGACCTTCGAAGTATACCCCTGGCGGGCGGTTTGATTACTAAGTCCGGGTTAGGTTTCTCGATCTGTAGTGGATCGGAACCGGGAGCTGAGGTTGATGGATTAGAATGAGAAGATTCTGCTTCTTTTCCATCAACAGGACTCTTACTACCGTAATCTTGCGATCGAGTCGCAATCCGTACATGAGACATCATCAATATGGGTTCTTCACTGGCACTCGAGGAAGAACCTATCATTTTACTCTCCTGCTTTGGAAATGGATCTTTCAAAATAGTAGGAGTTGGGGAACCTTTAACGATTTTCACAACCTCGGCCCGATGAGGGCAATCTCTTGTGAAATGATCTTCTTCACAAATTAAACAAGGATAGCGAGGTTTGCGCTTCTCGTCGTTAGATTCCGACTTCTCTTTTTTCTCCTTTGGAGCCTTGTCTGCTTTTTCTTTCTTCTTACCTTTCTTTTTACCACCGTTTTTTGATTTAGCTGTAGATGACTCTACAGCGTGAACGTCGGTGGTAATTTCAGGAGAAGACTCTCCTGTCAGGGAGTCTGGTAAGGTTATTATTGGAGAAGAATTCTTTGAGGATTTCTTCTTACTTTTAGTATTCATCGTACCAATCATGCCATCAGCAGCATGAGACCCCGAAGGAGCAGCTGCGATTTGATTCGATTTAGGAAGATCTGGGATCTTCTCATGCAACGTACCCGACTAAGTGTAAACTAAGTCAAGGTACTGGGCTTGAGCAATGACTTGCTCCTCAGTAACTACTCCAGCCTTAGCTACATCTTTAGTAATCTTTGGTAACAATGATTTTACAAACCATTCAACTAAGATTTGGTCCGGGATAAAAACTTTCACTAAACGTCTTCGACGTCTCCATTCATGAATATGATCCGAAATATAAGTGGACGTCGATTGTTTTAGCGAAGTTAATAACTCAGTACCATTATCATATCTGACCGGCAACTGAAAATGAGTTAGGAAGGAGGTAGATAACTGGATGAAATTGTAAAAAGAGGACCGTGGTAACTCAATGTACCACTTGGCCGCGAGACCAATAAGCGTACGCTGGAAAAGACGTAAGCAGATCGAATCATCCGAGATAGAATTTGAAGCACACCAGAGGTGGTAAGTCATCACATGATTTGACGGATCCTCTCCAGACTTACCTTCGAACTTGGGTATATCACTAGGTAACTTATTTGGCATTGGCAGCCAGAACGGAAGATAATTGATTGGATCGTTCGTTAGGCGCGTCAAGTCGGGTAAATCCAAAGTTGCGATAAACGGTAATTGCCGATTAGGATCTCTAGAACTCTGGGTCACAATACCAGTTCCAGGAGGAGGATATCCGGGATAACTAGGAATAGGAATCGCGTTCGGGATATTATATCCTCCCGGAAAACCAGGATTAATCAGACCGTACTAGGGTTGTTGTGGTTGTTGATAAGTGTACCCAGGATACGGTTGATACTGGTAAACCGGTTGCTGGACAGCAGTCCCGTATTGGTACTGTCGCTGGTACGATTGATAAGCAAATTGTTGTTGAGTTGTAACAACCGTACTCAAACCAGGTTGTCCTACAGGCATCTGAGCTGTAGTTTGAATCGTGGATCCAGACGGTGGTAAAGATGTCTGAGGAGTAGATACAGGGACAGTAGAAACCGGAGCTGTCGATACTCCAGAAGTAAGTGGGGTAGATTGAACAGATGTTGTGGCAGTTGCTGCAGTCGTTTGGGATGGAGTACTAGGTGCAGTTGGCCCAGACTGAGAAACTACCGGAGGTACAGAAGTTTGAACATTAGACTGGACTGGTTGCTGGGGTGAACCAGAAACTAAAGGTTTTCCAGTTGGAGATCACAACTGTACGCTTGGCTGCAACACTTGTTGAACTTGCGATGGAACCCACGTTACATTCATTCCGGGGTATTGACCCATAACAGGTTGAGTATATTGAGATCCATAGCCAGATTGAGGATAGGATTGATAATTGAGAGGTAAAATTCCCGTACCTTGAACATAAGATTGACATTGAGGTGGTTGATAACCTTGACTCGAATACTGACCTTGGGGCGTAAACCCTTGACTTGAGTACTGACCTTGGGGTGGAAAACCTTGACTCAAGTACTGACCTTGGGGTGAAAACCCTTGAGATAAGTACTGATACTGGGGTTTACCTTGAGGCATGAATTGATACTGAGGTTGACCCTGGGGTACATATTGAGGCTGGGGTTGACCTTGAGGAATGTATTTCACCATGGGTACATACTGTCCTTGAGGTTGCCCCCCAGACACAACTTGTGTACCTTGAGGTTGCCCCCCAGGCGTTAATTGAGGGTGCCCCCCAGGCGGTAACTGGCCACCTTGAGGTTGAGAACCGGGAATTGAACCTGACATCATGTAAATGTCTCCTACACCCAATGGTTGATTACCGCTATTTCCAGTTAATGACCCATGTTCAATGGGTTGAGGAGATGCTCCCGCAAAAGTACCAGAAAGTGACTGATATCCAGAGGGAACAGAAGGACCACCATACAAGAAAGATTCAGGAGATTGAGTAAACATAGACGACTGACCAGACATATTTACAGGAGTATAAATGCCTCCGGATGGATAAGGAGTACGAGGTGGAGAAAACCTTGACCCTGAATTGTCCAAATAATTAGTTAACGAAAGATACCAAGTAGTACTTCTAGGAGGACTGTAAAAGATAGATTCACGCTCCCTTAGATCAATAGTAGGTTGATCTTCAGGGATAGGGATGCCTACTTCTTCTTCTGGAGCAAGTTCTTCAATAGCTATCAACCTAGAAGGAAGATCTTCGGTGATGACTCTTTCGACCCTAGGTGAATAAGGAGCACTAGAAGTTGGAGTAACAGGTTCAGATATTCCAGGTTCTTCGCCTATATCACTAGTAGATGAAAAACTACCAGCAAGCTCAGAAACTGCAATAGCTTCGGGATTATAACCTCTTTCTAGACCTTGGTAATCTGGATGGACTACCAATGACGACTCTCCTTCTTCAGGTGATCCTACTTTACTGCCACTAGGAGGAGTTACAAGGACTTTTAAACCTTCGTAAGGTTCCGGGATGTCTTCAGGAGGTTCACCCCGAATTCTACGGGATTTCCTCAACAGATCAGCCACGGTAACAATCTCAGGAGACTGGCCCCGAAGTCTACGAAACTGTCTCGGTAATTCTGCCACAGTTAAAACTTTTAACTACTGCACACGCAAACAAAATAAAATCTCAAAGCAAACGACCTAAAGTCTCTAAAGAACCAAACAAATTTGAATCACACGCCTAAAGAATCTAGGGCATCAAACCATGCACAAACAGTAGCCTTCTGGACCGAAAACAGTAGTTGGTGATGAAACCCAACATTGCCGAATTCAGTACAGAAGGGGTGGGTGGAACAGTTACCCCGGCAACCTGCTTAATTAATAGACTGGACCAAGTTCCTCCACTTAAACCGTCTCGAGTGAAGTGAACCCCCCAGAAAATCCAAGTGAGTCTAGCCGACGTCTGCTCCAGGTACAGTGGGATCTTCCCTCCACCGTCACCTCGGTAGAATCCTAAAGATAATGGTCACTAAGGTTACCAACAACAACAAATACACCTGGGGGAACAGTCTAGCCTC
Organism: Pinus tabuliformis; assembly: GCA_031772625.1. Taxonomy (NCBI): domain Eukaryota; kingdom Viridiplantae; phylum Streptophyta; class Pinopsida; order Pinales; family Pinaceae; genus Pinus; species Pinus tabuliformis. Next base: position 407,872,355 of record CM062817.1, on the reverse strand, counting down.
CGACAGCACGCAAGGGCAGAGTATCAAGCTCAATCCCCTTGCCGGCTCCTTGACAATAATCCAAGGTTTACCGACAAGTGACCCCTAGCTCCTCGACAATGGTTAATCCATGGTTTACCGTTTGTAATACGTGCGTGTCTGGCGTCGTTCCCAACGAGGGAGGATTGATCCCCTCACTGGTTCGGACACGAGCTCGTGCTTCTCCTTTAAGAGGAGCTTTCCCAGAGTATAAATGCAACAATTGGATTTATCCTACCACAAGATGAGCTACTTGTTTGGTTTTGCTGTCTTGGAGAGTTAATTACTCTCCTACTCCAAGACACTAGCCTGATCTATATTGGTGTTTCAGAGCCCTAGTAAATAAAAAGTTACTAAGTTGATTTTACTTTAACCGTTAATTTTTATGGCTTTTCTTTAAGACAAAAGGTAGTGGAGATGAAACTGATGGTGTGTAGACTTGACTCAAAATCCACTACAAAGATGCACCTAAGATGATTTACACTACTTTTCTTTTTCAGTGAAACTCCTAGCTAAGAGAGTTGAGAGAATGCAAATTTTATAGAAAACAACTTTCTTGGCAAAGACAATCAAAGAAACAATTCTCTTTATCTTTTCAAAATGCACAACTCATGACCACTAGTTACTTCACGAAATTTCCTTTCTCTTCAAAAGACTACAAATGCTACCAAAGCAAACTTTTTTCCAAAAGAATTTTTATATTTTTCTATATTAATAAAGCATGTAAAAACTATTTATCAAAAATCAAATTTAACAAATCTAAGACAATCAAATCAAATTCACTCAAAAGCAAATCAAAGGGAAATTTACCTAAAAGTAAAACTAATGAGGACAAAAGCGTACAAAGATAATTCCTGGATGTTTTACTCAATCAAAGTTTAACTAAGGATCAGCCTATGCAGAATCATAAACTGATCAAAAAACAGAATCGAAATCTTTTTGTTCTTTTTTCTCAAGAATGAAATTCATAGCTTCAAGCAACAAACTTTTTCGAGATTTGCAAAGAGAAGACACAACAGGTAGGTCTCTCACAAGGGCGAATTCTATGACAGGCCCGACTCCTAAGAGGGTTGAACAAAACTAGGGAGATCCAAAGTTTGACAACCTCTAATGCCAAAGTCACTACAAGACCAGTTAAAAATCAAACCCTAAGGCAAAAAACTCTATGAATTCCACCAAAACCCTCGACACTAACGGAACAAGTTCAGGTGAAGATCTCTGACAGTAAACCAATGGATCTGGGCAGGAAAAACAAATTAAAAGCAAAAAGTAAAGAGCAAAAAGCAAAAATTGAAATTTTCTCAATTTTACACAGGGTACGCAGGCAACCTGTTTACACAGGTGCGGGTACGCTCTGTGCACACAGTAGCAGTGCGTACAAGTACGCACTGTGCTGAACTCAGAGCCTGCGTACATCTAGCAAAACTAAGAAAAATGGAAATCTAAATTAACCCTAAGCTAACCCACCCAAACACGCAGTCAGACAGCCAAAAACCACAAAACAAAGCGATTTTTCTCAGATCAAAATATGAAATAAAAAAGAACTCAAACACATTCATGGATTCCCCAGCGGAGTCGCCATTTTGTCACGGGGAATGAGTGCACTTTGCGGACAAAGTCCACCTCCCTAGAAGCCTAAGACTTTCTAGTGACAAACAAGACAAATAGGAACAATCCTTCTCTAAATATGCATTTATACTATGAGAAATCAAGTGTTTTAGATCTTACGTGTAACCCAACGCTGTTGTAGTAGTCCAGCTTCGTTGATCCGGATGAGCTCCTCCTTCTCTTCGAAACCTGCATTCACTAACAATCAAACGATTAAATAGCACCTGAATATCACATAAAATAAAACATATTTAACATATAGACCAACGAGTATATGAAACAACTCATAAATAACAAGTTATTGAGAAGAATGGACTTATTTGCATTAAAAGGTAACAAAAGAAACCATTACAACCTGAGCCTTGGTGTTGTGCAAGTTCCTCCCAGGGTCCACAAGGGTCCTCCTCTACTCTGATCAGCTCACCCACTTCCAAATACAACAAGTAAAGATGGTAATCTCTCCTCACAAGCTTATACAAGGAAGTCCTAATTCTAGCAACATCTACCCTTAGGAATGTTCATCTTTCAACCTCTCCCTCCCTCTGGCCCAATGCCTGTATTTATAGTGCTCTAGAGGAAGATAATTAGCTCCACCATGAATGGGATAAGCCCCTCTTTCAATGGGATAGCTCCCCTCTTCATGGGATAAGTTCCTCTTTCTTTGGGTGCATGAACCATCTGGAGGCGCTTCATACACGTCAAACCATCTTCTAGAATGCTCTAGAAATGACCACAAGTAACTTTTTTAAGATGAAACTCGCGCCTTTTTCCTTTTACAGGGGTACGCACCCACCCCTTTACATACAGAGCGTACAAATACGCAGGTATTGTGAATATGAGTCGCGTACCCGCAGGTAAGGCCAAGAGAAACTGCATACCAGAGATAATTGACTTTTAAATGACTTTTCTCTCATTTTTGGAGTTTGACATGGAGAGCAGAGGCATGAGACTTGCCAAGGAGGATAGTATGACAGTGGATGGAGCCATACTAACTGCAAATAGTCATGGTGACGTTTTTTAGTGTAACATACCCACAATTTTATTCATTGTAAGGTAGCAAAAGAATTGAATTTCTTCCTATATCCTGCACCAGAGTGTTAAGTGATGGTTGCAAATGGAGGAATGATAAATTGCTCTGGAAAGTTCCATAATATCAAGCTATCCATGGGAGAATATGTATTGACTAGCCCAATTCTTTCCATTCCAATGGGAGGTGTTAATGTTGTACTAGGAGTCCAATGGCTACAATCCTTGGGTACAATAGCTTTTAATTTTCAAGAACTTTTCATGAAATTTTCTTCGGAAGGAAAGGAAGTTGAATTAAGGGGTATTGCAGGGAAACCGGGAGAGATAATCAGCTTTAACAGTATGACAAAGCTTCTAAAAAAGGAACAAAGAGGTGCAATTGCACAATTATGTTCGCTAGATGTTTCCACATCAGAATCATTTATTTATCCAGATCTCCAAAAAGTCTTGGACAATCATTCCAAGGTATTTGAGACTCCCAAAGGTCTCCCACATATTTTTGATCATGATCATTCTATTCATCTGATTCCAAGAAGTGTTCCTCCAAACATCAGGCCATACAGATATCCCTATGCCCAAAAGAGTGAAATTGAACGTATGGTTGTAGAAATGCTAGACGCTGGTATAATTCAACCTAGTCAAAGATCTTTCTTTGCTCCAGTAGTATTGGTGCATAAGAAGGATGGATCATGGCGCATGTGTCCAGATTATAGAGAGCTCAACAAGCTCACTATTAAAGATAAGTTTCCAATTCCTGTCATTGATGAATTACTGGATGAATTGCATAGATCAATTTACTTCACCAAGTTGGATCTTCGTTCAGGATATCATCAAATCAGAATGAAGACTGAAGACATTCCAAAAACAACATTTAGAACTCATTAGGGTCATTATGAATTTTTGGTCATGCCTTTTGGCCTTACCATGCACCTTCTACATTTCAAGGTTTGATGAATTCCATTTTCAAACCCTTCCTTAGAAAATTTTTGTTAGTATTTTTTTATGATATACTAATCTACAACAAGTCTTGGAAGGATCATGTTGAACATGTTGACAGGGTGTGACAACTATTGGAGGAGAAATAATTATATGAAAAAAGATCCAAATGTTTCTTTGGAGTACAAGAGGTGGAATATTTGGGTCATATTGTATCTCATGAAGGAGTTAAGGTAGACCCTAGCAAAATTAAAGCCATTAAGGAATGGAAAATTTCCACATCCATAAAGCATCTGCGAGGATTTCTCGGGTTAACAGGTTATTATAGCAAGTTTGTTAAGAATTATGGGAGAATAGTAGCACCTCTAACAACATTATTGAAGAAAGATGCATTTTCATGGACTCCAGAAGCAACAAAGGCCTTCGAACAACTTAAAGAGGCAACGTGCCAAGCACCGGTCTTAGCTACGACGGATTTCATAAAAACCTTTATTTTGGAATGTGATGCTTAAAGAAATGGAATTGGTGTTGTTTTAATGCAAGATGAAAGACCCATTGCTTTTGAAAGTCGTCCAATCAAGGGAAACTTTTTACACAAAGCTATTTATGAGAAGGAAATGTTGTAAATACTACATGCACTTAAGAAATGACGACCATACCTAATGGGGAGACACTTCAAGGTAAAAACGGATCATGATAGCCTTAAATAATTTTTAGAACAAATATTATCCTCTGAAGAGCAACAAAAGTGGGTCACAAAGATGTTGTGTTATGACTTTGAAATCATCTAGAAAAAAGGGAAGCAAAATGTGGTGGCAGATGCATTGTCAAGAAAGGATAAGGATGTGGAAGCATCGATGTGCGCCATTTCTATTATCCAACGAGATTGGATAAACGAAGGAAGGGAGGAATGGAAGAATGATGAAGAAGTGTGGGAACTTATTCGAAAGTTACAACAAGATTCCAGTACATCTGATACATTTAATTGGCAAAATGATTCATTATGGTACAAAGATCGCTTATACCTCTGTAAGAATTCCCAACTCAAACAAAAGATTCTTATGGAATTGCACACTTCTCCCTTAGGAGGGCACTCAGGATTTTTAAAAACTTACCACAGGGTTAAGAAGGAAATTTTTTGGGATGGCCTTAAATCGGATATTCAAAAGTTTGTGGTGGAATGTTTGGTTTGCCAACAAAATAAAGTTGAAACAATTAAGGCCCCGGGTCTATTACAACCTTTATCCATTCCAAGCCAATGTTGGGAGGAGGTTTCAATGGATTTTATCACAGGTTTACCCAAGTCTGAGGGAAAGAGTGTCATCATGGTGGTAGTTGACAAGTATCTCACACTTTTGTGCATTATCACATCCATTTAAAGCTAGTACAATTTCTACTGCATTTACGGAAACAATTCAAAAGCTACATGGAAATCAAGAGATTATTGTAAGTGACAAAGATCCCATTTTCACTGGAAATTTTTGGACATAATTATTTTCTTGTCTTGATACTCAGTTAGCTCATAGCTCATTTTATCATCCTCAATCTGATGGGAAAATTGTGATAGTAAACAAATGTTTGGAAGGATATCTTCATTGCTTTGTATCTGATAAACAAACACAATGGTTCAAGTGGTTGCCTCTGGCTGAATGTTGGTATAACACTTCCTTCCATACAACAACAAAAATGACCCCATTTATGGCACTTTATGGATATCAGCCACCATCCATCACATCATATTTAAGAGAAAATTCTAAGGTTCAAGCAGTGGAACATCACATCAAACATCCACAACAAGTCCTCCAACTCTTAAATGATAACCTTGTGTTGGCACAAAATAGAATGAAACAACAGGTAGATCAAAATCGTAGTAAAAGAAGTTTTGATGTAGGTGATTGGGTATTCCTACGGCTACAACCATATAAACAAATGTACCTCAAGCAAGATAAGAAGGATAATAAATTATCACCAAAGTATTATGGTCCGTACAAGGTGTTGCAAAAGATTGGTACTATGGCATACAAATTGGAGCTTCCTGCAGCTTCTCAAGTGCACCCAGTTTCCATCTTTCATGCTTAAAGAAGGTTATAGGTGATAAGCTCCCAGTTAAAACAATATTGCTAGAACTTGACGAGGAAGGAAAAACTATATAGGAACCCAAAGTAGTCACAGAAATAAGAACTCAACAGCTACGAAATCTATCAATTTCAGAGTATCTCATCAAGTGGAAGAACTTATCCGCTGAAGATTCGATATGGGAGGATGAGAATTTTATAAAGAAGCATCCAGAACTACTCAAGCATTGAGGAAAACACTTTTTTGAAGGAGAGGGGCATGTTAGGTCCCTATAATACTAGTGATTACCCCATTACTATTGTAGTTGTATCCCTTATTAATATTTTTGTGCCCCTATTGTCCCCATATTGTTATTACTATGCCCCATAGAATCCCTCTGTTGTTATTTTTGTGGCCTTATATTATTATTGTTAGGTCGGTTGGGTTATATTGTGACTCCTTATACTCCTATATATAGAAAGAAGGTTTTGTCATTTGAATCATCCAAGAATTGTTCATTTGTATAAAGTAAAGGAGGTTGCCCCCTCGAAGAGGCTGAATTCTAAGGAGTTAAACTATCTTTTCTTTCTTTTTGTGAGCTGGTTTCATAAGATTTGTGGTGTGAACTGTGAAATTCACTACATGTCACTCTCTAATGCATGCATATTTTGTTATGAAAATGCAGGACAACAACGATCCCATCTTTGGAAAGAAATATTCATCGGGGCAAGTATGCACACATTTTGAGTTTTTGTTACTCATTCTATTTGTCTATTTATATAAAACAATTTTTACTTCATTTTACTCATCGCGCTCCTTTATTTTATTGATGTTCACCATTGTAAGATCAACTTGAATAGTCCGAATTGAAAATTTTGTCAGTAATTCTATTTGTCTCTCTGTGTAAAGTAATTTCTTACTTCATTTCAAAAATTTCATCTTAATTTTTCTTAATGTGCTCATTTACTTTGTTGGTGTGACCATTTTAGGTAACCTCTTGTGGGGTTGACCATTTAAAAGGAAAAACTATTCTTTTATATTTGAGGTCCTTTGATTCGTCTCTGAAGGAAATGTATGAAATTGTGGTGAAACAGAAACTTGATCTTGAAATTAGTTCCTATTATTTGTGGAGAGCCTAAATACGAAGAACATGAATACATAGGACATGAGCACTCTTTAAGAGAAGTTCCTTGGTTTGTCTTCCAACTAGCAACTCATGTAATATAGAAAGTAGCCCAGTTCTTTTTGACTAAACATTGTGGATGGGAAGAGGGGGATGAATGTGAAAAATGTTATGCAAGCATAAACTGCATTATTGAACCAAATGAGAGAGTTATCCCCTATAGACCTTTTACAAAATATAGGGAGGCGAAAAGTACGCCAATTTTAGATCCCTTCAACCACTTGGAAAGAGTCCTAGATCATGTTAATGATTTTATTTATTTGTTTCTAAAATATTTTGTGATTATAATATAAGTTAAAAAGAAAATGATAGATGAATAATTGAATGCCCATTGCTTTTCAATTTTACGTTCATTTTTGTTGGTGTTTCTTATCAGGTGAAAAGGGTCATGTTTCAAGTTAAATGGGGTAAACGATTGTCCTACTAAGCATGAGGAGATCAAAAACTTTAAAAAAGAAGAATGGGAATAGGCAAGAATACCAGCAAGAGCCATGAAGTCCGAGCAGAAAAAGATTAAAGGCATACACAGAAAGGTCGAATCATGGAATGCCCTAAAACAACCAAAAGAGTTTAGTTGGAGAAAATATTATTAACAGAAAGTAGTTAGCGGCTCTCTGTATACATTTAGGTTTATGTTAGTTAGATTATAAAATTAGAAGTTTTGGGCTTGAACCATCGAAGCAAGTATGGAAGAGGAGCCAAAAAATCAAATCTATCAGGTGACGGTCATCTATGAACAATCCAATTGTTTAAAATAATTTCAAAATCCATAATATGAAATTCATCATTTAATTACTAAAATATGAAAAGGCAAAGGTTCCCTATGTTGGTATTGAAGTAATTGCAGGGAAAATGGTCCCGCTTTTTTGTATGTTATTTTCTGGCATGGATCATAGAAAAGAGAAAAAATGAAATGTGGGTATTGAAGCGAGGAAAGGAAAATCGCGTGGAAAGAGTCCAAACACAATTTAAATACTTACCCAAGAAACCCAGAAAGGAACTCTCGGCTATTAAGAAGAATATATAAATTCGTCTGAAAAACACCAACTCTTTCTACACAAATCATGATAAGTGAAAAATATAGATATCAAAGCAGAATGAGTAACTTACAGATCTATATGTATTCAGTCTTGCTCCTTTATATCGTAGAAACAATAGTACCCAGATGTATATATTGGAGGACAATGTGAAATTCTATGAAATCCAGTATGTTATGAAGTTTGTTGAATGTGCTCCTCTCCAAGAATAAATCGTGCTTAAACCTTGCTTGACAAGTGCCTCCCGAATGATGAATCTACGCTCCTCTCCAATGTAAATCGTCATCAAAACTTGCTTTATGTAGGCAAATTCGCTATGTTGCATCATATGTGCAACTAGAAAAAACAACTCAAAAGGAAATTGTTGTTTTTGAAATGGGAGCAACTTGGAATTTGGAAACTGTTGTTTCTGAAATGAGATTTAACATCAGTTGAGAAAGGAAATTCACAAGTTCACAAAGAATGCACTGAAAGTTGAAATTGGAATTTCCAAAGTCTGGATTTCGGAAAAAAAAAATGGAATTTAAAAAAAAATTGACAACTTAACAACCCTTCTTAAAAAAAATTATAATATTATTCCAATTATTTTTTAAAATGACAAAATTCAATTTTTTTATTTTTTTTTTGGTAAAATTTTCTCCTACTTCTTTGAGGCCAGAGGCCCTTTGAAGAGCTCTGACGTGTTCAAATTTGACGTTACTAGGTTTCTGATTAGAATTATTGTTTTTTGAGTGTATAAATATGTTGAATATTTAAACAAATATTCAAATTAATTAAATTTTTAATAAAATTTAAAGTGATTAAAATTAATTGAAAAAAGCAAGTTGTGGTAATACACAAGTTTCACTTGTTAAAGGGTTTTAGTTTGATTAGTTATAGTAAGTTGTAGTTTGATTAGTTATAGTAAGTTGTGGTAATACAAAAATTTTACTTGTTAAAGGATTTTTTAGTTTGATTGATTGATTGTTTGGGTTCAAGTGTTTGGAGACATGTTGAGTTGTATTTAATGAAATAGTTGTATTTCATGTAATAGTGATCACTGAAATTTTGAAATTAAAGTTTTTATTGTGCCAAGTGGTACAACACAATATGAAGGGGATGTTGTCACATAACCTTAGATTTAAAAATAATAAAATAATACTTATACTAACAAATTAAAGTTACTAAAAAAATCAATATCCACTATAAACAAAGACTTACCTCCATTTCCACTTTTGCATCAAATTTTATTTTATATATAAAGATAATAAAACAAAATTACTTTTAATAAAAAATATGTAAGACTTACTTCAATTTCCACTTTTGCATCAAATTTTATTTTATATATAAAGATAATAAAACAAAATTACTTTTAATAAAAAATATGTAATTCATTCACTACTTAATAAATATAAATTTAACAAATGTTAAGTAAAAATATGATTATTGATCCTACGTAATATATAATTCTATATAATTTATTATATGGTCAGTTCACATGTAATATATATATATATATATATATATATATATATATATATATATATATATATACAAACCAATAAAATATTTTAACTATAAGAAAATTTAAATTTAAATTATATATATATATATATATATATATTTTCAAATTTAAATTTTCTTATAATTAAAAGATTTTATTGGTTTGTGATTCAAAACTAATATAGATTTATCTTAAAGATCAGAGAAATTAAATCTTTTAAGATATAAACTCTTTTTCAAATTTTACAATCAAATAAAAATTTTAAACTAATAAAAAAATCAAATTTAAACTTATAATCGTTTGTCTACCTGCTCTCTTTAGTGTGACTTTCATTGCTCAGAAGTTGCACGCAAACTCTATCGACTCATCAAAAGGATTCTTTACGAGCAGGGATATTTGTCAAACTCTGTTCGGTGTGAGCTTTCATTTCTAGAAACTGCCTGCAAACTTCCTTACGCGCCAAACGTTGCAAACATATGATCTTTAACATTTGTCCAATGGTTGGACATTGGGAGGGTTCAATCATATAGCCTTAGCCTAATGAGGTAGAGGAGTTGCTGGAAACGTTATGGAAATTTTGGTTATATTTAGAAAATATTTGGTAAAGAATTTTATAAATTTAAGTCATAGTTGTTAAACTTCAAAATTTTAGTTGTCTTAAACGTTTTTGATGTTGCTAAAACCATTTCCTGTTAAGCTCCATTAAATTTTTACCAACTGCTGCCTACAATTATGGAAGTAAACTGCAGTCATTCCTTAATTTCTCGAAACCAACTGCAGTAATTAATTTCTTGTTGAAGCTTCTGAAGTGGTCCATTACTCCATCTGGAGTTCTCTACCTTGAATTGTGGAACACCTGACACATAGCCAACAGAAGCTTGATGGAAGCTTGGCTATATATTTATCTGTTTGGTCCCCAAGCTTACATCTCAATCCCCTTCAGTTTTACACCATCAAGTTGAGAAAGCAGAGCTTGGAAGTACCTTCAGATTTTCTGTATTCTTTTCTTTCTGCTTCCATGAAGATTGTGTTACATTATTTTCACCACTGTTGCTTTTAGCTGTTGTATGCTGCCATTGTTGGAAGCTCTACAAATTCTGCGTTGAAAGCTCTGTCTTTAGATTAGTGTGTGGCTATTGCAATTTACTGTTATACAACCTTTGCATTGAAACTTGTTTGGAGATCTGCACAAGAAGGAAATCCGTGTGGACAACGCTGTTCATATAAATTTTGTTTTACATATATGATCCATCTATTCATCCATACATTCACGCGTCTGATTTAGACTTGAAGGCTGTTACTCGTTACAACACATCAGAGTAGTGCAGCGGAGGAATAAGTAGAGATGGGTTGCTGCGAATCCACCAACAGCCATGACGCGTAGTGTTGAGATTGTGCAGCCTAAAAATCACGTGTTTCTGCATCCGTTGTTGTGAGCACTGGTTATCCATAAGAGGAAGGGACTGTTTCAAACTTCGTAGTAAGTTTGGTTTGCAGCAAAAGTAACATCAATGGCTGGAGGTAAGTATTCTTGGGCATTAGAGTTTTATTTTATAGATTCTTTTAAGTGTTGAATTCCACATATTAAAGAATCACTGCTTTGATTTACATTTGGTAGTGGAGCCTTAATTTATCTCTGCCTTGATGTGTGCAAATTTAATCTTGTGAGGAATTATTGCCTTAATTTACAGTAATACTGATATTTATTGGAATCGACAATTTTTTAAGCTTTTCAGTATATTACAATATGTGGATCAGAAAATTGATTATTGTCAAAACAAGATGGTATTTGACATCCCCTTACAAGATTAAATTTTGAGGACCATCTATTTGGGTTATAAACTCAATTGGATTACAATTATTTCAATAAAGTAGCTGAGGTTACGTTAACCCCGACCTTCATTTTGTTTGGGTCAATATAACACAAGTCGACATGTGATGGAAACCGTGGGACTTTCTTCTCCCCATTGGATGGACGGTTTAAACGTCTGACCGTAATATTTCAAAAAAAACAAAAAAAAAATAAATTATTCATTCATGCATAAAACTTTCTAGACTTTAGGCTAACAAGAAGGAATGTCACTTATAGTTCTGGTTATATTAGTATGGAGTAATATGGAGTTTATTTAAAATATCATTTTGACTTATTCTTTTCACAAAACATTATTTTTACTTTGGTTAAGATTTGTTTATAATTTTTTAAGTGTTTCGTCAGTGTGGTAATTGTTTCGGCTTTTTACATTTTTAAATTACTTCATATTAAAATGTGTATATGCGATTTCACTTAGTATGAAATGTGAATTATTGTGTATATTTTTGTTTATGCAATTTATAAGAAATAATGTCTAGTGATCCATATAATTTTAATTAATTAGAGAATAGCCACATCATCTCAAATTAAATAAAATTATATATTATGTTTGGTTATGATCACATAAAGATTATTTAGACATTAAATTGTAATTAATTATACTAAATATAATAAATTTTATCCCATGGGAATTTTTATTATATTTATGTAATTAATTAGGATAAAATTTGATAATTTACCCACAAGAATTATGAATTAATAGTTTTATCATAAAGTTCAAAACTAGGAATAACTGAATCTGCTTGAATTAAAAATTTAGCCCACAGGCAATTTTTTATGTCATTAGATTCAATTTTGAGCATGATTTACACTAGTAAAACATGAAATTTTATTAAGCCTCAATTTTAACATAAGCATGTGATTTTTAATTTTGATGCAGTTGTACAACCTGCAAATTTCTCTGAAATTCGTTGTGATATCCCTGAACTTAAGGGAGATAACTATAAGGTTTGGAAGGAGAGGATTCTCCTTCATTTGTGGTGGATGGACATAGACTATGCTATTAGGAAAGATGAACCACCGGCACTCACTAATATCAGCACTACAGCGGACATCACGCTTTATGAACGATGGGAGCGATCCAATTGTCTAAGCATGATGTTCATTAAGACTAAAATTTTAGCTGGTATTCGTGGTTCCGTTGATCAGCATGAAAAGGTTCGAGACTTGCTAAAGGCCATTGATGATCAATTCGTCACTTCAGACAAGGCACTAGCAAGCACCCTAATCATGAAGTTCTCATCCCTAAGGCTCACCAGTGTGAAAGGTGTGCGCGAGAACATCATGCATATGAGGGACACTGTGGCTCAATTGAAGAAACTCGAGGTTGAAATATCGGAGTCCTTCCTGGTGCACTACATCCTAAACACCCTTCTGCACCAATACGGACCTTTCAAAATCTCATACAACACACATAAGGATAAATGGTCAATAAATGAACTGATGACCATGTGTGTTCAAGAGGAAGAGAGACTAGTGATGGAACTAGGAGAAAGTGCAATGCTAGCAACAGGTGGAAAGGGAAAATCTAAAGTCAATCGGAAAGGAAAGGTAAAGTACCTCCCCAAGCTGATATCAAGAAGGATTCCAAGTGCTTCTTTTGTAAAAAGAAGGGACACATGAAGAAGGAATGCACCAAATTTCAGAAATGGCTTGCGGACAAAGGTAATTTGATCTCATTTGTTTGTTATGAATCTAATATGGTTAATGTTAATATTAACACATGGTGGATTGATTCTGGATCAACAATTCACATTTTGAATTCCTTGCAGGGTTTACAAAACCTAAGGAAGCCAGTGGGAAGTGAGCAAAGCATCTTATCAGTGTTATAGACAATTTTGTGCCTTACAGCAACAAGCATGAATTGTCAATAATCCAAGGGATCCAAAGTTCCCTAAACATGATGTTCCTACCCCTAGAGGAACAAGGTCAGCAAACCAACAGCTCTCAGATCAGTTCTCCACCTGAAAACACTAAAAAACAAGCAATCCTGAAATCAAAGCAGGTGCTCCACTGGGTTTCTGCGCTGAAACACAACTGCTCCATGGTGTACCTGCGTTGCAAAGCAGGCAGAACAAAGCCCACCTGCGTTGGGAGAGTTTGGACATGTGGCAGAGTGAGTCATAGCTTTGGAATCTTCCAAAAATGACACTTGGATCAGGTATTTCGCCTTGTGATGAGTCAGAGGCTTTGTTTCTCCAAGTGGAAGCAAGGTTCACCAAGTGGACTCAAGAACTGAAGATCAACTGAAGATTAACTGAAGAGAGAGAGGACACAAGGCAGCTACACGTCAGTTGCAAGCTGACTCATCCTTTCTCAATTCATCTATATATTGAGCTCTCTCCTATGAGCTCAGGAGGCTGGAATTTTGTGCAAAGTAATGATATGCTGTTGGTTTCATCATTGAGTTATTGGGTGATTGTTTGAGAGAGGTGAAGAAGAGCAATTCTTTCTGCTGGGAGGTGTTGCTGGGTTGGAGCCTGCAATGGTTGTAATCCTCTCAGAACCTTTATTTCTTCATTAATAAAAGCTATTGAGGTTCTTCTATGTGCTTTTGTTCAATTATATATTGTGATGATTGCATGTTTGGTTTACACTAATCCATGAACCAGTTATGATTGCATGCCTCTTGTAGTTTCCTTCTTTGTCATTGTGCAGGATCTCATTATAGCTGGGCGAGCAGAAGGACAAAGAGCTAGGAACAAGCGGCCAAAGAGGAGAGTTTGGATTCGACATTAAGCGCAAGGCAACGGTTAGTGCTCTCTCCATCCTCTTTTGCTTTCATAAAGAAGTAAACCTTCAGTAGTTTGTTTTACAGTTGTTGCTAAGGAACTGTCACCCTTAGAGTGGCTTAGGGTCATCCGAGTCGGATACTTTTCCCTACAACAAACTGGCGACTCCGCTTCGACAACGGCTTCGACAGGTGCACCCTAAGAAAGCCGCTGCCATTAAGCAGAAGTTGAGAAACTTCTCCATGCTGGATTCATCTACCCGGTTCCTCTAACCGATTGGGTATCGAATATTGTCCCTGTTATGAAGAAACAAGGGACGATAAGAGTGTGCGTCGATTATAGGGATGTAAACCAAGCTTGTCCGAAGGACAACTACCCTACACCCTTCATCGACCAGATAATTGATGAATGCGCCGGATGTGAAATCTTTTCCTTTATGGATGGATTTTCTGGGTATAATCAAATAAATATCCGCCCACAGGACCAGTCAAAGACTGCATTTATATGTCCGTGGGGCACGTTCGCTTATCGAAAATTACCCTTTGGCTTAAAGAACGCAGGGGCAACTTTTTAGAGGGCTATGAATTACGCCTTCCATGACATCAAGAGCATTGTTCAACCATATCTCGACGATCTTCCAGCTCATTCACGAAAGCGGACTGATCATCCGCAGCATTTAAGAGCGATATTTTTACGCTGCCGACACTACAAGATAAGACTCAATCCTCACAAATGTGTGTTTTGCGTCGGTTCTGGATGTTTACTTGGCTTTGTAGTCTCTAAAGATGGGATTCGTCTCGACCCCTATAAGGTTCAGGCAATCATTAATTTGCCTCCACCTTCGAATTTGCTTCAGATTCAGAAACTCCAAGGGAAAGCAAACTTTCTGAGGAGGTTCATTCCAAATTACGCAGAACTTGCTAAAGGTTATACACGTCTTTTGAAAAAAGATGTACCCTTCGATTTGGACCAGGTTGCGCAAGCTTCCTTTGACGCTTTGAAAGAGTCCCTAGTAAAAGCATCATTAATGTACGCCCCAGATTATCTTAGGGATTTTAACTTGTATCTAGCTGCAGCAGATACAACCATTGCGATGGTTTTAGTACAAGAAGTCGATGGAGTTGAACATCCTGTATATTATTTAAGTAAAAACTTAAATGATACAGAAAGTAAATATTCTTACGTGGAAAAGCTAGCGCTCGCTGCTGTTCAAGCGGTACAGAGATTTCGGCATTATATCCTCTTTAGGAAAACTACCATTCTGTCAGATTGCAACCCCATGACTTATATACTGTCGCGACAGTTGCTGGAGGGCAAATATTCGAAATGGATAGCAATCCTTCAAGAGTTTGATCTGGAATTTGTGAAATCCAAGTCAAAGAAAGCTCTAGTATTCGCAGAATTATTATGCGATCTCCCATCATCGTCCAACGACGAGACTTCCAAAGAGTCTATAGTGGACGAGACTTTATTTCTGATATCTGCAAGCGATGAATGGTATGGAGATATAATTATCTATCTCCAAACCCAAAAGTTTCGGCCTGACACCTCTCACTCCGAACAGAAACGTATACGATACCAAGCAAAAGACTACATGATCGTCGGTGATACTCTTTACTGTCGTGGTATCGATACCATTCTGAGGAGGTGTCTCACCCATGAAGAAGCCGAAAAAGCCCTGAATGAGTGTCATTCAGGCGCGTGTGGGGGGCATCAATCAGGTTTCGCTACAGCCCAAAAGATATTAAGAGCAGGATATTTTTGGCCAACAATGTTCAAAGATTGCATAATCGCAGTCCGAAGTTGTCATTCCTGCCAAGTCTTTGATAGCAAAACCAGAAGACCACCCGCACCGCTGCAACCAATAGTTGCGGTTGGGCCTTTCGCCAAATGGGGCATTGATTTCATGCAATGTAACCCCACCTCGACCAGGGGGCATGGGTATATTATAGTCGCAGTTGACTATTTTACCAAATGGGCCGAGGCGATGCCTACATTGGACAATACTGGTGAAACAGCTGCCCTTTTCTTTTTCAATCATGTAGTCGCCAGGTTCGGTGTACCCCAGGCTATAGTTACAGATCATGGATCGCACTTCCACAATCACATGATGGTCGAATTAGCTGCCAAACTAGGGCTATCTCACGACAGCTCTACTCCCTATTATCCACAAGCCAACGGACAAGTTGAAGCAATCAACAAGGTCCTGAAGCGTATGTTGCAGAGGATGATCAGAGTTCATAAAAGAAGATGGCACCTAATCCTGTATGCAGCCTTGTGGGCCTACCGAACCTCGGTAAGAAACGCGACCGGTTTCACACCTTTTCAATTGGTGTACGGTCTAGAAGCAGTCTTACCGATCCAGTGTGAAATTTCGTCGCTTAAACTCGCAATTGATCTCCTCCCCGGAACTTCGGAAGAAGAGGCTCGTTTCATGGAATTAATCCAATTGGATGAAACCCGTCGTGATGCCACTTTGGCTAATGAAGCACATAAGAAACGAGTCAAGGCTCAGTTCGACAAAAATGTCAAACCCCGTGTCTTCTCAGAAGGTGATTTGGTCTTGCTTTATGACCAAGAATCCGATAAATTAGGAGCAGGTAAATTCAATTCCTTATGGATGGGCCCCTATATTGTTAAAAGAGTATTAGCAAAAGGAGCCTACGAGTTAATAGATTACGACGGAATTCCACTGGCACAGCCCCGGAACGGGCTGTACCTCAAGCGTTACTATGCTTAAATAGTAACCTGCGTGCTTTTGTTATATTTTGTTTTCGCCAAAGTTCTTACTCTGGTTGAGTGATTCCCTTTTTGCATTCGTTGCAGATGTCAAACCTCATGGAGACATGTGTTGGATATGCCGACGGAGCAAGTCGTAGTTCGCGAAACCTATCCTCCGCAGCGTGGGCCATTTTTAATCCAAATGGCGAGTTAGTAAGTTTCAGAGGTATATGTATTGGGCAATCAACGAATAACATCGCTGAATATAGCGCGTTGATTGAACTACTCTCTGATGCCATCGCACGAGGCATACGCCGACTAATTGTCAGGCTAGACTCACAGCTCGTAGTACTACAACTCAATGGTATATATTCTGTTCGTAATCCAGCTATTTATCGCATGTTCCTAAGGGTAAAGATCTTGGAAAGACGATTTGATTCAATTCAATATCAACATATTTCAAGAAATCTAAACACATTAACAGACTCATTAGCGAACTATGTGTTAGACAGACATTTGCAACATTTATAAAGGACACATCATAAAAAGTGTACATATGAATCATCCAAAACAACCAGAATAAGACTCGAAAATCAAAATATATATAAACTGTTCATAAAGTTCACACATGATGTTCTGCAACCAAGACAAAATTGGTCATATGACCTAAAAACTCAAAATGCTAGGGGGCACCCTAGCCTAGTGATGCTCCTGATAGTAAGCCACAGTATGTGCGATCATGCGCAGAAGACGGGTCCATCGTCTAGGTACACCGATAGTATGCTGCTGCATCGGTAAAGGTAACTCGTCAACCTGTACATCCGGAAGACCACGGGTAAGGTTCTCAACCTGCCCCTGCATAGCTGTAAGGGTCTCTGTGTCGCTAAGATCACGGATAATAACTCTCCGAGCAGGTTCCTCTGCCGGAACAGTAACAGGTGGCCTCGGACGAAATGCCGGACGAACATGACCGACATCTGCAAGCGCACATGAGTTTAATTAAAGTCTTGAAAGAATAAAGCACAAGAACATTATGAATAAAAACAATGAACAGTAATATGGTTGAAGTTCTTACCAGTAGCATCCCACTGAGCACCGTCTGGCAGTACCATATCCGGATCGCCCCGGAAATCCATACCAACATATGGGAACTCGGAAAAAGCCATCTCCTGGCGGTCGAACCACCTAAAGAAAGCAGCATTGAAAGAAATCTGGGATTGACCGGCATGCCTGGACATGTGATCAACCCATCGCTACATACGTGGCTCGGTAGGAGAAGGCACTCCGAGATCGATGTACTGAGGTTGCATCAGAGGAATCTTCTCCAAGGCAAAGGCAGTCAGAATTGAACCAAAACCAAAGTTCTTCAGCTTCCCGTCCTTCACCTTGTTCAATTGATTTTTCATCTGACTAAGCACTGCATCACTCCAGTTGAAGATTTTCGGTTGGAGACATTCCAAGGCATGCTGCATGTGAGACCTGTTGGCAACATGTAAAGATGCGCTACCGGCCATCCTACCAAGAGTATACGGAATGGACCTGAGAGGCCTGCTAGTAACATCACGGATAACCACCTTGCCGTCTCTGCTCGGCTGGGACCCCTCCCTGCAATACTGGCGAACATAATCTCTCACAGAATCATTCCCCCGAACTGTACCTGATAAAGAAATGGGAGCACCCCGCCTTGACAGGCCAGTCAAGAAGTAAATATCTGTCACAGTCAATGGAATGGGTTTGTTCCTGATCTGGAATACTTGGTTAACAAGATCCCAAGCATCAAGTAAATACTGCAGTAGTGAAATCTGTGCTCTCATGCTAGAGATACGGAAAAACTTCAGTAAACCACAGTCTCGCAATGCGCCCACCGTAACAGGATCATGAAGGGCAATCATATCTTCTTCTTCGTGTTCTCGTTCTCGCCATGTTAGGGCCATCTTGCTCAAGAATCCCTGCAAAACAAACAAGAGGATGAGTCAGCTCCTGAAATTGATGAAAAACTGGCGAAAATTTCATCAAAAACTGTGAAAAATTGTTGCTTTTATGCCCCAAAGCAGGTGCCCAGTGTACTACCTGCGTTGGGGGACAAGCTGCCTTCAAGCAGCTTGGATCCCAACGCAGGTTTCGAATGGGGTGCCTGCGTTGATCAGGGGGCGCCCTGGCAAAACCCTAGAGGCTCAACAAAGCAGCAAAACAGGCATAAAACAGGAAAAGGAAACCATGAAAATGAAGAGCTAAGGTTTAGCTCCTACCTGGTCCGAACGGCACCGAAAATCGTCCGCAGAATCCTCCGGAATCAGCTGGTGAAAATCGAGGGGAAAGAGGCTCCTCCAAAGCTCCAACAAGCAAAGTGCAAATGAAATGGTAAAATGAGAGGTAAAACCCTTTTTTATTTTGCTTTCTTACGTAATTCAAGGTAGATATTGTAAGTTAATCTCATTTTCAAGTAAATATTACCCATTTCTAACTAGTTTGTTGCAGCAAATGGAAAATGCAGTGCTATCAATGAAAAAGAGAAGCTAATTATGGTAAAAATCAAAAGTAAACCATATATCGAGCAGTTTTAGCAATGTTCATGCTCGTTAAAAAATAAACGCAAGAATCGAGCAGTTTTGTGCAGAAGTTCATGCTCGTTAAAAAATAAACGTAATTTGTGAGCAATCTTTCCCTAGCAGTTCAAGCTCATGCATAAAAAATGAACCGGTAAACAACCTCGAGAAATGTAACCTTTGAAAGCCATATTAAAAGCCCTTGGTCGTGTTTTATATGCCATCACCTCCATCCGTTCATTTGGCCAATCGTTCACCTCCATATGTTTGTTTACCCATTTTGAGGAACAGCTGCGAAGAGTGATTTCACTTAGCCATCCTTGTGACACTGCCGTGATTGGAGATTTCCAATCTGTACCTGGAATCTGCTGCTATCCCTATTCATCACTCGTTCCTCAAAAGACGAGTCTTCTTTGAGCTCTTTTCACTGACTCGTAAAATATGAAAAGTTTGCCGAGTTTTGGCCTTCCAGCTCGTTAAAGCGACTGGAAAGCTATCCCTCCTCTAGATTTTAATCTTTTTGGACCTGAGGGATTATTGCACAAAAAGATCGAGTGCTTGTTTTGTTCAGCTCGTTAAAGCAACCGAAAATTCATCCCTTCTGTATTGTTTTAAACTTTTTCGGACTTAAGGGATTAGATGACGAAAAAGGAATTTTGGAGTTAACTTTTCGTACCTTTTCAGACTCTCTAAAAATGAAAAGGACCGAGTTTTCCTTGTCGTTAGACTCGTTAAAATGATTAAATAGCGACAAACTTGTCTTTAGACGAGAACGAGTTTCCCTATCGCTAGGCTCGTTAAAACATAGCGATGGGCTTGCCCGAAGGGCAGGTTATAGAACAAGCATATGTTATCCTCCTCAAGCTTGACAAAAATAAAGAGGTACTGGTCAGCAATGACTGGGGAAAAATTGGGAGAACCTCACAGTATTAATGGTAGCAAGTCGCTCTTGAACATGACACTTTGTCCTCCGTCCGCATCGGGTTGGGTTGTTTCATTCACCGGTCGCAGAACCATGGTCCTCGCCACACCGTCCACAATTGGGGTAATGCTACCAATCCATCACATCAGTGTCGTTATATGTTCAAGAGATGTGGTTCTGTAAAGAGTCAACCCTGTTCCGCCCACTGCCATACATTATCCTTCATCCACTTCATGACCGCCACCCTGAATCATACATCACAGTTTGTTTTCGCCTCATCACAATCACTAGCTCCGTTCCGTGTCACTGATGTGGGATTCATTAAGGCCCTCCTTTGACGGATCGCTCCTTGTCGACATCAGCTCATTATCCAAGGAGTTGATCTAGGAACACCCCCCTCAGTACTTTGAAGCTTGCATGCCTCAATGGCAAGTTTCTCACTTCCGGCGACAGGTATACATCAATGACCTTCGACCAGAAGATTTTGCATGGTGGTCGACGCCAAGTCCTTTATTCCCACCATGTAGATTGTACTGCCGTACCTTGAGGGTCATCATCCTTATCGGTGATTCCTCTCGCGCTTGTTAACGGTTTACATTATTGACCGGTAATCAAGCGATGTCTTTCCATGTTCGACTTCAAGAAATTCTCACATGGATCGACTTGTACATCGAGTGAAGATCAGAAGAGATTGAAGACCCCGGATCTAGTTTCATCCATCCGGGCTGCGATATATATTCAGGACATAAAGACATTTGATATGTACATCATTTCAACAGATGATCATCCTTCTCAAAGATGATAAATTCGGCAGAGAATTATCAGTGAAGGATGATAAATTCGGCAAAGAATTATCAGTCTAGCATCAGACGATCGTCTGTTCTATGTACCAAAATGTATTTATAAAGCTGAGCATGGGAATGCCCGCCTCAGCTAGATCATGAAAAATGTATGAAAAATAATGTATTGTATTGTATCTTATTACAGGACACTTCTCAGCAGATCGAATGAACTTCGGATCCTCTCAATAAAGCATTTCACCCGATAAACGACCTCATACTTTAGGGGGCATCTGTTATAGACAATTTTGTGCCTTACAGCAACAAGCATGAATTGTCAATAATCCAAGGGATCCAAAGTTCCCTAAACATGATGTTCCTACCCCTAGAGGAACAAGGTCAGCAAACCAACAGCTCTCAGATCAGTTCTCCACCTGAAAACACTCAAAAACAAGCAATCCTGAAATCAAAGCAGGTGCTCCACTGGGTTTCTGCGCTGAAACACAACTGCTCCATGGTGTACCTGCGTTGCAAAGCAGGCAGAACAAAGCCCACCTGCGTTGGGCGAGTTTGGACATGTGGCAGAGTGAGTCATAGCTTTGGAATCTTCCAAAAATGACACTTGGATCAGGTATTTCGCCTTGTGATGAGTCAGAGGCTTTGTTTCTCCAAGTGGAAGCAAGGTTCACCAAGTGGACTCAAGAACTGAAGATCAACTGAAGATTAACTGAAGAGAGAGAGGACACAAGGCAGCTACACATCAGTTGCAAGCTGACTCATCCTTTCTCAATTCATCTATATATTGAGCTCTCTCCTATGAGCTCAGGAGGCTGGAATTTTGTGCAAAGTAATGATATGATGTTGGTTTCATCATTGAGTTATTGGGTGATTGTTTGAGAGAGGTGAAGAAGAGCAATTCTTTCTGCTGGGAGGTGTTGCTGGGTTGGAGCCTGCAATGGTTGTAATCCTCTCAGAACCTTTATTTCTTCATTAATAAAAGCTATTGAGGTTCTTCTATGTGCTTTTGTTCAATTATATATTGTGATGATTGCATGTTTGGTTTACACTAATCCATGAACCAGTTATGATTGCATGCCTCTTGTAGTTTCCTTCTTTGTCATTGTGCATGATCTCATTGTAGCTGGGCGAGCAGAAGGACAAAGAGCTAGGAACAAGCGGCCAAAGAGGAGAGTTTGGATTCGACATTAAGCGCAAGGCAACGGTTAGTGCTCTCTCCATCCTCTTTTGCTTTCATAAAGAAGTAAACCTTCAGTAGTTTGTTTTACAGTTGTTGCTAAGGAACTGTCACCCTTAGAGTGGGTTAGGGTCATCCGAGTCGGATACTTTTCCCTACAACAATCAGGAAACAAGATGGGCTCGCATGTGGAAGTTATAGGAACATGTTATTTAACTTTAAGTAATGGCTTTGTTTTAGGATTAGAGAAGACCTTTTATGTTCCAAGTTTTTCTAGAAACTTGATTTCAGTTTCAAGGCTTGTACCTTTTGGATATTCCTTTAACTTTTTAGAAAAATCCTTCAGTCTATTTTATAAATCTGATTATGTTGGGAATGGTATTTTGTCTAATGGTCTTTACTGCATTAATTTACAAAACAATGTCACTTATGATTCAATGCATGTTCACACTGGCACTAAAAGATGTGTTATTAATGAAGATTCCTCTAAATTATGGCACCAGAGACTAAGTCATATCTCCATAGAAAGAATTAAAAGATTGGTAAATGAAGGGGTACTTAATACTCTGGATTTTACTGATTTTGAGACTTGTGTGGACTGCATAAAGGGAAAGCAGACCAACAAGTCAAAGAAAGGTGCCAATAGGAGTTCGGACATATTAGAGATCATACATACTGATATATGTAGTCCAGACATGGACTCACATGGTCAGAGATACTTCATCTCCTTTATAGATGATTACTCACGATATATGTATCTCTACATGCTTCATAAAAAGAGCGAAGCATTAGATGCCTTTAAGATCTTTAAGGCTGAAGTAGAGAAACAATGCGGCAAGCAAATTAAGATCGTGAGATCAGATAGAGGTGGAGAATATTATGGTAGATACACAGAAGATGGACAAGCACCTGGGCCATTCGCTAAATTTCTTCAAGAGCATGGGATTGTTGCCCAATACACCATGCCTGGTTCACCCGACCAGAATGGTGTAGCAGAAAGAAGAAACCGAACTTTATTGGACATGGTGTGGAGTATGCTTAGCAGCTCCAATCTTCCTAAATCCTTGTGGACTGAAGCACTTAAGACGGAAGTGTATATATTAAATCGAGTTCCAACCAAGGCGGTTCCTAAAACGCCATTTGAATTATGGAAATGTTGGAAACCGAGTTTGCGACATATGCGCGTTTGGGGATGCCCGTCTGAAGTGAGAATTTATAATCCACAAGAGAAGAAGCTGGACCCAAGGACCATTAGTGGGTATTTCATTGGATATGCTGAAAGGTATAAAGGTTACAGATTTTATTGTCCATCTCACAGCACTAGGATTGTGGAATCAAGAAATGCAAAGTTTCTTGAAAATGACTTGATCAGTGGGAGCGATCAAACCAGAAACATAGTTTATGAGAAGGATCATTCAGAATCTCAACCTTCCACTTCAAGTGATAGATTGGTTATTGTTCATAGCACTCCTCAAGTACAAATTGGTGTTTAACAACCAATTGTTGAAGTTCCACAAGCTGCTGACGATATTCCAGTAGATCAAGGAGTTCAAGAGTTGCAAAGAACTTTTGAACAACAAGTTGAACCACATACTTCTTAGGAAGATGATGATACAACGTTAAGAAGATCTACTAGACCAAAGAGATCAGCAATTCCTAATGATTATGTTGTGTATCTACAAGAATCTGACTACAACATTGAAGCCGAAAATGGTCCCGAGTCATTTTCACAAGCCATGAGTTGCAAAGAATTAGAACTATGGTACAATGCCATGAAGGAAGAGATGAATTCCATAAAGAGTAATGAAGTCTGGGATCTTGTTGAGTTGCCTGATGGTGCAAAAGCCGTTGGATGTAAATGGGTCTTTAAGACAAAGAAAGACTCATTGGGAAACATTGAGAGATACAAGGCAAGACTTGTTGCTAAGGGATTCACTCAGAAAGAAGGAATCGACTACACGGAGACTTTTTCACCTATATCTAAGAAAGATTCCTTGCGCGTTATTATGGCATTAGTAGCCCATTTTGACTTGGAGTTGCAACAAATGGATGTGAAAACGACTTTTCTTAATGGAGATCTAGAGGAGGAGGTTTACATGAAACAACTTGAAGGATTCCCCTCTAGTGATGGTGAGCAATTGGTTTGCAAGCTCAAGAAGTCATTATATGGTTTAGAACAAGCATCCCGCCAATGGTATTTGAAATTCCATAATGTAATTTCTTCTTTCGGTTTTGTAGAAAACATTATGGATCAACGTATATACCTGAAAGTTAGTGGGAGTAAAATTTGTTTTCTTGTTTTATATGTGGATGGCATTTTGCTAGCAACCAATAATAAGGGTTTGCTACATGAGGTGAAACAATTCCTCTCTAAAAATTTTGATATGAAGGATATGGGTGAGGCATCTTATGTCATTGGCATTAAGATCCATAGAGACAGATTTCGAGGCATCTTGGGTCTGTCACAGGAAACCTATATTAATAAAATTTTAGAGAGATTTCGAATGAAGGATTGTTCACCAAGTGTAGCTTCCATTCTGAAGGGTGATAGGTTCAATTTGAACCAATGCCTGAAGAACGACTTTGAAAGGGAACAAATGAATAACATTCCATATGCTTCTGCTGTCGGAAGCCTAATGTATGCTCAATTCTGCACAAGACCTGGCATTGCATTTGTTGTGGGAATGTTGGGATGATATCAGAGTGATCCAGGTTTAGACCACTCGAGAGCTGCAAAGAAAGTAATGAGGTACCTTCAAGGAACCAAAGACTACATGCTTATGTATAGATGGACGGACAACTTGGAAGTAATTGGCTACTTAGATTCTGACTTTTCTGGATGTGTTGATTCACGCAAATCAACATCAAATTACATTTTTATGATGGCCGGTGGAGCTGTATCATGGAGGAGTGCCAAGCAGACCTTGATTGTCACTTCCACTACAAAAGCCGAGTTCGTCTCCTATTTTGAGGCTACTTTACATGGTGTATGGCTTAAGAGTTTCATTTATGGGCTTAGAATTATGGATTCTATCTCTAAGCCATTGAGAATATATTGTGATAATTCAACTGCTATTTTTATGGCTAAAAACAACAAAAGTGGGGGTCGAAATAAACACATCGACATTAAGTATTTATCTATAAGGGAACGTTTTAAAGAAAAGAAAGTGGTCATTGAGCACATCAGCGCTAAGTTGATGATTGCTGATCCTTTGACTAAGGGCATGCCACCGTTTAAATTCAAGGATCATGTAATGAATATGGGAC
Source organism: Pinus tabuliformis (assembly GCA_031772625.1). NCBI lineage: Eukaryota > Viridiplantae > Streptophyta > Pinopsida > Pinales > Pinaceae > Pinus > Pinus tabuliformis. Next base: position 407,846,977 of record CM062817.1, on the reverse strand, counting down.
TTGGTTCCATTATGTAGTTTGTCATTGTATGGACAATGTTATTTTAATGAAATTCTTAATTATTGTGATGTTTTTCTCATATTTATGTGCACCTTAAGTTGATTTGAGAAAAGTCATTTGTGTAGGACAAGGAATAAACATAAGGTTTATTCATTAAGAAATTGTTGCCACATAAATTATAATAAGAATAAATACATAGCAATAAATGGAAGATAATACTCGTCATTAGAGGACTTATCGTCATGATTCATGTATCTATTACTTAATACAGATTATCAATGGGGTTTAATATGAGACATTAAGTTTGGAAGTATGGACCAAGTGGGAGAATGTTAAGCTCCATTAAATTTTTGCCAACTGCTGCCTACAATTATGGAAGTAAACTGCAGTCATTCCTTAATTTCTGGAAACCAACTGCAGTAATTAATTTCTTGTTGAAGCTTCTAAAGTGGTCCATTACTCCATCTGGAGTTCTCTACCTTGAACTGTGGAACACCTGACACATAGCTAACAAAAGCTTGATGGAAGCTTGGCTATATATTTATCTGTTTGGTCCCCAAGCTTGCATCTCAATCCCCTTCAGTTTTACACCATCAAGTTGAGAAAGCAGAGCTTGGAAGTACCTTCAGATATTCTGTATTCTTTTCTTTCTGCTTGCGTGAAGATTGTGTTACATTATTTTTATGGCTGTTGCTTTCAGCTGTTGTATGCTGCCATTGTTGGAAGCTCTACAAATTCTGCGTTGAAAGCTCTGTCTTTAGATTAGTGTGTGGCTATTGCAATTTACTGTTATACAACCTTTGCATTGAAACTTGTTTGGAGATCTGCACAAGAAGGAAATCCGTGTGCACAACGTTGTTCATATAAATTTTGTTTTACATATATGATCCAACTATTCATCCATACATTCACGCATCTAATTTAGACTTGAAGGCTGTTACTCATTATAACACATCAGAGTAGTGCAGCGGAGGAATAAGTAGAGATGGGTTGCTGCAAATCCACGAGCCATGACGCGTAGTGTTGAGATTGTGCAGCCTAAAAATCACGTGTTTCTGCATCCGTTGTTGTGAGCACTGGTTATCTATAAGAGGAAGGGACTGTTTCAAACTGCGCAGAAAGTTTGGTTTGCAGCAAAAGTAACATCGATGGCTTGAGGTAAGTATTCTTGGGCATTAGAGTTTTATTTTATAGATTCTTTTAAGTTTTGAATTCCACATATTAAAGAATCGCTGCTTTAATTTACATTTCCACCATCAAAAATAAGATTCAAACACTGTTTCTACAAAAAAATTTGAAATTTTTTAACCCAAATTCCAACCACTTGTAATTATTGGAGCAATTCCTCCACCTCAACTCCAATCAGTTTTGACATATTGGCCGTTGAGTGCAAATCAAACATGTCACTTTTGACATCCTGCCCGTTAAACTTGAATGATTCATTCAACATTATCTCTTAGATTTTGCTGCGTAACGGTTTGGTTTGTGTATTGAAAACGTGATTGAGATAAAAATAGTTACTTCTCATTCGATATTAGGTTTTAGGTTCAAATATTATATCCGAGGTGTTGAAAGGAAGATAATTATAAGTATAAAACCTTTTTCACAAAATTACTTAATTTAACATAATTTTAATAGTAACATCATTCAATATTTGAATTTAGACCCAGCCAAAAAAATATCAGTTAAACTTAAAAGTTTAATTGCATTTTTACTAGTGGGGATTTTCCGGCAAATAAACCCCTTTGCAGGAGTCGTTTGTTCATGGTTTTATGTTAAGCTGACAAAGCATTTCCCTCATCAAGGTGAAAATATGGGAGCATAATATCCCAATACTAGCTCCACATGCCGATGAATAAAGTATTAGGTGAAATCCGTTGGGGTGGCGAGTAACACATGCCGATGACTAAAGCATGGTTACCAAATTCGAATTGTGATTAGAACTCGATTCGATACGAAATAAATTTGATGGTGTAAAATCGGATAAGGCAAAAATTCGATGGTATACTTCTTTGTATTTTAAATTTTTAAAAATTCAAATGAATTATCATTAATTATTATATTGAAAATTTATTATTAATTATTATATTTAAAATTTATGAAGTTTATTTTATATTATAGTTAAAACAATGTTATAAGAGTTTTTTTTTTTAATTATCTATTCGAAATTGTAGTTTATTATTTTATAATTTTTTTAGTATATAATTTTTTTTTTATTTTTTTACAGGAATTAATGATTTGTTAGTGCAATTTGTTGTTTTTAAATCTTTTTAATATAGTATTTTTCGTTTCTTATATTTCAATTCGCTATTTTATATTTTTTTCAAATATAGAAGTTGTTTTTTAATAAAATTATCCATTTGCAACTGTAATTTGCCATTTTCTATTTTTTTTTCAATATAAAAGTTATTTAGATTCACTGAGACCTTTATTATGGCCTCCTATGAGCTCTCGTTGGGTTTTCCTTGTATCGTGTCCTTATTGGCCACATCATTTGCAATATTCTTTTGCGTCGTGATGGACTGAAGGCTTAGGGTTACCAAAGTTCTACGCAACATTTCCCTAGTTGTAGCTTTCCTTGCATTATTTACACCAACTATTTCTTCATGCGCTTCCCTCCATTATTCCCACCAGTTATTTCTTTATGCACTTCATACGAGAGTCCTTCTTGCTTAGTTTCGAAGATTCCAAAATGCACTGCACAGGTCAAAACACACTCAAAGTCACACTGCATTCTTCATCAAGACAACAATAATATTTCAAATGAAAATCACTCATCATTGTATCGAATTTGAATTGATTGAATTATCATCCCGAAGAGAATTGGTGAATTTTTGTACCTTTTTGGCCAATATGACCAAACTTGGTAACTATGGACTAAAGGCACCAAGCTGTTGTTTGTAGTTTGAATTTATTTTCAACAAATGCTCTATGAAGGTTAATTATTGAAAAACAAGCATAGAGTTAATAAAATATTCTGACATGGTCAAAAGGGTTCGTATTTCTTTGGTTGAAATTCTCACCAACACCACATAAATACTTGACTTTTGAGTTGTATGAATATTACTCTAGTCAAATTGACTTCTAGCATGATTTTCAAGGTCTCAAAAATAAATAAAGTGTTCCCAAATTTGAAGTGTACACAACGTACTATGGAGAAGTCAGACTATCATGATTAACCTTGATCTGTAGATATGTTTAATAATGTTTGGCCACGATTGAGTGGCTACTTTTACACAATCGGTAATCAAAGTATAAATGTGGATTGAGGGTTTGTAGACTCACATCCATAAAAAATCATGGTTATGTCGTTTACACAGTTTCTATTCATCGTTGTTCATTGAGGGATGTTGGGGGGAAAAGTATCTAATGCAGAATGCCTCTATCCCACTGTAAGGGTGATAGTACCTCAGCAACAACTGAATGCAAAGCTATTCAAGGATTCTTCTTTATGAGATGAGAGAGGGAAGAAAAGGATGATCTATTAACTGTTATCTTGCGCTAATAGTCGATCCAGTCTTCACTCCTTGCTGCTTGCTCCTAGCTCCTTGACCTTTCACCGGCCCAGCTACACACAGATCCTGTAAAAGCACAAGAAAAGGAAACTACAAGAAGCATACATCCATAATCGATTATATGATTAGCATAAATCAAATATACAAGCATCTATTCATCATAAAGACACATGCATATAGAAGAACCTCAAATACTTTATTGATAATAGAAGTAAAGTTCTGAGAGAGTTACAACCACAGTAGGCCCAATCCAGCAACACCTCCCAGCTGAAAGAAATCTCCTCTTCACCTCCTTCAAGCAAAACACCCAATAGCTCTATACTCAAACCAACAGCACTTCCTTACTTGCACAAAATTCCAGCCTCTCTAGACCTCATGAGAGAGATCTATATATAGGGTTTTGGAGAAAGGATGAGTCATCTTGAGATTGGCATAAAGCTAACTAGTGTCCTCTCCCACTTTAGTTAATCTTCAGTTCTTGAGTCCACTTGGAGAATCTTGCTTCCACATGGAGATCAAGACCCTCTTACTCATCACTAGGTGAATTCCTTGACCCAAGTGTCAGTTTGGAAGCTTCCTGGGCAGTTGACACCTTGCAGAATGACTGTGCCACTTGGCCAATCTCGCCCAGCGCAGGTAGCCTTCATCAGTTTTGACCTTCAGCGCAGGTACAAGGAGGAGCAGTTGACATTCAGCGCAGATGCTCAGTGGAGCAGCTGACATGATCCAGAAATAGCCTGTTTTTGAGTGTTTTCAGGTGGAGAACTGATTTTCAGTGCTGTGGTTTGCAGACCTTGTTCCTCTAAGGGTAAGAACAACATGTTTAGGGACTTTGGATCCCTTAGATTATTGACATTTCATGCTCCATGCTGTTAGGCACAAAAATGTCTATAACTGTTGCCCCCTAAAGTATGAGGTCGTTTATCGGGTGAAATGCTTTATTAGGAGGATCCGAAGTTCATTCAATCGGCTGAGAGGTGCCCTGCAATAAAATACAATACAATACATTATTTTTCATTCTACTTTCATGATCTAGCTGAGGCGGGCATTCCCATGCTCAACTTTATAAATTCATTTTGGTACATATGACAGACGACCGTCTGATGATAGACTGATAATTCTCTGCTGAAATTATCATCCTTTGAGTAGGATGATCATCTGCTGCAACAATGTACATATCAAATGTCTTTATATTTCTTGAATATATATCGCAACCCGGATGGATGAAACTAGATCCGGGGTCTTCAATCTCATTCGATCTTCACTCTAAGTACAAGTCGATCCATGTGAGAATTGCGCTGAAGTCGAACATGGAAAGACATCGCTTGATTACCGGTCAATAATGTAAACCGTTAACAAGCGCGAGAGGAGTCACCAATAATGACAATGATCCTTAAGGTACTGCAGTACAATTCACGTGGTGTGAATAAAGGACTTGGCGTCGAACACCACGCAAAATCTTCTGGTCGAAGGTCATTGATGTATACCTGTCGCCGGAAGTGAGAAACTTGCCATTGAGGCATGCAAGCTTCAAAGTACTGGGGAGGGTGTTCCTAGATCAACTTCTTGGATAACGAGCTGAAGTCGACAAGAAGTGATCCGTCAAAGGAGGGCCTTAATGAATCCCACATCAATGACACGGAACGGAGCTAATGATTTTAGTGGAGGCGAGAACAATCTGTGAGATATGATTCAGGGTGGCGATCATGGGTGGATGAAGGATAATGTATGGCAGTGGATGGGACACGGTTGACTCTTTCTGAACACATCTCTTGAACATATAACGACACTGATGTGATGGATCAGTAGCATTACCCCAAATACGGATGGTTTGGCGAAGACCATGGTGATGAGACCGGTGAATGAAACAACCCAACCCGATGTGGTACGGAGGACAAAGTGTCATGTTCAAGAGCGACTTGCTACCATAAAAGCTTTGAGGTTCTCCCAATTTTTCCCCAGTCATTTCTGACCAGTACCTCTTTATTTTTGTCAAGCTTGAGGAGGATAACATATGCTTGTTCTATAACCTGCCCTTCGGGCAAGCCCATCGCTATGTTTTAACGAGCCTAGCGATAGGGAAACTCGTTCTCGTCTAAAGACAAGTTTGTCGCTATTTAATCATTTTAACAAGTCTAACGACAAAGACAACTCGGTCCTTTTCATTTTTAGAGAGTCTGAAAAGGTACAGAAAGTTAACTCCGAAATTCCTTTTTCGTCATCTAATCCCTTAAGTCCGAAAAAGTATAAAACAATACAAAAGGGATGAATTTTCGATAACTTTAACGAGCCGAATAAAACAAGCGCTCGACCTTTTTGTGCAATAATCCCTGAGGTCCAAAAAGATTAAAATCTAGAGGAGGGATAGCTCTTCCGGTCCTTTTAATGAGCTGGAAGGCCAAAACTCGGCAAACTTTTCATGTTTTACGAGTCAATTGAAAAGAGCTCAAAGAAGACTCGTCTTTTGAGGAACGAGTGATAAACAGGGATAGCAACAGATTCCAGGTACAGGTTGGAATTTTCCAATCACGGCAGTGTCACAAGGATGGCTAAGTGAAATCACTCTTCGCAGCTGTTCCTCAAAATGGGTAAACAATCATATGGGGGTGAACGATCGGCCAAATGGAATGGAGGTGGCAAGTGCAAAACACGACCAAGGCTTTTATGGCTAATAAATTTACGATCACAATGGTTATTTACTGGTACTGGGTTCATTTTTTAAAGAGCTTGAATGTGCCAAAACACTGCTCAAAAGCTTATGTTTATTTTTTAACGAGCATGAACTATGACGCTAAAAATGCTCAGATCTTGCGTTTATTTTTTAACGAGCATGAACTTTATGCTAAAACTGCTCGATATACCAGTCATAAGATAAGAATGTCTCCTGAAAGATCCCATTTTTTATAGAGCTTGCGCCTTACCAAAGCTATGCTCCCTCTCATCCTTTCTTTATGTAAGTTAGGAAACGATCAATGACCGCTCTTTGCTTACACTCCAAAAGGTTTGCATGCCCCCAGGTATAAGGTACAATTTCAAAGCTGCCCCTACTTATCCGATAAAACATTTGTTTTAAAGGGTGAGGCTTGCCTCTTTCTGGTTACCCAAAGAATGGTTTTATTTGCTGCCGCAAATGAAACTCTTTCTTCAGCGATGTCTATCATTAGGTTACTCAAAGATGGTTACTATTTGCTGCAGCAAAAGAATCTCTTTCTTTGGAGGCTGCCCCTACTTATCCTCTAAAACCTTAGTTTTAATGGGTGAGGCTTGCCTTTTATCCAAAGATGGTTACAATTTGCTGCCGCAAAAGAATCCCTTTCTTTGGTAGCCTACCTGTTTAGACAAAGTTGAATGACCTTTGTCAGACAAGTAACCTTATCAAAAGAATCCTGTTCCAGAACAACCCCTCTTCCTTCCACGGACGGGGTACGGACTAGTCATATTCTTTCGCGGAAATTCTACTTTATACCCAAGGTTTCCTCTGCCCGAAGCAGACCAGGATGCATGCCCCCTGGGTTCCCGTTCTATCTTTCCGAATCACGCGCATTCATCGGGAAGGAGGACTGGGGGTGGAGACATTTCTTGGGTGAATAGACCATTGAGGATTGGTATTTGACTATTTGCGATGCGTGATCCCGGAAATGAAAGTTGGTCTACGAGCTTGACCACCCTTCCTTCGTGTGGAAAACACATTACTCTAAAGAGTGAGGAGACTATAGCTCCCATGCAATATATATAGTCACATCCAAGGAGTAGGTTATAATCCAAGGGTCCTTGAACGACCATCATGTTCATTTGAACGGTCTTCCCTTTCAATGTAACAGGCACATTGGGGAGGATCCCTAATGGTCGACTGGTTCCTTTATCAAAGCCCGAGAGATTTCTTATCTCAGGCAAAAGCGTCGGGGAACCCAGTGCTTTCCAAGCAACAGAGGAAAGGATACTCACAGATGCCCCTTCATCAATGATAGTTCCAGCCATCACCATTCTATAAATTTGGACTATGATTCTGAATGGTATACTGGCTAGTAACCGGGGTCTGCCCAGTTGGTTCCAATCAAAGGACACAACCATGTTGCTTGGTGGTGGGACCGAATACACGGCCGGATACGATCCTGACGATGTTCCTTCCTGCGATAAAGGAATGGGTGCATTGCCCTGATGCTCATCAGAATCTGTGTTGATGAAAAGAATCTGGATGGTGTCATCCTTATTCTCTTCCGTGAGGGTGTCATTTGAAGATGAATCTTCAGTGACGGTGTCATTTGAGGATGAAACCTCTGAAGGAAGTACCGGGTCAACTGCCGTATCGACCTTTAGACTTTCGTCTGGTCTGGATTCAGTAGGTTCATTTTCAATGACTGACACTTCAACTGACCACTTGAGCGGGCCAGCTGTATTTTCAACCAACGAAGGACTTGGAACGAGTTTTTTGTATCCAGGAGGAAGTACTACCGGAGAAACCGGACGATCTTCCAAAACTCTCTTCGCTTCGTCTAAGAAGGGACAACGGTGGATTGCGTGACCGCCTTCACACAGTCTGCAGGGGGATCTTGCTCCCCCTCTTTGTCTTGAATCTTCACTTTTGCTGGTTGACGGTAAGCAATCAACATGGCTATCAGAGGTTGATGCTCCTGAATTGTGCAGACGAGGGGACCAGTCCCTTAGTATCCGAGGAATACAGGGACAATCTCTATGGAAGTGGTCTCCTCTACATATGACACATGGCGATTTAGGCCCGGTCTGTGCTATGTGTGGGTTTTTGTCAGATGTCTTTTGCTTGCCCCCAGTCGCCTTAGGCTCCTTCTTCTTCTTTTCTTTCTTCTTCTTTTCCTTCTTCTCCATGGGAGCTTGGCTTTTGCCAGCCCCACCTTTTGAAGATTAAGGATTGGAGGAAGGGTTAGAGGAATTAGAAGGCTGGTGGGAGGCTCTAGACTCATCTAACTGTTGACTCGACTGCTCAGGAACCATGGTGTTCTGAACTACACTAGTTGAGAATAGCCAAACATGCAGGCCAATCGTCAGTCCTGGAAGCGACAATGTGGCCATGTGGGGCGCACCAACTTCTCCCCAAGAGGAGAAAGGACCAGGATTTCCATCATGTGGAGTTCCTTGGTTGGGGCGTTCCATGTTCTCAACTTAAAGATCAACGCAGGAATAGGAGGTGATTATGTTCCATTTAAAATAAATTTTATAACGACGCTTCGACACAACTTGCTTTTTCACTTTTTAAGAGTCGAGAAAAAGCTAAAGATGACTCTAGTCTCCTTCGATGTTTTAACGAGCCCGAAGTGACAAATGCTTGGATGGACTTTTTCAGTTATAGAGTTTGAAAAAGGCCAAAAGAAACTGCTCTAGAGTTCTAGGCAGAGGGTGTGCCAAACCTTTCGCAAAACCACAGAATACGTTTTACGGTACGAGTGGTCGATCTTCGTGAATGCTGTGTTCACTGCATTGCGATCAGTAGGGCGGCCGACATGGTTTCCTATGGATAAAGGCTTTGATCCTGTAGGGGTATCCCATTATATACGCGACGGTACGTGGGAGCACAAGTCCGTATTGATACTTATCGCTTCACCGTGGAGGAATCACCCAACCACTCAACGCTAAGATATCACGTTTAACGACGCCGGAACACGTCTCTAGCTTAGACCTCTAGATGTTTGCGTTATGTTTCAATGCGTTGTTATGTAAATTCAATTTATTTTAAGGTTGATCTTGTTTAGCAGTTTTCCTTTATGGATCACCACGAGATGTATAGAAACACTCCTGAATGCAATCTAAGATGATAAGCAAGCTCTTCACTCTTTCAACTTTGAAAACCTTAACTACTGAGGGAGAAGGAAGATAACACCTTTTCACACAGATCATAGAGCACACACTAATGTACTTTCCTAAATCAGCATGCAAACTGTCATAATGCACATGCACAATGCAAGTATTTCTTTTCTCTTTCTTAATGTTGATGAAATGCAAAAAGAAAGCTGTTGTATAACTTTGAATTCAATTTCAAGCGAAAGCAAACAAGTTTGTCCAAAATCGAAAGACACCTTACGATTCACTTGTTTCGACACTTAGAAATATATAAATCCAAACCATATAATGAAAGCGACAAACTCAATCAGCTATGAACAACAAATAAACTAACTCTTAAGATCAGAACGACACTTAATCACAGGTCTAGATCTAAGAGGTCAATGCAAGACTGGTTCACTTTCGTTATGGGAAACTGTAAATGACACAAGAAATACAAAAGAACAAATACAGTTTCTTTATACAACTGAGGCGGAATAATGACAAAGGAAGATGGTTTCAGATAGGCCCACTGACTGGCAACAAACAGCAAAAACAATAGTGAAAACAAGGCAAGACACAGCAGGAAACCCCAGTAGCTCAAGCCAAGACTGGTCCAGAGCAGGTGTAACACTGCCTGTTTGACCTTCAGTGCAGGTAGCCCCTTCGGGAACTGCGCTGAAATGCAGACAGCCTTTGTACAGCCTGCAATGAAGAACGAGACTTTCGTCTGTCTTGGTTTCCGGGTCACAGATTACTCAAAAATTCACAGTTTTTTCTCAAATCAGAAGCTATCAGTCAAGGACACACTAAGGGATGTAAAGGAGGATGAAAAGCTATCACTAAGAGCTTATTAGAGTCCTTGTGGATCAGCTCTTCAAATCATAAACTTGCCCAGAAACTGAGCTAGAGTAGCTGCCCTCTACTTTGTGTTTGATGGATTCAAACACAGTTCGATTCAGTACTCCCTTTGTTTATGAAAGGAATAGCAAAAACCACAAACAACCAACAAGATACGATCCCCAGCGGAGTCGCCAATTTGTTGGGGGGAAAAGTATCTAATGCAGAATGCCTCTATCCCACTCTAAGGGTGATAGTACCTCAGCAACAACTGAATGCAAAGCTATTCAAGGATTCTTCTTTATGAGATGAGAGAGGGAAGAAAAGGATGATCTACTAACCGTTATCTTGCGCTAATAGTCGATCTAGTCTTCACTCCTTGCCGCTTGCTCCTAGCTCCTTGCCCTTTCACCGGCCCAGCTACACACAGATCCTGTAAAAGCACAAGAAAAGGAAACTACAAGAAGCATACATCCATAATCGATTATATGATTAGCATAAATCAAATATACAAGCATCTATTCATCATAAAGACACATGCATATAGAAGAACCTCAAATACTTTATTGATAATAGAAGTAAAGTTTTGAGAGAGTTACAACCACAGTAGGCCCAATCCAGCAACACCTCCCAGCTGAAAGAAATCTCCTCTTCACCTCCTTCAAGCAAAACACCCAATAGCTCTATACTCAAATCAACAGCACTTCCTTACTTGCACAAAATTCCAGCCTCTGTAGACCTCATGAGAGAGATCTATATATAGGGTTTTGGAGAAAGGATGAGTCATCTTGAGACTGGCATAAAGCTGACTAGTGTCCTCTCCCACTTTAGTTAATCTTCAGTTCTTGAGTCCACTTGGAGAATATTGCTTCCACTTGGAGATCAAGACCCTCTTACTCATCACTAGGCGAATTCCTTGACCCAAGTGTCAGTTTGGAAGCTTCCTGGGCAGTTGACACCTTGCAGAATGACTGTGCCACTTGGCCAATCTCGCCCAGCGCAGGTAGCCTTCATCAGTTTTGACCTTCAGCGCAGGTACAAGGAGGAGCAGCTGACATGATCCAGAAATAGCCTATTTTTGAGTGTTTTCAGGTGGAGAACTGATTTTCAATGCTGTGGTTTGCAGACCTTGTTCCTCTAAGGGTAAGAACAACATGTTTAGGGACTTTGGATCCCTCAGATTATTGGCATTTCATGCTCCATGTTGTTAGGCACAAAAATGTCTATAACAAGGGAGGCATGGAAAACCTTCTTAAAAGCCACCACAACCATCGTGATAAGAACCAAATAGATCGACACTTGCAAAGCCACCATATCCCCTATCTCGAGTTGTCGAAAGATACCATCGTGTGGTGATGTAGTAGATATGACTACAAGTATATAAAAATACAAAATATGCCCAAGAAATAACACGATAAATGATAGAACTTAAGATCTATATTAATATCAAAACCCTTGAGGTAGGGTAACACCATACAACTACTCCTTAAGGAAGGATATCACTCCACAAGCTAATGTCTGTCAATACAAAACAATCCTTGACATCTCTCAATGAAGAGTCTCTAGCCTCTATATAGGCTTCATACATACAATACCATTGGTAATTACCGCGGGTCTCTCAATACCATACATCCATTACAATGGGCTTATCACATTATTCCCTAACTACTTCTGATTTCTTGCATAATGTGGGTTAGCCACTTTATTTATTAATTATCACCCATTATATTATTACATCACATTATTCCTTTGGGTACCTCCTTCTGTGGCCCATATGATCCCCCTAAGTATACTATAGGTGGTGTGAAGGGTATTTTTAAAAAATACTCTAGTTATTGAATTCATATTCGGGTTATTAAATCCATAGATAATTTTATAAGCCTATTGTTTGTGTTTTTCCTCTTTTCTCCTGTAAAATTGTAGAAGAGACATTATAGTTAAAGAACCTATTGTATTTGCTACAATAACTCTTCTTAATTTCACTTAATGACTTTCACTTGGAGGGATTTAAGGGGTGCACTCTTTGAAATCAATGCATAAATCATGTTGCCAAATTTATCCAGTGGTCTCTACTTGCCCCATTTATCTTGAGATATTGAAGAAAGAATTATGATCTAAATATAACTTGCTTGGATAGTCAGAGAACCACTTAGTAGCCTTTTAATTTCTAGCCTCCTAAGGTAACCCTCTAAGAAATGTTTTTACTTAGCTTTTCTTGCAAATATAGGTCCCTCTAGGGTTGTGTAGTGCTTCCTTGAGCCTCTTGTTTGGACTATAATTCTCCCTCGACCTTTATCTTAAAAATGCACCATCAAACTTGAGCTTGAAACAAATTTTTCTCGCCTTCCCACTTAGTGTAGTTTTTAGTGGAGATATTTCATCTACTATAGTAAACTACTTTATTCTAACAAGCCTTCCCAAGAATTGCCAAGATAGTAAGGGTTTGTTGTAGAAACTACAACCACCCTCCAATATTTTGCCTATGCTTTGATTTTGGAGCCTCCCTTCTTAACGGCAACAACTCATTTAGCACTGATCCTAGTATTCATGCTTCGATTGAGACTTATCCTTTTAGTTTGGATTGAGTTTGTTTACTTAGTTGATTTTCTAACCCACAAGTTAATCTCCTCACTTGGTCCCATAGCAGTTCTAGGATTTCCCCTAGAAACTGTGCAAAATCTTGAGTGCAACTAGCCTTGTTGTTGGGAATTATGCAGTCTTGACTACCAGTAAACCTTAAGCTCAGAAAATGTGTAGTCCTGACTAGCAACCAACCTTGAGCTGGGAAACTACGCTCTTAGGAGAGGCATCCCAGAGACACAACCCAAAAACTACGCAAACCTAACTATGCTAAAAAACTGTGCAACACATGAGCTCGAGAGTTGGCTATTAAAGACTAATTTAATAGCCAAATAATATTTTAGTTGACAAAGAATATTGTTGCAAGTTAATTATTGAAACAAAGACTAGACTCCCCCAAGTCTTATCTTGATTACGTTTTTGGCACGATTGAATGTCACATGTAAGTAAGCTTCAAAAGCGACAGGTTTGATTGGTGCACCAATAAGCAATGGCAAGTTAAAGTTGATATGTTATGATTTTTCTTGCACCATGCTTGAAAAGTCACTCAAACAAACAAAGGTAGACTAAACAAATCACCCTCCTTATATCCTTTTGGGTCGTCACCCAGAAAAGACAATGGTATCTTTTTGGACGCATCATGAAAGTTTGTGTGCATAATGAATAGTCACACATGGACTAGACAAATCACCCAGATCACAGCCTTTTCTTCCACCCCTTAAAGCAAGTTTGCATCCACATTGAAAGTCACTTAGAATAGAGAAAAGTCTCCTTTTCAACGCGTCAAAACATAGCCTTTTCAACCCATCTAGAAAGTTTGCAGTGCATCATGAAAAGTCACTCAGGAAGGACAAAGGTACACAAGACAAATCACCCAACTCAGACCCTTCTCACCGACACCTCAAGCAAATCACTAAGAAAAAATGTATCCTTTTCAGGGAAAGTTTGCTTTGCACATCAAAAGTAACTCACGATAGACAAAGGCAGTCTTTTCCATGCATCAAGGAAGTTTTTGTGAAGCTTTTGAGCAATAAAAATTCAACCCGAAGACAAACCTGGCCTTTTCGATGCGTCAATAAAGTCGTTCAGGATAGAAAAAGGTACATTAAACAAATCACCACGCTCAGGCCCTTTTTGTCGGTGCCTAAACCAATTCAATGAGAACAAACAAATGTTACTCAAGAAAAGTTTTCTTGCACATCAAAAGTCACTTATAATTGACAAAGACGGTATTTTCCACGTGTCAAGAAAATTCAACAACATTGAAAGACTCTACTTCTAAGCGACTAAAATTCAAAAGGTAGACAATGTTACTGGTAGAAAATATGTGAATAGTTTTTTAGTTTTTTTGGTCTATTCTTATCTTTAATTTATTAAAAAATAATTAATAAAACGTGGCTGTCATTATAATTGTTAAAAAATGAAATAAAAAGAACCTAGTCGTTGTTATAATTTATTAAAAAATAAAAGAAATAAAAGTTGGTTGTAGTTCCAATCAACAAATTCATCTGCTCTGGTGAGAAAAATGCTTAGTGATGGATCATTGCCACTACTTCTAAACTTAGTGATGGATCATTGCCACTACTTCTAATTTTCCAACAGTGCTACCTTATATCAACTTTGTTGATTGTTACAAGAGTAAAATGTTCATAAACTTTCAATTAACTAGATCAGAGAAACTAGAAACTTGGCAAACTCAATTATTTGTTCATTCCATTTAGTATAAAAAACCTCACAAAGATGTTGATAACTAGTAAGTGACAACATCTTATCAACTCTTTCATGGACGATTACCATTTTCTTCAGTGTTCTTGTTTACTTTATTTATTTTATTTTATTTTAAGTTTTATTTTTTTATTATTTAGGTTTTCTACCTTTAATAATTAAGTTTTAGATTTTATTATTTAGGTTTATGCTAGTTTATTTTAGGTTTTGTTAGTTTACTATTATAATAATATTAGGTTTTATGTGTTAGGTTTTATAATAATAATAATAGCACAATTATATGTTGTTTATAAAAGGTGGAAAATGACCATGCTAAATGGTAGAAAATGAGGCTAATGTGATTTTACTAGTGCTTAGAAATTCCACACAATGTTTTCCATCTTATCTGTGAAAAATTCTACAAATATTGAATTCAATGATCGTCTCATTGTTCTTTATCTTATTGGTTAAAATTTCGAGAAATATTGAATTCCATGATTGTCTCGTTGTTTTTCATCTTATTGGTTGAAGGAGAATGAATTAGATAAAAAAAAAGAAATAAATTAGAAACTCACTTCAAGGTGTTTTACATTCATATTTTTTGGACAAGTAGAAATTTTAAAGTTAAACATTCAATTTTGTATCTTATATAATCTTTTAACGATTACTATTTTTATAGTTTTAAACTAAATGGGTGCAAAGTTAAAAATGAATCTATGGTTTCAAGAGGATGAAAAGTTGTAAATATCATGTGACAAGATTATCATCTTGTTAATTGAGTATTAGAATATCAATCCCTTTCCTCCTAGATGTCTTCTTAACACATTCATACTTTGCCTTTGGATGTGTCCTTAACACATCCATACCTTGTGTTTGTTACAATTTCACGGCCCAATAAATCCATTTCCCAAACCCTAGACATCCATTATCCCATGATGTAGAGGAAGAGAAACCAAACCAACTCTTTTGTAACCAAAAAAGTAACTATCAAAGTTCTTCTATCAAATGGTTTTTTATTACAAGTAAAAATTTACTCTCTTTTTTATAATATTTTTTAAAATCATTTTTCTTCATTTTTATTTTCTTTATTTTTTAATTTTTATATATTTTTTATTTATTTTTCTTTATCTTTTTAATTTTGGTATATTTCTTCATTTTTTTTTATCCAATATTTTTCTTTTAATTACAATTATATATATAATTTAAATCAATACATTCTCTAATTAGATTATCAAATTTATATATATAGAATTGCAAATTTTATATTTATTTTATAATTAATATTTAATTTAATTAATTCAAATAAATAGATTCTCAATTAATCATTAAATTTAAGAATCATTTAATTAATTTATCCATTTAATTAACTTCTACTTTTATACGTTGATATATTGCAAGTTTACATCTCATATGTATAAAATTTTATTTAATATATTGGGACTACATAAATGAGGCTTGTTGAAGTGTACAAATTAATGATGTGGTTGGAGATTGTGTCTTTTAAGTAGTATGTCTCACAATGTAAAATTATTTTGTATTTATCTTTGTATTTTTGAAATGTCCATGCAAGTGAAATGTCTAAAGTAAACGTTTAAATTTAATTATATTTATCAAGTACATTTTGTGATGGTTTTTTTATGTGAAGTATAAATAATATTCAATCCATTGAGCTAAAGCATTTAGGCGATATGTGGTTTGTTAATTAGATAGAATATTTTATATTATTTTTAGTATATTTAATTAATATATTTAATCAATATAGCTGATATATATTCGATTAATATATAGTTGATATAAATTTAATTAATTAATCAATATAGTCAATATTGCTGATATGACCAATACTTATTTCTCTCAAATCAAAATATTATTCAATACTTTTTAAATCAATACATATTAAATCAATGCATATTAAATCAATAATACTTCAATCATTATTTTATTTAATCAATAAGTTACCGACACCAACACTTAGCAACTCACATTTAAATATATTTTAATAGATAAGTCAACTGACCTTTATATTAACTTTAAATTTATTTTCACTTTCATTTAAATTCAAATGGTTCACGCTCCCTTACATGATAGTTGTTGATGAAGCACTAAGACAAAGCATATCTTGAGTATATTCTCTTAAGATTCAATCTTTATGTCCATTTAAGTAAAAAAACAAATGTCAACAAACTTACATCCATGGTCTCATAATTAGAAGTCACTCCAGGAAGAACAAATAATATTGGCATATAAAAATTGTTGTTGCCATCCCATCTTACATTAGGTGTGCTGGTATTTCATGTTTTCCAGTAATCCCTCACACCAATTGAAGAGTTTTGGCTCCACACATCATATAGCCAGATCCATATGAGACTTGGTGGCTAGGTGTGGTGTTGATGACCCAAGTATTCGAAGGATAGTGAAGAGTATAGTCTGTAGGGCGAGCTATGAGATATCTTTGATGGGTACCTTATTGCTCATTTTTCTCACACGTGGCCCACAATATTGAGCCACATACTCACCTACATTGTCCTTTACAGTTCTCCTCACACCATCTAGAACTATTAGTGCACCTTGCCTGTGTGAACCTATCAGAAAGCTTATGTCTTCTACCTCTAGCTGCAAAATTCCCCCCTTCACTATGAAATGTTGGTTTTGGAAATTCCACATCTCCACCAAACATTGTAGTAATCCTGTCTAGCTCTTCATGCTCTGAGTTTTGAAAAATTTAAGAAAACCATAGTCTCTGTAAGCATAAAGGATTAGGGGATGAGCAAGGGCTTGGATATCATTTTCCTGGTTCTCACGTTCCCGTCACTCAATCATGATGAAATTCCTAAATAATAAGAGAAAATTGGTTAGGTCACTCGATGGAGAAAACCCATCACACATCAATTCATTTAATTTTTACAAACCTGAGTTTCATTGCTCACACCTACACTATTTGATGAGGCTCATCAATAGGTATATTATATGGGTCACAATGCCATCCTCCAGCGTATTAAATTATCTTTTTTCTCACATTTATCTACAAATTTCGTTATATTATGCTTAGTGTGAGAGTTAAAGATGTGTTGTTATGTCTTGTGGCCTAATGTGTGTTAAATCTAGGAATTTGAGCAATTTTGATTTGATTTGAGTGTAGGAATTCAGAGTAGACAAGAAAGAGAGATTTTAGGAGGTGGTCCACCTCCTTAACTCCTCCAATCAGTTGAAGATCCCCCGCTCTATCTCATCAACTTGGTGGCAATGGCAGCTAAGAAGGCCGAGTTCATTGACAGTTGAGCCAATGCAAGTCAAAGAAGAGTTAGATTCAACTATTCTCGAGTTAGGGAGTCAAATATCTCCATTTTCTAAGAATTTGTTGGTAGCTCCAATTTTGTATAAGTAAACAAGCCAAGGGACTCATTAGGATTCAAATTTTTATTGTAGCCAAGAGGCCATTGAGCTGAAGCACATTCTACTATTATTTTGATGATGTATTTGACACTTTTTGAATGATAATGAGAAGTTTTTTTTTGACCCAGTACTAAGTTGACTCAAAGGTTGAAGCTCTTGGGTTAGGGCCCAACCCTAGTAGTAGAAGTTCCTCTCTTGTATCTATATTATTAGTCTAGAATGTTGAGTAATTGCTAAAGTTTATTCATGTTTCTTTTAGCTTAGAATATATATTAAGTTGTTGCTCATGCATGTTTCCTTTATCTTAGAGGGTAAATTAGTTATTGCAGTTCCGTAGAGTAAATTCCATCAAAAATCCTGTGATAGTGAACCCTATCTCGTCTCCCTCATGGGATCATGATTAGAGGACCCCACTATCACAACCCAAAAATAGAGTGTGATTTCATGTTCATTGCATAGATCAAGTTTTAGCATTGGTTAGATAGTTGTTTATGATTTCTTGGAAAGATTTACATTTTTTATTTTTATTCATATGATTGTTGTAGCTTAGAAGGTAGTTCATTTCATAGATCAAGTTCTTAGCATTAGTTAGATAAGATTTTCAAATTCAATTAATCTTTTCCACATTGACTTGTAATAATTTGCAAATGAAAAGAGAAATAGGTGCATGTGTTATTGCAATGTTCTTGGATCTGCAGGAAAGGAGCCCTTTCACCATCCCCATTAAGGTCTTCTCCACCTTCTTTTTATGCTTGCCAACCCATGTTCTAGATCTCTGTTTTTCCGGTCACCGTGAGAAACCATCTTAGCCCAAACCCAACCTTCTTGAAGTACTGGGTTTGGCTAAGGGTGTTGATCACCTTCCCCACATTTCCCACAACCTTCATACAACTTTCCAACACTTCATCTCACCATCCTTACCCTCCAAAACCTCTCAGCCAACTTCCTGTATCATTTTAGGACATCATGTAGCAGTACATGAATCTTGTAACAACATCTTGTAGCATACCTGTAGTAGTCTGTTTTGACCCTGTTTTGACCTACAATGATAGCCTAGCTTAGTTTAGGAGTAGTTTGACCCCTTAGCTTGGATTCCATGACCAAAAGTGCACCTAGACCAATCCCTTCACTCCTTTTCCTTTCCTGCAAGATCATATAGCATTAGTTCTTTCATTTCTGAATTTAGCAAGTAGAACTTATTTACTCTACAAGTGTGAATTATATAGTCAATGCATGCATTCTTGAATTATGAAATGGTAGAATAATCTTCTATTTTCAAGCAACCCTGATAGCTAGATGATTGAGTGCAAGTTAACATAGTTTCCTTTCCACAAATTAGCATAAGATTTGTGTCCTTTCCTAAGCATTTATAGGTTGAAAACTTTCATTTTATGAGTTGAAAAGCATTTACTTTCTATGCACTAGGACTAGCCCTTACATTTTTCTTTCAGTAGTTAGACTCCTTCCAGTTTAGTAGAGGAATAGTCTGGAACCCTAATGATCAAGTGACCTAGTTGAGGATTGCATGAGTAGGATGATGCATCTACTATGTATATAGAATTGTCAATTATATGTTTGTACGAAACCTTAGGTTGATAAAGTAAAGTTGGTAGCCTTGGGAGTTGCAGCATTATTCTTGCAATACTAAGGCTCATCACGTTTTGGCACTATTGTCGAAGAGGTGTCTAGGTAGATGTAATTTCTTCTTTTATTTCTATTTTTCATTCAGTAGATAGATGCCATTCTTGCTTTCCTTTTTGTTTTGCATTTGGTTTATAAAAGAAACAACTAAAAAGAAGAATTTTCTTTTATGCATCTTAGGAGTAGAGAAACTTTAGGGAAATCCTTTCCAAATACCCCCACATCATCTAACTGTCAACCATCAGTTTTCTTCGGTGTCTGTCAACTTCCCTCTCTAACTGCAGGTGAGTTAGAGGACCCCTTAGGTGAACAACCTAAGATATTTTAAGAGCCTATTGGGGAAGAAGAAGAAGAAACCCTTCAACATACCTAAACCATGGTTGAAAACAAAAACGAGGGTGGTTTTCCCATCAGAGAGACTAATAGAGATGCTAGGATGAAAAATATAAGCCCTTCTTCCCTTCCTCACTTCCATGGCTTAACCTCAGTGGACCCGAATACCTTTTTGTTTGGGTTTGTTGTTGTCTGTGGAACTTATGATTATACCTCTGATGACCAGAAGTTGAAGTTGTTCCCATCCACCCTTAAGGATGCAACCTTGAGCTATTTTATGGGTCTACCTAGGGATAACATCACTATCTGGGCTCAAATGAAACAATCCTTTAACAAAAAGTACATGGACTATTGTAGGTCCAAATACACCAATGAGGAAATCTTTAGAATGAATCTTGGACCAGATGAATCCCTGGAAGACTATGAGGAATTGTTCCAACTCAGTTGAAAAAGGCTAGATGCACCCTTGATCCTGAATCACTCAAGTTAGTCCTTCTTAGAGGAATTAGGGAGGACATACTGGAAACCCTAAACATGTTGTCTGGAGGAGACATTTATCAACTACCCTATGACAACATCAAGACAGTATTCAAAAACCATTCTAGGGTTGTTAGGAAGAAGGGTAGGTCTAGTCAAGCTTTGGCCAGTTCCTCTTCCTCCACCACATCTATCAAGAATGAAATTGGAAAAATGTTGGAGGACTTTAAAAGTGAAATGATGGATACCTTTTCTCTGCAAATGGACACCATGCAGATCAAAAGGATACAAGAGGAAGCAGAGAGAGCCTTAGCTATATTTTTCCCTAAATGCACTAGAAGGCACCCTAGGAATGAATGTCCATTAAATGTTATAGAGGTCTTCTTGGTCTATGAGGAAAACCATTCCAGTGATAAGTGTCCTTATTTGTCGGGATTGAAATTTGTATACCAATGAGTCAAAGGTGGGGGTGAACAATTAAGTTACGTTAATCAAAGGAGGCCTCAAGGACCTTGGCCATACTAGCAGGGTATGTAAGGTGCATCCTATTCCTATTACCATCTGAACCATAATGCACCCTTGCCCCCTTGGTATTATTCTATTCATCCTTAATGGTCTGCACCTTCTCATTGGCCTTATGCACCTTAGTATCCTCCCCAAACTTCCGATCAAACATTTCAACCATATGATTCTACACATCCTTAGTGGAATAACCCATCACAAGGTTGGAGGTGTTAATTCAACCAACCTCCTGCTTTATTTCCTCCACCTCCATCTCAAACACAACTCATTCATCCTTCTCCACCTAGGCAACCTCGAATGCCTGCTCAACCAAATCTGAACCTAAACAACAAGCAAGAACAACAAGTCTACAATGAAGAGACATCTTACCCTACCTATGCTGGGGAGATTCAAGAAATCAACTTTAGGTCTAGAATAGTGCTCCTAGATAACCAACCCCCATCTCCACCTGAAGAGCTTGAAGAGGAAACGGAAGAGAGTGTTCCTCAAGAAAATCCACTTCCTTTTCCTAAAATATTGATCCATCCTAACTAGCATAGCCTAGAAGAGCCTAAACTTCTGGGAGAATTGAAAAAATTGTATGTTAAAATCCCATTCCTCCAATCTATCAGGGATGTTACCATCTACAAAACGCATATAAAACAGAAATTATTCAAACATCATGGGAGAAGAAAGAAATACACCCCTATCATCAATGTCATTGGTCAATTGTGTGATCTAATGCTAGGGAGAGTGATTTTCCCAAAGTATCTAGACCTTGGAAGTCTTATGGTAGATGTACACATTGATGGAATCATTGTCCCTCACACCTTGATTGATCTTAGGGCTGCCATCAATGTGATGACTAAGGAAACCATGCTCAAACTAAACCTCCAAGGATCTTTGATAAAGACCACCACAGTGTTGCAACTTGCAGATAGGTCCACAATGGCTCCTGAGGGAGTTGTTGAGGATGTAATGGTCTCTATTGATTCTCGGGAGTATCTTGCTAACTTCCTAGTTCTCTAGCCCAATTTCAAATTCAATGGATAAACTCTCATCCTTGGAAGACCACGGCTAGCCAATGATGATGCTTACATAAGTTCCAGAGCTATGAACATGTCCATTAAGAATGGGCATTTTCCCAAACAGTTGGTATTGTACCCTCCTGCTCAACCATCCTTGGAGCATGACTTACGCCTATGGTTGGAAAAGGAGGAGGAACATGAAGTGTATCATACCAGATCCCATACAATCTGTACCCTTGATATTATTATAGGAGGGAGGCAACCTTATGAAGATGACCTCATTGACCAAATCCTCCAAAACCAGCGCCCCAACACCATGCCTCTTGATCAGGGAAAATTTTGCCTTAGCTTTGTTTTGGAGCCTCCCTACCAACCTTTCATAGCAGCATGTCTTGCTTCGTCAAGTACACAAGCCTCAGTGATTTCTTGTAGAATGACAGCGTGTCCATCAGAGCTTTTTGCATTCCCCTCACAACTTTTTTCTTTGGACTTAGTCCAGTTGTAGGCTGAGTAGCTCCCTCAAGAAATTGTGCAATTCTGGAGGGAAACCAACCTTCCCTCTAGAAATTGTGCAATTATGTTTGGCAACCTGATGGGCCCCAAAATTGCGCAATTTTTCGAGTTAAGCTTCATCCAGAAAATTGCGCAATTCCTCCTAGCAGGGCTGCTTAGCATAAGAATTATGCAATCCTGGGCAATAGTCAGCTCCTCTACCAAAAAATTATGCAAATATCTTGGGTAGCCAGCCCATATCCCTTCCAGAAATGCGCATTTTCTCCTAGCAGTTGAGCAGCCTCTTGCATGTGCAGTTGAGTTGACTGGTTCCCTCCGGGATCGAGCAAAACTGACTTGTATGCATGGGTTACTTATTTGTATATGTTATTTATTAATATAGTGAGACATGTGTAATAAAATTAATATATTTATTTTTTAGTATAGTATTTGTAATAATGAAGTCTAAAGAAATATATTATGAAAAATAAAAGTATTAATTTAGATCTATCTTAATTTCAAATTTAATATAATAATATTAGTTTAAATCCATCTTAGTTTTGATGTAATAATATTAGTTTAAACTTCCATTATCATCCAAAGTCGCGGGTGTAGGGAGCAACCATGTGATCTTTGAAATCTGCCTACCAGTTGGCACATAAATCAAACACGTTTCTTTTCACTTCTTGTTTGAACCTAGATAGTGCATTCAACACGGTGGCATTCAACCGTACGTGGTTGATTTATAGGTTAAGAATCACCATGTTAAAGTGGAGGCTAATCTCTATGGTCAAGAATTTTGTTATATATTTTCTTAAATGTATATATGTTCAACTAGTATATCAATTCTTTTTAATAATAATAATAATAATAAAGCAGTTAATTTTTATGTCTTTCAAGTCTTAATAGTGTGATGTATGATGACAAAGTGCTTAAGTGCCTATGGGTGTTTCATCTATGTAATTTATAAGGCTATGCTACTAATAAACTCATTGATTTTAATAATTGAATTCATGAATAGTGAATAGTGATCCATATCATGAATAGTGAGAAAACTTTTGGTAAAAATTCACATCATAAGCCTTAGAATTGATTGTCTCTAATTTAATCTGATGTCAAGAACTGATTCTTCATCTTGTTGTGACGATGAACAACACTAGATGGTTCTAAAGATGCCAAGATGTGATTCTTCATCTTAATTGTCTCTAATTTAATTTGATGTAAAGAATTAATTCTTCATCTTGTCGTGACGATGAACAACACTAGATGGTTCGAAAGATGCCAAGATGTGATTCTTACAACACTAGATGGTTCCAAAGATGCCAATATGTGATTCTTCATCTTGTTCTAACGATGAACCACACTAGATGATTGGAAACACATCGATAAAGCACTTATGATGTGATTTTTTTACCAAAAGTTTTCTCATTATTCACTAATTGTAATTTGATTGTTTGTTGGATTGTAATGACAAAGATTTGCATGCACTAAGTTAATGATAGGTTTATGATCATTGAGATGACAATAATAAGTTTACCATCTTTCTATCTTATTTGTTAGATGAAAACAACAAGTTTACCATATTTCCATTTTTCCAATAAATAGAACCAAATCACACAACAAATTTAATTATTGACATTAGTGTGAAATGATTAGATGTAAAATAATCCGCCATAATCTAATTTTTTTATGTTTTGAAATTTATGAGACATATTTTCTAATCAATTTTCCCTGAAATCCAAAAGAAATTTGTTAGAATTATATAATCTATAATCTATACAATGTAGGTCTTTAATTTTTTTTTAAGTAAATGTATTTCAAACCATTAAAAATAATAATGTCCCATATTATATTATATTATATATATAAAACAAAAAAACAAAAACAAATTATTAAACACATTATCAAAATTAAAATTATTGATGTATTCAACACTATTTTCATTGGATAAAAATAATATATATAATAAAATATTAAAAATAGTAATAACAAAATATAAAATAGTTAAAAAACTAAAACATTCAATTATTATAAAAGAAAAACACAATAAAAATTGAAATTGTCCATGCCTTCAACATTACCTCCATTGGGTCTTCAATTAGTATCAAAACACACAATAAAAATTAAAAATATCCATGTCTTCAACATTACCTCTATTGGGTACGGTATTACCTTATTATTTCCGCATTGCCTTTCCATCACCAAACTAAGAAATATCTCAGCATAAAACTTCAGACTATCCATGCCTCCAACATTACCTCCATTGATTCAAATAGACAACTGAAATAAGCATTGGTCGTTGAACTTAAATTGTATACACGGTGTTACCTTATTATTTCGGGATTACCCTTCCCTCGCAGCACTAAGAAAAATGTCCACTTAAACATATATATCTTTCCAATTTTATTGACAGTCTTCCAAAAACTAAACCACCATATTCAAAATTAGTTAGGGATTTGATTCTAGATGGGATTTTAACTTAGGTAGTTGAATTAATATCGTTAGTTTTAATATTTGATATTGTTAACTCCATCGGGATGTTAAATCGCCATATTGAAGATTAGTTAGGATTTTAACTATAGTTAGGATTTGAATCTAGGTGGTTCATTAATATTATTAGTTTTAATTATTGAGATTGTGAATTGTTTTGAGATGGGTTTATGTAGAATTTATAAGCAAGGATATGATGTGAGTTCTAATTTACTTAAGTGTGTTTTCAATATAGTTTTTTAAGGTGTAACTACCTATAGGTATGTTAACATGCCTATGGTTTCCAAGGTACGTTAACATGTCTTATGGCTTCCAAGCTGTGTAGTCTAACTCTCATGAGAATTGAAAATAACTAGGTCTAAGACTTGGTAGAGCCTATATGTCCCATGAAATAGTTTATTTTTATTTCACGTGACTTTCACTCTCAGCCCATTACCACGAGGTTTGAACATGAGCTGTGAATGAAACTATCCCACACATGTGATTTTTGAAATAAGAATATGAGGGTCGACTTTGATAAATGGAACTTCACTTAAAGGTGTGTTTCTAGACATATTGGTTCTTGATAAGTCAAAAATTTGTTATTTTTTCTTTCAAGTTGTTGGCGGTAACCTAACATGACCCTCATAATAACAACCGATCAAAATTAAACCTAAACCTCATCCAAATAGTGACTAGTTATCCATTCTTATAAATAAATAAACTAGCATTGATCCATCAAGTGTTTAGGGAAATCAAATATCTCAAGATGAAAACCTCTTTTTGAGTGCAAAGCATGAAGAAAAATTTGCACCTCAAAAGATTTAATTCTTTTAGGCACTTTGCAGATATGAAGTTAAGATAAATATATGTTGGTTCTTGATTATAATATTTATATTTATATATATTTCACATTTTTATATATAGAAATACTCTCATGTTTAATTTTATTAAAAACCTTGATAATGCATATAATTACATATACTTATTCTTCTCATGTTACTTTAATATGTTTTGTAATTTTTGTAATTTAAGTTTTTAATGTGATATGTAAAACATTAATTTTATATATGTTTTGTTTTGTTTTTTTGTTTTCTTAGTAGAGGTCTCATACTCAGCATGATATGTGGTCCATTTCAACCACTACCACTATAACCTCTAGGTGCCTACATGTGCGCTTTTCGTAGACACAAGTGAGCATGATAGTATTAAATTCTTATATATTTATTAATTAAATATTTTTTTGTTTATATATATCTATATATAGATACACACACAAATGTATTTGGGGATAGTTTAATCTCCCAAAGGTGGTTGTCATAGTTAACCCCTCCCATGAGATTTGAACCTATAATTCAGTGCAGATTCAACATGCATGTTCAAAAAAGAACCAGATGGTATCAACCTGCCCAAAGGAAAACCAAGTTTATTGACCATCTAGTGGAGTCATACCCCGACCAAAATTTAAAAGTCACGGTCAAGTATAGTAACATTAAAAACACTGAAATATCATGCTGACCTCTAACACTAACTTTACAATGCTCAGAGGCTACTAACTTAAAATAAAAAACACTAATAATCAAATGACTCGATTGAAGTTGGATCCTTTGCAGTGGATTTTTGCTTGGCTGCTCGGGAATACATGGGATGTGATTTTCAATTCTCTCTAGTCGTTTGTTCACTTAATTCGTGTCAAAAATCTATTGTTATATGCCTTGACGAAGCAAGGCCAAATCTCCTTATGTCTACAAGGGATCTTCTGGTGCCACTTCCGTGACTTTGACCATCAAGGTCATCATTCTCTAATATGTAAAAATTCCCACTATAGATCACCTAATAATGCAATATACTAAAGAAAAATGCTTTATTTACTTCTACACATAATTATGCGGAAGCTTAATCGAATATGAGGAAGATCAATAGAACACATATAACTGATAAGGAGAAATCAATCACACATAACACAGAAGAAATAACTTGGGGAAAGCCTTAGCCTAAAACCCCAACTCTGTATTATCATACAAGTGGAAATATGTTCAAGTTACAAAAAGAATCAGCTCTCAAGCTATCCTGCTCTCTCTGTAATCAAACAATACAACTCACAGACTGAATAGACACTGTATATGTCCTCCTCAAGCCCTCTAAGCCTCCTATTTCCTTTTGCAGTTTTTCTTGGGGTCTAGTGAAGCCACATGTGTGAATTGGCCTCATCACACTCACTAAACAGGAAGAAGTCACTGTGCAATCCTCAAGGAAAGAATTCCTTCTGCATGCAAGGAATATTCACAATAGAATATTCTAGAAACTAATAGTACACTATGCCTCCATCTTATCTCAATTAGTTTTCTATCTAAACGGACATGCATGAGTTATTTATGAGAGAATATCCAATTATCTGAAGTGCAGCAGTTATATGCAAGCATGCATTAACTAACTGAACTCACAATTAATTCAACAAACTGTTTGAATTAATCTAACTGGACTTGACTCAGTTGACTGAGCCAACTAATTACAACTCAAATTACAACTCATCCTTATCTCTTTAACTGATGGATAAATTCCTCAATCAATGGAGAAACTGTTGCATGTCCTCACATAGACTTCATTTTTATTTTTTCACAACTAATTAACTCATGGTGAATTAATTAATTATTTTACAAATAGTTTTTAAGATCAAATTCAAATTTTACTTCACTATTTTAGTTTAGGGACTGACTAAAATAGGAAGGTATCCCGAAATTTTATTTATAGTAATGTTATTTTTAGCACTTCCATTTTTTTCATTCGTTTTTGCTATGTTCAACACTGGTTGAACTACTATTTATAGTAGTGCTATTTTTAACATTTCTATTTTTAGCATTTCTTGTTTCTATTTTCAACACTCCCTCTCAACAAGAAAGGGATTATCAGTAACCCCAATCCTGTCTCTGTGGAACTCGAACTTACATTTTGACAATGCCTTTGTCAAAATATATGCATCTTGTTCCTCTTTTGAAACATACAGCAACAAAATGATCCTCTTGACCACAGAGTCCCGAAGATGGTGATACCGGATATCTATGTGCTTGGACCTGTCACGAAAAACTAGATTCTCAAAGAGTTTGATGCAACTCTGATTATCACAGCATATCACTATAGGATCCATCCTCTGACAAAATAATCCCACTAGAATCTTCCGCATCCAAATGGCCTCACATGCAGCCTGACTAGAAACCATGTATTCAACCTCTGCTGAGCTAAGTGCAACTGATCTTTGTTTCCTGCTGTACTAGGAAACTTCAGCTGAGCCAAGGTTGAAGATTCCTCCAGAAGTGCTCTTCCGGTCTAATAAACTCCCTACCCAATCCACATCAGTGAAGCCCTGAAGCTTCACTCCCTCTATCTGTCTGTACCATAATCCTAACTAAGATGTTCCATGGAGGTATCTCAGCACATGCTTTGCTGCCTTCTAAAACAACTTAGTAGGCTGAACCATAGCTTGACTTAGTTGGTTCACTGCAAATCATAAGTCGGGTTGTGTGTTCACTAGATACATAAGTGAACCCACCAGCTACTAATAAATAGTAGCAGCTACTACCTCACCTGAAGTAGCATCCTCCTTCCTCTATTTCCCAGCTAGAGGAGTCTGCATGGGTTTGCACTTCTCCATATGGAACCAACTGAGGATATCATTGGCATACTTGCCTTGAGACACAAAAACATCTCCATCTCTCTGCCACACTTCCATGCCTAGGAAGTAGTGCATAAGACCCATGTCTTTCATTTGGAACTCTCTTGCAAGGTCCTCCATGCAAGACTGTATCAGCTGATCATCACCTGTCAAAATCAGATCATTGACATAAAGAACAATGATCAATGGCTTACCTTCTACCGTGATGTGGTAAAGGTTCACATCTGCTTCACTCTTGGTGAAGCCCAACCCGGTGAAATAGCTGTCGATCCTGGTGTACCAAGCATGGGATGCTTGCTTCAACCCATATAGAGCCCTCTTGAGTTTGCACACATGTGACTCAGGATCGAAGGTTTCGAAATCTTCTGACTGCTCAATGTACACCTCCTCCTCAATCGTCCCATTGAGGAATGTTGTCTTTACGTCCATCTGGTGGATCTTCCACCCCATCTGAGCTGATAGTGAAAACATCGATCTAATCGATGAGTACCTTGCTATGGGAGAAAAAGTCTCATCGTAGTCGATCCCCTCAACCTGTGAGAAACCTCGGGAAGCAAACCTTGCCTTATGTTTCTCAACACTGCCATCAGCTACCTGCTTTACCTTGTAAAGCCATCTGGAGCTCACCACTGACTTGTCCTGAGGTCTTAAGACAACATACCAAACACAGTTCTGCATGATGGAGTCATACTCCTCCACCACTGCATCAACCCAGACTGATTGCTGCACTACCTCCTCGAATGAAGAAGGCGCAGAAGCTACACACTCCCCAACCAGGGCCATGTAACTAGTGTACCACTCGGGCGACCTCCTCTCTCTGCGGTGAGAAGATGGCTATCCCATATTTTCCCGCGCATCCAATATTAACCTGTCATCTTCCCTTGAATGTTTTTCCCATCTCTGGAAGTATCAGCATGAGTGGATGTCTCCACTCTCGGATCCTATGCATGCGGCTACTCCACATCAATCTAAGGCTCCTCCTCCTTAGGAACTGAAGGTTCCTTCTTCGCATGAAACTTGAGCTCCCTCTCAAGTGACACTTTCATGGCTTTCTTCTCGTCGAACTTCAGATCCCTGCGTACCACAGTCCTTTGAGTGTAAGGTAGGTACACCTAATAGTTGTGGGGTGTATTTGTGTACCCCACAAATATTCCCAACTCAGTTGTTGGGTCTAGCTTCTTCCTAGCATTTTTGGTCACATGACAGTAAACTGATGATGCAAAGATTCGAAAGTGACTTACATCAGGTTGCTTCCCAGAATAGGCCTCCATGACTTACATCAGGTTGCTTCCCAAAATAGTCCTCCATAAGTGTCTTCATCCCCAGTATAGAGTGCGGGCTTCTGTTCTACAAGTATACTGTTGTATTGCATGCCTCATCCCACAAATGTAGTGGTAGGCTTTGGTCATGCAACATCGCTCGAGTTGCTCCCACAATTGATCTATTCTTCCTTTTGTTCACCCCATTCTACTATGGGTTATGGGGTGTCATCAACTCCCGTTTAATTCCTTCTGTAGTGCATAAGTCTTTAAGTTGTTGGGAGACATACTCTCCACCATTGTCACTATGCAAGGCTTTTATTTTCTTTCCAGATTCTTTCTCTTCCAAGGCTTTAAACTCACAAAACCTCAATAAGGTCTGATCCTTCTTTTGCATAAAGTAGATCCAACATCTACGAGAAAAATATTCAATAAAAATAACATAGTACCTTTGTTTAGCGATGGAGGATGTAGAGAATGGTCCACAAAAATCTAAGTGAACTCACTCTAGGATTGCTCCAACTCTAATGTCTCGATCCAGAAAGTAAGATTTCGCATACTTACCTAAGGTGCAACCTTTGCATGTATTCATCTACTCTAGTTTTCCCTTGGGTAATCCGGTAGAAATTTGTTGCATGATCTTTAGGGCTGCATGGTGCAAGTGGCCCATTCTTCTATGCCATAGCTCACCAACATCTTGGCTTTACACCATCTCAGCTTTGGAACTCAAAGTAACGCAGTCATCTACCTCCAGCTTGTAGAGATTCTTAACTCGAATCCCTATTCACCTTGTCTATCCAATGCCGACATGCCTCAAGAATACCTTTCCTTTGCTAAAGACTACACCATAGCCTTTATCTTCTACCATAGCAATGGACACAAGATTATTCTTTAGACCTGGTACATACTTTACATCAGTCAGGGTGAGGGGAGCACCATGCTCCCTCTGAAACACAATCGTACCTTCACCTGAGACACAATACTTTCCATCATTTCCCATCTTGATCTGCATCTAGAGATCCTTCTCCTCCAGGGTAGTGAAAATATTCTTGTCACCTAACATGTGGAATGAAGCCCCACTGTCCAGGTACCAAACACATCCCACCATGGATGAAACCATGAATGTGATAAGAGAGAAATCCAGCTCAAACTGTGAGGCCAGTGCCTCACCATCAGATCCCTTAGAGGAACCCTTCTTGGATTTCTTGTGTGGACAATTCGTAGCGTAATGGCCCACATCATGACAATGAAAGCATTGCACTTTTGATTTGTCAAACTTCTTCCTACCATGGGAAGAACCATATTTGGATTGGGACACCTTCCCTTTACCCTTCCTTGCCTTACTCGCTAAGCCTAGATTTTCCTCATCATCTTGCTTCGATGAGGATCCATCTCTGGTGCTTCTTCTTATCTCCTCCTGCATCAGATCCAACCAAAGTCATTACCAATCTGGTAGTTTTTCTCTTCCATTATCCGAGTCTTGGTAGCTATGCCAACTCTTAGGAAGACCGAGGAGTGCAAGACTCACCATGTCATCATCAGTGATCGTGATCCCCACACTTCCAAGCTCATCCTTTCAGGTGGTGAGCTTGTTCAGGAAAGTAGAGATTGTGTCGCCCTTTTCACACTTGATTTTCTAAAGCTTGTCTTTCTGTGCCAACTTCCTCTGATCGCTGCTATTCTTCTATAGATCTTTCAATGTTTTCCAGATTGAAAATGGTGTCTCCTTCCCATGGAGACTCAAGACTATGTGGTCTCAAACTCCCTCCAAAAGGATTCTCCTTGCTCTAGCCACACATTTCTTCCATTCTGCCAATTTAGTAGCACCAGTCGGCTTGGGGACTTCTTGATCAATGAGTTACTTTAGACCGTTATCCTCTAATATTGCTTCCACGCAATCCTTCTAGGCTATATAATTTGAATTTCCATCAAGGGCATATTCGAGTCTTAAACCATTGAATGCCATAAGTGAAATAGGGATGTGATAAGAACTCGATTTCTATATTCAGGAATCACAAACTTCTCCCTTCTCCCTTCTTGTATGTTGTTCTTCCTTGATCACCTTTTCTCTTATACCATGTAGAAATTCCCACTGTAGACCACCTGATAATGCAATATACTAAAGAAAAACACTTGATCTACTTCTACAAACAATTATGCCAAAGCTTAATTGAATATGAGCAAGATCAATAGAACACATATAACTGATAAGGAGAAATTAATCACATGTAACACAAAAGAAATAACCTGGGGAAAGCCTCAGCCTAAAACCCCAACTTTGTATTATCATACAAGTGGAAATATGTTCAAGTTACAAAAAGAATCAGCTCTCAAGCTATCCTTCTCTCCTTGCAATCAAACAATACAACTCACAGACTGAATAGAGACTGTATATGTCCTCCTCAAGCCCTCTAAGCCTCCTATTTCTTTGCGCAATTTTTCTTGGGGTCCAGTGAAGCCACATGTGTGAATTGGCCTCATCACACTCACTAAACAGGAAGAAGTAACTACGCAATCCTCAAGGAAAGAATTCCTTTTGCATGCAAGGAATATTCACAATGGAATATTCTAGCAATTGATAGTACACTATCCCTCCATCTAATCTCAACTAGGTCTCTGTCTGAACAGACATGCATGAGTTATTTATGAGAGAATATTCAGTTATTTGAAGTGCAACAGTTATCTACAAGCATGCATTAACTAACTAAACTCACAATTTTTTTTTTTTGTAAGTCAGATATGTATATTATAGAACAAAATATGTTACAAAAAAGTCTGCCGAAGTAGAACGAACCTTAGATGGACCATTTAAACCGTGCTGACAACCAACCCTAAGCTTTCAAAACTAAGTTGCACACCACGCAGGGCGGCTTACTCTTAGACCTGTTAATTAACACCACGACACTATCAATACTTGGACAGAGACAGAGTAACATTACTAACAAGCATAAGGCCGAATCCATGATAGGAACAGAGTAATAGAGTAACAAAGCTATCTAGCATAAAGCCGAGGCCATGACAAAAGACATAAGACATCCATAAAAGAGACTAAGGAAACGCGCCGGGGCGAGGAGAACCGCCAATGCGACTGACTGTGTCTAAGCCCACATCCAGAACATGCTTGTCAACTCTGGCCTGCATGTCTTGCATGGATTGGAAATTCTGTGCCTCCTTCATCTTTTGCTCCTGTATCAGGGGGTCCGGGCTCAGAGTTTGCCGAAGAAGCCTGATGAGCAGAGTCAGTTTCTTGTTGACAGTTTCCACAGCATCATGCACTGTGGAAATTCTTCGATCCAGCGATTCATGGATTTCATGAAATTTTGCTAACTGCTCCTCCGAAGTGGAGTTCCCCTTCCCAGATTGCTGCTTCCCGTCCTCCTTTGAATCCAGGGCTTTCGCAAGGAGATTTTTGATTCTCCAACTCTCCGCTTTCGTCCGAACATATTGAGTGGCTCTTTTGGACGGAGTGCCCAGGTCATGTAACCAATCAACCTCCTCCGCAATGATCCCCCCGGTCGCTGCTCTTCTTCCTCTTTCACAACAGCTTCTAGTTCCGCGATCTTGTGTTTGCTCCTGGCTGCTGCTCGGGTCTCATACATGTTCTGCACAGTTCGAAGTTCGTGATGGGCTACCGAACATCTACAGCTCCCCGCCTCCATACTATACCCTCTAAACTTATCGCTGTGAATCCTTCTACGGGCAGGAAAGTGGTAGTCTCTCGCAGTGCTATGAACAGAGGTGAAGGAACCAGAGCTACGACTCTCCGTTAAATAGCTGTTGTCCATGGAGTTTCCCATAATTTTCTCTTCCCTTCGTTGCAGAGTGGATGTAATTTTGTTATTAATACGAAAGATATCCGCACAAAACCCACATCTCCTTCCTGACCTAACATAAATGTAGTTGCATTCCTTCTCGTCACGGTTGAGCCAGCTGTCCCTTCCTCGCAAGCGGACTCTACGGAGTCTCTCGTGGCATGGACCATATTGATAATTTCCATATTTGGCCTTCTCTTGCCATAATGACTACCGCCGCATCTGTCTAGTCGTCCAGCTCCCGTGATGAAATCCCAAGCTGTTACTGGTAACACCAGGAATGCGGTCGCGGAAACAGAAACCGACGCCGGTCAAGCTCGGTCGGTTTCGTGTAGATCTTGCTGTGCTAGCTGTAAGCATCTCATCTTCAGGTTCAGGCAGTCCACTTCCTCCCAATAGCTGTCCCACCCCCTGTCCTGATTTTCCACACCACAATTCGCGAGGTAGTCCGCCAACCCGTTCGCCTTACGCCTTATCGCATGAAATACTAAAACTTTCATTCCAGCCATTAGTTCTACGATATTATTCGTCACCTTGGCGAGCCGCCAGTGTTTTGTGGCTTTGTTCGCCTTAGTTCCTCCCTGAATTCTCTTAGCTATTGATATAACCAGTGATGAATCCCCTTCCACAATTAAATTGCTAATTCGTAGGGATTTTAAAATCCTCAGACCATGCTCGAGCGCTGCAAATTCCATCTCATTATTTGTCCTTTCCCCAAGCGCTCTGTAATATATGTGAAGAATTTCTCCATGCTGGTTACATAATGCACCTCCAATTCCTGCCATGTCGGGATTGCCTCTCGAGGCCCCATCAAAATTTAGCTTGAATCCACCTTCCGGCGGACTCTGCCATTTGTCGATCTGTGAGGATGGTTGCGTCCTATGTCTTGAAGCTGTGGTGCTGCTGGTGGCTTCTAGATGAAAACACTTCAAAATGCGTAAGTCCTGAGTTGAAGGTTTCTCGTTACAGTCCTTTCTGCATTTCGTTTGAATTAACTGTTGAATTTTAGCTAATATGTTGTCTTTAGAGAACTCTATGTTCCTGTGTTCGTCTTGAAATATTCTGCGGTTACGTTCCTTCCAAATTAACCATAGTAGGAAGCCTGGAATAGAATTCCATATGCTGTTGACTCTGAGAGTATTGGAGAAGTCTTTTCTCCAGTTCAGAATGGTTCTGTGAATGGATTCTCTATCCCGGTCATAACTACTGAGAATTCCTTCCATCCAGCTCCACAACTGATTTGCCCATTCACAAGCATTAAACAGGTGGTTTATAGATTCCTCTTCGACGAGGCACATAGGGCATCTTGAGGGTCCCCTGAAACCTTTCTTGCACAAGTTGTCCCAAGTTAAAGTCTTGTTTCTCATTAAAAGCCAAAGGAAGGTCCTGACTTTCGGCCAGAATAGGCTGTCCCAAACTTTGCTGCACCATGGCACGACTTCTACCTGTTCTTCCTTTTCTATTATATCCCTAGCTTCTTTTAATGAAAAATTACCATTACCTTTTAAACCCCATCTTAGCTTATCATCCTCCTCAGTTTTTCGAATCTTTCTTTTGAGGATTCTCTCATTGAATTGCTGAAAGCTTTCGTTGTTCTCCTCTGTACTCCCAAGATTTAAATTGATCCAATCCCTCCATATCGGATCCCTACTGCTTTGAGTCCAATATTGATTGACTCTGTATCGACCCTCGTTTTGACTTATTCTCTTGGGGAAAGTAAGCTCTGGGGTATCCAGTTTAGGGAATTGATGCCACACATCTTCCCAGAACATGGCAAGCCTTCCATTGCGAATCTCCCAAAAGTTGTGCTCCTGTACTAAGCTCCTGTTATTTCTGGCATGGTTCCATATTGACGATCCTTCTGAGACTTCCTGTAGTCTTATGATATCCTGAGTATCACAGTCTGGAATGTATTTTTCCTTCCAATGCCTCGCCCAAGGTAAATTGGGTTCTTTGATCCATTTCCACCATATCTTAGCTCCACAGGTTCTATTGACCACTGAAGGATCAACTAAGTTCAGCCCCCCCTTTGGATTTTGGCTGGCAAAGCTTATTCCACGCTACCAACGCCCATTTCTTCTTATCCCCATTCCCATTCCATAAAAAGGATCTTTGTATGTTTCTCATTTGTTGCAGAATACCCTTGGGAGCTGGAAGAATAGAAAGTAGATATTGCGGAATTTCCTGCAGAACTGCCTTGGTTAAGATAAGTCTACGCACCAGGTTTAGGGCTCTGTGCATCCAGTGCCTGCACTTTTTCTCCATGTTGGCAAGAACCTTCTCCCAGTGATTTTTCTGCCAAGGTTTCAAAGTCAGGGGGGCCCCTAGATATTTCGAAGGCAGGGAGCCAATCCTGAATCCAAGAAGCTGGGATAAGTGAGCTTGAACTGCCGGATGAGTGTTGAAAAAGAAAATTGTGGATTTGGAAAAATTAATCTCCATGCTAGAGGCTCGACTAAAGAGATCAAGGATACCCCTATAAGCCATAGCCTCCTTCACTGTGGGGGTACCATGTAACATGGTATCGTCCATGAACTGTTGATGTGTTGTGGCCGGTAACGATCTTATCGGTTGCAGACCTTTTATAGATCCTTCTGCTTTTTTCTTGGCTATGATTCTGCTTAGTCCCTCCATTAGGATTACGAATAGGAAAGGGGATAGGGGATCCCCCTGTCTTATTCCCCGCGAAGGAGTAAAAGGAGTTGAGGGAGCACCATTGACAAGGATTGAATATCTTGGAGATTTGATGAGAGCAAGTATCCATTTGATCCAGGTCCTGCAGAAACCGAATGCCTCCAAAACAGCTTCAAGGTAATTCCAGCTTACTTTGTCATAAGCTTTTGATAAATCTAATTGCATTAGCATTCCTGCTTCTTTTCTCAAATGAAGTGAGTGAATCATCTCCTGCGCTAACAAGATGTTATCTAGAATTTGTCTACCCTCAACGTAACCCGACTGCTCTTCCGAAACGATACCAGGAAGAATCGACTTTAGTCTGTTAGCTATGACTTTTGAAATAATTTTATAGATAACATTACATAGGGCAATAGGTCTGAATTTATCAGGTGTCTTTGCTTCTTCAACCTTAGGAATGAGCGCTAAAAATGTGGAGTTGAGGGATTTTAGAATAGTTCCTGATCGTCTGGAATCCTCAACTACCTCCCATACCTCCTACTTAACAGTGTTCCAACATGCCTTGTAGAAGTTGATGGTGAATCCATCTGGACCTGGTGCTTTATCATTAGGCATACTCTGGATTGCTTCCTCCACCTCCTCCAGAGAAATTTCTCTGCAAAGGGCTCAATTTTGATCTGAGGTGATGGATTTAGGAATGGTTGTTGTAAGTTCCTTGATGGCCTCCTCTCTATTTGTGGGCGGTTCATGTGTAATTGAGCTGAAATGATCTGAGAGCAGAGCAGATATATCATTGTGATTCTTTAATATCTCCCCTACATTGTTTTTCAACTCAAGAATCCTGTTAGCACTTCTATGGTCTAGAGCCGACCTGTGAAAAAATTTCGTATTTTGCTCCCCCTCTTTAAGCCACTGGACTCTAGATTTCTGTTTCCAAAGTATCTCTTCTTGAATACATCTTCTGTGCCATTGCTGAGAAAGAACTTTTTCCTGTTCAAACGCTTCGACACTGTGGTTGCCTGCTGCACCATCTCTGTGAATCTGTTCCAGTTTGTTCTCTAGAATGGCTTTCTCCTGGAATATATTTCCAAAAACTGTTCGGTTCCATTCTTTTATCTTTTCTTTGGTTGCTTTCAACCTCTTTTGTAGATTAAACATTTTGGATCCTCTTGCCTCCAAAGGTTCAGCCCACCATTTCTCAACCATCTTGAGGAAGTTAGGGTGGTCTAACCAGAATTTTTCAAATCTGAAAGGTTTATTCCTTGGAGTACCCTGAACTTCAACAATAAGCGAGATCGGCCAATGATTCGACCCACCACTAGGAAGGATATCTGATTCTGCTGTTATGCCATCCATTATAATGATTTTTGAGATTAGAAATCTATCTAAGCGAGAAGCTATCAGCCTTTCTACCCCCCTTCTATTGTTCCAGGTAAACATGCCACTCTTGGGATATATGTCTACCATTTTGACAATTTCAATGAAACTTGTAAAGGCTTCCGCGTCCCTATTAAGTTTCCTAAGACCCCCTTTTTTTTCCAGAAGGGTGGTTATCATATTGAAATCACCCCCCAATATACACTTAGACCTTGGATATCTTTCAATAAGTTTGGTTATTGAATTAAGAAAATTAATTTTATCTTCTAATTTCTGAGGACCATAGATGTTGATACAAAGGAAAGAACCAGGATTACCTGTGGGTTGAAAAACCACCGCTATCAAGTGTTTGTTCGCCTCAGCTGATAAAATCTGGATTTCCCTTGTATCCCAAATAGTTGCAAGGCCTCCTTCTCGTCCCTGGCTCTCAATCTCTAAAACTTCTAAATTTCTTCCAAGCTTCCTACAAATACTGTTGATACTAGAGCTGCTGCATTTGGTTTCTTGTAAAAACATAATCTCTGGTCTGTATTTCTGGATTTTCCGCTTTAAGATCCTGTGTTTTGCCGGGTTGTTAAGCCCTCTTGCATTCCACGAGATGATCTTCATATTTAACTAGTTTTCATTGGAAGGACTGGAAGGCGCTAAGCGCCTTCATCTTCCCTGAGTTTATCATTATCATGCCTAGCTCCTGTAGAACTTCACCACTAGTTCTACGGCCTCTTCTTTTCTTCTGCTTCGAGCTGGATGATTTCCATAAGAGACTTTTCGAATGGAAGCTATTGCCTTTTACTATACCTAGCTTCCTGTTCTGCTTTTCTAATTCTGCTTTTTGCCTTGCTATGAACAGGTCGTTTACCTTCCTGATTTCTTCTTTCAGTGCATTCTCTATTCCTCGGGCCTCCCAGTTCTCAGCAATTACTGGTAGGTTCATCCCCTCCCTAGCTAGCGCCTCTTCCCATTCTTGATCCTCACTTCCGCCATCACTCGTGAGCATGTCAGTTTCTTCTTCTGTTTCCTCTGTTCTCTCCTGCATTTGAACTTCATTGTTGAGGTCCCCTTCATCCGTTCCTTCCCTGGTTGGTTCTTCCTTTTCATCCTGCCCTGCATCTGATGCTAGGATTTTGTGCTTGTCCTCCGAATCTATTTCAAGATCTAAGATCACAAAAGAGTTGCTGTGGTTGTTTCTATCTGTATTACCTTTAATGTTCTTCCTTCTATTTGCTCTCTGTCTAGACTTAGGTTTTATGAAGGTTTCTTTGTCTTTGTTGGCTTGTGTTGTTTCGGTTTCTACTTCCTTCCGAATCAGAGGACAATCTCTCATAAAATGCCCATGTTCATGAAATTTGCGGCACTGAAAGGGGGTCTACTCATAATCTATGGCCTGAAAGTAATCCTCGTCCCTGTATTCCAGCCAGAGCCCCTCATGCAGTGCCCCGGAAACGTCCATTTCAACACATATTTTGGCGTAAGATGTATATCTCTTTTGCAATGTTGCTTCTGAGGCCTGGATAAATGTTCCCAACTGGTCTCCAATTTGTTTCAAGGCATTGAGACCCCAATAATCTATTGGGAGAGAGAACAAACGTATCCAGACTGGGACTTGGGTGAAAGATTCTTTTTCTGGGGCGAAGTTTGGTTTCCATGGTCGCATGTACAGACCAGCTGAAGCCAAAAAGTATGGACCACCCTAAAAAATTCTATCCTTGTCTTCTAGGTTGGAGAATACAACTGTGAGGAAACCCTTGGTTCCCAGATAAAGCTTAACATCCCCCCTCGGCTTCCATTTTTGTCTAATCCAATGACAAAGAGTCCTTTCCGATGGCCAGATGCCCATAAATTTGCAAATGACAACATGTTCTGCCATGTGCTCTCTGTATGCCTGAATCTCTGGGTCAGTTATTACTACCCTAAGGTTATTGGTCTTTTTTGGTTTGCAGACCCCATTTGATGCAGAGTGTATATTGGGACTTGTGCTTGTCTCCCCCTCCTTTTCTGGCTTTCCTTGCCTATTATCAGTTTGCTCCCTGTCTTCTTCAGCTTGTTGCTCCTCGTTTTCTGTTGATTTAATTATTGAGGTTATTTTGTCTTTTGTTCCTGCCAGGCCTCCACCTCTCAGCAAGACTGACCACCAGATCCTATACCTTAATATGAATTCTTAGAATTATCTTCAACAAGTGCTAACGATGTAAACATTATACTAGCAGGACGACAAACAACAAATTGTGATAGCTTAAACCTACTATGATAGGAGATCTCATTAACCAAACATTTTCTCCAAGATGGTCCACGTACAGTAAATTATTAGGGAAGCATGCCATAAACAAGATAATTAACATAGAATTGGAGGGAGGTGTTGTAATAAGGCCTCTACAATCTTAGTCAGGAAAGTAAGGAGAGATTCTTGCCCAATGTGATTCCTAGCCTTTGGCTAGGTTCCATAAGGCTAGGTTCCATAAGCCATCCGACCATGGCTAAATGATTCTTAGGGCCATATAAAAGAGTCCATAAAATCCCATCTTCCCTATTGTAAGCATCTCATATTGGACCTGTCGGGCATGGGATGGGACCATAATTCCAACTGCGAGCCTTTCTCCAAGCTAAATAAATAAACACAGACTGAGGGTGATAAAGAGCCTTGAGGCAGAAATAAAAATTCATATAAACCCAATTCCATACATACCCCAAAATCACTAGCTGGTACTGAGGCTAGGAAATGAACTGTTCACAAAACTTGTCATCATCCGGGTGACACATAAGAATCGAAGGGAGGGGAAAAGGAAACATGACATACCCATAGGAATTCATTTTGTGATGCCTGACCTTGGTCATCCTGGAACAAGATGGATGTCATTCCTTCTCTGATCCCGGTGTTCTGCCTGCATCCCTCCTCTCAAAAAGGATTAAAATTATTTCTATATTGCACCAAAAATGATACTAGGTTGCCAATGTTTTCCAACTTTCAATATTTTTCCTCATGAGAGATCTCACCTGCATTACTCATGCGTACATCTCTAAATCTTTACACATGGGATAGGGTGGCCACGCCATCCCCATCCTTTGTTGCCCTTGATCTTGTAACCATGGCAACAAGAATCCCATGGTGGTTTGTCCTAGCTTGCACCCAGGGATATATATAAAAAATAGATTATATGTTATTAATTAATTTTTTAAAGTTTTTTTTAGTCTGTGTGTGTATATACATATACATATACATATATATAGATCTATATATATATATATATATATATATATATATATATATATATATATATATATATATATATATATATATATATATATATATATATATATATATATAGATATATATATATATCTTATAATTTTTTTTTTTTTTAATTTATTAATTATATGTCAATAAATAGTCTGATGGGAGTAGCTTAATTGGAAATCGTTGTAAAAATGAACTCTGGTCCAACAAAAATTATTAGACTTAAATCTTGTGCAATTTCCTAGAAAACAACCAGGCCCAAAAAATTGGATAGAAAATACTACCATTTTCAAGTGAAATCCATTGTAATGGCATGTAACTGTCGCATAACACATATCGATGACTAAAGGCACAAGTTGATGTTTAGCGTTCGAATTTCATTATAAACGAATGTTTTGTGAAGGTTAATTTTTGAAAAAAATGGAAAAGACTCCACCTAGTCTTTGGGCAAGAATTGTATGGAAACCACTGATCTGATCAAAAGAGTCAGTGTTATCAATACTTTTATGTGTGGTAGGAATATTACTCTTGTCGAAGACGGCATGGTTTATGATAATCTAGTATCAAGGTTGTGGAAAGTGGTCTGGTCAAGGACGATAGGGTTCTGGTCTCTCACATGGGGGCTTCACTGTGGGAGCAATACCATACCACGTGGGTTCATATTGGGGGATATATATTGAAGATAAAATGGCATAATATATTGGGGTATAGAGGGGGTAAAGGGCTTTTATATTGGTAGGTATAGAAAATGGAGCTCAAAGTCAATGAAAAAATATAAAGGGGTATAAAAAATGTTAAACAAAAAATGGATAACCAAAATATCTAGTGGAAGTAGGGGTTTTTTAAATTGGGAAGGCATATTGGGTTTGTATTGGTAGGGGGTTAAATAATATGATTGTTAGGGGCATTTTCCAATATGTAGTCAAATTAGGGGTATTGTTTAATATGCCATGAACGCACATGATAGGTCAGAGGTTCATTGAGTGAATCCCCCGTGGTCTCTCATGGGTCACCATTCTCGATGACTAAAGGCACAAGCTGATGTTTAGATTTCGAATTTCGTTATAAACGAATGTTCTGTGAAGGTTCGTTATTGAGAAAAACGACAAAGACTCCACCTAGTCTTGGGGCGAGAATTGTATGGAAACTAC
This sequence comes from Pinus tabuliformis, assembly GCA_031772625.1. NCBI lineage: Eukaryota > Viridiplantae > Streptophyta > Pinopsida > Pinales > Pinaceae > Pinus > Pinus tabuliformis. The sequence goes on along the minus strand of CM062817.1, from coordinate 407,805,079 downwards.
TGATATTATTGAAAGGGTCTGTGTTATTAGTACTTTTATGTGTGGTATGAATATGACTCTTATCGAAGACATCATGGTTTCTGATAATCTGGTATCAAGGTTGTGGAAAGTGGTCTGGTCAAAGACGACAGGGTCCTGGTCTCTCATGATTCACCATTCTCACTGCTATAGTGAGATGTTTGAATAGTATGATGACCATTCTCACTCCTATAGTGAGATGCCCGAATAGTATGATGAATTTTATTGTCAAAGAGGGTAGAATTACCAAGTTTTTTTGGTCGCCAACTATTGGAGTCACTCACACTGTATTTACCCAAGACTCAGCCAAATTGGTCATGGTGTTCATCAAGTTTCTTGAACGAAACAAAAAAGAAGGGAAGAAGAGAATGTAAGGATATAAACCTCAATGCCAAATAATGTTTAATGTTCTAGGCTGATGTCAACTATTTTGGCCGATTACCTGTGATTTGCAATGTTAAACTCTCTATCATAGGATGGAATCGGGTGTTCAGAAATCAATTAATTTTTGTAGCTTCTTTGAATGTTCTTCCAAACTATAGAAAGGACAACCTTTTAAGAAGTCAATCCGTGTAGTTGGGAAGGTGTCCACTGTAGCAGTTATGGAATGCGGGTTACATCGATTTCTCCTACCATATAAAGTCATGTCTAGTCAACTTTTCAATGAAATAGGCAATATCGTTGCCTTGGGAAAGTCGACCTTTCCAACAATATGTTATACAGGATGGTTGTTGGTCACATAGCCAGCTTCACATAGCTTCGAGAACTCAATCTCGCTGACAATTTTTTCATGGGCCCGTAAAGTGCAGCCTATAGGTTTGAATATTAGACAAACAATATGTCAAGTATTATGGGTTACAAATAATTGTTAGGATTTTTACAATGGATATAAAGCTTCTTAGAATTGTATATTTTGCTCACTAACTGTCGAGTTGTTCCATATACTCTTTGGTGTCACTCAATAGGTTTGATTTTGAGTCTCGCTCAAATTACTCCAATCACCATGGTAATTAGATCTTGGCCCTCACCCAAATTAATCCATGTAGCTATGTATTTACTCCAATTGGCATGGTAATTTGATCTTAGGCCTCCACCCAAACTACTTTGATCTTGAGCCTCAAACAAATTATTCAAACAAGTTATGGATTTTCATTTATTTATTTTGTTTAGAAAAAACGTACTTTCCATGGGAGATCAAAAAGTACAATCCCTTGGTTGTATAGTAGCACATTTGATACTTGAATAACTTGGTTGAAAATAAACTCTTAGATATATCTTAGATCTTTACAATATATTGAAACTTAACTAAATCATATTTGAATATGGTCAAACAAATTAAAGGACAAAACATACCATGCAATACCATTAGACACCTCTAGTATGGAAACTAACCCAATATCTAATAGCAGAGCTTCCTCAGATAACATATCCGCCATGGCATTATTTTCCCATATGTATGAAGAGCTTGCACATCATTGCATTATTTCCACTATATGTATGAAGAACTTGCACATCATCATATTGCTCTTGTAGCTAGCAGATTTTCCTTTATCATGATTCTAAATGAAGGACCATTAAGGAAACTCTTCCAATGAACTAGTCCACAAGGACTTTGGAATCCCCATACAATTTGAATACTTCCATATATGTCCAAAGGGAAATCCTCATGGCACATAACATGGCAAGGATTTGAACTATGAAATTGGGTCATGGCCTATGCCTAGTTTGTATTAAATCATTAGATTATGGGAGAAGAAAATGACTATACCTACATCACAAACACCTGTTTGACTAGCTCAATCAAAGAATCCCCATGCTATACAAATTGGAAGCTCCATATAATTGATAAGCCTGATCTTCTTCCCTTTCAACAGTTTCACTTGCTCAAGATAAGACAATTTTGCATTATTTGCAATAAATTCAAATAAAACTGCAGAGTCTTAAAATAGACAATTGTTTTTCCCTAACCAAATTCCCCACAATACAAAGATTGGAAGGAATTCAAGGAAAGAGGAAATAAACCTTTGATTCCAAGTTCAGAGACACTCTTTAACCGAGCTTCCATTCCAACAATAATCATGGTTAAAACATGAGAAAAGGATCTTCCAAACATAAACTACAAAAGGACAATGAATAAATAAATGAACAGTAGACTAATCTTTCATTTGACATAGTACAAATAATCCAGGGCCTACCCAACCTTGCTTAACAAGAATATACCAAGTCAATATTTTTCCTTCCAACAACAACCAAAGGAACAACCTACATTTAAGGGGGCGTTGTCCCTTCCATAGTAATATGTGCCACCATTTTGAAGAAGCAAGAGGATTATCTTAAATAAGCGCATCATATCTATTGTGAAAAAACATACTCCAACAACTCTTGACTACAAGAGCTAGGCCAAATCTCTCCATATTATGTAAGCCCCAACACCCCAAAGACTTTAAAAGAAACAAATTGTTCCAAGACACTAGTGTCATTCGTCTCGCATGCTTCTTTCAATTCCAAAGAAAATAAATACATAACTTTTTTATAGCACCTAAAATATTTTTATGAATTTTTTCTAAAGTCAACCAAAAGACTAATATTCTTTCCAAGGCCGAATTTATTAACGATCATATGGCCTCCTAATGAAAGCCATTAATTGCACCAATGAAAAGTGTGTTTTTCCACCTCTTTAACAAACTATGACAAATTTGCAGTTCGATAATTGTTAGGATTTATGAAGAAAGCAAGATATTTAAAGTTGTCATTTAAAGAGCCAAACCTGAGAGGAAAGACTTCGTGGATCAAATTCACTTGGGCTTCAACCAAGTTTTTGTTCAAACAAAATGATTTTTCCAAGCTTTACTCCCTGCCTAATGTCGTAGAAAAACAATGCAAAATCCCTTTGAATATTTTCCTTTCCTCAACAATACCCAATCTGGAAAGAAAAACATTAGTTTGATTTATCTCCATCTCCTAACCAAAGTCTACTCCTTTAAATTTACGCTCTAATTTTTCCTCCATAATTAATATACTCAATCCTTTAATGATGAGTAAAAATAGAAAAGGTGATAAGGGATTGCCTAGATGAGTGCCATGTGAAACTCTAGAAAAATATAATGGCTCATCATTAACTAGAACAACATAATTGGTTGTTCTCACACAACCCATTATCTAGGAAACCACATCAAACTTCAAACCAATCTGAAGCAAGATCGTCGTGAGAAATGACCAGTCCACTTTATCATAAGTTATCCTCAACTCTATCTTCAGCATAGTAGCAAGAATATTTTTGCATTTAATGGAGTGCATGTCGGCATGGGCCAACCCATTAGCATCATGGATCTATTTTGGAGAAGTATTTTGAGGAAAGATTTTTTTATCTGTGCATAGGCACACCACAGAGAAGGATAATATGTAGAAAACTTAGGGAAGGGTCAATGCATGAAATGTGAGAAAGAAGGAAAGATGACAGGCTTAGGTTGTAGATTTTTCCCCATGGTAATAGTTATTGCCCATAGTGAAAGTAGGTTGTTCGTCAACTTTGCACCCTAATGTAAAACTATAAATAGATAAATCCACAATGTAATAAGGAGCCATGCATATGTGATAGACATAAATAATTTATTATTCTAATCATGTAGTTGATTTTCTGTAAAGGTTTCACACTATAACAATTAATCTATTAAGCTTGTGAGGCATGACAATTGCAATGTAATGGAGAGATTGCAATATTAATGAATATCTTTTTTTATTCCTATGTCTGTGCATAATGTATTGAACTAATTTTGTTTATGCTTTATATTTCTGATGAACATAATGGATTTACTGTGCAAAAAGGTGTATACCTAAAGTTTTGGTTTTAAATGACTACGATATTGGGCAAAGACTAAAGAAAAATGCAGAACATAAATATCCTTCTTTACTACATATCTATCTAGGGTCCTATAATCCCTCATATATGCCTTGGGTGAGACTTCACCTGCTAATGGGTGATGCTGAAAGGACTAGTGTATGAGGGGTTTTGTTGGCTATTTCACATTGAACACAAGTCTGCCATATATGCTCCAACAAATGGCTTTTTTGCTAGAACCAGGATCCATGATTGAACGAGATGTGGAGGAAAACTAAAGAAGAAATAAAATAGTGGGTAAATATGAAGGAACATGAATTTGCAACAAAACATATGAGAAACCAAAAAATAAATTCGAAAGAATGGATGCAAAAGTATGCCTTTACAAACTTACACAAAATTTTCATTGTTGAATTCTTTGTTATTCTAGTTGAGTGGTTGCTAAGACTATCAAAAAAGGTTGGAAATTGGTGCTCTATTGCACCATAGTAATGGAATCGAGAAATAATATGAAAAGTAAATTTTGTGAGTAAAAAATTCCCACGTGTAATTAATTTCTAGTTAGATAGCATATTAGAGGGTTACATCGTTGATTTTTCAATTGAAGGCACTCATTCATATAATGAAACTAAGAGAGAAATTTTAAAGAGATATTGATGAAATTTCTTGAGATCATTATTCACCTAGCTAAAGCTGTTATTGTATGAAAAAGGAGTAATGTAACTGAAATCCAAGACAAAGAGTGGTTGTTTTGCTTTGCACGCAATGGGGAGACTAGGGGTTGATGAGTGGGTAGCCTGAGGGAATGAGGGTGAGGTATACAATAGAGTAAGTGAAGCACAATATTAGCTTAGGATATCGATACATCAAATATCTAAAATCACGAAAGGTAAATGAAGGGTTAGAGCACATACATCGACATAGGATGAAAGCACAATGGAAGAAGACAATAGAGTGTTGATATTTTCACACAGTAGTGAAGTAACATATAGGTTTGTGTTGGAACCTAAGATAGATAGAAGGATAGTAAGAGAGTTTAGAAAAGGAAAAAGAAGGCCACACACTAAAGATTGGGAAGAAGGAATAAGTGCAAAACACCTACCCAGTTGTGTTTCATACATAGAATATAATGAAGAATTATGCAAAAAAAATAAGAATGACCAAGGAAGGAAGCACTTGAATCAGCTTAGAATGATAAGAAACAATGGATCATATTAACCTTGTGTAGGTCATGTCCTGCATCAAACCCATGACCCCACACACATCACCAAACCAAGAAGTAAGATAATCAAGTAAGTTGTTGTAGTTAGTGAGAAGAATACTAAATATGGTCAAGATAATGGAAGTAGTCATATAGAACCCAAGGTACCTTTGAATTAACCAAAAGTATCACATATAATAAGTGTGTAAAGAACCATGATGGATGTTGATCCTTCCATGTGAATGCCATATTTTAATGATGTCAGGTCAAAGGACCCTCAGAAACATCTTCTTGTGTTCAAGGAAACATACAATGTCAAGTAGGTGCAAGATGAATAGGGAAATTGTAGAATAGTTGGAGACCACTTTTAGGGATCACATGTTAACCTAGTATATGAAATTCAAGACTTTCATGCTAGGAGGACAAGGTATATCATTGGGAGACATCATGTACGATTTTCTAAAGGAGTTCCAAAAACCAAATGTGGAGTCTAAGTGTATTGCAAAATTCAATGAGATTTAGCGAATGTTAGCGAGTTATTATGGGAGTACGATCAATGGTTTAAAGTTTTATTGGATTGGTTATTGTTTCCAACTCTAGACATGTAGTGTAGAGAATATTTTATTGTATGTTTGTTGTTGCATACATGTGTTCCGTTAACTAAATACAATTTTTTACACAACTTGAAGCTTTATGAAATACTATCACGTTAGAAGCATCCATGACAGGTAGTGAAAATAACGTAATGATGGTGAAATTCCATTTACAACTAGAAGCTTTAAATATATAGTTGGGGAACCTAACAAAAGGAAAAGAGAAGTGTGAAGAATTTTGGTGCACTATATGCAAGGAGGGCCATTATAAGAATGAATTTGCAAATATGCAACATACATTTCCATAGGAGCTATGATTCCATTAGCACATGATAGGGTACCATGACATTGTTAATTTTTCTTAGGGCTATATTGTTCTTTGCTTTGATAATTGCATTTCATTATTTCCATATTAAATTTACCCCATAACATCATATCATCATTCAGAATTAGAAAAATATTTAACAACATATGCAATTATGTAGAAAGAAAAACATCATCATCCATACAACAAAACATAAAGGAACAATAGAAGAAAAACATTCACACATAGAGACACCAATATTGGTTAGAGACCAATCTGGAAAAACCCACTTTGGGGAAAACCCTTTTAAATTCTTCTTCTTATCGTAGACCTATCCAACAAAATCATCTAAACAATATCCATAAGATAAACCTAACAAAGATAATAACCAAAACCTTGCTTTAGATGCTTGTGGTCAACTATAACTATCTCTGGTCAACTGCCAAACACTATGGTCAACTGACGAAAACTTTGGTCATATGAAAAACCAAACCCTATGTCCCAACCACACGGATGATGTGAAGTGTGTGTAACTCAAAGGATACAACCACAGAAATAAGCCAACCTGCGTGCGGTTGTAGTCAATATTTCTCTGTGACATGTCTTTGGATGAGACCCAAAACCCTAAAATAGAGATGTGAGCTTCATATCCTGCAATTTCACCTTCGTGTGAACCCATTCCTCCATGGACATGCCTCAAGCCTATGTGAGCCAAAAATAAGAAAGAGAATAGAACAATTATCCAAGATTTTTTTCCAAATGAGGTCGAGGTCACTTGTATTTATAGCCTTCTGAGGGTGTCCAGTTTTTTTTAGGGCCATCTTGATCAAATATGGACATGTGGAATTTTAAATCAAAAACATACTTTCCCTTGTCCAAATTGAGCGCTTCAATAGTCAAAATTGGTCCCCTCGAAAAGGGTAATATTGTCCCATGGTTGGAATTTCTCACTAAGCTACCAAATTAATATGAATGAGGTTTGTAAAGTTTAGGGACATATAGCAACTTCTTATCCGATGATGTAGAAGTATCAAAGTTTGGTTAAGAGACTATTCTGTGACTTTTGCAAGTTAGTAGGACATGATATACATACTTTTCACGCATTAAGTTTAATGAGATAGCACACCACATATATGCAATAGGTACAAGAGGTAGAAGGATCTGAAGTTGCAACACCAATCTATAACACACCTAGAATATATAATCTAGGAATATATCAAGGGATGCAGGGACGAGGATAGGGATTTCAAGGTAGAGGTAGAAGAGGATTTGGAAGAGGAAAGGGCCTGGTAATTTGTTATAGCTATAGGAAACTGGGATACATTACATGAGACTGCTCTAACCCTTGCATAACCTGTACCTATTGCAAAAAATTGGACTACGCTACTGAAGACTGTCCTCAACTTATTGTGAAGTTGCATGAGAAAAAGGGATAGATGGTGTAGACGATAGCTACTAAAGAGCACACTTATCAAACACAAATAGGATAATTTTTTTGGAATTATGATGCATGTGTTGTCCTTGATGCAAACTCACTTATAACAAAATTCACATGTTAGTTCAGAGGTGACATAATGAATGCAACATAATACCAGAATGATGGGTCAAAGGCTTACAAATCAGAATCAGAAGCTTGATACGAAAAATTGTTGGAATTATGAATTAGGTGTTGTCCTTGATGATAACCTACTTGATGAGTTGTCCTTGATGACAACCTATTTGATGAAATGGAATCCTACTTGATAAGTTTTCTGTTGATCTACTTGTTAAAGGTATAAACAGGTTGTGCTTACAGATGTGATATAATGCATGGCAGTTCAAAGGAATCAGTTAAGAGGAATGACAAATTTGGAAGTTGGAAGTTGACATATATATTTATTGATATATATATATGTCAATAAATATATCCATAATCTTTGTAATGAAGCAGGGATATGATTGTAACACGTGGTTCCTTGCACTCCATAGTAAAACAGGGTGGATGAGAGGAAGAACAAATCTTTGAAAGAGATGGCTAGTTGCATGTTGCATGCAAGATTTCTTCCATCAAAATTGTGGGATGAAGCTATAAACTATTCTTCATACATCCAAAAATTATATCCTTATAAATATGTTACTAGAAAAACACCTTTTGAGGCTTGGACTAGCATGCAATGTGAAATCAGTCATTTTCGCATTTTTAGATCTTGAGCATGGGCCACATTCCTAAGAGAAGTGAAAGGCTTTGGAGCCTTAGAGCAAGGATTGCATGTTAATTGGATGTTCCAATGATTTCAAAGGGTACAAATTGCTTGATATCAACGCTGAAGAGCTTCGAAAGGAGCATAAAGTTTGAAGAAGATCCTTTGCATGCACCAGTAGATGAACTTGTTAGAAAGTTACCCTCACCACAAGTTGATGAATATGAAAATAATATTTGAATAAGATTTCTAATGTAGATAAGCCTTTTCCTGCGATGCCTATTGGACCACTAATTTTTAAACATCAAGATAATACTGTCTCATACAGTTTGAAAGATTCTCCACAACCTTCAGCGCAAAAATGATACAACATGAGTGATTTATTAGATGATCTTGCTACTAGACCTTAGTTTGAGGAAGCTCCACAACGAGATCCATGCATGCATTTGATCCACAAACTTATGTGAAAGTAACTGGGCATCCTATGTGGGAACCAACTATGGATGGTAAATACAACTCTCATTGAGAACTAGAATTGGGACCTAGTTCCCCTACCTTCCAATCATAAACTTGTTAGATGCAAGTGGGTTTACTAAAATAATCAAGTAGTAGATGGCCAAGTTTGTCAATATAAATCATGTTTGGTGGCCAAAGGTTTTCAGCAGTTACATGATGTTGACTATGTTAAAACTTTTTCTCTAGTGGGAAAAATGGATTCTATTTCGCTCTCTACGTTGCAACAACAAGTCAGTGGAAGGTGCATCATATCAATGTGAAGAATTCCTTTCTTCACTGTGATTTCTAGGAGGAAATCTACATGGAGCAATAGCAAGGATACATGCAATATTCATCTCTTATACGTAAACTAAAGAAATATCTCTATGGCCTCAAGCAAAAACCTAGATCCTAGTATGCAAAGATGGATATCTATTTGTTGTATCAAAATTATGTACACTGTAAATCTAATTTCAAAGTTTATTTTCTAAAGAAAATTGACTCTATGTTAATCATAATACTATATGTAGATATTCTTTTGATAATAGGGAGTTCAATTTTTTCCATTGTTGAGATTAAAATTGTATTGCATAAGAATTTTTTTATGATAGAGATGGGCTTGCTCAATTTCTTCCTTGGACTATAGATCAATTAGAATGGTTCTAGAATTACCATTTCTCATACAAAGTATGCTAAAGATCTTTTGTCACGATTTCACACGAGTGATTGCAAGACAACAACCACACCTTTTTTATTAGGGATAAATCTTGAGGATGGGAAATACACACCATTGATTGATTACACATTGTATTGTTAGCTTGTGGGGAATCTTCTTTATCTCACGCACTCCTCTCCTGATCTCTCATATGTTGTAAGAGTAGTTTCCCGATACATGCAGAAGCCATATGAGTTACACTAGAAAGTTGAAAAGTGCATCTTTGATATGTCAAGGTGGAAACCACCTATGGGACTCATTATGCACCAAATTATTCTTTAGATCTCATTGGGTTCACAAATTTAGACTGGGTTGGCAACAACCTTGATTGCAAGTCCACCTCCATCTATGTACTTAGTTTAGGATCCAACCCCATTTTTTGGTCAAGAAAGAAGTAGGTTGCCATTTCTTTATCATCATCAGAGGCCGAGTATAGAGGAGAAGTCAATGCTGCTATTCAAGCCATTTGGCTAAAGCATTTCCTTTTTGATCTTGGTATCATTGTCCATCATCCAACTGTCATATGGTAATTAGAGTACACTAAAGTTTTACAAAGATCCAGTGCAGTGACAATGAACTAAGAATATTGAGATCCACATTCACTACATCAAAGGATTGATTCACGATGAGGTCGTTGATTTGCAGTACTATTCCAATTCTGAGCAGACTACCAACTTCTTCGCCAAGACTTTGATTGAGCAAAAGTTTCACTTTTTGTGAGATCATCTTGACGTGAATGACACAAATGTATAAAAAATGTCTTTTCTTTTAGTTTTTCATTATATGTTGAGGGGGGAATTTCCTTTCCCCTAGGTTTTCCGTCTTTCATGTTTCATGCATATTAAATGGGTACCTAAAATGGCCTTGTTGTTGGGACTCATCAATCTCGCATCATACTCAACTAAGTTATGCTTAAGGGCACATGTTTGTGTACATGCACATTAGTTAGCTTGAGAGCCGACATTCTTCGTGACACACATTAGTTAGCTTTAATGTTTGTATGTGGTGTACATGCACATTAAGAGAGCATAAATCACACTTAGATTTAGTCAACGTTAGTGTTTGCATGTAGTTAAGCTTAACATAATTGATTTATGTATTGATTCTCTCATCAATATTGAGATATCGAACTCATTCTCTCTTCCAATTTTCCTTTTCAATTCTTTCAAGTTTATGCAATTATTCATCAGCTAGGTTCTTACACTATTTGGGAAGAATATGTGACTATGGTTATCCTGAATTCACTTGGGACTCTGGGAGCCATCCAGATTAACAACAAAATTAGCATCAGAGATGAGTTTGTACATGTAGTGACTAGGCTATCACAGGATGGTGAAGACGCATTGCTCAACTTATAGGAACAACCATGATGGGTACAACAAAGTTATTCATTAAATAATGATGTAATGTTATGCAGGACTCATATTTAAAAATGACAAGTTGTAAAACTTTGTTAAAATGCATCGCAATCTTTGTAATCATGTATGCCACTCAATTAAAAACTGCAAGTATACAAGAACACTATCGAGAGTTTCTTGACTTTTCAATAGAAGGCACTCATTCATATAAAGCAGCTTAGAGAGAAATTTTCAAGAGATAATGATGAAGTTTCTTGAGATCATTATTCACCTAGATAAATATGTTAATGTATGAAAAAGGAGTAATGTAACTGAAATCCAAGACCAAGAGTGGCTATTTTTCTTAGCATGCGATGGGGAGACTAGGGGTTGATGAGTGGGTAGCCTGAGGGAATGAGGGTGAGGTATACAATAGACTGAGTAACGCACAAGATGATCTTAACATGTCGATACATCAAATATCTAAAAGCAGAAAAGATAAATGAAGGGTTAGAGAACATACAGTGACATAGGATGAAAGCATAATGGAAGAAGCCTACAGAGTGTTTTGCAATGGAGCGATATTTTCACACTGTAGTGATTTAAGAGATAGACTTGCATTAGAACCTGAGATAGAAAGAATGATAGTAAGAGAGTTTAGAAAAGGAACAAGAAGGCAACACAATAAATATTGGGAATAAGGAATAAGTGTAGAACACCTACTGAGTTGTGTTTCATACATAGAATATAGAGAAGAATTATGCAACAAAATAAGAATGAACAAGGAAGGAAGCCCTTGACTCAGCTTAGAATGAGAAGAAACAATTTATCATAGTAACCTTGTGTAGGCCATGTCCTGCATCAAACCCATGAACCTGCACACATCACCAAACTAAGAAGTAAGATCATCCAGTAAGTTGTTGTAGTTAGTGAGAAGAATAGTAAATATGGTCAAGATAATGGAAGTAGTCATATAGAACCCAAGGTACCTTTGAATTAGCCAAAAATATCACATATAATATTTTTGTAAAGAACCATGATGGACATTCATCCTTCCATGTGAATGCCATATTCTAACAATGTCAGGTCAAAGGACCCTCAGAAACATCTTCTTGTGTTCAAGGAAACATACATTGTCAAGTAGGTGCAAGATGAATGGGAAAAATGTAGCATAGTTGGAGACCACTTTTAGGGAGTACATGTTAACCTGGTATATGAAATTCAAGAATATCATGATAGGAGGACAGGGATATCATTGGGAGACATCATGTAGGATTTGCTAAAGGAGTTCCAAAAACCAAATGTGGAGTCTAAGTGTATTGCAAAAGTCAAGAAGATTTAGCGTGATGTTAGAGAGTTAGTATGGGAGTATGATCAATGGTTTAAAGTTTTCTTGGATTTGTTATTGTTTCCAACTCTAGACATGTAGCATAGGGAATAGTTTATTGTATGTCTATTGTTGCGTACATGTGTTTCGTTAACTAAATACAAATTTGTTGCACAACTTGAAGCTTTATGAAATACTATGAAGTTAGAAGCATCCTTGACAGGTAGTGAAAATAACGTAATGATGGTGCAATTCTACTTGCAACTAGAAGCTTTAACTATATAGTTGGAGGACCTAACAAAAGGAAAAGAGAAGTGTGAATAATTTTGGTGCACTATATGCAAGGAGGGCCATTATAAGAATGAGTTTGCAAATATGAAAACATACATGTCCATAGGAGCTATGAATCCATTAGCACATGATAGGGTACTATAGCATTGCTAATTTTTCTTAGGGCTATATTATTCTTTGCTTTGATAATTGCATTTCATTATTTCCATATTAAATTTACTCGATAGCATCATATCATTATTTAGATTTATGAAATTATTCAACAACATATGCAATTATGTAGAAAGAACAACATCACCATCAATACAATGAAACATAAAGGAAAAATAGAAGAAAAACATTCACACATAGAGACACCAAGATTGGTCAGAGACCAGTTTGCCAAAACCCACTTTGGGGAAAACCCTTTAAAATTCTTCTTCTTATTAGATTGTTATTTAATGATTCAGTAAAAGAGAGTAAAATGATCCATATCTTCAATCATAGACCTATCCAAGAAAACCATCTAAACAATATCCATAAGATAAACCTAACAAAGCTAATAACCAAAACCTTGCTTTTGATGTCTGCGGTCAATGTTAAAAAATTATATATTACGGAGCAATGGAACACATAAAATATTGCAGAAATATAAACAAAGAAAACACATAAAAAAAGAGAGACATAGATATACGTGGTTCACCTAGTTTGGGCTACGTCCATGGAGAAACAACCAGTCCTTCTTTTATTATATTATCCAGCAAACTGGAGAGATACAACCTACAACAGATCCATTGTAACTCCCTCTTTGCTCTTAATCTCCTGTCTCTTCCTCACTCAGAATACAGATACTCAGATATACATAGACACAATACAATTCCCTCATATATAGCGAGGGGTTGCCTTCTAGCGCAAAAAACCCTAAATTAAACATAACTTCTACCGTCAGATCATCCACCTAATGAACGATCTAGATTGGCTAGAAATTATTATACTTTTACAAGGCAATTTTACATCTATTCTAAGCTTCGGGGGCACTACCCCCAATCTCCCCACCAGGGGGGGGGGCGCTCCCAAAAGGTCGCAGCGGTCCCCCTAGACCCCCCCTGCAGCGATGGGGTCCAATGTGCCGATACCTTTGAATATAGAAGATAATCAAGCTCCACACCCAACAATCTCCCACTTGGAGACTGATTATAACAAATCCATCGCTGCTTCATTTGTTGGACAATGACTCCACTTTGGACCTGGCTGTTTCTCATATTCTTCATCATACTTGAAGACCAATTGAAGCTGAGCGGATTCTTAGTTTCTCCCTGGTTACAACTTTTGTTAACATATCTGCAGGATTCTGGCTAGTGTGTATCTTTTCCAGCTTCAACTGTCCATCTTCCAACACTGACCATATGAAATGGTACTTGCGCTGTATATGCTTAGTCTTGGAATGAAATGCAGAGTTCTTTGCAACATGTATGGCACTTTGACTGTCATTGTATAACTTTCCCAACTCTTGCTTCTTACCCAATTCACCTAGAAACCTTTGTATTCAAATCATTTCTTTACTAGCCTCTGTAGCAACAACATACTCTACTTCTGTTGTTGAAAGTGCAACAACACTTTGGATTTTTGAAACCCAACTGACAGTTGTTCCACCTACAGTAAACACATATCCTGTAGTGCTCCTCCTATTATCTCAATCACCTGCCATATCTGCATCAACATATCCCTGTAGAGCAACGTTTGAACCACCGAAGCATAGTGTTTGATTTGTGGTGCCTCTCAAATACCTGAGAAACCACCATCTAATGTTATTTTCCTAGATTGTTCATGTACTTGCTTAGAACTCCCACTGCATGTGCAATATCAGACCTTGTGCAGACCATTGCATACATTAAGCTTCCAACTGCTGATGCATATGGAACTTTAGACATATAAGCCATTTCTTCCTGAGTCTTGGGACACGCCTCCTTACTTAATTTGAAATGACTAGCCAAAGGTATACTAAATGGTTTTTCATTCTGCATATTAAACATTTTCAACACCTTTTCTATGTACTCACTTTGAGACAATGTTAATTTGCGATTCTTCCTGTCTCTATTTATTCTCATACCTATTAGCTCTGCTACATACTTCAGCATTTGGAGGACCAAATACTAGCTTGGCCGTGTGTTTATGCAGAAAAGGAGCTAGTAGTAGTCTGTTTCCTTCTTTTCCTTTGTTTTCCTTATACTCTCATAGCCTTCGCTATCTCTGTTTTCCTCCAAAACCCTGGATAAACCCGCTTTCCCTCAAGTCCCCGGGTGCAAAGTTTAAATCCATAATACTGTGATCACGTGACTGCACACTTTTCATAAGCCCTTTTCCTCACAACAGTCATTGTCTCCTTCCCTCGCACCGCTCATTCTCCCTTCATCAGTCTTAAAAACAGTTAATTCCTTTATTGGGTCCGGGTTTAATCGCTATCGCAAATCGCATCCATGTTTGTATAAGGCTACACCCCTCAACATCCGCCGATGCGATATTGCGATGCGATCTAATCGCAATTGCACATCGCCCTACGTAAAGGCCCAAAATTATCAAAAGAAAAACCTGATTCGATGAATCCCGTCGCCCCCGATAAAGCGACTCGTTCGATCACTCCTCCACCATCCGATCAGTCACGACAAGATCAAACGGCCTTTGCTCATTTCACGCCCACTCCTGTTACCCCTTGTCAAGCACTCCCCACCGTCCATCCGTGCGATCCAATGGCGATCTCTCCTCCCATGCCCGCAAACTAACCACACGTTAACTCGCGATCACAGCAGTTTTCCTCTCATCACATCTGGCACGCGTCGCCCGATGACTCGCATCGCTCGCCCGCGTACCTTTACCGCTTCACTCCCAAAGTCTGTGTGACCGCTTACCGCCCATTCACCCATCTCCGCTTGTTATCTCCCATGCTACTCTGCTGCCTGATGGCCGTCGAATCCGTCCACCTGAGATCCGATGGCTCGCGTGTGTCTCTTCCTGCTTCTGCCCGATTCCTCCCGCCAAGAGATCGCTGCCATCCATTCACTTGATCCAGCGGCTGATCTGTTCTCGTCGTGCCCACTCGTCCACCATGTAGTATTCGTTTCCTTGACCTGTACCATGCTTCTAAAGGACAAAGGTGGCCAGTGTTAGTACCCGGTGCATTTCATCTCCAACAACTGCATTCAAGAAATAGAATGGCCGAGAAGAAGAAGGACATGCTTTGAGCAAATCAGAGCATTTATCAGTTATGGAGCATTCTTTCATACAACACTCCACCTGCTCAAGAAGGACAACAAAATATCAAAAAAGATCAGATTCATTCATTGAAGCAAGCAGATTGCAGCAGAGACTCTTTCAGATAGTTAAAGCGGTTGGTGGTCCATTATGATCCCTCCATGCATAGAACAACAGAATATCTTTGTAATCAAACTCTATATATACCTAGAACACAGATGTAATGAAGTTGGATGGTTGTTGTTTTGATGTAAGGTTCAACTTCTGGAGACTGTAACTACTTTGATACTTGCAGCGTCTCGTCTTCATTTTCAGCTAATACAAGCTTCTTTTGTTGTTAATTGCTCACTTTCCACTTCTATTCTGTTGTAGGTTGTGCTTGTTATGTAGTTTTCATGTACTCTTGATATTTAGCATTAGAGAAGCTATCATCCTACCTCTTTGTTGAGGTCTAGTATGTATCATTGAATGTGTTGTTCAGGTTTCTATTTGCTTGGTGCCAGAGAGTTGTCATCCTGTATGTGCATTAGGAAATAGATTTGCAAACCTTTTTACTGGTTGCAGCCGGCCATCACATGGTCTTGTGCATTTGTTGGTGTGGTCAGTATTCTCCATTTTCACCTAATTCCTTAAACTGTGAGTAATTGGTGGTCTAAGGCCTTGTAGTCTGAGGGTGTTCACGCATGTCTGGAGTTAAGCATAGTAGAAGTGGTTATCTGGTTTGAACAAGCATCATTCCTTCCATTCATCCATTTCCAACATTAAGTTGAGTTTTGTAATGTTCCCTAGCATCTCTGAGATACAACCTAGGAGAGTTTCTTGGGGTGATAAGAATACCAAGGATTTGTTTTGCAACACCCAAATCCTTCATTGAAAATAAGTTTGCCAATTTCCTTTTGAGCTAATTTATTTCCTGCATGTTAGAACTTGCAACGAACATGTCATCTACATACAATACCAATATAATATAGTTGCCATCATTTTTCCTTTTGAGATAAACACAATGATCCGAGTGACACCTAGTATAACCTTGTTCAGACATAAACCTGCCAAATTTTAGATACCACTACCTTGGAGCTTGTTTTAAGCCATACAAGCTCTTCTTCAACCTGCAGACTATTTTCTCCTTCCCTTTTACCTCATATCCTTGTGGCTGCTACATATATATCTCTTCCTCCAAATCCCCATGGAGAAAGGTTGTCTTTAGATCTAACTGCTCAAGATGCAAATCTTCAGCTGCTACTAGACTTAGAATAGTTATGATTGAAGTCATTTTCACAATAGGAGAAAATATCTCATCAAAGTCTATACCATTTTTCTGTGCAAACCCTTTCACCACAAGTCTAGCTTTATACCCTTTTCTACCTCCATCTTCTTCCTTCAACTTGTAAACCCATTTATTCTGCAATGTTGTTTTACCTGTAGGCAACCTGACTAAGTCCCAAGTCTGGTTATGTGCTAAGGAGTCCATCTCTTCTTTCATGGCTTTCTCCCACTTCTTCATGGTTTCTACCTACACTGCTTCTTCATAACATTCTGGTTCACCAGAATCAATCAACAATACATAATATATTGAAGGAGAGTATTGTTCAGGGGTTTTACTTATCCTGGTAGATCTTCTAACACCACTTTTAGGTGTTTTAGGTGCTTGTTGCTATTGTGGTTGTTGATCATTATGATTTTCAGGCACCATCACTTTTCCTGTCATATTGTCAAGCACTATGTATTCTCTATTTTCTTTTTCCTATTTCTTTTCCTGTAGCTGATCCTTATACAAAACCTTTTCATTGAATACGACATCTCTACTCCTAATGATTTTGTGTTTTTCATAGTCATAAAAGCGATAACCAAAATCATCAACACCATATCCATTAAAGATACATTTCTTTGATTTTGCCTCAAGCTTTGTTCTATTTTCTTTATTAATGTGGACAAAGGCTTCACAACCAAAAGTATTTAAAAAAGAGTAGTTTACCTTTTTACCTATCCATGCCTCCTTTGGAATACCACCATCCAAAGAACTTGAAGGTCGTCTATTTATTAGATAGACAACAATATCTACAACATCTACACAAAATTGTAAAGGAAATCGTACATGCAATCTCATGCACCTTGCATGCTCCATGATTGTCCTGTTCATCCTTTCTGACACACCATTTTGTTGTGGTGTTCCTGGAACTGTCTTCTCTCTGCGAATTCCATTCTCAGAAAAATACCTATCAAACTCTTTGCTGCAATATTCACCTTCATTGTCTGATCTGAGACACTTCAACCTTTTTCTTGTCTAATTTTCAACCAAAGCTTTCCATTTCTTGAAAATATCAAATACATCAAATTTATTTCGAACACAATAAATCCAGGTTTTTCTGGTTGTATCATCAATAAAAGTAACATAATAATGAGAGCCACCAAGAGATGATACCTGAGCAGGTCCCCATACATCTGTATGCACAAGCTCTAATTTTTCTTTCTTCTTTTCTTTCCCAACTCTAAGGAATCTGACTCTCTTCTGTTTTCCATAAACACAATTCTCACAAAAATTTAAATCAACATGTTTCAAACCTGGAAACAAATTTCTTGAGTGAAGAATCTGCATCCCCTTCTCACTCATGTGCCCGGCCCTATGATGCCACAATGTCGTATCTTCTCATGTAGAGGTTAAAGCATTAACATAATTAGAAATACCATTGCATAAATACAATGTACCAACATTTTCTCCTTTCGCTATTACCAGGGATGCTTTAGTGACCTTCCAAGATTTATCTGTGAAATTAGTTATGCAACCTTCACCTCCCAACTGCCCTATTGAAATCATATTTTTCTTCAAATCTGGAACATGCCTTACCTCCTTCAATAGCCATTGATTTCCATTCTACTGTGTTATGAAAACTGTACCCATTCCAACGATTTTACAGGCTTTATCATCACCCAATCGAACCTGTTCAAAATCTCCTTGAACATAATCATGAAAATGTTTCTTATCAAGTGTGGCATGGAATGAGGCCCCTGAATCTACCACCCAGGCATCAATAATATTTTCTAGTGAAAGAATCAAAGCATCTTGCAACACATCACCTATTACATTCGCTTCATGATTAGTTTCTTGCTGCGCATCTCCTTATTTTCCCTTCCGAGACTTGCAGCCTTTCTTCAAGTGTCCTTTCTTCCAGCATTTCTAGCACACTATCCCCGATCTCGACTTGGATCTGCCTTTTCTTGACTTACTATGATATCCAAGGCTCTTTCCTCTTTCCATTTTTCTTCCCCTGGTCTCTGTAGTCAAAGCATTACCTAATGTCTCACCGGTGCTTTTCCATCGCATTTCCTCGCTAAGGATTGCACTGACAACATCATCAAACTTTAAAGTACTAAACCCAGAGACAGAGTTACTAATGGCCATAACTAAACCATTCCAACTTTCTGGCAATGAGCACAGAAATAACAGAGCCCTAACTTCATCATCAAAAGTTACCCCTATAGAACTTAACTGACTTGTAACTGTATTAAAATCATTTAAATGGTCTGCAACAGATCCACCTTTTGACTTCTTCATATTCAATAAATGCTTCATAATAAATACCTTATTTGAGTCCGAGGGTTTTTTATATAGTTTGGCCAATTTCGACATTAAACCCTCTGTTGTCGTTTCCTTTGAAATATTAAACGCTACCGACGCCGCTAGGCACAGTGGTATTGTTCCAAGTGCCTTTCTGTTGAGAATATTCCATTCTTTGTCTATCATACTTGTCAGCTTCTTTATCTTTCGGCTCAATGGTAGGTACAGATCTCTTTGATATAGATAATCTTCCATTTGCATCTTCCACAACTGGTAGTTTTGGCTATTGAATTTTTCGACCCTAAACCTACCATCTTCCGCCATTGCTCTAACTCGAACCAAGAACCTTTCTCTCCTGCAAGTTTATCAACCAAATAGACCTTCGGCTCTGATACCAGTTGTTAAAAAATTATATATTACGGAGAAATGGAACACATAAAATATTGCAAAAATATAAACACGGAAAATGCATAAAACAAGAGAGACATAGATATATGTGGTTCACCCAATTTGGGCAATATCCATAGAGAAATAGCCAATCCTTCTTTTATTATATTATCTAGCAAACTGAAGAGATACAACCTACAACAGATCCACTTTAACTCCCTCTTCGCTCTTAATCTCCTCTCTCTTCCTCACTCAAAATACAGATACTCAGATATACATAGACGCAATACAATTCCCTCATATATAGCGTGGGGTTTCCTTCTAGGGCAAAAAACCTTAAATTAAACATAACTTCTACCGTCAGATCATCCACCTAATGAACGGCCTAGATTGACTAGAAATTACTATACTTTTACAAGGCAATTTTATGTCTATTCTAAGCTTCGGGGGCGCTACCCCGATCCCACCGCTAGGGGGGCTCCCAAAAGGTCGCAGCCACCTCCTCTAGACCCCCCCTGTAGCGAATATTTTACGGGTGGCGTTGCCGCCCCATTTTGAACTGGGGTCCAATGCGGTGATACCTTTGAATATAGAAGATAATCAGGTTCCACACCCAATAGTGAACTATAACCATCTCTAGTCAACTGTGAAACATTGCGGTCAACTAATGAAAACTTCAGTCATATGAAATACCAAACCCTAGGTCCCAACCGCATGGACGATGTGAAGTGTGTGTAGCTCAAAGTCTTTAACTTCACAAGTGAGCCAACCTACATGTGGTTGTAGCCGATATTATTCTGTGACATGCCTGTGGCTGAGACCCAAACGCTAAAATAGAGATGTGAGCTTCATCTCCTGTAGTTTAATGTTCATGTGAACCCATTCCTCCATGGACATGCCTCAAACCTATGCGAGCCAAAAATAAGAAAGAGAATAGAATAATGATCCAAGATTCTTTTTCCAAATGAGGTCAAGGTCACTTGTATTTATAGCCTTCCAAGGGTGTCCAATTTGTTTTGGGGCCATCTTGATCAAATATGCACATGTGGGATTTTAAATCAAAAACACACTTTCCCTTATCCAAATTGAGCACTTCAATAGTCAAAATTGGTCCGATCGAAAAGAGTAATCTCGTCCCATGGTTGAGATTTTTCATTGAGCTACCAAATTAACAAGCGTGAGGTTTGTAAAGTTTGGGGACATATACCAACATCTTATCCGATGATGTAGAAGTATCAAAGTTTGGTTAAGAGACTATTCTGTGACATTTGCAAGTTAGTAGGACATGATATACATACTTTTTTCCCATTAAATTTAATGAGAGAGCACACCACAGATACGTAAGAGGTACAAGAAGTAGAAGGATCTGAGGCTACAACAGCAATCTATAACACATCTAGAATATATACTCTAGGAAGATATCAAGGGATGCAGAGATGAGGATATGGATTTCAAGGTAGAGGTAGAAGAGGATTTGGAAGGGGAAAGTGTTTGGTCATTTGTTATAGCTATAGGAAACTAGGATATATTACACGAGACTACTCTAACCCTTGCATGACCTGTACCTATTATAAACAGTTGGACCATGCTATCAAATATTGTCCTCAACTTATTGTCAAGTGGGAGGAGAAAAAGGGATAGACAGTGTAGACGATAGCTACTAAAGAGCACGCTTATCAAACAAAAATAGGAGAATTTTGTTGGAATTATGATGCATGTGTTGTCCTTGATGCAAACTCACTTGTAAAAAAATTCACAGGTCAGTTCAGAGGTGACAAAATGAATGCAACAGAAGACCATAATGATGGGTCAAAGGTTTACGAATCAGAATCAGAAGCTCGATACGGGAAATTGTTGGCATTATGAATTATGTGTCTTCCTTGATGGAAACCTACTTGATGACTTATCATTGATCACAACCTATTTGATGAAATGGAATCATACTTGATAAGTTGTCTATTGATCTACTTGTTAAAGGTATGAACAGGTTGTGCTTATAGATGTGACAGAATGCATGGCATTTCAGAGGAATCAGTTCAGAGAAATGAGAAAGTTGGAATTTGGAAGTTGACATATATATTTATTGATATATATGTGAATAAATATATCCATAAACTTTGAAATGAAGTAGGCATCCAATTGCAACACGTGGTTCCTTACACCATATAGCAAAACATGTTGGACGAGAGGAAGAACAAATCTTTGAAAGAGATGGATAGTTGCATGTTGCATGTAAGATTTCTTCCATCAAAATTGTGGGATGAAGCTATCAATTGTTCTTCATACATCCAAAAAATATATCCTCATAAATATGTTACTGGAAAAACACCTTTTGAGGTTTGGACTAGCATGCAACCTGAAGTTAGCCATTTTCACACTTTCCGATCTTGAGCATATTCCACATTCCTATAGAGAAGAGAAAGGCTTTGGAGCCTCAAAGAAAGGAATGCATGTTCATTAGATATTCCAATGAATTCAAAGGGTACAAATTGCTTGATATCAACACTGAAGAGTTTTGAAAGGAGCATAAAGTTTGAAGAAGATTCTTTGCATGCACTAGTAGATGAACTTGTTAGAAAGTTACCCTCAAAACAAGTTGATGAATATGAAAATAATACTCGAATATGTTGGGTTGTGTTATATTCTTTCCACGTAGTTAATAGGGGGTTTGAAGGGTACCCATAACCCCACTTTATGGGGTTCGGGGCAGCGCCCCGAAAAATTTTGGTTTTGGACCATGTGTTAGGTTTGGCGGATCCACCTATGGTTTTGTGCATGATTTTCGCACATGTTTTTTGGACGCGATAGTTTTTGGTCCATGGTATTGGATGCGATGGTTTTCGGTCCATGGTATTGGACGCGATGGTTTTCGGTCCATGGTATTGGATGCTTCGACATGTATAAATATGTATTGTAACATTGAAAGGAACATAATGAAAAATCAATCTGGTAGTCCCGGTTTTGGGATCCAGGGAAAAATCTCTGTGCATATGTGTTTTATGGGTTATGCTCTCGCATTGTTTATTTTCTTTGTTTAAGAATTCGTATGCAGGTAATTTCTGTACAGGGTTAAAACCTACATTTGGTATCAGAGCTGTTTTGGCTTCGAGGAGACGCCTTTGTTGCTGAGGGGTTTCGCTCAGGCCTGTGGTAGACCCTGTTCAGTGGGAGATCTGCGAGATCGATTTTGGTGGTGAAAGAAGATGGCGAGCAGTGGAAAGATAGAGATTGAGAAGTTCAATGGTCAGAATTTTGAGTTGTGGAAACTCAAGATGGAGGATCTGTTGGTGGATAAAGATCATTGGATCGCGTAGATCCGGGTACTAAACCATCGGGAGTGACCGATGAAGAATGGAAGAAGTTGGATCAGAAGGCAAAGAGCACAATACAATTGTGTGTCTCGGATTCAATATTGCTGAATGTATCAAGGGAAGCTACGGCAAAAGCTTTGTGGGTCAAGTTAGGGACTTTGTACCAATCTAAGTCTCTGGTGAATAAACTGTTCCTGCGGAAAAAGCTGTATAACCTGAGGATGAAAGATGGAGACTCAGTGACAGAGCATCTGAATGCGTTTAATACTATGGTAAGTCAGTTATTATCTGTTGATATTAAAATTTCAGATGAAGATAAGTGCATCAGTCTTTTGTGTTCTCTACCAGATTCGTGGGATAGTCTGGTTATTGTAAGAGGTAGCAATGCAACTGCTTTTCAGTTTGATGAAATAGTCTCAGCCTTGCTGACGGAGGAGATGAGACAGAAAAATATGGACAACCAGAATGGTGATGCCTTGTCTGTACGAGGACAGTCCCAGAACAAAAACAAGAATAAGTCATCGAGTGGGAGATCTAAATCTAGAGGGAGATCTAAATATCCAGGAAAACCTACAAAGGTGGTGTGCTGGAAATGCGGAAAGGAAGGGCACTTCAGAAGGGATTGTAAATCTAAAGCTCCTGATAAAGCAAAGGGATCTGATGATGCTCCTTCTGCAGAGGTGAAAACCACCTCAGATGAAGGTGGGGATGTGTACTTGGCTTCTTCAAGTACACATGTAGATCATGAGGCATGGTTGATTGACTTAGGTGCATCCTTTCACTTCACTCCCCATAGAGAGTGGTTCTGCGAGTATGAGAAATACGATGGTGGTGATGTCTTCCTAGGAGATGATAGGAAGGCTAGAATCATTGGTCGGGGAAAAGTAAAGTTGAAGTTGCAAGGTGGAAGGGTTAGAACACTTCCGGGTGTTCTACATATTCCTGCATTGGCCAGAAATCTGATTTCTGTAAGCAAGTTGGATGATGCAGGTGTAAAGACGATGTTCGAGAAAGATACCTGCAAGATGGTTCGAGGAGCACTGATATTAATGCGGGGAGAGTGGATTGGAACTCTGTACAAGCTGCAAGGTAGAACTGTTGTTGATGGGTGCAATAGTTCTATGGTTCCTGAAAATGGAGTAGAGAATCTAGTGGTCTCTGGAGAGAAGACCATGTTGTGGCATCAAAGGCTTGGACATATTGGAGAGAAGGGCCTTCGAATACTTCATGGTAAAGGTATGGTAGAAGGTATGAATAATAGCTCTCTGGATTTTGATTTCTGTGAAAATTGTGTATATGGGAAGCAGAATCGGGTGAGTTTCCCCTCTGGTGGTAAGAGGACGAAACATATATTAGAGCTTGTGCACAGTGATGTGTTTGGACCTGTGAAGGTTCCATCACTGGGTAAGTCTATGTATTATGTATCATTCATAGATGACTTCTCAAGGAATACATGGATATATTTTCTTAAGAAGAAATCTGAAGTCTTTGACAGGTTTAAAGAATTTAAGGCTCTGGTGGAAAACAGACAGAGAAGAAGATAAAGGTGTTGAGGACAGATAATGGTGGAGAATTTTGCAGCAAGGAATTTGGAGAATTTTGTAAGAAGTGTGGTATAGCACGTCAGAAGACTACTCCATATACACCTCAAAAAAATGGAGTCGCAGAAAGAATGAACAAGACGTTGATGGAAAGGGCAAGAAGCATGCTCAGTGGTGCCGGGTTAGGACAGGAATTCTGGGCAGAGGCGGTGGATACTGCATGTTACCTGATCAACAGATCACCTTCATCAGCATTGGAGGATAAGACTCCACAAGAAGTATGGACTGGTAAGAAACCCTCTCTTTCACATCTAAGGGTATTTGGATGTGATGCATATGTACATGTTCCAAAGGAGAAACAAACCAAGTTGGATAGTAAATCTGAAAAGTGCATCTTTATTGGATATAAGGATGGTTTAAAGGGTTATAAGCTTTGGAACCCAGTCACATGGAAGGTTGTGTATAGCCGAGATGTGTTGTTCAAAGAGGTAAAAGATGTTATTCAACATGAAATCCAACCAAAGGAACCTGAGAAGATAGAGTTTGAGGCAAAGGAGGAAGAATCAGACTCTACAGCAGAGGAGGAATCAGAAGATGAAGAGCCACAAACTCCGGCTGTGAGAAGATCAGTTCGAGAAAGAAGGCAGCCGGAAAGGTATAGTCCATCTGCTTTCAGTTCAAATTTTGCTTTGTCTATTACCGATAATGATCCCAGAACTGTGAAGGAAGCAGTGGATTCAGAGGATGGAAAACTCTGGAAAGAGGCCATGGTCGATGAAATGGCATCTTTGCACAAAAATGAGGCTTGGGATCTGGTGGAGTTGCCGGCTGGAAGGAAACCCATTGGCAGCAAATGGGTGTTCAAGAAGAAGACAAATGCAGAAGGAAAGGTGGAGAAATACAAAGCTCGGTTGGTAGAAAAAGGTTATTCCCAAGTGCCGGGAATTGATTTTGGTGATATTTTTTCTCCTGTTGCCAAGGTAACTTCTATTAGATTACTTTTATTTGTTGCTGCTGATTTTGATTTTGAGGTAGAACAGATGGATGTGAAGACAACATTTCTTCACGGGGATTTGGAAGAGGAAATCTACATGAAGCAACCTGAAGGCTTTGCGGTGAAGGGTAAGAAAGAACTGGTATCCAAGTTAAAGAAGTCTCTGTATGGGTTAAAACAGTCACCAAGGATGTGGTATCAGAAATTTGATACATTTATACGGGGACTTGGCTTCACCAGAAGCAAAGCAGATCATTGTGTGTATTTTAAATTAATTGGTGACCGTATTATTTATCTGGTCTTGTATGTGGATGATATGTTGCTGGTTGGAAATGACAAAGAAATTATCCAGGATTTGAAGACCTAATTGTCCTCCAAATTCGACATGAAAGATCTTGGTGCTGCAAACTATATTTTGGGCATGGAAATTAAAAGAGATCAGTCAAAGAGGAAGCTCTGGTTAAACCAGAGGAAGTATGTCGAGACAATACTGCAGAGGTTTAATATGCAGGATAGTAAACCGGTGAAGGTTCCTATTCCTGTAGGTGTGAGGTTATCTGCTGAACAGTGTCCGAAGACACAAGAAGAGGAAGAGGACATGTCCTGTGTTCCATATGCAAGTGCAGTGGGTAGCTTGATGTATGCAATGGTCTAAACTAGAGCAGACATTGCACATGCAGTGGGAGTATTGAGCATGTTTATGTCAAAACCTAGGAAGGAGCACTGGACAGCAGTGAAGCGGGTTTTCAAGTATTTGCGTGGCACTAGTGATTATGGTTTGTGCTACCAAGGAACACCAGGATTGGACAGAGTGTTGGATATTCATGTCTTTGTTGATGCAGACTGGGCTGGAGATCTGGATCAGAGAAGATCTACAAGTGGGTATGTGTTTAACCTATTTGGAGGTGCAGTCAGTTGGATGAGTAAGAAACAATCTGTAGTGGCACTATCAACTACAGAGGCAGAATACATGGCAGCCACTCATGCAAGCAAGGAAGCAGTTTGGTTGCAGAGATTGTGTTCAAGTATGGGGTTAGTACATGGAGCTATAAGAATAGATTGTGACAACCAAAGTGCAATTTTCTTGGCAAAGAACCCTGCTTATCATTCAAAGACAGAGCACATTGATGTTTAGTATCACTTTGTGAGGGATATGATAGAAGACAGAAAGGTGTTGCTGGTAAAGGTGGACACTTTGAAGAATACTGTAGATGCATTGACAAAATCTGTGAGCTCTGAGAAGTTCTCTTGGTGTAGAGAAGCAATGGGAACCTCAGGGCTGAAAAAATGACTAAGCTCTCTTGTGGCCCCCTGTGGAAAGGAAACAACAAGTGGGAGATTGTTGGGTTGTGTTATATTCTTTTCACGTAGTTAATAGGGGGTTTGAAGGGCACCCATAACCCCACTTTATGGGGTCCGGGGTAGCGCCCCGGAAAATTTTGGTTTTGGACCATATGTTAGGTTGGGTGGACCCACCTATGGTTTGTGCATGATTTTCGCACATGTTTTTTGGACGCGATGGTTTTCAGTCCATGGTATTAGACGCGATGGTTTTCGGTCCATGGTATTGGATGCTTCAACATGTATAAATATGTATTGTAACATTGAAAGGAACATAATTAAAAATCAAGCTGGTAGTCTCGGTTTTGGGATCCGGGGAAAAATCTTTGTGCATATGTGTTTTATGGGTTATGCTCTCCCATTGTTTATTTTCTTTGTTTAAGAATTCGTATGCAGGTAATTTCTGTACAGGGTTAAAACCTACAGAATAATATTTCTAATGCAGATGAGCCTTTGCGTGAGACACCTGTTGGACCATTAATTTTTGAACATCAAGATAATACTATCTCATGTAGTTTGAAAGATTCTTGACAACCTTCAGCACGAAAATGACACAACATGAGTGATTTATTAGATGATCCTGCTACTAGACCTTAGTTTGAGGAAAAGCAAATCCATGCATGCATTTGATCCACAAACTTATGCAAAAGCAACTAGGCATCCTGTTTTGGAACCAACTATGGATGAAAAATACAACTTTGATTGAGAACTAGACTTAGGACCTAGTTCCCCTAACTTCCAATGATAAACTTGTTATATGCAAGTGGGTTTACCTAACTAATCAAGCAGTAGATGGCCAAGTTAGTCAATATAAATCATGGTTGGTGGCAAAAGGTTTTCAATAGGTACATGATGTTGACTATGATGAAACTTTTGCTCCAGTGGGAAAGATGGATAATATTTGGCTAGCTTTCTCCATTGCAACAACAAGTTAGTGGAAGGTGCATCATATCCATGTGAAGAATTCCTTTCTTCACTGTGATTTCTAGGAGGAAATCTACATGGAGCAGTCGCAAGGATAGATGCAATATTCATCTCTTATATGAAAACTAAAGAAATATCTACATGGCCTCAAGAAAAAACCTAGATCCTAGCATGCAAAGATGGATTCCTATTTATTGTATCAAAATTTTGTATGTTGCAAATCTAATTTCACCATTTTTTTCTAAAGAAAATTGACTCTATGTTGATCATAATACTATATGTAGATGTTCTTTTGATAATAGGTAGTTCAATTTTTTCCATTGTTGAGATTAAAACTGTATTGCATAAGAAATTTGTTATGATAAACATGGGCTTGCTCAATTCCTTCCTTGGACTAGAGATCAATTAGAATGGTTCTAGGATTACCATTTCTCAGACAAAGTATGCTAGAGATCTTTTGGCACGATTTCACATGAGTGACTACAAGCCAACAACCACACTTTTTTTATTAGGGATAAAGTTTGAGGATGGAAAATACACATCATTGGTTGATTACACATTGTACTATTAACTTGTGGGAAATCTTCTTTATCTCATGAAATCCTCTCATGATCTCTCATATGTTGTAAGGGTAGTTTCTCAATACATGCATAAGCCATATGAGTTACACTAGAAAGCTGAAAAGTGCATCTTTGATATGTCAAGGTGGCAACCACCAACGGGACTCATTATGCAGCAAATGGTTCTTTAGATCTCATTGGGTTCACAAATTTAGACCGGGTCGGCGACAACCTTGATCGCAAGTCCACCTCCATCTATGTACTTAGTTTAGGATCCAACCCCATTTGTTGGTCAAGCAAGAAGCAGGTTGTCACTACTTTATCATCATTAGAGGCTGAGTATAGAGGAGAAATCAATGCTGCTATTCAAGCTATTTGGCTAAAGCATTTCCTTTCTGATCTTGGTATCATTGTCCATCATCCAACTGTCATATGGTTTGTTAATTAGAGTACATCAAAGTTTTACAAAGATGTAGTGCAGTGACAATGAACAAAACATATCGAGATCCACATTCACTACATCAAAGAATTGATTCACAATGAGGTCGTCGATTTGCAGTGCTATTCCAATTCTAATCAGACTGCCAACTTCTTCACCAAGACTTTCATTGAGAAAAAGTTTCACTTTTTGTGAGATCATCTTGAGATGGATGACGCAACTGGATAAGAATTGTCTTTTCTTTCAGTTTTGCATTGTATTTTGAGGGCGGGTTTTCTTCCCCCTAGGTTTTCCCTCTTTCATGTTTCATGCATATTAAATGGGTACCTAAAATGGCCTTGTTGTTGGGACTCATCAATCTCGCATCATACTCAACTAAGTTATGCTTAAGGGGTCATGTTGGTGTACATGCACATTAACATAGCATAAAGCACACTTAGATTTAGTGAATGCTAGTGCTTGCATGTAGTTAAGCTTAACATAGTTGATTTATGTATTGATTCTCTCATCAATATTGAGATATCAAATTCATTCTCTCTTCCAATTTTCCTTTTCAATTCTTCCAAGTTTATGCAATTATTGATCAGCTAGGTTCTTACCTATGCTGTAACAATTTTATAATAACCCTAAGTTTCGTTGGTTGAGGTTGATGTGTGTACCTTTCACTATAGCTTTGACAACTCTTGGGATTTGGGAAGAATATGTCACTATGGTTATCCTAACTTCACTCGGGACTCCAGGAACCATCTAGATTAGCAAAAAAATTAGCATAAGAGATGAGGTTGCACATGCAGTGACTAGGATATCACAGGATGGTGAAGACACATCGCTCAACTTATAGGAACAACCACGATGACTACAACAACTTTATTCATTAAATAAAGATGTAATGTTATGCGTGACTCATATTTAAAAACCCTAGGTTGTCAAACTTTGTTAGAATGCATCACAATCTGTAATCATGTATGACACTCAATTAAAAGCTATAGGTATAGTTAATAATGCTATTGAGCATTTGTTGCATATGTAAACATGAACGCTATCGAGAGTTTGTTGCTTACGCAAAATGAAGAGCATTTCAAAAGCCCTGGGGGCACATAGGAGAATGCCAATAGGAGGACATTTCATAAGCCTAGACAAATCATGATATATGTCAATTAACAAATGCCCTAGTAAATTTATAATCAAGTTTATAAATTTCATAATTTAAATGAATATATGATTTAGAAAGTAAAGAATTTAATTGTGAAAGTTTCATTATTGTTAACCAGAGAGTTTTATGAGAATGTGGTGGTGTCTTTAATTTTACACTATTAAATCAAAAGCTGCAGTTAAAAAAAAATAATATATAAAATTTTCATAAAAACCAGCATATTGAAGTAAACATAATAGCAATAAAACGATATACTTATGCTAACTAGATGCACTTTTAATTACAAAACTATTTAATTATGTTAAACAATAGTGTAATTAAAGTGATCTTCATCATACATTTTAAATACACAAAATGTAATAAAAACAATAAAATGTCATAAGGATTTCTATATTCATGTAATGTCATAAGGTTTTCTATATTGAGGTACATGTCTCTGCTTCATATAAGTATTTAAGCTCTTCAAGATAAGCTTTCGTCGACAATGACACAACATGCAGTAAGACAAGAATAGCATTATAGAATGTTCAGACAGATGTTAGAAAAGATTATAAAAATAGAAGTATGGGGTCCTGTAGATTGCTTCCTCACATGCTACTACAATTCGGGTAAAACAAATGAAACAATATTTTTGTGTATCACATGCCTATCAAGTGAAACTAAGCGGATGCCAATAATATGGATGTATTTAGAAAAAAGTACACATCAAAGTGTTAGGAAATGAGAATAATATATACAAATGCATACATCAATAATATTAGGGACATCATGTTTTCTTATTCTAAAAATTTTAGAGGAAGGAAATAAAAATCTATATTTGTAAAATATTTGTAAATTTGTACAATTTAAATATAAATTATATTGCAAAAAAATATTATGGGAAAAGCCATATATTATCAAAAACTAGAACTCTAAAACCATCCATTGTAAATTCACTTTATCGCTAAGCCAAATTTACTGAACTACCTTAACATAATACAGAACTAAACCGGAGAATGGTAAGATATTTCAAAAAATAAATCATACTGCCATTTTCAATTATGTCAAAAATCACATCATACTTTTATTTTCAATCTAAAACCTTGATTTATAAAGAGGGAAACTAGACTAGATTACAAAAAGCGCTCCAGGCAAAACAAAAAGTGCAAAAACCGCCAAAGTAAATTGAATCTCTTACTGAGTCAAATTTAGCTTCACTAGCCTAACCTATTAGAAAGTTATATTTCTAAGATGTCCTAACTTATTAGAAAGCCATATTTCTAAGATTACATCATACTATTAATTTCATTCTAAGATCTCAGTTTCTGAAGGGAGAAACAAGTAGTGGTCAGACTGTGGCCGATTAAACATGCCAAGAACTACGTTCATGGATGGCTTGAGATTGGGTGTAGATCGAGTGCAAAATGTGGCAATCTGCATCATCTTCCTTTTTTCATCCTTCACCTTACTATAGTCTCTGCTACTTCTCAAATCCTTATCAATTATTTCATCCATTCTTCCTTCCTTCCCCTTCTTCGCAGCCCATGCAGTTAGATGTACAAACTCCTGACTGTCCTCTTCTACCATAGGAAGTTTTCCACTTACCATTTCTAACAACACCACTACGAAGCTATACATGTCTTGCTTCGTTAATGCCTTCACTCCATACCCACATTCTGCACATAACATTAATGTATTAGCATGACATAGAATATGATGATCCCTATGATTACATTTCAAAACAAAAATAAATGCGTGACGATCAAAGAGAAAACGCATGGAGATTTAGTACCAGGAGCAATGTAGCCATGAGTCCCTCCTAGAAGAGAACTTTATTCAGAATCTATTGATGAATTCTTCACTAGCCTGGAAAGTCCAAAGTCTGTGATGTGTGCTACATATTCATCATCCAACAATATGTTGGTAGACTTTATGTCACAGTCAATTATTGGAGGTTCGCAGTCGTGGTGTAGATATTTGAGTCCCTCTGCCATGCCCACTGCAATGTTATACTGACTCCTCTAGTCCAGCCTCTGATTAGGATGTTTCGATGCTCCAGCCAGATATTCCCACAACGATCCATTGACCATGTAGTCACACAAAAGAACTATTACCTCATTCGTTCCATCATGCTCTGTTATCAGGTCCCGATGACGCAGGATGTTTCTGTGACGAGCGTATTTCAATGCTTCGATCTCGTGCCTCAGCCTGCGATATTGAATATTGTCGTGATGATGATTTGCCAGTTTTAAGCATTTGGCAGCAAGGATTTTGTCTTGTCCTAGAATCATCACCCATAGACCATGCTGGATGCGCCAGACCCGATGACGTAATCATCACTGAAGTTGTTTGTAGCTTCCACTATATCTCTGCATTTGATTATACCAAGTTGTCCATCTTCTTCCTCGTTGTGTCTTTCACTGTTCGGCCTTGACCTTTTTAAAATGTTGGAAGGTATTAATTCCAACTACCCTCTATTAATGCAGTAGCTAGATTAATCTAGAGAATACAGCAGATGTTCAAAGTACAGGTTCTAGAAGTCGGCGGATACATTGACAAATGGGAAAGTTTCCTGAAGAAGCCATCACCCCATCGATCTCCAAAAAGATCTGTGATATGTATAAAAACCTGTTTAGCGGTTGAATGAAAACAAGTTCAGAAGTTCTAAGTGTTTTAGAATTCTGTGTTTATGTGTGAGCTGTATAATCTCTAATTTGGTATCAGAGCTCAGGAGTGTGGGCTGTTTTGAGTTGTGAGAGGTCGCCCTGTGGCGCTGTGTGCGCGGTCCAGCGTTGTCCAGAAGATAGAGCTCAGGTGAGCTGCTTGGAGGAGGTCGAGTGGTGAATCACTGCGTGAGGCCAATTGTAGTGTCTATGCCTAGTGTGTTGAACTGTGATTGAGTGCTTAGAGGAGCCATTGAGTTGATGTGTTGAGAACTGTCTAGAAGTGTTGATGTCCTGCTGTGAGTTCTTACTGTTAGTGCTGCTGGAGATGCCGAGAGCCCTGAGTGCCGCTAGGATGCTGCTGAGTGCTGCTGGGAGGAGTGTCGTTGTTTGAGTGCTGTGGGACTGTGAGTGCTACGTGAGGAGAGCCAGAGTCCGTGTGCTTTCTGTGAGGGTTTCGGCTTAGTTTTAGAGCTCAGGAGAGTTGTTCGAAGGAGGTGAGGTTGTGGAACTATAGTCAGACTTCCTGAAGTGTCTGGTCTTGGTGAGGCTGCTTTATGCTTGCTGGCCAACAGATGGGTCTGTTGGATGAAGAACTGGAGACTGCAGCTGAGTGTCTTGTTTGTTGCTGAGCTGTTGTGTGATCAACAACTATTTGGAGGCGTGGAACCACTATCCTAGTGCAGTGTAGAGTGGTGAGAATAGGAGTGTGGGCTGACAGTGTGCCCTATTGTTTGCGTTGATTGGTGAGAGTTGTTCGACGCGGGAAGGTCGCAGCGAGAGGTGCAGCATAGTGTTGTGAGTTGGAGTTGTGTGCTCTGAGTTGGAGTTAACAGTCAGAGCCAAAGGAGGGCTTGGTGAGGTAAGCTGGGTTGACTGTTGACTTTGTTTGTTGCTACAAGTGGTGAGGTTGTGAGAGTTCTTTTGCAAGTAGTGTGGCTGTGAACTTGTAGTCCCCCTCGAGAGATATGTTTGTGTGTAAGAACTTTGTTGGCTGGCGTGAAAAACATTGTAGAAAATAGGAGGAGCATGCGTTGCAGTCATGGGTCGGAAAAGGAAAATCAAACAATTCCGAAGAGAATTTAAACAGTTTAGGAGAAAGTATCATGGGGTTGAGGTGGAATATGAAATGCTAAATATTGATTTGAATCAGCTGGAAATGAAATGCAGTGAGAAAACAAATGAGATTGCAGAGGAAAAAGTTGTGGATGACTCAGCCGCAATGGATGAATTTGCAATTAAATTTGATAATGGATATTTATTTTATGAAAATGAATTGCAAGTTATCTCTGAAAAGAAAATGATTGATAAATTGTTGTTTTCTTTTGATGATCGCGTGGAAGAACATGAAGAAGAAATTGTAGTAGCAGTTAAAGGAAGAAACAAGTTTGAAGATGTCAAGCTTGATCATGATGCAAAGATAAAGCTAATTGAAGGATGGCTTGAGAAATCTTTTAAACATATTGATGTAGGTTTGAAAGCAGCAACTGGCATGGTGAAGAATCTTGACACTGAAGAATCCATGAATGAGCAGGATGACAAGAATCACTATGGTTCTATTTATGAATCTAACATTGTTTTTGAGTGTGCAGATATTGATAATCAGGAAGAAGCTACAAAACTTGAAGAAATTCCAAGCATTAAGGACAAGTATAAGTCCCAAGAACGTAAAGCAATGTTGAATACAAAGAATGTTAACCTGCAATCAAGAAAGGGAAAGCTCAATCACTATATTATGACAAGAAAGGTGAAGATGAAACTGTGTCAACAAATGAACAAGCATGGACCCTTTAACAATAAGTCAAAAATGAAATGTTTTGTTGTAAGCCTAGCTGAGACTTAGACTAGCAGGCATGACAATTAAGAGTATAGTGTCTTGTATATTGTGCTATGGTATATTTGTCATATGGTTCGAATTAAGGGGGAGTGTTGGAAGGTATTAATTCCAACTACCCTCTGTTAATGCAGTAGCTAGATTAATCTAGAGAATACAACAGATGTTCAAAGTACATGTTCTAGAAGTCGGCGGATACATTTACAAATGGGAAAGCTTCATGAAGAAGCCACCACCCCATCGATCTACAGAAAGATCTGCGATATGTATAAAAACTTGTTTAGCCGTTGAATGAAAACAAGTTCAAAAGTTCTAATTGTTTCAGAATTTTGTGTTTATGTGTGAGTTGTATAATCTCTAATTTAAAATGTATAGAAGCGAAAGCATGAGAATAGTTATGGTCCCAATACAGGCGGCGAGGGTAATCCCTGTCACTTCGATTGAGCTTAATTCTTTCTTTTTACCTGCAACTTCTGAATCCGAACAATTGTTCCTTGTTGGTGGAACGCAAAGGCCTGGATTACTCTCAAATGCATTCTGCAGGCCTTGTAAAAATTCCCTTCATGAAGGAATGGCCCCTGTGAATAGATTGAAAGAGAAGTTGAAATGATCTAGGCTTATCATATCTGTGAGAGATTGAGGAATATTACCAGACAGGCGGTTATGGGAGAGGTCCAAGGATTCAAGTAACCTCAAGTTTCCTATCTAAGGAGAAAGAGATCCGGATAGATTGTTCCAGCTTAGATCCAGCCCATATCTGAGACTGGCTGCAAGCTTTCCCAACTCCAAAGGAATGGTCATGCTCAGTTTATTTCTAGCCAGGTATAGTTTGTTTCATTGTCTACAATACCGAAGGGAACTGAGGATCCTTCCTGTTAATGCGTTTACACTCAAGTTTATTGTCAACAGACTCATAAGATGGCTCAAGGCTGCCGGTATGCTTCCTTCCAATGAGTTTCCGCTCAAATATAAAACCTCCAAATTAATTAAGTTCCCTACTTCTCGAGGAATGGTTCCAATGAGATTATTGTGGCTCAAATTGAGCATTCCCAGATTTCTCAACTCTCCTATCTCGGGAGGAATAGAACCACTCAGATTGTTGTGGGCAAGGAGAAGATTTGTAAGGTTCTGCAACCGTCCAATGGAAGAAGGTATACTTCCATGGATGTTGTTGTAAGAAATCTCAAGGTAATTCAATGTAGAAAGCATAGAGATATTACTTGGTATGAAGCCCGTGAAGAGGTTGTTCTGCAACCGGACGCGTTGTAGTGAGACGCAGTTTTGTAGAAGGCCGGTGATGTTCCCCTCGAGCCGATTGCCGAAGATGGTAAGCATGGTCAACGACATACCGCTGCATAACCCCGAAGGAATGGATCCGTTCAGTCCGTTGGACCATGAATCAAGAACCTCGAGGTTGCTGAGCATCCCAAGCGCAGGAGGCAGCGGACCTTTGAACATGTTTTCACTGAGAAACAGCTTTACCAGATTGGGAAGGAGGCTGAGTCCTTCAGGCAAAGTGCCATCAAAATTATTGGAAGATAGGTCTAGCTCCTGCAGGTTTGTAAGATTGGCAAAGGATGAGGGGATCGAACCTGACATGTTATTGAATTGTAAGTGCAAGACTCTCAAATTCTTCAAATTGCCCATTTCATATGGTATAACCCCACTGAGATTATTGTATGATGCATCAAATGCCTCCAACTTAGGCAGTCTACTAGAAAACCCCCGGGGGATGGAGCCTGTAAGATGATTTTCATAAACCCAAAAAAAATCTCAAATTTTCCGGCAGGGCTATCTCCCATGGTATCATACCTTCTGGGGAGTTCACATAAACTGCAATGGCTTCAAGGTGGCAACAGTTGCTGATGGAAGAAGGGATGGTACCCCTCAAATATTTTCCGAACAGCGTCATATCCACAATGTTTTTCAGATTCCCACTTTCCCGTGGAATCTTTCCTTGCAATCCGGCAGTGTCGAAATACGAAATTCGCAGCCAACTGCAATTGCCGATTTCGAGCGGTAGAGAGGCACTGAAATTGTTGGAGTATGCGGTGATTGTATCAATATTGGCAAGCTTTCCGATAAACGAAGGAATGATACCATTGAGATTATTCGTATCCACAACGAGCGTAGTCAGGCTTATCAGATTACCCACTGCAGGTGGAATAATACCTGATATATTGTTTTTTTTAACCACATGGTGAATCGGTAACTGCCAGGCCTAATCTATGGGAGACCAAGGATCAAACCTCGCCACTATAACACCAAGAGCATAACCAACCACCTGCAAGTCGGGTATACTAAATTCCTATGATTTTAGCAAGAGCAGACTCACGGGAAAGGGGAATCCGCCCCTCTAGCTGCTACCACAGCAGGTCATTGTACTCAATGAGATTTGAACTTGGTACTCATATTCAGAACTATAAAAAGGATACAATTCGTGATTTCCCAAGGGATGAAGCCCGTGAAGAAATTGTTGGCGACATTGTGTTCTCGAAGCTCTGTAACAGTTGCATAACTGGCATGGTTGAATGTCACATGTAAGTAGCAGGCAACAGTATGTCAAAGTTGATATGTTACAACTTTGCTTGCACCATGATTGAAAAGTCACTCAAACAAACAAAGGTAGACTACACAAATCACCCTCCTCGTACCCTTTTGGGCGCGTCACCGAGAACAGACAATGATATCTTTTTGGACGTGTCATGAAAGTTTGCGTGCAGAATGAATAGTCACACGTAGACCAGAGAAATCGCCCAGCTTAGACAACAAGAATTCAACCCCAAGACAAACCTGGCCTTGTTAATGCGTCAATAAAGTTGTTCGGGACAGACAAAGGTACATTAGACAAATCACACCCGTTTTGTCAACGCCAAAACCAAGTCAATGATAACAAACAAACGGTGCTCAAGAAAAGTTTGCTGGCACATCAAAAGTCACTTATAATTGACAAAGACGGTATTTTCCACGCCTCAGGAAAATTCAACAGCAATGAAAGACTGTGCTTCTGAGCGATGAAAATTCAAAAGGTAGACAATGTTACTGGTAGAAAATATGTGAATAGTTTTTTTTGTTTTTTTGGGTTGTATTCTTATCTTTAATTTATTAAAAAATAATTAATGAAATCAAAAATTTTGTATGTTCTTATTTTTAATTTATTAAAAAATAATTAATAAAACCTGGTTGTCATTACAATTTATTAAAAAATAAACAAAAAAAACTTGGCCATCTATTAAGAAATAAAAGTTGGGTGTAGTTCCAATCAACAAATTCATCCACTCTTGTAAGGAAAATACTTAGTGATGGATCATTGCCACTACTTCGAATTTCCCAACAATGCTACCTTGATATCAACTTCGTTGATTGTTACGAAAGTAAAATGTTCATAAAGTTTCAATTAACTAGATCGGAGAAACTAGAAACGTGGCAAACTCAATTATTTGTTCATTCCATTTAGTATAAAAAACCTCACAAAGATGTTGATAACCAGTGAGTGACAACAACTTATCAACTCTTTCACGGTATTCTTTTAGGATTACTATTATCTTCAGTGTTCTTGTTTACTTTATTTATTTTATTTTATTTTAGGTTTTATTTTTTTATTATTTAAGTTTACTACTTTTAATAATTAAGTTTTAGATTTTATTATTTAGGTCTATGCTAGTTTACTTTAGGTTTTATTAGTTTACTATTATAATAATATTAGGGTTTATGTGTTAGGTTTTATATTAATAATAATAATAGCACAATTACATGTGGTTTATAAAAGGTGGAAAATGACCATGCTAAATGGTAGAAAATGAGGCTAATGTGATTTTACTAGTGCTTAGAAATTCCACACAATGTTTTCCATCTTATCTGTGAAAAATTCTGCAAATATTGAATTCAATGATCGTCTCATTGTTCTTTATCTTATTGGTTAAAAATTCGAGAAATATTGAATTCCATGATTGTCTCATTGTTTTTCATCTTATTGGTTGAAGGAGAATGAATTAGATAAAAACAAAAGAAATAAATTAGAAACTCACTTCAAGGTCTTTTACATTCATATTTTTGGACAAGTAGAAATTTTAAAGTTAAACATTCAATTTTGTATCTTATATCATCTTTTAACGATTGCTATTTTAATTTTTTGTCGAGCTCCCGCGCACACCTTGCTAGGTTTCCACTGACTGCGATCTCTGCTTCAGCCTCGGCCCCTTGGCATGGCCCCTTCAGAGGCTCCACCGAAGGAGGCCACTCTTCAGTAGGCTTTTTCTGCTTTGGTCAGATCATTACTGCCTTAAAGACCTCGCCCTACAGTATCTAAATTCATGAAAAAACTTGATTATTTGCAGGAAGTAAACTTACCTCCAACCTTGCCTCGCATGGCAGCCCTTGCATTAGCACAACAAGGAATGATTGGGCAATTTATTGGACTCTTTCCATCACCAAAGATAGTGCAACGATGGGTGGAAAGGAACTGGTTTGTTAAAACACAAGGGAAAATCTTCATTAGATTTTGTGGGAAAGGGTATTTCACCTTTCATTTTGAAACAAAAGAAGATAAAGACTTGATCTTCCCAAATGGGCCCTATTTCATGGATTCAAGAGCATTATATCTCAACAAGTGGACGTTGGAATTTGATCCAGAGTTGGACATACCCAGTGCTGTTCCTGTTTGGGTCAGGCTACCTCACCTTCCCCTTCACTATTCGGGAGATGAATCAATTCGTGCTATTGGAAATGTTGTAGGAAAATACATTGATCGAAGTGAACCTAAGGACAATATGCAGGCTTGTGCTCGCATCTATGTAGAAGTTGATCTGGGCAAAGGACTGCTAGAAGCCATCAAACTCAAGGTAGACGATTGGACTCACATTTAGCAACTAGATTACAAGCAGATTCCATTCAAGTGAAAGGTATGTCATGAATATGACCATTTTGCTAGTCGTTGTACTAAACTAATTGATGTAGAAAACACTCCGCAAGAAGAGAAATTGGAAATAGTGAAAAACAAAATGCTGCCACTAACCCCAAACCAAACCCTGAAGCTGGTCCTTCTTCTCATCCTCCTCCCAATCCCCCATCCTCCTCATCGCTCCCTTCTCTTTACCTTGATCACCAACCTGATCCTCAACCCTCTTCACCTTCCTCCAACCCCTTCCACATCCTCTCCCCTCCTGAAGATACACCTACTCTCGCGATCCTATCCAATCCTTCAGAATCCCCTCTCCCTCTGATCATATCTTCCTCCTTCCCACTTGACCCACCCCCACTCAAAATCACCAGAAGCACCTCTAAGGAGCATGGTGCTACTCTCGACAATCAAAAGAAGACTGGAAGGAAGTCAGAAAAATAACACAGAGACGAAAATGCCCAGAAGGATATAGCAATCTAGAACCCCATAGAGTCCTACATCTTAGGACAAATAGACAAGGATTTAGTAAACAAGGACCAGGGAGGAAGAGCAACTCCCCGCAACCCTCATTTGAAATGATGAAAGTCCTCTCACGGAATAGCAGGGGACTAGGGCAGCCCTCCAAAGCAAATGCCTTAAAAGACCTAATAAATCAAGAGAAACCAGAAATTGTATTAGTTCAAGAAACTAAGTAGGGACAACCAGAAATAAACAAATTTATTACTCAACATAAGCAGTATAAAGGATGTGTTTATGATTCTAGAGTAGCCTCTGGGGGAATTGTTATGCTCTAGCATCAAACTAATTGGAGCAACACAACAGAAACAGTAAATCAGCATTTGATAAAGACTGTCTTGAAGAACAACTCGAGCAACCAACATATAGTTATTTACAATGTCTATGTACCAAATCATTATAGAGACAAGGAGAAATGTTGGGACTCTCTCAGCACAAATATAATGGAAGAAGATAACAACAACATTATTCTGGGGGGGGATTTAAACCTCATTTTGCATTCTAATGAGAAACGAGGAGGTAGCTTCTCCCTAGATCCCTCTAGAAATCAACTGGAGAATATAATGCAGTATGGTGATCTTGTAGATGTAATTCTAAAGAACAGCAAATTCACCTCGAATAATAGTAGGTTGGGGAAAAACAATATCATGGAAATATTAGATCAAATTCTGGTGAATGTAACCCTTCTTTCCACCATCTCTGTTGTTCATGCCTCCATTCTCCCTTTCGCAGCATCAAACCATTACCCTACCACATTGACCCTCGAATCCCACTGCCCTCTCGGACCTCTCCCCTTCAAATATAGTCCTCTATGGAATGATAATGCAATAGCCAAAGATCTTATTCAGCAAACCTGGTGACAACACATTGAATGTTCTCCAAGTTTCATTTGGGAAAGTAAACTCAAAAATGTAAAACACACTCTTAAGCATTGGGCAAAAACCCACTACAAAGAGCCAGAAACGAAGAACAGAGAGGCAAAAGCTAAGCTAGAAGAACTCCATAACACAATGGAAAAGCGAGAATACCAACAGGTAGATAAAAATCACGAAGACAACCTCTACAACCACTTTTATAGCATCAGAAGAGAAGAGGAACATAAATGGCGGATTAAATCGAGACATCTATGGTTGAAGGGCGGGGACAGAAACACGGCTTTTTTCCACAAGCAGGCCACAGTTCGAAAAATCAAAAATAGCATTACATCTATCATAGATAGTGAAGGAAAATAGCAAATCATCCAAGCTACCATCAAACAAGCCGCTTCAGATCACTATAAAGAACTCCTAACTGAAAAAGAAGAAGAAGAAGATTATACAGACCTTTTACAACATATGCCAAAAAAGATCACTGCTGAAATAAACGAAAGTCTGAACAAAGAGATAGAGGAAGAAGAAGTCAAAGGAGCCATCTGGGCCTCCTAGCCAGACAAAGCTCCAGGACCAAACGGCTTCCCAATTTTCTTCTATAGAGCACATTAGGAAACTGTTAAAAATGACCTCATCAAATTGGTGAAATGGATTCAACGCAAAAAAAAAATGGGAGGTTACACAAACTCAACCCACCTAGCCCTCATACCCAAGGAGAATCGACCCACTAACTTCTCTTGTTTCCGTCCCATATCACATTGCAACTCTTCAAATGGTTTTTAATTACAAGTAAAAATTTACTATCTTTTTTTTATATTTTATTATTTTTTAAAATCATTTTTCTTTCATTTTTATTTTCTTTATCTTTCTAATTTTTATATAATTTTTTTATTTATTTTTCTTTATCTTTTTAATTTTGGTATATTTTTTCATTTTTTTATCTAATAGTTTTCTTTTAATTACAATTATATATATAATTTAAATCAATACATTCTCGAATTAGATTATCAAATTCATAAATTTAGAATTACAAATTTTAGATTTATTTTATAATTAATATTTAATTTGATTAATTCAAATAAATAGATTCTTAATTAATCATTAAATTTAAGAATCATTTAATTAATTTATCCATTTAATTAACTTCTACTTTTATATCTTGATATATTGCAAGTTCACATCTCATATGTATAAAGTTTTATTTAATATACTGGGCCTGCACAAATGAGGCTTGTTGAAGTGTGCAAATTAATGATGTGGTTGGAGATTTGTCTTTTAATATGAGGCTCGTTGAAGTGTACAAATTAATGATGTGGTTGGAGATTGTGTCTTTTAAGTAGTATGTCTGACAATGTAGAATTATTTTGTATTTATCTTTGTATTTTTGAAATGTCCATGCAAGTGAAATGTCTAAAGTGATTGAAACATTTAAATTTAATTATATTTATCAAGTAAATTTTGTGATAATTTTTTTATGTGAAGTATAAATAATATTCAATCCATTGAGCTAAAGCATTTAGGCGATATGTGGTTTGTTAATTAGATAGAATATTTTATATTATTTTTAATATATTAAATTAATATATTTAATAAATATAGTTGATATAAATTTAATTGATCAATCAATATAGTCAATATCGCTGATACGACCAATACTTATTTCTCTCAAATCTAAATATTATTCAATACTTTTTAAATCAATAATACTTCAATCATTAATTTATTCAATCAATAAGTTACCGACACCAACACTTAGCAATTGACATTTAAATATACTTTAATAGATAAGTTAGTTGACCTTTATATTAACTTTAAATTTATTTTCAATTTCATTTAAATTCAAATGGTTCATGCTCCCTTACATGATAGTTCTTGATGAAGCACTAAGACAAAGAATATCTTGAGTATATTCTCTTAAGGTTCAATCTTTACGTCCATTTAAATAAAATAAAAAATGTCAACAAACTTACATCCATGGTCTCATAACTAGAACTCGCTCCAGGAAGAACAAATAATATTGGCATATAAAAATTGTTGTTTCCATTCCATCTTACATTGGGTGTGTTGGTATTTCATGTTTTCCAGTAATCCCCCACACCAATTGAAGAGTTCTGGCTCCACACATCATATAACTAGAGCCATAGGAGACTTGTTGGCTAGGTGTGGTGTTGATGACCCAAGTATTCAAAGGATAGTGAAGAGTATAGTCTGTAGGGCGAGCTATGAGATATCTTTCATGGGTACCTTATTGCTCATTTTCCTCACACGTGGCCCACAATACTAAGCCACATACTCATATACATTTTCCTTTACAGTTATCCTCACACCATATAGAACCATTAGTGCACGTTGCCTATGTGGACCTATCCAAAAGCTTATGTCTTCTACCTCTAGCTGCAAAATTCCCCCCTTCACTATGAAATATTGGTTTTGGAAATTCCACATCTCCACCAAACATTATAGTAATCCTGTCTAGCTCTTCATGCTCTGAGTTATGAAAAATTTAAGCAAACCATAGTCTCTGTGAGCATAAAGGATTAGGGAATGAGTGAGGGCTTGGATATCATTCTCCTGGTTCTCACGTTGCAAGTTATTATTGGAAAGAAGACTAGACTCCACGAAGTTGTCTCGAAGGCTTATCTTCATAGCGTTTCTTGCACAATCAACAACCAATGTCAACGAGGATATCGAAAGCGACATGTTTGATTGGTGGTCCGATGGGCAGGCTTGCTCAAATGTCAAAGGTCACATGCCTGCTCAGTACACCCACCATTTTTGGCATGCAATAAAGTTTCCGTGCAACTTTTGAGCAATGAAAAGTCGTTGAAGTAGAAAAATCTGGCAAATGATGAATTCAATA
Organism: Pinus tabuliformis; assembly: GCA_031772625.1. Taxonomy (NCBI): domain Eukaryota; kingdom Viridiplantae; phylum Streptophyta; class Pinopsida; order Pinales; family Pinaceae; genus Pinus; species Pinus tabuliformis. The sequence continues at coordinate 407,761,725 of CM062817.1, read as the reverse complement.
TTGTATTTTCTTATTGGTTGCTTGAGGATATTATGATATATAATTTATGAGATAAAATTAAAATAGGTAAATTATAAACTCTTTCTTTTTTCTTTTTCTTTTTTCTTTTTTTTGAGTTGTTTTGAGAAGAAAAAACAGAAAATATTCATTCATAAAATGAGATCCAATATACTTCATCAACAACATGACAGAGCCTACCAAAATAAACAAAGGAACATAACAACCAATTGCCATGAGCAAAATGTAAATTATAAACTTATGGCGTGATGTTCTTTAATAGTGTTTTTGACAAATATTTATATAAAAATGTTCAAGTTTAAATATTCAATTTTTTTCTTATACAATTTTTAACTATTGATATTTATAATTTTAACATTATAAACCAAATTGGCTCCGAGTTTGATATAGATATATGGTTCCAATTTTTTTATATAAAAATTTATATGTTTATGCAAAAGGTAGTACCATAATTGAGGATTTATTGTAAATATCTAATAGCTAAGAAAAGGGTCAGAATGTTGTAGGCTTGGATTTAAATTTGCACATTTATTTTTATAGAATTCAAATTAGTTTATATGTATATATATATTTAATTGTTTTTGAAGAAATTAAAAATTCAATTTAAAGGGAGCTTTTATGTAGAAAGTTAAAGGAAAAGAGAATAAATGTAAATTTTAAAATGTAGAAGTTCAACATAAATAATCACTTTGAATTCTTGAAATTAAAAATATGAAATTTGTTGGTATTTAATACATTATAATTATCAAAAATTAAAATTTAAATGTATTCAAGTATATGATAAGGAATAATAATATACAAAACTTGATATATGATTTCATGTTATGGTTCCATTGATATGTTTAAGTTCCAGCACTTTGATCTATCTAAAGAAAATGCAACTATCAAAGTTCTTCTTTTTTCAATCACTTTAAATTTCTTTTCTAAGGTCACTATCATGTTATATTCATCAAGAACTTTCCAATGATATAAATTTCATTCAAATTTGAGCTATGTACACAAAGTTATGCCTCTATGAAGTTCAATATCTTATGCTACATCAACAACAATACATTCAACATGTGGCTAACATTAGGTTGCATGTGACTACATGTCACCACTGTATTATGCCATATCATTTGAGAAATGTATGACATGTCGCAATGCATCCATGTCACTACATTGCACTAATTTCATGGTGTAGGCACATCAGATTGCCCAATCACATCTAGATCTAGGAAAATTCCTATAAGACCATTTTTCAAAAAATTGAATTTGTAGATGAACATGTGCTAGAAATGAATTTTGTGAGAATGATCTAGGAGGCTCCAGAGAGGCACACAGGACAAAGATGGCTCAAAAACCAAAGTGTTTGGATTATTCTCAAACCAGGACCAGATTGAAGACCTCGTTGTCCTGATCGCAGAGGTGTGAACGATTCGTCAAACCGAGCTCGTATGCAAAAGATAGAGCTCTTCAAAGTTTGATATAATAGGGAAAAAGTGGGGCCCACAGTCTGCCACATGGCATCCCAGTAAGCAAGTGGGACCCACATGGTAGCTCCTTAGCCATTGACACATGGCAGTCTGTCATTGGCCACTTAAACCTACACAAGAGAACAAAAATCATTTTTGGTTATTAAATAACTATATAACAAAGTTTTGTTTTATAGTTATTAAACTAACTATATAAAACATATAATAACCAAAAAAAACTTAATATTTATGGTTATATTAAAAAGTAAAAATGGGAAACGTGAATGGTGGTTATTAAAACAAACCATATGGTTGTTAACACTATACTCCATTAACAACTAAACCAGCGTGACATGCACAAGATGTTAGGTATGGTCAAAGGAATTCAAACCACCAACCAAAACCTCATAAAACAAATCTCGGGATCCGTGTGAGTAAAGGGGTATATGGTCTGGTTGGTTATTTAAAACAAAGACCATATAGGAAATAAGGATGCCAACACTAAATACCAACGTATCTAACGGGTGAATGAATTACGGGAATGTTGTTTCTAGGAAAATTAGTGTCTTTTCAATCTACTAGCCCCACTAGGATTGGCAGCTATCCTAGAAACAAACAATCAAAGCAATTTGCGATTTCATCTATGTATGATAGATAAGAGAGAAACAAAGGGACCAACCTGGATCTTTCGCTTGACTCCTTGCTTGATTTCTCTCCCCCTTGATAGAGCTTGCCACTCCTCTCCTACTTGTCCTGCTTAGAGAATACCTGTAGAAACAAAGTCACAAAACAACATCAAAGCATCTCGATCTATTATATCATAAATAATGCAGAATCATAAATACATTGAACATACAATGGAATTCACAAATAACATGATTCACAAGTATACAATTGTATGGAAGAAAACTCAAAGAAATTTATTAAAATAGAAAGGAGAATTACAACCTAGCTGTTTGATCCAGCATCATCCTCCCAGTATCAAAGCCCTCTTCACCTCATGAAAAGAAAGATCACCCAACAATACAATGCTCCTTCTCAAAGACAAACTATCAGCACTTCCTTACAAATTACAAAATTCCAGCCTCCGGATCTCTCAGATGGGGGATCCATTTATAGATGTCTACAAGGGTGTGAGTCATCCCTGGGTTTTTGATTAGTGTCATTGCAATTGTTGTTCTTGGTTCCACTTGGATATTTCTTGGATCTCTTATTCATCCCTGGGTGAATTCAGAGAGGAAAGTGTCATAGGAGAAGTTTCTAGAAGATTCCATCACTGGTGAACGAAATAACCCAACCCAACTCAATCATGGTGATGTAGTGAAAGTGTCATGTTCAAGAGTGACCTGCTACCAATAAAATTCTTCAAGTTTTCTTCCCTTTTTCCCCAGTCATTGTTGACCAACACCTCTTTTTTTTGTGAAGCTTGAAGAGGATAACATATGCTTGTTCTATAATTTTCCCTTCGGGCAAACCTGTCGCTCTGCTTTAGCGAGCCTAGCGATAGTGAAAATCGTTCTTGTCTGGGTGGACAAGTTTGTCGCTGTTGTTATAACAAGTTTAGCGACAACGATAACTCAGTCCTTTTCATGTTTAGAGAGTTTGAAAAGGGACGAAAAGGAAACTCCAGTAGTTCATTTTCGTAGCATAATCCCATAAGTTCGAAAAAGGATAAAATAATATTAAAGGGATGACTCTTCTGATCACTTTAGCGAGCCAAAAAAGATAAGCGCTCGATCTTTTTTGTGAGATAATCCCTCAGGTTCAAAAAGATTAAAAAATACAGGAGGGATGGCATTTCCAATCACTTTACCGAGCTAGAAAGACCAATAGCTCGACAATCTTTTCATATTTAGCGAGTCTGAAAAAAGTTTAAAGGAGACTCATTTTTTAGGAACGAGTGGCGCTTAGGGTAGCAGCTGGTTCCGGGTAATCTTGGAACTTCTCAAAACATGGTGATGTGAAAAGGGTGGCTAACAAGACCACTCATCGTAGTTGTTCCTCAAAAAGGTAAACAATCAAGTGGAAGAGTATGATCAGCCAAAAGAATGGAGGTGATGGCAGGAACACAACCAAGGCTCAAAAGGCTGATATTATGGCAATCACAAAGGTTATTTACTGATGGTGGGTTCACTTTTTAACGAGCTTGAACTCTGGGGGAAAATATGCTCAGTGGTAGGTTTATTTTTTAACGAGCTTGAAACATGCCATAACATTGCTCATTGGTAGGTTTATTTTTTAACGAGCTTGAACCATGCCATAAAATTGCTCATACTCCTTTCTATGTAAGCTAGCAACGACCAAACTAAAATCTAGAAAAACTAGAAAGCTAAGGAACTACTGAGGTTAGGTAGGATGGTTTCGTTCACATAATAGTCCAAACCCTTCCTTTGCTTCGTCTGTGGTGCAGACAAAGGTGAATGGTGGATTAGAACAATCACCTAATCTAAGAAGTTGAAAAAAACTAAAAAGCTAAAAAGCTAAAAAATGAAATTGGTCGTTTTTTGCTTGCATAAGAAGGTTTGCATGCCCCCAAGCATCGAGAAAAGGAGAGTTTCCAGTAACCATATGGGAATCACTGTGGTCAAGCAGGATTGTTTTTGTCAATGGTTAGACAAAAACACTTCCTTGGCTTTGTCTGCCAATTAGACAAAGGTGAGTGGTGTGTCAGACCAATCACTGAACTTATAGGGAAATTCATATCTTTTTAGTTCGGTTCATCCGCCAAATGGACAAGGGTGCATGTCCCCTAAGCTTCGTTACATTCACTGGACTACTCATGGTAATTAGGTGGATGGAATGAAGGTTGAAGAGACCTTCTCGATGAAAAAGGACCATTTAGGGATGATGTTTGACTTGAATTTGTGTTTGAACCGGGAAATGAAATCTAGTCAACAGTAACCATTTTGCCTTCGTGCGGGAAACACATCACTCGAAAGAGTGTGGAAACAATAGCTTCCATGCTATAAACATAGTCACATCCAAGGAGCAGATTGTAATCTAACGGCCCTTGGACTGCCATGATATTCAAGTGAATGGTTTTCCTTCTCAAAGTAATTGGTAACTTAGGAAGGACCCCTAACGGTTGATTGGTTCCTTTGTTAAAGCCTGACAAATTCTATGTAACAGGCATAAGCGATGGCAAACCAAGCACTTTCCAAGCAGTTGAGGAAAGGATACTCACTGATGCCCCTTCATCTATGATAGTGCTAGACACGATCATTTTGTAGACTTGTACTATGATCTGGAAAGGTACATTAGAAGGAAGGCGAGATCTCTCTAGTCAATTCCAATTGAAGGAAGCGACTAGACTGCTTGGAGGGGGTACCGAATAAATGGTTGAATTGAGCCCTTGAGTAGCAAGAACCGGGGGATTTTCCTCCCATTGTAAAAGAATGGGAGGGCTGCCCCCAAGTTCATCGGACTCTAAAGTGACAAAAAGAATTTGAACAGTATCGTTCTCACTCTCTTTGGGAATGGTATCATTTGAAGGTGGAACTTCTAAAGGTAAAACTGGGTCGCATGCCATTTCGACCTGTTGACTTTGGTCTGGTATGGTCTTAGAAGATTCACTTTCAATGATAGGTGTTTCAACCGACGATTGAGTTATGTCAGTTAGATTTTCAACTAGTAAAGGACTTGAGGTGAGTTTCTTGTATCCAGATGGAATTCATTGCGGTGAAGCAGGACGGTTACACAAGACTCTTTTTGCCTCATCCAGAAAAAGACAATGGGAAAGGTGATGGTCCCCTTCACATAATCCACATGGAATTTTGACCTTTCCTTTCTGTCCATGAACTTCATTTTCACTAGTTGATGGTGTGCTGTCAACATGATCACCAGAGGTTGATGACACCGGATGGTGCAAACAGGGAGACCATTCTCTCAAGATCCACTTAAGACAAGGACAATCTCGATGGAAATGGTTTCCTCTGCAAATTACACATGGAAATCTGGGAGATTTAGTGTGCGGATTTTCACCAAATGATTCATGGTTGCTCCCTTTCTTAACTGATTTCTTCTTCTTCTTCTCCTTCCTTTGTTCTCCTTCTCATCCACTTGGTTACTAGTATAACTATTTTCACCAAGCGAAGAGGAAGAAGGGGAGGGAGATATAAATGAAGAACAAGGCGAAGGGTCAACTTTAGTATCAACTGGTTGCTAATTCGATTGTTGAGGAATTACGGTGTTTTGAACGACAGAGGTTGAGAATAGCCATACCGGCAGACCAATTGTGATTTCTAGAAGGGACAATGTGGCTATATACGGAACACCAATATTTCCCAAGAAGAAAATGGACTAGGATTCCCCTCAAGAGGGATTCCTTGATTGGTGGACTCCATTATCTGAAACTAAGATCAACGAAGGAACAGGGATGTTTTTCCGAATTTAAGTAAATTTTAATGACTCTTTGACACAACTTTGTTTTTTCAATTTTTAAGAGTCGAGAAAAAGCTAAAGATGGCTCTAGTCCCCTTCAAATGAGTCTGAAGTGACAAGTGCTCAGATGGACCTTTTCTTTTAAGGAGGCGAAAAGGAACGAAAGTGACTACTCTGGAAATCTAGACAGAGGGATTACCAAACCAATCAGAAAACTACAATATACACCGTGATGATAAATTAGAGAGAAATTACCAAGGATTTATGTATGACAGTTAATCTTCCTGAGTGCTATGTTCAGTGCATTGCGATCGATAGGGTGGTAGACATGGCTTCCTATGGATAAAGGATATAAGCCTATTGTGGTCTCCCAATATATACTCGGCGGTACAGGGAGCACAAGTTCGTGCTAGCACTTGTCATATCAAAGAGGAGGAATCACCCAACCTTTGATGAAAACGATAGTTACTAGCTTTTACGACGTCGGAACACGTGTCTAACCTAGACCTCTAGATGTGTTGCATTAGGTTCCAAATCGTTGTTAAGTTCATTGAAATTTATTTTATAGTTGATCTTGTTTAGAATTTTTCCTTTCAAGGTTCACCGCATGATGTAGATGTAAAATTCCTAAATATGCAATCTAAAATGATAAACAATCGTTGTTTATTTTTAGCAATGAAAATCCTAGCTACTAAGGAAAGAAGATTACGATTCTTTCAAACAAAGAGCAAAGAGCACACACTAAATGCACTTTTCCTAAATCATTTTTCATACACATTCAAATGCAAATGCAAATGCATGTATTTGTTTTTCGTTCCCCTTAATGTGAAAAATGCCAAAAAGGAAAACTAAGTATAGATCTGAAATATTTTCTTCAAAGCGACATTTCGACAATTTCTTTTTCAAAATGAAAGGAAGACTTAAATGACACTTTTCAATTTCAAATAGAAGATGCTTTCGACACTTCAAATATCAACAAATCAAATCAAATACATGACAAAAAGTTCAATCGACTATCTAGAGAAGGAAGACTTTACGACACTTCTCTTTTTGACACAAAACGACAGTTATGACACTTTTTGCACCAAAACGACAGATCGATTCAAGCAACTTTTCGACAAAGGATTGTAAATGATGGACAAATACATAAAAACATTTACTAATCCTAATCAATGGAGGTTGAACTATGTAAAGCAAGTAATCTTGAACAATGAGATATTGTTCATAAGTAGCAAAAACAACTAGACAGAGCTGAAAACAAAGACAAAAAACCTGAGATTTTAGGAGGAGAAATAGGATTACTTAGTCATCACACTTTTGCTTCATAGAAATAGGGATGCATCGCACCTGCTACACTTGGGAAGTGTGATGCATACTAGATTCCAGTGATAGACATTGTGATGGGCCACAGAGCACAATTGAGATGGGTTTTGGCTCAAATTTGCAGCTGATTTCAGTGAATTAAGTTGAGCTATTATGGACAGTAAAGAGCAAAGTACAGGGGTGTTACACTAAAATTTGTCACCATGACTATTTGCAGTTAGTATGGCTCCATCAACTGTCATGCTATCCTCCTTGGCAAGTCTCATACCTCTGCTCCTCATGTCAAACTCCAAGAAAGAGAGAAAGTCTTTAAAATTCTATATAACTCTGGGTACACAGATTCTCTTAGCCTTACCTGCGTATACGCACCTCAAGTAACAATACCTACGTACTTGTACGCTCTGTCTATAAAGGGGAGGGTGCATACTCCTGTAAAGGTCAAAAGGCGCAAGTTTCACTTCAAAAAAGTTACTTGTGGTCATTTCTAGAGCATTCTAGAAGATGGTTTGACGTGGATTGGGCACCTCCAGATGGTTCATGCATCCCTATGTAAGAGGAACTTATCCCATGAAGAGGGGAGCTATCCCATTGAAAGAGGGGCTTATCCCATTCATGGTGGACCTGATTAACTTCCTCCAAAGCACTATAAATACAGGCATTGGGCCAGAGGGAGGAGAGGTTGAAAGTTGAACATTCCTAAGGGTAGATGTTGTTGAAATTAGGACTCCCTTATAGAGCTTGAGAGGAGAGAACCCCATCCTTTCTTAGCTTCATTTGGAAGTGGGTGAGCTGATCAAAGTAAAGGAGAACTCTTGCTGGACCCTGGGAGGGACCTGCACAACACCAAGGCTCAGGTTGTAATGGTTTCTTTTGTTTCCACTTAATGCAAATAAACTCATTTTTCTCAACAAGTTGTTATACATGATTTGTTTCATATACTCCTTGGTCTGTATGATGAGTATGTGTTATTTTATAAGTTATTCAGGTGCTATGTAATCTTTTGGCTTGTTAGTGAATGCAGGTTTCGAAGAGAAGGAGGAGCTCATCCGAATCGGCGAGGCTGGACTACTACAAAGCGTTGGACTAAAGGTATGTTATAAACACCTGGTTACTTGTATTCTAATGCATATTTAGAGAAAGGTAGTGTTTACTTGTCTTGTTTGTCACTAGAAAGCCTTAGCTTCTAGGGAGGTCGGTTTTGTCCGCAAAATTGACTCTTTCCGCATGACAAGGGGTATGATCTTGGGAGGTTACTGAGCTACCAATAGGGCATATAGAATGCTTGTAACTCATATGTTTGACTCATAAACTCTAGAGATTGACTAAAGAAACATTCATCTACTTCACAATTGCAGAGCAAGAGCAGTTCGAAGGCTATCTCGCTAACTTCAGGCTCCGTATATAGTTTATAAAACAAACAATCAACAACAAACAAATAAACTATTTGATCCCCAGCAGAGTTGCCATTTTGTTTCCGAGAAAACTAGTGTCTTTTTGATCTGCTAGCCCCACTAGGATTGGCAGCTATGCTAGAAACAAACAATCAAAGCAATTTGTGATTTCCTCTATGTATGACAGATAAGAGAGAAGCAAAGGGACCAACCTGGATCTTCCGCTTGGCTCCTTGCTTGATTTCTCTCCCCCTTGATAGAGCTTGCCACTCCTCTACTTGTCCCTCTTAGAGAATACCTATAGAAACAAAGTCAAAAAACACCATCAAAGCATCTCGATCTATTATATCATAAACAATGCAAAATCAGAAATACAGTGAACATACAATTTCATTCACAAATAACAAGATTCACAAGTACACGATTGTATGGAGGAAAACTCAAAGAACTTTATTAAAATAGAAGGGAGAATTACAACCCAGCTCTCTAATCTGGCATCATCCTCCCAGCATCAAAGCCCTATTCACATCATGAAAAGCAAGATCACCCAACAGTACAATGCTCCTTCTCAAAGACAAACTATCAGCACTTACAAATTACAAAATTCTAACCGAGTTTAGATCTCTCAGATGGGGGATCCATTTATAGATGTCTAGAAGGGTGTGAGTCATCTATAGGTTTTTCATTAGTGTCATTCCACTTGTTTTTCTTGGTTACACTTGGACATTTCTTGGATCTCTTACTCATCCCTTGGCGAATTTAGAGAGGCAAGTGTCATAGGAGAAGTTTCTAGAAGATTCCATGAGCATCCACTTAGCAAACTGTCTCGAAAATTTGTCCATTCTCACTCATCGCACCCCACAGAAGGTCTCTTCAATAAGAATCACACCTGGCTTGTGTAGGAGTCAGTATGCATTGCACCCTGATAGTGGAGCAGTCAGTATGGTCTATTTTTGGCCAGTTCTAAGTGGTTTTTTAGGTGGAACTTTTGGGGAATGATGTAATCAGTTGACCATGATCCTTTAGGGTATGAAACAACACTTTTAGGGGTTAAAGAGCCCTTGGTTTATCGACATATAAGATTGGGGTTGCAGTGCCAAAATATATCTATAACAAATGCCAAACCAATGTGATTGGTTAGTTAAAGTTTAAAAAAGGTTATGGTTTAATAAATACAAAGAAATGCCAAAACCAACGTGATTGGTTAGTTAAAGTTTAAAAAGGGTTGTGGTTTAATAAATACAAAGACATATATAGAGATTTGGTTATTAACCAAACTCCAAAAACCAACATATTAATATATTAAGGGATATGCAGATCATAAAAATCTGTAAAAGGGATAATTTTGGAGGGGAGGATTTGAGCACACAACCACCTCTACAATATTTTTAGTGTTTACCAATGAAACACAACATATTTCTTGGTAACTCTGCTAGTAATTTTATTTAAGAACTCAGTTTTTCTAGAGATGGGAGGAGAAGGACTACACAAATTTCGATACAGGAGTGGGAACAGATTTCGAGGTAGTTTAATGTTTTTTTAATGCAAGAACCATGAATTTTGCATGAGGGCAAAATTTTCAACTTCTCAAAAATTGACAAATTTTATATGGATTTTACACCTCTCATCGCCACAAACACAATGGCACTATCCATTTTTCAATATGAGTTCTGCATCTTCTAGTCAATTCGAGAATGCATGTGGAACCATGATTTCACAAAAACAGGGATCGAACCATGAGCCATGAAATTTTCCCAAGCAGGTAAAATTTCACTTTGTCAGAATATGGTCAAGTTTATACTTGATTTTCATGGTTTTCCACAGGGATCCTAATGGTGAAATCAGATTTGAAATCTGAGAAGAATATTTTCAGCTCATCCCTGAAACAAAATCTTTGAGGAATCTTGAGGGAATCTAAAAGATTCCTTGAGCTCCGAATTTTCAAATTCTCAGAATTCAGATTTTGGACAGTCATTTCAACACTACTCAAAGCCACAAATCTGATGGTATATTCAAATTTGTCTTGCTCTCATTTCTTCTTTCAGTCGCTTTTCTATGTGCCAGTGCAGATGTCCATCTTCATGTGCGAACAATCTTCTTCTTGCGATCAATGTTGTGAGATCGATGTTTCAGCAAGCTTCAGCACATTGTCTGCCTTTGCTTCAGATGGCCCTTGGTTGTGAGGTATATGATGTGTTCATGTACTTCTTATTTCTGCATTATGTTGTACAGATCCATGATTAATGATTGATGCAGGATCTTGTTTATTACATGTTGTCATGATTCCTTGCTTGATTTGATCTGGAATATTTCTATGTGATGTACTTTCTATCATAACTCTTTATTTTATGGTTTGAGATCCCTTGTTGTATGTTGTTGGGATACTCTTGTTGTCATCATGCATGTGTTTTGCTTTTACATCCCTTTTGTGCCATGTTGGCGGGATGCGCACCATGCTTGTTTTTGTATCATACTAATAGAAGTCTTTTTTTATTAAGGGTTCTAGTTCTTGAACATCTCTTAGAGCCAATCTTGCATGAGGGCATTCTTCCTTGTATGATCAAGACACCATCTTTGTGTACATCATCTTTATTGACAACACATAATACAATGGCCTACACCATCTTGACACCCGGGCCCAGAGACGTAGTCCCTCTTGGATGAACTCTGTTATCAATGGATTTTGTTCTCATGTACTAATGATTGTTATGTTCCTCTTCTTTACAGTCTGCAACTATATTTGTTAATGTTCTTTTGAAAAGAAATTTTAACACATCACGAAAGTAAAAGGTCTTGGAAGGGTCCTTTTTCACACTCGAACTTGGATCAGAGAAGAAGGGAACACTCCATGAGAGAAAAAACTAACAAATTCTAATGTGTATTCTATCAATCATGTCTAGATCCAAAATAATATTAAAAGTCTATTTTTACAAGACATTGAATTTATATATCTCGGGTCCCACTCCATCACCTCCGTGTCATGCTTGCCGCACAAGAACCACATTAATTTCCATGAAAACCCTTCTATACTACAATGGCACATAACCATGCCATGTTGGCATGCCACATCAAAATTCCATGTCATCAGCCTTTATCAAAGCTGCCACATATTTACCAACACATCCATTTCCATGAAACTGGGTGGGTTCATCTTACATGACTCTAGAAGTCCACCATGTGTTATGGCTTGTTGGAATATTGACTCGACTTTTTCATAAAATCATACTTTCCATAAGTTCTAGTTTTTTTGTTCTTTGAAAAACTCTTCTAGCCTATCTCCATCACTTGATAGAATTCATTTACATCACAACTTGAGGATAGCCAAATTGGCATCATTTTTACTGAGGGTGTACCTCTTTACTTAGACTTCAATGTAGAAAATAGTGATACTACAATATATTTGAGATCGTGATGTTGGAGAAAAAATCTCGAGCATCACATATAGATTTAAGGTCTAACCCATGCTATGCATGAATGAAGTAACTTGGTCACAATATTGCCTTTGGGGTCACTACTTCGAGTTCATCATCAAAATAGGGTTTATTGATGTATAAGGGAAGAAAAACAAGATTGGTAGAAAAGAACATAAATCGATGGAATAAAAGACAAAAAAAAAACTGAAAATGAAAGAAATTACCCATGTAGTTTCTCACACTAGTCCCTACTTAGTAGCAAGCTGTATTCCTTAGGTATGTCCATGACTATGATATCAATCGTCTGGTGGAATCATAGATTAGAGAGAAATTAGATCATAACAATGTTCATCTCACCATTTACATTTACTTACATCGTGTCTAATTGAATGATCTTAATATTAGTCTTATTTGGGACAACATTGATCTTTTTGGACACAAAATAGGGTGTGACATTAGGAAGCTCTATATTCTACCAAATTGTTGTGTAGATTATGATTAAAAATTTTGAATGCTAGAAGAAAAGATTGGGTATATGACTTAAAATGAGCTCCTATGCTTGTTGTGTTTACAATGGACTTACCATTGTCATATTTTTTTATAGTTATAGGAGATTTAATAGACAACTACAGGGTTTCTAAACAAATTCGATAAATATTAGTAAAGTTCTCTCAAATGGATTATTATAAAGAAAAGATTCATTAGACATTAAACTATTTGTTCTGAACCATATTTAGCGATGAATTAATTATTCAAATTGGTCAACCTTTTCCCCTGAATTTTCGATCAACCAACATTGATATAAAAATAGAGGATAATATTGAGATTGAGCATAAGAGGGTTGAAAGGTCATCCTCTCCACTATGTGTAGAGAAATATAACTATGCTCAGTCTTCATAATTGTTATTATATTTATATCTTTATATTTTTATTGTAAAAATGAAAAAGAGAAAATGAAAATTATTTTTGAAGCATGGGTTTCATGCTCTTTTCATTTGTCAAACTAGTTCAAGCATGTTCTTCATGCTTCTAGGATTTTATTGAGTCAAAAGAGTCATTATCAAATGTATAAGTCCCTTCTTGGGCATTCGCAACATGAAAAAATTAAATTATTTGTGTCAAGAAAATCTTTTTTTCCTCCCTCACCAAGTCACCCCCGTGGAAGGCTATTCAACCCTAGAAAAGTGATATATACAAGATGAGTTCAGCATATTTGGGCATCTCTTCAAGAAAGTTCTTTTAGTGAAAAGAAAAAAGGAAAAAAGGGAGCTTATTCAAAGAAGGGAGAAGACAAAATAAAAGAAGAAAGAAAAACGAGTTTTAGAGAAACTTTTGTCTCAGATGTGCAGAATTTTTAGTGTTTTTGGGACAATTATAGGGGCCAAAATTTCTATAGTGGCTGCACAGGACTAAAATGATGAATTTACTGGGGTCAATTTTGTTTTAAAGTAGACTTGAAAGGTATTTATCATTTTTTACTCTAGTTGACTTTGACTGCTTGGAAGGAGGGATAACTTGGTGATTGGAGAGGGTCTTTGTCTTGGTCTAAAGGTCTTGAATGTCTCATTGTTGTCTTGATTCTATAAGAATAATGTGAGTTTGACTAGGTATTCCCGTTGGAAAGGGATTTTTCCCTAGATGAGATCCCACATACTGTGTTCTATTTTGCTTGTGATCTTCATGTTATTTATGGTTTGATAGTTGCTTGATGAAAAGAAGACAAAACAAGATGATATAAATTAAAATTATCACAAGTTGCTATCAAAGTAAGAAAATATTTTCTACCTTTTGATTTTCTAACATGGTATTAGAGCTAAGGTGAGGAAGGAAAAAGGTAGCTTGAAGATCATTTTCTCTAATCATCTTGGAAAGGATACAAGGAAGGGTATAAAAAGAGGCTACTATAAAATAAAGCTCACCATTGATCTTTAAGGAAGGCTACACGGGAAAATTCATTTGAATACATCTTGGAAGAAGCATCTTGAAAGAAATTTTCAAGGTTTTTGGAAGACATCATATATCATTATCTTACCATCAGATATCCCTCTCCTAAAAGAGCTTATACAATACTTTTGGGACCATCATTAAAGAAATAATTTTTTAGAACCTTTGGAGCATAATTAAAGGAGGAGTAATTAACACCTTAGGACAATTAACAAAAGTCAAAGAGACCTATTAAAATCTACAAGAGATCCAAGCCTCTACATGAATGGCATTAACAAGCGCACCAATGGAATCATCAATGAAATTAGAAAATAAGCTTCAAGGAGCTTCAAATTTTAGAGCTTGGAAGACAAGAATGGATCTTATCCTTTATAGGGACAATGCCTTGGACATTCTGAAAGGTAAAGTTAAAGAACCAGTAGATGATGTTGGTAAAGAAAAATTCAAAGAGAATGATATTATAGAAATGATCCTCAATGTGGATTCAGTCGAGGACAATCTAATTCCCTACATATCCTCTCATGACACCTCAAAGAAAATGTATGAATATCTCTCCAAATTATTTACAAGAAAAATATTGGCCAAGTAGCAAGCGTAATGAATGAACTTCACACTATCAAGATGACAAAAGATGACACTATATTTTCATATTTTGTGAGAATATCCCTTTTAAGAGATGAACTCCAAGAAATTGATGAAATAATCCATGATAAGGACCTTGTAATATCAACCATACTAGGATTACCCAAGTCTTGGAATTATTTTGTTGTTAGTATTAATAGTTGGAAAGAAGCTTTATCTTTTAAAGAATTATGGTATGCATGTACTCAAGAAGAAGCCTGGCTTGCTCTAATAGGAGGAAATCAAGAATAATAAAATGTTATCTCCAATTCTTATTCAACTTGTTTCAAGAAGAAAGGAGGAAATAAGAAAATTGATAGAGGTTTGAAGAGAAATCATCACAAGAAGATCGACCTATCAAAATTTCAATGTTTCTAATGTCATAAATTTGGGTGCTATAGAAACCAATGTCCCAAAAAATAAAATGATAACAAGAAGAGAGAAAGATATCATGCTACTGTTGCTGATACGAATGAACCATCAAAGATTGTTAAAGGATACGATTTTGATGTCAAAGGTTTGTACTATTGTTCAAGAAGAGACTTGGATTCTTAGGGATTACTAGTGTATCATATCCCTTGTATATAATTATGTTTAGGCCTTTCATTATAGGTTTTGTGATAAACCCCTTATAGGATCATTATTTATTCTAGTTGTAACTTTAGATTATGTCCTTCCTTGATCATTTGAGGTTTTTGTTTTCTAGGTTTTCTGAACATAATATAGTTTGAAAAGAGAGGTTTCCTAAAGTTTTGGTCAAATTCCCTAGTATGAGTAATTAAAATAAGGAAAGAGCTAAATGATGTCTAGATCAATTCAAGATCAAGAGGGAGCCATTTCTATTCACAAAAGATAAGTATTCTATTTCCTTTCTTTCATTGCATTATTGACTTCCTTACTATATCTAGCCTTATTATCACTTGATTATAATATTTTCTTTGATGACCACCCTGAAAAGGATTGTAGGTAAAATGTAGTGAAACTATTATGGCTAGAGGGAGTAGCTCAACTCTCAAGTTTAAAGTTAGTAGTTAAAATGTGCACATGTAGGTGCATTAATAAAAGAATATTTTGGCACTTTTTAAAAATCAATCATCCAGCAAGCCATCTAGATCACTTTATGCATCAATATTATGGCATCATAAGATCATAAGAATACTATACTAATAAGAGTCACAACAAGGAGAAATACAAAAGGTAGTAGAATATTTTTTGAGGTATGTTTTCTATGTTATGTTGTTGTGATTATTTGAAAATATTTATGTAGAGTATCTATGAGATTTTTAAAGATATTTTATAAATCTTGAGAATTTAGGGATTGTTGTTATTTAGGGATTATGAACCCTAGATGGAAGTAAAACCTAAAGACAAAACCCCTAACCCTAATTGATTATTATCTTTATGAATAATAATTTCTTGGGTATGACATCTAGGGTTTGCTAGCTAGTTATTTCTTTGCTAAGTATCTTGAAACCATAATAGAATTTTGAGTACATTTCTAGGGTATGTACTAAACCCTATCAATAGTTGAAGATGGATCTTAGGACCCTAGGACAAAATGCTTTCACTATAAGGATAAATCCTAGACTAACAAAATTGACATCATGCTTGGTTGTGTTGAGAATTGAGGTACGTAATAAAGGACCAAAGAAATAAAAAAGAATAAAGGTATTCATGCTTGTTGTGAACTCTGTGAAGAATTATGAGAATGATAGAATGAGGGAGTTATAAAAAGAAGCTTTATGATATTGATCAATATCCATTATAATATTCCTAAAGAAAGAAAAGACAACTTCTATGAAAGATATAAAATCCCTCTTAGATCATATATGTGACACTTGTTGACTAGTTAATTCCAAGAATATGATGATTAATAGATGCAGACTAAAAATATTTAGATCAATGTGAGGTTAATATATATTTGGCCTCCTAAGAGGAAAATGACAGTAGAGGCTATCATATCGATTTGGCATTATTGAACAGATATTGATGGAACATGGTTTTGTTAATCGAAGGACATGTTTGTAGGATGAAGATGATAGAATAATGAGTAAATGTGGTAGTAATCTATGGCACAACAAATAACTAGACTCAAGAAGTTGACGAACAAGTTCACTCTCCCATATGGATAGTAGGATCTTTGGCTAAGTCACGAGGGCTTCACTTGGGGAGAAATACCATACCACATGGGTTCATATTGGGGGATATATATTGAGGGGAAAATGGCATAATATATTTAGCATATATTAGGGGGTAAAGGGATTTTATATTGGCAGGTATAAAAAATGGAGCCAAAAGTTAATGAAAAAATATTAAAGGGTATAGAAATTTTAATGAAGAAAAAAGATAGCTACAATATCTAGTGAAAGTAGGGGTTTTTAATTGGGAAGGTGTATTGGGTTTGTATTAGTAGGGGGTTGAATAATGTTATTTTTAGAGGTATTTTCCAATAGTAGTCAAATTAGGGGTATTGTTTAGTATGCCACGAATGCACGTGTGGTAGAGGTCCATTAAGTGAAGTCCCCATGGGCTAAGATCTATAATGGTACCTTGGTTGAGAGATCTTATCCCTTGTTTTCTTCATATCTTTAATAACATTATCTTCCATGGCCTTTTATAAAGAGACTAATGGTTCAATAGTTTTAAGAGGAGGGGTGGAATTAAATTTCTATACCTGGGTAGTAGTCATGGTGTTTGGGAAAAGAGCTAAGGTCTGCTTAGCATTCTACATGGGGCTCGCATTAGACTTTACATTCCATGCAAAACAACATAGAAAATTTCAAGGGTGAATTTTCACCCTTGGGTGAAATCAAAGGGTTTTAAAGTTTTATGAAGTGATTTTCTTTTGTATCATAGCACATCATTAGAAATTGCCTCAAATTTATTTTATAAAAAAATTTAGATATCGAGGTTAACCCACCTAATTTTAAGGGAGAGGTGAAAGAAGTAAATTTATCCGTTGAAATCGGGTGTTGCAACCTTCCATTAACTCCAATTTCCAAGAATATGTATTTATGATAGCTATTTCACCTTCCCCATTTGGTGTAAAATACGTTTTTTGCTTTCATTGGCCCTTATTTCATGGTATTGGGATTAATTTGGAGAAAATGACCCCCATTTTTTGGAATAAATGGTCACAAAAGAATAATTCATCTCTATTTAAAAATTTAAGAGTCTTATTGTCATGTCTATTTAAAGATCCAATAGTGTTATTTACATCTTTGAAGTTTCAATCTATTTAGTCACAATCATATATAAGGCTCGATGGTTGTTCATAGATTTGTGGAATTTGAGTTAAGAAGTAAAGACTCAACACACAGTAGTATAGGGTTGTTAAAAAAGTAGTGGAATTTAAATTAAAATGTCAAGACTCAGAACAAAGTGGTAAAGGTAACTCTGTGTATCTGTTATGCATTCCAATTCCTCTTGTGTGCTCTCCCTTTTCCTCTTATATTTTATTTCTCATTTTTGGGAACCATAACATTTTTTGTTTCTAAAAGTACTGGGTTTTGGTAATAAAATATGTTTGATTATCTCTACCCATTAAAGATTAAAAGCCATGATGTCCAAAAAAAAAAAAATTGGTGTTTTATCATCAAGTGTGTCTATTGAGTAGCAATTCTCTAGTCTAGTGGATTCGATCTCTTTTTCTATTCACCACAATTCAAGGAAGAGGGTAGATAAGAATATATTGAAGGGATTACCTACTTATTTGTAATGTTTACAAGATCCAACAAATTCAAATCCATTCAATATTCAACTAAAGAAACAACGACATAGGAGAAAAATCAAGATAAAAAAGAAACAGAGAGGAAGAAAACATAGATAAAAAAGTAGATGGAGAATAACTTGTATTTATAAAGAAAAAATATCGAAATACGTACCTTGCTCTGCGATGTACACACAAATACAAGTTTATTGGAAAATTTTACATGATAACCAAATCAAAATAAAACTAACTATAATATCATGTTCTAATATTAACAGGTAAGGTGAATAGCTTACTCAAAGGAGTGAAGTCCATTTTTGTTGTAGCAACATTCACTAGAACTAAAGTGATTACTATGAATACCTAATTTCACCATATTGTAGCATGTATGATTATCATGGAATGCAATGAATAAGGAAACATGAGAAGGGTTTTCCCATGCCTTTGAAATTTTTTCTTACTACATGTGCATATGCTCAGATTCAAATCTTGAAATATTCATTTGCTTTATATATATACATAAGTCCAACTCTCAACTAATAAACATATTTTTATATCATGAAAACTTGGTGATGCTAATAGTTATGTTAATTGGTTAGTATATATATTTATATTGATAAATATTTTTGGTTATCAATAAATGGTTAACTGGTTGGTAAATACATTTGGTTAGTAATATATTTTTAACTAAATATATTTATATTTAGATTTGTATCTTCTCATAATTAATTTATTTTCCTTACTGCATACGCTCAAATTCAAATCTTGAAACATTTATTTTCTTTTTATATATACATAAGTCCAGTTCTCGAATAATAAACATAATTTATATTATGAAAACTTCGCAATGCTAATAATTATGTTAGTTGTTTACTGAATATATTTAGATTAGTAAATACATTTGTTAGTAATAAATGATTAATTGATTAGTAAATATTTTTGGTTAGTAATAAAAATTTTACTAGATATATTTAGATTTGTATTTGCATATTCTCATACTTAATTTATTTTTCTTACTACATATGCTCAAATTCAAATCTTAAAACTTTCATTTGCTTTATGTATATACATAAGTCCAACTCTCGACTAATTAACACATTTTTATATCATGAAAAATTATCAATGCTAACAATTATGTTAATTGCTTAGTAAATATATTTAGATTAGTAGATATATTTAGTTAGTAATAAATGGTAAATTGGTTAGTGAATATATTTGGTCAGTAATAAATTTATTAGTAAAGATATTTAAATTTAGATTTGTACCTTTTCATACTTTATTTATTTTTCCTACTGTATATGCTCATATTCCAATTCTCGACTAATAAACACAATTTTGTATTATGAAAACTTGTTGATGCTAATAGTTATGTTATTTAGTTAGTAACTATATTTAGATTAGTAAATATATTTTCCATTTGGTTAGTAATAAATGGTTAATTGGTTAGTAATTATATTTGGTTAGTAATATAGTTTTTACTAAATATATTTAGATTTAGATTTGTATATTCTCATACTTAATTTAGATTTAGATTACTTTAGTTCAACATCACACACCTTTGGGGGTGTCTCTCCAACTAGTTTCCCTTAGGATGTAATAAACCTTTGCAGTAAAACATGATAAAAACATGCAATAATATTTGCAATAGTGTATAATAAGAACCTAGAGCAACATTACCCATGATTTTTCTTTTCCCAAACATAGAAAATTAGTATATTATAGTTTAACTAAATATTTTTCTTATCATTATATAAATTTATATACATTATCAAAGAAGCACCAATATTTTACAATTTTTTCTCATTTTTAAAGAAGATTAACCAAGAATTTAAAGTACTTTATAACTTGGTGAAAATTTTGTCAAGATTTAACAAAATTGTATATTTTAGAGAAAGAATCACCAAAACATTATATATCTATATTATATTATTGTAAACATAGCGTATATAGTTTTCTTTATGCCATGGGAATTCACCCATTATTATACATATAAATTTGCTGGGGGCTGGTTTAAATTTTTTCTGCAAGGGAATAAGTAGTTCCCTTGAAATGGATTTACCCTCGGCAGGTCGAGTAGTTTCAGATGCATGATCTTTCCTATAGGGACTATAGTTCCTTGGGGTTTTCTAAGTGACTCAGTTTTCCCCAATAGATACTTCTCTAATATTTTGTGTGTCCATGTCTATAACCTAGCTCCAAAGGAACATAATATATCTTTCATTAGCCTCTTCTTCATATTTTCTGGGCTCCTCTTCTGCGCCTTGAGTAGAGTCATCAAATAAGGATTTCTAGTCCAAAACTTTATCAATAGCTAGTGTGATTTAGTTGACATAATATGGACATGTTTTCTTTTGAGTGATTAGCCTAATGGTATGAAAAAAAATTGTCCATACCAAAGTCATCAATCTTCAAATTCATATTCAAGTCATTAGAAGGTTTTGTTTAATTATTAGTCTTCTTATGGAGTGGGTGTACAATATTATTCCTGAACAAGCTTTCTCTTAAATTTTTCTTTAGGTCGATTATTTTGTTTAAGATATTATTAACAAGTTTATGAAAACACTCCATATTGGTGGGTTATTTTTTAGCTGGCCTACTCAAGATCGAGGGATTCTCTCCACTGGACCTACGTTTCTCTTTAGGAATATTGCAAAAAGTTAAATCATCTCTCTTTCAACTTTAATATCCTCCTAAAATTTCAAGGATAGGGTGTTTTTTTCCCCTTGACAATCATAACTATGGACGAGTGTAAGGAAGAGGTGTAATACTCAACAACCAAATTATCAAAAGGGTGACAGTCAACAAGGATCATATTCAACAATATGTTGAAGCACTAATTGAAGTCTTTAACCTTATCATTATTGTCCATTTTAGTGGCAATAAAGTCTTTTAAAAGAGAAGCGGGTAGCCTTAACCAAATTTGCAAAGGAAAATACTTTCAAAGGTATCCCAATTGGTTATGGAAGCAACAATAAAATTGCAATAACATGTTGAGGATTTATTCTAAAATATGTATGGGAATACCGAAGAAACCACAAATTAATGTTCTAGATTCATCAGTTGCAAAGAAAAGTATTTTTTCTAATATGGTGTTCAAGTGAGGTAGCCTTATTAGGATCAAATGTGGGAAGAAACCTTTCTATTCACTTGGGAAAATCGTGCATGATAGATGCGAGTTTTAAGGATTCCTATGACATCCATTCACGTAGAGGTTGACTACAAATTATAAATGGTATGCCTTCCTAATGAATTTATTCTTCAAATTCCAAGGAGGAATTGAGATGGTAAACAAAACCACTTTCCCTATTGGTATTAGATGGTGTGTGAGTGGATGGGGAAAGTTGGAAGGAGTTCGATGATTTGATAGAATATACCTAAAATAACTTGTTGATGGTGTTGGACCTGCGAACATGTCAAGGGGATCTCCCTAGTAAGAAGTCCCGATTAGACCTCAAATCACTTGGTCTAGGAGTCCCAGTAGTGGGTCGTAAGGTAATGCCTTGACCGTAATGTCGCATAGAGGCAAGTAAGATAACTCTTTCAGTAGTAAGGGTGTGACTGATGTAGTGAGTCAAGGAAGATATATGAGAGGTTCTAACACATAAGGAGGATATGAGAGTGAACGTGAGTTCCAGGTTGAAAGGGATCAGTCCCAACTCGGCTAGGGACACACAACACAAAGGAACATGCACAGGTTCCGGTAGAGTAGTCAACTTGAATGTGGCAATCACATCATATAAGGTAAGATAACATGTACAACACTCACGGATCAATCCGAGATGAGTGTGACGGTTGTTACAGCAAAGTTCATGTGGAAGGTTTGTTTGATGTCCGACAGAGCAGTCAACATGGATGGTGACAACATTAACAACATATACAACACACTAACAAAAAGATTCATATAATTGCATACAAATCTGTTCATACAAAAATATGCAAGTTACACAACATATATCATTAAGGAAACTGGATCAGTCCAACTACAATGACAACATATGCATGAAAATTTGCTGGTTCTTATTATATAAAAAGTCTAAGTTGCAATCATACAATACATCCATGTAAACCTGCTAGCCCCAACAGTGGAATGTTACAGCCACATCTTCCTACTCCTCCAAAGAGATGAAATAGCTCTGTCCAGTGGAGAAGCAAAGGCGCGTTACAATACTGTCCAAGCCCTTTCTAAGATAGTCTTATCAGAAGCTTGGCTAACAAAAGCCTTTACATTGAGTTATGAGGGACTATTTATAGCAAAGGGTGGGGTGACCCTTGACATTACCCTTTCGTGACCATTCAACTACCCTTATGACTCTTCACCTACTTTATGACTATTACATCCACTATTGACACTTTTCCTACACTTGACATGACTCAACATTACAACGCACATTCACCGATGTGAACAATGGCTTGAACAAGCCAAACTAGACATCATTATGACTTGGAAAACTATTTAAGTCCAACTGCTTGACATCCTCATGCTGATCAACAAAAACATATTGATGCCAAGATTTGTAGTCCTTGATAGTCTCTATGTGTTCCATGGTGACATCTATCTGAAACATGAACCTTGCCTCCATAGCATTCGGGTACACTACTCAGGTTGCTCTGCCCAACTCGTTTGAAAGAATGTGCATCATTGTCTTCAATGTGGCCAAACTAGCAACATACTTGTGCATGATGTCTACAGTGATTGGCAAGTCTGGGCTGGTGGTTATGAGCATCAACTCATCGAAGTACAATTCAAGCTCTAGTCAGACCTGCTTCTTGGTCTTTGCCTAGGTGAGAGTCCCAAGTGATGGAATTGCATGTGTGCGCACAACAACATCCTAGCTCTTGAATACTCATGCATGGGAAGCCTATATACTAGTGACAAGCTACGGGAGATCTTCATAGCTCCAGATTTAATTCTGGATACGTGCTTTTAGCTCGACCGCATTGACCCTCATCATCTTAGGCAAGTGAAGCAGGGCTCCCTTGTACTTCATCGTCCATGTTTGGATGTCATCAACAACAGTATGCACATTCGTCAATATGAGTGCTCTTCTAGCACATCGCTGCTGCCATCCGTTGAGATGGACAATTGCCTTATTCACGGTACCAGCTGTTCAAATGAATCAACTACTTGTACGGGTGCTACCATGGAAAATTTTAGGTGTGAATTTTCGCCCTTGAGCTAAATTAAGAGGTTTTATATTTTTATTGGGCGAATATTTTGTTTCATAGTTCATTGTTACAAATCACCTCAAAATTATTTTATAAAAAAATTAGGTATGGAGGTTAGCCCACTTTATTTTAAGGGAAAGGGTAAAAAAAATAAAAATTTAGCGCTTGAAATTAGGAGTTACAATCTTCCATTCACCCTCATTTTCAAGAAAATGTATTTATGCTAGTTATAAATAAAAATATAAATACAGTGGAGGTATGGTAAATAAATAAAATCTCTTTTTATACTTACTCCAAAGGTATGGTAAATAAATAAAAATACAAATAAACTAGAGGTATGGTAAATAAATAAAACTTCTTTTTTATATTTAGTCCATAACCCTCTTTCTATTTAAGAAGGCTCAAAAACGAGGTTTCATTTAAGTGAATCCTATGGGCCAAATACCATATTTATAAAAGAGGTATGGTAAATTAATAAAAATATAAATAAACGAGAGGTATGGTAAATAAATAAAACATTTCTTTTTTTATATTTACTCCATATGTCACCCTATATTTATGAACAGGCAAGCGTGTAAATAAATAAAAATATAAATAAAGTAGAGGTATGGTAAATAAATAAAATATAAATAAACTATAGGTATGGTAAATAAATAAAACATCTTTCTATATTTAGTCCATAACCAGTTTTCTATTTAAGAAGGCTCAAAAAGTGGTTTTATTTAATTGAATCCTATGGGCCAAATACCATATTTATAAAAGAGGTATGGTAAATTAATACAAAATATAAATAAATGAGAGGTATGGTAAATAAATAAAACATTTTTTATATTTACTCCATAAGCCACCTTATATTTACGAACACTCAAAAAATGTGTTATATTTAGGTGAAGCCTATGGGCCAAATACCATGGGCCGAATTATTGTTAATACCAGGCAAAAAAAACATTATTAACCCTAATATTAGTATTAATAAAATAAAGATGGCACATGGTATTGACCCATGGTATTCACATGGAATGCAACCTATATAAAGGGGGTAATTAAACTAGCATAGATCCATCTTTACTCTTGATCAAATATCGTGACATGCAAACTAGCATAGAGTGAAAAAATATTTGATCCCTCTCGGGGCTTGGTAGATCAAGAGTAAAAATGGATCTTGTATTTAATGTAAATTAAACATTTTAACTTGGTTAAAATAAAAAAATAAAATACAAATCAATTATTAATTTTATTAATTTTTATAAATTACTAATAGTAGTTTTTAAGCTCCACGTTTATGATAACCCATGGTATTGACCCATGGTAATACCATGGTATTCATGTGAGTATAGACTATTTAAAGGGTAAATTCTATCACCTTAGATCCATCTTAATTCCGGGCATACCAAGTGCTAGGAGGGATAAATAGATTTCATCCCTCTAAGAGTGGTAGATATGGAGTTAAGATGGATACAAGTTGGTTTTTATGATAATGAAGATATTAAATAGACTTAGGAAATTATATTGTAAAAAAAATCTTAAGGTAAATGGTTAAAGCTACATTTAGTCACTTCACAAAATTTAGTAAAAAATACCGATATCTCCATTAATATTGGTTTTTCTGATTTAACAAAAAAAATTCAAAACAATGAAATCTTAACTCTTTCCGCATCACCCTCGCAGAAGAGAGATAGTCGCTTCCCAAATTTCCCACCATTTTTCAAACATTCTCAATATGATATCTTCATGAAAAAGTTAAGATATTGATCTTGGATTAGTTGTTTGAAAAATAAGATGGTTTGTACAACCTTTCATCTTCTCCGCTATTCTTAGTTTTTCGTAATGATCTATAGGGGAGTTTGTCGTAATGATCTGTAGGGGTTGGGTCACTGCACCATATTGTTCTAAAAGGTAGAGATTTTGCACCAAAAAGGAAATTAATCCAGATGTTACAACGATGTTAAAAATTGTATGAAGGTAGTGAATTATGCTAATAAGAAATTTAGATTGGGAGAGACGTAATAAAATTTTATTATTTAATTGAAGATTTCCAATTAAGATAATAATAAATCCACATTTATATATTTATATATTGATTGGAAGGCTTTTGAAAATGGTCACTTCTTTCCATTAGATCCCCTTCAGGTCTTTGGGATACCTACTACTTCATTATATTATATAGTTGGGGCTTGCTACTTGTTGGCGTGTTGGGGTAAAACAAACTTGACATGTTTTTTTTTTCTTTTTTTATCTTGTAGTTGGAGTCTATGGAATAAGAAAGAAATTTGATAGCTTGGCAAAAGTGGTAGCTTGACAAAAGTGGTTGAGAAAACATTAATCTCTCCTACCATGACAAACATGGCCACTAAAACTTGCAACATTGTTTATAGGAAGTGAAAATTATGTTTCTTTTTTCTAAACATGTATGTTAGTATATTACAGTTTAAGGAATATGTTTTATTATTATCATAAATGGTTTCATACTTTAACAAAACATTCACCAAGACTTCACAATGTTTTATTATTCAGTGAAAGATTTTCCATGACTTTACAAGATGATATAATCTGGTGAGAGATTCGCCAATATATATATATATATATATATACATGTTATATTAGTGATAAAATCAACTCCCATTTTTCCTATGTATCATGGGGATTCTCCCATTTATTATACATATAAATTTATGGTGGTTCTTAAAATTTTCCCTGGGTGCTGCTTCATCTATTTGCACATGTTGCAATCCCTGATGTATTTTTTGTTGTTGCACTTCCTTCTCCTGTTGGCGCAGTTCTTGTTCTTTCTAGAGTTGCTCCCCCAGCTCTTGCAACTCCTTCTCTGTTGCTTCCATTCTCTTCTTATCCCTCTACCTTCATGCGATTCACTTGTCGCAATGTTGCCTCTTTTCTTGAATAGCCATAGCTACTTGTTCTACAAGTGGATCTGCTCGAAACTTGCAGCTTTTATCATCCTGCGTGCGGTCGACAATCTTCCTCTTCCCTTTGTCATGGACAAGCATGCTTGCCTCTTCTGCTACTGCTACTACTGCTACTGTTGGTGCTCTCCATGATGCTGCTTCATGTTGCTTCGCTATCCACTCCACAACGAAGCCAACCGGTTCATTGGGTCTCGAGGAAATGTAGGAATACCTCCATGAGTCCTCCTCGACCCAATGAAATGCCCCGTGGATCCAGTTGAATTGAATTCTTGTGTAGTGATCCTTCACAATGCAATGTGGGTCATACGTATTGAAGCTTCGGAAGTCAAATGGGTACTTCTTCATCTGTTTTGGTTCGACATCTACCTTCTTGATACTCCAAATCTCATATAACCCAATACGTAACAGAAGAGTGGGCCAAGTTGCCTTCTTCTTCCACTGCAACCCAGCTATCAATATTGCCGAGATGTGATATGCTACTTCCTGCATGACAAGTACGTCCAAGGAAAACTTTGGCAGAACATGTGGAGGCTTCTCCGCACTGAACATTCAGATGAACGTGCTAGATGATGAGGCATACCAATCTGTAATACCTAACAATGCCTCCATTGCTTCCTTTGACATGCAGGGTGGATCGTGTTCGAATATCATCCCATACAATGGGGTGACAAAATGGTCAGACATCCGTATGATTACTCCTCTGAAGCTGCTTTCGGACAACAACTTGAAGCATGTGTTCACAAAAGTCTCTGTCGGTGACCATGCCCACTCCAAGCCCGGGAACTGATGTTGGGCACATAATGCATCTAGAATGTAGGCGAGAATGTAATCTCTGCATGGATACCTTCGGGTGATTGTCGAGCCTCCGTGATTTGTTCCTTCAGCTGATGAGCCAGTATGTCGGACCGGTTGCATAGTTTTCCTTTTCTAGCCAATTGGTCCAATGCGATCACCCTACTCTGAGGAAAGGTTTTAGTGCTATCTTGGACACATAGTTGACATGCAAATATGACCAAGTATTCGTATAACTTCCTCAATATCTTTGCCTTATAGATCTGGTTGGTGTTATCTTGAATTGAGCTGGCTCCTTTATCCAATCCTTTGAATGTCTCTAGAGTTGGATCTACTGTTGGGCAAGCTGAATGGAGGACTCATGATAGTGATGGGCTCAACCATCTAATACATCTCATCATAACCTTGTGCTGAGAATGTTGCAAGCTTCGTTCCACTAACACTTCTTAAGGTCATCGTCTCAGGATCAGTGTGGGAGACGATCCAGTGTAGCATGTCCACACATGGGAACACGTGGGTATCTACATGAAATCGGATATAACCCAGATTTGTGAATGTTCATGTACACCTGATGGTCTTCGAGGTGTTCCCTAAAAGTTCTTGCGAATGTTTTATTAACCTCTTGCCACTTTAGTTTGATGTCCTTATCTAGATACAACTTCGTATCTTCATAGATCAACAGATTGGAGGACACTTGCTCTGTTGTTGCTACAATTCCATTAGTGCCTTGTGATCTTGTTCTCTTGGAAGTCATTGAGATAGATGAATACTTGAAATATCTGCAAACAAGAAACATGCATGGAAATAAATATGTCGGTGAAAAGAAAGCAAATTCGGGGAAGGACACAACACCTACTTGGGAAACTGATGGGCAAGATTGCACAAATTTTACTGGGAGGTTGGATGACTGGTTGCAAGAACTACGCAAAAGGTAGTTTAGGCTGTATGGGAGGCAAGAATGCCTGTTGGATCTATGAAATGTGCAATCTAGTTAGGCAGCTAGTTGTTGGGATTGTGCAATGCGCAATTCCAGCTGGGAAGGACTGTTGGCCTAGGGACAAATTTCCGTGATTTCTTCGGTGAAGTAGCCACTATCCTCCAGAAATGTGAAAAATAGTCCCGGAGGCTAATGTTGGGAAAGAATGCGCAAATATGGAGAGGAATTTGAGCCTTCCTTCCCCAAATTGCACAATTCAGCCTTGGTGAAGGTGGAGTCCGGGCCAAAGTTGGGCCGACTCCTTGATGGGCAACTGAAAGCAAATAAGACAATAAATAAATGGAGACAATAAAGTGATAGTAGAAGTGATTGATAGTGCATTCAAAACATGAATCAAAGATTCAAAAAATGGATCAACATGCATGTGGGTGAGGTAGTTTGCTAGTTGGGCGAATGTCGGTGCAAAACAGTTTCATGCATGCGACAACAGTGAGATAGAAATGAAAACTGAAACAGAGCTAGGAAAATCTAACATACATGTAAACGACATCAAGAATTCACAAAAATCAAGCAAACAACACTCACACAATCGAATACACAAAAAGCAACAAAAATGTTGAAAATGAAAATGTGTCAAATAAATAGGTTTGGTCTCATGACACACATGCCACAAATCTAGGGAAAAGTGACACTTTGGGGGGGGGGGGGAGTTTCTAGAAAAACTTTGCATGTAACCCCCAGCTACTAAAAATAGCTCCCTAAATCATGGGATGCCTTCTGCATGTTTCCACTTTTTATTCTGGGAAGAAACAGTCATGCATGCATGCAAGTCAAGTTTCCTAGGTCCTAAGTGGAATTGGTCAATCAGACTGCTTATGCATGCAGCTGTTCAACTGCTTGCACAAAATACGCATTCTTGGATGGGAGTTGGGCTAAATGCCCACGAGGATTGTGCAATGTCTGGTTAGAGGAGCTGATTTTTGCCCAGATTTGAGCAAATCCTGGGCTGAATAACCTGTTGGGGAAATTTGCGCAAATCCTATTGGGAGTGTTGACTAGCAAGATTGCGCAATTCTAGAATCTAGCAAGCTGTTAGAGAGGATTGCGCATTTTTTGGATGGAAGGCTGGTTTTCCTCCAGAAATGTGCAATTTTCAAGGGGAATCTACTCGGCCTATAGGTGGACCAAGTCCTGGTGTGCAAGCTATTAGGGGAATGGATCAACAGTGATCGATAGGTTGCCTTTGTGCGAGAAAGACACTGAAGGTTAAGTACTTGACAAAGCAAGACAAGGTGCTATGAAATATTAGTAGGGAGTTTCCAAAATAGGCTAAGGCAAAATTTTGGAGGGTGGTTGTTGCTGCTACAACATAACATCAAGGGCCTATCCAATGAAATCCTTGATAGAATCAACTAGGACACCATGCTTGGTGACTATTCTTTTGGCTTCCTTCTTCTTGGGGAGAAGAGGGACTACAAGAAGTCTTTTGAATAATTCAAAATAAGCCTGGGATATATTTCTAATGGAATTCACTTTAGTAGGAGAAACAATGTATAAAGATACTTCGGAAATTTCTTCTTTCCCTAACTTAGAAACAACATCTTTGAAGCTTGTCTCTCTCCCAAAAGTCTTAGTATGAGTAGATGAAATTTGGAGTGGTTTGATGTGGTTCTATTCATTTGAAAGGTTTTCTTAGTAACAATAATAAATTATACTAGACATGAACTTCAATTCATCCTTCTAGTGAAAAATTAATTATTTACTAGGGTAAATGACCTAACAACAGTCAAGGGGGTCACTTTAGTATGAGGTACCAATTGTATGTCACACTATTTTGGATAAGAGATGCATATAAATTCTGGCCTAGTAACCATTCTTAGTTTCTTGAGGTATGCATAATGATCACAACAAGAAGTGATGATCCAACGAACATATAGTTGCACAGTTAAGAAAATAGTTAGTTGATATTCAAGACAACATTGGATGCTTAACTTACTAGAACAACTCTAGAATAGCTAGTATATTGATATAATAAGTGCCCATAAATGAAATATAAAAAAACTTTAAGTATGTGAGAGAAACCATATAATACACAAAATTGTCCATAATCTAGAAATATGTATCCCATAAAGTAAACACATACATGAACAATTCAAGAACAATCAGAGAACAAGGACAAGATGGATGCAATCACAAAACTCCAACAATGGCCTATTAAGGCTTCATAATACCAAAGTAGTGAATTCATAAGTATAAGCCTCCCCACTTTGGTACAAAGGTATATCAAAAATACAAAAGCCACAGTTATGGCAAAATTCAAAAAATCAAAACCAAAATATAAAATTAGGAATCATTTTAACTAAATGTTTTACAATATTTATAAGTGAGAGCTAGTAAATATCATTTATGGCTATTCATTGTTTTGTCAAGTCAACTAGAAATTTTCATCTTCTTGTAATTTACAAATAAAATAAAATGTTTAATAAACTTCAACTATGACATTTATAAGTTTTATGTTTTGACTAGGTCTTCAAGTAGGATCTTTGGGATTTCCTAAAGTTATGCCACCCATATTTGATAGTAGGATGAGATCATTAGCATCCTATAAGACATCAAGCTCTCCATAGTGACATGGAATTCTATTGCATTTTATGATATCACTGAGACATCCTTCTTTAATGAAACAATAAATAAATTTAGAATTGTGTGCTACTTAGTAGGCTACACTAGATGTTGTTTGAGATTTTCCTTAGTCATTTTAATGGTGAACACACTTGTAATAACCCCTGGTTGATTTTCCATGTAAAGAAAATAATACCAAGATCATCGAACATATATTCCAAGCTGAATGTTGGGAAAAATATAGTGATGGGGATCACTTGTGATTAATTTATGTCTATGGAAATTAGCGAAGGCATTGGCAAAGGAAAAGTGGCATAAATTTCCATTTATTTATGAAAATGAAGGAAAATAGGAGAAAAAGGAGATAAAGAGTCACAAATTTACACGAGAAGGAAATTGAAGAGAAAATAGAGGAAAATAAAGAAAATAGAGGCATAAATGATAAAAAGGCTTGTGAGGATCAGTTCATAGTTTTTTGATAGTTTTTGGTTGACC
This sequence comes from Pinus tabuliformis, assembly GCA_031772625.1. Classification (NCBI taxonomy): domain Eukaryota; kingdom Viridiplantae; phylum Streptophyta; class Pinopsida; order Pinales; family Pinaceae; genus Pinus; species Pinus tabuliformis. The sequence continues at coordinate 407,730,536 of CM062817.1, read as the reverse complement.
TCTTGTTCATGATCTCTCTCTCATACACTCTTGCACACTTAAATAAATCTTGGAGCATTCTTACAACACCTGGGTATTCACTTGGATTGGAGTAAGAAGGCAAAGTAAAGCATGAAAGTGCAATGGAATAGTTGGATCGCTTTGCAGATAACAAGTTGCATGCATGATTTCCTTATTGATCTCTACATGCATGGTATATACATGTGATTTTATGGTTATGTGTTGTCATTGGCATGGAGATTTTCCTATATTGGTAGTGGTTTTAGCCTTGTCTTTCCATTTCCTCAATAACCATGGTGTTATGGGTTTTCTCCACTTGTTTTATTTGTAATTGGTTCTTAGTTTTCCCTATGGCTATGGGTTGGAGCAAACACTCTTGAGCTCTTGGAAAACTTGGGTTGATTTATTAATCCTAGAGTCTAGTTTGGGACAAATTCTATGGAGCCCTTTGAAAATTGTTGGTTGAGTTATTAGTTCCTCGAGCCCTGGACAACTTTGCTAGAGACCGATCTAGTTATGGTTAGTGATTTCTAGACAATAGAGGTGGAATCATTGCGGTTGAGGGTTGGGATGGTTTGGCCTCTGGAATCCCTAGATGGATTTGTGTTTCTTTTACCCTTATGATCCTACATTCATGCTTGGAATATGACGCAGGGATGATTGGGTGAAAGAGAAATTCTGGTTCAGCTAATACATGGTTGGGTGTTATGTGGAAGTACCTGACTTGGTGTTTTCACATGTTAATATGAGATATTTTCCTATTGTGATCTATGAGTATTTGTACTAATTATGATGGTAATCATATGGTTGTTTGGCCATCGTTTATATTCAATTTATAAGTTGGTTATATGTTGGTTATATGATGTATTACATCTATAGCTCTTGTCATGTTTTGACAATTTAATGAATGGTTGATGAATGTGTGGGTTAACTAGTGGTGTGCAACTGGCACGAAAGGGCATAGAGCCTTCTTGATGATTCTCTGGTGAGATTACTGAATCAGTGAATATATATGTATTTATGAACTACAGGTACTATGTGCACAAAGTGTTTGTATAAATGAGTGATTTGGACCTCCAACTTCCCATGGTCATATCTTTAGCATACAGTATTTGTTTGAATGTCATAATACCTCATTTTGAATATGTTCTTTAGGAGGTAGAGAAGAAAATATGTGAAATAAATTTAGCACTTTTCTAATCTCTCTTTTTTCTTGAAAATTTCATTTAGGCCGTAAAAACATCCTCGAAAGTTTAGGATCTGAAAAACTGCCAAAAATAGAAAGTTGTGTTAACTTTAAGGAAACTAATATGAAAGGTAATAGTGTTGGGTAAAGTTAAGCTAATAATAGTGTAATTATATGTCAGTGGATGTTTATAGGTATTTATTTACATGTGGACCCTATTTTTCATAAGTGCATCTTGGAAATCAGGTCATGCATACTAACTCTCATCTCATGTTTACCTCGGTGAGGAGGTAAAAGTGGGTAAATGTGGGCTGGGTGTTACAACACTAAAAGAAAATTCTTTTGCATCCAATATTTCATCTAGTTCCATATTTAATTCTTCATATTTTATGGAATGTCCTTGATTCCCCATTGATGGAATCTTATTCATCATAATGATACTTTTTACCAAGGAGTAATTTTTGTCATACTCGGCCACTGACTGAGTTATTTCATCTTCTAGCTTTTCTTGAATTTTAATAGTTGAAATTTTTAGTATGGAGTCATAAAGTAACTTCCATGCATCAACTACATGAACATCAATTATGGCCTAAAGATATTATTTTAGTTTTCTTCTAGCTAAATGACAACTTTTAGTACTCCTTGTAGATCAATGCCTCTTTGTTTAGATAGCTCCCACATGGGTAGCATCTAGGTTGAGATTGCTAGGTCCCCATAATACTAGTGTATTCCCTCATTGTTATTAGTGTAGCCCCCTTATTGTTATTGTTGTGCCCCATAGAAGCCAACTATTCCCTCATTGTTATTAGTGTAATCCCATTATTGCTATTGTTGTGCCCCATAGAAGCCAACTATTGTTATTGTGGTGCCCTTACATTATTAGTTTTATGTCGGCTCTAATTATATTGTGACCCCTTAGACTCCTATATATATAGAAAGGAGGTTGTCTCATTTGAATCATCCAAGAAATGTTCAATTGTGTAAGGTAAATGAGGCTTCCCCCTTGAAGAGGCTTATTTTGAAGGCCTTGATCTATATTTTCTTCTATTTCATGAGCTGGTTGCATAACATTTGGTATCAGAGCTTTGGATTTTAGGGTTTCACTGCTCCAAACATGCCCTCGTGGAATTTGAACTATAATTTTTTTTATGTGACATTTTAGAATCTAAAAAACAAACCCATTTGAGCCGAACATGCACTAAACCTCGGTTACAAATTTTATATTATTTCCAGCTAAATTTTAGGAGATATGATCCAAGGAAGTTAGGGTTTTTGCAGAATCCTGAATTACATCCTAAAGAGGTGACCTTGGTAAAATCATCGTAACTTTATCTCTAAGTATCAGATTGAAATTTCGCAAAAAGTTACAAAAATATGACGAAGTTTAGTTGTTTGTGTAGAATTTTCAGGTTCGAAGGTGAAAACAATGATCTATGGCACTTCGTACAAGTCAGATCTACTAAACAAGTCTATAATCAGGCCTGTGTGAGAGATTTGGCCCAAATCTTTCTTGAAGACTCCAATCTTGACCAAACTTGTGGGGCTGGAAATAGGTTTTAGAGGGCTACCATAGGATGGAATCGAAGACCTTGGAGATGCTAAATTGCAAACATACAACAGATTGAATATTGATCTCCTACGAAGCAAAAAAACGGTGAGTAGACTTTTTAAAAAAATTGCATAAGATTGGTTTAAAAAATTAGTTTGAAGTGATTCAAAAGGACATAGTGAAGCATAATTGTCATTAATTTATTCCCCAAAGAAATAAAATGGAAACACCTAGTAAGCAACCCGCAAGCTCCACTATGACACATGAGAAGAGGAAGAAATGAAACATGATATATCAAAATTTCAAGACCAAATGCAACAAATTTTGCTCTCACAAAAAGTAACAAAAAATGAATTGGAAGCCATGATGAATGTTAAGATAGATGGTATAAAAAGGGGCATGGTATTTTTGAATGATGGTTTAAAATCATACATGGAAGCAATGATGAATGTTAAGATAGAAGGATTGAAAGAAGGTTTGGAAAAGTTTCTAGAAGAAAGGTGTTCCATTGGTGACAAGGCAATCCATGAAAATAATCATGAAGACAAAATAAATATCAATCATGATTTTAGAGACTCCCATGTGGGGTTTAAGAACCACCACATTCCAAATAGAGAGATGAGGAATTTTTATGGCAAGGATCTGGTAACTTGGATACTATAGATGGAGCAATATTTTGATCTACAAGATGTGCAACCCTCATAAAAGGTACGTCTTGCATCTTTATATTTAGAACCCAATTAGTTGGTATGGTATAGATGGCTTTGTTCTCATAAACCACTTGTCACTTGGTCAATTTTTATGGAATAAATGATAGTACATTATGAAGAGACAAAGAGAAACACCTTCTTTAGCCAATTGATAAATCTCAAACAAAAGGGTTCAATGGCTGAGCACATTGAAGACTTCCAAAAATTGAATATTAGGGTAATGGATATTCCATAGTAGGATGGGATTGATCTCTTCATAGGGAATTTAAAAGATAACATCCAACATGAGGTTCGCCTTTGGGAACCTGATTCCTTAGAGAAGACATTCAGGGATGCAAGAAAAGTTGAAAGAAAAATTATGGCAACAAGGAAGTCTACCAATCACAACTATAAAGATGGAATTGTTACTGGTCCTAGTCTTCCACAACCTACAAGGTTGAAACCACAAAAACTGGAGGAAAAAAGTGCAAAAGTGATTTGTTACGATTGTGATAGAAATTACACTAAAGGCCATAAGTGTGCTAAGTAAAAATTATTCTACATAGATTGTGAAGAGGAGGAAGAAAAGGGACAAGAAACATCAAAAGTGGAGGATATACACTAGGAATCAATGCCAGGAATAAATGAATCTGCCCATATCTTGTATCAATTGCATTGGCAGAAATTAGCACTCCTCAAACTCTGAAGATAGAAGTACATATCAAGAAGAAAAAATTAATAGTGTTGATTGATTCAGGTAGTACCCATAATTTTATTCATTGTAAGATAGCAAAGGAATTAACTTTCTTCGTATATCCAGCGCCAGAGTGTCAAGTGATGGTTGCAAATGGAGGAACCATAAATTTCTTTGGAAAGTGCCATAATATCAAGCTATCCATGGGAGAATATGTATTTAATAGTTCAATTCTTTCCATTCCAATGGGTGGTGTTGATGTTGTATTAGGAGTCCAATTGTTACAATATTTGGGAATGATAAATTTTAATTCTCAAGAACGTTTCTTGAATTTTTTTTGGGATGGGAAGGAAGTTGAATTAAGGGGTATCGCAGGGGAACCAGGAAATATAATCAGATCTAATAGCATGACAAAGCTTCTAAATAAATAACAGCGGGGCGTAATTACACAATTAAGTTCTCTAGAGGTTCAAACATCGAAATCATCTATTTATCCAGACCTCCAAAAAGTCTTGGACAATCATTTGAAGGTGTTTGAGACTCCAAAATGCCTCCCACCTATTCGTGATCATGATCATGCTATTCATTTGATTCCAGGAAGTATTCCTCCAAACATTAGGCCTTACAGATATCCCTATGCCCAAAAGAGTGAAATTGAACGTATGGTTGCAGAAATGATAGAGGTGGGTATAATTCAACCAAGTCAAAGTTATTTCTCTACTCCAGTAGTATTGGTGCACAAGAAGGATGAATCATTGTGCATGTGTCTGGATTATAGGGAGCTCAACAAGCTCACTATTAAAGATAAATTTCCCATTCCTATCACTGATGAATTATTGGATGAATTAGATGGAGCAATTTACTTCACCAAGTTTGATCTTCGTTCAGGATATCATCAAATAAGAATGAAGACTGAATATATTCCGAAAACAAAATTTAGAACTCATGAAGGTCATTATGAATTTTTGGTCATGCCTTTTGGCCTTACCAATGAACCTTCTACATTTCAAGGTTTGATAAATTCCATTTTCAAACCCTTAGAAAATTTGTATTAGTATTTTTTGATGATATACTAATCTATAGCAAGTCTTGGAAGGATCATGTTCAACATGTTGACAGGGTGCTCAAACTATTGGAGGAGAAACAATTATATGCAAAAGGATCCAAATGTTTCCTTGGAGTACAAGAGGTGGAATGTCTAAGTCATATTGTATCTCATGAAGGCATTAAGGTAGACCCTAGCAAAATTAAAGCCATTAAGGAATGGAAAATCCCCACATCCACAAAGCATCTGCGAGAATTTCTCGGGTTGACAGGATATTATCAAAAGTTTGTTAAAAATTATGGGAGAATAGCAAAACCTCTAACAACATTACTGAAGAAAGATGCATTTTCTTGGACTCCAAAAGAAGCTAAAGCCTTTGAGAAATGTGCCAAGCATCGGTCTTAGCTATGCCAAACTTCACAAAAACCTTTAATGTGGAATGTGATGCCCTGGGAAATGAATTGGTATTGTTTTAATGCAAGAAGGAAGACCCATTTATTTTGAAAGTCATCCAATCAAAGGAAAGTATCTACATAAAGCTATTTATGAGAAGGAAAGTGGAAATACTACATGTACTTAAGAAATGAAGACCTTACCTAATGGAAAGGCACTTCAAGGTAAAAACAAATCATGATAGTCTTAAATACTTTTTAGAATAAAGGTTATCTTAAGAGGAACAACACAAATGGGTCACAAAGATGTTGGGTTATGTCTTTGAAATCATCTACAAAAAAGGGAACAAAAATGTTGTTGCAGATGCCCTCTCAAGAATGGATGAGGATGTGGAAGAATTTCTTTGTGCCATTTCTATTATCCAACCATATTGGATAATCGAAGCAAGGGATGAATGGAAGAATGACAAAGAAGTGTAGGCACTCATTCAAGAGTTGTAGCAAGATCCTAGTACATCTCATACATTTAGATGGAAAAATGATGCATTACAATACAAAGATCGCTTATACCTTTGTAAGAATTCCCAACTCAAACAAAAGATTCTTCTAGAATTTCACACCTCTCCCTTAGGCGGGCACTCAAGATTTTTTAAAAATGACCATAGGATTAAGAATGATTTTTTTTGGGATGGCCTTAAATATGATATTCAAACGTTTGTGGCGAAATGTTTGGTTTTACAACCAAATAAAGTTGAGACAATTAAGACCCTGAGTTTGTTATAGCCTTTATCCATTCAAAATCAACATTGGGAGGAGGTTTCAATGGATTTTATCACAGGTTTACCCAAGTCTGAAGGAAAGAGTGTCATCATGGTGGTAGTTGATATACTTACCAAGTATGCACACTTTTGTGCATTATCTAATCCATTTAAAGCTAGAGCATTTGCTACTGCATTTATGGAAACAATTCAAAAGCTACATGGAAAACCAAAGATTATTTTAAGCAAAAAAGATCCTATTTTCATTGGAAATTTTTGGATAGAATTATTTTGTTGTCTGGGTACTCAATTAACTCATAGATCATCTTATCAACGTCAATCAGATGGGAAAACTGAGATAGTAAAAAAATAATTGGAAGGATATCTTCTTTGCTTTGTATTTGATAAATAAACACAATGTGTCAAATGGTTACCTCTGGTTGAATGGTGGTTTAACACTTCCTTCCATACTACAACAAAAATGACCCCATTTATGGCAATTTATGGATATCATCCACCATCCATCACGTCAGCTTTAAGAGAAAATTCTAAGGATCAAGTAGTGGAAGATCACATAGAGCATCAACAACAAGTTCTCCAACTCTTAAAGTATAACCTCAATTTGGCGTAGAATAGAATGAAACAATAGGCATATCAACATCGTAGAGAAACAAGTTTTGATGTAGGTGGCTGGGTATTTTTATAGCTACAACCATACAAACAAAAGTCCCTCAAGCAAGACAAGAAGGATAATAAATTATCACCAAAGTATTATGGTCCTAACAAGGTGTTGCAAAAATTGGTACTATGGCATACAAATTGGAGCTTCCTACATCTTCTAGAATGCACCCAGTTTTCCATGTTTCATGCTTAGAGAAGGTTATAGGTGACAAGCTCCCAGTTCAAACAATATTTCCAAAACTTGACGAGGAAGAAAAAATCATATTGCAACCTAAAGCAATCACGGAAACAAGAATTCGACAGTTATGAAATCGATCAATTTCAGAGTATCTCATCAAGTGGAAGAACTTACCCACGTGGAAGAACTTACCCACGGAAGATTCCACATGGGAGGATGAGAATTTTATACAAAAGCATCTAATTCTACTCACGCATTGAGGACAATATTTTTTTTGGAGGAGAGGGTCATGTTAGGTCCCTATAATACTAGTGTATTCCCTCATTGTTATTTAGTGTAGCCCCCTTATTGTTATTCTATGAAAGTCGACGTAATCAAGATGGGTCATTTACGCAGGGACCAAAAACCATTTTCAAAGGGGGTGGGGGAGAGCGGTTTCTTGCATTGGTGGAGGGGGGTCCAAAATATCTGCAAAAGGATATGTAGTATCCGGAAACTGCTTTTTTGGACCCCCCATCTTGACGCTAAATAAAATCACATCGAGGGTGTCCGAAATAATTAGGTGGCCATCGGATTTTGGCGGAGTTGAAATCTACAGTGAGGACATGCCCTGGGATTAATGCTGGTGGTCCCCATTGGATATTCCGTGGAAAAAATTTATTGATGAATGCCAAAACTTTAGGATAAGATGTATTTCTAAGGTTTATTAACCAGGTTACCTTTTTTCCATAATTTATACAAATAAACTAGGTAGGGTGCATTTTAAATGTGCTGACCCTCGTTTGTTTATTTATCAATTAATCCTAATTTAATACATAAATTTCAAATTGTTTGATCATACAACTTGATCAAAACTAATCATGTTACAACATTGGCTCCAATAGGGACTGCTTCCCCCTATGGGACGCAGAGAATTAGTAGACGAGTTGTCTTTAGTGTTGGGCATGGAGTCATACCATAAAACCATCAACATTGATCTGCCATCTTATGTAGAAAATAACCAATTCTCATGGATCATCGTTGTTATTTGAATACTATGCTACTACACGCTGCAACGTTCTACTGTGAAATGCAACCATATGCTTGCACTAATTCAGATACTTTTTCATACTGAATTCTGAAAACTAAAAATGTCTAGAGACTAAAAATATAAGATGATATATCATATACTCTTAAAATCACAACACTCATAATCAATGAACACACTGATCTACTACATACTAAAACTGAGAATATCTATTCAATCCCCACACCTCTATCTAATAGAACTGAAAAATCTTACACTCTTAGGTGTAATCTACTTTCCAATGTAACCAAGTGTAGAGTGGATTTATTGACAAACCACGTTGCCACCAACGAAAAGCCTGAAGAATATATACAATATGAACATGAAATCCCATGGGAAACTTATACTCATAGGCCTACTTTAAAAGCTACATCCTCTATAGACATTTTAGATTTCTGACCATGGTTGAGAGGGAGAGACATATATTTTTGACTGCAAGTATCAATGAACCTTGCATAGTAGTAAAGGCAACTGAAATTTCAAAATCAGCTACCTAGTGGAATCGCCATATGACAAAGTGGAGTCGCCAAGTGAAATAAATGCAACCAATACTAAATGCCTACTCCTTGTTCACCAGCAAGGAATAGATATAATATTTATACTTCCCAGAGAAAGATATATTCATTACTTCACTACCTGGCAATGGCGCCAAATTTTGTACCTGTTTCCCTTAGGCATTCCTTCTTTGCAAACAACTATCCCAAGAAACCAACTCAACCAGCCTTTAGGTTCTGTTATGCTCTTAACCTGCAAAATAATATCCAGATACAGAATATGCGAAGAAAAGATACCCAGAACACAGAATATGCGAAGAAAAGATACCAAGAACACAGAATAGCAATGATTTTATTATTCAAAGAGCAATGTTCACATGCCTCTTCAAGGGGGAAACCTCCAATAGAGCAGAGCTCGATTACAAAATAAGACACGATGCTCCTCGCAAGGAGTCTCTATCCTTTATATATGACTCATACATGCAATACCGTGGGTTTTATTAATACCATCTATCTAGTACTAACGCCCATTTGCAACTAACTGTGGTCCCGTCATTAATTGCGGGTTGACCACTTACAAATATTAATATGGGTTTTATTGACTCTTGACTATGACGTGATCCCATGACATAAATAAGGGGGTTAGGGTGGGACCCTAACATGCCCTCCCCCTTAAGACTAACCTTGTCCTCAAGGCTGAAGCTGCGGAAACTGCTGAAGAATAGTGGCTGGTTCCCAAGTTGCATCTTCCGGAGAGGTGTCTTTCCATTTGACGCCGACTTCCTTAATCATGCGGCCGCGCAGGTGCTTGTCTCGTGTGTCTAGAACCTGTTCGGGTTGAAGCCAGATTGACCCTTCTTCGTCTAATTCAGGTAGACTGGTTTGAACTCAGCAATTGTTCCCAATCACTTTCTTGAGGCATGATACATGGAAAACTGGATGGATTTTTGCCATAGGTGGCAAAGCCAACTTGTAAGCCACTTCTCCAATGCGCTGAAGTACTTGGTATGGTCCGTAGAATTTTGGAGAGAGCTTTTGACAACCCTTGTCTTTGAGTGATGTTTGCTTATATGGTTGCAGCCTCAAAAAGACCTGATCCCCTTCTTGAAATTGGCACTCTGAGTGATGTTGGTCGGCCTGTTGCTTCATGTGGTTCTGAGCTTGATGAAGATTCTCGCGAAGATGGGCGAGCATGGTTGCGTGGTGTTGTAGGAGTTGATCCATTTCTTGTACTTTGGAGCATCCCTTGAGATAAGAAGTAGGGGAAGGTGGAAGTTGGCCATAGACTGCTTCATAGGGAGTCATTTTGGTGGTGGCATGATAGTTGGTGTTATACCACCATTCAGCCAGAGGTAACCACTGTGCCCAAAGGTGTTGCTTTTCTGAAGTGAAACACCTAAGGTAGGTTTCTAGACATTTGTTGACGACTTCGGCTTGACCATCTGTTTGCGGATGATATGAAGTACTGAGTTTGAGTTGAGTGCCTTGTATTCTGAAGAGTTCCTGCCAAAAATTGCTGGTGAAGATCGGGTCGCGGTCGGACACTATAGAAGTGGGCATGCCATGTAATTTGAAGATCTGATCCATGAAAGATTGAGCAACAAAAGTTGGTGTAAACGGGTGGGGTAGGGCGCAGAAATGAGCATACCTCGACAGTCGGTCCACAACCACCATGATGACTAACGTGTTCCCTATCTTTGGAAGACCTGTAATGAAATCCATAGAAACCTCTGTCCAAATTGATGCCGGAATGGGCAATGGTTGTAATGTGCCGGTGTGTTGATGGTTTCCCCTTTGTGGCATTGACAGACATCACATTCTGCTACGAAAGTAAGGATGTCCTTTTTCATGCCTGTCCAAAAGAATGATCTTCTGGTGCGAGCATACGTCTTCTGAAAGCCCGAATGTCCTGCAATGGGAGATGAGTGCAATTCTGCCAAAATGCGACTTTTGAGGGTAGATGTTGGTGATATTACGACTCTGTCCTTGTAGCGAAGAATATCATTCTGCCACGGTAGCCCTTGCTGGAATTAGGATCTACCTGCAATTGAGAAATGAGTTGGGAGAGCCCTAGGTGTGAAAACCATTCCCTGCGAGCCTCTTCAATCCAGTCTGGAATGGGAAGGGAAATTGCGAGAAGAGTACTTTCCTCCTCAAATTGGCACGATAATGCATCTGCTACACTGTTGTCTTTCCCTTTCTTGTAAATGATCTCATAATCATATCCCAGCATTTTGGCTAACCATTTATTTTGTTGTGGGGAGGATAGGCGTTGCTCCAAAAAATATTTAAAACTGTGATGATCTGTGTGGATTTGGAAACGTCGCCCCAATAAGTAAGGTCGCCAGGTCTCGAATGCATGTAAGATGGCCATCATTTCCTTCTCATAGGTAGATTGGCCCAAATTCCTCCCACTGAGTTGTTGGCTTGTGAAGGCCAATGGTCGCCCTTCCTGCATTAAGACCGCCCGAATACCTGTACCCGAAGCATCACATTCAATGACAAAGGATTTGGTGAAGTCCGGTAGTGCTAATACTGGAGTGGAACACATGGCGTTTTTGAGAGCGGTAAATGCCTATTGTGCTTCCTCGTTCCAGAAGAAGGAATTTTTCTTTAGGAGTTGAGTGAGGGGCTTCGCTATGTGGCCATAGTTGCGGACAAATTTACGATAATAGCCTGTGAGAACCAAAAATCCTCTCAAGCTCTTCAAAGTCTTAGGTTGAGGCCATTCTTGCATTGCCTGGATCTTTTTAGGGTCCACCTTGACACCTTCACGCCCCACAATGTGGCCCAAATACTCAACTTCTTCCATGCCAAACGAACACTTAGACATCTTGACAAATAATTTATGCTTGCGGAGCAATTGCAAGAGTAGATCTACATGCTGAAGATGTGACGCCCAAGTGCCACTATAGATGAGAATGTCATCGAAGAAGACAAGGACAAATTTTCTGAGATATGGTTTGAGGATGTGATTCATAAGACTCTGAAAAGTAGAAGGGGCATTACAGAGACCAAATGGCATGACCAGGAACTCATAATGGCCTTCATGAGTTCTGAAAGCTGTCTTGGGAATGTCGACTTCCTTCATGCGAATTTGGTGGTAGCCGGAGCGAAGATCCAACTTAGTGAAGAATTGAGCCCCATTGAGTTCGTCCAGCAAATCGTCAACCACCGGAATGGGAAATTTATCTTTGACTGTCAACTTGTTGAGGGCCCTAAAGTCGGGACACATCCGCCACTCCCCATCTTTCTTGAGGACCATGACCACTGGGGATGAATAAGGACTAATGCTGGGACGAATGAAACCTGCTTCCAACAATTCCTTGATGTTTTTTTCTATTTCATTCTTTTGAGTGAACGGATATCTGTATGGCCGCACATTTGGGGGTTGGGCCCCTGGAACCAAGGTGATGCTATGATCATGTTCCCCTTGCGAGGGTGGAAGTTCATGAGGCTTGTCAAAGACCGTCCGATGGTTATTTAAAATCTGCTGCATCTCAGGATGAATTGGCAGAGACCTGGTTTCGACTACCTGGATGGCATTAAATTGAGCTACCACTCCATGATGGCCCTTTTTTAACAACTTTTCCATCCGATGCGAGTTGATGACAGAGGGGGCTCCCGCCTAGAGGCCACGGAGGGTATGTGGGGAGTTGTTCTGCTTAAAACTCATATATAACTCCTGGAAATCCATTGTGATTGGCCCAAGAGTGCGGAGCCATTCAGCGCCTAGGACAATGTCGCATCCCCCCATGTGTATGGCAAACATGTGGGTTTTCAACTGATAATCCCCCATTTGAAGTTTGACATTTTCACAGCGGCCTTCACATTTCATTGTGCCCCCATCTGCAATTTGGACTTGGAAGTTAGAAACTACCCATACAAAACAATGCGCTGCTTCGGCGATTTTTTGATGGATGAAATTATGGGTACTTCCACTATCAATCAAGACTACTACTGGGCGATGTTTAAGAAAACCCCTGATTTTGATAGTTTGAGGGGAAGAAATTCTTGCCAACGCATTTAGCGAAATAACTGGTTCGTCAGATACAATCTCCTTTTGGTTGTCTTCTTCGATCGCCTCCGGTTCCTCAAGTGGTGGATCTTCCTCGGTGGAGCTGTAGTCAGTGGCATCTATTTGAAAAAACTTGGGCTCCTTGCATTTATGACTAGGGGAATATTTTTCATCACAATAGTAACATAGTCCTTGCTTCCTTCTTTCGGCCATTTCCTGAGGTGACACCTTTTGGACCTTAAGTGTCTGAGTCGTGTTGTGAGCTTGTGGGGGACGACCTTTAGTGGGGAAATTGGGGTGGCTGTATTGGGCTGTTATGGCACGTTCCACCTTACGAGCTACTTGGCAAGCCTCCGTCCACGTGGGAGGGTGGTGGAGTAGAACTTGAGCTTTGATGGCTTCTTTAAGACCACTGATAAAACATTCCGTGTAGAACTCATCTGAGAGACTCTGAGTGCGGAAGGCTAAGGCTTCAAAAGTAGTGATATATTCATCCACTGTACCCGTCTGTCAGAGCTTAGTGAGACGTCCCAAAAAGGAGTCTTCCTGTTCAAAGCGATCTCGAAGAGCTTTGGTAAATTGGGCCCAACTCTGAAAAGGTCCATTGTGACATTGATGCCATGCCGCCCATTGCCATCGTTCGTTGTCCAAGTACATGGTCCCCACCATAAGCTTTGTCCAATCATCTAGGAGACGATTCAATTTGAAATACTGGTCCATTTGTGCTAGCCATGCGGACGTGTGAGAACCATCAAATTTCTGCATATCCAACTTGGGAGGTCGCTGACTGGGTGGTGAATGGGTGTGCCAGACGTGAGGAGAGTGACTAGACTCACCCTCATGGTGTTCATGGCCATTATACGGTTCCTCGAGGGCTGGATCCTTGCCCTTATCGACTGCTTGTTGTACCTGGCGAGTTAGTCCGCTAATCATAGTTTTGAGGTCGTCCATATCTGCTTCAATTTTGTCTAGCCTTTCATTGGCCATCGCTTGAGCTCTAGTTTCTACCATACACCAACTTGATGAAAAATTGGGACCGCCAAATTTTTTTTTCTAATAAATTGAATGGTACCACCGTGCTCAGCTCGTCGTCCTGATGCTGATGGGATAGATTACAAATAAGCGCTTCGGAAGATCTCAGACTCTTTTTTTTTTTTGTTTGGAATTACTCCTAACAGAGTTTTACTCCTTCTTCATCAATACTGCAGTCGCCAAATCCTCAAAATGTCACTGATGCCAAAAGTCCTTCAAAAAGTATTCCCCTGTATAGGAACCCTGCACAACAACTCCGATCTGGTGGATCTGAGAGATCTGAATGGTAGAAAAACTGCTGCTGCGGATCTGATGGAGCTGCGGGACTGATGTCTACTACTGCAGCACGTCTTTGCACACACTGATCTGATATGTGATCCCTGATAGAAAAAGGAACTATGGTCGAGAGGAGTGTCAGGTGCTACAGATCGCAATATACATAAGGGTCTGAGAGTAGTACTCGGCCCAATATTTCAGGGCTCTAACTAAGGAGGATCGACTGTACCCTTAGCCGTACAACCCGACTACCCTATCGTACGAGCGAGTAATCTCTCCGAGTGCTGTTCTCGGTGTACTGTAGCCACAAGACAGCCGAAGGTTTATCTAGGGTGAGGTTTCAAGGGAGCCTAGGGGGCTTCCTATATACCCAGAGGGTATGTGGAAGACAGTCCGTGTGCAGTTCTATCTAATGTGCTACTACTCGAAGGGGTACCCACAGGGGTTACAAGGGAGTCCAACAGACGTGACCACCTCTTGTATTTCCTGCGTGCATGCCTCCCCAAATCCACAGGTTTATGCGCTTAACGATAGATCCCATGGTTTAAAGACGCCGGAACACGTCTCTAGCCAAATTTTTTTTTGCTAAAATTGGAGATCCCACCGAGCCCTGGAAAGTGCTCTGATACCACTTGTTATGCTCTTAACCTGCAAAATAATACCCAGATACAGAATATGCGAAGAAAAGATACCCAGAACACAGAATATGCGAAGAAAAGATACCAAGAACACATAATAGCAATGATTTTATTATTCAAAGAGCAATGTTCACATGCCTCTTCGAGGGGGCAACCTCCAATAGAGCAGCGCTCGATTACAAAATAAGACATGATGCTCCTTGCAGGGAGTCTCTATCCTTTATATATGACTCATACATGCAATACCACGGGCCAATACCGTGGGTTTTATTAATACCATCTATCTAATACTACCGCCCATTTGCAACTAACTGTGGTCCCGTCATTAATTGCGGGTTAACCACTTACAAATATTAATATGGGCTTTATTGACTCTTGACTATGACGTGATCCCATGACATAAATAAGGGGGTTAGGGTGGGACCCTAATAGGTTCAAGATGGCCCTTGAACCAGAGGGGGCTCTCTTAGTGGTTACGAGGCTTTGTTTAACGTTGTTCACCTTTCACTGAACAACAACCTCTGAAGCACAATGGCAATATATGGTTTTAATTAAGGGTGGTTGGCGATGAATGACAATCCCTACCCATGATTAAAGGCCTCTCTCACTGGGTCCCTTCAAAATGTGTCAACTTCCAACCTGATAGAATGACTTATCTTTTCAAGGATTATGATAGAAGATTGGAAGGAGATTCCTAATCATTAAGCAGTCATACATACTTCTTAACAACTAGGGAAATTTTTTATGTGTGTAGAAGATTTCTACAGCCCAACAAAACACATTGCAAAGTATTCAAGAAGGCCAAAATGAAACCAATTCTAAGAGGAGATATTTCAAACAGCTAGTCTAATAAGCTAATCTCTTTTAATGGTTATTAGAAGGCATAAAGCAAAAACCAGTGAAAGAGGAGTTATCTTGGACAAACAGTCCAATAAGATAATATCTTTCTAAAGGTTATGATTTTGTAGGAGATTTAAGAATAGATCGATACTCAACCTACACTCACCCAGACCTTCCTATAAATGCTTTAAACATGTGTAGAAATAAGATATGGAACACTAGAAAGACATACTCGAAAATACAAAATTCTGTCAAACTAGAGTGAGAAGGCTTTCATTAGAAATCCTATAATATAATCTATTACAAAGTGAAGAGTCTTGGCATCAAAATCCAACACATATTACTTCAAGTGATGAAGTATTTATACAATTTCCTCACAAAATATCTTGATAAAAATATCAAGAGATATCACAAATATCTAAAAACCATATTACAAAAACATAACACAAATAAAGGTGACTAAAGCTATTTGAAGAGTTCTAGTACTATCCTTGAGGATTTCTATTGATAAAGAATAGAAATTCGAATTTGAATGCAACTCATATTTGATGAGGTGGCCTCCAAGTCACTAATTGTCTAAGAGCTTTTTCCTCCCAAATTTCTGAAAAATAGGGCCCAATCATCCTTTCGAATATCTCAATTTGAGCACGATGTGTGAAAACCGAGAGAGGTTTTTGTATTATAGTATCTTAGGAACAAAAACCCCCTCCATTTTCCCAAGATTCATCTTTGATTATCCACAATATTTTTTGAAAAAGGTGGCTTAAATAGGACATTGCAAAGTTGGAAAAATAGGCTAAACATGATGAGAGTGTATCTACCAACACCTGACACATGTATTAAAAGTGAGATAGGATTTTGTATTTTGGAATCATTTGAACGAAAAACTATTCCAGTTTCCAAATATTAATTTTATTTTTTTGCCATAATATACTCTGCAAAAAGGTGACTAAAACATGACATTTCTAGAAAACATGCCTTCAAAGATGCATTTGCATCTCCCAAATGATAACAGTTGTTGGAAGACTGAGACAGGATTTTGTACATGATGATGTGAGCAACAAAAACTACTTTCATTTTCTGAAAATCAATTCTCATTTGTCTGTAAGTAATGTTTGAAACTACTGTGTTGTATATGGAGAAAACATAGTTTTAGCTGACCATGAGACAGGCATATGACGTGGAGCTAAGAGATGATGTGGAGGCACATGGTTGGAAGAAATAGTTGATGTGTGGACATGGAAGGAAGGCATGGGAATGGAACGGTAAGCAGCATAGGGATCATGTTGGAGGAGATAATTGGCAGGGATGGATTGGTGGGGAAATGCTATGAAAGCTGATGTAATCAAGATGGATCGTTTACACGGGGAGCAGATAGCATTTTCGAAGGGGGGGGGGGGGAGTGGTTTCTTGCATTGGCATATGGGGTTTGAAAATATCAGTGGAAGGACAAGTAGTAGCGGGAAACTATTTTTTTGGATCCCCCCCTCTCGACGTTAAACAAAATCACATCGAGGGGGTCCAAAACAATTATGTGATCGTCAAATTTGGGCAGAGTTGAAATCTATGCTGAGAACATGCATGGAGATTAGTGTTGGTGGTCCCCATCAGATCTTCAGTGGAGAAATTTATTAATGAATGCCAAAACTTTAGGATAAGTTGTATTTCCAATGTTTACTAAATAGGTTACCTCTTTTCCATAATTTATACAAATAAACTAGGTAGGGTTCATTTTAAATGTGCTGACCCTAATTTATTTATTTATCAATCAATCCTAATTTAATACATAAATTTAAAATTGTTTGATCATACAATTTGATCAAAACTAATGATGTAACAACATTGGCTCCAATGGGGACTACCTCCCCCTGTGGGATGCAGAGAACTAGTAGACCAGTTGCCTTTAGCGTTGGGCATGGAGTGATACCATAAAACCATCAACCACTGATTTAGATACTCTTTCATATTGTGTTATGAAACCAGCTCAAGAAAAGATAGAAAAGATAGATCAACGCCTTAGAATTCAGCCTCTTCGAGGGGGAAACCTCCTTTACATTACATAAATGAACAATTCTTGGATGATACAAATGAAAAGACCTCCTTTCTATATATAGGAGTCTAAGGGGTCATAACATAATCAGAGCCGACATAACAATAATAATGTAAGGGCACAATAATAACAATAGTGGGCTTCTATGGGGCACAATGGTAAAAATATGGGCACTACATGGGTACATCAATATAATAAGTGGGTTGTACTAATAACAATAAGGGGTTACACTAGTAGTATAGGGGCCTAACATGCCCCTCTCCTTCAAAAAGCGTTGTCCTCAACGCTTGAGTAGTTCTTGATGCTTTTGTATAAAATTCTTGTCCTCCCATGTGGAATCTTCAGTGGGTAAGTTCTTCCACTTGATGAGATACTCCGCAATTGATTGATTTCGTAGCTGTCGGGTTCTTGTTTCTGTGACTGCTCCAGGTTCCAATATGATTTTTCCTTCCTCTTCAATTTCTAGCAATATTGTTTGAATTGGGATCTTTTGTAACTTTTGAATAAGTGGCCATACTTCTTCGTCCTTCTTCCATTCATCCCTTGCTTCATTTACCTAATCTGGTTGGATAATAGAAATAGCACAAAACAATGCTTCCACATCCTCATCCTTGAAGAGTCTTCCCATTTGGTAAGGTCACCATTTTTTAAGTGCATGTAGTATTGCCAACATTTCCTTCTCATAAATAGCTTGCTTGAGATGTAGCAATAAAAATACCCAATCACCTACATCAAAACATTTTTCACTACGATGTTGATCAGCCTGTTGTTTCATTTGATTTTGCACCAAAGTGGCGTTATCCTTTAAAATTTGGAGAACTTGTTGTTGATGCTCGATGTGATCTTTCACTGCTTGAACCTTTTTCTTCTTGATATGTCCTTCTATCTCTAGTGTTTGAGGAGTGGTAATTTCTTCCAATCCTCTACAAGATATAGTCATATTCATTTCTTAATGCTCGATGTAATCTTTCACTTCTTGAACATTTTTCTTCTTGATATGTCCTTCTATCTTGATGGTTTGAGGAGTGGTAATTTCGACCAATGAATTACAAGATATGGTTGGATTCATTTCTTCTTTCTTGATGTGATCTTTCACTTCTTGCACCTTTTTCTTCTTGATGTGTCCTTCTATCTTGAGAGTTTGAGGAGTGGTAATTCTTGCCAATGCTTTACAAGATATGGTCTGATTCATTTCTTCTTTCTCTGGGGTGGGTTCCTAGCGTATATCTTCTTCTTTTGATGTTTCTTGATCCTTTTCTTCCTCCTCTTCATATTCTATGTAAAATAATTTCTTCTCAGCACACTTATGTCCTTTAGTGCATTTTCTATCACAATTGTAACAAAGCCCTTTTTTCTCTTTTTTCTTCCAATTGTTGTGATGTAACCCTTGTAGGTTGTGGAAGGCTAGGAGTAACAACACTTCCATCTTTATAGTTGTGAGGGGTAGGCTTCCTGGTTTCCATAATTTTTCTTTCCACTATGTCACAAAGCCCTTTTACTCTTTCCAATTGTTGTGGTGTTGCTCTAAAGAAGGTGTTGCTCTTTGTATCCTCATAATGTGCTATCATTTCCTCCATGAAAATTGACCACGTAACAAGTTGTTTATGAGAACAAAGCCCTTCATACCATAAAAATTGATCTTGTTCTAAATATGAAGATGCAATACATACCTTTTGTAACAGTGGTACACCATGTAGATCAAAATATTGCTCCATCTGAAGTATCCAATTTACCGGATCCTTGCCATCAAACTTCCTCATCTTGATTTTTTTAGGAGCTCGATCTTGAAACGACTGTCACTCTGTACTTTCAGATCTTTAAGTTCTGAAATTGCGACCTGTGGTAGGCCTCTTTGTTCTCTTTCCAATGCCACCAGTCTGATCCAAATTGGATTCTCCAAGAAAGAGTTATGTACAATCTCCCAAGATGACCTGATTATATACCTTTCCAGAAGAGCGAAATTGTATGAAGTTCCACGTGTCACTGTTTCAACCTTTGTATCTGAAAAATGCATACAAGAAAATACAGTCTGTCCTCTTTCTGTACCTTCTTATGAAATTTCAATCTGATCCCTAGAGAGAAAGTTATGACGATTTTCCCCAGGTCACCTGTTTGGAATGTAATTCAGGAGTCTGAACAAAGGCCAACTTCCTCAGATCATATCTCCGCAAATATTGCGCGAAAAGCTCTGAAATTAGGACTCGTGGTTCAGCACGATTGCTTCTCAAATGGGTTTTTTTTGCAACTTCTGAAATGTCGCAGAAAAAAAGTTATAGTGAAAATTCCATGATGACCTGTTTGAAGCAGCAAAACCCTAGAATCTAAAGCTCTGATACCAAATGTTATGAAACCAGCTCAAGAAAAGATAGAAAAGATAGATCAACGCCTTAGAATTCAGCCTCTTTGAGGGGGCAACCTCCTTTACATTACATAAATGAACAATTCTTGGATGATACAAATGAAAAGACCTCCTTTCTATATATAGGAGTCTAGGGGGTCATAACATAATCAGAGCCGACATAACAATAATAATGTAAGGGCACAATAATAACAATAGTGGGCTTCTATGGGGCACAATAGTAACAATATGGGCACTACATGGGTACATCAATATAATAAGTGGGTTGTACTAATAACAATAAGGGGTTACACTAGTAGTATAGGGGCCTAACATACTGAAATCTGAAAACTGAAAAATTTATATATACTGAAAATATAAGTTGATCTATCATATACTGTTCAAATCACACCACTCATAAAAAATGAACACGCTGATCTATTGCATACTGAAACTCAAAATATCTATTCAATCCCCACACCTTTATCTAATTGAACTGAAAAAAATTACACTATTAGGTGTAATCTACTTTCCAATGTAACCAAGCACAGAGTGGATTTATTGACAAACCACTTTGCCACCAACAAAAAACTTGAAGAATATATACAATATGAACATGAAATCCCATGGGAAACTTATACTCATGGGTGTACTTTAAAAGTTGCATCCTCTGTAGAGGGCGAGATATATATTGTTGATTTCAAGTATCAATGAATCTTGCATAGCAGTAAAGGTAGCTGAAATTTCGAAACAGTGGGATTGGTTACCTAGTGGAATTGCCATATGACAAAGTGGAGTCACCAAGTGAAATAAATGCAACAATTACTAAATGCGTACTCCTTGTTCACCAACAAGGAATAGCTCTAATCTTTATTGATTCCCAAAGAAAGATATCTTCGTTACTTCACTCTTCGACAACGACGCCATATGTTGTACCTATTTCCCGTAGGCAGTCCTTGGCTGCAAAAAACTATGCAAAGAAACCAATCAACCAGCATTTAGGTTCAATCTGGCCCTTGAACTAGAGGAGGCTCCCTTAGTGGTTATGAGGATTTTTTTAA
This sequence comes from Pinus tabuliformis, assembly GCA_031772625.1. Lineage (NCBI taxonomy): Eukaryota > Viridiplantae > Streptophyta > Pinopsida > Pinales > Pinaceae > Pinus > Pinus tabuliformis. The sequence continues at coordinate 407,709,551 of CM062817.1, read as the reverse complement.
CGTTGCTCACCTTTCACTGAACAACAACCTCTGAAGCAAAAGTGCCAGATTTATGGTTTTAATTAGGGGTGGTTAGCGATGAATGACAATCCCTATCCATGATTAAAGGCCTCTCTCACTAGATCCCTTTAGAACATGTTAGTCTGCAGCTTGATAGAATGACTTAGCTTTTCAACGATTATGATAGAATAATGTAACGAGATTCCTAATAATTAAGCAGTCAGACATACTTAACAACTAGGGAAATTTGGATGTGTGTAGAAGATTTCTGCATACCAAAAATACACATTACATAGTATTCAAGAAGGCCAAACTGAAACCAATTCTAAGAGGAGATATTTCAAAAAGATAGTCCAATAAGCTAATCTCTTTTAATGGCTATCAAAAGGCATAAAGAAAAAACCAATGAAAGAGGAATTATCTTAGACAAACAGTCCAATAAGCTAATCTCTTTCTAAAGGTTATGATTTTGTAGGGGATTTAAGAATAGATTGATACTCAAACTACACTTACCAAAACCTTCTTATAAATTCTTTGTAACATGTGTAGAAATAAGATATGAAACATTAGAAAGACATACTAGAAAACACAAAATTTTTTCAAACTGGAGCTAGAAGGGTTTCATTAGAAATCCTATAATATAATCTATTGCAAAGTGAAGAGCCTTGGCATCAAAATCCCACACATATTACTTCAATTGATGAAGTATTTATACAATTTCCTCACAAAATATCTTGATAAAAATATCAAGAGTTATTAAAAATATCTAAAAACTTTATTACAAAAATAGAACACAAATAAAGGTAACTAAAACTATTTGAAGAGTTCTGGTAATATCCTTGAGGATTTCTGTTGATAAATAAGAGAAATTCAAATTTTATTGCAACTCATATTTGATGAGGTGGCCTCCAAGTCACTAACTGTCTTTGAGCTTTTTTCTCCTGAATTTATAAAAAATATGGTCCATTCATCCCTTTGAATATCTTGATTCAAGCTAGTTGTGTGAAAAATAAGAGAGGATTTTGTCTGATAGTATCTTAGGAATAAAAACCTCCTCCAATTTCCCAAGATTCATCTCTGATTATCCATAATAGTTTCTAAAACAAGTTGGCTTAAACAGGAAATTGCATAGTTGACAGAATAGGCTAAACTTGATGAGAGTGTATCTCCCATCCCCTGACACATGTATGGAAAGTGAGATAAAAATTTTTCTTTTCAAGTCTTCTGAACCAAAACCTCTTCCAGTTTCCAAATATTAATTCTTGTTTGGCCACAATACCCTCTACAAAAAGGTGTCTAAAACAAGACATTTCTGTAAAACATGCCTTCAAATATTATTTTGTATCTCCTAAACCATAATGGATGTTGGAAAAATGAGAGAGGATTTTGTAAATGAGGATGTGAGAAAGAAAAACCTCTTTCAGTTTCTTAAAATCCATTCTCATTTGTCTGTAAGTAATGTTTTAAATTATTGTGTTGTATAGGGAGAAAACATAGTTTTAGCTCACCATGAGGCATGCATATGACGTGGAGGTAGGAGATGATGTGGAGGTAGGAGATGACATGGAGGCATGTGATTGGTAGAAATAGTTGATGCGTAGATGTGGAAGGAAGGCATGGGAATGGAATGGTAAGTAGGAATGAGATCAGATGGGAGGAGATAAGTGGCATTGGTGGATTGGCGAGGAAATGCTATGAAAGCCAATGTAATCAAGATGGGTGGTTTATGCGAGGAAAAGATACCATTTTTGGAGGGGAGGGGAGAGAAATTTCTTGTATTGGTGGTGGGGGGTCTGAAATCTCGGCGGAAGGAAACTGATTTTTCAGACCCCCCCCCCCCCCTCTTGATGTTAAACATAATCACATAGAGGGGGTACAAAACAATTAAGTAGCCATCAGATTTACGCGGAGTTGAAATCTACAGTGAGGACATGCCGAAGGATTAGTGTTGGTGGTCCCCATCGGATATTCGGTGGAGCAATTTATTAATGAATGCCCAAAATTTAGGATAAGCTGTATTTCCAAGGTTTATTAAACAGGTTACCTATTTTCCCTAATTTATAAAAATACACTAGGTAGGGTGCATTTTAAATTTGTTGACCCTCGTTTATTTATTTATCAATTATTCCTAATTTCATACATAAATTTAAAATTGTTTTATCATACAGTTTGATCAAAACTAATCATGTTACAACAATGGCTCCAATGCGGACTGCTTCAGCGTGTGGGATGCAGAGAACTAGTAGACCAGTTGCCTTTAGCGTTAGGCGTAGAGTCATACCATAAAACCATCAACCACTGATCTACCATCTTATGTATAAATATAACTAATGCTCATGGATCAGTGTTGTTATTTGAATATTCTGCTACTGCACACTGCAACGTGCAACTCTGAAATGCAACCATATTCCTGCACTAATTCAGATACTCTTTCATACTGAAATATGAAAACTGAAAGTTTCTAGAGACTGAAAATATAAGCTGATCTATAATATACTCCTCAAATCACACCACTCAAAAATGATGAACACGATAATCTACTGCATACTGAAACTTAGAATATTTATTCAATCCCCACACCTATATCTAAGTGAACTGAAAAAATTTACACTATTAGATGTAATCTTCTTTCCAATGTAACCAAGTGCGCAGTGGATTTATTGACCAAACACATTGCCAGTAGCATAGAAATGAAGAATATATATAATATGAACTTGAAATGCCATGGGAAACTTATGCTCACCGGTGTAATTTAAAATTTGCATCCTCTGTAGACATTTTAGATTTTTGACCATGGTTGGGAGGGAGAGAAATATATTGTTGATTGCAAGTATAAAAGAACCTTGCATAGCAGTATAGGCAGCTAAAATTTCAAAGCAATGGGATTGGTTACCCAATTGAATTGGCATATGACAAAGTGGAGTCACTAGGTGAAATAAATGCAACCAATACTAAATGTCTACACCTTGTTCATCAACGAGGAATAGACCTAATCTTTATCGTTCCCTAGAGAAAGATATCTTCGTTACTTCACTCCCCAACAATGATGCTAAATGTTGTACCCATTTCCCATAGGCAGTCCTTGGCTACAAAAAACTACACTAGGAAACCTTCTCAACTAGCCTTTAGGTTCAAGCTGGCCCTTGAACCATAGGGGCCTCCCTTAGTGGATACGAGGCTCTGTTTAACATTGTTCACCTTTCACTAAACAACAACCTTTGAAGCACAATGTCTAGATTTATGGTTTTAATTGGGGGTGGTTAGCGATGAATGACAGTCCTTGTCCATGATTAAAGGCCTCTCTCACAGGGTACTTTCAGAACGAGTCAACTTCCAGCTTGATATAATGACTTAGATTTTCAAGGATTATGATAGAATAATGTAAGGGGATTCCTAATAATTAAGCAGTGAGACATACTTCTTAACAACTAGGGAAATTTGGATGCATTTAGAATATTTATATATCCCAACAAAACACATTGCAGAGTCTTCAAGAAGGCCAAACTGGAACCAACTCTAAGAGGAGTTATTTCAAACAAATAGTCCAATAAGCCAATCTCTTTTAATGTCTATCAGAAGGCATAAAGCAAAAACCAGTGAAAGAGGAGATATCTTGGACAAACAGTCCAATAACCTAATGTCTTTCTAAAGGTTATGATTTTGCAAGGGATTTAAGAATAGATTGATACTCAATCTACACTTACCTAGACCTTCCTATAAATGCTTTGAACATGTGATGAAATAAGATATGAAACAATAGAAAGACATACTAGAAAACTCAAAATTCTGTCAAACTATAGCCAGAAGGCTTTCGTTAGAAATCCTATAATATAAGCTATTACAAAGTGAAGAGCCTTGGTATAAAAAACCCACACATATTACTTCAATTGATGAAGTATTTATACAATTTCCTCACAAAATATCTTGATAAAAATATCAAGAGCTATTACAAATATTCGAAAACTGTATTACAAAAATAGAACACAAATAAAGGTAACTAAAACTATTTGAAGAGTTTTGGTACTATCCTTGAGGATTTCTGTTGATAAAGAAGAGAAATTTGAATTTGATTGCAACTCATATTTGATGAGGTGGCCTCCAAGTCACTAACTGTCTTTGAGCTTATTCCTTTAAAATTTATGAAAAATAGGGTCCAGTAATCCCTTCTAATATCTCAATCCGAGCTAGATGTGTGAAAACTGAGAGAGTTTGTTGTATTCTAGTATCTTAGGAACAAAACCCTCATCCATTTTCCTAGGATTCGTCTCTGATTATCCACAATAGATTTTAAAAAAGGTGGCTTAAACAAGACATTGCAGAGTCGGAAAATTGCCTAAACATGATGAGAGCGTATCTCCCAACCCCTAACACCTTTATGAAAAGTGAGATAGGATTTTGTATTTTGGAATCTTCGGAACCAAAATCTCTTCCAAATTCCAAATATTCATGTTTTTCTGGCCACAATATCCTCTAAAAAAGGGTGACTAAAATAGGATATTTCTCGAAAACATGCCTGCAAAGATGCATTTGCATCTCCCAAACCATAAAAACTATTGGAAAAATGAGAGAGGTTTTTGTACATGAGGATGTTAGCAACAAAAAACTCTTTTAGGATCTACAAATCCATTCTCATTTTTCTGTGAGTAATGTTTGACATTACTGTGTTGTATAGGGAGAAAACATAGTTTTAGCTGACCATGAGACAAACATATGACGTGGAGGTAGGAGATGATGTCGAGGCACATGGTTGGTAGAAATAGTTGATGTGTGGAAACATAAGGAAGGTGTGGGCATGGAACAGTAAGCAGGAATGGGATCAAGTGGGAGGAGATAAGTGGGAGGGTGCATTCGTAGGGAAATACTATGAAAGCCGACGTAATCAAGATGGGTGATTTACGCATGGAGCATATACTGTTTTCGGAGGGGAGAGCAGTCTCTTGTATTGGTGGAGGGGGGTTTGAAATCTCGGCAGAAGGAAACATAGCAGCGGGAAACTGCTTTTTCAGACCCCTCCTCAACGTTAAACAAAATCACATCAAGGGGGTCCGAAACAATTTGGTGGGCATTGGATTTGGGCGGAGTTGAAATCTATGGTGAGGACATGCTCGAGGATTAGTGCTAGTGGTCCCCATCGGATCTTCGGTGGAGAAATTTACTAATGAACGCAAAAAATTTAGGATAAGTTGTATTTCCAAGGTTTATTAAACACGTTACCTCTTTTACCTAGTCTATACAAATAACTAGGTAGGGTGCATTTTAAATGTGCTCACCCTCATTTATTTATTTATCAATTAATCCTAATTTAGTACATAAATTTAATTTTTTTTGATCATACAGTTTGATCAAAACTAATCATGTTACAAAAAGTGGTAGCAGTAGCGAATGACGAGAGTGTGTGAAATATGAGGAGAATGTAGCCCTTGCATCGAAACAGAAGGCGAAGAAAGGTCCCAGTCAGGGACAAAGATCAAAGGGAGAAGAAAATAAGAAGAAAGATTTTTCGAAGATCAAGCGCTTCATATGTGTGGAGTTTGGTCATTATAGTACCCGAACTCCCACGAAGAAGAAGGAGAAGAAGGATCAAGCAACAATTTTGATAGAGATCAATAATTTTCCAATAGGTTGGAGGAAAAATTCGCTTTGTATGCAACTATACCTCCAGGAGAAAGGTGGAGATACCTTGAACTCTAGTTCCCAGAGTTATAGACACTATGGGAAGGGTCCAAGGAGGATAATAGCAGACAAGTGTTTTATCATGGATCAATACCCTTGCTGCAAGGGCCCATAATTTTCAGTAGCAGATAAAATAGTGTCATCATGGTGTATTAAGATATTGAGGGAAAATTGCAGAATTAGTTGTAGTTAGTTATTGAGTAGCACAAAACCAGTCAACATGCAAACACGCTCAATAGACAGTGGAGAGGCTAGTTGAAGTGAGATCGTCAAGAGACAACTTCGAAGCTAGTACAAGGACACAATAGATTCATAGATTGGTTATCGGTTGCAGTAGTTGTAGTAGCAGCAATAACATGAAATTAATTGCAGTGAAAAATAGAGTTGGTAGTCGTGCAGGAGACACAATGCAGTGTCAGCAGCAACGCAAATGCAAGGTGATTTAGCTACATAGTGAATGATGAATGAAAGTATGCGTAGTGGATTGGTAGGCATTGACATGTTGTCACATATGTCAAACATCATTAGCATGAGGGAAGATGTTATTGGAGTGAACACCTTCCTCACTAAGAGGGGGTGTTAATTTTTGTAGCATCAAATAGGTTTTATAGTCTCAACTTATGTCAAAGAGGCCAAGAACATGAGATATTCAAAACCCATAAAAGGTTTCTCAAGATAAGCTTGTGAAATGCCTTAATTAAATTAATTAGGCATAATTTAAATTTTTCCTAAGTCTAACTTAAGAAAATTGGTTAATCAATAGGAATTAATTAAGGAAACGTGAGAATGCTCTAGTAGTTCACACGGTTTGAGTTTGAGATGATATTAGCCATTGATGGAGATTTAATCATGGTTGTTGGTTCACCAATGAGAGATTATAAGAGAAACTCGATGGTTATAGGGAAATATACACTTGAGCACACCAAAAGAGTGAGTTCCTTGGTAGATTGAGTTATCCAGTTGCAGAAGCTGAGCAGGGAAGAAGAGTTTGATCTAGAAGGATGCAGGGGTGAGAGGGAGCATCATAAGTGATATCAAGAGAAGTTTTCAATTTCAGAGAGTTAGCAGCAACAGGGTAGAGTTATGCTCAGTGAGTCTATGCAACATCTGAACAAACAACTTTAGAGGAGGGTTTGATTTAGATGAAAAGGAGAAGGATTTGGTCTTTGGAGGTTGGAAAGATTTCTAGAAGGCTAAGTGAATAATTTGTGGAGGCTGAGTTGGGGAGGCTAACAACATGGAATCATTTTTTAAGGTGGTACAAATTGCCTAGTGTAGAGGTTGATGCAGGGGTGTTCGAGTGGCTAGTTTGCGCCATTTTAAGCACTAAGATCAGTTTCGGGTGAGACAAAAGTTGTCTCATTAATTTTTGGCCAGATTATTTTGCTGAGTATTTCCAGTTTGGCATCCATATTTATTAACTCATATTGCATTGTTGCATAATAATAATAAAACGCTCATTTGCTACACTCATTTTCTCAGATTGGGTTTTTTTGGGGACATTTATCCAAAACAACAATGTCAATTTTATTTTGTGTGAGTGTGTGTGTGCATTATTTTTTCTTAGTTCTTGTTTATTTTCTACAAAGTTTTTATTTTGAATAAATTATCGTGTGATTTATTCGTTATTTTTTATTTAAAAAATAGATTGCATAATTAATTAGTTAGAAGAATAAATTCTAGTTGCTACATTTCAAGGAATTTTCACAATAACCTCCTAATCAACAAACCAGTTACCCATCAAGGGTACTAGCAGCATGGATCTCTCTAGCATGCAAGTAGTAGTTTCATCAAAAAACACCTTATGTAAAGGCATAAGAAAATAATTTCATATCTATCCATATGTCGATATATAGTGGTACTCCTAGAGGAGTTTGTAATAAAGTTGAGCCTAATCTTCATGAATGGCCCACCTACATTTCATGATCGATAAATTTATCTTGATACTGATCATGTCTATAATATATGAAACCATGAATAACTGACCTTGTTGGCCTTGTTTAATACCTATTTGTTCCTACTCAATAGTATCCATGATGGGTCATGCTAAATATCTACCTAGTTAAAGATCTTCCCCTTGAATTCGATAGTGTACATGAGTGGGACCCAACCCATGGGGAGGTTTTTTTCCATTTGGTCTACCATATGGCCTAAATACCATGAAAAATATTAGGTGAAAGAAAGTCTTAACAAAATTAATGAGATACCCCTTGTTCACCCTCATTTTGAATGTCCCCTTGCTAGTCCACCATTTCTTAAGCATCTCCTTCAGTAGAATCTTGAAGCAAGTTAACCAAAATTTGTCCAAGCATACTTCCACCCTTGGAAACTACTAATACTTATCGATGTAATTGGACTCGTCGAAGGAAGTAATGGGCTTTCCATGGTAATCTCATATCATGACTTCATCAAGTTCTACATGTTGAATCAACCACTCAACGAATTTTGCACAGGGAATGACAACCAAGTTTTCATCCACCTTAGGAAACTAAGATCTCTTGGTAACTTTTTACACCTTAAAATTTGGATAATCTAGAGGAGAATTCCCTCTCTAAAACATCTAGTACACCTCAGACCATATATGAGGTATACATGTCAATACAACATGCAATATCCTAGAACTCACCAGACAAAGAGTTATTGGGTTCCTCATCACCGAACGATTCAACTATTGTTGTCTTGTAGCCTATATCCTAGAAGAAAACATGGTTCTGCTACAAATGTAAAAAAAAATGAAAAACACCAATTATAAATATTATCTTAGAAATAGAATCTAGGTGAATGAGGTTTCTAGGTTTCATAATTAGTCAACTTTTAGCAATAAATCATGTTAATGGTGAGGAAAAAGTAGAATGATAGGTTCATTATCTTTAATATGATGGTAGATTGCTTTCCCCATTTAAATATCACTTAAAGGGTAGGGGGACACCTAAGGTTTTACAGAAAAAAAGATTTACTCATGTACCCAACATAGAGAATAAAAAACAGATTAAAATGTATAGCTAATAAATGGGTTGGAAACATGAAAATGGATCCATGAAAAAGAACTCTAGGTGCTTTATATAAAAAATCTAGGTATCATGAGGAAAATCTATAGTTGAGCATTCCAGAGATATGGAAAACCAATTTTGGGGTTTGTTGCAATATAAAGTGTTATTTTAGCCAAAAATAAGTTGCTAGAGAGCTAGAGCATAGCCATGAGTTGGCTTGGGAAAAGAATGAGAGAAAATAGCAAGAAGGGGAAGCAGGTGAAATGGATCTTAAATCATGTTTTAACTATTTCCTATCTAGGAAAATGGTTTTTTCAACAGGTTTGAGCTACATCAAGTGGCACAAGTGGGCACTTTGTTAGTGAGGATGATGGTCCAAGAGAAAACAAAACATAACAACCTCGAGGAGCAACAAGGAATATTTAAAAGTTATTCACTATGTTAAAATTCAGCATAAGATAAGATTTCATCTAGTGAAAACCATTTGATGGGTAAATAATTACGGTAAAATATTGTAAACAACAAAAAAGTAGAGTGAATAAGCATTGAAAAACGCTTACATGGTACTAAGCTACTCGTAGCTAAAGCCGGCTCAATAAACTAGGGTGGGACACTCCTTTAATCCAAGTGATTTAAGGTCTAGAGAATAGATCAAAGATGGTATTTGAGGAAGAGAGTGAGCTACTAGCTTCATTTAAATTATTTTATTAGGTTTCACATGTATTAAGTTGAATAATTTCCTTATTACACTTAACCTTTTTTCCTTTTGTCTTCTCTTAACTCAAAGTAACAAAGTATCAAAAAATAACTTTAAAAGTGTGAGACAACTTTAGAAAAATCAAAAAAATCTTAGGCTTAAGGCTTAGTCATGCACTATAGTGGTGTTTTGAGGATTAATTAGGTGTTGTAACACTCCTTTAGTGCTTGTCAGGGCATTATGCTAAGAAAGGAAGCTAAGAAATGAGTTAAAGAGACCAAAATTGAAGAGGTGGCACTACAGTGAGGGTCTTTGGTATGTTGATGCACTGGCTAGAGACTCAATCAAGCACTATGGAGATATGGATAGAGAAAATCATTTGAAAATTCCAAAAGGCGTCATAGCATTGCACACAAACTCATCGGGGTGTTATGGAGACATAAAAAATAATAAAAAATGAGAGGGAGACATAAAACAAGGGTAATTCTAAGTTTGTAGCACTTGATCGATGCTAAAGGGGGCACTATAATATAGGATTGAGGTCTAGGAGGGCACTATGTTGAGTTGGAATGCCAAAATATTAAGTTTGAAGCTCAAATTTGAGGGTGTAGCCCAGAGATAAAGGTAAATAAGGCATTATAGCACAAACTAGAGGCTCAAGGAAGTGCTACATTAGGGAAAAGATACTTTGATTTGAAATAAAAACTAAGTACCACAATAACCTTTGGTATGCTTACCATCACTCCCTTCACATCGAATCTCATAATCCCCTTTAAAATTCGTGACCAGGTAAAGACTAACACCTTTAACACTTTCTCAATGACAATCTACAAATTTTTTATTACTAATTTCCCAAAGCTTCATTAATTATCTTCTAACACAAAGTGTGAGATATATATATATATATATATATAACTAGAATGAAAATTTATAGTGAGGGTTTGCCCGAATGATACGCTGCTCCATATGGGGACGTTTGAAACCCTCCATACCAAAGAAGTGTGCTTGCAAGTTGATGCAACTCTCCAGTGGTTATAGGGCAGCAGTCTGACTCGATTTGGGGTGGCATCACAATTAGGCCTTCCAATTACCAATTTCGCTATATTAAAAAAGAAGAACCAAAAAAACAAACAAACAAATAAACTAGAATGAAAATTTCTAGAGAATCAGTAACTACCAAATACAACTATTACACAAATGAACGAGTTAAAACATCTCCCCAAAATTATTCACCAAGAACTAATATCATTTAACAATTATGACTTAAATGTTACATCAACTTATTATAATTATTTTTTTACATAATTTTTATCTATTTTTTGTTAATTTTAATTTAATTATAAATTTAATAAATTTTAATATTTTATAATTATTAATATACTATTTTTATATGACACAAAAACAAAAGAACTTTTAGCACAGGCTTGGTAGTGTGTAGTGACATTAAGTGGAAGATGGCATCTTTGACTGGTATGTTAAAGGTCTGGCAGAAAGTAAAGGATCATATGTGTCCTTGGTACTCCTAGTCGCCCACGACTTATAAATCATTGATGAATATCGCATGTAGGTTCTCACAGTGAACAATTATCTTGAATAGACCAAGGTAGACAAAGGTACATAAATAGGCCTCCTCGGTCATTCGCTTCAACTCCTTTATTTCAAAAATACATCAACAATGTTATTCAGTAATTCGAGACACCGACAATGTTATTTGGAAATTCAAGACTTCAATTCCTTTATTTTAAAATTTCAAATTGGATAACTTCAAATTCACATCCATAGAAGATATCATGAGTGACAATATTCTCAAAGAGGATTTTTTGCTTATCCCATAGTTAATTTTCCACTTATTTATAATTGCTTTCAAGCATACAAAATATTTTCCACCCTACTTTTCTTTTTCTCAAAGTTATAATTCCAATTGAGGTTGGGATGAGTACCAATTCAAATATATATATATATATATATATATATATATATATATATATATATCTATATATATATTTGTGTGTGTGTGTGAAATTTCTCTGATTTCATATTATCCTAGATGAGAGTATTGTAGATGATCTATTTGGATTTAACTATCATAATCTTCATTTTGTTAGTGTTCGTAGACTTACCTATGTTAGAATATAAGTTTTTGGTGATCCTTGGTTTCTTAGTAAGTTCATAAAGGGGCTCCTCATCATAAGAACAATATAATTGGTACAAAGTAGGATGATGACTATATTAATGAGAGTCAAGCCAACACAACCTGTAGTTTTCAAACCATTTTTCTAACTTGCCAATGTATATTCCAAAATTCGTAAGGGATATGGGATAACCATACTTGAATCGTATATTAATTTATTTGGGACATTCCTTAATGTTGATATACTTGGCATTAACATTCTCATACAATATTACGACAACATCTCTTAACTCGAAAGGAACTTTTAGCCCATCTAACCTATTCTAAATATTAGTTTTTGGAACTATCTCAAAATATTTTCAAAATTTAATGAAACAACAAAGGAGACAGTTTTTAGTATTTTTTCACTCTGCAATGATCATAAACATAACAAGGTGGTCCAAAGTTGAATGATAGCCTCTAAAAAAATATTGGTCTTTAGCTCTTTTCCATGGTTTTCTAGTCATATGTAATTTTTTCTTTCTTTCAAAATATTTCCATATATCCTACCTAAAATGGACTAGTCATAATGGTCATATAATTAGAGCGATTTCTTTTATCTACACTTTTTAAAATAGGCACAATGAGGTTTTAAGTCCAAGGTTTAAGGAATCCCTATTTGATTTCTAAATTGAGCAATGTGTATATGTCATGGACAAGGATATACCCTCCATATTTTAAGATTTCAACTTTATAACCTTCAATGTCCTTATATTTTCCTTTTGCTAATCTTTTAACCCCGAAATTTATGTCTTCTATATAAATATTTTCACTCTTCATAGAAATATTTGGAATGTTATCCACATAATTAGGGGATTAATCAATATTTTTATGAAAAGAATTCTACAGTTCATTAGGGGAATCATATGAATTTCTTTAGTTTTACAAGTCAATATTTACATCCAAAATTTATTAAAAATCTAGCTTAGATAGATACAAAACATTTTCTTCATTCCTATTTTATGTAGGTCCTTTTTTTTTTTAATTATGGATTTGGATCTATTTATTTGATTGAATTTTAATGAATCATTAGAAGAATCCTTAATGGATTATTTATAAATTTTACACTTATTAGAGTACTTAGGGTTGGTTTCATTGTTTTTATTTTCACATGAAACCTCGATAGAAATTTTTTAATGGAAGTAGATAGGGTTGTCATTAAATTATGATAAAGATATTCAATATATATATTTTAATGGAAGTAGATAAGGAAATAGCTTGAAATCACATGTTCATAGGCCTATTTTCGTCTTGTTTAAGCTACAATAGCGAGTTAAACCTACATGCCCAAGTTTTCTAATAAATAATTCCACTACTACCTTAGATGATTTGTTAACTTCATCAATGTATATAGCTTTTAGGATAGAAGGGACTGTATAGTCTCTTAATATCCTTTCATTTTGTAACATGGAGAAGTGTTGGTAGAAGACACCTAATGCTAATAAAACAATTAAATAGTCATTCTCCAACAATAACATTTTATATCCATTCAAACATCATTGATAACCCATGAGTAGATTTATCATTAACGACTATTCAATAACTTACAATAATAACCAAAATAACTATTGTAAGTTATTAATTAGTAAAGTATTAAAAGGCTAGAAAATTGGTTTGTGCAATAGGTATTAGTCTTAAAAGTGGCCATTCCCAAGGTATTCGACAAGAAAATGGTCATAAAATATTAACCAAGTAACCCAATTTTAGGGCTCATTAGGTTTAATGGATTTTGAAGGGTTATATTTGGGATTCAAAAATGAGGGCCACAAGCACATCCTCAAAGGTCTCTGCGCCAATTCACTAGAAATTATCAAACTCTTAATATATGGATAATCTCTGAAAGAAATGTTACTTAGGAATTATTTCCCAATCTATAGGCATCCTAGTTATGGATACACCCCCACAAGAAATTCAACCTACTTTATATTTGATTTTGAATAAACATCAATATGTTTGTGAAACACCCCATAACCTTTAAGAAAAATATTGAAAACATAATTAAAAAATTGTTCATAATAGATGTGATATGTCCTAGTACTAGTTCTTACTCTTGCCTAGTCATCAAGATATTGAAAAAATAAGGAAATTTGTAGAGCATGTGGCTATACTCCCATGATATTAATAAGTTGATGGTAAAAAACAAAATGTCATATTGTAGCCATTAATGACCTCTTGGATGTGCTACATGGTGCTCAATTCTTCATTAGACTACACCAATTCTCTAGGTATCATGAAATCTAGATAAAGTGGTAGGGAATTCCTAATTCTACCTTTTGCACACATAAAGGCTATTATGGGGCTTTGGTTACACCTTTTGATTTTTTCAATGCTCTATTAATTTATTTGAATCTCATGAAAAATATTTCTAAACCTTTTGTATGCAAATTTCTAATTGCCTTTTTTACTAAAATGGACTTCAAGAGAAAACAATAAACAAAAAAAGAAAAGGAAAAATATCATCTTAAAAAGAAATAAAACATATTAAAGATTTTACTTTCTATTCGATAAATTCAAAATGATTATCTCATCTCAAAATTACAAGTTTGGTTAGAATCCATTTCCATATGTGAGAGTTATTCCTTTAACATTAACACATTTAGCCTTACTATCTTTACTTTTAGTTATAACTATTACAAGTGTAGATTTATTTTAATTATAAATCTATTATAGGTTAAGAAAGATTAAATCCATTAAAGTGCAAACTTTTAACTATACAAGCATCCAACAAAATATGTAGAAGATGAACATCAAACCCAAAAAACATCAATGATGAAGGATTAATATTGCCTTTATCAATGATTATTCCACTCAATTGTGAATATTTAATTTTGTAACTTCATTTTTTTGGAATTGCATGAACCAAAATGCTTGAACACTTACACTAGTTGTCACCTAGTTAATTATAATTGTCACAATCATATCAAATTCCCTCAACATGTAATCAAATTTGATGATTACTTCATTGTGAACTTTGTTGTTTATAGTGGATACTTAGTGAAACACTTCAATTTTTATACATGATGATCCTTCAATTATAAAAAACATAGAACTATTCCATGGACATTGTACTTGTCTTTCCTCTAGCATGTATACTATAAAAAATGTGAATGCTTCATGACATTATTTCTCTAAAAATTTTAGTGGCGATGATGATTATATTGGTGAATGACATCAATATGAATTACCAAATTTTTAGCATTGGATATGGAAATTATTCAAATCCCTTATTAGATCTCTATAGTTATGGGAACTACGCATACTGCTAAAAGCAAGAGTGATATCCAAGATATAAGAATCTCATAAACCATACTAGTAACCAATGTGTTAAGTAATGTTAGATTTCTAATTTTGCAGCTAATTTTTATAATAAATAAATAAAGTAAGTAACATATCTAAATAATTGATGACACTAATCTCAATTTTAGTTAGCTTCTCAATTCACTACTCATGTTGTTTTATGATTTTAGTTAGCATTTAATAGATTGATCAAAGATAGGATGAGATACTCTAGAGTGGATTGATCAAAGATAGGATGAGATACTCTAGAGTGGAGATGATAAGAGGTATTCCACGAACAGGATAATAAGAGGTATTCCACGAACAGGATAGTCACAGAACGCAAAAAAAGTAAGTAGTTAACTTATCATCCCGGTGCACAAAAATTAAACAGAGAGCCACCACATCTCTGGTAAAAAAAACTATTGCAGAAATTCTCTTGGTCTGGACTGCACTTTGACCGATTAGCTGGGTGAGTAGTGTACTCGACAGCCCTGTTAAAGTTTCCCCCCAAATCCTGTGGCATATGGAGTTGGAGCTACAGAATCAGAGAATCCGGACGCTGAAAAGTACTTGATACCAATGACCATTATAAATTTTTATATGATGACAATACCATGCGCTATGGAGGTATGTGCATTTCATTCGGGCAACTGTCCAGGTGTATTAATGGATTTATGGCGTTGGAAATATTGGTGGTCGTCAATGCTCACATATGTGTTCGGTACACCCATGTTGTTGGCGCGCAAGGAAGTTTGCGTGCAACTTTTGTGTAATCAAAAATCAAAAGTCACACTGAGTAGAAAAATCTGGCAAACTATTTCTTTATAGTTGGATGGGGATATTATGATATTTAATTTATAAGATAAAAAGAAAATAAGTTACAAACTTATGATATGATGTGTAATATTGTTTTTCACAATTTTTTATGTAACCATATTAAAGTTAAAATATTCCTATTTTTTACATTATACAATTTTTTTAACTATTGATATTTACAATTTTAATAGTATAAACGAAATTGATAGCAAGTTAGATATAGATTCATGGTTCTAATTTTTTTATTAAAAAATTTATGTTTATACAAAAGGTAGTATCACAATGTTGATTTGTTGCAAATATCTAACCATCAAAAAGATGGCTTGAATTTTGTCTATTGTGGGGTTTAAACACATTTTTATGAAAACCAAGTTATATATATATATATATATATATTTTCATTTTTTTTCTTAATTTACATATTTAACAAATAAAAAATAAGGATTTTGATTTACACGGAGTTGAGATGGAAAAATTCAATATAAACAATAATTTAAAATTCAATATAAACCATGGCTTATTTAACTTAAAAACTTACTCAGAAAAAAAAACAGACAGCTAACACTTATCAATGTTTCCAACCCAAGCATCCTAATTCAAAATCATTGTACAAGCTACTTGAAAATCATGGTACATTATCCAAATATTTGCATATGCAATACAAATAATTGTTATAAGAAATACAAATTACTGCATAGGCAATTCAAGTTACTACACAAGTAAGATAAGTCACTACACAAGCAATACCAATCAATGTTCAAGCAATACCCGGGGTTTATAAACCAAAGAAAAGCCAAAGATAACACAAAATTAATTCCTTAATCCTATCTAGTTCACATATTCAATTTTCAAAGATTGCAAAAGGAAACTAAATGACAACTTAAATCAATGCTTCTATGCTACCTCATTCAACACACTCAGATTCAAAAGACTTCAAAAATTCAAATCTTATATTCTAATTCAAAACTAATCAAAATAAACTCAGAAAAAACTTCCTATGAAAAAGAGTAGTAACCTATGACCTATTTCAATCGCGATTATACTACAGTTCTAATGTATCTCAAAGCTATGCTACAAATCCTAAAATATTAACACACAACTTATATTAATGCATAACATTCTACATCTATGATTTCTGGATATTTCATATAAAATGCAATGCTACAAGATCTTTGTGTTGTTGTTAAGCATACACGATTTTAAATAACAAAGACAAAATCCAATTTGAATCAACAGATTTAGCTCATAACACAATTATCATTCATTTTGCCATTGGAAAGTGTCCTTTTGAGTATTCATGACTTGTGGAAATGCGATTATGAAATCATTCATGCATAGGAAATATGAATTAACATTGTTCCTTTGTTGATGAAGGCTCAAAGATAATATGTTCTTCCAGATTCAAGAAAAACAGAGCAAGTAATTTAAGTACAAAATGGAAGAGAGTAAATCTGAGTTTGATTCGGAAAAAGACTTTGAATCGAAATGTAAATCTACGAATTTTAGCAAAACACACTTCCTACAATATACAATGATTACAGGACTCGGTTCTAGGTTGTGGTGGGCCCTTGCCACTTCCTGGAGCAAGTCTAAAACTAACTCAATATCTTAAAAATTAGAAATCATAACACTTGGAGGAAAATAAATGTTGAAACCATAATTATATTAAGTTCAATGAAACATCAATTCAGACATCAATAAGAGTATGCCACAATCTCCAGTGTTATCTGAGCGTATAAATTTTTGCACAAAGCTATGCATATGGTATTTTCCATTAGCTTACATACAAAAACATCAACCTTTATAAAGTGTTGAACCAATGGATAAATAGTTATAACTAATTGACTGAGAAAAGTCAACATATAACATCGAAGCTAAGTTAGACTATATGAAATATCTCGAATGACTTCAAAAAGACTGCAGTTGAGCTTATCCCAATCACATCACGATTAATGAAACCGATTCCATGTTTAGAGTAAAGAGGCCTATTTTGGGATGCTGAATATTTGACTAGATGTCCGCTGCTAAGTAGAGCACAATATGAGGTGCAAAATTAGGTACAAAATAGTAAGTCCACAAATAGTCATCCACTACGTTGTTAAATGGTGTGCTGAACTGTATGCTAGAGTACTTGCTGACTTGTCCACATGTCTTTAAATTTCTGCGAGTCCTTGTAAAGATTAGTCAAATTAATTCAAGAGTTACAAGTCCGTTATTACCTACTTAAATTGATTAAAGACATATAAAAAATAGCACTAAGTAAGAAATCTTACCTCTACTTGCAAAATAGTGCTGTTTGGTTAATGTAGAGTGGTATCATGGTACACAAAGGGTAAAAGAGAGTAAATGTCGATTAAAAGAAGGGAATAGGATATGAAAAATGAGTACAAAAGTAGGGCCCAACATCCCCCCATTCCTAAGGGGATGCATGCCCTCATGCAACTGTCCTTCTCTATTCCAATCAATCATAAATAAAATTACGAAATCCCATAATTCAGATTCCCACTGCTTTGACCAAGACCTATAGACCATGGTTTTCTTTCATCAATGACTTCAGAAATTGCAGAGCTCATTCCTAAGAACTAGGCTTCTTAACAGGCCTCAGCCATTTTAGTTTCTAGTTAACCAGGTGCTTATTCCTATATCATTCATTCACAGATCGCACATAGCGAAATAGGGTTTATATTTATAAGTCTTATCCTTCAAACTTTTGTTATTTCTCTGCAACTTGGCCACTAGTAACTACATATTCTCTTCATTACATGCTGAGGTATTTTCAACCGGTATTGTATGTTGTTGGGAGTTACTTCCCCCCTTAGCTAACCCAGTAAATGTCTTGCTCTTCTTAAACTTGGGCACTCGTTTTTTCTTTCTTGGTTTCTTATCAGACGGATTCTGAGGCAATGAACTACTCAGAATGTCTTGAGTGTTATTTGTTGGACCATCTCCTGTAGACATAGGATCCCTTGCTTCCTCATTCACTTGAGAGGGGTCTCTTGTTCTGAAAAAAATAGAATGGTGACCAACTCTCGGTCTTGAGTACCAAAAATAGATGGTTCTTGTCTGGACATGCTTTGTGTACGTCGTCATACTTGTGATGAGGTTGGATTCTCTGTTGATTTCTTTATTGGTGTGGAAGGCACATATGTCACTTCCTACAGGCTTTCCTTTTCTTTTTCTTAAGGGAAACGTTAACCTTCTCACATTTTTGTTCTACTTGTGCAATGACTAATTCGACAACTTCCACCAGGATTTTTCTTCTTGCGTGATTGAGGTTCCTCAACTGGTACTTCCTTGTGGTCAGGTTCACTTTTTTGTACCTTATTCATTTTACATTTCTTCCCTTTTGATAGTCGGGCTACTTTATATGTGGATGTGTTAGGGTTTACCAACTTTTTTGGGGGTTTTGCTGAACAACTCCTTCCCTTTGTAGATACAGTCATTAAAGCAGGGCTCTGACCCTATTTAGAACTAGTCCTGGTGGATCCTCAATTCCAGGGCTTAAATTATTTGACAGGGGACTCGTGAGCCTTTGTCGAACCTTCAATTGGGTTTCTTCCCCTAAAAAAATTTCCACCATAAAATATTCCTAGGACTTTCATCGTCTACTTAACTTAGCAAGAACCAATATTTTAATAGGGTTATGATGGCACACATCGTTTCAAGATTTTTAACAGCTGATTGAAATCCCCTAGCATCCTTATACAATCTCCTGTGCAAAAAAATGGAAATTTAA
Source organism: Pinus tabuliformis (assembly GCA_031772625.1). Taxonomy (NCBI): domain Eukaryota; kingdom Viridiplantae; phylum Streptophyta; class Pinopsida; order Pinales; family Pinaceae; genus Pinus; species Pinus tabuliformis. The sequence continues at coordinate 407,690,190 of CM062817.1, read as the reverse complement.
CTCCTCGATCTTCTGAAAAATGTAAGAGAAATCTAATGCAATAAAGGAAAACTACGATGTACCTTCCTTCACAAGTAAAAAATATTTGTAGCATCGTGATAAGTGGATGCCATTCTTCCTCCAGGCAGCTGCGTAGAATTGCTTTTGACCAATGTATAGACTTGTAAGAGGGTTTGAGGAATTAGTGGAGTCCTCTAAGTTGAGTGGTCCTCCTTTGAAAAACTTCTCCCCAGATAGTGGTAACCCGGTCATTCTGCTTATGGATTCTTCAGTGATTTTGAAATTCAAGTTCCCAATCTCTACAACCTCCCCATTAAAACTTTGTGAAAAATCCAATGCCACTCTATCATTGTAACCCTGGAACTTCCGAAGGAAAACCATCCAACCCTTTTCTTCGAATAATTCCTTGCAATTAGCATACTCGAGGCTTTTTAAAAATTGAACAAATGTAGGTTTGTGACGATCAACCCCCATTCCAAATGTGAAGAAATACCGAAAGTTATCATAGAATTAGAGGGCTCACAATTTGACTTCCAGCTGCAACTTATCACTGAAATAAAGAATTACCCTGTCGACTCTCACAACTTTAAATTAATTTTAGGAAATAATACTTGTGAAATTTCAATAATGATATGCATGGGCAGAAACAATGATGAATTGATGCTTGATATGTGAGCCGCATGAGAAAAAATGAGGGAAAAGGTAGTGGGGAAGGATGGAAATTCGATTGGTGGCATGGTTTGGTTATAACAATGATGATTTGGTGCTCGAAATGTAAGCCATGCAAATAAAAATGAAAGGAAAGTGTAGTGGGGACAAGACATAAATTTGAATGTGGAAGGTTGGGTGAATCATAGTGATAAATGGAGATATACTATTACTAGTTTATTATTAATATACTTCAATATAGTCTAAGTAACATAAAAAAATGTTCCCATACATTGATTTGGCTACTATTAATATTCTGAAACTTGAGACAAATGATGATAATACCAACTTTGATCTTCGGTGAAGTATAATATTCATTACTGGATTTATGATGATAAATTAATTCATAAAACTATAGGTATTTCAGAGTATTTATAATTAACCATCTTCACTAATTTTGGTGCTAGTAGGTGAAATTTGCTCCCTGTACACTTCTTCTGAATTTACTATATAAATTTTAGTAAGAAATCGTTTAGTACCCATGCCTGGTTTATCATAATACCAACTTTAAGTACAAAATCCATGAACTGAACTGAAAAATGAACAAAACTATTCTTGAATATCTTATGTAGCCTGACTGAGAAATTTTGCTAAAATTTGGCTTCAAGTTACTACACATAATCTCAATCATCATTCCATGGATTTTGACTAGGACTGGAATGATTACTGCCTAGACCATTTCGTTTTTAGAGAGTTTCAAATGAAAAAAAGAAGACTCAAGAAGGCTTCGTTTCCATACTTATTTCGCTGAGCTTGGAAAGGAATAATTCTATACTTAGCAGATCCCTAGCTACTACTACCTCATAGATTTATCAAGCCTGAGTTAGTCGTTGCTCAGGGTATTCCTCTTTACAGTGTCTGAAAAAATGAAAGTAGACACCATGGGGGTTTCTTTTCTATACTTATTCTAATGATCCCATAAAAGAATAATTTTGTACTCAACAGATACCTAACTACCATTGTCCCATTAATATTTATGATCCAGGGTCAGTCCTTACTCGGAACATTCAATTTTTGGGAGTCTGAAATGTACAAAGAGGACTCCAAATTGTCCTTTTCCATAATTAATCTGTCCATTATAGATAAAGGAATAAAATTACCCTTGACGGATTTCCCCTTTATTCTATGTGAGTTGTGGAGGAAAATAAGGAGTCATCTCGCTATTATTTTATACTATATATATATATATATATATATATATATATATATATATATATATATAGATATATATATATATATATATATATATATATATCAGTTTGAAGAACCAGCAAGAGCTGGATCCTTCTTTTGAACCAACTCCATTTCTGGATCTCGCATCACCTCTTGCAAAAATTCTTGGCGAGAGAGCGGATATTAGTAGTTCTTCAACTTTTGGCCATCACCACGAATGTGGTCTGATCAACATCAATAGTTTTTATTATAATTGAGCCATTATCAAAGAATTCTTCCACTTCATAAAATCCCAACCACCTGGTTGAAAGTTTCCCTTTTAAGTGTTTAAATTTACTATCATATAACAATGCTTAATCTCCTAGTTGAAATACCTTCTTCTTAATATAATTGTCATTCCGTCAATATCTCTGATCCTATACTAAAATGTTCTATTGAAATGCATCTTGAATGATTTATTCAAGCTTGTTGAGCCCACAATACCTTGGGTAACTTGTCAGCATAGTAGCCATGGCGAAGCTGAATTTTCTTGGTGAGGATAGACTCCAAGACTTTATTGGTGAATTCGACTTGTCCATTTGCTTGAGGGTGGTATAGATTACACTTTTGGTGCTTGATCTGATATTGTTCGGTAACAACCTTCACTAGTTTGGATGTAAATTGTGATCCCTGATCGATGAAAATCTCTATAGGTACCACAAACTGAGTAAAGATGTCCTCAAAAAGGAAATCTACCACAACCTTCTCGGAAGAAAAATATAATGCCTTGGATTCTACCCATTTTGTCACATAATCAATACAAACCAATATGTACCTATTCTTCTTGGACATGGGAGAGACGAGTCCCACAAAATCCCCCATTTCCTAAAAGGTTCCACTAATATTTGAGTTTGGAGAGGCATTTCATTGGTCACAGTTAGCCTCCCCATTCTTTGACAGACATCGCAACTTGAAACAAACCTTTTGACATCTTTGAAAAGAGTGGGATAGTAATAGCCCACATGTAGGACCTTATAGCTTATCCTTTTATCTACAAAGTGGACACCATAGGGTTCATTGTGGCAAGCCCTCAAAACATCATACATCTCGTCTTCCCGCACACACCTCCTCATAACTAAATAAAGTCCTATTTGGAGCAAGTCCCCTTCTATCCAAGAATAATTGGCACTTCACTGCATAATATTATTTATTTCCCTGGTGGAAAGATTCTGTTGAAACCTTCCTTTCACAAAATAGTTAGCCATGTTAGCAAACCAAGGATTAAATGTTGAGACATCGAACAAATCCTCATATGGAAAATCATCTGGAATTGGTGCTGAAGCTCTATCTTAGGCAATGTTCATTCGGGATAATAAATCTACAGCCAAATTATCTCATCTAGGCCCGTCAATCACATTGATATTAAATTTTTGTAACAAGAGTAGCCATGTCATTATTATTCCATTAGTAATAGGCTTATTCATAAGAAATATAATAGAAAAGTGATCAGTATGGAAAAAGTCCCATGACCAGTAATGTAATGCCTAAATTTGTTGATGGCATGAACTACTGCAAATAATTCATTTTTAGTAGCTCTATAATTTAGCTTTGCATGTGATAGATTTTTGCTAACAAAGAAATTGTAATAAGAAAAGTGATTCTCCCTTTGACCCAATATAGCTCCAAGGGTAGTATTTGATGCATCAGTGAAAATTTGAAAAGGGAGAGACCAATTAGGTCCTCTCAATATTGAGCAGTAGTCAATTTATCCTTCAATTCCTTAAAAGCAGTCTGATAGTCAGTATCCCATAAAAAATCGACATCTTTAATAAGAAATATAAACATAGGTGATGAAATTTTAGTGAAATTTTCAATAAATCTCCTATAGTACCTTGCATGTCCCAAGAAAATTCTTACCTCTTTTTTTGATGTGGGGATTGGAATATGTGATATTACCTCTATTTTTGCAGGATCAACTTTTATCCCTTCGTGTGATACGCAGTGTCCCAAAACAATTCCCTTAGTTTGCATCATTTTACATTTAATATTACCAAGGGCCAATTGAGCCTCTTGACAACGAATCAATACTTTTTCCAAGTTTTCCTAGGCTTGTTGAAAGTAATCCCCATATACTGTGAAGTCGTCCATATAGACTTCTACACAGTCATGTATTAGATTAGAAAAAATAGCCAAAACAACTCGTTTAAAGGTAGCTGGAATGTTGCGCAAGCCAAAAGGAAGAACTCGTTAAGCATAGGTGCCCCAATGGGCAAGTAAAAGTAGTTCTCTCTTGATCTTATATGACAATTTTAATTTGATTGTAACCACTATATCCATCGAGAAAAGAGAATTACGTTTTCCCTCATAATGTATCAAGTACCTGATCAATAAAAGGTAAAGGAAAATAGTCCTGCAACGTAGCCTTGTTATCCTCTCTGTAATCAACACAAATTCTACATTTCCCATTTTCCTTGGAACTACAACCAAGGGTGATACCCATTTACTGTAAAAAATAGGATAGATGGAATTCAAACTTAACAGTTTTTGCAATTCATCCTTAACAAATTCTTTTAGAGCTGGATTCATTCATCTTTATGGCTGCCTAACAAGTCTCACTTCTTCATTTGTATAAATGTGATGTGTACAAGTTCTCGGATGAATACCCTTCATGCCCAAATAATCCCAAGAAAATTCTCTAGAGCGCCTTCGAACCATATTCATTACCTATCGTTTATGTTCTGTACTTAATTCTGTACCAACGTACGGTGTGATTCTGACACTAATTTCAACAGTTTTAGTACTTAATTCACGATTTTCTTCTAAGGCTTCCATAGTGAATGATGCAAAAATGGTAGGGTGACAAGTTTCTTCAGATTCATTGTTGAAAACATGATGATAACGATTAAAAGACATAAGATAATTAATGCAATTAATGTCAGACAAAAACAGCTACAAAACATGTTCTTCTGATTGTTCCTGAAGAGCCCAAGATTGTTCTATAGTTAATAAGGGAAGCATACAATTTTCCTCTCCATTGGGATTTTATAACCAAAATGGAACTTCAGTGACCAATTGGGTAGGTGGAAAAATAGTCAATGTCTGGTTTTCTAATCCATTGGAAATAGTCATTTACCCATTTCTACACCCAATGATAACAATAGCAGTGGCCAGCCAAGGTCGCCCTAAAACTGCTCGATGTCCGGGTTTAGAAGTTTTTGGGTAAATTATAGTGAAATAAATTGGGTATTCCTAGGAAGGTATTGTTACCACTATGTCTTCTAGGAGCCCCACAAGTTTAACAATGGACTTATCTGCCAACTTAAGCACTATGGGTATAGGCCTGACTTCTTGTAATTGTAATAATGTCATGGTATCAATAGTCATTGCATTGATGGCTACTCCTAAGTCTACGAGAGTATTAGATTGAAGAGTTCCATTGATTTCTATTGTCATCACGGGGTTCCCTAGATCATTATATTTTAGTGGCAAACCGGACATCATTTCTGACATTGGGCTAATTACTATAACATTCTGATTTTTTCTTCTCTTTCTTCTTGGCCTTTTGATGCAAATATCTCTAATGATATTGGCATATATAGGAATTCCTGTAATAGCTTGCTGCAAAGGTATTTTTATGAAGACATTTCTTAATTTAAATTCCAAGTCATATTTTGTGGGAGCTTCAGTTTTCTTGATAAGTGATATTTCTGGATAAGGAGGTTCCCTTGGTTCTTCTACTTCACTGATTTTGTGATTTCTAATTTTCGATGAGTTTTATACTCAGGTTCTACTTGAGGATCCCCCTCTTGAATAATTAAAGTTGTTTTTCTCTTTATTAGCTATTTTTCCTGATCCTAGCTGAATTTAATTAACATGAAAAGAAGTAACGACATATGTAGGAAATGGTTGTAATTCCATATTTTATAAAGGTTGTGGAGGTCTATTATTGGGATTAAAAATTGGTTGCACAGGAATATGATATGGGAGAGGAGGGTTAAATGATTGTTGTGCATACTATGAAGATGGATTAGAGCTTGGAGGTAAGGGTAGGGGTTATTGCACGGAAGGCGATAATGGTAATGAGGGTTTCCAATAAAAAGTTGATTTATATCCTTCCTGAAATTATACATATTAGAAGTATAAGACATGCAAGGTGGACATTGATACTAGGGGTATGTCTGATTTTGAGGTTGAAATCCATTCCCATAAATATTTCCTCTCCATCCCTAGTTCCAAGGTGAATTATGAGGTGGTTGTGTGGGCCATGGAGGGTAAGATGGTTGAGAATTCCATGACTGGTTTTGGGTAAATCCTTGTAGATTGGGATCTTGATAAAAATTTTGATTTGGCCCTCTTGATGATGGTTTTCTACTTTTTTGAGGAAAGTCACTAGTCTCAGCCTGGCTTGTAGTCCAGTAAGGGACGGGCATTTATTAGTGGTATGCTATTGTGTAAAAATCTCACACACATCAACCACATTTATGGGACATTCCCTTTCAGCATGCTTATGACTACATTTAGGACAAAAAATTGCCAAGGAAATTTTTTCCTACTCTTGCTTCCTTTTAATTTTTAGAGTATCTAGTTAGTAGCTAATGGTGTTTAACATATCTATTTTAAAATTTTCTAGAAGTTTTCCCAACTCAAATCTAGGGACAAAATTTTGTATAGATTTCGAATTTATACTCATAATCCCTTGGGTTGTCAAAGATTATTTTTCCTACGTTAACTTGACTTCTAGAATAAGTTTGACAAATCTCAGCTATTTCAGCAAAGGATTTTTTATAAATATCATCGGAACTTAGGAGACTAAGTGTTTCAATGCATTCTTCTCTTAACCCCTTCGAAGGACAGTTCTAAAGGTTATCTCGTCCAAGTCACCCACTCGTGATTTATGGTAGTTATAGATGAACCTCTCTAGATATTCCTCGAAACTTTTGTCCTCCATCTGTTGAATACTAAAGATATCATTAACATCTCTACTTTTATAGTATTCCTGATATTTATTAAGGAAAATAGACTTCGTGCGATCCCATGAGTATGTGGTGTTCTCTCCCAGGCTCATAAACCATCTTAGGGCTGAGTCTTTTAAGGTGGTAGGGAATAGTTTAAGCTTGTGTGTATTGTCATAATAATTATAGCTTCTGCAAAGAATATCGAATTCAAATAGAAACGAGTCAAGATATTCATAGGACGTACCATGAAAGATTGGAAGAGATGCCAAGGGTATGTTCTTCATAGTGATATATCTGGTAATGTCCAGAATAGGAAATCTAAAAGTTGATTATGTATCATCTTCATGCTCCTTAGGGCTTCCTCTTGGACCATGGGCTTCCTCTTGGACAATTCCTTCGATCATTGTTCTCTCCAGGTATGGTATGTATCTTGTAATTATCTCCATTTTATTTTCCCCATTGTTTCTGTTTTCCTCCCTTCCTCCTTTTTTAAACATTTTTACTACATGTTCAATAGTAGGATTTAGTACAATGGTCTGGATGGAAGAAGATTCAGTTGGGTTGAGCTTAATATAACCAGGCCCTAAGTCCCTGCAAGGTCCTCCTGTCGTAGATTCCACTTGTGAAACTGTCACCAATTTTGTACCTACAATAGTTCCTAAGACAATTTGTGTTAGTTTTTGTATCCTTGAGGCCGCTCAACCTATTTTGATGCAAGGTTTCTTTTTTCTAATGCCACTTTGTTGGTGGAGCTTCCTCCCTCCTCTATGATACTTGGGTAATGATTAGCTAGGTTAGTTGGGGGTGTTTTTGTGGGACCAAATATTTCTAAAAATGATTTTGTTCTTGAAATAAATCTACCTTTGATATCCCTAGTCCTACATTTACTTTTGTGCATAAGAAAACAATATAATACAAAGATTCACCAAAATATAACTAGACTTTGAAGCAACCTCACTATGGTGGAAGCGTGGACCTTCACTCACATCTTACCATACACTCTCCACCCTCTAATTGTCCTGGAAAATCCTCAACACTCATAAATTCTAAAGAAATTGTTACCTGGACTATTTGTAACTCCCCGACAATGACACAAAAAAGCTTAGGGATTTTATTTGTCGTTAAATCCCCTAAATTAAATTATCTACTTAGGTTCTCAATCTTTGAATTACACTGCATTTCGATTCAAGTTGTAAATAGTCTAGTGAAAAATTGAGTATGAAATGTTCAATCTTTACTTCTTACAATCACAACAAGCTGAAGTGAAGAAACCTATTAATCTATGATTAAATCTATGTTCTATTCAAAACTCCAATTACTATTCTACTTTAACCATGAGCTATTTAACCTAAAAACTTACTCATAAATCAAACAAACAACTAACACTTATCAATGTTTCCAACCCAAGCACACTAATTCAAAATCATTGTACAAGCTACTTGAAAATCATTGTATAGTATCCAAATATTTTCACATGCATACATATCATTGTTATAAGAAATATAAATGACTACATAATTAATTCAAGTTACTGCACAAGTAGGATAAGTCACTACACAAGAAATAAAAATCACTTTTCAGTAATACCAACCATTATTCAAGTAATATCAATCACTGTTCAAGCAATACTCGGGGTTTATAAAGTAAATAAAAGCTAATGATAACTCAAAATTGATTCCCCAATCCTATCTAGTCCACATATTCAATTTCAAAACACTGCAAAAGGAAACTATATGACAACTGAAATCAATGCTCCTATGATTTTAACTTTTTTTTGTAAGCTTGGTGGGACTACATCTTCATCATTTCCATCAAATATATAACCCCGATCAGGTAATGAATTGAACCAGTGAATTCACATAAAGGAGTGCCTTAACATAGAAACCGATCACCTATGCTACCTGATTCAACACACAAATATTCGAAAGACTTCAAAAAGTTGGAGCTTACATTCTAATTCAAAAGTAATCTAAATAAACTTAGGAAAAACTTTCTACGAAAAAGTGCAATAACCCGTGACCTGTTTCAATCATGATTATACTATAGTTCTAATGTATCTCAAAGCTATGCTACAACTCCTAAAATATTAACACATGACTTATATTAATGCATAACATTCTACCTCTACGATTTTTGGATATTTCATATAAAACAAAACACTACAAGATCTATGTGTTATTGTTAAGCGTACATCATTTTAAATAACAAAGAAATAATCCAATTCGAATCAACAAATTAAGCTCATAACACAGTTATCATTCATTTTGAAATTTGAAAGCGTCCTTCTAAGTGTTCTTGACTTGTGGAAATGTGATTATGAAATCATTCATGCACAAGAAATATTAATTAACATTGTTTCTCTATTCGCAATGGCTCAAAGGAAATATGTTCTTCTAGATTCAAGCAAAATAGAGCAAGTAAATTAAGTACAAAATGGAAGACTGTAAATATGAGATATTTTCGCAAATGACTTTGAATCGAACTTTAAATCTACAAATTTTAGAAAACCACACTTCCTACAATCTACAATGATTACACGACTCAGTTCTAGGTTGTGCTGGGCCCTTGCCACTTCCCGGAGCAAGTCTTAAACTAACTCAATACCTGAAAAATCAGAAATCATAACACTTACAGGAAAATAAATGTCGAAACCAGAATTATATTAAGTTCAATGAAACATCAATTCAGACATCAATAAGAAGTATGCCGCAATATCTAGTGTTATCCAAGCACATAAATCTTTACATAAAACTATGCATATTGTATTTTCTTCTAGCCTTGGATCATTATACTTTAGTGGCAAACCGAATATCATTTCTAACATTTGGCTATTTACTTTAACATTCTAATTTTTGTTTCTCTTTCTTCTTGGCATTTTGATGCAAAGATCCCTAATGATCTTGGTATATATAGGAATGCCTTTAATATCTTGCTCCAAAGGTATTTTTATAAAGACATTCCTTAATTTAAATTCGAAGTTATATTTCATGGGAGCTTCAAATTTCTTGATAAGGAATCTTTCCAGATAAAGAGGTTCCCTCGGTTCTTCTAGTTCACTGTTTTTGTGATTTCTAATTGTTGATGAGTTTTATCCTCAGGTTCTACTTGAGGATCCTCCTCTTGAATATTTTTTCTTTATTAACTATTTTTCCTGATCTTAGTTGAATTTCATTAACACGAAAGGAAGTAACGACATATGTTGGAATAGGTTGTAATTCCATATTTTGTAAAGGTTGCAGAGGTCTATTATTGGGATTAGAAATTGGTAGCGTAGGCATATGAGAGGGAGAGGAGGGTTAAATGATTTTTCTGCATGCTATGAATATGGATTAGAGCTTAAAGGCAACTGTAGGTGTTATTTCATTGAAAGATACAATCGTAATGAGGGCTGCGAACAATAAGATGATTTATATCCTTGCTGAAATTATATATATTAGATGTATAAGGCATGCAAGGTGGACATTGATACTAGGGGTATGTTTGATTTTGAAGTTGAAATGCATTCCCATAAATATTTCCTCTCCATCCCTTGTTCCAAGGTAAATTCTGAGGTGGTTGTGTCGGCCATGAAGGGTAAGATGGTTGAGATTTCCATCACTGGTTTTGGGAAAATCCTTGTAGATTGATTTGGCCCTCTTGATGATGGTTTTCTATTTGCTTGAGGAAAGTCACTAGTCTCAACACCCCCTTCGTAAATGGCTTGTAGTCCAGGAACGGACGGGAATTTGTTAGTGGTATGATATTGTGTACTAATCCCACACACCTCAACCACATTCATGGGGCATTTCCTTTCAATATGCTTACGACTTCATTTAGGATAGAAAATTGCCAAGGAAACTTTTTCCTACTCTCGTTTCCATTTAATTTTTAGAGTATCTAGCTAGTTGATAATTGTTTTTAATATAACATTTTTAAAATTTTCTAGAAGGTTTCGCAACTCAACTCTAGTGACAACATTTTGTACAGATTTCAAATTTATAGACTCATAATCCCTTGGCTTGTCCCAAATTATTTTTCCTACCAACTTGACTTCTAAAATAAGTTTTCCAATCTCAACTATTTCAGCAAAGGGGTTTTTATAAATATTTCCATGACTTAGGAGATTAAGTGTTTCAATGAAATCTTCCCATAACCCCTTCAAAAATACAATCCTAAAGCTTCTCTTGTCCAAGTCATCCACTCATGATTTATGGTAGTTATAGAGGAACCTTTCTAGATGTTCCTCCAAAATTTTGTCTTCCATCTGTTGAATCCTAAAGATATCATTAACATCTATACTTTTATAGTAGTCTTGATATTTCTTAAGGAAAATAGGCTTCATGTGATCCTAGGAGTAAATGGTGTGCTCTCCTAGGTTCATGAACCATCTTAGGGATGGGTCATTTCTGTTGGAAGGGAATAGTTTAATCTTGTGTTCATCGTCATAATAATTATAGCTTCTGCAAAGAATATCAAATTCAAATAGAAACGAGTTAGGATATTCACAGTATGTACCATGAAAAAGTGTAAGAGATGCGAAGGGTATGTTCTTCATAGTGATATTTATGGTAATGTCCAAAATAGGAAATCCAAAAGTTGATTCTGTATCATCTTCATGCTCCTCAGGGCCTCGTCTTGGACCATCCCTCCGGTCATTGTTCCCTCCAAGTATGGTATGTATCTTGTCATTATCTCCATTTTTATTTCCCCATTGTTTCTGCTTTCCTCCCCTCCTCCTTTGTTAGACATTTTTACTACAAGTTCAGTAGTAGGCTTTAGTATGATGGTCTGGCTGGAAGAAGATTCAGCTGGTTTGATCTTAATGTAACTAGGCCTTAAGTCCGTGAGAGGTCCTCATGTCGTAGATTCCACTTGTGAAACTGGCACCAATTCTGTACCTACAATAGTTCCTAAAACAATTTGTGTTTCTTTTAATATCCTTGAGGCCGTTCAACCTATTTTGATGCAATGTTTCCTTTTTCTGATGCCACTTTGTTGGTGGAACTTCCTCCCCCCTCTCTGATACTTGCGTAACGATTAGTTGGATTCATTTGGGGTGTTTTCATGGGACCGAATATTTCTGAAAATGATTTTGTGATTGAAATAAATCTATCTTTGATATCCCTAGGCCTACCTTTACTTTTGCGCATAAGAAAATAAAATACTACAAAGATTCACCAAAGATAACCAGACTTTGGAGCAACACCAATATAGTGGAATTGTGGAACTTCACTCGCACCTTACTATACACTCTCCACCCTCTGATTGTCCTGAAAAATCCTCAACACTCATAAATTCTAAAGAAATTCTTACCTGGACCGTTTGTAACTCCCTAACATTGACACCAAAAATGTTAGGGTTTTATTTGTCATTAAATACCTTAAATTAAATTATCTACTGAGGTTCTCAATCTTTGAGTTACACTACATTTCGATTCAGGTTGTAAACATTCTAGTGTAAAATTAAGTATGAAATGTTCAATATTTACTTCTTACAATCAAAACAATGTGAAGTGAAGAAACATATAATCTATGACTAAATCTATGTTCTATTCAAATCTCCAATTACTATTCTACTTTAATCATGAGCTATTTAACTTAAAATCTTACCCATAAATGAAACAAACATCTAACACTTATCAATGTTTCCAACCCAAGATACTAATTCAAAATTATTGTACAAGCTACTTGAAAACCATTGTATAGTATACAAATCTTTTCACAGGTATGGAGCATTGGAAAGGTATGTTTTTGACGAACAATTTAGTGACTTTTCAGTAACAATTGTAACCCTTTCTGCATAATGAACTTAAAGAAATAAAGAATTTTAATAGAATGTGTGAGAATTAGTATGGAAAGCTTATTCGTTGATAATTGTTATTTTTCCATGCAGAAAAGGGTGGAAACGAAGGGCTATCATTCGAAAGGAAAAGACAAAGGAGGAATAACTGCTGTCCCTTTAGAAGGGAACCAGATGCAAACGAGATCGAACAGATCGAAGCAGAACGACCCAGGAAAGAAAGAAGGGTTATCAATTCGGCGGAACAGGGAAAGAAAAGTAAAGGCTTAACGGCTTGGCGAATCCCTCAGGATCTTTGATCCTGAGGGATCGCTATTTTGCTTATTTTTACTACCTAGATACCTCTGCCGTTACTTTTATAAAAAGGAACAGCACCGCTAAGCAAGGGGACTGGATATATGTAACTGTGAATTTCAGACTCAACTTTGATCATCGACTCTCACTAAGACTTGTTTTGTTGTACATTTGTTGATGCATTAATATAAAGGACTTGGTGTTTATTTCACCTCTGCGTCTGGAGTAACCTAAGGCGGTGTACCGTTGGAAGCTAAGGGCCCGACTCCAAAGGACACTTGCTTTTGTATCATTATAATTTGGTTTCTGCATGGTTTGTTTATCTTTATAGTTTGGTAATCTGATATGTTTTTCATATGATTATTCCATGCTCTGTTACGATTAATTCATTAATGGTTTCTTCAAAGAGATTTATGTAGTGACTCTGTATTGTATGAGTGAATCTTTTCAGAGTTGATCGCATGTTATCAATCTAAACCAACTGTTTCTGTTACAGAGCTTTTATATTGAATATTGTTGTATTAGATTCATTTGAAATCTCAATTATTAGAATCCGGAAGTAATGTTATTCTATTTGGAAACATAGTCATATTCTCTTTAATCATCAGATTGCTATATTAAGCATGTTGTGTATATATGGTGGATGATTGTTGTTCCATAATTCACTTGTGAATGTCGTTCCATTAAGTACATTCCATCGAAGTTGTTGAAGAGAGGAGACTGTTTATTTTATTACAGAGTGTGAGTTTGGTTCAACAAGTTTAGTTTAGACTCGCGAGGCTTAGTTACATTTACTGCTGTTTCATTTTAGTTTGCCTGTTCCATTTCCTGTTTGCTGTTCCATTTTACTTCCTGCCATTCCATTTACTTGCATTTGTTGTTTTGGTGTGAGAGAAGGTCTAAGGCTGTAGTGAGCCTCAGTAGTCGTTGCCTAGCTCCCAGACCTATGGTCCATGCTCTAATTTCCTTTCCATCAGTTTCTAGAGGGATGGGTTATTGCTTCCGTACCCTCGACTGATAAGCTGCTTTGTGTGATTTTATTTGTTTAGAAGAATTTATTCATCTTTTAGCATCCATTTACTCTTGCATTTTCCAAACACTGTACTAGTAAGCATTACTCTGATGAATAGCCTCGGATTGAGATACTCTTTGCAATAACAAAGCGTTCCCGGATTGACTTATTAATGTGGCATAACTAGAGGTGAAAGAGACCCTTGTTACAGCTCTACATTTTGGCGCCGTTGTTGGGGAAAGAGTATAGCCATTTGTCTTTTACATAGTAGTGTACGAGTCTGCTAGGGGGGAGTTGGATTTTAAAAACGGAAGGTAAGAACCTGCGTACGGAGCATGTAAAAGCCCTACTCCACTGTCCGCTCTCCTGGTAGAATTGTGGGTTGAATAGAATCTGGTAGTTTATAGAGTGCATGACTAAGCAGAAAAAGCCAGAAAAAATTATCAAACCTCCGTTCAAACCCGAAAAAGCCAAAGGGCCAGTGACCCTTGGCCGAACAACCTTCATAGACAAAATCTATAAGAAAACTGAATCTCAGCCATCAGTAGGGTTCAGGAAAACCAATTCTAAACAACCTACTAGCTCCCTTCAGGCCGCAGGATCACCATCTATAGCCTTCGCTGAGGTGCATAGTCAGACTGATGAACAGGACTTTCAAGAAATTGAAAATTCTATTCCAGAACGACTGCAGGAAGGGAATCTAAGCAATCTTTGTGAAGGAGGAGGGGAAACAGGAGAAGTTGAGGAGCCAAGATCTCCTCCTAGGATAATTCAGCCATTAAAAAGCCCGGATAAAGGAAGCGCTGCAAAAATTATTGTTGAAAGGATTCAATCTCCTTAAACAACATGGACTCTCATTATTCCAGACAGAGGAAGTGCTATTAAAACAATCCCTGTCAAGGCCGTTCCTTCTCTGCCTAAGAATACCCTCTTAGAAATCCTGGAAGGTTACTGGCACATATTCGATCCCATGGCACAGAATCAGCCAAACACTCAAACTTCTACATTACAATATCCTATAGTGGATTCCACAGCAAATGCTCCTATGAAAGCAATTCCCCTTCAACACATTCCTACATTTCATGGACTTACATCAGAGGACCCTGATGCATTCCTATTTGAATTTGATGTATTATGCAGGGGATATGATTACACCACCGACCCCCAGAAATTAAAGTTGTTCCCCTCTACTTTGAAAGGAGCAGCTTTAAGATGGTTTATGGGTTTAGGTGGTGGGCTTATAAATAACTGGGAGCAAATGAAAGAATCTTTCCTAAAGAAATATCAAGATTACTATAGGTCTAGAGAACTGAAAGATGAAATATTTCAGATGACAGCTAGACCAAATGAAACACTAGAAGAATATGTAGAACGTTTTCAGTATAATTTACAAAGATCTCCATATGCATCACTGCCTCTGCCTGATAATGTGTTAAAAACAACATTGATTAGAGGCATGAAGGAACAGTGGATTGAAACATTAAATATCATGGGAAAAGGGGATATTTATCAAGAGAATTTTGCTGACATCATCGATTTATGTATCAGGAGCTCGAGAGGTAGCACAAGGATAAAACCAACAGAATATGATCGGTTTGTCAGAGACAACAAAATATCAACGGAAGGAGTAACACGTGTAGAACTTGGAAATCTATTAGAAAATTTTAAAACTGATATTTTGGGGACATTGACTACACAACTTGATATTGTGCAGCCTAAACAGAAGCAGATAGAGGCAGAACAGAATTTGGCGATCTTCTGCCCCCGATGTAGAAGAAAACATAGCCACAAGGAATGTCCACTGGATGCAGTTCAAACATGTGCTATCTGTACAAAAGATCATCTTACTGAGAGTTGCCCCTCACTTCCTGGATTGAAGGCAGTATATAAGAAAGCAGAAGAAGAGCCAGAATCAACATACTTCGTTAACCACCGTCGCCAATGGAAACCAAGGCAATCAGGTATGTTTTCAGACCCAACTTCTTCTTTTCAGCCTCCACAGTATAATGCTCAGCAATATAGTATGTGGCAAAACCAATCTCAACCCCCATTTCCAAACTGGTCATCACAACCGTTTCCTTCTCCAAATCCATGGATGAATCAGCCAAGCCAATTTGGTTGGCCGAATTTTCCTTGCGCCCCACCATATTGGTAGAATAGCTCATATCCTCCACAATGGACCCCCCCTACTTCACAAGGTTCACCCTGGCAGACAAATTGGCCAAGATCGACATATCAGCTAACTGGAACTATTCCGCTCCCTCAACCGACCCTGCCATCTTTGCAAAAAAATCCCCAGTCTAATCTGAGGCCACAACTCCCAGCCCAACCCAATCCTAATCCTAATAATAGGCCGGTCCAATCTCTCCAAATCATAGAATCATCATAAATCGGACCTGAACTGAGGGAGTGCAATGATCTTCAGTTAAGATCTCGACATATAATAGAAACAGAGGGAGACAAAACAGTTCACATTGAAGATCAGTTACCAATAGAACAACCGTTACAACAAGAGGGTGCAAATAAGGAGCAGACTCATCATCAAGCGAATACACCCTCTCCTCCTTTCCCAGAACAATTAGTCATACCATGACCTGTACAATATCCAGACTTTGACATTCTGGGAGAACTACAAAACTTGTATATAAGAATTCCTTTCCTCCAAGCCATTCAAGACATCCCTATATATGCAAAAACTATAAAAGAATTGTGCATAAAAAAACCAAGGAGGAATGTAACCACTAACCCAAGAGTCCAAGTAGTTGGTACTTTATCTGACCTGTTATCAAGAACACCCATTAAATATGAAGATCCAGGAAATCCAATCGTAACTGTTCAAATCTATGGTCAGACCATGACTAATGCTTTAGTCGATCTAGGAGCTGCAATTAATATTTTGACAACTTCTACTTGCCAAAAGCTCGGTATTACATCGGTAGAACCCACTTCTACTTTGTTAGAATTGGCTGACCGATCTGTAGTTCGACCAGAAGGTACTCTATACGATGTCATGGTTTCCATAGATTCCTGGGAATACCCAATTGATTTCCTGGTAATTAATCCAAAAACCCGACTGGATGGACACCCGCTAATTTTAGGTAGACCTTGGCTTGCTACCGCCGATGCTTACATTGGTTACCGGCAGGGAAACATGACCATAACCAGAGGACCAGATATTAAAAATCTAGTTCTATACCCTCCAGCACAGCCAAGTCTTACAATGATAAAAACTAACCAGCACCCTGTATCATACCTTACTGACAATATCAGATCACCATTGACTATACAGAAGGCCCTGGACTTTAAAGACCAAACAGAAGACGTTGCTATCAATAACTTCATTAGTCAAACCGAACCTAGATCTCATACACAGTGTTTCATGATAGAAGCTGCATTCGATAGCGAACTAGAGGAAGATCCCTTGAAAGACGCGCACGACCAAACGATACCTGTGACTTCTGTTGCCAATAGTAAAGTAGTGGAAATTGAACCGGGAAAAACTCTAAACATCAATGCCAACCTTACACCGGACCAAGAAATAAAACTCATCCATTTGTTACGAAAACATCAAGAAGCATTTGCGTGGTATTACCCTGATATGAAAGGGATTGATCCCCAATTGTGCACCCACCATATTTATATAGAAAAAGATGCAAGACCTGTCCGTCAACCGCAAAGAAGACTCAACCCTCATCTAAAAGATGTTGTAAAAGCTGAACTTCAGAAGCTTTTAGATGTTAATTTTATCTATCCTATTTCTGATAGTAAGTGGGTCTCTCCGCTTGTGGTTGTACCCAAGAAGAATGGGAAATGGAGGATTTGCATGGATTATAGAGAGTTAAACAAAGCCACACAAAAAGATCACTTCCCTCTCCCATTCATAGACCAAGTATTGGACACTTTAGCAGGAAAGAAATTCTTTTCTTTCCTGGATGGCTTCAGTGGATACAATCAGATTCATATTGCCCCTGAGGACCAGGATAAGACTACCTTTACTTGTCCTTGGGGAACGTTTGCCTATAGAGTTTTACCCTTTGGCCTATGTAATGCTCCTACCACATTCCAAAGGGCTATTCTTAGCATCTTTGCAGATCTAATAAATGATGGACTTGAAGTGTACATGGATGACTTTACACCATATGGAGATGATTTTGACCCAGCTCTGGATACTCTAGAAAAAGTCCTATAGCGTTGCATTGCTACCAGGCTTTGCTTAAGCCATGAAAAATGTTATATGATGATGACTGAAGGGCTTATTCTAGGACACTTTGTCTCAGCAGCCGGCATTCAGGTAGATCCGGCCAAAATTCAAATACTTTTGCTTATCCCCACTCCCACTACTCAAACAGAGGTATGCAGCTTTCTCGGATTTTCTGGGTATTATAGACGATTTATAGAACATTATTCACACATTGCCGCACCTCTATATACACTAACTGCTAATGTTGATTTCATGTGGACAGAAAAATGCGACCGCTCTTTCCAGGAATTAAAGAAGCTTGTATCAATAGCTCCAGTTCTTCGAGGACCCAACTGGAATTTACCATTCTAAATCTCATCTGATGCCTCAGATACAACAATCGGTGCAGTCCTTGGGCAGGAGGAGGATAAAAAACCATATGCTATTTACTATATCAGCAAAAATCTATCCCCTGTTGAATTAAATTACACTATCACAGAAAAAGAATTCCTCGTTGTAATACATGCTGTCAATAAGTTTAGACATTATATTACAAGCTATCCCGTTGCTTTATATACAGATCATTCTGCTATCAAATATTTAGCGAATAAGCCTGTTACAAATGCTAGAATAACGAGATGGTTGATCTTATTGCAGGAGTTTGATATCACAATCAAGGATAGACCCGGCAAGGAAAACCCTGTAGTTGATTTTCTCTCACGAATACCAAAATCAATTGAGGCAGCAGCAGTGGAAGATCAATTTCCAGATGAGCACCTGTTTGTTGTTGTTGTTCAAACACCCTGGTATGCTGATGTTGCCAATTACCTTGCAGTAGGTAAGCTACCAAAACACTTAACCCCTAATGAATGTACGCAGATTGTTCAGAAGAGTACTCGATTTTCGTGGATCGGGGGTTATTTGTTCCACACAGGGGCAGACATGCAAATTAGGAGGTGTATTCGAGAAGATGAAATTTTCGACATCTTAAAAGCTTGTCATAACAGACCATGTGGGGGAAACTTTGCTGAAAAAAGAACAACACATAAAGTATTGCAAACGGGATAATACTGGCCTACAATTTTTAAGGATTCGAAGAAATTTGTTCAAGCCTGTGACAGCTGCCAGCGAGCAGGACGACCTGGTCAAGCCAACAAAATGCCTCTGAGGCCACAGTTAGTCATTGAACCATTTGAACGATGGGATCTTGATTTCGTTGGACCCATAAACCTATCATCAAATCAGAGAACATATATCTTGGTAGCCACAGAATATGTCACCAAATGGGTTGAGGCCGAAGCGTTGCCTAAAGCTACAGAAGATTCGGTAATACAGTTCCTATTCCATTTGTTTGTACGTTATGGCCTTCCGAGAGAAATAATTACAGATGGAGGACCACAATTTGCCAGAAATAAATTAGCTGCAACACTTAACAATTATCATGTCCAGCATAAAATTACTACCCCATATCACCCGCAGGCGAATGGGCAAGTAGAAAGCAGCAATAAGGTAATAGAATCAATTTTAACAAAAACCATTGCTTCACATAGGCGTGATTGGGCCGCCCAACTACCTGAAGCACTCTGGGCTTATAGAACCACATGGAGAAGTACCACTGGTTATTCACCCTATCAATTAGTGTTTGGGAAACAGCCTATTTTCCCCATAGAATTCGAAATCCAAACACTTCGAACTACACAGGAAATTGGCCTAGATTTAAGTGAGGCTCAAATTAATCGATTACAGCAGATTAATGAACTGGACGAAATAAGGCTCTCTGCATTACAGAATACAACACTTATTCAACAGTAGCGAGCTAAATGGCATGATGCACTTATCAAGAACAAAGTCTTTCACGAAGGAGACTGGGCCCTGTTATATGACTCTCGGTTTCAGGATTTCCCTGGGAAACTACAGACTCGTTGGTTGGGGCCATACGAAATCCAGAAAGTACATGATAATGGGACCCTTACTCTCATCACAATCGATGGTTCTGGATATGCATTCAAGGTAAATGGACACCGAGTTCGTCTCTATCGCAAGCCACTCACTCGAGAATCCTTCTGTTAGCAGCTACGTCAAGACACTGATATGGAAATTTTAGGAGAGGAAGTAAAATCTTCCTCACCTGTAATTCAGTAAGGAATGCATTTTTTTCTTATGACTTGTACATAATTTCTTGTGTATTTTCTTTGGTCTTTCTTTTTAATTTTGATCTTTGCATACAACGTGTTTTTGCTGTCCCTTTTTCAAAAGGAACAGCATTTCCTTGTTTTTGTGTTTCTGCTGTTCCTTTTCAAAAGGAACAGCATTTGTGAGTTTTTGCTGTTCCTTTTCAAAAGGAACGGCATTTGTGAGTTTTTGCTGTTCCTTTTCAAAAGGAACAACATTTGTGAGTTTTTGTTGTTCCTTTTCAAAAGGAACAACATTTTTGAGTTTTTGCTGTTCCTTTTCAAAAGGAACAACATTCGTGTGTTTCTGCTGTTCCTTTTCAAAAGGAACAACATTTGTGAGTTTTTGTTGTTCCTTTTCTAAAGGAACAACATTTGTGAGTTTTTGTTGTTCGTTTTCAAAAGGAACAACATTTTTGAGTTTTTCCTGTTCCTTTTCAAAAGGAACAACATTCGTGAGTTTTTGTTGTTCCTTTTCAAAAGGAACAACATTTGTGAGTTTTTGTTGTTCCTTTTCAAAAGGAATAGCATTTGTGAGTTTTTGTTGTTCATTTTCAAAAGGAACAACATTTTTGAGTTTTTGCTGTTCCTTTTCAAAAGGAACCGCATTTTTGAGTTTTGCATTTGTGAGTTTTTGCTGTTCCTTTTGAAAAGGAACAGCATTTGTGAATTTTTGTTCCTTTCCAAAAGGAACAGCATTTGAGAGTTTCTACTGTTCCTTTTTCAAAGGAGATAGCATTTATGATCTTCAGCTATTCCATCTCAAAGAACGGTATCTCGACTATTT
The DNA here is from genome assembly GCA_031772625.1 of Pinus tabuliformis. NCBI lineage: Eukaryota > Viridiplantae > Streptophyta > Pinopsida > Pinales > Pinaceae > Pinus > Pinus tabuliformis. The sequence goes on along the minus strand of CM062817.1, from coordinate 407,669,153 downwards.
GTTTTGCATGGATTCTTCTCTCCTGTTCCTTTTTCAAAAAAATAATACCATATCCATGTTTTTGCTCTCTGTGATGATTCATATTGAGGATGCTTTTAGTCATGTTCTCTCCAGTCTTTAAGCTATAGCTATGCACTTATGCAATGAACATAAATTACGACATGCCGAAGTCAACAGATCATAAGATTGCTATCTTTATAGAGCCTAGCATTGGTAAGAGGACAAGAGGAGGGACATACTTACTTCTCATCTCCGTTGTCATTGACTTATTCCCATTGTTTTGGTTGGTTATCTTTATCATGGCGATTTCTTTAAAAAATTTCTCTGATTATTACTCAGGAATAAGAGCAGAGGATTTATATCTTCCTGTTGGGATGATAAGACTTCTTCCACCATTCCCACTCTTACGGAGTGCTGAACCACCCTTATGTGTAAATAAATAAGAAAAAATGCTTTGCAAAAAGAAAAAAAAAGATGAATATGGATTATTAATTGTCAAATGCAGGATAGGGGGTCTCATCAAGAGCCATCCTACCATGATCATCAGGTTGGAAGCGAAGTGGCATTCCCAGTATGGCCACCAAACCAGGGATATGGTCCAAAAGGTACACTAAATAAATAGACCTTGGAACAGGGTGTCTCATCACGAACCGGCCTATCCACGTTTCGCACCTTCCTTGTGAATGGCATTATGGCTAACTGGTTACCAAGCCAGCATAACGGCCTGCGTCTTGACAAAATACTTTTTATGCACACAAAGGATCATGGTTCCGGGGGTGAAATAAACAACTCTGCCACGGTTATGGACACCTGTCGGCAGCAGAGCTCTGTTAATGGCATCGAAGTCATAATGGTTACACCAACAGGGATGATATTAATACCTCTTTGTCTCTTCTATCCTATGAATAATTCATATTTTATGTCCCGATGAATATATTGCATGAACATTCACTACCACCAATCATGGCAAAGGAACTGACAATGACCTCTGGAGATCTCGTACGAGTGACAGACGTCCCATCCCCCGGCCTCGCATCATAATACACAGGCTCTTATGTAAAACGCGATCCACCTTTTTGCCTCAATTTCGGTATTTCGTTGTCCATCTAAAACATTGCATAATTCTATATGTTGTTCCTTAATGACTTGGTTATATAATGGCTGCTGCTCCTCTATTTGACGGCTAGGGCAGCCTATCACATCGCGGGGGGGGGGAAGGTAATCTCATTACTCCACGAGTTACGTGTCAGCACACCATTTGGGGTAGATAGTGTACGAAGGTATGGCATGGTTTAACGGTATGATAATTCTATTTTACACAAAGTTTCCATCCGCAATCCATTTTTGTTGCATACTCTGTTCTTTTCGCGACAATCACCTTCTCTGCGTCTAAAAATAGCACAAGCAGTTGCTGTTCCATTGGAAATCCTTAGTGGAACCATGGGAGGAAAGGCAGTCCGAAGCGAACCTCAGGAATTGACAGCCTCTGCTGCTGCCCGGGAGATCCTGGAAAAAGCCGGATCGCTGAATTATTTCAGTCGCCTACAACAATCAAATGAAACAGTAGTGTTGGAATTTCTGCAAAACTTGCAGGAGGACTACTCCATAGTAAGAGAAAGGCGGATAGCGGTCACTGACGATGTAATTGCAGAAGTCTCAGGACTACCAGCCACCGGACCTGTATGGACGATGAGGAAAGAGAGACTACAAAAGATTATGGAGATTTTTCAGGATGAAGGCCAAAGCTTGACAGTGAAGGGGAAGGGAGTTCTGCCAGCAACGTTAGGCGAACCCTGGACCGAATTAGCAAAGATAGTGCAGAGCTACATCACTTGCGAAGGAAGAAAAGACGTGGTAAGACCACGTCATCTTAAACTCTTAGCTGTTTTGAAAGAAAAATGTTCTGTAAATCTGCCTGCACTTTTAAATTCATTATTGCATGATGCGGCCCGAAGCCTGAAAATGGCACAGCACGTAGAAGCAGTTGTTAGCCACCATGGATTGATTCAATTGATAGTGAGCCATAGTCTCACTCAACAACAGAGCAGCTGGGGGGAGCCCATTGCATTGATTGAGGGGGGATTGGCTGCACCATCCCCAAAACCTAAACATTCCTCCAGCACACCAGAACGATCAGAGAAACGCGGAGAATTGGCAGCAGAAAAACATGTTGCTCCAAAACCTAAACATTCCTCTAGCACACCGGAACGATCAGAGAAACGCAGATAAGTGGCAGCAGGAAAACATGTTGCTCCAAAACGTAAGCATTCTTCAAGTACACCGGAGCGACCAGAAAAACACAGAGAAGTGATAGTAGAAAAACCTGTTGCTTGTACACCTGAGCAACCTGAGAAACCAAGAAAATCAGCTCGGCTAGCTCGAATACGAGGGAGGCTGGAAACGATTCGGGAAAGCACCATCCAACCAATTGAGATTATAGACGAACCTCCAGAACCAAAAGGAGGACCTTCCGAAGAAAATGCTGGACAATCTGGGGGCGAGGCTGAGCAAGCCGGAGAAGGGGGTGAGGAGGGAGAAGTGCACTCTGAAACAGAAACAGAAGATGAACACTCCAAGGTAGTCACTGAGCAGGACAATCGGGAGGAGGAAGTAGTACAGCGAGAAAGCAGCCCGCTGCGAGACCCTGTGGGCGAGGAAGAATTGGCCGCAATCCTGGCCAGTATGGGGGAATATGGCCAACCCTCCAGCCCAGCAGGTCCTCCCGATGGACCTCCAGAGGAAGACATACCTGAGAATTCACATGCAGAAAAGGAAGGAGAAGAAAACCTGCCGGTTCATGAGGAAGAAATAAGGGACACCAACTGGGAACAATCTGTTCCCAAGGTACCAGAAGAAATTCTAGATAGAGTAGGAGCAGATTTAAGGTCTAGTCGTAAACCCTCTGCTGAGGCAAGGGAAATCAAGAAATTAAGGACTAAACAGCAGAGGCTGCTGAACACTATAGCCCGGCTCCGACAGCAAATTCGGATTCTGAAAGCCAGTCTGAGGATACGAAGGACCACAAGAAAAAGAAAGAGGACCACTGCAGCAAAACCCCGTAGAACAAGAAGACGAAGGACTTATAGTCACCCCGTTGGTCGAAACCCGGCTGGAAGACCTGCTGCTGTTCCAAATGATGCTGAGGAACAAGCTGTTGTTCCAATTGTCACTGAAGAACAGACTACTATTCCAAATGACGTTGAGGAACAGACTGTTGTTCCAATTGACACTGAAGAACAGACTGATGTTTCAAATAACGGTGAGGAACAGACTGTTGTTCCAATTGATAATGAAGAATAGACTGCTGTTCCAATTAAGGCAGAGGGACAGGATGATGTTCCATTAATAGGGGAACCACAACAACCTTTCATTCGCGTTAAGAAAGAAAAAGAGAATAAGGAGATCCAAATTGAGGCACCACCCTCAGGGGTAATTCGAGTTCTGAACTCCAAACAGTATAATAAAAAGGTTAAGGTAAAACTCCAGGCCTCTACGGCCCTATGGAAAAAGGATCCAAAAACAAGAACCTTGCACAAGATGATGAAGCAAGCTCAGCAAGAAGCTGAACAATTGAGGGAACAAACAGTCCCCCGGGAGAAATATGAAGAGTTGCAACAACAACTTCAGGATATTAGTCAGTCCAAGAGCCAGGCCTTCAAAGGCTAGCAAAAGGAGCAAGAAAAGGTTGCAAAGGTAACTCGTCGATTAGATATTGTTGTTAGGCAGATGGACACTGTGTGTTCTTTGTATAATGTCGTTCTGGCTTGTAGGGCCCCTGCTAAAAACTATGCTTTATTTTTGCTTGAACGATATTACGATTAAAGATAAAAGTTGTCAGGGCAGGTGCCCCTATACAAATCAATACTGTTAATGATTTCATAGATTGTTGCAAGCATTATGGACTTAAGGTTCAAAGATTATTATGTGAATTTTACTTGCATAACCTCGTGCTAGACCAGGAAACTGATTTAAATCCTGGCCCTTTTGTTGGGGACATACAATTGCAAGCCTTCGTTTCATTCGGGGTTAATCAGCTAAAATGGCTCAGGGCTTATAACACTTTTCAGAGACAAGAAAATAGCCTAGACTTGTGGGTAAGAGCCGAGCCTAGAGACCCAGTGCTGTTATGGAGAGTGCATAGAAACCTTATGAGAACCCCGAGTGTCATGGAAACGTTAGGACCCATGCACGAGGACCTAATCCGACAAAATCTGGAATATTTTCTGACTATTAAAGACCTCACCATCGATGCTACAAAATTCTGATACCAGACTTCTAACCCAAACATCCAGCTCAGGGAACCATTCAGGTATGAAAATTTTGGGTTAGCTGCCAGTCGATTGAACCTTTATGGCGAGCGTATTTTGCAAGCAGGGCCATCCTGGTTAGCGTATTGATTTCGAAGTCCAATCATTTGGCACCCTGCACCCGGATATCAGGCCTTGTATGAAATGCCTAAAGGTCAAACAAATCAGTTCTTTGATGATCTAGTTGCTCATCACGGTTGTAGGCCTCCACACGAGGTTCCCTCTCCAACCTATTCTCTTACCGCCTTGCATGTCAACTATAATGTTTTCATGAGGGCATGAAACAGGGTAAGCAGGGGGGTGTGTGGAGCACCGGAAAGGTATGTTTCTGACGAACAATTTAGTGACTTTTTAGTAACAATTGTAACCCTTTATGCATAATGAACTTAAAGAAATAAAGTATTTTAATAGAATGTGTGAGAATTAGTATGGAAAGCTTAATCGCTGATAATTTTTATTTTTCCATGCAGAAAAGGGTGGAAACGAAGGGCTGTCATTCGAAAGGAAAAGACAAAGGAGGAATAACTGCTGTCCCTTTAGAAGGGAACTGGATGCGAACGAGATCAAAGCAGAACGACCCAGGAAAGAAAGAAGGGTTATCAATTCGGTGGAACAGGGAAAGAAAAGTAAAGGCTTAATGGCTTGGCGAATCCCTCAGGATCTTTGATCCTGAGGGATCGCTGTTTTGCTTATTTTTGCTACCTAGATACCTCCGTCGTTACTTTTATAAAAAGGAACAACATCGCTAAGCAAGGGGACTGGATATATGTAACTGTGAATTTCAGACTCAACTTTGATCAACGACTCTCACTAAGACTTGTTTTGCTGTACATTTGTTGATGCATTAATATAAAGGACTTGGTGTTTATTTCACCTCTGCATCTAGAGTAACCTAAGGCAGTGTACCGTTGGAAGCTAAGGGCCCGGCTCTGAAGGACACTTGCTTTTGTATCATTATAATTTGGTTTCTGCATGGTTTGTTTATCTTTATAGTTTGGTAATCTGATATGTCTTTCATATGATTATTCCATGCTCTGTTACGATTAATTCATTAATGGTTTCTTCAAAGAGATTTATGTAGTGACTCTGTATTGTATGAGTGAATCTTTTCAGAGTTGATCACATGTTATCAATCTAAACCAACTGTTTATGTTACAGAGCTTTTATATTGAATATTGCTGTATTGGATTCATTTGAAATCTCAATTATTGGAATCCGAAAGTAATGTTATTCTATTTGGAAACATAGTCATATTCTCTTTAATCATCAGATTGCTATATTAAGCGTGTTGTGTATATAAGGTGGATGATTGCTATTCCATAATTCATTTGTGAATTCCGTTCCATTAAGTACATTCCATCGAAGTTGTTGAAGAGAGGAGACTGTTATTTTACTACAGATTGTGAGTTTGGTTCAATAGAACAAGTTTAGTTTAGACTCACGAGGCTTAGTTCCATTTACTGCTGTTTCATTTCAATTTTTCTGTTCCATTTCCTGTTTGTTGTTCCATTTTACATCCTGCCGTTCCATTTACTTGCATTTGTTGTTTTGGTGTGAGCGAAGGTCTAAGTGTTGGCATTATGAGACAAGTGTTTTCCTTGATGGAAAACCACATTGATGACAAATCATAGTGCAGAAGGATAACAACAAGGAATTGATGATCAGTCTACAAGTATGAAGAAAACTATATACACGTTGGTTCACTATATACGAAGTCGCGTATACAAGCAGGTTCACTATATACCAAGTCGCATATACGCAGGTTCGCTATATACGAAGTCGCGTGTACACGCTGGTTGGCTTTAGTAAAAGCGTGTGTACGTGGAAAACTTATCTTTGGTCCACGGCGGTTATTCCTTGGAAGTTGTGCCTATGGTTTTGGACCTTGGTGTCTCGACGGACGTGTTGATCCCTAGTTTTGAAGTTGATGGTATTGGATTTCTATGGTTTTGGTTCTTGGTATTGCACAAGGCCTAAGGCTATATAAGGAGAAGGAAATCATTAGGCAAGGGTATCTGAAAAGTCTTGAATATCTGAAGAAGTATGAGATCCAGTATGCAGGTTATGGGTTGATGATGCATTGCTTGATTTGAGCTAAGGAGGGATCTCACCAGCTGATTGAGAACAAGATCTAAGGAGAGATCGGGATCAAATGGTTTGAAATGAACTATCTTTATGATGCTTATTCTAGATCTACATACTGACGCATGTATTGTTCTATAAGTGTTATGAGTATGACTGGTGTCTAGTACAGCTGCAAGTTATGAGAAAATATTTTTAGATCTGTACGCGGGTTGTCTTTGGCAAAAGCGCGTATACACACGGGTTTGATTCATCGAAGTAGCGTATACATTCTAAAGCTTGATATTTGAAGTTGCAGATGGGTCTGATGGTTATTACAGAGTTATGTGTCTGCTCTGTGTTCTGGTGACGATGTTATTAACAAGGTTTCAGTGATTCAGAGTTTGATGATTGTTTTGAGCTTCAATGATAGTTATGGGTCCAGTATGAAAATTGGATGAAAAGTGGCTTTTCAGATTATATGTTTTTCTTCAGTGTATCCAGTCTGAAAATTGATGAAACGTGGTACCTGGAGGAGAGAAGATTATAGGAAAGCACCTACGTACTAGTATCTAAGCTAGTACAAAAGCTAAGGGAGATCTTTGGAGCATTGTAGCAGGTAGCAGCCTGTGTACTAGTAAATGGATCGGCTAGTACAAGAGCAAAGGGGGTTGTAGCTCCCGTACTAGTATAAGACTGCACCAGTACAAATATTGTAAAAGGATTTTCTTATTAAGAAGAAGATTGAGATGACTTGCAGCAGGTGGTTTTCACCCACATTGGGTTTCCACCTTATATCTTTGTGTTCATGTGTGTTGCTTTTGTGTGATGATCTGTTCTGTTATACTGCACTTGTTTACTGTTAATATGGTTAATAATGTTCTGATGCATTTACTGAAGATAAGCTAACTGAATCATAAGATTTCTGGATATACGCTAGTTGCTTTAGACATAGCAGCGTGTACACGCGGGTTCACTTAACTGAAGTAGCGTATATGTTTTTGAGCATTGAAAAAGTTTTAATGATCTGATAATACTGATTCACCCCCCCCCCCTCTCAGTATTATTTCCAACAATTGGTATCAGAGCAGGTTCTTCAGAGAAGCTTGATCACCTGAAGGAGATCCGTGGAACAATGGGAAAGAAGCTTAAGAAGAAAGCTCATAAGAAGAAGAAGACATCTTAGAAGATCTATGACAGTGGGAGAGTCGATTGGGGATTAGGTATAAGAAGTTCTTCAGATTCAGAATCAGATTAAGAATCATTATCAGGTATGAATGTGTTATCCTCTGATGTTCCTGCTATATTTCCTTGTGAAAGTGATGGAAGTGATAGTGAAACTACTGAACATGCTTTTATGGGTGAGCAAGAAAAGTATCAAATAGAGGCAGCATTTAGAAGGCTTGCAGACAAAATTAAAGATCAACAAGATCTATTGAACAAAAGGGAATGTGCTTTCAAAGAAGAAGTTACCAAACTAAAGGTCCAACTAGAAGAAGGAAACAAGGTAAGAAAGCTTCTCAAGGACAAGGAAGACCAATGTCAAAAATTGCAGCATGAAGTGACATCATTAAGAAAAGAAGTCAACGAAAGAAGCACAACCATCAAGAAACTCAAAGATAGATCCAGCTACTATGAAAATCTTGAAGCTACAATCCTCGCACTAAAAGGAGATCTTGAAGAATCAAAGAAGCAGAATACAGATCTACTCCAAGCTATTGCAATACAAGAAAACGAAGCCACCAGCTTAAAATCTCAACTAGAATGTGCCTTCCGAGTTCGTCAAATGCAGCAGGATCTGAATGAAGAACAAGAAAAGGAGATTCTCAAACTAAGGGAACAAATGGAAGAAGGAAGGAAAGATGAAGAAGATTTGAAAAAGCAATCTCTTGAAAAGGAAGAACAGCTTCAGGTTGAGGTAAATATCTTGAAAGGAAAACTAGAAGAAAAGGATAAGCTTTTACGATTTCAAGATAGTTCTAAAGTCTTGGATGATATTCTTAGTAGTCAAAGGTCTCCTGCTATCAAGACCGGTCTTGGTTTTCATGAATCTGTTGAAGGTGAATCTAGTTCACAAGGTGAGGCAAGGAACTCTAAAGAGAAATCTAAAATGATCAACAAGGACATGAAAGGTCAACCCCATCAACAATCAAGGAAAGAGACTCCTCAAAGAAAATATTTTACTCCTCCTATGAATAATGTTGAATGTTATGTATGTCATAATCTTGGACATGTTGCAGCTAGATGTAGAAGAAGAAGGGTTCAAGACCATCATGCAGAAAGATCATCACACTCAAGGTACTTTAATGGATATTGCTTTGCTTGCAATATGTTTGGTCACAAAGCCGTTGATTGCTATAGGAGGAACATGAAGCATGTTAGATGTTATGCATGTAACAAGCTTGGACATATAGCAAAGGAATGCAGGAACAAAGGATGGACATCACACCAAAAGAAGAAAACCTCAACACACTTGAAGATATGGAGGAAGAAGGAAGTACAGTCAGCACAATGTACTGAGACACAGCACAGCACAGACATATCAGACTCAGGGGGAGCTGAAAGTGTAAAACATCAGTGTTCTGAATCTAATACGCAAGTTCCTTAAAGGGAAGTCGCGTACATACGCGAGTTAGACACTGCAAAGTCGCGTATATGTCAGTCTGAAGAAAAGCAGTGGGCTCAAGATCTGATATGATTCAGTCTATTATTTGCTCCATTGGTCACAGTCTGCTGAGGATGTGTGGAAATGTTTTGTTACTTGTATGATGTCTAGAAGTGTTTTGATCCTAACTTGAAGATGATGATGTTTTGATGCTCATTGCTGATATATGCATGATCAGATCTAACAGATGGCACTGGTTGAGGGGGAGCATATGCCTTTAGTAATTCATTGTTGGCATTATGGTTAATAATCCTTGGTGATGATTCTCATATGGCTAAATGATATATCTTGCTATGATATGATGTTGTGAGTTGTCTATGATAAACTCTCATATGATTCTTGAAGTTACATAGAAGATGTTCAGATCAGATTTATGGTTGATTCTTTGATGATGCATATATGGTGCTTACATGGTGATCTTCATAAGGACAAGGAGAAGTACGAAGCTTGAATACACATCTTCCTCGCTTGATGATGAGTTACTTATATACTGCTGTTTTCATATGCATAAAGATCATACAGTTATGATGCAGGCACTCATGTGGATAAGGATTGTTGCTGATGATGATATCAAGAAGCTTTGTCAAAAGAGTTTGAGCTCAAGATACATAGTGCTGATACATGGATGACTCCTCAAAGTCACTTTGTTGGAGACATGATGATGAGTTCGTGTCTATATGATGATAGACATACCTTGCTGCAGGACATTTACAGGTTGCTGATATGAAAATAGCTGTACGCGAGTTTCATAAGGCCTATCCGCGTATATACGCTTGTTTATGTGGATGCAGACGTGTATATGGAGTTTTGAAGGAAATCAGCAGGGACAGATGTTGGTTGCAGAAAGTCTGATATGGGTCTGACAGAGATCATTTGGCACAGGTTCAGGGGGAGCAGATAATCTTCCAATGATGCATTGTTGGCATTATCTTAAAGCTTTTGGTTCTAGTTCACATTTGTTGTTGATTTCAGGTGGAACAAAGGTGAAAGGAGAACAGAAGGATCTCTTGGTTGCTGATCTGAATGGTGATTATCAGATGCTGCTGGTGACTTTCATAAGTCTTGGTCTAGTTCTTTCGTCTCTATGTCATATATCTCTTTTGTGGTATCTCTTTCATGGTGTCAAGGTCATGTAACGGCCTATTTTGGTTTCCCCACTATGCCTGGGATGATTGATGCAATGTGATTGGTTGTCATATGTAAACTTTTGATGTATCCCCACTTGGTTGGGTGGATGAGTCAATTTTTGTATATCCTCACTTAGTTGAGAGATGGATGAATGTATGAGTCTTTGGTGATAGGAAGGTCTTTTCTGATGTATAGAGTCATGTTCTTCTTGAAGAACATCTTTTGCAGATCTTGCCTACAGTCAGGAAGAGCATGAACAACACACTTCAGCAGTACAGAGACTCGGCATGTACTCAGGGGGAGCATGGACAGATTGTTACACCTTGGCATATACAAAGGGGGAGATTATTCAGAGATTTCAGCAGGTACTCAGGGGGAGTATGGACAATGGAATGATTCAGCAAAGGAAGAGAATATCTTGGTCCACCCTTTGCCCTTGATGTCAAAGGGGGAGAGTGATTTGGTGTTGTTGCCATCAAGTCCAAAGGGGGAGATTGTTGGCATTATGATGCATGTGTTGTACTTGATGGAAACCCTCTCATAGAAGAATATCTCACTTATGTATAACTGGACGAATCTTCAGAAGAGATGTCAGATGTGACTCATGGAGGACAGCTCAAAGGAATCAGATGATAGTTCTAAGTGTAACAAGTCAGCTTTGCCATCAAGTCCAAAGGGGGAGATTGTTGGCATTATGAGACAAGTGTTGTCCTTGATGGCAAACCACACTGATGACAAATCATAGTGCAGAAGGATAACAGCAAGGAATTGATGATCAGTCTACAAGTATGAAGAAAAATATATACACGTTGGTTCAATATATACCAAGTCGCGTATACAAGCAGGTTCACTATATACCAAGTCACGTATACGCAGGTTCGCTATATACGAAGTCGCGTGTACACGCTGGTTGGCTTCAGTAAAAGCGCGTGTATGTGGAAAACTTATCTTTGGTCCACGGCGGTTATTCCTTGGAAGTTGTGCCTATGGTTTTGGACCTTGGTGTCTTGACGGACGTGTTGATCCCTAGTTTTGAAGTTGATGGTATTGGATTTCTATGGTTTTGCCTCTTGGTATTGAATAAGGCCTAAGGCTATATAAGGAGAAGGAAATCATTAGGCAAGGGTATCTGAAAAGTCTTGAATATCTGAAGAAGTATGAGATCCAGTATGCAGGTTATGGGTTGATGATGCATTGCTTGATTTGAGCTAAGGAGGGATCTCACCGGCTGATTGAGAACAAGATCTAAGGAGAGATCGGGATCAAATGGTTTGAAATGAACTATGTTTATGATGCTTATTCTAGATCTACATACTGACGCATGTATTGTTCTATAAGTGTTATGAGTATGACTGATGTCTGGTACAGCTCCAAGTTATGAGAAATTATTTTTAGATCTGTACGCGGGTTGTCTTTGGCAAAAGTGCGTATACACGCGGGTTTGATTCATTGAAGTAGCATATACATTGTAAAGCTTGATATTTGAAGTTGCAGGTGGGTCTGATGGTTATTACAGAGTTCTGTGTCTGCTCTGTGTTCTGGTGACGGTGTTATTAACAAGGTTTCAGTGATTCAGAGTTTGATGATTGTTTTGAGCTTCAATGATAGTTATGGGTCCAGTATGAAAATTGGATGAAAAGTGGCCTTTTAGATTATATGTTGTGCTTTAGTGTATCTAGTCTGAAAATTGATGAAACGTGGTACCTGGAGGAGAGAAGATTGTAGGAAAGCACCTACGTACTAGTATCTAAGCTAGTACAAAAGCTAAGGGAGATCTTTGGAGCATTGTAGCAGGTAGCAGCCTGTGTACTAGTAAATGGATCGGCTAGTACAAGAGAAAAGGGGGTTGTAGCTCCCGTACTGGTATAAGACTGCACCAGTACAAATATTGTAAAAGGATTTTCTTATTAAGAAGAAGATTGAGATGACTTGCAGCAAGTGGTTTTCACCCACATTGGGTTTCCACCTTATATTTTTGTGTTCATGTGTGTGGCTTTTGTGTGATGATCTATTCTGTTATACTGCACCTGTTTACTGTTAATATGGTTAATAATGTTCTGATGCATTTACTGAAGATAAGCTAACTGAATCATAAGATTTCTGGATATACGCTAGTTGCTTTAGACACAGCAGCGTGTACACGCAGGTTCACTTAACTGAAGTAGCGTATATGTTTTTGAGCATTGAAAAAGTTTTAATGATCTGATAATACTGATTCACCCCCCCCTCTCAGTATTATTTCCAACACTAAGGCTGTAGTGAGCCTCAGCAGTCGCTGCCTAGCTCCCAGACCTATGGTCCATGCTCTAATTTCCTTTCCATCAGTTTCTAGAGGGATGGGTTATTGCTTCCGTACCCTCAACTGATAAGCTGCTTTGTGTGATTTTATTCGTTTAGAACAATTTAGTCATAGTTTAGCATCCATTTACTCTTGCATTTTCCAAACACTGTACTACTAAGCATTACTCTGACGAATAGCCTCGGATTGAGATACTCTTTGCAATAACAAAGCATTCCTGGATTGACTTATTAATGTGGCATAACTAGAGGTGAAAGAGACCCTTGTTACAGCTCTACAACAGGCAATACAAATAATTGTTATAGGAAATATAAATTACTACATAAGCAATTCAAGTTACTGCACAAGTAAGAGAAATCACTACACAAACAATAACAGTCAATGTTCAACTATACCCATCATTATTCAAGTAATACCAATCACTTTTCAAGAAATACCCAGGGTTTATAAACCAAAGAAAAGCTAATCATAACTCAAAATTGATTCCTCAATCCTATCTAGTTCACATATTCAATTTCTAAAGACAGCAAAAGAAAACTAAATGACAACTTAAACCAGTGGTCCTATGCTTTTAACTTCTTCTTTTTTGTAATCTTGGTGTGACTACATCTTCATCATGTCCATCAAATATATAACCCGGATCGAGGTAATGAATTGAACTAATGACTTCACGTAATGGAGTGCCTTAACATAGCAACTGATCACCTATGCTACTCGATTCAACACATACATATTCGAAAGAATTCAAAAAGTCAGAGCTTACATTCTAATTCAAAAGTAATCTAAATAAACTTAGGAAAAAAATTCTATGAAAAAGAGTAATAACCTATGACCTATTTCAATCATGATTATACTATAGTTCTAATGTATCTCAGAGCTATGCTACAACTCCTAAAATATTAACACATGACTTATATTAATGCATAACATTCTACCTCTATGGTTTCTGGATGTTTTATATAAAAGACAACGCTACAAGATCTATGTGTTATTCTTAAGCGTACATGATTTTAAATAATAAAGACATAATCCAATTCGAATCAACAAATTAAGCACATAACACAGCTATCATTCATTTTAAAATTGGAAAGCGTCCTTCTAAGTGTTCTTGACTTGTGGAAATCTGATTATCAAATCATTCATGAACAAGAAATATTAATTAAAATTGTTTCTTTTTTCGTAAAGGATCAAAGGCAATACAGTCTTCTAGATTCAAGAAAATTAGAGCAAGTAATTTAAGTACATAATGGAAGACAGTAAATATGAGATATTTTCTAAAAACAAATTTGAATCGAAATGTAAATCTACAAATTTCAACAAAACATAGTTCCTACAATATACAATGATTACAGAATTCAGTTCTAGGTTGTGGTGGGCTCTTGCCACTTCCCAGAGAAAGTATTAAACTAACTCAATACCTTAAAAATCAGAAATCATAACACTTACATGAAAATAAATGTCGAAACAAGAATTATATTAAGTTCAATGAAACATCAATTCGGACATCAAGAAGAAGTATGCGACAAACTCCAGTTTTACCTGAGCACATAAATTTTTACATAAAACTATGCATATGGTATTTTATTCTAGATTACATACAAAAACATTAGGCTTTATAAAGAGTTCAACCGATGGAGAAATATTTATAACTAATTGCCTAAGAAAAGTAAACATATAACGCTGAAGCTAAGTTATGCTATATGAAATCTCTCAAATGACTTCGAAAATATTGCAACTGAGATTATCTCGATCACAACATGATCAATGAAACTGATTCTATGTTGAGAGTAAAGAGACCTATTCTAGGACACCAAATATATAACTAGATTTCCATTGCTAACTAGAGTAAAGAATGAGGTGAAAAATTAGGTACAGGATAGTAAGTCTACAAATGGTTGTCTGTTCAGTTGTTAAATGATGTGTTGGACTATATGTTGGAGTACCTACTGACCTATCCACATGTATTCAAATGTCTATGACTCTTTATAGAGAGCAGTCAAAGTAATTCAAGACTTATAGGTCCATTATTACTTACTTAAACTAGGTCAAGACATATGAAAAATAGTACTAAGTAACACATCTTACCTCCACATGCAAAATAGTGTGGTTTGGCTAATGTGGACTGGTATCATGGTATAAAAAGGGTAAAATAGAGTGAATGTCGATAAAAAAAGGGAATAGGGTATCATAAATGAGTACAAAATTAGGGCCCAACACTCTCACTAGTATAAGCCTCAAATCAAATGTGAGGCATTTGACTTTGAAAACTCTTTGTGCATCCATTAGATTTATGCGTTCTTCCTGAGCTAGTGGGTCTAGTGTAGGATGCACCTGATGTAATCTCTATTGAAAAATATCAACACCTATCTTGGTTGGAATAATAAGGTAGATGATATAGGTTTCATGGGTCGTGTCATCATAGAATTTCCACTAGCAAGGGGTATTGGCTAGGACAGGGGGTCTAAAAATGAATCCAATAGAAATACTATGTGATCATGGGGGGGAAGTGATAGTGGCAGTCATGAGAGAATTAGAGAAAGGATGCAAGAAATTTGGAATTGACATAGCATTCGATGCTTTAAAAGACAATATGGGTATCCATACCTCTCATGGGTAATCTTTTGGATGTGAATATAAAAGATGACTAGTATTCTATACATGACATATGTTCATCTCAAATTATTAGTACATTCATATTCTGATTGGTTGGACATTGGGGTTGTATATTCATATTGGTAAATCAGGGTACACCCTACACTAGCTTTGTCATGTGTTTTAGAGTCACCAAAATATAATGTACAAAGTTAAGAATTAAATTTTAATTTAGTAAAACTATCAAAATTTACATCTAGGTTATTATAATCATCACTATTTACAACCAAAATACAAGGTTCATCATCACTAACCTATGAAAACTGAAGGATATTAAGATGGGCTTCTAAGTGAGATGCGTTGATTTGGTTAAACTATTTCTAACTATAGTTTCAAGAAAATACTTCCCATTGTATTCCCTGCAAAGATAATTGGTTCATTGGTCCCCTCTAGTATAGTGTGCTTCATATGAGACTTATTGTTTACCTAGACTTGATTACTCTTACCCTTATAAGGTAACCGTATGTGAGAGAAATTAGTGGAAAATTACCCCTGTAGTTTCTCAAGCTAGTCCCTACTTAGTAGTAGGCCTTATTCCTTAGGTATGTCCATGACTATGATATCAGTCATCTGATGGAATCATATATCAGAGAGAAATCATATCAAAACATTGTTCATCTCACCAGTTACATTTACTTCGAACATGTCTAATTGAATGATATTAATGTTAGCCTTCTTTGGGACAACATTTATCTTTTTTCACACAAAATAGGGCACGACGTTAGAGGAAGCTCTAGATTCTACAAAATAGTTGTGTACATTATAATTAAAAATTTTGAATGTCAAAAGAAAATATGGGGTATGTGACTTGAAATTTCCCTTGTGCTTGTTGTGTTTACAGTGGATTTACCGTTATCAGAGTTTTTTATAGTGATAGGAGGTTTCTAAACATATTTGATAAATATTCGTAACTCTCGAATAAAGTATTATAAATAAAATATTAATTAGATAATAAACTATTTTTTTTAGCCATTTTTTGTGATGAATTAATGATTCAAAGTGTTCAACCTTTTCCCTTGAATTTCCAATCAACCCACCTGGATATGAAAATAGATGCGAATATTGAGATTAAGCATAAGAGGTTTGAAAGGTTCTTCTATCCACTATGGAATACACTAGAGATCATACAATGAAATGTTACCCCTTGTTTTCTTAATATATTTTATAACATTATCTTCTATGGCCTTTCTTAAAGAAACTAATGGTTCAATATTTCTAGTTGGAGGAGCAGACTTGAATTTCTATGTGTGGGTAGTAGGCATGGTGTTTGGAAAAAAAGCTAAGGTCTACTTAATGTTCTACATGTGGATGGAATTATGCTTTCTTTTTTGTGAAAAACTATCTAGTTAACCTTGGGAGCCGATGTAATAGATTTGACAGAAGACAAGGGAGTAAGTAGTTTCCATAAAATTGATTTACCCTTTGCAAGTCGAGCAGTTTTAGGTGTAGGATCTTTTCCATGGAGACTATAATTCATTTGGATTTTATGAGTGACTAGTTTTTCCCCAATATATACTTCTCTAATAGTTTGTGTGTCCATATCTATGACCTAGTTCCAAATAAACATGATAAATATGTCATTGGCCTCATCTTCATATTTTATAGGCTCCTCTTTGCTTCTTGGGTAGAGTAATAAAATAGGGATTTCTAGTCCAAAATTTTATCAACAATTAGTGTTAATGAGTTGACTCACTATGGACACGTTTTATTTTGAGTGAGTAACATAATGGTATGAGAATAAATTTTCCATATCAAACTCATCAAGGTTGGAATTCATATTCTAGTTATTAGTAGGTTTGGTTTTATTATTAGTCCTCTTCTGTAATGAGTATAAAGGATTATTTCCAAACAAGATTTCTCCTGAATTTTTCTTTAGGTTGACTACTTTGTTTAAGGGCTTCTTGACAAGTTTAAGCATTGTTGGGACCTACTATTGTCACCCTTTTTGACACCCTATCCTATTGTTTTTACTATCATAGACCCTACTTTACCCTTTTTTGACACGACAAAATCACTCCACACTGGCTAAACCGTGTTACTTTACAGTGCAGGTGAGAATTACTAATAAGGACTATTTTCTTATATCTTTGCTTAGTTTAAATAGATGTTAAATAAATTTGTATTTCTTGACTTAATTGACTAATCTATAGATAGACTCTTAAATATAGGGAAGACACTTGAGTATGTGGAAAGGTCATCAGAGGTCCAACACCCAATCCAACGAATACAGAAAGTGACCATTTTAGAGCAACTATTCTGTACTCCGTCTGGTACTCAAATTAGCACTCTATTTCAAGCTCGATAATAGATGACTAGTCAACTATTAGCATCCCAAAGATAGTTCTCGTGTTCAGAAGAATAGTGTTAGTTTCCTTGATCCAAATTTAGTGTCACAAATGGAACAATTTAGTTATGATCTGGTGAAGTGATTCTGAGGATTTATCTTAGCTTAATTTATCGTAGTTAATAGATGTATTTTCTTTCCTATGTCATTTTGTTGTAACCATTTGTAGGCCTGAATTCTTTAAAAAGGCCCCGTGTTTTTATGATAGGTTACACATATACACGTATAGACTAAATCAGTGAAGAGGAGATTGTGACATGATATCATTTGTTTTTTTTGTTTAAGATTGAACTCTCAAACTTATGTTCTACTGAAGGTTTTTAATATAATTGTTCCAGGTTCTACATATATATGAGAATTCATGTTTGCTTGATCTCTGAACTATTGAAGTAAGTTAGACTTGTTCCAAGTTGTGGAAAGGGCCCACCATAAAGCTTGACCAAGTGTTGTACTAGTTCTCGTTAAGTAGGAGGTGTGTTTCAAATTTATTAGGCATAACTATATTTGAATATTCACTTTCTTTCGTTGATAATTTCCAGAATTTTCGTACTTAGAATTGCACATAAAATTCATTTGATGCTTTCATAGATCTACAGTTGTGATAGCTAGTGAAATGTTTATTATATTTTGGCAAGCTTTATGATATTTATTATAAGTATACTTTGCATTTACCAACTTCTTTGGTTACTCTCATGATTTCATGAACACTGATGAAGAAGGTTTCAGTTTCGAAAATATTTATGAGAAACAAATTCTTATATTTTAGATTGAATCCTTTGCTCTAAATGGAAGTGTTTTGATCATATGTGGATCCATATATTATTGGAAATAAACTCCTATAGCTTTTGTTTATTCCGAATTCTTGTGCGAATTGCTTGAAAACAATGTGTCATTCATTGATTAAGTAGAGAATGTTAATGCTTGGAGAATTACATATCATTTATTGTGTGTTGGTTATTCGATTTACAATATGATGATTATTTGATTGGTAGCGTATTGATCATTTGAATTAGTAATATGCCATTTATTTTATTTCATAGTGAGCCTTGAGTCAGATTTATTTTTGTTCACTTGCTTAGATAAATCGAAACTGTGTACTATCTAATTTCTCAGATTTCTTTTGAGATAGGAAGTAATAAGTTATGTGTTCAGATGCTTAGTTTTCTTTGAATGAAATAGTACATAGGAAATAGTTTGAGTTACTTTGCAAGATATTGTTGAGTTTACTTTCGATTCGTAGAAATAGGGATTAGTTTTACATAATGGTTTTAAATAAAGTTGGTTGTTAGGTTGATTTTGGAACATTGCTTTTGATAGTTGCCAATCCTATTTTTGGAAGAGTTTTTGAGTTAGATGTGCCATAATTGAGAATGAAATAGTAATTTGGCTTGTGCACGTGAAATAGTTTTCATTATTAGTGGTTTTGATTGTATAATGAAATAGGTTTCTTCACTTCAACAAGCTTTGGTGTGATTGTTAGGAACAAAGTTGTTCAATTTGCACTTAAATTCATACTAAGTCTGCATAGGGTAAATATACATCTGAACTGTAATGCGTTACAACTCAAATTTTACAAAATATGGTTGATAATTTAAACATACCGAATTCAATGAACATTTTTGTCTCCATTTCTAGGGAGTTGCAAACGATCCAGGTAATACTTCTCTAAATATTTATGTGTGGTAAGGATTTTGCAAGGAAATCAGAGGGAGGAGAGTGTATAGTAAGATGTGAGTGCAGAGCCATGCGTCCACTATGGTGGGGTTGCTCCAAAGTCTGGTTGTTTGTGGTAGATCTTTGTAGTGTTTTCTTTTTCTTGTGAAAAGGTAGAGGTAGACCTAGAGATAGTAAGGGGATATTTATTCAAAGTACAAAATCATTTGTGGAATTATTTGGTCCTACAAAGACACCTCCAACTAATCTCATTAATTTTTACATAGGTGTGAGAGAGGAGTGAGAAATATCTACCAAAAATGTGGCCTTAGTAGAAGTAATATCACATAAAGGGGAGGTAGAACAACCTCAAAGTGCACCACAATAGGAACAAACTATATTAGGATATGTTGTGGGCACAAAACTGGTGGTAGTTTCATAGGTAGAGTCAGCAATAGAAGGACCTCAAAGGGATTTGGACATGGCTACATTAGGCCCAATCCAGTCGAATCTTCTTCTATTTGGAATACTATACCAAGTCTTACTTCTGAAACTGTCACAAAGATGGCCAACACATGAGTAGGTGAGGAAAACAGGAATAATGGTAGAAATAATGGTGAAGACAACACTGGGGACAATGATAGGATCTATACTTTACTCAGTGGGATAATGATTGAAGAGATGGACTAAGAGGGGGACCTGGGGACAATGATGAAGATGTAGAAACTACCTTCGGATTTCCTATTCTAAACATCACCATAAATATTACTATGAAAAACAAACCCTTGGCATATCTTCCACTTTTCCACGTCATGTCCTCTGAAGACCCTGAATATTTTCTGTTTGAATTTGATATTCTTTGCAGAAGTTATAAATATTATGATGATGCACATAAACATAAACTATTTCCTGCTACCTTGAAATTTTCGTCCCTGAGATGGCTCATGAGCATGGGAGAAAATACTATTTACTCATGGGACGATATGAAGTTTATTTTATCTAAGAAATATCAAGATTACTGTAAGAGTAGAGATGTTAATGATATTTTTAGGATGGAAGAGATGGAAGATGAGAGTTTGGAGGAATACCTTGAAAGGTTCCTTCACAAATATCATGAATCTCGAGTGGGTAATATGGATGAGATAACCTTTAGGATTATATTTTTAAATGGGTTAAGGGAAGAATGCAATAAAACACTAAATTTCATGAGTTTTGATGATATCTATAGGAAGCCCTTTGCTGAAATAGTTGAACTATGAAGAACTTATTATAAAAGTCAAGCTAAGGTAGGAAAAAGGCCCCGGGACAACCCAGGGGATTATGTGTCTAGGAATTATAAACCAATGCAAGGTGGTATCACTCGAGTTGAGATGCGGAACCTATTGGAAAATTTTCAAACGTACATCCTTAATATTATTAGTGATTAGTTGGATACATTGAAAATTAAAAGAAAACAAGAGGAAGAGAAAGTTACTTTGGCTATTTTTTGTCCTAAATTCAGATGAAAGCATCCTGAGAGGGAATGCCCCATTAATGTGGTAAAATTTTGTGGGATCTATACCCATTATCACCCCACTGACCAATGCCCCTCCCTTCCAGGATTACAGGCTATTTACAAGGGGGGGGGTTGAGACTAGTGAGATTCCTCAATCAACTAGGAAACCATCATGGAGGGTGCCAAACAATAATACTTATTAGGACCCTAATATGCAAGTTTTTCCTCAAAATAAATGATGGAATTATCAACCATTTTACTCCTCATGGCCTACACAAGTACCTCAAGGTTCACCTTGGAACCAAGGATGGAGAGAGAATCCTTATGGGACCACCTTTTAGCCTCAAAACCAAGCACCTCCATACCCTCAATATTAATGTCCACCCTACATGTCTTATGCATTGAATATTCCCCAATTACAACAAGGGTATAACCCACCTTGCCTTCAACAACCTTCATTACTATTACCACCTCCAATACAACAAAACTTGCCCGTACATCAAAACACCAATCCATCTTCACAGTAGATGCAACAATAATTTAACCCTCCTCGACCAACACAAATGCCTACAAAACCAATTTCTAATCCCAATAATAGACCTCCTCAGAGTCTTCATAGCGTCTCCATCATCCTTAGCTAGTAAGGAGATTCCAGCTATGGTACCTCACACACCTGAGTTATCTACAAAACAGAGGAAGCTAGATATTTCCCAGAGATACAAAGAGATTAAACAAAGGAATGAAGGCATTCATGATAATATCTCTTCTCAATTCAAGAAGCAGTCTTCTTCCATCCAGCATAGGAATATTTCAGCATATGAAACAGAGAATGGAATAATGCATATGGAATTATTACAGGCCCAAGTCCCACAACCAAAAGTAGCAGTAGATTTCAAAAAAACTACTTTTTAACTTGAGGTAAAGGATTTTCACCCTTTGGATCAAATAGATATGCACAAGCATGTTGGAGAAATGGTATACTCTACTTTCACACAGACTGCAATCACTACTTCCAAACTACAACTTACTTTGAACAATGTGCAATCTCAGCTTAAACTGGAGAAAGCGTCCTCTCTTTCCAAATACAACCGAATCAAATACTTGGAGGAAATGGTGGTCAAAGTAGGCTTTGATCCAAATAATTCAAAATCAATGGAGGAGATAATCATGAACAAAAATGATGACATTGAAGCCCTAAAGAAGAAATTGAAACTTCCTACAATAGAAGATCCACATATCAAGGAACTTGGAGAGATGAAGCTAAAAAAAGGAGAGATGTTGAAGCTTCTCTTGGAATAGAATGCACAGATGAAATAGATGGAAGCAAAGATGGACAAAATGATAAAAGGAAAGGAAGAAAGTTCAAAACTAGTAGTGTTTCCTTTTGATTTAGTTCCCATTTCATCTCTACTTCAAACAAGTATCCCTACAGTAGCCATGACATTAGGAACATCATCTTCTACAGTTCTTCCCACATCACTTGTAGATGATTCAGTTAAGTTGGTTGAATCCATGGAAAACATCTCTTTATAGGGAGAAGAGATAAAGAAACTAAGGCAGGAGGTGAAAGTCCTACAAGAATAGAGAACAAGATTTAAAGATTCCCTCCTAAAAGAAACATAGAAGTCCCAATCATTGTCCAGACGTTGAAGAAGATGGGAAAAGAATATGCCACGGGAAACACATTAGTCTAGGTAAAAGAGAATATCTAGAAAAGAATCAATGAAGATGTCATAGACGTTTGGATTTCAATACAATTTATTTTTAGCAATAGGATCTGATTGAACGGTCCAATGAAGCCATCGAGAAAGTCACAAAAGAGTTGGGAGATAAACCCATTGAGGCCACTAAGCTCATCAAATTCATTAACTCCAAAAATAGACAAGAATTAGAAGAATTGGAGATTCAAGACAAAACAAAAACAATATTGGAAGTCAAGAAGGTGCTTACTAAGAGAAATCTAATGAGACAGCTTGAAGAGCAATGTCAGATTATGGACACTCATGTACAAGAATTCTTCACCAAGTTAGAACCCCTTTACAAGAAAGGACATCAAAATTTGTTAGTTATTAATGATAAACTCAGCACATGGTTGGATTACAGTGAGAAAATAATGACTAAGGAAAGAGACAGTTCGAAGGTTGCAACTGGAAGATTTAGTATGACAGGAAATGCATTCCTGGAAGCATTAGCATATGACCCTGACATTAAGTATGTAATTAAGAGCCTATTCATCACCAAGCCGACATTTGCCAAATATACTGAAGTCGACAAAGTATACAAAAAGTTGTTGAAAATGATTATCTTGAGTGGACAACATTGGGATAAAATATGTGAATTATTGGAGTAAAATGTAGATTTGGCTACACATCTCAGCGTCACAACACATGCAGATTTCAAGGGATAGACAAAAAACTGTTCCACCAATTTAGTGCCACCACTTCAGAGAGTTTTAATTGCCCTGATATCTTTGTAATAAGTTGTATTGATTCAGTTTTGATTATTTTTGGATACATCCTAGTCATTATGACAGGATATTTTTGTAAATTAATTATAAATACTTCATCTTCAGAAGTATCAAGGGTTGGTTTTTGAACAAAAGAACACTATTTTATATTGTTGAAGCATCAACGGATTTTCCAAGTAATATAGAAAGCTCTTTCACATGATTCTTGTGTCAAGTTGTTGGTGAAGTGCATATATCATCTTATGTGTTTATATTTCTCTGTGTATAGCACATAGTTGTTTTCATATCTGAATTATTCAATAGATAAGTAAAGGGTGTAATTTGTTTAAATCTACACTCTGCACCTGACTAGAAATAATCTTAAAGTTTTATTTTGATCTTTAAATATAGAATTCAAGTAACAATGCTCTATATTTAAAGTGAAACTTAATTTTTTCTTCCTTTTCCATTTCATAAACTAAAAGAATCCACTCGGTTTGGCTATCCTGCCCTGTGAGATCTATCTGTAGACACTACAGTCAATCTGTATTTTATGTAACAAACTCCATAGCCCAATGGTAATCTAGTTATCAACAAACCATTCAAATACAAATCAAACTCCAAACTTCATAGCTAGCCTAATATTCAATCCAAAAAAGTTAAATCTTACAGTGAGATCCCCCTCTGAAGCTAGAAGGGCGAGATCCCAACTTCTGGTTACCTTTGTTATTTTCGTCTGTAACCTCAAAAACTTACAGAGTGATAACAACAAGAATCTTCAACCTTTTCCACTAACACAACCCTTACCTATACTCATCAACATACCTCAAAAGGAACTTGTAGATCACCCTTACTGAAACTTGATGTTAAATTTGAGCTACCCATGTATAATGGTGGAATGAATGCAGAGAAGCTTGATAATTGGAATCGTCAGTTGGAGGTCTACTGTAGCATTCAAAACCTTCAAGAGGATGACATAAAGATTTAGTTAGCTTCCTTGAGAATGGAGGGTGAAACACTAGTATGGTGACCCGAATCAAAGACACAAGAGGAGATAAAAAAACATGGTAAGATCTCATTTTCTTGGTCTGATTTCATTGTTGCAATAAAAATAAATTTCTACCCTCTAGATTATATGCAGAAAGACATCATGAATGGGTATAACTTTAGACAACTTAAAGGTCAAAATGTGCAAGATTACACCTAAGAATTTAGAAAAAGGTCTCTAATGTTAGGTGTATATTTGCAATCACAAGACACGCTGCTGAAGTACATAGGGGGTTTACACAGTTACCTTAGGCATACTATCTTAATGTTTAATCCCAATAATCTAGATGATGTGTGTGTGCAAGCCACTCATCATGAGGAAAGAGGGAAAAACACTCTAGAAGAGGGTAGTAAAAGGTCATTTAAGGGTAAAGAGAAAGAAAAGGATTTCAAAGGAAAGAAAAATGCATCCATTAAGGAAGAAGGAGAGAAAACAATATGTAAACATTGTTCCAAAGAGGGTCATGATGAAGCTAATTTTTGGAAGCTTCATCCTGAGATGAAACCAAAGAAATTCAAAAATAAAGTGAAAGGAAAGAAAACTACCATCATTCAAGAGGATTTTGGATTTGATTTGGTTGATGAAACTAAAATTACAACCATGGGTATAAGAGGAAAATAATTCACTGCTAACACTAGCATATCAAATTTTCACACTAGCACTCTAAATGAAGAAACAGGGATTGAATTATTTCATGTGAGGGTAATATCGAAACATACAAAAGTTGACACACTTTTTGATAGTAGCTCTCAAGCCAACTTGATATCTGATGACTTATTAAGAAAACT
Organism: Pinus tabuliformis; assembly: GCA_031772625.1. Taxonomy (NCBI): domain Eukaryota; kingdom Viridiplantae; phylum Streptophyta; class Pinopsida; order Pinales; family Pinaceae; genus Pinus; species Pinus tabuliformis. Next base: position 407,644,267 of record CM062817.1, on the reverse strand, counting down.
TAACCTTGAAACCATTCTACATCCCAAGCCATATCCATTGGGTTAGATATGCAAGGAAACAAACTTAAAGGTTACAAGTTATTCTTTAGTTTGGAATCACAACAAGCGTCATTGATGAAGTTGAATTAGATGTTGTACCAGTTGATATATTAGGAATTGTTTTGGGTAGTCCTTACCTCTATGATAGAAAATAAATATCTTATCGTCATGAAAACAAGTACCACTTGTTCGAGGATGGTGTGGAGTATATTGTGAGAGCACATTGCAAGAAACTAAACCTTTCATTAGTTAATGTAGGCAAAATGAAAATACTAGTGAATTCAAGCAAGAATTTAGTGCTTCTTATGATCAAATCCAATGTTGATGCTGATTATGAAGTGTTTGACGCTTGTAATTCAAATTCAAAAACTAGTTTGGTTGATGTTGTTAACCATGATAATGAGGAGTTTCAAAAAGAAAAGGGATTTCCTTCCAAGAGGAGAATCCAACATGAAATACCATTGCAGCAAAAGTGTCTTCTTCCTAACATTGACATAGATCAAATATCAAGAAAGGAAAGTGCAGAAATAACAAAGCAAATCCATGGGTTGTTGAACAAAAGGATCATCAAACCATCTCCTTTACCATCTGGTGCACCTCTTGTTTTGGTGCCCAAGAAGAATGGTAAGCATTTCATTGAATGGGATTGAAGAAGTGATTTTCATCAAAGTAGAGGTGTTGAAGAAGACATATGGAAGACGACATTCAAAACCAAGAAAGGTTTGTTTGAATGGCTTGTTATGATTTTTGGTCTTTTCCATGCTCCTATTACTTCCATGCATATGAAGAAATATGTATTGAAGCCATTTGTAGACATGATAGTCTACTTGGATGACATTTTTATTTTCAGAAAATTTCATTATGAACATGTCATGTGTCAAAAAGAAATAATTGATGTCATATGTCAAGAACATTTTTTATTGAAGATGTCATAGTATATGTTGGATAAAACTTCTTGGATGTACTTGGGGAATGACATTAGAGAAGGTGAGCTAAAGTTAGAACTCTCCAATATTGATGCCATTATGGATTGGTCAATGCTCAAGATAGTCATTTGGATAAGAGATTTTTTGGGAGTAGCCTAATGTTGGAGGAAAGCTTTTGTTAATTTTTCTTCTATTGTATCTCATTTGCATTCTTTAGAAGTTATGCAAAACGTCTTCCAGTGGGGAGGAAAAAAACAAGAGGAATTTGATGCTTTGAAACAAAGGATTAGTCTGACTTTTATACTTTCTCTCCTATACTTGAAAAAGTCATTTGATTTATAGGTTGATGTATGTGGCTATGCCATGGGTGCAGTCTTTATGTAATGTGGTAAGGCCATTTCATTTCATTCATATATTTTCAATGGTTCAGTGTTTAAATTGCATCGAAAAAGGCACTTTCATTGGATGGGTTTTCTTCTATTATTCCACTTGGTCAAAAGGAATAAGAAAGATATAAGCAACAAGTTTGTTGATGTACTTTCTAGGCCTATTGTTTGTGTAACTACTTTCTTCAAGCATCATTTTGTTTTGCATGAAATTTATTTTAAGCAAAATACATACTTTCAAGATGTATATTCAAGATTTAGTCAAGGGAATCATGTAGAGAAATATGTTTACCATTGGCATCATAATGTATTGTATCATCTTGGTGAGAAGGATGTTGCTACATATAGTAACATCGACAAAGCGAGTTCATTGAACGACTCCAAAAGGTACATCAAATAGTGCAAGATCAACTTGAAAAGAACAAAGCCAAGTACAAACCAAGCCAAGACAAACATCATGTAAATCATGAGTTCGAAGTCAGTGATGAATGGATCAAGATTCGGAAGGTGAGGGAACTATACCCTCACGTACTAGACAACTGAAAGTGATATTTTTAGGTCCAAAAGGCATCCAGTGGGGAGGAATGATTAGGTGCTCAAAAAAATAACTCAAATTTGAAAGTTCCTAGATTATTGTGGAACCTATATGAACACATAGTGCTCTTCATCTTGAATCATGTGCAACTCTTTTCGTGTGAAACAAACTCTGTATCACTCTCAAAACAAGTTCTGTTCACTTTCCCAAACTGGTGAATTTAAAAAAAAAAGGGACAGCCCCGTCAGCAGTTCGTACTGCTAATGTGGTGCTAACTGGGCAGGTGATGTGGATGTTGACTTGGTGTTATAGACATTTTTGTGCCTAACAGCATGAAGCATGAAATGTCAATAATCTAAGGGATCCAAAGTCCCTAAACATGTTGTTCCTACCCCTAGAGGAACAAGGTCAGCAAACCACAGCACTAAAAATCAGTTATCCACCTGAAAACACTCAAAAACAAGCTAATTCTGGATCATGTCAGCTGCTCCACTGAGCATCTGCGCTGAATGTCAACTGCTCCACTCTGTACCTGCACTGAATGTCAAAAGCAATGAAGGCTACCTGCACTGGGCGAGATTGGCCAAGTGGCACAGTCATTCTGCAAGGTGTCAAATGCCCAGGAAGCTTCCAAAATGACACTTGGATCAGGGAATTCGCCTTGTGATGAGTAAGAGGATCTAGATCTCCAAGTGGAAGCAAGAAACTCCAAGTGGACTCAAGAACTGAAGAATAACTGAAGTGGGAGAGGACACTAGTCAGCTTCATGCCAGCCTCAAGCTGACTCATCCTTTCTCCAAAACTCCTATATATAGAGCTCTCTCATGAGGTCTAGGGGGGCTGGAATCTTGTGTATGTAAGGAAGTGCTGTTGGTTTGAGTATAGAACTATTGGGTGATTTGCTTGAAGGAGGTGAAGAGGAGATTTCTTTCTGCTGGGAGGTGTTGCTGGATTGGGCCTCTTATGGTTGTAACACTCTCAGAACTTTACTTCTTCCATTAATAAAGCATTTGAGGTTCTTCTATATGCATGTGTCTCAATGGTGTATTGATGCTTGTATATTTGATTTATTCTAATCCTTGAATCAATTATGGATGTGTGCTTCTTGTAGTTTCCTTTTCTTGTGCTTTTACAGGATCTTTGTGTAGCTGGGCCAGTGAAAGAGCAAGGAGCTGGGAGCAAGCAGCAAAGAGGGAAGATTGGATCAACCATTAGCGGAAGATAACGGTTAGTGGATCCCTTTCTCCTCTCTCTCTCATCTCATAAAGAAGTAATCTTGAATAGCTTTGCATTCAGTTGTTGCTGAGGTACTATCACCCTTAGAGTGGGATAAGGTCATTCCGTATTGGATACTTTTCCCAACAACAAATTGGCGACTCCGCTGGGGACCATATCTTGTTGGTTGTTTGTGTTTTTGCTATTCATCTCATAAACAAAGGGAGTACCGAATCGAACTGTAGTTGGATCTTCCAAATACAAAGTAGAGGGCAGCTACTCTAGCTCAGTTTCTGGGCAAGTTTATGATTTGAAGAGCTGATCCACAAGGACTCTAATAAGCTCTTAGTGATAGCTTTTCATCCTCCTTTTCATCCCTTAGTGTGTGCTTGACTGATAGCTTCTGATTTGGCCAAAAACTGTGAATTTTTGAGCAATCTGTGACTTGGAAACAAAGAGAAACGAAAGTTTCGTTCTTCAGTGCAGGCTGTGTGAAGGCTGTCTGCATTTCAGCGTAGTTCCCGAAGGGGCTACCTGTGCTGAAGGTCAAACTGCCTATGTACTACCTGCGCTGGACCAGTTTTGCCTAGTGCTACTGGGGTTTCCTGCTGTTTCTCGCCCTGTTTTCACTCTTGTTTTTGCTGCCTGTTACCAGTCAATGTGCCTATCTGAAACCAACTTTCCTTGCCACTATTCCGCCTCGGTTGTATAAATAAACTGTGTTTTTTCTTTGTGTATTTCTTGTGTCATTTACAGTTTCCCATAACGAAAGTGAACTAGTCTTGCTGTGGCCTCTTAGATCTAGACCTCTGATTAAGTGTCGTTTTGATCTTAAGAGTTAGTTTGTTTACTGTTCATAGCTGATTGAGCTTTCGCTTTCGTCATATGGTTTGAATTTATATATGTCTAGTGTTGAAACAAGTAAATCTTAAGGTGTCTTTTGATTTTGGACAAGCTTGTTTGCTTTCACTTGAAATTGAATTCGAAATTATACAACAACTTTCTTTTTTGTGTCACACAAACATTAAGAAAGAGAAAAGAAATACCTGCATTTTGCATTTTGCATATAAGTTTGTATGTTGATTTAGGGAAAAAGTGCATTAGTGTATGCTCTTTGATCTGTGTGAAAAGATTTTATCTCTCTTTTCCCTCAGTAGTTAAGATTTTCATAAGTCGAAAAGATTGAAAAAGCTTGCTTCTCATCTTAGACTGCATTTAGGAATTTGTATCAAAACATCTCGTGGTGAACCTTGAAAGGCAAACTTTAAAAAGATCAACTTAAAATATATTGAATGAACCTAACAATGCTTTGAAACATAACGCAAACACATAGAGGTCTAAGCTAGAGACGTGTTTCGGCGTCGTTAAACGTAGTGACTGTCGATCTCGACGAAGGTGGGTGATTCCTCCTGAGAGTCGGTGGCACTAATACGGACTTCTGCTCCCACGTACCGTCGCGTATACATTGGGAGACCCCTATAGGATCAAAGCCTTTATCCATAGGAAACCATGTCGGCCGCCCTACTGATCACAATGCAGTGAACACAGCATTCACGAAGATCGACCACTCATACCGTAAAACGTATTCTGTGGTTTTGCGAAAGGTTTGGCACACCCTCTGCCTAGATCTCCAGAGCAGTTTCTTTTGGCCTTTTTCAAACTCTATAACTGAAAAAGTCCATCCGAGCATTTGTCACTTCGGGCTCATTAAAACATCGAAGGAGACTAGAGTCATCTTTAGCTTTTTCTCGACTCTTAAAAAGTGAAAAAGCAAGTTGTGTCTAAAAGCGTCTAATAAAATTCATTCAATTCGGAAACACAAATTTCCCCTTTTAATATTTTGGTTGATCGAGTAATCCGCAATCGTGGAAGAAACTCAATTGAAACCCCGTCGTTCGCGGAGGCTTACGAGTCAACCGTCTTTGTCTCTGGAATCGAAAACAATACGGGCAAAGCGAACTCGTTTAACCGGTTCAAAATCTCCTTTAAAAGTTAGAACAAGTGTTTCAACTACATCGGAGGTTCCGGTTACTCCAAACATTTCTGGAAACCCTGCCTCTATAGAGGAAGTTCAACAGCCACAGAAGGACAGTAATACTGATCCTAGTCTGGGGGCAAATACTTGTATAACTGAACCAGTTCCATATGTAACCGGTCCAGAGAGTTTTTCTCCTCAAACAATTGTCGCTATCGAAACAACCACTTCTTCGGCACCAGAAATATTTTACGGACATGACGGTCTTCCTCTTCCATCGGGTTTGATTGCGATAGAGGAAATTGCAGAGGATCCGCAAGTAAGTACTCCAACTCATTTTGGAGTCGGGGTCACTCTATTTCCTTCATCAGAAGTTAATCCACCACAAGTGGAAGTTCCTGTAGAATCGCTAGGAAATCTATTGGATAGACTTAAAATGTCTGAACAACCGTCATCATCTAGGACTGTGTCAAATGACACAGCGACAGCAGAAGCCCCTGCCGTCACTCCGACGATGTTTGCCGGCATACCAGCTGTCCCAACTAGTTCTCAACAGCTAGAAGGAGTCCACCAAGGGACTATTTCGACAGTGTGGTCTGTTCCAGTTTGTTCATCCGGAGTAATACCCGGCAACTCTTATGTTGAGACTCGACAGATTGATCCTCATGGAGGTCAATTTGGGCCATCTAGTCCTCAAGGACTAACAATCCCTCTGAGTTCTGGATTGCTACCGTATGGGGGGCAGTATGCCCTTTCATTACCTCCTTCGGGTGGATATCCATACGGCAGTTCTCAACAGTATTCAGGTTATACTGGAATTGCATCAAGTAGTTGGGTACCTATGCTACCTCAACAACCAAGGGTTGTATATTCTATGCAACAATGTGTACCTGTGACGAACATCCCAACCACACCGGCTATTGTAACAGTGTCACAAGTTCAAGCGATACCTGTTGCATGTCAACCTCAGATTTCTCAGGTTGTAATGCAACAGCCACTTGATCATGGGTCACAACCACAATCGCCGACTGGTGGGGCGACACAAGTACAAACGGGTACAATTACCCCACACCTTGGCCCAACAGTTAGCATGGTGCAACAAAACGTGGCTTCACAACCATGGCTTGTACAATACCAACAACCGCAATTCCAGCAAGTATACCAAGGTTCTGAGCAGCAGATCTTCGTGAATAGTGGACAACCGTATATCCAAAACGGTCAAAATCAACCACTTTACAGTGGTCAAGTCCACCAACCGTATCAGTCATACCAACATCAATTACATTATGCTGGTATGCAAAGGCCCACTGCTCAAGCGATTCCATCGTACCCTGGTTACGCTTCGCCTAACCTGAATCAACAGTTACCATTCGTGGCAACGTTAGAGTTACCCGATTTACACCGGTTAACCAACGATCCGATTGCTTATGCCCCTTGGTGGCCAGCGATTCCTCATAAACTTCCATCTGACATTCCTAAATTCAATGGAAATCCAGGTGAAGACCCATCGAATCACGTGATGACTTTTCATCTGTGGTGCTCGTCGAACACCCTAAACAACGATTTGATAAGGCTTCACCTTTTTCAGAGGACATTGACAGGTCCAGCGGCCAAATGGTATATTGAATTGCCAAGAGCCTCTTTCGACAATTTCAATTCCCTAGCCATGACTTTCTTAACCCATTTTCAATTACCGATAAGGTATGAAACGGGAACAGAAATATTAAGCAACTTCAAACAGACAACTGCCACCCATATATCTGATCATATACATGAATGGCGTCGTCATCGTAGGATGGTGAAAACATATGTTCCCGATCAGCTATTAGATGAATGGTTCATAAAGTCGTTACTTCCGGCTATTACGGAAGATGTGGCCAAGGGGGGAGTCATAACAGAGGAGCACGTTATTGCTCGTGCACAATATTTGGACTTAGTTTATACCCAGTCCGGCACGCTCTACGACAAAATACCTGACGCCCCTAGACCGGAATTTTCAATTCCTCCCCCTCCTAAATCAAATAGTGACTCTCATGCCAGTGATGGCGTGATTGGCACAGCAAACATGAAATCGATAAAGGCTTCGGCAAAGAAAGCCCGTAAGAATTTGAATCAAAATGCAAAATGAGAAATTCTTGCTTCGGAAGTAAATGTCGTATCAGAAGATAAAGGCAAAGAAACCAATCAACTGGGAAGCAAGAAGAAACAAAACAAAGGGAAGAAGAAGAAACAGGGTGAGTCATCCCCTGGAAAAAATTCTTCAAACCCTCCTGGGAAAGGGAAACAAATTTATCCATGTCAAATATGTGATGAAGAGGATCATTACACAAAGAATTGCCCATTCAAAGCTGAGTTAAAGAGGTTCTTTAAAAGTTCCCAAACATCAGCTGTGTTAACTGATCCATTTCCCAACCCAGGTCAAAATCTGGTTGATAGTGGAAATGCTTCCCCGTCGCAAGTACTTATGTTGTCGGTTTCGAAACAGCAGAATGATGCTTTGATTTCGACAAGGAACAAAGATTATGGGAATCCTCAGCTGTCGAACGAAAAAGGTAAAGATCAACCAAGTAGTTCGACAACAACTTCGACAGAAGTTGTACCACCCATCATCCCTGAATTAACAATAAAACCGCCAAAGGGTGTAGTACACAAGTCGACATTTAATCCTCGTGCCAGAGCGGCGCAGCATTATAACATAGTGGAAGATTTGGCTCAATCACCATCCTTTATGTCGACTCGTGAAGTGCTACAAAATTGTCCGACCCAAAGGCAGGCGTCGTTGTGAGCAATTGGTGGGGTTGATCCTAAGGATTCCAATCTTGTATCCTTTGATCACAAGGGATATGATCCTTAGTTACCAGCTCAACTAGCTTTCCTTATTCAAGTGAAAGCCCTCAACAAAACTGTTCACAGAACAATTATTGATGAGGGGGCATCGACATGTATTATGTCGATGAGCTGCTGGAAAAATCTAGGATCTCCAACCTTGTCTAGATCATCGACGACATTAAAAGCTTTCGACAGAAGGACTTATACCCCATACGGTATCCTTAATAACTTGAAAGTTGAACTAGGAGGAAAGACAGTAGAAATTGATGTTGAGGTCATTGATGGAAATCTTGACTATAACATCCTACTGGGAAGACCATGGATTTATGCCATGGCAGCTGTCGTGTCGACTTATTTTAGGAAGATCACATTCCCGTTTGAAGGAGGGATTACGATCGTCGACCAACAGAATTTCCTCCCAAATGGTTCACAAGTTACGGGAAGCATTCCCATGATACATGAAAGTAACCATTCAATTCAAGATATTGGACTAGGATTATTGAAAGACCCCACATTGATGGGAACTTTCGCGCTACCACCTCCTATTTATACAGGAAATGTACCGTTTGTAGCAACCTGCAACATGATATCTTCCACGAAGGTCAACATGGATCATGCAATGGTGTTGTCCCCAAGCCCTTTGGAAATATTGTAGCAATCAATGTTTCAGGCATGGGAGGCGAGCCCAAATCAACGCTCGTCAAGCGTTTGGGTAGATAGGTCTAGAGAATATGGAACCCCATTAGATCCTTGGTCGAAAGTACATGGGACTGACGAAGGAATCTTACAATCAATGATGATTGAGGGGGCACCATGGAATGATCACCACCATCGTTCCCTTCTTCCGGAATATGAAGAAGATACTCAAAGTGACCTTTATCACCCTTCAGTATTTGAGTTCCTAACGAATACTGGAAATATGGTGGATTCCGAGCGAAACATATCCAATATTGAAGAGACTATAGCCATAAATATCTCGACCAAAACGGATGTTGTAGAGAATATTTATGTCGGCAAAGGTTGTTCCCCTTCAGAACTAGAAATATATAACGCTCTTTTTCGTGAATTTAGAGATGTCTTTGCTTGGTCATATGATGAAATGCCAGGCATTGACTCGAGTATAGTTGAACATGAAATTAAAATGTATCATGATGTCAAACCAGTAAGACAACGGCTTCGGCAAGTGCACGCGAAGAAAGCCGCTGCCATTAAGGCAGAAGTTGAAAAACTTCTCCATGCTGGATTCATCTACCCGGCTCCTCTAACCGATTGGGTATCGAATATTGTCCCTGTTATGAAAAAACAAGGGACGATTAGAGTGTGTGTCGATTATAGGGATGTAAGCCAAGCTTGTCTGAAGGACAACTACCCTACACCTTCATCGACCAGATAATTGATGAATGCGCCGGATGTGAAATCTTTTCATTTATGGATGGATTTTCCGGGTATAATCAAAGAAATATCCGCCCACAGGACCAGTCAAAGACTGCATTTATTTGTCCGTGGGGCACATTCGCTTATCGAAAATTACCCTTTGGTTTAAAGAACGCAGGGGCGACGTTTCAGAGGGCAATGAATTATGCCTTCCATGACATCAAGAACATTGTTCAACCTTATCTCGACGATCTTCCGGCTCATTCACGAAAGCGGACTGATCATCTGCAACATTTAAGAGCGATATTTCTACGTTGCCGACACTACAAGATAAGACTCAATCCACACAAATGTGTGTTTTGCGTCGGTTCTGGTCGTTTACTTGGCTTTGTAGTCTCTAAGGATGGGATTCGTCTCGATCCCTGCAAGGTTCAGGCAATCATTAATTTGCCTCCACCTTCAAATTTGCTTCAGATTCAGAAACTCCAAGGGAAAGCAAACTTTCTAAGGAGGTTCATTCCAAATTACACAGAACTTGCTAAGGGTTATACTCGTCTTTTGAAAAAGGATGTACCTTTTGTCTGGGACCAGGTGGCGCAAGCTTCCTTTGATGCTCTGAAAGATTGTCTAGTAAAAGCATCATTAATGTACGCCCCAGACTATCAAAGAGATTTTAACCTGTATCTGGCTGCAGCGGATACGACCATTGCGATGGTTTTAGTTCAAGAAGTCGATGGAATTGAACATCCTATCTATTATTTAAGTAAAAACTTAAACGATACAGAAAGTAAATATTCTTATGTTGAAAAACTAGCGCTTGCAGCTGTTCAAGCGATTCAAAGGTTTCGACATTATGTCCTCTTTCGGAAAACTACCATCTTGTCAGATTGCAACCCCATGACTTACATACTGTCGCGACAGTTGCTGGGGGGCAAGTATTCAAAATGGATAGCGATCCTTCAAGAGTTTCATCTGGAATTTGTAAAATCCAAATCAAAGAAAGCTCTAGTTTTCGCAGAATTATTGTGCGATCTCCCATCATCGTCCAACGACGAAACATCAGAAGAGTCAATCGTGGACGAAAGTTTGTTTCTGATATCTGTAAGCGATGAGTGGTATGGAGATATCATAGTTTATCTCCAAACCCAAAAGTTTAGGCCTCACACCTCTCGCTCCGAACAAAAACGTATACGATACCAAGCAAAAGACTACATGATCGCCGGTGATACACTTTACCGTCGTGGTGTCGATACAGTTCTGAGGAGGTGCCTTACCCATGAGGAGGCCAAAAAAGCCCTGAATGATTGTCATTCAGGCGCGTGTGGGGGGCATCAGTCTGGATATGCAACAGCGCAAAAAATCTTGTGAGCAGGATACTTCTGGCCAACCATGTTCAAAGATTGCATAACCGCAGTCAGAAGTTGCCATGCTTGTCAAATTTTTGATAGCAAAACCAGACGACCACCCGCACCTTTGCAGCCAATAGTTGCTGTTGGGCCCTTCACCAAGTGGGGCATCGATTTCATGCAATGTAACCCCACCTCGACCGGGGGGCATGGGTATATTATAGTCGCTGTTGACTATTTTACCAAATGGGCCGAGACGATGCCTACATTGGATAACACTGGTGAAATAGCTGCCCTTTTCTTTTTCAATCATGTAGTCGCCAGGTTCGGCGTACCACAGGCGATAGTTACAGATCATGGATCGCATTTTTTCAATCACATGATGGTCGAATTAGCTGCCAAGCTAGGGCTATCTCACGACAGCTCTACCCCATATTACCCGCAAGCCAACGGACAAGTTGAGGCAATCAACAAGGTCCTGAAGCGTATGTTGCAAAGGATTATCGGGGTTCATAAAAGAAGATGGCACCTAATCCTGTACTCAGCTTTGTGGGCTTACCGAACTTCGGTAAAGAACGCAACCAGGTTTACACCTTTTCAACTGGTGTATGGCCTGGAAGCAGTCTTGCCAATCCAGTGCGAAATTTCGTCGCTTAAACTCGCAATCGATCTCCTCCCCGCAACTTCAGAGGAAGAGGCTCGTTTCTTAGAATTAATCCAGTTGGATGAAACCCGTCGTGACGCCGCTTTGGCTAATGAGGCTCATAAGAAACGAGTCAAGGCTCAGTTCGACAAAAATGTCAAACCCCGTGTCTTCTCAGAAGGTGATTTTGTCTTGCTTTATGACCAAGAATCCGATAAATTGGGAGCAGGTAAATTCAAGTCCTTATGGATGGGCCCCTATATTGTTAAAAGGGTGTTAGCAAAAGGAGCCTACGAGTTAATGGATTACAATGGAATTCCACTGGCGCAGCCCCGCAACGGGTTGTACCTCAAGCATTACTATGCTTGAATAGTAACCTGCATGCTTTTGTTGTATTTTGTTTTCGCTAAAGTGTTTATTCTGGTCGAATGATCCACCTTTTTCATTTGTGGCAGATGTCGAACCTTATGGAGACATGTGTTGGATATGCCAACGGAGCGAGTCGTAGTTCACGGAACCTGTCTTCCGCGGCCTGGGCCATTTTTGATCCAAGCGGCGAGTTAGTAAGTTTCAGAGGTGTATGTATTGGGCAATCAACGAATAACATCGCTGAGTATAGCGCGTTGATAGAACTACTCTCTGATGCCATCACACGCGGCATACGCCGACTAATTGTCAGGCTAGACTCACAGCTCGTAATACTACAACTCAATGGTATATATTATGTCCGCAGTCCAGCTATTTATCGTATGTTCCTAAGGGTTAAGATCTTGGAAAGACGATTTGATTCAATTCAATATCAACATATTTCAAGAAACTTAAACACATTAACCAACTCATTAGCAAACTATGTGTTAGATAGACATTTGCAACATCTATAAAAATGACACATCATCAAAGATTGTACATATGGATCATATAAATCAACCAGAATAAAACCCGAAAATCAAAATATATAAGTTGTTTATATAAAGTTCATACATAATGTTCTATAACCCAGACAAAATTGGTCATATGACCTAAAACTCAAAAAGATGCTAGGGGGCACCCTAGCCTAGTGGTGCTCATGATAGTACGTCACGGCCTATGCAATCATGCGCAAGAGACGAGTCCATCGTCTAGGCACACCAATGGTATGCCGCTGCAGCTGTAAAGGTAACTCGTCAATCTGTACATTCGGAAGACCACGAGTAAGGCTCTCGACCTGCTCCTGCACAGCTGTAAGGGTCTCAGTATCGTCAAGATCGCGAATAACGACTCTCCTAGCAGGCTCCACTGCCGGGGCAGCAGCTGGCGATCTCGGACGAACAGGACCAATATATGCATGCACCCAAGAGTACAATTAAAATTCTTGATAGAATAAAGCACAACAACATTATGAATAAGAACAATAAACAGTAATATGGTCAAGGAGTTTACCAATGGCGCCCCACTGCTCACCATCTGGTAGCACCAAATCCGGATCACCTCGGAAATCCATACCCACATATGGATACTCAAAAAACGCCATCTCCTGGCGCTCGAACCACCTAAAGAAGGCCTCAGTAAAAGTAATCTGAGGATGACCTGCATGCCTAGACATGTGGTCAACCCACCTCTGCATGTGTGGCTCGGTCGGAGAAGGCAAGTCAAGTATGATGTACTGAGGTTGCATCAGTGGGATTTTCTCCAAGGCGAAGGCAGTCAGAATAGAACCAAATCCAAAGTTCTTCAGCTTCCCGTCCTTTACCTTGGTCAATCGACTTTTCATCTGAACAAGTACTGCATCACACCAGTTGAATACTTTCGGTTGGAGACACTCCAAGGCGTGCTGCATATAAGACCTGTTGGCAACATGTAGAGCTGCGCTGCCGGCCATCCTACCAATAGTGAATAGAATGGACCTAAGAGCCCAATCAGTAATCTCGCGGATAACAATCTTTCCGTCTCTGCTCGGCTGAGATCCTTCCCTGCAATATTGGCGGACATAATCTCTGGTGGAATCAGTCCCCCGGGCCGTACCTGATAAGGAAATGGGGGCACCTCGTCTTGACAATCCAGTCAAGAAGTACATGTCCTCTGTGGTCAAGGGGATGGTCTTTCCTCTAATCTGGAACACTTGGTTAACAGGATCCCAAGCATCAAGCATATACTGCAGTAAAGAAATCTGTGCTCTCATGCTAGAGATACGGAAGAACTTCAGCAGGCCACAGTTCCGCAGCGCGTTCACCGTGACCGGGTCATGGAGGGCAATCATGTCCTCCTCTTCATGTTCTCGTTCTCGCCATGTAAGGGACATTTTGTTCAAGATTCCCTGCAAAGCAAACAAGAGAAAGAGTGAATTCCTGTTTTGATGAAAAACTGGCGAAAAAATCATCAAAAATGACCTTAAAACTCAGTCTTTTTGAGCCCAGCGCAGGCAGAAGGTCCTCCACCTGCGCTGAGGGTCAGACTGCCTTAAGGCAGATTGACCTTCAGCGCAGGTTTTGAATGGGGAACCTGCGCTGAACCTAGGGCGCCCTGGCAAAACCCCAGGGGCTCAGAAAGACCGGAAAACAGGCATAAAACAGGAAAATGAAACTGTGAAAAGAAAGAGCTAGGGTTTAGCTCCTACCTGGCCCAGACAGCGCCGAAAATCGTTCGCAGAATCTCCCGGAATCAGCTGGTGAAAATCAAGGGGGAAGAGGCACCTCCAGAGCTCCAACAAACCAAATGCAAATGAAATGGTAAATGAGAGGTAAAAACACCTTTTAATGGCTTTTTACGTAGTACAAAGTGAAATATTAGGGTTATAATCTCATTTTCATGCAAATATTATTCATTTCTAACAAAGTTTGTTGCAGCAATTGAAAATGCAGTACTATATTTGAAAAGAGAAAAGCTAGTAATGGTAAAAAATCAAAATTTGACCATATAATCGAGCAGTTTTAGCATAAAGTTCATGCTCGTTAAAAAATAAACGCAAGATCCGAGCAGTTTTAACGCGGTCTTCATGCTCGTTAAAAAATAAATAAAAGCAGTGAGCAATGTTTCCCCCAGAGTTTAAGCTCATTTTTATCTAAAAAAAGAACCTATCCCGGTAAATAACCACTGTGATCGTAAGTTTATCAGCCATAAAAGCCTTGGTCGTGTTTGCACCTGCCACCTCCATTCCATTTGGCCGATCGTTCACCCCCATATGATTGTTTACCCATTTTGAGGAACAGCTGCGAAGAGTGATTTCACTTAGCCATCCTTGTGACACTGCCGTGATTGGAAAATTCCAACCTGTACCTGGAATCTGCTGCTATCCCTGTTTATCACTCGCTCCTCAAAAGACGAGTCTTCTTTGAGCTCTTTTCAATTGACTCGTAAAATATGAAAAGTTTGCCGAGTTTTGGCCTTCCAGCTCGTTAAAAGGACCGGAAGAGCTATCCCTCCTCTAGATTTTAATCTTTTTGGACCTGAGGGATTATTACACAAAAAGGTCGAGCACTTGTTTATTCGGCTCGTTAAAGTTATCGAAAACTCATCCCTTCTGTATTGTTTTCTACTTTTTCGGACTTAAGGGATTAGATGACGAAAAAGGAATTTTCGAGTTAACTTTCTGTACCTTTTCAGACTCTCTAAAAATGAAAAGGACCGAGTTGTCTTTGTCGCTAGACTCGTTAAAATGATTAAATAGCGACAAACTTGTCTTTAGACGAGAACGAGTTTCCCTATCGCTAGGCTCGTTAAAACATAGCGATGGGCTTGCCCGAAGGGCAGGTTATAGAACAAGCATATGTTATCCTCCTCAAGCTTGACAAAAATAAAGAGGTACTGGTCAGAAATGACTGGGGAAAAATTGGGAGAACCTCAAAGCTTTAATGGTAGCAAGTCACTCTTGAACATGGCACTTTGTCCTCCGTATCACATCAGGTTGGGTTGTTTCATTCACCGGTCTCATCACCATGGTCTTCGCCAAACCATCCACTTTTGGGGTAATGCTACCGATCCATCACATCAGTGTCGTTATATGTTCAAGAGATGTTGTTCAGAAAGAGTCAACCGTGTCCCATCCACTGCCATACATTATCCTTCATCCACCCATGATCGCCACCCTGAATCATATCTCACAGATTGTTTTCGCCTCCACTAAAATCATTAACTCCGTTTCGTGTCACTGATGTGGGATTCATTAAGGCCCTCCTTTGTCGGATCGCTTCTTGTCGACATCAGCTCATTATCCAAGAAGTTGATCTAGGAACACCCCCCCCAGTACTTTGAAGCTTGCATGCCTCAATGGCAAGTTTCTCACTTCCGGCGACAGGTATACGTCAATGACCTTCGACCAGAAGATTTTGCATGGTGTTCGATGGCAAGTCCTATATTCACACCACGTGAATTGTACCGTAGTACCTTGAGGGTCATTATCATTATCAGTGATTCCTCTCGCGCTTGTTAACGGTTTACATTATTGACCAATAATCAAGCGATGTCTTTCCATGTTCGACTTCAGCGCAATTCTCACATGGATCGACTTGTACTTAGAGTGAAGATCGAACGAGTTTGAAGACCCCGGATCTAGTTTCATCCATCCGGGCTGCGATATATATTCAGGAAATATAAAGGCATTTGATATGTACATTATTGCAGCAGATGATCATCCTACTCAAAGGATGATAATTTCAGCAGAGAATTATCACTCTACCATAAGACGGTCGTCTGTTATATGTACCAAAATGAATTTATAAAGCTGAGCATGGGAATGCCCGCCTCAGCTAGATCATGAAAGCAGAATGAAAAATAATGTATTGTATTGTATTACAGGGCACCTCTCAGCGATTGAATGAACTTCGGATCCTCCTGATAAAGCATTTCACCCGATAAACGACCTCATACTTTAGGGGGCAACTGTTATAGACATTTTTGTGCCTAACAGCATGAAGCATGAAATGTCAATAATCTAAGGGATCCAAAGTCCCTAAACATGTTGTTCCTACTCCTAGAGGAACAAGGTCAGCAAACCACAGCACTAAAAATCAGTTCTCCACCTGAAAACACTCAAAAACAAGCTATTTCTGGATCATGTCAGCTGCTCCACTGAGCATCTGCGCTGAATGTCAACTGCTCCACTCTGTACCTGCACTGAATGTCAAAAGCAATGAAGGCTACCTACACTGGGCGAGATTGGCCAAGTGGCACAGTCATTCTGCAAGGTGTCAAATGCCCAGGAAGCTTCCAAAATGACACTTGGATCAGGGAATTCGCCTTGTGATGAGTAAGAGGATCTAGATCTCCAAGTGGAAGCAAGAAACTCCAAGTGGACTCAAGAACTAAAGAATAATTGAAGTGGGAGAGGACACTAGTCAGCTTCATGCCAGCCTCAAGCTGACTCATCCTTTCTCCAAAACTCCTATATATAGAGCTCTCTCATGAGGTCTAGGGGGGCTGGAATCTTGTGTATGTAAGGAAGTGCTGTTGGTTTGAGTATAGAACTATTGGGTGATTTGCTTGAAGGAGGTGAAGAGGAGATTTCTTTCTGCTGGGAGGTGTTGCTGGATTGGGCCTCTTATGGTTGTAACACTCTCAGAACTTTACTTCTTCCATTAATAAAGCATTTGAGGTTCTTCTATATGCATGTGTCTCAATGGTGTATTGATGCTTGTATATTTGATTTATTCTAATCCTTGAATCAATTATGGATGTATGCTTCTTGTAGTTTCCTTTTCTTGTGCTTTTACAGGATCTTTGTGTAGCTAGGCCAGTGAAAGAGCAAGGAGCTGGGAGCAAGCAGCAAAGAGGGAAGATTGGATCAACCATTAGCGGAAGATAACGGTTAGTGGATCCCTTTCTCCTCTCTCTCTCATCTCATAAAGAAGTAATCTTGAATAGCTTTGCATTCAGTTGTTGCTGAGGTACTATCACCCTTAGAGTGGGATAGGGTCATTTCGTATTGGATACTTTTCCCAACAACACTTGGTCAAAGGGCTCCTCAGCTAATGAAATTGTGCCAAGTGGCACATTTTGACTGGTCTGATTTTTATGGTTCTCATTGCATGGAATTATGGCCAACCACGGGCTGACACGTGGCCTAGCTGGAGGCCGTCACATGGCATCCTGGGAGGCCACAAAAAACATTGCTATAGTCCAAGTGAAGGCAACAAGGGTTGAACCCATGCCCTCCCAACATCCAAATGAGGCCATTGCCAATGCACCACATGTTGTTTCTTAACCATATGGATGGCCCATTATTTATAAATTTTAATGGCACGAGTTCGGTGGTTGGGACAACCACATGGGTCTAGCCTGCAGACTAATCGCCCATGTGATGCCACCAGGGAAAACCACCACTGCTTGACCGTCAGGGTAACCACCCCATGTCACTGCTTCTACTGTTAACTGCGAAGGTTTATGTGACCACCGCAGGGAAGGGGCCAGCACCGGGGCTAGCCTCTTGGCACATGGCCTCCATATGACCCGAAAATTATGCATTTTAGGCCTCGGAAACCAACTAATCGTCCAACAAATCCACCTGAGTTTCGATGGATTTGGTGACCCGTTAGTGGAAATCAGGGCAAAAATGAGTGTTCAATGCCAGATTTGGGGCAATTTGAGGAGCAAATAGAGTAGAAACTAGGAGAGGTCATAACTTCTCTAGTTTTCGACCAAATTGGGTGCAAAAAGAGGCTAGGTATCCATTTTTGGACATTCTAAAATAATTGGAGCAGGTTATAGAAGCATTTGAGCATTTTTAATAGATCATTTTACACATTTTAGGCACAATAGAGAGGCCCAAGCCATTGGAAGCTGGACCAAGGAGATGTGGCCCAGGATGGGTGAACTCCTTCATCATGTTCCTGTTGTGATATGTGGTTGGTGATGTTATATACATTTATATGTTGTTGTTTAGTTTCTTATTTATGTTAAAATTTCTCATAAAATTAACATAAAAACTCATTTTCACTTGCAAAACTCATGAATCCTTAAGCACATGAATAACATTTTGTTTATAATCCGAGGAGGATCTTACCACAACAAAAACTAATATTCTTAATCAGATCAAGATTTTTATCTTGATTTTGAGCTTTGGTTTTCCAGATAGATTTTAGAATCTAAGGCAGAGGTGGTCTTAAGTTTCATTCCTAAAGGCTTAGGAATCCCTTGATTGGTTTTGGCAGGATACACAATAACGCCTAAGGGATAAGTCTCGATTGAGGGCCTTGTGATCTAGGTTTGGATTGTGGTAAATCTTGAGACATTGGTCTTGGTTTGGGGCCTAGTGATCCAGGATTGGATTGTGGTAAATCTTGAGAGACAAGGAGATGAAAAATTCCTCAAGGATAATGATGGATTTTGTATGCCATTCCAAGTTCATTTTAGTTGTGATCATAGCATCAGTTTTGGTGTGATTGTTGTTTAATGAGGGTTGAGGTGGTTTAACCTCAGGATTCCCTTTCTTATTTTTGGATTGGTTGTTCTATGAGATCCCACATTGATGCTTGGAATATGGCATGAGGGTGATTGGTTGAAAGAGAGATTTGGTTCAGCCAAGTCTATGGTCAGGTGGTATGTGGAAGTCCTGAACCTGGTCGTATTTTCCTATGTTAAATAAAAGCTAAGTTCTCTTATTTTTTCACTGATTTATATGTGGATCTAATGGTTGCATTATCTCTGATATTTACATGGTTTAATGTTGATTATAAGCATGGTTATGTGATTGATTTATGTCATGATTATTTCATATCTTTACTTGTAATTATTAAATGGATTGATTCAAGACCTAATTGATGATTTAGTAGTTCAATGGGGAAGGAGGTGACCCTTTTGATGATGTTTTAAAAGTTGTTTCAGTCATTTATGCCATGTATTGTATCCTACACCTGTAGGCTGCATTGATTCCAAGTCTTTGACAAAATGTCAGTCCCGGTTGGGGATGCTCAGGCCTAGTCCTAAGGGTGATTTTAGATTGATCAGCAATGTTATCATGTTTTTAATGAATTCGTAAAGTTACAACAATCTCTGGGTAGAGGGTATGATTTTGGGATAGAAAAGTGGTTTAAATCCCAGGGTCATTGGCATAAAACTAGAAATTTTGAACCACAGTCACTCGCAGGTAGGCGTCTGACAGCGACTTTGGGTTGCTACTCACTCCCTTCCCCATAGCATGAGAGTGACTATGGCTTAAGAGCTGCAGAATAGTCGTGGGACCCAGGGACAGGCTATCTGAGTGGCTGACTTATCTTCTGAGGGGTTTGTTTATGATCTTGAAAAACTATATGTGGTGTTCCATAAATTCCACTTCCTTAAGGTGACATGGGAGGTAGAATCTGATCATAGTAGCCTCTCTTCTCATGTTTATCCCAGTTGGCATGGTTTCCTTGGGTAGGCTTGGGAGGGAGTGTTATAGATTGGTACTAGAGCATTGTTTCCCTCTCTTTGGGTCATATAGATATGGGTTAACGTGTTGGTCATGCATGCATCTCAGTTGCATATGTGGCAATTACATTGGCATTCCATTTTATTGTTGCACTACATCATATTCATCATGGTAGAAGGTTATAATGAGAAACGTGATGTTGATTTTGTGGAATGCGTCATCATGACTGTGTGACTAGTTACATATTGTTACTTGTTGCTTACATCTTGATTATATGTCACCTACTTACATCCTTGTATGTTAGGCTACATTCTTGTATGTTTGATTACATGAATCATTCTTGTAAGTTGGTTACAAGAATTGATCACTTAAGCTTGACTACATGCGTTCATGCGTATGTGTAGTTAGTTAGGAGTTTCTTATGCATGTTCATGGTTGCATGTGGAAATGTGTACAATGGAGTAATAGTTGTTACAATCATGCATGAGGTCATGGTTTGTGTGGTTGATATGGCCATACATTGATGACCGAACTCTATCTAGAATGGTGTGAATATGGTTTGGTACTCATGTGTTATATGTCTCTATGCAGTTGATTATGCATGTATGGTCTTGATTACAGTTATGCATTAGTAGTGGATCAAACATGCCTTGTGAATTCATGGTATGCAATTTACGTCATCATGGTGTTATTGGTTGTTATGATGATAATGTGTTGGTTGAGATAGAGAAGGATATGCAGAGCGTCATAATGAGGTTGCAGCATTGGAATTTGGGGTACGAATAGATCATCGTACAAGTATTGTATGCTTGGCATGCAGGTATGTAAGTTAATGATTGTTATATGAATTAGGTTTATATATACTAAGTTTATGTAAATGTCTTTTTATGTTATGGTTACATTCATGATATATTTTAGTTTATTAGTATAGTCATATGCACATGTGTCAGATAGTTAAGAATGTTAGTAACCTATAGTTGTATGGATTTCTATTGTTGTTTTATATTAGATATCTTGATGATTATGTTATATGTTGTTAATGAGCATGATAGGTTAACTTGTTTTTTATATGCTAGTAACTTAATGATCAGGGTTATTACATTAAGATCTTGATGTTATATGTATCATACTAAATTGGATTGGCCTATGCAGATGGTTATGGTTACGATATTCAAGTATGAACTGACATATTTGTGATATGGTGATGTAATAATTTAGATTGACTTTGCATATGTGTGAATGATAATTGTGTATGAGTAATGATGTAAACATATTAGTTAGGTACTATTATGGATATCATGATCTTACTTGTGTTTTAGCTAATGTGTTGTGAAGTTATATTATGCTAATCTGGATTGATTGTGCAGATAAGATACCTGCCCCTAAGACAAATTAAGGTATGAGCTCGATTATGTCACCTAGCTGATTTATTTAACATTTTATGTTTGCAATTTGGTTGAATGTTTGATGAATTTCATAATATGAGTATGTTTTCCAATGATATTATATTAAGATGATTGTACTAATACACAGGTGTTGAGACAGTTGATATGTACTTGAATGTAGTAGGTGACCATCGTAGCATTATGCTTAATGACTATGAGTTTACTATGGATTATGACATGTTATTTTTTTAGAAAGTTGATTTCAGTTGATAGAGATGATTTTCTTGATATTTGGAACATTTGGTTGACATGTGTGAGTAGTTGTAGGGTAACATGCTTGGTATTAGCATGACAAGGTAATAATGGATGTGTTTATATAACTAATGGTTGGATGATGTGACAATGCATAGTAACACTCTATTAAAACAAAGTACAAAGGTAAAAGGAAGGGATTGGTGAAGAATTCCTTTGGTTATGTTTGGAAAACCTAATTCCAGGTCTTCGCGAAGAAATTAAGATAATTTACAGATCGCACTCTCTCTTCTCAAATACAAATCTCATTGCCCTGATGATGGACTCACAAAGCTAGTCCGAAACGTTGGTTTCAAAACTGTTCATAGGTTTTTCCACAAAATTCAAAAAAAATATCATTCAGTCATGCATAAATATAGAAAATACAAAGTGTATAAAAATAAACACAGGTTTGCTTCAAATATATTTCTATTATTTCATATCATATTTTACAACCTTTCCAAACCCTGCACACACAACTGCAGGGGCTCGCGCACTCAGTTGCAGAAGCCTTCCCCTTCACCCAAAAACACAGAAATATCTACACTTATAGAGCCAAAACCATATCAAAATATTGACTAATTGATTGCCTTAGACTTGCTAAGACATCTCTTTATATATCCTTCACTATTACAATACCATGGTTCGCAAACCATGGGAAAATCTCAAAGAAATATCAAAACATAAGGGGTTTTGACCTTCCTAAAACCCATTGACTCCTATTTAACCTGTTCTACTCGTGCTCTACTCCTTCAAATGCAGAGACATATAGTATTTTAAAAAAATTTGACCTTAGGGACCCCTTCCCAACAGGCCCCCAACACAATTATGTGACTCGTCCTCGAGTCACTCCACTAGTACACTCTGGATCTTTAATTTTAGGATGTTGAATGAAGATTTCACCGGTTGAAGTGCCTCCATACATTGAACAAATTCCTAACTCACTTCTTCCACCAAATTTTCTGTAGTTGTCCCATCTGCTACTGAGCTGATGATTCGTTGCATCTGCTACATGCTCTTAAGTTTTCCTTCCACGGTTTGTGAGAGGTTCCTTGCTTCTTCCTTCCATGACTACATGCGTGTAGTGATGATCTAAATCCTCTTTCATAGATCCTCGATCTTCCCTTGCAGGGATGTCCCCTCTTTCAATCGGGTGAACCATTGTACGGGGGCTGGGGTGCACGTCGCTTCCTTTATCTCATCGTACTGGAGCTATTTATCTCGAATGGAAACTTCGATATTCTTCACCTATGGGTCCTCCTACAGCAAAGCCCACAGTTCTAGATCTTCATAAAATATATGGCTACACTCCTTTACTGCAACATCGACCTTTTCCCTATCTATTATGTTGGAAGCCTCATGGTGCTCTCTAATATTTGGTGATGTGGTGGGATATAGCTTTAATTAAAGCACAATGATTTGGAGCTATAGATCGAAACAAACTCTATCCACCTGTACCTTTGATTCTCTAAATGCATCAGCCATCTGTTGCACCTTATCCTCAGAAGCGGCCTCCAACTAAATCTGGAGCTCAGGGAGCTCATTGCATACATTTGAAATGGCCTGCTCTAGTTGTGCTCTTCTTGTAGCTACCTCATCATGGTCCTAAAGTGATTGGTGCTTTTCATTGCACATATGTTGGCTGGTGATATCCACATCCTTGATCACCATTAGAGGCTATTTCTCTCGCACCTTAAGCTCATCTACTACACTCTAGTTTAGCTCATGTAGTGTGGAGAAGGGGAGCTCTGTGACGTTAATACTTATGTCCTTGGGCAGCTAGGCACTCTCCCTTTCTGCATCCTCGTTCAAGTACAAGGATCCATGAGGAAGGGGCATAGTGTGGAGCACTGAGGTGAGGACCGACAACACACTTATTGATGTCATTGGCTTCACGCTCGCTTGAGACCAACTTGTTTGAACCTAGCTCGCCTGGACCTACAACTCTGTGAGGCCTACTTGGACCTTTGATAAGGCAGATTGGTATTGATCTTGAATATTTCCTGAAATTTCCTTTGTTGCAATCCAAATAGTGTCTCTAATCTCATCAAGGTCCCCATCAGTGAGGACCATGGCCTCTACACCAGCAGTCTTATCAGAATTGTGGTTCTTTCATGCACCTCCCGCACCTGACTTTTGTTGTGTCTTAAGAATAAAAGGAGAACCAACATTCTTCGGGTCTACAAAGGGGTCTTCAATACCCTGTTCCAATTCTTTTTTATGTAGCTCTTCATCTTGCTTTCCCTCTAGTTCTTGCACAATATTTTTCTCAAAATCAATGGTCACCATCTTCTTTTCCTTCTACGTTGGTTTATTTGTGCCCACTGTGCCTTCGGCGCTAGTCCCTATGATACCTTTGACAATCTCCATGGGAAGAAGTAAGTTAGCAGACCACTTAATGACTCACCCTGCGATATCATCATTGGTGACCAAAAACAACAATGTCGTCCATTTCTTCATCATATCGTTGCTCGCATGGATGTATACATGATGGAAATTGTCCTTCAAATATGCAATGGCCCGATATTCTTTGAACACAGTGGGTGACAACCACGACTTCTTGTTAATCACCATACACAGTTCTGATTCAAATAGTACTCAGAACATTTTGTTTTCAATGACATGGTTAGGGTCCTTAAGTTCCCACAAAGAGGAAAATTTTGTGGGCTCGCACGTCTAGATCCATCGTTGGGAACTAGGAATCCTCTAGCATCTACCAAGCTGTAAGTGCAATCAATAAAAGTAGCCATGCATAGTGGAATGCTTTCCCATCCTCCTAGGCTTCGTGGAAATCCTCCAAGAATTCTTGTATAGGTACTTGGCCCAATTGAATTGGACCCCCTGGCTGCACTGTGTAGCTAAGGATAACACTAGTGCTAGTACTTCAGCAGCACGACACTTTCCCAATATTTTTCCTGCCAAGATTTGTGTAGAAAACTACATAACTTCATCTAATATAGAGCTAATGGAATATCCTTGTGACTTCTTCACCAACCCAAAGTCGCTCTTCATCTGATCAATGAGATTTTCCTCCTATGACTTCCCCACAAAAGCGCCTGCAGGGTTCGGACCCAGATACGACAGCGTTGTGATTTTGTTAACCAACATATCATCAATTGAGATGGGCCCACCCAGCCAAAGGTCCCCATCATGAACCAACACCAACAACTGGCACACACAAATTGTATTAATAATTCTTCAGCTAAAATGTGGAACGTACAACATGTTCAGTAA
This sequence comes from Pinus tabuliformis, assembly GCA_031772625.1. Taxonomy (NCBI): domain Eukaryota; kingdom Viridiplantae; phylum Streptophyta; class Pinopsida; order Pinales; family Pinaceae; genus Pinus; species Pinus tabuliformis. The sequence goes on along the minus strand of CM062817.1, from coordinate 407,619,769 downwards.
TCCCGTGTGCTCAATATCATTCGCCCACTTCATTGGTTCCATCTTTGTGACACTCGTCTCCTCATAATAGATCGATTTCAGGCATTTAATGGATTCTAATTGCAAAAATTTCTCATGGTCACACAAATACCAATCCTCCATCTTCATAAATGGTACCCGGGCCAAGAAGTCACCCTAAATAGGTACTTCCTCCGAAAACAATGGCGTGAATACCTTGAATTTCAATGAGTTAGGGTCCTTAGTTACTTTGGGAGTTGGCTTCCTTGGGAGTATATATGGCGGCAACCGAGAAATTGGCTTTGCACCCTCTTCACTGATATTTTCAATCCCCATAGTCAGATCTTCTTCATCTAGGTCCTGGGGTTCGACAGGTTGTTTGTTCTTATCCATAGGACCCTTTTGTTTATGCTTAGTTGGGATTTTGCATGGCGATTTCTAAACCGAGGCCTGCTATGGCTTTTCTCTCTTTGTCATGGAGGCAGTAGGTTTTGGCCTCGGTGACCTAGGTGTTGTAGTAGGAACTGGCGGAGTTGCAGTCATGATATTTCTTACCCCTCTCTTCAAGAATTCTTGCTCAAATTCTACCCAACTCAGATAACAAGACATGCAAGAATTCACTTGGCTCTTGAAGCACAACAACACATAACAAATTCTCAAGAAACAAAGTGATCAAGTTTGGAGTGGGGTGGAATATCTATATTTCGAATTGAATTCAAGTTGTCTGTTCCCCCATAAATCTTGCTCATAAATTTAGTTTTGGTGGCAGATCCTCCCATAGTTGTGCCTTAAATGCACTTCCCCTGTCATTTTAACAGAAAAATAGCCATCAAATCAATTGTAGTTGTTCCAACGGTCATTGTTCCAATGGTCATTTTCTAGGTAGGCTACGCAACAATCCTCCTTATGGAACAGCTACCTCATTGTAGCTTGTATTTGCATGGTCCTTCAACACATAACACAGCCTACCTTTCTAGACAATTTTTTTCCTTGGCAACTTAGTTTATCGTCCTGCACTTTCTTTCAACTGCCAAAAGTGCTAAGACTTTCCTACATCCATGTTGTCATCGCACAGGGGTGGGATCGTCCCTATAAGCCTTCAGCCTTTTTCCATTAATCCTACTGGAAATATTTCCCCATTCAGCTTCGCGAGTTGAATTGTGACACCATCCGAGACATCCTTAATTATATATGACCCTAACCAGTGCATATGAAACTTTCTAGGAAACTTGGTAAACTTGTTGTCATGCATTAATACCATATCACCATTTTTCAAAGTACGTTGCTTGATGTGTCGATCGTGCCATGCCTTTTCTCTAGGTTTTTGTACTTTTGGATGAAAACCGGCCAAAAAGTGGTCTTCCCCCAATGTTAGCAACTGCATGATTCATTCCTCCATGATGTCACGTTATGCCATCCCAGTTGTTGTTGTGATTCTTAGGCTAGGCACTATGTACTCCATCGACATTACTTTTTCTTGCCTGTAATCTAGTCGATAGGGTGTTTTCCCAGTAAATTTCTTACAAGTAGTCCTATAGGTCCATAGAACTGCTAGTATGCGTACATTCCAATCATTCCTATTAACATTGCACACCTTTGTAAGAGAATTATCCAATATCTTTTTGAATGCTTCAATAGTGCTATTCGTCTGGGGGTGATATGCCATACTCTTCTGATGATAGATCTCGAATTCCATTCTTAAATATGAAATTGTCTCATTCAGGAAGTGTGTCCTTCTGTCACTTATCAAAATTTTCAAGCATCCAAAACTTGAGAGAATAAATTCAAATATGAACTTCATAGCAGCGTCCATGCTACAATCCTTCATATACTGTGCCTCAACCCATCTGGTTAAGTATTCCGTCACAGTGATAATATAACGTGCTCCCGTGTTTCTGCCTAGTGGCTGATTAGGTCCAACAAATTCAATCACCCACTTAACAATTGCTTGTAATGTGACCTGCGGATTTAATGGAAGTTCATCCCTTTGCGACGATCTCTCGGTCCTTTGACAAACATCACACGCACTGCAATATTCCTTGGAATCATTATGTATTGTTGGCCACCATATTCCTGCGTGCAGGATATTCGGCGTAGTAGCCTTACCTGCATAGTGTCCACCAATGACACCACGATGTGCTTCTGTTATAATATTGTGCATTTCATATTTAGGAACATATTAGCGTAGGACTTCATCCAACCCTATCTTATATAGTTGCCCTGCAATCACAGAAAAAACAATGACCCTGACAACTAGTTCCTTCTTTTGAGGTGTCGTATAACCTTAAGGAGCTATGTCAATAGATAAGAAATGGATGATGTCTACAAAATTATCATCTGCAACCTTGACAGTAAAGAGTTGCGTATCAGGTAATCCTACATCAATATTGGTACGATCTTCACCATTTTTTATCTGCGACAGGTGGTTTGGTCTAGCATTCAATCTCTCGGGCTTTATTATGACTTCAAAATCATATTCCTGAAAAAGGAGCAACCACCTACGAATTCACCCCAACATAGACTTATTGACCATGAACTTCAAAGCATAATGGTCCATGTACATCCTAAAGTGCATGCCTAGTAGATAATGCATGAACTTATTTAGTACATAAACCATGGCCAAAGCTTTGCGTGCTATGGTTGATTAGTTCCTTTCAACCTTAGATATTTTCTGATTGGCGAAGGTAATCAGGTGATCGATATCTCCTGCTCCTGGTTGCGTTAAGATGGCTCCCAACACTATGCAAGATGTATCCACATGCACATGAAATTCCTTCTTCCAATCGAGGAATACGAGGATTGGCGTCGTAACTATATTTTCCTTCATTGTATCCAAGCTCTTCTTAAAAGCATCATCCCAACCAAATGTAACATCCTTCTTTAACATCTTCTCCATGGGCATAGTGATATGTGGATAGGCCTTAATAAAATTTCTATAGTACCCATTATGACCCAATGTTGTGTGTAGCTACTTTACGTTCCTAGGGGGATCCATATTGATAATGACAAAAACCTTAGTAGGGTCTACCATCAATCCCTTATTACAGACAATGTGACCCAACAATTTTCCTTAAGGTATACAAAAAGTGCACCTCTTCAAGTTCACAGAGATCTGATACTTCCCACAAGTATCCAACATTAAGCACATAATAGAAACGTGCTTCTTTACTAGCCCAAAAACTATCCAATCTTCAAAGTAAACCTCACAAAACTAATGAATGAACTCCTTGAACACCGCGACAACCACCCTATAGAAAATTTCAGGGGTATTTTGTACTCTAAAGGGACTAAATGTATATATGAACAACCCCCATTCTGTAGCGAAGGTAGTCTTGCTTCTATACTCTGGCACAATCTTAATTTGGTGGTACCCCAGGAATCCATCCATAAATGAGTATGCTTCCTGTCTGCCAAATTTCTAAAGAACTTCATCTGTAAATGGCGTGGGAAATGGATCATGGATGCATGCATCGTTTAGCTTCCGCAGATATATGCAAATCTTTATATCACCCTTTGTTTTCTTCTCTTGGACCACCATGGGACTAACACATTTGGATTCCTCTATAGGCTCGATTATTCCAGCTGGGAGCATTTTATTGAGTTCCTCTTGTACCTTTTCCTTATATTTTAGATTCAACTGATATGGGTGCTTCTTAACAGGCTTCACATCAGGTTTTAAATTTATCTTCATTACCCCCAAATCTCCTACTATCCTGATTATGCCAGTTCTCTAACTCTTCATCCGAGTCTAATTGGCAGGAGTTGTCCTTCTCCCAGCTGATCCTTCCATCCACAGTAGGATTGATCCAATCTTCATTCCACTTTGTTAACTTATAGATGTGATAAATTTCATCATACTCATAATAGTCAGGATTCAATTCAGTGCATCGCGAACCTTTAGATGGATCCAATGGGATAATTACTTGATGTTTGTTCTTCTCAAATACTTGAAGTTCGTTGATGATTATATTCATGTCAAAATCCCAATCAATCTCGAGGAACGTAGGGTATGGATTACTATCATCGATGATATCAATAACTTTGAAATCAGCCACTAATCTCGCTCTCCTTCAATATCTACGATGATTCCATGTAGGCACCCCATGGGAATTATCTTCTCTTGATTCACCATGCCTAGCTGAATTGGTGACCATTGCAAATTAGGATTTCCCATACGTTCCCATGTCTACTTCGGTAATAGATTAGCATTAGATCCCAAGTCTAGGATTACATGATCCATTTCAAAATCACTGATCTACGCAATTAGCTGCATCTCCCTGCGTTCTTTTCTTTCTTTGGTTTACTTTATTGACTGTGCTCTATCGTGGTGACAACTTATCCTTGTTGGAACAATTATCTATCAGCTTTTGCAGTCCCTTTACTGCCTTATGATCCCATAGTAGCTTCATACATGTCTGTAGAAATGATTTCAACACTGTGGGATCTGACTCTTGGGTTATAGTAGTATGTTCATGTTTCTCCTTTTGCGAGGCTATCAACATCAGGTTTTGTGATGTAGAAGCACCTAGACTTATAAAATTATTTTTCGCCTCCATGGATGTCTCTTTTTCCTTATGTAAATCAAACCAAACATTCTTCTCCCTAGCTTTTCAGAACCATGACTCTCATTCTAGATATTTTCCTTCAACCTTGTCTTCACCAGTGGCTACACCATTTTGTGTGACTATGTTGACACTGGGATCATCTTCTCATGGCTCATATCTCATCATTTGGATATTCTATGTTGGTTGGTGGGTCTTCTTCTATTGCATCTTCTCTATTAGGATTGGGTAATCATCTGTAAAATGATCAAACTAATGGTAGTACTAACATAAGGGGTGTGTTGGATTACAATAGTTGCATGCAAATTTTCTTGGTTCTCCACAGTTGTAAAAACTTATCTAGCCCCGACCTCTTCTAACTCTTCGTCCTCATCCTTGAAATCCTCCTCAAGCTATAGGTGAGTCTTGGTCATTCTGCACATGGTTTTCAGCCTGCATATTATACAACACAGTTATGTTCATCATTAGTTCATAGCTTTGATAATTCCTCTCGCAATTACCAACTGATTTACAAAAGTTAGAATTTTTTTCTTTGTAGATTGTATAAAATTCTGTAATAAGGAGCAATTATCGGTTGAATTTTTTCCTGAAACTTGGAAAATACTACACCAGGTACTTTCACTAGTGCTTGATCTCGTGGAAGACTCTAGTTTTAGCGGGTTTGGACCTGTTGTAGCTATATAATCTCATAATATAGGGCATTGATCCTTACGATGGCCTTCAGCCTTGCATTTTGTGCACAAAACTTCTGAGTGTGTCTTTTCCTTAACCTCCTTTCCCTTCTTCAGATCCTACGACTCCATATGTACGATTTCTAGTTGTGCCTAGATCTGATGAACTCCTACATTCTTATCGTGGATCAACAAAGCTTTTAGCTTCATCATGATTTCCAATTCTTTGGCCTGTCACCCAATATTCTTCAGGGATAACGATAATCTTAAGTGAGGCATATCGAAGCTATGTACCAGTCTCTATGTTTTTCATCTAAGATCTAAAGGTTAGCTTGAATTAATAAACACTTCAATCAATTATCAACCACATAGATTCATTAACCTTTTTCTTTATCTCCTTGATCTCAGTCACACACTGAGCTTTCGACTTCGACTTCATAAATTTTGCGTTCAACGCATCCTTCATATTAGCTAATCAAGAAGTTGGGTGAGTCATGTTGTATCTAATATAATGGGTGAGCACCCTATATTGTAGCATTGTAACCAATTGTGCTTTATTTATATCATCATCATTGATTATTTGTGCTTTCCACATAGCTTCTGTGATGAACCAAAACTATTCAGGATCCTCTAATCCCTAACCCTTGAACACATACATTTTTATCATATTTTCCATACTAAATAGTAGAGGTGGAGGTGTAGGTGTATAAGGTGGAGGCGAAGGTGGAGGTGGAGAGGTTGGATGTTGAATTCCAGAAGTACCTTGATCTATAGTCCTCACCACACCTCTAGGTGTACTAGGGATACTTTTCTCTTCGTCACTTTAAAACTCTCCCAATAAGGGACTCTATTCACTTTCGACAAATTTGTCTTGATCTACTTTGAACTACTTTCCACTTTCCGCAGATCCAGTTGGACCCATTTTAAACATTAAGGTAAGGGCATAACCTTATTTTCACACGAAATCATTTTAATCCAAGTTTTAGTGATTTCAGGTACTTACCTCTCGGACCCTTGAAGCATCATCGTTCGACTTCACTATAAGACATATAAGTATCTATTGCAAATTCAGATATGAAACCACCCAAGATACTATCAATCCAATAATCAACAACCCTTGCAACCTTGTAATCAGATATTTCGAGATGTTTGACGAGTTATGGAGTCCACACAATAGGATCATCACAGTTATTTGTAGGCTCGTTATCCACTTATTTGAATAGCCACTCGTACAACTTGCAGGGGAAGGAGGAAAAGAAAACTTCATGCAATTTTGTGTAAAGATACCTATGTAACCACTTTTCTTTCGATAAGCATGGATTCCTATTCTCCTAGCCTGCAAATTCATGTAGCTTCCGATCTATCCACTTTTCGATTTCCTTCTTAGTCGGTATCCACTTATGCCACATCACACATCCCTAAAATAGATCCCAATAACAACAACTAAACCATTTCTTGGCTTGAGGGGGCTTGGACCTAGAGTTAGTTGCGCTAACCAAAAAACCCTACACTATTGTCCCTTCCGGCAACAACCCACATAGCGTAGGCTGCAACCTTCGCCAAGGCAGTATTGGGAGATGCTAAAACCATTTTTCTACATTAGGAAGGCTATGTGATGAGTTTCAAGGTGATTTTTTCAATTTTAGTTCAAATTTGACCTTCACAAACCCTTATTCATGAAACTTAGATGATTTCCAATTAAAGAAAGTTATAAGCTTCACGTAACTATCTAATCATGCATAAACAATATCTAATATCTAATCCAGGCCATCTTGGAAAAATTAAGATAATTTACAGATAAATATCATTTAGTCATGGATAAATACAGAAAATACACAGTGTATAAAAATAGACACAAGTTTGCTTCAAATATATTTCTATTATTTCAAATCTTCTTTTACAACCTTTCCATAACTTGCTATAGGGGCTCGCACACTTCGTTGCAAAGTCACCAAGGCCTTCACGCATTCAGCTGCAGGAGCCCTCCCCTTCACCCAAAAACATAGAAAGATTTACACTTACATACCCAAAACCATATCAATTGATTGACTAATTGATTGCCTTAGACTTGCTAAGACATCTCTTTATATATCCTTGACTATTACAATACCATGGTCTGCAAACCATGGGCGGATCTAAAAGAAATATCAAAACATAAGGGGTTTTGTCCTTCCTAAAACCCCTTGACTCCTATTTGACCTGTGGTACTCACGCTCTGCTCCTTAAAATGTGGAGACTTACAATATTTTAACAAAATTTGACCCAGGGGACCCCGTCTCAACAGTTCATGAGAAATCATGTGGGAAGAGTAGTCATGACAAATATACGAGGTCAATATCATGTGGATATGAATTGATATTGTATGATTGTATTATTCCTATGCTTATGTTATGGATAAGTTATACTGAGGGATACATTAGCGAAATGAAAGCAATGTGGTTTGCGACATGCTAGGACAAGCATGGATAAGACACTGACAGCAAGGTTTCTTGGTAGATATAATATGCTTTTGGATGTGAAGTATTATCATTGTGCATATGTTGTACATGTTGCATCTATAATGTTCTGCAAATGTAGTTTTGTGTATACATAACATGTGTACATGTTGTTTATGCGATGTTATGTACAGGATGGTACAGATAGTGTTGTGCAGATATTGTGTATGCATTGCTAGGTATAGATGGTTCTATGTACATGATTGATATGTAGTGTTGTGTGAATATGGTGTTGCTCACATGTTGGATATGCAGTGTTGTGTACAGATGATGCTATGTGCATGTTCAATATGTAGTTCTTGGTATATTGGTGTTCTATGCATGTTCTACATATGGTTCTTTGTACATATGGTGTTGTGCACATGATTGTACAACTAGTGTTGTGAGCATGTGGTTTCGTGCATATGTTGTACATGTGGTGCTGTGTGCATGTGGTCATGTTGTGTGCATGTGGTGCTGCGTACATGTCATGCATGTGATGCTATGTACCTGTGGTGTTGTGCACATGTCGTGCATGTGATGCTATGTACATGCGGTATTGTGTACATGTTGTACAGATGGTGGAGTGTACATATGGTGTTGTGTACATGGATTTTGTGCACATGTTGTGCAGGCGGTGTGGTGTACGGGTGGTACTGTGTACATGTTGTATGTATGGCACCGATGTAGATATGGTATTATGTGCATGTCATACACGTTGTGTTGTGTACATGCAGTACTATGTGTATATACACATGGTGGAGGAGAAGGCAGTGGGTGTATTTTAAGTGTGGAAACTGATCTAAGGTACATACAGAATAAGGACAAAGGTGGAAGCTAAGGATTGATTAAGGGATACGTATCAATATTTTAGTTTAATTTTATTATGCATGTGATTAATGATTATGGTCTATGATGATTACTTGTGATCTAGGATTATGGTTTATGATGGTTACATATGATTTATGATTTTGATGGTTATGTTTTGGTCAAATATGCTACTTTGAATTATTGTGACACGAAGTGAACATGATTGAAAATGTACCTTATTGACGAAATACCAAAGAGGTATGGTTTGAGGTTATTTCAATTTATTTGAATCTAATGGAAATTATGTTCTTGGAACATGAATGCATGAACATGCCTAGTTGAGTGGTTGAAATCTACTACAAGAATTGGTAGCAATAGTGGAAGAGATTGGAACATGAAGTAGTATGTTGATAAAACACTTCAGGAACATGGCCATTGTGGGACACTCGTACCCAATAGTGTCCACTGATTTCGATGAGCATGCTATGATCGGTATGATGGTTTTGAGGCAGGTATATGCCTTGGTTTTGTATATTACGATGCAATGAAGCCTTGCCAATAGATGTGTTGAAGCAGCTACAACCACCCGACAAAATTTTTCCTTCGCTTCATTTTGGAGCCTCCCTCCTTGAAATCATAGAAACTATCTTGCATTGATCATGTACTTGTGTTTATTTTATTTTATCTGTCCCTTAAAATCTTGTGTGCACTCACTTGTTTTGTCGTCCAACCACAAGTTGACCCAGCACTTGGTTCACATCTGGTCAATGGGTTGTCAGGAAAAAATGTGTAACCCTAGAGGGAAGTCTGTCTTCCCCTCAAGAATTTCACAGAGTAGCCCAACAACTTCCTTGCACTAAAACATTTCATAAAGAAAGCCAACCAACTTCGCTCTCCGAAAATGCACAAAGCAGACCAACTGACACTTCTCTCCAGAAATGCGCAAACTAGGTCAGTCGACACTGCTCTCCAGAAATGTGCAAAGTAGGATAGATGACAATGCTCTCTAGAAATGCATAGAGAATTCCAATAATGCTACTCTAGAAAATTGAGTAGAGATGGCCAGCCAGGCAGGACCACTTAGCCCAGAAACAACGTAGAAGGTTTCCATCAGTGACTGTCTATTCCATGTGTCGGTAGGTTGCTCGATTCCCTCCAGAAATCCGCAATCCTTCCTTGCATGTTGCAAAACGTTTAACGAAAAAGAAAAAAGGAAAAGCGAAAAATCATCCCTATATTTTAGGGATCTATTTTTAGCAGTAAGAGTTACATGCAAAGTTGATTTTAGAAACTCGCCACCAAGTGTCTCTTTTTCATAGATTTGTGGCATGCACGTCATAAACCCTAAGTTATCAAAACCCATTTAAACGATGCCTCAAAGCTCATCCTTCACATTCAGTCTTGGAGCTATGGTATTCTCGAGGAATCTAGGAACCTTCGACACAGTTGACACAATTTTTACAGGTAAGTTTTTCTTTTCATGCCTTTTGCTACTTTTTGTGTCACTTTTTATTCTTCGGGTTATATCTGTGTTGTTTCCCTTGTTTTATTGAATGATCGCTGGCATTTTAATGTGTCATAATTTGTAGAAGTGATGTTTCGAGTTTTGCATTACCTTTCCTTAGTGTCACATGCATAACATTGTTTCTACACTAACAGTTGTCGTTACGATGACTCTCTTCATGAGCTTCATGGTTTTATTGTTTAACTGATTTTTGAACTTACCTGAATTGCATGCAAGTCTTTTCACTCAGATCTGCACCTTCATGTTTTCAGGTTGCCATTGGGTAGATCTAGGCTGTCTTGGCCCAAATCTTATTTGTCCCAGCATGCTCTGTGCATTCGTGAAAGTCAAGGCTCTGCCTTGCCTCCAAGTATTACGTAGACGCTTCCCACCCTAGCTCCTAGCTATGCTCTACACAATCCTGGGAGGTAGTGCCGAGTCTTGCCCACTGGAACTGTGTAATGCACATTTCCAGCCAACAACCCAACCTGACTAATCTACGCATTGCACAGTTTCAATCAGCAATTAGCCTCACTAGACTACACATTGTGCAGTTCTAGTCAGCAACGAGCCTCACTGGTAGCTGAGACTATGCAATGCGTAGTTCCAACTGACAGTCTCCGAGCCTCCCTGAGTCAATCTTGCGCAATATTTCCCAGAAATCACCAGTTTGTCGCCCGATTAATTTTCAAATTGATTTATGTTTTTAGCGGACATTGTCTTTCCTTGAGTGTTTTCTCTGTCTCTAGGTACCACATGTTTTTTAGTACCTTCTTAGTAGTACAGGTATCATGGCCTCCAAAAGAGATGGATAAAAAGACACAGTTGAAATCAGTACTGGATAAGTGGTTCATTGGGCCTCTATGAGCTTTCCCATATACACAAACACACAATTGTTCATTGAGAAAGACATGAAGATCACATGAAAGAAAATGAACACTATTTTCGCAAGCACCTTTGAGGAGAATCTGGAGGACTAACAAGTTTGTGCCAATATTCATAAGTCGGGATTCTACAAGGTTGCATGCATGTATCTCACCTTCCCATGTGAATATGCGAGCCACTGGATTGTCTAACATACTGATCCTGAGACGATGATACTGAGAAGTGTCAGTGGAGTAGAGCTTGCTTCCTTCAAGACAAAATATTATCAGTATATGTACCATCTTCCACAGCAGTGAACAAGATGGATGCACCATTCTACACTCCCAACAACAATGTGAACACAAGAGACATCTTGAAGTGTTCGGTAAGGGATAATTCAAAATTCAGGATAGCACCCAACCAAATATATAAGACGAAGACACTTAGGAAGGCTTACCAATTCTTGGTCATCTTTGCATGTTCCTTGTATGGCCAAGGGAGTACAAAGACCTTCCAAGAGAGTTGGGTTGCTATGCTGGATCAACTGGAAAGTGAAGGAAAACCTTTCAGCTGGTCTGACATGTTGGCTCTCCAGCTGAAAGTGCATGTATCTAATGCATGACATCTGCCCAAGGATTAAGAAGAAAGATTCTTCATGTTTTCTTGCCTGCTCGATGTTGTCTATGCCTGTCAACAATTTCCTTGCATGGGTTTGGCATGGACACATTCAGAGATTGTTGTGAACGTATATTGAAAGTTGCCCTCAAACTGTAGCTATCAAGGAGTCATGGCTAGAATATATGACCATTTCATCACCCCTATGTACATGATGATCTTTGAACAATATCCTCCTTGTATGTCCCAAGAAGTAATGGAGGCATTGCTAAAAATCACAGATTGGTTCACCTCACCTAGTGGCACCTTCGTCAAGACGTACAATGTGAAGAAGGCTCCACATGTGTTACCCATATTTTCCACGAAAAAACTGGTCATGTAAGAGGCTACATACCACATCTCAACAGGGTTATAAGCTGGATTGCACAACAAGAAGAAGCCACCATGGCCTATTCTTCATTTGCAAATTGGGTTGTACATGATCCGAAGTTTGAAAGAGGCAGATGTGGAGCTTAAGGACTTCAAGAAGTTTAAGTTCAGCACCAACAGTTTCAATCTGTATAGTCCAGATGGCTTAGGGATGGGTCACTGTGTGAGAATATACCATTCTTAGATCGATAGGGCATACCATTGGCCAGAGGAAGACTGATGGAGATATTGTTATAACTCCTCTAGGCTCAATGAACCAGTCAACTTGGTAATAGAGTGGCTAGCAGCAGGCAAGGTAGAAGCACCATGGGGAGCAACAACAACAACAACAAGCAGAAAAACTGTGAAAGAAAAAGGCAAGAGGAAGATTTTTGAAATCACATAGACATAGAAATGGTACAAGTTTAAAGAAGACTCACTTGTGGAAAGAGTGGATTTGGAGATAGATACAAAGAGGTGACAACCTAACAGTAGAGTAGTGCAAAGAAAGAGTGAGAAGAAAGGATTGGAAGAAGTAGAGAGGAAGTTGCAGGAATTAGAGAAGAAGCTCAAGGAAGAATAATACATGTGCAGAAGAGAAAAGGAAGCGCAACATGAACAGGAACAGGAACAGGAGGAAGTGCAAGGCACATCGACAGTGCAAACCATGTCGATATAGGCTGAAGACTCTAAACCAACAGTAGATGAGGAACATGTGAGGAGCTGTAGGAAAACGAAGTTGCTCCGTGGGATGAACCGATAGTAGAACATATCGACATGGATATGGAGCAGTCGGAATAGGATCAGGACGCCGACCTCATGTGAAAAGAAACCAAGGTCACCCAACAGGCTTGACCAACTCCAACAACAAAGAAATTCCCAAGTGAACAAGGGAATACCATTCTCCTTGAGGATAGTCTGGGAATAGATGTGTACAACAGTGCCTTTGATAAGTCACAACAAAGTGTTGTACAAGCACGTAGAGCACACACCCTAGATAAGCATGTATCACCTGTGTACTTTGAAGAATGGGTGATTGTGTTAGATATATGAAGACATCCATATACCTTGGTTTATGCTACAAAGGATTATGTCGAAGCCACAAGCTCAAGTGTGAAGTGATTGATAGTAGAAAATGAGTGCATGGCTAAAAACTTTCCAAAAACATGGTAGAGAGAGGAACAATCAATAGGATCTTCCAGGGAAAAGATGAAGAAGGAAATACTTTTTGAAGTATTGGCTCTTGAGATAATCACGTGCAAATCGTATGACAAGTTCAACACCGTTCACAAGGAATTTGTCCATCTACATGGTCATCAACAACGTTGCACTAAGATAACACGAACACTCACATACATACATGTCATTATTGATCATGTACAAACATGGACAGTGAGATACAAGGTAGCCTTACTTCACTTGCACAACATGATGAAGCCGCAAGTAGAGTTGTAGAAAGCACACATCAGGTGTCTTATCTGGAACTATGAAGAACTCATGCCGCACATCAACAATGTTGAGGTTTTGTACGCACGCTTGTTCAGGAGTTTGGATGTCCTAGTGAGAAAGTATGACATCACATCGATTGGTATGGTCACCAAGGCCAAAGAGAATAACCAAGTCAGACTAGACCTCAACACATAATTTGATCAATTCATGCTCATGGCCACCAGCATAGACTTGCAAGTTAGTGTTGATAACATGCAGATGTACATCGTCAGTTCAGCCTTACTCAGGACTAATCTACACATTTTATAGGATAAGTTGGATAGAAGTTCCAAATCAGTATACTTAGAAGCAATTGAGGCAAGAGTTCATTTCCAGGAAGACAACATCAAAGAGTATGTGGACACCATTGTGCACTATCAAGCATGGCATCAGTCTGTCACTGAGGGTCACGGAGAGGATGTTGATGAGTTGGTCTGTCTACAACCATCTGAGTCTTAGTGTTGTCTTATCGGGCTGAATCAAGCCTATTTTTGTCACACATGGGTATATGTTGAAAATGTATTATTATTGTAGACATGATGTAAAGTGAAATTCCAAGTGTCATTCGTGGAATGAAAATAATCACATGTAATGTAAAAAGCTATGTAATGAAGTTGAAGAGTCATGAGGGTAGTCCATGAGTCACAAAGGGGAATTTCAAGGGTCACCCCACCCTTTGTTATAAATAGAATCTCATAAATCATAGAAGAGGATTTTGGGAGCCAATATTTTTCTAGGAATTTCCTGGATATGGCTTGGAGTGTAATGTGACGAGCCTTGGCTTCTCAACTATGCAGAGCGAGTACATCTCTTTGGAAGAGCAGATGGTGTTGACTCTAATGTTCCACTATTGGGGCTAGTGACTTTCATGGTTGTATGTATGGATTGAAATTTCACTTTATATAATATAACATAGCCATCACGTCTTCATGCATACTTTTTTATTGTAGTTCGACTATTTTGGTTACTTTAGAAATCTATGTAGTTTAACTTACTCATTTGTGTATGAACTATTTAATATATGATTGTATGAATCTTATTGAGGTCGTCTTGTTGATTTAACCCATCACTTTGGATTGTTGACTATTCCGCTTTCTAGCTTGTGATGTCATTCAAATCGTGTGTTCCTTTCACGTTGGATACTATTACAGGCTTCTAAGGGATACACTTACTTTCTCCCTTTGTGTGTCAGAACCTCCCCATGCATCTCCCTTGACTCACTGGAAGGTGACACACTTGATTCTAAAAAATATATCATGCTTACCTCTGCACGCTTTCATAGTCAAGGCATAGCTTTACTACCCACTGTTGGGACTCCTTCTCCAAACAATTTGAGGTCTAGTTGAGACTTCTTACTGGGGATATCCCCTGACATGTGGGTGAGTCCAACACCTTCAACAATTCTAGCACTAGAAGGATGTCCATATGACAATATGAGTCCTCAAAACATGTTTGGAATCCCTGCACATCTATCATGACTTATGTTATAGTTCACCCTTCAAGATGTATGTCTTATGGAAATGTGTTTGAAGTTTGAAGGGAGTTTTCGGATCTCTTGTCACAATACGCATATGAAGGTGAAGCTGGAACAAATTGGCCTAGGAATAGAGTTGATTTCAAAGCTCTCTATGATACCTTGGAAGACCTTAAGGATTATGTGGTTTTCTTGCTATTCAGATTCACGCATCGAGGGCACCCATTGCATTGGTGTGTCACACTGCCTGATAAATCTATTCAATATTTCAACCATTTCCTTGGAGAGATAGACCATTCTTTCCATCATTATGACTGTAATGCACTCAAAAAGAAAATTTTGCAATTATGGAAAGCACCTAATGAATCCCTTATACAATTTTGGGATCGCTTTCGTAATCTCACCTTTCAAATCTCGGAGGATGAAACTGATTGGAAATTTCTTCGTGAAATATGTCAATACCTTCTTCACATATCTGAAAATCCAAAAGTGTTAGAATCATTCAAACCCATCCCAGCATACCTCGATGATAGAGATGTTAAATCCAAGACAGACAAGGTTGTTTTCACAAGTGATTGTCTATCCTCATCTCATTAAACAGCTCTAGCCCCACAGTGCGAGGTGGGAGAAGGTGCACATCCATCCATTGAACTGTTTCATCTGCCCATCCCACCTGCTCTTGATTTCTACTCAGATTTGTCTTACGATACTATTATTTGTCACGTGGACTTGTTTCCTCAACCTCTGTCCTCGCGTTATGTTGATCCTCTGGATTGTACTATGCTATGTTGTCCTGTTCCGAACACCACACTTGTTGTTGACAACGATCAAGTTGTCAATGGATTTGGTATTGAGTAACCAACCCACACTATCATTTGTGATGAGTATGTGCGGGAATCTGAAGAACAAACCACGGTCAAGGATAACCTCCTTCTGTCTGCACCTCATCCACTCTTTGGTTATTATGTAATTGTTAATTTTCCATGTGAGAATTCATTCCTGGATGCATCTACTTCCGATCATTCACAAAATATGCCCGATGTACATAGCAGAGAGGAAACATCTATGTTTACAAATCCAATCAATATTTCATTCATTATTTCTGGGAACGTAGAGGATGAACATTCTTACTTCTCATAAACCCCTCTCTACGATTTATCATATCTTGAGGGTGCAGATGAATTTTTCGAATTTTATGAGCATGCATGTCGTTATCTATTTACTCCATTTGATCACATTGATGATTCATTCAATGTTTATCTTTCAAATACACTCTTATTTGATTATCTATCTATTGATGAAGTGGAAACCCCACAAGCTGTTGAGGCACTTCAACCCAAGCTGATGGTTATGTTAGGCCCTCATTGTCTTGAGCTCGATTCAAATTCAAATCAGAAATGTGATGAAACACCCAAGGCTCCTCATCACTCTTCTGTTTACATTTAATATCCATCTAGCTAAAAGAATTCACATCATCCACCTAAATCACATTATCCCATTGCTCATGCATTGTAGGAACCCTACACAACGAGTACTCTTGCTAAATGTAAGTTGTCTTTATTTCTCATGTTTTCTCATTTGTCACAGTCAAAAGAGTGTGCAAGTTTGTCATCTACACACAGTGTGATGTATAAACATGATGCATCTGCAAAATTCCTATCTTGCACTTTTATTCTTTTCTTTTATGTTGACATTTTTAAATTCAGAGCACGTTGGTCTTCACTGTTATATTTTTCTTGTTTCTGGGTTTACGGGATCACATTTCTCGTAAACCACACCTTCACCAACATGGGTCAACCAATGCACTGATGGCTACATTGGAAATATCACTTTATGTGAATAGGCCCATGCACTGTTTAGTTTAGGAGTAGGAGTAGTGTTTTCTTTCTTGGTTTTCTTTTTTTGCATGCTTTCTTTTTTTACTTTGTTTGTGTTGCTTGCTTTTATCACTTTTCTTTCTTGCTCTTCTTTCATTTACTTCTATCCTTTGCTTTCTTGTTTGTTTTCTTGTCTTTCACCCATAGGTTTAGTTTCACATGAAATCATGTGTGGCTCTCTCTTTATGAAGAGCTTGTTGTCTTTAGTCGATGATACCCTGATGGAAAATATGTTATGCTCAAAGTGAGTCTTGGTGAAAACACAACACTTGCACTTAAATTAGTACCACCTACTCTAATCAACTCTTTTGGGTTAACCCTTGTCAGCTCAGTCAAGTAGAGTAAGGAGAGAGGGAAAAACTTAACAAGTATTGTTAGAGGTATGTATAAAATACTTCTCTGAAGGGATAACCTCTTCTACTCTCAATAAGTCGGGATCCCTATTCTACCTCTGAAATAAATAAGTGCCTATGCACATATCTTTGAAGGATGAAAAAAAAAGAGAAAATGGAAAAAATAAATAAGGAAAAATAAGAGAAAGGATTCCTGTGTAGAGAGGTTATGCATGTAACTTCACCGGGGTAATAACAAGGCTTGCTGGTAGCAGAGTGATGCTTGTGTCCCTGCTTGACTTTGTCGAGGTACTATCTAGGTCTGTTGGTAGCAGATAAAAGCCATAGATGAAACTAAGACTCTGACATATGTATTGATTGTGCACTAATATACCCCTCATCGCGAAACGAAACAACTTAGTTGACATGGCTTGGTATGTATGTTGAATGATCAAGAGAATGGCGGGGACTATATCTCTAATTCAAGCTTAGTGTTGAAGCCATGATGATCAAAGAATCGAACAATATGTCTATTGGAGTTAGACATGATTTTCACAAACAAGGTCCATAGAAAGAGCTAGAGTTCTACCAGTGTGTCACCAAGTTGTAACGGCTACAACCACCCTCCAAAATTTTTCCTTTGCTTTATTTTGGAGCCTTCCTCCTTGAAATCATAGTAGCTATCTTGCACTGATCAAGTACTTGTGTTTATTTCATTTTATCTATCACTTAATAGCTTGTGTTCACTCACTTGTTATGTCAACCAACGACAAGTTGACCCAGCACTTGGTTCACATCCGGTTAATGGGTTGTCGGGAAAAATTGCCTAATACTAGAGGGAAGTGAATCTTCCCCTTAGTAATTGTGCAGAGCAGCCCAAAAACTTACCTGCACTCAGAAATTGCATAGAGAATACCAACCAACACTACTCTCAAAAATTTTTCAAAGAAGGCTAGCTGACATTACTCTACAGAAATCCGTAGAGTAGGCCAGCCAGCACTGCTCTCCAGAAATGTGCAGAGAAGGCCAATAGGAATGCTCTAGAAAATTGCATAGAGTTGGCTAGCTAGCCAAGGCCACTCAACCTAGAAATAGTGCAGAATTTTTCCCTTAGTGAGTGCCCGTTGCATCTGTCAGTAGGGTGCCCAATTCCCTCTAGAACTATGCAATCCTTCCTTGCATTCCAGGAATATTTCTTGAAAAAGAAAAAATCAAAAGAAAAAAAGAATCCCTAGATTTTAGGGATATATTTTTAGCAGCAAGAGTTACATGCAAAATCTATTTTAGGAACTTCCTGCCAAGTGTTGCTTTTTCCTAGATTTGTGGCATGCATGTCATAAATCCTATATTCACCAAATATATTTAAACAAAGCCTCAGATCTCATCCTCCACATTTGATCTTGGAGCTCTAGTGTTCCCGAGGCAATTAGGAACCTTCAACATAGTCGGCACAAATTTTTCGGGTAAGTTTTGCTTTTCATGCCTTTTTCTACTTTTTCTATCACTTTTTATTCTTCATCTTGTATGAGTGCTATTTCCCTTGTTTTATTGAATGACCATTGGCATTTTAATGTGTTTTACCTTGTAGAAATGTTGTTTTGAGTTTTGCATTTCCTTTCCTTAGTGTGACATACTGTTGAAGCCCCGAAAATCGGGTCGACACCAAGGGGGATACCCACCCGGTCCGGAACTTGGTTGGCAGCTCCTTATTCGTTTGGTATAGCGGGTCTGACTGGGGATAATGGGACCAATCTCCCAATTTAAGGGTGTGTGTGTGTGTAGAGTTGGATGATGCTGATCTAAGAGTACTTAAAGCTAATTTAATTCAAACTTCTAAAGTAACTCTACGATATTGTAATCTAATGAGAAACAACACATCTAATCTACGCTAACCCGGGATGCATTTCTTCTATTATGCGATCTAAAGAGATTTCAAACAATAACTAGGAATAAAGATCATTCAGCTATCATAAGAATATAAATCAATTAAGATAAACCACTTTGCATAAAAAGTTAAGCAAAACAGTTGTGAACATCATATCGCATAATAAGTTATTCATATATCAAACATAAATGAATGACTCCACCGTACAAAAGTGCCAAATGGTAACTCACACATTCATACAGTAACATATAAACAACTGAAAACTGTATATCACTTTAAGAATATGAGCAGAAATGGTCAAGAGATAAAAGTACCATTTATGACTGGTTCCACTCATAAGCTTCAAGCAACAATGATTTATCTCTCCTTGCTCTAACATCTACTAAGAGTACAAAAGTGCAACATCAGTAGCAGATATCAAATGCAAACATTAATAAATCTCGATCCAACCATTCATCAAAAACCCCCTCCGAGGGTGCAAAAGTGCATGTTCTGAGGACAAGTTTTTTGACAAATTTCTGGACCCTTCTCCAAATGCCTGAGAAGGGTTTAAATACTGCTAACTAATTAAATTAATTACATAAATTTAGGATACGGTTTTAAATGACCGCCCTTCTACTAAAGCAAAATTATTTCTAAAAATTGAATCTAATTCCTAACCGTTTCTGTATTTTCTCCTTAGTGCTGCAAGCATGCAACATTCGCCTGGGAAGAGTCGGATGGTCGTCTTCTCCTTTCGTTTGAGCTACGAAAATAGAAATAACAAGCGTTGGCACCACTTTATGGTAAACTAGAAGATATTTTCGAGAATCTTCCTCTGGCTGGGTGTATTCACTGCGTGTATACTTGGTAATAACCCAAATTCCTCTCAAACTGATTCTGCTTTTGCTATTTCGGTTTCCGGCCTTGCGAATTACTGAATAAGTTAGGGACTTTGCTCTCTGAACAATTTTCTGTATTGAAAACTACCTTTGTTCTTTGTTCGGGGCTTTTCTGGTGCTTTTTCCTTCTTTAGCGCCTTTTTTATTTTTGCTTTATCGGGCATAAGCTTCAGGATCTTTTGCAAACATGATGCTTTTGTGCGCCTTTGATTCTAAGTTTTGGATGGCCTATTGACATCAGCATCTATTGAGTGATACTCTGGAATCTGTGGTCCTGTTGCATGTGGCATCCATTTTTGAAGGCATCTCTTCTTTGTTCTCTGTGCATTGACGCTTTCCCCTTTTCCTTAGATGTTTCCTGCACATTGCTTTATGTTATTCCCTGTCTTACAGTTTACGCAAAGGAAAAGAGTAATGATGATAAATATTGACATGAAAGCTTTAAGCTCTAATGAATGCATAATCATGACACCCATAACAAACTGACTCTTCGAAAAACACAACACTATCCTTCTTGAATACTTTGGCGTACAATCATTAATTTCTTTTAAGGCGCGCGCCCAATTTTGGTCTACAGAAAGCTTTCCTTGAATACTACGCCGAGGAAATTTTGCGATGGGTGATTTCTGCGACTCACATCGCAGCATCGAGGATCGCGTCCTCAAGATGTGTCATTGCAGAAATTGATGATCGCATTTATCGCAAATCGCATTCATCGCAGATCGCAACATCGCAGATCGCAACATCACAGATCGCAAATCGTAGATCGCAACATCGTAGATCACAAATCGTAGATCGTGCTTAGTCATCCAATCATTGTGTGCTGCTTACGCGATGTTGCGATATGCGACGTCGCATATTGGCCGTCGGAGATTCCTTAAGTTTTTTCATTTAAGAGTGCTTCATAATGTATGCGATGCGATGAATTTCGCGTCGCTTCTTCACAGCTTATTATGCGCATAGGAAAACGTTTCACTCTCTTCTCACGATGCAATACAGTTTTAGGGAGTTGAAATACAAAAATTTTGATAAAATGTTTTTTGGATTTTTTATTAAGGGTCCCCATTTTCTTGGTGTTATCGCTAATACCAAACAAAGAGGGGGGTTGTTGGTGGCCACAACAATGGCGATTCACTGTGAAGAACCAGTTATCTCTGCTTTTCTATTGAATTTTAACTGCCAAAGAAGAAAAATTTTCATATGTCCAAATTTTGTTATGGACAGGTAGAGTACATTATGCCTTATCCTATCAATGATATTTTGTCTCAACCTTTTCCTATTCCAATTGTTTGCTTCCTCAGGCTTAGTCCTTGTATTTACATTAGACATTACTTGGTCTTTTAAAGATAAAATTAGGTCTTCTCTGCGTGTTGGCTTTTAAAATATGCTCATTTGTCGTAGGTATAGCCTCTGCTGCCAACAGGCGTCCATAGCCTCGACAAGGTTACCTGTTACCCAGCAATGATCCTTTATCCTGCTTAAGGCTATTTACAACTTTTCAGAGAAAAACCCATTTTGACACTTTTTCCTTTTTTATTCTCTAAAGAACAATGTCTTGGTTTGGTGGCCAAATTATGACACAGTCATTCACTTGATTTACACTTTTGTTGAACAAGCTGGCTCGTGATGAGACCCCTTGTCTTTTGATTGCAACAATCTTGAGTCGTTGCCCTGTTTTGGTGGACAGTATTGGCAAAGTCAGCAAGTTATAATATCTGTGATCATGATAAGCTGGCTCGTGATGAGACCTCTTATTCTTTGAGATACAGTGTTTTCTCGGATTGTTCCTCTGAATGCTGCGATTTCCTTTAGTAGGGAGGAAGTCATTGTTTTTCCTTAAGAAAGCTCTGGACGACAATAATAGAGTTTGAAGACGGCAGTTTTACAGAGAATATTTATTTTATTATTGATACCTTTCATTGTGCTGATATAAAACAATTTTTTACCAAAGGTTGCTTTCATCAATTTTTTTGAAGTTGAAACTAGTATCATATCTAGGCTAAAGTTAACTCTACCTGTCAATAATAAAGATCAGATTTTTCGAAAAATTTTGCTACTTGTACAAGCGAAAAAGCTCAAAATCTGATAGGGAATTGGTGTCTTTTTCGTGAACCCCTTTGGTAACCATCTACAACTGGTTTTTATTTATAAGAAAGAAAAAAAAAGAAAACTAAAACTATCCTACAAAATAGAAGAGTAATCTTCTATGGAAAATATATTTTAAGGATCTGTCCATTAACAGGCGAAGAATCCCTTCTACCTACTAAATATTGCGACACAAACATTGATGGGCCTATGACTTCTACAATCTGAAAAGGACCAAGCCACATCTTCTGAAATTTTGTATGTTTGCCCTTTTCTTCATGAGCCTTATCCCATTTCAAAACTAAATCTCCCATCTGAAAAAAAATTTCTAGTCATTATGCTCGAGCCAAAAGAGGATTTTATTAGCGCTTGGTGATGAGCATGGGTTTTCTTAGCTTGTTCTCGTCGTTCTTCTAATTTAATTATTTCCATTTGTCTTAGTTGTATGGAGGAAGTAGATACCTCATCGATGTATTGTACTAAAGACAAAGAGGGGATGACTAAGTGAGTTGGAAGAACCACTTCTTTCCCATAAAATGAATTAAAGGGAGAAGTGCCGATTGAAGATTTCTTCGTTATTCTATCTGCCCATAAAGCATTTACCAAAGCTTTGTGCCAATTCTTTTGGTTCTGGTCAACTGTTCTTTTAATAATCCTGATTAGGTTTTTATTTGTTGATTCAGCCAATCCATTACCTTGCGGATAGTAGTTGGCCGAATATTTCAGTTTGAACCCTCTTTTATGTGCAAACTCAGTCATTGCATTCCCAGAAAAGTATGAGGCATTATCAAACATTAAAGCCATTGGCAATCCAAACCTAGTGATTATAAATTGATCTATGAATTCAATGATGTTTTCAGAATTAGCTGTCTTGAGAGGAACTACTTCTACCCATTTAGTAAAATAATCTGTTGCTTAGAAGAGTGAGGAACGATCTCACCTATTATGTCCAAGCCCCACTGACTGAATGGTTGCTCGATGTTTACCAGTTGTAGTGGCATGGGCGGTTTCTTTTGTCTCCCTGCAGTAGTTTGGCAAACTTGGCATTTCCTCACGTAACTGTGTGAGTCTTTGAACAGCGTGGGCCAATAATATCCTGCACGTAAGATTTTATGTGTAGTAGCATCTCCAGCATAGTGTCCGCCTGCTGGTCCATCGTGGAGTTCCTACAAAACCTTTTCGGCTTCAGTTTTCTCAAGACACCTAAGAAGCACAGAATCGTAATTCCTTTTAAACAGAACATCATTTATGAGCTGATATTGTTTAGCTTTCAATCTCAGACCTCTTTTCTTGGTGTGATTCAGGTGTGATGGAGCATACCCGTTCTTAAGATAATAAATAGTGTCAGCATATAATGATTCTGCATCATTTAGGCTTACCTCATACGTTTGTACCTCTTCAGATGAATTCTCAGGAATTTGCGATGCTCCAGCCAACATTTTGCAGAAGCCTTGACCTCTTACAATGCTTGATGGTTTGATCTCAAGGTCGTATTCTTGTAAAGCGGTGATCCAATTTGCTCTTTTTTCACCCACATCCTTCTGTATTAGAAGATTTCTTACCGCTGGAAACGGTACTATGACCTTAGTATGGGCTTTAAGTAAGAAAGGTCTAAAATATTTGATCGCTTTGAAAACATCATATGCCTGTTTCTCCACGTCTGAATAGTTGAGTTCAGCACCTTGCAAATTCGAGCTAAAAAATGCGATTGGAGCTTCCGCTTTCTCTTGATTTGCTTGAGTTAGAATGGCGGCATATGATTTCTCTGAGGCAAATGTGTATAAGATAAAAGATTCTGAAAAAATTGGGGTTGCTAAAGATGGAGCGTTAATGATAGCTTGTTTGATTAGGTTGAATGCTTCATGCTCATCTTGACCCCATTTAAAATTTGAATTATTTTTAATCATGGTTTGCAAAGGAGAAACAATCCGTGAAAAATCTGGGACAAATCTCTTCACAAAATTGATTTGACCAAGGAAAGATTGCATGGCTTTTTTGTTATGAGGTAGGGATATTTCAGAAATTTCTTTGATTCTGTCAGGCTCAATGTGAATACCAGATTTTGACACTATGAATCCTAGAAGTTTTCCTTCACTTAATGTGAAAAAAGATTTCTTTGGGTTAAGTGAAATCCCATACCTTAAACATCCTTGAAAGATTTGTTTCAAGTCTTTGAGATGGTCGCTTCTCTTCTTGGAGTACACTGTTATATCATCCAGATAAATTACTACAGATTTATTGACTAAACCCTTGAATGCGATGTCCATGGCTCTTTGGAATGTAGCGCCGGCATTGATCAAACCAAATGGCATCTTCCGATATGTGTATGTGCCGCATTTAGTTCGGAATGTGGTTTTTAACTGATAATCGAGATGTACCAGCACTTGATTGTATCCTAAAAATCCATCCAAAAAAGACATTAATTCTGAGCCTACTACTTCCTGTAATATCTGCTCCATAGGTGGGAGGGGAAAATTGTCTTTTTCACAGGCTTTGTTGAGATTTAGAAAATCGATACAGATTCTAATATCTCCGTTTTTCTTTCTAACGGGTACCATATTGGAGACCCATTTGGAATGTCTGACGGGGAAAATTATTCTGGCTCTTAATAACTTACTCACCTCAGTTTTTATCTGATTTTCTAAATTGGGGTGGATTTTTCTGAGTTTTTGTTGGACAGGTTTTTCATTGTCAATCATAGGGATAGTATGTTGAATGATAGAAGTTTCGTATGTCTTCAGCTCATCGTAATTCCAGGCAAAAACATTTTTGTATTGTCTCAAAAGACGGATATATGCTAGTTTTTCTTCAGGGGCTAGGTCGTGGCCTAGATTAATGTTTTCTGGTTTATCATCGGTTCCTAGGTTTACTAATTCGTAGTTCAGAGTTGAACTGTAGAGCTTAGAATTGGTAGACCTTTTAAACCGAATTTTCAAATCGTATAAGTCTTCTAACTTAACCACCGATTTAGGTATAGCATTATCAGTGCTATCTTGTTGTATTTGTCGATCATGATGGTCTTCGTCAATTATTTGATTGGAGTAGGATCCTTCAGAAGTGAGGAAATTTACAATATCAAGATCGTCATTGAATACTCTCCAGTTTGTAATGTTGTCAAGGATGGACGGTCTAAACATTAATTCTATTGAGAATATATCTGGACTAAAATCTTCGGAGGGAAGAAGTCTAGAGGCTACGTTAGGTCTGCGCTCGCGTTTTGGAGTCTTGGGATTGACGAAATATTGAATGCTATGAAATGCTCAGTCAGATCTTGTACTAAAGTTTGATAATGTTTCAAATGACCTGATAGGCAATGTATGGTGTTACGTACCTGTTTGACGACAATCTCAGAGTCTCCGAAGACTTGAAGGTACTTGACGTTCAACCCGATTGCTTTGTATAGGCCTTGCACCAAGGCCTCATATTCCTCTGTATTGTTTGTGCAATCGAATTCAAGTCTGCACGTAAGCATGGTCTTATTTCCTTCTGGGCTAATCAGAATGCATCCTACTCCTGCTCCTTCGTTAGATTTAGATCCATCAAAATATAATTTCCAAAACAAAGATGTATTTACAGGTTTATCTAAAAAATTAACACACTTTGAATTATCAGTTTGGGAAAAAATTTCGACTTGGGACAAAACTAAATTTTCTAAGTAAGGTGATGTATGAGCATTGAAATTTCCAAGGAAAGAATCTACTGAGTAATTGCCTATGATACTGTTGTTGTATGCTATTTCTTCATTTTCTCCCTCCAATTTCGTTACTATGTACTTCTGGTGTAACTCTCGTTCAACCTTTATTTGATTCGGTTTACCATTGTAGGGTAACCACATTGTTACTGGGAAAAGTGTCTATTTAGAACTGCTCTATCCCACTAAGGTGTGACAGCTGCCTTAGAAACAAACAGAGAAAACTACTTTTGTATCTCCTTTATGAACTATAGATAGAGAGGAATACAAAGAACTAACCTGTGTCTTGCGCTAATCTTTTGATCCAATCCCTCTCTTCTTTGACA
Organism: Pinus tabuliformis; assembly: GCA_031772625.1. Classification (NCBI taxonomy): domain Eukaryota; kingdom Viridiplantae; phylum Streptophyta; class Pinopsida; order Pinales; family Pinaceae; genus Pinus; species Pinus tabuliformis. The sequence goes on along the minus strand of CM062817.1, from coordinate 407,593,825 downwards.
GCTTCCAGCTACCTGCTCCCTTACTTTCCCAGCTTCACCAAGTACCTGTAAGATCACAGAAGAAGAAAACTATACAAAGACATGGATCTATATTCATAAATAACTTAGGATCAGATTTAAGTTAACCATACAAATATAACAAGCATCAATGATACAAAAGCATGGAGGAGAAACTCAAATAGTTTTTATTGATAAACAAGAAGATCCTGGAGGAGTTACAACCGATGATTCCTGACCCAGCATCAACCTCCCAGCAAAGAAGCCCCTCTTCACCTCCAAAAAAGCATAGATCACTCAATTCTCTGATGTTTGTCTCAAAACCAACAGCAATTCCTTACAATGTGCAAAATTCCAGCCTCTGGATCTCTAGGATGAGGGATCCATATATAGATGTATGCAAGGAGGATGAGTCAGCTTGTGATTTGACTAGTGTCTTCTCTCTGTCAGTTCTTGCTTCCACTTGGAGACTGAAGGCCTCTTACTCATCCTTGGTCGAATTCAGTGAGGCAAGTGTCATAGGAGGAGATTCTGGAAGCTTCCATTGTCTCTCCACCTCGCGGAATGACACTGCCATTTGTCATTTCTCGCTCAATGCACCCTTATAGTGCATTTAGGTGCATTGCAACGCACCTAGCCAGTGGATTTAGGTGCTATGCAACGCACTTAGCTAGTGGAGCAGCTGAAATGATCCTGTTTTGACTTATTCTGAGCAGTTTCTGGTGGAGAACTTCTGGGAGAAGCTGTAATTTGTTGACCTTGTTCCTTTAGGGGTTGGAACAACACTTTTAGGGACTTAGGAGCCCTTGATTTATGGACATTTCATGCTTGGAGCTGTAAGGCACAAAAATGTCTATAACAGTTGCCCCCTAAAGTATGAGGCCGTTAATCGGGTGAAATGCTTTATTATGAGGATCCGAAGTTCTTTCAATGCTGGGAGGAGACCTGTAATAATATACAATACAATACATTATCTTCATACTGTTTTCATGATCTAGTTGAGGCGGGCATTCCCATGCTCAGCTTTATAAATTCATTTTCATGTACATAGGGCAGACAATCGTCTGATTGTAGACTGATGATTCTGATAGAACCATCATCCTTTTGGTAGGATGATTGTCTGTGCTTCAATGCTGTACATTTTAATGTCTTTATTTCCCTGAATATATATCGTAGCCCGGATGGATAAAACTAGATCCAGGGTCTTCAATCTTGCCTGATCTTCACTCGAAGTATAAGTCGATCCATGTGAGAAATGTTCTGAAGTCGAACATGGAAAGACATCGCTTGATTACCAGTAAATGATGTAAATTGTTAACAAGCGCGAGAGGAATCACCGATAATGATAATGACCCTCAAGGTACTGCAGTACAATTCACGTGGTGTGAATAAAGGACTTGGCGTCGAACACCACGCAAAATCTTTCGGTCGAAGGCCATTGATGAAAACCTGTCGCCGGAAGTGAGAAACTTGCCATTAAGGCATGCAAGCTTTAAAGTACTGAATGGGGTGTTCCTAGATCAACTTCTTGGATAATGAGCTGATGTCGACAAGAAGTGATCCATCACAAGAGGGCCTTAATGAATCCCACATCAATGACACGGAACAGAGAAAATGATTTTGATGGATGTGAAAACGAACTGATGATATATGGTTCACAGTGGCGGTCATGAAAGAATGGAGTATAATGTATGGTAGTGGGTGGGACACAGGTGGCCTTTTTGGATGACTTCTCATGAACATGTTGACGACACTGATGTGATGGATTGGTAGCATTAACCCCAAATGTGGATGGTATGGCGTGACCATGGCGATGTGACCGGTGAATGAAACAACCCAACCCGACTCGGGCACGGAGCGGAAGTGTCATGTTCAAGAGCGACTTGCTACCAATAAAGATTCTTTGAGTTTTCTTCCCAATTTTTCCCCAGTCATTGCTGACCAGTACCTCTTTATTTTTGTCAAGCTTGAGGAGGATAACATATGCTTGTTCTATAATTTTCCCTTCGAGCAAACCCATCGCTATGTTTTAACGAGCCTAGCGATAGTGAAACTCGTTCTCGTCTAAAGACAATTTTGTCGCTATTAATCTTTTTAACGAGTTTAACGACAAAGATAACTCGGTCCTTTTCATTTTGAGAGAGTCTGAAAAGGTACGTAAAGGTAACTCCAAAATTCCTTTTTCATCATCTAATCCCTTAACTCCGAAAAAGTATAAAACAATACAAAAGGGATGAATTTTCGATAGCTTTAACGAGCCGAACAAAGCAAGCGCTCGATCTTTTTGTGTAATAATCCCTCACGTCCAAAAAGATTAAAATCTAGAAGAGGGATAACACTTCCTGTCCCTTTAACGAGCTGGAGAGGCCAATGGCTCGGCAATCTTTTCATATTTTATGAGTCATTTGAAAAGAGCTTAAAGGAGACTCGTCTTTTGAGGAATGAGTGATAAAATGGGTAGCAGCTGATTCCAGGTAAGGTTTGGAATTTTCCAATCACAGCAGTGTCACAAGGATGGCTAGTGAAATCACTCTTCGCAGTTGTTCCTCAAAATGGGTAAACAATCAAATGGAGGTGACGGTGCAAACACAACCAAGGCTTTAACGGCTGAAGTACTTCATTCACGGTGGTTATTTACTGGGAATTGGTTCATTTTTTAATGAGCTTAAACTCCGGGGGAACATGTGCTCATTGCTTATGTTTATTTTTTAATGAGCATGAATTCTGCATTAAAACTGCTCGATTAATCCAGTCATATGATAAGAATGTCTCATATAAAAACGGCAAGCAATGAGCACATCCTTTCTTTATGCAAGTTAGGAAACGACCAATCCAAAAAATAGATAAATGATCGCTCTTTGCTTTCACTCCAAAAGGTTTGCATGCCCCCAGGTATAAAATAGAGTTTCAAGGTTACCTCTACTTCTTTCCGCCAAAACATTTGTTTTACCGAGAGAGGCCTACCTCTTACAGGTTACCCAAAGATTGTTCTATTCACCCTGTAAACAAAACACTTCTTCGGAAATGTCTACCGAAATAAACAAAGGTGAGCTACGATGCCTGCCAACTCACATAACTTTGACAAGAGAATCTTGTTCTAGAATAACCCTCATTTCAACTCACGGACGGGGTACAGACTAGTCATATTCTCCCGCAGAAACCTACTCTATACCCGAAGTTTTCCTGCCGAAGAAGACCAGGGTGCATGCCCCCTGGGTTTCAGTCATATCCCTCCAGATTACTCGCGCTCATCGGGAGGACGGACTAGAGATTGAGACATTTCTTGCGTGAAAAGACCATTCAGGGATGGTATATGACTATTTGCTCTGTATGATCCAGGAAATGAAAGCTGGTCCACGAGCTTGACCACTCTTCCTTCGTGCGGAAAACACATTACTCTAAAGAGTGAGGAGACAATTGCTCCCATGTAATAAATATAGTCTCGTCCAAGGAGTAGATTGTAATCCAGGGGTCCTTGAACTACCATTAAATTCATGCGAATTGTTTTCCTTCTCAATGTTATGGGCACATCGGGAAGGATCCCTAACGGTCGACTGGTTCCTTTATCAAACCCCATCAGATTTCTCATCTCATGCAAAAGCGATGGTGAACCAAGCACTTTCCAAGCAGTTGAGGAAAGGATACTCACAGAAGCCCCCTCATTTATGATGGTACCAGCCATAACCATTCTATATATTTGAATGATAATTCGGATGGTACGCTTGCTGGTAAACGGGGTCTGCCTAGTTGATTCCAGTCGAAGGAGACAACTAGGTTGCTTGGAGGTGGGACCGAATAGACGGCCGGGAACGGCTCTGACGAACTTCCTTCCTGCGGTAAAGGAACGGGTAAATTTCCCCCATGTTCGTCCGAGTCTGTGTTTATGAAGAGAATTTGGACGGTGTCATCCTTGTTCTATTCAGTGACTGTATCATCTGAAGATAAAACCTCTGAAGGCAAGACCAGGTCAACTGCCGCCTCGACCTTTTGACTTTTGTCTGGTATGGATCCGGATGGTTTATCTTCAATGATAGGTGCTTTAGCCAACCACCTGAGCGGGCCAACCGGATTTTCAACTAATGACGGACTCGGCAAGAGTATTTTATATCCAGGAGGAAGTCGTAACGGTGAAACCGGACGATCATCCAAAACTCTTTTAGCTTCGTCTAAGAAGGGACAACGGTGGACGGCATGATCGCCTTCACACAGTTTACAAGGAAATCCATATTTTCTTTTTTGTCCTGGGGCTTCAATTTCACTAGTCGACGGTGTGCTTTCAACATGATCATCAGAGGTTGACGACACCGGGATGTGCAAACGAGGAGACTAGTCCCTTAATATTCGAGGGATGCAAGGACAATCTCTGTGAAAGTGGTCTCCTTTGCAAATGACACATGGCGATTTAGGCCTGGTCAGTGCAGTGTGTGGATTTTCATTAGACGACACTCGTTTGCCCCCGTTCGCCTTTGGCTCCTTCTTCTTCTTCTCTTTCTTCTTCTTTTCCTTCTTCTCCTTAGGAACTTGACCTTTGGCTTTACCAACCCCATCAAGCTAAGAGGAAGGAGGAGAGGAAGAATTAGAGGAAGTAGAAGGCTGGTGGGAAACTCTGGACTCGTCTAATTGCTGATTCGATTGTTCAGGAATAGTGGTGTTTTGAACGACAGAGGTTGAGAAGATCCATACAGGCAAACCAATTGTCAGTCCTGGAAGCGACAATGTGGCCATATGGGGCGCACCAACATCTCCCCAAGAGGAGAAGGGACTAGGATTTCCTCTAAGGGGATTTCCTTGGTTGGTAGACTCCATTTTCTCAACCCAAGATCAATGTAGGAAAGGGTAATGAATATTCCATTTAAAATAAATTTTAGATGCTTTTGACACAACTTGTTTTTTCAGTTTTTAAGAGTCGAGAAAAAACAAAATATGACTCTAGTCTCCTTTGATTTTTAATGAGCCTGAAGTGAGAAGTGCTCAGATGGACCTTTTGCGTTAAAGAGTCTGAAAAGGAACGAAAGGGACTGCTCTGGAGGTCTAGGTAGAGGGAGTACCAAACCAATCACAAAACTGCAGAATACTTTTTTATGGTACGGAAGTCAATCTTCCCGAATGCTGTGTTCAGTGCATTGCGATCAATAGGGCGGCAGACATGGCTTCCTATGGATAAAGGATTTAAGCCTATAGGGGTCTCCCAAAATATACTCAACGGTATGTGGGAGCACAAGTCCGTACTGGCACTTATTGTCTCAAAGTGGAGGAATCACCTGACCATCAGTGAGGACAACAGTTACCAGGCTTTACGACGCCGGAATATGTCTCTAGCCTAGACCTCTAAATGTTGTGCGTTAAGTTCCAAAGCGTTGTTAGATTCATTGAATTTATTTTAAGTTGATCTTGCTTATGAAGTTTTCCTTTTGGATTCACCACGAGATGTAGATTTAATTCCTAAAATGCAATCTAAAGATGATAAACAAACTTTTATCTCTTTTCTGCAATGAAAATCCTAGCTACTAGGGGAAAAGAAAGACACAATCTTTTCACAAAGAGCAAAGAGCACACTGTAAATGCACTTTCCTAAATCAAGCTAAACACACTGTCTATATGCAAATGCACATGCATGTGTTTGTTTTTCACTTTCTTAGTATTGATGCTAAAAAGAAAGTTGATGTACAAATCTGAATTTTCTTTCAAGTGATAAACACAAACAAGCTTCTTTTCGGAATCAAAAGATAGAGATGATTACGACACTTTACGATTTTGAAATGAATACTCGTTTTGACACTAGAAAGTCACAAATTCAGACCAAAGGATATAGTAAAAGTATAATCGACCATCAACAGCAATTAAACTTTCTCCTATGATCGAAATCGACACTTGCGACAGGTCTAAATCAAAGGACGACAGTACGATTATTCTACTTTTGCAATGGAAAACTGTAAACGACTCAACAAACACACAAAAACATCTACATTTCTTTTGTACAAAGGAGGCGGAATATCAGTAAAGAAAAGGGGTTTGAAACAGTCATACACTGATCACAGGCTGCAAATTTCAGAGACAAAACTGGAAAGAATGAAGCACAAGAACCTCAGCTGCACAGGGCTAGGTTGATCAACGCACCTGTAACATAGAGAAACTGCATTGCAGCGCAGGTTGCCCTTTCGGGAAGTGCGTTGAAATGCAGGATCTCTTCATAGTACCTGCGCTGGGCCAGAAATGAGAATTCTATCTGGGTTCTGGGTCACAGTTTGGAGTTTAGTCTTTGGTTTTTGGCCAAATAAAAGCAATCAGTAATGCACAATCAGGGGTAGATCTAAGGAGGGTCTAAGAGCTATCACAAGGGAAATGAGATAGTATGTGAACCAGCTGTTCAAATCATAAACAGATCCAGTGAATGGATTGAAGCAGCAGATGTCTACTTTGCATTTTTTATGGTAAATGCAGTTCGAATGCTTCTTACAAGTTTATGAAATAAACAACAAGAGATACACAAACAAACTAATTAGACATTCTTCCCCAGCGGAGTCGCCATTTTGTTACCGGGAAAAGTGTCTATTTAGAACTGCTCTATCCCACTAAGGTGTGACATCTGCCTTAGAAATAAACAGAGAAAACTACTTTTGTATCTCCTTTATGAACTATAGATAGAGAGGAATAGAAAGAACTAACCTGTGTCTTGCGCTAATCCGTTGATCCAATCCCTCTCTTCTTTGACAGCTTCCAGCTACCTGCTCTCTTACTTGCCCAGCTTCACCAAGTACCTGTAAGATCACAGAAGAAGAAAACTATACAAAGACATGGATCTATATTCATAAATAACTTAGGATTAGATTCAAGTTAACCATACAAATATAACAAGCATCAATGATACAAAAGCATGGAGGAGAAACTCAAATAGTTTTTATTGATAAACAAGAAGATCCAGGAGGAGTTACAACCGATGATTCCTGACCCAGCATCAACCTCCAGGCAAAGAAGCCCCTCTTCACCTCCAACAAAGCATAGATCACCCAATTCTCTGATATTTGTCTCAAAGCCAACAACAATTCCTTACAATGTGCAAAATTCTAGCCTCTGGATCTCTGGGATGAGGGATCCATATATAGATGTATGCAAGGAGGATGAGTCAGCTTGTGATTTTAATAGTGTCTTCTCTCTATTAGTTCTTGCTTCCACTTGGAGACTGAAGGCCTCTTACTCATCCTTGGTCGAATTCAGTGAGGCAAGTGTCATAGGAGGAGATTCTGGAAGCTTCCATTGTCTCTCCACCTTGCGGAATGACACTGCCATTTGTAATTTCTCGCTCAACGCACCCTTATAGTGCATTTAGGTGCTATGCAACGCACCTAGCCAGTGGATTCTGGTGCTATGCAACGCACTTAGCTAGTGGAGCAGCTGAAATGATCCTGTTTTGACTTATTCTGAGCAATTTCTGGTGGAGAACTTTTGGGACAAGCTGTAATATGTTGACCTTGTTCCTTTAGGGGTTGGAACAACACTTTTAGGGACTTAGGAGCCCTTGATTTATGGACATTTCATGCTTGGAGCTGTATGGCACAAAAATGTCTATAACGCACATGTACGACCAGTCGGTTGAGAAGTATCCATGGAGTTTTTCGGACCAATCCCTGCTAAGAATCAAGCCATAGAATTCTGGGATATCAGCTACTAGAATGTCGATAACCTGACATACCTTGGGTTAGACGACAATATTATGGTCACTTGATTAAGTTCACAAATCACTTCGACTTGAGATCGATCAAGCTGAACTATGTGCACTGCGGATTTTTGTGGTTGAACATTCAACTTGGCACATATTGATCTGGGTAAAATATTCGTTGAAGCACCAGAATCTACCAAACAATTGTGCAATTTTTTATTGAAAATTTCATAAGTGAGAAGAAAAGGGGGAGTGTGAGACCTTGATCTTCCTCCAATCAAGGCGATGTCATTTGGATCAACCTTATTGATCGTGTTGGTTGGAGGTCTTCCCATGTTGTGGGAAGCTACAGCTGTAGGCAAAGATTTAGTAGGCACGACATGTAATTCTTTCATCATTATCTTTTTTTGATGTTTCAATTTGCTCAATTCATAAAGAGTGATATTAGCCCTAGTCTTTTTCATGTCATCAATAATATTGTACTCCATTTCATCCGACACTATCAGTGTTCTTGATGGAGGTGTTTGATCTGATTGGACTGGGCTAGATTGAGTCGCTTTAGCGGTGGTTTTCTTTGTTGCGACTTTATCTTTTGCTGCAAGGCTTGCGCCCTTCTGCTTAGGGGTAGTTTGGGGAGGATCAAGTTGATTTTTGCTTCGTGTGCTAACCGGAAATGCTTCTTGATCTTCTTCTTGTGGGAAGATGAAATCCCACATTCCTTGTAGTTCCACAACTTCTTCGTCATCGGTCTGCCCTTCAGTAGTACTCTCTTCTTCTTCCTCTTCTTCGGATTCGACATTTGAGATAGCGTTGGGTGGTTTCACATCCATTGAAGGGCCTCTTTTAAAAGCTCTGTAGGGCTTTTTTAAAGAAGTTTCTACTAGTTTTTTTATGTCAATCATCTCATTGGACATGGTTTTTAATACTTTTTTTAATCCTTCCAAATCGAAAGGGTCTTTCGTTTGTTTCTTCTTGGAGTCTTCCTTGAAGGTGACTTTCTTAGATTTGCGTTCCTCTATCACAGATCTTTTTTCCAGGGCTACTACACATTTCTCTACTGCTATCGCCTCTGTCAGGTTTTCAACTAAGGTTGTTTTATTTGCCCTATCCACGAAGATTGCTAAGTTTGATGGTAAGGCCGTAATATACCATTCACATCGTAATTCTTCGCTGGGTTGGGAAGCAGTGGGAATTTTGTTGAGGATTTTATTGAACCATAAATTGAAATCTTTGATGGGTTCTCTAGCCTCGGCTTTAAGATTGGATAGGTCATTGATTAACATTGCCATTGATCTGTCATCACCAAACTTGGTAAGGAATTGACTTTGAAAAATGTCCCGACTTGTGATAGACCCGGAAGGTAATGAAAAGTACCATGACCCGGTTGTTCCTTGCATTGTATAGGGAAAAAGCCGGAGAATAGCATCCTCATTGGTAACTCCGTTGAGATTGACAGAAAGCATGAAATTATTAATGTGCTCTTCAGCTAGCATGCCTGGTTCTGGATTGAATTTGGGTAGCCATTTCTCAGGATGGGCCGTATTTGGATCAGGGGTGGAGGCATTAAAACTGCCCCAGGATTGTTCCATGGAGACTGGGCCATCGTTGAACTGCTAGTAAATGAAAGTGCAGAGGATGATCCCTGAGGCTGGGAAGATGAAGATATTATCATCTTCGATGATTGAAGAGGAGGGGTCGTGGAAGATGGATGAGTGGTTTGGAATGAAGATGTGGGTGGCTGACTTCACGGTGAGGGAGTTGAAATGGACGATGTAGATGAAATAGTCTCACTGTCAGACTCTGGTGGTGTTTTCCTTGCTCTTTTCCTGGTGGGGAGAGGGAATTCAGTTGGCTGGATGCCAAATTTTTCACTCTTTAATCTGGTCAGGGGATGAGCAGGATTGTACTGCGAAGTCACACTGCTTTGAGATTTATCAGACCTCTGTGTAAAAATAGAAAATCCCTGGAGTTTGCGAATTAGAGTTTGAACTTCAGGGGGTTCAATTGTAGATTGGTCTGAAATATTAGGGTATGTAGCAGTGGTTAATACTCGAGCGACTTTTGACTCTGGATTTAAACGTACTGGGGAAGTCGGGGGAGTTGATGAGGGCGATTTACTCTCAGAATGGTATTTAGATTTTGATTTATGCACCATTCATAGTTCGGGCCCTCCTTCTAGCGCCAAATATGTTGAAGCCCCGAAAATCGGGTCGAAAACAAAGGGGATACCCACTCGGTCTGGACCTTGGTTGGCAGCTCCTTATCTGTTTGGTATAGCGGGTCCGACTGGGGATAATGGGACCAGTTTCCCAATTTAAGGGTGTGTGTGTGTGTAGAGTTGGATGATGTTGATTTAAGAGTACTTAAAGCTAATTTAATTCAAACTTCTAAACTAACTCTATGCTATTGTAATCTAATGAGAAACAACACATCTAATCTACACTAACCCTGAATGCATTTCTTCTATTATGCCATCTAAAGAGATTTCAAACAATAACTGGTAATAAAGATCATTCAGCTATCATAAGAATAGAAATCAATTAAGATAAACCACTTTGCATAAAAAGTTAAGCAAAACAGTTGTGAACAACATATCGCATAATAAGTTATTCATATATCAAACATAAATGAATGACTCCACCGTACAAAAGTTCCAAATGGTAACTCACACATTCATACAGTAACATATAAACAACTGAAAACTATATATCACTTTAAGAATATGAGCAGAAATGGTCAAGAGATAAAATACCATTTATGACTGGTTCCACTCATAAGCTTCAAGCAACAATGATTTATCTCTCCTTGCTCTAACGTCTACTAAGAGTACAAAAGTGCAACATCAGTAGCAGATATCAAATGCAAACATTAATAAATCTCGATCCAACCATTCATCAAAAACCCCCTCCGAGGGTGCAAAAGTGCATGTTCTGAGGACAAGTTTTTTGACAAATTTTTGGACCCTTCTCCAAATGCCTGAGAAGGGTTTAAATACTGATAACTAATTAACTTAATTACATAAATTTAGGATACGGTTTTAAATGACCGCCCTTCTGCTAAAGCAAAATTATTTCTAAAAATTGAATCTAATTCCTAACCATTTCTGTATTTGCTCCTTAGTGCTGCAAGCATGCAACATTCGCCTGGGAAGAGTCGGCTGGTCATCTTCTCCTTTCGTTTGAACTACGAAAATAGAAATAACAAGCGTTGGCACCACTTTCTGGTAAACTAGAAGATATTTTCAAGAATCTTCCTCTGGCTGGGTGTATTCACTGCGTGTATACTTGGTAATAACCCAAATTCCTCTCAAACTGATTCTGCTTTTGCTATTTCGGTTTCCGGCCTTGCGAATGACTGAATAAGTTAGGGACTTTGCTCTTTGAACAATTTTCTATATTGAAAACTGCCTCCATTCTTTGTTCCGGGCTTTTCTGGTGTGTTTTCCTTCTTTAGCGCCTTTTTGCTTTTTGCTTTACCGGGCATAAGCTTCAGGATCTTTTGAAAAAATGCTGCTTTTGTGCGCCTTTGATTCTGAGTTTTGGATGGCCTATTGACATCAGCATCTGTTGAGTGATACTCTGGAATCTGTGGTCCTGTTGCATGCAGCATCCGTTTGTGAAGGCGTCTCTTCTCTGTTCTCCGATCATTGACGCTTTCCCCTTTTCCTTAGATGTTTCCTGCACATTTCTTTATGTTGTTTCCTGTCTTACATTTTACGCAAAGGAAAAGAGTAATGATGATAAAGATTGACATGAAAGCTTTAAGCTCTAATGAATGCATAATCATGACACCCATAACGAAATGACTCTTCGAAAAACACAACACTATGCTTCTTGAATACTTTGGCATACAATCATTAATTTCTTTTAAGGCGCACGCCCAATTTTGGTCTACAGAAAGCTTTCCTTGAATACTGCGCCGAGGAAATTTTGCGATGGGTGATTTCTGCGTCTCGCATCGCAGCATTGAGGATCGCGTTGTCAAAATGTGTCATTGCAGAAATTGATGATCGCATTTATCGCAAATCGCATTCATCGCAGATCGCAACATCGCATATCGCAACATCGCAGATCGCAAATCGTAGATCGCAACATCGCAGATTGCAAATCGCAGATCGCGCTTAGTCATCCAATCATTGTGTGGTGCTTACGCGATGTTACGATATGCGACGTCGCATATCGGCCGTCGAAGATTCCTTAAGTTTTTTCATTTAAGAGTGCTTCATAATGTATGCGATGCGATGAATTTCATGTCGCTTCTTTGCAGCTTATTATGCGCATAGGAAAACATTTCACTCTCTTCTCGCGATGCGATACAGTTTTAGGGAGTTGAAATACAAAAATTTTGATAAAATGTTTTTTGGATTTTTTATTAAGGGTCCCCATTTGCTTGGTGTTATCGCTAATACCAAACAAAGAGGGGGGTTTTTGGTGGCCACAACACATACATAACATTGTTTATGCACTGATAGTTGCCGTTGCAGCTACTCTCTTCATGAGCTTCATGGTTTTGTCGTTTGACTGATTTATGCACTTTCCTGAGTTGCATGCATGTATTTCGACTTAGATTTGCACTAGATTTGCACACACATTCAGTCCTTCATGTTTTCAGGTTGCCATTGCGCAAATCGAATCTGTCCTAGCCTAGATCTTTTTTCTCCCAGCATGCTCTGTGCATTCCTCGCAGTGAAGGCTCTGCCTTTCCTCTAGGAATTGTGCAATTGCTGCCCACACTGGCTCGTAGTTGTGCTCTATGTAATCCTGGGAGGAAGTTCCTAGACTTGACTACTAGAACTACGCAACAAGAAACCCAGCTTGAATGATTTGTGCATTGTGCAGTTTCAGTCAGCAGCCAACCTCATTGGATTATGCATTGTGCAGTTCTAGTTAGCAATGAGCCTCACTGGCAACTAAGACTCTGCAATGTGTTGTTCCAACCGATAGTCTCCCCGCCTCCTAGAGTCAATGCTGTGTAATCTTTCCCAACAGTCATCAGTTTGTTGTGTGATTGATTCTTGAGTTGCTTTATGTTGCTATCCAACATTGTCTTGTCATGAGTGTCTTCTTTATCTCTAGATACCACATGTTTTTTCACAGCTTCTCAGTAGTATAGGTATCATGGCCTCTAAGAGAGTTAGATCAGAAGACAAAGTTGAAAGAAGTACTAGAGATGTGGTTGAGTAGGGGTCTATGAGCTTGCTCATGTACATAGACACACATTTTTTCATTGAGAAACACATCACGATCACATGGAAAGACATCAACACTATTTTTGCAGGCATCTTTGAGGAGAATATAGAGGATCGACAAGTCTATCTCAATATTCATAAGTTGGGATTGTACAAGGTTGCATGTAGGTATCCCACATTCCCATGCACAAATGTGATCCATTTGATATTCCCACACATTGATCCTGAGATGATGATATTGAGTAGTGTCAATGGAGTAGAGCTTGCTTGCTTCAGGACAAAAGATTATCAACAGATGTACCATTTTCCACATCTGATGAACATGATGGATGCACCATTCTACACTCCCAATAGCAGCGCGAACACAAGAGACATCTTGAAGCATTGGGTAAGGGAGCCATCAAATTTCAGGAGGACACCCAACCAAATATACAAGACAAAGACACTCAAGAAGGATTACCAATTCTAGGTCATCTTCGCATGCTGCTTGTATGGCCAAGAGAGTACAGAGGCCTTCCGGAAGACATGGGTTGCTATGTTGGATTAACTGGCAAGTGAAGGCAAACCTTTCAATCAGTCCAACATGTTGGCTCTCCAGCTAAAAGTGGATGTATATGATGCCTGGAGTCAGCGCAAGGATTAGCAAGTAAGATTCTTCATGTCTTCTTACTTACTCGATGTAATATGTTCTCGTCAAGAGTTTCCTAGCATGGGTTAGGCATGGACACCTTTAGAGAATGTTGTCAATGTATATTGCAAGTTTCTCTCAAACTACAATTACCAAGCAGTCATGGTTAGACTATTTGATCATTTCATCACCCCTTTGTACACGATGATATTTGAACAAGATATTCCTTGCATGTTCGTGGCAACAATGGAGGCATTTATAAACATTACAGATTGGTACACCTCACCCAATGGCACCTTCATCAAGAATGTGCAACACATAGAAGGCTCTGCATGTTTTGCCGAGATTTTCCATGGACAATATGGTCATGTAGGACGTTGCATAGCATATGTTGACAGGGTTATCAGATGGATTGCATAGGAAGAAGAAGGAACCATGGCCTATGCTTCCTTTGTGAATTGGGTTGTACATGATTCAAAGTTTGAAAGAAGCTCATGCCAAGTCTAGGAATTCAAGAAGTTTAATTTTGACACCAAGAGTTTCAATCTGTATGATCTACATGGCTTATGTAGGGATCACTGTGTGAGAATGTACTATTCTTGGATCCACGGGGCATGTCATTGGCTAGAGGAATACCCATTGAAATATTTTTATAACTCCTCTAGGCTCAATGAACTGGTCAACATGGAAGTAGAGTGGTTAGTATCACTCAAGGAAGCAACACCACATGGAGAAACAACAAGAGAAACAACAAGCAACAAACCTATGCAATACAAAGGCAATAGGAAGATTGTCAAAAGCATAAAGATGGAGAAATGCTACAAGTTTAAGGAAGACCCACTTGTGGAAGGAGTAGCTTTGGAGATAGATTCAAAGATGTGACAACGTGACAAGAGAGTAACAAAAATAAAGAGGGAGAAGAAAAGACTAGAAGAAGCAGAGAGGAAGTTGCAGGAAGTAGAGAAGAAGCTCAAAGAAGAACAAGTGCTGTGTAGAAGAGAGAAGGAAGCACAACATGAACAAGAATAGGAACAAGAATAGGAGGAAGTGCAAGGCTCACAGATAATGCAAACCTTGCCAATAGATGTTGAAGACTATAAAACAATAATAGATGAGGCACAAGGTGAGCAGTCACAAGAACAGGACCTTGCTTCGAAGGATGAACTAATAGTAGAAAATATGGAGATGGAGATGGAGCAACTGGAATAGGATGAGAACACCGAACTCATGCTAAAATCAACTTAGATGACCCCACAGTCTTCACCAGCTCCAGCAGCAGAGCAAGTCCCAAGTGAACAAGGGGATAGAATTCTCCTTGAGGATAATCCAAGAACGAATGTGTACAACATAGCCTATGACGAGTCATGTCACAGAGATGTACAAGCACGTAGAGCGCACACCCTGGATGAGCATGTGTTAGCTATGCACTTTGAAGAACTGTTGATTGTGTCATATATACGAAGACATCCAACTACCTTGGCCAATGCTACAAAGGCTTATGCCAAAGCCACGAGCTTGAGTGTGAAGTTATTTATAGAAAAAAGCGAGTGTATGGCTAAATATTTTCAAGTAGACAGGAAGAGAGAGGAATAATCAACAGGATCCGCTAGGGTTTAGATGAAAATGCTAATACTTTATGAGGTATCAACTCTTGAGAGAGTGACACAGAGACTATATGACAGGTTCATCATAATGCACAAGGCATTTTTCCCTCTACATGGTCATTAAGAACACTACACTAACACATCATGAACACTCACAGACATACATGTTGTCGTTGATCATGTACAGACATGGACAATGAGATATAAGGGAGCCTCACTTCACTTTCACAAGATGATGAAGTTGCAAGTATAGTTGGACAAAGCACGCATCCAGAGTATGATCCAGAACTATAAAGAACTCCCACCGCTCATCAGCAATGTTGAGGCTTTGTACACACGGTTGTTCAGGAGTTTGGACATCGTGGTGAGAAAGTATGGCACCCTGTCGATTGGTATGCTCACCAAGGCCAAAGAGAAGAACCAAGTCAGACTGGAGCTCGATGCATACTTTTATCATTTTATGCTCATGGCCACCAACGCAGACTTGCAAGTTAGTGTAGATAACATGCGAATGTACATCGTCGATCTGACCTTTCTCTGGACTAAGCTGCACATGTTATAGGACAAGTTGGATAGAGGATCCAAATTAGTATACCTGGAAGTAATGGAGGCAAGAGTTCATTTCTAGGACGACATCATCAAAGAGTATGCAGACACAATTTCACACTATTAAGCATGGGATCAGTTCGTCATCGAGGATCATGGAGAGGATGTTGATGAAAGAGTTTTTCTAGAACCGTTTGAGTCTTAGTGTTGTCCTATTTGTCTAAATCAAGTCTATTTTTGTCCCACATGGGTATGTGTGGAAAATTTATTATTATTGCAAACATGATGTTAGTGAAATTCCAAGTGTCATTAGTGGAATGAAAACAATCATATGTAATGTAAAAATTTATGTAATGAAGTTGAAGAGTCATGAGGGTAGTCAAAGAGTCACAAAGGGGAATGTCAAGGGTCACCCCACCCTTTGTTATGAATAGAACCTCATAACTCATTTAAGAGGCTTTTGGGAACCAATATTTTGCTAGGCATTCTTTAGAGAGGGCTTGGAGAGTATTCTGATGAGCCTTGGCTTGTCCACACTGTAGAGTGAGTACATATCTTTGGAGGAGAAGTCAATGTTGATTGTAGCATTCCACTATTGGGGCTAGTGGTTGTCATGGTTGTATGTATGGATGGAACTTTCACTTTATATAATATATTCGAGCTAGCACATATTCATGCATATGTTGTTATTGTAGTTCGACTATTCTAGTTAATTTAGCAATGTATGATTTTTAACTTACACATTTGTGTATGAACTATTTCATATATGATTGTATGAATCTTGATGAGGTCATGTTATTGGTTTAACCCATCACATTGGATTGTCGACTAGTCTGCTTTCCAACTTGTGATGTCATTTGGCCCGTGTGTTCCTTTGAGGCTACGTAATATTACAAGCTTCTAAGGGATACACTTCTTTTCTCATGTTGTGTGTCAGAACCTCCCCATGCATCTCTCTTGACTCACTTCACAGTGACACACTTGTTTCCAACAAAGATATCACACTTACCTCTGCGCGCTACCGCAGTTAAGGCATAAATTTACTACCCACTGCTGGGACTCCTACTCCAAACAGTTTGAGGTCTAGTTGGGACTTCTTACCAGGGAAATCCCCTGACATGTTGGTAGGTCCAGCACCATCAATAGGATGGATTGCCCAGGATATGGGATGTAGGGGAACTTGGAAGGTGAGTGGTTGCATGGAAGGGGGTGACTAGATTTCCCGAGGGATTATGTAGCATAGAAGGGAAGGTCGCGGATATATTTCTTTTGGTCATTAGCGTTTCCAGATGGAATTAGATGAACATTGGGAGTCTGCCCTAGAACCATGATCTGGTAATTGTTCACTGGAGCATAAGTGGTGTAGGATGGTAGCACTGGACATTAGATGGAACTTTAACTATGATAGTGGATTTTGGACTTCCTGGGAAGGAAGTGAATCTTGATATTACTTTGAGGGTGGAGGTGTGATCCTATGGACTCCCTTGGTCATTAATATGTGCATCGTATCCTTTATTTGTTCATTTAGAAAATGTGAATATGTGTATATGTGGTAATTGTAAATACCATAATGGGTTGTGTTATAAAGCTCCAGTATGTGATATGGTTGTTATCTTGTCATGTTGTGAGGATGGTTTTCTTTTAAGAATGTCTTTCATTGTAAATACTACAATGAGCTAACTTATAAAGATCCATGGGCAATATATTTTCTTTTCAGTGATTTTTCTATGGTCATGGTGTGGTTTAACACCGAGGATGGTGTTCCCCAAGGGGCAGGATTCTATAACAACCATGGTGAAAGTTCCATGTAATAATGTAAATAAAGGAAAAAATAAGATCAGGACTAAGGGAAACATATTCCAAGTTGAATGTTGGGAAAAGATATCCCAATGGGAATCATTGGATGTGTGTTTTGGCTAAGGAAATTAGTAAAGGATAAAACAAAGGAATTAAAAGGAATAAAGACAGTTTTTGCATGTTTATTTATGAAAATAAAGGAAATTAGGAGAAAAGTAAGGTGAAAGGTCACGTGTTACATGTGAGGAGGAAATTGAAGGAAAATAATGGAAAATGAAGAAATTAGAGGCCTCATTAACAAAAAGGATTTTGAGGCCTCATTAACAAAAAGGCTTTTGAGGATCAGTTGGCAAGCTTTGTCAGTGTTAGGTTTAGTCAGTGTAAAATCTCTTGGTCAGTTCAACCTTTTGTTAGTTCAAGCTTGGAGCTCTCTCATTATTCTTTCTCTCTCTCTCTCTCTCTCTCTCTTTCTCTCTCTCTCTCTCTCTCACATTCTTGGTCACTTAGATTTTTCTTGGAGCACTCTAGCTTTAGATCAAGGAAGAAAAATAAAGCAAAGGGAAAGGAAGGAAGGTAAGGATCAAGGAAGGAAAAGCAGGATTAGGTAGCTTCAACACGAATACTTGCAGGTAACCTTTTGCATGTGTGATTTCCTAGATGGTTTGTACATGCATGGCTTTGCATGTTCGACTATGGTTCTCTTGCTATTGGTGATATGATTTTTCGGGTTATGACAGTGGTTTTCAGTCTAGCCTTGAATTTTTTCGAACATCATGGTATGTTGGGATGTTTATCTCGATTTTGAGCCTTGGTTCGCCGGAAGGATTTCGGAATCTAGGGCGGAGGTGGTCTTAAGTTTAGTTCGCAAAGGCCTAGGAATCCCTTGAATAGTTTGCCAGGATACATGGTAAAGCCTGAGGGAGAAGTCTTGGTTTAGGGCCCAGTGATCTAGGTTTAGATTACAATAAAGCCTGAGAGATTGGTCTTAGTTTAGGCACTAATGATCGAGGATTGGATTGTGGTAAATCCTGAGAGACAAGGAGATGGAAAATTCCTCAAGGATAGTGATGGATTCCAGATGGAATTCCATGTTCGTTTCAGTTGTGATCGGAGCACCAGTTTTGGTGTGATCACAGTTTGATGAGGGTGAAGGTGGTTTAACCTCTGGATTCCCTTGGTTGTTCTTGGATTGGTTGTTCTATGAGATCCCACATTCATGCTTCGAATATGGCACAAGGGTGACTTGATGAAAGAGAGATTTGGTTCAGCCATGTTTATGGTCAGGTGGTACATGAAAGTCCCGAACCTGGTTGGATTTTCCTATGATTAATAAAAGCTAAGTTCTCTTACTTTTTGACTGATTTATATGTGGATTTAATGGTTGTCTTATCTCTAATATTTACATGGTTTAATGTTGGTTATATGCATGGTTATGTGACTAGTTTATGTCATGATTATTTCATTTATTTACTTGTAATTGTTAAATGGATGGATATAGGACCTAATTGATGATTTAGTAGTTCAATGGGGAAGGAGGTGATCCTTATGATGATGTTTCGTAAGTTGTTTCGATCATTTATGCATTGTCTTGTATCCTAGACCTATAGGTTGCATTGTTTCCAAGTGTTTGACATGATGCTCGTCCTGGTTGGGGATGTTCAAGCTTTGTCCTAAGGGTAATTTTTGATTGATCAACATTGCTATCATGCTTTTAATGAATTACGAAGGTTACAACAAGTTTTGGGTAGAGGCCGGGATTCTGGGCTAGAAAAGTGGCTTAAATCGCGGAGTCCTTGGCACAGAACTGGAAATTTTGGACCATAGTCACTGGCAGGAAGGTTTGTGAGAGCGACATTGTGTTGTTGGTCACTCCGTTGCCCATAGAATGAGACCAACTATGGCCCAAGAGCTGTAGAATAACAATGGGACCTAGGGACAAGCTATTTGAGTGGCTGGTTTGTCTCCTAAGGGGTATATTGATGATGTTGGATGACTGTGTTTGATGTTTTGTTGATTCCAGTTCCTTAAGGTGACATAGGAGGTCAAATTTGATCATAGTAGCCTCTCTTCTCATGTTTACCCCAGTTGGCATGGTTACCTTGGCTAAACTTGGGAATGGGTGTTACACCTGCAAGGGGAGGTATGTAGCCATTTTTCTTTACCACATTAGGCTTCTCTTACACTTTTCGGATAGACGTGAAATAATATTTCCTTTTTTCATCCATAGAAGTTTCGATAAAGTGGCTCAAGGCATTTAGTCCATTGCCAAAAATGCTGAAACTAGCTTATGCCACCATAGTCTTACCAAAATTCTAGTTGTTTATGAGTTGGATCGATGTAAAAAGTCTTGGGAAGAGTTTTTGATTGAAAACATTCCTCATGAGGAAAACCAATTCAAGGGTCAACAGAGGCTTATTAGCCCCTGATCAAAGAAATTGGGACAAGGAACCGACTCCCTCCTAATTCTTTTTCTAGACAAGGCCAGAGCTCTGGTATAACCCCCCTATATCAAAAGAAGAGGAGGATTGTTTGGCAAAACCCCTGAAGAAACCTAGACTTGTAAACCCCAGTTCTTATCTAAAGAAATGAACCCTAATCTCAAAAGGAAAGAAATGTACAGAAAGTAGTGCGCAAAAGCATGAACCTGTAAATAATGATGCAGCAACCAAAAATCCCAGCAGAGCAAATGAAAGAGGCCTCAGGTGGAGGTTCTGAAACCTGTTTCCTCACCAACAGAAAAATAGTATGAGGAAGCTAATGTAGCTCCTAAGAAAAGGAAGAGGAAACTCTTTTGAGAAGAGGAGTAAGTGGCAACAACTCCCACTTCACCATTACAGAAAACAAAAGTATCTGAGATTCTAACCTTGTCACAGGGTCAGCGGAAGACTAGAAGCATGTTTAGACAATAACTTCCAACTTTCAATACTCAAAACCTTGAACCTATCACTATTTTGTATTCTCCAGAATGGGAAGAAAAAAGTCCCTCTTGAGCATTCAAGGAAACAGGGGATGTTCCACGTGAGGAAGACAGACCAATTGATAACTTCCAAGATCTTTTAAGTAGTTTTCCACAAAAAGGGCCAATGTGACATAGGACCAGTCACAAGGAATCAAGCATCTAAGAATAATAAGAGCCAAACACATGAAGGTTCGACTCAAAGGGGGAGCAGTTCGCGACAAAAAACCCTACCTATTGAAAATACCTTAGCTCATGGTGAAGAATATTTGCAACTGTTAATAGAAAATTTGCAGTAGAAGAATGAAAAACTTAGGAAAAGGGCTCATAAATACAAAACATTTTTTCGTTATGTTTGCCGAGTCAATGAATACTATTAGAACCAAAATTTGGCCTTGGTATCTAAGAATGATGCGCTAGTCTTTAGGATTAAGTGACTCATTAGTTGGAAATTGAAGCAACTAAAGCCTATCAAAAGGCTTAATTCATGTGAATGAGCCCTAAGATTTCAATGACCATTAACATAGGATAACCACATTTTGGAAGTTCTAGTCAATGCGGCGAGAATATGAGGGAAGGGACGACCCAATTTTGACGACTGGTTGATTTTGAAAAACAATAGCTGCATGAGGACATGCATTCCCTCTGGCATGGGGGGGTGTTGGGCCCTACTATTGTTACCCTTTTTCAAACCCTATCATACTATTTTTACTATCAATTATCCTACATTAACCATTTTTGACACCATAAAATCACTCCACACTAGCTAAATCGTCTTTACAGTGGAGGTGAGAAATACTAATAAGGATTGTTTTCGTATACCTTTTCTTGGTTTAAGTAGATGTTAAATAGATTTATATTTCTTGGCTTGATTTACTGATCTATAGATGGACTCTTAAATATAGGGAGGACACTTGATTACATGGACATGTCATCGGAGGTCCAACTGTTGGCATTATGATTCAGGTGTTGTCCTTGATGGAAACTCACTCAGATGAAAGATCGCAATACAATAGGTTAACAAAAAAGAATTATAGTTTAGACTACAGAGAATGAAGAAAGAGAGGTATACTTAGGTTCACCTTGACCAAGTTGCATATACACGCAGGTTCACTGACCAGAAGTAGCGTATACGTACATATGCACTTTCACAGAAGGAAAAGAGCATATACCTTGGAAAACTAAATATTTGGTCCATGGTATTGGTCCAAGGTTTCTCATCTGAGGTATTGACCCTAGGTATTTGGTCCAAGGTATTGGTCCTAAGTGGTTTTGGTCCATGGTATTGAGAAAGGCCTAAAACTATAAAAGGAGGAGAAGATCATTAGGCCACATGTGCAAGTATCAAATATCTGATGAAGTGTGAGATCTAGTATGCAGGTTCTTCGCTTATGGTGCTTTGCTAGATTTGAACCAAGGATGAACCTTAGCGGTTGATGAGGGATAAGATCTAATGATGGATCGGGATCTTAAAGCTTAAATTGATTTTTTATTATATGGTTTGATCATGCATAATCTAGATCTGGATATTGACACATGCGTTATTCTGTAAATATCATGATCTGGGTATAACTGAATTCCAGAATAGCTAAAAAATTATGAATTGATATTTATAGATGTGTACACTGGTTGGCTTTGATAAAAGAGCATATACATGCAGGTTTGACACATGGAAGTAGCGTATACCTTATAATGTACGTTTCAATTGTTTCTGTTTGCTATTGCAGAGTTATGGGTTCTGGTTTGGGTTCTGGTTACTGTATTCTCGTGACAGTGTTCTGAATAATTAGATTCAGGGTCAGTGATTGGTTGATACATATGTACTTGATGATTGTATTGCAGTTATGATGTTGTTGATGGGTCCAGTATGAAAATTGAATGAAATGTGGCCTTCAGATTGTGGTGTTGTGTTCCAGGAGTATCCAGTCTGAAAATTCATGAAATGTGGCCCCTGGTAGAAGAGTGGAGTTTTCTGTAGGCTGGCACATATGTACTAGTAAACATATTTGCTAGTAGAAGAGCTAGGGGGTTGTAGCCCCCTTCAAATAGAAGTTGGAGAATGGGATAAGGTAGCAACCTTCTGTAGGTAGAAGCCTGCATATTGGTATGAGTCTGCATGAGTACAATGCTGTAAAAATATTTGCTTATTATTATTATTATTAAAAGAAGACAGAGACGACAACAGTAGGTCGTTTTCACCCATATTGGGTTCCACCTTATATCTTGGTGTTCATGTGTTTCGCTTATGTGTGACACTTTATTCTTCTTTTACTACATTGTCTAATAAATCTCTGATATACTTCTTAAAGTTCAATGCATGATAAATTGGGTAAAACAAAAGTTCTCTGCATATACCCTAGTTGCTCTAAGTACAGTCGCATGTACACGCTAGTTCACTTAGATGAAGTAGCATATACAAATATTTTTGGGAAATAAATTTATTAATTTGATAATACTGATTCACCCCCCGTCTGAGTATTATTTCCAACAATTGGTATTCGAGCAAGTCCTTTAGAAGATGCTTGATCGATTGAAGGGAAAACCATCATCATGAGTAATCAAGAAAGCATGGGATCCATCAGACTGCCAATATTTGACGGGAGCAACTTTGTTTATTAGAAGATAAGAACCACAACCTATCTTCAATCACTTGGAATGGATATCTGGGAAATTGTGGAAGGAGGATATACATTTCCATCATCAATTTCTACAGAAACAGTAGGTAAAAAGCAATATGAAACCAATGCCAGGGCTATCAATACATTATTGGGAAGTCTATCACAATCAGAGTTTTTCGAATTTATGCAGCTCAAAACAACGAAAGAAATATGGGACAAAATTGTTCTGAGCTATGAAGGAGACTCTCAAGTAAAATGGGCTAAAATTCAAACTCTCAGAATTCAATATGAAACTCTTAAGATGCACAATGATGAAAGTATAGCTAGTTACTTCTTATGTATAGGTGAGGTTGTCAATTGTATGAAGAATCTGGGTGAAGATATAAAGGAATTTACTTTAGTTGAGAAAGTTTTAAGATCCTTTTCTACTAAATTTGATTCAAAAGTATCTGCCATAGAAGAAAAACAGGATCTATAGACTATCACTATGACACAAATTCACGGAATCCGAACTTCCTTTGAGATGAGAAAAGGAGGCCCATCAGATATGAGAGAAGCTGCATTTAAATATTCACCAAAAGGAAAGGAAGAACTCAATGAATCAGGACATATTTAAGAAGAAGATGATGAAGTAAACTTTGTCAAGAAGCTTCAACTGGGTTCTGGAAGATTTAGAGGTAAACTTCTATTCAAATGTTTTTCTTGTGGTATAGTCGGTCATTGTGCTGCCAAATCTCATCATAAAGATAAATATGATAAAGGGAAGGAATATGAAAAATGGAATAGAAAACAAAGTGTAAGTAAAAAGAGTTACTATACTCATGAAGATAGCGATGGTCTATCAAATAGTGATGAAGATGAAAATAGTAATGACTATAGACTTCTAATGGCTTATGACGATGATAATTTTTGGGATGCTTTAGAAGAAGATGACCTTCATGAAGAAATCTCTAAACTCAAAAATATGTTTAGAAGAAAATAATATGATTATAGATACCTTGACATACCAACTTGCTGAAATAGAAAAGCACAATGAAAAACTAGAATGTGAAATTATGGGTCTAAGAAAGGATCTTGAGAAAATGAAATATCTCAATCTTAGATTTGCTAAAGGATCAGAAACATTAAATGAAATTATCAAAGTGTAGCTTTCTCCTCTGATAAAGATAGGGTTTGGATATACTGAAGAAGCATCTCAATCACAGAAGTCATCAACCTCCACTAAAAGCTATCTTGATGCATCAAAGAATAGTGAACAGTATGACAATCGTCAACAAAGGCATAAAGTAGATGACCAGGTAAATCAGACTCAATTTTCTTCAAGGATGAATAGAAGCCACAACCAACCTCAGGTAAACCATACTCAAATTTCTCCAAAGATTAATATCAATGGAAACCACAATCACGAGGTCAATAGATTCGATAAACACACGAACTTCTTTAATGGTCAATGTTTCTCATGTCATAATTTTGGACACAAAGCTTCTCAATGTGTTGCTTAATAAACCATCATGACTAGAGAAGCACGAAATCAAAGGAATGTGAAAAGGATCAAGAAAAGTTCCTATAATAACTTTTCTCTTCTTGAAAATGAAATAGAATTCTCAATCTATAACAACTTTGGCCATGAAGAATCTGAATGCAGGAGCAAATTTCAGCAAACATCTCAAAAGGAGCAAACTCCATTAAATCCAAGGATATAGAGAATGAAATAACATCAAACAGAAAGATGTGGTATAGCCTTGAATGTGGAAGGACAAGAAAATTAGTGGTACATCGACAGTGGATGCTCAAAACACATGACAGGTGACAAAGAAAAACTTCACTCATATAATGCCTTAGAAAAGAAAAGAATGTCTCATTTGGAAACAACACTCCTGCTTTCATAAAAGATAAAGGCTCTATTTTCTTGAAATAAAAGTTTAAAGTTGGGAATGTTATGTATGTAGACGGTCTAAAGCATAACTTGTTGAGTGTCAGTCAAATGTGTGATCAAGGAAATGAAGTGATGTTTCGATCAAACAGATGTGTTGTTCATGAGCTTGATACAGGAGAAACGGTGATCAAAGGTACAAGAACTCCAAACAACTTATACATAATCAAGGGAGGACAACAACAATGATATCTAAGAAACAAATGTTGAAAATTGGATGTGGCATAGAAGATTGGGACATCTAAGCTTTTCTCAAATAAAAAAAGCATGCAGATTCCCGGTTGTTCGTGATCTTCCAAATATCAGCATCCCTAAAAATACAGTATGAAAGCCATGTCAATTCGATAAGAAAACCAGAGCTCACATCATTGAAAAGGAAGGGTCAGATAGTAAGCCTCTTGAACTTGTCAATACTAATTTATGTGGACCATCAAGGAAAAAGTCACCTCGTGGAGAAGAATAATTTATTTTGTTCATTGATGATTTTTCCAGAATGTGTTGGATAGGTATTCTAAAGCATAAAGATGAAGCATTTGAAAAGTTTAAAGCCTTCAAAGTTTTGGTTGAAAATGAATCAGATCACAAAATAAAATGCCTCAGATCTAATCGAGGAGGGGAATTTACCTTGGATGAATTCTTTGACTTTTGTGAACAACATCGAATATAAAGGTGGTTCTCCACCGAAAAGACTCCTCGGCAAAATGGAGTAGTAGAAAGAATGAACAGAACTGTTCAACAAATGGCTCGAGCTATTCTAAATGAATCTGGAACTCCTGCAACCTTCTAGGGAGAAGCTGCATTCACCGCTGTAAGTATTCTCAACCAAGAAAATGTTCGGGTAAACAACACTCAAACTCCACATGAACTTTGGTATGGTAAGATTGCTACTGTAAAATACTTTAAAGTTTTTGGAAGCAAATGTTATATCGAAAGGACTGATGAAAAAACTTGGTAAGTTTGAACCTAGAGAAGATGAAGGTATTCTTCTTTGTTACTCTTCCCGAAGTAAAGGATATAAATGTTATAATAAGAGACTTGGGAAAATTATTGAAAGTATTGGTGTTGTAGTTGATGAAGCATGCAAAAATCCAAAACAGATAAAAACCGAAGATTGTGACAATGAAGAAG
Source organism: Pinus tabuliformis (assembly GCA_031772625.1). Taxonomy (NCBI): domain Eukaryota; kingdom Viridiplantae; phylum Streptophyta; class Pinopsida; order Pinales; family Pinaceae; genus Pinus; species Pinus tabuliformis. The sequence goes on along the minus strand of CM062817.1, from coordinate 407,567,773 downwards.
ATGGGGATTACTTTCCCACCTCAAATCACAATGATTTTGAAGAAGAAACCAATGAAGCACCAGAAGAAGAGATAATGGTAGAAGAAAAGACTCCGTCCAGGTATGTTCAGAAAAATCATCTATAAACTCAAATTTTAGGGGAAAAAGAGGCAGGTGTAAAGACAAGAAGAACTAGTATAGAAACCTCAAGCTATCTAGCATTACTATCCTCCATCGAACCTCAAAATGTAAATGAAGCATGCAAAGATGAATGTTCGGTCAAGGCCATGAATGAAGAGCTTGAGCAAATTGAAAAGAATAATACTTGGGAATTAGTTCCTAGACCTCATGATAAAAATATCATAGGAACTAAATGGATATTCAAAAACAAGCTGAATGAAAATGGATAAGTTATTAGAAACAAGGCCAGACTTGTTTGTAAAGGGTATGCTCAACAAGAAGGTCTAGATTTTGAAGAAACGTTTGCACCTGTTGCTAGACTTGAAGCCATAAGGATGTTTCTTGCCCTTTCTAGCTTTCAGAAATTCAAATTATACTAAATGGATGTAAAAATTTTCTTTCCTTAATGGAGACTTAGATGAAGAAGTCTATATTGAACAACCAGAAGGCTTCATTCTTGGAATGATGTAAAACTTGTATGCAGACTCAGAAAGGCTCTCTATGGTCTAAAAAAGGCCCCAAGGGCTTGGTATTACTGCCTTGACAAATATTTACACCAACAGGGTTTTTCAAAAGGTTCAGCAGATAGCAATCTATATACAAAGATTGACACTAATAAATTGCTAATAATTGTCGTTTATGTTGATGATATCATTTTTGGTAGCAATGAAGAATCTATGAGTTAGAATGTTTCCTCAGTAATGTAGAAAGAATTTGAAATGTCCTTGCTTAGTGAACTGACCTATTTTCTTGGTCTACAAGTTCAACAAAATAAAGATGGTATTTTTCTTTCACAAACCAAATATCTCAAATAGATCTTGAAAAAGTACGACATGGAAGATTCTAAACATGTATATACCCAAATGGTAACACGATGCAGTCTCAGCTCAAATGATGAATCAAAAGCAATACATCAACCAACTTACAGATCCATGATTGACAGTCTACGTTATCTAGCAGGTAACCAACCTGACATCATGCATGCTGTAGGAATAGGTGGAAGATTCCAAGAAAATCCAAAGGAGTCACACCTTTAGGTGGTTAAAAGGATTTTCAAATATCTTCAAGGAACACAAAACTTTGGTTTATGGTGTCCTAGAGATAAAAAACTTACTCTTCATGCATATATAGATGCAGATTGGGCAGGAAGTGTTCATGACAGAAAAAGCACTAGTGGTGGTGCGTTCTATATGGGTTCTAGGTTAGTGTCTTGGTTCAGCAAGAAACAAAGTTCAATTGCATTATCTACAGATGAAGCAGAATATGTGGCTGCTGCATCTTGTTGCACACAACTGGTTTGGATGATGCAAACACTGCAAGACATTCAAATCACATTCACTCCACCCATATCCATTCTATGTGACAATACAAGTGTCATTAGTATTTCAAAAAATCCATTCATGCACTCCAAGACCAAGCACATACCCATCAAATACCACTTTCTACGTGAACAAGTGCTTGAACAAAAGGTCAAATTGGAATATGTTCCCTCCAAAGAACAGGTTGCTGATATATTCATTAAAACACTGCCCAGAGAGACATTTGAATAGCTCAGACAAAATCTAGGAGTAGTTGTTGCATCATCCTGCTGTTAAATCAAACTTTTCAGAGAAAGGTGATTATACGCGAGTTTCCTAAAGTGAAGTTGCGTACACACACGGGTTTTTGTGGGTCAAGGAGCATACATGTTTTTCAAGAAAGAAAAATAGTGGGGCAAACTCTGATATGGGTGCTCAGACTGATATTGATGATATGCTCTGTTCATTAATTTTATGTGGCTAACAAAGATGCCTTGATCTTTGACCTGTTAACAATGCACAGGTAGCACTGGTTCAGGGGGAGCATTAGCCTTCATGAACATTTAGCATTGTTGGCATTATGGTTGCTAAGTCCAGCTATGGCTTCAGATATTTATACCATTGGCTGCTCAAATCATGTAAAAGTATAGGGTGTGATATGTCTTCTCATACATTTGAATGGGTCCTCATTGAAAAATGATGTAATTTATATCCCCACCTTACATGGGATGGATGATGTAATATTTCTTGTTTTCATCATGTATAAACAATTGGTATATCCCCACTTGGTTGGATGGATGAGTAAAATTTGGTATATCCCCACTTGGTTGGGGGATGGATGTATGTATGAATCATTAGTGATAGGAAGGTCATTGGTGATGTATGTATAGAATCATGTTATTCTTTTAGAAAATATTTTTGCAGACTTTGCTTGTGCTCAGGGGGGGAATGGACTCAATCATGGGAGCTCAATCAGTACATTTCAGCATATCATAAAATTCATCATGTACTCAGGGGGAGCATTACCAGCATAATGTATGTCAAAGGGGGAGCATGACCCTTTTTCCTTGATGTCAAAGGGGGAGAGTGACTTGGTGTTGTTGTTGCCATCAAGTTCAAAGGGGGAGATTGTTGGCATTATGATTCAGGTGTTGTCCTTGATGGCAACTCACTAAGATGAAATATCACAATGCAGCAAGTTAAAAACAAAGAATTATAGTTCAGACTAAAAATAATGAAGAAAGAGAGGTATATGTAGGTTCACCTTGACCAAGTTGTGCATACACGCAAGTTCACTAACCACAAGTAGCGTATACGTACACACACACTTTCACAGAAAGAAAAGCGTGCATACCTTCAAAAACTAAATATTTGGTCCAAGGTATCTGATTCGAGGTATTGACCCTAGGTATTGAGAAAGGCCTAAAACTATAAAAGGAGGAGAAGATCATTAGGCCAAGTGTGCAAGTATCGCATATCTAATGAAGTGTGGGATCTAGTATGCAGGTTCTTGGGTTATGGTGCTTTGCTAGATCTGAATCAAGGATGAACCGTAGCGGTTGATGAGGGATAAGATCTAATGATGGATCGAGATCTTAAGGAAAAATATAATTTTCATTATATGGTTTGATCATGCATAATCTAGATCTAAATAATGACACATGTGTTATTATGTAAATATCATGATCTGGGTATAACTGAAGTCTGGAATAGCTGAAAAATTATGAATTAATATTTACAGATGTGTATGTTGGTTGGCTTTGATAAAAGAGAATATACACATAGGTTCGACACATGGAAGTAGCATATACCTTATAAAGTATGTTTCAGTTGTTTTTGTTTGCTGCTGCAAAGCTCTGAGTTCTGCTTTGAGTTCTCGTTACTATATTCTAGTGACAGTGTTCTGAATAATCAGATTCACGTTCAGTGATTGGTTGATGCGGGTGCAGTTCATGATTGTATTGTAGTTATGATGGTTGTTGATGGGTCCAGTGTGAAAATTGAATGAAACGTGGCCTTCAAATTGTGGTGTTGTGTTCTAGGAGTATCTAGTCTAAAAATTCATGAAATGTTGTCCCTGGTAGAAGAGTGGAGTTTTCTGTAGGCTAGCACCTACGTAATAGTAAACATATTGGCTAGTAGAAGAGCTACGGGGATGTAGATCCCTTCCAGTAGAAGCTGGAGAACGAGAGAAGGTAGCAAGCTTCTGTAGGTAGGAGCAAGCATATTGGTATGAGTCTGCATTGGTACAATGTTGTAAACAGATTTTCTTATTATTATCAAAAGAAGACAGAGATGACAAAAATAACAGGTTTTCACCCACATTGGGTTTCCACCTCATATCTTGGTGTTCATGTGTGTTGCTTATGTGTGATGATTTATTCTGATTTTACTACAATGTCTAATAAATCTCTGATATACTGGTTATTGCTCAATGCATGATAAATTGGGTAAAACAAAAGTTCTCTGCATCTACACTGGTTACTTTAAGTACAATCCCATGTACATGGTAGTTCACTTAGCTAAAGTATCGTATACAAATCTGTTTGGGAAATCAATTTATTAATTCGATAATACTAATTCGCACCCCCCCCCCCCTCTTAGTATTATTTCCATCAAGACACTTGAGTATGTGGACAGGCCATCGGAGGTCCAACATCCAATCCAATGAATACATCAAGCAACAATTTTGGAGCAATTATTTTGTACTCTGTTTGGTAGTCAAATCGGTACTCTATTTAAGGCTCAGTGCCAGGAAACCATTGAACTATTGACATCCCGAAGATACTTCCCTCGTTCATAAGCATAGTGTTAGTTTCCTTGATCCAAAGTTAGTGTCACAAATGGAACATTTTCATTATGATCTCGTGAAGTGATTCTCAGGATTTAGCTTAGCTTAATTTAGTGCAGATCATAGATGTATTTTCTTTCCTCTGTCATTTTGTTGTAACCATTTGTGGGCATGAATTCTTTAAAAACTCCCAGTGTTTTTATGAGAGGTTACACATATACACACAGGGAGATTGTGACAAAATATCATTTGACTCTATTTTGTTTAAGATTGAAACTCTCAAACTTATATTCTATTGAAGTTCTTTTATATAATTGTCTCCACTTCTACATATATCTCATAAATCATGTTTTCTTGATCTCTAAACTATTGAATTAATTTTGAATTGTTAGAGTTTGTTGAAAGTGCCCACAAAAATCCTTGATCGGGTCTTGTAATATTTTTCATTAAGTAGGAGGTGTGTTTCGAATTCATTATGTAGAACTCTATTTTAATATTTACTTTCTTTCGTTCATAATTTCCAAAAATTTTCGTCCTTAGAATTGCACTTAAAATTAATTTGATTCTTTCCTAGATTTGAATTTATGATAAATAGTGAAATGTTTATTGAATTTGCACAAGCTTAAGTATCATTATTTTAAGTATAATCTACATTTACCAACTTATTTGATTTCTCTCACGATTTTTTGAATGCTAAAGAAGAAGGTTTCAGTTTGGAACAAATTTCTGATAAACAAATTCTTATCTTTTAGATTGAATCCCCTGTTCTGAATAGAAGTGTTTTGATCATATGTGGATCCATATATTGTTGGAAAGAAACTCCTATAGCTTGTGTATAGTATGAATTCTTGTGGGAGTTTCTTGGGAACAATGTGTCATTTATTGATGAAATAGAGAGTGTTAATGCTTGGAGAATTTCATATCATATACACTATGTTGGTTATTTGATTTACAGTATGACGATTATTTTATTTGTAGTGTATTGATCATTTGAATGAGTAGTATGTTATTTATTTGATTTCCTAGTGAGCCTTGAGTCAGATTTAGTTTTGTTCACTTGCTTAGATAAATCAAAACTGTGTATTATTTAATTTCTCAGATTGATTTTGAGTTAGGAAGCCATAACTTATGTTTTCTTATGCTTAGCTTGCTTTGAATGAAATAGTACAGAGGACATAGTTGAGTTATTTTGCAATACCTTGTTGAGTTTACTTTTGATTCGTAGCACCCTCGCTATTAATTTTGCATATTGGTTTTAAATGAACTTGGTTGCTAGGTTGATTTTGGAACACCACTTTTGATAGTTTCCAATCTTATTTCTTGAAGATTTTTTGAGTTATATGTGCCATAATTGAGAATGAGACAGTAATTTGGGTTGTGCATGTGAAATAGATTTCATTATTAGTAATTCGGATTGTATAATGAAATCAATTTCTTCACTTCAACAAGATTTTGTGTGATTGTTAGGAACATATTTGTTTAATCTGCACTTAAATTCATACTAAGTTTGCATAGGGTAAATATAGATCTCAATTGTAATTCATTGCAACTCAAAGTTTACGAAATTCAGTTGACAATTTAAACTTATGGAATTGAACGACATATAAAATCCCTAACAAGATTTCATAGGATTTTTTCCACTAGACTTAGGTTCTTCTTTAGGCATATTCTATAAAGGAAAAACATATATTTTTCAACTTTAATATCCTATTGAAGGGTAAGCGTCAAGGTATTATTTTTTTCCCTTAACAAATATAGCTATGGATAGGTGTAAGTATGAGGTGTAATACTCAATAGCCAGAGTATCAACAAGGTGAGAGTCAACAAGGATCCTATTTAGAAATATGGTGAAGCACTAATTGAAGTCTTTAACCTTATCTTTCTTTTCCATTTTAGTGGCAATCAACTCTTTTGAAAGAGAAGTGGGTAACATCTCTTCACCAAATTTCCCACAGAATTTTTTTTCAAAGGAATCTCAGCTAATTATGGAAGCAACAAGAAATTAGTAGTATCATGTTGAGTCTTTATTCTTGAATGCATATGGGAATAATTTACGGACCACAACTTCATCTTATCGATTCATTAGCTGTAGAGAAAAGTAACTTTTTTTAAGATGGTCCTCGAGTGAGGTAGCATTGTCTAGATCAAATTTTGTATGCAACCTTTATAGTCACTTTTGAAAATCATGTGTGAGGCATGTAAATTTTAAGGTTTGTTGTGATCTCCATTGAGGTTGAGGTTGAATGGTGATTATAAATGGTATGCCTCCCTAATGAATTTGTTCTTCAAAAAATAAGGGGGAGTTGGGATGGTGATAATGACTGGTTTCCCTATTTGTACCAGATGGTGCATGAGTGAATGGGGGAAAGATAAAAAGGGTTGGAGTGATATGATAGAAATCACTGTAAATACACTTAAGGGTCTATTCAATTAAATCCTTAACAGAATCAACTAGGATTCCATGCTTGGTGACTAGTGTTTTGAATTTTTTCTTCTTTGGAAGGAGAGGAACTAAAAGAAGCCTTCTTAATAATTTATAATAAGCTCGAGAGATATTTATAATGGTGTTCACTTTAGTAGGGGAACAATGTATAAAAATAATTGGGAAGTTTATTCTTTTCTTACTTAGAGATAACATATTCATATCTTGTCTCTCAAAATTATTAGTATGAGTAGATGGGATGTGGAGAGGTTAGGTGTGGTTTTATTCACTTGAAATGTTTTCTTAGTAAGAATAACTAATTCTACTAGCCATTCACTTCAGGCCCTCCTTTTACTGTGAAATTAATTATTTAGAAGGATAAATGACGTAACAATATTCAAGGGGCTCTCTAATATGAGATCCCAATTAGAACTCACATTGTTTGGGATAAGATAGCCATATGAATTTTGGAAAGGTAACCATTCTTAGTTTCTTGAGAATGTTGTGAGATATTGGTAATCATCACAACAATGGTGTGAAAATTCTAAACTAAAACTCTCTAATGCTCTAGAATATGAAAAGAGTAAGATAGCCAACAATGAAAGATATAGAGGAAGAAATAAGTGATGATACAAAAAACATATAGCTGCAAGTCAACAAAATATTTAGTTGAGATTCAAGACAATAGTGAATGCTTAACTTACTAGAAAAACTATAGAATAACTACAATGTTGATAAAATAAGTGTTCATGAATGAAAGGTACAAACTTTAAGTAATCATGTGAGAGAAACCATATAATCCACAAAATAGTCCATAATCTAGCAATCTGTATCCCATAAAGTACACATATACAAGAACTATTCAAGAAAAATCAAAGAACAAGGAGAAGATGCATGTAATCATACAACTCAAACAATGCCCTCTTAGGGCTTCATAATACTAAAGTAGTGAATGCATAAATACAAGCCTCCCAACTTTGGCTTATAGGTATATAAAAAATACTCAAAATCACAACTATGGAAAAATTTAGAAAATGGGAACCAAAATTCGAAAAATATGAATCCTTTTCACTAAATGTTTTACAATATTTATAAGTGGGAGTCAATAACTTTCATTTATGATTGCTCATTTTCTTTCTAGGTCAATTACAATTATTAATATTCTCATAATTTACAAATAAATAAATATTTTAATACACTTCAACCATGACACTTATTAATATTAAATTTTGACCGGGTCTTCAAGTAGGGTCTTTAGGATTTCCTAAAGTTATGCCACCCATATTTAATAGTTGGATGAGGTCATTAAGATCATATTAGACATCAAGCTCTCAATAGTGACATCACATTCTATTGTGTTCTAGGATATCATTGGGACATATTTCTTTAATGAAATCATAAATGAATTCAACATTGTTTGCTGCTTAGAAAAATATACCTAATGTTGTTTGATATTGTCATTAGTGTGTTCAATGGTGCACAGACTAAAGGAATATTATTTTGTATTCAATATTTCATCTGGTTCCAAATATATTTCTTCATTTTTATGGAATGTCCTTGATTCCCCATTGATGGCATCTTATTCATCTTGATTATACTTTTTACTAAGGAGTAATGTTGTTCATACTAGGCCACTCACTGAGCTATTTCATTTTCTATATTTTCTTGAATCTTAATAGTTGAGTTGTTTACTATGGATTCAAAAAGTAACTTCCATGAATCAATTGTAGGAACATCAATTATGGCCTAAAAATATCCTTTTAGTGATTGTTCTAGCTAAGTGATAATTTTTAGTACTCCTTGTAGTTTAGTCGCGCCTCTTTGTTTAGTTAGCTCACACATGGGTAGCATCTTAGTTGATATCTTCTGTAAAATCCACAAGAAATGGTACACCTATAAGACTAGGGAATTTACGATTCATGCACCTCTGAGGCATATGCTCTATAGTCTTCTACCTTGATGCTCTATTGCTACTTTGTCTTATTTTCCTCCTTGAACAACAAGAGTTGTTGTTCGTAATTTGCTATTTGTGTACTTTTCATTTTCATCTATTCTATGAGATCTCTTACATCCCTATCAATGGTATAAGAGAATGTTGTACCTATTAATGCCATGGTGATAGGATCCTTCCTTATATATGCCATTAGAAGTCTGTCATTGGTGATCTGCATTGGCAACGAGTGCAGTGTCAAATAGGTTTTCTTTATGTGATCCAAAATTCTATTTAAGATGTGATCAAACCTAAAGTTATTTAGGTTGAACAACTTCTTCCTCTTTTCTTATGTGATTCTCTTGTTTGTCACTAGAAGATGTCCTCTTATGATTTTTGTGATTGTTTGGTGGAATTTGATCGATATCTAGTGCAATTATGTCTATTTGATCTTCTATCCCTAGCCCTATTTGCAGATCTTGGAGAGCCTATTCCCTTGACATCGCTTCTTACTCATCATGTAATATCTTATTTTCTTCTTCCACCTAATTCTCTTCTTCTTCATCTCATTTCTTCCTTTCCTCAGCCTTTCTTATTTTATCTACTTTCTTTCTTTTCTCCTTTTCTCACTACAAAAAAACCCTATGATTATCATCCCTTTTGGCTGCATTTTTTGCGTCTACATCCCATTTTTGGTGCTATTTGTGTCCATTTATCAAGTATGGTGCAAAACTTGATGCAAAATTTACACCACATTTTTCACCAAGTCTTACACCAAGTTTAGCACCATATATTGCAACAGATTTTGCACCAGGTTTTACACCAAGTTTTATGCCAAGTTTTGTGGCATCCTTTGCACCATGTTTTGCATCAAGTTTGACACCTAATTTTTTTTCACCTACTTTTTCATCATCTGTTGCTTTCACTTTTTGTACCTACGCTTGCATCAAATTTTGCATCATCTCTTGCATCCTTTTTTGCACCATTTTTAAAATCATTTTTGGCATCCATTTTTGCATCCCCTTTGCGCCAAGTTTGGCGTCGAGGTTTGTGTCTAGTTTTACATCTACTTTTGCATTTACTTTTGTTGCATCTTGTTTTTCATCTTGTTTTGCATCCACAATTACATCCTCTTTCAATCTATTATTATGTCCACTATTGCATCCAATTTTATTGTTCCATAATTTTCACCTAGTTTGGCACCTCCCTTTGCACCTATTTTTTTTCTAATTTTGCATCCACGATTGCATCCTTATATACATATAGGTTTTCATCGACTTTGAGTTCTATTTTTGCATCCATTTTTATATCCACTTTTGCGTCAAGATTTGCATCGAGTTCTGTGTCTCATTTTGCATCTACTTTTGCATCGAATTTTGTTGTGTCAACTTTTGCATCCTATTTTTCATCCATTGTTACACCCATGTTTACACCAACTTTTGCATCCCTTTTTGCATATTCATTTTCATCTTCATTCGCTTTATTTTTTGGATCTATCATTACATCCACTTTTGTTGTTCCATGTTTTTGCACTTACTATTGTACCCACATTTGCTTCGAATTCTGCATCCATATTCGCACGTCTTTTTCATCCAATATTTTCATCAAATATTGCATCTATTTTTGCATCCACTTTTGTGATTGGTTTATGCATTGGGTTTTGTGTCTCATTTTGTATATTCTTTTACATCTAATTTCATTGCATCCAATTTTGTTTCTCTTGTTGCACCCTTGTTTCCAGCCATTTCTAGACCCCTTATTGCATCTTGTCTTGCCTCAAAGTTTTCATATCTTTTGTGTCTGTTGTCACTTCCACTTTTGCATCCACTTTTGTTGTGCCACAATTTGTACCATATCTTGAGCCTACTGTTGCAACCCACATTTGCTTCCATTTTTGCATCCATATTTGCATCCTCTTTTGTGTCCAAGTTTGCATTGAATATTGTTTATGTTTTTTGCATCTCATTATTAGGGGAATTTTGAGGTCTAAAATGGTCCTCCTAAGGAAATAATAAAGTAATAGCTAAACTGATAAAATAATATTTATGAATTTGAAGTTCAGTTTTTAAACCAAAATTCATGTAACCACGGTGAAATTCAATTGAAAACTTATACCAAAAAATATAAAATAAAAATAAAAATGCATTAATGTGACTATAAATAAAATTGAGTTTTTCAAGAAAAAGTCATTATCAATGAACAAATGCATTTGTCCTTTGTACTTAAATAGCTTAAAGTAATTTATAAATATAAATTCATAAATTCTTAATTTTATAATATATTATTAATTAAAATATATATTATACAATTAAATTATATAATACATGTAATTAAGATACTATATAAAAATCAAATAATATAATATAATAAATGTAATATATTATTTTATGTATGCTCAAATTGATTTTATTTATAACATAAAAATAAATAACATATAATATAAAAATGAATATCATATATATTATATTTCATTTAGATTATTTTTCATAATATTATATATAATAATATATAAGATTAATATAATTATAATGAAATGAATTGAGTTGTATTTAAAATTAAAGAAACAAAGTATTGAAATAGATTTAATTTGGTATAATACAAGATTTATATATATTGAAATTTTAGAATTTTTTTCCCGAGGCTATGTTGAACCTAAGATGGGGTAAACTTCAACGTTCAATAGAAGGATGAGATTCTCAAAAGAGGAATGTTTACTTCCAGGAATGTGCGAGAGCCGACCAATTTTTTATGGCTCATGGCACAATTTATTCCCTTCGTAATTGACTCCCATCCTCAACCTCTCCCCTTGAGATTTTAAACATCCTATAAGAAATATTATAATTCTTGCTACATGATTTCTTCCATATAATGGTGGAAATTAAACTTGTATTGTTACCTTTAAAATATATAAAGCCCGTGTCCCCAACAATAAAAATGTCGAAGGGGGCAATGATGTTGTTGCTCCTTATGAAATCATACAATTGAACTTCTAATAAAAACCAACAACCATTATTACACAATTGGAGGAACTAGTTTCTCTACTACTACTATCTATTTATCTTAAAACCAATACATATCCATTAGGCTCACTCACTTTCTTTGGTACACTTAAGTTTCATTCTTCCATGCAATTGGAACTACTATACATTTTATTATTGTTTTCTGTGAACAACTTGAAACCAATATCTATCCGTTAAACCCACTCACATTTTTTAGTAAATTAAGTTTTATTCTTCTACTATCACATTAAATAAATAATTAGCTTGTAAATAGATTTCTTTACCAAAAAAAGATTGATATTTGTTAGTGAGCAAGAATAGTTAGCATAACTTGTGAATATTGATCTAGCAAAAGTAAAACATCATCGAAAATGGAATTCCAATGCATAGTATATTCTTACTCATCTAACATTTCATGATTATCTCCACTTCTTCCACTATTAGGTAATTTTAAACATGTTTCCTTTGCAGTGGATACCAAAATGCCACGTATGACTCATAATAATCTAGTTTATGGGGATGATGTTTTCTTTGTTTAGGTTGTGAATTTAATATTCTCATATGGCAACCCACCCATCTTCTAATCTGATTTGCATCTTACCCACTTCGAAATTTATGGAGTCATATTTCATAGTTCCTTCAACATGGTTCTCTCAAGCTCGCTAGAATACTCTACCAAAAATTTAGGATATTGTTTACATCAAATAATTTATAAAAATTAAGAATTTTTGTCTTCAAAAAATAATTTATAAGTAGGTTACAATTGTCATAGAATACTGTTTGCATCAAATAATTTTTAAAAATTAAGATTTTTTTTTTCGTTATCAAGTTGGCTAGTAGTCACGCTGGGATTTGTGTTTTTCATTATCAAGGTGGCAAGTAGTCATGCTGGGATTTTTGTTTTGCATTGTCAAGAGGGAAGGTAGTCACACTATCAAGTGTGAACTTGAAAAAAGTATGTGAATTCCTTAGGAAGAATGGATTAGCAAGTGCAGAAAAGAAGGCTAGGCGATTTGCAGTTGAAGGGAGAATAGGCTCTTATATCCATGATAATCGTATAGGTGTACTAATTGAAGTAAATTGTTAAATGGGTTTTCTTTCTAGAGGTGATGTTTTCAAGGAAGTAATTGAATACCTAGCGATGCAAATTGTTTTCATTCCACGAGTTCAATATCGATCTATGGAGGATATTCTAGAATGTTGTGAGAAAGGAAAGGGATATTGAACTGTGAAAGTAGGATCTGTTAAATAAGCCAAAAAATATCAGTTTAAATATTGCTGATGGTTGCATCGGAAATATACTTGGGGACCTTGGCCCTTATAAAATAACCTTATAATAAAAATGGTAAGCTTATTGTGAAAGATTGGGTTAAGCAAAGCATAGCAACTTTGGGGGATAACATTCAGATTACAAGATTTGTTTGGTATAATCTTGGGGAAGGTTTGGAAAATAAAAGCCAAGACATCGTAGTAGAGGTTGTTGCACAAATTGCGGCAAATTCTTCATCCTCGGGGCCAATGTAAAACTCTGATGTTGGATTTGAATCATCTATGATTGTAGGAGAGATCAAATCTACTGGAGAAAAGAAAATAGTGGTTAATTATGCCACATTAGTAAAGCAATTTGGAGAGGAGATTGTTGAGAATTAGGGTAGGGAAAAATTTAATTCAATTCTCTTTATTTTATTACTACTTGTGCAACTCTTCTTAGATTATTTTTGTACATTATTATTATTTATGTGCAATACATCAAATAGAAATCAAAAGAAAAGAAAAGTAACACAATGATTATGCTACAAGCTAGGGCTAAAATCCCTCCTCATGAGAGGAAAACCTGCAAACCTGACCAACCTAAGACCAATGTTGCCTCACCTAGACCAAGACACATTCCTCCTCCTTCCTTGATTCTTTTTTCATCATCATGATGCACCATGTCTCATCATTGATCATCATACTGAAGCGTCATCATCATTGATCATCATGTAGCACTGAGCACCATACTGATCATCACCGAGCCCTTATCATATAGACTGAGACCTTATCCAAGCTGAAGTATGCCATGTCAACTAATCTGTACCATTGTGTTACCCATCCAGACTATATCATCCATCCAAAGTTGCAGCACTGTGACTTCCATATGAAATTGTAGCATTGTGATCTATCTAAAGTTGGAACGATTGCCTTTCTCTTTCATCTGAACCTTATCTTCCCATCCAAGAATCATAGAAGGAGGTACAAACTTCTTACTATGTTATCCGAGCTCTTGTGGTAACCCTTCCTGTAATAAACTTCAAAAAACTCAAATAATATGTGAGCTTTTTATCTTCTGACAGTAAGGGTATACACTCCCTTATATAGTTGTTAGGTCATGCATTCAACTGACCTTAACTATTGAATCGATGTGTCTATATATGCAAGCCGACATGTCACATTTGAGCATATATATGCTTATCTATATATATATATATATATATATATATATATATATATATATATATATATATATATATATATATATATATATATATATATATATATATATATATATATATATATATATATATATATATATATATATAAGCATATATATATCTAAAGAGAGAGAGAGAGAGAGATACATGTAACAACACTTCATATACATGACTCTGAATTATAAATTTATGACAAGACGAAAAATCACTAAATACACCAAGAAGAAGTCTTTTAGCTATAATAAAAAATCATTGCTCATGAAACCCATGATGAAAGTATTAAAAAAATACATTTTATTACTTTTTCTTCTTCATTGCATGAATTCATAATTTCAAGTCATTATGAATACCGAACCCAGTTACATTCTACAACACTCCCTCTTAAATAGGGAAGTATTCATAATTGGTACATGGCTATTCTCAATACTGAAGAGATATCATAAGAAGAGTCAGTTTGGTAACCCATTTGTATACCATCATATCATCTAGCATTGTCACAGTGCAAGGCCTTGACTAACAACTCCATCTCTCCATGAGATCATGAGCTACAATGATGAAAAGACCAATCACTATAGACACCTTTGTTGGCATTATGATTCTGGTTTGGCTCTATGGTACAGGTGTTGAACTTGATGGCAACTCTCTCAAAGTGGCAAAACTCTGTTCAGGCTCTCAAAATGATGGAAAATAAGAGCTTCGCAGGTGCATCGTTCAAAAGGTGCGGACCCGCATGTTCGTCGTCTAGGAAGTGCGGTCATACCCGCAGGTTCTTTGTTCAGAAGGTGCGGTCCCCCAGTTCACTCACTTCAAGGCAGAGAAGCGTGCTCACGTGGGGTTTCTTATGTTTGGCCCATGGTATTTAGCCCATCGTTCATGATCCTATGGTTTTCGCCTGTGGTATAGGATCTAAATTATTGAACCTCGGTTTGGATCCCTTGTATTGGTTTTTGATGATTTTGTCCCATGGTGTGAATAAGGGCTTGACTATAAAAAGGGCAGGAGATCACTTGGCTAGACACCTTTTTGAAATTTGAATATCTTAAGATCTGAAATTTTGGGTTATTGGTTTTAAAAGCTAGATCTAAATCAAGGTGAAGTTTAAAGGTGAATCTATTGATAAGTCATGATCTCTCGGGTGCATGATCAGATCTGTGGATCTGACTGTCTGTGGCACATTGGAGGACTGTTAATTTGGATCTATTCTGAGGTCCGCAGGCGATCCACGGCGCAGGTGCGGAGGTACACAGCGCAGTAAGAGACGTAGGTGCGGGGGTCCGCCATGAAATAGAAAGCGCCAGTGCGAGGTACGCAAAGCAGAAGAAAGCACAGTGCGGAGGTACACAGGGGTGCAGAAGGACCAGTGCGGAGGTACCCTATCAGACAAACAGTGCAGGTACGGATCTGAGCTGAGGTACACAATTCAGCAGAAGGAGTAAGTGCGGCAGTATGCAGAGCAGTAGAAGGATCAGATGTGGATCTGCGCAGTTCAGGCACAGAAAGGCTACGGATATCTGCAGGTTTATATTGGTGAAGTTGCGGACTTGTTGGCTGCCTTTTATCTATTGTTGCAGTGTTCTGGGTTTAGATTACTGGTATTGGTTTTCTGTTTACAACATTCTGAGAAGTTTGGGTGGTTCATTGGATTGATTGTATAAGGAGATTGGTTGATTCACATGTACTTGATGATTATTTGATGTTCTTGGATCCAGTCTGAAAATTAATGAAACGTGGTCCTCAAAGAAGTAAAAGAGCAAAGGGGGTTGTAGCTCCCTTCCAGGAGAGACTGGAAAACGAGAGAGAGTTGTAGCTCTCTGCAGGTTGCAGCCTGCGTACTGGTAAAGGACTGCACCAGTACAAAATCATTGTAAAAGAAGTTTCTAATTGAAAGAAGATAGAGACATATTGCAGCAGGTGGTTTTCACCCACATTGGGTTTCCACCTTATATCTGGTGTTCTTTGGTGTGACTATCTGTTTTTCTTGTTCATGCTCATTATTATATGGTACTGACATACAAATTAATGATCAATATTTGAAGAATAAATTAAAGTATAAATCAGGAAGATATATTGAAAAGAATTTGATAATACTGATTCACCCCCCCTCTCAGTATTATTTCCAACAATTGGAATCAGAGCAGGTCCTTCTGAAGAAGCTTGATCGCTTGAAGGAAGATCTTTCATCATGAGCAACTACGAGAGGGAAGCATCGATCAAGCCACCGGTTTTTTATGGGACAAACTTCGTATATTGGAAGGTAAGAGTTACTTCCTATCTTCAATCTTTGGGTACAGAAGTTTGGGATATCATAGATACAGGGTATACTTTTCTAGCAGCAACTCCTACAGATCCGGCTGAGAAGAAGAAATATGAAACAAATGCAAAGGCGGTTAATACTCTATTGGGATGTCTATCGCAATCAGAATTTGTCAAAGTTATGCAGTATAAATCCGCAAAAGAAATATGGGACAAGATTGTTCTGAGCTATGAAGGAGATGATCAGGTAAAATGAGCAAAACTTCAAACCCTCAGAATTCAGTATGAAAATCTCAGAATGTACAATGATGAAAGTGTGGCTAACTATTTTCTTCATGTAGATGAGATTGTTAATTGTATGAAAAATTTGGGTGAAGAAGTAAAAGAGGTTGTTGTGGTTGAAAAAGTTCTAAGATCTTTGTCCCCTAGGTTTGAATCTAAAGTTTCTGCAATAGAAGAAAAGGAGAATCTTCAAAACCTTAAAATGTCACAGCTGCATGGAATTCTAACTGCTTATGAAATGAGGAAAGGAGGACCATCAGACAGGAGAGAAGCTGCCTTCAAAGCTTCTGGCAAAGGAGACTACTATGAGTCAGGACACATATCAGAAGAAGAAGAAGAATCAAATTTTGTCAAAAATCTTCAACGGGGTGCTGGACAATTCCGAGGTAAGTTACCTTTCAACTGCTTTGCTTGTGGAAGAGTCGGTCACTATGCTGCCAAATGTCCTCATAAGGATAAGAATGACAAGGGGAAGGAACCTGTTAGATGGAACAAGAAACAAAATGCAAATAAGACAATCTATTACACTCATGAAGATAGTGATGGACTTTCAAATAGTGACGAAGATGAACGAGGTAATGATTATAAACTTTTAATGGCTTTTGAAGATGATGAATACATGGATGCTATAGATGAAGAAGGTTTTTATGAAGAGATGTCTAATCTCAAAATTTTCTTAGAAGAGAAAAATGTGATTATTGATTCTCTGTAATGTCAACTGGCCGAAAGGGAAAAACATCTTGAAAAATTGGAATGTGAAATTGTTGGTCTTAGAAAAGAGATTGAGAAAACAAAAGCTCTTAATCTTAAATTTGTTAAAGGATCTGAAACTCTGGATGAGATCATCAATGTGCAGCATTCTCCACTAATCAAGATAGGTCCAGGATATAATGGAGAAGCATCTCAAGCATCCACCTCCAAAAGTTATCTTGATGCAGCAAGGAGGAGCGAGCAAAGGCCCAATAGAAATCATCAGGTAAATCAGGGATAGTTTACCTCAAGAACGAACAAAGACTATCAAGAAAACTGGGGGCAAGCTACCTTAAGGACAAACAGAAGCTACAACCAGCCACAGGTAAAATCTTCCCAATTTGCCTCGAGAATGGATATCAGTAGAAACTACAATCGGTTGGATGATAGATTTGATAATCGCAAGAGTTTCTTCAATGGCCAATGTTTCTCTTGCCATAACTTTGGTCACAAAGCAGCTCAATGTGTTGCCTATAAGACAATCATGACTAGAGAAGCTCAAAAACAAAGGAATATGACTGGGATCACGAAAAGGACTTATAACAACTTTTCGGCACTTGAAAATGAAGTTGAATGTTCTATTTGTAAGAACTTTGGTCATGAAGAGTCTGAATGCAGGAGAAGGTTTCGGAAGACAACTCAGAAGGAACAAACCTCAAATTCCAGAACATGGAGAATGAAGGAACCACAAATAGAAAGATGTGGGATAGCTTTTTATGCAGAAGGACAGGAAAATCTATGGTATATCGACAACGGATGTTCGAAGCATATGACAGGTGATAAAGAAAAACTTGAATCATATACTGCTTTAGAAAAGGGAAAGAAGGTTTCTTTTGGAAATGATACCCCTGCAGCCATAAAAGGAAAAGGCATTGCTCAGTTGAAAGAAAAGGTCAAAGCTGGAAATGTTTTGTATGTTGATGGCTTGAAGCATAATCTACCGAGTGTTAGTCAGATGTGCGATCAAGGAACCGAGGTAATATTTCAATCAATAGGATGTAGTGTTCGTGATCTTGATACAGGAAAAACAGTGATCAAAGGCAGAAGAACTCCAAATAATCTATACATATTTGAAGAAGGACAACAACAATGCTATTTGAGCAAGGATGATGAACACTGGTTATGGCACCGGAGGTTGGGGCATCTAAGCTTTTCACAAATAAGGAAAGCATGCAAATACCAGGTAGTTCGTGGTCTTCCAGATATCAAAATTCCAGACAACACCATATGCAAATCATGTCAGTTTGGTAAGCAAACTAGAACTAACTTTCCTGAGAAGGAAGGAACAACCAGCAGGCCTCTTGAACTAGTCCATATAGATGTATGTGGTCCATTTAGGACAAGGTCACCTCGAGGAGAAGAATACTTTATATTATTCATTGACGACTTCTCCAGGATGGTTTGGTTGGGACTTATGAAACACAAGGATGAAGCATTCAAAAAATTCAAATCTTTCAAAGCCTTGGCTGAAAATGAATCAGATCACAAAATTAAGTGCCTCAAGTCTGATAGAGGTGGGGAGTTCACCTCAAATGAATTTTTCGATTTCTGTGAAGAACATGGAATAAGAAGGGAATTCTCTACAGCTAGGACTCCTCAGCAAAATGGAGTGGTGGAAAGGATGAACAGAACGGTTCAACAAATGGCTCGTGCTATGCTTGATGAGTCTAGAACTCCCGCAACCTTCTAGGGTGAAGCTGCATTTGCTACGGTTGTTATTCTCAACAAAACAAATGTCCGAGTGAACAACATTCAAACTCCGCATGAGCTCTGGTATGGTGAGACTCCTTCAGTAAAGCATTTCAAAATTTTTGGGAGCAAATGCTATATTAAGAATACTGATGAACAGCTTGGAAAACTTGAACCTAGAGTAGATGAAGGCATTCTCCTTGGTTATTCTCCCCACAGCAAAGCATATAAGTGTTACAATAAAAGACTTGGAAAAATTGTTGACAACATTGATGTAGTGGTTGATGAAAAAGGATACATCCCTAGGAAAGTAAATCATGAAAATATCAAAGAGAATGAAGACTACTCTCCAAATCAAATAGATGATGAAGAAGAACCTCAAGAGGCACCAGAGGAATAGATAAGGATAGAAGAGAAGAGTCCATCCAGGTACGTTTAGAAGAATCATCCACAATCTCAGATTTTGGGGCAAAAAGAAGCAGGTGTACAAACAAGAAGAACAATTGCAGAAGCCTCAAGCTATTTGGCATTGCTCTCCTCCACTGAACCTCAAAATGTAAGAGAGGCATGCAAAGATGAATGTTGGGTCAACGAAATGGATGAAGAACTTAAGCAGATCGAAAAGAACAACACTTGGGAATTGTTTCCTAGACCAAAAGATAAGAATGTCATAGGGACAAAATGGATCTTCAAAAATAAGTTGAATGAAAATGGGGAAGTAATTAGAAACAAGGCCAGACTTGTTTGTAAAGGGTATGCTCAATAAGAAGGAATAGACTTTGAAGAAACTTTTGCTCCAGTTGCTAGACTTGAGGCCATCCGAATGTTCCTTGCTCTCTCAAGCTTTCAGAAGTTCAAAGTATTTCAAATGGACGTAAAATCAGCTTTTCTGAATGGAGACTTAGAAGAAGAAGTGTACATTGAGCAACCAGATGGTTTCATCCTTGGGAATGATCCAAATCTTGTATGCAGACTAAAAAAGGCTCTCTATGGTCTTAAACAGGCTCCAAGGGCTTGGTACTACCGTTTGGACAAATATCTTCATCAACAAGGTTTCTCAAAGGGATCAACAGATAGCAATCTTTATATAAAAATTGAAAATGACAAATTGCTAATACTTGTTGTGTATGTAGATGATATTATCTTTGGTAGCAATGAAGAAGCTATGAGTCAAAGCTTTGCCTTGGTGATGCAGAAAGAATTCGAAATGTCTTTGCTTGGAGAACTGACATATTTTCTTGGATTGCAAATCCAACAAAATGAAGGCGGGATCTTCTTGTCTCAAACCAAGTATCTCATGCAGATTTTGAAGAAATATGGCATGGAAGATGAAAAACCAGTATGTAACCCCATGGTCACAGGATGTAGCCTCAGTGCAAATGATGAATCAGCAGCAGTGCATCAACCAACCTACAGATCTATGATTGGAAGTCTACTTTATTTGACAGGTACCCGACCATACATCATGCATGCAGTGGGAATAGTTGGAAGATTTCAGGAAAATCCAAAGGAAACTCATCTTTAGGCAGTGAAGAGAATTTTCAAGTACCTTCAAGGAACTTAAAACTATGGCTTATGGTATCCTAGAGATACAGATCTCACACTTCATGCTTATACATATGCAGATTGGGCCGGAAGCATGGATGACAGGAAGAGCACAAGTGGTGGTGCATTCTTTATGGGTTCCAGATTAGTATCTTGGTTCAACAAGGAATAGAGTTCAATTGCTTTATCTACAGCTGAAGTGGAATATGTGGCTGCTGCATCTTGCTGCACTCAACTCCTTTGGATGATGCAGACCTTGCAGGATTTTCAAATCACTTGTAAACCACCTATCTCCATCTTATGTGATAATACAAGTGCAATCAACATTTCTAAGAACCCAGTCATGCGTTCAAAGACCAAGCACATATCAATCAAGTATCACTTTCTCCGGGAAAAAGTGCTTGAACAAAAGGTCAAGTTGGAGTATGTTCCTTCTAAAGAACAAGTTGCTAATATACTCACCAAACCATTGCCTAGGGAGACCTTTGAATACCTCAGGCAAAAGCTGGGGGTTGTTGATGCATCATCTTGTTGTTGAATCTCATCTGTTTCAGAGATTGTTGGTTGTACGAAAGTTTCATATGGGGTATATGAGTACATTTGCTGGGTTGCGGATTCGTCGAAGATCGAATGGCACAGGTTCAGGGGGAGCATATAATGCATTGTTGGCATTATGGTAGACGATCTTGGAGGAATTACAGAAGGAGATCATGGATGCTGATATGAATATTGTTGCAATATGTCTCTATCTCTTTCATGGTCATTTATGGTGTTTGGTGGATTATGGTTCTTCTTGAAGAAATTTTTTCTTTGCAGATCTAGTTTATAGTCGGGGGGGCATGTTCTCAGGGGGAGCATAACCCTTCGCCCTTGATGTCAAAGGGGGAGAATGACGTTGAGGATCTTGAGGTTGCCATCAAGTCCAAAGGGGGAGATTGTTGGCATTATGATTCTAGTTTTGCTCTATGGTACAGGTGTTGTACTTGATGGCAACTCTCTCAAAGTGGCAAAACTATGTTCAGGCTCTCAAAATGATGGAAAATAGGAGGTTCACAGGTGCATCATTCAAAAGGTGTGGACCCGTAGGTTCATCGTCCAAGAAGTGCGGTCATACCCACAGGTTCTCCGTTCAGAAGGTGTCGTCCCCCAGTTCACTCACTTCAAGGCAGAAGAGTGCACTCACATGGGGTTTCTTATGTTTGGCCCGTGGTATTTAGCCCGTCGTTCATGATCCTATGGTTTTGGCCCGTGGTATAGGATCTAAATTATTGAACCCCGGTTTGGATCCCTTGTATTGGTTTTTGATGGTTTTGTCCCATGGTGTGAATAAGGGCTTGACTATAAAAAGGGAAGGAGATCACTTGGCTAGACACCTTTTTGAAATTTGAATATCTTAAGATCTGAAATTTTGGGTTATCGGTTTTAAAAGCTAGATCTAAATCAAGGTGAAGTTTAAAGGCGAATCTATTGATAAGTCGTGATCTCTCGGGCGCATGATCAGATCTGTGGATCTGACTGTCTGTGGCACATTGGAGGACTATTAATTTGGATCTATTCTGAGGTATGCAGACGATCCACGGCACAGGTGCGGAGGTACGCAGCGCAGTAAGAGACGTAGGTGCGGGGGTCTGCCGCGAAACAGAAAGCGCCAGTGCGAGGTACGCAGAGCAGAAGAAATCACAGTGCGGAGGTATGCAGGGGTGCAGAAGGACCAGTGCGGAGGTACGCTGTTAGACAGACAATGCATATGTGGATCTGAGCTGAGGTACACAGTTCAGCAGAAGGAGTAAGTGCGGCAGTACGTAGAGCAGCCGAAGGATCAAATGCAGATCTGCACAGTTCAGGCACAGAAAGGCTGCGGATATCTGCAGGTTTACATTGGTGAAGTTGCGGACTTGTTGGCTACCTTTTATCTATTGCTGCAGTGTTCTGGGTTTAGATTACTGGTATTGGTTTTCTATTTACAGCATTCTGAGAAGTTTGGGTGGTTCATTGGATTGATTGTATAAGGAGATTGGTTGATTCACATGTACTTGATGATTATTTGATGTTGTTGGATCCAGTCTGAAAATTAATGAAATTTGGTCCTCAAAGAAGTAAAAGAGCAAAGGGGGTTGTAGCTCCCATCCAGGAGAGACTGGAAAATGAGAGAGAGTTGTAACTCTCTGCAGGTTGCAGCCTGCGTACTGGTAAAGGACTGCACCAGTACAAAATCATTGTAAAAGAAGTTTCTAATTGAAAGAAGGTAGAGACATATTGGAGCAGGTGGTTTTCACCCACATTGGGTTTCCACCTTATATCTGGTGTTCTTTGGTGTGACTATCTGTTTTTCTTGTTCATGCTCATTATTATATGGTACTGACACACAAATTAATGATCAATATATGAAGAATAAATTAAAGTATAAATCAGGAAGATATATTGAAAAGAATTTGATAATATTGATTCACCCCCCCTCTTAGTATTATTTCCAACAACCTTCATTATTGTCTCTCAAGGCGATACCCACCCGGGTGTTAACTTAGTATGACCTTCTAGGTGTATTCTTATCTTGGGTTCCTAACCGTCAAATAATATCAGTCCTCTTTCCTACTCTT
Source organism: Pinus tabuliformis (assembly GCA_031772625.1). Taxonomy (NCBI): domain Eukaryota; kingdom Viridiplantae; phylum Streptophyta; class Pinopsida; order Pinales; family Pinaceae; genus Pinus; species Pinus tabuliformis. The sequence continues at coordinate 407,544,587 of CM062817.1, read as the reverse complement.
CTCTAGGATTCCCTACACATCCTCAAAGAGTATCGGATTCCAGATGATTTCCCAATCCTCCACTCTATGTTCCCAAGTGAATACAAGAATGTTGTGTCTATCTCTCCCTCTCAACTAGGGAAGATATGCCCATTCCTATAAAGGAATGTACCCAAGCTCCCTCTGGTCAGGGACTTACCAAAGCTCTCTTTTAATTAGGGACTTGTCAGAGCTCCCTCTCAACTGGGGACTCTCTTTTCATCAACATATTCTTCTTCGTGGGTCCTTCAGCTGCTTGATCAATTTATTTCCTTGATGTCATGAAATTAAGTAGAGCTTCTTCCTTGTAGGGCATCATCCATTGATCACTTACTTCCTTTGTTCATCATGTCATTCCTTTCTTAATGGAAACTAGCCTTCTTGGTACATATCTAGGGCCTTCTTCATATGTATACTTCTTTCTCATCATGCTTCTTTCAGGAATTTCCATTCACCACATGAATGTTAGTTGTACTTGTGCTTACAACTCTTGTTCTAGTAGCCTTGCATGAACTCATCCAAGTATTATCTTCCTGTAGGTATCAGAATCCTACATACATGTTGACACATCTTCTAAAGATATCCATTGTCAAGGGTCTCCATCGTTTTTAGACTCTAATTAGAGTCTTCATATCTTTCGAGGAGATTTCCTAGTCAAATATGATTGGTCTATTGGATGTTGATTGCCTTTATCATGGTTGCATATCTCATGATATATTCCTTTCTTTATTCACACATTCTTTTCCCAGGAGCTTCGAATTAAAGTTCCTTAATTGTATTCAACCACCTCATACTTCATATGAGGACATATTTTCATCTAGTGTGATTCATGCCTTTTGGAAACCTATTATAGGAGGATATCCTTTTTTCCTTTGGTCATGCTTCTTCAAGATAGAAGTAGTGATCCATGCTACCTACAACCATACGACATGACATTATAATATTAAATACAAGCATACATACCTTATTTTACCTTTAGGTAATCTATGCTTCTTTTAGCAGCTTTCTTGACTGAAGTGTCTTCATCCCTTCATCCACTTCGTCTCTTATGTCATCATGCCATCATCCATGAATTCCACAAGCTGTTGTTTTTGATGAAAGACTTTCTTCCTCTCTAGAGTAGTGAACCCTCCAGTGAGGATTCCATCAAATATTCTTAAGGATCTTGTATATCCCTATCCAGTAGATGTTTACTTTTAGACTTGATGTATGATATGCCTTGTCCTAGATGACTTCTTCCTTTTCTTCAATGCCCAATGAGGTTCCAAAGAGTTATATCCTTCATGTTTGACTGACATGGATCTTTTCCCTTCTGTCCTTCATGATTCCCATGGTGATGTCATGTGATTTTGATTCCAAAGCTTTCATGATGTCGTAATGCATCTTATTATCTATCATGGTCATAACCATAACGAAATAATTAAGAGCTTATGATAAGACCCTTTTTTGAAGGAGACCGTCTCAGACATAGTATAGATTTGTTACTCCTTCTCCCCTTGGTCTTTTTATCCAACTTCCTCCATCTTTTCAGTTATATGAGCTTGTCTTGCTTAAGGACCAAACTTCCCTTTCCTTTCTACAAATGTTTGAGTCCTTAAGTCTATAACACTTTTCCCACAACTTGTCCTTCTTCCAAAGTTGTTAAATGAGGTAATTTTCTTGTCTCAAGGATACTTGTCACCTTGCTTATCAGTTAGTGCATTTAAGAACAAAGATGATTATCTTCTTATCATCTTTCTTAGATCTCCCAATTGAGATCTTATGAATATATCCCTTCATTCTTTGATACCTTCAATTTTGTGTAATCTAGGTCTAAGAGATATGACTTTCTTTCTTGCATTTTCCGAGAATATATATTTGATAATTTCATATAGCTCTTGATGCCTCCTCTCCTTCTACATAGAGATAGAGGACATTAGACTGATGTCATAAGAATCCTATGAGTCTTTTGATCCTTTTCCATGAATTTAAACAATGCTTGACCTTCAGAGACTTTTCCATAGATATCAATAACTTCTCTTTTGGGGACTATATCTATCCTCCTCTCTCATGCAAGGAATTTTGGTGACTGAACCAGTTAATAGATCACGTTGCAAAGATGAATTGATTTAACAAAACTTTATTATTGCTTAAAATGTACTTACTTGACAAGATAAGATAGAATCTTCAATTGATCACGTTGAAGTTGCACTAATGCTTCCTCCAGGTGATCTTTGGGTTGATGTGATTTTATTGTATATCCTTTTGGTCTTGTTATAATTCTTCGTGCTGGTGTAGAATCCTAGATAATTTGACTTGTAGATCCTTGCTTGAGTTGCTTAGAATGAATAACTAAAATCTCTTTTCAAATATATCCTTTGAGACCTTCTTGCACTATTGAGCACCAAGCACCGAAGCTGCTCCAGACTGTAAGTTATTGAGATCAGTCTGGTATGCCAGAGATTGTAATGACACCAAATTTGTGGCTAGCACTATGGTTATTTCGAGGCTGAATAGAGAGACTAAATTATCACTGAGATTGTGAAAGGTACCAGAAACTACCTTCCCTTCTTTTGATTGTGATCAGAGTTTTGAGCACTAGCATCGAGACTTCATTTTGACTGAGATCAAGTATAAGTCATCAAATTATGGGAGAGTGTGATCATATCTGAATTATAGGTTTGTAATCACCATCCGAATATTTCAGAAGGGAGTCTAAATCTGAGCATGAGGTAAACTATCTGAGCCATGAATGATCTATGGAAGGTACCAATACTGTGGGTAGTATGTCACCTGACTGGAACCCGATATTGTAGTCATATCAGCAACCAAGAACATCAAGTATCTATTTGATTTGTTCCATTTTATGGCTTATTCTAAATTGTCCCAGTTATCTCTATGGTAAATCCATTCGGGAAAGTTATTCATTCTAGACTATGAACCAATCCTTTAGAGTTACTGTAACCATAACTTAGATGCCCTTAGTTTTACTGTAACCATAGCTCTGATATCATGTTGATAACTAGGGTAGGGCAACGTTTAATTAAATTCTCTTTACTTGATTACTACTTATGTAACTTTTCTTAGATCAACTTTGTACATTATTATTATTTATGTGCAGTACATCAAATAGAAATCAAAACAATAAGAATAGTGACATGGTGATTAGGCTACAAGCCAGGGCTAAAACCCCTACTCTTAAGGGGAAAACCCACAAACCTCTTCTCACAAATTATTCACTAGATGAGTACAAAGACTATGACCAGCCTAAGACCAATGTTGCCTCACCTAGACCAAGACACAATCATCCTCCTTCCTTGATTATTTTGTCATCATCATGTTGCACCATGTCTCATCATTGATCATCAGACTAAAGCATCATCATCACTAATCATCATGTAGCAATGAGAACCATATTGATCATCATTGAGCCCTTATCATATAGACTGAGATCTTATCCGAATTGAAGTATGCCATGTCAACTATATCTGATCTGTATCACTATGTTACTGATTCGAACTGTATCACCCATCCAAAGTTGGAACATTATTACTTCCATCTAAAATTGCAGCACTGTGATCTATCTGAAGTTAGAGCACTATCCTTTCTCTGTGATCCAAACTTGGTATTCCCATTCAAGAATCAGAGAAGGAGGTATGAACTTCTTGTTGTGTTATCTGAGATCCTGTGGTAACACTTCCAATAATAACCATCGTAAAAATTAGAGAAATTGTGATCTTTCTATCTTTTGACAGTAAGGGTATACACTCACTTATATAGTTGTTGGGTCATACATTTGAGTTGACCTAAAGAGTTTAACTGACGTGCCTATATATGAAATTTGACATGTCACATTTGAGAAGATATATATATTGTAGCCGACGTGGAGCTTATTTCTACACATGTTGAAGTTGACTTAAGGATGATTGTGCTTGTCTATTCTAGAGGACTTTTACAAGTGTAACAACACTTCATATACATGACTATGAATTATACATTTATGACAAGATGAAAAATACCTAAAGACATCAAGAAGAAGTCTCTGAACTATAATAAAAACTCCTTTCTCATGAAACCCATGATGTAGGCATTACAAAATACATTTTATTATTTTTGTCTTCTTCATTACATGAATTCATAATTACAAGTTATTATCAAGACTGAACCTAGTTACATTATAAAATAGAGACAAAGGTAGGAATGGTGGGTAGTAAAAATGCTCTTACAAAAACTAGTGGGACCTTGTAAAATCTCAGGAGTTTTTGAGTAAGAAAGTTTTAGTAAGTGTTGATAAGAAGTCAAGCAAAAAAGCAGTTGAATGTAGACTAGGTTCCTATATTCATGTTTCAAATGCTACCGAGAGGCCCTTGTCTTAGTGGCTAGGTCGAATTTGGAGGTATTTTGTTGGTTTTCTCGCCAGGTCGAATTTGGAGGTCTTTGCTTGGTTTACCTCTCATAATAGAAATCATGGGATACATTTAAGCTGAATTTGGATTAAATGAAACATTTCCTATCTACAATTTCCATTCATGAAATTTTTTCCAAGCCTTTCTTTTCCATCCCAGTAATATTTTCTTCTTGGCTAACTATTAATATTAATTCCACCTCCATTAATTTGAAATATGGCCTCCAAAATCTTCACACGGAGAGCATGTTGTATGACCAAAGAAAAAAGGAGGAAGAAGAATTTCAAAAACAGGAGGAAGAAGAATTTCAAAGAAAGGAGTTGCTCAAACACACCTCATGGAATTGGAGAAGTGTCTGACAGGGAAACTTGGCTCTCTGGGTGAGAATGGGTTCTACATCTCACATTATTTAAGTTTGGTTCTTGGTTCGATTGTTCACAATGCATAGATTATTATTCACTATTTGCAAAGGTCTAGTAATTTTCCATGGTAGTCCCAATTTATACATAGGTAGGATCATTCTGTAATATGTTGATTCCATGAATTCCTTTAAATGTCAGATAACAATACCACAAAACTTCTATACGTTTTCCATGTTTCAAGGTCATATAAAAATAATGGGTCAATAAAAGTATTGAATGGCATCTCTAATTTCAAGGCCTAGAGATTTTAGTAATAGGTCTTAAGGCTTGTCACAAGATCAATACCGTAAGTTCGATTAAGGTTGGGATCATTGCTTGGCTTCTTGCACAAACAACATTTGGTCACATATGACAACAATCCATAATTATTTAGGAAGATATATACCCTTGAATGACAACACATTCTATAATCTAATAAGTAGGAGGAAATAAATAATCTAAAACATTAACCAAGGAAATCATTCTTGAACTTACCTATTGCATGGGCTAAGATGTTGGATATGATCTCCACCTCATTGAAGATGGTTTTGTCTTCGTAAATCCCTAGAGGGAAAGGATCCAATTCTTGTAGAAATTGTCTACTTATTCCTATCTATATGATATGCTCATTAGGATCATGGCATCATAGACTACCAACTTGAAACTCTAAGTGGTGTGCCACCCTTAGTTAAATTCCTTGCATGAATGTGGCGTTATCCCATCACTTCACTAGTGTTTTAGGGGTCATTGGTTTCTCTATAATCTTAAGCTTTCATTGGTATCTCGTGGTCTCAATCCATTTAGACATCTCAAATCTACTTACTTAGTGTGGTCTATTTTTGTTATCAACAATAGCATTCCTCTATGGATGTCAATAAAGAGGGAACACATAATATTTGCAATGATTGTTCCATATATTTATTTAGAATACCTTGAAAGGCCTTGTTCATGAGAAACTTAGTCAAAGATAAACATTGTAAAATTTTAAAATATTGAACAATTTCTCGAAACCCTTCAAGTAGAGGTTTCTTATCACATGATCTAATTTTCTAGGATCAATAATGCACAATCATAAACTAGTGAGTAGAGATAAATTTAGTTTCTTGCAACGAACCAAAGTTTCATTTGTCATTTGACAAAAAAAGTTAGTACATAGGTGAGCCTAGGCCAACCCCTTAAATATAGCCATAAGGCCTTCCTCTTTTGCAGCTACTTAACCACAAGGGTCTAATTGAAAAACACATAGGTCCTTTAAATATTTGTAGGTTGAGGCAACCACTTCAAGCTGTTGAACTTCAAGGTAATCCAATATTTGCAATTTTTTATAATAATGTCCATTATGCACACTCCTCATCTTAGAGTTAGGTAGAGAGGGAGAATACTTGATTTATGCCAACCTTGTAAATGAACAACCATGCCTACTCATTGGTTGGAATCTCCATCACTAGTTGAATAATTATATGTGCCTTGAATCAAAGATGATATATTAACACAAGTTATCAAAACTTGAACATAACTACCATGAATCTCATAGACAAAATATGGAGAGAATTTGAATCTTAGGAAACATTTTCTCATATTCTACTTAATATATAGGTGGTAGGGGTTCAATTTTTTCCATTTACTAGGAAATATCACCCAAGAATTCAACTCTTGAAAAATAAATCCTATGTTAAATCACACCTTCCTTCTCATTTTTAAGATATTTGTGATATTTCACCTGTGACCCTTAAATTAAACTCCCTTTAGCACCTTTAATGTTGAAACAAAAATCATTGTAAAAGGAGGCAAACTCCATTCCCCTTTACCTTTATCAAGACCTCTAGGGACACCTACAATCAATACCCCTCCGCTGACTCAACATGCATTTTTTTTTGTTTTTCCACTTCATTTACATAGCATCCTGTCAAGGGAATCCTCATCAGAAGAGATTGTGGTTGAAATATTATGAAACAAAATGGGGAATATCTTTATACGGTTTCAAGGGAGGGGTATTGGAAAATAACCATCTCAACCCTTATAGCCCTTAATACCTTCTCAACATGTAACTGAAATGACAAACTCATAACTAGACCTGAAGACCAATCTCAATGTTAAAGGCCAAACCCAAATAGAAGGAATCACACCATTGGTCAAGCCTTGACATTGAGTTTTTATGAAATCAAGGACCTCCTTTCAATATCATGACCCTTTTTTTAGCATTCTCAAATGTAAGTTTTAAAACCCACATTAAAAAGGGGATATTTTCACCTTAATATTTGTAACCTTTGCGCAAGATGAATCTATCTAATGGAATAGCATGGATATGTTAGGTCATGGTTTCTAGAGTAGCCAATCAATGATTTTGAGGCTAACTCCCTAGCTCCAACTAAAATTTAGTCCTATTGAAGAGGCAACTTGAAAAATCCGGCTAATAGAAGACAATTTTTATTTTCATTGATTTACAACAAACTTCAATGCCTCTCCTTTCTTATCTTCCTCTTCCATTCTCCAACACAAAATCAGTAATCTTATATCATAAACACTTTATATAGGTAAGCATTGTAATCATTTTCCTCTACTCATGGGGTATATTTACACCTAAACCCATGAAAGTGGACTTAAGTCCATGGTACAACCCATCACACTCTAAGATGGTTCTAATTGTGTCCTCAAAACTAGGGCATAGCACACCTTATAATGTCAAATGATTAAGCCATGTCAAACTTGTGGGATTTCTGCCTTCATTGAAAAAATTCTAGCTAGTCCTCATCAAATACAATGTAATAGCACCACTAACACACACCAAAATTCCAAGATACTCGTAGAATGTGGCTTGCACTCAAGTGCCTAGACTACACCTCCATAAAATGTACCTTCAACTTTGGATGTCCCAAAACAGTAATATCGTAACCCAATATGGCCTATTTGTTAGATTTGCTAGATTTATGTAATTCACTCCTTATTAAATCCATGCACCTCCCTGAAACTCCATGAGAAATCTAATCCAATGGTAACCTTCCAACTTCCAACAACTCCTTTTACAACATGACAAAACCACCTATATATGTTGCAACAACCTTGCCAACTTCTTTAGTGGGTTGCACATATATTTCACTTTTTTTCTTTGTCTTGAAAAGGGGTAGTTCCAAGGAGAGGGTATCAACTTCGACTAAGGAATGTTCACTTAGTACCATTTCCAGGTTTCCTTCATGAAAATTGTCAAATGTCTTATGTTTTCTTCACAAATTCTCATGGTGCTTAAATTGCTTGTCTACATCTCTAAGTGAGGCTACAACCCCCCAAAATATCTAACTATTCCACCTCTTCAACCCTTATTAGAGTCTTGATCTTAAATGGGCACTCATGCCTCAAGAAAAACATAATACTAACATCCCAAATATACATTATTGTTCCATCTTTTAATGCCTCACTGAAACCACATTATCACACTGCTTAAAATGAAATGTTCACATCTTAAGGAGAAACACCCACTTTTCTTATGACAACCTAAACTATGCAAGTGACTTGGAGAGAATCAATTTTCTCAAGATGAAAACATAGGGTCTTACAACCCCATTCGCACAACAATTTGAATATATTTAACTTAAAAGAGGGTACACACCCTACTCTTTCCAAATTTGTCAAATGACTTTTAAGAAAATGACACTTTTTTAAACTATAAACCCACTTACTATATACACTCTTTTGTTTTCACTAACATAATATGTAAGAAAATGTAATTGTTTTCAATAAAACCAATTCAAGAGTTCATTTTTACTTCTTATACTTAAATTTTTTCAATACAACCAAGTTAAAAGCATATGTTTCTTAGTCTCACATTCAAATTCCAAAAGTACAAATGTCTACCTCTATAAATTTTATCAACAAAATCATTGCATAAAGTGGTAATCTTAAAATTAGATTATTAGAAATACTTTCAAACACAAACAAAAACATCTAAGAGGGTTTTAGTTTCTCAAATAAAATTTAAAACTAACTATGTGAATGAAAATAAAAATATTTTATTTATTGTCTTTCATGAAGTAAAATTTTAGCATTTTTGATAAGGTTCAGCGTTAATTTTTCTCTGCAAAATCCATCCCAATCGAGATCTTTGTTTTATAACAAGTAGTATTTGTTCTCTTTTCACAGGACGAGAGTGAAAACATGATTGAAAAGAGATCCAAGATTGAATAAAATTGCGAATTAGGTTTTACGAGTAGGAGAATTGATATCGAACCCCGCCATCGAATTTTCAGTCCATTGATAGTGCCAAGGTACAACCCATTTTTATCTTCACTGCATTTCCACCATATTTTAAGTTTTTCACAAAGAGAGGAGTACACTCACCTTAGGTCTCTATTCAAAATCAATTGTTTTTTTCAAGCAGGCTTGTATGTTTATGATTTAATATATGTGCTTCATTTTGTTATTATTCGTAGTGATGGTGTTGGAATTTGATGAGTTCGGGAGGCCATTTATTAGAGAAGGAGAACAAAACCCATTTTCTTATTGTTTGCAGTGATGGAATTTGCATTTGATTAGTTTGAGAGGTCCTTTATTAGAATAGGAGAAGAAAACTCGAATGAGAGGCTTAGATGCTCATAAGGCCATCATTGTGGCTTCTAGTGTTGTTGCGAGAATCCTCTACACCTAATTCGGCCCTAAGGGAATAGAAAAGATGCTCATTCAGCCCTAAGGAAATATAAAATATGTTCTAGAGCCCCAACGGTGATATGACCATCAGTAAGTTCTCATTCCATTTGTTATTATCTATTTATGTATCAACGAAACCCCTTAAATTATGAAAATAAGCATAATTCACTTTAAAAAATGTATGATGCATAAGTAGAAATTATTTATAAAAAGTGTAGATATTCTACATGGAATGAAATAAGAAAATAATTGTGATTGATCACTCTTTCTCAAAAACTACGAGGCCCATTGACCTATATGCTCTACATACACCGATCCTACAAAAGCCCTCAAAATTGATGAATGCCCTTAGATGCCACCAATAATTAAGCATAGACACTTTGCATGGATCTACTTGGCGTTGAGGTACTTTTGGTTGAATTTTCAGTAATCAAAAGCCACCTGATTACCTACTCGTATACTCATTGTTAAACCTATTGCCAAAGATGCATAAAAAATCTTCTTCGGTTGGATCTACGCCCATCCAAGGTTTTCTATCCAATTAAACAAATGTTGTTTCTCTATCTGTAGTGAAATAGTTTTGGCCCATTGATAGCTAGACTACGAAACCTTGTAGAATATGTCTAATCATTCTGGCACATTTTATTTCGAATTTAAACTTTGAGATAATTGTAATCATCAATTTTGATCTTAAACTTAATAAAATATCATATCTAGCATATAATTTTTTGATTAGAAATGAATTTTTCTGGTTTCATTATACCATCTCAATGTTTTGAAATTTTATATGTAGAATAGAGAAGGATTAATGTTTATGCTGCATGTTAAGAGTGATTCAACCAAAAAGTTCTGAATTTGTAATGACAATGAGATAGACAATGAATAAATCATTTATGTGTATGACTTAACCTTTGATGAAAAACAATCACACCATTCATATGAAAATTGGAATTTTCGTGAAACTCTTACTCAAGTGATAGTATATACACATATACGTGCACATGTGATTAACATAGATGGAGAGATGATGCATGGTAAACAATGAGTAATGCCTCTTCTTTTGAAGGTAACTTAATTCAATATGGGGACCTCCATATACACCTTGATGTCCACATGCATGGTTGTGGAACAGAAGTGTTTACCCAACTAATCAAGACTTCCCCTTTATGCCTTCATAATGATCTTGTCACTTGACAATTGAACCACTCCATAAGACAATAAATTACTCATTACATAATAATATCATTTCTAGCATATGTAAATACTACAAATCTTGGTCCATTTCTAGTACTTTTAGGACTATAGCAGTGGTTTACAAATTTGTGAGCCTCAAAAGGGCCCATTGAAACTACTTTATCCATACAAATTTCTTACCCTTCTTCTTGACCTTGGTAAGGGGATTAGATATCTTGGAGAATTATTTTATGAATATCCTATAACACCCATCAAATCCATTGAAATCGTGTATATTATGAGCATCCCTTGGTATTAGGAATTCCATAATGGCCTTGATTTTGGCAAGGTCCATGACTATACCTTCTCCAAAAGTAATGTGGCCGAAATAATGGATATTTGACTAGAATAAGGAACACTTAGAGATATTTTAATCATTATTATTCTCTCCAAGTGATTAGAATATGAACCTTTGGTGCTCCTTATTCTCCTTTGGACCAAATGAATAAATCAAACTGTCATCTAGAAGGACTTGAACAAACTTTCCTAGGTATTTATGAAAAACCCCATTCATTAGTTTCATGAAGACTACTAAGGCATTGGTAAGCTTGAAAGGTACCATAGTAAAATCATAATTTCTTAATCATGGTTTGAATGTAATATTTGGGATTCCATTTTAAATTCTTAAATGGTGGTATTAAAATCACAAATCAATCTTTAAGAATATTATGGTCCTTTTCATTTGATTAAAGAAATCATCAACCTATGAGGACCATTATTCGTTCTAGATGGTGATGTTATTCAGCCATCTATAGTAAATGAAAATATCTAATGACTAATCCTTTCTCATCACCAAAATTAGTAACCTCTTCAAAATGTTGCATTAAACTAGATCAATCCAAAATTCAACAATTATTATAGATGCATTTCTAATTCATATTACGTGGGTGAAATTGTTTTATAAGGAGCCTTGGAGATAGGAATCATCTCACATTGAGTTCAATGGTGAGCTGGAGATCACACCTTGCTGGGAGACCAAACAAATCTTTTGGAAATACATGAGGAAAATAAAAAAAAATAGGTGTTGAGTCAAATCTATCACGTCCCTTTTGTTCACGGTTACCATATGGAAACATTATCATGTTTTTTTGAATTGCAAAAATGATTATGGTTTTATTCATAGTCAATGGACTCCATTCCTTCCTGTGGTGGAACCCCAATCTGCACTGGTAAGTAGTTCTATCTTTTTTTTCAATTTTTTCTCTGTTTAAAATAGGTTGGGAATATTTGAAGGTTTCGACATAGAAAAGTTGATATATCAACAATATTAAGGAAACAAGGGAATGAGATGAAAAATGAAAAACATAGATATTAAATAGAGGATAGCACAATATAACACAGTCCATTAAGCAATAAGAAAAAGAAGAAGCACATAGCCTCATAAATCTTCAAGCTTGAGTATTTTGTTAAAAAGATGGCCCTGGGTTATAGTTTAAAGGTGGCTAATATTATAAAATTTCCTTTAGCCACTCTTTTGCCAATGGTAGGGTCATCTAATATAGGACATTGAGTAATATAAATTATTTAATTGTTTGACCAAGGATCCACAAGGATAAAATTACCTATTGCTGGCTCTAGCTCCCTTCACACAGTAAAATTCCTAGGATTTCCAAATCTATAAACTCTTACAACTATCTCAAATTGAGGGTTTTGTTGCGCCAGACTAGGGTTTTGCTCCTGTGGAAAAGTGATTATGTTTTTCTCATAGTGAATAGACTCCATTCCTTCCTGTGGCAGAAGCCCAATCTGCACTGGTAAGCAATACTATCATTTTTTCAAATTCTTCTCCATTTAAAAGAGGTAGGGAATATTTGAGGGTTTTAAATTTCAATATATATGTTTTGATATATCAACCATGTTAAGGAAACAAGTGAATGAGTTGTAGAATTCAAAACATAGAGATAAACGAAGGATAAGAAAATAGAGCAAATTGTATTAAGCATCAAGAAATAGGATAAGCACATAAATTCTTAAATCTCCAAGTCTGAGTATTTTGTTAAAGAGGTGGCTATGGGTTATAGTTTAAAGGTGCCCAATATTATAAAATTTCCTTTAATCACTCTTTTCTCGAGGGCATGGTCATATGATATAGGACATTGACTAATATAAATTACTTAATTATTTGGATCAAGCATCCACAAGGGTAAAATTACCTATTGCTCGCTCGAGATCCCTTCACATAGACCAATTCATAGGATTTCCTAGCCTATAAACTCTTACAACTATTTGAATATAGGATTGGCTCGGGTTTTTCTTTTGTGGAAAAGTGATTATGGTTTTCTCATAGTGAATGGACTCCATTCCTTCCTGTGGTGGAATCCCAATCTGCATTGATAAGCATTTCTATCATTTTTTCAAATTCTTATGTATTTAAAAGAGGTTGGGAATATTTGAATGTTTCAATATAGAAAATTTGATATATCACATATATTAATGAAACAAGGGAATGGGATGCAGAATTCAAAACATAGATATTGAATAGAGGATACGAAAATAGAGAAAATAACATTAAGCACCAAGAAAAAGGAGAAGCACATAGCTTCATAAACCTCCAAGCTTAAGTATTTTGTTAAAAATGTGGCCTTGGGCTATAGTTTAAAGGTGGTCGATATTATAAAATTTCCTTTAACCACTCTTTTCTCAAGGGTAGGATAATATAATATAACACATTGACTAATATAAATTAGTTAATTATTTGGACCAAGGATCCACAAGGATAAAATTACCTTTTGTTGGGTCTAGCTTCCTTCACACAGTCCAACTCCTAGGACTTCCTAATCTATAAACTCTGTTATCGCCCTGTGATTTTGAAGATTGGCAAGACAAAGTAACAAAAGATACATCAATCCGCTTAGGAGTCTAGGATCGAGACCTTCTAGACTCAGAGAGGGCTCTCTCTGTATTTTTAGGATTTAACTTTATTTTCAATGTTCTAATGTGTTAGGCTAGATATAAAAATGAAAGAGATTTATTACTTGATTGCTTGGTTGTTTGTTTGTCTTGTTGGGTTAGATCATATTTGAATCCTTTCCATTGGGCTATGGAGTGAAAGGCTTGGTGGTAACATCAATTTTCTAAAGTATATACAAGGCAAGCTAATTTTTTTTACTGGATCTAAAAGCAGAATGAGAAATGAGATGACAGAAAAGTGATATCAGTAATGATTAAAAACTAGCTAAGTATTTCTTAATCATACATCAGAGGAAAATGTTTAGATTTTAAAACATGGATAGAAATAAGGTGCTCCAATAAAATATCTTAATCTAGAATTTATGCTTTGCAATAAGATTTAATGATGCGTAAATGAATAAATAGAGGTATATTCAACATAGAACAAAAGACATCACCAAGTTAAAAAAAAATCAACTATCTTGCAAACGGTCCTTTTTATTGATGCTCCAGCTCAAAGTTACAATTATCCAAGAAGAAAAGATAGTTCGAATGACTTGGTTCCAACCCCTAATACTTCCAAATGCATGAAGTATTTAACCCAAAACCTACAATGATTGCCTTATACACCTGGAAATTTGTTATTAATTACAACAAAAGAAAATGGACTAGTGTAACCACGAAGTGGCCATGATGAGAAAACTAGGACATCTAGTCCTCTTTTTATGGATGATGTTCTTGAGAAATAAATTTCGTTATAGTGGCTCTGCTGACATGGCTGGTTCTATCTCAGATCTACGTTGACACTTCAATCATCCTTGTCCTGCCCTTTTGGATAGTTACACAGGTCACTCCACTCTTCTTCATCTAGAATCTTGATCTTAGTTAATGTCCTATATATTTCATCATCTTCAGTGTATTTTTCAAAAGTTGGTTTGACTACAAAAACATGCTTCAGTTCATGCTCAATGTAAATATAATTGTTGATAGCTTCTAACAATGCCTTTCCTTATGCTTCCTTTGATATTGGAAAGATTTGTTGCATCCTTGGCAATGCCTTGGAGTTTCTTGACATAGTCTTCTTTGGCAATGATTTTGTCATTGATAACAAACAGAGAAGGGAGACCTTTCTGGGTTAAAGGCTCAATTTTGTTAAAAAACCTATTCACTGTTAACTCCAAATTTTGATGTTTTTCTTCTAGCTGTAAATTCAAGCTCTTCTTAGTTAGCACCTTCTCCACCTGAAGTATAGTCTCTATCATGTCTACTACTCCCAACTCTTCTAACTCATACCTATTCCTTGAATTGGGAAATCTAATTATTCTGTGGGTTGTTGCTGGCATGTCTCCGAGCTCTAGATTTGTAGCTAAAATAACTTCTTTGGCCTTGTCAACTAACTCCTTCTGTTCAAAGATAATTTGGATGTTGGGCCAAATTTCATTCATACCATTGATGATTTTATTCCAAATAATCTCCTTAACGTTTCCTAGAGTGTTCCCAATAGATGATTATTTCTCTGATTTTTGCAGCTTTTCAATTAAGGTCTTTTCCCTTTGCATCTCCACCAAATGATTACTTTTGGTCCTTTTCATTTGATCCTACATCACATTAACTTAAGTTTCTAGCCTCTTAATCTCCTCAGTTTGAAGATTCATTCCTTCCATTGATCTGGCTAGCTCTTTTGTGCTACTTCATGTCCATGTAGTAGCAGTTGCTGGAGTGGTTATAGGAAGTGTTGTGAGAGGAAGGGCCTCCATTGTAGTGTTGGCCATATGTGCAGCCTTTTCCTTCTCTTGTACTATTTTCTCCATTTCTGCTTCCATTTGTTTGATTTGGAGAGACTTCTCTATTATTAACTTCATCATCCCAGCCTTTTGGCTCTTTGTTTCATCTATCTCCTTGGTCAAGGGATCATGTGTTGTAGGAATCTTGAGTTGATTCGTCAAAGTTGTTGTATCCATCTCCTTTTTCTTGATTATTGCTTCTGCTGCTTTCACATCTAAAGGATCATACCCAATTATTACTACTAATTCTTCCAAAGACTTAATTTTGTTGTCCTTTCATTGTGATGAAATCCTTTCCATATTTAGCTGAGATTGAGAATTTGATAGGGCCACATGCATTTCAAACAACTTCATAGAAGTTCTTGTTAGAGTAGATGAAATAATTTAACCTATTTTCTTTGTCATTTCCAGCTGATCAATTGGATGAACACTTCTGGCATCAAAATCAAAATAATTTTTTTTGTAATCTACTAGAGTTTTAGGCTCTGATTTTTGTGCTTCCAAAAATGCCATATGCATTTTTCCTTTTTCTAAATCAAATGTTGAAAGAAGTTTTCCTTGAGAAGTGGCACTCTATTTCCAAAATTGAGCATAAGTGCTATTTTTCAATATCTCATTCTTGTTTTTAATCTCCCTGAAAGTATCAAAGGTTGTCTCCTCCTTTTCTCCAGTCACATTTGTAGATGAGGGAACTTGAAGAGACTATTGTCTTTCTGAAATTGGAGTGGCAGGAAAAGATTTCCCTCTAGTTGGGGATGAGTTTGAAATATCAACCAGATTGATGATTGTTTGTTGTGATGATTCCTTGTCTATGTCCATGTGTTTCTAGGCTTTTTTCCTATATTTTAGTTTGAATTCCTTCATAGAAGTACCAGTCCCTGGTGACTAATCTTCTCTTGGCCTCTTCCATGTTGTTCCTTGTTCTTGTTATTTTCCCTTTTATATTCTGCCTTCACTAGTCTACTTTTCCTGTTTTCCTGGAGTTTGTACACTTGAGGAAGAAATTACTTGTTCTTCAACCTCTTGCAATGTGTCACGCATCCAGTCAATCTGATTCATGTATTTTTCAATTTTAAGCCGTTTAGTGTGAATGTAGGCTGTTGACTTTTTCTCCACCATTTTCTTGGAGATGATGCCCCATCGTTCATGAGACCATTTAAAACTATGGGTGAGTTTAATTTCCTTCAATCTCTTATCTACCTCCACCCCTACTATTTTTCTATTGCAAATGAAGGGACCAAACTGAGATTTGATCCTAAATTGTGACTTTTTCTTAGCTGCTACAAAATGCACTTCATCTACATTAATCATTTGTTTGATATATTCAAGTGCAAAAAACCTCATGGGGGGGAAATTTGGCAGCTTGTAAGGGGAAAAATCACATCCATATACTCTTAATTCAGTATAATTTTGGTACAAGTACCAATATCATATTCTTTCTTGATCTATAAACTGCATGATCCTTCTAATTTCTTCACTAATTTTGGGTTTTGCGGTCCCATTGAGGAGGCTCATTACTGGGTGAAGAAACATTTCTACAAATGTTTTGTAACTAAATTGTTTTTTAGGCTTCATCACTAAGGTTGTCCAGAAAATCACAGATTGGGGTTCACCTTCCTCATTCATCTTGCTCATTGTAAACTCGAACCTGTCTTCCTAAAAATAAACAAACATATATACTAGAACTGAAGAGCATTGAAACACTTCCTCTATGATAAAATTTTCAAATTTCTCATGGATGGCATCTGCTAGGAATTGAGTGAAATTGAATAGGACATAGGGCTTTGATTATGTTGATAAAATAGACATAAAACCAATGATAGCTTCATTAAGCCACTGATCTGAATAATAGCCTAGTAAAAAAGAAAGAACAGTGACAATGTGTCTAGTTCTGTCAGGGAAAACATAGGAGGAATAAGGAGGATTCTTGTTTGGCAGAGGTGTTTGCTCAGTCATGAAGAGTTCTAAGGTTTTATCTCTCTTAGAAAAATCTAATTTCTGATACATTTCAGGGAGAATCTCATGGGAAAAGGGAGTAGTTCCTTCACTAACAGGAGCCTACATCATCTTCATAATAGACATGGCATCAATGGTAAACAATATATGTCCAGTTGGGGCCATCACTACCCTTTGCTATGGGTTATAGCATAAGTCGCATTTCCTGATCATTTATGGGAAACTGTGGGTTTTAGGGAAGATATAGAAAGGTAAATTAGTGTCCTAGAGGCCTATGTCATCCACTTCATCAACAAATGTATCCTTCCACCAGTAGTATATGTCAAATAAATCAAACTTTGAAAGTGTACCATGTATATTGAAGTCGTTTTCTGCAAGAGGTATGTGATCCAAATCTAATGGCGGGTGCACCTTTGTATTAAACCCTCATGTTCTCTCTTCTTGGGTGCCATGACTGTCTTCTGTAAAAACCTTTGAAAACTGAAATGTGTTGAATTGGCAGTGGCCTGAAACAGAAAGGGATGAGAAGAAATGGGAATTTCAAAGAGGAAGCAAGAAAAGGGATGAACTCGAAGCGAGAATCGAGAAGGGGAACGATTGATAATTGCATAAAAAGGAGTTTTCTATGACTGTGATGTTGTTTCTGTATGCTCACTGCGTTCTTTTTGTATGACTAAACGAAATTTTGAATTGCACCTGTAAGTGAAGAGATCATGTTAAAATTTGTAAATGGTATGAAATGGTGCATTTTTAGTTTTAGGGAGTTTTCGTTGGATTGGCATGAAGTGGCGATGGTCTGTTGGCTAATGGTCCAACCAATTGAATGTGCAATGGTGGGAATGGAGGTGAAAGGCGGATGGGATGGAATGTCGTCGTGAGGTGGTGGGAGTGATAAATGGTAACAATGGGGCAAGTGGTTTAGAGAAAGAGGAACCCACTTTTCGGAGGGCCCTGGGAGCGGTAAGTGGAATGAGAGCGGGAGAGGGTGCGAAATCTTGATAGTGTGACACATCAGTGTCTTGAAACCACTAATTTAGGACCCACCCCCCCGAGATTAACTTTCAGAGGGTTGGGGGTGTGGAGTTTTAGGCTTTGTTGTCTGTGCTTCCAAAAATTCCATATGGATTTTTTCTTTTCCCGAATCAAATGCTAAAAGAAGTCTACCTTGAGAAGTGGCACTCTATTTCCAAAATTGAGCATAAGTGCTCTTTTTCAATATCTCATTCCCAGTTTTAATCTCGCTGAAAGTATCAAGGACTGTCTCCTCCTTTTCTCCAATCACATTTGTAGATGAGGAAACTTGAAGAGAACATCGTCTTTCTGAAATTGGAGTGGCAGGAAAAGATTGCCCTCTAGTTGGGGATGAGTCCAAAATATCAATGAAATTTATGATTTTTTGTTGCCATGATTCCTTGCCTATTTTCATGTGGTTTTTGGGCTTTTTCCTATATTTCAGTTTGAATTCCTTCATAGAAGTATCAGTCCCTAGTGACTGATCTTCTCTTGGCCTCTTCTCTATTGTTCCCCATTCTTTTTATCTTCCCTTTTCTATTCTGCCTTCAGTAGTCTTCTTTTAAGTTCTAATCTAGGGTTAATTGATTAGGGTTTATGGATGCTTTGACATGGATATATATGTATTGTAACATTGAAAGGAACATAATGAAAAATCAATCTGGTAGTCCTGTCTTGGGATCCAGGGAAAAATCTGCATATCTGTGTTTTATGTGTTATGCTCTCACCTTTGTTTATTTTTTGTTTTAGAATTCATATGTGGGTTATTTATGTACGAGTTTAAAAACTACAAACACAATGTTGACTAGACCAGACATGTTGGCTGAGATAGAATACGAAATCCATATTATCAAGAGGAATCTAAAAGAAGCACAGGAGAAGAAGGAGAGCTATTTAGATCGACATAGGGAATTTAAGGAGTTTTGGGTTGGGGAGCATTTGTACTTGCACATTAGGCCTAGAAAGAGATTCTTGAGGATTCAATGATGTGCCAAGTTGGAACCTCGATATTGCAGGCCTTTTGAGATCCTTGAGAGGATCGAACCAATGACCTATAGACTTTCAATGCTACCAACAATGAAATTCCATGATATTTCCCATGTTTCATTGCTTAAAAGATATGTGAAGGATGTTGATAATGTGATTGACTAGTCTATATTGTAGGCGGAATGAAAAGGAGAATTCTAACTGGAACCTCAATGTATATCGCAGTGGAAAAAACTCATGATTCGCAATAGAGCAACCAAGCAACTTAAAGTGTAATGGAAACATTTTGGGCCCGAGAAGCTAGATGGGAAATAATTGATTAGAGGTGGGCTTTGTATCCTTCATTATTTGTTAGTAGAGGCAAACTATTTTTGGTATATTTACATATTTATGTATCATTTTTATTGTAGATGTCGTGACAAGATATGTTATAAAGATCCAATAAGTGGTATGTTTGTTTTTCTTTCAATAGGATGTCATTGTAAATACTTCAACTAGTTGTGTTATAAAGCTCCATAGGTAGTATGTTTTGTTTTAGTGGTTTGTTGGTTATAGGTGTCATAGAACACTTAGAACAGTGTTCCCCCAAGGGGGAGTGGTTTGTAACAGCCCCCACTTAAAATTTAATTTAATAAAGGATAATAAAGGAAAAATAAGACCAAGGTCATGGGACAACTATTCCAAGTTGAATGTTGGGAAAAAAATCCTACTGGGTGTCACTTCATTTTATTATGTCTAAGGAAATCTGAAAATGAATTGGAAAAATAAAAGAGGCATACTTGGAATTTATTTATGAAAATAAAGAAAAATAGGAGAAAAGGGATATGAAAGGTCACATATTTTCATGAGAGGAAAATTGAAGGAAAACATAGGAAAATGAAGAAAATAGAGGCCTCAATGATAAAAAGGCTTCTGAGAAGCAGTTCAAATCTTTTTTTGGTTAAACGTTTTGTCATTTCTAGCTTGGATCTCATTCACTTTGCACACTTAGAGCATTCTTGGATCACTCTAGCGTTGGATAAAGGAAATAAAAGGAAGGAAAAGGAAAACAAAGGAAGGGAGAGGAAAAGAAAGAAACCTAAGGACAAGCAAGGAAGTTTGTATCATGCAACTTTAGTAGGAAGATCTTGCAGGTAATAGGTCATATGTGTGATTTCATAGTTGAGGTGTAAATGCATGGTATGTGCATTTCTGTACTTGGTTCATGTATTGTCATTGGCATGGGTTTTTCATAGTTTGAAAATGGTTTCATCCTTGCATTTCCATTTCCTGGATGGCCATGGTGTGATGGGATTTTTTTCTTGGTCGAGCTTTGGATTGTCGGAAGTTTTTGGAATCAGGTGAGGTGGTCTAAGGAAAATTCACAAGGGTTGGAGGTAGAGGTGGTTTAATCTTAGGTAATCCCTCGACATGTGGGTGGAGATAGGAAAATTCTTCAAGGTAATGATGAATAAATTCTAATGCATTCGAGCTTGTTTCTAGTTTTGTGATCCCTTGATTGGTTTTGGTGAGATCATGGTAGCCTGAGGGTGGAGGTGGTTTAATATTCAATAAAACTTGGTTGTTTATTTCTTGAGATCCCACATTCATGATTGGAATATGGCACAAGGGTGATTGGATGAAAGAAATATTTGGTTCAACCCAATCTATGGTCAGGTAGTACATGGAAGTCCTTGACTTGGTTTGATTTTGCATCAGTTAATAAGATATATTTTCTTATTGTATTTTATGATCACTTATACTTGATATTATGATGATTTTATGGTTTTTATGTCATGGTTAATAATTTTGTTATATTTTGGTTATAGGCATGGACCTGTAATATGCTCTATCTATGACTTTGTTCAGGATTTGATAAGTATTTGATCGTTAATGAATGTATGGGATAACAAATGTTATTGCAGCTATTATGAGAAGTCATTAAACCTTCTTGGTGATTCTCATATAAGTTTTAGACTCATATGATCATACATGCATTCATGACATGTAGCATACATGTTTACCATGTGTTTGACGAAATGACTATCATGGTTAGGCCTGGTTAGGTTAAGTTCTTGTTAAAGGTTTTTATGAACAACATTGTCATTATGTCATTTATCATTCTGAGAAGTTTCAAGTAGTTCTAGGCAATGGTTTGGAGGTTGGCCTGGAAAGGTGGCTTACATCTCAAAACCAGACCCTCTAAGCTGGAGTTTTTGGGATTTACCACATGGAAGCAGTGTCATGCATGTGGTTGAAGCACTGTAACCATACCCTTGAAAGCTTGTACATTAGGTTCGGGTGCTAGGTAAGTGAAAGAGAAATCCAACTTAGGGTTTGGGCACCTGGAGTGGGTTTTTAGCTCCTAGGTGTCTTCTAGTCCCTACAGGTTGTCAGTATGATTTTAGTTTCTAGGCCCCACTTCCTTAACTGGAACTTGTAGTTTGGGTCATGTCATAGTGGAACTCCTCTTCACATTTACTCGAGGGCTTATAAAAATGGGTAAATGTGGGTGACATTGTTATATTGTGGTTCAATGACTTTACATTTGACATAATAAATAACATCATTATCTTTAAGAATGAGGTTAATCCTTGTCTTCCAAGCCCTAAAATTTGTATCACATTCCAACTTATTCTTTGCCTTAGTATATGAACCCCATGGTAAAATATCTGGTCAAAAGAGAGATGCAAAAGTAGGTGTCTTCAACTTGTGATCTCAATGTCCTTTCCTTCACCAAATCTCTGATACCATTGTTGATTTTACAAGAGAAATCAGGACAAGCACAATTTCCTTCCACAAATAATTGCTTCCAATGATATTATTCTTAGTTCAAATCATTAAGAAATTATACTTCATAAAATTTCAAATATAAATGCAATAGGATAGTAGATATCACAATAAGATAAACATGAATAAGAGGAAAGAAAAAATTACCTTAGAAAAACCAACCTTGAGAAAAGCTTAACCATCTTTTCTTAGGAGAAATTGTCCAATTTAACAAGAATGTACAATTTGAATATCCGAGTCAAAGTTGGTCAACTTGACCAATAAAATCAACTAAGTAAAACTTGGTCAAAAAAGAGAGTATGTCCTCTACAACAACCAATGAAATATGGTGAAATAGGATGAATTTTGGCCTTCATAATTTCTGGTCAACTCTAGTCAACAAGCTGAATTTCAACTTCTACAATTTCCTCAAGAATTTTGGTCAATTGTCCTAGAGTTTCAGTCAACAACCTTAGTCAAATTGCGATGAAACAAAGTAGTAGAATAGTTTGTCAACATAGGTCAAACTTCCTAAAAGATCCATAGTCAACACTAGATAAATTAAGTCAAACTTCATTGATCTTTATCCTCTTTCTCCTTCACATGTGTTGACAGAAAAAAAAGGATTAGATGATACAAAATGATGCCAAATGGAGGAGTTCAATTGGTCAAATAAAGAGGATTTTGACCAAGGGTCAAACCCATTCATATGGTGGGGTCGATCTAACTATTTGGTGTTGAATGAAACTCAAAAAAAAAAATATTTTAATTTCCATTGACTTTGTTAACTTAAATATTGACCTTAGATACAAAAATTCAACACTCCTGGAGGATGCAATGAGCTTATATAATCTGACCATTTCAAGAGGAAAGGAGTTAAATACAAAGATACAATTAGATATGGAATTAGACATAGTGTTATATTAAGAGAGAGCTTAGTTATACTTCCATCTTGTGTGAGGTTAGCCTTGATCTAGGAAGTGGCTAGGCCAAAGACCAAGGAGGAGCAGTAAGGAACAAAGATGATTCTAAACATTATGGTATAATTGAATTGGTCGATGCATTTCCCATTATATTATTTCTTGTTTGATTTGTATTTATATATATGATTTCAATTATGCTAATGCTAACAGGTTTCACATAGTAGTGGATTTGGTATATCTATTTGTTTCTATTGTAGGAAATGGAGGAGCAAAGATATTCGATGATTCTTTCAAGCTAGTTGCACCAAATAATAGCTTCTCTCCATAGAAGGTATGTTCCATTCCTCCACTTTATGATTAATGTATTTGCATGCATGCATGTTGGATTTTCTTGAATGTGATTATTTTTGTAACCCTATTGATGGAGTTGGACCCGCCAACATTAAGGGAATCTCCCCAATATGAAGTCCCAACTAGACCTAACACCATTTGGAGTAGGCGTCCCATCAGTGGGTGGTAATGTAATGAATTGACCACAATAGTGCACAGAGGAAGGTATGATAACTTTAGGTGAGAGAAAGTGTTTGACCGTACAGAGAGTCAAGTGTGATGCATGAAAGTTCCAAAACATGAAGGAGAAAAGAAGGTGTTGCCCTTGGAAGCATGCAATAGTACACAACTTGAAAGGAACACATGAGCAAAATGACATCACAAGATAAAATGTAGAACAATCCACAAGTTAAAGTGATGAGTTAATCCAACAACATGCATTCAACATGATTCGTACAAGTATAAACGAAGTAGTTCATAAGCATACGCATAAGTTAAATAACATATATTTCCAATACAACAAGAATACTCCTACTATATTAACAACATATGCATGAAAGTGTGTTGGATCTGATTTTATTATTATAAGTGAAAGTTCCATCCATACATACACCATTGACAACCACTACCCCCAATAGTGGAACATTACAATCAAGAACACCTACTCCTCCAAACATGTATACTTGCTCTATGCTATGGAGAAGTCGAGGCTTTTCACAATACTTCCAAGACCTCTCTAAGCCTAAGCCTAGCCAAAATATTGGCTCCCAAAAGCCTATTCTATGAGTTATGAGGTTCTATTTATAACAAAGGGTGGGGTGACCCTTGACATTCTCCTTTGTGACTCTTTGACCTCCCTCATGGCTCTTCATTTTATTTACAAGTAACTTATTACATAACATGATTACTTTTCATATTCCAATATTAACACATTGAATTTCACTTACAACATAATTACAAATAATATTACATTTTCCACATGTACCCATATAAGACAAAATAGGGTAGAGATAGTCTAACAAGACACAACACCATGATTATGGAGTTTGGGGGAAGTCCAGCTCAACAACCTCCACTTGTTGCTTCTTGGTCACATATTGGTGCCAAGCTTGGTACTCTTTGATGGTGTCCCCAAACTTCTTGATGACGTCTTTCTGGTAGTGGACTTTAGCCTCCATGGAATCTGAGTACACTATCTTGGAACATATGTCCAACTCATTTTGAAGCATAAGCAACATTATCTTGATCTTGATAGGACCACTGATGCACTTTTACATGTTGTGTGCATTCAACTCCCAATATTCCCTGGTGCCTTCTTGCCTTAGTTGCTCCAAGTACTCATCGATCTCCCGTCAGACTTGCTTGTTGGGTTTAGCATCAGGGAAGGAACTAATTGATGGGATCTCATTCTTTCTCACCGAAACATCTAAACTACTGTACAACCACACATATGAGGCTTGTGCGTTACTGATGAATGAGGTGACTTTCTCGTTGTTCCGAAGAAATATTCGAACCTTTGATTTCTCTAGCTCTACTTGTGGCTTCATATTCTTCACTAAGTCAAGCAGGACCCCTTTGTACCAAATTTTCCACTCTTGTACATGGGCGATGGAGGCATGTATGTTTTTGAGAGTTTGAAAAAAATCTTTGCTCCACTGTTGTAGGCCATATAAATGGAAAACTTCTTTATGCACAGCGACAAATCCGTCATAGAGATTATACATGGTATCTCCAAGTGTTGATACTTCAACAAGTATTGTTATCTCCCAAAATGTGGAAACTATGTTCTGCACTCTTGCTCAGAGTTTTTCTGCCTCTTGCTTGGAAGTCTATAAGTTCTTTTCTAGTTGTTCATTCTAAGTCATTAGATACTGAACATTTGATCTTGTTGCTCCTGCATAGGCCATGCTGGCTTCGAAAATGGTGATTGGATGCTTCTTGGTTTCTGACACTATCACCCTTTCCTTGATGAATGCAGGTGATTCATGATCATCCAAAAAGTGCTTTCTTTGCGCTTGTACAATCCTCTTCTAGAAATCATCAAATGATAGATTATACACATCCATGACTGGATCATCAACAAGGAGAACATTATCTCCTTGCTTACTCGAGATTGGTTCTGATACTGGAGGTGGTGGAGACTGAGGGATGACCTATGGTGCTCTTGGCATCAGGTTAGTGTCTTCATGTCATGACTCCTGTTCTAATTCCATGTCTGTCACTTCAATGAATTTCTCATTCAGCTGCGAAACCTTTCGATCTTACATCTGTTCACCTTATTCCTCAATTGCTATCTATTATGTCTTATCAACCTATATCAGCATTGTTTCCTCCATCATCAGACCTTGCCTTTGGTCTTTTCCTACTTCTCCTTCTCTTCTCTTTCTCTCCTCCTCAACTCCTATTCTTCCTTTAGCTTCTTCTCTGTCTCCTGCAGCTTCAATTCTACTTCCTGCAACCTCTTATTTTTTCTCTTCCTCCGCTCTACTCTCTTCATTTATTTCTCCCTCTTTTCTTCCACTGCCAATGTTTCCTTCTTGAGAATAGGATCTACAATCATTTTGTAGCTTTTCTCTCCCTTTGAATCATCAACAATCTTCCTCTTTCCCTTGTCTTGCACTGGAGTGCTACCTTCTACCGTTATAGTTGTTGCTTCTAGAGCTGACGTTGTTTGTACAGAATCCTTCCAAGTTCTTGCTATGCTAACCAGCTCATTGAGTCTCGAGAAATTGTAGCAGTACCTCCATGGAGCCTCCTCTAGCCAATGAAATGTCCCGTTGATCCACAGAAAGTAAACACTCAATAGTTGTCCTTGCAAATACTGTGGGATTCATACAGATTAAAGTCTCTGGTGCTGACCTTGAATTTAACTATGTCCTTAGCTTTGATGTCTGCATATTTCAAGCTCTTAATCTTATATAATCTGATCCGCAAAGGAAGAGTGGGTCATGGTACTTTCGTCTTCCTATGTAGTCCTGTTGACAACCTTGTAGCGAGGTGGTATGAAACTTCTTGCATGATCAGTTTGTTGGTAGCAAACCTTGGTAAGACATGCAGAGGCTTCTCTCTACCAAACACTCTGATGAAAGTGCCACTTGGTGAGGCATACTAATCTACAATGTTTATTATCGCTTTTAGTGCTTCTCGAGACATGCAAGGTGGATCTTGCTCAAATATAAGCTTATATAATAGGATGATAAATTTTACAATTAGCCTTGCCATGACTCCTCAATAGCTGTAGTTAGAAAGCAACTTGCAAACTTTGTTCACGAGAGTCTCTCGTGGTGTCATGTCCAGCCCTTGTTATGAAACCAACTCACGAAAAGATGGAAAAGATAGATTAATGACTTCAAAATCAACCTCTTCAAGGGGGCGACCTCCTTTACATTACATAAGTGAGAAATTATTGGATCATACAAATGACAAGACCTACTTTCTATATATAGGAGTCTAAAGAGTCCCAATATAATAAGAACCTGCATAACAATAATATTGTAGGGGTACAATAGTGGGCTTCTATGAGGCATAATAATAACAACATGGGGACTAAATGGGCACAATAAGACAATAGCGAGGTTGCACTAATAACAATAAGGGGTTACACTAGTAGTATAGGGACCTAACATGCCCCTCTCCTTCAAAAAGTTTTGTCCTCAACGCTTGAGTAGTTCTCGATGCTTCTGTATATATTTCTCATCCTCCCATGTGGAATATTCAGTAGGTAAGTTCTTCCACTTAATGAGATACTCTAAAATTGATCGATTTTGTACCTTTCGATTTCTTGTTTTTACGAATTCTTCCAACTCCAATATTATTTTTCCTTCCTCTTCAAGTTTTGTCAATATAGTTTGAACTGGGATCTTCTCACCTATAACCCTCTTTAAGCATGAAACATGGAAGATTGGGTGCACTCGGGAATATGCAGGAAGCTCCAATTTGCATGCCATAGTACCAATCTTTTGTAACACCTTGTACAGACCATAATACTTTGGTGATAATTATTACGCTTCTTAGCTTGCTTGAGGGACATTTTTTTGTATGGTTTTAGTTGTAGAAATACCCAGTCACCTACATCAAAATTTCTTTCGCTGTGATCTTGATCTGCCTATTGTTTCATTCTATTCTACACCAAAGTGAGGTTATCCTTTAAGAGTTTCAGAATTTTTTGTTGATGCTCGATGTGATCATCCACTTCTTGAACCTTAGAATTTTCTTTTAAAGATGATATGATGGATCATGGATGGTATCCATAAAGTGTCATAAATGGGGCCATTTTCACTGTAGTATGGAAAGAAGTGTTATACCACCATTCAATGAGAGGAAACCACTTGACCCATTGTGTCTGTTTATGAGATACAAAGCAATGAAGATATCCTTCCAAACATTTGTTCACAATATCTGTTTTCCCATCAGATTGAGGATGATAAGATGAGCTATGAGCTAACTGAGTACCAAAATATTCCACCTCTTGTACTCCAAAGAAACATTTGGAACTTTTTGCATATAATTTTTACTCCTACAATAGTTTGAGCACCCTGTCAACATGTTGAACATGATCCTTCTAAGACTTGTTGTAGATTAGTATATCATCAAAAAATACTAACACAAATTTTCTAAGGAAGGGTTTAAAAATGGAATTCATCAAACCTTGAAATGTAGAAGGTGCATTGGTAAGGCCAAAAGGCATGACCTAAAATTCATAATGATCCTCATGAGTTCTAAATATTGTTTTTAGAATGTCTTCAATATTCATTTTGATTTGATGATATCCTGAAAGAAGATCCAACTTGGTGAAGTAAATTCATCCATGTAATTCATCCAATAATTCATCAATGACAGGAATGGGAAATTTATCTTTAATAGTGAGCTTGTTGAGCTCCCTATAATCTAGACACATGTGCCATGATCTATCCTTCTTGTACACCAATACTACTAGAGCAGACAAAGAACTTTGACTAGGTTGAATTATACCAACCTCTAGCATTTCTGCAACCATACGTT
Source organism: Pinus tabuliformis (assembly GCA_031772625.1). NCBI lineage: Eukaryota > Viridiplantae > Streptophyta > Pinopsida > Pinales > Pinaceae > Pinus > Pinus tabuliformis. The sequence continues at coordinate 407,516,283 of CM062817.1, read as the reverse complement.
CAATTTCACTCTTTTGGGCATAAGAATATCTATAAGGCCTGATTTTTGGTGGAAAACTTCCTGGAATCCAATGAATAGCATGATCATGATCACGAATAGGTGGGAGGCCTTTGAGAGTCTCAAATACCTTGGAATCATTTTCCAAGGCTTTTTGGAGATATGGAGAAATAGATGATTTTTATGTGGGAACCTCTAGCGAACATAATTATGAAATTACGCCTCGTTGTTCATTATTTAGAAGTTTTTTCATTTCGTCAGAGTTGAGTATCTTTCTCAGAATTCCCTGTGATACCCCATAATTCAACTTCCTTTCCTTTTGAAAAAAATTCATGAAAAGTTCTTGAAAATTAAAAGCTATTGTACCCAAGGATTGTAGCCATTTGATTCCTAGGAAAACATTAGCACCACCCATAGGAATGGAAAGCATTGGGCTATTCAATATATATTCTCCCATGGATAGCTTGATATTATGGCACTTTCTAGAGAAATTTATGGTTCCTCCATTTGCAATCATCAGTTGACACTCTAGTGATAGATATAGGAAGCAATTCAATTCCTTGGATATCTTACAATGAATAAAATTATGGGTACTACCCAAATCACTCAACACTATTACCTTTTTCTTCTTAATATGTCCTTCTATTTTGATAGTTTGAGGAGTGGTATTTCCGATCAATGCATTCCAAGATATGGTTGGATTAATTTATTCTTTCTCTAGGATTTGTTCCTGTAGTATACCCTCTTCGTTTGACGTTTCTTGTTCCTTTTCTTCCTCCTCTTCACAATCTATGTAAAATAATTTCTTCTTAGTACACTTATGACCTTTAGTGTATTTCATATCACAATTGTAACAAAGCCTTTTCACTCTTTTTTCTTTCAATTGTAATGGTGTCAACCTTGAAGGTTGTGGAAGGCTACAGGAAACAACACTTCCATATTTATAGTTGTGAGTGGTAGGCTTCCTTGTTACCATAATTTTGCTTTCCATTTTTCTTGCCAACCTAAATGCCTTCTCCAATGAACCAGGTTCCCAAAGGCGAACCTCATGTTGGATGTTATCCTTTAAATTCCCTATGAACACATCAATCCTATGCTCCTTTGGAATATCTTTTACCCTTATATTCAATTTTTGGAAGTCCTCAACGTCCTCCATCATTGAACCCTTTTGTTTGAGATTTATCAATTAGCTAAAAAGGATGTTACTTTTTGTATCCTCATAATGTGCTATCATTTCTTCCATAAAAAATTCCCAAGTGACAATTTGTTTATGAGAGAAAAGCCATCGATACCATACAAAATGATTTGGTTCCAAATATAAATTTTCAATGCATACCTTTTGTCTATTTTTCACATTATTGAGATCAAATATTGCTCCATCTGTAGTATCCATGTTATGGGATCCTTGCCATCAAACTTCCTAATATCGATCTTTGGAACATGGTGGGTCTTCAATACAATTTTAGAGTTTATGAAATCATGATTAGAATTTATTTTTTCCTCATCATGAGTTTCCATTACTACCCTTTCGCCATTAGTAAGAATTTATTGTAGCAACTTTGTCAAATCTGTCTTCAAATCTTCCATGTTGCCTTTAAGTTTTCCTTCTATACCAACCATGTAAGATTCCTCATCATTCATCTTAGCTTCCATGCCTTTCTTTAAAATACTTATCTTATCTTCCATGAGTTTCTCCAAACCATCCATCTTAGCTTCTGTTACTTTTTGTGAGAGTGAATTTTGTTCCAGTTGGTCTCGTAATTTTGATATATCTTGTTGCATTTCTTACTCTTCTTCATCAGTCATGCTAGAGATTTCAGGTTGCTTACTAAGTGTTTCCATTTTATTTCTTTAGGGCTTAAATTAATGATAATTATGCTTCACTATGCCCTTTCAATTCCTCCAAACTAATTTTTCAAACCAAACTTATGCAAAATTTTAAAAAAACTACACCCCTTTTCTCACTTTGTAGGAGCTTGATATTGAATCTCTATAATTTCGGATCTCCAACATCTGAAACTTTGTCCTACGGTAGACCTGTGAGTCCATTTTCCAACCCCGCAAGTCTGATCATGACTGGATTCTCCAAGGAAGAGTTATTTCATATCTCCCACGATGACCTGATTAAAGACTAGTTCAGTAGACCGAAATTGTACGAAGTTCCACGTGTGATCCTTTCAATCTTAGGACTTGAAACTGATAAAAAGAAAATTTTAGGCCGTCATCTTTCTATAACTTTTTACGAAATTTCAATTTGATGCTCAGAGAGAAATTTATGATGATTTTCCCAAGGTCATCTATTTTAGATGTAATTCGGCAACGTGAAAATATCCTAAATGTATTGGACCATAGCTATGAAAATATAGTGAAACAAGATCTAAAATGGGTTTTAATTTTAGTGTCTGAACCTTTGTAGAATAATCTTATAGCGAAAATGGTACGATGACCTGTTTGAGATGGAATTCTGTATCTTGCAAAAACCCTAACATCCTTAGAGCATATCTCTGAAACTATAGCGAGAAGAGATGTGAAATTTGGAAACAACGTTCAAAACTATTCCGTCCCAAATGGTTTTTTTTTTAGTTTCTGAAACTTCGTATACAAAATGTTATAGCAACAATTCCACGATGTCCTGTTTGGAGCAATGAAACCCTAGAATCCAAAGGCTCTAATACCAAATGTTATGAAACCAGCTCACAAAAGGATAGAAAATATATATTAACAACTTAAAAATTAGCCTCTTTGAGGGGGAAACCTTCTTTACATTACACAAATGAAAAATTATTTGATGATACAAATGACAATACCTCCTTTCTATAGATAGGAGTTTAAGGGTTCCCAATACAATCAGAGCCTACATGACAATAATATTGTAGGGGCACAATAATAACAATAGTGGGCTTCTATGGGGCATAATAATAACAACATGGGGACTATATGGGAACAATAATACAATAATGGGGTTGCACTAATTTCATTAAGGGGTTACACTAGCAGTATAGGGACCTAAAAACCCATGCCAGGGAACTACTGTTGTGCACAAATTGCATTCAGTAAGTATGTGGACATATAGAACCTTGCTTTCTCATCCTTGGGTAGATTATGACCCTTAGCTACATGGGACTTCAACTCTTGAGCAAATAGATCTGACCAATTGAATGGAATCCCATCACTTTGTTGGTATTATGACATAGTTTTGGTTCTATGACATAGGTATTGTCCTTGATGGCAACTCAATCAAATGGAAAATCACAGTTTAGGGTCTTAGAATGAAAGAAAATGAGGCATACGCGGGTTCCTCTTAACAAAGTCGTGTATACACATGGGATTATCGATCAAAAGGTGCGTATACGTATGCATGCACTTTCATGCAAAAAAAAGCGAGTACATGTGGGAAAACTTATGTTTGGTCCATGGTATTTAGTTCAACATATTTGAACCTATGGTTTTGGTCCTTGGTATTGCATCCAAAGTGTTGAACCCAGGTATTGGGTCCCTAATATTGGTTCTCAATGGTTTTGGACCATGGTTTGAGTAAGGCCTAAGACTATAAAAAGGAAAGGAGATCATTTGGCAAGGGTATCAACTCAAGTATTGAATATCTTAAGAGGAGTAAGACCTGGAATACTGGTGATTCGTTTGTGGCGTATAGCTAGATCTGAATCAAAGAGGAACCTGAGCATTACAGGATGGATAAGTATTATTGACGGGTCGAGATCTTAAGGCTTGAATAGTAGTATCATTGTGTGATTTTGATCTGTTATAATTGGCGCATGATTAGATCTATAAATCTAATAATCTGGGTATAACTGATGTCTGATTAAGTGAAAGGGTAAATTATCTTTTATAGATCTGTATGCAGGTTTGGCACAGTAGAGGCGCGCATACACGTGGGTTCAGCAAGTGAAGATAGCGTATATGCTGGTTTGCCTTGATACAGCTGCGTATGTACGCAGGTTTCTGCATATTGGAGTAGCGTGTGTCTCATGAAATTTGTTTTAGATACTTCTATTTATTTCTATAGTATTCTGGGTTCAAGATTGGTGTCTAGTTACAGATATTGTTTCTGGGTATAGCATATAGAGAAGTGATTGTTTGATTCATTACTGGTTTGTACAAGGAGATTGGTTGATGCAGATATACTTGATGTTTGATTGATGTTATTCATGGATCCAGTCTGAAAATTGATGAAATGTAGTCCCTGAAAGAAAGAGAAGGTTGCAGCCTTCTGTAGGTCAGCACCTACATACTAGTACATCAGTTAGTACAAGAGCAAAGGGGGTTGTAGCTCCCTTCCAAGAGAAGCTGAAGAATGAAAGAAGGTAGTAGCCTTCTACAGGTAGCATCCTGCGTACTGGTATAAGACTGCACCAGTACAGAAACATTGTAAAAAGAAGTATCTAATTAAAAGAAGATAGAGATGAATTGCAGCAGGTGGTTTTCACCCACATTGGGTTTCCACCTTATATCTTGTGTTCTTGTGTGTGACTATCTACTCTGTTTTTCTGTTCCTGGTTACTATTTATATGGTTCTAACACACAGATTAATGATCAACATCTGAAGAATAAATTAAATTATAAGTCTGCAAGTTATATGCGAGTTTCATTAACCAGAGTTGCGTATACATGTTGTTTTCACTAACTGAAGTAGCGTATACAAATATTTGTATGAATTGAAAAATAATTTGACTTGATAATACTGATTCACCCCCCCTCTCAGTATTATTTCCAACAATTGGCATCAGAGCAGGTCCTTCAGAAGAAGCTTGATCGATTGAAGGAAGATCTATCATCATGAGCAGCTACGAAAAGGAGGCATCGATCAGGCCACCAATTTTTTATGGGAGCAACTTCATATATTGGAAGGTAAGAATCATAGCCTATCTTCAATCTCTTGGTACAGAAGTTTGGGTTATTGTGGAAATAGGTTACACATTTCCATCTGCAACTCCTACAGATACGACTGGTAAGAAGCAGTATGAAACAAATGCAAAGGCTGTCAATACTCTATTAGGGAGTCTATCTCAATCAGAATTCGTCAAGGTTATGCAGCTCAAAACTGCAAAAGAAATATGGGACAAGATCGTTCTGAGCTATGAAGGAGATGATCAGGTAAAACGGGCAAAACTACAAACTCTCAAAATTCAGTATGAAAATCTTAGAATGCACAATGATGAAAGTGTGGCTAACTATTTCTTACGTATAGATGAGATTGTTAATTGTATGAAAAACTTGGGTGAAGAAATAAAAGAAGTTACTTTGGTTGAAAAGGTTCTAAGATCTTTGTCTTCTAAGTTTGATTCAAAAGTTTCTGCCATAGAAGAAAAGTAGAATCTACAGAGCATTACCATGTCACAGCTGCACGGAATCCTAACTACTTACGAAATGAGAAAAGGGGGACCATTAGACAAGAGAGAAGCCGCATTCAAAGCCTCTGGAAAAGGAGATTACAATGAGTCAGGGCATATGTCAGAAGAAGAGGAAGAATCAAACTTTGTCAAGAACCTTCAACGGGGGACTGGAAGATTCAGAGGTAAGCTACCTTTCAAATGCTTTGCTTGTGGAAGAGTTGGTCACTATGCTGCCAAGTGTCCTCATAAAGATAAACTTGACAAAGGTAAGGAACCAGTTAGATGGAACATAAAACATAATGTAAGTAAGAAGAGCTATTATACACATGAAGACAGTGATGGATTTTCAAATAGTGATGAAGATGAACAATGTAATGATTATAGAATTTTGATGGCCTTTGAAGATGATGATTTCCTGGATGCTATAGATGAAGAAGGTCTTTATGAAGAAATTTCTAAACTTAAAATTTTTTTAGAGGAAAAGAATATGATTATAGATACTCTAACATTCAAACTTCCTGAAAGAGAAAAACACAATGAAAAGTTAGAATGTGAAATTGTGGGAATTAGAAAAGATTTTGTGAAATCAAGAGCTCTTAATCTTAGATTTGCTGAAGGATCTGAAACTTTAGATGAGATTATCAAAGTGCACCATTCTCCTCTAATCAAGACAGGTCTTGGATATACTGAAGAAGCATCTCAAGCACAGAAGCCATCCACCTCCAAAATTTATTTGATGCAGTAAGGAGAAGTGAACAGGTTGACAATCAATAGCAAAAGCATAATGCGGATCACCAGGTAAATTAGGGACAATTTGCTTCAAGAATGAACAAAGATTACCAAGTAAATCGAGGGCAATCTACTTCAAGGATGAACAGAAGCTGCAACCAACCACAGGTAAATCATTCTCAATTTGCCTCAAGAATGGATGTCAATGGAAACTACAATCATTTGGTTGGTACGTTTGATAATCGTAGGAATTTCTTCAATGGCCAATGTTTCTCTTGTCATAACTTTGGTCACAAAGCTGCTCAATGTGTTGCCTACAAGACCATCATGACTAGAGTAGCTCAAAAACAAAGGAGTATGACTAGGATCATGAAAAGGACCTACAATAGCTTTTTTTCTCTTGAGAATGAAATAGAATGTTCTATCTGTAATAACTTTATTCATGAAGATTCTGAATGCAGGAGAAGGTTTCGGCAAACAACTCAGAAGGAGCAAGTTTCATTAAGTCCCAAAACATGGAGAAAGAAAGAATCACAACCAAAAAGATGTGGGATAGCCTTATATGCAGAAGGACAGGAAAATCAGTGGTACATCGACAGTGGATGCTCGAAACATATGACAGGTGATAAAGAAAAACTTCAGTCATATATTGCCTTAGAAAAGGAAAGGAAGGTCTCATTTGGAAATGACACCGCTGCTCTCATAAAAGGTAAAGGTTCTGTACTTTTGAAAGAAAAGGTCAAAGCTGGAAATGTTATGTATGTTGATGGCTTAAAGCATAATCTATTAAGTGTGAGTCAAATGTGTGATCAAGGAAATGAAGTAATATTTCGATCAAATGGATGCATTGTTCGTGAGCTTGATATAGGAGAAACAGTGATCAAAGTCATATGAACTCCAAATAATTTATACATACTCAAGGGAGGACAACAACAATACTATCTAAGTAAGAATGATGAACACTGGCTATGGCACAGAAGATTGGGACATCTAAGCTTCTCTCAGATAAGGAAATCATGCAAACATCAGGTGGTTTGTGATCTCCCTGACATTAGAATTCCAGACAATACAATACGAAAATCATGTTAGTTTGTTAAGAAAACCAGAACTAATTAACCTGAGAAGGAAGGATCAGCCAGCAAGCCACTTGAACTTGTCCATACTGATGTATGTGGTACATCTAGGAAAAGGTCACCTCGAGGAGAAGAATATTTTATATTGTTCATTGACGACTTTTCCAGGATGTGTTGGATAGGACTTATGAAGCATAAAGACGAAGCTTTCAATAAGTTCAAAGCATTCAAAGCCTTGGTTGAAAATGAATCAGATTGCAGAATCAAATGCCTCAGGTTTGATCAAGGAGGGGAATTCACCTCGGATGAATTTTTCAATTTTTGTGAAGAACATGGAATAAGAAGGGAATTCTATAATGCAAGGACTCCTCAGCAAAATGGAGTAGTGGAAAGGATGAACAGAACGGTTCAACAAATGGATCATGCTATGCTAGATGAGTTTAGAACTCCCGCAACGTTCTAGGGTGAAGCCGCATTTGCTGCAGTTACTATTCTCAACAAAACAAACGTCCGGGTAAACAACACTCAGTCTCCTCATGAAATTTGGTATGGTAAGACTCCCATGGTAAAATACTTCAAAATTTTTGGAAGCAAATGCTACATCAAAAAGACTGATGAAAACCTTGGTAAGTTTAAACCTAGAGTAGATGAAGGCATTCTCCTTGGTTACTCTCCCCACAGCAAAGCATATAAGTGTTACAATAAAAGACTTGGAAAAATTGTTGAAAATATTGATGTAGTGGTTGATGAAGAAGGAAACACTCCTAGGCAAGTAAAATCTGAAGATTTCGAAGATGATGAGAACTATCCTTCAACATCAAATCAAATTCATGATGAAGAAGAAACCCATGAGGCACTAGAAGAACAAATAAGCATAAAAGAAAAGACTCCATCCAGGTATGTTTAGAAGAATCATCCAGAAACTCAAATTTTGGGGCAGAAAGAGGCAGGTGTACAAACAAGAAGAACTATTTCAGAAGCTTCAAGCTATCTAGCATTGCTCTCCTCCATTGAACCACAAAATGTAAGAGAAGCATGCAAATATGAATGTTGGGTCAAGGCCATGGAAGAAGAACTTGAGCAGATTGAAAAGAATAACACTTGGGAGTTGGTTCCTAGACCAAAAGATAAGAATGTCATAGGGACAAAATGGATATTCAAAAACAAGCTGAATGAAAATGGAGATCTTATTAGAAACAAGGGTAGACTTGTTTGTAAAGGGTATGCTCAACAAGAAGGCATATACTTTGAAGAAACTTTTGCACCAGTTGCCAGACTTGAGGCCATGAGAATGTTCCTTGCTCTTTCTAGCTTTCAGAAGTTCAAAGTATTTCAAATGGATGTGAAATTTGCCTTCCTGAATGGAGACTTGGATGAACAAGTGTATATTGAGAAACCAGATGGGTTTATTCTTGGAAATGATCCAAAACTTGTATGCAGACTTAAAAAGGCTCTCTATGGCCTTAAACAAGCTCCAAGGGCTTGGTATTATCGTTTGGATAAGTACCTTCATCAATAGGGTTTTACAAAAGGATCAACAGATAGCAATCTATATATAAAAATTGACAATGGTAAGTTGCTAATACTTGTTGTGTGTGTTGATGATATCATCTTTGGTAGCAATGAAGAAGACATGAGTCAAAACTTTGCCTTGGTGATGCAAAAGGAATTTGAAATGTCCTTGATTGGTGAGCTCACATATTTTCTTGGTTTACAAGTCCAGAAGGACAAAGATGGTATTTTTCTATCACAAACCAAGTATCTCAAGCAGATCTTGAAGAAATATGGGATGGAGGATTTGAAACCAGTATGTACCCCTATGATAACAGGATGCAACCTTAGTGAAAATGATGAATCAACAGTAGTACATCAACCAACCTATAGATCCATGATTGGTAGTCTACTCTATCTAACAAGTACCCGACCAGATATTATGCATGCAGTGGGAATAGTTGGAAGGTTTCAGGCAAATCCAAAGGAAACTCATATTCAGGTATTTAAGAGAATTTTCAAGTATCTTCAAGGAACTCAAAACTTTGGCTTATGGTATCCTAGAGGTACAGATCTCACACTTCATGCATATACAGATGCAGATGGGGTAGGAAGCGTGGATGATAGAAAACAAACTAGTGGTGGTGCATTCTTCATGGCTCCTAGATTAGTTCTTGGTTCAGCAAGAAATAAAGTTCAATTGCATTATCTACAGTTGAAGCAGAATATGTAGCTGCTACATCTTGCTTCACACAACTCCTTTGGATGATGCAAACATTACAAGACATTCAAATCACTCGTACTCCACCTATATCCATTTTTTGTGATAATACAAGTGCAATCAACATTTCAAAGAATCCGGTCATGCATTCCAAGACCAAGCACATACCTATCAAGTATCATTTTCTCAGGGAACAAGTACTTGAACAAAAGGTCAAATTGGAGTATGTTCCCTCTAAGGAACAAGTTGCTGACGTACTCACCAAACCACTACCTAGGGAGACATTTGAATACCTCAGACAGAAGCTGGGGGTAGTTGATGCATCATCTTGCTGTTAAATCTTGTCTGTTTCAGAGAAAAAGTAGTTGTACGCGAGTTTCATGAGGAGGATCCGCTTACATACGCTGGTTTATGAAGACTCAATCACATATATTTTGGTTTAAAGACAAACAGTGGGCCAGGCTTAGGATGAAAAGAGTCTAATATGGGTCTGTCAGAGACCATCTGGCACAGGTTCAGGGGGAGCATATATTCTTCTAAATAATTCATTGTTGGCATTATCTTAGAAGATCTTGGTTCAAATTCCCAGTTGTTTTTATTTCAGGTGGAATAGGTGCAGAGGGAGAACATGGTTGCTGGTCTAAATAATGATTGACAGATGCTACTAATGATAGTTGTTGATAACTATCATAGTCTTGCTATAGATATTTCGTCTCTATGTCATGTATTTCTTTTCTTATCAAGGTCATGTAACGACCTATCTTGGTTTCCCCACTATGACTGGGATGGATGAAGTAATGTTCTTGTTTTATCATGTGTAAATTCTTGGTGTATCCCCACTTCATTTGGTAGATGAGTCAATCCCCACTTGGTTGGGAGATGGATGTATGTATGAGTCTTTGGTGGTAGGAAGGTCATTTATAATAAAGTTATGTAGAACATCTTCTTGCAGACCTTGCTTACAATCAGGGGGAGCTTGGACAACACAGCAGAGCAGAGAATTCAACATGTACTCAGGGGGATCATAACCATTTTCCCTTGATGTCAAAGGGGGAGAATGACTTTGAGTGACTTGGGTTTGCCATCAAGTCCAAAATGGGAGATTGTTGGCATTATGACACAGTTTTGGTTCTATGACATAGGTGTTGTCCTTGATGGCAACTCACTCAAATGGCAGATCATAGTTCAGGCTCTCAGAATGAAAGAAAATGAGGCATACACTAGTTCCTCTTAACAAAGTCGCGTATACACGTGGGATTACCGATCAAAAGGCGCGTATACGTATGCACACACTTTCATGCAAAGAAAATGCGTACATGTGGGAAAACTTATGTTTGGTCCATGGTATTTAGTCCGACATATTTGAACCTATGGTTTTGGTCCTTGCTATTGCATCCGAAGTGTTGAACCCAGGTATTGGGTCCCTAGTATTGGTTCTCAATGGTTTTGGACCATGGTTTGAGTAAGGCCTAAGACTATAAAAGGGAAAGGACATCATTTGGCAAGGGTATCGACTCAAGTGTTGAATATCTTAAGAGGAGTAAGACCTAGAATAATAGTGATTGGTTTCTGGTGTATAACTGGATTTGAATCAAAGAGGAACTTGAGTGTTACGAGATGGATAAGTACTATTGATGAGTCGAGATCTTAAGGCTTGAATAGTAGTATCATTGTGTGATTTTGATTTGTTATAATTGGCGCATGATTAGATCTATAAATCTGATAATTTGGGTATAACTGATGTCTGATTAAGTGAAAGGGTAAATTATCTTTTATAGATTTGTACGCAGGTTCGGCACAGCAGAGGCGCGTATACACACGGGTTCAGCAAGTGAAGATAGCGTATATGTTGGTTTGCCTTAATACAGCTGCGTATGTACGCAGGTTTCTGCATATTGAAGTAGCGTACGTCTCATGAAATCTATTTTAGCTACTTCTATTTATTGCTGCAGTATTCTAGGTTTAGGATTGGTGTCTGGTTACAGATATTGTTTCTGGGTATAGCATACAGAGAAGTGATTGTTTGATTCAGTACTGGTTTGTACAAGGAGATTGGTTGATGCAGATATACTTGATGTTTGATTGATGTTATTCATGGATCCAGTCTGAAAATTGATGAAACGTGGTCCCTGAAAGAAAGAGAAGGTTGTAGCCTTCTGTAGGTCAACACCTATGTACTAGTACATCAGCTAGTGCAAGAGCAAAGGGGGTTGTTTCTCCCTTCTAGGAGAAGTTGGAGAACGAGAGAAGGTAGTAGCCTTCTGCAGGTAGCAGGCTGCATACTGGAATACGACTACACCAGTACAGAAACATTGTAAAAAGAAGTATCTAATTAAAAGAAGATAGAGACGAATTGCAGCAGGTGGTTTTCACCCACATTGGGTTTCCACCTTATATCTTGTGTTCTTGTGTGTGACTGTCTACTCTATTTTTCTGTTCCTGGTTACTATTTATATGGTTCTGACACAAAGATAAATGATCAACATCTGAAGAATAAATTAAATTATAAGTCTGCAAGTTATGAGCGGGTTTCATTAACCGGAGTTGCGTATACATGCCATTTTCACTAACTAAAGTAGCGTATACAAATCTTTGTATGAATTGAAAAATAATTTGACTTGATAATACTGATTCACACCCCCCCCCCCCGGTATTATTTCCAACACACTTACCAACTGGTCCAGTAAGACTTCCCACCCTTTAGGGAAGGTATTGTGTTCTCTTGACCATATATTCTGCAAGTGAAGATGATCAAGAACTGGTAAGCCTTCCTGAGGGACTTTGTCTTGTAAACAAGGGTGGGTGTATGTCCAAAATTCGATGGTTCTTTCACCTAATGCTTCACAATGTCTCTTGTATTTACATAGTTATGGGCAGCATAGAAGAGTGAGTCCATGCACTTCACCGACTCAGGCAATTGCTACATTTGCTGAAAGTCTTTTGTCCTAAAGGTGGAAAGTGTCTCCCTACTAGCACTCCTCAATTTCATAGTTAATTCATCTTTATTTGAGACAATCTAGCTAATTATGTCCGCACACGGGAAGACAAGATACATGCATGAATCCTTGTACAACCCTGACTATCGAATGCTAAGATAGACCTATTAGTCCTCCAAGTTTGACTCAAAGTATCTTGCAACCGTTCCTTTGATTTAGTGCCATGTCAATGGCATTCCCCTCTCAATGAACAACTGAGTTCCTACATACACTAGAAAATCAATTGATGTATACTCAACTCCTTCCTCAATACTTTTCTCGATGGTTTGTTTTGGTGTCGCTCTCTTAGATGCCATGTTGACTATGATTGCTAGAGATATGCTCAATAACTATTGTACCTGTGGGACAGAGTGGACACTCATGGCAAGAAAATGTCACCTAAAAACTACAACAACTTTGAGGCAAGTTCAATTAGGATGACAAGTATTTGATGTGAGGGATTGCGCAATTTTTCTTGACAAGAGGACTAACTGACTTTGGGAACTTCACATTGCACATTTATAGTAGTCATTGTGGAAGCTTGATGACTAGAACTGTGTAGTGTGTAGTTCAGTCTGGGCCAAGGTCGAGAGAGACTCCACATTGTGCAGTCTTAGTGGCTAAGCTGGGAGACTTTCTCCTAGATGTAACACCCTCCTCACACATCTACCCAAGCAATTGGCTAGCCGAGGTAAACATGGGATGAGAGGCCACTATGATATGATTCAACCTCCTAAGTCATGTTAATGAAGTGGAACCGATGGAAACACACCATATAGAAATTCAAAATCAACATTAGGACCCTCAGGAACCAATCCAACCTTGTTTCCAACCAACCCCTGGGTCCCACTGAGATTCTGGATGTTCTCATGCTATGGGCATGCCAGTGTCTAGGGACATATGGACTCTCTCATAGGTATGCAAGCCACAATCTAGGGACTATTTTGCATAGTGTTGTGGCAGCGTCCCCGACATTTAAGCCACTTTTTCAGGCCCAGAGCCCAAGTCACTACCGAGAATTTAATGACATCTTCATAAAAGTAACATAAAATGGAAATGATAGTACAAATGAAATCACTTGAATAAGCCGTTGAATGGACACTTACTCGCCATGATAGTAATTTCTTCAAGCATATCATGAATATGTATTCTACAAGTGTAAATAACAGATCTAAGCACAAGAGTCTCATACTTAGCTAAGAATCTCTAAGAAGCATTGATGCCTCAACACACCAACTACCATTTCATCCATTAGGTCATAAATACATAGTTCATTCATTTACTAGTAAAAACATAATGAGAGCATGTTGGCTTGATGGGCCCTAACCCAGGTTTAGCATTAGTCAACCAAGAAAATCCCTACACTACTAGCCCTTTCGGCATCAGCCCGTAGATCGTGGACTGATGTCTCACTTGAAGCAGTATGGGGGGATGCAGGAACCAAATTTTTGTACCCTGAGATGTTTGTGATGTTGGTTTTACACCTTAGCTCTGCCTTCATGCGGATCGATAAGCCTTTTATAGGTTTTAACCCCGTATAGAAATTACCTGCATATGAATTCTAAAACATAGAAAATAAACAATGCATAACACATTAAAACACATATACATAGATATTTCCCCTGGATCCCAAAACGGGACTACCAGCTTGATTTTTCATTATGATCCTTTCAATTTTATCATACATATTAATACACGCTAAATCATCCAATACCATGGACCGAAAACCACCGCATCCAAAATCATGGACAAAAAACCATCGCATCCAAAAACATGTGCGAAAATCATGCACAAAACCATAGGTGGGTCTTCCCAACTTAACATAGGTTCCAAAACCAAAACTTTTCGGGGCACTACCCCGAACCCCATAGAGTGGGGTTACTTGTACCCTTTAAACCCCCTGTGACTACCCTAGCTATGCAATCAGTGCAACGAAGGGGGGGCGAAGCCCCCCAGTTAACTACGTGGGCTAGTTTTGGAAAGAATATCACACACCCCAACATTCTCCCACTTGTTTTCTTTCCACAGGGGGCCACAAGAGAGCTTAGTCATTTATCCAACCCTGCAATGCCCATTGTTTCTCTACACCAAGAGAACTTCTCAGAGCTCATAGATTTTGTCAATGCATCTATAGTATTCTTCAAAGTGTCCACCTCTACCAGAAACACATATTTTTCTTCTATCATATCCCTCACAAATTGATACTGAACATCAATGTGCTTTGTCTTTGAATGATATGCAGGGTTCTTTGCCAAGAAAATTGCACTTTGGTTGTCACAGTCTATCCTTATAGCTCCCTGTACTAACCTCATACTTGAACACAATCTCTACAACCAAACTACTTCCTTGCTTGCATGAGTGGCTGCCATGTATTCTGCCTCTATAGTTGATAGTGCCACTACAGATTATTTCTTACTCATCCAACTGACTGCACCTCCAAATAGGTTAAACACATACCCACTTGTAGATATTCTCTGATCCAGATCTCCAGCCCAGTCTACATCAACAAAGCCATGAATATCCAACACTCTCTCCAATCCTAGTCTTCCTTTGTAGCACAAACCATACTCACTAGTGCCACACAAATACCTGAAAACCTGCTTCACTGTTGTCCAATGCTTCTTTCTTGGTTTTGACATATACCCGCTCAATACTCCCACTGCATGTGCAATGTCTGGTCTAGTACATACCATTGCATACATCAGGCTACCGACTGCACTTGCATATGGAACACAGGACATGTCCTCTTCCTCTTCTTGTGCCTTGGGACACTATTCAACAAATAACTTTACACCTACAAGAATAGGAACCTTCACCTATTTACTATCCCGCATATTAAATCTCTGCGATATTGTCTCGACATACTTCCTCTTTGCCTGATCTCTTTTAATTTCCATGCCCAAAATATAGTTTGTAGCACCAAGATATTTCATGTAAAATTTGGAGGACAATTGGGTCTTCAAATCCTGGATAATTTCTTTGTCATTTCCAACCAGCAACATATCATCCACATACAAGACCAAATAAATAACACGGTCACCAATTAATTTAAAATACACACAGTGATCTGCTTTTCTTCTGGTGAAGCCAAGTCCCCATATAAATGTATCAAATTTCTGATACCACATCCTGGGTGACTGTTTTAACCCATACAGAGACTGCTTTAACTTGCATACCAGTTCTTTCTTCCCCTTCACCACAAAGCCTTCAGGTTGCTTCATGTATATCTCCTCTTCTAGATCCCCATGAATAAACGTTGTCTTCACATCCATTTGTTCTACCTCAAAATCAAAAGCAGCAACAACAGATAAAAGTAATCTAATAGAATCTACCTTGGCAACAGGAGAAAAAATATCACCAAAATCAATTCCTCGCACTTGGGAATAAACTTTTGCCACCAACCGAACTTTGTATTTCTCCACCTTTCCTTCTGCATTTGTCTTCTTCTTGAACACCCATTTGCTGCCAATGTGTTTCCTTCTAGCTGGAAAGTCCACCATATTCCAAGCCTCATTTTTGTGCAAAGATTCCATTTCATCAACCATGGCCTCTTTCCAGAGTTTTCTATCCTTTGAATCTACTGCTTCATTCGCAATTCAGGGACCATCATCAGTAATAGATAAAGAAAAATTTG
The DNA here is from genome assembly GCA_031772625.1 of Pinus tabuliformis. NCBI lineage: Eukaryota > Viridiplantae > Streptophyta > Pinopsida > Pinales > Pinaceae > Pinus > Pinus tabuliformis. The sequence goes on along the minus strand of CM062817.1, from coordinate 407,500,312 downwards.
AACAGAAAGTAGATGGACTATACCTTTCTGGCTACCTTCTTTCTCAAGTTGATCTTCTCACACCCGGAGTTTGTGGCTCTTTATCTTCTGATTCCTCCTATGTTGTAGAGTCTGATTCTTCCTCCTTTAGCTGAAACTCTATCTTCTCAGGTTCCTTTGGTTTGACTTCATGTTTAATAACATATTTTACCTCTATGAACATCACATCTCAGCTGTACACAACGTTCCTTGTTACTGGCTTCCAAAGCTTATAACCCTTTAAACGATCCTTATACCCAATAAAGATGCACTTTTCAGATTTACTATCCAACTTGGTTCATTTATCCTTTGGATCATGTACATATGCATCACATCCAAATACCCTCAGATGTGAAAGAGAGGGTTTATTACCAGTCCATACCTCTTATGGAGTTTTATCCTCCAACACTGATGAAGGTGATCTGTTGACGAGGTAACATGTTGTCTCCACCACCTCTGCCCAAAATTCCTGTCCTAACCCGGCACCACTGAGCATGCTTCTTGCCCTTTCCATCAACTTCTTGTTCATTCTTTCTACAACTCCATTTTGTTGAGGTGTATATGGAGTAGTCTTCTTTTGTGCTATACAACACTTCTTACAAAATTCTTCAAATTCCTTATTGCAAAACTCTCCACCGTTAACTGTTCTTAGCACCTTTATCTTCTTCTTTGATTGGTTTTCCACCAGAGCCTGGAATTCTTTAAACTTGTCAAAGACTTCAAATTTCTTCTTAAGGAAATATATCCATGTATTCCTGGAGAAGACATCTATAAATGATACATAGTACACAAACTTACCCAGTGATGGAAACTTCATAGGTCCAAACACATCACTATGCACAAGCTCTAATATATGTTTCTCCCTCTTACCACCAGAGGGGAAACTCACCCTATTCTGCTTCCCATATATACAATTTTCACAGAAATAAAATCCAGAGAGCTATTACTCATACCTTCTACCATACCTTTACCATGAATTATTCGAAGTCCCTTCTCTCCAATATGTCCAAACCTTTGATGTCAAAGCATGGTCTTCTCTCCAGAGACCACTAGATTTTCTGCTCCACTTTCAAGAACCACAGAACTTTTGCACCCATAAACAACCATGCTACCTTGCAGCTTGTACAGAGTTCCAATCAAAACTCCCTGCATCAATACCAGTGATCCCCAAACCATCTTGCAGGTGTCCTTCTCGAGCACTATTTTTACAATTTCATCATCCAACTTTCTTATATAAATCATATTTTTGGCCAATGCAGGAATATGCAGAACACCCAGAAGTGTTCTAACCCTTCCACCTTGCAACTTCAACTTTACTTTTCCGTGACCAACGATTCTAGCCTTCCTATCATCCCCTAAGAGGACATCACCACCATTTTATTTATCATACTCGCAAAACCACTCTCTATGGGGAGTGAAGTTAAAGGATGCACCTGAGTCAATCAACCATGCCTCATGATCTACATGTGTACATGAAGAAGACAAGTACACATCCTCACCTTCATCTGAGGTGGTTTTCACCTCTGCAGAAAGAGCATCATTAGATCCCTTTCCTTTATCAGGAGCTTCAGATTTATAGTCCCTTTTGTTCCACATTTCTAGCACACCACTTTTACAGGTTTTCCAGGAGATTTAGATCTCCCTCTATATTTAAATCTCCCACTCTATGACTTATTTTTGTTTCTGTTCTAGGATCGTCCTTGTACAGACAAGGAATCACCATTCTAGCTCACCATATTTTTTTGTCTCATCTCCCCCGTCAGCAAGGATGAGGCTGTTTCATAAAATTGCAAGGCAGTTGCATTGCTACCTATTGCAATAACCAGACTATCCCATGAATTTGGTAGAGAACACAACAAACTGATGCACTTATTTTCATCTGAAATTTTAATATCAATAGATGCTAACTGACTTACCACAGTATTAAATGTGTTCAGATGCTCTGTCACCGAGTCTCCATCTTTCATCCTCAGGTTATACAACTTTTTCCACAGGAACAGTTTATTCACCAGAGACTTAGATTGGTACAAAGTCCCTAACTTGTCCCACAAAGCCTTCACCATAGCTTCCCCTGATACATTCAGCAATACTGAATCTGAGACACACAATTGTATTGTGCTCTTTGCCTTCTGATCCAACTTCTTCCATTCTTCATCGGACACTCCCATTGGTTTAGTACCCAGATCTACCATGATCCACTGATCTTTATCCACCAACAAATCCTCCATCTTGAGTTTCCACAACTCAAAACTCTGACCGTTAAATTTCTTGATCTCTATCTTTCCACTGCTTGCCATCTTCTTTCACAACCAGAATCAATCTCGCTGATCTCCCACTGAACAAGATCTACCACAGGCCCAAGCAAAACCCCTCAACAACAAAGGTGTCCCCTTGAAGCCAAAACAGCTCTGATACCAAATGTAGGTTTTAACCCCGTACAGAAATCACCTGCATACAAATTCTAAAACATAGAAAATAAACAATGCATAACACATTAAAACACATTTACACAGAGATTTTCCCCTGGATCCAAAAACCAGGACTACTAGCTTGATTTTTCATTATGTTCCTTTCAATGTTATAATACATGTTTATACATGCTGAAGCATCCAATACCATGGATCAAAAACCATCGCGTCCAAAACCATGGGCTGAAAACCATTGTGTCCAAAAATATGTGTGAAAATCATGCACAAAACCATAGGTGGGTCCGCCCAACCTAACATAGGTTCCAAATCCAAAAACTTTCACGGCACTGCCGTGAACCCCATAGAGTGGGGTAACCTGTACCCCTCAAACCCCCTGTGACTCGCCTCGCTACGCAATGGGTGCAACGAAGGGGGGGCTTTGCCCCCCTTCTAACCCCCCGGTTAACTACGTGGGCTAGTCGTGGAAAGAATATAACACACCCCAATACCTTTATGGCTTATCGATGTACTACTCTATTAGTCTTTTAGAACCCTTGTGAAGGCCCACAGTCATCCTTCGCGTAACCCTAACAAGAGATCTCGGCACTTACGCGCCTCTGTAACTACTTTTCTATATAGTTACCTGAATTATCTTAAGTGTTCGCCAATTCTGTCATGTAATTAAGATTATCTTTGCATAAACATATATATCTACTTTCGTTCAAATAACAAAGGAAAACATATTGATTCGTGCATCAACTTAGCGATAAAACGTAAACCCAGTGCTTAACATAACATAATCACTTGCAATATACAGAAGTAAAATACACAGTAATTTCATAATACTCTTCTTTATTGGTGATCTAGATTTTTAGTACAAACTTTGACTATCCTGCACACACAGTTGTAGGGGTCCGTGCACTCCACTACGGACATCTACCCTAGGCTTTTGCACACTTAGCTATAGAGCCTCTTTCCTATACTAAGACTCTCACCCTTAGCTCTTTATAGACTCATCAATGACTTTATCTCCATTGACTCTACTGAACTGACTTAGACTCCTCTAAGGCCTCCCTTTTATAAAATCCCATGGTACATGGACCAAGGGTAGATCTCATCAAGCTGACACAACCTATCTAAACTAAGGGTGGAAACCCTTTTCGACTCTTGATATCGTCGCGCTCTGCAACCACACAATGTAGAGACTTTACATTTCTTTATACAAATTTTGATCTTTCTGCGCCAAAACTTGGGTTTTTAACCTGAAAATTGACTCCAGGGGACCCGTTCCCAATAGGCCCCCAACACAAACATGGTGACTCTCCCTCGAGTCACTTGGTTAGTGCAGAGATCTTTTCGCAAAGACCTCCCAGCTCTATTTGGAATACTGCCACTTTGGCAGCGCAATGTGTTGCCACTTGCGTCATCTCCTCAACCGGTTTCTCTATCGCTGGCCCTGTACTATCTGAGTATATCTTCTACAGAGTCACCTATAGACCAGTCAGCTTCCCTTCGATAGCGGTGGTGAGTGCATAGGATTCATCAAGCCAAGGCCTAATTCTAGCCTTGAGGACGCTCTCTTTGCGCTACGCTGCATTCACCTGCTCCTTTAGTACCTTTGCCTCTTACAGTTTTTCTAGACTCTGTGTAAGGGTGACAGTGCACGTCATCACCTTGACTTCATCATATCACTGCTATAGCTCACAAACCTTTGTTTCCAACCTTTGCAAGGTGGGATCCTCCTGCAAATTGGTAACCACTTCGAGTACCTCCTCGAAGAGCATGGTGCACTCCTTCACTGGGTTGTTCACTGCTGCCACGATGTATTTCACAGATGTCTCACACTGCTCTCTGACTTCTAGTGGGGTTGAAGTCTGGGCCTTCATCTCAGTTCAACAATATTGAGGTTCAGGTCAAACTGAACCTTAACCAACTTTGTTCTGGAATCGCACACTCTAGCAGCAAGCTTTTGAATCCTTACATCTAGTGGCCCATCATCACGAATGGCCTACTATGGGATAGACCTACATGCCTCAGCCACCACCTTGGTTGTGCACTCTTTTTTGTCTATGATGGCTTTCACGAGGTTAACAACGAAATCTCATTGTACCATCATCTGAGCATTATTGACTTTCTGCTCACTGATTAATTGTAACGCACGTTGTTCACGGGCCCGAAGTTTTGCAGTCATGCCATCCTCCAAATTGTGAAGTGCCTCATTGGGAAGCACAGCCAAGTTGAGCCCAACTCCTTTGAGGGCTCTGATAGTGGGCCCATCAGCTTTAGTATTTGTGGTTAATGCTCCCTCCGGTAGCATTATTTCCTGGGGATCCAGTGTGTGCACCATCCCTATTGCTTCTAATGTGCCAGGCGCCAAACTAGTTAACACCACGCTGCTTCATCCCACGTTGGTCTGGACCTATGATGCCTAGATCTACAACTTGCACAGACCCATCTGAATGGCCCCCAAGGCCTGCTTCTATTGTAGCTCGAACTGTTGTAGTAGTTCCACAGTGCCATCTCTAACCATATCATCGATATCATTTAAATCACCTTCTGTTAAGGTGATCAGATCGAGAGAAGTCTTTCTAGATTTAGACTTATTTCATGGCCCTACCATCTCTGGATCTCTGTTGCGCTTAATGTGGAATGGAGCGGTCTCTAGGTCCGCTCCTCCGTAGTCCGACTGCTAGTCCTCCTCCTTTGTCTCTGGAGAAGGCGACTCCTAACTCCTCTTCTTCTGTGTGTCCTTCTGTCTACTTTGTGATGGTGTGCTCTGCCTTGGCCCTGTCCTTAGCCTCCTTTTTTCTCTTTGCAGCCAACTATTTCATTTTCGACTTGGCCTCTTCCTTTTTCTGCTACGCTGTGGTCTTGCTATACCCAGCTGTCAATTCTGAGGCAGTGCACCAATCTGTCAGCCAACAATCAAGGACCTCTATAATCGTGTCATCTGTGGCCAGGTATGGCAAGTCATACCATTTCTGCTTAGGGTCCTTTCACACAAGTATCGAGACTTGGTAGAAGATGGCCTTTAACTCAAAATACTCTTGCAGCTTCTCAAACACAATTGGCCACAACCACAGTTTGCGGTTGATGTCCATATGGATGTTAATCTCCATCAAGTTCCTAAAGATATTATTGTCATTGACCCTTTGAGGGTCCTTCATAACCCATGGCGAAGCGAACTTTGCTGCCTTTGGTAGGTCGGGTGCAACCGGAGGAAACTAGCTATCCTCTGGTAACTCTCACATGACCAGCACTATGGATATCATCAGCCAGGCATAGTGGAATGTTTTGCTGTGATCCAGCACCTCTCTGTAGTTCATGAGGAACTCCTTGCAAAGGTAGAACACCTAGTTAAATTGTACGCCCTTCGTGCACTGGGCTGCTAAGGCTACTACTAGTCTTAGCACTTCATCTGCACGACACTTTCGCATAATATTTCCTGCCAAGATTTCCATTGCTACTTTGACCATGGCATCAGCTATACTTGTGATGGCGTAACCACGTGGCTTCTTAAGAGTTTGAATTTTTCCTTCATGGCTTCAGCAAGTTCACGCAACCCTTTCTTTTTGCCAAATGCCATGTCCAGATTTTCTCCCGAGTGTGGCAGCCGAGTGATCCTATGGATCAACATGTCAGTGATGTGTATCGACTCTTCTAGCCACAAACACCCATCGCGCACCAAGCAAAACCGCTACTTGATCACTACCATGGTTATGGGTGTTTGTTATGAATAATTTGGCATCTCCAGATAAATACTAGTTCCCTATATAAGTAGCCATATCTAGAACAACAGTTTAAAGCACTTTAACCTTTTTCTATAAACAATGTATAAGACAAAGAGAATGAGAGGACCTACTTGTACTTTCACTTTCCTCTTGTCTACTTTGTATCGGTCTTGTCACTCCTTCCCGTACTTAACATGCTTGAGAAGTACCTGTAAACATCAACAAAAGACAAGCAACCATCAAAGCAAAAGATATATTGATTACAAGTAAATGGAATTAGATACATTCGCACATATAAGCATCATGTATCAAGATAAGCACATGGAAAAAGGTGTAAACACTTTATTGAATAGAAGGAAGAATTACAACCATGAAGCCTAATTTGAAGTCACTCCCCTAGCTTTGGTTCCATCCACATCGCATCATAAGCATGACATTCCAGCAGCATAACGATACTTACAATAGTCTCAATTCTCAAACTAACATTATCTCCTTACAATTCATCAAAGTCAAGCCCTTGATCACATAGATGAGTGCTCAATTTATAGGAAGATGGAGGAGGTTTTTTCATCAATGAGGGTATTGAATGGCCTTGCATACTTAGAATTACTTCCATGGAGGAAGGGATGAGAGGATAGGAGGTATCTTAACTCATTGCTCATCCATTTCTGAGCTCATAGGAGATGATAAGTGTCAGAATCTTCTAGAAGGCTCTAGAAGATAAGAATATTCCCCAAACCTATGTGAATTTCACTCAAACTCACCCAGCGTAGGTCAAAGAGGGCCTAAGCGCTTTGCAGAGCACCCTGGCATGGACTTAACTACTCTGCAGCACACCTTTGGATTGTCCTACCTGTGCTAGTCCCTCTAGAGGTCATTTCTGGATGTCTTCAACCCATGAAACCATCTAGGAGGGAGGAATTCAAAAGGTTGACTTTTTTAGGGCATGTAGCAACTAAAATTAGGGTTTGATGAGCCCTAAAACATTGATCTGGATGATGGGAGTGATGTGCCCAAATTGATCTGTGACAGTTGCCCCCTAAAGCATGAAGTAAAAAATAATTATGTCGAGTGATATGCTTTACACTGTGATGAGGAGGTTCTGAAGTGGTTGGTGACTTGCATCAACTACAATACATAATATCATGATATTTTGATTTTTTCTCATGAATTTCTCAGGGAAGGCATACCCATGCTCAGCATATAAACTTTCATTACAAGTACATAGAGATTCATCTACAGATATAGACCCATGATCGGAATAACCATCAATGTAAAGCCATTGTACGTATGATTTGGTACATTTCTTGAAATCATAGCCCAGATGGATGAAACTAGATCTAGGGTCTTCTATCTCATTCAATTGTTTGCTCAAGTATGAGTCTAACCATGTGAATATCTGATTGTAATTCGAACATGGGAAGACACCGTCTGATTACCAGCCAATGATGTAAGCCGTTAACAGACATGAGAGAAATCACCGATAATGATAATGATCCTCAAGGTACTGCAATACATTTTTCATGGTGCAAATGTATGTTTTGATGCCGAACACCATACAAATTCTTTCAGTTGAGGGCCAGTGATGTCAACCTATCGCCGGAAGCGAGAACCTACCATTGATGTATGCAAGCCTCAAGACACTGGAAGAGTGTTTCTAAGTCAACTTCTTGGATAATGAGCTAATGTCTACAAGAAGAGACTTGTCGCGGGAGGGCCTTCATGCATCCCACATCAATGACACGAAACGAGTGTAATGATTTTGGAGACAGAATTTGATTGACAACATAAGGTTCAGAAATGGTGGTCATGAAAATGAAGGTTTATGAGTATTTCAAAGGATGAATTTTGACTGAATGACTTCTCTTGAACATGTTGGTGACATTGAAATGAATTGGTAGCATTGACCCAAAATAAAGTGATGGATGGTATGATAGACCAACGATATGATAACCATCAAGCTGATAACCCAACCCAAATAGTCACGGTGATGAAGTGAAAGTGTCATGTTCAAGAGTGACCTACTACCAAAAGTGGTTTACCATTTTCCCTTTTTCCCCAGTCATTGTTGTCTTGTACCTCTTTATTTTTATCAAGCTTGAGGAGGATAACATATGCTTGTTGTATAATTCCACCCTTCAGGTGAATCCATCACTATGTGATGTTTTAATGAATCTAGCGAAGGTGAAACTCAATCTTGTCATGATCAAAAATTTTGTTGCTATTTGATGTTTTAATGAGTTTAACGACAAAGATGACTCGGTCCTTTTCATTTTTAGAGAGTTGGAAAAGGGACGAAAAGAAAACTCCACAAGTTCTTTTTCATAGATTTGTCTCTTAAGCCCGAAAAAGCAAAAAAAAATATGAGAGAGAACCTATTGACCATGTTCAGTCAACGTATTCCTTTTTCATAAATAATATATTTCAGCCCAAAAAAGGGTTAAACTTATACTAAGTAGATGTTGTTTCCAATCCGTTAACGAGATGAAAACGACAAGTGGCTGACAATCTTTTCATATTTCAAGAGTCTAAAAAGAGCTTAAACAGGACTCCATTTTGAGGAATGAGTGGTGTCTAGGATAGCAATTGGATCCAGTTATGTTGGAACTTCTCAAAACATGTTGATTTATGTGAAGAGGTTGGCTAATATGACCACTCATTACAATTGTTCCTCAAAAAAGGTAAAACAACCAAGTGAAAGCATATGATTGGCCAAGCATATCATGATGATGGAAGGAGAAAAACCAAGGTTCATATGACGAAAAAGGGTTATAGAATCACAATCATGAGGGTTAAAATGGAGATGGGTTCATTTTTACACAAGCTTGAACCATAGGGAACTATGCTTGGATTTAGTTTCATGTTTACACAAGCTTAAAATGAAAAGCTATGCTTGAATTCAATTTCATGTTTACACAAGCTTGAAACGAAAAATTATGCTTGGATTTAGTTTCATTTTTACACAAGATTGAAATGAAGAACTATGCTTGAGATTGGTTTACATGCCCCTAGCATGATGACTTGATTCTAGGTTCATGCCCCCAAGTTTCATTACATTCACCTAAGTAGACTACTTGTGGCTATTAGCTGGATGGAATGAAGGTTCATTTACGAGATCAAGTGAAAGACTCACCTAGGATTTTACGAGATCTACTCAAAGACTCGACTTGGAACTTTGCTACAAGGTTCCTTGTTTCATTTTTTAATGAGATTGATGCAAGACAAGGAACTCTGCTCAGATTCCTTGTTTCATTTTTTAACGAGCTTGACACAAGACAAGGAACTATGCTCATGTCCTTTGTTTCATTTTTTAATGAGGTCAACATAAGACCAAGAACTATCCTCATATTCCTGGTTTCCTTTTTTAACGAGGTTGACACAAGACCCGGAACTATCCTCATGATTCCTTCATTTTTTTAACGAGCTTGACACAAGACAAAGAACTATCCTCATGGGAGTTGTTTCATTTTTTAATGAGGTTGACACAGTAAAATAACTATCCTCATAGGACCTTGATCACAACCCATAAGAGATCATGAATTCCAAGAGGTTCTCATTAGATGGGAGAACAATGCTCTAGAAGGGATATGTAGCAAGGAATCCATTAGAGAGATCTGGTTCCAATGCCCCCCGCACATCATGTATAACATCGAGGAATTGATCATCTACTAATGTAGGCATGGAATGGGTTGCCACATAATTGACCCGTGGCGGGGAAGATACCATTGGTAAAAAAGGACCATTTAGGGACGATGGTTGATTGGAAGCCATATTTGGACTAGGAAATGAAAGCTGGTCAATGGTGACAGTTCTTCCTTCATGCGGGAAACAAATCACTCGAAACAGTGTTGAAACAATAGCTCCCATGTCACAAACATAGCTGTGCCCAAGAAGTAAATTGTAATCTATAGGGCTTGGGACTACCATCACATTCAGATAAATGATTTTTCCTCCCAAAGTAATAGGCAACTGAGGAAGGATCCCTAATGGTTGATTGGTTCCTCTGTTAAAAGACAACAAATTTTGGGTAACAGGCACAAGTGGTGGCGAACCGAGCACTTCCCAAGCAGTGGAGGAAATGATACTCATAGATGCACCTTCATCTATAATAATTCCATATACAATCATATTACAAACCTATATTGTGATCTGGAATGGCACATAAGAAGGAAGATGGCATCCTGCTAGTCGATTCCAATCAAAGGAAGTGACCAGACTAGTTGGAGGGGGTACCATAAGAATGGGATAATTAATGCCTTGAGTTACGAGAGTGGGAGGATTTTCCTCCTGTCTTGATGGAACAGGAGGATTGTCCCCAAGCTCATTGGAATCTGAAGAAATGAAAAGAACCTGAGTGGTATCATATTCACTCTCTTCAGGAAAGGTAGGATTAAATGAAGGTGAAATTGGGTCAACTATTTCCTTGACTTGTGATTAGTCAGGTATAGACTCATGGGATTCACATTCATATAGAGTGGGTTTGACCAAAAGTTGTTTTGGGTCAGAAACTTTATCAACTAGTGAAGGATTAAGGGATAGTTTCCTGTAACTAGATGGAAGTCGCTGCAATGAAGCAAGACAGTTATCCAACACTTTTTTGGCTTCATCTAGATAGGGACAAAGGTGAATGGGGTGATTCCTTTCACATAAACTACTGGGAAGCTTAAATTTACCCTTATTTCCATGAACTTTACTACCACTAGTTGATGATGTGTCACCACCATGATATCCAAAAGTTGATGACACAGGATGATGTGAGCGAGAAGACCATTCTTCTAAGATCTAAGTAATACCAGGATAATTTCGTAGAACATGGTCTCCCACACAAAGTTTGTCATAAGTTGTATTCAAATCAATGGTAGCTTGGTTTCCCCCCTGCTCAATTTTCTTCTTCTTCTTCTTCTTCTTCTTCTTCTTCCCTTTCTTCTTCTTCCTAGCCACCTAGTTACTATTACCAATACTTTCACCAAGTGAAGAGGAAGAAGGGGAAGAAGAAACAACCAAGGAAGAAGGCAAAGGGTCAAATTTAAGCAGGGCCAAGGAGGTTAAGGACAAGCATACTTGCAAGCTGATGGTAAGTTCTGAAAGGGACAATGTAGCCATATAAGGAGCACCAATATTTCCGAAAGGAGGAAAAGGACTAGGATTCCCATCAAAAGGAATTCCTTGATCAGTGGACTCCAGAGTTGTTGCCATACGTTTCAACCTAATATCAACTAAGGAGCGACGTGGAGGATGTTATCCGTGGTAAATTAATTTATTTGATTCAAAATAACATAACAAAACAAAAAGGGATAATCTACGCAAAAGGATTACCAAGCAACTGTGAACTACATAATACATCCCAGCGAACCAAGAAGTACGCACAAGCAATCTCCCTGAATGTTGCGTTCGGTGTATCACAATGTACAAGGTAGCCAACTCAATTACCTAAAGATGGACAGCAACCTAGTGTTGTCCTCCCATATATACCCTAAAGTATGTGGAGGCCCAATCTGTATTAGCATTGTCTAGTGCAAAACCACACAGTGAGGGCATTCCCATATACTTTATGTACTGTAACACTGCCATATATACACGAAGGTACATGGACAAGCTACAATATACTCACTTACGTGGAATGAGATATCACACTCGGGATGTAATGCAGAAAATTAGTGACAACTACTATGTTTTACGACGTCGGAACATGTCTCTAGCCTAGAACCTCTAAATGTTTTGCGTTAGATGACAATGCTCCACTAGGTAAATTAAGGTTAACTTTAAGTTGATCTTGATTAGGAATTTTCCTTTTAAGGTTCACCACGTGATGTATTTTCAATTCCTAGAATGCAACTAATATGATAAGTATTATTTCCATTCAATTTAAAAATGAAAATCTTACCTAGTAGGGATAGAGAAATTAGATTTCTTTCAATCAAAGAGCAAAGAGCACAATCTAATGCAATTTCCCTAAACTATTCCTATGAGCACACACAAACATTTTCAATGCACGATGCAAGTTTTTCTTTTCGATTCCCTTAATGTTATGATGAATAAAAAAGGAAACTAATGGACATACAATCAATCAATCTTTTGACAAGAATGAAGACTTTACGACATTTATGTTTCAAAGGAAAAGAACACTTTTATGACATTTTCTTTTGAACAAAGATTAATCGACTATAATCTAACTTTGACGATGAATCGATAATGACAAAGAAATAATTTAAGAAACATTAATCAATCAAGTCAAAGTAGGGCTAGCAAAGGAGATACAATCTTTATTTCAGAGACATGACATTCATTGATCATTCAACAAGGAATCAAACAGAAGAAATTTGGTGAAAAACCCTATCCAAAGGTGGAAAACTGACCCAAGGAGGATCAACACAGCCCTAAAATGGAGACAGTACACTTCATAGCATTGTCTCTAAGCCAAGGGTTCTCTGCAGTGCACTATGTCCCTCACAAGCATGCGCTGGCAATAGTAAGCCATTTCAAGAGGCAACTAAACACAGTTTTTGACCAAAATTCACTTCAACAAGCCTGAAGTACAATCAATGAAAGGAAATACGGTCTGCTAGAGTGTCCTAGAATGTGATAAACTACTTGGAACGATGATCGTTCCCCGGTATGGTCTCCAATTTGTTATGAAGAATTTGGTATCTACAGATAAATACTAATTCCCTAGATAAGTAGCCATATCTAGAACAATAGTTTAAAGAAATTTAACCTTTTTTTATAAGCAATAGATATGACAAAGAGAATGAGAGGACCTACTTGTACTTTCACTTTCCTCTTGTCTCCTTTGTATTGGTACTGTCGCTCCTTCCCGTACTTAACATGCTTGAGAATTACTTGTAAAAATCACCAAAAGACAAAGAAGAAATCAAAGCAAAAGATCTATTGATTACAAGTAAATGGAATTAGATACATTCACACATATAAGCATCATATATCAAGATAAGCATATGAAAAAAGGTGTAAATATTTTATTGAATAGAAGAAAGAATTACAACCATGAAGCCTGATTCGAAGTCACTCCTCAACTTTGGTTCCATCCACATCACATCATAAGCATGACATTCTGACAACATAATGACACTTACAATAGTCTCAATTCACAAACTAACATTATCTCTTGACAATTCATCAAATTGCAGCCCTTGATCACTCATATGAGTGCTCAATTTATAGGAAGTTGGAGGAGGTTTTGTCATCAATGAGGGTATTGAATGGCCTTCCATACTTAGAATTAGTTCCATGGAGGAAGGGATGAGAGGATAGGAGGTATCTTAACTCATTACTCATCCATTTTCGAGCTCATAGGAGATGATAAGTGTGGGAATCTTCTAGAAGGCTCCAGAAGATAAGAATATTCCCCAAACCCAATGTGAATTTCTCTCAAACTTGCCCAGTGCAGGTCAAAGAGGGCCTAAGTGCTTTGCAGAGCACCCTGGCATGGACTTAACTACTCTACAGTGTACCCCTGTATGGGCCTACCTGCGCTAGTCCCTCTAGAGGTCATTTCAAGATGTCTTCAGGCCATGAAACTGTCTGGGAAGGAGGCATTAAAAAGGTTGACTTGTTTAGGGCATGTAGCAACTGAAATTAGGGTTTGATGAGCCCTAAAACACTGATCTAGATGATGGGAGTGATGTGCCCAAATGGATCTGTAACAATGTGTGGTTGTAATGCGGCACCCACAACATATTTAACAGACCCGCCTTATCCTCCCCTTTTACCCACTTCCTTGGCTCTAGCGTGGTCACACCAGAGTCTTTGTAGAATATGCGGTGCATGAGTTGGTCCATCGCTAGGTGGGGAAAATGTTCCACATCAACCAAATCCCAGTCCTCTAATTTTAAAAGCGGGATCTGCCCTAGGTGTGGTCCCTCAAAAATGATTTGGTCTGGTAGTAAGCGCATGTGCAGAGTGACCTTACTTTCATTAATATCCTTTAGAACCTTTGTCTTGCCTCTGCATGGAGGAATGTACTCAAGCAGTTTAGAAATGAGGTCAAACCCCTCCACATCAACATGCTCCACCCCCTCCATATCAATATCATTCGCACCCACATGGAGTTCTTCAACCTCGACTTCAGGCTCTAGGTCAATCACCTTACCCTTTTCCTCCATGGTGGGCTTTCTTATCTGTGGGTGTTTTTTGGGTGATGTGTGCACTGGCTGTTGCACTTTATACTTATCCTTCTTTGATTTTGGACCCTCCTTGGTTGGCATAAGCCTTGTCCGGGGTCTCCTCAGAGATTTGGGAACTTTTGGCGCTACTTCTACACTTTCAACCTCTGGGGAAACACTCTTAGCTACCATTACTACCTCTAGTGCCTTTCCTTCAACTATAAGTGCTTCTCCTACACTCATGGAATTTGTGGGCACCGAAATTATGCTAGACAACAACACCTGTGTCTCTATTGGCAACTTCTCAAACATTGAACTTGCTATCAGGACTTCAAAGATCTAAGGATTCATACGCGCCTCAGAGCTTAATACCTCAATTTTAAAAATGCCAAGTGTTTTTCACTAGGCAACCAACTATAATTTATAGGCATTTTCAAATTCCAATCCGACTGTCCCCCCCATAAAGTGTTCATAAATTCTACATTGGTGGTAGATTTTCATAGATATTTCCCTTAAATTCTGACTTAAATGCCACCCCCCCAACTCCATTTGGTCATTTTCTGATTGTCAATTCATGAACAGTGACCATAAAAGTCACTTTCCTACTGCCCTACGCAGTCCCTTCTTCGGTAGCATAGCTCCTTGCGTGTGTCTGTTGACACTGTGACATTCCTTCATTTCACGCAGTTCCCTAATCGCACATCTCCCTGACTCGCACTATGTAGTTTATAGTCTCACACCTCCTTTTAGTCTCCTGGAGCACTAAGACTGTGCTTCCATCATGTAGTCATCTAGGTGGATCGTTGGTGTATGGCTTCAATCAATTGCCATTCACCCATCATGGGAATGGTTCTTGGTGAGCACCAATATTACAGAAATAATGCTGGAACTCCTGGGCTTCTTTACTTTTATCAACCTGGTAGTAAATAACAAACTTGGAAGTGATGGTGTTGTATGCACAAGTACTAGTTCTTACTATAGGCTGTGACTTGGTTAGCTGGCACAAGATCACTAGGAGCTCAGCCCAACTTTTATGAACTCCAAAAGAATCTTTATATGTGATGAAAGAAAGGAAAGCTTAATCTACAGAGGCTACTCTACTTGCAAAAAGAGAAAGAAGACTGAAATGTGAAGTAAACCTAGCAAACCCTACTTAACCAACTAATTATACTTTTGCATAAAGAGATATGAAAAACCATGAAATGAATGCCATTACATATTCAGGAAGTAAATAACATCTACTCAAGCTATTTCTAGAAGCAAATGAACAAAAAGGTTTTTTATGTATTTTTAGGTGAAATTGTCTTGCATGTAATTTATTTGTTTGTGTGTGTGGCAACGATTAGGTGGCGATGGAGGATGAATTTGGAATTTGCAGAGGTGTAGGAAGGTGTGGATCGGTCCTAGGAGGTCTCAGGTGCCCTTATGGAGGCTTTTCCTGCAATCAGACTTCAAGAAGACACCTACATGAAAATCTATAGGAGGCTGCAAGGGATCTACAGGAGGTCTCCAGGAGTCTACAGGAGGATGCCGAGAGCAGTTTTGGAGGTTTTGAAGGTGGGAAAGTGGGTGGAAAGGGTAGCTGAAGGCTAGGATGATGTGTTAAGGTGTCTAGGGTTCATCAAGAATGATTAGGAGAGAGAAAGATGGTCGGATTTGTTCAAGGAAAGAGAGGAAAGTTTATGAGAAAAGTGTAGAAAACTAAGGCAGATTTGTGAGGGACTTTGGATGACCTGTGGAACATAGATCAAAGAGAGATGGTGATAGCTGATTGTCTGAATTATTGTGAGAAGATATTTGCTGCAAGAGAACTGAAAATCAAACAATGAGATTAAGCAAGAAAAGAAACTAGATACATAAAAAAAACAAAATTTTCATCAAGCTAATCTAAACTTTGATGTAGGAAAGTAATGTTGAATAATGCTACATGGAAAGAAAGCATGGAAGGAAATTTATTGCAAAGATAGAAATGAGCATGGTGAAATAGATCTAAAGGAAAGCATTAACCGTCTAACAAACTACAACACTAGAAATCCTATGGAGAAGGAAAATTTGTGTTTTTGTGGAAACAAGAGGGTCTTGGCCTCAGTTCATGGTCCCAAGGGGATGAAAGGAAGCCAAGGCTCTATTGATGGCCTTTTTGTATCTTCTTTCTATCACTATTCAAGCTGCTATAGAAAACTGAAATGGAAACAACCTCTTCAATCACCAAAAGCAACCTATTCTTAACTAAGAAACAAATTTATCTAACTGCAACTAATTCATAAACTAAAACAAATCATATAAATACAAAAAAGAGGAGCTTGGATGCTTGGATTGGGCGCTAACCCAAGAGATTCAACCCTCTTAGGTAACTTAGTGCTAGCTCAAAAAGGATATCATATTTATTATCAAAATAATAATAGGATTACATGAAATTGTCAACAAAAGTAAGCTCGAAGTTGAGTAGAGCAAAGCTACAACAAAAATTTGAAAATTTGACTAACTTCCTAATGAGGCCCTAGGCCTCTATACTTATACAACTGAAGCTTCCAACAGCCTCCTTGAAATTAGGGAGTCTTGGCTCCCAAAACTTGAAATAAACAGAAGTTATCCTCCACTTTCTCAGCTGCCTCCTAGTGCATTGATTTGGTTGTTTGTGCTTTGAGCTTCCTGAAGGATAATTCGAAGTGGGGAGTCATAAATGAGGGGGAAACCCTCTTATAAATCCTCTCCATTGTCTTCCTTGAATATTTGCTGCCAATTGTCCATTAAATCTTTGACCTTTTATCCAAAATTCAACAAAAATCTGCATTAAACGCACATTAGACTCCATGGCATAATAACCAACCCACCTCACTCTAGAAGCATAAATATAATAAAAAAACATGCAATAAGCTAAGAGAATGGCAGATTAAGATAAGTTAGGAGGAAAATGAGTAGGGCTCATCATCACCCCCTTATTGAAGGTGTTGCTCATCCTCTAAGCAACTAGTCCATCTCCTCGTCCTTGATGGCCCCAATGGCCTCCCTGACATCCCATGCTTCTGATGTGAGATCTTCTTCTTTGTCATGGAATCCTACCTTTCTATCCACCTCTTCCCACTTCTATTGTTCTTCTTCCTATTTTCTGCTCTCTAGCGGTCCTAGCAGCAGTGGGTGACTTAGTTTGAGGCCAATCCAATTGACCTTCAAACTCCTGCATAGAGTGCTTGTACAGTGGCACTCTCCTTAATGCTTCTCTAATCCTTGTTGGGAAGTGATACTCCCTGATCTGCAAGCTAAATGGTAGTGTGTTCCACCTCCTCATAAAAGCAAGAATGCAGTCATCCCCAAGTAATCTTTCCATATCCTCAAAATGTGCAATGGCCTGAGCCTGATCATTGATATACTTAGGGGAAATTTGAGGATTATTTGCAAGCAGTTGGTGTGTGCAGATGAGAGCCATGGTGTCTGATGGCTCAGCTCTGATCATTAAGGGTTCATTTTGCTCTTTTGCCATCAACTTTTTTATTTCTATTGTCCCTTTCTCCTCATGATTCATCCACGAGGCCATGGTCATTAGTTGCAAGTACCCTAGCCTAGCATTGGGGTCCCACACATTCATGTATGTGAGGGCCATGTTATGCAAATAGAACTTTTCTATTTTTGTCTTGTCTTCTGAAGAGCTTTGGTCACATAGGTCCATGAACTGTCTATAATCCTGAAAAGACATTGTGCCTCTCTGTGCCAAATTCTTGATCTGAAACTGTAGCCATTGGTCTTTGAGGTATAATCCATATGTTTTTGCTAGTGTTTTGCACTGCAGTGCCTCCATAGACCAGCTGGCCATGCATGCCAATTTTGTATACTTTTCTTGCAATTGTCTTCTTAGCAACTCATTTTCTGTTTCCACATGAGTTCTTGTGATTGCCTCTCTATGTCTTACAGCACTTAACTCTGTGCCCATTTCTCTAAGATTTTTCTCCATGTGGCCAATATCCTCTACCCCCTTGGATTTGGCGATCTGCATCCATCTATGGCTCCTTATCCTTTCTTTCTCCAACTCAAAGAAAAGTGGGACTGCAAATTTCTATGGAATGATTTTCCCCCCTCAAGAAGATTGTAGTAAGAGCTCAAACGAGGCTGGGGGTCAGGTTCTTGTGCCTTTGTTGTTTCCTCCTTCCCCTTTGGTTTTTATTCTACCCTTTTCTCAAGTTTTTTTGTTTCCTGTAGCTTTTTCAGGGTCTCCTGTAGAACAGTCTGTGCCTCCTGTAGAGTTGTTTTTGAGTCCTATAGTTGCACTCTTTCCTTTCAGGTGGAAGATCTGGGACTTCCTCTTTCATATGTGATGGGTGTTTTAGAGGGAGATTCTTCCCCTTTGATAGTGGGTGAATCTTCAATTATAATAGGCACTATTGAAGATCGTTGTGGTTTCCCTATTTTTATCCTTGTTCTTTTCCGAGCCCTGAAATACATTGATGTCTACTTCTTCCTCTCTTTTTTTGGTTTAATTGGGGTGCTAAGGGCAATGAGGGCAGTTGCTGCCTCTCTTTCTAGGGTCTCAGGAGACACTTCTATCTTTTCTGCCCCTTTTTCCTCTCCTTTTGTCTTTTTTTTTTTGTCTCTGCTGGTTTTGTTTCCTTTTGTTCTGTTTTGGTTTCTTCCTCCTCTATTTTGGTTTCCTCCTTCTTCCCTTCTTGTTCCTCAGTTTCCTTCCCCTCTCCTTCTTGTTGCTTTTCCTCCTCACTATCAGAAGGACTGAGATCATATGTGAGGACCTTTATATCATCTTCTTCTGTCATGTTTTTGAAAATTTTCCATGCTATGGGGATGGTGAAGGTGTGGAGGGCTTCTTCTACTAATAGTTTAATCAGCCCATGGTGAGCCACCTAATCTGGACCTCCTGCCTTCAACTTAATGCTGGAGTCTATGAGGGACTGCAAGAGAAAATAGGGGATGTTGAGTTTCTGGGGTGTTGGAGTGTCCATGCCATATCTCAGCTCATGGAGAAGTCTAAAATGGTAGCCATAAACTATGTTATACCTCCCTTCACAAGAAATATATTTGATAATTTGGTAACTGACCTCATCCCAAGGGTAAAGTTTTCTTGTTCTTCTAATTCCATTTTTGTCTTCTACATGATGTTGATTTGGTTGGAAGAAGTTTTTCTTGGCAGATTGTTCAATTGGCTTTTCATCTTTGCTCCAAGGTAATCCAAGAGGAAGGGTGGTAACCCTACTGATAAATTCTGGGTTGATTTCCATGGAGAGATCTCTAAAAGTAACAGTGGCATGTGTCCTTGAGTGAGGGACTAAAGAAAGGGAAAAATCCTGAGCCACTTCTTCATCAAACCCTTAGAATTTTTCAAAAAAATGGCATCCAATTTGCTCTGGTGAAAATGGCTACTACTTCAGGATGTTCATGGAGCCTAACTGAATTTTTGGGCTCCTTCCTCATGAACCCCCCTGTAATTTTTCTTATACCCCTTTGGAACACCCAAGGTAGAGATGGAGACAAGGATTTTGAAGAAATAGGAAAACAAGGAAAAACTGTGTCTTTTTAAGAAAACAGACAAAAAGTTTTTATGGAATTCCTCTACTTCTACAGACTCAATTCCTTCTTAAAATTGTATCATTCCTTGCACATATTGATAATCAATGTGGATATGCACAAAACCTACCTCTTCAAGCCAAAATTTGAGCATAAACCCTGTGTTTTCTCCTTAAAATTGCTTATTGCCCCTCCTGTAGAAGTGGCTGTAGGTGCTTCTGTAGAACCTGTTACTGCTCTTGTAGAACATCGATAGCAGGAGGATGGATGAAAGAGATGGAGAGCGATGGTTTCGAGCCTATGGTGGTGATAGAAAGCTTGCTATAGCTAAATGGACGAGGATGAAATGAAAGAAAAGGTGGTGAAGGAGTTTTGAGGAGGAATACTTATTCCTTCTTTTAGATATTTCCGGTTATGGGGTGAGCTATAAAAAAATTATGTTGCCATATTTTCACTGTTGATCCCAATTTCCTTGTCATCATGCCTCTTTCCTGCAATCACTTCCCATCATTGCATTAGAGTTTGTATACCCTCCACTACCTGTCCTTTGGATTTTTCTGTGAGTTGACTAGGCACACATGTGGTGGCATCTCCGGATGAGCGCAGTCAACTGGATGAGGGTGGCCAGTTAACTGGCCACCTTTTCTCATTCAACCCTAACCATCTCATTCACTTATGCATATTTTTCAATTACATAGATGCAAAAAAGGAGAGGGTTAGTCACTTACCTGGGAGTCGAATGTATGTGTTGTGAGGCATTTTGGTTCCTTTTGTTGTTGCATGCTTGTATTTTAGTTGCTGCATGCCTGTATTTCCTTTGCTGCATGATTTCTGTTTTCTAATGTATGGCTTGTTTGCTTTGTCCAGGTATTCTCTGGCTAGATCTAGCTTCAGACATCCCCTTCAATCCCCTGGTTGCACTTCTTTTGCTGTTGTGGCTTGATTTTAAGGGGATCAGCTGCTACAGGAAATCCTATAGGAGCTCCTATAGCTATTTCTCCCTTTAAATTTTTTAGCTGATTTTTGTGCTAGGAGCTATGAGGATAATACCAGAGATTTTGATGGAGATGGAGAGGTATTTTTTAAGTTGCAAGTGAGATTTGGAGGTGTTGCTCCCTTTATTTTTTGGTTTTTTTCTAAAAAATTGGTTTCTGTGTTTTTCGACAGGGAGGAAACGAAATGATGATGATGAGGTAGTGCAGGTGTGGGATGGATGGTCGGGAGGGTAGATAGCTATAGGAGGGTCTACATGCTCTTCATGAAACTTACCAGCCCCTCAAATGCTTTCTAGAGCCATTTTTGGCTCTCTGTGATTTCTACAGGAGCCTCCTGTAGAACATACGGTCTTTGGAAAAAAACACAGTGAGGTGGAAGAAAGGTCAGAAATGATGGAGAAGAGTGTAGAGGAGATGAAATAGGCTTTGTGGCATCTTCTCTTGCTCCCTGTGGTCCACCTGTAACCTGCAATGCACATTAAGGGTCATTTTTCTCTTGCTTCTTTTCTCTATTTTTTCTCTTTTAGTTTTTGAAAGACAACTAGGGCGCCTCAAGGAGGTTTTCACCCTAATTGCTTGCCCTGGGCATCTCCAAGGGAGTTTTTCACCCAGGGATCTTATTCTCTTTCTTTTTTTGTTTTTGTCATCACTGGGCCGCATCAAAAGAGGTTTTCAACCCAATGATGGGACTCAAGCGCCTCATGGAGGTTTTTACTTGAGTCCTTATTATTTTTTCTCTTTTTTTTCTTCTTCAATGAGTGGGTGGAGTGGAGGCTAAGACCTACTCCACTACCAACACTTTCTTATTCAGATCTTCAATGAACTCTCGCTTGGAGAGGGGATTCTTGTAAATTCTCAACCTATGTCCATTGACAAGCATGGGGATGGCTTCCTCATCAATGGTTCTGATCAGAACTGAACCACTGTCATTGAATTTTCCACTATGTAGGGTCCCAACCATCTTGTCCTCAGCATGCCTTTGAATTCTTTATACCTTGAGTCATAGATCAGTTCCCATATCTTCCTCTGAAGCTGAACTACCTCTATGTGGAGAAGGGCCTGCAATCTTTATTCATTCAATCCATTGAGTTGGAGTAGTCTTTCCCTCTGTGCATGGTTGAGGTCTAGGTCCAGCTAAGCTGCCATCCTTAGTGTATTGTATTCAAATTCTATTAACAACAAAGCCTTCTTCCCATAAACCATTTCATAGGGTGTGAACCCTGTAGTGGTCTTCCATGTTGTGTTGTAGACCCAGGTGGCCTCAACCAGTCTATCTGCCCAATCTTTTCTGCTACTGCTCACTACCTTGGTCAGAATTCCTTCCAAAGCTCTGTTAGTGACTTCCACCTACCCATTGGCTTATGGATGGTAAGGGGTGGAAGTCATGTGCTTGATTTTATGATGTCTAAGCAGATCTTCAATCAAATTGGAAGTGAACTGATTGCCTTGATCTGTGACTAGTTGTCTTGGATACTCGAACTTATGGAATATGTTTTCTCTTAAAATCTTAGCTACTTTTACCTCTATTGCTACCTTGATGGCCTTGGTCTCTACCCATTTTTTCAGATAATCGATGCACATAATGATGTATTGCTTCTGTTTTGAAGGAGGGTTGATAGGACCCACAAATTCCATGCCCCACTTTTCAAATGGCTCAAAGGTCACATGAGGTTGCATGGGCATCTCATCCTTTGGAGTAGGTTTCCCCATCCTTTGATACCGATCACATTGGCTGGTATATCTCCTCACATCTTGATGAAGAGTGGGCCAATAGTAGCCTGCCTGCAATATTTTGAAGGCAACCCTCTTTGCTGCAAAATGACCTCCACAAGGCCTGTCATGATAGGTCAGGAGAATGTCAAAAACTTCCTCCTCCCTGACACATCTTCTTAAGATCTGATCTGGGCCAAGTTTGAAGAGATTGCCCCTAATCCATGTGAAAGGGGCACCTTTCCTCACGATCTTGATCTTCTCTTTTGAGGGTAGGTGTGGTGGGAACTGTGATGAAACCAAGTAATTTGCTATATCATCAAACCATGGAGAGAGTAATGAGAAATAAAATAGGTGTTCATCTATCATTTGATCATCCACCATTCCTTCTTCACTTACAGGAAAATTTACTCTAGACAAAAAGTCAGCAACAACATTTTCTTTACCAGGCTTATCAATAATGGTTAAATCAAATTGTTGCAATAAAAGCAACCATCTAATAATGCGAGAATTTACATCTAGTTTGTTCATTAAATACCTAATTCTAGCATGATCAGTGTGTACAAAGGTTTGATAGTTTGTGATGTAATGTCTGAATTTGTTTAAGGAATGCACTACAGCTAGGAGTTCCTTCTCGGTTACCATGTAGTTTAATTCTGCCTTTGACAAATTTTTACTTATAAAGTATATGGCATAAGGTAACTTTTCATCAATTTGTCCCAAGGCTACTCCTATTGCTTTGTTCAAGGAATCTATCTGAATGTGGAAATGTAGGGCCCAGTTTGGGCCTCTCAAATAGGGGCAGTCACAAGTTTGCTTTTCAATGTATCTAAGGCTTCTTGACATTTTTCAGTCCATATGAACTCGACATCTTTTCCTAAAATACCAAACAATGGAGAGGCTAACTTATTGAAATCTTTAATGATTCTTATGTAATATCCATTTAAGCCTAGGAAACTTTGGACATCTCTCACCTTTTGAGGAGGTGGGACCCTTTGGATGATGGCAACTTTGTTGGGGTCCACCTGCAATCCTTGTTGAGATATTGCATGACCTAGCACGGTCCCTTCAGTCATCAAAAATTCACATTTTTCTGGACTGAGGGACAGGTTCATTTCAATAGAATTGTCCAAAACTTTTCCTAGCTTAGATAAAGCTTCCTGAAAATTAGAACCATAAGGAGTAAAATCATACATATATATCTCCACTACATCATGAACCAGTTCAAAAAATATACTCAATACTACTCTTTGGAAAGTGGCTGGAGCATTGCACAAACCAAAAGGAAGGACCCAATATGTGAAGGTACCCCAAGGACAAGTGAAAGTGGTCTTATCTTGGTCTTCCAAGCTGATTTGAATCTGATTGTACCCACTAAACCCATCTAGGAAGGAGAAAAACTTTTTCCTCGCTAGACCATCTAACACTTGATCTATAAAAGGCAAAGGAAAATGGTCCTTTTTAGTGGCTTTGTTAAGTTCCGAATAATCAACACAGATTCTCCACTTACCATTTTTCTTCAGCACTAGCACCAAAGGAGAGACCCATTCACTGTCAGAGATGGGGTAGATGAATCTTGCATCGATTAATTTTTGCAATTCTTCCTTAACAATGTCTTTAAGGGCTGGATTCATCCTCCTTTGAGGCTGCCTAATTAGTTTGCAATCTTCCTTAATGTATATATGATGAGTACATACTGAAGGGTGCACTCCCTTCATCTCCTTATAACTCTAGCTGAAGGCATCTAAATGTTTCCTCATTAAGCTGCAAAGTTCCTTCTCCTGGGAAGTGGATATGGATGAGTTGATTTTCAAGGTTCTTTCTGGGCCGAACTCTATAATATTAACACGAAGAGAGGTCAGGTCGGCCACACAGAATTCAGTCAAGGGATTGTCTTGGGTTTCTTTCACTAGATCCTCTAATGGCAAAATACTGGGGGTGGATTCTGAATTAAATTTTCAATGATATCATCCCCATTTTGCGGTTTCCACCCCATGATAGTTTCTAATGCACATAGTGGTGTATAATAGACTTTGTTCTCATCCTCCTCCTCAAACCATAGGGGTAGATCATGTTCTAGCAAGGGTTGGGCAGGAGGGTATAGGATTAGCTACTTGTACATATGCCCATTCTTGATGGTCATGTTCCCAGCTGACAACTGATGTAAGCATCGGAAGTGGCCAACCAGGGTCTTCCTAGGATGAGAGGATACCCAATGAGATTTGCCTTCAACTAGAGAACTAAGAAATCAATAGGGTACTCCCAAGAAACAATGGAGACCATCACATCCTCCACAATCCCTTCAGGGGTCATGGTGGAGCAGTCTACTAGCTGCAGTACCATCGTGGTCTTCCTCAAGGAGCCCTAGAGGTTGAGTTTGAGCATGGTGTCCTTTGTCATCACATTAATGGTAGCTTCCAAATCAATCAAGGTGTGTGGGATCATGGTGCCATTGATGTGGACATCAACTACTAGGCTTCCAGGGTTCAAATATTTTGGACAGATACCTGCCCCAACATGAGGTCGGATAGTTGTCCTATGACATTGATGGTTGGGACATCTCTCTTGCTCCTGCCTAGATGCCTAAAGCACTTCTCTTTGATCATTCTATTGTATATAGGCACATCCTTTATGGCTTGGAGAAGTGATATCTTTACACATAACTATTTCAACTCTCCTAGAAGTTTAGTTTCTTTTGGGGTGGGTTGTGTTGTCACGAATAGTCTCTCAGGAAAGGGTGGAATTGCTTTAGGTTCACTTTCCTCTTTATCTTCCTCAACCTCCTTAGGGGGAGGCTTGCTATCTGGGAGGACCTTCCTAGATCACAAGTTAATCTCTTGAATCTCCACAGCATAGGTTGGGCATGATGGGTCCCCACTATATACTTGCTGGGCCTGTCTGTTGTTTGGGTTCGGGTTTGGTTGGGCAGGCATTTGGGGTTGCCTTGGTGAAGCAGGAGGCAATTGTTGTGGTTGAGTAGGTGGTGGAGGCAAAATATCAGGAGGAGAGTTGTATTTGGGCCTCCACCGCTGATGAGATGCATTCCACTAAGGTTGTGATTGAGCATAGGATTGAAATGAATGAGCGGCTAGTTGGGCATGACATTAAGATGGATAGGACCAAGGAGGAGGTGTGGGCTAGGAAGGATGAGCAGGAGGGCCCCAAGAAGGTATGGAAGTGGCTTGGTTGGGGTTGTAGTATGCCTGGGATGTCCCTTGCATCCCTGTTGGTATGGTCTAGGTCCATGTGGTCTCCTTTGGTTCATGAAATAGAGTGGTTCAGTGGCTCCTTTGGCCCCCTGGTATACAGCTTTAAGTCTGGGAAAGGAAGGGAATTTATCTGTAGAATGATCTTCTTCACAGACTGAACAAACCTCTATAGAGTTCAATGGACATTCGTTCCTAGGATGCTTTCTGGTGCACCTAGGATGAAAAATGGCCAAAGCCCTCTCTGCTTCCTCCTGTTTCCTTTTGATATGCAAGGTATCCATTTGCATGGCAAGAGTCTACAACATCTCACTCTTGAAGTCTTCCAGCATGTGTCCAAGTTCACCTTTGATGGATGAACTGGATGAGAAGTTATTGGCTATGGGTTGACTCCCCCTACCTCTTTTTCTCGCTGCTCTAGAATGGTTTCTAAAAACAGTCTTTATGTCCTCATAAGGTAGTTGGTAGATGTCTCCCCCAGCAAATAGATGGAGGGTGTCTAGAAGGTCTTCCGGAATTCCCCTCAGCAGGACCAACTTCAGAGATTCGAGGTCAAGTGTGCACCTAGCTCTTTTATAACTGAGCTGGAACCTCTTTTCATAATCTTCCAAAGATTCATCACTTCCCATGGTCATTCGGAAGATTTCTTCCTTGGTATATTTTGACCTACAGTAGTCTCAATATTTCTTATTAAAGGCCTACTGCATCTGAGCCCAAGTTGTGATGTTATTTCCAGGTAACCCCATGAACCAATGCAATGCTGCATCCTTGAGGGTAGAAGGAAATAGTTTTAACTTTTTGTCATCTTCTGCATAGTCATAGGTTCGACAGATAACAACAAACTCAAACAAAAAGGTGTCAAGATCTTTTGTAGTCAACCCATGGAAGTGAGGTAGGGCTGAAGGGATTATTTTCTTCATTTTGGTTTTCCCATTGGTCTCTTGGATGGGAAAGGTACCCTCTACTCTTTCTCCATTCCCCCAAGCATTTATGTTTTCAGCCATTATCTTAAGAGGGATGTTTTCTTCTTCTTCTTCCCCTATAGGTTCTTCAAATATCTTTGGTTGTTCACCTAAAGGTTCTTCCTGGTCACTGCCACCGAAGAAGAGAGAAGGGTGGCTATGTGACGTGGTGGGGGTGTTGGGCAAGAATTTTCTTGAATTATCTCTGTTCCTACGAGGCATTTATAGAAATCTCTTGGTTGATTTTTTCTTTTTTCTTCTTGTGCCTGCAAAATTAAAATTGATTGAACAAACAAATTTCAACTAACTGAAATGAACTTGCTGAAATGAAATTGCAGAACTAAAAAGGAAAGAAAATGAAATGCAGAACTAAAAGCAAGGAAATGACTAATCTACTTTTGCTGAAATTGAAATTGCAGAACTGAAAGGAAAGCAAGGAAATGACTAATCTACTTTTTCTGAAATGAAAATTGCAGAATTGAAAGGAAAGAAAAGAAATGACTAATCTACTTTTGCTAAAATGGAAATTGCAGAAATGAAAAGGAAATGCAGGAACTGAAACGAACAACTACTCTACTTTTGTTGAAATAAACTACTTAGTAGAATGTTGCAGTAGAAAATAGAAGAAAGCAGTAATCAAAAAATACTCTGATGATTCCCCGGTAACGACGCCAAAAAGTGGTGAGCACCAGTATTGCAGCAATAATGCTGCAACTCCTGGGCTTCCTACTTTACTTTTATCAACCTGGTAGTTCGTAACAAACTTGGAAGTGACGGTGTTGTATGCACAAGTATTAGATCTTAGTGCACGCTGTCACTTGGTCAACTAGCACAAGATCAGTAGGAGCTCAAGCCAACTTCTATGAATTCCAGAAGAAACTTTATATGTGATGAAAGAAAGGAAAGCTTACTCTACATAGGCTAGTCTACTTGCAGAAAGAGAAAGAAGACTGAAATGTGAAGTAAACCTAGCAAACCCTACTTAACCAAATAATTATACTTTTGCAGAAAGAGAGATGAAAAACCATGAAATGAATGGTATTACATACTCAAGAAGTAAACAACATCTACTCAAGCTATTTCTAGAAGCAAATGAGCAAAAAAACATCTTTTTGGATTTTTATGTATTTTTAGGTGAAATTGTCTTGCATGTCATTTATTTGTTTGTGTGTGTGGCAGCGATTAGGTGGTGATGGAGGATGAATTTGGAATTTGTAGAGGTGTAGGAAGGTGTGGATTAGTCCTAGGAGGTCTCAGGTGCCCTTCTGGAGGCTTTTCCTGCAATCGAACTTAAAAAAAACACATACAAGAAAATCTATAGGAGGCGGCAGGGGATCTATAGGAGGTCTACAAGAGGATACCGAGGGAATTTTTGCAGGTTCTGAAGGTGGAAAAGTAGGTGGAAACGGTAGTTGAAGGCTAGGATGATGTGTTAAGATGTCTAGGGTTCATCAAGAATGATTAGGAGAGAGAAATATGGTCGAATTTGTTCAAGGAAGGAGAGGAAAATTTATGAGAAAAGTGTAGAAAACTAAGGCAGATTTGTGAGGGAATTTGGATGACCTGTGGAACATAGATCAAAGAGAGATGGTGATGGATGATTGGCTGAATTATTGTGAGAAGAGATTTGCTGCAAGAGAACTGAAAATCAAACAATGAGATTAAGCAAGCAAAGAAACTAGATACACAAAAAAAAAACAGAATTTTCATCAAGCGAATCTAAACTTTGATCTAGGAAAGTAAATGCTGAAAAATGATACAGGGAAAGAAAGCATGGAAGGAAATTTATTGCAAAGACATAAATGAGCATGGTGAAATATATCTAAAGCAAATCATTAACCTTCTAACAAACTGCAACACTAGAAATCCTATGGAGAAGGAAAATCTGTGTTTTTGTGGTAGCAAGAGGGTCTTGGCCTCAGTTCATGGTCCCAAGGGGATGAAAGGAATCCAAGGCTCTGTTGATGGCCTTTTTGTATCTTATTTCTATCACTATTCAAACTGCTACAGAAAACTGAAATGGAAACAACCCCCTAAATCACCGAAAGTAACCTATTCTTAACCAAGAAAGAAATTTATCTAACTACAACTAATTCATAACCTAAAACAAAGCATATGAATACAAACAAGAGGAGCTTGGCTGCTTGGATTGGGCCCTAACCCAAGAGATTCAGCCCTCTGAGGTAACTTAGTGCTAGCTCAAAAAGGATATCATCTTTATTATCAAAATAATAATAGGATTACATGAAATTGTCAACAAAAGTAAGCTCGAAGTTGAGTAGAGCAAATCTGCAACAAAAATTCCAAAATTTGACTAACTTACTAATGAGGCCTTAGGCCTATCTACTTATATAACTAAAGCTTCCAACAGCTTCCTTAAAATCAAGGAGGCTTGGCTCCCAAAACTTGAGATAAATAGAAGTTATCCTCCACTTGCTCGGTTGCCTCCTAGTGCATTGATTTGGTTGTTTGTGCTCTGAGCTTCTTGAAGGAGAATCCAAAATGGGGAGTCATAAATGAGTGTGACACCCTCCTATAAATCCCCTGCCTTGTCTTCTTCGAATATTTCCTGCCAATTGTCCATTAAATCTTTGACTTTTTCTCCAAAATTCAACCAAAATCTGCACTAAACACACAGTAGACTCCATGGCATAATAACCAACCCATATCACTATAGAAGCATAAATATAATTAAAAAACATGCAATAAGCTAAGAGAATGGTGGATTAAGCTAAGTTAGGAGGCAAAATGAGCCCATATAATTACCCATTTATGGGGCTTATCAGTTCTTCATTCAATTTTACCAATTGAACTGCTCCACCATCAGTAATCTCCTCGATGACATAGGGCCCCGGCCAATGCATCCTAAATTTCCCTAGAAATTTATCAAACTTGCTGTCATATAACAAAACCAAATCATTTACCTTGAAAGTGCATAGTTTGAGGTGCCAATCATGCCATGCCTTTTTGTGCTCCTTTTGAACCTGTTGATGGCATCTAGCTAGAAATCTATATTCTTCAAGCTCTGTTAGTTGCACGAGCCTCTCCTCCAGGACTCTATGATCCGCCATTCCTATGATTGGCACTATGTGCAGACTAGTTACAATGTACTGCATCGGAATCACAACTTCCACACCATAAACTAGTATGAACATCGTTTTTCCAGTCAACTTCTTGAAAGTCATTCTATAAGCCCATAACAGCATGGGTATGCGGACATCCCAGTCATTTATTTTAGCATTGAAAACCTTCATGAGCACACTCTCCAATATTTTATTAAATGCCTCCACCATCCCATTATCATGTGGATGATAGGGCGTGGTTTTTTGATGGTACACCTGAAACTCCTCTATCATCGCGTTGATCGTCTCATTGAGAAAATGTGTACCATGATCGCTCATTAGAATTTTTGGACAACCGAACCTTGTTAGTATGTACTCAAAGATAAATTTTGTTGTTTTCAAACTTGCATAGCCTTTCATAGGCTATGCCTCTGCCCATCTAGTTAAATATTCAGTCACAGTGATGATGTATCGCACACCCATCTTCTTTCCTATAGGTTGAATTGGTCCTATAAAGTCAATCACCCACTTCTCAAAGGGTTGTAGTGATATCTACGGATTCAGTGACAGATCATACCTGTGTAATGGTCTACCTATTCTTTGGCATGCTTCACATGTCCTACAATATGCTTTTGAATCCTTATGCAAGGTTGGCCACCATAACCTAGTGCGTAGAATCTTTTGCGTTGTTTCTTTTCCTGCATAATGACCTCTCATAGCTCCATCATGATCCTCAACGAGGATGTTGTTTCATTCAAACTCTCACACATAACGTCACAATATTTCATTTGATCCCATTTTGTACAAGTGCCCTGTAATGATAGAAAAGTTTGTCGCGTGCACCACCAGTTCCTTCTTCTGTTGGCTTGAATATCCTTCTGAAGCCGTACCTATCATTAGGAAGTGTATAATATATTCAAAGTGACTATCCACGATGTGAACTACAAAGAGCTGCGTGTTAGGTAGCCCCTCCTCCAAATTAGGAGATTCCTCTCTCGTTTTGATGCATGATAGATGATCGGTTCAGCATTCTAACATCCTGGTTTCACAATAACTTCAAAATCATAGCCCTGGAACAACAACGAACACCTGCATATCTTTCCCCCAACACTGGCTTGTTGACCAAGTATTTCAATGCCAAATGGTCTGTATACATCTTAAAGTGTTCACCCAACAAATAGTGCCTGAACGTCTGGAGTGCATACACCATAGCTAAGCCTTCACGCTTTCTTGTGGAATATTTTTTCTCCACTTTGGATAGTTTCCTACTTGCAGATGCTATAGGATGATCGAAGTCCACTTCACCAGCTTAGGTTAGTACTGCTCCCAACGCAATACATGATGCGTCCACATGCACATGAAATTCCTTCTTCTAATCTGGGAAGACTAGGATCACCGCGGTGACCATCTTCTCCTTCAACACATCTAAGCTCTTCTGGAATTCTTCATTCCAACAGAATGTAAGATCCTTTTTAAACAATTTTTCCATCGGTGCGATAGTCTGGGCATTACTCTTGATGAATATACTATAGTATCTTGTATGCCCTAGTGTTGCACGCATTTGTTTCACACTCCTTAGCACCTCCAAATTGATTATGACCGTGATCTTAGCTGGGTCTACCATCAAGCCTTGTCTGCATACCACATGGCCCAGTAAGATCCCAAAAGGGACACAGAACAAACATTTCTTTTGATTGAGCACAATTTGGTATCTCCGACATGTATCTAACATCAAACGTAGACTTTCCACATGGCGCTTCACCAGTCCGAACACTGTCCAATCGTTGAAGTATACTTTCAGAAATCTATGAATAAAATCCTTAAATGTCGCTCTGACTACGCAAAAAATTATCATTGACACTTTCTTTAGCCCAAAAGGCATCAGCATATACTGGAAGCATCCCTGTTCAGTCACGAAGGTCATATTACTTCTATCCTCTGACGCGATCTTGATTTGATGGTACCCAGAGAACCCATCAGTGAATGAATATGCTTATTGGTCACCAACATTATCCAGGACTTCATTGGTGAATAGGATTGGGAAGGGATCATTCACACAGACATCATTCAACTTCCTGAGATCTACACATATCCTTATTTCTTCCTTCTCCTTCTTTTCTTGAACTGCTATTGTGCCTACCCAATCAGATTCTTCCACCGGTTCAATGATACCCTCCGCGAGCATCTTATATAACTCAATGCGGACCCTTTCCTTATACTTTGGATTGAGGTTGTAATGTCTTTGTTTCACAGGTTTCACATCCGGTTTTAGGGTGATATTCATGACACCCAGGTCTCCTATTATTCCTTTCAAATCAGAAAACTTTGTGCGGAACAAGTCCTAATATTCATGGAGTAGTTTGGTGACCTTATCTACTGTTACGTCATCCCAATAGTCACTAATATTTTCAAACTTCAGTTATGCCTCCATCCCAATGTTCACTTGCATGGTTTTAAGAGGCTCAATTATGTCTGGGTTCTCTAGTTGTGCTCCTTCAACTCTATGATGACCTTTAGTCTCCGGGATATCAATCTTTCTCAGGTCTTCGTCTTCTTCTTCTGTTGTTTCATTATAACACTCCAATGCATGGTTGAGCTGGGTAGTCCAATTAGGTTGAATCAAGTCTAGAGGATCCTGCGATATCCTAAAGATGTTTATCTTCACCTCCTACAACGCTTCATCGATAGATTCAAATCCATCCTTGAAATTGAACGTCATAAAAAATCCTTGGTGCAAAACATCCCATTCTTCAGTGCCATGATAGAGTTCTGTCTCCAAGTACCAATTCATTGGTATAACATCTAAGGTATGAAAAAAATGATGGACCCACTCTGGCTAAGGCTTTGCTCCATATACTTCAGTCCATTTGGCCAAATGATCTCGCGGATCATTCCTCCCATCATACTTCTTTCTTAGTCGTACCTTTAGGTGGCCAAAGCATATCCTCATCATCCTTCTATACTCGCGCCAATCATCAAAACTGTCCTTGTGTGTACCCCACCATCTTGCGGGTGTAGTGTGCAGTGCCCAATCTAATGCCTGGAAGTGATGCTTCTCAGGAATTCCCTTTCAAATTCATCCAAAAAGCGTTCGACGTCATTTAACCTGTCATAGTGGGGCAGATTTCTTACCTCTAATGATACACAATGCAACAACTTGGTCATCATATTACAACATATCATACATACTTCATGCAGCTAGTTTTACCAATGCTCCAGTTCTTCATCTGAATCTTAAGTGCAAGATCTCTCGCGATCCCATGCAATATGTCTGTCTATCGTAGGATTCACCCAATCTTGGTCTCATGTCGTTATCTTGTAAATCTGGTCCAAATCATCATCACTTTCATAATCACGGATTGGTTCTATAAAACACGGTCCATGTAGTGGCACCACTACATGGAGTGATTTATTATCAAATATCATCTTTCGCTTCTTCAGGTTGATTGCCCCATTCATTTCAGTGGCCCAGTCGACCCCAATGAGCACGGGGTAGGCATTGTTGTCATCCACAATCTCTATTACCTCAAAATCTGCGAGTGCGCTCGTGCCTTCGATGTCCACTGTTATGCCCTACAACCTCCCCATTGGGGTGATTTTCTATTCATTCACCATCCTTAATTAGATCGAAGACCACTAGAGTGCATGTCTCCCCATTCTTTCCCATGTTTGTTTCAGTAAAACATTCGCGTCGAACCCTAGATCCAAGATAACTTGGTCCATTTCATATTCCCATATCTGCACAGTGAGTCTCATCTCACGTCCAGTCCTTTCCTTATGCTTAACAAGATTTTTGACTATGCGTGGTTCACCAGTAACGGTGTCCTTGCCAATGCACCGATTGATTAGCTCCTGCAATCCCTTCACAACCTTACTATCGCAGAGAAGTTTCATGCAGGTCTCCAAGAACGTGGTAATCATGGATGGGTCCATTTCCTCAACTGGCTTCTCCTAACTTCCTGAGGTAGAGGCCTCAATGAAACTTTTCTTCGCTTCCATAAATTTTTCTTTTGTGCATTCTAGATAAAACCTGGTCTCCTTTTCTGGTGCTTTGCAGACCCGCTCACCCTCTATAGGTTGCTTCCCCTTATCTTCACCAGTCGTCATTCCACTCCATAACATAATGTTTGCCTTAGGGTCTTCCTCACGAGGCTCAACCTTCATCATTTGTAGGTTCTGAGTCAGCTGTGGAGGCTACGCCCCCTTTTTGCAAATCTTAGCCAACAATATAGGGAAATCCTCAGTTGCATGGTCAAACTGAGTACAATAGTGGCATGAAAGTCATGTCAAGTTTGAGCAGTCTCTTGTGTAGTGTCCTAGTCCTCCACAATTGTAAAAAATAAGCTGCCCTCGACCTCTACCAGGTCCTCCTCCAACTTGGCCTTGACCATGCCCGTGATACTCACCTCGCGCTCCTCTAGTACCTTGGTTCGAAGGTTTCGTTTCTGCCTGCACCCTATATGCAAGTGTCTTGTCCATCATTAATTTGTAACTATGACAATTATGCTCGTCACGACCTATTGATTGACAGAAATTATAGAAGAGTTGTTGTGGTGTCTATAAAAAATTCTATAGCAAATGGAAATTGTCAGTCTCATGTTTCCCAGCTACCCGACATATAGCACACCATAGCACGGGCCCTATACTTGGCCCTATTGTAGCCTCCGGCCTTAGAGACATTGGTCCCCCTGCTTCAACATAATTCACAAAGACTCGACAATGATCCTTGTCACACCCCTGGCCTTTGCATTTTAGGCACCAAACTTCTATGTGCACCTCTGGCTGAGCTATTTTATCATTCTTTAGGCTTTACATTTCGAGGCAAAGTTTCTCCAGCTATGCATCAATTTGTTGAACCCCCGGATTAGCATCCTGCATTGGTGTCTCATGCAGTCTCATCGTGATTTCCAGAGCTTCCACCTAGGTCCCAATCTTCTGTTGTGATAGCGCAACCCTTAGGTGAGGCAAGAGTGAGGCCACAAACCATTCGCAGTGCTACCCATGCGTTAGGTTCAAGTTGGCTTCACGGATTGTACACTTCCATCTTTGATCCAAATCACAAGGTGTCTCCCTAGGATTCATCATGATCTCCTTAAATCCCACAATGGATTCTACTTGAGTCATAAATCTACTAAATTCCCTATTCAACGCAGTCTGGATATCTTCCATCACAGACATTGAGTTATCAGTATTGTACTTAATGTACCATGTTAGTGTGCGGTCCTGCAAAGAACTAACCAACGTTTCTTTCTTCATTTGATCATTTGTGATACCCTCAGCTTCCCATATAGCCTTTTCGACGAACCAAAACTGGTCCGGATCTTCATTTCCTATGCCCTTGAACACAGGTAGCTTTACGGAGTTTGCCATGTTGAACAGTGGTGGAGGTGGCGGTGGTGTGGGTGATGGGGTAAGTGGTGGAGGTGAGGATGGAGGCAGTGTGGATGGATGGGATGAGGATGGAGGTGGTGTAGGTATTCACGGGAACCCTTGTCTTATCAACTGAATAGCGCTCAATGGAGAAGCCTGTGCTGCTCCTTCGTCATCATTCAGAGGAGGCTCAATCAACGGGTTATACTCAGGACCTTCTCTTCCTCTATCTCTAAAATACCTTGCAATTCTCGTAGCTACAAACATCAAGGTAACTGCATGACCCTCTTTTCACACAAGAGCATATTAATCCAAGTATTTAATGATTTGAAATACTTACCTCACACTCCCTTGAAGAAGCAGTGCTTTGCTTCGTTGTAGCTAACCGAAGTATCAACTGCAAACTCTATCACAAACCCTCCTATGATATGGTCAAGACAATGATCGACAATGTGCACAATCTTATCTTCAAAGGCTTCCAATTTCCCCACTAACTTCGCAGTCGACACAATTGGACCGTCAAGCCTCCACCTTCCCTAGTCATCTATTAACTACACGATCCACTTGTATAATTCAACAGGGAAAGAACAGAAGAAGATTTCGTGAATTTCTATGTACAAATATCTGTCCAACCATTGTTCCTTCATCAATCACAAATTCTTGTTTTCTTGTGTCGTGAATTCGTGAATCTTTTTATCCAACCAGTCTTAAATCTCCTTCTTAGTTGGGTTCCAATGATGTGAGATCACACATCTCATTATGCAAATCCCATTCCCACCAACGAAACCTTTTTTTTCGCTTGATGGGCCCTAACCCAAGTTCAGTGTTAGTCATCCAAGAAAATCCCTACACTACTGGCCCTTTCGGTATCAACCCACAAAGCGCGGACTAAAGTCCCACCTGAAACAGTATGGGGGGATGCAGGAACCAAGTTTTTGCACCCTAAGATGTTTTTGATGTCAGTTTTATACCTTAGCTCTGCCTTCATGCAGATTGATAAACGTTTAGGGCTTATCGATTTACTTCTCTATTAGTCCTTTTGAACCGCTGTGAAGGCCTGCGGTCATCCTTCGCATAACCCTAACAAGTGATCTCGGCACTTACGTTCCTCTGTAGCTACTTTGCTATATAGTTCCATGAATTATCTTAAGTGCTCACCAATTCTATCATGTAATTAAGATTATCTTTGTGTAAACATATATCTCTACTTGTGTTCATATAACAGAGGAAAACATATAGATTTGCACATCAATTTAGTAATAAAACATAAACCCAGTGCTTAACATAACATAATCACATGAAATTGACAGAAGTAAAATACATAGTTATTTCATAATACTCTTCTTTATTGGTGATCCAGATTTTCAGTACAGACTCTAACTATCCTGTGCACATAGTTGTAGGAGTCCGCACACTCAGCTGTAGACATCTACCCTAGGCCTCTGCGCACTTAGCTGTAGAGCCTCTTTCCTACGCTAAGACTCTCACCCTTAGCTCTTTACAGACTCATACATGACTCTATCTCCATCAACTCTACTGAAATGACTTAGACTCCTCTAAGACGTCCTTTTTATATAATCCCATGGTGCGCAGACCAAGGGCAGATCTCATCAAGTTGACACACCCTATCTAAACTAAGGGAAGAAACCCGTTTCGACTCTTGATATCTTTGTGCTCCGTGACCACAAAATGCAGATACTTTATACTTCTTTATGAAAAATTCGGGCTTTCTGCCCCAAAACTTGGGTTTTTAACCCCAAAATTGACCCCAGGGGACCCGTTCCCAATAGAGCCATACATAGCTACTATCATAAAACATATATATAACCAACATAATAGCAGCAAAACTAATAATAAAATCACAACCATATAAACCACATATATATCGATATAATACTTATAGGATTACAAGGAGAAATAAACTCATATTAATGATGAAAAATCCAAACCCAGGATGGGACTTCTGCATTCCACTCAAGCATAGAATGGTTCAGCTAAGTATCTTTTCATTCATCACCCCCGTGCCAGATTCCAAGCATGGATACAAAATCTCATAGAACACATCAATCTAAAACCATCCAAGGATTCCATAGGCCAAGCACAGAAACCCATCAAGCAATGGCTCCACATCACGGTCGGACATCACAAAACCATCATCAGATTGGTCTCCATCCAAGCCTTCCAGTGCTCCAGAGAGTTTGTTCCAACCAAGGCTTCATGACTATTAACTCAACCTAGAACTTTCTCTGGGCTCCAGAGTGTTTTTCCAACCAAGGCTCTAGGACTAGTAACTCAACCCACTAATGGCTCCAAAGAATTTGTCCAACCAAGGCTATGGGACTACTAACTCAACCCAAGTTGTTATAGGGCTCGAGAGCGTTTGTCCAACCAAGGCTCCATGAATTAATAACTCAACCCAAGCTAAGGAACCATGAGAATGAACAAAAAAAACAAGGAAATAAACCCACAATCTCCATGGCTATCTAGGAAATGGAAAGGCTAGGAAATCCACTGTCAATCTAGGAAATCCTCCATGCCAATGATAGATCATGACCAATAAAACACATGCATATTCCACGCATGGAAAAACCAGTGAGGAAAACATACATGCAACTCAATACCTGCAAGAAACATTGTTGCAACTATTGATCCCAATGTTCTATTGTGATTTCTTGATCTTCCTTTGCCTTCTTGCTCCAAGAATCCAATTATGCCACACCCTTCAAGAGTGCTCCAAGTAAACTATAAGTATACAAGAGTATGAGAGAGAGAGAGAATAATGAGAGAGCTCCAACACTAAATTGACAAAAAGTTACCAACTGATCCAAAGAAGCCTTTTTATGAATGAGGCCTCTAATTTCTTCATTTTCTATTATTTTCCTTCAATTTTTTCACATGCAACCTATGACCTTTCACCTCCCTTTTCTCCTAATTTCCATTATTTTCATAAAAAAATGTGCCAAAAATTCCATTTTTCCTTTCCAAAGCCTTAGCCATTTCCTTTTCCAATTTCCTTAACCATTAATAACCAAATTAAAACCCACAGTAGGATGTCTCTCCCAACATTAAGCTTGAAATAAGTATCCCATCAGTCGTGGTTACTATTTTTCCATTATTAACCTTTATTACATGTAATTTTCACCAGGGTTGTTACAGAACCCTCCACCTTAGGGGAACACTGTCCTCGGTGTTCAACAACACCTATAACTACAAGGCTACTATAAAAAAACATACTATCGATGGAGCTATATAACTTAGCTTGATGCAGTATTTATAATGATCAACCTCCTGAGAAGCAAACCAACATGAAAACATAACAACATAACATCATAATTACATGACACCAATACTTCTTATTAGAGATTTATAACATATCTCATGGCAGTATTTACATCCATATACATGTACATATATCAAACATCACCAAAACATATACTAAAACATATACCAAGACATATACCAAAACACCATAACAAAACTGCTTTGCTTGAACTGGCAAACAAGGAAGGACACATAGCCTGCATCTGATCTTCCATCTTCCATGTAGCTTCATCGGGCCTATTAGTGTCAGTCAGTTCTACCTATCACTAGTGATCAAATATTTTTTTACCAAGTTTTGTTAGGGGTCTCAAGTAAAATTTTATCATGTCACTAGGTTTTTAGAATAGAATTTGGTCACTGGCTAGTGTGTCTAGGTCTACTGTTGCTCCTTTAATACTTTCATTTTCCGATCACTGCCATCACTAAGTTGGATGTGCCATCATCGAACAAATCATTATCATCATCTTAGTCATGTTACCATGGTCTTCATTCCGCTCAGTGTCTCCATTAGGTCATTAGGGTTAGAGTCATCAACACTGTCATTTCATTCAATAAACCAAGAAATGAAGGAGTAATGGTAGGGTTTTCTCAAAAAGTTATGTTTC
The DNA here is from genome assembly GCA_031772625.1 of Pinus tabuliformis. NCBI lineage: Eukaryota > Viridiplantae > Streptophyta > Pinopsida > Pinales > Pinaceae > Pinus > Pinus tabuliformis. The sequence continues at coordinate 407,461,293 of CM062817.1, read as the reverse complement.
TAAGTGTAATTCATTTCAAAGTGATGTAATAAGTTATGTTCTAAAAACTGCATTGAATGTTCCTAAGCTACATAGTTTCCAAAGCAAAAGTGAAAAATACATAGTGTGGGCCACCCCACTACTATGAAAATAAATTGACTTCTTCAAGCTGTAAAAGACCATAATAACTCATTTCCTCACCCATTTCATTGCTAAAAATATCTCATTCATCACTAACCACTTCTTCAACATTATTATGGCCAGAGACATTCCAAAAAATTGGTCTCAAGCTACCTCGCTGCATTTTCTGTGGGAACCTTTTCATGTTTGAAAGCCTACAAACCCTATTCCTATACATTTTATCCTTCCTCACATCCAATTAAACTTCCCACAATCCTTAAACCCCGTGTCCCATCATTTCCATAATTCCTACATCAAACCCTAGCTCATACACTATGTTTTGGGCAGATTTAGGGCTAAAACTATGTTTTAATTCCCTATAGTAAACACCAAATTATTTTTGTGATTTTCCACCTATATAAGATTTTTAATACATCTATCTACCTCCCAAAATTTTCCTACTCACATATCTTCTCCCTAACCCTTTCATCCCTCACCTAAAAATAATAATCCCTATCCCTTGCTCCCTCATAACACTATTTTTCCCCTTCTTTCACTAGGTTTTTGTTTTGCAATTGTAAAGAATGGAGGGAGAAAATAAGCCATAAAATAAAGAAGGTAAAAACAATGATACAAATAAGAAGAGGTCTCAAGAGGCAGAAAGATCAAGAGAGTGAGTCATCTCCTCCACTAGGTCAAAGGGACATCACAAATCATTTGTTGCACATAGGGATAGTTTTTGCTTCAAAATGTGCATCTGCCAAATGAAGATGAATTTCACAAAAGTGAAAGAGGTTTTTATTAACCACAGACCAAGTAACAAAAACCACCTTCACTTTATTTACAGGTATCATGATTTGGGACAAATGCCCAAAATACTATTTCTACAAGAGAGTTGCTCAACATTTTAGTGACCAACTACAAACTTGGATTCTGAACAAATGGGAAAATATTTTTGAAACCTAGAGGATGCTTTTGTTCCTAAGATTCCATGTTACAAAAACGTCTCTAACAGTTCACACACATATCAGGGATTAGGAGATAAGCTTTCCTCATTTCAACCTATTTGTCTCACTATGCAATGTTCTGTTTTAGTCACCTTTTTGTAGAGCATATTGTGGCCAATAAAAGATGAATATTAGAACATTGGAGGAATTTATTGTTCCAAACATGCCAAAGAAAAAAAAAACCTCTCTCATATTTTCAAAATTATATATGGTTAGAGAGATATCTCTCCACCTTTAAGCCCTAGTTTCGCAGAAATTTGGCAATTTTTGGCACAGTAACCTTGCCAAAAGCGTAGCGTGGGCCACACTGCACTTTTTTTAGAGAACTCCAAATGGAAAAAACGCTACATGTTTGGATATATTTTTACCCCTACATTAATCTTGGACACCTAGTAGCCCAATTCATCAACTTTTACATGGTGAAAATGGCCAAAAACCATCTAAAAAACACATTTCTACCTTGCTTTTGGAGGCCACGCTACGCTTTTTGACTAGTATTGAGATAAGTCACCTTTGAGGAGCTATACTTCATCATTTTATGTTCTTGAGGGTTTCATTTAATACATCTATCTACCTCCCAAAATTTTCCTACTCAGGAAGGCCTCCATCTTCTCTTTCCATTCATCAGTTCTTCAGTGGTTTTCCTTAAAGTTTATAAACATAATTCTTATCATAAAGCTCTCTTTTTATGGGAATACATTATGTGTCAATTTCTTTCATGTTTAATGAATTCATGTGCTCATGCTCATTAAATACCCTTTCGCATCTTCCAAACACTACACTACACCAAAAAACCCTAAATCCATCACAAAAATATTGCTACCTTTCTCCTTTATATCTTTGTTGTTGTAACCCTTTGAGCATTTGACCTAGCTACCTGGTTTTGCTACCATATATAGCATCAAACCCTAAATTTTCAAGACCTACCTAGCCTAAATTCTATTCATTTTCCAATCAATTCATTGGCTGTGATCATAGAAAGATCCCTCTATGGTTTGGTAGGGCTAGCTACCAAACTGGAAGTTTGGTCTGTGGTTACCTCTGTTGATCTCCTCTCAACCTAGGACATTGTCGAGGATAACAGGGCCCAAAGTGCTTCCATTGCACATTAACTTGCTTGATTTCTTGGTTCTAGAGCATGAGCACCTTTTTCTCCAATATACACATCGGACCAGGTTGGAGTTCTCCATCTGGTTCCACCTCCAACACAGACTAGTCAATCACATGATCAACATCTTTAACATACCTCTTAAGCAATGATACATGGAAAACATCATGGAAATTCACTTTCAGAGGTAGTGAAAGTTAATAGGCTACTAGCCCAATCCTCTCAATGATACTGTAGGGTCCAAAAACCGTGGTGCCATCTTGGCACATGATCCAATCCGTAAGGAGCTCTTCTTCAGTTTGATGCACAAGTACACCTATTCCCCAAACTGGACTCCTTGAACAACCGGTTCTGATTTGCATAGCTCTTCTGTCTATCTTTTGTTGCCTTTAGATTCTTCTTTATCACTTGCATTTCTTGTTCTATGTCTTCCAACATGTCTGTTTGTTAAAATTGGACAACTAGGTCCAAACTCCATGTTCTGATGCTCAGATTAAGAGGCTAATATTTTTGTTGGATTCCTCTTTCCGAGAGGTGTAAAATCCATATAAAAATAGTCTTAATCCGATGAGCAGAACTTATATTTTGAATTTATTATTCTTAATAAATTATATGTGCAAGGTCAGCCAGTTTTGTAATGTAGGCTCACATGCCCAACAGATGTGTCACACACCCTCATTGATGGATATATATATACAGGAAAAGTTGGAGAGAATTTGAACACAACACAACTCACATCTTCCTCTCTCATCCTAAAAGTACGAGCTACCTGGAGGGTTGTTGTGACACATGCTGGGCTGGCTGACCAAAGGAGACTTTGCTGGTTGAAGCATCCTGTTGACCGCCGAAACGAACACATACATTTTTCTTGTTTCTGATTTGTCTTCTGTAAGATCTGCTTATATGTTCTATCTGCATTTTGCTTATCTACTTGTATGATTGCTGTGAGAAAAGTGAAATTGCTCTTAGCATAGAACATCCTCAAAACTTTACATGGTATCAGAGCTGAGGTGAAGACAAACTCACTTCAAGTGATCTCCTCTCCACGTCTTGGGTTTTGGAGAAGGAGATTCACACTAGATTACGCCGGCCTAGTATGATGCCCTAAGGGAGAACGCAGTCATGAAGTCATACGCTATGCAATCATACGCTGGAGTTATGTATACGCTGTGCAAGGAGTTATGTATACGCTGGAAACACATATATAACGCAGAGGAGGTTCTGGCAGTCATATGCTGGAGTTATGTATACGCAGGAAATGGATGGTTCTGAGATTTCAGATGGGTTCGAGTTCTTCTCTTTGATGGTTTAGAATTCTAGCTCGCATTCATTACAGGATAAGAGCTCACATGGTCTATATTCTCCTCACTTTGCCTCAAGATTTCTCACGTAGCAACTACAGCCCTATATATAATTCTCTCGCATTGGTACAAAACGCTCAGTCATGCCCTAATTCTCTGCAATGATATTGACACTAATTCTATGTGATGTATTATATTGAATCTCAGTTCAATTCTCTGTAATTAGATGTGAGACTAATCTTGTATTCTAGTATGATTCCTCTGCGTAATGTATTGGTATGGATCTCTGTTCGAATATGGTTTCCTCGGCATATTATAGTCTCAACATAACAGATCTCAGCTCAGTCATATGTGATCCCTTGACGTAGTAGTCCTGACACTGAAATACATGGTTTTGTATCCAATATAGTCACGACTTTGTCTCTAGCTTCACTAATATGTTGTAAGGTATAGCATGTAGCCGCAGTGATAACAAGCACGGAAGAACCGCAGGTAGAGCCGCATGCATAACATGATAGCCGCAGTGATACAGTCAGCCGCAGTAATGAAACCATCGTCGAGATCCCTCACAGTCAATGAAGAATGCATACGCAATCAAAAGCAACGGAGCTATGAAGAGCCGCAGTCATATATGAAGCCGCAGTGAGCCGCAGTTATATATGGAAACGTAGTTAACCGCAGTTATATATGGAGCCGCAGTCATCTCCACATGAAGCTGAGGACAAGGGTTTGACTGCACCTCGCTATAAGAACAGTCATCAACTCGGGAGACAGTAGCCTCAGAATATAAGTAGATGAACATATCTCGGTGCTCTCACAATAGTGCATTCGCAATCACAGTGAGGAAAAGGTTTTCAATTATACGGTGGCATACATGTAGCAGCCCTAACACAATGGAACAGCAGTGAGACGGTGGCATATGTGTAACAACTCCAACACAATTAACAACAGTGATAGAACTCTCGGCAAACTATTTCTGCAGAATCGTGTTGATGAAATAAGTTTCCATGATGCACAATATTCAGATCTATGATATCCGCAGCAAGGTATTGATTGCACCGTGGTGCAGTCATGGCACTCTCGGCATCCTGTAACGTTCGTTGATCTGGCAGCGTGGGATCTGGCAACATAGATCAGGCAGCGTGTATTAAATGATCTCGGCATAAGGACGCAGTCACCATGAATGAATACCCTCGACCTCCTCACATCTATGATATACCTGTAGAAGTTATACTACAGCGTGGGATCCGTGTTAATGCCACGTAACTGTAGGTGACAGCGTGGTAAAATCCAGCGTTGTCTATGAGAAGAAGCAGTCTTGACTACAGATCTCGGTGGTTCTTCTATAGATGTTTAAGTATATTGAATAACAGTATGAAGATAATCCAGTAACGTATCTATTGCAAACAGTGATCTGAATTACAAGAAGTGACAAGGGTAAGGATCTCGGTTGGATGAAAATCTCGAATGAAGGGACCGAGTTATCTCACACAATAGTCCTGAAATGTAGATCTCGGTGAAATCCATATGGCAGTACAAACATCTTGTACAGCAGTAACGTGGAGTATTAAATGATGTTCTAATATGCTATCACATGTATGGTTCAGTGCTCTTTCAATGAGAATATTTCGGTGCTACTACAACAAGGGTTTTTAGTGCAGACACTGTGATGAAGTCTCACCACAGTGCCACAGTCCCGGTGAAATCTCAGTAAAGGATTTCGGTGCTATCTAAGGGACAAGGTCTTGTTACTATCTCAAGAAAAAGTCTCGGTGCTACCACAAAGGACAGTGACTTCAATTCGGTGTTGTGATTTCAGTTTCGGTGTTATTGCAGAAGTAGAGGTTCAGTGTCATTGTAGAGATAAACTCAGTGACCACAAGATTCGGTACTATTAGAGTGACCTCAGTTTGGTGCCATCACATGACCACTATGATAGGACGTTCTACTTCTACAACCTTAGTGATGCATGAGATCAAGAGCAGCATGATGATGCATGATGCATATGCAGTGGTGCAGCTTGAGAACTTGATGTAGGATGATGATAGGTGAAGGAGTCACCTTGGAGGATCAGTTGAAGCAGAATGTCTTCAACTGATCTCATCGTTATAGGAGATGATCTATGCTCAGATCTAGACAAGTCAAAGTGTTGACTTCTGTTGTAAATGGACACCCTCGAAGATGCTGAGGGTCATGCTGCCCCAAGGGGAACATTCCGAGAAAGCAAGAAGCCGTGTAGATACCAAGGGTATCTAGCTGCCATGAGTACTATTATACAATCTGAACCTGGATCTTTTGAGGAAGCCATCAAGCATCAAGTCTGGAAGGATGCTATGCATGAAGAATATGAGGCTATTATGAAGAATGATGTCTGGGATGTGAGACCGAAGGAAAAATCTGTTGTCACCGCTAAATGGCTCTACAAGATTAAACATGGATCTGATGGGAGTGCTGAAAAGTTTAAGGCAAGATTTGTTGCTTGTGGCTTCTCTCAAAAGGAAGGAATTGACTATGACGATATATTTGCACCTGTGGCTCGATATACCACCATTCGATCCATCATAGCCCTTGCTGCTACGCAAGGATGGAGTCTTCATCAGATGGATGTCAAGACCGCTTTTCTGCATGTGCAATAAAGGAAGAGGTGTATGTAGAACAACCTCTGGGATTTGAAGTTCAAGATCGAGACACTTATGTCTGCAGGTTGAAGAAAGCCCTCTATGGGTTAAAGCAAGCACCCAGAGCTTGGTATGAGAGGATGGATAGTTACTTGATGAAGCTGAGCTTCACTCGAAGCAATGCTGATCCAAACCTTTACTTTAAGGTTAAGGAAGGAAAGCCTCTCATTCTAGTGTTGTATGTGGACGACCTCTTCCTGACAGGTGATGACCCTCTCATTCATCAATGTAAGAGGGAGCTTGCTACTGAGTTCGAGATGAAAGACCTAGGACTGATACACTATTTCCTAGGCCTGGAGGTCTGGCAGAGACTTGGAGAGATTTTCCTTTCTCAAGGAAAGTATATTGTGAAGCTTCTGGAAAGATTTGGGATGGTGGACTGTAAGTCCGTGTCGACACCAATGGAACTCAACTTTAAGAAGTTGAGTGGCAGCGCTGCAGGGCCTATCTTGGCCAATCCTACTGAGTATCGTCAACTCATAGGAGCTTTAATGTTCTTAGTGAACACCCGTCCGGACATATGTTTTGCAGTGAATACTTTGATTCAACAGATGGTTGAGCCTCATCATTTTCACTGGGTTGGTGCCAAGAATCTTTTGATATATCTTCGGGGCACGATAAACCATGGGCTGAAATACACTACCGGGAGTGTGATACTCCGGGGATATACTGATGCCGATTGGGCTGGCAGTGTGGTGGATCGTAAGAGCACATCTGGATGCTGTTTCAATCTTGGTTCTGCTTCGATCTCATGGATGAGCAGGAAGCAGAAGTCGGTGGCTTTGAGCACCACGGAGGCCGAATACATTGCTGCTAGTATGGCCTGTTGTGAAGCAGTTTGGTTGAGGAAGCTCTTTAGTGAGCTGTTCCAACATGTGCTAGATACCACTCTAATACTCTGTGATAATCAGAGTGGGATTCGTATGACTGAGAATCCTGTGTTCCACGACCGATCCAAGCATATTGATATCAGGTACCACTTTATCCGGGATATGGTACAGCGAGGCGCCGTAAGGCTCGATCATATAGGAACTGATGAGCAGGTCGCGGATATTCTCACTAAGCCCCTGTGGAAGGTCAAGTTCCTAACCTTCCGTGAGAGTCTTGGTGTCGTGGAAAGACCCTATGATGTGGGTCCTGTTGGACGATGAGCTCTGGGAGCTCTGGGGGGCTTTGGGGATAGCTTCTCGGAGCTATAAGCACTCATAATGCTTCTGCCCCACCCTTGTGATTATTGAGCTGGTTCGCCACTCATTTAATCTGTGCCCCGTATGCATCCTACCCATTGAGTTCAGGGCTCATGGGAAGTACCTCTAATTTGGCCAATGAGGTGTGGAAAAGCTAGAGACTATTAGCAAAGACTGATGGACGCATCAGAGATTGTCGTACTCTCTATCTAGGATGGCATGGTCCAACCACTTGATATGGGATCAAGATTTGTGAGGTCTGGGACCTTTGGACTGATTATGTCAGTCGGGGAATGATGTCTTTGTGACTGACCCACTTCTGTTCTGAAATAAAGAAGCCAGCAAAGCAAGTTTCGGCGGGATGACTCACGATGTTAATTGCACTAATAGATGGAGTTCTCCCTAGTTGAGAGGGAGTGTTAAAATTGGACAACTAGGTCTAAACTCCATGTTCTGATGCTCAGATTAAGAGGCTAATATTTTTGTTGGATTCCTCTTTCTGAGAGGTGTAAAATCCATATAAAAATAGTCTTAATCCGATGAGCAGAACTTATATTTTGAATTTATTATTCTTAATAAATTATATGTGCAAGGTCAGCCAGTTTTGTAATGTAGGCTCACATGCCCAACAGATGTGTCACACACCCTCATTGATGGATATATATATACAGGAAAAGTTGGAGAGAATTTGAACACAACACAACTCACATCTTCCTCTCTCATCCTAAAAGTACGAGCTACCTGGAGGGTTGTTGTGACACATGCTGGGCTGGCTGACCAAAGGAGACTTTGCTGGTTGAAGCATCCTGTTGACCGCCGAAACGAACACATACATTTTTCTTGTTTCTGATTTGTATTCTGTAAGATCTGCTTATATGTTCTATCTGCATTTTGCTTATCTACTTGTATGATTGCTGTGAGTAAAGTGAAATTGCTCTTAGCATAGAACATCCTCAAAACTTTACACTGTTCCAATCAACACCCTGTTAACTGGATCACTCTGTTGGGCCTCCAACTTGTCTTGATTTTGTTGTTGAAACCATTCATTCTCACATCATTCCATTAACCCATTGTCATCATTTTAACCATATTTCTTCATAAATACACCAAATTCCCATATACATGTTTACATGGTTTATTATTATTATCTCCATTAGTTTTAATGGATTAATAAGAATTTTGTATGGTTTTACTAATGACAGTTTAGCAGGTTCAAGTTGCTACAGTTTTGTCAAGTTTTCATAGCTATCTCCATGGTTGAGGTAGTAGCACCACTCTAGAAGGAAATTCAACACTTGGACTTGATTTCTAGAAGCTCCAATATGGATTTGTATTGGTCAAATTCCACCCAGCTCGCACATGTGGACCTCCAACATCAAATCAAGGGAAAAGTACAGCAGTTTTTACCAGTCAACTTCAAATGCGTTTTTTGAGCAAATGAAAGTGAATTTCAAAAAACAAAGACATGGATTTTGTTCAAATTTGGCCCAATGAGGTTGTTATTAAGAAATTTTCTCAAATTCGTTACCATTTGAGAGATTTTTGAAGTTCTTTGGAGCCTTATTTTGTAGATTACGTGGATATACGGTTTTTCAATTTTTCATTTAATGCATAGTCAACAAAAAGGCTTGAACAAACTATTCTTTAGAAAATTTGTGGTGTAGAGATCATTTTGATTCGATCTAGGCTAGTCTTTGATCCAGAAATCCATGAAATTTATTTGATTTTATCTCATGACCAGAACTGAAGCAAGAAAATTATGAGTTTGTTAACTGTCTCAAAATTATATAAATTGCAGTCTCTTTGATGAGAGGAGGAATGATGATCAAATATGTCAAGGATGATATTAATTTGTAATTGTTGTTGCTTATTGAAAGAGAAGAACTCTATTTTTTTTAATATGGTGAAACTCTGAATGAAATTGGTGATTTAAATCTCTTCTCTTAATCTGAGTTTTCAACACCTTGCAGTCCTCAGGAGCCCCCCCTGGAGATTTATGAGAATAGTATAGATGCTTTCCATTTCTTTCATATTCTCATGAATGGTTTTTTTTACATAGATTAATTGTTTATGCTTATCATAGATTAAAAACTCATGCTTTCTATAGATTAAATGTTTATGCATTCTTAGATTAAAATGTCCAAGATTCCATATATTAAAGTTTTTATATTTTAGAAACAAATATCCATGCTTTGATAGGGTAAAATCTCCCGTTTTCTTATATCAATAATCTTTATGTTTTCTTTTTTAGTTTAACATTAATTTCCTTTCCAAAAACTTCATACTTTCATAATTTGTATTAAAGAATCTAATTTCCTTTTGAAGTTTCCAATTAATTTCACTTATGCATAAATATTTAAATTTAATATCCTAGCACATATGGTGTAGCGTAATTCACAAGCTCACTTACCCAAATTGACATATAAATGCAAGTAATTTAACAATCAATTAAATTACCCAACATTTTGGAGTTGTTGTCGAGGAAGTATACAATGGTGTTAACTTTCAATTGCATCTAATTCCTATTTTAATCTATTTATTTGCATAAGACTAATTTCATATGAGTACATGTTACAAGTAGATTCATTAAAAAAAAAAAAACTTCAATCGCTTACCATCCCCACTATATCACGTGGTGCAGCAAGGGCCGCATCATCTTCCACATCATGAATTGTTGCAGGTAGAAGAAGAAGTGAGAAAAATGGTTGAATAAATGGATGGAGGTGATGACAATGAGGAAGACCCTTTTGGATTTTCCATTCAAGAAAATAATGTCAATGTTCTTATGAAGAACATCTCTCCATCTATACTTCCTAACTTCAAAGGTATGAGATCAGAAGACCTGAAAACCTTTCTTTTTGAATTTGAAATAATTTGTAGATCTTATGGCTACTCATTACACATTCAAAAATTGAATTTGTTTCCAGAAACATTGAAGGATAGAGCTCTTAAATGATTCATTACTTTAGGAACAAATTCTATAAGGACATGGGATGATATGAAAAGAATATTTTTGGAAAAATATAAAGATTATTGCATAGACCATGACCTTAGAAATGAAGTATTTAAGATGAACTAGAAAGAGGATGAAAGCCTAGAAGATTTAGTGGAGAGATTTACTTATAATATCAAAATGTCTAAATTGCATAATTTAGGATTAGAAATATTAAAAACTATCCTACTAAATGCTATAAGAGATGAATGGATCGATCTTCTTAACCTGGTGGGAAAAGGAGATGTCTCTCAATTTTCATTTGAAGATATTTGTGAACTGTGCAAGAACATATCAAGAGGAAAAATAAAGTATGTAAGATCCCCTCAAGATCCATTTATGGCAAAAGTAAATCGTCATCAGGGTTGGTAATTCAACTGAAGTTAACAATTTTCTAGACATTATTCATAATTTAAATGAACAAATTGATATTCTAAGAATGAAAAAAAGCAAAAAGTTGAGAGTGTTCCTTCATTTAAATTTTCCCGAAATGTAGAAAGAAACATGATTTGCAAGAATTTCCACTTGATAACATTAAAATTTGTGAAATATGTGCAGGAACACATACTACTAAATATTGTCCGTCATTACCAGGGTCAAAGGCAGTTTAGCAAGGAGCAAATAAAACACTGGAACAATCCTATTATGTAGCTCCAAGAAGACCATGGTAGACTCATCAATTTGGTATGATGCAAGATCTTAATTCACGTTATGCACAACAATCACAAAGTAATTGGAAAACACCCTTACCTTGGCAACCTTGGCCATCTCAATCCCAATCTCAAAACCAATCTTGGTAACAAGGTTGGCAAGGGACTTACGTAGGAAATCCACCCTATCCTCAATCTTTCCCTCACTATCCTCAACAATAATATCAATGTTATCCATACCATTCACCTCCACTACAAAATCAGTTTCACCATCAATCGAACTCAATTCAAACTTTCTCATTACCAACCACAGAAGCACCCTAAAGATCCATTCCCACTCAACTAATTGCACAACCATTTCACATCGCCAATAGTAAAACACCTGAATCCACTCATACATTTTAGGTATTTCAAAATGATTCTCTAGTTAACACTGAAGAACAACAACCAAAAGAAGAAGATTCAGATAAGGTCCAAGAATCATGGATTCCTGTTGATAAAGGGAAGTTGTTGGAACCTGAGATTGAAAAGTTTCATGCATGCCTATCACCATATTCTATGAATGGAGATCACATCTCTTAAGACTTTCATGGCATGATAGCAGGAACCCAATGAAGATAAGATTACATTGAATCTTGGTTCAAGACAGTCATTGGATCCCAGTACTCCATTCTTTAGTATCTTCTAACATCATCTCAATCAAGGAAGGTGGTCTCTCATATACTGGTACATATCAAAGAGTATATTTCAAACCTCAATATAAGTTTATCTATCATCTTGTTACACACATGGTTCCATTGGAAGTATTCATATACTTGAATGAGATTTCTTTTTCAAGTAGAGTAGGACATATAAAAAATAAAAAGTAAAAAAGTAAAGAGAAAAATAAGTCCTATTGTGAAAACCATCTTGCTAGCGCAATTAGACACGAGCTTTTCTTGAAAATCAGGGAACTCACGAGCAAAGTTCACAATAAGTTCTACAACTTTATCATGGCTTCAATCTTTTATTATGGTTCTTCAAATCATTTTTGGTTCTATGCTTGAGTTGGTTGATGTGGGATTCCTTAAGGCCCACCTTCCAAGAGATCTTGTACCACAACCTCAACACCTTATCTGGGATCAAGATCAAATATTATTTGGAGTTCCTTGGAACTTGCATACATCAATGGCAAGCCTCCTCGTTAACAACAATGGGAATACAACAATGTATCTTGATCATAAGATCTTGCAAGTGACTCGACTTCAACACATTAATCCATCCCTGTCAAGATGCATTGAGGTACCTTGACCCTCATTTACATTATCGGTGATTTGTCTCACATTGGTTAATGATTTTCATCATTGATCGGTAATCAATGATTTATTTCCATTCTTGACTTCAGCACATTCATTCGTATGGTAAGAATTGTACCATGAATTTTGGTTTTGATGAAGACTATATGGTTTTATGGAATCAACAACAACTTGCAACAATATATTTTATTGATTTCTTATAGCAGCTTGTTCATCTTTTTTTCATTCAAGAAAAATAATAAAATTGGGTCTATTTTAGTCAATATGCATTATGTTTCATGGTTTCTACTTCAGCATGCAGTACACAATCCAAATCAGTAGTTCAAACTTGGAGAAAACAACTTTCTGCAAAAACTGACATTTTTGCAACAACTATGGAAAGTTGTAGTTTCTACAGCTATTACTGTAACAACCTTTTTTTGTTGTAGCAGCTTGTTCTGAAGGTAGTTTTGGCACAAATATTGAAAGAGATTGGATCAGAAATAAAACATCCCAAACTTCTAATTTTTCTCAGAATATGGTAAATTGAGTAAGACATGGTCAAAATTCAAAAAAGAACAATTTTGATAGACTTTTCAGCAAGTTTTTAAGGCAGATTTTTAATTTTTATCATTGTGCACAAATTAGGATAGAATTTGGTATTTTTTCACAACAACTCCTTTTCATCATCAAAAGTGGATTATGAAGGCATGTAGTGGTAACAAAGGTCAAAATACACTATTTCCCTTTTGAATCGCTCAATATGGCCTTAAGATGAGTTCGTGGCATATGTTTTTTTCCAACATTGGGCAACGTGAGGGGTGAAACAGGGCACAAATTGATTTGACCATATCTTGCAAACCATGCATCTGCTGGTCCTAAATTTCTTATGGTAAATGCAGTGAGGTAGGGTAAATATATACAGAAAATTTCAGAAAATTCCAGTGTGCATTTTTCAAGAAATTGGATTCGTTCACCTACAGAAATTTCTCATTTTTCCTGAGATCCGTGCACCCATTGGCCAAGATATTTTGTGGGAAGATGCATAATATTAATAGTAACAACTGCAAAAAGTTTAAAGAGAATCTAAGTTACCATTTGAGAGAAATTGGAAAAACAAGTCTTCTACAAGAAAACGATACATTTTGTGGAGCAAGGTCAAAGTGGTGGTCAACGCATCATGGAGCAAAGTACTTGAGCCAATTCAACACCAAATCAGCCATCAGCTCGCATTTTCTTCTACAATTCCAAAAAGTAAACTTGAGGTAAAACTAGCCTTAAGCTTTTTAATTTGTTAGAAATTCTAATTTTTTTTATGAAGAACTATTGTAAGCATGTAGTTCCAATTTATCTCCCATTATGTTTTGTGAGAGCCCTTAACAACCAATCCCACAAGCTATGATTGATTCTTTATCAACAAAGTCCTACCACCCATGCAATCATCTCATTGTTTTCCATGGTCATAATGATGTTTTTCTATGCTTTCACCACTCTCTTGTTTAAACTTTCTCTTCTTGTTAATCCATGCTTTCCTTAATGGTCCATCAACATGATGTTCTTGAGAAAAAGAATTATTTTACAAATATAAAAACTTGACTTCATGGTACATGTTTGTAGCACATGATCAAAAGGTACATGGAGCACTTAAATTATGTGTCATATTGTTCATCTTCAAATTTTTAATGGAAGCCAAGAAATGATGAGTACAAAGCCACAAGAAGAAGAAGGTTGCAACAAGGCTTTGTTCACACACTCTTGAAATCACTTGGAAGCATATTTTAGGCTTTGATAAGTTGTATAACCCTCACCAAAAACACTTACTTTGTTATGTGCAACTCATCTTGGGAAAGCTTCACATTGGGAAGTCTTCTTCATTCATTAGTTTGTGAGTTCTTGAAGAAACTATTTGATAACATTGTTGAAATAAGATTGGTTGCTATGCATGGATGATAAGAAGACAATCATTATGGGTTGCAATCTATGATCATTTCCAGCCATACTAATGGGATGAATTTCACAAGGATGGAAAACACATTCTATGGATGTAGTAAGAGTCTTGATGTGTTCTTCACAATATGGAATTCTACCAAGGATTGAACAAATTGTGCATAATTAAGTAGTGACAAGAACCTCATAAATAGTTTCCAAGTTATTGAAAGAGCTATATTTAAAAACAAAAACATGAATTTGTAAAGGCTTTGACAACAATGAAAAATTACTTGGATGTGCTACTTTGTGGGCACCCTTGCCCTTCACACAAGTTGTATTTGATAATGTGCAAGGAGCTAATAAGTAATACAGGGATGTTTGTTTTATTAGAGAAGAACAAATAAACAAGCATCACTTCTACCTTTATAGGATCCATGAGAAGCCTATTATGTGAAGACTTCAAGTTGTTTGACTTTCAAAGGAGGATGGGTAACTCTTATTTCTTACTCTAATGACACAACAAGAAAGTGTAGAAACAAAGAGTTATGCTACTAGATTAGTAATCTTGAAAAATAGAGAGAGAAAAGTGCATCTTATTGAGATAGAGGGTCAATATTGCTCTCTTGGAGCTTTGGTCAAGGATTTAGTTGAAATGACAGAATAAAGGAACACAAGGAACCAGTTGGATTATGAAACTTTTCAATGCTTTGTTTGCATGAGGACATGCAAAATCTCCGATGTGGGGGAATGTTGAGCCTCCAATTTGTCATGATTTTGTTGATGAAACCATCCATTTTTGCATCATTCCATTCACCCATTGTCATCATTTTTAACCACATTTCTTCATAAACACACCAAATTCCTGCATACATGTTTACATAGTTTATTATTATTATTTCCATTATTTTAAATGAATTAAGAAGAATTTTCTATGGTTTTACTAATGATAGTGTAGCAAGTTCAATTTGTTGCGGTTTTGTTAATTTTTCATAGCTATCTCCATGGTTGAGGTAGTAGCACCACTCTAGAAGGAAATCTGACACTTGGACTTGGTTTCTAGAAGCTCCAATATGGATTTGTATTGGTCAAGTTCCACTCAGATCGCATGTGTGGAACTCCAACATCAAATCAAGGGAAAAGGGCAGCAGTTTTGACCAGTCAACTTCAAACATGTTTTTTGAGGAAATGAAAGTGAATTTCAGAAAAAAGAAAAACATTAGTTTTGTTCAACACATGCCTAGTTAGGTTGTTTATGAGAAATTTTTGCAGATTCGTTACCATTTGAGATATTTTCGAAGCTCTTTGGAGAATTACTTTGCATAATACGTGGATATATGATTTTTCAATTTTTAATTTAATGCATAGTGAACAAAAAGGCCTGAACGAGCTATTATTTAGAAAATTCGTGGTATAAAGATAAGTTTGATCAGATCTAGGCTAATCTTTGATCCAAAAATCCATGAAATTTTATTTGATTTTCTCTCATGACCAAAACTCAAGCAAGAAATTTCTAAGAAATTGTCTCAAAATTCTATCAATTGCAATCTCTTTAATGAGAGGAGGGATGATGATCAGAGATGTCAAGGATGATCTTAATTTGTAATTGTTTCTACTTACTAAAGGAGAAGAACTCTATTATTTTTCATTGAATGTATTTTTTTAATATGGCGCAACTCTGAATGAAGTTGGTGATTTAAATCTCTTCTCTTGATCTGAGTTTTCAACACCTTACAGTCCTCAGCAGGTCCCATGGAGATCTAGGAGAATAGTATATATTCTTACCATTTCTTTCATATTCTCATAAATGGTTTGTTTTACACAGATTAATTATTTATTCTTATCATAGATTAAAAACTCATTATTTCTATAGATTAAATGTTTATGCTTTCTTAGATTAAAATATTCATGATTCCATAGATTAATGTTTGTAAATTTTAGAACAAAAAGTCCATGCTTTCATAGAGTAAAATATCATGTTTCCTTAGATCAATAATATTTACGTTTACTTTTCTAGTTTAACATTAATTTCCTTTCTAAAAACTTAGTACTTTCATAATTTATTTTAAAGAACCTAATTTCCTTCTGAGGTTTCCAATTAATTTCAGTTATGCATAAATATTTAAAGCTAATCTCCTAGCACATACAGTGTAGTTTACTTCACAAGATCACATACCCAGATTGACATATAAATGAAAGTAATTTAATAGTAAATTAAATTACCCAGCACACTCCAACTTATGGTAGTATTGCAACTCTGCCCATACAATGCCTCAAACAAAGTCATCCTCAAATATTCCTAATACCTATTGTTGTAAGCAAACTCTACTAGTGGAATATACTCTTCCCACTTTTGTTTTTGATGCATCACATACATCCTCAACATGTCCTCCAATATCCTATTGCCCTCTCTGTCTATCCATATGTCTGCGGATGATAAGTTGTACTAAAGGAAAACTTTGTGCCCAAACCTACAAACAACTCCTTCCAAAACTCTGCATCCCTATCTGACACAACCTTCTTCAAAACACCATGCAATCTGACCAAATCTCTGATGAATACCTGTGCTACATCGCTAGATGAGAATGTAGACTTCACTGAAATGAAGTGTGTGACCTTTGTCAACCCGTCCACAATAACCATGATGGAATCATGTTGTCTCACTCTCCTCAGCGAACCTATGATAAAGTCCATGGGAATGACCTCCCATTTCCATTCTGGAATTGCAATCAGTTGTAGCAGTCCACTTGGATGCTTACACTCTTCCTTCACACACTAACAATAAAAAATCCTAGCCACAAAATATACTACATCCCTCTTCAGGTTTGACGAATAATAAAATATCTTCACTGTTTTCAGCGTCTTATGATAACTTGGGTGACTCGAATATGGTTGCACATGAAACTCTCTCAAAATCACCTTCTTGAGCTCAATATTTTCTGGCACATACATCCTGTCTCTGAATTAGACTAATCATTTGCTATAAGCCAATAATCCCCATCCTGTGAACTTGCACCCGTACTTGTACTTGTACCACTACCTATATGTGTACCTATACCCATACCTATATTATCACTTGTACCTATAATTGTACTATCACCTGTACCTGCACCAATACTTGGCTACAACCTATGCATAATCTCCATATATCTCACATGTTGCTGACCTGCCTGTAATATCCTATCTTGTAATTTTGTCCCATAGGAGCTTATAGTTGCTAAATGATTTACCTATATCTGCCATCTAAGAGAATTTTCCACTCTATTATGTTTACCTTTGATATATCTGATCTCAAAATCGAACTCACTGATCATAGCCAACTAGTGAGCCTACCTACCATTCAGATTTGGTTCGTCAAATAGATATTGTAAATCATTGTCACTACAAGAAAAAAGGACATTGGTGAGGGACGGAAAACGTCACCATAAGCTCATTGGTGACAGCCAAAAGAGCCTTCGTCACCAAAGGTGGCGTCACCAAAAGTATATTTGTTGTAGTGACATTCAAATTCTGTCACCAATAATGATTTATAATGAAGGATAACGATCGTCACCATTTCATATGAGCAATCATGACGGACCATAGCCTACGTCACCAAAAACTGAACATCACCAAAGGTGGTGTCGCCAAACATATAGGTGTTGTAGTGACATTCAAAGATCGCCACCAATAATGATTTATAGTGATGGATAATGATTGTCACCTTTTAATATGAGAAACGGAGAGGGACCATAATCTTCATCACCAAAGGTGGCATCACCAAAAGGATAGGTGTTATGGTGACATTCAAGGTCCGTCATGAATATTGATTATAATGATGGATAGTGACCATCACCATTTCATATGAACAACAACGATTTATTGTGATCTTTCATGACTGTCACTATTGGTGCATATATATGGTGACGTTCATTGACTGTCACCAAAAGCCGCATTGCCAGAAGTATAGGTGTTGTGATGACATTCAAGGTCCATCGCGAATAATGACTATAATGATGGACATCGACCATCACCATTTCATATCAACAACAACAATGTATGGTTACGTACCTTTGATGGTCGTCATTATTGATGCGTATATATGGTGGCGTTCGTTGACCGTCACCATTCCATATTCTGGTGAGGGTCAAAAAATGTCACCAAAACTCATTGCTGATGGTCAAAAGAATTCGTCACCAAAAATTGATCGTCGCCATTCCATATGGATGTCATGGCATGATGGAATCAAACCACCAACCTCCTTCTTGTAAAGCAGGTGCTCTTCCATTGAGCTAGAACCCTTTAAATAATTAGACTTTTAAAAATTAGACCTTGAAACTTCATAAATTGTAAATTCTACAACTTTCAATAAATTAAAGTCTCGGCAATATTTTACTAAACAAGAAAAGCAACATCGACACTGCAGATCCCTACCTAATGGTTATGGAAATAATGAAAAGTGGGTGGAGGGAAAAATAATTATGTATAAGAGAATCAATATGTTCAGTTGAATACTTGATTAGAAGTGAAACTCTGAAGACACTTATAATATATAAATTACCTATAACTAGAAAATGCACCAAATATTGCAAAGGAAATGTCCTAAGTGGATAGCATAAGGAAGAAGAACATTGATAAAGACATATGCAATATGTTATAGGTTGAGTGAAAGAAAAATCTCAATGTTGTTGTTGTTTGGTGTTTAGATATCTAAATGATATCTAAACTTTTGTGCAAATGTAACACGGATCTCTGGAATTTGGAATTTGGAATTTGGAATTTGGAATTTCACAAGTCCGCACTCCAAACATGAAAGCAACCAACAAATAAAAGAAATTGACTTGGACAGAACGAAATAGCTTCACGTTCATTCTTGAGTTGCTTCTGTTTATTTGAATTTGACTCATGACATTCTTTATCTGACAAGGAATCAAAATCATCACTAGTATTAAATTCATCCAACACGGACTTTGGATATCCCACTGACATCTGCATTTTCGTTGCCATGCCTAAAAACCGTGGAGTTTCCTATTGATAGTAGAATAAAATGTACACCTACTGCTCAAGAACACATTCGTTATTAACCATTGTTACCTGACAGAAACCAAAGAGACAACACAATATCAGCGTACACAAAATCCCCTACTGAAATATAATCATAACTTAGAAAACAAGTCTAAAATATGTTCTTAATTAATAAACTTTGTATATGGAAATAATGTTTCTTTAGATTTAAAAAAGTCTGTTGTACAAGGCTTTCATCTATTTATTGAGGCAATTATATCATAGCATATGTCACAGAGTAGCAATCTATAGTACCTAAAGTAAAAGGACAAATTTGCTCAAGAAAATATATTTATAAAAGATCTTTGAAAACTATAAGTTTGTCATCAAAGCTCTAATTAATTTAATAACAAACTAGTTGGAGTTTGAAAATCAAAATCATTCATAGGAAACGAATAGGACAATGGCCAAAGTCACTATTCATACAAATAAAGCTAGAGCCACTATTGCCATTGTAGATCACTGAAATTTGGTCAGTGGTGTAACAGTTAGAGCTTATTTCTTGGAAAAACTCATCAATACCATCATTTTGTTTCCACAGTCTGTTGTGTCTCTAGATCTAGATTAGATAGCTTGCCATTCTCAAGTACTGATTTCTGGCTCACCCTTTAAAACACAATTCTACCACTCCATTTTATTTTGTTTTGCCAAGAGAATTGGCAGGACCTTCCCATCCTCTGTTTTACATCATCGATAACCTTCCATAAATGATACAAAGAATAAAAAATACACAACAAAGGCCAAAGATGTGCTTATTGTATACCTATGTTCTAGGACTCATCTGACCTGCAAAGAGCTCACCCTGAAAAAATAACATCCACATGGAATTTACAAAACTTTTTTAAATCAATCTCCAAGTAAGAAATCAAAATAGGAACATCCTTTTAATCAATAAAATCTTTGACTTAAAATAAAAGTGGCTTAGAATTGAATTTTATACCAACCATGTCAAGTAACTAACATCGGGTGAGAAGTACAAGCCATGCATATTAGATTAATGAAATAATTGATCCAGTAAAGCTCAAAAATAGATGACTTACAACTAAGAAACACAAATAAATGACTTAGAACGAAGACATGAGGTTGCCCTTTCAACCCTGTCGTTAAATAACTCTTTTTTATGTCACTTACCATTAAACTTTTTCTGATACCAGGTAGAAGTGGTGTTGTAACATTAACCTTTGATAGTCTGTCTCCACTACTACTTCTCAAGATCTGCTCCATTACCAGTGTTTGGGGCTAGACAAGATGCATGCAAAAACCATCAACATGAAAATGAAATGTAGATCCACAAATTGAAATACACTGTAGGATACCTCATTCCTGCAACATGATTATCCTGTCATGAACAATAAAAAAAAAAAATCAGGAGAGAAGTAATTTTTGTGACATTTTGACAATGAAATCTTTTGCATATTCTATGGACAATTGATGAAAAAAGTCAACTAAATCTTGTCAGCGTTAGGATTATAGTAAAACAGAAAGGAACCACTCCAACACATATACAATCCTAAACATAAGTATCTATACATATAAGTATTTATTGAGGACATTGTATTTTGTGAAAATATGGAATTCAAATCTTTGAAATAACATGATTTATGGTACCACTGTCTTACAAAGTCCATTCAGGAATTTCTTCAAAGTTCAAAGTTCAAACAATTAACATTTAGCCCAAAAAAGCTTAGATTTGAAAAGGAGATAACCCAAAGATGTAGAGTATATATCTCACATTTATATATCCTAATTTCCAGACATTGAAATGACACTTTTTAGCATACTATTGTGAATTTGGCCCAAAATGATAGAAAAAAATATTGATGGTCATTTTGCTAATATAGAAGTTTTATACATGCATTTATTTAAACAGTTAGCTTGTAATCTCAAACATATCTAAGGATGCACACAATTCGTTGCATCTTTAGTGCTGGTGGTGTGAACTTGAGACACCGAAGTCCAACATTTAACATTTTGCCTACAATATGCACTAGTCGAATAGGTGAACAATAGTATTGTAGGTATGTGTTATGAATATATGTATTGCGGGCCAATAAGAGTATGGTTGGAACAGTCATGTCCAACCCGTCCAAGTTTTCCTATAATTTGCATTGGTATAATAGGTGAACAATAGAATTGTAGGTGTGCATTCTGCATCACTTACCTAAATACAATACCTTCATCATAGCAATTTCAAAGAATATGTCTAGAACTAGTAGGTAATTTGCAAAATGATAGAGTTGGCTTGATTGTTTCTGGAGAAGACTAGATTCTTACATTGTTCAATGTAAATTCATGACACTTTGCCAAGTTTAGATGGAACAAAAAGGAACCAAGCTAGAAGTTTATTTAAAGAATCCTTACTTAACCAGGGTAAAATGTTAGCCCTTTTTTTGTCAACAAGCATAAATGTAAAAACTTTAAGAAATTCAGTGAAGAGACTGTAGAAATTTTCTTATCAAACCACTAACATAAACAAAGCTAAGAAATATTGCTTTGTAAAAGAGATATTCATGGTCAAATTAACAATAAAGTGACATTTTAGCATAGTTAATGCACTCGTGTTGTTGTTGCAATATTTGGCCCAAACAATAAATGGTAAAAAAAAAAAAAAAAAACCCATTTTCAATTTAGTAGGAGTATGTTGGGCAAATAATCTCACAATAATACCCATCTTTGAACATTCTGACCCACTAAATCACTTTTACACCATTTTCAAGTCCTTCAACAAAGTACTTAAAATTTGTGAACAATGTCATAACAATACTTCTAGCTATAGAACAAGAATTTCAAGCTTGCCTATGTTTTATGATATGGATATTTGTCCTTCAAACAGAGTTATGTGGCACAAAACCACTCCTTAAGAAAAAATGTGGTCGTAAATGCATGTTGAACTCTCTTAGCACAAATATGCTCTTAGTATGGTATAGGATTCTCAGACTAGTGCCAGGTTTAAGGGTGCCAAATACTTTAGATTTTAACTATGATATGGTGCACGCTTGGCTTCAAGACAACATATTATTTAGGAATTTCATGTTGGGAAACCTCCAAATCTGTTTCTAGGAAAACTCAAGTTAAATGAATTTTTTTTTATATAATAGTTGTGATTCATATGGATGCACATTAATATATATGTTTATTTCCTAAATTTGAATAATTTATGTATTTTTTGGTGACCTTTTAGCATAGTTAATGCACTAGTGTTGCTACTACAATATTTGGCCCAAAAAATAAACAGAAAAAACCCATTTTCAATTTAGTAGGAGCATGTTGGGAAAATAATCTCACAATAATACCCATCATTGAATATTCTAATCCACTAAATCATTTTTACATCCTTTTAAAGTCCTTCAATAGAGTACTTAAAAGTTGTGAACAATGTCATAAGAATACTTCTAGCTATAGAACAAGCATTTCAAGCTTGCCTTTGCTTTATGATATTGATATTTGTCCTTCAAACAGAGTTATGTGGCACAAAACCACTTTCACCCTTAATAAAAAAATGTGGTTGTAAATGCATGTTGAACTCTCTTAGCACAAACATTCTCTTAGTATGGTCTAGGATTCTCAGACTAGTGTCAGGTTTAAGGGTGCCAAAGACTTTAGATTTTAACTATGATATGGTGCACGCTTGGCTTCAAGACAACATATTCTTTAGGAATTTCATGTTGGGAAACCTCCAAATCTATTTCCAGGAAACCTCAAGTTAAATGGAAATTTTTTTGTGTAATGGTTGTGATTCATATGGATGCACATTAATGTATATGTTTTTTTCCTAAATTTGAATAATTTATGTATTTTTTGGTCAACCAATTTTTTTTATCCGATTTTTATCTAGTTCCGATTTGATTTGACAACAAAAAGAACTCAGGAACTTGAGAGGATAAATTAATATCCTCCCAACCAAGTTCAATTGCCGGCTTGTGATGTGATTTTTGTTCATGAGACAATTGTTGATCTGTACAACACACACACACACACACAAACACACACACACACACACACACACACACACAGATATATATATATATATATATATATATATATATATATATATATATATATATATATATATATATATATATATATATATATATATATATATATATTCTTGGAATATTATCTAACTATGAATATGGAAGTGTTCAACTATCTTTTTGAGGACATTGTATTTATGAAAATATGGAAGTCAAATCTTTGAAATAACACAATTTATGGCAGTGGTAAGTTGGAAGTCAAATCTGAAATTTCATAATTTTGGACAGTTGAGAACTCCATATGTGTGTAAGAACTGAAATCCATGAACACAATCACAACTCATCATATAATTTTGTAATTTCTCCAAAACCCTAGATAGAGAAAATAAATAGAAACCTTAGCTCCACCAAACATATTTGAAAAATATATTCAAAAAGATTGATTGTTGGAGTATCTTTGGTCGAGCTAGGGTTTCTCTTGGTTTTCCCTATCTAGGATTTTTGAAAGCATGGAGAATTATATGATAGGTTGTGATTGTGTTCATGGTTTTCATTTCTTCTTTATATATATGAAGTTTTTGGGTGAATGCTCCAAGAAACACTAGCATCTTAAGACAAAAACACAAAGTACAAAGAAGATTGAATGAGAAAGAGAGAGAGAGAGAGAGAGAAAGTAGCACTACTCTTACATCTCTAACCCAAGTATGAAAAGGAATATGCACAAGTGCATGATCAACTATAATAACAACTCACTCCTTCCTCTATTTATATGAGAGGTAAAGGGGCTTTACAATAACAAGTGGACCTAGTCCACTATATGAAGCACTCTACTCTAAGTGACATGTGTGAGGCTCAAAGGTGACAATGATTAACAAGCAAGGCCTCCATGGCATGAGCACTACTCCCCAAGGTCCAACAATCCTCCAAAGGTCCAAAGGTCCAATGCATCTCCATGGTCATGTGTCTCCTTAAGGACAATGCATATCCAAGGTCATGTGTCACCTTAAGGATTCCCACACCTACATATCCACTCCCTCAACCCAAGAATCCACATGTCAAGTGTAAACCTCCATGCAAGCAACCAAGCAACCCCATGCTATCTAGGGCTCAATAACCTCCTCTGAAATACCCAACTCTACTCCAAGCACATAAATTGCCTTCATGCATCAACAACATGAAGTCACCAAGCTCCATAATTATCCAAAACTTTGAGGAAGAATGCCTTTCAAACATCCAAACAAGGTCTAGCAGCAAATAGTAAACCACCTCCAATGTCCAAGTCCATCATGGAAGAGCATGGTCCAACCATACACCATGCACCCCACATCTCATGAAGCACCCCCAAGGCCCAAACATGGTGTAAACATTTTCAAAGTAACCCAAAAAGCTAAAAATTATGTCCCTCTCATCATAAAATCCTTTGTAACTCCATGCATATTCAATTACAACTTTCACTCATAAGTGTCACTAATCAAAGTTTGCAGCTCCTCTTTTCTACAAAAAGTGGGAAGACTAACTATAAAATTACCATTAGACATTAGAGTAGAGGCTTTTTATGAAGGTGGTCTGAAAGAGACCATTTGGGGCAAGGGCAGTATCCATACTGCCTTGGTCCTCAGTTGGCATCCATACCTTGATGAAGCTATTTGTGATGTGTGCTATTGCATGGATTTTGGAAGAGACTATTTGGGGTAGGCAACATCCATACTGTTGTTGATTTGACCTGAGTTGGCATCCATACCTTCTCAGAAGATGATTCTCACAATTTGAACTCCAAACACAAACATGCTAACATTACAGGTGGATTTTAGTTGACAAAAAACAAGGCTCTAACCCAAAGTGCTCCCTCTCATGAGTTAAACAAGCCCTGAAAGACATCATGTGTTGCATTCATCTCCCAAAGGAGACTTAAAAGCCTCATGTGTACCTTAGTGATTATGGGCTTTGCTTGGCCCACGACCCCTTATTCACAATCTCCCAGCTTTTACAATGCCTCAAATCCACTATAAGGGACATATTTGAGAATAATTTACTGAATTTGACTACCAAATGGTAATTTACCTGTAATGGTTTTAACTTTTACTTACCAATGAATGAAGGGTGGCCTTTACTGAGTAACTTCAAGCTAAATTTATAAATGACATTTATTTGTATTCTTTTATGAGGAATGTTTCTTCTATCTTTACCATAGTCAGCTATTTTTCTGTAATCAAAGGGCCATTATATAATGCTACACAATTTACCTTTATACACAGCTGCACTGAGTTTGAAGTTACCTAAGTGGGTTTTGTCAATATGGTGGTATGCTAGATCAGTCTAAGTGGTGCACTGCATATGACCCCCACCATGATTCAAGTCTCAGCAATGGCACACACTTATGTTTGTGCTCATGCTTGTGGGTGTGCCACCACACATACCATGGTTCAAGTCTCAGCAATGGCACACACTTATGTTTGTGCTCATGCTTGTGGGTGTGCCACCACACATATTAGTAGTCAGGGCCAAGTGCATGTACTAGGTGTCTTTTGCGGAAAAGATACCCTCCACACATAGCCTACTAGCCAAACAAATCCAACATGAATGTCATTGGTTGTAGTCTCTCCCAAGTAGGGCAAGGTGCAGTCGACATATCATGATAACAGGAAGCCAATAAACAAAAAATATGGGTTCACTAAAATAAGTGTAAGTTTTATCTAATTATTCAACATATTTTCCTTAATAGAGTGGAAAGTTAGAATGCTTGCAATGATTATGAACATGGCACAAAGTCTAGGCTATGTCACAAGGTTCACTGAACTTCAACCATAAAGTTTAAAATTCAGTGAATTCAACCAAATTCAAAGGGCCAAGTGCATGTACCAGGTGTCTTTTGCAGAAAAGATACCCTCCACACATAGCCTACTAGCCAAACAAATCCAACTTGAATGTCATTGGTTGTAGTCTCTCCCAAGTAGGGCAAGGTGCAGTGGACATATCATGATAACAGGAAGCCAATCAACAAAAAATGTGGGTTCACTAAAATAAGTGTAAGTTTTATCTAATTATTCAATAGATTTTCCTAACAGAGTGGCAAGTTAGAATGCTTGCAATGATTATGAACATGGCACAAAGTCTAGGCTATGTCACAAGGTTCACTGAACTTCAACCATAAAGTTTAAAATTCATTGAATTCAACCAAATTCAAAGGGCCAAGTGCATGTACTAGGTGTCTTTTGCAGAAAAGATACCCTCCACACATAGCCTACTAGCCAAACAAATCCAACTTGAATGTCATTGGTTGTAGTCTCTCCCAAGTAGGGAAAGGTGCAGTGGACATATCATGATAATAGGAAGCCAATCAACAAAAAATGTGGGTTCACTAAAATAAGTGTAAGTTTTATCTAATTATTCAACAAATTTTCCTAACAGGGTGGCAAGTTAGAATGCTTGCAATGATTATGAACATGGCACAAAGTCTAGGCTATGTCACAAGGTTCACTGAACTTCAACCATAAAGTTTAAAATTCAGTGAATTCAACCAAATTCAAAGGGCCAAGTGCATGTACTTGGTGTCTTTTGCGGAAAAGATACCCTCCACACATAGCCTACTAGACAAACAAATCCAACTTGAATGTCATTGGTTGTAGTCTCTCCCAAGTAGGGCAAGGTGCAGCCAACATACCATGATAAAAGGAAGCCAATCAACAAAAAATGTGGGTTCACTAAAATAAGTGTAAGTTTTATCTAATTATTCTATAGATTTTCCTAACAGAGTGGCAAGTTAGAATGCTTGCAACGATTATGAACATGGCACAAAGTCTAGGCTATGTCACAAGGTTCATTGAACTTCAACCAAGAAGTTTAAAATTCAGTGAATTCAACCAAATTCAAAGGTTTGTCCCGTATTCATAGAGATTCATCCCTATATCTGTGCATAGTTTTAAAAACCAGAACCAGGTTTTGAACCAGCCTAGCTATCTAATCGAGTTTTGAACCAGAATTGGGTCTAATCAGATTCAATGAACCAGATTTGAAAAAATTTAGACACTATATTATATTTAAAAAATTGGGAATTATATACTTAATAATTATGAACTATATAATTAAAAATTTGACACATATATATTTAAATTTAATGATGAATTTTATTGGATATTTTTAATATGACATATTTATATTGAATTTTGTTATTGCTAAATTCAAACATAAACACAAAGCAGGTAACTTGGATTGTGCCACAACTTGTTGATACACTGATATTCACCCTTATCTAGAGAGAAAAGTTTTACAGACGATAATTTCATCTGTTTTGTGTTGATGGAGTAGATTTTTGGATTTGTAATAGCATGACCTTTTTCTCTTTCCAATGGCACGGGTCTCACTTCAATTAAACCTTGCACCATTTTCTTTTTTCATTGCTTCATTTGCAAAACTGTGAGGGGTTGAGAGCGCTAACAACAGCCATTGAAAAAACACAAACGCTAAAATCTCCAATGCAAACCACATGGCACAGTCTTCTTTTTTCATTGATTCATTTGCAAAACTGTGAGGGGTTGAGAGCGCTAACAACAACAGGCATTAAAATCTCCAATGCAAACCACATGACACCATTTTCTTTTTTCATTGATTCTTTTCGCTAATTGTGAGGGGTCGAGAGCACTAACAACAATAGGCATTTGAAGAGTAGTAGCACATTGACATTAGCTTTTCAAGAGTAGTGGAATAGTTACAACGAAACAATGAGCATCTGAACAATGGATTCGACATAGAAGCACTCCCATTTGTTAGTATATATTTAATAAAAACTAGATTCCTCTTATGACAATGAGGCTAACACACCTGGATTTAACTCAACAGCATTTATTTCTGTGGAGGGTATCTGTTCTGACAAAGTCACCTAGGGCTTGCACCTACCTCGACCATTGTTGCATGCATTGGCACCTATCTACAAATGTGAGCACAAGCATGAGCACGTCACTTGGTAGGACTTGAAACCTGGTAGGGGCCATGTTAACTTACCCACTTTCATCCCTACCATGTTAACTTACCCAATTTCATCAACCAGGCAAGCTACTGTTGACAAATTTGGTGGTTTTTGTGTGCAAACTTTATTAAAATCTTCCATTTTAGGCCGAAAACCTTCCTTTTTCCTTTATTCTATTACCTATTATTTTTGTTTTTCTTCCACATTTTTGCAATGGCCTCATGTTTGTCAACTGGTGCTTGTATTCATTATGGGAGAAGTGGTGGAGGGAGAAGGGATGGTGATGAGAATCAACATAAATTCCCTGTTGATTCCCCTGTATGGAAGAATGTGACAAAGATAGGGAAGGGAAAAATTCTGGTGAAAGTTGCATGTGGAATTGTAGCAAATGCAAGATGAATCGTACTAGGTTGTCCATGGTTGTTAAGCCATAGTGATAAACAGGGAAAGTAGGAAACAATGAAAAGGCAGTCCAGATTAGTGCTACCATTGTTATGGGGTTTGCTGGGGAAAATTTGGGTTTATTCTTTCCATAATGGAGCCACTGATTGATTTTCTAGATCTTGCGATATTGATCTTCCTATGTTGGGAAACATTTATGAGAGCACCATTATGTTGGAAAGAATTCATCGAGTTCTTGAAGAGCATGACCCTCTTTTGAATGGGACTAAAGGGACATAATCATCAATAGATTGAACAAATGCAACAACTGTCAACATTCTATATCCTACACTTTGAACCAAAGTACAATGATGAAGCATCTTTGGCTAAATTTTGAGGTAAGAGGAGGACCCCACAGGAAGAGAGCGAGGTGGCTGATTATTTTAGAATAGAATTTTCTAAGGTATGTCCTCGTTTGATGGTGCTGTTAGAGCAAAAGAACTTGTTTACTTCATAACAGGTGGTGGTCAATTTGGTAATGGAAATTCACTCATTGATAGGAGCACTATGAAGTATTAAGCCTCTTTGCATGGTGGTCATGTTATGGTGCCCATACCCTCTATTTGCAAACCCTTGCATATAGGGTTCTTTCACAAGTTTTCAGCTTTCAGCAGCAGAGAGAAATTGGAGCACTTATGGGTTTGTCACTTTATCCATTCAGTCTAGAGAAATAGACTTCATCAGCGAAGGTAGAAGATCTTGTGTATATTCACTTCTTGGCCTCATCTCTTGATTGAAGGGAGATTGTAATTGAGGTCCTTCAAAGTTGTAGGATGTGAATCTGGAAGATGCAGACTTGGAGTCCCTTGAATGCTTGATGGCTAACCTCTCCTTGGGTTGTTCTTCTAGTGACCCCTTTCATGTTGGGGATGACACATCCATGCCTAGGACTAGGTTGGTTTTAGAAGGTTCTTCATCTTCTCCTGGCCACAGTGCTTGTGCTTCTTATCATTAGTTAGGGAAATTAGCATCTATTCTGTTATAGGATGTGGATGTTGAAGACTATCGGTTTGGTTACTCTCGATTCTCTAGATTTTTGTGCTTCCAGTCTTTCATTTTGGACTTTTGGAACTTTCGAAATAATAAGCTCAGTTTTGTAATTTTTCCATTTATAATTTGACATTGGCATTTTCATCTATTAGTGAATTAATTAGTTGCTTGAATCATGATGTACCCGGAATTCCCAGTTTTGATTTGAAATATATGATATGTGAAATTAGAACTGAGAACTCAAGGTTCCCTCGTGATACATAGCAATATTATGAGCTTTTCAATTCTGATTCCACTATTCATATTTCACATTCATGATTCACATGGACACCGATACAATTATACAAAATTCTTTTTCAGGTTCAGATTTGGATTGGGATTCATCATTCAGTGTTCATATATCCATACTGATGTAAACAAATTTTTGAATGGCTCATAGTCATGCCTTTTGATGTGCTCAAAATTTTCAGTAAATATACTTAGGAGATTGAATTATCTGTTTTGAAAATTCTATTGTGTACATACTGATTTAAGGAGCCAAAGTTGTTTCTGTACTATCATGCAAAAGAAACCTACTGGACGTAGTTCTTATATTGGGCACAGAGTGTCTACTATCTGTCAATCTTCAGAATTTTGTTCTCCTGCAAAATGTAATTCTTTTATTGGGTTATTGGTAGTTCTTAGTTTCAAATACATTACATAAGCATTTCCAACATTCTAAGTTCTATCAACTTACTTTCATACAGCAAGGCCTGCTCTCTCTTCAGGGCACACAGAGGTGATTCTGGGCTTTTACCATTTGCCTGCTTCTAGAGGTGATCTGGAGCATGCCCTGGGTTCCCAGAATAGTGCCATGTTACAATCATGGATGGTGCAGGTCTTTTAAGCCAAGGCAAATATGGCACTATTAAAGTGTGAAGTCATGGCTGATATTTGAATCTCACTGAATCAAATTAAATGAAGAAAAGAAAAATCTTCATCATTGCAGTTCTATAATTAATCTATAATCAGACATCCTATGACAATTAATGGTACTATTAAAAATTTAAGTAAAAATACTTTAAGAATTTAACATTACCATTGATTGTCGGAATTGCTAGGGTTGAGTTAGGTTTTTTGTTTAGATTTAAGGTTTAGGAGGGGGGTTGGGTGGTTTTATAGCCATGGGGGGTATCTTGGGAGGGAAACAACTTCTGGTTCAATCCATAACAACCTAAAAAACCACCAGAGCGGATCCCAAACTCCCCCCACACATGTGAGATATAACTTAGTCGCCTAAAAAAGGTCCAACCAACCATGGTATAGCAACAAATTTGAACACTAGCTACAATGATGGCCTAGGTTCAAATATTAGTAGAAAATCAAGCTAGGTTCAAGACCTGGGTTACTTTAACACAGTGGATACTCCTCTATGGAAGAATTTAGTCAAACATAACATGTTTGTAGTGTGGATCTTCTTGGAAGTTGTGTGCCCTAAAAAGGAAAAGTATGCCTTGTCTATTTCATGGATTGGGCTAATTAAAATAGATAAAATAGTTCTTTTAGTTATTTAAAAGAATTAGCTATCAAAGTACCACCCAACTGTTGTCTGGCCGCAAATTAGGACACAAGCAACAATAATAACTAGGGTTCGAAAGCTAGTAGAAGATAAGGCCAGTTACAAAACATGGTTTCCTGTGACAGAATAGATACTCCTAAATGGCACTTACTCAGGCAGGGGTAACGTATTTTGTTAGTATGGATCATATATGAAGTTTTAAATCATAGACAGATGTTTGGGCCTCCTCTATTCTGTAGACTGGGCTATATAAAATGGATAAAACAATTATTTTCATTTTAAAGAGAATTCCATAACAAAAGTCCATCCAAGCATGTTCTAGTGGCAAGTGTGAACATGGCAACAATGATGAACAGGTTCAAAAACTGGTGGACTCAGTGCATGTGCTAGTGCAGTCTTCTATTCAGATTATGTTAAAATTGGCAACTAGGGCCAAACTCCATGGGAGGGAAACAGCTTCTGGTACAATCCATAACCACCTAAAAAACTGCTAGAGCAGATCCCAAACTCCCCCCACACATGTGAGATATAACTTAGTCACCTAAAAAAGGTCCAGCCAACCATGGTATAGCAGAAAATTTGAACACTAGCTACAATGATGGCCTAGGTTCAAATACTAGTAGAAAATCAAGCTAGGTTCAAGACCTGGGTGTTGGATACCAAATCGGGCCATCTTTTTGTCCATTTGTATTATCCTTTTTGACATTTTTGTACTCATTTACCCATTCTGTTATGCTAAACTTACAAGGTAAATACCCCTGACTTGTCCAATTGGAATATTTTAATTAATGAAGTAAATTCTCGGAGTCTTATCTATGCGTGGTACTAAAACATATGTTTGACAACAGCTTGAAGAATAGGAAACCTCACTTTAGCATCTCGCAACAGATCTAGTAACAGCTAGCCATAAGGAGGCTGTGCAACTGGAGTCATGATTCCTTGGAACCATTCTTGGGCCTTTTTGCTATCTCGGACATCTGGTGTTGGTGTTGTTCTAACTAATGTACATTTCTGAATATGCGGTTACCTTGTTTCAGGGAGATCTGTTAATCTCCCTCGCTGTGTATAAAATGCAGTTTGTTCCTATGAATGAGGATTCTCCCATCAATATTGTAATCACCTATTACAAAGTAATAAAATATCATCTATTTTGCTACTCCAATCTTTTCCATGACTAACGCAGCTCTAATCAGAGAGCTGGGCCTGCTCTTCTGATCAGGTGTTGCGTCTTTGTGTGTGTGCCATTTATTATTTTATGCTTGTTGTTACAGTTCTTTGTTGTTTATGATTATTTCTGAAGTTCTGTAGTTAGTTTCATTTTACAACTGTGTTTTGAATCTTAACCCATGAACCCTTGGTCAGAACGGATCACGCATTTGCCCCTGCATATACCTTGCACATTTCCTTGAAAGGATACACACTCGGATTGATAAATTAATGTCGGAATAGGGTGAATAAATCGTTCATAACTGGACACCAACATTTTGATTCCGTTGTCAGGGAGGCTAACAAGGTGCAAACAATGATTCAGACCAACCAGAGGGTCAATCTCTTGTCCTGGGGAGAGAATGAGTTTTCTCACTTTGCTTCAGGTCCTGAGCGCAGATATTCTTTTTGCTTGTCTATTTTTGCTTTCTGTTTGATTTTGGGCCATTCTCTTGTCCTAGGGAGGGAGGAGTCTTTTGACACCCTACTCTAGGCCTTGAGTTAGATTTACTTCTTTTTAACCCTTCTATTTTTCCTTTTTGGGAAAACCCTAGATTTTACCCTGGGGAGGGAGGAGTCTTTTGATGCCCTGCTTCAGATCTGAAAGTATTAGGGCTTCCCATGGTTTGCGTTTGTTTTTGGTTCTTGTCCGAGGGAGGGATGAGTCCTTTGACACCCTACTCCGGGCCTAAAACCCTAGATTTTTGTTTTGTTAGATGCCTTTCTTTTTGTGAGTTCTTTCATCTTGGGGAAGGAATGGTCCTTTGACACCTTACTCCAAGACTGAAGCATTGTAGGTTCATACCAAGACCCTCCATCATACCAACTTTTCTATGAACAAAGAACCAAATAAGAGGGGCAAAGGGAGAGCCCCAAAAAGGGGAGGACCAGACCTGGGAAGAAAAACTTACATCCAAGAGATCATCGCAAAGGATGAATCCAAAGCATCCTCTTGTGTAGATGTGAGACCAGGGTCAAGGAGGGTGAAGTTCGAGGGACAATCAGTAGAGAAACCAGTGCCAGCGATGGCATTCTTTGGTGACTTGACACATTAGGTTCCTATAGCAGTGGAAGAAATATCTAGCAATAGACCTGATCTGGAGAATCTTGCATTGGTGATAGCAGAGGAAGAAATTGCAAGTAGAACATCGACAGGGTCGGACTGCTCCAGTAAGGGAAAGGAAGTTGCAGCCGAGGGTTCAAGCCATCAGGCCATAGGAGAAGGAAACGAGGAGATACTCACATCACCAAGAGACCAGGGAAGTGCTACCAAAGCAACTCGAGTCCCTGTAGTAAAGAATCCTCAGCCACCCTTCACAGAGCCTATTGAAATCCCTAGTGATTATTGGAAGATATTCATGGCTCCTACAAACTCCACCATCGATTTTCCTATTGGGGATCTGGGAACTGGTACACCTACAAAGCCTATTCCATTGGTAGCCCTACCAAACTTTCATGGGCTTATTTCGAAAGACCTCGACATATTTCTATTTGAGTTCGATATAGTATGACGGGGATATGACTACACAACAAATGCCCAGAAGTTAAAGATTTTTCCTTCTACTCCAAAAGAAACAGCTCTGTAATGGTTTATGGGCCTTAGAGGAAAACCCATCTCCACATGGGAGGATATGCAGACGGTTTTTCTGGAGAAGTACCAAGATTACCGTAAATCCCGGAACATTAAGGAGGAACTCTTCAAGTTCACACAGAAAGAAGATGAAAGTTTCGAAGATTGTGTGGAAAGGTTCAATTACACCTTACAGACGTCAAGTCATTCTGACTTGGATAAGGAAATATTAAAGATTATCCTCCTTCGATCCCTTCGAGAAGACTTGATGGAATTATTGAACATTGTGGGAAAGGGAGACATCTCCAAGGATAAATTCGAAGATATTTGCAAATTACGTATTCAGTGCTTAAGGGGGCTTGCGAGAAACAAGCAGGGGATCTGTTCAGTAAAGGGATCTGGTGGGGGTGTTACAAAAGCGGAAATTGGAAACCTACTAGAAAACCTAAGAGCATACATCCTCAGTACCCTTTCAGCACAGATCGACACTCTGCAAGTAAAACAAAAGCAGTTGGAGTTATACAATACCATGGCAATATTTTGTCTGAAGTGCAAAAAGAAGCACCTGGAGAGGGAATGTCCACTAAATTCCATAGAGGAATGTGTGATCTGCGAACTTAATCATACGACAAGCTCATACCCCTCTTTATCAAGCCTGAAAGTAGTATTTCAAGGAACGGCGGAGGGCACGAAGCAACTGTACCTCATGGGATCCAAGAAGCCATGGCATCCTCGACCACAGATGGGAAATCAAGGTATGTACCCTGATCCATCTCAATATGAATCCTTAGACCATGCCTTACCCCCCCGTGTGATCACAATACCAGTACCGACCTTGGTAGCAGTGGAACCCTCAAGCCAGTACGAGCTCTCCATGGGCTCCAAATTGGCGAGGATCCTCTCCTGGATAGTTTCCCCAGCAAATGCCATAGTAGATGCCTCAGCAGTAGCTCCAACGGCCCTCCACTGTGCCTCCTGGTAACCAGCCTACCCATCCTCAGCTTCCAATGCAACCTGATCCTAACCCTAACAATAAGGGAGCTCATCAAGTTGATGTTCTTAACTTGCCTTCATATAGTATCTCCACTACAGAGTTGTATGAAATGAATATGTGATCAGGTCAGATAGTTAATGTCCAACATACTCTAGTTATCATTGAATAGCTTGATAGTGAAGGTAAGGAGGTAGAACCGATTAGTAAAGAGCCAAAACAAACTAATAGAAACCAAACACCTCCTTTTAAACAACATCAATGTGAACCACCTTACCTAGAGAGATTAATTATGAGCAAACCTAGCCCTCAAGCTTAATTTGATCTATTAGGAGAATTGAAAAACTTATTTGTTAAAATTCCCTTGTTACAAGCCATGAAGGATGTGCCAATCTATGCAAAGACTCTTAGGGAATACTGCTCAAAGAAACCTGCAAAGAAAATTAAAGATCCCCTCGCTATACATGTTATGGGAAAATTATCGGACTTCATGATGGGAAAATAAATGTTGGTGAAATATGGAGATCCGGGAAACCCGATTTTGACAGTACAAATTAATGGGGTAGAGATTCCAAATGCGTTGATAGACCTAGGTGCTGCCATCAATATCATCACCACTGAAACCATTCATGTGTTAGGTCTTCACAATTTGAAGCATACACCTACAGTATTGGAATTAGCAGATCGATCTACAGTCAAACCTATGGGGAAGTTGGAAGATGTGACAATTTCAGTGGATTCATGGCATTACCCCATAGACTTCCTGGTATTACATACACAATCTTCAGTGGGTGGTCATCCCTTGATTTTGGGTAGACCATGGCTAGCCACTGCAGATGCTTACATTGGGTGCTGCTCAGGAAATATGGTTATTTCTAATGGACATAACACTAAGAATTTAGTGCTATATCCACCTACAGAACCAAATTCATCCATAAAACTAGCAAGTGGCAAGAAAGTTGTATCCACAGTAGAAGCTGGAATGGAAGATGAAGAAGTGAGACCAGTCCTCACTATTGGATAGGCCCTTCAGTTGAAAATGGAATCGGAAGATGATGTAATCACTTCCTTCATGAATGATCCTTGTTCCGTTTTGGAACCAAACTAGCAGATCCTAGAATCTATCCTAAGCTGCAAGACTCAGGATACTATGGAAACAGCAAAAGGATTAGAGGAGCCACCTACTGATGCACCCCATGAAAGTGTACAAGTGGAATTGGAACTGGAGAAAACTTTGAATATTAATCCAAACCTGTCAGAATCCCAGAAGAACTAGCTTATAGACGTTTTGTGGAAACATAAAGAGGCCTTCACCTGGGATTATGCAGATATGAAGGCGATCCCTGCCAACTTATGCTCCCATCACATATATATCAAGAAAGATTGTCATCCTATAAGACAACCTTAGAGAAGAATGAACCCTGCATTGAAGAATGTGTTGAAAGAAGAGCTTTAGAAATTACTGGATGTAGGTTTCATCTACCCTATCTTAGATAGCCAATGGGACTCAACATTAGTAATGGTCCCCAAAAATAATGGCAAATGGTGGATCTACATAGATTATCAAGAGTTAAATAAGGTGACGCAGAAAGACCATTTTCCCTTGCCATTTATTGAACAAGTGTTAGACACATTGGCTAGCAAGAAGTATTTCTCTTTTCTATATGGGTTTAGTGGATATAGCCAGATCCAGATCGCTCCTGAGGACGAGGAAAAGACCACTTTCACATGCCCCTTAGGAACATTTGCATACCGGGTCGTTCCTTTTGGCCTGTGTAATGCTCCGGTAACATTCCAAAGGGAAATTCTAGGAATCTTCTCTATTTGATAGATGACAATGTTGAAATCTATATGGATGACTTTACTCCATATGGGGACTCATTTTTGGAGGGGTTGAAAAGTTTGGAAAAAGTTCTCACAAGGTGTATACAAGCGCGTGTCTCTCTGAGTACAGTAAAATGCCACATGATGATGGAAGAGGGAATATTTCTAGGACATTTTCTCTCAGCTGAAGGGATCAGGATGGACCCAACAAAGATAAGGTAATTATACACTTCCCAACACCTAAGACGCCCACAAAGGTACGTAGTTTCATTGGTTGTGCTAGTTATTATAGGCGTTTCATAGAAAATTTTGCAAAAGTAGCACACCCACTGTTTCAATTACTAAAAAAAGATACAAAATTTGTGTGGTCAAACGACTGTGATGAAGACTTTACAAAAATTAAAGAATTAGTCTGCAGTGCTCCGATCCTCAGAGGACCAGACTAGGCATTACCATTCCACCTTCATACGAATGCCTCTTAGACAGCAATTGGTGTAGTATTGGGACAACAAGAGGATAAGGTACCTTACGCAGTCTACTATGTTAGTAAAAATTTGGCCCCTGCTGAATTAAACTACACGGTGACTGAGAAAGAGTTCCTTGTTTTTGTTTATGCCATCAACAAGTTCTGGAACTACATTACTGAGTATCCTACTTTTGTGCATACTGATCATGCAGCCATCAGGTATTTAATGAATAAACCTATTACCCCTGGTCGTATTACAAGATGGTTGTTGCTACTACAGGAATTTGATATTACTATAGTAGATAATCCAGGGAAAGACAATGTGGTTGTAGATCTTTTATCTGGGATAGAACATGATGGTAAGGATACACCAATTGAAGATAATTTCTTGGATGAGCATCTTTTTGTAGTTTCTACTAACACTCCGTGGTATGTAGATATTGCTAATTATCTTGCTATAGGTAAAGTGCCTTGTCATTTTTCCTATAAGGAACAAAGGAAGATCATTCACCAGAGTACCTGATATTCATGGATGGCAGGATATCTCTTCCATACAGGGGTTGACTAGCAGATTTGGCGTTGTGTGGCAGAAGATGATATTTTCGAGATATTAAAAGCTACACACGATGGACCCTATGGAGGACATTTTATAGACAAAAGAATAGGTCATAAGGTCCTGCAAATGGGATATTATTGGCCCTCCATCTTTCATGACGCTCAGGATTATGTTCGAAGGTGTGATAGCTCTCAACGGATGGGACAACCTGGGAAGCAGATGAAATGCCTCTTCATCCCCATATAGTCCTTGAACCATTTGAGAAATGGGCCATCGATTTTGTTGGGCCCTTCAATCCACCTTCTTATCAAAAGGCTTACATTTTGGTTTGTACTGACTATGTAACTAAATGGGTGGAAGCTAGAGCAGTCACGAAAGCAACAAAGCAAGTGGTGGCAGAATTTCTTTTTGAAGAAATCTTTGCCCGATACGGCACTCGAAGGGGAGTTGTATCAAATGGTGGATCACAGTTCACATCTCATATGATAGAAAAGTTGATGTAGAAATATGGGGTCAAACATAGAGTGACAACCCCCTATCATCCCCAGGCGAATGGACAAGTAGAAAGCACAAACAAGGTATTGGAAAATATCTTGACAAAGACAGTAGCAAGCCATCGCCGGGACTGGGCACAAAAACTTCTAGAAGCTTTATGGGCATACAGAACAACATGGTAGAATACAACAGGGTTTTCTCTGTTTGAATTAGTCTATGGGAAATCCCCCTTGTTTCCGATGGAATTTGAGATTAGTACACTCAGAACAGCTCTGGAAGTAGGCTTAGATCTATCAGAAGCACAGAAACACTAACTAGAACAACTAAATGAGTTGGACAAGATTCAAACAGTAGTTGTCCACAAAACTACTACTATTCAACAGCAGAGAATGAAATGGCATGATAAATTTATCAAAACTAAGGTGTTTCATGTGGGGGACTGGGCGTTATTGTATGACTCACGATTTAAGGATTTCAAAGGCAAGCTCTGCACTCACTGGATGGGTCCATATCAAGTGGATGCAGTGTTCGAAAATGGAACGGTTAGATTGATTACAATAGATGAGAACCATACCTTGTTCTTAGTAAACGGACATTGTCTAAAATTATACCACTGTCCAACCTCTAAAGATGCCTTTGTTAAAAATCTTTCTACTGTATCTAATTTAATGGTCATTGGAAAAGAGGATACTCTCACTTTGTCCTAAAAAAAAATTTAAATTAAATAAATAAATATGTATATATATAATAAACAAATAAATCCATGGAAATAGCGATTGATCTCCCTCCAAGGATGAACCCTAGATTTGCCGCCTCCTTGCCCTCGGCCGCCATCGGGTCTTTGAACGCCCCTGCTGTGGATGGATTCGAGAGATTCATGCACAGGTTAAGGGTCTTTTTCCTCTCTGCAGATTCGCAAGATGTCCATACCATGAAAGACGGCGCCACAGACACGGATGCTCACACAAATCTCTTTGCCGAGAGCTCTGGGGTAGCATGGCCTCAGTCCCCTGCTTCCACAATGCGCCTATGTGGCCCTCTTCAGAATGCCGGCGCAACGACCAAGGACGATCAGGCGGAACCCTTAGCTACTTCTCCCCGGATCGTGGCTTTCGGGAAGGAAGGGTTTGCACCGATTGGCTGTACGCCTCTTCTGCCCATGGGGAAAATCCAGGAAACGAAAATCAATCAACGCGTATGCCTCCTCCCTTCACAGATCTGCAGGGGAAAGAGGCATTCAGACTTTTCTTCCTCATTCCAGATACAAATCAAGCTCATTACAGGCAAAACTATGCTACATTGGGTAAGCCAAACGGATCTAGTGCAGAATCTCAAGCATACACTGAACATCAAACTGGGGATCCCCTCTGCAGCTCAACGGCTTCTCCACGAAGGTAAACAACTGGAGGATCTCCATCCTATTTCTTTTTACGGCATTAATAAATATGTATCCATTATTTTAACCCTTCGTTTGAGAGGAGGAGCTGCTGGAGAGTCATCCTCAGCTAAGGCATTTTCATATAAAGATGCAGTCCATGCTAAGAAGCCTGAAAAGACAGTTCCACTGGTTCAGGCTCCACCCAAGCCTTTTTTGGTTGACAAATCGGAGGAGGTTCCCTCTGTTGAGATCTCTTACCGTGATCTAGCAGACGACACCCAAAAATTTGCTGAAAGGGCCATCATCTGCAGATTCAATGGGCTCTAGCCACGCTCAAAGGAAATTTATGACTGGATCAAGGACAACTGGACTCACTGTTGCAAGATTTACTTCTTTGCAAAGGGATATTTTATAGTGCTGTTCGATAATCTCGAGCACTACGAAAAGGCCTTAGAAGAAGGCCCTTGGTTCATGGGTTCGGCAGGTCTCTTCTTAACTCCATGGTTCCCAGACTTTGACCCAGCTTCAGCAGTCATCACTAAAGCCCCTGTCTGGATCAGACTTCCAAATCTCCCAATATACCTGTGGAGCACAGAAGTATACAGGCAAATAGGCAACACTTTGGGTTGCTTTTTAATGGGAGATTACGAGAGGGAACGACAAGGTCTCTACACATATGCTATAATTTGTGTGGAGCTAGATTTAAGCAAGGGATTGCCAGAGCAAATCAATCTCAAGATCAATGACACTGTTTGGACCCAGTTTCTAGATTACGAAAACACTGCCTTCCGATGTCGTCATTGTCACCTAACAGGGCACCTACAGAACTCCTGCCCATTGCTGACAGCAAGATCGAAAAAGGGAATCTTCGCAAAAACCAAACCCAAGCGTTGGTCTACCTGTCCTCCGCCGCCAGCTGGGAGCTCCAGCTCCCCTAGTTCGGAGGATGGGGAAAGCGATTCAGAACCGGACCAGGCGCCTCAGCCGATGGATCCGCCCATGGATACTATGGGGCACACCCATGACACAGCAATCTCTCAGAAACGCGCCCATGAGGCCTCCTCTAAATCAGAAAAGGAATTCCCGATGATAGAGAATTCCAGTCTTCAAGTTGTCTTAGCTCATCCTCCCCATGATGGCTGGACAAAAGTCAACAAAAAGAAAGGGAAAAAACAATGTGTTGTAGTTTCTGCCCCTATGGGGTAACAGTCAGTTAGTCAGTCTGTGATCTCAAGTCACCTGTTGTAGCTATGAGTTTGAATCTTTCCTCCGGGACCGAGGTTGATGGATCCATCATTTTCGGTCTGTCGGTCTCTTGCTTCTCCTGATTGTACTATATTTTACTTAATAGAATTAGTCTTTATCGAGAAAAAAAAAATAAACAAATAAATCCAAAAAAAAAAATTAATAATATATATATAATACTGGTGCTACTTGCTTTTCTTTTACAGGAATAACAAAGAAATATGGCGAGGAGAAATGTAACACTCGGTGTTGTTACTCCACCAGTGCTATCATGAAGATATTGCTATATTCCACTGGTGTGTGTCACTAAGTGTTATTACTCCACTAAGTGCTGTTATTTTACTAAGTGTTGTTACTCCGTAACTGCTATTACTCTGTAGCTACCGTTACTGCACTAAGTGTTGTTACTCCACTAAGTTTCGTTGCTCCATAACTGCTGTTACTCCATAACTATTGTTACTCCATACCTGTTGTTACTCTGCAACTGTCATTACACTGCCGATGCCATTACTCCATCGGTGCCATTACTTTGCAACTTTCGTTACTCCACCGGTGCCATTACTCCGCAACTACCGTTACTCCACTGGTGTCATTACTTCGCAACTGTTGTTACTCCGCAATTGCTATTACTCCATCAGTGCCATTACTCTGCAACTACTGTTACTCCACCGTTGTCGTTACTCCACTATTGTCGTTACTCCACCAGTGTTGTTACTCCATAGCTGTCGTTACTCGCTATTGTTGTTACTCCATGTGTTGTTACTCACTATTGCTGCTATTCACTGTTGTTGATACTCTGTCAGACATTTTGCTGCTACTTTGTCAGAACTTTTGCTGCTACTCGACCATAAGGTAGGTCCGCAGGTACGTCTTCGTTGATTTTATGGATTTAGTTAAATACTCAAAAAAGGACATTAAAATGTGTCTTGGACGACTGTCATTAAGTTGTGGGGGGGATCATCACAATGAATGACAGCGTACTTCGAAAAAGCATTTATGACACATGATCCTTACCTAACCGAATCTATTGATTTTGATACTCTGTAATCATACTTTTGATGTGTTGGGATGTGTATTCATACGCGCCAAGTCATATCAGTCACCATTCCAACACATTGCATTAAAATTATGAAACATCCCACAGTACCACCTTAATTTGTCATCATTTCCAAATGTATCAGTATTGTTCACCTGTTGTCCCCAAATCGACCATGATGTTATTTCAGTTTCCAACGATTTGGAGACTTGTCACTCTCCCTTGCTAGCTAACTGCAATTGTCGTGCTGATTTCGCCTCTGCAACAATGGGTGGCCGATCTATTTGACATGAACCTGAGAATACAAGGAGAGTTCGGAACAATCAAGAGGTGTGGCAAGTTTTCCAGAACGTAGGCTGGGATGTTTATTTCGACAGGTTGAGGGGGTCGAATGAAGAAATGATGGTGGAATTTGCATTGAACTTGGGAGAAGGAGGCTCTTGGGTCCACAGAATTGAGATCCCTGTAATAGAGGAAATCATCGCGGAAGTCAGTGGGCTTCCTCAAGTCGGGCAATGATGGTTTTTGAGAAGGACTGCCCTTCCTGAATTTCCTGAGGCCTTTCTTCAAGCAGGAGAAAGTATAGCGCAGAAAGGTCGGGGGTATGACAGAAATTCGCTACCACATCCATGGGGAGGAGTAGCAGAATTCGTTATAAAATATATGACATGCAAAGGAAGATACTCCACCATCTTCAAATACCATCTCTGCATACTAGCTCACCTGCGATTTCCACAGGCAGAAGCTTTCTCAATGAATGTGCCCTATTTTCTACTAAGGAGCCTTCATTTAATGGCACATTTGGCTCAGGGGTCGCGACAGGTATTGGCGGTCATCACTCACCATGGGTTGGTTCAGCTGTTGATAATGAATGCCATTAGACAAATCCTGATTCCATGGGAGCTGTTTTGGGATTCCACAGAGGAACAAATAGCAGCTGTTGTGGCCACCAGGGCAGATGAACCTGAAGCTATGGAGGAGGATGCAGTAGATGATGATTATATTGACCAGGAGGAGCTGAAAGAAATGGAGATGGAAATAGAAGAACTTGGAGAGGAGGCGGCTCCCCAAGAGCAAGCCAAAACTGTGGAGTCAATGGTAGATATGGGGATTAATATAGAAAGGGCCACTAGTACCATGGTCGAGGTTATCCCACAAGAACCAACCTCGCCCATGGAACTAGTAGATCAAGTTGATAATATGGCAACCACGAAAGCAGACCCACAACAGGCCAGCGTGGATGAAGCAGTGGATATGGTGACTGAGGGTACCCCACAAGGATCTCCTGCCACCATGGAGCTGATGGAGGAGGACAATCCGATTGAATAAGAGGTCATGACCACTCCGACCATGGAACTCAGGGAAGAGTAGGAACAGAGATAGAGGTTCTCGAGGCTGAAGAACCAGAAGGGATCCCAACAAGTGCAGTAGCAAGAGAGCACCTTGCCAGGGCATCACTGGTCGCGGTGAGCGAGAACAAAGAGGAAATTGTTGTTGGTGAAGAGGAGGGACCAAGCAAAGCGGTCCCGAAGAATGAGCCAACAACACAGCCTGGCGAGAAGGCCATGAAGCACGAAATAATTGAAGAAAGGTAGGCAGTGGAGGAAAACTCAACAGTGGCCACAGCAGAAGAGGTTTCACGGGATTTACCTCCAGGTGCCAAAACAGAGCAAGTACTAATTAAGCAGGAACGGGTAGAGCTGTGTGAATAGTGAAGACTCCCAGTTAAGCAAAAGTATTAGCTGCAGTTCAAAGAGATGATGTGGCTCAAAATGGAGGTGAGGAAATTGAGAAAGAAGGTGTACAAAATGAAGAAACAGATAAAGAAGTATAAGCGGCAAGCCAAAAAACCCAAGACC
Source organism: Pinus tabuliformis (assembly GCA_031772625.1). Lineage (NCBI taxonomy): Eukaryota > Viridiplantae > Streptophyta > Pinopsida > Pinales > Pinaceae > Pinus > Pinus tabuliformis. Next base: position 407,417,476 of record CM062817.1, on the reverse strand, counting down.
ATTGAGTTTGAAGTAGAAACTCAAGTGGACCAGATAGCCACAACCTATACTGTCACTCAAACACACCTGGTCGAATGACTATTTGAACACTGGGAGTATGCCTTAACAGCCGAAATACAGTCTTGGAAATCTACTATAGTTCAATACAAAAATGAGATCAGGAGGACTGAAGAAAGATCCTCCACAACCATCTTTGGATATGTGGAGCGCATAGATGTTATGAGATTAAGGCATGCGAGGCAGTAGCTCAAGATCGAGCAGCTGGAAAAGCAAGTGGCAGAACTGAAGGCTGATAACAAGTAGATGTTCAGTCTGGTGCAAGAGTTATGGCATGTCATCCCCCTGCTTCTTATTATTCTTTATTTTTGCATGAACGTTTCCTTTTATTTTTCATAGAAAGCATAAAAAACGAGGTCAGCTACGAGATAGAAGATGGTGTACAATTCCTCCGAATCTTGAGGAGTCATGACGTGCCAACTCAACATCTGATGTGTGAGTTTTACCTGCACAGATATCTACAGCATCTGGACAGAGATTTTAACCCAATTCCATATGTTGGGGACATTCATTTAAGGGCCCTCACCTATTATGCTTTCAATCAGATTCACTGGGAGAGGGCTTTTAACACTTTTGAATCCAATCAAGTTACAAAGCCATTTATAGTAAGATGAGAACATGAGAGGCTATTCACAATGTTCAATAAGCACAACACCTTTTTGGGAATTTGGTTGAATAGAGATAGAATGGTGAGGATACAAAGATAGTGTCTTGATCTTTGTGTCAAGCAACTCACCACATTTCAAAAAAATGCCCTTGATTGCTATCAGAGAAGGTGAATGATGTCACCTATAGCTTTCAGGAACAGGGAACCTTTTGGGGCACCAAATTTTGCACAAGTACTCACCAGAGTGCCCAGGTATGTGGCATGTGTCTAGACATGTGGGGGCCGGTGGATGGGGATCCGGTTTCAATTTCCTATTCTCTGGTTGCTTGCCAAAATTTATACTCCAGCTTATGATGTTCGAAATGATTGGTGGAAGGAAGTTCTCCTTTCAGATGGGTTTAAAGTTATAGGGATAGAGATGTCTATGGGATATGATCTCGCCCAACTTTATGAGACCTACAGTCTACAGAATTCAGACCTGCGGAGGTAGCGGACTGCATGAGGACATGCAGAAGGATAGTTGGGGGGAGATGTTTGGTACCAAATCGGGCCATTTTTTTGTCCATTTCTATTATCCCTTTTGACCTTTTTGTACTCATTTACCCATGCTATTATGCTAAACTTACAAGGTAAATACCCCTTACTTGTCCAATTGGAATGTTTTAATTAATGAAGTAAATTCATGGAGTCTTATCTATTCGTGGTACTAAAACATATATTTGACCATAGCTTAGAGAATAGGAACCCTCGCTTTAGCATCTCACAATAGATCTAGTAACAGCCAACCATAAGGAGGCCGCGCAACTGGAGTCACAATTCCCTGGAACCATTCTTGGGCCTTTTTTCTATCTCAGACATCTGGTGTTGGTGTCGTTCTAACTGATGTACATTTGTGAATATGCAGTCACCTTGTTTCAGGGAGATCTATTAATCTCCCTCGCTGTGTATAAAATGCAAAGTGTTCCTGTAAATGGGAGTTCTCCCATCAGTATTCTAATCACCTGTTATAGAGTAATAAAATATCATCTGTTTTGTTGCTCCAATCTTTTCTGTGACTAACGTAACCCTGATTAGAGAGCTGGGCCCGCTCTTCTAATTAGGTGTTGCATATTTTTGTGTGTGCCATTTATTATTTTATGCTTGTTGTTACAGTTCTTTACTATTTATGATTATTTCTGAATTTTTGTAGTTAGTTTCATTTTACAGCTATGTTTTGAATCTTAACCCATGAACCCTTGGTCGGAACGGATTACGCGTTTGCCCTTGCATATACCTTGCATGTTGCCTTGAAAAGATACACACCCGGAAATATAAATTAATGTTGGAATAGGGTGAATAAATCATTCATACCTAGACAGCAGCACTGGGTTAATTCAATACAGTGGATACTCCTCTATGGCAAAATTTAGTCAAACATAACCTGTTTGTAGTGTGGATCTTCTTGGAAATTGTGTGCCCTAAAAAGGAAAAGTATGCCTTGTCTATTTCATGGATTGGGCTAATTAAAATAGATAAAATAGTTCTTTTAGTTATTTAAAAGAATTAGCTATCAAAGTACCACCCAACTGTTGTTTGGTCACAAATTAGGACACAAGCAACAATAATAACTAGGGTTCAAAAGTTGGCAGAAGATAAGGCCAGTTTCAAAACATGGTTTCCTGTGACAGAATAGATACTCCTAAATGGCACTTACTCAGGTAGGGGTAACGTATTTTGTTAGTATGGATCATATATGAATTTTTAAATCATATACAGATGTTTGGGCCTCCTCTATTCTATACACTAGGCTATATAAAATGGATAAAACAATTATTTTCATTTTAAAGAGAATTCCATAACAAAATTCCATCCAAGCATGTTCTAGTGGAAAGTGTGAACATGGCAACAATGATGAACAGGTTCAAAAACTGGTGGACTCAGTGCATGTGCTAGTGCAATCTTCTATTCAGATTATGTTAAAATTGGCAACTAGGGCCAAACTCCATGTGGGTCATCTTATTTATGGTAGCTAATATTTTTCTTGGACTCCTCTCATCGAGAGGTGTAGGATTGATCTAAAGATCATCTGATTCCTATAAGTATTCATGCACATATGAATTTATTTGTGTTATGGGACAATTCGTCAAGTTCAGCCAACAACTAAACTTCCCCCACTTGTGCTCCACGTTTTGGTATAAATACAAGTGCTTTGCAAGTCATTTTACACACAACTCTCTTGAGATTTCTTCTTCTCCACTTGTTTTGGGTTTTAGTGGAAAGAAGAATATCTAAGGGATAAACACTATCTTAGAGGATGCTCTAAACGCAGTCCTAGATGATGCCCAAGCAGCTCTACGCATGACTGAGATCTAGGACGCAATTAGCCCTAACCCAATACGTTGTCAAGGAAGACATAGTCATATTGTGAAGAAGACATCCATAATCCTCTACGTTGTCAAGGAAGACAACTTATCCTAAGGGTGACCCTAACCGCAATTATGGAGATGCCCTGATTACATAGCCATGGAAATGAAGGTAGAAACCCTAGCCGCATGTCTAAGGAGAAGAGATGCCCTAAATTTAGTTTCTACGCTGCCTAATGGGGATGGAACCTAAGCATCATCTTAGAAGAATTGCTCTACACATGGAATGCCCTTGCTATCATGAAAGGAAAATCCCTCATCCTATATGTAGTCATGAAAGGAATACCCTTGTTGTCATGGAAGGAATGCTCTCACACGCTGAGATAAAGAAGCCACACCTTCAGCTATCCTTAACGTTGTTTTAAATAAGGATGCTCTATCTATTGTTTGGATTATGATAGATCCAAGTCTTATGATGAATGTTGTAACATTATAGACAACAATGAGTACATGATGTACAGTGCAGCATAGTGCACATAGGAGCAACAATGAGTACATGATGTACAGTGCAACATAGTGCACATAGGAGCAACAATGAGTACATGTTGTATAGTGCAGCATAGTGCACACAGGTACATGATCTACAGTGCAACATAGTGCACATAGGAGCAGCAATGGGTACATGGTGTACAGTGCAGCATAGTGCACACAATAGTAATGATGGTGCAACATGGTGTAGATCAGTGTTGTTGGACATTGGTGCAGCAATGGGACATCATGGTAATGATGGGCATATAGCAGTAGCGAGAATGCATACTGCAGCAGGATGATGAGGTATTGCAGCATGCATTTGGGTGCAGCATAGTGCAATGAAGAGTTCAACATAGTGCAACATGAGGAGATGTAGTACAGTGATGGGTATAGTCCTGATTAGTGAAGTATGATGAAATGCAGCCTAGTGATGATAGGTGCAACATGGTGCAGCACAGTGAGGTGCAACATGATGATGAGGTGCAGCACAATGATAGGTGCAACATGGTCATGGAGTCACCTTGGAGAATCAATTGAAGCAGCATGTCTTCAATTGAATTCAGCTACCTCATGCATCATCTTCTTAGAGATGATATATGCTCCTATTCAGATAAGTCAAAGTGTCGACTTTTGTTTTATATGTACCATCTCTCTCTCTCTTTGTTGAACTATTGAAGAACATATAAGAAGAATTGATCAAGGGTTTCCCCACATTGGGGTTTTTCCCTGGCTAGTGCCACATCTTCTGTCCTCTTGTCTTGGCTTGTATTCTACGATTTATGTTTATGTTATGTCAGCAATTTACTATTACGTTGATGTGATTTCTAATATGGAAAATATATTTAGCTAACTGTGAAAATTTAAATAAATTGCTCTAAGCATAGAACATACCTAAAATCAACATGATATCAGAGCTGAGGTGAAGACAAAGCCCTAGAAAGAGTGAAAGATCAATCACCAAAGACAGTTGGGAAAGGAAAAAAGGCTCAAATGGATTCCTCATCCCTCTTCAAATTCACCAAGGGTGAAGTCGAAGCAGAGAATATTAACAGAATGGTGCAGCAAAAGCATTTGATGGGCTACCTAAAGATCACTTCAATGGGAAGTCTGGATCTAAGGGTGGAAGGAAAGGCAAATTCCTTGCTTACAATAAGTTCAGCCATTATATGAAGGAGTGTTCGAATGATAGGGACACATCACTTGATGATGGTAACAATCATTCTAGGGACATCTTCAATGATTAGAGGAATGACAAGTAATGCAGGTCATCAAGGAAATGGCTGACTCTTCAAAGAAAGAAAGGAACTCTAGGTATGATGAATCAAATGTTGTTTTTGGTAAGATAAAGAAGTATTGGCCCTCTCCTCTAGAATCTTTGGGAATCTAGCTTATTGATTATAGTGCATCAAGACACTTCATCGAATAGAAGGGTGCTCTCTCTAATTTGGTAGAGATGGAAACAATCGTGGGATTATACTTGGAGTCAATGCCACCTATCCCGGAAAGGGTGTAGGGAATGTTACCCCTCAATTGAATGAGGATAACTTGATTCATTTACAAGAATCTCTTTTATGTACCTGATCGCAAGAAGAACCTGGTGTCCATTTTGGCAATGGAAGTCAAAGGTTTCAAAGTGGCATTCATCGATGGAAAGGTACGTGCTTGAAAATGGAATTTTCAAATATGTTTTTTATTCAGGGTTGGCAATTTGTATCAAGTTGCAGGAAGTCCATTGGGGACCATGATAGTTGACACATCTCATCTATAGCACCGAAGGTATGCTTATTATGGGGCCCTACCTGATGTGAGTCAGATGGTGATAGGGATGCCTGAATTCAAGAAAATCATGAAGGTACATGTCCGAGATGTACTGAAGGAAAATCTTACAAGGGGACAATTCCCCTCATGTAGCAGGTCCATAGATTTGGAACAACCCGAGGGGTTTGAGATTCATGATCGGGAATCTCATGTATGCAGGTGGAACAAAGCCCTTTATGGCTTGAAGCAAAACACCTCGAGCTTAATATGAGAGGATTGATAGCTGTCTGATGAAGCTGAGATTCATTGGGAGTGAAGTCAATCCAAACCATATCTTGATGGTTATGGATGATAGACCTCTCATATTGGTAGCTTCTGAAGACGACCTCTTTCTGATAGGTACAGATCCTCTCATTTGAAAAAGTAAGATGGAGCCAGATTCTGGATTTGGAATGGTGAACTGCAAGCCCATGACTACCTCGATGGATCTTAACTTTCGAAAGTTATGTGGTAAGGATGTTGGACCTGATTTGGGAATGCCTCTGACTTTCATAAATCATTCTAGCATTGATGTTCATGGTCAACTCCCGTCTGGATATATGTTTTGTAGTTAGTATGTTGAGCTCATATATGGTTGAGCCTCACTATAATGGTGACAAGAATATTCTGAGATAACGTCAAGGCACAATCTCTCATGGATTGAGATACAATGCCAGAAATGTGAAGCTGCATGATTATTCAAACGCTAACTAGGCAGGAAGTGCGGAGGATTGCAAGAGAACTTCTAAGTGCTATTTCTCTTTGGGTTCTTCTACGATATCTTGGATGGGTAGGAAGTAGAAGATGGTTTCTTTGAACACCACTAAGGCTGGATACATAGCTACGAGTATGACCTTGCGTGAAGCTACCCGGTTGTGGGAGCTCTTCAGTGAGTTGTTTGAACACAAGTTGGATACCACCATGATCTTATATGACAACCAAAGTGGGATTTGATTGTTGAAGAATCCCGTATTCTATGATCACTCCAAGCATATAGACATCCGATACCACTTTATCTGGGATATGGTACATTGATGAGCAATAAGACTCCATCACATTGGGACTGATGTGCAGGTTGCCGACATTCTGTCGAAACCCCTAGGAAAGATCAAATTTGTGACTTTCCAAGAATGACTGGGAGTCATGGAGAGAATCTCTCTTAAGGGTCCTAAATGATATGGACATTGAGCTCTGGGAGATCTAGGGGGCTTGGGGTACTTCTTGGAGCAACAAGCGACCATAGGGCGACTCACCCTCCCCTAGTGGTGTGCTATGTACAAGGTGAATGGGTCAACCTTCCCCTATGATACCCCATGGCGACTTGTGGGCTGGATGAGTGGTTCTCCTACCAAGGCATCCTACCCATGCAGTCTGGGACTCATGGGAAGTACCTCTCATTTGGCCAATGAGCAGGGAAATGAGGATAGGGACCACATAGTAGTACCGATGGACGCATCGTGTATCTACCGTACTCCCTATGCTAGGATGACCGACATTGATCTGGGATCAATTGGAACTAACTTCAGGTCAGTAAGAGTGATATAGCTCACTCTCCCTTGGAACTGATCTGGGATCAGTATGAGTGGTTTGAGACACTCTCTCTTGATACTGATCTAGGATCAATGAAACTGACTTCGGGTCAGTATGAGTGGTTTGAGACACTCTCTTTTCATATTGATCTGGGATCAATGAAACTGACTTTGGGTCAGTAAGAGTGATATAACTCACTCTCTTTTGGAACTAATCTAGGATCAGTAAGAGTGGTATGACACACTCTCTTCATATGGGACTGACTTCGGGTCAGTAGAGAATGGTATGAGACATTCTCAATCAATTCTTCTTCTTCATGGTTCAGCAGAGTAGAGCAGTGCAGTGTAGGGCACTGATGGAAAAGATAGTACAGTCTGGAAGATGGATCAGTGGATGGAGTTCTCCCTAGTTGAGAGGGAGTGTTAAAATTGGCAACTAGGGCCAAACTCCATGTGGGTCATCTTATTTATGGTAGCTGATATTTTTCTTGGATTCCTCTCATCGAGAGGTGTAGGATTGATCTAAATATCATCCGATTTTGATAAATATTCAAGGAGATATGAATTTATTTGCATTATGGGACAATTTGTCAAGGTCGGCCAACAACTAAAATGCCCCCCACTTGTGCTCCCCGTTTTGGTATAAATACAAGTTCTTTGCAAGTCATTTGTACACACAACTCTCTTGAGATTTCTTCTTCTCCACTTGTTTTGGGTTTTAGTGGAAAGAAGAATCTCTAAGGGATAAACGATGTCCTAGAGGATGCTCTAAAAGTAGTCCTAGATGATGCCCTAGTAGCTCTACACATGACCTAGATCTAGGACACAGTCAGCCCTAACCCAATACGATGTCAAGGAAGACATAGTCATATTGTGAAGAAGAAAGCCCTAATCCTCTATGTTGTCAAGGAAGACAACCCTCATCTAATACGTTGTCCTAAGGGTGACCCTAACCGCAGTTATGGAGATGCCCTAAATACACAGCCATGGAAATGAAGGCAGAAACCCTAGCCGCAGGTCTAAGGAGAAGAGATGTGGTCTAAGGAGAAGAGATGCCCTAAACTTAGTTGCTACGCTACCTAATGGAGATGGCACCTAAACATTGTCTTAGAAGAAGTGCTCTACACATGGAATACCCTTGCTGTCATGAAAGGAAAATCCCTCATCCTATACGTAGTCATGAAAGGAATACCCTTGCTGTCATGGAAGGAATGCTCTCACACGCTGAGATAAAGAAGCCACACCTTCAGCTATCCTTAACGTTGTTCTAAATAAGGATGCTCTATCTACTATTTGGATTATGATAGATCCAAGTCTTATGATGAATGCTGTAACATTATCGACAACAATGAGTACATGATGTATAGTGCAACATAGTGCACATAGGAGCAGCAATGAGTACATGATGTACAGTGCAACATAGTGCACATAGGAGTAGCAATGAGTACATGTTGTATAGTGCAGCATAGTGCACATAGGTACATGATGTACAGTGAAGCATAGTGCACATAGGAGCAGCAATGGGTACATGATGTACAGTGCAACATAGTGCACACAGTAGTAATGATGGTGCAGCATGGTGTAGATCAGTGTTGTTGGACATTGGTGCAGCAATGGGACAACATGGTAATGATGGGCATATAGTAGCAGTGAGAATGCATACAGTAGCAGGATGATGAGGTATTGTAGCATGCATTTGGGTGCAGCATAGTGCAATGAAGAGCTCAGCATAGTGCAACATGAGGAGATGTAGTACAGTGATGGGTATAGTCATGATTAGTGAAGCATGATGAAATGCAGCATAGTGATGATAGGTGTAGCATGGTGCAGCACAGTGAGGTGCAGCATGATGATGAGGTGCAACATGGTGATGGAGTCACCTTGGAGAATCAGTTGAAGCAACATGTCTTCAACTGGATTCAGCTACCTCATGTATCATCTTCTTAGAGATGATCTATGCTCCTATTTAGATAAGTCAAAGTGTTGACTTCTGTTGTATATGTACTATCTCTCTCTATCTTTGTTGAACTATTGAAGAACATATAAGAAGAATTGATCAAGGGTTGCCCACATTGGGGTTTGTCCCTGGCTAGTGGCACATCTTGTGTCCTCTTATCTTGGATTTCCTTCTGCGATTTATGTTTATGTTCTATCTACAATTTACTATTATGCTGATGTGATTGCTAATCTGGAAAAGATATTGAGCTAACTGTGAAAATTTATATAAATTGCTCTAATCATAGAACATACCTAAAATCAATAGATTATTTCAGATTCAAGTACAGGGACTACTGGGTATTCAAGTCCCAGGCGACTTTAATAGAATAGATACACTCAAAAGTAGCCACACATCAAAACAATCATGTTTGATCAAAGAGGGATTGTTGTAGCATGAAAAAGAAGGCACTGTTATTGCCCCCCACCAGGTTTCCCATTTGAATGTGGATGATTGTACTCTCTTCCAAATGGTAAGGCTAACTAACCACATTGTAGAAAGTGACAACCACCCTCCAACATAAAGTGGGTTTAACATATGTTTTATCTAGTTACTTAATAATGCCACAATGGTTGCAATGATGATGAAGTTAAAAAGCCCGGGGGGCTCACTACCCATATTAACCATCTTCTATGCACAGATAAGGCAAGGATCAGGTCTTGGGTTACTTTGACAGAATAGATACTACTTTATAGCAGCCCTTAGCCAAAGGTGACCTCTTTGTAGTGTGGTTCATCTATGAAGTTTATCATCATCTAGTAGCAAGTTTGAACACTTGCAAAAGCTTGTTGGCTCACTACCTGTGCTAGTGCAGTCTTCTATTCAGATAATTTTAGGTCCAAGTCCTGGGGTATTTGAGTCCTAAGTGACTTTAAAAGAACAAATAGAAGGAACTACTAGTCATAATTGGCTTGTTTCATCAATGGGGGCTTTCCTGGATGGTAAAAGTGAGGCACTGTTACTACCTTGACAAATTGCCTAACACAGTACAAAGCCCAGGGGTTCATTACGCATGCCAACATGGCCTTTTGTGTAGATAAAGCATGGTTCAAGTCCTAGATTACTTTAACAAAATAGATACTCCTCAACAACATCCCTTAATCAAATGTAACTTGTTTGTCGTGTAAATAATCTATGTAATTTTGTGCACTAAACAAGTAAGCATGACTTCTCTATTTCATAAACTAAGCCTTAGTTATTTAACATAATTCCCTAACAAAGGGTCCATCCAACCATTGTCTAGTGGCAAGTTTGAACACCAACAACAATGATTGGCTGGGATCAAAAACTATTAGTCTCACTAACTGTGCTAGCACAATCTTTCATTCAAATGTTTTCAGGTTCAAAGCCCAGTGTGACTTTGATATAAGAGGTACCCTCAAGAGTGGCTGCTAGTTAAAGCAGCTTGCTGGGTTAGTGAAAACAGGGTATTGTTATTACCCCCACCGAGGCTCAAGTCATCCTGCAACATTTCTGCTCACTGACAGTCGTGCTTCTAGTTCGCTGCCTAGGATTGCTTCCACTTCTCTATCTAAGTTTTTGTTGGGGGTTAGGTACAAGTTTTTGGTAAAAATGTAGGAATAGATAGCCTCTCAGCTAAAGGATTGGAATACATTAATCTGACAACATGAATTTGTACTCTCCTAGATTGGGGTAAGTCGAAATATTAAGATAAAACACTACCCAAAAAAATACCCCATTTGTAATACAAATCTCGTATGAAATTTTATAGTCTGAACAATAATTTAGCCTCTTTTATATCAAATTGCATTGATTAAAATGGAAAGAATATTTTATGGTTATTTAACAATAGAATGGAATTGGGTAGAATACCTGATGTGGCATTGTCCGATGAGAACAAGAGCATGATGGATGGAATTGGCCATGCCCAATTTGAAGATGAGTTTGAAGGCGACGCTAGAGGAAGTTCTCAGTGGTGAGATCTAGGACGTAATGGAGGTTGCTTTGAGTCTTGTCCAGAAGACCATACCTATTCATACACCGCAATAGGGCTTCTCCTTTGAATATCCAGAGAGGGTTTTTCTCGTCCAGTGTCAGAAGCATACGCGCAACATTTCATATGCGGCTCAGCGTGTATTGAACCCTCTAGAGTTTTCTCTTGTTTCTCCACCCTTATTCTCCCACCAATTTCAGCTCTACGTCCAGCCGCTCCTTGCTGCTCCTCGTAGGGCCCCAAGCTTCTTGAACGTCTTCCCATCTGAAAACATTTGAACAGCCATACAAAATTAAAACACAAAAACAAAATCTTATGAAAGGAAAGGAGAACGACGAATGAGGAACAAATATTGTTGAGTATTTACTAATTCTTTATTTCATGAATATGTGTGATTGTTAAGTTTATTCACCTTTTATTTCATGAGTATGTGTGATTGTTAAATTTATTCACCTTGTTTCCATCACTTGTATTCCTATTGTGTTATTCCTTTCCAAAGAAAAACAAGCTCTCCTTGAAGGTTAAGGTTAATGATATAATGTGTTTTCTCATTCCATTGTAAGAACACTCTAACCATGAAAAGATTTTCATGTTGTGCACTATGTATTGTTAAATCTAATGATTGAATTATTACTTTGTGAAGGGTTGAATAATACATTATATTGATTGTCTTTTCGATATTTGCTTATATGTTTTCATTTGAAATATGATATAACAAACTTACGGAAGTATAGGTATCATTGAAGAAAATGAAACAGAGATTTGGTTTATAGACAAATACATGAACATTTAGAAATATCACATGAGTGAAAGATTGCATTGTCTTCCCAATAAAATATTTTTCAAATTCACTAACCAATGAGCGAGATTTTTGTAACATCTTTAATTCTTTTGAGTTATCCTCTATTGCAATAGTGTGTCAAAGTTTTTGATTCTTTTCTCATAGATAAGATAGTTCATTCATGTCCTAGACCTTGCACATATAGTGTTAGTATCTCATGACCTTGACAACCAGCGATGCATCTTCCATATCATCCCTCAATTTGAACCTATCACTTTGAAATATTTTCTCTTCCTTGGTGTTAAGACTTTCACAAAATTTGTAACAAAGCACTATCTCTTAAGATTTATGTAAGTGTTGACAATTTCCAAAACTCGATGTTCCTTTTTATAAATTATTTTGAGAAACACACTATGAGGTGGCAAGCTGCACCACATAATAGAGTTCCTGTAGTTTATATGCCAAGTTTGAGATGTAAGTACTTTGCAAATGCCACCCAATGTAAGAAATACACATTGTGAAAAATTAGAAGACCATTAAATCTTCTTCAAATAGGAATGTCTAGCTAGCTGTAAGGGAACTTATTGAACTTTATGAGGCTTGATTGAATGTCATTACACCTACAGAAAGCCAGCAGATAGGACTTTTCAAATCTACCCAGTCCTAGCCCTTACTGTATGCCACACCCCTCTTGATATCTAGATTAAGAGGGTCAGCAGAGAACATTCAAATTCATAGACCACGTCATTAATATAGATTGATTAGGGATGATAAGAAAATTTGTTGGGAAATTAAACTATCTTAAGAATCTAAAACAATAGAGTTGTATTCACAAAGGCCAAAGCAGGGGGAAACCAACCATTCAACAAGCACCAAGCTCTAATGCATCCACTAGACCAAACATAGCAATCAATCACTTTACTTTGTCGCTTGCAATAGATACATGACCTTGACAACCAGCGACACATCTTCCATACCATCCCTCAATTTGAACCTATCACTTTGAAAGATTTTCTCTCCCTTGGTTTTAAGACTTTCACAAAATTTGTAACAAAGCACTATCTCTTATGATTTATGTAAGTGTCGACAATTTCCAAAACTCGATGTTCCTTTTTATAAATTATTTTGAGAAACACACTATGAGGTGGCAAGTTGCACCACATAATAGAGTTGATCTTGTTGTTTATATGCCAAGTTTGAGATGTAAGTACTTTGCAAATGCCACCCAATGCTTTCACTTCACCCATCCCTTTTTGACATGCCATTCTGGTGGCTTGGACCACATATATGGACACTAGTGGATGGCTTAATAATGGTGAAGCCTAATTGTTCTACATTTTGACTTTTTTCGTTGGAATTTGACTATAGAATTTTGATCAAGACTCTGATTTTTCATTGTTTAAAATGTGATTTTTAATGCATAAATGGATTCTGCACTCCAAAATACCTGAGTCACTCATATTTTTGTAGTGTACCAACCCCTTATCGCTCCAAGGTTTGGAAACTTCTCATTGTTTTTGCAAAATTGTTGGTTTTGGCATTTCATCAAACAATTTGACTATTTGCTCTATTTTTTTATTGTGGGCTTCAACTTATATTTTGGTGTTTTTGACATGTAATGGCATTGCAAATACAAGATAAATAAAATCCAACAATAATAAAACAACACAACAACAGTTTGCACAAAGATAATGGCCAAGTCTTTGTTATAAACCAATGCATTACAAGTTGTCCTATTTTTTTTGTATGGATGTGGAAATATGGGCTATTGTAGATGACTATTATTGGTCCAAATCACAACCAAACTTGGACTAAAGTCGTGTTCCTCTATTCTCTGCCACTTTCCAGCCCTAAAACATAAGTATGTTCCTCCCACAATAGGTACCTTAGTTCTATTTGCAAATAGTGAGAAGTATGGGTTGATTTCCACTCTATTTCATATTTCCATGGCCCTCCAAAATCTGCTTTAGCCATCATCTCATGAAATATTATTGATACCAGTTGGTACAAACCTATCTCTTCTTCAAAGTGCTCCCCTTTTATGCTAAGGAAACCCCTCTAACTCGCTATTATTAATCAGGGACAACTATAGCATGTAAGTTCGCCCTCCTGCCATAGCAACTTGACCCATATAGAAGGTATAAACCTTGTTAACACTCAGTAAATAACACATAGAGATTCACCCTCTAAAACTTGACTAATACACTTTTCTTAGAGGGTAAAATCGACCCACAATTTATTCTTAGCAACAATAGTCAATACATCCAAGAGAATGTTCGAATTAGATCCCACACTGTTGTCAACGTGGGCATCTTCGTATTCATTTGTGCTTGCATATGGGTATGGTCTGAGATCAATTGCAAGAGTCATGGGTTCAACCCATGTCCCCCTACCCCTGCCCACCCTATCCCTCCCCCTACCCACCTCGTCCCCCTCCCACTCCCCCCGCATTGGCGGAGGCAATTTCATCCCCCAAATGGATAGAAAAACATTTTGGGTTATGGAAATTCGAGGTAGTGAGGACTGTAAAACAAGCAAGGCAGAGATATGGCCAGCCTGTAATGGTATTCTCATACACATAAGCTCTCGAACCTGGAGCATGTAAGAAAAATAATATTAGAGTGATAATATTAAAAAAAATAGTAATAAGAGAAATAATATTAGAGCGGTGTAATATTTAAAAAATTTAGTCACAATGACATACTTTAATATAATATACTTAAAAATCACAATTTTTAAAATCTCTGGTGTAGTTATCTAATGTCATTCAAGTAGAATATCACAATAATTTAGGTCAGTAATGGTGTGATAATATTTTTTATTTTTTTAAAGGAATTCTTTCTAGACATGTACCTCATCAGGCAGGAGGGAGTGACAAGGTTATATGCTAGGCAGTGCCAAGGCATGCTAGAGTGCCAGGGCATGTCAGAGAGTGCTAGGTTGTGCTAGGGAGTGCAAAGCATGCCAAGAAATGTAGGGGATGCTAACACACGCCACATAGGGCTAAGTGATTGTTAGACGTGCCATGTGATATGACGTGTCAAGATGTAAACTATGTTTCTTAGTTTTTTTATGGTTATGGTTGGACGTGAGCCTTGAATTGGTAACTTGTTAAGTGGGATGAGTTGATATTGGACATGAGTAGCCTAAGATGTGTTATAGGCAATTCTTAGGTGAACAAGGCATAGTCTAGTTGTAGTAACTATAACTTGGTTAAGTTGTTGTAGTTGTAGTTGTAGTCACTATTTTTGCTTGCCTTTCACCTAGGGTTTGAAGTATGGAGCCTGACTCATCACCATCAAAGAAGAGGAAGTACAACAAGGGGGGAAAGATACTGAGGTTTAAGCCCTCTAATTACAATGAAATCACCTCCACCCCATTTATCATGAAATTCTTTGAAGATGTCAATTGTTTAGGTTTTTGTCAAAGAGTGCAGGAAGTAGGTTACCATGAGCAACTCAAATATATATTTGCCCTGACCTTAAAGGAAGAAAAGATCACCATTGTAGGGACTTATTTCATGTTTTCAGTGGATGCCATCTCTCAAGCTACATGCATACCAAACCATGGTGAAAATTGGTTCAAAGGCATGAAACTAGACCTAGAAGAGTACAAGCCCTACTTTAAATCACAATACAAAGGATCTCACTCACATGTTTTCCCATTCAGATACTTGTTAGAGAGATATGCATCATTGATTAAGGCTATCATGAAGTTCTTCACATGTGAGGGAATATTTTCTACGCTATATCAATACCACATAAGACTTCTCATGCACTTAATTACAGCTGCCAAGTCTTTAATTTTGTCCAGCTACTTGTATAGGAGCCTAACCAAAATGTCTGAAAGGGTACAATTGAAAGGTAAAGTGCATTATCCCAACCTCTTTTAGCATAGCTTGATAAAGGTTATAGTACTCAATCAGTTGAAGAGAAGAACATGACATGGGAAACCTTCATTGAGGCAGCCTTGAAAATGCATATAACCACTTCACCAAGCCAGAACTAAACCATATTAGTACAACCCATGGAGGTGGGGTCATCAAGTAAACATGATGATGTTTCTAAGGCACCTAGGCCTAAGGTGACCAACAGATATCATAGAGGTAGAAGCCTTATGTTTTCTCCTCAAATTGAGGAAGGGGCCAAGCCTACTACATCAGTAGAACAAGGACCACCATCACATCATGAGGCTTATTTGCATGATGAGGAGCCCATTGAGCATGAATTTGACCTAGTTGAATTGGAGGAACATGATGAGCATAAAACCCTACAACAAGTCATCAAAGAGAAGGATTCTCAGATCATCGAGCTCAAGGACAATTTGGAAAAAGCCAAATTCCTCATTTCATTCCTTCAGAAAGAAAACAATCAAATTAAGGGAAAACAACTAGTCACGGAGAAAGAGAGATTCAAATCCAAGAAACAAGACATGAAAGGCAAGGCAGTGGTGGACCATGAGGACACTGAGAAGCATGAAGTAAATGTGGCAAGGAAGAGACCAAGGACAATTGGTCTTAGGAAGGCACTTCAAAGGGAAAGAGAACAAAAGCCATCAATGGAAGAATTGACCTTTGAAGAGAGGATTGCCATGAAAATAAATGAGGATAGGGAGTTTTGGCTTGACAAAGTCAATTTCCACCTTGAGAAGCTCCTTGACAAGGCCAACAGGGATAAAAATTTGCAAAATAAAATGGCCATCCATTATTACACAAGGAATCAGGTTGCCAAGGTCAAAATCAAGCAATTGAAGGAAAAACTCAAGGAAACCCTAATCAACCAAGAGGAGAAGGGTAAGTTAGATTTTATTGCTAATGCATCCATGATTTCATAATATACCTCATCAAGCATCTCTAGAAAAATTTTGGGAGGATTTGGAGAAAATTTTGTGTTTTGGTGCAGACTAGTGCAGACTTGCAATTTTTTGGCAATTTTTTGTCTAGGAGCGTAGCAAGCTCACGCTGTGCTTCTTCCTAAGGGCTCCAAATGATGGAAACTCAGAATTTTTGGAAATCTTATGACCCCCTCTCAAAACCCATTTTCCCACTTTCCTAGTATGGGGCCCAGTT
The DNA here is from genome assembly GCA_031772625.1 of Pinus tabuliformis. Lineage (NCBI taxonomy): Eukaryota > Viridiplantae > Streptophyta > Pinopsida > Pinales > Pinaceae > Pinus > Pinus tabuliformis. The sequence goes on along the minus strand of CM062817.1, from coordinate 407,400,814 downwards.
TTTGAGAAATTATGCAAAAAAGAGGTCAAAAATCACCTTTCTGCGCCTCTTTTTCCATTTTGCTATGCACCTAGAGACACCTTGGGATAATTGCCATATCTCAGCCAAAAATGGGTTATCTTAAGTGAAAAAAATAATCTAAAGACATATAAACTCTCCCAACTTTCTAGAAAATGATTCATATCTGGATTTGGACTTCAGAAAGTCTCTCAAAAATAGCCTCCAACAACTCGTTGTACACCTGGCAATTTCTGAGATTTTTCTAAAATTTTCACTGTGTAATTTTTTGTAATTCCAAGTTTGATTTTGGTAAAAGTCAAAAGGGTGAAGTAGATGAATGTGAGGGGTAAAAGTAAATGTAAATAATGGGTGGTTAGTCTTTGTAAGTTGTTTTGATGTAAATTTGACCTCATTTATGAGAGAGGTTGGAGTCAAAGTTAATTGTAGAAGTTATTTTTAACTTCCCTAGAGATTAGGGTTTGGTTAGAACACCTCAAGGAACAGTTCCTAGATTCATGGATTTGACCCCCGAGAGTGGGTAGATGTTATTTTGGTATTTATGTATCAGTTTATCAGTGACAAATGGGTTGGATTTCAGAGGAGAGAACTATTGTAGCTTGTACTTGGACATTTTTTGGAAATCAAAGGACACAGTTTGCAACTATTATCTAGGAATTCATGTGCAGTAAGTTTGTGATGTTAATTTTTCTCGGTTATAGCTTTATATGAAAGATATACATCTTTTGGTTTTTCATATAGAAGATTCATTTTATGAGTTTTCACCAAGTACCATTGGTTTTTAGTGTGTGCCACAAGTAATTTCCCTAAATTACAAACTCTTCTCTATAAGTTGCAATTCAGAGGGAACAAATGATGGAGTCCCAAAGGTAGCACGAAAAAGGTTAGGGTTTCTGCAGAGAAGCCTATACCTCACCTGCAACATCTCACTTTGACCCAACTACTGGCATCGTGGTGGTCCCCGTAACAAAAACAACTTCTCTGTAATGGCCTAGTTTTTACCTCAGCCCCGTGATTTCTTTACTATTTTACCTGCCTACTACTTGACCTAGGTACGCTGCGATGGTTACGCTATTCTCGGAGGCAATTGGTGAAGGTTTTTTCGGAACAGTCATGGAATTGGATATTGTCGACTATTCAGAGGATCTGTTGGAAGGTGTCAACATCTGGCTGACTCCACATTCAGCCTCGGAAGGAATGCTCCCCTACTGCTGTGATCTAACGGACACCAATGCAGGCCTGCCCTCGATCTCGGGGCCCTCCAATTTGACGATGACCTTCTCTAAGCCTCTTCTCATCTGGCTGGTACCCTCCTCCCCTCCCCAATATCCCTCTGCACTTAACTTTGCGGCTGACTATATTAGCCCTAACCCTATGGCTAATATCTCGTGTTGCCCTCCTCCCCCTTCGTTTGTCGGTCCCCTTAACCCTCTTCCCGGAAACCCCTCGAACTCGACACAAGGGCCTCCTCTAGCGTCTAGTGCTGCTGCTCCACATTCCAGCTGGTACGCTACAGTCCCTCCACTCTCAGACACTTTTCCCATGGGCTTTCACTAAAATCCAAGAAACCCTCACTCCAAACTTTCTCCACATGAGGTTCGGCCAGATTCCTCTAAAGCTGCTACAAGGCCAAGCAAAAAACTCAAGTGTTTCAAATCCAAAGCTGAGGACGTCATTATCAAGCTTGGGGAAGATATCCAGTGCGGAGATTCCATGGACACGGCAGATCGAGTCCTAGTTTGAAGGATTCGAGGCAGGAGCTACACAATGGCTCGATTGAAGCTATGGACATCATGAGAGGTATGGGGAAAATGCTTGGCTGATTTTCCTTTTATTCAAATGTTTGTTCGAGGTTGGTTTGCTCTTCAGTTTTCAAGAGCCAAGCATATGAATTGGGTCCTGTCCTCCTTCTGGCATTTCGAACAGGCCCTTGTCCTTCTGTGCCACTGGAACCCTCTTTTCGACTTAGAAAGAGAAAATATAGGAGTCGGGCCAATATGGGTTCATCTTCATGGATTACCCCTCCAATTTTGGTCGAAGGATATATTTCGGTGCATAGGTAATACCCTGGGCACTTACCTTGAGCACGACAAATCATACTTATCCACTGGAATGATGGCATATGCCAAGGTATTGGTGTAGGTTTTAACCTGTACAGAAATTATCTGCATACGAATTCTAAAACACATGAAATAAGCAATGCGAGAGCATAACACATAAAACACATAGACACAGAGATTTTCCCCTAGATCCCAAAACCGAGACTACCAACTTGATTTTTTGTTATGTTCTTTTCAATGTTATAATACATATTTATACATGCCAAAGCATCCAATACCATGGACCGAAAACCATCCTGTCCAATACCATGCACCAAAAAACCATCGCATCCAAAAAACATGTGAAAAAATCATGCGCAAAACCATAGGTGGGTCCACCCAACCTAACATAGGGTCCAAAACCAAAATTTTCCACGGCGATGCCCCAGACCCCATAAAATGGGGCTACAAGTACACCTCAAACCCTCTGTAACCTCCCCCCCTCTAACCCATGGTTAACTACGTGGGCTAGTCGTGGAAAGAATATAACACAACCCAACATTCTCCCACTTGTTGTTTTCTTTCCATAGGGGGCCACAAGAGAGCTTAGTCATTTTTCCAGCCCTAAAATGGCCATTGTATCTCTACACCAAGAGAACTTCTGAGAGCTCACAGATTTTTTCAATGCATCTGCAGGATTCTTCAAAGTGTCCACCTTTACTAGCAACACCTTTTTGTCTTCTATCATATCCGTCACAAAGTGATACTGAAAATCAATGTGCTTTGTCTTTGAATGATATGCGGGGTTCTTTTCCAATAACATTGCACTTTCGCTGTCACGGTCTATCCTTATAGCTCCCTATACTAACCCCATACTTGAACACAATCTTTGCAACCAAACTGCTTCCTTGCTTGCATGAGTGGCTGCCATGTATTCTGCCTCTGTAGTTGATAGTGCCACTACAGATTGTTTCTTACTCATCCAACTGACTGCACCTCCAAATAGGTTAAACACATACCCACTTGTAGATCTTCTCTGATCCAGATCTCCAACCTAGTCTGCATCAACAAAGCCACGAATATCCAACATTCTATCCAATCCTGATCTTCCTTGGTAGCACAAACCATAATCACTAGTGCCACGTAAATACCTGAAAACTCTCTTCACTGTTGTCTAGTGCTCCTTCCTTGGTTTTGACATAAACCTGCTCAATACTCCCACTGCATGTGCAATGTCTTGTCTAGTACAGAACATTGCATACATCAGGCTACCGACTGCACTTGCATATGGAACACGGGACATGTCCTCTTCCTCTTCTTGTGTCTTGGGACACTGTTCAGTAGATAACCTCACACCTACAAGAATAGGAACCTTGATCGGTTTACTATCCTGCATATTAAACCTCTGCAATATTGTCTCGACATACTTCCTCTGGTTTAACTAGAGCTTCCTCTTTGCCCGATATCTTTTAATTTCCATGCCCAAATATAGTTTGCAACACCAAGATCTTTCATGTCAAATTTGGAGGACAATTGGCTCTTCAAATCTTGGATAATTTCTTTGTCATTTCCAACCAGCAACATATCATCCACATACAAGACCAGATAAATAACACAATCGCCAATTAATTTAAAATACAAACAACGATCTGATTTTCTTTTGGTGAAGCCAAGTCCCCGTATAAATGTATCAAATTTCTGATACCGCATCCTTGGTGATTGTTTTAACCCATACAGATACTTCTTTAACTTGCATACCAGTTCTTTCCTACCCTTCACCGCAAAGCCTTCAAGTTGCTTCATGTATATTTCCTCTTCCAGTTTCCCGTGAAGAAATGTTGTCTTCACATCCATCTGTTCTACCTCAAAATCAAAAGTAGCAACAACAGATAAAACTAATCTAATAGAAGTTACCTTGGCAACAGGAGAAAAAATATCACCAAAATCAATTCCCAACACCTGCGAATAACCTTTTGCTACCAACTGAGCTTTGTATTTTTCCACCTTTCCTTCTGCATTTGTCTTCTTCTTGAACACCCATTTGCTGCCAATGGGTTTCCTTCAAGCCGAAAACTCCACCAGATCCCAAGCCTCATTTTTGTGCAAAGATGCCATTTCATCAACCATGACCTCTTTCCAGAGTTTTCCATCCTCTAAATCCACTGCTTCCTTCACAGTTTTGGGATCATCATCAGTAACAGACAAAGCAAAATTTGAATAGAAAGCAAATAGGCTATATCTTTTTGGTTGCCTTTTTTCTTGAACTGATCATCTCACAGCCGGAGTTTGTGGCTCTTCATCTTCTGATTCCTCCTCTACTGTAGAGTCTGATTCTTCCTCCTTTAGCTCAAACTCTATCTTCTCAGGTTCCTTTGGTTGGACTTCATGTTTAATAACATCTTTCACCTCCTTGAACACCACATCTCGGTTGTACACAACCTTCCTTGTTAATGGGTTCCAAAGCTTATAACCCTTTAAACCATCCTTATACCCAATAAAGATGCACTTTTCAGATTTACTATCCAACTTGGTTTGTTTCTCCTTTGGAACATGTACATATGCATCACATCCAAATACCATTAGATGTGAAAGAGAGGGTTTCTTACCAGTCCACACCTCTTGTGAAGTCTTATCCTCCAACGTTGATGAAGGTGACTTGTTGACCAGGTAACATGTAGTATCCACTGCCTCTGCCCAAAATTCCTATCCTAACCTGGCACCACTAAGCATCCTTCTTGCCATTTCCATCAATGTCCTGTTCATTCTTTCTGCAATTCCATTTTGCTGAGGTGTATATGGAGTATTCTTCTGCCATGCTATACCACACTTCTTACAGAATTCTTCAAATTCCTTGCTGCAAAACTCTCCACCATTATCTGTCCTCGACACCTTTATCTTCTTCTCTGTCTAATTTTCCATGAGAGCCTTAAATTCTTTAAACCTGTCAAAGACTTCAGATTTCTTCTTTAGGAAATATATCCATGTATTCCTTGAGAAGTCATCTATAAATGATACATAGTACAGACACTTACCCAATGATGGAACCTTCACAGGTCCAAACACATCACTGTGCAGAAGCTCTAATATCTATTTCGCCCTCTTACTACCAGAGGGGAAACTCACCCGATTCTTCTTCCCATATACACAATTTTCACAAAAATCAAAATCCAGAGAGCTATTACTCATACCTTCTACCATACCTTTACCATGAAGTATTCGAAGGCCCTTCTCTCCAATATTTACAAGCCTTTGATGCCACAACATGGTCTTTTCTCTAGAGACCACTAGATTTTTAGCTCCACTTTCAGAAACCACAGAACTATTGCACCCATCAACAATAGTGCTACCTTGCAGCTTGTATAGAGTTCCAATCCGAACTCACCGCATCAATATCAGTGCTCCCTGAACCATCTTGCAGGTATCTTTCTCGAATAATGTCTTTACACCTGCATCATCCATCTTGCTTACAGAAATCAGATTTCTAACCAATGCAGGAATATGTAGAACCCCCGGAAGTGTTCTAACCCTTCCACCTTGCAACTTCAACTTTACTTTGCCACAACCAACGATTCTAGCCTTCCTATCATCCCCCAAGAAGACATCACCAGCATCGTATTTCTCATACTCATAGAACCACTCTCTATGGGGAGTGAAGTGAAAGGATGCACCTGAGTCAATCAACCATGCCTCATGATCTACATGTGTACTTGAAGAAGCCAAGTACACATCCCCACCTTCATTTGAGGTGGTTTTTGCCTCTACAGAAGGAGCATCATCAGATCCCTTTCCTTTATCAGGAGCTTTAGATTTACAGTCCCTATTGTAGTGCCCTTCCTTTCCGCATTTCCAGGACACCACCTTTACAGGTTTTCTTGGAGATTTAGATCTCCCTGTAGATTTAGATCTCCCACTCGATGACTTATTTTTGTTTCTGTTCTGGGACCATCCTCGTACAGAAAAGGCATCACCATTCTGGCTCTCCATATTTTTCCGTCTCATCTCCTCTGTCAGCAAGGCTTAGACTATTTCATCAAATTGCAAGGCAGTTGCATTGCTACCTATTGCAATAACTAGACTATCCCATGAATCTGGTAGAGAACACAACAAACTAATGCACTTATCTTCATCTGAAATTTTAATATCAACAAATGCTAACTGATTGACCATAGTATTAAATGCGTTCAGATGCTTTATCATCAAGTCTCCATCTTTCATCCTCAGGTTATACATCTTTTTCCACAGGAACAGTTTATTCACCAGAGACTTAGATTGGTACAAAGTCCCTAACTTGTCCCACAAAGCCTTCGACGTAGCCTCCCCTGATACATTCAGCAATACTAAATCTGAGACACACAACCGTATTGTGCTCTTTGCCTTCCGATCCAACTTCTTTCATTCTTCATCAGACACTCTCGTTGGTTTAGTACCAGGATCTACTGCGATCCACTGATCTTTATCCACCAACAGATCCTCCATCTTGAGTTTCCACAACTCAAAACTCTGACCATTAAATTTATCGATCTCTATCTTTCCACTGCTCACCATCTTCTTTCACCACTAGAATCGATCTCATGGATCTCCCACTGAATAGGGTCTACCACAAGCCCGAGCGAAACCCCTCAGCAATCCCCTTGAAGCCAAAACAGCTCTGATACCAAATGTAGGTTTTAACCCCGTACAGAAATTACCTGCATACGAATTATAAAACACATAAAATAAACAATGCGAGAGCATAACCCATAAAACACATATACACAGAAATTTTCCCCTGGATCCAAAAACTGGGACTAGCAGCTTGATTTTTCATTATGTTCCTTTCAATGTTATAATACATATTTATACATGTCGAAGCATCCAATACCATGGACAGAAAACCATCATGTCCAATACCATGGACTGCAAAACCATCGCGTCCAAAAAACATGTGTGAAAATCATGCACAAAACCATAGGTGGGTCCACCCAACCTAACATAGGGTCCAAAACCAAAATTTTCCAGGGTGATGCCCCGGACCCCATAAAGTGGGGTTACGGGTACAACTCAAACCCCCTGTGACCCCCCCCCCCGTCTAAACCTCGGTTAACTACGTGGGCTAGTCATGGAAAGAATATAACACAACCCAACAATTGGTACATCTGGATACAAAGGGGGGTCTTCAGGGACATATTACATTACAATGGAGAACATTCTCTCGGCATCAGATTCTGGATTACGAGGGGGTTTCATTCCACTGCAGAAGGTGCCACAAGGTGGGACATATTTACAAGGATTTCCCTCTGAATGGTAAGGCGCGAGCAGGAGACAAGGATAAGGCCACTCCACACAAGAACTCACATGCTCAAGAAAATCCCCCCTTGTCTGATGAGGCAATGAATCACTCAGTCTAGGCTATTGTAGAGAAAGCACCTTCAAAAGAAGTCAGGAAGAAGCATGGGAAAGCACCATACAGGCCCCCCTCACCTCCTCTGACTAGAGCAAGGGCGACTGCCAAGGTTGTGTTCTCCATGGGTATGTTGGAATCTTCTTCCTCCTCTACTTATTCTACTGCATCATCTTATTGCATTGCTTCAAGTTTATTTCAGGCCTTTGTTCCATGCTCTCAGCCCCCCATTACCCTGGCCTACCCTCTTAAACCCCCTTCCTCCACCTTCTCATGCATTCCACCTTCCTTCCCAGAGGACCCCCCCTCCATCCCCTCCATTCCTGATCTTGACCCTCCATCCTCTAGATACCCGCTTCGATCCTGGACTCGATCACAAGCCCCTGATTCCTTGGGCATTGGTCTGATTTTCTTCCCCCCCCCCACCATAAGCAACCTCGAGGCCGACCTTCCTCCTTATCGAAATCCATCCTTCAAGCTGGGGAAGAGATAGCATCTGGTAGACAACATTCCATTGATTGGGTACTTAGAGCAGTGAATACCCTTGAGCCCCCCCTCCATGAAGATGCTATCCTTCAACTGTCGAGGGTTAGCTAGCCCTGGGAAAAAATTAGCCCTGCGAAGACTGCTAAACTCTGAGCTGATTGATGTCCTCTTTCTACAAGAAACCCTGGGTCAGGCTAGTGTTATCACACACCTGCTCGAATCTTGGCTTCCTGGGTGGACTTTTCACTCTCTAGATGCAAATGGCCATTCTGGGGGATTGGCCCTGGGGATAAACTCCCGCTCCATTAGAATCTGTAACATTTGGGGGAGCACTGGGCACATCAGGGCAGACATCTACTCTCCTGAACTTGAATCAGAGATCAGGATCATTAACATTTATAGACCCTATCATAGTCAGGAAGAATAATGGATTGAGTTGCTAAACTCTAACATTCTACAACAGGAGAATCTTATTCTGGGGGGAGACCTAAATTTTTCCATTGGTTTTTCGGAATCATGGGGTCACAATGCTCAAAGGGACACTCTCTTGGATTTCTCTGAGAACATTATGGAGGATCATAACCTTATCGATATCCCTTCAGCCAAAATTCAACCTACTTGGAGGAACAACAAAACTGGAGAGGACAGCCTTTCTAGAAGGCTTGATCGGTTCCTCATAAAGGAGTGCTTGTTGAACATGGGACATAGAATTAGACAGTGGGTTGGTTCTAGGGGCATATCTGATCATAGACCGATCTACCTGGAAATAAGTGGAGGAATGAACAAGCCTAGAGCCCCCTTCAAATTTAACTCTGCCTGGCTAAGAGATGTAGACTACACTAGGTTAGTCACTGAATTTTGGAAGGCCCATCCCCTAGAGGCTAGAGGGAACATTACAGAAGGATTCACTCATAACCTGAGGGAACTAAAGAGTCTATCCAAAATATGGGTGCACAAGAAGCGAACGCAGGAGGACCTTATCCTCAAGGCTACTGAAGAGGAGATAGAGGTCTTCGAGAATGAACATGGAGGGATCTACTCCTCCCTAGAACACAAGGACAAGATTACATCCCTACTTGCCAAGAGGAGTCAGATACTAAAGGATTGAGAAGAAAGTTGGCGTCTAAGAAGTAGAGCTATATGGCTTATGGAAGGGGATGATAATACAAAATTCTACCACAAATTTGTGAATGGGCACAAGGCCATCAATACCATATGGCAGCTAACAAATGAGCAGGGAGAAACAGTGAATACCTTTCCGAGGTTAGCTGCCCTGGCTACATCTCACTTCAAGCATATTTATAAGGCCCCACAAACTGCTACTCTAGCAGAAGTCATGCGCACAACTCAACTGTTTCCCAGGTTTGTCGATCAGGATGATGCTTTGGAACTGACAAAGGATGTCACACTAGGGGAACTCGAAGCCACTCTAAAATGGTTCAAATAAGACAAAAGCCCGAGCTTGGATGGATGGAATGTGGAATTCTACCTGGATTTTTTTGATACTCTTGGAGACGACCTCTTAAAAGTTATAGAGGACTGTCGATCTAATGGAAAGATGTACGAGGCCTTCAACTCCACCTTCATCGCTCTCATCCCCAAAACTGACAACCCCACCACCTTCAATGACTTCCGTCCCATCTCCTTGTGCAATTGCATATACAAGATCATTTCCAAGATCATAGCCAATCGCCTTCGGCCGATCCTGTCCACCCACATCTCAGCTGAACAATTCGCCTTCTTGCAAGATAGAAAAATCCATGAGGCTGTTGGGACCACACAAGAAATCCTACACTCCATCCAGTCGAAGAAAATAAAAGGTATGATTTTAAAAGTAGATCTCTCGAAAGCTTTTGACAGAGTAAACTAGATCTACATTAGAATGCTACTAACTCATCTAGGCTTCCCCTACGAGTTTATAAAATGGATTATGTGCTGCATTACTAACGTAACATTCAGTGTCCTTGTTAATGGGGTAGCATTGCCTTTCTTTCATTTTGAGAGAGGTCTCAGGCAGGGGTGCCCACTATCCCCATTACTCTTTTTACTCATCATGGAGGGGCTCAGCAGACTCATAAAAGAGGAACATCGAAGGGGAAGTATTAGAGGTATCAAGATCACAGACAGGTGCACCCTAACACACTTACTCTTTGTAGACAATGTTCTGCTCTTCCTCAATGGGAGTATTGGTGACTTGACCTCGCTGCAGAATACTTTCTCTGTTTTTCTAGTGGCCACAGGCATGATTGTCAATGATGCAAAGTCCACCATAATGGCCACTGGGTGCTCTCCTCATGAGATACAGTATGCCTTGATCAGATTCCCTTATACACTTCTGCAACTGGAGGAGGGACTAAAATATATGGGTTATAGATTAAAGCCTCATGGTTACAAAATCGCAAACTGGATTTGGCTTATTACCAATATGGAAAAAAGGCTCCACATATGGTACCACAAATATTTGTGTTACACAAAAATATCGTCACCATGATTATTTGCAGTCAGTATGGGTCTATCATTACTTGTATTGTCCTCAAAAGCAAGTCTCAGACCTCAGCTCTTCAAATCAAGCTTTGGAAATGAGAGAAAGACATTAAAAATCAATGAAACTCTGGTTCCGCACTTTCTCTCACTGTCACCTGTGGTCCCGCACCTTCTGTGTACAAAAGCTGCGGACCTGCCCGCTCTGTCCCTAACGGTGTAGGTGCGAACCCCTGTGAAAGTCAAAAGGCACAAGTTTTATCTTAAAAAACTCACTTTGGGTTAATTCTAGAGGTTTCTAGAAGGAATTTTGACGTGGATTGTTCGCTCTGAGGTGGTTCATGCATCCCAAAAGAGAAGGAGCTAATCCCTTGATGAGAGGATCTATCCCTTTGAAGGAGGACCTAATAACCTCCCTCCATTGCACTATAAATACAGGCATTGGGATGGTTGCTAAGGAGGTTAGAAGCTGAACATTTTTTAGGGTAAATGCTGGTGAAATCAAGACTTCCTAGTTGAGCTTAAGAGGAGAGATCACATACCTTTTTGGCTTCATTGGGGAGTGAGTGAAACTTGTCAAAGTAGAGGAGACTTCTTGTTGGACCCTGGGAGGAGCTTGTACAGCGTCAAGGAAAAGGTTGTAAAGTTCTTCTTCTTTTGAATTAATACAATCAAACTCATTTTTCTCAACAAGTATCTTATGTTATTTGTTTCATGGACTCCTTGACTTTCATGCTAAATATGTTTTATGCAATTGGCTTTTCAGGTGCTATTTAATTGTTTGCCTTGTTTGTGTTTGCAGATTCGTGACAAAGGAGCTCATTTGGATCGAAGAAGCGAGGGCATCCACCAGCTTGCGTTGGACCTAAGGTAGGCCCTAAAAACACTTGTTTGCTATTGTTTATCAAAGCATATTTAGAGAAAGATAGTGTCTGGTTGGTTTGCTTGTCATTAGGTCTTCTTTAGATTCTAGGAAGGTCTATCTTGTCTGCAAGATCGACTTATTCCGTGTGACAAAATGGCGACTCCGCTGGGGACTTGATTGTTTTCTTTGTTTTTACTTTGACTTGAGAAACTGTGTTTTTGTTTCTGTTTTTGGCTTGTTGTGTGTAAAATTGGGTAGAGTTTGTAGATCCAGGGTTATTTTTCGTTTTTCATAGCTTTGGGAGAGGACCGCACCCTAGCTGTTTGACACAGTGCATACTTACCCGCGGCTTGGCTTTTAGCATAGAGCAGGACTGCACCTGTGTCAACTGTGGGCCTGCGGACCCTGTCAAAAGTTTGAAAAACCCTAAGATTTCCTCTGTTAGTCAGCTTATTGTTTGTTTAGAAATTGTTATCCACTACCCAGACCTGCATATAACTTGTCAGAAGCTTTCCTTAGATTGATTTCGTTAGTGTTAGGGTTTTAAGTGAAATTCCTAGGAGTTTTGCTTGTTGGGTTTGTTTTTCATTTTGGTTGTGTAGTGGCTCTGAGCTTAGAAGCTGTAGGGACTTCAGATCACCTTAGTGTCTACCAGCCTTCTTATGAGTCTGAACATTTATGAAATCTCCCCTTGTTTGAGGAATCCGCTTTGAGTTTTCTCTTTACAAAACTTCGAAAAGCTTGTGTTTGAAAGTTTGGATTTTCATTTTCAAAAAGAAAACAAAATTGGTTGTTCTTGACTTATTTGTGATTCTGCATAAATTGGTCCTTAGCTTACATCTAGCTAAGTAAAACATCCTTAAAAAAGACTTTTAGTAGGCTTTGACTTCAAATAGGTTTTTATAATTTGTAGATCTCAAAGTTAGTCATTTTCATAGTTTTGAGTGTTTTACTTAAAAAATATAAAAATCTCCTTTGAAAAAAGTTTGTTTTGTAGTGATTGAGTGCTTTGAAACGAAAAAGGGAAATTTTTGTGAAATAACTAGTTGTCTCGTTTTGAGTGCATTGGAAAATGACAAAAAACTCTTCTTTTAATTTGTTGAATTGAGAAAGATTTGTGTTTACAAAGTATTTGCATTCTCAAACTCTTTCTTAGTTTAGAAGTTCATCGAAGAGAAAAAAATTGTTTAAATCATCTTAGGTGCATTTTTAGTGATTTTGAGTCAAGTCTTCATACCACGAGTTTCATCTCCGCACCTTTGGAATTAAACAAAAACCACTAAAATTAACGCTTAAAGTAAAATTCACCTAGTAACGTTTTTATTTCTAGGGCTCTGATACACCAACTTAGCTTAGGCTAGTGTCTTGGAGTAGGAGAGTAATTAACTCTCCAAGACAGTAAAAACAAACAAGTAGCTGCATCTTGTGGTAGGGAAGAAATCCAATTGTTGCATTTATGCTCTGGGAAAGCTCCTCTTAAAGGAGAAGCACGAGATCGTGTCCGAACCAGTGTGGGAATCAATCCTTCCTCATTGGGAATGACGCCAGATATTCACGTATTAAAAAAGATAAACCTCAGATTAACCATTGTCGAGGAGCCTGGGGTCACTTGTTGGTAAACCTTGGATTATGTCAAGGAGCCTTCAAGGGGATTGAGCTTGCTACTCTACCCTTGCGTGCATATCAGATCGTAGACTGTTCCCCGAGGTATATTTGTCTCAGTCGATAACCTTAGTGGCCATATTCTTTAGGACTCTTCCTGAGGTGATAGTGGTGGGAAGATCCTACTGTACCTAGAGCAGACATCGGCTAGACTCACTTGGATTTTCTGGGGGGTTCTCTTCACTCGAGACGGTTAAGTGGAGGAACTTGTGCCAGTCTATTCATTAAGTAGGTTGCCAGGGTAACTGTTCCAACTGCCATTTCTGTGTTGAACACTGCGACGTTGGATTTCATCACCAACTAGTGTTTTCGGTACAGAAAGTTACTGTTTGTGTGTGTTTGATCTCCTAGATTCTTTAGGCGTGTGATTCAAATTTTTTTGGTTCTTTAGAGACTTTAGGTGCTTTTCATTGAGATTTTACTTTATTTGTGTGTGAAGTAGTTAAAAGTTTTCAACTGTGGTTGAATTACCAAGACAGTCCCGTAGACTTCGGGGCCAGTCTCTTGAGTTTGTAAACGTGGCTGAGTTACTGAGAAAGTCCCGTAGACTTCGGGTCCAACCTCCTGAGGAAGTACCGAGCCAGCTTGAAGGCTTGAAATTCCTCGTAACTCCTAGAGACAGTAGAGTTGCGTCACTTGAGGAAGGAGAATCTTCTTTGATAGTACATCCTGATTTTCAACTGTTAGTAGCAGAGTATAATCCACAGTCAGTGTCTGTTTCCGAAATTGCTGGTAGCTTTTCATCTACTAGTGATATAGGTGAAGAACACAAAATATCCGGGCCTGAAAGTGAATTTGCTGCTACTCCGACATCGGGGTTTGTTTCTCCAACTTCTAGTGGTCCTGGTTCACCTAGGGTAGAAAGAGTAATCACCCAAGATCTTCCTTCTGGACTTATTGCTATTGAAGAACTTGCTCCGGAAGAAGAAGTAGGCATCCCTATCCCTGAAAATAAACCTGTCATTGAACTAAGGGAGCGTGAATCAATTTTTTACAGTCCACCTAGGAGAAGTTCTTGGTATCTTTCTTTGACTAATTTTCTAGAAAACTCAGGGTTAAGTTTTTCACCACCTCGTGCTCCTTATCACCCAACACCTAGAGGTTTTTATACTCCCGTAAATATGGCAAGACAGTCATCCATGTTTACTCAATCGCCCGAATCTTTTTTGTATGGCGGTCCTTCTGTTCCCTCCGGGTATCAGTCACTTTCTGGTACTTTTTTGGGAGCATCTCCTCAACCCATTGAGCAAGGGTTATTAACTGGAAACAACGGTACTAAGCCGTTGAGCGTAGAAGACATTCTTATGATGTCATGTTCTATTCCCAATCCTCAACCTCAAAGTGGCCAGTTACTGCCTGGGGGACAGCCTCAATTAACGCCTGGGGGGAAACCTCAAGGTACACAGTTTGCATCTGGGGGGCAACCTCAAGGACAATACATACCTATGGGACAGTACGTTCCTCAAGGTCAACCCCAAACTCAATATGTACCCCAAGGTCAACCCCAGTATCAATTTATACCTCAAGGTCAACCCCAGTATTAGTATGTGCCTCAAGGGTATCAACCCCAAGGTCAATACTCGAACCAAGGTTTCCAACCACCCTCCGGTCAAACGTATGTTCAAGGAACGAGAAATGTACCTTTCAATTATAAATCCTACCCTCAATCCAGTTATGGTCCTCAGTATTCTCAACCAGTTATGGGTCAGTACCCCGGAATAAATATAGTGTGGGATCCATCGCAAGCTCAATAGGTATTGCAGCCAAGTGTATAGTTGTCATCTCAAACTGGACAACCCCTAGTTTCTGGTTCACCCCAGCAACCAGTCCAGTCTAACATTCAAACTTTTGTACCTTCGGTAGTTTCTCAACCTAGGCCTAGTACACCTCGTACTCCGCCTCAAACGACTGCTACAACTGCCGCAACATCTGTTCAATCTACCCCACCTACTTCTGGAGTATCGACAGCTCCGGTTTCTATTGTTCCTATATCTACTCCTCAGACATCTTTACCACCATCTGGATCTACGATTCAAACTTCGGTTCAAATGCCTGTAGGACAACCTGGTTTAAGTACGATTGTCACAAGTCAACCACAATTCACTTATCAACCATACCAAGGACAGTAACAATTCGGTCCTGCTGTGCAGCAGCCAGTTTATCAGTATCAACCGTACCCTGGGTACACTTATCAACAACCTCAACAACCCCAGTATGGTCCGGTTAATCCTGGTTTCCCGGGAGGATACAATATCCCAAACGCGATTCCTATTCCTAGTTATCCTGGATATCCTCCTCCTAGAGCTGGTCTCATGACCCAGAATTTTAGGGATCCTAATCGACAGTTTCCGTTTATCGCAACTTTGGACTTACCTGACTTGTCGCGCTTAACGAACGATCCCATTAATTATCTTCTGTTTTGGCCGCCAATGCCGAATAAGTTGCCCAGTGACATTCCCAAGTTCGAAGGTAAATCAGGAGAGGACCCGTCGAACCATGTGATGACTTACCACCTCTGGTGTGCGTCTAACTCCATTACAAATGATTCAATCCGTCTTAGACTTTTCCAGCGCACTCTAATTGGTCTCGCAGCCAAGTGGTACATTGAGTTACCGCGAGGCACTTTTTATAATTTTAGTCAGTTAGCTACCTCGTTTTTAACTCATTTTCAGTTGCCAGTCCGATATGACAATGGCACGGAATTGTTAAATTCGCTAAAACAATTGACATCCACTTACATTTCAGATCATATTCATGAGTGGAGACGTCGACGACATTTAGTGAAGGTATTTATTCCGGATCAGATCTTGGCTGAGTGGTTTGTAAAATCTTTGTTGCCAAAGATCACTGAAGACGTTGCTAAATCCGGAGTTGTTACTGAGGAGCAAGTAATTGCTCAAGCACAGTACCTTGACTTGGTCTATACTAAGTCAGGTACGTTACACGAAAAAATCCCCGATCTTCCCAAGAAAAATCAAATCACTGTAGCTCCTTCAGGATCTCATGCCGCCGATGGTATGATTGGCACGATTAACACTAAAAGTAAGAAGAAGTCTTCCAAGAATTCTTCCCCTATCATAACCTTGCCTAATTCCCCAACAGGGGACTCTTCTGTAGAGATTTCCACTGATATTCACGTTGTAGAGTCATCTACAGCCAAATCAAAATCCGGTGGGAAGAAGAAAGGAAAGAAGAAGAATAAAACGGACAAAAGTTCAAAGGAGAAACCTAAAAAGGTGGAATCCAATGATGAAAAGCGCAAACCTCGTTATCCGTGTCTCATCTGTGACGATGAACATTTTACAAGAGACTGCCCTCATCGTGCATAGGTTGCGAAGATTGTCAAGGGTTCCCAAACTCCTGTTGTTTTGAAGGATCCTTTTCCAGCTCAAGACAGTAAGATGGTAGGTTCATCCTTGAATGCCAATGAAGAACCCATACTGATGATGTCATATGTTAGGATTGCAACTCGATCGCAAGATTATGGTAGTAAAAGTCCTGTTGATGGTAAAGAAGCAGAATCTTCTCATTCTAATCCATCAACCTCAGCTCCTGGTTCTGATCCACTACAGATCGAGAAAGCTAATCCAGACTTGGTAATCAAACCACCCGCCAAGAGTATACTTCGAAAGTCATCTTTCAATCCACATGCGAGGGCGGCTCAGAATTATAACATTGTTGAGGATTTAACTGTTTCACCCTCAGCAATTTCGGCTTTGGAAGTGTTGCAATCATGTCCAGCACAACGTAAATTACTTTTGTTGGCTATAGGAGCTGTTGATGTTTAGGACCCGAACCTAATAATCTTCGATCTAGAAAATAGTACACCACGTTTGCCTCATCAAATGGCTTTCCAGATTCCAGTGATAGTAAAAAACAGGCCTATTCATCGGACTGTAATTGATGAGGGAGCCTCAACGTGTATTATCTCGATACAGTGTTGGAGATCGCTTGGTTCTCCTTCGCTAAATCAATCCCTGACGATTCTAAAGGCCTTTGATGGCCGTGGCTTTCATCCTTTTGGCATTCTATAGGATTTTCCTATAGGGGTTGAAGGAAAAACTGTTAGTCTAGATGTGGAGGTGGTTGATGCCCCTCTAGATTACAACCTTCTCTTGGGTCGAAGTTGGTCTTACGCTATGACAGCGGTCGTTTCATCGGTCTTTCGAGTAATAAAATTTCCACACAATGGAAAGATTGTAACAATAGACCAGCTGGCTTACTTTTCATCTGACCCAGCTTCTTCGGAGAGTATTCAGCATGTCGGTAAAACGACTATCCCATATAAGGATGTTGGAGTAGGATTAGTTAAAGATGCCGGTTTACTGGGAATTTTTCCTTTTCCTCCGATCAATGCATCATCTTCATTTGCAACAATTCATATGATTACATCAGACACCATTGTTTATGATGATCCTTGGATCATTCCTTCTGAATCTGAGATAGACTCATATGGTAATGCCATGCTTTTGAGTCCATATGAAATTTCCTATGAAGCCGTGCAGTCGTTTGCTGACCCATCTTCAACCGAAAATGACTTAATGAATGTGGTCTGTGAGGAACCACTTTTCACATCAACCTCGGATTTAACCTCGTTTTCTGAACTTGTTCACTCTGATGAGAAAATTCGTGAAATCCTATGTGTAGATGATTTACCATGGGAAGATCTCCATCACAGATCTTCCTTTTTACCTGAGGATGATCATTTTGAAAATGATTTCTCATCAATTTTTACAACTGAATATGTCAAGGAACCTCAGAATCCAATGAAACATCCCGATTCAAAGTTAAATTTGGGAAAGATCTCTCGAACTATTCCTATTGACATTTCGGTTAAGCCCGGAATTGTTGAGAACATTCATATAGGTGCCTCGTGTACAGATGACGAAATTCAGATATATAAGGCCCTATTTCAAGAATTCCGCGACGTGTTTGCCTGGTCCTATGAGGAAATGCCAGGAATTGATCCCGCGATTGTTGTTCATGAGATCAAGACTTACCCGGATGCTAAACCCGTCTGGCAACGTTTGCATCAGATTCACCCACGAAAAGCTACTGCAATTAAAGCAGAAGTTGAAAAATTATTGAAAGCAGGTTTCATTTATCCGATCCCGTTAACGGATTTGGTATCGAATATTGTTCCGGTTAACAAAAAATAGGGAACAATAAGAATATGCATCGATTATAGGGATATTAATCGAGCCTGTCCAAAGGACAATTACCCAACTCCCTATATCGATCAAATCATTGATGATTGTGCCGGCAGCGAAATATTCTCCTTCATGGATGGTTTTTCCGGATACAATCAAATCAATATTCTACCTACCGATCAACCAAAAACGGCTTTCATTTGTCCATGGGGGACATTTGCTTATTGCAAGTTACCTTTTGGGCTTAAGAATGTCGGAGCAACTTTTCAAAGGGCGATGTCTTATGTGTTTCATGACATCAAGCACATTGTGCAACCCTATCTCGATGACTTGCCTGCTCATTCATTACATTGAGCTGATCACCTCGTCCATTTACGAGCAATCTTTATGCGGTGTAGGCATTATCGTATTCAGTTGAACCCACACAAATGTGTCTTCTATATAGAAATAGGTCGATTACTGGGGTTTGTAGTTTCGAAAGCCGGCATTCGCGTTGATCCCTCGAAGGTCGAAGCTATCATCAAATTGCCTCCTCCTTCGAGTCTTCGCCAACTCCAAAGTTTGCAGGGGAAAGAAAACTTTTTACGACGATTCATTCCTAACTACGCCGAGGTTACAAAGGGTTTTACCCAGTTATTGAAGCAAAATACTCCATTCTATTGGGATGAGATAGCTCAGAAATCTTTTGATGCACTTAAACACGCGTTGACCCATGCACCGTTGTTGCATCCTCCCAACTACAACCAGGATTACTTCTTGTATCTCGCCACCTCTCATTCCACCATTGGAATGGTCTTAGTTCAGGAAGATGAATTCGGAACGGAACATGTGATATATTACCTTAGTCGAACTTTAAATCCAACTGAGCTAAAATACTCACATGTGGAGAAATTGGCATTGGCAGTTGTTCAAGCTGTCCAACGTTTTCATCACTACATTTTACTACGTAAAACTATGGTAATTTCAGATTGCAACCCTATGATCTACATTTTGACCAAGAAATTGCTAGGGGGCAAGTACTCTAAATGGATCGTTATCCTGCAGGAGTTCGACTTGGAATTTGAGAAATCTAAGTCTAAGAAATCTTTAGTTTTTGCGGTGTTAATGTGTGACTTCCCGCATGCTGACACGGAAACTGTGGCAGAGGAGCCCATTGCAGACGAATCCTTGTTTCTAATCAGCACTTTAGATCCGTGGTATGGGGATATCATCGTTTATCTCCAGACCCAATCCTTTTGGCCAGAAATTTCAAGGTCAGAATGTCGAAAAATTCGATTCCAGTCCCAACAATACAGGATTATTGGAGATACCCTTTATCGTCGTGGGGCGGACTCTTTTTTTTGACGTTGCTTAACTCATGAGGAAGCTGAAAGGGTTTTAAATGACTGTCACTCTGGAGCGTGTGGCGGTCATATGTCTGGGTTTGCCACAGCCCAAAGATATTGCGCGCTGGCTACTTCTGGCCGTCTTTATTTAAAGATTGTATTACGGCGGTCAGAAAATGCCACAACTGCCAAATTTTTGATCGTAAGATGCGCGCTCCACCTACTCCTCTCCACCCTATAATTGCCGTTGGTCCTTTTGCCAAATGGGGTATCGATTTTATTACATGTAACCCTCACTCGGCGGGGGGCATGCGTATATCATCGTTGCGGTAGATTATTTTACCAAGTGGGCCGAGGCGATGCCTACATTTGAGGCAGACGGCAAGACAACTGCAATTTTCGTGTTCAATCATATAATTGCTAGGTTTGGTGTCCCGCAAGCGATAATCACTGATCATGGGCGCCATTTTCGAAACGTTATGATGACCGAACTTACAGGCCAGCATGGTTTACATCATGATAGTTCAACCCCTTATTATCCACAAGCGAATGGTCTGGTTGAATCCATCAACAAAGTTTTAGTTATCATGATCTGACGAATCATTGGAATTCATCGGTCGAATTGGCACAACATGCTATTTTCAGTGCTTTGGGCGTACCGAACTTCAGTAAAAACATCAACAGGGTTCACTCCTTTCCAACTAGTCTCTGGTTTGGAAGCTGTGTTACCCATTGAATGCGAAATCCCGTCACTGCAAATGGCCATCGAGTTACTTCTAGCCACTTTTGAAGAGGAAAAGTGTTTGTTATACTTGGCTCAATTAGATGAGAATCGACGTGATGATGCATTATCGATCGAGACTCACGCAAAACGAATGAAAGCTCAGTATGATCGAAATGTGACCCCTCGAAATTTTTCGGAAGGAGATCTAGTCTTAGTTTATGATCAAGCTAATGATAAATTAGGCGCTGGAAAATTCGTTCCTATGTGGCATGGTCCCTATGTTGTTAAGCGAAAGCTAGCCAAAGGGGCCTATGAATTGGTAGGCTTTGACGGGGACTCTTTGGGTAAACCCAGAAATGGCCTTTACTTGAAGAGGTATTATGCTTAAAAGAATGGGTATGGAGATTTAGTTAGGATAGTTTTTCTTTCTAGCTGGTGTGTTTTAGTTTAAATAGTGTGCTTAGCTTAGAGAGTGTTTTACATCATTATTCCTAGTTATCTTGGTTTTACTCTTGATATTGCAGATGTCGATGCCTCTCCAAACATACATTGGTTTCGCTGATGGTGCTTGTCGTAATACACGAAACATCTCTTCCGCAGCTTGGGTTATCTATTCGCCCTCTGACGAGTTAGTATCTATGCATGGGGTAAGCCTCGGTCAAACAACGAACAACATTGTTGAGTATAGTGCAGTGATTGAGTTATTATCTAAATCTATTTCATTTGGGATTCGAAGTTTGATAGTGAGGTTAGATTCTGAACTCGTTGTATTACAGCTTAATAGAGTGTATGCCATTAGAAATCTAGTGTTATTGAGATTATTTTTGAGATTGCGTCTCTTGGAACGTGAATTTGATTATATTGAATATCAGCATATTCCAAGGTATTTAAATACATTAGCAGATGCAATTGCTTCTCAAGTGTTAAATAGACATTTGCAATAATCATACATGTAAATTTAAAACCATTCCATAACATGATTTACAAGATAAGCCGGTAATAGTGATATATATATATATATATATAGGAGTGTGTCAAAAATACATCGTCCTCGATCATAGGTTGAAAAACACCTTATGATCGGCAAAAATGTTAAGTACAAAAAACAAAAATGTCGCATGTGCCCACAATAGGCAATCAACCTATCACTGGTGATGATCTCTATAAGAAACCACTGCACGGGCCACCTTGCAAAGGAACCTCCTAAAAGGTCCCAGGACCCTAATCACATAGCGCTGAAGTCGACGAGGAATGTCGTCTATAGTGGTCTCAGGAATATCTCCTATCAAGCGCTCGAGATGACCCTCCAACTCGGCCAAAACCTCTGCTGATTCGTCCTGTGGGGCTGGCGCAGGTGCAACTGGTTGCTTCCTCTCGTAAGGTGGAGAGCAACTGGTCGTTGTGGACCCACATTTGCATTTGAAATTTTTTGCTATCAGTTTTGAGATGATGGAAAAATAATAAAAAAATTTAAAATAGAAAAAATGTTGAAAAGGATTTTACCTGACTCGTCCCATTGCTCTCCTGGTGGAAGAACCATGTCTGGGTCACCACGAAAATCTATCCCAGCATAAGGGAAGTCCTGAATAGAAAAGACCTGATTTTCCAGCCACTGGAAATACTCAGGTTTGAATCGAGCAACCTCTGTCCTCTCGTCTGGGTGACGAGTGTTTAGTCAATATAGTGTTCCTAAATTGATGTCATTAATTGTCAACCCGGGGCTCGTAAGCTGATGAAGTGAGGGTGTACTATATGTACTTAAGCAACTTTCTTAGAGCTTTTGTCGTTTGGGGGGTTGTTTATGGTTAACTTATCTTCCTAATGATGGAGTGATGTTATAGACAAATGAGTGCAAGTGTGTGAAAAGTGAGTTCTAGATGAGTGAAAGTGTGTGTGAAGGTGATTTCTAATTACTTGCTGAATTTGTAAAGGAAAAGAACTTGAAAGAAATGAATGAATTGAAATGACTTGAAAGTAAATGACCATGTTCTAATGGCATTAGTCTCTATCCATACTGTTGCAAATAAAAGAAACAAGAAAATCACTTCAAGGATTGATGTTAATGATTATCTCCTCCTAACTCCCTGCTTCTACCACATAGTACTGCGTAAAACACAATTAGGAGGTAGCTGAAGACAAATCCAAGAATTGATAAAAACTCTAATCTACTCTAATTGACAAATTGTAACACTACTAAGCCTTTTCCAACATACTGCTTCCTACATATGTGATTATGTGTAACAAGTGGAAAAAGTATTAGTATCACAAGCCAAGACTACTCAAATACAAGCTGCAATTAATTAGTGTTCTGTTCTCTTGAAAAATAAGCCATTCATGATAAAGAGAGCATAAATTAGTTAGCATCCAACTTGTAAAACTAAGCTAAAACTAGTCTAGAAAACAGAGTAAAAAGGGCAGCATCATGAACAAGACAACTGCAACTACCATTAGATTTTAAAGCAAACACAACACACTTAATCCCGGGTGAAAACCTGCAAAGAAGTAAATCTGATCAGTGAAAATAAAGGCTGCAGCAATAAAGAGGAATCAAGCTGTACATAACTCAAGGAAGGAAATTCTGTTTGTAAAATAAAGAAATTGCAGAAATATGAACATGAAAAATACTTTACAAGGCTAATACGAACAGGGGCCCTCCATTCATATTATCCACAGAAAACTCAGATGCTCTTAAGACTTCAAAACAGCGTTTCCATTACTTTATATGCAGAGATACATAATCCAAAAGTGCTGGAACAGCTCTTATAAAAACAGAGTTTGAAAACGTGCCAAAATTCTCACAAATACATACACTACAGCATCTGAAAAGTTAACATCAGCGTACGCAGACGCAAGTATATATAGGCATCTGCAAGATGGCCTAATACGTAAACATAAAAACAGAAAATGAACTAACTGTCATGCGTATTAAAGGTGCAATTAACACGTCATAGGCTTCGTGGTCAAGCTGGAGGTCCTGGTCGATATGGGCAATGAATCTAACATTAGATCATGTCCCCCACGGCTTTCAAAACATGGACAGGTCACCTTTTCCACCGACGTGATCAAACAGCTTACGTATCCACGTTAAGCTGCCTTTATTTGATCGAAACTTGACCCCCTTTGACCGGAGGTACAAATGACGTGGCCGGCTGAACTGATGGCACAGGAACCTCGAGCATGTATATTCCAACATGCCCACGTGGCTCATTCTGCAAAATAGCACGTGGAACCTTGAAATCAACAAAATAGCTGTGGGATCATCAGATGGCTGCGGAATCAGCAGATGGCTGCGGAATCAGCAGAAAGCTGCGGAATACCTGCAAGTATGTCAAAAACTAAACAAAACAATTACCCATTAGCAAATCTCACTTGATCATGTTTAATGACAACTAATGTAATGATCTGGGTGGAAAATGAGGCAAAAGAGAGAGAAAAGTGATGAAAACAGTAGGTAATGATGGATGATAAGGTGTAAAGTAGGGACTCTACATACCCCCACTACGAGGGCATTGCATGTCCTCATGCAAAAACACTGATCAATCAACCTGCTGTGATGCCTCTGCCAAGACATCCAATCTCCTCTTCTTTCTCTGTGTAGACACATTTACCCTTGGCTTCTTTACTAAGCATCTGAACTTTAGGTTGATCAAGGCTCTGTTGAGCTTTTTGCATCTCTTCCTTAACTTCTTGTTATTTCTTTGCCACAGGCCCAAATGTAACATGGTGTTATCATGAATCATCTTATCCAATTTGGCTTGCTCTTTCAACTTCTCATTTTCTTGCGTGATATGTCGATTTAGAACCTCAATCTCAAAAAGTTCTTGTTTCAAGGAGTGGACTTGTTGTTGTACAGGTTGAACATTACTAGGGCCAGCAGCTGCTTGCTCTAATGTTTCCAGATAATTATACACTTTTTGCTGCTCCGGGTCCACTTCAGGTGACTTTTTGGGACTTGGTTCATAATCAAATTCAGATCCAGGTTCATGCTCAAGTTCATGTTCAAACGGGCTTTCCTCACGTGGAGGAGTAGCCTCAATGTGCTCAGCGTGTGGAGGACTTGTAGCGCCTTTTTGAGGTGAGCTTAAGTCAATGAAGAATGACTGTTTACCCTTTGTGGCCCCTACTTTCCTATTTTGTAATCTGCTGCTCCTTCTTACAGAGGTACTCTGTGTTTCTTTTGGTGCTTTCTGTTGTTTTTCTTTTGGTACTTTTTGCTTCTGTTTTTCCTCCTTTTTAGAGAGAGCAGTTTTATGAAGTTTGGCCATCCTTTGAGCTAGGGGTTGAGTGTCTTCCTCACTAATATCCTCAGGAGTGAGGGGAGCTTCTTGGACTACAGATTTACCCTTATCTTGCTTATGTTTCTTCTTCCCTTCTTTCCTTTTTTGAGCAATTTCTTGAGCAAGTTCTGAAAGGGTTTCAGAGATAATTCCTTGGGCTGCTTGGTTATCATCTTTAGTAAATCCAGGATCAATATCCTGTTCAGGCTGTTGTATGTCAGTTTCCTCATCAAACTGGTCTTGAACTGTTTCCTCTTGGGCAGTTGTTTCAGCCATAGTAGTATCAGGAACAATGGTTTCTGTTTGGGCAGTGATTTCTTGGTTAACCCCCTCTCCTCTTTTTCTTCTACTTCTTTTTGGCACTTGAGGGGACCCTCCAGAAGTTTCTCCTAATTCTTGAAAATGGTTTCTTATGAGAAACCTCTCCCATGTGTCTCTTTTTTATTTTAATTGTTCCTCTACCAGCAATTTCACAAGACCGTGATGACATAAATGTGCTTAAACATTTCTAGGGTTCTTTTGGACCATTGCACACATTTTCTTAAGACTTGAAAATAGAAAGTAAGGGAGATTAATGTCATCACCTAGAAAATGCATCATAACCTTTGCATGATAAACATATAAGACCCCAAATCTTCCTTCACAAGTGAAAAATTTCTGCACTAACAAGAGTAAAGTGGTCCACTCTTCTTTAACATAAGAAACCGGAATCCCTTTGGTAAAGATACTTGTGTCCATACCTGGGTTCTTCAAAATTCGTTTCCACTGCTGATCTTGGACTGCCCGGTTCTTAAACCACCTTTCTCCTGTCTATGGAAGTGAGGTAGCTTGAGCTATGCTGCTTTCATTGACTGTGAATTGTAAGTCTCCTATCTCCACGTGACCATCTTTTTCTCTGAAGGACCTTGCAAAGGCCTTTGTCACCTCCTTATGGTAGCCTTTGAACTTCTGTACACATTGTAACCAATTTGCCTTTTGTAAAGCCTCCTTGACCTGAGGATAACCCTCCAAAAACTTTGAACCTTCCGGTTCTGCCCTCAAGAGCTTCCCCATTTGCTTTTACGACTCTGTTCTATTTGAAACACGGCTTTAAAACGGCTTCACACAGTCAATTCACGGCTTTGGTTTCAGAACACGGCTTCAATAAGGGTTTTACATAGTAAATTCACAACTCTCTTCTCGAACACGGCTTCAACAAGGGTATTACACAGTGAATTCACGGCTCTGTTTTGGAGCTCGGCTTTAAAATGGCCTTACACAGTGAATTTACGGCCTCAACACAGTGGATTATGGGTTCAACTTTGAATACGGCCGTAACAGACCTCCACTGGTGTTTTAGAAATAGCGGAGAGGGTAAAACAGAGTATGGTGAATGGCAGCGTAGTGAGCACAGCATAACAGAGTGTGGGGAATGGTAGCAGCGTAGATGGAATGAAACATGTGAGTGGAAATAGGAGTGAAATGATATGAGCGTAAGAGGGTAGAAGGGTTAATGAATGAACAACGGCTATGTCCTTAGATCTCGGCTTCGAAATTACACTTGGCTGCGTGAGTTAATGTCGTGGAGACGTAGTACATTAGGTTACGTCACCTAAGTACGAGATATAAATGGAAGAAGCAGCCGGAAGTGAGATTTAAAATCATGGTAATCAAAGACTGATAGTCGTGGATGATACGTGGATATATGGTCTCATGGCTAGTAATCATTACACTTAGTGGCAAGAAACATGACTTAGAAAACTTTGCATAATGGAATAACTGTAAGCTTAGGATTTGAAACATACCTCAGATTCCCGTTTAGATTTGCCTTTGATGACTTGCCACTTAACCCTTCACTGATTTTTGCATGACTATTTTCCATTTTATTATTGATGACTACTGCTGTAGAGAAATTTCAAACAGACTGTGTTTTTTATTTGTGCAGGTACAGAGAGCTGCAGAATCATTAGATGGCTGCAGAATCCTCAGATGGCTGTGGAATCTGCAGTAGTAGCCTCCAACTGCAAAAAATCAACTTTAGTTGTAAAAAAATGACTTTATTGATGAGATGGAGTGTAGTGGGTGGATGGATGAATGAAAACAAATGAGGTGGAGTGGAAAATGAATGAAATGGTGGTGATGATGAAATGAAATGAAATAAGGGAAGAAAGAAAAAAAAAAATTCTTTAGAAAACATGAGGTTTCAGGTGACCCTGATTTTCACCTCAAGTTTTCTGTATGAGACTGCCAATCAGAGATTGGTTTTCAGGCTCATACATTTATTCTTTTTTTTTATCTTTTCTTTTTTTTTTTTTTTTTTTTTTTTTTTTTCAAAAACCAAAGCTTTAGGCTGATGGAGGAGAAGAGTCCTTCTCCACCAGCCTGATTGCAGAATCTCCCTTGAACAATTTGACAAACTCTTCTTTTGAGAATGGCTTCTGGTAGATTTTCAAGCGATGGCCATTCACAATGAGAGGAGTATGAAATTCATCGATAGTTTTTACTCGAACTGCTCCATTGCTAAAGACTTCATCAATCTCATATGGCCCAAGCCAATGAGTTTGAAACTTCCCTTTGAAGTCTTTGAATTTTGAATCAAACAATAGAGCCCAATCTCCTTTCTGAAACTTTCTTTCTTTGATATGACGATCATGCCATTTAGATCTTTGGTGCTGAACTAGATCGGTCCTTAGAATTGCATCTTGTCTCATTTCATCTAGCTCATTTAGCTGGTCCATTCTGTGTCTTTGAGCTTCTGAGAGGCTCATTCCCAATTGGACTGCCATCTTGAAGGTCTTGATTTGGAACTCAATAGGAAGCAGGACTTCCTTCCCATAAACAAGTTCATAGGGAGAATGTCCTGTTGTGTTCTTCCATGTGGTTCTATAGGCCCATAAGGCTTCAGGGAGCCTTTCCGCCCAATCTCTTCTATGAAGATGAACAGTCTTGGTGATAATGCCTTCAAGAACTTTATTGGTAGATTCCACTTGACCATTAGATTGCGGATGGTAGGGAGTAGATGTTCTGTGCTTGATCTTATATTCCTCCATCAGCTTCTCCATCAAATTAGATGTAAACTGGCTGCCTTGATCTGTCACAATTTCCCTTGGGACACCAAAACGAGTGAAGATATCCTCAAAAAGAAATTGAACAACTGAATTTTCAGTGGCAGAAGGTAATGCTTTTGCTTCTACCCACTTAGTAACATAATCAGTACAAACCAGTATATATTTCTTTTGCTTTGATGGTGGATTAATTGGTCCAACGAAATCTAGAGCCCATTTCTCAAAGGGTTCGATGCATACCTGAGGCTGTAGAGTCATTTCATTTGAAGGAGTTGGTTTCCCAACTCTTTGGCAGCTATCACACCTTTTAACATACTGCTTTGCATCTTTAAAGAGAGAAGGCCAATAATATCCTAGAGAAAGGATTTTATAGGCTGTCCTCTTGTCCGCAAAGTGCCCGCCGCATGGTTCATCATGACATGCCTTAAGGATGTCAGGCATTTCATCTTCCCGAACACACCTTCTGATTATACAATCTGGCCCTGTTTTGAACAATTCATTAGAAATCCAAGAATAATGTGAACTCTCCCGAATGATTTTCTTTTTCTCATTAGGAAATAAGTGTAGAGGAAGTTTCCCTGTAACAAGATAATTAGCCATATCTGCATACCAAGGTGTCTTGGTAGTCACTGCAAACAAGTATTCATCTGGAAACTTATCTTCTACTGGAGAATCCTCATTAGTGTTTTGGATTCTAGATAAGAAATCAGCTACTGTGTTTTGCTTTCCAGGTCTATCTAACACAGTAATGTTGAATTCTTGCAAGAGTAAAATCCATCTTGTAACTCTACCATTAGTGACAGGTTTGTTCATTAAGTATCTTATGGCAGAGTGATCAGTATGGACAAAGGTTTCATAGCCGGTTATGTAATGTCTAAACTTGTTGATTGAATGTACCACAGCTAAGAACTCTTTTTCTGTAACAGTATAATTTAACTCAGTAGGAGTCAAATTCTTACTTGTGTAATAAATGGCATAAGGGATCAAATCCTTTTGTCCCAAAACAGCTCCTAGAGCTGTATCTGAAGCATCAGTAGAGATGTGGAAAGGGAGTTTCCAATTTGGTCCCCTTAAGATGGGTGCTTCAGATATTCTAGACTTTAAAGCTTCAAAGGCAGATTGACACTCAGGATCCCATTTAAACTCACAGTCCTTGGTAAGCAATTTGAAAAGAGGAGATGCTATCCTAGTGAAGTTTTCAATAAATCTTCTGTAATACCCAGTAAACCCAAGAAAACTTCTAACATCCTTTTGGCAATTTGGAACAGGTAACTTAGAGATGACTTCAACTTTGGATTTATCAACCTTGATCCCATCTCCTGAAATATGATGTCCTAAAACAATCCCTTCAGTAAACATCATAAAACATTTTTCATGACTTAAAGAAAGATTTGTTTCCTTACATCTTACCAGTACTTTTTCCAAATTTTCCAAAGCTTCTTCAAATGTATTACCATAAACTGTGAAATCGTCCATGTATACCTCTACACAATCATGAATCAGATCTGAAAAGATTCCTAATACAACCCTTTGAAATGTAGCAGGTGCATTGCACAATCCAAAAGGGAGTACTCGGTAGGAAAAAGTTCCCCAAGGACAAGTAAGTGTGGTTTTGTCTTGATCTTTAGGTGCTACCTGAATTTGATTGTACCCACTAAAACCATCCAAGAATGAGAAATACTTTTTACCTGCTAAAGTATCTAGTACCTGATCAATAAAAGGTAAAGGAAAATGATCCTTTAAGGTTGCCTTGTTCAATTCTCGATAATCAATGCAAACTCTCCATTTACCATTCTTTTTGGGCACTATAACCAAGGGAGAAACCCATTGGCTATCTGAGATGGGGTAAATGAAGTTTACCTTGAGAAATTTCTGCAGTTCTTCTTTCACAATTTCCCTAAGGTTTGGATTCATCCTTCTTTGTGGTTGCCTAATAGGTCTGCTATTCTCTTCAATGTAGATGTGATGAATACAAGTCTTAGGATCGATTCCTTTCATGTCAGTGTATTCCCATGCAAAGGCAGTGGAATGTTTTTGCAACAGTTTAGTTAATTCTTCTTGTTGTGGTCTTCCCAAGTTTTTGTTAATGTTTAATGTTTTTCCTGGGAGGATTTCAACTGTAGAACTACCAAACTCTTCCATTGAGAAGAGAGACATTTGTCGAGAGGAGAGATATTCAATGTCTGCATCTATCTGAAAATGTTCAGAGTCATATTCTAAAGATACTTCAAAATTTTCTAATGTATTTAGAATTTGACTATCCTCACTGATCTCAGAGATGGTTAGAACTGGTTGTATAGTATCTTCATCCTCTACCCATTCATCTTCTCCTATTTCTATTATAGCTTTTGCTGGGGATACAAGTTGAACTTCTTCGTGGAATTACCATCTGATATATACATGTCTCCAGACCTACAGCTTATGAAAGCATCAGCTGTGGCCAGCCAAGGTCTTCCTAAAATAAGAGGATGTCCTCCTAGATTGTTCTTGGGAGTTAAAATCATAAAATCAACAGGATATTCCCAAGAATCTAGAGAGACTGGAATGTCTTCCAATACACCATCAGGTTTAATGATTGATCTATCTGCAAGCTGCAGTAGAGTGGGTGTAAAGAGAAGGTTAGGAAGCTTTAACTGATCCATGGTCTGTCTACTCATGATGTTGATCGCGGCTCCTAAGTCAATCAGAGTATTTGGGATTTCAACCCCATTAATATGAGTTTTGACAATAGGGCTACCAGGATCTACATACTTTTGCATGGTAATCTTACCCATCATTATGTCTGCAATTTTTCCAACTAGATGTATCCTTTTAGTATCTCTGGTTCTCTTTACTGTTTTCTTCAAACTCAACTCCTTTATTGTCTTCGCCAGAATGGGAATTTCCTTAATGGCCTGTAACAAGGGAATCTTGATATATACATTTTTCAATTCATCTAGGAAGTTATAGTCAGGCACCCATATCTGCTTTTCCACCCCTTTATCAATTTGCAATCTTTCAGGAAAGGGAGGTGTAGCTGTAGGTGTAGGTTGCTCAACTAGGGGAGTTGTAGAGATTGATTCTTTTTCTTTTTCTTTTTGGATATTTTGGGTTTGAAGTGATACTTCAGAACCTTTATTGACTTTGAGAGATTCCTCCTCAGAAATGCTTGGTTGTTGAACACTTGTGGAAGGTTGATCTAGGATTCTACCTGATCTAAGTTGTACTTCATTAAGAGGAACAACCATGTAGGTAGGGAATGGTTGACCTTCCATCATGTAAGCATTTTGAGGGTTCCTATTATTTGGATTCGGTAATGGCTGAGAGGGAAGTTGGTTAGACTTCTGCTGGGATTGTAGTGCTAATTGAGAATTTTGATTTTGTGGAGGAGGTTGTTGTTGTTGAGGGTATGGCAATGATAGTTGTTGACCTTGGTTTGGAAGTTGTGGAGCTTGTTGATTCTGAAATGATGGAGGATATTGATAGAATTGCACAAATCTCCCATAAGGATTTTGCATGCTTTGCATCCATGCTTGGAAAGCATTTTGAGGTTGAGGCCAAGGTTGTTGCCAAGGATTCCAACTTGGTTGGGATTGAGAATTCATAGAGTTGTTAAACCCTTGATTCTGTTGTCCTTGCCAAGGTCTCCTTGCAATAAAATAGAGAGATTTGAGTGTATCTGGATCCTCTTGAAAGACTGCTTTGAGGCCAGGGATTGAAGGACAATCCTTGGTCTCATGAGTTTCTGAGCAAATTACACATGTTTCTACAACGTGTGCATCTAAGGGACATTCCCTTAAAGCATGTTTCTTTCTACATTTCGGGCAAAAGATAGCCAAAGCTTCAGCTTCTGCTTTTTGTTTATTGTGAATCTTAAGGGTATCAAGTTGTTCACTAAGACTCCCTAAGATGTCAGTTTTAAATTCATCAAGCATACTGCCGATTTCAGCCCTACTCACTGATCCTGTTGCAGATTTATTCGCCCTAAGGAGAGAAGGATCTCTAGGCCCTTTTTGAGTTTTTGATTTGCCCCTTGAGAGATGGATACAAAGTTCTGCTATGTCATTGAGAGAAAGTTGAGAAATATCCCCTTTCCCCATCATGTTTAAGATGTCTATCCATTCATCCCTGATGGCTTTTAATAAGAGGGCTTTTAAGGTCTCTTCATCCAAGGTATTCATTTTTGCTCTTTTCAAGTTATATTGACACCTTTCAAGTAAATCTTCTAGACTCTCATCTTCTTTTTGTACCATTTTAAAAACCTCGTCCTTGTGATTAGTGGGCATGCAATTGTCTAAATACCTATCCAAAAATGTCTGTTTCATCTCATCCCAAGTCCTAATGGATTGAGTGAGTAACCCCATGAACCATTTCAAGGCTTGATCCTTCAGTGTTGAAGGGAACAACTTGAGTTTCTGAGAGTCATCCAGGTAGTCATAAGTTCGACATACCACTTCAAACTCAAATAAGAATGTTTCAGGGTCCTCAGTCCTTAACCCATGGAAGTTAGGGAGGACAGATGGTGATATGTTTTTCATGGTGGCTCGGGAATCCTCATTAACAATGGGAAACCCAAATGAATTATCCCCATTTCTATTTCCTCCTCCTGTGGGACCTCTACCTCCATTGTTGTTATTGTTATTTCCTCCTCCTCCTCTACCTCTACCTCTACCTCCTCCTTCTTCCTCTGCCATGATGATTCTCCTAGGGATTTCAAAATCTTCTGGTTCCTCTACAAAAGGTGAATGAGAAGAGATTTCTCCTTCTTCTTCAGATGATTCCAATTCCTCAATTACAATTGGTCTTCCTGTAGGAGAAAGAGAAGAGTCTCTTCCTAGTTCAAACTCAATAGAAGGTGTAGGGGAGTCAACTCTTGGCTCTTGAATTTCAGGAACTCTAGGACTAGGAGTTTCGGTTGGAGATAAGGGGGGTGTCTCTTGTCTATCCCTTGAAGCAGATGGACTTGTAAAAATTGAATTTCGAGCTCTAGCTAAAAACCGTCCACTAGAATCTCTAGCTCTATGCATGTCATTTTTATTTTTCTTCAAGTCAAGTTAATAGTTCTTTTTCTGATCTTCCAGTTCACTCTAGGTGCAAGAAGAGAGCATAGTCAAGAGACTACTAAATCAATAACTTTCTCCTTTCTGATCCTCCAGATCACTTTAAAGTGCAAGAGGAGAGCATACTTGGATAGATTATTAACTTCTTTCCTTGAAAATTTTTTTTTATGTTTTTTTCTAAGTATGGCTACTTAATTTCACTTCCCCGGCAACGGCGCCAAAATGTTTAGTCAATTTAGTGTTCCTAAATTGATGTCATTAATTGTCAACCCGGGGCTCGTAAGCTGATGAAGTGAGGGTGTACTATATGTACTTAAGCAACTTTCTTAGAGCTTTTGTCGTTTGGGGGGTTGTTTATGGTTAACTTATCTTCCTAATGATGGAGTGATGTTATAGATAGATGAGTGCAAGTGTGTGAAAAGTGAGTTCTAGATGAGTGAAAGTGTGTGTGAAGGTGATTTCTAATTACTTTCTGAATTTGTAAAGGAAAAGAACTTGAAAGAAATGAATGAATTGAAATGACTTGAAAGTAAATGACCACGTTCTAATGGCATTAGTCTCTATCCATACTGCTGCAAATAAAAGAAACAAGAAAATCACTTCAAGGATTGATGTTAATGATTATCTCCTCCTAACTCCCTGCTTCTACCACATAGTACTGTGTAAAACACGATTAGGAGGTAGCTGAAGACAAATCCAAGAATTGATAAAAACTCTAATCTACTCTAATTGACAAATTGTAACACTACTAAGCCTTTTCCAACATACTGCTTCCTACATATGTGATTATGTGTAACAAGTGGAAAACGTATTAGTATCACAAGCCAAGACTACTCAAATACAAGCTGCAATTAATTAGTGTTCTGTTCTCTTGAAATATAAGCCATTCATGATAAAGAGAGAATAAATTAGTTAGCATCCAACTTGTAAAACTAAGCTAAAACTAGTCTAGAAAACAGAGTAAAAAGGGCAGCATCATGAACAAGACAACTGCAACTACCATTAGATTTTAAAGCAAACACAACACACTTAATCCCGGGTGAAAACCTGCAAAGAAGTAAATCTGATCAGTGAAAATAAAGGCTACAGCAATAAAGAGGAATCAAGCTGTACATAACTCAAGGAAGGAAATTCTGTTTGTAAAATAAAGAAATTGCAGAAATATGAACATGAAAAATACTTTACAAGGCTAATACGAACAGGGGCCCTCCATTCATATTATCCACAGAAAACTCAGATGCTCTTAAGACTTCAAAACAGCGTTTCCATTACTTTATATGCAGAGATACATAATCCAAAAGTGCTGGAACAGCTCTTATAAAAACAGAGTTTGAAAACATACCAAAATTCTCACAAATACATACACTACAGCATCTGAAAAGTTAACATCAGCGTACGTAGACGCAAGTATATATAGGCATCTGCAAGATGGCCTAATACGTAAACATAAAAACAGAAAATGAACTAACTGTCATGCGTATTAAAGGTGCAATTAACACGTCATAGGCTTCGTGGTCAAGCTGGAGGTCCTGGTCGATATGGGCAATGAATCTAACATTAGATCATGTCCCCCACGGCTTTCAAAACATGGACAGGTCACCTTTTCCACCGACGTGATCAAACAGCTTACGTATCCACGTTAAGCTGCCTTTATTTGACCGAAACTTGACCCCCTTTGACCGGAGGTACAAATGACGTGGCCAGCTGAACTGATGGCACAGGAACCTCGAGCATGTATATTCCAACATGCCCACGTGGATCATTCTGCAAAATAGCACGTGGAACCTTGAAATCAACAAAATAGTTGCGAGATCATCAGATGGCTGCGGAATCAGCAGATGGCTGCGGAATCAGCAGAAAGCTGCGGAATACCTGCAAGTATGTCAAAAACTAAACAAAACAATTACCCATTAGCAAAGCTCACTTGATCATGTTTAATGACAACTAATGTAATGATCTGGGTGGAAAATGAGACAAAAGAGAGAGGAAAGTGATGAAAACAGTAGGTAATGATGGATGATAAGGTGTAAAGTAGGGACTCTACAACGAGCCATAACTACGACCCATCGCATCAGTTTGGGCTCTTGAGGAAGCCCAACTCCAACAGTAAGGTGTTGTGGGATCAGCATAGGAACCCTCTCCAGGCCAAAACTCACGACCAAAGCCCCATAACCAAAGGTCTTTAGTCGTCCGTTCTTGGCCCTGGTTAGTTGGCCTTTCACATTGGCCAACACAGCATCACACCAGTTGAAGATGGTGCCTCGAAAGCAATCAACTGCCATACGCATCTGGGACCCGGTGGCAATATGTAATGCAGCAGCTCCGCAAATTCTGGTGACAATGAACGCAATCACCATGAGCTCAGGACCGGATATGGTCTTTATGTCTATCCCTTTGTCTCTAGCCTGGCTGTTGCAGTACTCTAGCCTGAGGCTATCAACAGACTGGCCACCTGCCCTAGCCCCAAACAGAGTCAAGTCTTTGCCTCTCTTAGGCAACCAGTCAAGAAA
This sequence comes from Pinus tabuliformis, assembly GCA_031772625.1. NCBI lineage: Eukaryota > Viridiplantae > Streptophyta > Pinopsida > Pinales > Pinaceae > Pinus > Pinus tabuliformis. The sequence continues at coordinate 407,365,814 of CM062817.1, read as the reverse complement.
TATATGTCCTCCAGCTCGATTTCGAGTTGGTGGCCGCCGATGAAAAAGCACTGGTCGTGTACGCTCCATCTGTCAACCATCCACTGTAAGAAATCCACCTGAGCCCTCGCGCCAAGAATGGCCCAGAATTTGTACGAGCGCACGCCCTCAAAGCATCAAGTGAAGGCTGATGATTCCATGTGGCAGCATCTACGTCGTCATGCTCTCGTTCACGCCAATCTAGCATGATGTACTCCCTACATCAAGTATAAAGACAAATTAAATTGCTAGAAATTATTTTGTGTGGTCCATTTTTGAGAATTTTTGGGTTAAAAACCCTTGTGACGGGGACCGTACCCTCCGAGCTAGACACAGTGCGTGGGACCGCACTTTGTATACATGGAAGGTGCAGACCCTGAGCTTTTTCCCAATGGAGAAAAATACGGGGTCCGCAGGCCCGCAATGGTAAACCTGCGGGCCCCCGCGTGCAGGTTTTGTGCCTAAAAACCCTCCCAAAAATGAAATAAATGACTAAAACAAAAAATTAAACGGTTAAAAATGAAGAGTAGGATGATGTGGATTACCTAGAGAAGACGGCGTTTGATTCCGACGGTTGGATTTTCCGCAATCTTCACGGGAAGTTTTCTGAGCAAAAGCACTATTTTCTCACCCAAACTCAAACGGTAAAAATGAATTGATAAAGGCCCTTTTTATAAGTTTTTTGAGTAAATAAATTGCAAATTTGTTTATGTTTCACTTTGAAAAGGTATTTTGTGACATTTTTATCCATTTCAAACAGGTATGAGTAATGTTTGTGTTTTTGTGCAGAATAACGGATTATTCAGGTGAAATCTATCATTTTCGACGAAAAAACATGTAGAGTCACCTTTAAGCTCTTTTCTGACTCTTGAAACATGAAAAGATTGCCGAGTGTTTCTTTTAAACTTGTTAAAACGGAATTAAAAGACGGTCCACTTACAGCTCTTTTCCGACCGTAAAAACATGAAAAGATTGCCGGATTTTTGTCGTTTCAAATTCGATGTTGGTTATAAAACTATGTGTCATTGATCGCTTTTTTACTTTTTCGGGTCAAGGGAACTAATGACGAAAAGTACTCCTTGGTCGTAAAAGATCAAGCGGTTCTCTCAAGTATTATTTTATACTTTTTCGAGCTTGGGAGACACAAATTCACGAAAATGGTCAACCCTAGAGTCTTCTTAAGTTTTTCAGACTCTCTAAAATTGAAAAATGCTGAGTTTCTCCTATACTGGACTCGTTAAAATTTCACAGTAAAGGACCTGTTCAATTACAAACAGGAACGAACCACTCCTTCTTAGGGTTCGAATTTAAACTAAGTTGGACTCATCCAAAGGATAAGCTTATAATCAAGCAAATGTTATCCTCCTCAAGCTTGTCAAAAATAAAGAGGTACTTGCCAGAAATGGTGGGGGAAAAGAGAGAAAAATGAGCATGTTTGTCATACTTTGTAACCACTCTTGAACACGACACTTTCATTCACTTGCGCTGGGAAATCCTTTGCCTAACAGTTGATCAAACCACATTGAAAGTATTCAGCCGGTTTCTGGGTATTAACTTGGGGTCGATTGTCACCAAGCCATCTGTCGTGTCGTTATGTGTTCAAGAGGTCACTGCCAATAAGCCATTCATCTGCAAAATATCTGTCATCCATCTTGACCATCCCTGAGTCAGTCCTTGCAACTAAATTTCTTCAACTTGATCTATGATTTCATGTTGTGGGCTTGCCTACGACAGATCGCTTTCTGTCGACATCAGCTCATTATCTAGAAAGATGATCTAGGAATCGTCAGTACCTTGAGATCTTCATGCCTCAATGGCAGGTTTCTCGTCTTTGACGACAATTTACATCATTGACTTTCGATCAAAGGATTCCATGACATGTTCGACATCAACACATTTATTCACATCTCATGGATTGTACTGGGTACTTTGAGAGCCATTGACATAACTGGTGGTTTCTCTCACACTTGTTAAACAGTTTGCATCATTGACTGGTAATCAAGTGGTTCCTACCATGTTCGACATCAACACATTCATTCGCATGGATAGAATCGTACTGTTTCGGGAAGTAGAAATGAAGATCCTGGATCTAGTTTCCACAATCCAGGCTGCGAGGAAATTTGTATTCATTATATAATGGACTATTCATAAACAGATGGCTACGTCCATACTATGTCCACATGAGTCTATACTTGTGATGTTTTACAAGATCATTCCTGTATCAGAGCAATATTTAGTTTTCTAGTCAGTTTGGATCTGAGTATGGGAATGCCTACCTCAGCGATGATATGATCTCATATATATATCTTGCATTGAATGTTTTTACAGGTTCCAACCAGGATTTCCACAAGATTATCCTTGAAATGATAAAGTACTTCACTCTTCCTAAATGATAAGAAATCCTCATCTACTACAGACTTCGCACTTTAGGGGGAAATCTGTTACACAAAAATATCGTCACCATGATTATTTGCAGTCAGTATGGGTCTATCATTACTTGTATTCTCCTCCTAAGCAAGTCTCAGACCTCAGCTCTTCAAATCAAGCTTTGGAAATGAGAGAAAGACATTAAAAATCAATGAAACTCTGGTTCCGCACTTTCTCTCACTGTCACCTGCGGTCTCGCACCTTCTGTGTACAAAAACTGCGGACCTGCCCGCTCTGTCCCTAACGGTGTAGGTGCAGACCCCTGTGAAAGTCAAAAGGCGCAATTTTTATCTTAAAAAACTCACTTTGGGTTAATTCTAGAGGTTTCTAGAAGGAATTTTGACGTGGATTGTTCGCTCTGAGGTGGTTCATGCATCCCAAAAGAGAAGGAGCTAATCCCTTGATGAGAGGAGTTATCCCTTTGAAGGAGGACCTAGTAACCTCCCTCCATTGCACTATAAATACAGGCATTGGGCTGGTTGCAAGGAGGTTAGAAGCTGAACATTTTTTAGGGTAAATGATAGTGAAATCAAGACTTCCTAGTTGAGCTTAAGAGGAGAGATCACATACCTTTTTGGCTTCATTGGGGAGTGAGTGAAACTTGTCAAAGTAGAGGAGACTTCTTGTTGGACCCTGGGAGGAGCTTGTATAGCATTAAGGCAAAGGTTGTAAAGTTCTTCTTCTTTTGAATTAATCCAATCAAACTCATTTTTCTCAACAAGTATCTTATGTTATTTGTTTCATGGACTCCTTGACTTTCATGTTAAATATGTTTTATGCAAGTGGCTTTTCAGGTGCTATTTAATTTGTTTGCCTTGTTTGTGTTTGCAGATTCACGACAAAGGAGCTCATTTGGATCGAAGAAGCGAGGGCATCCACAAGCTTGCGTTGGACCTAAGGTAGGCCCTAAAAACACTTGTTTGCTATTGTTTATCAAAGCATATTTAGAGAAAGATATTGTCTGGTTGGTTTGCTTGTCATTAGGTCTTCTTTAGATTCTAGGAAGGTCTATCTTATCCGCAAGATCGACTTATTCCGTGTGACAAAATGGCGACTCGGTTGGGGACTTGATTGTTTTCTTTGTTTTTACTTTGACCTGAGAAACTGTGTTTTTGTTTCTGTTTTTGGCTTGTTGAGTGTAAAATTCGGTAGAGTTTGTAGATCCAGGGTTATTTTTCGTTTTTCATAGCTTTGGGAGAGGACCACACCTAGCCGTTTGACACAGTGCGTACTTACCCGCAGCTTGGCTTTTAGCACAGAGCGGGACCGCACTTGTGTCAACTATGGGCCTGCGGACCCTGTCAAAATTTTGAAAAACCCTAAGATTTCCTCTGTTAGTCATCTTAGTGTTTGTTTAGAAATTGTTGTCCACTGCCCAGACCTACATATAACTTGTCAGAAGCTTTCCTTAGATTGATTTCGTTAGCGTTAGGGTTTTAAGTGAAATTCCTAGGAGTTTTGCTTGTTGGGTATGCTAAGCACTGGTAAGGCATGTAAGGGAATATCAAGGAATTTCAAGGAGTTCTAGAGTGTTTTAGGTAGTTTCGGGGTATGCCAATATGCGTCAAGGAGTTTCAAGGCAACAAAAGGAATAACCAAGCTTAAATGCAAGGAAATGAACACATAAGAGGGTTAATAAGTCGAGACTTTATCTTTTTCGAAAGAGGCATTCTAGGCACACTAATAATATGTTCCAATACATTCCAAGTGCAAATGTGTGCCAAGTGCTAATGTTTGTCAATACAATATTATGCCAAGGTGTTCCAGGGCATGCTAGGGACTACAGGTCATGCCAACACATGATAGGGGAGTGTTATGCTATGCTAGGGCATGACAACATGTGCTTGGGCGTCCTACTCATGGTAAGATGTTCTAGGTACAAATATGTTCTAGGTATAAAGATGTTCCAAGACATGTGAGGTGCCAAGGAATGTTAGTGTACTATTCCAAAGCATGTTAAGGTGTGCCATGAGTGTTGAGGAGTGTTGGGTCTCTCTCATTAATAGAATTGACAAAGCTTGATTATGTATTAAATAATATATTTCCTACACACACTAGTGGAACTTTATTTAAAGGAAATTTGTTAGATAATAAACCTAATAGAGATGAATCATGTGTTGACTCATAGGAAAACTATATTCTTATGACTTAAGGGAAATTATACACACTAAATACTTCTTAACAAATTGACTGACTATTATAACCACTATAACCTTGGACACATAATGAAAACGACTCCAAAACAATGGTCTTAAATTGTTATCTTTTGACAAAAAATATAGTAACAAGTACATAGCATCATCAAAAACTCATTGGAATGATCAATGATGATGAACATTTTTTTACCGTCACCAAAAGTAACAAAAATGAGAATTTTTGAGGGTTAATAAAAGATCATCACTAGAAGTGTCACCAAAGAGAGAATTAGTGATGGGCCTTTAACGCTCCTCACCAAAAGTGTCACCAAAGAGAGAATTAGTGACAAGCCTTTAACGACCCTCACCAAAAGTGTCATTGAAAATGGCTTTGGTGACAAACCTTGAAGGACCATCACTATATAAACTTACAACAATGATTTTTTTAAAGACCATCACCATATGCGACATTGGTGACGGACCTTAAAGGTTCGTCACATGCATGAAGCATCATCAAAAGCTCATTGGAATGATCAAAGATGACGAACATTTATTGACCCTCACCAAAAGTAACCAAAAGTATCGTTGGTGACGATCAATAAAATATCATCGCTAGAAGTGTCACCAAAGAGAGAATTAGTGATGGGCCTTTAACAACCCTCACCAAACGTGTCACCAAAGAGAGAATTAGTGACGGGCCTTTAACGACCCTCACCAAAAGTGTCATTGAAAATGGATTTGGTGAAAAACCTTAAAGGAACATCACTATATACATTTACAACAACACTTTTTTAAAGACCGTCACCATATGTGACATTGGTGATGGACCTTAAAGGTCCGTCACAGGTATGACCCTCACCAGTGACCTTTTTTCTTGTAGTGTGTGATCACTAAACAATGTAAACCTCACGCAAAGAAGATAGTGTATCCACATATTCAATGCATGTATAATCACTACCGACTCAAGATCATGTGTGGGGTAGTTCTGCTCATGCTCATTCATTTTTTGTGACTCATAGCATATCACCTATCCATCCTGCATAAGGACTCCACCAAGTCATTTCTTGCAAGAATATGTGCATTCTACAAACTCTTTGTTTGGATCTGTAATCTTTAATGTTGGTGAATGTGTCAACAATTGCTTAAGCTTCTCAAAACTAGCCTCACACTCCTTTGTCCATTTGAACTTATTACCTTTCCTCTATAACAACGTGATAGGATAATAAAACTGTGAGAAGTTCTTGATGAACCTTCTATAATAGCCTGCCAACCCCATGAAGGATCTCACCTCATCTACATTCTTAGGAGATACCCACTCCATGATGGCCCTTATCTTTTCTATATCTAATGCAATGCCTCCTTAGAGATAACATGCCCCAAGTAATGTACCTCAATCTGAAAGAAAATACACTTGTTGAGCTTAGCATACAAATGATTCTCTCTCAATAATCTCAATACCGCTACTAACTGTTTGACATGATCTTCCTCATTTTTAGAATATACCTATATGTCATCAATGAACACGATAAAAAACTTATCCAAATACGAACACAACACACTATTCATCGAGCACATAAATGTAGCTAGATAATTATTAAAACTGAATGGAACTACAACAAACTCATAATGGCCATACCTGGTCCAAAAATTTGTCTTGTAAATGTCCTCTTCTTTAATGTGTACTTGATGATATATGGTTCTAAGATCAATCTTTGAGAACACTATTGATCCCTCCAAGTTATCGAACAAGTTATCAATCCTTAGTAATAGATACCTGTTCTTGATGGTCACTTTGTTTAACTTCCCATAACAAATGCATAATCTAACAGTACCATCCTTCCTCTTCACAAACAACATCAGTGTGCCCCATGGTTATACACTTGGCCTAATGTATCCCTTTTCCAACATTTCCTTCAACTACAGCTTCAACTCTACCAACTTAGGTGTACTCATCCTGTAAGTTGCCTTTAATTCCAGAGCTACCCCTGGCACCAACTCAGGTGTACTGATCTTGTAAGGTGCCTTTGATTCCAGGGCTACCCCTGGCACCAACTCAGGTGTACTGATCTTGTAAGGTGCCTTTGATTCTAGGGCTACCCCTGGCACCAACTCAATAGAAAATTATACCTCCCTGTGAGGTGGAAAATCTGAAATATCCTCAAGAAATACATCGTGGAACTGCTCTAGGACTGGGTACCTGATCAAAACATCTACGTCCTCAACTTCCTTACCCTTGTCACTATAAATGTGCACTACAAATAACACACACCCTTTCCTACGACTATGCTTAGCCTACATAGTTGTCACCATCCTAACTAATGTGGCTTTCTTCTTTCCCTGTAAGACTCTTGGTTGCCCATTTTCATCCACACACTCAATGGTTTTGTCATAACAATCTACCTTGGTTCTACGAAGGTAAAACCAATCCATGCCCAACAACATATTGTATGATCCCATTGTAATACATTCAAATGTGCTATGGCAGGCATACTATTCAAATAAAATGCACAAGATCTTACCCAATGACGCACTCACTTCTTTGTACCTATAGACAGCTACACTAACCAAGATTCTACATGAAATTCATTATTCAAACCACACTTATCCACCAAGTCAGGGGTAACATAGTTATAATAAGATCCAGGGTCAATTAAAATAGAAATAGCTTGATGACAAAGCTTACCGTCCATCTCAATGATAGATTCCTAATGATATGCCTGTTTGTTATCCAATGCTGCATAAATACAAGAAACACTCTAAAAAACATCCCTAATAGTTTGTGCATGCTGTACACTATATATCTGAGATCTACCACCCTGATACTATGAAAAATCTCTCCTACGATGATGTTACACTTGATTGTGTCACCATGACAAATAATGATCAAAATTGGATCTCTCACCATCCATCCAAGTGTCATGAAGCACTCCCTTGCAAGTCAACAACTTATATACCTTGAATAAAATGGAATTTCTAGATCTCATGGTAAAAAACCCTCTTTTTGAGAATATTCACTGTTTTTCTAAACAGAATCTTTACATGTGCAATGTCTTCCACTATTAACCGTGTAGATCTACGCACTATCTTCCACTATAAACTGCACAGGTAAATCAATAAAAAGTAAAAATAAAAAGTGAGATCTAGAAGCATTGTTGGGTGAATCATTCCCGAAAAAAAGCTTCAAACTCATGTTTATTCGATTCTAAACTCATTTTTGATGGAACTAATTCCCATTCTTCAAGGAGCCCTCATCCCTCTTTCAGTGGATCTCATCCTTGGACTAGGGATCTCTAACTACTTCCTTTTGGCCTATTAATCAAGCCATAGGTGGGGGAATTGAGGGAGGCTATTAAGAGTAAGTTTATGCTGACGTAATCAGGTTGGAGAGATTATCATTCTTGGAGATGATTGAGATCAATGGGAGGAGCTTCACAACATCAAGGCACATGTTTTGTAGCTCCTTTATGCTTCTAAAATTAATACAAACAAGTGTTTCTTCTCACTGCATTTTTTAATGGATTAATTGATGAAATTCATGGATGGTTTATGTTATTAATATTTTTCCATTAGAATTATGTTATTTATATTTTTCCATTGGAATGATGTTTGTTACTAGTTTCCTTGATCACTAGTTAGAATTATTGAATCATTTATGCTGCATATAACTTTGATCCTTTGTTGTTTCCATGTGTGCAGGTCTAGATTCAAGCATGGAGGAGATGCACTAAAGCACAAAGGGCGATATTCATCAAGCATGTCGTAATAAGGTATGAATTTCCATTTCTCACCTTGTTAGTTTATGATTCAAGAAACAATAGATTCAGGGAAGGAATTGGCATGATTATTTGTTTGTTGCTAGTTTCCTTTCAGGATCTAGGGAGATCACTCGTGTCAGCATGAGGGATTTATTCACCTAACAAATTGGCGAGCATACTAGGGAACATCATGTTCTCTTCCATCTCCTTTTTTTCTATTCTCGAATCTTTTTTGATAGCTTTACGTGAGTCTTGAAAAGTTAATGATCTTTCAGATTTTGTCATTTGTTTGGATACTTTTTATTTTTATTTTTTAATTTCTTGGCCTATGCGGTTTATGTTTATAAACATAGCACAGATCTACATAGATTACCTTTAACAATAGTGCGCATTCGCACTGTACTATAGTGGCTACCTGTGCGTACGCTGAGAATTTTTGGGAAAAAATAGTTTTTCCTCTCATGAAAGTCTGAATTTTTGTTTCTAAAAGTTTCATTACATTTTTCTATGACTCGAGTCAATCTCCATGTGTTTGATCAAGTTTTGTGAAGGATTTTACTTGATATTTGTCCATTTTCAAGGATAGAAAGGTAAGCTTTCTCAAGAATTAGTGTTTTTATGAGATGTACTTCTTGTGCTGCATTGAAAACAAATGTCATTTTTATTCCAGCATTCAAGTTTAATCAAAATTACACTTTAAGTG